>OU565285.1:18934716-23934716 GCA_913789915.3 Sphecodes monilicornis
AAAAAGTCATGTCGCTTGGTCTAATCTTAGAATATTCGTGTTTGAAAGGTGTACGAATAATTTGTACATCCACTCTGTATCTACGCAGTACTAACGCAAAACAGAATCAAGATTTATAATATGTAAATCAATTGTTATTATTTAGTGGTTAATATGTATCTTTCCTCCCTCGATACCCGTCTAAAATCTCTATCACATCGGTCTGCATCGATAGCATATTATCAAATCGGGTACCATTCATAGCTGCCTTCGCATTGCTAATTAACCGACCACAAAATCATTTGGAATGTGTCTACGATAAATTTGCAGTATTTGAAACAAAACTTTAGTATGTCTATATGCCCTATTCAGAAAGTCATTTTGTGAACAATTTTCTTAATTTAAAAGCACGGTGCAAACGTATAGCTTTATGAAAGTCGGTATGATGAATATATGGGTAGCAAAAATTCAACTCTGATTAAATAAATGAATTAATAAGATCGAATAGTAAATTCGATAAAAACTTTAGTCTGATCGTAGACATTCTGACTTGAAAAAAATAGAAAGTCCGAGGTATCTGATCCGAATGATCAGAGATATTCGAGTGATCAAATTCTTTATTATAATGGACACCACTTATGTAACTAGAATTATAGTTGTTATAAAATTTCTTCTAATTATTATAGCTTTAGAGTATAAACTGTGTTCCTTTCAAAAAAGTATAAAATTATCCACATTATTAACAAAACACAAGTAATTTGTCCCCACGAACGCAGCTTACACCCGATAACCTCAAAAATGAGAACTGTAAGTTCAAACTGAATCCTTTTCAAGGATTTTCAATGAATTCAGTACGGATACAAAACTCCACCCTTTCCATTTTATTTAGTAAAAAACTTTGAACGAGTTGTATGTACATATAACAAATAAATAATGCTTTGTTGTTTATCCGGTTCTAGATGTCATGTGATCACCGCATTCATGAATGAAAGCGATACAAAGAGGTCCGGTTGTGAGTTCGGAATTACTTCAGAGTTTATCAGTGTTCGACCTGAATTCGCGGCCCACATATTGGAGATCAGGTTAAGCCATTACTCACAGTGATACATTGTTTAGCAGCTTTGTTATGCAATTGTTTGTATACCACGAATAATTCAGAAGTATATTATACGAACAAGCGCAGAAATTGAATTCATCGATTACTACGTATCGGTTTATCTGGTAAGGAACAAAAACGGGTTTACCCTGCGAACTATCGCGAGCCTACTGTCTTTTATGTCTGCCATTTTACTTCAACTTTGTAGCGATCGTTATCATTAAACTGCATATGTTAGGGCATGGCAATTATAGACGCTAATCTATGAAAAATTAAATTTTATTTTTGGTATTGAGGACTATAACTACATAGACTGCAGATTTTATGCATTTATGACAAAATGAGTAGGTAAACATAAAATAGTAAAAGGATAAAAAGTATTTCAAATTATCAGTATATATTAGCATCAACTAATTAGAATTATTAAAATAGGAAATCAATTCTTATTTGCTTGCAGTATCTCATGATCGATGCAGAAAATTTTTGTTTTGCATAAAGATCCGCACTCTATGATTGTCATAATTGAGAACGCATAAATGTTTCATTTAACATGTCTTCAGCACCGAGCTTATTTTCTGTAGCTTTATACTAGTATTTAGATGCATTTCTCTCTTTTTTTTATAATTTATATAAAATATAATGAATGAAGCTACCTTTAATGTATATTCACGTAGAGAAAAATATAACTACAAATATCATTTTGCTCGGCTAGAATCAGGTTTTGGACCATTGTCCGTCGAAGTGCAAGACAGCGTAGGATGTTGCTGTAACGTCGTTGGTTAGTGTGATAGATCATCGTATTTTTGCGTAAAACAGCATAATGTGTTAAATCGGCCGAAGAATTGCGGGTCGTGTGCGTGACGAGACAAGTTTCGCCGGACTTGTTCATCGATTGAAATCAACCGGCTCGAAAAAGTCCTACGATAAACGTACCGCGACGCGCGTACCGGACAGCGCGGCGGGTCGCCGTCAAGTGGCAGATTGTAAACATCCGGTACCCGATGCAAATCCGGCTGCAGTGTGCAGTATGCAGTGTGACGACTGTACACTTTTACTCATATGTGACAAAACCTCCACAATTTTTTAAACTGGCAAAAGAATTAAATTCGGTAAATGATCAATAGATTGCGGATCTTTATGCAAAATAAATATTGTCTGCATTAATAGCAAGATACAGGAATTACGTGAACATTTATATCTTTTCTAAAGGATTTTAATAGTTGAAAATAATTCAACATTATGTTTGAATTCTTTAAACGTTTTTACCGTTTCACAAATGCATAAAATCGTCAGTTTAATTATTGCTAAAAAGAAAAATATTGAGTTCCCGCTCGATGTAGCACAATCTCGAAGAAACTTATCGATAAGCTCAATAATAACGAACAATCACACAGTCTAGTCGACGTCGAGCAGTTCCGCCGCTGGTCTCCGTGTATCGTCCGAGTTGTTTTCTTTATTAAATACCCTCTCAGTACCGTGTGTACACAATATCGCGGCACAATGGACTACCCGGTAGTATCGGTCGAGTAACCACAGAATGAATGATGGCGCCGTAAACTTGCTGAGAAACTGTACGGGTTCTACGAAGTCTGGTCGAAAATAGTCAGCCGACATTGTGAGGGTTCGCTTCCTGCTCGCCTTCTGTTTTCCGCCGACGCCGTTCCGCCTCCAATTTTCGTGGTCCTGTTCGCCTGACCTTTTTCTCGCGCAATTTCATTTTAGTACGTTTCACAACAATGTTACTATCATTTACTACCGGGATTGCGACCCTAACAATTAGCTGCTAGGTGGTGGGAGATACAACAGTTACTGTAGTTCTTCCAAGGAAACGGATCAGGGTAGATAAATAAACTATCAACGTACCTTCTTTGTTAACACATTGTTGATCGGAGACGCCGATTAACGTATTGGGTTGTTCGGAAAGTAATTTCGTTTTTCGTGTAGAGATGGTATTGCTTCCATTTATTGTTACTTAACATTATTCTAAGTCGTAAAATCATTGTATATTTTCAGAACTGACATTTCGGACGTCATTTCGTGCCTTATAGAACTTTATAATCTTTCAAGTATTTCTTTTGTCATCGCATCAAATATGCAAAATCAAAGTGAGCATATCCGTCACATTTTGCTTTTTTGTTACGGGTATGGTAAAAACGCAATGCAAGCAGGGAAAAAGATGTATGCTGTTTACAGAGAGAGTGTACCGTCGTATTACCATTTATTTCGCTCTTTTCAACACTTTTTAAGCGGTGTAACTATCATTTTAAATGAAGGCGTCAAAAGTAATGCAACTCAATTATTTGCTAATAAATAACAGGAATTCTACGAACATGGGATCTCAAAGTTACTAGAAAGATGGCACAAGATCATAGAACAAAATTGCCACTAGATCACCGAATAAATAAATAAATAGCGAAACAACGTCTTCATTTTCCCTTGGAAAAACGAAATTACTTTCCGAACAACCCAATATTTCATATTCCGAATATTGCCGATTGGCGTCTCTCATGTTGCGACTTTTGTTCACAATAAGTGCATATTGGTTGAGTGACCTGCCCGCTGAATGAACACTTCAGGTGCATGTCTATTGAAATTAGTATTCGCAAATTGTTATTCATTTTTCTGAGTGCTATTTCTGTAAAAAGCCTGTGCCATTGTTAAGTTCTTACATTCCAGAACGTTGCAGCGTATATTTAAAATCTGGTATAGAATTAGATGAAAAATGGGCTAAGTGACCCTCAAATTCATATCAATTTCTAACGAATGAACAGAGGCATCCCGGTGAATGATAATTATCCAAACAAACTTCTCATAGAATCATTGAACCACCTGAAAATACAAATTGTTAATCGATTAAGATTAGACCCTAGATTTTGTTAGGCGACAACAATACTTACCTTGAATAAGTGGGATGTCGTTCGGACAACTGCTAAATAAATTAATGTAGTGGCGGATAGGTTTTAAAAAAAATTAGATGTCTTTAACGAAATATTTGTGAATTTACAATATAAGTAGTTACTGCATAACTTTCAACACGAAGAGGGCATCATAAATGTTATTTTTTGGTTTACTACGAATTATGTTCATTTACTGGACAGGCCACCCTACCTTTCATTTCTAGGGTGTTAGTAATCTGTAGACAGTGGATTTTATGCATTTATGACAAAAATGAGTAGGTATGATTTAAAGCAGTAAAAACATTTGAAAAATTTAGGAATGCTATTATATTATTTTCAGCTTAGTGAACGTGTTAATTAAGAAAAGAAATTTTTGTTTCACTCTAGTTTGTTGCAATGTAGGTAGAACATTTTTATTGTGCATAAAGATCCACTGTTTAGTAATCTGTAAGGGCAAATGGCAGTTCATCTCAATTGGCAAACAAGTCCAGTAAAAACTGGTAAGCGCGATGCATATCATTGCATCCGATCACTGACCCGTTAACTATGTGACAAATGTAACTCCAACTCTGTTGCAATCAAGTGGTTATCACCTGTGTGTTTGTTTACCGAGTGAATTCGTTTAATGAAATATAGTAAGTTCAAGACCGAACCGCTGATCGCCAAGATGGAGGAGCGGCGCGTTTCGTTTATTCCGTCGCGTAGAAACAATGGGGCAGATATTAGCCGTCCTTGGCACGATTATCGACGGATATTTGGCAGCCATTTCCATCTTCCGTCGATGCTCCCAGGTATGACGTCAGCCCTCGAATAGAAACTCGACGGGTAAAACCGTAAACATGGTTTCGCGGCTGGTCCCGGTTCTACACGCGGCTCCGTCTCTGCGTATCAATGGCGGCTCCGGGCCCGGCGATCGTTTGTTTCGTTCGTGGCCGCTCCGTGGCGTTGTTCGTGGCTATTCTGGTATCCCACGCCCAACGAAAGCAACGCCACACAAGAAACCGTTGGTCCGTTTTGCGTTTCCATCGAGACCGATGGATAACCGCGAAAGAACAGAACGGTCCTTGATTCGGAATAGTCGAGACTACACAGGAGAGCATACACACACGCACACGCGCGCGCAGAGAGAGAAAGAGAGAGAGAGAGAGCCATGTTGCCTGGCATGCCGATGCTCCTTAATCGATCGCGTCCAAGGGAGACGCTTTTAGCGCATAATGAGAAAGCTGTCGGCGCGGATGCGGCATTGATTTTCAACCGGAAACTAACTTGAACGGTAGAAGCAACAAGTAATTACTTTAAAGAAATTGAATTACGCGGACTATATAGCTCTCCGGACGACGCTCTTGCCGGCTCGCTTAAGTACACTCACGCTCTCTGTAATCGAATCACCGAACATTTTCGTGTAATCAAGATTGTTTGCGCGCCGCGGCAACGCTCCCCGTGGGAATTCTTTCTTTCCATCGGTCCCGTTGGGCACCCTCCGCGGCTGCTTCAGCTTTCTCTGGACCAGCAGAGAAGACAGAGAGGAAGAAAGAGAAAGAGAGTGAAAGAGACACACACACCCGGGGTTCGTCGTGTCGAGACGTATTCGAAGGTAGAGTCACGCGGTCGGTATTCATCCCCCGATATAGAGGGTAGAGTCTGGTTTTCGGAGACGGGCCGGAAGACGATCCCGTGCGTAATGTTCCTCCCCGAATGCACACGGCGCGGCAGGCAACCCTTACCCACCTTCTACCCTTTGAACTTTTAAGAGACCACTCGACACTCGGAAAGATGCCTCTGAACGTTCAATGAGGCCAATACCACGAGGGTGCGGCCCTTATAACAAGATTATGGGACTCTCTGTCTTTCTGTCTTCCTCTCTTCTACTCTCCTTCTCCTCCTCCTCCTCCTCCTTCTCCCTTACCCGTTTCTCCCATCCTGCCGACCCTGCTTTGCACCGATGCTTCTCCTATTTCGAGGATGGCACTCGCACTCGTCGACCAGTACTCGCGCGAATCTCTTTCCTCTGGCTCGCCAGGGGTGGTTGATTTGGGCGCGAAATTGCCCGACAAAATCAAATTTCATTTCGCCGGGGGCGTGTCTGGACAATCGAGCAACCAAGTGGCCAGCGGCCAATCTGACTATCTCGTCAACCAATTTTGCCGGTGATTACTTCACTCGTTGCTTCCTTGGTGCAGGGCGACGAGCGAGCGCGCGCATCCGCGCCAACGCTAGGCGTCTTCGCCACGTAATTTAAAGTCGTTCTACGAAAATGCGTTTCGTCAAGTGCTTTCTCTTTCTCTTTCTCTTTCTCTCTCTCTGTCTCTCTTCTTCTTCTTTCTCTCTCTCTCACCGTCTCCTACCACCTTCCTCTACCTATTCCCTGTCCCGCCGTTTCGTCGTTCGTAATACAATAATCGCAGGTTGCCGCGGCGAGACAAGGCGCTCTCTCGACCGAAGTACCTGTCATCGGCACGTTTGTAATTTAAACTCTCTTTCGCGAAACGCGTTTTTTCCCCTTTCCGACCCCCGCCGGATTCTAATTACGCGCCCGTGCCTGAGAAATGTATCCGCGGCAACACATCCGCAACTCAGAACATCTTTGATATCCGATTATATGGTTCCCGGTTGAAAGCCGCGACGACAGAGACGTTGCGTTGCTCTCGGGCCCTCTCTCCGTTTTTCCTCTCGCGTTCCTCAGGTTTTGGTCTGCTCACCTATAAACAATTAAAACGATCATTGTCGACGTTACCTTCCGTAATAATCTCTTTTCTTGCGGCGAGATTGGAACTGGTTATCAACCGCTCTGATGTTATTAACGAACGAGACAAGGAGATGCTAATGGATCGTTAGAACTCCTAAGGGAAGGAGTCTGGCTACTTTTAGCAAAACCTCCGAAATTATTATGACATTTGTCGTATGAGAACAGAAATTTTTATATGGTTTCGTTATTGAAGCTCACTGTTATACGACCACTTCTTTCTTTTCTCGTGATCGCGCTCCAATTTCTGCCCACTCTAAAGTCCGCAGGTGAAGGAACAGGTGATAATCATTAGCAGCAAGGTGCGGACTATGTGAAGATGCTAAAAAATGTTCTACTTGCAGTAAGACTTAAAAATAACGTGCCTTCAGGAAGACTGATATGATTAATGATTTCACTTTCAACAAGACCGACCAAGGATCTTTATGCAAATATCCGTTTTCATTAAATGAAAGTCCGTTCATTTCCTTCATTAAATTTGGATTAACAGTCGGCCGACGGTGCCGAGTCAATTCTGACTTAATTTCGAAAATCAATCGTCAATACCCATTTTCCAAATGCGTATAATTTATGGTGAGAATAATAAAACCTTCTACACTCTATTTTATGACGCCTGCGTACGGGAATTTTGGTATGGGTCATAGTGACCCGTCACCGCTCCTTGATTCTCTGCCTGAAAACCCGCTTTCCGACTGTTGAAGGACAGTTATTAATGTTTGTATTTATATTTAGGTATGTACAGGGTGTCTAAAAAACTTTGTAAATCCTTGAAATGGGCGGTTTCTGAGGTTATTTAAAGTAACTTTTTCCTGTGTAAAAATGGCCTCCTCGGCTTTGTTCAGGAGTTATTAACGAAAAACACGCACCAATCAGAGCGCCGCTACAGCGGACGGATTCCAGCTTGGCGACAGGTCCGTCTGAGTATGGCGTTGACATTGGTCGACCCGGAATCCGTCCGTTATAACAGTGGTCCGATTGGTCCGTACTTTTCGTTAATAACTCCTTAACAAAGCCGAGGCGACCATTTTTGCATAGGAAAAAGTTACTTTAATACTCATAGCTTTAAGGTAGAGTGCTCTGCAGTCAAAGAGTTCATAATACGCCACTTTGTTGTCAGCAAGTGCATCGGACAAAAACCTGTGAAGTTTGCTTCCGTTTTCCATTGTTCGCGAGATTCCCGTGCTTCTCTGGCCAGTCAACGACGATTTTTCCTGCAGCAGGTGAACGCAAAATTTTCTTGACTGAGGCGCACTGCTTTGAGCCGCGCATGTGTGAGTGCGTCCTAGGGCAACTTCCCACGCGGCGGCTTCTGAGACGAAAGCACGACTTATCGTGGAAAAAATCTAAGATTCTACGAAAAAACCCAACAAGATGGGGCGGCACGGCGTAGGTTGTGCGGGTTTGTATGGTTGTGTGCTTTGCCGCCCCGAAGCACGGGGATTATTCTAACGGATCGTGATACGCACGCGTGTACGTGTAACGAAGATTGGGTCCGTGTTTATAAGGGTTCCTGGAAGGGCGGCGACCTCCCTTGGGCTTGTTTCATCTGGACCGCGTCCTTGTTGGACCAAGCCCTTGACCTCTCTCTCTCTCTCTCTCTCTCTCTCTCTCTCTCTCTCTCTCTCTCTCTCTCTCTCTCTCTCTCTCTCTCTCTCTCTCTCTCTCTCTCTCTCTCTCTCTCTCCTCTCCCTTTTCCCAGTCTTTTTCAATGCACAGCGGCGTCCAGCTTCTTAACCGCTTGAAAATTTCGAAAAAGACACAATAAATCTTTCATACATTCAAGTTTTCACAGACTACTAATCCCTTGCACTTTAGTATAGAATCAGAATCCTGATGAAGATTTTGAACAAAATCTACTAATAATATATGTTATTAATTTCCTTTCAAACGAAATAAAATTCTATTTGATTGTTGTTAATGTAAAGCCATTCGAGAACATATCGGCTTGCAACATATATCAATGTTATTCTTCTTCCACAGAATGATGTAGAAAGAAGTTCCAGTCACTGCAACCGTCACGTGCAACACGTGATTTTTAAGAATTTTTTTTAGAATAACTATTTTATATATAGAACCAGCCCTTTTTGGTATCTTAAAAGATAGTCTTGCAGTACAAGTGCCATTCTTTTTTAGTTCAATTCTTGTTATTATCTATTGCATATGATAATATATACGCATATATCCCGAAATTATGTTCTTTACATTGGCGTCCACGATAAATAAAAAACCAGTAAAGTAATCAACCTTTCTTTACATATTTGTTAGGAATGAACCTAAAATTTATATTTGATTTTTTATTTATAATATTCTCTTAAACGAAATAAATGTGACTAAGCGGCCGAAAAAAGTAAGCTTTTCTTCTCAACCCCAAAACTTTTCCAACTTTTCAATTCTTCTTTCAAAGTAAGTGCAATCTGAGCATATAGTATGCAACTTTAACAATAGGTTTTCTAATATTTTTCTAATATTTTGAACTTATTTAGATCTCTGACTCGTCATCCCGAATAATGAAATTTATTCTATCATTTCCCATAAACGGATGTTTATATTAGGCCCAGAAATAAATTCTAGTGTCTAAAATTTAACTATTCGTGAAGTTAGATGAAATTTGGCTGTTTCTGTTACATTTTTACTTACCAATTCGATAGGGATGAATATTCAATAAACTATCCACACCAACAATGCTTATTATATTGTACAATAAATAATAAGAGGAACCGAACTAAAAAAAAAACACTTGTACTTCAAGCCTATCTGTTTACACCTGAAAAAGGCCTAGTCTCAGACATCCCATAAATATTTTAAAATAAATTCTCAAAAATCACTTGTTTTCAGTGCCGTTGTACGAGATGGCACCCTTGAGCAGCATGTCGTCACTGTGTGCTCTTCATATTTTTCTTTTGCTCGCATCTTGAAGTCGTGTTCGTTCTCTCGCCTACTGAAATCTCGGCTCCCTCTGGCAGGCCTACCAACGTCTCCCTCTCTCGGCTGCGAAGAGAAAAAGGTGCTCGTTCGAAGGTGGCTCGAACGAGACGAATTCAATTGGTCCCGCTCTACTCCCTCGCCCCCGGTCACTATCGTTTTCGCGCCCGAACGACTCGCACGCCGTGCTGCGCGATCGATCGGCTTGATCGCTTTGTTTGTTCGTTGTGTGCGACCGACATATACGGGTGTTGATCGTTCCACGAAAATTTATGAATCAGACGGAAATCGAATTAGAGTTTTTCATCCCCCATAATGCTGGGACTATTTCGACCGATGATTGGGTCGACATTGATTCACAACATTTGCAAACGTTCTTGTTAAATCAAACCAAAATGAAGATATTTATTTTAACCTTGAACATTTTTATTCTATGTATCTTTTCTACATTGTGCACTTGAATGTAAACCGGTTTTTTCGTACAACAGCTGAATTCTTAGCAATTTATGAAAACTGTTTTGAATAATGTTATGGCGTGCAAAGGGTTAAATTTTAGACAGCGGACCATTCTTTTAGCTATATAATTATTGATGTTTAGGATCATTCCCTGCTTTGTTTATCAAGTTTTTAAAAGTCAAGGTTTATTTTTGAAGGTGTTCCTTGTGGGCACGTTAATCTTTCTATTGTTCCTAATGGAACAGCTGTTCATTTCATTAATTCTGCAAAAACTGAGTAATTGCACGTTGATTTTGATACTCTGAATCCAAATTAAAACGTCAATTTGTAATTTCGAATATACAGGGTGTGCCAGAAATGTTGTACTTCCTCCAAAGGGGTGATTCCTGAAACAATTTGAAGTAACTTTTTCTTTTGCGAAAATTGTTCTCCGCGGCTCTGTTAAAGAGTTATTAACGAAAAACACGGACCAATCGGAGCGATGCTATAGCAGACGGATTCCGGCTCAGCGACAGGTCCAGATGAGCGTCGCGTTGGCATTGGTCGAGCGGAATCCGCCCGCTGGAGCAGTGCTCTGATTGGTCCGTGTTTTTTTCGTTAATAACTCCTCAACAACGCCGCGGAGAACATTTTCGCAAAGGAAAAAGTTACTGAGCCGTTTAATGAGAAAATGGTGCAAGGTAAAACAGTTAATCATTCGATTAAGTAAAAGTTCTATAAAACACAATAATATTGGTTACGTTTGTCTTATGCAAGCCACGTGAAAATTAAATTACAATTACTTCATTTAATAATGAGTAGAACTTCTTTGACGTTCATAATTTCTTAGAAGAAGAAGAAAGAACTCTTCAATGGCTATATATCTACAACAAAATAGAAATTTATTTTGGTTCAGCGGAATTAATAACATATTTACTAGATTCTGTTCGAAATCTTTACCACAAGTCTGACTCGGTGTTACAAGGGGTCAAACCCATGAGATGTGGTGTTAAACCTAACAGACAAATGATTATATTGGGTTGTTCGGAAAGTAATTTCGTTTTTCCAAGGGAAAATGAAAAACGATTTTTCACTATTTATTTATGAATTCGGTAATGTAGTGACCACTTTGTTCCACGATCTTTTGCCATCTTTCTGGCAATTTGGAGATCCCATGTTCGTAGAATACCTGTGTTTTATTAATATTATTGTACTTTTGACGCGTTGATTTAAAATGATATTTACACAGCTTAAAAAGTGTTGAAGAGGACGAAATAAATGGTAATCCGATGGCACATCCTCTCTGTGAACAGCACACAACTTTTTCCTTGCTTGCACTGCATTTTCACCCTTGCGGTAATAAAACAGAAAAATGTGACGGATATGCTCACCTTGATTTTCCATATTTGATGCGGTGACAAAAAAAATGCTGGAAAGATTATAAAGTTCTATAAAGCACGAAATGACGTCCGAAATGTCAGTTCTGAAAATATACAATGATTTTGCGACTTAGAATAATTTTAAGTAATAATAAATGGAAGTAATACCATCTCTACACGAAAAACGAAATTACTTTCCCAACAACCCAATACTTGCTCAGTTTTTTAGCATGTATAGTAGAACCTCGATTATCGGAACTAAACAAGGACAGCTGAGAGTTCATATAATAGAACAGTAATTGAAATAATTGGTAGCTACAATCTGTACTGATTCGTACAAATAACAGTGTTGCATATGAATCGCCTCAGATGAAGCTATTTAAATTTGACGTTTGTTGGGGTACTAGATACTTCAGATATGATCAGATCGGATCGGATAATCGAGGTTCTACTGAAAAGGAGAATCGAGAATGTTAATGCCTCGAGAGCCATTTTCCGGATGGGTCGCCCAGTTTTTTTAGCAACCATGAACGGTCCCGGGATAACAGATTCGCGCGGGAGCGGCCAGGTAAAAATCGATACTTATTGGAATGGCCAGGCGGCGAGAGTGCGACCGGATTAAAAATCAGCGTAAATAGGGATCGAAAACGTGTCGGTTGGCGTCGCATGGAAGTCACGGCGTAAAAGTCGATCGACTGCCAGTGACTCGAACGTGCCGTCTCTCGGACGCAGTTGTCAGTTCGAGCCTTAACGAGATTAATTAACACGCCGAACCGTGCCGGCGGCGGTGGCGGCGGCAGCGGCGCGGCGTCGGCGGCGGCGCAACGTGCGAAGCGTTCGACTCGAAACCGGTACAGAAGCGCGAATCCCGCCTTCGCCTCGCACCAAATAATCGAGTTTCACGCCGCGAGAGTTCTCTATGGCTTTCCGGCCTCGGCAGCGCGTTTCATTTGCTCGTGTCAGTCTCAAATTTCCATGTTCGACGCGTACCTGGACTCTAGGTCCGCATGTGCCCTGGCCATACCCTCCGCGCTGCATACCTGTCGGCGAGCCTTTACCTGTCCCTGGAACGGTTACGCTCAAAAGATACGAAATCGTTAACGTACTCCTTAAACGCAGATCTCGTCGTTTCTCTTCAGTCACCGCTTGCACTCTCCGATTCTATTTTACTCGGGGACTCTTAACGAAATCTAAAATGCCGGTATTCTACCGGTATTTTTCGGTTGTACCTCCGAAATTATTATAGAAACTGAAATACGAAATACCGTTATAGTGTCATAACGCTGCATAGAAATACCGGTATATTTACCGGTATACAGTATTTTATCTATAATTGTCCACAACATGGGTCCGGCCAGGGACAGTTATCGGCCAGGTATTATATTTTTTTACTTTTGCCGAACGTTGAAAAAGACAGCTAAGCTCGAGGGGCTTCGGTCTTCGAGAAGTGTAACATAATACGAGTCGAGTATGTCGGTGTCAGACCACTAGTAATCTACAAAACTTCTTTATTTTTTATTATTACCTTATGAAACTGTCACCAACATATTCGTGGCATTTTTCTAATGAAAATGATACCAATTAAGATATAATTACGATGATATTTACTTGTGTAATGGACGGTGAAAGTTTCGAAAACTTATTGTAAATATGATTCGAATTATATCGTGTTTGGTATTATTTTAATTAGAAAAATGCGACAGATATATTGGTGAAAGTCTCATAAAAGAAGTAATGATAAAAAGTTTTTATTGGCATTACTGTGGAAACACGTGGGCCTTTGAACTGTGCCGGCGACCGCGACTCTCCGCGTCTCTTTCTTTCCCATAAGCTGTCCTTCCTTGCGCCCGAAAATTTCATGTTTCATGACACAAGTATATATCATCGCAATTATATCTTATTTGGTATCATTTTCATTAGTAAAATGCCACGATTATGTTGGCGAAAGTTCCATAAAAAAATAATAAAGGATAAAGAAGTTTTGTCATTGGATTATTAGTGGCCTCACACCGATATACTCAACCCGTATTGTGTTACACTTCACGGCGACCGAGCCCTCTCGAGCTTCACGGCCACTAACGGGGTATACCCCGCGGAAGTGGGAATTGTTTTGGGACAGATATCGGCCAGATAACTGGGACAGTTATCGATAAAATACTGCATTATTATTTTATTATCGATATTATGTTAAGACGTACCGAAACTGATATGCAGCACCACAATTACCATGGTACCGAAATCAGAGTAATTTCCAGAATACGATATTATAATTTACAGTAGTTGACATATCTAATACTTTGATCATATCATTATATGATTGTTGGTGATTGTAAATGAACGCACTATACATCGATGCTAAAAAATCTCAACAATGGAGATGGCAGTCTTACAAATGATGAATATGAACGACTAAAAAATTCAATTTCCACCATAATACAATCAAGAAACTCGTAATTCGTTGACAGAATATATTGATTATAATGGTGTTTATCTTGATCAATAAGTTTTATTTAGGAAAAAGTTGTGTTTGTTTGACATTACTGATGAAAATCAGACATTTCATATGCGACAACTTAATACAAAGAAAAGAGAAAAATAGAATTTTATTTAGATTTAAGAGAAAGCGAATTATATCCAGATTTAATAATCCCTGTTTGAAGTCTTCATGATGAGTCTGGCAATTAAGTATTCTTCGAAGTTCAAGTGCAAAAACTATACAAACGTTTCTATCAGATTGTACATCTTCTCCCAAAAAAATGTACATATGTAGGTTTTCGTAACGTTATAGACATTTGAACGGGTGTAACCAATATTTTTTAATTTAGTTTGAAAACTAAAGGTTCGAGACTGAATCTAATTATGCCTGACGATGGAGCAAATTGTTCACAGCAAAACCGGGAAAGTAAGCTAAAATTCAGATGTAGTTTTAATTGACAAGATAGAATAGTTCTGTGAGATACGAGACATCGTCAGTGATCCTCAACGTCGATGACCGCTCGATGTTGCGCTGAGCTGCTCACAACCTCTTAGGTACCTATATCCGCCTATCGGATGAATATGTTAATCATTTTTTAATTATTGATAATCAAAATTACAATGAAATGTAATATAATGAATATTAGTGTGGTATTTTAACACTTGGTTTACGGAACCCGCCAAAATGACGGATTCTAATATTTTTAATTTATGATTGTTGGGATTGTAAAGATGCATCCATGAGGAACTGTCCAACAAATTTATTTCTTTGGGTACATAGTATCATTAAAAAAATTATAAAATATAAATTAATGTAAAGTAATCATTTTTATTGCTCCGTAAACCTAGTGTTAAAAGAATATCGTGATTCATATTAAAAATTATTCTATAGCCTAATTTGATTGAAAGTGGAATAGAAAGCCATCAAGGATTTTTAAAATCTTTGTTCTATTATTTACATTTTATACCCGTAAAACTTAATCTACCAATAATGCCTCGTATAATAGATTCTTTTTAGTATTAAACAAACGCTTCTTCGAATTCCACGATGCGAATTAGATACAAGTATTATAAACAGTTGTCTCGCTGCATTGAGAAGTTAATGGCTTGTCGTGAATGAAGAGCTTATGCTAAACGATTCCGTGAACACCTCGTATAAATATAGTTATCCGACTATTGTGTAATTACAGTTTCTGCCGCAATTCATATCTTTGCGTTAAATTCTTGTAACTGGCGAGGAAGCACGTGGAAATCGCTACAATGAGCGACCGACAACCACGGACACTGAATCGTAACGTGTAAAATTACACAGCCAGTAGGAACTGCTACAGTACTAAATACAGCTATATACTTCCGACTTGTGATACTTGTTTCATTTTTTTAATGTAATTTGGCAGCCTGTATCTCTGTAATTATATTCTTATGAGTCGATTCCGATACGATAGGTAGATAAGTTACATTAATAACGCCGACTTACATGTACTCACCTTGCTCGATACAGTTGTGTACACCGTTAATGATAAAGGAAGTTACAATATACTCTATACGCTATAATTTGCTATAATAACCTTTAATGTTTCGCGAGCCGAATGTGCCTCCCAGGCATGGTCAGCGACAAGCGTCGTGCTCACACGTATGCCTGGGGACTACATCGGATATCAGATCAACATTGTTCACATAATTTAACCTCTCTCATGATTGTGGATCAATTCCTGACGCATTCGAGAACATTTACATTATTATACGGATATGTAGATTTCGTCTACGTGTCGTGTCGAATTGTAAAATCACAACTAATTAGTCACAGGTGATGTTAAATAATTCCTTCATAATACGAAAATTATATTCAAGTAAATTCTATGATGTACCCAAAGTGATTGGATTAGCGAATCGTTAGGGCCTCAACCTTATTTGCCTTACACAAACTTGTAAATAAATTGTCATGCATTCTTTACGTCTCCAGTGTTTTGACAATTATTAAAGTATCAGACGAG
This sequence comes from Sphecodes monilicornis, assembly GCA_913789915.3. NCBI lineage: Eukaryota > Metazoa > Arthropoda > Insecta > Hymenoptera > Halictidae > Sphecodes > Sphecodes monilicornis. The sequence goes on from OU565285.1 coordinate 18,950,637, forward strand.
GTACCATTTACTGCATTCGTAACGGCGATAATACTATTAATGACTACACTACGAATTTCATGCATTTATGATAACCATGACACAGGTGAAGTTTAAAACCATGAAAAGATTAAAAGCATTTAAGAATATATTATTAGTAGTAATAAGAATTACTAATTATCTAATAGTATTCGACGTACCCACTGCGAACGTTTATACTTAGACACCAGATCTTTATGCAAAATAAACATTTTCCATCGAAATTGCAACAAACTGAAAAGAAAAAGAAATTGATTTTTTCTTAAACATGTTTAATGGATTGAAAATAATGTTTTTATTATTTTATATTAGCATCGGTAATCGGTGACCTAGCAGCATTCCACACATTACTACAGTTCTAAAGTATCATGAATTTGATTTCGGACGTAGTTTCACATCAGTGCAGCTATTATATGAACAGAACCCGAAAGTCAAATAGAATCCTACCAACAGATGACGAAGGAAAAACTCATTGATCAGGCCACAACCTTAGTCAATCGTCTAGCAAGTAGATCATTAAAAATCGCAAATATGCTGTGCGTTAATGGTCGTATTTTCTGATTTCAGGTAAGTCTCAGCAAAAAAATGGTTTTCCAGTGTTGCATGCTGCGGCGTTTCCGGTAAGTCCCCTGCTCGATCGCTTCATTTGCAAACCGCTCAAAGAAAAAGAACAGCCGCTCGCGGTGCGACGCGCGGTTGGTATGCGATCGTGACGTAAAACGTAACATATTCTTCCCTCTCCGTCCCCGGGCGGAACGATCGGGGGCCGGTCGTTTCACAATGTGTACTCCCGATCGCGCCAAGACATTCTTTGCTAGTCGCGTATGTGGATCGGCGGCGGAGTCCTCTCGGGTCGATCAGAGCCGGCTGGCCCAGCCCAGCCCGGCTCTGCTTGCCCTGGCCCGGTCCGGTCCGGTCCGGCCCGGCCCGACTCGGCCCGTTACGGCTCGATGATGATGTCGCCGACGTTCGCCGGACAAGGAAGCGACACGATACACGGATCTCCTTCTCGGAGAAGCCTACGACGCAGTTGCTCCCGCGGTAAGTACGCGCAACTGCGTCGTTCGAATAAGGATCGTAGGAAGGGAGAAAGATGGAGAGACGCGTCGAGCTCGTTCCCGCGCAAGAGAAAGAAAGGAGAGCAGCGATCAGAGAGATAGATAGATAGATCGATAGAGAGTGAGAGGAAGAAAGAAAGAGCAAGAGAGGATAGAAGGCGATGCGGATTGAACGAACAAGAGGGAGAAAGAGAGAGGAGTGTGCGCTGTGAAGTTACGGGCCGGTCACGTGGTCCCACGTTCGTCTCGTGTACCTCCTTAGTGTGGCCCCGGTGGCGAGCGGTCATGTGTGAATACGTGAGTATGTGTCCGTACATGTGTGTGCGCGCGCGTCCGCGTCTGAGCGCGGGCATGCTGTGTGTATACATCCGGGCATGTGTGTGTGTGTATGCGTCCGTCCACGTTTGCGTACGTGAACCGCGTGTCGGTGTATTGGATGTGGAGGGGGCGGGAGAGCCCAGGGAGGGGTGGTATGCGGGAAACGTTTTCCTCGGTTCCCACGGCGCGACGCCTACCTCCTTTCCCCTTCCCTCTTGCCCTTCGGTTGCCCACCATCGGGCATACAGGCGCGCGAGCGGCCTCGTACACCTAATATCGGACACTCGCGATCCCTCGTGCATGTACACTGTCCCTCCACCGAAAACACCAGGCTCCCCGGACGGAGAGGGCGGAGGGGGCAGCGACGCCACCGCTGGACCGCCTGAGATGCTGCGAGAGCCTCGACACCGCGATCTCCGGCCGCCCGTAGCATCAACAGACGAAGAGGGCGTGCTCCGTGTTCCCTTGCCCGCTCACTCGCTTGATCGCGGACCTCGAGCCAGCCTCGAGAGTGGGTGTAACGTAACGATGCGAGTGCGTGTACGCGCCGAATCACTTTTCGGTAAAAACCATCGGAGAGAGCAGGTCTTTTTTCGTTGAAAGAGCTACGCTGATTCTCGGATTTTTGAGACCTGCAGATCGGAATGCTGCTTTTCCTTTCTGCGATGTATGTATTTCAATTGCCATTTCGAATGCCATTCTACTTTTCTCAGTTATATTTCGATTGAATCACAACCTTCTCGCTATTTTGATTAATACGAATGCTCGTCGGGGAATCGTAGCAAGTGCCGTTTAGGGTGCATTTGTCTCCGAGTTTTATGAAAATCGAGTTTTACGGAGATTTTATGTGCACTCAGCCGTTTGGGTATTGGAACGTGGTTTAACGCAGTCTTTATTAGACCGCCAACACGTGCTACACGAATCCCGCGCGAATTGCCGATATTGGCAATATAAATTCATACTTCTCGATATATTTGCCTAGTAAAACTTCGGTAATTTAGTTTAGAATCATCTGGTCCCTTAGTAGATTTAATCTCTTAGCTACGACGGGATTAAACGCGGAGTGTGTAAAAATGACATTAAACCAAAATCGAAATTTGATGCTTTTGGCTATATATTTCGCCACAATTTCGTTAAATTTACATCACGTGGAAAAGTGGAAAATACGTCCTCATCGCCAAATTTTATTTTATTTTACTTTGCACAGAATTGACAAAATCTGTTCGCGTTCATCAACCTCGGGTCTCACATTCTTAAACTAAAATTACAGTTGAATATGTTTCAAAATGTTAATATACTTTCATTAAAAAAAATTCAATATGTTTTAATAGTTGATAGTTTGAACACGAGATAAACAGGCGAGCCACTATAATGACGGCATACTGTGCAAAAGGGTAACGTCGATGCAGGACACTATAGTAGCGTACCGTAGCTAATGGGTTAACGAGAGAAACAAATAGGGAAGAGTACTCTACAGCTTTTGATACTGTGTGCAAAAACTTATACCTTGAAGTGTAATTCTTCTGATCGCTGAAATTTCATATTACTCAGTCGTTCGAATGGATCATTTGAACTTATCTGCGATGCTTACTCGTCCGACGAACAGTCAACAATGGTATTGACCGAATGGTGGTTCGTAGTCGCATCGGATCAGCCGGTTGGCATTCTCACGGCAAATTATGCACCGGGCTAGCGCCACTTCTTCCAGATACGTCGTTGACCCTTCGTCCTATCAACGCGGTCGCGAGCGAGCGAGTCAGGTCGTAGTTAGTGGACGGCCACGTGGTTCGAATACCGGGGCTGCAGTCTCCGCGATTGCTTCGCGGTCGGTATTCGGGATTCGTACTCGAGCGCGCACGGTGTGCCCACGATGATTCCAAGCCAGACATTTTCCCTCCCTGTTCATTCGTTCCTCCTCCTCGGCGTGGCCCTCTCCTGCCTCCTCGGTCGCTCCTGAAACCGCTGCCATCGCATTGACGACATTCTCTCACGTGCCGGCCACTCGTGTCGCGTCCGTCGTTCCTGGTAACGAGAGAAAGATCAGGGAAGAAGGCGGGAAAATTCCACGACGCGCGATCCTCTTTTTAAACGCGTCTTTAAATGCAGGAGAAAACATTACCGGCGTAGAACGGCGAAAACACGGGAGTCGCGCGTCGAGATTTCACATATTGTAAACAGCAGTTGTCGTTGTTCGGGGGCAGGCTGCTGTCCATGGGACAAAGCGTCCCGGTGGGAAAAAATCACGCGATCACAATAAGCACACGTCATCGATCGAAATATCGCGGCGCGCCATAAAGTTCTCCGAAGGGAACGCCTTTCCGGACGTTCCACGCGGGACATGGAACTCCGCGATGGAATTTCGAGGAACCTCGGAACGAGAAAGAGAGGAAGGAGAGAGAGAGAGAGAGGGGGGAAGAGTGAGAGAGAAACAGAGAGCTGGAGAAGGACGGCGAGACGAGTGCGGTAGGTGGTGGGACGGTGGTTGTCGTTTGGTTCCTGGTGCTCTTACTGCATAGCCGGGTGCTCGAGTACCTATCTACTCACTCCCTCGTACCAAAAGGGCAGCACACCTTGGCTTGGCTGGCCATTGGCTCCCTTTCGTCTCTGTTCTTCTCTTTCAAGAACACCTTCGCTGTCTCTTTCGTTCCCGTGCTCGAGGTTCTCCGGTGTTCCACATAAATACACAAATACCCTGGCATAGCCGACTGGCGCGTATATACCGGGACCACGGCCGCATTCCAGGACCCCCGCCCTTTCCCTCTCACCTCTGCCTCACTGCCCTCCCTCCTATCCCCCCAACCGCGGCCTCTACCCTTGTGTGCCATCACCACTACTACCACCGGCAGAAGCAGCAGCATCACTAGCACCACCATCGTCGTCACTATCGCGCCGCCAGGGCCCATCTTCTGGGCCCTTTACCTCTCCTGGGGCCCGAGAGTCTCCCACCTTCTAGGCCTGTCTGCCCTACCCCCTCCTACCCTCGTGGTCCCTCTAACCCTCTTCTTTGCTACCTTCTCGCCCTTCGTACACACCCGTTCGCCCGCTCTCTCTTTGTTTCGCGCGAGCGCGAGCGCGCGCGCGCGGCGCCACCGGATGCCTTCGTAGTTCGTTCTCTTCTCGCCCTTGCAAGGGCCCACGGCTTCCTCTACACCTTCATTCTTCTTCGTCCTCTTCTTACGCTCCTTCGCCCCACCCTGTTCTACCCCTTCGGCCCCCCCTGGCCGCCGCCTCCTCGCTCGCATGCGCCGCGAAAGAGCACACATGCACGCGCGCACGAGAAGCTGCCATGGACCTGTGTATACACCGAGCCAGCAGGAATATTTTGTTTACCTCGCTCCCAGTTCTTTGAATTCTGCGCCGGCAGCAGCGGCTGCGTCCTTCTTCGCCCCCTTCGTCTTCTTCCTCGTATCCTGCGGCCCTCTATGGACGGACTAAGGACTAACCGCAAGAGAGAAACAGAGAGAGGCCGACACCGAGAGCCCGAGCAGCGTGTTAGCCTCTATTCCTCTCAATCGCGAGGCTGTTTTCGTCGCAACCTCCGCCACCACCTGTTTTCTTTGTCTCATTTTACTAGTTTTCTTTTCCACGCCACCCGTGTCTCTCCAACGCGTTACGCACTTTCCGCCGGCGGTCGACGAGCGTCGATTCGCAAACGTTTCCGGCGTATCCGCGTCCTCGGCAACACAACATATCCGAGTAGAAACCTCGGTTTCCGTACGGTGATCTTACCGTAGCTTTTTGAGCGTGTATACGTTGCTCCTGCGTTTCTGCGTCTCCCTGTGCACGGCGAGCCTCTGTTTATTCAAAGCAGTGGTTCCCAAAGCGCAGAACCTTGCGGGTCGGCGCCAAGTTTTCGAATTCCTCGAATCACTTCTTCCTAATCGTTACCAACGTTCCAAATTGTTCTTCGATAGTTCACAATCTGGACAGATTATCGACGAAGTTTCTCCGATAAGAGAGAAGAAAAAGCTTGTGAAGGAATGCGTCCACCGTTTCTGCTGGTTTTCCAGGAATCGGGCGCGTGTAATCAGCATGTGCACCTTTTGTACGACTAGGCGGCCCCTTTATCGCGGCTCCTTCGACACTTTTATCTCCGTTCTCACGCTCAGATTTTTTCAAGGGAAAAAAGACCACGCGCGCCTTGGGTTCGACCCTTGCGCGTCGTTGACCGTGGTCTGTATCGGGTATGAGGAGCAGAGGAGAGAACGATCAGCCGTGGAACGATTCTCCACGCATACATCGTTGGCGGGCCGCTGGCAAACGTAGTCCGTTTTCGTAAAAGCATGCACTTATTCCCGTGGTTCTTCGGGCGCAGCAGCAACGTCGGGGGTTGAGGGACGGGGAAAAGAGAGAAGGATATACGGACAGAGGCTCCCGAATGAGATATATAGCACTGAGCAACAAATGAGGTCCTTCCGAGAATCGGGCCACCGACACAGTGCCCGACACACACGAGGGGGTAAGCACCACCACCCCGGTCGATTCTCTGGTACGCGATGGCTACGAACGATCCTCGCTTGTGTTTCTCGGGCCCTTTTCTCTTCGCCCAACCCTCCGCCCCCACCTCCCTTCTACCCCCTCCTTTATTTTTTCACCTTCTCGAAACCTGTTTGAATTGCATTCTGGTTTTTCTTTATTTCTACCAGAGATCGCGTTCTTCTCGTACGTTCCCTTCTTGCCCCCGTTCCGCATATTTCTGAAATTAACCCTTAGCGGTCAGAGCCTCTGAGCCGTGAATACGGTCACTAACTATAATAGTCGAGTGACAAGTACTTAACTTTCATCACAAAATTCCGTTTTACAATGGAAATAGATACATTCAAAGACGGGATTCAATTTTCAATTAGGAATTTGGAAAAAATTGTCTACGTTTTAGATGTTATAAATAATGAAAAACATTATAAATCCATCATCATACAATTCACAGTTCTTCCCTACATTTATCTTGCCGGTCAAGGTAGAGGGTTGAAACTTGCCACAAAACTTTTTTTATTTAATATTTTTATTTAATTTATTTATTTAATAATTTTTAAAAACTTGCTTTTTAAAATTTTCTGTGATACCATAATTTTCAACTTCTCATTTAACCGTATTACGCAATAATTAGTTCACCATTGTTTCAGCGAAGTCTTTCGCCCTTATTTGTGGTACACGCGTTTAAAAAATATGGTTTTATGATAAGTATTTATTTCATGCGAAAAGGATGGTACACGATGCGGAAACTAGTATGGAGCTGCTATTTCCTTATCAATCGATAATATAAAGAATTCATTTATGATAATATGTCAGTCTGTAATCAAAACATCAAATAGTCTGCAGGAGAAGTCGAACAAAAGCGACTCGGGACATGTTAAAAAGGTGACAATCTTTCTATAAAATGCTGTAATAGAATTAAAATAATTTATCATTTAGATCATGAAATTACTTCCTTGTGAAATTAGAATGTATATAATGTAACGAGTTCTAAACATGAAAACATTAATAGAGTAAAAAGAGGTTTGTCACGCGTATGTCAATTAGTAACAATAAAATGTAAAGAAACAGATAAAGCATATACTTTTTATTTTTTATAGTAAAAATGGCAGCAAAATTTCAATCATAAAAAATGCTAGAAAATGTTTCATTACTTTATTGGAGTGTGAAACGGTTAGTAATGAGAAATTGAAATTTCGTGGACGACGAGAGATGATCGAATATTCGCTTACGATATCGAGAACGACACTGAGCGAAGGATGCTTCGCATGGCAAAGGTTCGTCGACATCGCTACGCGTCGAAGAGTCGAAACGTTGCATCCCTTGCAGCGTAGGGCGAGGGCGCAGGGAGCAAAGGGAGGGTACGAGGCGGTGAACCGCCTGGCGCCATAGCAAGCGTGCCACCCCCGGGCCTCTTCCCGGGCCGCCTGGACCACGTGTCACGTGACCGTCTGCATTCTGTGTTTTCTGTGAATGACTGGGCCCACGGACCAATCGGAGGCCAGTCGATAGAGGCAAGCCTTAGGCGAGCGGTGGCGCGACAAGAAGAAGCGGGCGAGAAGGGGCCGAGACAAGGAGCGAAAGAGGCCAGCGCCGCTCCAAAACGTGGGGGCGCTGGCGCGCGCGAGCGTGCGTGAGCGCGAACAAGCAAGCGAGTGAGCGAGAGCGGCGCGGTTTCTTGGCCTTTGCGGGCCCAAACTGGGCTTGGAATTCCTCTCGAGGATAGCCCGAAAGGGCCGACTTCTCTTCGCGCGTTCTCTCCTTCTCTCTTTCTTGGCCAAGGCGCGTTCGTCGCTTCGTGCGCGTCCCTTACGGTAGATCGAATCAGCGATCGTGGTCAACGAACAAGAGCCCGAGCTTTCTTGATCGAGCACCGATGTGATGCGGCGCGAGGACGAGAGTAGAGATCCTCTGTTCTTTTTCTCTCTCTCTCTTTCCCTTTCTCGATCGGCTCTCAAATCTAAATGCGTTCGAGTGCCTATCTGGTTCGTCGATGACGTCCGTGAAAGAGATCTATACACGGTTCTTATTATTAGCCCCCGCGATAAGGACTCCCCTTCTTGCCCGCTTTTCTCAGATAATCGAGCGTTTTCCTCATTGGTTTCAGTTTACGCTGGAAAAACGTTCGGTAAGTTTTTTCGGAAGTCATTGGTCATACTTTTCGAAAATATCAAGGCGGTCCGCACGAAAGGGCCGCCGGGGCCCTGGAATACGGGAACGGCGTCGCCATGTGACGATTTTTTTCGGAAACTAGATACATCGATGGAGTCGAATAGGAGGACCGCCGCGCCGCGTCGGCCGCGTGACCTGTGCCGGTTCTCGGAAAGGCGGATGCTCCTTTCAAAAATGTAAATGCAAGCGCCGGAGCCGAGGCACACACAGCCATGTTCGGGGAACGAAAAAGAAAAACGAATCCCGGGCCACGCGGGATCTTTCCTCGGTTTCTTCTCGGTCGTTTTTATACCGTTCAGGGGAAACCTAACGAGACGCGTTCGATCGACGACACGGGACGATAGTCGGAGGAGGATGGGAGAGGAACGTGGGGCGCGTTTCGCGGGGTGAGTTACTGCCCGTGACTCAAATTTACACCGCAATTTGCATCGCGAACAATTTTACCGGCGCGATGAAACGCATCTCGAAGAAATTTTTCTCAGACCAAGGTACGCGACGCCATTAATTCCCGGACCATAAATTCCTGTTCCGGCGAGGTGGAACGCGCAAAGGAAAGCCGGGCGTTGTAAGAAGAGCGAGAGAGCGAGAGAGCGAGGGAGTTGTTCGTGAAACCTGGCGACGGTTTTACCTGCCTGCCTAGGATTACCTTAAATATTATGACTACCCTCTTACCGTCGCGGATGGTGCAAGAAGAACGGAGCGTCGCGTGGGAATTTTGGCTGGCGCTGCGGACCAGCGTGTCTCACCCTTGAAAGTGAATCGTCCCACCGATCTCGCCGTGACACGTGGTGTCAATGGAAATCAACGATCCTCACCTTCGATCCGAAAAATTATGATATGCAGCCCGAGTCTTCTTAAATGAAAAGTGAAAATATCTCCATTATCGATGGTCACGTGAGAAAACTACCAGAGACAAAGTTATACTCAGAGGCTCATCTAATTATATAAAAATTCTCTTAGGCAGCGAATTTCGTACTAATATTATTTGTATGACATTACTACACAACAATAGAATATTCCGTCATGTGTCCTAAATTTACTAAAATTTAGTGGATACTGGAGTATTTACGTTTGTTCAATAATCGCATTCAATTCACTAGTTCTTAAAATGTCGGCAAGTAAAATAGTGAGGCGTGTCGGGATAAATTTAAACTGAACGGTGAAAACTAATATTTTACTGTTTCTCCATGGGTATGAATCAACCAATCAATTCATCAAAAGCAGAAACTGATCCCACTTTGTTCACTAGTCACATTTGATGAAATGTAGATGAAAACAATGTTTACGCTTTTGCACATCAAAACTGAAAAGTCTAAATTCGGTTTAATAGATACGTTCACGACGGTGGCCATTACTATTAGAATATCCTAAAGAATCTTTGCACACGTCCATCGATAACGAAGACGTTTGCAGTTCCCATCTTGGACGACCCATTCTGTGTATGTAGGCCCACGATTCTTGGCAACAGAATTTTCTCGACCCGTTAGAGATACGGTTAACAGGAAGAGGGGGCCTGAAAAAGTCGAATCTATGGGTTTTCGAATTCCTCGTGACGGTTGGAACACGATCATTGCCGCGTTTTCTCGGAAACTAGAACCATCGACCGTATTTCTTGTTTTTTCGATCTTCGACCCCTCTTTCCGTTCCTCCGACCGTTTTTCCTAAAGACACACACGAAGAGATTTACATCGTTGGTGACAATTTCGAGCGAGTATGTCTGGCTTCTTCTGGAGAGCCGAAAGAGATAGAAGGAAAGATCGCCGCGCGGCTTGGTCAGAGGAGAAGGGCGAGGGGCGAGATCCTTGAGGGGCCCATCGGTTCCAGGAACCTTGGGGTAGTCCTTTCGGGAAAAAATGCATCTATAAAGCAGGCGCTGGGACCTGGGAAAAAGCGGAGAGACGTCGTGGGATAATTTTCCGGCGCGCAAACGCAAACGGCGAGAACGCCCGGGAAAGAGGATGCGAGGAGGCCAATGGAGCGTCGACGAATGAATGGACGAAGGGGGCTGGAGAATAAGAAGGAAGCGGAGAAAGTCGTCGAAATGGAACGAGCCACTCGGAAATTTATGTTAAAGTCCGCGTTTCTCGGAAACTCATTGTCGATTCCTCATATGTATGCGGACGATTCGTTTCGTTTCGGCCGGTTTTCGGCTCGCGGGACGACGCACGTTGTGTCGGAAAGTCTTCTCTACGTGGGAACAACACGGAACACGGGTTCGGCAGTTTATTATTCATCCATCGGTCGGTCGGGACGATTTCTCGCAAGCGGTGAGAGGATCACCTCTCGCTCGCCGCGTTATCGGTGTGTCGCGCAAAGCCCGATACGATCTAATCGGTCGAATCGATACCGATGGAATCCGCGGCGGAATTTCCTTTCGATTTCTCGAAGCGGCTGCTGCCCCTTCCTCGTGGCAGGCCTCGAATATTCAGCCGGGAGCGGATCCGAACGAGTGAGCGAGCGAGCGAGCGTCCTCCTAATTCTTGCCGTCACCGCGACCACCTACTTGTAGTTGTCACAGAGGACCACCTCGTTAGCGATATACGCGAAGGTCGGTCATAAAAAAGTGAGAAACCCGAGAGGGAGCGGTGGCCGTGCTCGTTTTCGATCGAGGGCTCACCGCTCGTCGATTCTCGGAAGGTCCGCCACGAAATTCGAAGGTGCCGCGCTGCGACCTCGGGCAAATGGAGATTTCGTGCGTCTTGACCTTCGTCAAGGGAGGAGCCGGGAACGACGGCGCGAGAGGGAGATACAGAGGGAACCAACGAGCCAAGGATCTTTTTCCGTCTCGCTCAATCTCTCGCCCCCATTTCTCTCCTCCTCGGAGCCTTTTTCTCTCCTATCGAAGCTCCTGCCAAAAAGGAAGGCTCGTCGCCGCGGCGCTCCTACGCCGGCCGGCGCGGCGTCGTCTAACCTTCGCCGAACGCGCAATCTCCTTAGAAGAAAACAGTATCGATTAAGAGAGCCGTCTCTCGAGTCGTCCCAGCGTCGATGGAGGAACGCGAGGCAGGAGGAATCCGCGCCGCGCCGCGAACAGAGAAAGAACTTTCTTGCTTTCACTGTGCACAGACCAAACGAATTCCTGGAGGTCCGCGAAACGACTCAGCCCCGGGGAGAACCCACGGTTCTGATACTCTACCGCCTTCGAAATTTCGTCTGACCAACGACGAATGTATGTCAGGATAGAAAAAAATATTCGTACCGCGCGGTTAAATGTAAAGTATCTCTTTTTGACGGCAACCGTTGTAATGTCAGTCTCCTGGAAGCTATAAATCGTTCGAGTTCACCACGTAGGCGCTGTAAGTTTGCGGCGACTGGTTCGAAACATAAATGTACGATACTCGTTTTTGAACCTTGATAATCACTTAATTTCCTGAAATCTCCACAAGCAAATTTTAACGAAGTTCGCCAACTTTAGACAATTATCCTAGTTCATCCTCTCCTCTAGCAAATTTTAAGACACCGTGAAATTGTATGAATATCAGGATTTTGTGTTTGTCATTTTCGTACAATAAATGCTCTACTGTGGACCAAAATAATATTTAGATTATTTGTGATTCGGATTAAGGTACTTCTACAAAATAAGATCGGAGAAGGGTACATATTCGGAGGTGGTAAAAGTCTAATTTGAAGCTTGATTACATTCTACCTCTACTCTGCGTTCGTCTCAGATTATCCGTGATACAATGGTTGTAAACGATAAGTAAATCCTCTAATTGAATCGATGAACAGAATTCCTGACGTAATCGCAACTAACTTGAAAAGGTTGGAGTCCGTTCACAGCAGCAGTTGGCGGGTCGTCGCTCGCGCGGGGTCCGCTCAGCGACATCACGACAATCATCGTCGTTAGTGATCCGCGACGCGGCCACACCCGTCGAATGCCGGAGAAAAATTTGACCGCGAGCGCTGCGTTTGCCCCGCGGAGTGTTAACGTAGTAGGTATTCTCGCCGAGGGGGCTGAGTTAGGACGAAGAGGAGACAGCGGAGTGAGAGAGTGAGAGAAAGAGATAGAGAGGAGAAAGAGAAGGACCGCGGAGGAAGGATAGCGAGTCGGCCGGAGTGAGAGGAGCAAGAGAGAAGGGAGGAGAGAGGATGGTGAAGCCGATTGGAAGGTGAAGATAAAGGGCTACGAGACGGCGGCACGACCAAAGAGTAGAAGCCGTAAGAGGCTCTCTTCTCCCTTCTTCGGCGAGAGGAGAGAGAAAAAGGAGAGGAGCACCGTGCATGGAAAAATAAAGGCAAAAAAGAAGAAAGAGAGAGAGAGAGAGAAAGAGAAAAGAGAAACCGGAGAGGAGAATACGAAAGGAAGGAAGAGGAGGACGAAGGAAGGAGAGGATACGCGGAGAGAACGGAGCGAGTGAAAGCGAACTAGAGATCGGCACCGAGCGAACAGAGATCGAACGAGGTGGCCTGGGCCCGTTGGTATCTCGGCCAGGATCGCCGAGCTTCGGGGCCTTATTGTGTTGTATTGCCTCGAGGGCCTCGAAGGTGAAACGCGGGGCTTCGTTCGTCGAATCTACCCCTAGTTATACACCATGTTATGATATGCTTCTAACGACCGTGAGATGCCGATGATGAGTGGCGGTTTTACGCTCTCTCCTCTCGTTCTCTCTCATTCTTTCCAGGGCCCTATTCCCTTTATCCCTGAAATATGACGGGGGTCCAGTTCTGTCGCGAAAACATCCTCGGCTTCGTCATTTTCATGGTAGCTCGTTCGAGCGATTTTCTTTTTTCATCGAGTACACAGTGTCCTCGTTCTTTTAAACCAGAGACGATCGTTCCTCTCGGTGGGCCATACTGCGCAGCAGATTCGTAGATCCCAACACACCGACGCGCGCGCGCGCACGTTCCCCGAGGCAAACGTGTTTCTTTGCCCTCGCCTAATACACGATCCGTGATAATTCACGGACGTTTCTGCGTCGTAGCCGGCGCGTAGTGGTACGTTTGTGTTTATCCTTCTCCGAGGGGGGCGTAAGGGGGAAATGAAGAAAGCTGGCCGGAGAGTAAAAGCAGCGAAGAGGCCGGACAGGCGACGCATAGTCTGCCGCGGACAACCTCGACGCGTTGTGTATTAACATATTCAGCTAGCAATGAATGACCAGGCGGATTCGTGCGGTGCGCCGCGCCGCGCCGCGTGACCGATTACGAGTCTCGAGCGCGGAAGACGCAAAACGATTTTCCGCGAAACAACGAACATTTTTGTGGAACCGATCTGTGCCACCGAGGACGGACACGAGCGCGGATATGCGGTACCGTAGGTCCGGCTCTGAACAGGCTGGGGGGGGGTTGGCGGACATTCCACGGGCCCCAGGTAGCATTAAAGGAATGCAGATAGGATGAATGAGGTGGTCCATGCCACTGCCGACCGACCGATGCATAGGAGTGAATCCTCCTCTCTCTCTCTCCTTCTCCCACTCCCCCTCTCCCTCCCTCTCCTCACTCTAGTTCTCGATCCTCGATCTCGAGCGAGCAGAGAGAGAAAGCGGCAAGCGGTGGTGAGAGAACGCAGGAGCGAGAGGGATCCGAGTGTGTGTGAGAGAGAGAGAGAGAGAGAGAGAGAGAGAGAGAGAGAGAGAGAGAGAGAGAGAGAGAGAGAGAGAGAGAGAGAGAGAGAGAGATAGAGAGACGAGGAAAGGGAAACCGAGGCGCATTCCACGTTACCGCGATAATTAACGGCTATATCCCAACCCCATTCTACTGGACGATCCTCCTCGGCGCGAGAGGGCGGCGAGTGGGATACGCGCGGAGTGGGAGGGTTGCAACACAGAGGGCATTTGAATAAAAGGCGCGCGAGTACACGAGTTTCCTTTAATCAAGCGGATTCTTCCGCGGTAGCCCGGAGAAACTCGCCGTTTGGTGAGGAATCCTCTTCCTGTCCGCCCCGGTGAACAGAGAAACGTACTCGTTCCTCGGCCCTCTTGCTTTCCGATGTTCAGTGTCGACTCGAGTCTCGTGAGTCTGATTCCCGGACGCGTGAGACGACGTTGTCGAAATTCCACGGACCGAGTTATCGTGTTTTTCATTTTCCGTGTCAAGGTTCGTCGTCATCGAGATAATTGTTCGGGCCGGGCCGATCGAGGTGGGAGATTCCTCGAATCAAGACCACTCGATATTTTCCGACGTTTTGCATGTGTTCAGTCAAACTGGATGTATTTTCGGGAAAATTTCTGAGAAAAGCTCGTACATTTTCCAATAAAACGATGCTTTATCGTAACGCGCGTGTTTGATTCGCAAAAAATAGGCTAAATTTTTGGTTTTAAATTCCATTATGACCGGCCATGTTGGATAAACTTAAGCACGGAACTTGCTTCTACTGTGTACTGTATCAATTTGTACGTACAATCGATCATCTATGTTTTTAGCAATAGGGTAATTGTTCCTGTAATCAGCCATCTTAAGCGTTATTATTATTAATGTACCATTTTCTAAATTTTTTATACGAGAACATGAAGCTGTATGTTGAAACTGAAGAATAGACTGACCATTGTGCTCATTAATATGTATAAGAGTTTTATTTAGTAGATATCTCTTATTTTTAAGCAGTCGAAAATTTTATTTTTGTGACACATTTATCCAGGGCCATCCTAAGATAATTGGCGCCCTTGGGCTACTGACAATAATGCGCCCCTCTTCATAAGAAAATATACGGAAGGGGAAGTGGGAGCTGGTTGATTAGTAAAGTTTTACAAAAGTTTCAGAACTAGAAAAAGTCAATATATTACCAATAAACAAATAAATATATATAATTCAGCCGTCAAACTGATTTGAGTGCATGCAAAATTGCCGCACCAAAAGGCTGGCGCCCGGGGATGTAGCCCATTTAGCCCCGTGGTTAGGGTGGCGTTGCGTTTACCCTCACTGGGGTGAAAACGTGGGATTCTTGCATGTGATCTTTATTCAATGACTCGCTGTGCTCTTCAATTTAGAATGCTTGATATTTTGTCTACCAGCAAAGTACTTGATTGTTATAGAGAGTCAGTGATATGAAGTATTACAAACTGTTTCTCAGAAAGTGTACCAGCTATCGATTGCCTTTTTTTTTAGTTAAATAGGACAAGAGAGCTGACTGTTTGATATACAACCCATTTGTCCAAGAAAGCTGATAGGAAAGCAAAGGGGTCGCTTTTACAGAACTGACTTTCCATAGCCCGAATTTTTGTTATGAATGCAAACAATTTTACGTAACATAAAAACAACAAATTAACACTTATGTCCTACATGTTGATACGGGGGCCCCTCTATCAAACTTGAAAATGATTTTTTCTTACAATCCATTCAGTAAGCTGTAAGAATTCAGCTGCATCCACTTTTAAAATTGTTCTATAGTACACGAAATAAATCGAATTTTGTAGAGTACGAATTATTTGATTGAATGAAAGATGAAATGAAAAATTATTTCAATTTCGAATGAAATGATTAGATAAAGAAATAATTTTAAAAAATTATTTGGTTGTTCAATTAAACAAACAGGATTTTTTCAAATGACATGCAGCCAAGTCAGATAATATATTATCTCCACGATTATTTTTCAACTAATTTATTTCGATAATACCCAAGCCTGATTAGTATCATAGATAATATTCTTAGTCCCATTTCCTGATTCTTATGAGACAATCCACGAGAATAGAACCTTCCATAAAGATAGACTGTATAATTGCAGTTATGTATTCCATTCTGCCTGAATTTCGAGTTGGATATATGCTTTTCAAATTCGCCGATAAACACAAGAGACGCTCAGGCATTTAGATTCCGGTGCTCTATCCTGTACAATCAAATTAGGGCGAGCACGCCAACAAAACTGGCAGCGAGGTTGACCGCTTCGACGAAGAAACGGTAGATATGAATGGCGAGGGCTATCGACCATCCGACACTGGGTCACCGACTGATAATCAGCCGGTTGTTAACTCGCGGGGTAAAAGCAACAACCGAGGCGCTAGGACAACAATGTGCCGGGGCCGTAGGGGAGATCCGTTGTTCTATCGGAGATATCGTATCGGAGTCAAACCAACGGACCGATCGAGGAACGAAACGATCCCGCGCGTATCGCGTGGGGCCCGAATTATGTAACCCGACCGATCCTCCCCGGTTGTCGCGACGTAAGCGGCGCATAACGAGAAACACGGTTTCGCTATCGTCAGGGTGAATAATCTGTGACACGTGTGTCGAGAGCGTGGCGTCGAGGAGGAAACGCTCGCGTTCCATTGCCACATTTTTCCGTCGTCGGCTCCAGTGCCCTCCCCGTCTGTGTAATCGACGCATCGAGACTTTTCGATAAGCGATGATTCCACGGTACATAGAAGCGTTCCGGGGCCCGTTTCTTTCGCTGGTTACGTGTCGTCGGCCCGTCTTTCCTTTTTCCACACTCCGGTTTCCCTCGCTCGTCGCTCTCACGGTCTATCTATCTGTACGCTCCTTTTTCTCCAACGATTTGATAAGCGTGAAGCGCCCGAGAGGGTGGGTGGCTATAGAAGAGAGGGAACGATGGTGTGCAGTGCGGAGAGGCGAAGAGCAGAGCAGAGAGAGAGAGAGAGAGAGAGAGAGAGAGAGAGAGAGAGTGAGAGGCGAGAGAGGAGAGGGAACGGTAGGTGACGCGCATTCTGCTTCCTCGGCCCGATGTTTCGAAATACTCTGCTTTCATTCATGAGCACGCCACGACGGAAGCGAGTCTCCCTCTCTCTTTCTTTCTCTCTCTCCCTTTCTCTCTCTCTCTCTCTTTCTGTCTTTCTCTTCCTCTCTTCCTCTCTTGTGGAACTGACGCGTCGTCTCCTCGATTCAACGGAGTGATCAATGGTCGTTATCGCGCCAGATAATTTTCTAGGGCCGATAAAGAAGCGCCAGCATTTTTCACGATCGACAGCAGAGCAAACGCGGCCGCACGCCTCCCGCTCGTGTTACAAAGTGGGTCGTATTATTCCCTCGATACTGTGCGCTATTTACCACGGACGTATAAATTAACGAATGGATAGTCCGTGGCGGATCGCGACGGCTACTATACTTCTCCAGACTCGTATCTGATTGAAATACCACGACGAAACGATCGGTCGACAATCATGTACGAATTCTCGGCATTTATTGTCGTCGTTGTAATTCGTTTACCATCGGTGTAATTGAATGTCTTGGCGAAGGTTAATTGCATTCCTTATTATGTAATGATTACATTATAGAATATTCAATATGTATTCGAGAATGATAAACCTGTTTTTCTACCATTTTCTTCACTGCGAACTAATCTACATCTAAATCATTAATCGTCTGTTGTTTACAGAAAAAGTAAAATTTTTGCTTTTTGCAATAAAAATCGTGTTTTATACCATTCCGTTCTTAACACTAAATTTAATCATCGCCGGTTTCAGGGTTTTTATTATACGATTATTGAAATTATAAAAATTGTTTCCATTGGACACGATTGTACATATTTCTCTATTCAAGCATATATTATAATTACGATGACTATATTTTTGGGAGGGAACTAGGGGACAACGAAAAAGATAGGTATTATTACAACATACAAACAACAAAAAATAACAAAACTTTTATATTAGAATGTTTAATATATTATTTATTGTAAGGAATAGAAAAAACAATATTTTATGAAACTAAATCTTAAAACGAAGAATTGAAATATAGAACTGTTCAGGAAAATACAGGACTAATGGTCACAGTAATTTTAATAGAAATCTTGCAAAATATAAATAAATTCAATTGTGTCAACTTTCTAAGTCAATATACATCAGCTATTTTTAATGCTCGGTATGTTAGTGATAAATATGTTAGGGTATACAGACAGAACGTGGATTAACCCTTAAATGTCAGTATATGGGCTAATTCTGACTCAAACCTGGGTCTATTTTTATCTAACTTGATAAAAATTTAATGTTTGCGATGTGTAAGTTAAGGTTCGTTTGTGTTACATTTAACTCTCGAATGACAAAAAACCAACGTAAAGTACCGGTACAACAGACTCACATATGAAAAATGGTTAGAAAAGAAGAAGTAATACATTTTTTTGTTACAACATTCTTAATTAAACTATAAGTATTTAAACGTATAGTATTTTCATTTTCCGAATACTCTGAGCATAGACAAATAAAACCATGTTGCATGTTTCACTATTGGTCGTTTGTGGATCAAAATCGAAGCATTTTGTACAAACAGTATTTTTGATTCCTTATTTCTGATCGACTGCTGCACTACTTTCATTTTTGAATTTATTAACACTACAAAATTCCTGTTTACAATATTTAAATTTCTTTTAGAGACTACCTTTTTCCAATCTACAGGTAGGTACATAAATTCGTTTTCGTGTGAACCAAATATAAGAAAATCGACTAAACACCTCTGCCTATGATGTCCTACACGCTTACTGCAATCTGAGAGTTACCTAAAGCCAATTCAATTTGTCCGATGCAATAAAAAATGACAAAATCGAAGGCGAGCGTTATGAACAAACTATTCCAAGGATCATAGATTACCGCTCTCGTCGGAAAACTGGCCGCCAACGTCGTCTGCGGTTCACTTTCGAAGGCTGGCGCGAGGTCGATAGGTCGCTGGTCTCGCCGGCAATCACGCCCTAGGATCGCATCGATAGTCCCTTTCTCGGTCGAGCGTGCCGGCGAGCGTCTTTCCTTCGTTCCGGCAGCTTTCCTCTTTCCCTGTGGTAGTTCGATCATCTTTTCGATCGATCGTTGGAAGATCGAATTCCACACCCGCGGCAAGTTGAGTGGAGTGGAGTGGAGTGGAGTGGAGTCAAGTCGAGCCGAGCTGCGTTGCGTCTTGTCGCGCGGCGTCGAGCAGCTTCGACGACCTAGAAAACAGCAGGCCTACCGCAGGGCCCCTCGTGGAAAATTTTTCATTAAGCCTTTCTCTCCTACCTGGCGCCTGCGCCTAATCCAAATGCCTTTGGCTGCTCCTCTCGCTCCCCGTCTCCCACCCTCGTCCTCGCCCTCCCCTCCCGCACCCGTCCTCTCTTTCACCTTGCCCGGCGTAATCCTTTTCTCTTTCTCGTTCTTCTCGTTCCTACGTCTATGAATGGGATTCTTTCGAGCCGCGTTTCACCAGCACAAACGGCCGTGGAGTGCGTGCGTGCGTGCGTGCGTGCGTGCGTGCATGCGTGAACGAGCAACACACGCACCCATTCTCGCGCGCGCACGCGAGCGCCAACGAGCGAGCTAGCGCGGCGGGTGTATACTCGCGTCTCAAGCGTGTACCTTCACGGACGAGTACTCGCGCGCCGTGTCTTCTCTTCCTCGTACGTATGCCGACGAGCACCTTCACGCATTCCAACCTACTCCCATGACGAAATTCAAGACGAGTCGTCGGCCCGATAGCAGCACCGCTTCGCCTCGTCTTCATCCTCGTCCTCGTCCTCCCGCCATGTGCGTTCGTTCTGCGTGTGCGTGTATGTGTCGTCCAAGAGCAAACATGGTACCGGGGCCGGAGGGGGGGGGGGGATCCGTTTTCGGAGTTCCAACCGCGGCCGAGTTGATTCAAGAAACTCTTACGTGGTCCCGTTTAAGATGGCCCGGTCACCGTGGCGACCACCACTGGGGAAAACGATTTCGAAAGCTAGAGCAAATTGGAAATGCTTCTTTCTGAGCCGGACGCGAGAAAACGGTCACGTCGGAGTTCCAACGAAAACCTTTGTATTGAACCAAAAAAAACATCATTTATGATGTTCATGTTGAAATTTATGCAGTAATTATACTGCATGTTCACAGATTTCTCGCAAGAGAGATCTAATTCCTTTTCATGACCTACTCTCCACTACATTAATTTATTCGACAGTTGGTCGAGCGACATACCACGTATTCGAGGTAAGTGTTGTTGTCGTAAGATTAGCAATCTATATTTTGAGATAGTTCAGTGGTTCTATGATTTTCATGCAATTATTAATTCTTATTGTCCGATTTTTATAGACTACAGTTAAATAGTAGACTTCGAAATAAAATAAAAATTGTAAGATGCGTTACTAAATATTATTCGACAGTAAATTACAAATAAACGTAGCTGTTGTAACTACATAAAATCCGCATTCTAATAATTATTATTTACCGGGATACCTCTGTTCATTCGTTAAAAATTGATGTTCATTCATTGGTTATTTGGTACATTTTTCATTTAAGCTTATATGGTTAAAATTATATTCTGGAATGTAAGAATTTGACAATGACGGTCTTCTTATAGAAATAGCAGTCAGGAAATGAAAAAATGATTTGCAAATACTAATTTCAACAGCCATGCAGCTTAAATGTTCATTCAGTGGACAGGTCATCCTATTAACTCTTCGCAGTCGAAATCCTGGTAATGTCCAACAGGACCGTTTTACCGTTGCGCGCGCATGTCGGACGGTAGCCGCCAAAAGCGTGCGACAATCACTTTGGAAATGTGTCTTACCAAAGAAACCTAAGGATAAATTTGTACAAAATATCGAATACCAAGAGTGTAAATAGAACTTACTAATCTTCAAAGAATAAAAATATTCGATTTTCTTTAAATAAAAGGAGTAGGCATTCATGAAACATTCTTCGCTTATTTATTGTACAGATATGTTAAAATAAGTTCAAATATGCTCGAATCTTTCAGGAAATATTTTCAAAATGACACACTTAAGAAAAGGATGAGAAGTCCAATATCGATTAAAGATATCGAATTTTATTATCATACAAAGCGCGGTGATATATTCTTAGAGAACATTTAACTCATTGTTTCATTCATTCAAGTTTTGAATAAAATTGGCGTTATCAAGAAATGAATACAAGGAAGTTGTACGTGAAGTCATTAGTATCATTAGTAATTAAACGAGGGACTTAGTCATTAGTCATTATTAATTAAACAAGGAACCGTTTCCTTCCTGACCGGAATCCTTCGCGAGACCACAGACACACCGATCTGTCAATTAGGATATCGGCACGGCCTTATCGTCCCTGAACCACTTCCTTATCCGGTGACATGATTCGAGAGCCATGACAAATTTTCCCACTGATACGTCGTGCTCGGAATGTCCGAGAGTTTATCGATCACGCCCGCCGTTTCTTTGCGAATTCTCCGCATGATCGGGACCGTCGTAGAATATCAATCCCCTTTGGATTTTCCTAATTACGTTTAATCGGCGTTCGTGGAAACGCGCCGAGGAAAATGATGACTCCTTGTCGCGTTGACCAACCGGAACCCGAGAAACTTCTATCCCGACGGGGGGTGATGGTTGCCCCGCTGTCCCTTCTCTGCTACAAACCGCCACACACGAGTAACGGTGCTTCGAGCGTGAGAATGAAACATCGCGGTACGCGCGATAAAGGCGGTCCTACGTATTGATAAAGGAACTCGGGCTGCCAGCGACGGAACAGGCTGCGCAGCTTCGCCGGGAAAGGAACACTGTAGTAAATAGCCATTTTTGATCCCACGTCGCACAGTGGACTGTGAGTCTCAACAATCTAGCGGGAAAAAAGTCGCCTGCCGGACAGTTGTCAGCAGTTAGGTGCAAATATTTATTATTTGTTTGAAAAACATCAACGACATTCTTTTACTACCCTTCAAACTTCCATCTCTCAGGTTTTAAGGGTGTTTTAAAATCAACATTCATATTCTCAGGTTTCTTGGACTGTGGGAAATGAATATAAACTCTGTTTAGACAACATTTTTTTCACAACTATTTTATTTAGAATGAACAGAAAAATATTTTGTGTCTCAAGGTCAACCGAAGGTGATCATATAATAGGTCGTTGAATTCGTCTTTTCAGCGTCAATAGCACTAGTGCGTATTTTGTTTATATCTTTTAAGATACCTCGTCAGATTAAAATGTTCGCCAAAATATGAAAGGGTCCAAAGAATAAGCGTTAACGTGATTTCGTCAACCAACAATATTTAATATCGAAGGATTAAAAGTTCGATTTGAGGCAATAGTCTTTTTAATTAAAACTCCCAACAATGTCTTGAAAATGGAGTGAAAGAGTTTATAAAACGATAGTCGATACACGAATGGCTAAAAGAAGATATAATTATTATTATTTTATACTTGCAGTTAGTGTTGTAACGCTACACAACTTAGAGGATAACCTAATAATTTCGCACTAGCTTTCATAGTTGCAATATCGTATTAATCCTGGCAAGGCGGATTCATTCAAATCCTGATGCATTCAATTTTCTTTCGCATATTTTTGAACCTACTTTTTTTTAAATTAGCGTTGATTTCCTTGTTTAATTTAGTACAAAGAGTTAATGTTTTGGATCGGCTATTAGAAAATTAAAATTAAGATGTTCTTGACACTCAAGTCCCGCCATTCGAGGGTGAACCGCAAATATGAAAAAAGATATGAAGTCACAAGAAAGTTATAAATTCCTCGAATATCATACTATGCAATATAATTATAAATACCAATATGAATGTTCGCAAATGGTCATCTTCAGGAATCCTCCTTTCGCGAGGGCGGCCAGTGGGCGCTGTGGAACAGGTGAGACCGTCTCTCGGATGACAGTGCGTGGTAGATACATAAATTTCAGCCCTCGAAGCCGTGAAATTGGAACGCGTCGCGCGAAATCGATCCGTGTGGACGGCGGAACGCGATAATTAACTGCGACGGTGTGCGACGAGCGTTCCAGTCGCGGATGCCGAAAGAGTGGGAGAGGATCGTCGAAACCACGAGAGTCCGGTTTATGGGCCACGTAAACGTCGCGAAATTACGTCCGTTCCACCCACGCGACACGGTCGTTCACCCGAAACCTATGATTTCCTCGTAGCTTCGACGCGTCGTTGCGCGACCGGGAACTGTTTCGACCATATGGCATTTCCGTGGGTTCCGCGTGATCGACTGCCGACAGATCACAAGATCGCGAACCGATTGGGCACTGCTCCCTGTGTACGATCTTGATCCAGATTTTTGAATTGCAGGATCAAAGAATTTCTCGATTGCATTTTTAAAAACGAATAACTTTTCCAACATTGGTCCAAATGACGAGTTATTTTGAAATGTTGGAAGGAATAATTTACTAGATAATGTGTACAAAATTTTTTTTAATTGTTATTGGGCGAAATTGTGAAGAAGAAAGTGGAGATCATGACCTCTAATTTTTAACGAAAATTTAAAACATCAAAATCGAGTAACGCATAAAAAAGCCGTAAGCATTGAAAGATGTAAAAATCTTCAATTTTCATGCAGAAGTCGCATTTTCTCACAATTCTTTGCCATTTTTATAGGCACGGATAGAATATAACTCTGACGAATAGCAATTTTAGAAAACGTATTTTATACATTATCTAGTAAATTAATCCTTCTAACATTTGAAAGAAACTACACTATTTCATCGATAATCGTCGCCACCACAGGTCCGGCCGGCGACAATTAACGTTCAGATAATGCTATTCTTTGATTTGTGCCGGACGTAGAAAAGGACAGCGAAGCTCGAGAGGCTTCGGTCGCCGAGAACTGTAACATAATACGGGTCGAGTATGTCGGTGTGAAAACAACACCTAACCCAGTGACAAAACTTCTTTATTTTTTATTATTTTTTTATGGAACTTTCACCAACATATTCGCGGCATTTTTCTAATGAAAATGATACCAAATAAGATATAATTCCGATGGTATTTACTTGAATAATAGACGGTGAAAGTTTCGGGCGCAAGGGAGAACAGCTCATCGGAAAGAAAGAGACGCGAAGAGTCGCAATCGGCGGCACAGTTCAAAGGCCCACGTGTCGTCGCAGTGTAATGCCAATAAAAAAAACTTTTTTATTATTACTCACTTTTTTATGAGACTTTCTCCGATATATTTGTGGCATTTTTCTGATTAGAATAATACCAAACACGATATAATTCGGATCAAATTTACAATAATTTTCCGAAACTTTCATTGTCCATTACTCAAGTAAATACCATCGGAATTATATCTTATTTGGTATCATTTTCATTAGAAAAATGCCACGAATATGTTGGTGAAAGTTCCATAAAAAAATAATAAAAAATAAAGAAGTTTTGTGATTGTATTAGCAGTGGTCTCACCGATATACTCGATCCGTATTATGTTACATTTTTCGGCGACCGAGGCCTCTCGAGCTTCACGGCCCCTCACGGGGAATACCCCGTGGAAGGAGGGATTGTTTTGCGACAATTATCGTTCAGAATTTAACGACAATTAACGATGAAGTACTGTAGTCATTTAGACCAATTTAAAAAAAAAAGTTATTCGTTTTTAAAGGGTGTACTTACGTAGGTGGCTGGCTGTGTATCTTGGATTACCCAAAATGAAGTTGAAACATTTAAAATAGTATCGCATCTTCGGACTCCTGTTTTAATTCGGCGTGTTTATTGACCACTCTATATTCCAGTTTAATGACTTTATCCAAGCAGTCGAGGAGGCTATCGACTTTGGAAGGTGATTGCCAATAACGCATGAAGCACAATTAAGTTCAATACTCTTTCTGTTCGTCAACGTATTGAAATTATTAAGCAAGCAAGTAAACTTTTCAACTGCAATCTCCAACTCTAAATTTAAAGCCCAATGTTCAAAACTTACGTCGAGTTCTGAGACTGGTATCCAAGCTGCACAACGGTAGATTTAGAAAGGATGAGAGTAAGAGGGCTAAGTGTTAATAGATCAATTTATCGCATTTGTTCGACCAGCAAGCTGTCCGGGTGGTCGAGGTGACGCTCTTTCACCGAGTTCATGAGACTTGAACGTAAACAGGCAACATGGCAGTCGCGGTGCGACGTTCTGCCGCTTAGAGGATCGCCGAGGACCCTTCCCGGTAATAATTAACGGGACGATTGTGTCGTGAACAGCTACGGGACACCGATTGCGCTTTCAGCGGTTCTTCCGCGTCCGCTCGTTTTCCTGCTTTGGAAAAAATTAGGTGGGAAATTTGGGAGGTCTGAATTCCTGGAAGTCTGCAGGAGAACCGCTAGGACCTAGAGGGGAGTAGAAAAAGAGCAGGATCGAAACGGAGGAGAGAGCGAGAGAGAGAGAGAGAGAGAGAGAGAGAGAGAGAGAGAGAAAGATCGATGGATGTGAGAGAGTGGCGGGTGTGATCCCTCCCGGGCGATACAGCGGGCGGGTGTTACCACAGAGCGAAGGGATGCGCGCGGGATAAGAGGCGAAAGAGAGAGACAGGACACTGGCCGTGAGGAGGGCTCGGGAGGTGGCAGGAGAGTTCTATAGGAATTATATGATGGGAAGGGAAGCAATTATTGGGATGATGGATGGCCCCGGGGCGCCGCTGTAGTGCTTCTCTCTAACCAAAGATCTTTCTGTCCCCCTCCCCCTTCTACCCCTTCTCAGTATTACTCTCTTTCTCCCCCCCTCTCTCTCTCTCTCTCTCTCCCTCTCCCTCATCCCTTCTCTCCGTCTCCTACTCTCCCTTATCGCCTCCCATCGGCACTTACCGTCTTCCTTTCTCATTACCCTCCTACCTCGAGTCCTTTCGAGGAGCCGATTCACCCAAACCGACTCGATTTCGCGAGCATCCGATCGCCCATCCCTTCCTCACCGTCCCTACATCCCTCGCGTACCGCGAACCGATCGAACGAACAGGAAATCGCGGGTTCGCGATGACTAACGGTCGGAAAAACGCTCGGAACCGATCGATCAGTTTAACCCTTATCCCCTGTCTGGGTCAATCGGAGAAATTATATTTATTGCGATGAAGATATATTTTTAAGCAAATCGAGATATTTAAAATGGGGTTGCGCGGCTTGATTTCTTATTAATCCTCTCCGGGTCAAAAATATATTAGGTCGAGGTAAAAAACTGAAAATTTGTAATTTTTAATTTGCACTTCAACTCGTAAATAACTGACTAAAACAGACAACCGACTACTGCGATAACAATTATGAAGAGCAAAGGTCTCCGTCTGAAGAATGCATATGAGAGTCATAAACAAAATTCAACTTTACCGTAAACTATTGGCCTTCAAAAAATGTATTCATTATTTAGATTTTACGCTTTTTTTATAACAATATGTGCTAATATGAGGAAATTTATTTAATAATATCTACTGAAAGCATCTTCGTGTAATAAAAAATGTGTGTCCGCTCATTTGATCGATCGTGGTACGGTTAGTGTAGACTGTGCGCGAAGGTCAATTGTTCAATCGTGACGAGACGTTTATAGAGGTTTCTCTAAATTGTTGCTCTTAAAAGTATTATCTGTACATAGGCATTTTCATTTATTTGGATTGTCTTCTTCGTACATCGAATGTCTTGCGAATGCAGAATATATTCTGGGGTAAGCATATTGACTCGGAGTCTCGTACATTGGAACACTATAATTAGTCTGGAGTTTCAGATTATTGGATTTTATAAGAAGAATTATTCTGACATTCGCTCATTAATTCATGACAAATTGTAGTATCATTATGTGCATACCTACTGTCGTAATTATATCATGTATATATATAATAAATAACACTTCAATAACACACAATTGAATTTATTCTGTAATACGTTTAGAGATACGTTGAAAGGCACGTCAATATGGTAGATGAAGATAGCGTCTCATGTGAAGATTGCTCAGGTCGAGGAAAAAACAATTAAGCTACGAATTAAATAAAGAGGGCAGTCTATATACAATATGTACATAGTTTTAACATAAAATAAAATATTAATTTTTGTATGTAATTTATGAAATAAATTCTAACAACATTCTTAACACTCAGTAGATTCTTTACATCGTTCTGAAGATGACGAATATTACCTCGATTTAAATATATTCCTTGGAATTAAACAAAAATTGAAATGTGTACTATACAGTATGGAGAAGTAAAGGTAAGAATCATAGTAACTTCAGTGGTATTCATGTGAAAATAAATATCTAAGTTTCAAATCCATTTCTTAATTACACAGTTAACGATATCTTTTGTAACACATACTGTCAGACTGCCCGTCACTTGATGGTACATCTTTCATAATTAATCATTTTGTACTTCGTACGACACAGCTTCCATAATTTTATGATCTCTTAAAACTCAAACAGCGAACTATGTTGAGGTGGTCGTAATAATTACAGGTGTTATGTAACAAAGAAATATATGTGTAATCAAAATGAATAAAGAATAATACAGCTGTCCGAACACACAGAGTATATCTTCAAATGTTACTCGCGACACACGTGCTCTCGCTCTACGGATTGTCTCTCTCACTCGCACTTGCTCGCGGACTCTCGAAACTCATGCGTCTACTCTCTTTCGCGGTAAATATCAATCTCTCTCCGATCGTTCACTCGCTCAGCAACCAAACATAAACATGTACGTACATAGAACGCCTATTACATACAGTCACTCCCATTAATATTCGTACACTCTAAAAGGCGATTACGTTTTTAATATTGGATCATGTGACTTCGATTTTTTTTTTAGAAGTTGGAACAATTAGTTTACTACACATAGAAAAGAAGAAATTTTGAAAAAATTGTAATTAGTCGGAATTACAAATAAAATACTAAAAGTTGTTATTTATAACTGTTTTATGTGGGTCCATATTGAAAATTTAACAAATACGTTTTGTAGATCTGTGTCAACTGTATACACTGTGAATATTTCACCGAAATCGGCAAACGTTGCAATGAGCTACAACTGTTTGAAGATGGTAAAAATTGCAGCTTTTCACAATTTTCGGCCTTAAACTATAATAAATCGAAGGATTCTTATGTCATTCGATACCTGTCGCTGTTTTCCACGTAATCCAAATCGGATGAAAATTTGAAGATGTATACAATTGATACATATCTATAAAATGGATGTTTTAAATTTTCAATATAAGCCACATAAAAAAATTGTAAAACACAACTTTTAGTATTTTCTCTACAATACCGATCAATTGCAATTGTTTTAAAATTTCTTTTACACATCATGTAGTAAACTAATTATTCTAACTTCTCAAAAAAGTCCAAGTCGTATGGTACAATATTAAACAAGTTATCGTCTTTTTAAGAGTGTCCGAATATTACTGGGAGTGACTGTAGTTTAATCTGTATCGAACCATATATCTTATACTCATTGCGCCTCGCGCCTAAAACTTAACCCACAAACTATGCTTAATGTGAGAGTTTCTAACGTCACTTCATATATTTCGCTACAATTTTTTATTGATTTCTCGAAAATTACACGTTTACTGCTAAACTAACATCCATCAAATTCGCGAGGTTAAGCCCTTCTTCAAACAAACTATAGGCAACTAATACCAAAATTTTATTAATGTCAATCTTTTTTATCTTCTCGCATTTCACCATACAAATTCATTGTTTATCCCAGAATAAAAGACTCTTCGTTCATACCTACAAGACTCGATGATCAAAACGAAATAGAAACTAACGAAGGAAACTATTATTCTCACTTAAAACCTGCTGCCTGATCACGGATCATCCCTTAACTGTTTCATTGCCACGTAGTGTGATTGCGTCAGCATTATTATTTGAAGAGGTTTTGCTTAATTGAAACTTCTGCTCTCGTAATTTTCACAGCAGTTAAACACTACCTGCTCGCCGAGGCTATAATTACTGCTATGAATATAAAAAAACAGAAACAACGCGGTCGAGTCAGCATTATTATTTTAAGAGGTTTTACCAAATTAAAACTTTCGCCCCTGTAATCTTTACCACAATTAATTATACCATCGGGACAATAATTACTGGACCACGTATATTTATGTAAATCCGTATCATCGAAGATTTATTAATAATGGGGAACTCCGTATACTACATGTTGCATTAGGTTGAAGGAAAATAAGAAATTTCATTGGATTTTGATTTCTTTTATTTTCTTCATAAAATTGCTGAATTAAACTAGAACAATTGCTGCTATTTCGCATAAAATTGAAATAATCTCCAGAGATACTGACTAAATAATATGTTCTGAAAATTTTCAGAATGTGTATAATTTATATAGATCTACGAAACATATTTAAAAAAATTTTAATATAGTCTCACATAAAATAGTTGTAAAACAGCTCTTAATATTTTCTCTGCAATTCCGATCAATTGCACTTCTTCTTAAACGTTTTAGTAAATTAATTGTTCTAACTCAAAAGTGTTCAAAAGAATTCAATTTTTAACACTGGGTTCACGTGACTCGTCAAAATGACGCGTTCTGATATTTTTAATTTACAATTATTGAGATTGTAAAGCTACATCCATTAGGAATTATTCAACAAATTTATTTCTTTGGGTGTATATTATTAGCAAAATAGCAAATATTTTTGATGGACACAATCTCATTATTTTTATAAAGTATTGTCACTTTTTGGGCGCCGTTAAGTTAGTATTAAAGTGTCCGAATATTATCGTAAAGTACTGCACATTTTTTGATTTATGTCCCGAAACCCCATTTGGATTCTGCACTGTGCAAAAGTGAGAATTCTGGGTACCTTAGAGGGTGAGCTGTAGCGTTCACCTAGGCTCGGGGGTGGCCAGGAGATACCGCCCTCGAGACTCCTCTTCTAAATGTTGATTTCGGTGCCGCCAGTACCCCGAGTCTGCCACTTAATTCGATTTACTTAGCGAGGGGGCAGCAAACGAAATTGCACGGCAAAGGGCGGCGTCTTCGTCGTCGGCGTAAGAGTCGACGAGGGGGTTGCCAGCCGCGACATTCGAACGTACGCACGCCCCGAACGCATGCGTGCAAGCCTTAACCTGGGGTGAGCGTGCGTCACTTAGGACGGCCCTTAAATGGTCGCCGCGATGAAGGGAAAGCGGATGACGGACGAAAGTACCGCCGGCGACTCTCCAGGACTATTGAATTAATTTCTAATCATCTTCGATAAACGCGGTCGGATGAGACACAGGCACACGTTTCTCTCTTTAACTCGATTCGATTTTTCGTTCCCTTGGTTCGCGTTTCACGCGGATCTCCGAAGCATTCGCAATGATTTGACTATAGCTTCTTCATGTTGGTCTCCAGATGGAAGACTTATTGACCCTATATGCACTATAGCATCGAGTCAAACTCGTGACGAAGATTTCGAACATAACCTATTAAATACGAATTTTTATGTAAAATAAAAATTGTCTTATTTTATTGTAAGGAAATAAGGTATATAGACATTTACTTATTTTTTTATTGGTTTTAATGAGTTGAAAACAATTTTGTACTGTTTTATACTGTACCCACGTTTTTTGGTCATAAATGCATAAAATCCGCAGTAGTTAACCATGTTTTATTTACAAAAAATTTCCGGCAACTCTTGTTGAAAGAGCCTTTATGTATACAATCGTACATATTTTGTTTATACCTTCTAGGAAGTATTTTCTCGTCAGACTAAAATGTTTGATAAAATGTGAAAAGGCCCAAAGAATAAACGTTAACGTGATTGCGTCAACCAACAATGTTTAATATCGAAGGATTAAAAGTTCGAATTGAGGCAGAAGTCTTTTTTATTAACACCCACAATAATGTTTTGAAAATGGAGTGGAATTGCTTATAAAACGATAGTCGATACACGAATGGCTTAACGTAGATATAAGTATTATTATTTTACACTTGCTGTTAGTGTTGTAACGCGGCACAATTTAGGGGATGATCTAATATTTCCGCAATATCTTCCATAGTTACAATATTGTATTAATCCTGGCAAGGCGGATTCATTCAAATCCTGATGCATTCAATTTTCTTTTACATATTTTTGAATTTACTTTTTTTTTTAGATTAACGTTGATCTCCTTGTTGAATTTAGTAGAAAACGTTAATGTTTCGGATTGGCTATTAGAAAATTAGAATTCACATGGCACGTTCATGACTTTGGGTCCAACTGGACTCGAGTTCCGCTATTCAAGGGTTAACTGCAATTACGGAAAGAGATATAAAGTCACAGAAAAGTTATAAATTTTTCGGACATCATGCTATGCATTATAATTATAAATACCGGTATATATAAAACTAATTTGGTTTCTCAATGTGATATAAAAAATCGTGATTGTCACATATACATATGTGACGCTGGTTGCGCACGTGTTGCGTAACTGGCTTCATTATGTTCGTTGACTTGTCTTATTGATTCGTGACTGTAATTTGCCGCAGGAACGTTAATTTGTTAAGCAGAAAACTGCTTGAACCATGCTGCTCATGTAACCGCAATTAAAGGCGCTTAGGAAAAGATCTCTTACAAATGATCGAACTTGTATCTCTGCACGTTTGATCTGCCGATTTCCTTCGTAGATTTTCGTCTGAAACTGTATATTGCTAAAAACTTGAGGATATCTGTTGTACGCATCTATGTTCTCCAATGGTTGTACATTAACAACAAAATATAATCTTATTTCGGTTTAAAGGAAATGAATAACATATATATTTATTAGACTCTGTTCGTACTCGTTGTTATAGCACAAGGAGTTAATGTGTCATTTTTGTTGAAGTGTTTCTCATTTAAAAACTTTTTGCCAATTATCGAACTTGTATTCTGTATGTTTTGGTCGAGTTTCTTCGATCATGTTCACAAATGAATATTGTTAAAAATTTAAGGTAATTTAATGAGATTTAAAATGATAATTCTAGATTTAGCAGTTAGCAATTGTATAGAGATTTGCATTATGACATTTAATCTGTCATTTTTGTTGAAGAGCATCCGACGTGAAAACTTTATGAAATATGAAGTTCTACGAATATCGAATAAAGAATTGTCAAATAAACACGCAGAGAAGCAAAAATTTCTATTAACCCTTACGATAGCGGAATCCGGCTCTATTTAACCCAGAGTATTAAAATCGATACTTAATTACTCAATTTCCAACGATTGGATCGAATGAATAAAATACTATCTACACTAGGAATGTCAGGAAGATTAGTGGGTCTACAAGAAATATCTTCAAAAATATGTTTTAAAAAATTGATAATTAAAGCTGTGAATGGTCTTAAGCAACGTCAATTTTATAATTGTGAATAAGGTCCGCTGTTCGAGGGTTAAAACTAAAATCGGATGACAAATTAGCTCATTTTCTCAAGTTAACAGGCTACCGGTCGGTTATCGTTGCCGATCAGCCTTGATATCGCGTGCTCCCACAAAAAAGGCGAAGGAACGTCTGATCCTGCGGATCAGCTCGCAGGATGTTACCAGCAGCTAACAGAATCGAGGATCTCTTCTTCATCCACCAACAGGTAGATGCTTTATGGAAACCGGCGTGAAAGGTCCCAGAGACGCGCAGCTCGTAGGTTGTTCTGTTAGGTGCTGGTGGTATGCTCACTTTTTGCGTTGTGACGCGAGTTTCGCAGCATCTACATGTAGGTGCTTGTTTTCGGAAAACCACGACGGCCGCTGCTCAGTTTCCAAATAACCGTCCATGATTTTCGGTCGATAGAATGCGCCTGTGTAATAACGGATTGGTCGCCATCACTCCATAGATCCTATTCACTCAGCATTAAAAGATCTTTGCGATCAAATTAATATAGCCTCTGCAATTTGTCTATTTACAAAATCCGCCAGCGGATTTTATGCATTTATGACAAAAATAAATAGGTGTAACAGTAAATAGTGTACAGTAAAATCATTAGAAAAACTTAAAAATACTGTTATATTATTTCCAGGGTAAAAATTAATTTCTATTTCAGCCCAGTTTGTTGCATTTCGGTTAGAACATTTTCATTTACTATTAACATCCGCCGAGATATCTGGGACCAGGCCTTTTTGGGGTGCAAACAGATAGTTTTAAAATACAAGTTTTTTTTTTAGTTCAATTCTTCTTATTACTATTGTATAATATACAAGACTTCTTCGAAGGATAGCAGAGGTAATAGCTTGGTTTAGAGGTATTCAAAGTATAAGAAAAGTAAAATCCCTTTGGATAATATACAGGAGACAGGTTTAACATTCGACTGGTTTATGCGAATCGTTGGATCGATCGGAGCGTTCATCGACGTTCCCTCGACGGTTCCGTCGTTTCGGCGTAGCCCGGCGAAAAATATGTAACGTGGATCCGGGGCCCGTACCCGTTGCGCCACTGTCGAAGGTGAGAAAGTGAAGGAATCCGAAAAGGAAAAAAGAGCGGAGGCCCGAAGGTGGAGAAAGAGGCGTAGACTGGCAAATGCCGCGAACGTATGAAAACAAATTACGAGGCGGCGTCTGTTTGTTGTGCTCTGAGAACGAGTTGGAGAAAGAGGAGCGGGCCCGAGATAAACGGAGACAGGTTCACGGTGCATTCTCCTTCTCTCGCTCCGGTTCCCCGATCTCCGGTCTGCACCGGTGCATACGTAAGAGTAGGTAGAGGAGACCGTAGACGGATTCTCGATGGTGCATTCCATTCCCCCTCCGCTGTATCCTTCGTGTTCTCTTCTTCTTCTTCTTCTTCTTCTCCTTCTTCTTCTTCTCCTTTTTCTTCTTTTTGTCCTTCTTCTTCTCCTTCTTCTTCTGCGTCCTAACCACGCGGGATGCGTAAACTTGATTATACTCTTGTTGTGCCCCGAAGTCGTTCGCTCTCCTTCGAAGCTGCACCACGTTCCCCTGGATCGCGAAAGCTTGGTCATTTCAGCCGCGTTTCCGTAAAGTGAAATTAAGTCTGTTCAGGAGGATGATCGTCGCTCTAACGCGTTCTTTTAATGGTCCCCATGCGCGTCAGACTTGCGTCTCGTCATCAGAAAAGTTTCCAACTCTTTTCGAGCGCCGATCAAAAGTCTCCGTTCTATTGGGATCTGACATTTTGAGTGGCGCCGTCTGCTGCCGAAAAGTAGAAATACTCCAAGCTTGGCTTGGCTTGGCTTGGCTTATAGCGGCTTACAGTGTTAACAGGCGTTAATTACAGTATACACTTACAGTGTTAAAACAGGTGTTAATTACAAATAACGTTATGGAAGCTCCAATTTATCCACCGCGTAGCTAAAAATATTTTGATTATTGTACAATGAAAGATTGTGATAGTAGAGCGAGCAAAAATTTGTTGTTCCGTTTCCACACTTTGAAATGAAGTATGTGAAGTAAACTGCTAGAAATTTATAAGGCCTCTGTTTCTAAAATTTTTAGCAAAGAACAGTCTATTTTAACAGCTAAAATAGCTAAAGCTAGAGTGCATATTGAAAGATCTAACCAGCGTATAAAGACTTTCCAAATTCTTGGTTCAGTGAGGCCTGAGGCATATCCTCCAATAGAGGATATTTGCACAATTATTTGTGGAGTAATAAATATGTCCTCATCAATTCTAAGCGATTAGAAATTTATGAAATTATGATTCTAAATATAGAAGGTACATTAAAAAACAAATTTATTCTTGTAAAATGAATTATTTGATAAAGTAGACTTTAAAAAGCTGCTCTCCTTCAACAAACTTTCTTTCTGCAGGGTTTGTATCCGCCCACTTACAAGTTACACCCATACTTGCAAACATGTTCAGGAGAAACAAAAAAGTAGATATCCGTACAATGTTAAGACCAAGCACTTCGTCGCCATATTGGATAGCTATATATATTGTCCACTCCCCCATGTCAGATCCCAATAAGGCAGTGAGACGATCTTCCGCCATCTTGAGAGTTGTGCTGTTATTAGAGAAGTTCATAAATCTTTTCATTTTCTCGATAACACGATAGATTTTACTCTTTTATAGAATATTTCGAAAAATTTGAATACGTTCAATCATTAGCTTCGTTAATTTTATTGATCCATTTTGTTACGCTTCATTTTATCGTTTAATTACCTATCGTGTCGTCATCGACGCCATGTAACGTGCATAACAGTATCTTCATTCCACGATCTTTTCCGTCACAATAACAAAGCACTCATACGATGCCAGAAGGTATCTTAAGGATTTCACATAATTTTGTAATAGATCATCGGTTAACAAAGAGACTACAAACGCCTCCAGCAAGGCTTGAATTCGAGCTGTTTTCAAAGTAATCAGCACCCTGCACGAAATAAATCTCGTCGGTGGCCGCCTCGGGAAATAAATCTCTAAAATTAGCGAATTTGTGGGCCCATTAGAAATTTCCATTGTTCATTATCCTACGGGTACAATTGCTTGTCCCCGTTCCGTATCGGTAGATCTAAACGAATCCAGAGCCTGTGTTTCGAAGCGAACCAGCGCCGCCGGCATGAAGTAACGCGGCTCGAGCACGCACCTAATTTTCAAACAGCTACCGATGAGTATTAGCACCGCGAGTAGTATAGCGTACATGTGTAAACGGTGAAAATATGACGGCGGTGTCGAACGTGTTAAGGACGGAAGACATTAGAGCGATGCACCAGGTGCCGAGAGAAGGTATACCGTACATTTTCCCGGATAATTGCTCTTATCGGGGGCTGCGCTAACAAGTGGTCGGCTATCTTCGTGAACACGGGAAAGCAAATGTCTTTCTTCGTTAACATGTAATGCGTTTATCGGTCGATCGGCCGCGCCGGCAACAATAACAGCGGACCGACCGTTTCACCGGCGAAGGTAACGACAGACGACATGAAACCCTGTGCAACGATACGTAGGACAGGCTCTCCGATAGCGGTGTGTATGCTCCTCGAGTATATACTCCTGTATATACTCGTGTATGCGTGTGTGTTTGCTCGAGAGGTTAGCGCCACCGCTTTATCATATCGTCTCAACACCATCGTCAGTCCCTACCTGCGCCCTTCTCTCCCTCGCCTCGCGGTCCGACAATCGTAGCCAGTCCCGAGCATTATTATCGTTCTCGAACAGAAAATCGTTTCGGCTTCTTGCGACACGGCACGCCTCGCCACGATAAAAACGGCGTGATCCAGACACCGCTGACACTAAATCTAATCGACGACTACACCGGCGGCTGAACGCCCGACACGACGCTGGCCCGCTAACTGGGTCGATACTCGCCCAAAAACTATTTCGACACGTTACGAGAAATCATAACAATAAACTAAGGGATGAAACATTGAAACCAGAACAGACAGTAGCCCACAAAAGTGCTCGCACGAAGTCGGATGAAATTAACACTAGAAAGACTGAAACTTAGTATATACCTATATTGCCCAAAAGCAGTCAAAATGACTGCATTGTGAAAGAATAACTAATGTGTAAAGAAAGTTTAAAATTAATTTTTAATATTTTTTATATTATTTACAGTTATATAACAAGTTATTAGTAAATATTAACAAGAAAAAAAATTTACTTTTCCTGGGCATATTGATGACACTTTCATTTTCATCATTGGTAATCGACTGTTCTTCTAATTGAAATTAAAAAGCAGTCAAAATGACTTCCTTGGGCAATCTAGTGTTAACACTAGTTTTACGGGCGTTTCTTATATACCTATCTCTACGAGCACCCGTCAAATTGACGGTAAACCAAAATACGCATTTTCTTTAAAAAATCGATTTATTCAAATTAAGTCTGAATTGAACAATATTAGGCTCCTCATTAGATGATATGAAGCAGAAAATTGAATATCATTTTTATTGTATGTAAATATTATTACTTGTACAAGGTGGATCTAGTAACTGGATCGGCCTATGACTTCGTTCCTTTTGCAGATATAAAAAATAATTGTGAAGAAAAATTTTACATTTGTTAACAAACTCTATCATCAAATAGTGCGAGTTTTTGAAGGAGAACATCGGTGCAGTAGCAAAGTGTAATTGCATTTGTTTTTTAAATGAAACCCTACACATTTTTTTACATTCCTTGATTTCTCGTGGCGTTTTTAACAAAAAAGTGTTTGGCTACTATGCCAAAACAATTAATATTTTGTAAGATATTTCAAATTTGATTCAGGACCCGCTAACGTTGATATGTCATGTCGCGTCGCTGGTATGTTATGACCAGACTGCGGAGTCTTATGCAAAAATAGTTGTCTGCATTAACACTAAACCTACCAAGCACAAAACATATAAAAGTGAAATGCCCTATAGAAGTGAAACGAATGAATTCACTTTAACTTTTTACGGTTTTCATTATAATCTGTGTTTAAATAAAGAAGTCAGTTGAATCATTTCCTATGAAACCGATTTATAATTTCAATAATCGTGAAATAGAGAACCGGTCATTTGACCGTGGTAGGTTTAGTGTTAATTGCAAGATACAGAAGCTACATAGAAATTAATTTCTTTTTAAAATAATTTTAGTGCATAATTTTGTATAATTTTAAATGTTTCTGCTGTTTTTCGTTTGATCTATTTATTTTTGTCATAATTGCATAAAATCCATAGTCTTTAGTTACGATTTATAGAAAAATTATAGATCTATAGATAGAATCCGTAGTTCTTGTTACGTCAAACTTAATTTTCACTAAAGCAGAGCCTCCTATCAACAAATTTCATTCCATATTTTCGGCTTATATTTTACGTAGAATCACCTCCTTTGCGATTGTGGCCACATTTATCGATCAACCTATGTAATTGGTCAGAGTTTCGTTATAAAGCGTCCGAGGATTGAAAACAACGTAAGCAGTCCGTCTCGTAAGATCTGCTAGCTCGGGCCGTAAATCGCTCGAGCGCCTCGCGCCGTTCCCGTGACGCGCTGAATTGACAGTGGTAACTACATTAACCTTTGAAGGGAGGCGCCGTGTCAAATCGCATTCGGCACACGCCGGTGCACCGCGGATTGGAAATCCTCTGGCGATACATCAGTCGTTGATACAAGGGACGGAACCGGTCGCGATTAAGCTTCGAACGTTGCGAGTGTGTTTCTTCGCTAACGCAACAGATTCGATTTAAATCCTTGCCTGGCTCCACTAATGTGTCACAATTAACTACTTGCGCTGACTCGCAACAGCGAGGTGCATAATGTCGCTCCGTTTGGAAGCTTACCAGTGGCATTCATATACATATTCATTACCGGCTGTCTATTGCCCTTTAATTAATTTATCCTCCCTTCTTGCTACTACTTTTCGAGCTAGGCAAAAGTTTGTTCAATGTTCGGCATTCGAAAATTGTATACAGTTTCTAGCTTAACCCTTAGCACCCGAATGGCGACTCTGAGGCGCCACTACAAATTGCTATACCATTATTCAGAATATTGTTTGCATGATTAAATTTGTTTAAATGTAATAAATTACTAATCATTTGAATATTGTATGAGGTACTATATCATTTTCGTACGCATATAATGAAACAAAATTATGTGCAATGGAAATATTCTATGTTAGAAGAAATGTTTGGATTTTTAGTTGAAATAGCTCCGAGTGCAAAGGGTTAAGCCTGAACCTCAAAGAGATCAATAAAATAGTATCGTTTCTTTTTGTGGAGTCACTTCTACGAACGAGGAGACAAAATAAAAACTTGCTTTATTAAAAGTCTCTTCCAGTTAGGTCTTCAAAGTAGTCTAATCACTTCTACGGTCTAATAAGAATGTTGCTATGTTGAAAGCAGTGACAGATGCGACAAGCACCCGATCATTTCCAGTCTGTACGAGTTACACCACAGACATTTTTTTGACGGAGTCTGCTAATAAGTTCC
Source organism: Sphecodes monilicornis (assembly GCA_913789915.3). NCBI lineage: Eukaryota > Metazoa > Arthropoda > Insecta > Hymenoptera > Halictidae > Sphecodes > Sphecodes monilicornis. Next base: position 18,988,987 of record OU565285.1, read on the forward strand.
ATCGTTTTATAAGACGCATTTGTCACACGGGCACTGTTAGTAGCACTCGAATGTGGGTCACCGTGTTTTCCATCGAAGAATGCAATAAGCCGAATCATTTGACGAGCAACGGGTTCGATCGAGAATAGCCAAAGGAGGAACGTAGCAGGTAGAAATAGAAATGCCAGCGCGATTATTGCCGCGTGGTGGTAATGACGAGTAAAACGGCACGATTACTCAACGGGCCGATTGAGCAATTGTCGGCGGTAAGAGTGGCTGTAGTCGACGTGTTCGTCGTCGTTGGGGTTTGCACAACAACCCGGCAAGTCTATCTACGCAGGACACGGTCACCCGGTGAAAACACAAGGACGCAGTACTGGCAGATATAAATTGTCTCTCGTAGCCTCCCCGCGAAGATGCTCGTCCAGCCGTTCGATCTTCGAAGACCCTAACAACTGATCTTTAACCACCGTCCAATTGATCTGCAACGGATCAACTCACGCGAAGTCGAGGACTTCGTAAGGTATCTGATTATCCGACTACGAGCCCCTACTAGAAACCACAGTAAAAGTGTCTTGTGCTCTTTTAACCTTTTGAGAACCTGGATTTAAATCGCCAGAATTCTGATTCAAAGTTTCCCAAAGTTGCTTCAAATATCATCGATATCCCGCTCTGATTGGTCCGCGTTTTTCGTTCATAATTCGAAAACAGTGCCTTTCGACGCGAATTGGCAAAGGAAAATTGTGTTTAAAATCACATCAGAAATCAAGCCTTTCATGTTCGAACTTTTCGGGATAGTATAGATTCTCCGGCGCAGAACGTTAAAGGCACTGAATGTGTATTTGTGTGTATTACGTACTCAATGAATTTATTTTTGAAGTGAAACTTCTTTAGGCGCGTTAGGCGCAAAACCTCGACGCGGTAGGCGTAAATTCTCGGCGCGGTAGGAGTAAAACCGATCTCGCGATGAAACGATGAAACGATGAAACGAAATTCTATTCTATTAGCATATACGGTTGAGGGTTCGGCATTGTTTAATAAAGATTATGATTAAAATTCCGATGATGCTAAGTGGAGATTTCAACGTGAACTTTGCACCAGAACAATCAAAATTATTAATAGAATTTTTTAGAAGTAAATTAAGATTGAAAATGGTAAATAATCCTATTGAAGCGACAAGATCAGAAACAACTCTCGATGCAGTATTTGCAAGACATTTAGACAAAATTGATTCAAGAATATTTATATCATATTTTAGCTATCACAAGCCAATGGTTCCAATAATAGAATCATAGAAAATTAAATGTCATAAAGTGTTAATAAAAATTTGAAAAAAAAATTAAAGAAAGAAGTTTTGCTTTAGCCATGTGATCTAAGCACACACCAATTTTTTCATGCGTCTATATGTAGATTTTCCGGCCCTCAAGAGGTTAAAAGGTGGATATATTGTCTCAGGCGCCCCAACATTAAAAAAAGGTTTCAAAATTATAGTAGGTACCCTGACAGGATTATATGGCTAAGTCCGTAATTTTTCTGCAGAGATTGTTCATACTGCAAGCCTTTTATAAGTAAATTCTAACATTCTCTGCTTCAATACGGGTATATCACCCGGAGCTCTTTATACCGTCGTTACCAATCAATTCGTCGGACTAACAACTTCCTACAGGAAAGTTCATAGTTTTTGCTGTGGAGATTGTTCATACTGAAACCCTGCTATAAGTAAATTGTGATACTGCTTCCATAAATTGCAGGTATATCACCCTGAGCGTTGTAGATCTTTAGATCCTCGTTTCCAATAAGTTCGCCGCATTAGCCACTTTCAATGACTAAGTTCGTAGCTTTTGTTGTAGAGATTGTTCATACTGATTGTTCTCACTGAAAGCCTTCTGTAAGAAAATTGTGATACTGCTTCTGTCACTGCAGATATAGCACCCCGATCATTTTAGATCTCCAAACTCACGTGTCCAATAAATTCGCTGCATTGACAGCATCCTACGCCTAAGTCCGCGGTTTTTGTTATGGAGATTTTGTATAGTAAAGCGTCAGGATAAGTACCTGTCACTTCCAGGTGTGCTGAGACGACCTTCATCGATCGACGGTTAAACTATCCAAGATCCTGACCATTGGTCCTGGTAAAAAGCTCGAAGAGTTCGAATCGCGCGGGTTCAAAATCCTCCGGGGGCCGGTTTCTCTGAAACATTGTACAGCGGCGTGGATAGAGTCTGAGGAGAGAGCGAGTAGCGGAAACTGCGGAAAAACAAACGGAAAGGCACGAGGTCGGAAAACACGTAGGCGGATGGTGAAAACTGGTGAAGAGGCCGGGACATGCTTGCATGGTGCAACGGACGCGTGTGTAGACGGGACATAATGAAACAAGAGCAAACGGGGGCCAAAGGAAGGAAGGAAGGCAGTCAGCAGGGAGGCAGGGAGGAGGGTAAAAGGCAGGCCTTTGATGTTTTCACGTACAAAGTCGATGCGTTTTCGAGGTGGTCCCGACAGTGGGAGGCCACAATGGCCACACCGACCACACCGTAGTTCTACAAGGTGCTACGTTCACATCATTCTCCATACTCAATTATCATATTGGGTCTGGGACTAGTTCCGTTTGCCCTCAGACCCCTCCCGTCTTCCCGTTCGCCTCTAGGTCTCCTCAATTTTCTCTCGCGTTCTCTAGCGCGCGCGTCGCGTCGGGGCTATCCCCCTTACCCTCTCCCGCCACTCTTTCCTTTGGTTCCGTGTCTCTTTTCTTCGTCGCCCGAACAAGCGTGTATTTGTCCTCTCTCCCTTTCTCTCCTCGGTTCACTGTTTCCCAGAGCCATTGTCGACCGGCTGCTAGCATAATGCATCTTAAACGGCGGCGCCTCAAAGATCGACGCCTCGTCGCGGCCTCGACAGAATTCTTCAATATAAATTAGATTCTTGAATGGGGATTCTAGATCGGTGCCACGACCGGGCACTCGCTTACTCGCTCGCGCTCGGATAGACCCGAGAGGGTTGCGGGAGGGGTCCGGTGGATTCCGTCCAGTCGAAGACTCAAGTATGTATTTATTTATCCATGCGATCGAATATTGGAATACACTTTTCCCCGGGTGGCGGCGTCGTCGTCGCGACTCTTTCCTCCTCCGATGGCTCGAGCTTTTCCAGGAACCACTTCCCGATGATTTTTTCCCACGTCTCACATGCGAGGGATTAATCGGTCCGCGCGATCGATCCCATCGCCAGATTCAGCTCGTCACAGCCCGGTGAACTCCTCGTGTTATTTCGAACGCGGCTCGCTCGGTTTCCTGGAAGAAAGTGGCCACCGCCTACGTAGAGCCTATGCTCTCCCAGCCGATCGATTCACCCTGAACGGAGTCGGTTCGCGTATGCGGGCCGCGGCAGCGGTGTCTCGTTTCCTCCCGTGGCACGCTATACCGCGCCACGCTACCGCCACGCCATGCCACGCCATGCCACGCCACGCCATGCCACGCCAACTGCTCTGATCCCACTTCGACCGCCGTCATTGACGGCCCCGCGTAGGGACGTGTGCGAACCGCGCTCGCACGCGAACAAGCCTTAACGTCCGGCCGGCACGAGATCCATTCATTCGCGCCGAGGCGCCATCGCCGGGCGGATCGATCGGACGTAATCCGGTCTAGGATTCCGCGGCCCGATTAGAAATCAATTCGATAACGCGGTATAAGTTTACGGCTCGCGTTAGATTACGGGCCAAGTAGCCTCGAGAGACGGTATCTCGAGTGGGGTCCGGGTACGATTTCAAAACTCGGTCGCGACACCGCGCCGGATCCGCGTGTTTGTTTACCGTGGCGCCAGCCGACCACATCTTTATCGTTGTATTATTTATAAACACGCGCACGTTCCGCGTTCTCGTATCCGTCGCTACACGGATAATAAAAGAGCCATCGTAAAGGAGGACTGAGTGGGAGAGCGCCGGGGTGTGGAAATCGCTTTCGGAGCGACGCTGGGCACAGTTGTAACGCACATACTTGGCGCTGTAAAATCCTCAAGAAGTTCCTGAGAATGAGTCTTAGTTTCTGAAATATTCGAGATGAACAGCTTATAAATAGTATGAAAATCATTACATACGCGGCATTAGTGCTCGTAAGCTGGGAATCCAGAACGTCGAGTGCCATGGTCAAACACTTCGATAACACAATTACAATAGTAATTGCAATATTAATAGTACAACTTTTACCCAGCTTTGTTACAAAAGCTATTTCCACACCCTGGCGTTTTCATGGTAAGTCGCACGGCTAGAGCGCACGAAAGAAAAAGCGACTGAGAGGGGAAGACTTGTGCGCTCGCGCGCGTTCGCGATACAAGACTAAGCGAGTGAAAGAAAGGAGGGACGGTCAGGGCAAGCTAGGGAGGCAAGGAGAGTACCGTGGCGCGTAGAGAAGCCCACACGAGTCTGGCCGGATACTCATACTTCCGGTCCTACACATGGCCGCGCGATGCGTTCTCCGGCGCTGTCTCTCTGTCTCTCCGTCCGGGACTCTCGTCTCCTCCCTCTCCGGCGTTCGCGCGACATTAGCGTGCGCGTACGACTAGAACGTACGCGTATACGCCACCACCGCCACCATCATCACCGCCGACACCCTCTGCTTCCCCCTCCGTGTCCTGGCCACGCACAAAAGATACAAGTGAACGTCACACGCGACTTACGCCGTCCCGACGCATGCACGTACGCGCTGCCCCCGTCCGCGTGTGTGAGTCCCACTGACGTCACTGGCGTGGCACCTACGCACGCAAGTTTTGCGCGCCCGCGTGCTCACAAGGAGACACACTAGCAAAGTCGAGCCGAGGCGAGTCATTCACCAGCCGCTTCGCGTCTCCGACAACAACGCCCTGACGGCTTCTCAAACTTTACGTCCGTCCGTCGATCCCCCTTTCTCGAACCCGGTCCGTTCACCCGGCCTCCTCTGACTCTTTCTCTCTCTCTCTCTCTCTCTCTCTCTCTCTCTCTCTCTCTCCCCCTCACTCCCTCACGCATTCACTCACTCACTCTCCCTCATCGTCTCTCTAGCAGACTCTCTGTAAACCCCCACGATCCCTGAAAATCCCGGGGAGAGCGAATTCACCCGCTGCTCAAGAAGGAGACAAAATAACGGCCGGGGGTTTCCGTTCGTCGTCGGACACATTTCGATGAGACAGATTTAGACGGGAGGAAAAAGTGGGTGTAGGGGATTACGTGGCTTGTTTACAGAGAGACCGGCGAGAACGGCGGCCAGGCGAGTGGCAACGTTCGGCTCGCGTCACGCTGAAAAGAGGGGCTCGAGAAGAACGCGCGAGCGCGACCGCGCATGATGGAAGGAGAAAGAGTCGAAGGAGAAACGGTAGCGAGCAAGCGGCCACCAATTTGAGAATCGGCGACGACCCTGGGCACCGACGACTTCCGGTGGTTCCGTTGACCCTGTGCAAGTTCGTCGGTACTATCGCGCGCCGATTCGTCTCACGACGAAGACGTTCGTGCGTCGCGACCGTGTTTCCAGAACGACAATCCTCCTCGTACTTTCGTTTCACACAGTTACCAACCCACGTGTATTGGAGGTTCCCCACGGTTAGGCAGACACGGTTTCCTGGTCGCGATACTAGTTTCGATGATCCGGAGATCGGTGAAGATACCGCCTAAAGTGCTGCGTCGTGAAGGCGAGAGTCTCTATGGCGAACGGTATCGCTGGTGACGGACGCGACGGCGCTAGTTAGCGGATGCTAAAAAGTACAGGATACGGGTGGACGCGAGAGGGGTGGCGAGGCCCGGTCGTATTAGTCGCAGGAAGGGTAGCGACGAGGAAGAAAAGAGGAAGGAGTGGCAACGAAGAAGGCAACGAGCTGCGCACGCGCTCGCTACGTGTCCGCCACTTTATGAATGCACGCCGCAAACGTACGCGTCGACGTACGTCGCGACGGTACATTCATACGGACCGTGAACGTAGCCACCGCCACCACCACCATCGCCACCGCCGCCGCGTAGTGCGTAGTAACCACTCACACTCGCGGGACTACTGTCTACCTACAACGGACAGAGTCATTTATTGTTGAACCGTCTATCTGCTGCGCAAATCGTTAAAACGACGCACGACCGGGTTACTTGCTCGATTTAGCTGGCCAAAATTATGTCTGATATTCGAGTTTTAGAGTTTTCCGAGGCTGTTGGAACGATCGCATTTGATGTCTTCGGCAAAACCTCGACGGCGTCAAAGGAACTATTACCATAAGTTAAAGGCATCGACTCATACTTCGTTTATTAAACTGCGACATGAAATGATCTGTAACCAATCATCTTTGGAAAGTTTACCGCAAAATAACCACTTTCAAAACTCTGATATCACAAAGAAGAAATAGGTGCAGACATTTACAGAGAAGAAAAAAACTGAATCTGCACCATTTGAAACTTCATAACTTTTTTAAAATCAGACCAAAATGACTTGAGTGTTTTGAAATAGTTAGAAGGATTACTTTATTTGATGAGGTGTGAACAATTTATTGAAAAAATTGCAATTCGTCGAAATCGCAAGAAAGAAATATTGAAAGTTTATTTTTACTTTTTTTATCAGAACCTGTGTGAAAATTTAAATTCTGAACATTTTATCAATATTGGTTAATTGGTTGAAGTGTTATGAGCCATTTGGTTTGGATGTGTGGTTCTTCCGAACAGAAGCTCCAATATATTCATTTTACTTATAAACACATTTTTTAACCGACTTCGAAAAGGAGGTGATTACCTACTCAATTCGATTAGTATTTATGTTGTGTTTTTTTTTCGTTATTACAATCCCTTGTTTAGTAACAGCAAAAATGTACGGTCCAAAGAGCAACGCATCATCATTCCAATAGCAACTGTCCTCTTTATTGTTCTACGCCCATATCAATTTGTAAAACAAGTCACGAAGTATTGAACATTCAGTGCAGGTTTTGTGCGTATCCAACAACAATGAAATACGTAAAATATATAGTAATAATAGACATTGCAAAACACATATCGGGCGTTGTTTGTTTGTCGCTTGTACGTAGATTGCAAATCCAGCGAGCGCGTCGACGCCCGCGAGTATTGACGTAACAATAACCGCACGCGTTTACAGCTACGACTTGCATTAATTTGCAGCCTGTAATGCACCAGCCCTCCCACTCGCCTCCGCGTCGCTCTCTTTCCCGGTTTCACACGTGCACGGTGCAACGAACGAGATGCATGCGCCGGCTATACGTCGTGAACAATAATTGCACTCATTGACATTTTTCTGCGGTTCATTCACCGAAGCTGGCTCGAATGCAACGGCGAGCAGACACAGCGACGTTGCCTCTATCTCTTCAATCCCTGCGAGGCACACCGCTAATCGCGAAGCCACTGTCAAGGCGCGCTAATTGACCACGAAAACCCTGACAAACCCGTGTTTCGTTACGGTACACTTTTCGCGTAGAGGGGATTTTCACTTTTATGACCTATTATTCCACTGCAATCGACTCTGTGACGTTAATTGTTGACGCTAAACTTTCAAAATGTTGATGATCTACTCAACAGCTGTTATTTGTTGAAAAGGATCTTCGGGTCGTTATCACTGCTAGGTCTGTCAGCTAGTTAAGTCTTGGATTATATCAATACTACAAAAGATTATAATTGTTAGCCCCGAAGATACTGTGACAAACGTTCATAAATGTTGTGCAGGTGTTATTCAGAAACTGAAATGAAATCGACATTTGTTTACTCTATCAAGGATTACATCAGTGTCTAAATAGAGTCCTTAGAATCCTAGACAAAGTCGAGTTTGTCTGAACTTTTGTCCACCATAGACACCGCTTGTCGCGAAAGAAAACAGAACTCCGAGACGCGATGTCTGAGTAAAGGACGTGAAACGAAGATTTTGGGTGCGCGCGTTAGTCAATTATCGCGCCGACGTGAATCGCGACAAGTGCTCAAATTAGAACCGTAAATAATGTAATTAGATTGCGGAGTGTCGGTGCTCGTCGCGTACGCAATCAAGCGTCCCGACTCGGTTTCGAGACGACGGGAAGCAATTTGGCCAAGCGAGGGATTAAAAAGGGTAATCAGAGATCGATCATCCATCATCGCACAGCATTGTTCTTCGCGCCGGCAGAGCCGAAAAAAGGCCAGGCGCACTGGCGTATGCAATCAGAGGGAAACACCCCTTCGAGGCCAGAATCTCCTCGGTCTTTTTCCAGCCCGTGCACGAGTCGCGAACGCGGCCGCTTGTGCTACGAATGATGATAATTGCGCTCACGCAACTCGACTCAGTGACGCCCTTCTTTTCGAATCCTACCCCCCCAGTTTCACGCCAATCCATTCACCAGGATTCGCGAGGTGGGAGCGAGCGAAAACGACCCACCGAGCGAGCAAACGAGCAAGCGAGCTAAAACGGCGCGTTACTGCGGAGATATCTATTTGTGCATGCCGACGTTACCTCGAGGACGCAGCGTGTGCGCTGGTGGGATGCAGCAAGAAGAGGGAAAGGATCCCAGAAGTCACATGAAAGAAAGGACGCCTCGCATAAATATGTGTAGAGGCTGGAATGTCAGAAGAGGAGCGGCGCGGGAGGAGGAATTTCCTGTTGTGAACGTCTTGGGATGCATCTGCTGCTGCCTCTTAAGCCCGAGCCACGCGTGCGAGTACCAATTAAGGCGCCACGAGTCGTCGTGATTGGCCCCTCGTGTGCAGCCTATCTCTCTCTGCCCCCCCCCCCCTCCCTCTTTTTCCGTCACTGTTTTTGGAGCTCCCTCCGAAAACCAGCAGCCCCACGACTCTCTCTCTCTCTCTCTCTCTCTCTGTCTCTCTCTATCTCTCTCTCTACCTCTGATAACATGGCTCCAGTTTCGTTAAGCATCCGCCATCGTTTCGTAATCCGCGGACAACTCCGTCTTCGGCATTGGTCCCCGCTTCCTTTTTATCTGACCCCGGCGACTCCATTCACCATCCTGGATTCGGAGACAGTGGTGCTCTTCTCGGTAGCCATTTATAGATTTCGGCTGTTCTGTCCCCTTTCTCTCTGGTAAACAAACGCTCCGCGACCGTGTTTTTCGAAAGATGAGACCCGAGATACGATCGCAATCGATGCCCTCTTTTGTCCACTAACCTATTTGTTACGCGTCTAAAGCAATTCGAGTGTGGCAATTATGATGTACAATAAGATGTACAAAGTAGAGTGTAGAGTGTTCGAGGTTCGTTTTGGTGGATAATAAGTAGACTGCGGATTTTTAAAAAGTTTCTATCTGAATTGCGACAAATTGGACTGAAATAAAAATTTGATTTCTTTCTAAATATATCTAGTAGGTTGAAAATAATGTTTAAATTACGCCTAATCATTTTTATCATAAATGCATCAAATCTGGAGTTCACTAATAAGGCAACGAAAGAAAAACGTATTCTTAAGATTAAAAGAAAGTATAATTTGTTCCTTCAAAAAATTTCCAACAATAGCACTATCAAGTTCTTTTGGAATCCCTTGCATATACTGTGGCCCACAAAAGTGTTCGTACGCCCTTTAAATCAGAATAACTTTCTCAAAATTTGACCAAACCACTTGACTTTTTTTTTAGCAATTAGAAGCATTGATTTATTTTTAAAATGTGCAAAAAAGATTTTGAGGAAATTGCAATCACTAGGAAATACATGAAAAAATAAAAGTGGCACTTTTTAGAACATTATTATTTCAGACCGAAATGAAAATTCAAAATATGCGGTTTGTAGATCTATGTTACTTACACATGTGCTGAAAATTTCATCGAAATCAGTTAACAAACACATGAGTTACAGGCGGTTGAAAATGGTGATAATAGCAGTTTTTCACGACTTTTAGTCAATTTCTGCTTAAAATCCATAGTTTCTTACATCTTTCGAGGCGCGTCGTTTTTTTCTGCGTCAACCGATTTCGATAAAATTTTCAGCATATGTATAACTAACATAGATCTACAAAAGGCATATTTTGAATTTTCATTATGGGCTAAAATAAAGTAGTTTTAAAAAGTGCCATTTTTATTTCTTCGTGTAATTCCTACTAATTGCAATTTTTTCAAAATCTTTTTTGCACGTGATTTATTAAATCAATGCTTCTAATTGCTCAAAAAATGTCAAGTGGTTTGGTCAAATTTTAAGAAAGTTATTCTGATTTAAAGGGCGTATGAACACTTTTGTGGGCCACTGTAGGTACCCGAGAACTGCCCTCCTGTGATTCTATTCAAATTCCCTTTACAGATTTATTCGACGGATTTAGAAGAAATGCTCATTTGCGAACACAGGGTAGTTTTAAAAAACATAGCTAGTTTAAAAGGCAAAACAATTTTCAAAATTTTTGTAAGAATAACATGAAGTAAACATGGTTTGCTTCTAAGGGCTTCCCTCGTAAGTTCATCGTGACTCTCAATCAGTGCACGGCAAATCAATATAATCTAAATGCATCTCTTGCTCGAGTTGGCATTATAGAGAATCCCGAGTGTCAGTGTAGTTATTTTCATCAAGATATTAACGACATGGTATGGCAGTGTGAGCTTTTCCATGTGCAGTGTACTATTCTGATTGAGCAGTTGCGAAAACAAAAATCGTGTTTGCAGTTGAGTATGGAAACGTTCATTGCTTCCCCTAACGTTAAGATGTGTCAATGTATCTTTTCATTTCTTAAAAAGTGTTGTCTAAAGATTCAGTCGTTTGTTTTATCCTAATGTAACATACTTTTTGGTTTATACACCGCGTTTATATGTATCATTCTGTATATATTTTTTGAGATTGTATTTTCCTGTTAGCCAAAATGAATCTCGGGGTGCTGAACGTAACAAAAAAAGAACAGAAAAACGATTCGTCCCGCGATAACGAGTCAAACGTTGAAAAGCATATTACGGAGACAACAAATAAGCAGTTATCCAACACTATAGTTATGGGGAGAAACGGCCATGTTCCATTTACTGGGAATAGCTGCCGCTGTTCACCTGCGCGACACGTGAGTGCCAGTTAGCCGACAGACATACACGGACGGACGGACGGACAGACATCGCCGGCCGAGAAATATCGCGCGGCAGTCCGCCACGAAATCCGAGATAGCGGGCATTCGTCTTCCCTTTTGGCCGCGGATGGGTGTCGTTGTTGCCTTAAGTGCCCCGGTGCGTCAGGTGGAAGAACTCTGGAACGTTAAAGGGGAGAAGAGACCCGGCGAGAGAAGAAAAGAGAGGCGAGAGAGGGAGGACGAGAGAGACGGCTCTCGCGCGCAGTGATTCATCGAGCGAATCTCTCTCCATTCGTCGTCACACGTCCCGTGGATAAATCTTTCCTTCTGGCCCCGCATCGTCCGCGGATACGAGCATTTTCTCCGGCTTCTTTGACGAGCGATACGAGACGTTCCTTTCCGGGAAAGGGAGAGGACGCCGCAGCACCAGTCCTCTCCCGTCATCGGGATCTTGAGATTGCTGGCCTCGCGCAATCGAGAACCCGATTTCCTTATCCAGCGATCGGTGGATCGATAATTAAGAATATGTGGTGGGACTGTCTTCAGAGGTGTTCGAGGATACCAAGGGCCGGTGCAAACCGACGAGGGCGTTCGGTTCGCGCGCGCATTCCGACACGTTTCCGTGTCTCTGTTTGTGGGTTAGGTGCGCCTCTGCTCGAGCTATGGCGTCACGCACACGACGTTTCTTCCCAACAAACTCGGGGCTACTATATTTTAGGAAAGACGCTTAAGGACATTCTATAGAAATAAATAGTTCATTGGATTTTAAACGATTCTCACACCAGAACTACCAGAAGGGTTAAAATAACCTACTTCAAAGTCTAGGAAACTTAACCCTTTCGGTACGAGCGCCGGATATATCCGGCATCCATCTGATGTTACTCATTTTATAATTGATAGAATTATATATAAATGTCTTTCAATATTAAAACTATAAACGACACTTGTTAAAAGAAACATTGTTTTATTAGGTACAGTTATTTTTTAACGCTTAGGAAAATCTTCATAAAAAAGAGGGCTGACCACGTGCTATGTGTGCATTTTTGTAGCGGTGCACAGTGCGGCTTGCAATGGACAAAAATCAAAATAATCATGATTCGATTATAATCTAATTATCCAATAAAACCATCGTTTGGTAAGTAAGGAATCTAAAGGTGAAAGTATAAGCCGAGAAAATCAATAGGTGGTCAATTACAGTCAAGAGTTTACTAAAATCTAAATACTTGAAGGTTAGATCATTCGTGCACCTTAGATAGATTTGTTGCAGCTTAGATATGAAGAGTTTGACAAGAGCTATTTTAACTGGCAAATTAGAAATTTCGTTTTTTTCTTAAAATGCAAATTACGAAAAAAGCGATTCCAAACATCCTGCAATTTTCGTTGTTCTGTATCAACAAGTATGTGTACAAGTAGTTGTAGTATATTGCTGTATAATTTTCTCCTGCGACAAATCGCAACACTGAATGTTATTTAATTTTTTGTCAGAGAGGTGCATTCGTAATCGCGATTTCGTTGAAGTGTGGATGTCTCAACACACTTATAAATTTGATATGTTTTTCGATCGAAATTTTAGAATAAATGTGTGATGGTTTCGGCGCACAGGTTCGATCAGTAATACAATAATAGCAATTTTACAAATTAAAAACTCGATGTTTCGATCCAGATGTGGATCATTCTCAATGATGATCGCCGAAACCATCACACATTTATTCAACACACTTATTCGGACAAATTATTGAAAGTTAGACAAAAACTTCGTTCTCCGATCACATTTTGAGATATTGAAACTTTTTTGCGAATATCTCGGAAACTAAAGCTGAGCGGCGGTAACATGTGTAGGAAAAAGTTGTTCAGAATGATGACCTTGACAACATATTTCAACGTCATCAAAATCGGTGAGGAAGCCCCTAATGTAAATAATTACCTTCGTTTTTTATATTACGCAAGTTTTCAAGTCGGAATAATTTTTTTCTGAACGTAGGAATGTTTAATATTACATAATATACTCTTAAAACTCAGAAAAGATAGGTATAACTTAGTTTTTCACGGAAAAAACACCGAAAAAGTTTTTATTTTTTTCAACTATGACGTCCCTCTCTCAGGAATTTGAAAAAAATTGAGAGTATTACTTATGTTGACATCTTATTGCTAAATAAAATCTGTAGATGTGATTTTTCATCTTCTATATGAAATCTGAATTTTTTTATTTTTTTCATGTTTTTCATGTCTTGAAACCAGAATTTGCAACGGAAAAAAATGAAAACGATATATAATATGTGGCTTGGTATTCGAAATGTGTCAGATTTTTTTCAGAATTTTCAATTGTCATTAAATGGGGAAAATGGGCCAAAAACTGGTTTTTCGATTTTCCTCTATAACTACCCTTACGGATGAGATATCGAGCTGAAACTTAGCAGAAAGGTTTCTTTTTTGGTAAGCTATCGGCTGGTTCAAAATCGTTAAAATCGAGGCCGGGGGCGAATTTGACCCCCAAACCAGGCCTTTTAGGGTCAATGTAACGCCAGAATAGAGATAGGAGTTTTCAAGGAAATTTAGCTGTACTCGGGGTAATAAAATCGTGACGTGGACCAGGAATCAAGAAATGAAAGCGGAGCTCGCGAAATTATACTTTACGGTGCAACATTGTTTATCAGTATGCAAATCGTACTGTTGGAGTTGGGATCCGTGGTATTATCGTTTCGAGATCATTCGCTGCAATCGTAAATTATGTAGGAACCTCCGGTTCGGGTCGGGCGTGGGCTGAACGCGCGGCCCGGTCACCCGTGACGACAAAGTTGCGACTTTCAATTTCATCTCCGGGGCCAATCTTTATCCCGGGCGTATCGCGTGCCAGATTCGAGCATCGCGACCGAGTTTCTGCTTCCGCCTTGGTGAACGGCCACCTATCCGCCTTGGGAAAAAATAAACCGACAGCTGAGTCGACGGAAGATAAACTAACCGAGGGTGCGTGCTCGCGCTTCGATTAATATAATCGAAACGAACTCCCTCGATGCTTCATTTGTATCCGAAAGAGCTCGCACCTCTGAGAAACAATCGCCGACATCGTTATTTATAAACGTTATCGTTCCTCCGGGTCGGTTGGCCGCCGTCGCTCGACTATCATTTCATTGATAGATTTCGAACTCGCAGGAATGCAATTATGCGAAACCGGTATAATGTTTCTTCAGATGACGAGCAGGGATGGGGCTGGGCACCGAAGTGAGACAATCGCCGGGCCTTGAGAAACGGAGAAACGGAGCAGCGGAGCAGTGATCGAATAAATTCGAAGGCTTATCTATCCGAGAAATTTATGATTCCCATCCGGTTATTTATATACGATTTTATCACGAGAGACAAGCGAAACGAAATCAAAGTTGGAAATCGACTCCTGAAACTCCGATTTGCCTCGATAAAAATTGTGTCCCGCGAAATAACAGTCATCCGCTCAGTGTAACGTTTTGGATTGTTTGTTTTTAACACTTTATCTACCGGAAGCCTATTAATCGGCTATTCAATAATTGTGCTGTACGAAACGAAAGCTTAAAAATCTTCCTTTCTATAATAATTCCAAAGGAAATTATTAGATTACGTTATTGAGAGTGAGTTGTTCATTTGTGATTGAAATTCTTGTTGCAGTTGAAGGATCTGTTCAAAAATCCTTAACCATGGATCATAGACTTTCAAAAATTATGGAATAATCGCCGGTAGATAATGTGTTAATTGTTATATAAACAATTGTTTTGAAATTCTCAAAGCACTTTTGAAGAGTACTATTGAATTAACAAAACGATCTTTTTGTGAAAAAATACTTATTGTTGAAACAAAAACAATACCTTCTAGGGGTGTTGAAATTGTCTGTTCGACAAAACTTGCAAACTTGTTTTCTAATAATATTAGGTTCTCCCGTACGCTCGTGCCGCAGATATGTTTATACTCCTCGCGGAGTTTTTCTTTTTTAATGGAAAACCACAGAAACGTTTTACCAAAACGGTGAAATTTATGGGATGACACAATTTATAAATTTGCATTACATCGTTCCTGTAGTATAGATAAATTTCACATAAGTTCTGATATAATCTCGATAATAAGCTTTCAGCGTCGTACCAATTAATTTCATAGAATTTGGACGGTATCGAATCAGAATATAGAAACTCGGCTTCTTTGACTTGTTACACTAGGCTCAAGAGCTTGCGAGCGGTCTCTCGATTTGTCGCAAAGCGGCTATGAATTCCGCATTATGTATTTCGAAATTCTGCATGTGCCGGGACTAAGGATTCAAATTAGCTGTCGGAGCACCGGGCACATTCCAAGTGCAAGGAATGACATAGCGGGTTCCACTAGTGGTGCTAGAATACCATGAAGTGAAACTCGGTTATTTAATCCCATCCTTAGGAATGAAATACGGCGTTTCGTGAGGTCTGCATGAAATCGGTTCTTTAACACGGGACACGTCGCGACCGTCGCTACGCCAGTGACCTTAATAACTCTGCTACGTTCCTCGCGTACCTCGGTTATGCCGATAGACAAGGTCTGCCGTCTAGTAGGCAGTGCGCATCAAATATCCACGTACTTCTCTCCGCGGGCTGTCTCTGTTCATCGGACGCGGACACACACACGCACGCACACGGCTCCCCGCATGCGCCCCTTTCTCTCTTTCCCTTTTACACGCGGCATCTATCTCTCCGGATTTTTCTCCTCGTGTCTCTCCGGTGTACAAGTTTGTACACCTTACGGTCGTTCACATGAGCTCGACCGATGGAATGCACGCCGTGGCGTGTGTACACACACGCGTGCGCATCCGTGCCGAGGAACCGTTAATGAATGTTGCAGTTCTTAGACCGCCCGTGCGCGTCTCATCCCGGCAAGAAGGGAATGGAACAAGACGAGAGGTGCCCGCAGACGAGTCCCGAACCTCCCTGCAATCCTTCACCGACGAAATTGGGAGAAAAGAGCGCGAGCGTGCACGCGCAGACCCGCTTCGCTCGCCGCGAATACAAATCGCGACTCGGGCGGTCCTTCGACCTGAAATTTCAAGATTTCACGTCGTTCATTTGAATACGCGCCCGTGGAAGGGCCGGCAGAAAAATGTAGAATCTCTGTTTTTGAGAAAACACCAGAAAATTTCTTAAAAATCCAGTCTTCACTAGCACGTTTCACGAAGCGAAATTCTCGTTCCAACTTCCCCAGACATGCATAGTCTGGAATTCCTTGATACTGATTCAGAAAGGAGGATGAAATAAATACGTTTCATTTTTAATGCACAAGTAAGCTATCTTTTGCTAACGCCAATCTTACGCCATTTTAATACGTTAGCAGTGTCGTGTAATTGTAATTTGTGTCGTTGATGGAATTGGTGCGAGTGGGTAAAGCAACTTGTTGTTAGAAGAGATATATTTGAATATATATTTAGAATACAATTTGGTTTAGCACGTGTTACTCCGTCAAGAGTCTAAACGAGAAGACGCCGGGACGCTACCTTCACGTCGCACATAGCTAAGAACGCATTACAGGTGTAATCACGTGACTGACTCTTGTCTTACAATGATATAATAGATGTCGCGATTAGTCCTGTTCTGACAGTCGTGAATTATTCGAGCTTCATAGATTTGATTAGGATTTGTAACATGCAGGGGGATCGAAGCAAGTCATTACTTCAACCAATTTTAATTTCCTTAACTCAATTTTTTTTTTAATATGAAATCTCATATGAGATTTATTACACCGTAACATATATTACAAGTTATTACAATCCATATTTAGAAACGAGAACATCAATAACAGTATGAATATAAAGAAACACCTTTAGGCACGTAGATTACATATATTTAAAAAGCTATCATAGATACGCACGCCCCAATATTAGGTTCAGTTACTAAGCAACCTATGTCCAACGGCAACTGATATCCTGCTCTAAAGAGCCTATTGATAAATTTTTTCCTATGTTCGTCATAAAGGTTGCATTGCCATAGAACATGGTTAAGTGTTTCCTGCCCATGGTTACATTTACATTTGGGGTCATCGATGATGCCAATGCGAGCAAGTAAAGCAGCTAGATGATATCCTTAACTCAATTACTTCGAAGTTGTGGGATTCTATAGGCTTGTGAATTGGCAGTCCACGCGTTAAGAATACAGAGTTTTCTTCGAAAATACAATTTTTGCTACATTTCTAATCAGTTTCACGTTCTGTAAGAAACTCTACTGAGATTTTTTCCACTCTTTACACTTTTATACGATACAATGATCCTCACTAAGCACTCCTAGCTGATAAGAACGCTTCCGGTCGGCGTTTCCGCTATAGCTTCAGAAAGATCATCGTTCTTCTCACTACCGATCGGCAGACATACGTCCGGAGTACTTTTTTCGGACCATCAGGATGCAAGACGATGCGTAGCGCGGCAGGGGATCATAATTGTAGATTCCACGAGTCAGCTTTCTCATTTCGCCCGTGTGCACACGCTACGGTACCACCCACGACGTTGTGCCCCCGTTCCACGAAGGAAAGGAAACGTTGATCCTCGCCGACGTAACATCTTCGAGATCGTTGCGACGCTTTTACTCGGTAAGAAAAACTAGACGAAAGCTCGGAGGAGATCGCGTTTCGACAAAGCCCTGAGAGAAGCACAAGTGCGCGCGCGAATGTACGGCCCTTCGACGACGCTTTCCCACAGCGGCCCCTAACCTTTTTCCCTCCGCCCAGAAAACCGATAACCGGTTTTTCTCTCAATTTCATCGACAATATTTACGAGCCCCGTCTCCGTCCCCCTCTCGGATTTCTGTGAAAAACACATGACATCGGTATGCGTTCGTCACTCGAGTAAACACTTGTATCTAATCAATGGCTGGTCGGTCGGTCAGCTTGCGACAGAACTACCGCTTGCCCTCTCCCCCTCTCTCTCTCTCTGTTTCTCTCTCTCTCTATCTCTATCTAGCTATCTATCTATCTATGTATATATCTATCTAAGTAACTATCTATCTATCTTCCTCTCGCTCTTTTGCAGCCTAGGGTCATTCATTGCACGAAAATTCTCCTGATTTGTAGAAAGCAATAAAGAGATGGTAGTAGTGGCAGCGGGGATTCGAAAAATTCTCAACCAGAAATTCAGTTTCTCGCGTGTCACGGGACACGTTGGGGCACAGCAGGCCCCAAAGCAGCGCGCCGACGGTGGCAGGCGAGAGAGAACCACCACGGTCGGTACGTGGTTACAGGTCTGTTTGGCGGTGAGCGGTGGCGGTCCACTTCTGAGAACTAACGGGTCTGTTTCGTCCCCTCTTATGATCTCCGTCTCTTTTTCTCATTCTCTCTCTCTCGTTCCTTCGTCCCGCCCTTCGTCCAACTCTCTCTGTACCACCCGCGGCAACGCATCGCAACGCGTGTGTATACACACGCGCGCACAGGGCCAGACACACGAAGAAAGAGCGAGAATAGTGGTGTGCGTGCGGCGAGGCTGTCGTGTGGATGCGTGCAATGCGCCTGCGTGAGTGCGTGTAGCGTTCAGCCAGCGAGAGCGCGCACACCGTGCTGGTTGCCGCCGCTGCTTGGTGCGCAGCGCCCGTCTGCGCATCGCTGTGAGCGTGACGCGCCACCGTTCACTCTCAGTGTGGTGCGAGACGTACCGTGGTGCGGTTGTCGTCGTTATCCTGTCTTTGCTCTGGGAAGCGTGTGGACTGCCGACCGATTAAGAGAGAGAGAGAGAGAATGAGAGTCAGGGCCCCTCTAAGCTGCTCCCCTCCTTGTACTGTTCATTCGCCACGAGCGAGGAACGCGTGTGCGCGAGTGAGTCCGCCACGAAACTGGATAACAAACGTTCCGCGTACTACCGTTGCGCGGTTCGTGTCAAGGGCAAGACACACGTATCTCCGGCGAGTTGGTGTTGTTTGTATTTCGAGGATATTCGGGGCTCACAAACAGCGAAAAAAAAAAAAGGTACAGACAAGTGCGACGACACTACGAGTACACACAAACACGCCGCGAACGGAGTGAGAGATGGTGTTGCCGCGCGGCGATCGAGCAAGCACGTGGCCGAAGCAACAATTTTCGGAGCAACCAGTGCGACACTGCCGAGCAGACCGAGAGCGCGACGAAGCCAGCGGCAGCCTCGCAGCGTCGGAAACACGCGCACCCGCGATGGCGCGGAACCCTCGGCCGGAAACTGCCGCGCCGGTGTTGCTGTTCGCGTCTTGCGCCCTCGTACCCCACGCTCCTCGACGGTTACGATTTTATTTGTGGCAGCGGGTCGCGCGTTGTCGTCCGCGACACGTAAGAACCGAGAGAAACCGAACACCGGATACGGAGCGGAGCGATTACGCGAATCGAGAACTCGGGAGAAGACCGACCGACCGAGTTGCTCTTCGGAGCGGCCTGGTGCGACTGTACGGGAAAGAAGCGTAGAAACTGGAGCCAAGAGCGAGAGAAAGAGAGATAGAGGGGGAGAGAGGCAGAGCGATGAAGAAGAACGAGAGGCGTGTACACGCCCCCTAAAAACGCATTAAAGGAGTAACGACGAGCAGCGTGGCTTTAACCGGTAATTGGACCATTCTTTTTGCCATTGAGGTAGTAATGGCCCTTGTAGCGTGGTCACGCTACACTACGGTGCGCCATAGTACTATAGAGACTTCCGGCCCGTCGCAGGAAGTGAGACACACGTGTTCAGGCGTGTGTGTTCCCATAATACGGGCCCCGGCTTCTCCTCTACAGTGCGCTAAAAGTACGATGGCCCATACGAGAAGCAAACGAGCGACGCAACGCTAGGCACGCCACGCATCATGCGTGCGAGTGTGCACGCGTAGATACACAGACACGCGCGCGCACGCGTAGGATATATTACCGTTCGTTCGGGGAAACGTGAACAGAGGAATTTTGTTGGAAACGTCAACGATCGACCGAACGAACCTCGGCTATTAAGCTGCTACGTCCTCGTCTACGATCGTCGAGAGAACACCGCAAAGTACGTACACACCGCATACACAAATTTTTATACGAATTTCGCGAATTGATATAAATTACTTCGTAAACCTGACAATGGATCACGGACTATTTGTTCGGTTGTTTCTTTCCCTTGTCCCTTGAAATGGATTCAACTCGGAGACATTCTCGAACGATCCCACAAGCTCTAGCAGCTCATTCGATTGGTCGCGCGCGCCCGCGCGCACGTTCACACAAGCTCGGGCTCGAGCTCGTTGGTTGTTCTCGACTGGCCTATTATTCCCACGATTTAGGAAGACGAGCGTGTTATTTATCGACAGATCTCATTAACCTTTCCCCCCTACGCCGTTAACGAGCCACCGCTCCGAAATTCAAATCGCACGCCTACGTTCGCGCGCCGAGTTCTTATTATGAATGAATTTTCGGCGTTACATTCATATTTCCTGTGCCAACGTACGCCCGCGCAGCCAGCACCGGCAGTGGCTCTCATCCGCGTGCGGCAGGCACCGAGAGAAAACCGGGACACGCGATCGCGATCGAACGAAACGGGAAACCGTCGTTTCATGCCACGGCAAATATAACTTCTTGCGTAACATATGAATAATCGCGAGACTCGGACGGTTACTTTCAATGGTGAGTCCCCTGTGCAACCGCATCGTGTTCATCGCATTCCTGAATGCCGATATTCCTTTCCATTTTTACATGCACGTCACCGATTTCTGCGATCGCGAATCATCCCGAGAACTCTAGGTGGAACTCTGCTCTTTGTTGCTGCAAATCGATGGTAGACTCTTGCTCAACATATCCTGTTAACGTTATCGAGTCACGTTTAAACGATGCCTTTCGATTTTCTTAATTTTGCAATTGCAAAGGTGCTCTATGTTGATAGGTTGATCGTGTTGTGTTTTATAATACAAGATGTTGACTAGTTTATTATTGTACGTCATTTACTTGGTGTCTACTATAAACAGGCATTTTCTCGGTAGTTTCATATTGTCAACTGTATAAAATTGTTCGCTTATGGAGTTCGAATCATAGTATAGAAACATTAATGCTAACCGTACCACGTTTAGTCTATTGACCGGTTTCGCATTTTTTATTTTATAATTATTGAAATTACGAAGATGCTTGCATTCGAAATTATATAAATAAATTCAATCTTGTAATTCTTATAAAACAATGTATACCAGTTGCATTTTGCACTCGGTACAGTTAGTGTTAAATATTTCAGTAATCATTTCGTACCAGGTGTATATTGTTTGAACTTAGGCACAGCTAAAATACTATTTTAAATAGTAAATATTGTATTTTATTTTAAAGTCGTGTGTAAATTTTCTTAAAAATTTTTAAAATACTAGTTTATTTGGACGCTGCTGAAAGTTCTTGATTCATAATTTTTAAACACTTTTTTTCGCCGTTACTGAAGTCTCAAGAATATAATAAGTGTACTTCAAATTTTCATGTAAATATATCAAATACAACAATAAAATAAAACATTAAAGGACAACGGTATAACACTTTATGTTATGCATCGGATTGTTAAGACAAAATATTTTCTTTCTAATTTAAAGTGTTATTTTATTTGAACAATTGATCATGTTGTAAATAGATTTTGATCCCATTCGTATGATGGCATCGTGCCGGTGCACTCCGAAATCCAAGACCGTCGTAAAATCAGTCGAGCATGAATATACAAAAAGCGTCGTGCGTCGAACCCCGGTACAGGAGCTAGAGACATCAAGACAAGTACCGGGACATCAATCAACGCCGATTCTTACGGTTTTATTTACGGTTTCGCTTATCTCGAGGCATGGTCGAGCTGCGAGTCCCGTCTCGAACGTGTTGCGTATGCAAATCCCCGTACGTTGGAAAACCGACAGAATTTTCCGGTAGACCTAATAGTTAAGTTCGATTGCCGCGAATGCAGGACTGTAGGAGGCTCGATCGAGGACAGGTAGCAGTGGAATGTTGTCTTCGGGGCCGATTGTACCGTGCATTCTCGAGCGGCGCGATCGGCGGGGTTATAGAATTCGTGGCGCGAATTTTGAATAAGACCTACAGTGCATTCTTTCGTTAACCGTACTGTTATTCGAGGAATCCGCTGGTGTGTTTTCAGCATAGACAAGTTGTATAATATTTCTTAACTTCGTGTTCGTTTATTCGGTGCAAGGACCCGCAATGGATGAATCGATGTAGTATCGTGGAAATTACTCGATCGGTAAGGGGGGATCAAGTCGAGCATTCGAGGACGCGTTCAATGTTTTCAAGGGGGCTGATTATGTTGTTAGGAAGTTGTAAAAAAAACGAGGACGATCGAGAGTGCCCTGAGAGAGGGCCGACAGAGGCAGAGGCAAAGACAAGGCTCTGAGAGCCTTCTTCTCAAGTTCATCGCTCCCGCGCATGTGCAAACACGCGGCGAATAACACGAGGCATTCATGTGCCCTTTCTCCGCATTATTGTCGGCGGTCACGCGTTAGTGGAACCCTTCTCGACCTTCTGCCGCCTCCCCTTACGATACGACGACGTTCCCGCCCTCCTGTGGGAAGATATACGATAGTACCCACGTTACCCGACGAGAACATCCACTCGGCTTCCCTGCCCGCTCCAGTCGCTTCGATTTCTTCTCGTGGTCGCAACCGTTTCCTCTCTCTCCCTCTCTCTAACTCTCTCTATTCCTCTTTCGAGAGGCAGCGTTCGCGTCGCCCGGCGATCTTGGCTCGGTTCCGCTCAGTTCCACTCAAAACCGTGTGTATGCGCGTCGTCTCGTTTTCTAGGATTTTCCGCGCCGATAGAAAGCCACGCCGCGAACAGCTGTACCGGTGCGAACGACGCTCGCGATTTACGGCTAACTGATTTCCTCGTCTCGCTCATTCCGAGAATGAGAGGGCGGCTCAAAAACGGCAGCGTCTCGGGTATTTTTGGCCGAGTTGATTAAATACGCGATCGTGGTTAGCGTGCCGGCAATAAAAGCGTCGCGCCGAGTCGTGTTTACGGCTGCTGCCCGTCCTGGAATCGTTCGGCTCGCTCCTCGTACTCCCGCGGCTGCGTTTGATCGCTAAATTATTTCGCGCTTCCCACCCGAGCAGTCCTCTCCGACGTTCCCGCCGTTGTGATGCGAATTTCGAGATGAAGGAACGTGCTCGCTTACCAGATGAAACGCTCTATTGCGTCTATAGCAGGTTCTCGATCATAGCGCTCCCGATCAAATGCTCGCTCTTTACGCGAACCTCGTTCGTTGCATTTTGTTCGCTCAAGATTAAGAATAATAGTAAAAGTAGTGAAATTAGTAATCGCATGGTGGTGTTGCCGAGTCGCGTTGCGACTGTTTATTTATATTGTTATACAGTCACTCCCATTAATATTCGTAAACTCTAAAAGACGATCACGTTTTTAATATTGGATCATGTGACTTGGATTTTTTTTTTTTTGAGAAGTTAGAACAATTAGTTTACTACACGTTGAAAAAAAGAAATTTTGAAAAAATTGTAATTGGTCGGAATTACAAAGAAAATACTAAAAGTTGTTATTTATAACTGTTTTATGTGGTCTATATTGAAAATTCAAGAAATACGTTTTGTAGATCTGTGTCAACTGTATACACTCTGAATATTTCACAAAAATCGGCAAACGTTGCAATGAGCTACAACTGTTTGAAGATTGTAAAAATTGCAGTTTTTCACAATTTTCGGCCTTAAACTGTAATAAATCGAAGGATTCTTACGTCATTCGATGCCTGTCGCTGTTTTCCACGTAATCCAAATTGGATGAAAATTTGAAAATGTATACAATTGATACAGATCTACAAAATAGATGTTTTAAATTTTCAATATAAGCCACATAAGAAAATTGGAAAACACAACTTTTAGTATTTTCTCTGCAATACCGACCAATTGCAATTGTTTTAAAATTTCTTTTTCATGTCATGTAATAAACTAATTATTCTAACATCTCAAAAAAGTCCAAGTCGTATGGTCCAATATTGAACAAGCTATCGTCTTTTTAAGAGTGTCCGAATATTAATGCGTGTGGCTGTATGTACACATTGATCGCGGCTTCGGTCCAATAGAGGGAGAATTATACCTGCAAAATCTTGTGCGATTGATTGGACATGTCGGATCTTGCGTGAAATTCCCAGATTTCAACATTCCCATAGTATCTTACCGATTTTCGTCATTACGAGATAGGCGGTTCAAAATGACACGTGTAGCAAACGTATTCCAATTTTCGTTAATGCTTTCTTACACATAATGCTAATCTTACATCCTCTATTGAAACAGAGTTGACGGAGTTCACTATTCTTTGTGTCTAATCTCCTAATTAGCTTTATAGGGCCGCGATTTACCTCTTCCTCATTCTGGCAAGAAATAATTGTACAAGTGGCGCAGGAGATTGAAACGGTCAACCACCGCCCATCCTCGGTGCACGCTTCCCAACAGTCCCGAACAGACAACACGCATGCAGCAACGTACTCGACATTTCATTCAAGCATGGACCGAGCGTGCTTAATAATCTCAGACTCGCGAAGCAATTATTCGAAAGTAGAGGATGACGACTGGGCACCGAAATTGCCGGAGAGAGTCGAATGAATCACCGTCGCAGAAGGCAACAGGCGAACTTCGTGAACATTCGGAGCCGTGCTAGGTGATCCCCGAACCTGCCAGATAGCGTGGCCCCGTGGCTTGTTTACGTCGCGGCGTAGAAGCGCCCCGAAGGAAAAGGGGGCCTGAAGGAGAGAAAGAGCGAATGCTCCCGCGCGCCTTCGCCGAGGAGCATTTAGCGCAGTGGGCGCTCCCCTCCGTCTTTCCGCACCCCACCCTCCATTCCTGTCGTCTTTTGCCACCTCTCCAGTATCGTGCTCTTTCCCTCTAGCCGCGGGTGCAACGAGGATGAAGTGCACGTTGCCCCTGGAGTACATGCAGAACGAGGACAACCGAAGCGTGTCTGAGTCGCTGGCCGCCATGACAGACCGGAATGCATGAGAACGTAGAGCTACTGACTCTCTTGCCCCCTCTCCACCTCTCGCCCAGCGTTCATTCTCTTTCTACTCTCGGACGATGTCTTGGTTCCTCATGGGAGCTTCTCTCGCTTCATTCCGCCTCGCTCGCTCCGTACCTCTCGGTTCGGCTCGGATCGGCTCGGATCGGCTCGGCATGGCTCGATCCTCTCTCGATTCAGGACCTCCTTCCACCCCACATCCTCTCTTTAATCACCATATCAATCCCAGTCGCCGAAACAGGCGTGCCTTTAAGCGCGCCGATTTGGAATTTTTTTCGCGGCCCATGACGCGCTGCTTACGTCATCGTCGTCTCCGTTGAAAGACGACGAAAGCAGAGTACGGCTCTCGTGCACCACCGTGGTTACCAGCGTTTACGATTACGATCTCAAAGCAACTGCTCGTAACTGGTACACGAGCGCAAACGGCCGAGACATAATTGTCCCGTGTGCCGTTTCCGGCGTCAATTCCGTGAGGTGTCCCGACGGCTATAGCGCAACGAGGGGACGACGCGACACGCGGACAGTGGACGCGTCTAACGAATAATTCGGCTAGGCAGCATGGGAAAGCAGAAGAGTCGCGCACACAGGTGCTGACTGTCTGCGCGTAGCGTGGCAGTCGTGTGCCAATCGGTCATATAACGGTCGCACGGTCGTAACACGACCGCCGCCGCCCCCGTGACGTCAAGAGATTGACGACCACGCCGCGACGACGACAATCATTCATGCGAGTCCAGGGAAGAAGCGCACGCGCGCGCGTGTTTCGCGTCCGATGAAAACTTCCACCGTGATTACTACGGGCGCCAATCCGCGGTCAGATTTGATTTTAATGTAATTCAACCGCGGCCAAAGATATGTGACCTACACACTAAACCGTTTATGACGCTGTCCAAATGTAAAACCACATATTCGTTACTTGCATTTTTATGACTTGTAGTTTGCGCAGGGTCTTGCTGTTGTACTGCCCCTTTCCTACCGAAGAACTTGTTTATCGTGATTGGCAGTTTTTTGAACTCGAATCGTATACTCTGTCTAAAACATTGTACCTTTTAAAGGTTTCTAAGGCTTCTTTTTTTGTTTTGAACAAAATTTCTATTATCAAGGTTTAATGTACAGCGACCGTATAAACAGATGGAAAATGTTACCCGTGAGTGAATCATTAATAGGAGCCTGTTGGATATTGTCAGTATTAATATTTTGATTCAAAAAGGTATTGTAGATCGCTTTCAACTTTCCGTTTACGATTTTAAGGAAAGCAATAATAGCACTTAACGGTAGACAATATCAAGATAAGGTACAGTGTTAGATACTCCAGCGATAAATGTAATCTTTATCGTTGCTCTTCAAGCAAGCTACTCGGGGTCTCTTTAGCGGTATCATCTGTTGGAATAGTTAATGTAAGATCTGCGCTTCTTATACCTATTGCTTTAATTTTCTTAGCTTTTTGTCACTCATTGCTTTTATGGGCTCTTTGCCACTTTCCCTTTCGTGGTTAACATTATCCTGTCTCAATCAATCAATTTTTAACCCTCTCATGACTGTGCCTAGGTCTACTTTGTCCCAGAATATCAAAATTGTCATTGAATTAGTCAGTTTCTAGCGATTACGTTAGATTAACTGTTACTACATTAGGAATAACAGGAAAACTCCAAAAATATGTTTCATGAAGCAGTGAACAGTGATAAACATCATCAATTATGTATATGAATGGTCCGTCGTTCGAGGGTTAATAAATTTGGCCGGAGTATTTCATTGATGCAAAAGTTCGAAGTGTATAAAAATGGGAAACCCAACTCTAATACACAGCGATCGCAGAACATTGGGTCGCTTTCGGAACGAGCGGGTTAACTGCGAGCACGCGGTTACGAGAAACTCGTCCGACCGTTTTCCTTTCTCGCAGCAACAATGACGCAATCGTTGCAGCCTTGCTAGGTGACCACCGCGGAGCGGATCTACTGTGATTTACCGTAGTTCGACCGCGTTCATTTCCACTCGATTAAGAACGTTACGAAGAGAGCTAGAGAGAGAAAGGCGGGGGGAGGGACCTATGAGTTCATGATGGAAGAGTTGTTACGTCGGTAAACACATGTCCGGCGTGAGTCGAACAGTAGTTTCCACTGCTGTCGGATAGCAAAACGAATTACGCTGGGTTAGGTGATTTTCTTCGGAGTATCTGTCGCGTCGATCGGGTTTCTTTACCACCTGCGAGGCGCGAGGAATTCCGCTCGAAGGCGGCCTTGATCGCGTATCAATCGGTAATAGCGGACTTTGCGCGGGGCTGAGACGGCGGGGCGGAGGTTTCGAGCGCGTTTTAACGCGCGGAGACGGCTCTTCTCTCGTAGGGTCGTTGACTCTCCGTTTCTTCTTTCTTCGAATCCTGGGCCCGGTCCCCGTGCTCGTACCAGGTTCCCCTCCTGTTCGTCTCCTTCTCTTTCTCTCTCTCTCTTTACTCTTCGCTAAATCCTTCTCCTCGCCACTGGTCCCTCTTCTGTTTCCCTTACTCTTCCATAGCAGAGCGGCCACAGCTCTTCTCCGGCTCTCCTTCTCGCGCGCATTATTGTCTCTCGTTTTTCGTCGGTGCATGCGGATGCTTCTTCCACTCCGTTCCTGCCAGACAGTAAACAACGCCACGCCGTGCCCACTCCTCTCATTCATATCTCACACGAGCTCATGCCGAATTATTTGGATGCCGACGTATTTCGCGCAGCGGGAGCGAACCGACCGGAGAGGGTTGCCTTGGCTGCCTCGCGTTACTGACGATCCCGAGAGCGTTTCTTTTTTTCCTACTCGGTCCGAGTAGGAAATTTTGAGGTTAGTAATAGAGGGCTCGCGCCGCGCCCCCGGACAGAGCCCGTTAATTGGTAAAATAGCTCGGGAGGGTGCGATTTTTCGTTTTTATTAGCTCATTAAAATATAGAGTCGGCAGAGCCATGTTGCACCGGTTCTGCAGTCCAATTCCACGCACGAGGAAGAAGGGGAAGCGGTCTCTCGAACCGTTCCAACATTTTACTGTCACAGCAGCTAGAGAATGTTTCGACGCGTGCAGTTGCTAATTACTCGCGTTTCGGAGCTTCTTATTACCAAAATTAGCTGCTGCGAGTAATCGACTTTACGAACCGCTACAAACAGGGCTGTAATGACCCAGAATTTTATGGTAGTCCCGATAATGGAATTTTAGAGCCTCCCCGAGGGTTTTGCCGTGTTAGAAGTTTTTCCAGAGTTGCGCGCTGTTGGCCGAGCTCCCTCGAGGCTGTTCTGTGAAGTTGCGAAAGGTGTAAACGGAAAAATACGCAAATGCGCCGCGGCGCGCGTTCTTTCGTTATGAACCACTGAAGCGTGCGTTCGACTTCGGTGAACTGGCCCGTGTGTGTGAGCGCGCCGCAATATCGTTCTGGAAAACGCACGTTTATCGTCGTATTGAACAGGTTTATTCGATTAATATCTGCAGAAACTTCCGCCGTGCACTTTATTTCCACGATCTTGGCAAGAAATGTTGAATAAAGATACCCTAAGATGCTAAAGAAATCAGAATTTCAATTTCAAACAGTCCTTTGTTGAAAGAAAGTTGATAACGGAGTGAGTCAGGACGTTAATCGACGCCGGGGAATTGCGTTGTAAGAAGTATTAGCTTGCGCAGGATTACGTTAGAGTCGATTTCGATGAAGAACGTTCAACCGAAACGTGTACCAGGTCGCGCGTCTAGGAAAAGGAAGAAGAGTCTAGCCGCGACCAAAACGGTCGTTTGACGTTGCTCGGCATTGGAACACCTGGCAGCTATCCGCGCAGCGTCTTCCGAGTGTCCGTTCAACAGGTGCTCGTGTCCGTGGTGTGTGAGTTGGCTGAAAAGGAAGCCGGGGAGGCGCGAGGCGAAGGCGACGGCGAAAGAAGTCGAAGGAGAAAAAGAAGATGCTAATTGGAGCGGCTTGTAGCGTCCAGCAGCGCGTGTTAACACGACTTCCAGGTACCCGTCTTCTCTCGCCTTCTTCTTCTCTCTCAGATGAATACTTTTCAGTAGGTGCTTCCGGCTAGACTCCGGGGCGGTCTCCTTCAAAGAGAGTCTCTTTTGGAGCTCAAATGCAAGGCCGATAGATGGAACGCGCGAGAAGAATGAGAGAGGGAGAAAGAGAAAGAGAGAGAGAGAGAGAGAGAGTGAGAGTGAGAAAAAGGAAGTAGGGTGACAGGTATATAACTCGTCGAGGAAAATATTCGGTGACGAGCAAAGTGAAGGGAAAAGGAGGCGGAACGCTTTTCGAGAAACTATGAATGATCATCCTCGAGCGTTCTCCGTTCCGCTGGTTTGTTTTCTCTCTTGGCTCCGTCCCTCC
The DNA here is from genome assembly GCA_913789915.3 of Sphecodes monilicornis. NCBI lineage: Eukaryota > Metazoa > Arthropoda > Insecta > Hymenoptera > Halictidae > Sphecodes > Sphecodes monilicornis. The sequence continues at coordinate 19,018,154 of OU565285.1, forward strand.
ATCCCTGTCGCCCCTCCGCCCACACCCTTTTTTCTCTCATATACACCCGTTAGTTGGACGCGCGCTGGACAAATATTTGCTCGAATTCAGGGCGACCGCTCGTAAATTAGAGAAAGACCGCGCGAGGAGAGGTCTCTGAAATTCTTCAGAGCCGAGCCCTGGTTGGTCCCCCGCTCTCTACCCCACGTTCCTCTTCCTCTTGTGTCCCCCGTACTACACGGTTAGAGCCTTTGGTGTCCCAGAGCCCCCGAGTCTTTGCCCTCCTCGCCACGACAGGAAATTAAAACGGCTCCGGCTAAAGCGGCTTCATTCCTTCGCGTGGCTTCCCCGAAAATCCGCGACACGCCGCTTTGCGGATGCCGACGTGTTCTGCCTTTCTCTCCTCTCTTCGTCGTCGTGCGAAATCGCAGACGACGGATCTCGTATCTCTCCTCTGCGTCGCAATATTTTTTTCTGTTTCTCATGGTAGTGACTGTACCGTGCCTGAATCGTTGAAAGAAATTGCGTATAATCTCTTCTCGGGTAAAGGATTCGCGGTTACGTACGACGATCCTCGGCATTTATAACTACATAATCGTTGCGAAACGCGTGTCTCCCCTCCTCGGCACATTAGAACGAATCCATCACCTCGATTCGTCAAAACTTCAACCAGTCGCGCTGGTTGGATCCGGTGTGAGAACGTGACTCGTCCTCGAATCCGAGCCGCGTGGCGGTCGCGCGTTAGACGTGGAAACGCTGAAATTTACGATTCGGGGCTTCCCGAGGCGGATAGAGGGCTCCCGAACCCGTGGCTCGGACTCCCGTCCTTCCACGACCTATATTTAGTTCGTGAATCATATGATTCAAGCGGTTCGTCACCAACGGATTTAGTTCCTCCGAAGCAAGGCGAATACCTTCGGGGACGAAGGGAGAATAGGGGGTTGTGGGTCTCTCAGGATACGAGGTTAGGAGAGAGAGTGGGGGGAAAAAAGTCTCGCACCTCGTGGATCTTGGTCACGGAAGGTCAGCTAGGCAAGTTAGCCCGGCTTTCCGGAGGCAAACTCGTAACCAAATGGAGAATTGGCGCGCGGCTGCGGCGACGACTATCGCCGGCGAAGACGTGCGCCTCCGCAGGGTGGGAAAGAAGCGACAAAGAAAGAGACGTTTGTCCGTGGATGCTGCGTGGCGGATACTCGCGTCCCCCCGTGGCGTGCTCTTCGATCGGGACCGGTCGAGAGGAAAGGAGACTGCGTGAGCGCGAAAGGGAGGCAACAAAGTGAGGAGGGAGGAAATGTCGGCCGGTGGGGCAGGGAGCAGGAAGGAAAGAAAGAAAGAGGATTGCCGTTCGCGGGAGAGGCGGCAGAGGATCAGAAACGTTGACCGGGATGGGGCGGAGGGGTGGAAGGGGTACAGAATCGGGTGGGGGTGGGGGCAGTGGCGATGTCCTAGCGAAGGTCACGGCCGGGAATGCGGTTTGCGTCCGACGGACCAAAGTGGCGGGCCGCGTTGCAGTGCTTCGCTCTTTCTCCTTCGCTCTATTGCTGTCCTCCGTTTCGCTCTATCTTCTTCGCCTTCCTCTCCGTGTCTCTCGGTCTCGTTTCAACCTGATTCGGCTTGCTCGCTCTCTTTCTTCCTCTCCGTCGTGCCGCAGCAGCGCAGACTGCAGGAATGCACCAAATGCACCGCACTGACCAGTGCCCGTCCCGTTCCACTGCTTCCACTTGTTTACTTCGGCCGCGCGCCGCTCCCCTGTCCCGCCGTTCCTCTTCCACGCCGCTTCTTCTCTTCCTCTACCGCTTTCTCGTTCTCCGACAGAGACGAGTTTACTACTCCTGTATCATTTATCCCGACGTCCAGCGCCGTTGCCCGTTGCCATCGTCGCCATAGTATCTCCTTTCTCTACCCCTCTTTTCTCCCCCCCCCCGCACTCCCCGCGTTTCTTTCGCTGCTCCACCCCCGGCGCGAACGTTCACCCCTTCGGCTCCGTGTGCATTTGGCCCGTGGCCTTGCGATACGGTATGCGCGTGTACGCGTTTTGCTCTATAAGGAAAGGGCTGCCTGGTATGCGCCGCTACCTTGCCCCGGCAAGGTGACCAGAATTCTGCGTTCGTTATCCGTCTTCTTGTTAGCCGCGATAGATTTTTCCCCTGCTCGGTTTCTCTCGTTCTCCTTCCCGCCTCGTCTCTCGAGTTCTTTCCTTTTTCTCGTCGCGTGCCCTCCTTCCTCGGAATGCCTGGCCGGTTACCCGTCGTCGCGTGGTAGAATGTAAATTATCCGATGCACCGATCCGAGGCTCGTACGAATCGATCACAACGGTCGAACCTCGTGGAGAAATAGTCGGGGGCGGAACGTAAAAAAAGAAAGGGAATGGCGATACGCGGTGATATCCCCGCGGGGAGATAAACGGACAATCGTGTTCCGCGTGGACGGGTATCAACGGATTCCACGAGACCGGCGGCATTCCGCAGAACGAAGGAATTTCCTGGATCCGCGGAGGGTGCGTGATGTAACAACCGGTAGGGTGCAGGGACCTCGGAGGTTTGACGAACTCGAATGCTCTCTCGTCCTCCCCTCGACCTAGCCGAATCCCGACGCGATTCTCTGTCTCTCTGGCCCTGACCCACCCAAAGGATGCAGTCACCCCCCTTGTGCAGTAGATGGGGTGTGCCGGTGGGGAGCGGTCTCTGAACCGACTGGTCTCTCTCTCGCTCTCTCTCTCTCTTCCCCCTCTCCCTCCCTCTCTCCTCTCTGTGTGTGTGCGTGCCTGTATAAGGAGGGTGGGACGCGACGCGCGCGCGAGACCACCAGGAGGCTCACACCGAAAGGGGGTGTACCTAAGCCGTAATTGTATGCAACCGTCTGTCTGCGTGTGTGCGCGCGAGCGCGGAATTCGTGCCTGTATCTATGTACGCGTGCGGGCCAGCCTCTGTTTAGCGGCGAGCCGACACGCCGCGACTGCTAGGGGTGAGCCGGACGGGCAGAGGGGGTGCGGCGCGGTGCGTTCACTCCACAAATCAATACCCATTGGCTGCCGCGTGTGTACCAGCCGTGCACAACGAGCGAAACGTGTCACCCACCGACCCAAACCCAAAGGACGATATAGCAGCTGCACGCACGCACGGCAGCCGGCATATGTCGGCCGATGGCCGCTCGTTCGCGCCACATCTTCGTGGATCACCCGCTAGGCATCAGGTCGGATTGCATCGCCACTTTCAGCCGTCTGAATATATCACAAGTATCTCTTTCCTTTTTACTATCTCATTCTTCCTCCCCAAGTCACCCCCCGGATCGCTAAAAATCTTGTGATCCCAGCCGATCGTCGTGTTTAGTTCCCGAATCGGTAGCGCGGCACGGTCGTTCTTATTAGTTGTGAAAGAGTAGGATGTCGGCGGAGGGAAGATATATCTGGCGCGGTCAATACCGTTCTTTTTTCGACGACCGGGACTCGAGCTATTGTTCCTACCACGGGGACTCGCCACGCAATTACTCGGCAGCCCGCAGTGACGAATCCAATAACAATCCTACGACCATCTCCGCCGAGTAAATTTCTAATTTCCTCTCGTAGCGCCTCGTCTCGACGCCGCGGCAACGGAGGAAGCCGTCGCTGGTAATGTAGACAGACGTCGGGAACGACTCTGGCCCTGGCCAGCGAGATCGCGTCACGGATGCGGGTCAACGAATCTTTGTCTACAACGGCACGGTTGCGTATATTAATACAATATCGTGCAAAATTTATTCCGTAGAGCATACATACTCGACAACGACGTTTCTGTTTCAACACCTCGCTTCAAAGTCCTTCATTTATTATACTTTGATCCGCGTTAGATTATCATCGTGCAATCGCATGCTATGACTTTTCACAGGAGAAAAATGATTAGTTTCATATTTGACGTATTTTCAATCAGACTTGCGGTCCGAAAACTGTGAAACAAAAGTTTGAACGTTTTCCAACTATTGTTGAAAGTTATTCAGAAATGTATTTTAACCGTTGCGAGGTCAAAGTAAAAGTGGACAATCTTTTCCATAACAAATGCTTTTTTATTTTTTTGACTGGACTTCATAGTCAGACTAAAATTGTTCTTAATATTTCCGTCCAGGTGATACTAAAGTAACTACGCAATTTACAAGTAACTTAAGCAATGTTCATAGCAAGAGGTAGTATCTTTTAGTATTTTCGTAACTATTTTTAGGAAAATAATTGCGAAGCTCTCGGCTAGAAGAAACATGGCTTCTAACACAATGTAAAGTCATCAGCATGGTTGCAGATATTCCATCAGCAATAATCCCAGCATGGCCAACCGAGTTCCCGGCGTGTTTTACACGGCGGTTCGAGATCTCGCTCCATTTTCCTTTCAACTGGCCGGCTGGTCGTCGAAATTCGACAAGGCACGCGGCCCTGGTGCCCCTAACCCAAAACTCCGTCGGCGTGGTCGCATCGTGTAACAGGGCCGTGAGCGTGCTCGGCCGCATACTCTGTGTGCGTGTACGGCGGATGGCGTTGGTGGGGGGCTTCATTCAGTGCGCCTCTCGGTCTCGGCGTCGCGCATGCGCATCCCGCCGCGCGTACACACGCTACTCACGCTGCGCTTCCCTTCCTACTCTAGCGTTCCCTCACATGTACGCGTGACGCGCGCGCGCACTCTCTCGGCCAGCGTGCATGGACTTTGTACTTGAGCGCGGTCGCGCTGCTCTCTCTCTTTCTCTCTCGCGCACGCGCTTTCGCACTCTCTTCCTCTCTCTCCCCCTCTCGCTCGCATCTAAGAACAAGTTGCACGGACGAGTGTCGCTCTACGGGACAGCAACGTGTGCGATCACGCACACCGATTGCGAGTGGAACGCTTGTGAAAGAAAAGGACAGAACGCGCGAGGGATGAGTGGTGCGGGACGCGCGTCGGAGGGGTCAGGCCGGTGTGCGAACGCTCGAGAGTGACTGAACTGCAGAAACGACGACCACACGCCGACAGCGGTCCGTACCGAGCCGAGCCGAGCTCAACCGAGCCCAGCCGAAGCGAGTCGCGCGCGTTTTCAAGATGCCCCGGAGCCCGCGCCAGCCAGCGCGCACCACTATCTTTTCCTTCTTTCCGACGATCGGCTAACCGAACACAAAGGAGGCCTCGATAGGCGGACACCTATTACGAAAGGGAATTACAACATGACACAGGCTGCTTTCCTGCCTCTGCGGTCGCGAACTTTTTCCACCGAGCATGTCATTTTGCCGGTCCGCGGGTGGGCGTATGTGGGACGCGTCGCGCAAAACGAAAGTATCCCAGCTCCGCTAATTGCTTGCCTCGAAGGACGTAACCGGGTAACTCGATCGAATCCCTTCCTTGAATTCGAGAGTAATTGTCTCTGTTTGGCGAGACGAGGGTGGTCACGCAGACCCTCGATAAGGGATTCGGTATTCACGATAAGTAGATCGGAACTTTATTCTCTTTGTTGATTAAATCTTTTCGGAGTTCGAGCCTACGGTGTGATCATTATTTGAATCAGTAGCCTACCAAGGATCTTGGCGGCCGATAAGCCGATACTATTCCTTTCTAGTCTTTCTAGTTGCAGGTAGAGGGTGCTATTCGGTAGTTGAAACGCACAACTCGTGCGTTTTTTAATGCTAAATTACGTCCACATGAACAATTCTTTGAAAAGTTCATCTATATTAAAAGTGTATATGAAATAAGACTTCAATTATTACGCTAACGCATGCGCGTTTTACGACGACCGGTACTCACAAGAACTAAATATGTCGTTTATATCGTACGACTAGTTCAGTTCTCAGCATTGCATTACTCGATATAAATGTGCATATACATATAGTTCAATACCTAGCTCGCAGATGTTTATTGAAACATTCCTGAAAATATTTGAATATGACATCGATAGGTTAATTTTTATCTCTGAAGTACACCAACTATTGTTAAAAGAATATCTATAACTTTCCTCAAAAACCCTAGAGGGAATAACACCCCTCGTATCTTAGCGTCCATATATGGGGATTGTGCATTAATGTGGTTCCAGTCTAGTCCCAACAACCCTAATGAAGTTAAAGAAATTTTGATTTACACTTGAGCCCCCAAAAATCCACGCATCATTCCTCGTCGTTTAATTGATTCCGATTCCATGTTTAATTGTTTCGGAGTACCAGTCCAGGAGGGGGGTGGATCTATTTGATTGTTTAGTCATCGAACCCGGCCGATAAACGAAGGCCAATTTTTCCAGGTTTTCTTTATTGCGCGGTCCCGCCTTAAACATCGCTCCTTTTTCTCGGCCCGTTTCTCCATCTTCGCCACGACCTCCCCTTCCTCCTCCACCTCCGGTTTTTTCTGCCTTTTCAGCGAGAAAACTTGATTCGAGTCGACTCGTAACACGCGTCGCCTCGGCATCGCCTCGTGATGCATTGCTTCCGAAAAGCGATAGCACCGGCTCTAGTTCTCCGCGTCGCTGGTGACCATCGCTTTCGAAGCTCTAACCGCGAAATTTGCGTGAGACGGAACCGTAAGAGCCTTTTCGCGCGCTGCGTACACCCACACGAGTCTCACATTTCGTTCCGAAGTGTGTATTTCATCCGCGTGAACACAGCTGGCGTACGCGACACGTGAATCGTGTGCCTCCGTGTGAAAGGGCTGTAACGGATGACGCGGACAACTCGCGCTCTTGCCCATTCTAAATCTAGAACTAGGAGCACGCTAGACCCTGGCTCATAGTTCACCGCGATGGAAGTTCGACGCTGTGTTTCCAGTTTCCAGGGAACTTCTCTGCCGGATGACAAACGCTTCCAGGGATGCAGACAAGACTCATCTGGAACTGCGCAGTATATTACTTGTCGCTACGTGTTTTTGGGTTTCCGAAGTCTCGCGCTACAACGAGCGGGCGGGCCTATAACGGAGTTTACAGCGGGATTACCGTAACTTGGTTTCGTATTCTGTGTGATTATTTTAGGCAAAAGCTGGGAACTTGAGATTTAACTGAATCAATAATTACAAGAGGAAACATCAAACGCTGTTCCATTTTTGTTAGATACGATACCGCAGCCTTTGCACTCTTTGTTCGATCAATCATACAATTTTCTAAGCTACGTATTCTTGATTGAAGGTATAAATACACCAACCAGTGTTCTTTTATTTAAGAACAAAGTTTCGTATTTGCTGGATCCGATACTACATCGTTATAGTTGATATTAAATTTATCGAATAAATTGTTTAGTAGGCAACGTGAATTAGTAACATGCAGTTTCCCCTGTTATGTCGCGCAACTTAAGACACGCAACGAAACCTTCAGGAGCGCAGGAGGCTACTTTGTTTCCCTTTTTTCGTAGTTACCTCGTGATTGGTTGTGGTAATGCGATGACATGGGGGTTGTTGAAATGCAACATTACGGAGAAACTGCTGCCCACAAATTACACCACAACAGCACTGAGAACTCGAGAAACACTCGGACTACTTAAAATTCATTCAGAAGTCGCTCATCGATCACCGACGATCGACCGTTTAACAATAACGAGCTCGTCTTCTCACGAAGATTTCCATGTCCGCGTGCTCGACGTGACCGTGTGCCGCCTCCCACGCGGCAGTAATTACAATTAATATCTCCGGCGAGCATACACCTACTGCGGTTCCCTTCTTTTTACAACAAACAATTAACGTCGCAGTAGCTTGGATCGCGTGGAAACGGGGAGAAAACGGCAAAAAAGATCGTACACTAAGGAGAGCTAGCAGGTATGAACCTCCGGACACGCGCCAGTAGATGAAACAGCAGCAGCGGCGGCAGCCGCAGCCGTGTCTACGATAGAACAAGACGACAGTAAAAATGAAAGGAAGAAGCGAAGAGACGGTGCACGTATACGGGACAGCGGCGTAGTCGTAAAGTGCGGTAGAATGCACTCTGACGTAGGCTCTGTATTGCTTGGCGCGGCGTTGCATTCCCTTGCGGTGCATTGACTTTGCCTCCCCTCCTGCCCCTCGACCGTCGAACCACCCCACCTGGCTCTGTCTCTCTTTCTCCCATTTTTCTCGACCTCTGTTCATCTTCCCGCGTTTCTCTCCGCGTCTCTCTTTCTCGTTTCGTTGCTTGATCCACGCCGCCGGTCGCGGCGTCGCACCCCACCGCCGCCCTGGTGCAACCGCCTCCCGGCACAACAACACAACATTCCTTCTCTCTAGAGTCCCTTCATGCCACGGAGACCCTGCTACCAGACTCTTCTCCGTCTTCTCCGTTCTTTCGGGCCAGCGGCATCGCTCCACCGGAGCAAAGGAGACGGGGCAGAGACAGACTCTACAGGGTCTTACTCACTCGCTTACTGTATACACGCCTGCCTCCCTGGGCGAAACTGGTCGCCCGCGAATCGCATGTGCGATCGACCTCATGGCCACCAGACGCGCGAGCTCGCCGAAGCAAAAGTTTTCGGTTGGTATGTTGGTATCGGAACGGTATACACGCGCCGTGTGCCGCTTCGCTTCGATTTATCGACCGCCTCGCCTCGCCCTGCCTCGCCTCGCCTCGTTCCGCCTCGTCCCATCCCGCCGCGGCCCTGTACGAGGTTCCTCGCGTCTCAAGGAGCGGAGCGCAGAGCTCGAGCGTTTTTCGGAGCTGCGTTCCGGTACGTGTCGATACCGATCGATTTTTATCCCCTGGATTCTAGGTAACACGCCGGCACATAGATTCGCTCGAACAGAAGTAATTTGTGTCACGTGTGCGCTCTGAAGTATCGTTGTCGTGAAACATTAATGGCCGCGGTACGCCCTTTGCGTTTAGGAACGAACACAGGGGGGAAACGAGCTTACCTCTCTACCTCGCCGTCAGTTTTACGTCGAAACGGCCCGGAACGTTTATTCGACGAACACACACGTACACGCACCGTGGTCCAACACTCGTCACCGGTTGACGACTTGTCGATCGAATTATGGGAACCAACGTCTACTAACGCCCTACCGACCGTTAACGTTATATGACATCTGTTGGTTTTGAAAAATAGCGATAATTAATCAATTTGATGCGTCTTATGCTGGCTTTGCTGATATTGTATGTACACTCATCTGCTTAGGAACATACGGGCGCTACTTATATAATTATTTTGTCCCGTGTGCATAATGCGGTAACAGCATCTTTATGGTCGCATTAATCGTTGAACGAAGTACATGGTACCCTCTCATTGGGCGGGCTTGGGAGTTCTGGTATTAACGAGACCTTTAGTAATGTTACGCAAAATGATCTCGAACGATGCAACTGTTGCTTTCGGTTGTATTTTATCTTTCTACCCAACTGAATTGCATCGCAGATATTGCAAAATTTTCCGTTTAGATGTAAAAGTCAAGATTAACCCTCCAACGACGGTACCCGGGTCTATTTTGGCTCATAGCATCAAAATCGTCATACGATTACTCAACTTCTAGTGATGAAAACAAAGGAATAGCTATTACAATAGAAACAACAGAGAGATTAACGGGTCTATGAGAAGTACCTTCAAAAATATGTTGCAAAAATTGTTAAATCAACTCATAAATCGGTCTTGACTCCTTATACTGCAATATCGAGTCATATTAATTTCTTTTAAATTGGAGTTAAATTCTATTTTGTTACTGTCGATATATAACCATTAAAAAATACGTAAGCATTCACTAGATATCAATTTTCTTTTTCTTCTCGGAAATGTCGAAGGACAAACAAATTCCAATCGATGTAACCATAAATTAAATCGTAGCACAAGGGCTTAAGCATCATCTAACTGTACAGTTACAAAAATGGTCTAAGGGCTGTCCGAAAAGTTCTTTCCACGATGTTCGTTCTTGAAATTCTTAGACAACATGAACGTACAGAAACAAACCAGTAATTTCTTGTTAATATTTTATTATTTCCTAATTTTTCACTTAATCGCCCTCTTGCTTGTTCAAAAACTGTTCTGAATTCGCATCGTGTACATTAATTGAAAGAAACTTTGGGGACAACCCAATAGATATCCTGCTTGGAGTTTACATCACGTGTCTGAATCATTATTACAGTAGTGCACAATTAAGCGTTCGCAATCGGGACCAAATGCGGACGCTTAAGTGGGGCTTCTGCGAATTCAACTGAACGAAGTACAAGGGATGTGTGCGAGTGGGATACCGATACCTGGCGCGTATCAAGTTTCAATCGGCCCGCTCGAAGCTCAGTGCGAGGCCCCGTTTTTGGGAATTGGGGGGGGGGGGGCACTTAAGTGTGCACACTATACACAAGAAGGGGTTGAGAAAACGAGGCAATAAAGCGCGCACAGTGGTCCAGGAACCGCAATAACGTGGCCAAAGTTTTCATTGCAGTTTCTTGAAAATTTGTAGTCAAGGGTTTGGGGTCGCTGATAACGAATTTTATATCAAAAACACAAAATTAAAAAATGGCGGCTCCAATACAGTATTGTAATCTGAAATAACGGTGTTTTTATATATACACACACACTCACACACACACACACACACACACACACACATATATACACACACACACATATGTATATCTTTTTTCTAACACAAATCAGGTTTTCATAGCTAGTTTCTACTAGATAGTGCAATAACATTATACGTAGACAATTATAGATATACAGTATTCCAGGAAGCGGTAATTTATGGCTAAAATTACAAACACCTTCGTATCAAATCTTACCCATTGCAAACTCAAATTTTATTATACAATTCGTCTATTTGTCGTAAATGTCGACTGTTTGTTGAATATGAAATGCTTATTGGGTGTACAATAAGATTATTTACTATGAAAAAAAATCATTCCTATCATTAAAAAAACACAATGCAGCAGAGTTATCAGAAGAAACAAATACATATCTGTTAATACAAGTGAACATTCACGAAGTCGAAGCTAAGTTTTCATTCCTTTTAGTAATAGCCCAAATTTTCATATAAAATAAGTTCGATAGCTAGCACTTCCAAACATTTTTTTAAAACCCTTCTCAAAGTTTAAATTGTCATTACCCTTGCGCCGTTTGTAAATGGCTTACGTAACGCTTGTGAAACAATCAATTAACCAATATTTATCTATTGATATGCATAAAACTAATACAAAAGAGTATAAAGAAATTAATTGTATCTTGAATTTAAGGATTTTGTCTTCTGGATGGTGCCCCTGATCATGAAATCACCTAAAATGACTAATATTTCTTATTTCTTGGTTACAAAGGGGTTTCGGATCATAGAAATAAAATTTATTCAAAATATTAACACTAGAACTACTGAGCACTAAACGCAACTGTTCTATATTGCTTTATAATAATGACAAGATGGCATTAATTCAGATTTCGTACAATTTTTGTATAATATGTACTTTAATAGCGAATGTTACTAAAAAATTACTCCGGAAAACATATTTATAGTTTCAATATTTAGAAAAGAAAAAATTAGAAACCTGTCATTTTGACTGGTCCGATAGTTCTAGTGTTAAACTTGAAAAATTGAGTTTAGGCCACGTTTTCGCGGCTCCTGGACCACCGTGCGACGACCTCGTTGACGAATCGGCGATCCGTGCAAATCACGTCGGTTCTGCGCGGGATGTTTGTTTTCGCGCAAGCCCACCGTTACATCGATCTACGCCGTCGAACGCGGACCGCTAATTGGGTTATTAACGCGAAGAGCAGCTGAATATCGGCGCATTCGTTCCCCGATGTTGCTCGGTCGTGTTTGTGGACGGCCCCGGGGTGCCGTGTTTACCGTGGCGATTTTAAATTTGTCGATGATGCATTATAAGAGGTTTACGACGGGCTAATGAGCCATAAAGCTGTTCCTGGGTCCGGCGGAATCGGCGAGATTCCGGGGAAAACTACCGTAACGTCGTCGCGGCGTCGACGACACACAACAATTCCCAGGGCGGGCATAAATTTCGTTTCGTCCCGTGTTCCAGGGGCCAATATAATAATTAGACAGGGAGCCAGGTGTCAGGGCTGAACGATCCTTGACCGACGCGTGAAACCCTCGCCTCGTCGGGAACCGTTTTTTCGACGGTGTCCTCTTCCGGGAAACCGTACCTGGGCCCCAGCGTACTTTCCCCTGAAATTCCCCATTCACCTTGGAAACCGGCCGGCGCTACTGCCCTCTCCAGTTTACTGGCCCACTTATTGCCGGTCGTTATACTGGGTTAGTCGAAAGTTCACAATTTCTATAAAAATATAACATTCCGTTCTTTAGTTGCATCTAAAAGACTTCCTTGAACAATGCGTCTTCCTTTTCGCTTTACAACTTTGCTTTCTTTCCATTCTGCAAGTGATTTCAGAATTTGATTCTTCCTAGACTTAACGTCTTTTCAGCAAGATACCCTGACAGGTAGGTATGTTTCGCAGGCCTTCTACATTTTTACCATTGAATTTTACAAGAATCTAAACACGTGGTGGCGCAAAATTAAGTAAATGTGGTGAATGATCTTTCCAACTCGGCACCCTCAATTTTATTGTAGCTCTGATCACTTTTCTTCAATATTTGCCTTCAATCTACAATTGGGAGTTATGTAGTAATTAATAATATAAACGGTTATACATATTTTTTTAAGCTGCTATCGTACAAACATATCTTCTTTTCTTTCTTGGGTGTACCTACTACAATTTGCTTCTGAACATTTTGTTACACGAAGTGTAGAACCCTTTGTTATACATATTCATGAATAGAGTCATGTGAAAGATTCATATTTAGAAATGAATTTTCATTTTGGTCTGTTCTGTTCAAATGTCTGATTCTATAACAATATGTAGACTATGGATCTCCATGCAGAATAAAAATCCTCTAAATGAGCTATAACAAACAGACGTTAAATGAAAATGTACATTTTATACTAATAATTTTAATAAGACGAAAACAATATAATAGCGTCTTCAAATTCTTCTAATGTTTTCATAGTTTTGTATTTTGTCTATCCATTTTTGCCATAAGTACATCAAATTCGCGTCTAGTAAGAACGAATTTCACTCATTTGGATAAACTAATAAAAAAATTGCTCAAACAAAAGTTGGTCAGTAATTATAAAGTAATAAATTGCAAAAAAAGAAGGTTACTATTTAATAATGAAATGAAGATCACTTCAATTTTTTTTAAGCAACATTGAATTTTTTTTCATTAATCGATATATCTTCGTGTCTTCTTTAAAAATGTGTTAGGGGTCTTAGGTCCAAAACGGATTAGTTTAGAAGTTATTATTGGATCGAGTGAAAAGTTCGTGTCGTTTTGCTAACTGACGGAGGTGTCTGTAAATAATTGTGGTTCATTTCGGTTTGATTAACATAACCTATTACTGTTTAACAGCTTATATTTCAGAGGTTGTTTAAGCAAAATCTTGTGAAGATTAGTTGTATCTTACGGATTTTATGATATTTTAGAGATGAACAATACTAAAGTGCAAGACTATATGTTTCCTTGACGACTTGGCAGAAATTGATACTGTTTGGATGGGATGATAGACCCCACCCGCCATATTCACCGGACCTAGTACCCTCAATCATTGATTCCATCTCCTACGAAAATCCCTTAATGGGAAAATCTTCGGTTCCCTGGGAGAATACTGCAAAAAGCATTTACGACAGTATTTGTCCCAGAACACTGACAAGTTTTACGAGGTCAGAATAATGAAGCTACACGAAAAATGGCTAACGGTGATAGACAAAAATGGACAATACTTTATTGAAATAAGAAACCTGATCGTCTTTTAATTTGATCAAAAAAACAGCATGGACTTTCCACTCAACCCAATAATTTTCTACCGACTCCTGTAAGAGTGCGAACACCGTCCGCTGTCGTTCTCGGTAAGCTCCATTATTTTTCGGCCAGGCAAATTCGCCAGGTTTGCCTAGGGACTTCGCACAAACCGCTTCGGTTTCCCATTGTAGACGCGTCTTCGAACGGTTGATTACGATCCCGTTGTCCCGTGAAAATTGCCCTCGAACCGTCATCGACTCGGTGCGCGGTCCTCGGTCGCTGATTGTAAAACGATTCTTTGGCATCAGGCATCGCTGGAACCGTATCATTAATCCTTGCCGTTCGAGTAATCGAACCTTGCGTGGCCACTTGACAGTTTAATTACAGGACGAGACTTGTATCCTTGCGTTAACACGATTGCGAAGCCGAAACAGAAAAGGTCGGTACACGCAGGAATGCGCGCCGCGTGTCCGGTTACCGAACCATTTTTCTCTTTTCCCTTTCGAAATGGCTTTATCGATATCGCGGCGAAAGACGGATGGGGGATGAGTTTCGCCAAGTGTCGTTTCTCTCCTTTTCGCGGGTAGAGACCAGTCCGCGTACGCGGACAGCAATTAATCGAAACAATCTCCGCGTTTACATGTCCGAGAGCTTCTCCGCCTTCTAGCACGGATTTTCTCATTTCACTTCGCACGGGGATCCGGCGTTAATCTTCAAACGCTGCTTGAGGCTATTATGGCGATTAACTCTTTCTACGGCGTTATTGTTTTGCTCTACAATGTGGTACTTGCACGTTCATTTATAAAACTGTTCGTTCTGGCACGATCGGTGATTATGGTCGTCTTAGGACGTGCGCTCCAATTTTCTGCTTAATTGCATGACGACAAAACATCGTGGTTTATTTAACCATGCGTTGCGTTGCTGCGTTGCGTTGCTGTATCTTGTTTAGAAAGTAGCATTTTATGAAAGCTTTTACAGATTGTGAAGTATGAGATTCAACAGAATTTAATCTTTTAACTGGGCGACTTTTCAATTGTGAAGACGATAGCAAACTTGAATGACGAATTAATTCGTGATGCCCAGTTAAAAGGTATGGTTTCGTCCGTTGTAACGTGTATTATATTATATTACGAAAGTAATATGTCGTTTAATTTGAATTTCTTTAAATTCATCCATTCGTATCGTCTGGGGTATTGATTTTATGACAACAACGAACACACTAAATACAACATGGTGACAAGACATTAAAAGGTTTTAAGGACATCATTACATTCTTTTCGACTTATTAACCCTTCGCAATCAAATTGCCCGTACTCGGGGAGAGTACGATTTCCGTGGACCCTCGTTTCGAGGTTATATTTGTATTCTTAGGGTTATTTCAAGAAAAAATGTATATATAACATGGTGTAAAATTGGGCTGGTTTAGCCGGTAAAGTAGATTTCCTGTTTTTTATAAATTTGCAAATATCTCGGTAACTATGCGAAATATGGCGAAATATCAAGAGACCTTTTGTGTAGAAAATGAAATTTTATTCGCATAATCTTTGCATTGTAGCTGTTATCCAGAATTTTAACTAGTAATGGAAACATCATGTGAATAGAATGAGTTGTGGTTAGGTCGTGGAGGGGTCGGAAATCGTATTCGTATCGGTAACTCTGAGTCATCAGTCAAAATTGTCATACCATTATTCAATATAGTTTTCATATTATTAAATTCGTCTCTATTCCATAAATTGCTAAAAAGTCAACTGTTGTCTGAGAAAACTGGTTTAATTTCAGACGCACAATGTAAAAGGATCCATAGAATAAAAATGTTCTAGGTTGAAAGAAATATCTTGATACTGGAATTAAATTGCTTCGAATGCAAAGGATTATAAGAAGAAATGTATTTTCAGTTTCTATTTCTCACAATTAACTTAGACAATTTCTATTGCATATCTGAAAAAATGATATTCAGACAAGTTTTCGTTAATGAATATTCCAATGACCGTCAATGTTTACACGATTATAGAGTACTCAACTTTTTCCAGGTACTACAACCACGTGACAATAACTAAAACTACCTTTGAAAATTTGTGTTTCAAAACAAGATGCATACAATTCCGTGATCTTAGAAACAATAGCTTCGGTATACAATTCGAAAGTACATTGTAAACGTATAATTCCGAGCTGTTCCTCATTTAAACTGACTTACACGGAAGCCTTTAATTATAAATATTGTTCCTTTTCTTTTGCGTTCACTAACGACCGAGCACGTAATAAAAGCGTATTACTGCTATTATCTTATCGAACTAGCAGGGTCGAGACCTGCGGCCTTTGGTGCGTGCCAGGGACAGGTGTCCCGAGGACGAACCCGGGGCCCGGGAAAAACCCAAGAAGAAATGCAGAAGGCATACATACCGTAATATTTGTCCTTCCGTAATAAACGTGTCGAGGGAGGTGCGCCACACCGAGTTTCTTCCTTTTTTCCCGTTAGCCGTTGACGGTCATTAACGTTCACGTGAACCTCCTTTCGTCCTTTTCCCTTTTTGGGTCTCCGGGAGCGCCTTCGTTGGCCCCACAAACGGTCCGACGCCTATTTATTGTCGTCGGAAGAGCGTGAAACCATAAACCAATTGGACGAATACGCGTTAATCCTCTCGGAGCTTAAATCACCTTCCCTTCGTTCCTCTTCTTTCTCTTTCGTCCCTGGTCCCATGGGCTCCGGCAGTGTTTCTATGTCGATCGCGATTGTTCGATTTCTTGGCCCGTAATCCGATTGCAAGGCTCTCTCGCAAAATGCGAACGGTCTGCTCTCCCTCCCTCACTCTCTCTCTCTCTCTCTCTCCCTCTCACTCTTTCTCTCTCCTCCGCCTCCTTGAGTGTCAGCCACGGATGATTTACGCGTCGACCGATTCTGGAGTTCATCGAGCGGAAGTCGGTCGTCGCGATCGGTTTTATCGTTTCTGTTTACGACTCGCGGAAATTGCTCGCGATCTGCTCGAGCTAATCCCCCGATTCTCAACGTCGTTCGACGATAAAAGGAAAATTGTCGAGGCCCGCGAAATCATCGCCGGAGTCCGACACCACGTGACGCATACGGCGCGGCACCGAAACAGATAAAATGGCGTCGCGTGAAACCCTCGGACACGGTTAACGCGATCGCGGCGCAACATTTGGGGAGGCTAGCCTGTTTGCCCGACAAATTACGGTTTTTCTGGTTGATGCGCTGCTCTTTCATTGGCACAATGCCCCGGCGTATTAAGATGGATGGAACGGAATTGAACGGAATAGAACGAAACGCGCCAGTAGGACAGATGCATATACAGACGGCGGACAAATTTTGTCCCTTTTTTGTTTCTTTTACCGTCATTTTTCTCCGTCTGTCCTCCCGTTATCCGCATCTGACGAAAAACGCACACCTGGTGGCGCTGGCTCCCCTAAATTACAGGGCTACGGGCACAGATTTTCCGCGTCCCTCGTCTCGGCGAGTTCCCGCACTTTTGCCCCCGACGGTGAAACCGAAGATTCCCTTACGCGCGAGCTACTGCAGTTTATTGCGACCGTAGTGCAATTTATTGAAAATTAATGTCTGTGTATGGCTAAAATGTGTCGAGTCGTTAAATAGTAATTACGGTGGCGTAAAACGTTTACAAAACGTATGGGAGAAGATTATTATATAGCCTATAAATCTTTAGCTACTGAATCTGTCGAAATAAAAAATAAATGTATGTTTACCCGATCGAGCGATCGCAGAAAGCCTATGTCTTAAAGGATCCAATTTGTGGCGAATTTAATCCTCGTCGCGGGTATTCGCGGACAATCGCTAATTGCGTTAAGTATCAGAGAGGGGATGGTCAGTTTGGTGCTAATTTCCCTACTCGATTAAACCTCGCAAAAAGAAGAAAGAACTGATCGTTCACCCTCGACAAACGGTTCCAAGAATCGAGTGTTTGTTAGGCTTCGGCCTGTTGCCGATTTCCTTTTGCGGCTTCCGAAGTTTTCTCGAAAGGAGTATCGGAAGCCGCGCGCTTAAACCTGTATCAGTTTTCATTACCACGACCATGGTGAATTTTCCCGTGGAGCGTTTCGGCTTTGCGTTCTGATCGCCTCTTTCTCCTCATCTTCTTGTCTCTCGTTTCCAAGCAATTCGTTTGTCGGCGTTTCTCTTGCGATGAAACAATGGCCGGGTCGAGAAGGAAACCACGGTTACACGGGACAATCGGATGCGTCTAGAAAACGTGAGAGGGAAACGGGTGGTGGGGTAAGAGAAGCACGAATGGGGTGTCCAAACAAATCCAAGAGAGCAGAAGAACCGTGTGAAGGCGAACACCATGGAAAGTCCCGTGCGGGGAAGCCGGTATCTCGGCCGCGAGCTTGGAGTACCGGTGCGCGTACCGCATAGCACTGTCAACTACCCTCGTCCCACTGCCAATAGAACGGTCCCCGACGAGGGATATCGAAGGGGTGGCTTTTTGGGACCCATGGGAATATGTATATCTTATCCCAGCGAGTTCGCCTCCTTGAGAAAAATTGCCAGACAAACGATCGGTCGGGCGACGATGACAGGCAGCAAAGGGGGTGGAAACGGCAATTTATTCGGTTTCCGGTGCGTATTAACCTTCGCCACGTGAATGCCCGGACAGATTGACCCGTTGCAGGAATCTCATTGTTCACGGCTTTTAAGGGATCGCGGGGATGTTCTACACTAGCGTGTTTGCATGAATTCATCATATTTAAGAAACACTAACGCCACAAATATTTATTATTGCTTTCTTCTCGTATAAGTTTAAAATTGCGAAAATTCTCCAATCAAGTCTGTATTTGTTTGTTTGGTTTATTACACCGTGCCAAGGGTTTATCCCTCCGACAACGGAACCCGTGTCTATTTGACCCAGAGTATTAAAATCGATATTTAATTACTCAATTACTATCGATAGAATCGAATAAATAAAATCTTACATTATGAATATCATGAAGATTAAATTAGTAATTAAAACTGCGAATGGTCTTGGGCAAAATCACTTTTATGATTGCGAAGAAGCTCCGCATGTCCAAAGGTTAATCGTCATTGAATCAAATAATTCTAATTTAATTTTAACGTGGCTTGCATAAGACAAACTTAACATCCTACTGTGTTTTACAGCACTTTTACTTAATTTCTTATTATTCAATGATCAACTGTTTTGACTTGCACCACTTTGGCATTAAACGGCTCGATTGTAAATTGTTTTCGGCCGATGTCGCTTTGAAATATTGAAAATCATTTTTTTGATCGTGATACAAAAATGTTCAGGTCGTAGAAGGTTGACTCGAGGAAGAAACGAGTCTTGGAATGATTCTTGAAACGTGGCATCGGTTTCGGTGACTTCCGTATTGACTCTAACCGGCGTACCAGGTGACCTGCGTTTTCCAGGTTATTTTTCATGATTTTCGAAAACATGATGCCGCGTGTTCAATGCACGCCACCGACCCTGCCATCGTAGCGCACGTTGAATGTGGGTCGTTCGTGTCAAAGACGAGGCCGAGACGAGCCTTTGTCGTTCGGTGCCGGCTTGCTTCTTGAGATAACAGCTGGCTTCCGGTAGCTGGAAAGCGCAGTCAACTTGTCTCTGCCGTGGTAAACTTTGTCGAATGATGTACTACGGTCGATCGCGGCTACGTTTATTCTACAAACCAACCGATATTGGCTTTGTTCAATCGATGATCGATGGGAATTACAACCTGAATACTATCTTCAGGGCGGTATCACCCTTGAATGAATAAAAGATCTTTCGCTGTAACGAAAATACTGATTAACTCTTCGTGAACGACGATGGATTGTCAGTTTGGATCTCTTACACATGTTAGGTACAATAATCTTTCGATGATTTAGACTTCTTAATATTTTCCCTAGTTATCTTAACATTCTAGGAAACGAATAATAATGTGTGATAATACAATACATAGCAACTAATAATCTGAACTCCTTTAATCAATTTGAAAATATTCCTGAGAATCAGTACAGCGTACTGATGCCGGGTCCGAGATGTTAAGGTCCATAAAAATATTATAAAACTTTAAGCGAAATGGGGGAATTCGTCGGATTAATGTTTCAAGACATCAATTATGCAATTATCGCGTCCTTTCTTGTTGCAGTATCTGCTACGGAATTGCCGCAAACGAATGAATTCCTCTACTTCTTGTTGTAATTAAAAGTTCTATGCGTAACGTTTCATTGTACTGTACCAATTCATTTCGCGGATGTGACGTCGTTACAGTGTTTCTATAGAACACCGGAGTTTCAGCTTTTTCGACATTAATATTTGAATACCCTCGCAGAACAGTAATCGATGTTCGCGCGTCATGGGCTAAAGGTCATTCATGGTATCGTTTCAACTTTATTTATTTCAACGAATCATTCATCTTTATCTGATTAGTCAATTTAAAACAGACTTCACAGCTGTTCATGGCTGGACGGAATTTTATAAATTTGACAGAATGAATTTATATGTTTCCTCCGCATTTTTACGATATAGTTTCACCATTTACTAAACGAGAACAATGTCGTTACTAATACGTTTGCCACAAATGTAATTAAATATAACCATTCGGCATTCGGTGTCACGTAAAATAAACGTTCAAATATTCAAAGAGCAATATAATATCATTTAAATTGCTTTGTATCTCTTGAAAAATCGTTTCTTGAGAGGTTTTCTCCTATTCTTATGGAAATACGGGTACAAAGTCCCGCTAAATAATCGCTGCGATGAAGCTATAATGAAAATGGCCGGCCATCAAATGTGATTCCATCGAGTATCATTTGCTTAACCACTAGATTCGATTTAAATACAGGTATCGACCCGTTCGAAGACCCTTTTAGCTGGTTACAAGATAGGGAGATGTTTTCTCACAGCCTAAACACGATCCCCGCCAATTAATGATCGCGGCCGTTCGAACGATAAGCCACTTTACGTCGCGAACAGCTCCGCGGCGACGAGTCGAGGATATTCCGTCAACGATATCCACTTTTATCGCTTTCTGTCTCCCCGACGCGGCATTTAGGTCCACGGGAACGACCGAAAAATCCACTTTCTCTCGTTGAACGGGATACGAGGCGCGCACACGCGACTCGAATACAATATATCAGAGAAGTCTGCACGCGACGTCGAAGATATATCTTTCCCGTGGATTTCCCGGCCGTCTCACTCGTAAAGAGTTCTACTCGTCTACTTCCGCTTCCGCCTGCGACTCATCCAATGGCTAATGCAATTTTGGAGCCAGTTAGAAATTCAGCCTGTGCGAGCAGCAGGCCACGCAGGTACGCGTACACCGCGGTGTTATTGTCGTAATAACTGGCGACCATGTTACTGGAGCTCCGGCTTTAATATCGATAATGAGAGCGGGGCCAACCTCGGCCACCGATATCACGATTTTTATGCGGCTCGATGTATCCGATTAATTAGCGGATTGTTTCGAATTGGAAACGCGCTGGAACCGTTCCAAGAGACGCCTTGTTATGGACTCATTTTTCCCTGGAAAATTATAACTCTGCCGATTTTTATCTCTCTGTGCTTTTATTCCTTTATCATTATTACAAACGCCATCTTCCTTCCATATTGTAGACATTCACCTGTCGCATACTATTGCGCAGAGTACGCACGTCAGTTGGAGGAAATGATCGAGTCGCCGAAGCAATTGAAATCATTAGCAAACTTGTTAATCGAGTTTGATAAACTACGGTTTGTTTTTCTCAAGACGATACCTAAAGTCGTAATAGCTGACCATTTTATTCGTATGTTGGTTGTCCGAAGGAATAGGAGTCAAGTGAAACACTGCTGTGATTTCAACTACCTACATCGGTCGAAAAGCAGCAGTGACAATGTCCGACTATGATGTTGTGATGATGTTTATCATAGTATTTTATAAAACAAGCTCAGATCATGAGCTATTCTCCTAATCTTTATATTCGCAATGTGTAAGGTAGATATCTTGGATGACTGATCATGGATACTCATGTCCTAAAAGTCTGTAATCATCATCTGCAGGCAAATATCTAAGAATTTTTGTAATTCTACGAAAATGCTTGAAAAGCGAATACTTTAGAGTCTAAACCGTAGACCACAACTATTTTTTAAATATAGGGAACGACAGGAAGGCATTCGGAAATTCCGACCGTCAAATTTTCGTTAAACCTCATCGTGCGTTTCGCTACAAAGAAACAATTCTGTATCGACGTCCATCGATACGTCTGGGATCGTACAGACACACGATACGAAATCGAAGACGAAGCAAAGGCACAAGTGATCCGCAAGCAGCCCGCCCGAGCTTCAGCCCCCGAGGTTCCATTATTCCGAGAAATCCTACAGCAAATCGACTTTCCCCTAAAATCGAAACCACCGCCCGCGGAAGTCCGCCGGTCACGAAACCGTCGTCTTCCCTATCGATCTTACGAGCCGTCGTGAAGCCCGAACATGCGCAGCGCCGCGAAGTTACCCGGGCTCTACTTCAATTTTGGGGTCGGAGGGGATGCGTAGTCTTTCTGGCCGCTGCTCTTACCCTTGGGATCGCCGTTCGATTCGGTTCCGAATTCAGAGAAAGAAAACCACCGCGATGGTACGACAACGACGACGGCTTGGCCGACGTCGTTGCCCCTCGTGGTCGGCGGCGGTCGTCGACGACGCCGGAGGCGGCCATGTTTGCGCCGGCACAGTAGGCGTTCACGGGCGGTACCATCCCTCTGCCCGTTCTCCAACGACTTTGGAGAACAGCCTCCCCCCACCGGCGATCGTCTGGTAAACTTCTGGTGGGGTACCGCAAACGATCTTTCGTTGGTGCCAGTTCTACCCCCCACCCCAGTCTCGCCTCCCCCTTTCCCTGTACCCCCCAGAACCGCGTCCTGCGTCTCGCTCCTTCTCTCTCTCGCTCACGGTATCCACGATACGAGACTTCTAGCTGCTCTGCCGTCTCTCTTTCTCTTTCGCTCTCCCCTCCGCCCCTCCCCCCTCCTCTCAACCGACTTGCTCGCAGCGTATCCATCCGTTCACGCACCATAGTCTGGAGAGGGTAGCCTTACCACCTCCATGCCAACGCTGCCCGGGAGGGGGAAGTCTCTGCGAGGCCAAACGGGAGGATCGAACTTCGCGTATCTGTCTTTTCTCGCCTTTCTTCTCCCTTACATCTTACCTTCGTTTTCGCGTCTCTCACTTCGCCGTTCCTCCCCTCCCCCTCTCACGCTCTCTCTCTCTCTCTCGTGGTTCTCCCATCGCTTTCGTTTTATTCTATCCCATCCTCCCTTCCGCGCCCATATTTTTTCGCTTCCCCGCCGAACTATGTTATCGGCCGTTACATTGTGCGCAGCGCTTTTTCGCCCTTTTTTTCTTATTTTCTGATCGTCGGCTCCTCGAGAGGACGCTCTAGCTCTGCCGCTTGCGATGCCGACTCGATGGCCGACTGACAACCACTGACTCCCTTTGAACTATCCCCTGTATAGTCCTGTGATTGGTCCCACACGTTCACTCTCCCCCCTCTCTCTCTACCGATCGTTAAGACGAAGTCCATCGGTGAGAAGCTCCTCTTCGCTTTCTTCTTCGGAAAGAAGTTCGACGGAATTAGCTCGAGAAACCGGCCCCCGATGGAAGTTCGCCGATCTCAGGAATTTCGAGGGCGCGCAAGACTGGATCGGTCGCGCGCCTTCTCTCCTCGCTCCTTGTTAAAAGTTCCATCCCCGACTACTTCTTCGTCTGCTCTCTCCCGGTCGCCGTTAATTATCGTCCCACGCTGGTATTTGCATTCGCGGCGATTCCGCCGAGAAAATGTAATTTTCCTTGGGTAAACCTCTCGCGGCCCCTACCCGTTCTTTCAGCGAGCTCCGTTCCTCGTTTTACACTCTTTTAGAACGCGTCTTTCAAGTAATATCGCGCGGGCTCAGCCGTGGATTTATTTGCCGCGAGATCCGTGGGAAAGAAAGTCGTTCATAAATTCTCGACCATCCCCTTCCTCAGGGAGGGATCCTTTTGTCAGCGAATCGATCGCCATAGCGTCCAGCCTTCGATCCGATGGATGTCGATCGTGTACCGCAAGAGAGTTTCAATCAAGCGATATTTTTTTAAGACATCTCCAGTTAACTATTCAATGCTTGCATGTTTTAGAACAAAGCTTATTACATAACACTTTGTGCTACTGTTGATCACTTTGTCCAAAAGTTTCCAATAAAGGTATTTAGTGTGAAGAAATATTTTTCGAAGAATACGAATCATTGAATTTATGAATGAATGAATTTAAATTAGAAATGCGTTTTAAAGTGAAGCATCGTCTAATTTGTTTTTTATTTTTGCTTGTTACAGTGAAAAAATTGGGCAAATATTGTTAAACGTATTTCGCACTGCCGTTGATAATGAGTCGAAGTTTGACTTCGACGGGATCATGCAGTCGATACGACGAATCGTCGAAGACAACGGTGAGTAGTACCATAATATTTATTCTTATTACACATCTGAAACCTAACGTGCAATTAAAAGATAACTTACTAATCCTTAAGAACACAAATAATATGATACGTTGTCCGTTCTTAAATTTCTTACACATTACATTTTTTCCGCATTCTTTCCATATATATCATATAGTTTTTTTTAGATATTCATTATTGTTTCTAAATGTAAATACACTTTCATTATTAATTTGATAAATATACAATGAGCCACGAAAGTATTCGAACGCTCTTTACATCAGAATAACTTTTTCAAAATTGGACCAAACGACGACTTTTTTTTTAGCAATTAGAAGCATTCATTTACTAAATCATGCGCAAAAAGGATTTTGAAAAAATTGCAGTTGGTAGGAACTACATGAAATAATAAAAAAGGAAGCTTTTAAAAATTTTTTATTTGAGCCCGTAATGAAAATTTAAAATATGTGTTTTGTAGATCTATTTTAATTATACACATGAAAGTTTCATCGAAATCGCAGAAAAATCTGTTGATTTTAAGCAGAAAGTGACCAAAAGTTGTGAAAAAGTGCAATTTCCACCACTTTCAACCGCTTGTAGTTCGTGTGTAGGTTAATCGATTTCGATGAAATTTTTAGCATGTGTATAACTAACATAGATTTACAAAACACATTTTAAATTTTCACTACTGGCTCCAATAAAAAAGTTCTAAAAAGTGACTTTTATTTTTTCATGTAATCCTTAACAATTGCAATTTTTTCAAAACTTTTTTGCACGTCATTTGGTAAACCAATGTTTCTAATTGTTCAAAGGAAAGTCAAGTCGTTGGGTCCAATATTTAAAAAGTTATTCTAATTGAAATAGTTTTCGAATACTTTCGTGGCTCACTGTGCATTATTTTAGGGAATACGTAAATATTTCACAACATTCATTTTATTTGTATTTCGCTTTCGCTGTACATAATTTATTGATCTTTGCACTGACATCCGTATAATTTGGTAGTGTTCAAGTTGTAACAGTATCGCACATTTTGCTGCCCATTTTACGCTTGATTTGAAAGGATTGGAAATAATTCTGAGCCAAATCCTTTGTAGTTCACTCACGCATGTCTATGTGCATTGTTCGCAATTTTTATATACGCTTATTACACTTTAGTTGCTTCTTCACGTTTGATTTGCGCAAAATGCACTTAAATATTGGCGACAGCTTGTACACAATTTTCAGCACTGACGGATCAACGATGCGAGGAATGCACGGTTATTTTAACACGTTTATTCGTCACGTCAGCCATACCTATATTACTGACACTATTTTTCGGCTAGATCTCGTTAGGACCTACGAACTATAAAAAATTTAAGATAGCTGTGACCATAATAAATCTTGACCTATCAGTTACGAGTTCAAGTAAAAACTTGATTAGATTTCTTGGAGTGACTTCTTGAAAGACTTCTTGAAAGAAGTGTCTTTTTAGAAGTTGAAGACATGTGAAATTGTAAACTATTGTGAATAGAAGTCCATTCTTCAATCAATGAAAAAACTAATTTTTAATCCCACAGCACATTCATCGTTCCCTGAAACATAATTTTGATGTCCTTCTTTATACTATTTCATCCCCCGAACATGATAAACCATGCTCTAACCAATTAAAACCGAAAGAGAAACTTTCCGAAAACACTCATTTTGTAAAAACATTCTTTACAACAAGGAAGATCCGTCTTTTCGATATGCAGTGGATCTAAAAAATATTTAAACAATTTTCGATTCTTGAAAAATTGTCAATGTTTGAACTATGATGATTTCGTTGAAAAAATAATGCAGTAATAACTCATTTTAAAGCTTGAGGACTCTACTTTCACTAAGCGTCGTTTATTTTCTGCCGAGATTTTTTTGTATGTTATAACTAGACAGGGGATCTCATGCGAAATAAAAATTTTTTACTGGAATTGTAATAAACTAGAGTGAAATAGAAATTTATTTTCTTCTGTAATACGTTTAATAAGTTGAAACTAATAGAACAGAATTTTTAAATTCTTCTAATGTTTTAACTGTTTTAAATTACACCTATTCAGTTTAGTCATAAATGCATAAAATCCGCTGTCTAGTTATAACAGATGAGAAACTGGACACGATTTTACTCAGTTTTCGAATTTACTACTTAGGTCTGTAAAAATGTTAGAAAATTTGTATCAGGAATGAATCTACCGTAGATTTGTAGATTGAAGCTTTTCTAACGACACCTCAAAAAATTGCTTTACGATTTTTTTTGGCCATTTTACGAACTCTGAATGAAAGGTGTACCGGCAAGTTTGGTGTAATATAAGCTGCACTACTATGAGGGCTTCGCATGACCGAACGTCACTCTTCGTTTCTGTTTCAGAAAATGGCCAAAAGAATTGTAAATTAAATTCTGAGGAGTTGTAAAGAGGAAGCTTCAATCTTCCACTCTACGGCAGATTCCTCCACGAAAAAATGTTCTAACGTTTTCGCAGAATTTTCAATCGATATCATTCTTGAGTCAAAACCTATCTTCAGTTTCTCACTCGTCACGTCAAATAAAAACATCTTTTAAAAATGTGAACTAAGTGATAGAGGTTTTATACTTTGAAATGGATCTACGTTTCTCGTTGTACTATTTTGCTTTACGAAATTGTAACAGTTTAAATGTCGATCAATTTTTCTAGAATCAGGAATTTGGGGTGCAAACAATTTTTGGATTCACTGTGCCAAGATTAATTTTTTGTCGTTTATGCATTTGGTAGGCGTCACGGCCGTTAAATATTTACAGTACCTGAACCACTTAAAAATCTGTCGGGGTAGCAGTTTCCGGGAAAAATTCCTTTTTAGGCGGTTCGCCATTTGTTTGTCCGCTCGTTTCCTTCTATTTTCCTGAATAAGAAACACGTAGGCGGAAAAAGATGTTTAAAAATAGAGAGACAGGATAGAACGTGGTTCTTGAGTGAAGACAGAACGTTTCGTGTTATGGGGGGTAAATGATGAAGCCGGTTGGGTTGTAGACGAGTCTGTTGCTCCATGAGGTGACGACAAGATTGTCCCCGCTTCCGGTGCAGCACGTGCCTTGCCGGAAGTCTACTTGTGGCTTCCGTGTATGTTCCGAAGTATTTATACGAGCTCGCGTAACACCGTTTACTTTTTCGTCTGCTCTACTCGGAAGAATTCAAAATAAAATTGACTGTTAAGGACCTAACGAAAGAGCCACGATACGTAACCATTTTCGCCGGTGCGAAGTGGCTTGAACGTTTCCAGAATCTCCTTGGGATACGTACGTTCAAAATACGAATCACGTTTAACATTAACTGTACCGAGCACAAAATATAACTGGTATAAGCTGTTTTATAAAAATTACAAGATTAAATTTATTTAGATTTCTTGCCATTTTTATAAAAATATGTGCGTAAATGAAGAAATTTATTTAAAAATTTTTAATGGAAGGATTTTTGTGATTTCAATAATTAAAAAATAAAAAATGTGAAACCAGTTATTTGACCGGTTGTGGTAGGTACACTTAATGTTAAGTGAAAAACCATATCCACGCATTCTGCTCATTCACCCGTTTCCACTCATTCCTCTTCTCACGTGTCTTCTCTCTTAATTACTTTATAATTACTTCTACTATCTATTACACATTTTGCTATTATTAGGTTTTACTAATCTTTCCTTTTCTTTCGTAGTCTTTCCAGCCATTCTGTGGACTTTTTGCCTACCTTTCACTCACTACCTCTTTGTTATAAACACTTTATCGGTTTCTTTGCGATCTCTTATTTGATGGTTTCCTTAACCCTTAAACATTAAAAAAAAACATAATCCTCCAGAACTTTCCTCGATAAACTGTGAAGTAACTGTTAAAACCCGCACAACAAATGCTAAGTATTACAAGAGAAAAACTCTTTAAAAATTCAAAGTTCAATAAATAATTTGTATAAATGAAAGTGTACGGTTTCATTCGAACACTGGCACAAAGGTATCGGTAGACAGAGCGTGCTCGCACTTTTTTGACCGAGTTATTTGATGGTTTCCTTAACTCCTACACATTAAAAAAAAACAATCCTCCAGAACTTTCCTCGATAAACTGTGAAGTAACTGTTAAAACTCGCACAACAAATGTTAAGTATTACAAGAGAAAAACTCTTTAAAAATTCAAAGTTGAATAAATAATTTATATAAATGAAAGTGTACGGTTTCTTTCGAACCCTGGCACAAAGGTATCGGTAGACAGAGCGTGCTCGCACTTTTTTGACTGAGTTATTTGATGGTTTCCTTAACTCTTAAACATTAAAAAAAACATAATCTTCCAGAACTTTCCTCGATAAACTGTGAAGTAACTGTTAAAAGTCGCACAACAAATGCTAAGTATTACAAGAGAAAAACTCTTTAAAAATTCAAAGTTCAATAAATAATTTGTATAAATGAAAGTGTACGGTTTCATTCGAACACTGGCACAAAGGTATCGGTAGACAGAGCGTGCTCGCACTTTTTTGACCGAGTGTAGATGGCCGAAGGGCGGGAGGGTAGAATACAACACGTGAGTCGTTTGAAAAATCGAGGCTGCCCGTTCACGGAAGTCGGAAAAAAGCGTCGGCGTTCGTAGTCGGTTGTTTCGCAGAACTGGAAAATCGTGTTCAAAGGTCATCCAACAAAGTTCCGTCGATGAGTATCTTCGTGAAACGTCGCCCGTGGTCGCCGAACCTTTGAAAAAGCAGCGTCGACGGAGGCGCAGGGGTGCGGAGAGAGCCGGGGTAGAAAAGCGATCCTTCCGCGAAAAACGTTTTCTTTTTACCTGGCCCGCTTTGGGGGAACGTGGCGGACGACGCGCCACTGCGTTTTCATCCCACTAATGGCTCCTTTCTTTTCAGGAGCCTTCGAAAATACTTTAAGACCTTGCGCGTCGCCGTCGTCGTCGACGTCGTCTTCGTCTATAGGCTCCTCCACGGTCCTGCGAGACAACAACGACACAGTCCCCTTTATTTACCGCTCTTAATACGCGATTCGCGGTCACAAAAGGGAATCGTATGAATTGCAAATAAACGCCATCGATCGTTCAAGCGGCGTTAACGAGCCGCCCAACGGTCGATGGACAGGGAAACGTTAGCGAGTACCATGGCGCTAATGTCTTTCAAACAAATATTAACGCTTCCATTTGTAATCGCTAAACAATTCCAATTTTTGGAATTTCTAAGGATAGGCTGTGCAGGAAAAATGATTTTATTTCGCCCGAAATATTCTAATCATTTGCGGATATTTATGTAATATCACAATATTCTGTATTATTTGCGAGGAACAGGACCGTTCTTCAACCAAATATGAACGCTGCCGCTTGTAATCACTCGACAACGATTCCACTTTTCGTAATGTCATTTTCAAAGATGGAGGCTGTAAAATGATTTTCTTTCGTCTGAAATACTATAAGTTAGACTGTGGATCTTTATATAAAATGAAATTTGTCTGTATCATTTACGAGTAACAGGAGCGAGATAGAAAATTATTAGGTGTATGCAGAAGTTTTCGTCTTGTTTTCAATTTTCTTTTATTTATACACGACAAGTGAGGTATGTTGCTAGTTGATAATAGCGTTGGACATCTAAACGACATACCGATAGCAAAAAAACATTTGCACAAAAAGACAGAAGGTTATAACCATTATAAGTAATTATTGTACTGTGGATTTCCTGCATTCATGACAGAAACGAACGAACCATACATAAACAGGGAAATATCGGAAATAATAACGTGTACTGGTATCTTATTTTTGTCTTGTTAAAATATTGAAATTTAAGTTTCATGGAATACGATTGTAGAATAGATACGGTGAATAAGTGGAAAATGTATCATCGAAGAATTGCAACTGAATTCCGTTCCACTACGATACCGCTAGATACGGCAAAGACAACTGTAAACGAATGAAAAGTTAGAATCAGAATCGCATACCACACAATACTATATTCTGCAGACCATTAACCGCTTGATTACCACATATTCTGAACATTTTCTAGCCATTGAAAAATGTAACATTAAAAAAGGAATCGATAAATAACCTGGGAGATGAAAAGTAATTGTACAAGACATTGTTTATGGCATAATTTCTTTGGATGCCACTAGAAAATTGTTATTCTGAATAATAATATAGCATTACTAAAATAGTAATATAGCAATATAGAAAGAGTCTAGAAAGTATTACAATTATTAGTTATTATCATTGTTACAGATTCAACCATTTATTCATGCTTTTTCATTATAAAAACCAAGCTGTATTGCTATTTCGTGTTTGAGAAATAATTCAGCGATTCTTATAAGTAGACTGCGGATCTTTATGCATAAGAAAAACTTTCTGCGTTAATTATATAACGTAGAAAGTCCATACCAATATATTTCTTCGCTTAATAGTTTTAATAAATGCACAAAGTCCGCAGTCTACTTACCAATTGTGATGTGCTGTATACGTAGTTAAATATTATCTCAAGAATTACTTTTCCAAAATTAATTGAAAAATATTAAATTAAATTGATTTTCAATGGACATTAACACCTTCGCCGCTGCCTCAGGTCATATATGAAAGATATAATTTTGTGGTTAGATTTCATTGTGATTAAAGATTATTATTTGCTTAGATTAATTTGTACGGTAACTGACGGTGTAAACAAAAACCTTTTTAGACTTTACGAAGAGCAAGAAGGTTAAAATAGCAGTATCAACAATAAATTTTGAGACGTTTATATATGCACCGTCCGATATACCCTTTAAGTTTGATCTATAACAGTTCCTTTGATTTCCAATCGTTTCGGAAATAAAGCCTATTCCAGTTGAGTAGGAAGCCCTGCATACACTAGAGTTAGAGAATCGCCGAAAAACTTCATAGAAATATCGGCAACGCCAAAAACGAAAACGAAAAAAAATCGGAGGCTTCGTAAAGCGGACCGCAGCTGACTTTTTCGGGGATGGCACGTGACAAGCGACGTTCGCCTCGATGTCGTATGTATTTGGTGTTCGTGGACGAGAGGGAGAGCTCTTTTCCTGTAAGGTATCGTCTTCTGAGGGATGCAACTGTCGGGTGAAAGGTGGTGCTGCATCCCGATCGTCCATGATCCCGACGAATGTCGCACACCGGCCCGGCTATTTTGGGGGGCCAATATCCACGGGAAACATCTTGCCCCGTGGAACACGTGCCGCCATCCGTGTTTTTCCGTGGACAGATCGAAATGTAGAGAGGAACAGGGGTGTGTGGAGAAGGAGGGCGGGAAGGGCACGAGAATTCAGAACTCGGGGGCACGCGACACAGACCCGCTTTTCACCGCTTGTTCACGTATTTTTGGACACGCCGGTTCCTACGGAAATCGAGGGACACGCGCCCTTTTTCCTTCGACGTCGAGGACGCCAGTTGCATCGCTTCCTCCAACGATTACCACCCCTCCGCCCCTCCATTTCCCTGACTTTTACTCGTCACATGCACAAGGAGTTTCGGAAAATCGGGGGCTGACGTACGATTCGACGTGTGTGCGTCGCCCTTTTTATCGTCCCGGATGAAGAAACGCATCTTGCGTTTCTCAGTTTGAATGAAACATATCTTTCGGGTGGTTCTGAACTTAGAAAAGTGGGAACCTCTTGCCGAATATGCATCGCTTTCATACGGCGATGAGTAGACTGCGTATCTTGCAAAATAAACATTTTCTGCATCAATTGCCATAGATGGGAGCCGGATACACATTAACACTAAACGTACCAAGCATTAAAACTATTAGCGAATGTTACCTTATTCCATTATTTCTCGTAAAAGAATTTTTATAATTCCAATAATTGTAAAATATAAAACCGGTCATTTGACCGTGGTAGGATTAGTGTTAAATTCTTTCTTTCATCATTTTAACACGTTGAAAATAGTATGTCGTTAATCTTCGTTCACCTTCTTATTCGCATTCGTTATAAATAAACTGCGGATCTTTGTGTAAATTCTAGTATTCATACGTTGTTTAACCAAAATCAGAATTAGGAAAAAATTTCTTTCGTCACCTAGTAGATTCCTCATTGTAAAAATAAAATAAAAATGCTATTAGTTCTTGTTGTAATGTATACGTTTCCTTGCATTTTACTAATCTGCGTATATCAAATCCGCAGTTTATTTAATACATAGATTCATATTGTATATTTAATTCAGTTATTTAGATATTCTGTAATTTTTGTGCCTATATTTAAATAATCTATACTTTTAATTTGATAAATGTATAGTATTTTATTGAATAAGTAGAAAACGTTTCGCGACATTCGTTTTACTTGTATTCGTAGAATACTTAGTCAGCGTAATTTATCGAACTATGTATTAATATCTGTATAATTTCGAGCACGGTGGTGCCACACACCTTGTGTATATGCTGTAACAATATTGCACTCTTAGAGAATGAAGAAACGCAGTTTGCATTTTCCTGTTTGAATGGAAAACGTTCGATGGTTCAAAACTTTGAAAACTGGGAACCTCTTATCGGATACGCGTTGCTTTCAGACACTGATGAATTTAATCCTGACAAATATTTAGGATCCTTCGATATTTTAAAATGGTAGTAAACTGGCTTGGATCTGCAGGATAGTCAGTGTGTAACGAATATATCGATACAAATTAACTTTCATTAACATATTCACTATCTACGCCTTTAGCTTCCCGCGAAACGTTAAAATGCTCAGTTTAAACCTATACTTTTTCTATTCCAAATTGTTACTTCTTGTCATTCTTCTATTGTATCCCATTTCATCGACTAATACGGTTTTATTTATTACATCAGTTTTACGTCGTATATGTTTGAAATAAACATAATTCAATACTGATTGTAACTATGTATCAAGCACGATGCACGAGACAGTGAACGCGTCAATATGATTATTATTAATAATAATGGGTACAACAAGACGAGAGGAGCCTTTCGGATACTTAACATGGTTACTTAACATGATGAAATCGATCAGTATTGTCAATATCGCTTATTTTGACGATGAGGACTTAAATTTTTTCCCGATTGTCTTGAATAAATGGAAATAACTTTTACCGTTTTTGGTTGGAGGAATGTGTATTGCGTCTCAAATAAGAATATGCAGTTTATTAGATCTGTTAGCAGATCTCTTTACGATTCTATGAAACGTGCAAGGTTATTGTCGTCATTTAAATTCTTGTGACCACGAAGATCTAGATTTCGAATGTTAACTAAACCTTTTTAAGATATTGTATTGTCTATTATTTCTCTTAATTAGCGGACAACATTATGTTTCTACCGTAACTGATGGATTCGGAGAATGGTCTGCTGCTTAACGAGACTTATTTCTTGCGCGAGCCAGCGACGTTACATCTTTTATGCTTCCGAATCTTCTCAAATTCAATTATCTCTTGGATCACGTGTATATCGGTTTCGAGCATGCTCTTGGGACGATATGATTGTTCCTTATATTTCAAAAATACAAAAATGCTACAATTTCACAATTGTCAACTAGCATTTATGATGTTGAAGATCTTTTTTTTATGCTGCATTTAGTTTTGAGAAATAGCGAAATTTCAACTTGGAAGATGTTCAACATTTTAATAATAATATTAAATATTATGCCGTTGTTTCTTATATGAAACCAATCTTTGAACTTTGTGAGTAAGATAGATGAGTTTAATGTTACATTTTCAATGTTCAAGTACACTTAACCCTTAGTTGTAATCGTTTAGTCTCTAAAGACCTGTAGCTATTTACATGGTTAATTCTCTGATTGTGAGACAATTAAAAATTTCATGTACTTTTTAGCATAAGATGTAGCTTTATGTGCTACATTCAAATATTAATTCTGTCTCAAATCCTGAAAATGATTTAAATTGTTGTCTGGGGCCAAACAATGATTAAATCGCAAGAGATATTTAAACAACACCAATTTGTTTACACGTTCTTCAATGAAATCCAAGAAATTAAAACTTTTGAGCAGCACGAAAAGCGGCCATGGCGTCATCGTTGAGCACCACTGCCTTCGTAACGCGTTTTGCCAAACTAGTTTCTACATTGGAGACGAACCGTGATTCGTAACTTCTATTCATGTCTTTTGTAAGTCGGCAGATCCTCTAATATTCTTAATTTCCAAAAACAATGAGAAATTTCTGCAATAATTACCGCTTTTTGAGTATTCTGTTCGCGTCAGTTGTGATCCATTTAGATTTCCGTATTCGTACTGTAAAACGAAAGTCTGTTATCTTGTTCAGAAGAATGTACCGAATAATTTTGTACAAGAAATGATTGCATGACTTTATAATCACAAAATCACCACAAAACGCGTTGAACTTTCGAAAGTTGGGAAGAACATAAAAAATCGTCTTCAATGTACAAAACACTACGCTTCAGATCTTATTTGTTCACGTATTCATACACACTGTAACGTTAAAGTATATCGTCTTATTCAGGAGTATTCACAGAACAATTTTGCACAAGAACCAACTATCAGGTTGTCCCAATTGTTCGTTCCGTTTCCGATGAATGTACAAAATGTAAATTCAATCCAATTTGTTAAGAAAGAAAATTGCATGGCTACGTAAAAGGAAGTTTAGGAAGCAATAAGACGTTTACGAACCAATGATTACGTTGTTTGTACATAAACACATTACGAAAGAAATTTTTTGTACAACCTACTACATAATTGCTACTCTCAAAGCAGAAGACATGAGCAATGCGTATTTGCAGACTTGAGTGTTTAAAACAAATGGAATGAAACATATTCAGTATTAAAAATTTACAAGATAAACAAAACGTACAATTTCGTATCCAGCGTACGACTATTCAAAATTAGAAGTCGGAAAATACGTTAACATTTGTGCCAGAGAGCGTAATCGGTGATGCTTAATCCTGAAGGAGCGCAGCGGGATATTTTTGGCGGGATCTTGTCCGGGACAGAAGGCGCGTAAGGACGGAGTAGGCGGAGAAGATAAGACTCGGTGCGTGATTAATGGATGTAGGAGACTGTGTCGGGGGAGGGGGAGGAAGGGAAGGACATAGAAAAGAAGCCGGAGCTTCTTCATCTCTCCTCAAGAAGGGAAGAAGAGAAACGAGGGAGGGCGGATACCTTCGTGTAAGGAAACTGAGGAAGAACGGATCATGGAAGTCCCAACGAAACGGGAAACGAGGGTTGAGTCTGGTGTGGAGGTGAGGAGGTGGACGCGGGGGGTGGCAGTAGCGAAGGGATAAGTGAGCACGTGCTCGGGCCATGGGCCTCACGAAGGGCGCGCGAAAACAGCCGAAAAGGGACGAGCCCCGTTTTGTCGGCGGTCCCCTACCCTTTCCGCTTGGCCTCTCCCCTTTTCGACGCTGCTGGGCCCGATCGGAGTGGGGAGGCTATCCCGCTTACCCCCACTCCTCGCAGCTGGAAAAGTCCGACAAACCGGGAAGACGCGTTTCCCACGACCAAGAAATCTTCGACCCTCAGTCGCACCCACGCTCTCCGTTGGCAACGTGTCTTTTCTCTTCGGCGTTCCCTTTCGTTCTTTTCTCAAAGAGAAGTCGTCGCGTGTCGCTGCGCTTTCCTATGTGCTCGCTAATTAAGTAGATTTCCCAAGTGTGTCGGTAGTGTTTCTTCGATTTCGATTTACATAGTATTCGGTACTTTCCCGAATACCGAGAGACGCCACGTGAGTCGGCGTCACCAGTTTTCCCGCGCATTTTCCCCGGAATTGACTCGCGCGCGAACAACCAGGCAACTTTGAGATACGTGGAACATGCTTTTCCTTGTGTCGTCGGAGATGGAGGTTCGATTCGTGAAGGAAACGTTGCTGAAGAGGACGTCGAGAATGGCCATGTGGTCTCTCGAGACGGATCGCTCGTCGGAAGTTGTAGAAGCAAGGGACGGGGGTGGTTGAGATCTGCCCATCGTCTGGTATGTGAGCTACTTTTTTTTTGTTTTATTTTTCATTTCGAACCGTTGTTTCGGATATTTGTGGATTGAAATGAATTTCGTGGGGGAGGGGGGGGGGGGCTATCCTCCGGAAACTCGTAATTTTCACAACGTTGTTCACGGCGTCCACGTTGCACCTGTCCGGTTAAGTAGCCGACCGATGGGTTTCCCTAATGACCGGTGGGGAATTCTGGTTCTTTATGGGTGTCGAGGGTCGGGCAGAGTTGAAAGGTGCGAGTTTTCCTAATCAGCAGGGACGCCAGCTTGCGACGCCCTTTTTCATTCAGGTATTTCCACGAAACCGGCGGCGGCTACCCGTCGTTTCGAATGAGAATAAATACGTGGCAAGGTCGAGGAAACGCCGAGGTGCGACCCCCTGCTTGCTCCCTCCTGTTTTTCTCACTTTCGACGCACGGATGGGACTTCGATCGTGAGTTGCAAAGAAACGATCGGATTCCTTGTTAGAACTCCGACAGTTTTCACTTCATGTCTCTTTCTCCTTCCACGGGTGTTTCACGAATTTATATTATAATTGGGATTTTCCAGATACCTTCGACATTAGGCACACCAAATGATTTTATTTTGTTCACCCCTCGACGGCGGAGTCAGGGTTTGAGTATCAGAATTGTAATTGAATTACTAAATTCCTGGCGAATTAATTAAATCAACAACCGCCGCGTTAGTAACAATGGAAAGATTAACGGGTCTACAAGAAGTACCTCCAAAACAGTGTTTTAAAAAATTAATAAATGGTCTTAAATATTTTCAATTATATAATCGTACAAATGGTCCGTCATTCGAGGGTCAAAGTTCGTTTAAAATGCATGCGAGTGCATTAGCTCTTCTCTTCTTCGAGTTCAAGATTCAACTTTTTAACTCTTGTTCTACTGATCCGAGGTCTGTTTTGGCCTAGAGAAATAGAATTGCCATATAATTATTCAATTTCTGGCAATTACATTAAATGGATGAAATGGCACATTGGGAACATCAGGTAGACTCATAAGTCCACAAGAAACTTCGAAAATGTGTTTAAAAAATTGATAAACATAGCTGTGAATGGTCTTAACGAATATTAGTTTTATAATTGTGAAACAAGTCCGCTGTCCTAGGATTAACTGCGAAATTGAAACAACGTTTTTCCATCCTGCATCTTTCCACACGTGTATTTATCCGTTGTTATCGATTCTAATCCAAAAAATTCTTTTCCATACCGGGCGTACCACACATATTCACAGGCATTATCACACCATTACCGCTGAGCAGGCATAATTAGCCGGAATACTTTGCATTTAGAGTAACGGACGCGCGCTGAGACGCCGTCCAGAAGAGACCCGACGCGAATATACTGTAATTAATTATTCTCATAAATCGGATGATCCTCGGGCGACACTGACGCGCGATTCTCGACGGGCACGACATTTGAATTCATTAGCAGCTCTCATCGATATGGATTTGCATATCAAATTAAGCGTGTCCCCGAGGCCCCTGCGATGCTGATCACAGTGACTGAAATCCAGATTTCTTTCCAGATATCCGGGAACGATCCAACCTGGTGAAAGAAGTACCGCAGATGGTGTCGATCTGCCAGGAGGCTCCCCATCTGTTCGGCGATGTTTTTCACGATCATCTGCTGGACTTCGTGATAAAGTACCTGCAGGACTTGGACATTCAGGTGAATAATTTGCACGTTCGTTACCTACACCGTCTCGGGCCCGTCTCCCCTACCGAATTACGATCTCACCGGTGTTCGAAGCCGACGATCCAGAAACATTTTCGGCAGACTTTCCTGGCTGAGGAACCACAGTGGATCGTTTCCCGGCGAAGAAGTACCGTAAAAGCCGGCCAAGAATTATAGGCCTCATTGACCAATTCCTTTTTCCCCCGGTGGCCAGGTACGACTCACGGCCCAGGAAGCGGTGGTGGTGCTAATAAAGAGGGGATTTCTAGACACCAACACGATCGAGACCAAAATCTGCCCTGTTATAGATGCCCTCTGTAGGTCCACCGAATTCCTTAACTGGGGCATCACCGTAAGTTTCTTCGTTTTCCTATTTTTTTTTTCTTTCCTACTTCTGTTCTACTCGACACGTTTCCTGCCACTCGTACACAGCTTTTGCAGGCTGCGCTCTCGAGATCCCAGCGATGTTTTTCGAAACGAACCTCCGCTGAAAAACATTGTTGCTCTTCTTTTTTTCTGAACAAAAAATGCACAAACAAAATGTTGTTCAGGATTTAATAAACTCGTGATCAATTTTCGTCTGGCTTTCGAAGTTAATCATTTTAACAATCATTGAAACTCTTAGTGGTTTTTACAAACCGATGTAACCGTTTGTAGTTGTTTCGAGTTTACTGTCTTAACGGTGCGAATACGGTAGGATGAGCGCCGGTGCTGGAGTCACTTCTGACCCCACACCGATAGGCTACTAACGCAGAGTCACGACGGCTCGAGCTCGAGACCAGTGATAGTATATGGTCTCGATTTTTTCGCGCATGCGCGACTGAATGCAGGAACGTACCGTACGCTTTATGTTTCTGGGGAAAGTAGGGGAGAACTGTTATTGGCGGGAAACCGGACAGAAGAGTGCAAGACAACACGACGAGACGATCGTACTTCGAAATTTTTGTAAAAAAATGTCAATATATTCGATTTCACAATGACAACTAGTATTGGGGAAGGAGATACTTGTCAATTCGTATTTGAAAATCGAAAAAAAAAAAATTGCGAAACTGTGCCTGGTGACTAAGGTACCCCATTTTAGCCCAACTTTGTACTTTACTGACGCTAAAATCGTCGCGCATGCGCGAGAAAACCGAGACCATATACCATCACTGCTCGAGACCCTCGCCGACACTGCACTACCACACAGTGACCACAGATGTATGAATCGTGATCCTCACCGATATACATATTTGAATTTTCGTTACACTTTTGGAAAAATAATAATTTCCGAATTAAAAGAAAATTATATTTATTCATTATTATCTATGTGACTCATGTGTGTACATGAGCGACAAACATAGTCATCGTCTTCCATCTCAGGCGCATGGAAAGAGTTTCTGCTTGTCGATGGTACAGATATTCTGTCAATACAATAAAACAATACAGAAACAATACAACGAAACAATAAGACAACAAACACAACACAAGCAGCCAATACTATACATTTAACAAAATTGGTGTGTGTTAAGACAACATGACTGAAGTGAAACTTCTTTCTTCAATTTTTTTCGAATTTTCATTAACACTTTATGACATTTAATTTTCTATGATTCTATTATTGAAACAATTGGCTTGTGATAGCTAAAATATGATATAAACATTCTTGATTCAATTTTGTCTAAATATCTTGCAAATATTGCATCGAGAGTTATTCCTGATCTTGTTGTCGCTTCATTAGGATTATTTACCATTTCCAATCTTAATTTACTTCTAAAAAATTCTATTAATAATTTTAATTGTTCCGATGCAAAGTTTACGTTGAAATCTCCACTTAGCATCATCAGAATTTTATCATAATCTTTATTAAGCAATGCCGAATCCTCAACCATATGTGCTAATAGAATGGAATTTCATTTCATCGTTTCATAGCCAGATCGGTTTTAATCCTACCGCGTCGAGGTTTTACGCCTATCGCGTCGATGTTTTAAAGAAGTTTCACTTCAAAACTATTAACCCTTAGCACTCGAATGGCGACTCTGAGGCGCAGCTACAAATTGTTACACCATTATTCAGAATATTGTTTACATGATTAAATTTGTTTATATGCAATAAATTACTAAACATTTAAATATTGTATGAGGTACTATATCAGTTTCGTACGCTTGTAATGAAAAAAATTATGTACAATGGAAATATTCTAGGTTAGAAGAAATGTTTGATTTTTTAGTTGAAGTAGCTCCGAGTGTAAAGGGTTAAAACAATGACTTTTGATAGAATATTTGAACTCATCTCATACGTCTTTCTCCTTTAGAGCGTTGGAATAATCCAACTTGTCTGTTTCAAGTTTCCATGTCTGTGGTCACCTTCATACATATGTCAACAAATATCGTTGGTCATGTTTCGACTTGCACGAATAGTTCTGTCACTGTCGCTCTCGAGACACATGCCTCCATCACTGATTCTGTCACTGTGTGCGTGTCGCTCTTGAAACGGCGGGTCAGAAATGACTCCGGCACCGTATTCGCACCGTTAACTTTTTCTATAGCGTGTCGTTGAACTACATACTTTAGATAATATCGATAAACTTTTGTATCGGTAATCATTGATAATCATTGGTAAAAACTGAGAAATCGTTTTGTAGAGTTGCGACGAAGTAAAAATATTCTGTCACATTGCAACAAATACATAGCGGGGCTAAGAAGTAAATAAAGATAGCAGACTAGTTTCGTGTTCAGTTTTATTCAAACCAATTCTTTGTTTCTTGTTTTTTTATTTCCTTCTTATTTCAAGATATCCTAAAATATTTAAAATTTACGTATATTACTAAAATTTTTATTTCAATGACGAGTAATGATCAGACTGCGGATCTTTATGCAAAATAGAAGTGGTTCAAGTCGATCATAAGAAATGGTAGTCAGATAAAACTGTATTTCGATGTTCAATAATTTTAGCAGCTCGAAAAGAATATAACGATTGTCTTGAATTTTTCTGATGCATTTATAGTTCTGTTTTCTACTCATCCATTTTTGTCATAAGTGCATACAATCCGCAGTCTACTGATAATTACTTCTTTCACATGACGAGTATACTCACAACCAAGTCGTTACATGAATTTTCTGTAAACGTAAATTGGTAATAACATTTATCATATTTATCTATTTGCAATGAACTTAGCTGTAACATCGTCGTATTTGTAGTACTTGGAATATTTCTTTGTAATAGTCAACTGATCAACAATGAATTATACATAAAATTATAACGGACCCATCGAGTTTCACGCGTATCGTTTTCGACGAACCGAAAGTGGCATAAAAGCGGTCCGGCAGGGAACGTGTAAGTCACGTTTCTTCCATGCAGGAAGAAAACTTCACACCATATACATATACTTATAGACCCGGCATTGATATAGCATATGCATAGAACGCTGTGAAGCCAAGATAACGGAGAGAATTGCCCACAATTGACGTCTCAAATAGAAACGTAAATAAAAACAGATTTCATATTAATGTCTACATTAAAATTTAACTTTTCCCAAACCATAAATGCCAAAATGAGTTGGGAATATTTAAAATAATAAGAGTAAAGTAAAAATGAACAAGAAATAAAATAAAATATACATTACAGTTGTTTTTCCATCAATATTTATACAGAATGAGATATGGCGACGACTCCTCTTTCCCCTCTAACGTTTTAGCTTCACGGTACTGCGACTTCTCAACAGATTGTAGCACTTTGCCGACAACTGTCCTCTCGTAAATGATTTATCTGAAGCCGGGTCTATAAGTATATATGGTCTAAGAACATAACTCTCGAACAACCCCAAAGAGATACCGTAATCTCTCTTTACCCCCCCCCCCCCCCGTGTGTGTATCGCGTTGCGACCGATTTCAGGGAAACTAAGCCGAACGGACCGACGAGGTACACCTCCGAGTTCAGTTTTCGTGACGCGATGCAACATTCCGTCGATAGCACGATTACTCGGTGTGCCTCCTCGAGGATACGAATATGTCGGTTAATGAACGAGTATGTATGTAGGAAGCCATGTAAGAAAGCTCCGAACGTTTTCGCGTCTCGAATCCTCGATTCGATCGATTTAATTAATACAAGGCGCGAATTAGCGCGCTTTACCGTTGGAATACTGTTGCAGACACGTCAAAAAATGTTTGATCATTTGTACTGCTCCCAGTTTATGGAGGTTTTATATTTTATATTTTACATTTTATCCTGTAAGTCTTAAGATTGTTCTTCCCTTTCTCTTTGTCCTTTCAATTCGAATGGAATTGCATACTGTAGACTTATGTGCAACGCGATCAAGGAATTGTTTAATCTTCATACGTTGCTCAGAAATAGTATTATA
Organism: Sphecodes monilicornis; assembly: GCA_913789915.3. NCBI lineage: Eukaryota > Metazoa > Arthropoda > Insecta > Hymenoptera > Halictidae > Sphecodes > Sphecodes monilicornis. The sequence goes on from OU565285.1 coordinate 19,060,108, forward strand.
AAAGAGCCTATTTTAATATTTCACCTATTTTTGTTTTACACTTTAATCCTCAGACGACGGTTCCTTGGTCTATTCTGACCCAGAGTACCAAAAATGTAACTTAATTACTCGACTTCTGGAGCTTTACGTTAGGTTTCGGAACATTAAAAGTGACTATTTGACATTACTTTATAAAAAGAACAAGAATGTAAGTATCTATCAAAATTTTTGGCCATTCTTTTTAGAAGGTATCCCCAAAGAGATAAATATGTTGAATAATTCCTCGTGAATGCATCTTTACAATCTCAATAATCGTAAATTAAAAAATATTAGAACCCGTCAAAATGACGTAAACATCGTGTTGAATTAAACAAATAACTGCTACATTAGGAACAAGAAGAAGACTAACAAGATGTATCTCCAAAACTATATCTCAAAAAATTTATAAATAAAGCAGCGAATAGTCTTAAACATCATTAATTATATGCTTGTCATAGTGGTCCATCGTCTGAGGGTTAAAATAACAAATTATACTTCATTTATAATATAACATCACATTTTAAAGCAATACGTCTTACAGTATAGACAAAGCGAAACTAATCATTTTACAGTATATAAAAAATGTGACTAGGTGAAAATTTTCACTCTGGGGAACGTGTGAGGGTTAAAAGGACTGTATGTGTACCTTTTGCGACAGTAAGTGTATAGCATTTATTAAGCGATCCTTTGTACATTTATTGCCACGTAAAATACATGTGTATAGTCTTCAGTAAACAATTTTGTGATCGCCTTGCGCAGGGGCTATTGTAATAACTAGACTGCATATTTTATGCATTTATAATAAAACTGAATAGGTGCAATTTAAAAACGTAGACTGATTAAAAGTATTGAAGAAAATGATTTAATTGCTATATTGATTTCAATTGATTAAAATTGTTAACGGAAGAAAGACATTTCTATTTGACTCTTATTTTCTTATAATTGATGCAAACCATTTTTATTTGGCATAGAAATCGACAGTCTAGTAATCACATTCGCTTATCTTCGATAAACCATTTTTTGAATGATGGCACAAGCGTGTCATAGTTAAACTGCGAATTTGGGGCCTTAATAATAACAATAAGTGTCTGAAATATAAAATAACAGAACCTTCGAAAGAATTTGAATAAAATAGAAAGATTACCTAAAAGGAAAAATCAATATGACTTCTGTTTCCTGCATTAACATCGGAAAATATTAATTTTGCCTGCTGATTCGCAGTATAACTATACCGCGCGCGGTATCATCTTGATGATCAGAACCTGTACTCGAGCTCGACAAACGAGAAATGTGTATCGATTGTGCGTTTTCCCGTCTCGGACGGATTCCGTCTGAAAGACATAGGTAGTGAGATGTTCTCACACTATCCCGTCTCACTATCTTGTCTTTCATCCGGCGTCCGTTGTGCATCGACGCTTACCGGTGAATTCGGGAGGAAAAATTTCGTTAGTAATATCTACCGTATCGTATAACTAGCCGATGAAGATAATGCGCGGGAACATTGAGCAAGCGATTGCCATCAGGACGAGAGAGAGAGAGAGAGAGAGAGAGAGAGAGAGAGAGAGAGAGAGAGAGAGAGAGAGAGAGAAAATCAAGAGAAGAGGATGCCCGGCGAAGGATCAGGAAGATTGACGACAAGGGACATGCTTTTACCATCAAAGTTGGTTTGTCATAGAGATCGACTATCACAGCCAGCTTTGATGAGCAAAATTGTGTCCGTCCTCGGCGCGACTCACCGGAGGACCTCTGCGAATAAAAAAAAAGAGAAAGAGGGAGGAGGGAGAGAAGGACGTGGAAATAATTACCGTAGAGTCCGGGAAGCCAAACGTATCCCTCGGAATTGAGGGAACATGGAAACAAGGGGCGGGATCCGCGAGACGGACGCGACAAAGAAGAGAGTAAAGGGAGGAGACACAGGCGACAGAAACGTTGCATCGAGCACCGAAATGAAAATACCTTTTGCGGTCCGATACATCAAATTGGTTGTGGAATGTTTCGAGTCATATCACAGCCATTTTGATGAGCTTGGCCCGCAGAATCGATCGTCGGGGAAGCGTGTGTGTTCCGTGTGTCGTCATCGAGTGCACTTAGTGCCCGCTTAATTAATAATCCCCCGTGCCCGCCACGGGAAATGAGAGGCAGAGCAGATACACGAAATAGGAACGACGATGAGTATCGTTTTTACGACGCCGTTGTACGTCGTTCCCATCCCTCGCTTCGGACATCATCCTCAGTATCGAGAGAAGATCGGGGACCCACGGGGATCTACAGCTAGGGGGAAGAGGAGAGGAACGCGATCCAATCGTCAAATTGGTTGTGGCGTGTTGCTTTTCTAGATTTCATATCACAGCCATTTTTGACGATTTGGATCGCCGTTTTTTGCGACAGTCGCTTCTATGCGCCAACGAGGCATCGTGAACCGTCAAGGAATAGATCGTGGGTGGATGTCTTTCAAGGATCACTTCCCTTGAGAACGACAGGAAGGAAAGCCACGCTTGTGCATCGCTCACAAAGTGGCTGTGATATGCTGATACACGAGCGATCATATCACAGCCAGCTTTGATGAGCGTCGCGCTGCGATGCGTCAACGATCTTCACCACCCCTTGATTCTTTCGGATCGGTGAATTTATTTTGGAGAACGTCGTTGTCGATTTCTATTCTCAGAATCGCGTATGTGATGCATATGTAGGTCAAACGTGACAGGGTTCATGGTTAATGAAAGAGGACGGTGGCGAAGTTTCTTAAACTTTAATTGTTGAGTTAGATTTTGTTATATCCCAGTCTTTTGTCATCACATCATAACATCTTTGTATCTTCGAAACCGAATACCCAAGCCCATTAGGCTCATATACGGTAGACTCTCGTATAATATGATCCAAAAACTGTATACAGTAAATATTCGATCTAAGCAAACGAGAACTGCATGATTGTCGCAACACGCCTAGCCCCACCACTGGGAGTATACCCCGTGAGAAGCAAATAAGCTCAAGCTGCCTCGATCGCCAAGCAGTGTAACATGCTGCATAACCCGATGAGAGGTCAGGTATATCGGTGTGAAACCACTAGTAATCCAATCATAAAACTTCTTTGTTTTTAATTATTTTTTATGGGACTTTCACCAACTTATTTATGGCATTTTTAAATTAAACTGACACTAAACACGATACAATTTGAATTGCATTTAGTGGTTTAATTGACCGTGTGTACAGTACCTTTCGGACCGAGAAGAGGATAGCGATCCGTGTTTACACACGCTGTCCTTTTTTTACGTTCGACGCGCATTCGGCAAGGTCACAAAAAGATAGTCGAACTGTACAATCCATGCAATGGCAGCATGGTTTTCCTTAGATCGTATGTTTACTGTATTATGTACAATCAATATCCATTTTTTGGTCTATTATAAAGTAGAAACATAAAGAAAAATGTGTGTTAAAATTCAGAATTCTAATATTGATCGTATTCGAAAATTATAAAGGTCACCGGTGCATCGGCGCAGTTGTAAAATGTTCATGTTATTATTCAAATACTTATATTATTCAAGTGTTTCAATATTTTCTTTTTTACGGAAGCTTAGTCATCTATCTAGGATTAATAGAGCTCTATAACCATGAACGCTGTTGTCGAAACAAACGCTGGTGGCGAACGTGTTAATAATATAAAGTGTACAAAACTTCTAGAATATTTTACAAACCGTCTGGAGAAGTCTTATCCGTAAAATCTTATTATTAACAGTAAAATATCTCTATCTCTATACGAAACAGTGAAAATATCTGACGATTTAAAAAATATGATTATATTATTCGTTCATTTTTTTTAAACTATTCCGAAAAGAAGTAAATACCCAAGCAAGATCTGTTTCTTGCTTCAGCTTCTAGTAAAATTTTTATTTTGCGTAACGGCCCACGGTCTAGTTATTATACAGAAATGTACAGAAACGCGAGACCTAAATTTGCAAAACTTGTGATCCGGAAGTAAAATTCTTCCGGTACAGAGTAATGTTTCTTTTACGGTTTCTTAACCAGTTTAGTGAGCAAAAGTGAAATAGACGCAGTCCGTCGAGGTTCGACACTTGAAAAGGACACCGCGACCGTAAAAAAAACGCGCAATGAAGAAAATTTCAAATCCAGTATTTTTTGTCTTAACATTCCAAATGTGGTACCGCTGGATTATTGAGATTCACCGATTCAAATAAGCCCAAGCATAACGTAAATTGGTCTACTTTTATAGACTTAGCATAGTTAGACATAGAGTCCACTATGTCACATGCCCGTAATTTTGTTATTTACGTCCGACTTACATTGTGCGTGGACCCATTTTAATCGAAACAATTTCAACATCCGACTAGTACTGAATTTGAGAAGGAAAGATGAAAATGACTTGAATTTGAAATTTTTTTTATTGCATGACTATCTTTTACATTCGCGACATTTCTTTGAAATATGTCTGTCTCCTTTTGTTTAGTAGTTTTATTCTTTTTCCGTGTCCATTGAGATAAGGCTTTGATGAGCTCGAGGCACTAACAAGCGAAGGGCCGGAGGTGGTCGTCTTCGATTTTAATGTATTTTCGCAGGATGGTAGTACATATACATGTTTCTAATGATACATGCAAAATATTAGCCGTCGATATTTAGAAACATTGAAGATATAAACAGATAAAAGTTACACACCTCCAATACGCAGTATAAGTATGAAATGGCAGAGTTCCGTTTACAATCTAGTATTGGCGATCATCGAATCAAATTCCGGTTGTTCATAACATTTTTTATTTCTTTTTTGTAGTTTCAGTTATAATTTAATAACTTCGGCATTAAGAGCATTGAATAAATAAATGTTTGTTACATGTATATTTCTTGATTTTCACTTCCTCAGGAAAAGCTACTTGGTTCACATTAAAATATATTTCGCCGATTGAAATTAATTTGGCGTCACTCCAGGCATACTTATTATATTTGTATATATGTATAGGTGCTTGAAGTTTATGGTGAATAATTTAATGTAATCGAATACAACCCCTTCGTTTTCAAATGTCGCGGCCGGTTACAAGAAATTCATGGTAATTCTGAAAGTTTGCTATATAATTATTAACTGTTGTATCATAAGTAAAATTTCAAAAAAGAAATAAAACCCGCGCTTTTTTCAATTTCTTTTCGTTTACATTCTGAGCACTGCGCAGAAATCACATTGCATCAAGACCCGTGGGGGCCATAGCAATGCTTTTTCTAACTGTTTATATCCTTAATGTTTTTAAATATCTACACCTAATATTTTACATGTACCATTAGAAACATGTATACTACCACCGTGCAAAAGTAAACTAATATCGAAGACGACCACCCCGGGTCCTTCCCTTGTAAGCGGTAGGGAAAGAGTGAGGATGGGACGTCCAAGTTGAAGTGTACAAGATTCAGCAAATTTAAGCGAGCATTACTGTACATCTTTAATAGAGCGCGTGCGCATTCCGTGGCGAGTGATTTCCAAGAAGAATACTTGCGATCGCGCACCCGATACGGAGAGCAGAGCGAGTCTTCGCACAGTTTCCGCTTTCGGGAAAGGTTTATGACTCTGTAGTTTCTCAGGGTCGACCGACTCCCTCTTACGGATCCAGCGGATCCACAAAGGACATCATCGAGCACGTCGATACATGATCTCCCCCGCGCGACTCTTCGTAACACGAGTCCTCGTTCAGTTTCTGGTAACGTCTACTAAATTTGATTCTATCCTGTACCGAGCGATCTCAACGCTTCGTGGCTCGAATTATTGTCGATTCTTTCTGATTCGATCCAGATTAATACGTTTTCCACTAATTAGCTCTTTGTTAGTTCGAAAGAATGTTCCACATTAAACTGAAATATATTAGGATTGATCAATTTATAGACTGTGAGAGCAAATTCGAATATCGCAGAAGCGTAAGGCTGTAATTACTTTAATTTGTGCCGAGCTAATTATTGATATCTCTTCGTGCATTACAAAAGGCTATCTTTGTTAAAATACTGTTTTCTTTTATGCATTATTTATAATACACTCTTAAATTCGCTAATAAAATAATCCTTTAGTTGTGTCCGCTGGATAAAGCGCAATTAAAAATATTGTAGAAATAGAATCCGGGTGCATCCAGTAAGATGCTTTATGGTATATAGTAATATACCATAGTATAAACCAGGCCTGGTCAACCCAAATGGTTTCACGGGGCACTTTGATGACGCGTAACGTTACAGCGGTCCGCACTTTAGGTAAACATGCTTTAAAAAATGTAATACGAATACAAAAAGGAATGAAACTTTATTGTAATACTATGATTCAATATAATTAACTCTCGAGTCTTAATTAATGAGATATTTGTTTATCCTTTCTTTCACTTAATTTTTGTAAATCTATATTTATGTTCGACGTTGCACATCTTAGCTGGTTTTCTAAATTGGGATCAGTTAATGAAGCACGTGATGAATTCTTTGTAAATTTCATCTTCGAAAAAAATGTTTCACAAACATATGTGGATCCAAAAGCACTTACAACTCGTTGTGCAAAATATCTTAAGTTGGTATATCTCTCGATTGTAAAAATTAATTTTTGATGTGGACGCAAAAATCGCCCGGCGGGCCGCGTGTTGGCCAGGCCTGGTATAAACTATGACCCTGTATTAATGTACACGTTAAAACAGAATATTATGAAATCGATACAGAATAACAGAAGCTTGATTATACCAATATTTAAGAGTGAATTAAAAGAAACAGCTATATTTGCTAACGATCCATCAGACTATTCTTTTTACAATCGATCAATTACTTCTGCGCGTCACAGATTCATAATGCAAGTCGCCTTTAAAAATGTATGGTGCGCTATTGCGTGAAATAACGAACGTAGAAATCGATCGGAAACCCTGTTCGTGGAAAGCGATGGTGGACGACACGAACATGAAAATATGGTTGAACGTTTCGATAGGCCGACTTGAGCGGAGCGTGTGTATCGCATTCTCGTGGCACGATGATTCACTTCTGCTCCCCTGGCCGTAAACAATTAATTTCATCGTTGAACAATGACCCACTGATTTCGATGAACGACGCACATGCGGGCGTTAAGAAAGTCCTCGAAAAATGGTGGAGGCGATCGATTCACACACTCCGGCTTTGTGTTCCCTGCAAATCCGATCGATCAAACAGATGCTGAGTACCCAGCATCCTGTCCGAATCGATTCGATTCGGTTCGGTTCGATTCGGTTGTTGGTCGTCTTGTTAATTTTTTTCAGGTGTTCAGCGACGCGAATTCGACTGTTCCTCCCATCAGAGTGGTTGTGATGTGGTGACTTGGACTCGTATCACAGCCAGCTTTGATGAGCGGAACGGCGCGATTTATGGCTTCGTTAAAACCACGATCGACGACGTTCCGAGCAACGAGATCTCAATCTCGGAAACAAGGAGAAAATAGCGCAGACTATTTATCGAAATGTTTTTTCTGTTATTTTTGTGATGGGTTTACATTTTTGCTCATGTGACAGAGACACGAAGCGCGATCGCCCCACGTGCTATCTATTTTGCGTTTCCGAATGGTCCGCTTTCGTTTTCACTAATTTTGTTTATCCTTGTTAACGGAGAACATTGTAGTGCCTTGATGTATATCGTTTGATTGTGTCGATCCGCAGCTCATGATCGAGATTGCGCCGCTCATTGGCAAACAGGCGGCGGAGAAACTTTTTTTGGGCAGATACATCGCCCTTTGCAAGGACGAAGAATTTTGCATTAGGAGGATCACCATAATGCGGTTCCCGGACATTTGCGCCGTTGTCAGCAGGAAAGCGCTGTTCAGAGACCTGGTGAGTGTAATATTATATTCGTGTAACGTAATTAATTTCTTTCTTATTTGTATTCGCTGCATCTCTTAGTTTTTGGCTATCTTCAGTAGATCCAATAAGAAGACGCTGTTTTGGTACACAATGTTACAAATGGAAACGTCTGAAGAAACATTGAATAATTTTAGTTGTGACTCAAACCACCGAGGATTTAAAGATTGAAGCTCCACTTTACAGCAAATGCTTAAAACATGATCTATAATTTTTTCTAGACGATCTCTTGAGCTTTGAACGAAAGGTGTACTGTCATCTTTGCAATAATATGAGGTGTAATTTTTAAGCGGTCGTTGTAAAAGGGAAGAGTCAATCTCCAAATCTGTAATACTTTCATTCGGAAAGAAATTATTTTTGCTTTTACGGATGATTCTGTTTTTATAGCATTTTCGACCAAAAATGTGTTCTCAGTTTTTCACCAGCTTATCATGCACAATTATTGTTGAAAAAAATGAATATGCTCTACGAAAGTAGAAGTTTCGAACATTAAATTGTGTCTAAATTTATACATGTATCATTTTTTTTTAACGAAATTATCATAGTTCAAATATTGACAACTTCTCAAGAAACGAAAATTTAGTGTTCAAATATGTTTTGCATCCACTGTATTCCTTATACATTTCTGCTATTAAGTTTTCAATTTCATAATATCTTTCAATTTTCAGATAGTAATATTTCACTTTCTATTCTTTATGCGGTACATGCTTTTAACTTTGCAATGATATCCTGTGGTTTTTCATGACCCCAACAAAATTTCAAAACACTAATTTTCGTTGCTATATAGATTTAAGTTTTTCACTCTTATACCATAGCCAAAAATATCCTTGTAAATTTTTACGGTATTTTAGAGAAACCCCAATACCACTCGAGGGTTAAGTACGTTTTGTATGATTCTATTTTGGCGCCGCTGTGGTGATATATAATCAGCTGCCCAATGATAACAGCAACAATTTTATTTTTACTTATAATTGAATAAAATAAATAAATAAAAGGAATAAAACTAAATGAATTCACGAATGATTCCAATTTTCGTACCCCAAAATGAAATATTTAAAATAAAAATTTAGTTACCTGTAATTACAATTTCTTAAGTAAAATAATATTTTTCTGGGTACGTGGATGTTTAATTGAATCAGTTTATTTAATATCATACGAGCCGTATAATGCAAAAATGGTGCAAGTTCAAACAGTTTATTATTAGATAACGAGGAATTTAGTAAAAGTTCTATAAAACACAATAACATCGAAGGATGTTACGTTTGTCTGATGCAAGCCACGCTAAAATTATATTACAATTCTTTTATACAATGACGGGTACACCGTTAAGACGTGGTGTTTAACCAGACAGGTATTAACTTATACCACTTTTGCATTAAACGTTTTATATTTTCTTGAAAACAATTATGTACCAGTCTTTGAACTTGCGAAAGTACCATAATTAATTCGTGTTATTTTCCTCGCAGTTCCCTATCTACGTCGATCTGAGCTGTGACATATTATGGGGCATCCGGAAAGTGTGCGTGGACGTGATGATATCAGTTTCTTGCTGTGTCAATCGTCAGTACCGTCGATTACTGCTGGCAGACCTCCTGGCCTCACACCTGATCGATGAATCGAAGTGGGTGCGAATGACTGCCTTTCAAATTTTGGGACCATTTATATCAACATTCGCGAAACAGTTTACCGACATCTCCTACAATGGCCAGGGTGAATTAGAGTTCACCAGGCAGCAAGATAGCGGTTACAGGTACGAACAAAACACATTCGCTTTTCTTATCTCGTTGCTTCTTTTTATTCAACATTAACCCCTTGCCGTACCATTTTCTTTACGGCTACAGTGATTAGAACATTTTTATCCCCAAAAATTTCACAGATGATGAAAGAAAGTTTATATTTTTCATATGGCTACATTTGCATTAATCCGTACGTATTGAGCACAAAAAGTAGAATTTTATTTCGCCTAAAAAGAAAGGCATAACATTCATATTTGTTTGACTTTATTGAAAATCTTCATCACGAGTCTGACTCGATAAAATACGGCAAGGGGTTAAACCTACCAACGCCAGTCAAATGACCGGTATTCTATAGTCGGAGGTAAAATTAAGTGGACAAAAGCGAAAAGCTGATAACTTTTTAAAATTGGATTAAACGACATCACTTCTTTGAGATGTTGGAAGAATTAGTTTACTAGGTACTGTATACAAAAAATTAACTAAAAATTACCATTGGCCGAAATTCCGAAAAAAAGTAAAGATCACCATTTTTAACTTTTTTAATCTGCGCCTATAATGAACATTTAAAATATGCCTTTTCCAGATCTAAGTAAATTATGTGCATGCACAAAATTTCACCAAAATCGATTAAGGTTGCTATGAGCTATAAATAATTAATAATGCGTGAGAAACTGCGATTTAGATCGATCGCAAGTCCACAATTTAGAGATTTTTACACCTTTCAATGTGGATATTGTTGTTATGAGTCTACATATTTATTATTGCATAAAAAGTGAAATAAATTCTCCATCATCCATGAAAACCTTTTACATAAAAATACAAAATATTTGGTTTGTGTTCGGGGCCCCCTTTTCTTGGGGACCTGGGCATTTACCCAAGTTGCCATAGGGTAATACGCCACTGAACTTACTTAAATATCCAAAAAACGTATTTTAAATCTTTTTCTTCAAAATTTCGAGCAATACTAATTTCAAAGAAGATGCCTGAATAAAAATTACGCAAGCTTTAAATAAATTCAATCGTGCCTCAGTGGGTTTAATGATAACGTTAGATCTACAGAGCACGAGAAGTGACCATTTTACATTGCCCTACAAAAATAATGAGTAGACTGCGGATCATTATGCAAAATAAAAATTGCCTGTCTCAATTGCAATAAACTAGATCAAAGTAGAGATTAATCTTCTCTCTTTATAGATGTAACAGGTTCAAAATAACATGACAATATTTTAAAACTTTTCTGATGTTTCTACTGGTTTGTGTTCCTCCTACACAGTTTTGTCATACATGCATAAAATCCACAGTATAGTAACAGGAATGTGCTTACTCAGATTATTAGCAATTTTTATCACAAAATGTGTTCAAAGAAATAAAATTGGATACATTTGCTATAAATGTGTCTTTACAATCTGAATAATTGTAAATCGAAAATTTAAAATCCGTTATTTTGACGAATCCTGTAATTGAAGTAAAAGTTTTCTGTAATTTCAATTTCTCTTTGTTAAATAATAATTAATGGTATTTACAGAATAAAGTACACTTACGAGGATATCTTCCCCACGACGTGCCGAGTACGGAGTCACACGGTCGACACGAAGGACCCTAGTTCTAAGGAAAACTTCAATTCATCTGTGATAATAGAGAAACCAATTTGCGAGGAGGAGGAGGAGGACGACTCATCGGAAGATGACGCCTTTACGTTGAAAGCGTGCAAATCGAAAGTACAATTCAATTTTATACTCGATGAATACTTTTATTTAAGCGTTTTGTTCAATATACTGTACTAGTAATCCGTATTGTCATAAATTATCTGATATGAAGACGATATATCCTCATATGCTCTCCAAATGATAAAATTCTCTCATTTTCTGTTTCTGTACACTGTAAAACCTGTATTTTCTCCATGGCTGTTTAATTCAATACAATTCAGCAATTCAACATATTTAAAATATAAACTTATCATTGAAGTACAATCAAAGAAAAATGGACATTGAAAATAGCTAAAATATGACTGGAAAATACGGAAGCTTTATTTCTAACGAACATATGGGAGTGAGGGAGTATTGTAACTAGACTTCGGATTTTTTGCATTTATGACAAAATGGAATAGGTGAGATTGAAAATAAGTATTGCATTCAATTTATTAAAATGATTAAAGAAAGAAAGAACTTTCTATCTGATTTCCATTTGTTCGAATCGATACGTTAGAAAATTTTTATTTTGCTTAAAAATCCACAGTCTAATTGTAACAATTTATTTCACATAGGAGCTTTTAACATCCAAACAAAGTCATCCTTATAAAATAACAATGTGGAATAAATTCGCACTTCCACCGAGATGTGGAATACATACGAATAAATAATGCATCAGCACGTGGTGGTTTTTGTATCGAGAAAATAAATAATCAAAATAAAAGCATTTTGAACACAAGCTATACTATACTAATATCATGCCCTAATAAATGCATAGTAAGAGTAAATTGTCCTGCTGAGCCTGAATTTTGCTTAACAAAATTTTGAGTACGGCGCCACTTAATGGAGCAAAATTAAAGAAAACAGCGCCGGTGTGAACGTGTTAAACAATAAAATTAACTTATTTAGACGTAATGTACCATTACTGTGCAGATCATTGACACGTGTTGACTGCCACGGTGGTCACCAGAGATCGACGCTCTTAATTTGTTTAAAAACGATTGTTATAAAATAAGTAGAATTGAATATCAATTGATTCGTTCTGAAATGAATTAAATTATAGTGTAAGGTACAAACTTCATTATCAAGTAACTAGTAAGAATTATTAGTCACTCTGATCATTTATACGAATGAAATAACAACTTGTGTGAAACATACAAAATCCACGCGGCAGTCAACGTGTTAAATAAAAGAGTAAACTGTCATACATTAACTTTTGAATATATATAAATCTTTACATTAATTTCATTTTAATATTTACAATGTCCTAAATTGGTCTTAGATTTAGATGGGTTAACACTTTCACTGCCGTGTCAGTTATATATGAATGACATAATTTTTATATCAAACTTCAAAATCAATTCTTATTGCGATCTGCCAAGCAACCCGAACTTGTTTAATATCTACGTGGTATGAGAAGTTTGCAAAAAATAATTACTATAATAAATCGTGTCTGTTGTATTCTTACATAATTAAATAAATTGCTCTGATTATGTATAATTTTGATGGGCTCTGGTGTGGCAGCGAAGACGTTAAGAAATTTTACTCTCACATTAATTTTTATTTAGCTTTTGTAAAACCGTTTCTTTTTCTTGCAGATACAGAAATACCATGAAATGAAGATGGACAGCGCGGACAAATACAATTCCTTTTTGTACTATTACACAGCGCCAGACTTGCCACTCGATGACGAGTTGGTCGAAGCTGCGAAGAGATCCACGGCGCAGAACAATAGCAATCGTAAGTCGGGGAATGGGAATTCAAATAAAGCGTCTACGTTGAACAAGCTGTTTAACGATGATAAGTACGGAGCGGGAGACTTCGACGTGCTGAACTTCCACGATCAGGACGGCGTTCCTCAGCATCTGATCGATTCGTTTCTGTCGATGGCCGGGCCAGATCAGTGTTTCGACACGGGCGGGGATTTCCCATATCATTGTGCTTTTAGCTTCCCCGCGGTCGCCCTCGCGTTAGGCAAGAAAATGTGGCCTCGTCTAAAGGGAGCCTACCAATTGCTGGCCATCGCAAAAGAATGGAAAGTGAGGCGCACTGTCGCTTCCGGTATCCATGAAATTGCTGCCATTTTAGGCCAAGAGCTCACCTCGGACGAGCTCTTGCCCATCCACTACGGCTTCATCAAAGACCTAGACGAGGTCAGAATTGGAATCCTGAAGAACCTCACCACCTTTTTGAATCTACTTAAGCCGCAGGATCGTTACCAATATTTACCGATCCTAAAGGAATTCCTTAAGACTGACAACATATGGAACTGGAGATTTCGGGAAGAGTTAGCCACACAGTTGGTCGAAGCTGTCACTATATTTACACCGTATGACGTGCATATCTACATTGTACCATTGTCGTTCGATCTTATCAACGACAAAGTCGCTGCTGTGCGGTGTGTTGGATTCTCTTTGGTACGATTTTCTATTTTTTATCATTATGTTTAGTAAAAATGTACGATCTGTAGTGGAGACAAAAATACAGTGAACTGAGGCTAAACCTTGGATCTTGCGATCAAAGTATCTTCAGTATACAAAAAGTTGAAAAATCTTCATTTTGAGAGGGGATACTTTGCATGGACAAAAAGCAATTTTCGTCATTGAATACCATAGAAGCTTTAACGGGATTGCCATGAAAAATCTCTTCCAGATTAAAGTATTCACAGATTAAACTCTTCACGATAGTAGTACAGGGTGGCCCAAAAGTGACTAGATCGTGTAAAATTAGAATTTGTTTATGAAAGATTAAATGTGAATTTTTAAAAAGTAAAAGATTTATTCTATTTTAAAATGGTCTAGTAACTTTTGGACCATCCTATATAAAAAAAAAACCACAATTCTTCCTTATCATTACAACTTTCATATCACCTAAAATTTTGTACACAGATTGCGAAGATCGTGGCATTCCTAGCGTTATTCGACGAAGAAATATTCGAAGAGCTCAGATTCTTCTTGCAATTGTATGCCGAGAGTTGGGTCAGGCGTCAAACATTCGCGATGCTATGCGGCCACCTAATATCTAGCAAGGCAATCAGTGGAACCAAGTTCTGCGTAGAATTGTTACCGGTTTTGTTAAAACTGTCCACGGATAAAGTACCGAACGTGAGATTGGCTGCGGTCAGATCGCTTAAAAACATTCCTGCACGTAAGTATCTGTGCAACAATTTTGTCGGGACAAACGTAGAGATTGTAATTTTTAAATAGGCGGTATGTATGTGTAATAAATTCTACGATTCAATTTTTAGCGGATTGGTTGGATGACTGCTACAAGGCGGAAGAAGTTGAGGAAAGACTCCGAGCGATGCGAACAGATCCGGACAGAGATGTTCGAATAGTGGTCGGTGGCGAAGAGAATACCGCGATAAACACATTGTCGGACAGTAAAACGGAATCATCTAGGAACATATTGTTTTAACGAATAGAGGTGAACCAAAAACTACGATGTAAATATCAGCTCAACTTTATACAAATTGAAAATATGCCGGAAAGAAAGGAAAAATTTACTATTTAGTGCAGTTCAGATAGACAAAGGATCAAGTGCGATTTATTGTTGCCGACGACCAAGGGACGGACATTTTTTCTATGCCCTTTAAACTTTAAGACGGATTGCAAGTATCACGGTCAAAAGACATTACGCAATTATTGTAAGAGTGTGTGCGCGTGTCCTAAAACGAGTTAACGTATGCGTGTTTAGTATTCGCGAGTATGTATGCGTTTACCATTGTGATCAATTTGTATATGTAAGTGGTCCCTTGGACAAGCCGGATATAACTAATTAGGGATACTGCCATCAACGAGATCTCTTGTTCTTTGGTAAATGGTCATCGTGCATACTCCTTGACGCCGTGATATACAAGGTGTTCAGAGAATCGTGCGCGATGGGCGACAAAAGTAACGCCCTGTTAAATAGTCAAAGAAAGAGAATTTGAACAGGCCAGTGACAGTCCGGGACGCGATAAGGTCGCAGATAGGTCAGTGGCCTGTTTAAAATCTGCTTCGGTCAGATCGTGGTGCTCCTCTCTAGGGGCATACTTGATATGTCAACATCGAATTTTAACCCTTTGCGGGCGCGTGTCGGCTGGCAGTCGCCAAGCAATTTTATCGTTCTGCGACTGCGAATAATTTTTAAAGAAAGTATTACTCTCACAAAATATCAAACAAATTTTTACTGGACACAACACGTTTTCCTTAACTCAATTCATACGCTTTTACTATTCAGTACACAATTTTTATTCACAAGGAAAATTTATTCGATCCATCAAGAAGTATGCCAAAACTAATTCTCGTCCGCTAAGGGTTAATTTTGACCTTGTATGTGCTGTCAAGGTGATCGTCTTAAATGTCTCCGACTCTGAAAAAATTAGCGAAAACAGTTACGCAGCATTAAAGGTTCCACTTTGTCAGGGTAATTCAAGACGATGACCTTGACAATATATTTTAAAGACAAGGTTAAAATTCAACATTGGTATATCAAAAACTAGCCCTTCTCTGAAATAGGCCCTCTTTAACCGTTATCCGTACGGAACAACTCGTTTTTACTTGTTTTGCATTTTTTACTTGTATCGTTTCATCGTTAAACGATTTATTATTATTATTATTATTATTATAGGGCTTGCCATCTCGCCTCTCTTTGCATAAAAAAGATACATGACATTTGGCAAGTAAGGCGTTTCTCCTAGAAGATTGACCTGTCCTTCAAGAGTACTAGCTTTGGGTAGTTTGGCTATTGCCCCGAAGCTTTTCACATTCCCGTTTGGTATACATTCTTTATAATACTGTAATAATGGCTGCTCCCTCGTTCTCGGTGGAATACTCAAATTTCCTTGTTCGTTACATATTAACATAGAACCATGTCTTTTGCCCCTGTGATGAATGCAGCTCTCAGCAAATTTCGGGAAATATTTTTGCAGTTGAGTGAACAATGGGCCAATTCTCGTTATATCGTTGCGAATGATTTCACCAGGGTTTGCTGTTATTTAAGAACTGCTTCAAATATTTTTCTGGAGTATTTCTATCTGTTCTCCTTAAGTTTGAAATTAAAACATTCTATACTATTGGAATTAGTCGTTCTCTAACATCCGATGCGTCACGTGTGCGGGATGAAAGATATACATTTCCTTCATGCGTAAGTACGCCGATTGCATTTATCATGCGTCAAACTGGTTCTAGAAATATCGTCGCAGTTCTAGCGACTAAAGTGAGAGCTCGGTCCCCACTAAGTTTGTAGCACATGCCAGAGTTCCTGTTTGGCGAGGTATAGTTCTGTTGAATCAATTGTGTATTATAGTATCATAATTGGCTACATCTACTCACAACAGTTTTGAGATATTTCGGAATTTTAGTTTTTCAATAGTTAAACAGAAAATTTGAATGTATTTTTTACGAAGCGTAATACTAACAATAATTGATAATAATACTAATAATAATTAAAACAGATTTCAGTAAATAACCTAACATTTTTCAAAAGTGGACAGCGAGTTTTGATACTGTACTACTCGAGTGAAAATCGATACAGTGCAGACAGGGTGTTTCCGAAATCATACTACAAGCGGATGTTGATTCTACACGCAGAAACGAGTCGTAAAAAAGAAACAACATTTTATCGTTTGACGCCTCGTTTTCGAGAAAATCGAGTTTACAAATTCAACGAACATGCGTAATGTTAGTTCGGAGACGGTTGATGCGTCTATTCATAACCGACTGGTTCTATTTGCTGCAAATATTGGAGCACGCGAATCCAACGGGTTTTCAAACTCATTTTTCTCAAAAACGAAGCGTCATACAAAAAAATGTTGTTCCTTCCTTTCGACTTGTTTTTGCGTATAGAATTGCCACCCGGTCGCGTTTGTACCATGATTTCAAAAACACCCTGTATGTTGATGGTGGTTCTACGCCGCAACAAATAGCGACCGTTGCATACAAGTACTGTTCATTGGTAGGGGAGTCAGAATAGAGTGGGAACACTTTACGCAGTCATCATCTAATGTATGAACAGTAGGTTAAACCGGGGTTCCCGAGAGAATTCCTTTTCCCTTAGCAGTTATGTTATTATTTTATAATAACCTCAAAGCTAATTGTATTGTATGGTTAAACCTACTCCCACTCCCTATTTGTAACGAGTAGAGCAATGGCCGGCAAGCTCTCATTTCTTTCAAACCTATCGAAAATGTGGCATCGGTGACGCCTCGCTTCGTCTCAGCACCCTTCTTCTCATGGTAACTTTCTACACGCTTCTGCTGATACTGCTTTCCTGATAGCTCGGGTCGATTAGCGCCAGCCTCTATTTGTGGTCTGCGCTGTTGGGAAGGACGTATGGTATTGGTTATATGTTCATAACCTGAGCAAGCATTATAGTCTCGGTCCCTAGGATCCTCAATGATGTAAGAATTGCGATTCGCCATAGCTAACCGTAGGTCGTAACGTTGGTCTGATATCAAAACCAAAATTCGGTCATTAAACGATTTAATCTTTTTAAGCATAGAACCGTCGCAGCGTAAGAAAATATAGCAGGCAATGAACACAAATAATACTATTTGTTGTATTAATGAATGTAATACTAAAAAAAAAATCGGAAGAGACGGAACCTGCATTGCACGATCACGACTTTCGATGATAATTGTGTTATATCACTGTGATTTTGTCTGCGCGCGATCACACGGACGTCTGTGCAACGTTTTTTATGTAGATATGTAAACGTTTAAGTAATGAAGACGCCAAGTTCTGAATGTTCAGTGAACTGTCGAATGCGACACGTCGAATGATATTAAAGGATCATGTTCGGGACAACGTTTATACAATTAAAAAAAAACCTGGTTCATAAGCAACGGAACACAACACTGCTGTTAACTAAATCATACATGTATAATACTAAGTTTTCTACAAGCGTAGGGACACAATATGTGGATCGTAAACGGAAAAAAAGCGATCTGCTAAATTGAACAAAATTTGTATATTTTGTAAAAGCGACTGATAGTGCGTATTGATGTCACGGAATACTTGTGAGTTATTATACGTCTTCGTGGTCGTGGATATTTGGTGCCGATCGTTGAGTAAGAACCCAGATCGTCGTGTTGAGAGTTGACTATTTGTGAAAATAAGCTACTGTGAACCTCTTGTAAGCAACGAAAAAATTAGTTACTTTTGAATACGTACGAAGGGGGCAGGAAAGAAGTTTTGTTTATAATATTCTGTACAATATAGTGTGTATTTGACAATGAAACGATGAGAAAATACACGCGATTTGATTTAATTTCGTTCAATTTAATATTCTAAAAACCTCGCTTTTGACACCAAGCTCTTGACTGGTCAGTATTTTTTTTTAATTACAACCTGGCGTTTTTTTTAATAACGCGATATTTGAGAAACATAAAGTAACTATTCTATGGAAGTTTAAAATTATTCTAATAGCTAATATTTTGAAATTTGCTTTCCATTTACACATTTCCTAAACATTTCTATTAAGCAATGTTCAAACTTTTCAAGAACCGTACTAATAATCCTTTTATTTAACAATCCTTTTCTCACAGATTCTTATACATAAAGCACTTAATATAAATCTATATATCGACGTACAAAATTACAATGTAGGCATTAAAATACGCAAGAAAGGAACATAGTTGCTAAACGTTACTATTAGGTATACAAATTAATTCACAGCCCGCAGAATCATTCAGTAGTAACTTTATTTCAGATCCAAATCTTTCATCTCTTAAATTGAAGATTCAATAATTATTTATAAAATGGAGCGAATGCACAGGAAGAAGTGGAGATTATTTTTGACTGGAGAATGTATTTTGATTGTTTGTAAATAATTAACAATCTCAAGAAGAAAGGGCAACGAATTAATTTGTACACCTAATACATACATCGGAGCTTCGTCTTGCAGTATAAGGACTATTTAAACATCCCGCCTAGATTACGGGAAGCCCTAGAATATACCAAGGAATTTTCCAGGCGGACAGGCCGGTAATTGGCAAGCCTTCTCTTCCATCTCTGTCTCTGCGTTCGTACAGTCCTGTAAGCAGTATCGCCACCTGATTTGTCGTCCTTTTCCACAGGTGACGCTGCAACTGCTCCAGTCTGTCCACCTACCCCACTTCCGCTGGGATTTCTCAATTTCTCTACGATTACTTTTCGTGCTTGAAAGTATTTTAGCATCATTCTCGTGCGACGATCGCTTCTTCGCCGCAGCATTTTCATTTTTTTCCTTGACTCGATTATGTATGTCTCTCGTCCTTATTTTCTTGTCAGTCACGATTTTTGCTGTAGACGTTGGTACACACCTCTGAACAATCTTGGACGGTTCTTTGAAGTCCGCGCAAGTGGCGGTAACGTTTGAACACAAGTCGTCGATTGCACGAATTTCGACCCTCTTCTCCTGTTTGTTGTCCATGTTAACCTCGTCAATGTTTAAGTAATTCTCAAGCTCGTCTACCTTGAAAGAAATTGGATTTTTGTCGTACGAATTTGAACTTACATTTTAACTATGCAGTGACGACTATGAACTTTTCGAAAGTACTTACAAGAGTATCCAAAGTATATTTTCATGATATTTGAACATTTTTAGAATTTAAAAACTTGTATACTTGGAATAAGAACAATAGCTATTGTTAGTTACGGTACTTTAGGTAGTAATTACAATGGAAGATACAAAATTTATGAAAATAAGACTTTTAATATTCTTGTATTCAGAAATTCTAAGATTTTTAGGACTGACATGACTATCAGTTCGTGCCTTATAATGCCGCATAAACTTAGATAAATCAGTTTAATAAAAAAAATAAATAAAAAAAAGGTTGAACACTCTACTTACATTATTCGTACTACTGTTTTTAAAATGCTACCTCTAGCAGAAGATATTAAAACGACAATTTTTATTGTTGACGAAATTATTTGCGTGTTCTATTAGGTTATCCCAAAAGCTTCTTTCGCAATGCGCTTGTTTAATATCGTTAGGTAATACGAAGATATATAAAAAACATAATCATTTCCCAGATAGCACTCGGACGTCCAATGTACGTCCGTACCGGAGATATGTACGTCCCAGGGACGTACGATATGTCCGAGCTATGTCCGATTTATGTACCAGGTATGTCCGACAGAGGTCCCAGTTACATCCCAGTACGTACATAGGACGTCCCGCGCGGGCGTTTATTTGACGTTTGTCGGACATATAAAAGCGTGTTTGCACCTTAAAAAATTTTCTAAATATGTAAATATTGGTTTAAAAGAATTCTACAAAAATACCATTGATTATCACATAACTAGAAAAAGTGGAATTGATCAAATAAAAAAGAGTGGACTTATGCCTGGCGCGAACCTAGTATAAGCATATTAACAGTCGAGCGCCTAATGCGCTGACCCAACCGAGTTTTTGGTAACACGATTAATATTTTCAGATACTATGCGCGCTGATGTACGAGGTAATCGTAATACTAATCAAGTTAATTTCATTTTTCAACTATTTCTGTGAAATGTTCAAGTTTATCAGTGTCCAATAGACTTACAGAATAAATGAAATCTCACAATTTGAAGATTAGCTCATTTTTTCACGGAAGAAACGTCGAAAAATTAGTTTTTTCAAACAACGGCGCCGCGAACTTAAAAATCTGAAAAAATTCATAAACTATATTTTGAGTATAATAATAGAAACACAATATAGCATCCCAAAACGTACGAAATAATCTAAGTCCCACGTCCGTGGTACGTCCGAAATTTATGTCCGAGGGATGTCCCATGGACGTAAAAACGGATGTCCATGGAACGTCCGAAATTTATGTCCGGGGGACGTCGCACGAACGTACACGACGGACATTGGACGTATCGGACGTAAAACGGACGTCCTATGGACGTACGGTGCTATCTGGGTTGTTCATTAATGTTTCATTTTTTCACAAGCTTCCTATTATTTGCTCGTGCCATTTGTTTTCTTAAAAAACTAGTTATGAATTCACATTGAATGCATTAATCGAAAACGAAACAAACTTTCGGGACAATCTAATATTAAACCAAAAATAGTATTGTGTATATGTTAAATAAATACGATAAAATAGTTAACAATGACTAAATGAAATATTAGTAAAAGGATAAATGGTCTCATGATTTTAGCAAATGAGAAACAATATATTCTTCGGCGCTATGTGAAGATTATAAAAAATTTAACTAGTACAGCGAAGCATTACAATAATTTTTAATATCAAAGGTGGAGACGATACTGGAGATTGTGGATGACTGAACCTTCTTTTGAATCGGTGTCAAATATTTCCATACTGCACTATATACAAGCAAAGAAGTATATTCACTTTAATATATTAATATCTTTTTTTATCATTGTACAGTAGGACCTCGATTATTCGAACCTCTGATATATGAAGTTTTTAGTATCCCACCATGCTTTAAACATAAATAGCTTAACTTAAGGTAATCCATATAAAACACTGATTATTGTAGAAAAGAATAATATTATACTCTAGTAACTGTTCTAATATTCGAACAATCATGCATCCCTGTTTAGTTCAGATAATCGAGATTCTACTGGCATTGCCTTGAACGTTAGTAAAATTATTTTCTACGCAAAATGTTTGAATAGTTATAACTAGACTACGGATTTCATGCATTTATGACAAAACTGAGTAGATGCAATTTAAAACAGGACAAACATTAGGAGAATTTAAGGGCATCGTTGTAACTATTTGTTTTGAATTATTAACGAGAGAAAGAACTTTTTATTTGACTCCTATCCTTCGTTATCAACGTAGAAATTTTTTATTTTGCATGAAGACCCGGAATTTAGTTATAACGGCTGACGTTTGGTCTTGATTACTTTCTGCCACGAGCAGTACGAGTAAGTGTCAGTATTACCTACTTTAGTAACTAGCTTCTTCGCAAGATCTTTCACTTCCTCGATCGACCGCACCGCTCGACTAACTTCCACTTCATTATTTCCAGAGCTATCATCTTGGACAGCACAGTCTGTATTTGGTTCAAATTCTCGGATGTTTTCATAGAATTGTAGCTCGTCTTCGTCGCTTAGAAAACCGTGTCTCGACTCCTCGCTTTTGTCCCTCTTCGAGCGTACTTTCGTTTCGTCCGTGATTGGGTCTCCATTTTGAATTTCGTGTTCGACGCGTTGCATCAAAGTATTCAAGCTTTCTGATCCTTTACTCGTCTGGATGCTGCCTCCGTGCTCAGCCAAGGAGAGCGCCGAATTATCGGCGTTGATATTATTTTCAACGTTTTTGAATGTATCGTCGCGCAACGTCGCACGATTGTTCTCGGATACGATATCGATCGGTTTTATCGGGCTTACGGATCTACGGCGAAAATTGTTCTGATTATTTGTCTTAGACACTAGCTTAGCAAACCCTACGTGTGATTTACCGTCGACTCTCGCTTCGGTGTTCTTTCCCTTGCGGACCGATCTCGGTCGCTGCGTGTTTTTCGATCGAACGTTCTTTCGCGATCGTCGGGGATTACCCTTTGGATCGTTGTGCTTCTTACCCGCGTGTTTCTTTTTCTTCTTCGATTTGAAGTTCTTCTCGCGGCGGTCGTTCTTCGCCTTCCTTTTGATGCGCAGCAAGTCTGCCTTCAGATCGGCGATAGCTAAACTCGAAGGTTTTCGACACTGTGCGTTCGATTCTTCTAATTTGTCCGAACTGGCCGATTGTTTCTTCTCTTCGAGCAGTTTCTCGGTTTCGTCGGCCGACAAATTCTCTTCGTTGATCTTCGCCGAATCTTGCTTTTCTAAGCTCCGTTTTCTTTGAGCTCTTTCATGATTATTTCGCTTTCTTCGAACCAATCCTGTAGGATCTTTGAGAACGGCTTCTGAATTATGTTGATTCGATGCTGCGATATATTCTTTGGACGATGCACGATCTTCTGTTGGAACAATGGATTCTGCGTTCTTTTCTGTATCATCAACAACTTCCTCGGTCAAAAACGATTTCTTATCATCGGAAAGTTCATTTCTGTCAGATTCGTCGTTGCTATGTGATAAAAGTTCTGTGTACAAATTCTTCTCAGCTTCCCCATTATTTGATTCTATGGGACGATCGTTGGCATAATATTCCTGCGAATTGATTTCTCGTTTCGCATCGATCGACACGTCGCTGTCGTCGTTTTCACCGATGTAGTCGTATGAAATTTGAGGGAACGAATCGGCCAGGTCTTTGAAATAATTTTGTTGATACGCGGAAGGGGAATTTAGGTATGATTCTGCTCTTTTCACTCGCACGAGTGTCTTCAACGAATCTGGATCTTCGATGTCGTTTAGTAAAACTGGATCGTTGTAGTCTGATAAGGTTCTCCGATAAGGATACTGTCCTTTGTCAGAAAGTGAACAGAGAGTTCGTCGTTTCCATAAATACTCAGGGTGACGACGCACTTTTAGAAATTCTGGCAGTGTGTCGTTCGAAGCATCAAATAACTTTGTGGTATTATAAAGACTTTTAACTAATACATTTTTCGAATAATCTGGATTGCAATTCTTGTTGATGCCTTTCTTGTTAGCTTCGATGCAGATTGATGCAGTTATCGATGATGAACCGAGTAGGCTTGTATCGTTCGAAGAGTGTTTGAAGTTTTGCAGAATATATTCGAAACTTAGGATGTGGTAGTGAGCATTTCCCAGCTGGCCATTATTGCGATGGCAACGATAATCGTGATGGTAATGGCAAGAATCGTTAATACTACTTATAATGTTGTTCTTTGTGGTTATGCTAACGGATACGACTGACAGAAGGATTGTGAGCACCCAAACACCCGTGTAAATCGACACTTTCAGCATCACACGCGTTGTTACACGTTGATCTATGTTATGTCACTCATTGGTAGCCTGTACATCACTTTTCGACGGGTTACCGTTCACGAGGAATTATTTGAGTAATTATTGGCCCTCGTTTTTACATCTCTTGTTCATACGATTTCATCAGTATCGATTTAAATAGAACATATCGATGTAATTATGGGACACATTCAGACGTTTCTATTAGAGATTATATAAAACTTCCGTACAAATAAACTGTCGAAATCTGGTTATCGACTTCCATAAATATATTAAATAACATTTTGTGTTTTACAGAAAAAGCAAAATTTAAACAAATATTTATAACATTTCAAAAGCAACAAAACGGTCTTGTGTTCGATGTGAAAGTTTAACTAAGTGATTCATTCGTTAAAAGTGACTCATGAGTTCCATTAATTATTTTCACTACAGCATTAGATGGTGAAATAGATAAAGGAATGCTTGACAACACTGTTCGAAAACACGATTGTTACAAACATTCAGCAGATAGAAGCAACAATAGTTTGTATGCGTGGTTTAAAACGCTTACTAAAATGAGAAATAATAACAGTATTAATCAAAGAAACATTGGCTTTTAATGTCTATAAACAAAGTATATACTAACAAAAATGTCTACTAACCGGAATTTGTCTTTATCCATGCCCATCGAAATTTAACATAATGCCGTCATTCAAAAAAGTTCTACGACCCATGTCTTAAGCAGAACCTATCAAAAAGTTCCACAAGGTTTTCGATCCCTGAAATAAGTTTGTAATATTTTATTTACTGTCAATTTCATATCTAATAGCTTTTTTTAAATAAATGATCAACAGTTGAGAACTTCGTAATGAATTGGCCAAAAGTGACAATTCCGTTTATAATCCAGCAAATTATGTGGATGACTATAGAGTAACAGTTCCTTCTGAAAATATTTTTTGAAAGAATATTATCGAGCTTTTTTAAGGTACAACTCAGATATTAAAGAGTATACAGGGTGGGGCACTATAAACAGGTCACCTGAACAACTCGCTTGCTTTTGAAGATAGAAGAAAGTGCATCAGACCAAACTTACTTGATATGCGTGTGACCATTTATTACTTCCTGATCGACCAATCCAACGACCTTCAAATGTTCTGTTCAGTAATTCTGTAACATTTCGTGCTAAATGAGCAGGACATCCGTCTTGTTGGAACCACATGGACTGTCGCATGTCCAGTGAAATGTCCTCTAACAATTCTGGAAAAACCTCTTTTAAGATTCTCTCGTATTTATGACTATTTAGCGTGCCATCAATGAAATATGGACCAATTTCAAGTTCAAGGTCGTCATTTTAAATACTTGAAGTAGCAGTGAATACGTAAATAACATGTTACATGTAAATCGTCGTAGTGTTCGAAGAGTGCTTTGAGACACTTTATTTTCTATTGCAGTTGATCTTGCGTGACCTTGAATGACCTTCATAATAGGTCATTGGATTCGTCTTGAAACACACTATCAGAATGTAAATAAAAAACCATACCGTTCCATTTAAAAAAACAGAGTTGACCTTCATATCTCCTTGACGTCTCCACCTATAAAGAAATTAATGACATCAGATTACGAGCGCCTCGATATCAAGTAAGTTTGGTCTGATACATTTTCTTCTATCTTCAAAAGCAAGCGAGTTATTCAGGTGACCTGATTATAGTGCCCCACCCTGTATATTAGCAGACTTTTGGTAGATAAAGTGTTAATGGAAAACAGGACAGGATGAAGTGAGAATAAAGACGAAAATGACAAGTATACAATAGAAACATTTATTCATAGAACCCGCTGCGAAGGTACAACGGAATTTTTGATATTCTAAAGTTCCTTACCCACTTCTTATATAGAAGTTAGGTACAATCCATACGAATTTCGTGGTAGTAAATCGATTCTTTTCATTTCGCTTGAAGATTTAATTCGCATGGATCATTGTAATAAGTGCACACGAGACACAGATAGGTGAACGGCGACACGCAGAAACCGTGGGGGTCGAATATGGCGCCGGAAAATATAAGAAACATTGAACGGATCATGGGTGTCGACCCCAGCAATTTCTGATGACCCGTCGAAAATTTTTAGATGATACTTTGTTGAGGAGAATGGTGGGTGCGTACAAGTGATAGATTACACCCGATATTACGATTCGAGAAACACGCACGTATGTTCGATTACATTAGTGATGTTTGTTTTCTGTGAGCAACTTGACTTAGTTGTAACCTTATCGAAGGGTTATCTACACTGTGAACAAAGTTTCGTCTTTTACACGTTCGAGGCCTTTTTCCATATGGAAATGATAACAGATGATCAATAGGTGTCTTTCGCTATGCGTATACAGTAAGGAACGAATCAATGCAATGAATAACCTAGATTAGACGAATTAATGCTAGTCAATTATCACCGCCAAGTATCGAATTTTCGTTTTTTTTAAATATAATTATTAAGTATAATTACAATTGGACGTCTTCGTTAAAGTGTTTCAATCAATACAAGCTTTGAAAATGCTATAAGTATTATTATTCTTGTTAATTCTGAAAGACTGAATTTTCACAAAGACTGAATTATTCTGAAAGACTGACTTTTCAGAAAGTCTGAATTATTCTGAAAGACTGAATTTTCAGAAAAAGGAACGTCATATGATTTTCGATGGTGTTCCCTTCTAAACTACACAACAATATTGCATTTGTAATAATAAATAAATTCTTATTTTTATTTATTTCGAATATTAAGATGTATTATAGAATTTGGACCTTGGTAAATTTATCCAATGTTACTAATCATCGTATAAATCAGACGATAGTGAAAGA
Organism: Sphecodes monilicornis; assembly: GCA_913789915.3. Classification (NCBI taxonomy): domain Eukaryota; kingdom Metazoa; phylum Arthropoda; class Insecta; order Hymenoptera; family Halictidae; genus Sphecodes; species Sphecodes monilicornis. Next base: position 19,086,996 of record OU565285.1, read on the forward strand.
TATATCGTGGTATTTTTAAACTAAGAATCTAAGTTTGGAGCATATGTCCACAGAGTAATTAAAAAAATATTTGATCTAATGTGTATGAAAATTGTTTAAATGTAGATTTTTTGACGTTAATTTACCCGGATTCTCCGTTCAAGAATACTTAATAGAAAGATCAATTAACATTTTATAATATTACGGAAAATCGATAGGAAAATTGATCGGATTTTTGTAAAATATTCTGGTTAAAATAGCTATCTCTCAAATTTTCGGCAACAATTGCGTTAATACAAATTCGAAAATAAAATAATTCAATACTTATATTTACATAACATTTGTCACCATTATGCGAAGCAGAATACGTTCATAAACTGTTGCAACTTATTTTTAAAAATCTTTATAAATATCCTAAATATCTTCCTTAGTGTCATCGAATTCTAAGGTATTTATAACTTGTGTATTCTGAACTGATTTAAAGTAATTATTTCGTTTTTAGCATTAATTACTTGTGTACCTTGAACAGATTTAAAGTAATTATTTCGTTTTTAACATTAATTACTTGTGTACCTTGAACAGATTTAAAGTAATTATTTCGTTTTTAACATTAATTACTTGTGTACCTTGAACAGATTTAATGTAATTATTTCGTTTTTAATATGAATTACTTGTGTACCTTGAACAGATTTAAAGTAATTATTTCATTTTTATAATTTGTGTATAATTAATTACAGATTACTTTGAACCTGGGTAGATAATATATGTAGCAAGAACCAAATAATGATAATAATATATTTGTTTTATAGATACTAGATACTCAATTGAGCGGTATTCATGATTATATGTTGGACTTGGTCCAGTTTTACATCAGATCATAGATCTCATAATTCATTGAATATTAAAACGAATTAAACTTGGTTTCATTGCACTAATCCGAGCCCCCAAGGATATTCCTCATCGTATCCGATATGTTTTACACCCAACACTTATTCTGATTTTCTGTTTTAAATGGGTGCTCACTCTGTTTTGTCCAATGTCGATGCTAAAAGTGCATGTGTTTTTTTTTTGGTGCAATGAAAGGGAGATAGGGGAAGACGTATGAAGATACACAGCCGGGTTTACACACAATTATTCTTTTCTTATAATATAGGAGTGCCACCGTTTAGAAAAGACCTCTATATTATCTTGATCGTCCTTTTTGCTTTATCTGGTCTTTTAAGGTATACATGATTGAGGGTTGTTATTGACCGATGTGAAATATATTTCTTTCTTAAAAACAAAAAAAAACAAACAGGGTTGAATTCAAATACACCTTGGGTTTACAGAATTTTTGTGGTATCGTGATTTTGTTATCAGTTCTATACATAGCACTTCGAAATGCACCTGAATAATATCTTTATATCTGACAAATATACCGTAGCCTTTTATGCCATTTTTATACGATTCTTATTCTGTATAAAAGCTGAATACAGACAACCAATCGTTTAATGAGGAGATTCTCAAGCTAAAGGTAAAATCAAAATTCTCTTAATCTTCATTCAATTTTGGTTTCATTAATTTTTTTATGTTTGCTTATGGCACAGGATGGATTCGCAGTGTAGTGATACAAAATAATTGGAATTCCAGTGTCTCCCTACAGTTTTTCTTATAGAGAATATTCTTTCAGTTGTAATTGTTCGAACGATAGTAAAGCACAAAGTGTTAACTCTAGAATCGTTTTTTGAGTCCACAACTTTTTCACGTACAAATTCTATCCTCAGAGAGAAACATTAGAGCAGATTCGCTTGATCTGTATAACTTCATAGTCGTTCCGAAGAGCACAAAATTTCATCATGAAATACATTATAATTCGGTCCAGTTTTCTATATTCTAATGAATCCAAATGCTATTTTTTGCAATCTCGGATACAATGAAAAGTATTCGCGTTTTACGAAAAATTACTGGGTAATTACGTTCAGGGGAGGCACCTCGGACGACCTTGATCCTGACATATAGTGGCCGAAATAATAATAGGTTCACTGTACAAACTTCCTTGTTATTGTTCTTATTTCTGTCTACGTTGTGAAACATATCTTGCGGTGTTTGTTATTGTTTTTAATGGGTGTGGCCTATTCAGGGATTGGTCACATAAATTTCGGCATCGAAGATAGTTATCCGTGGTTTAGTAGCAAATGTATTGAAAGTTATTGTGTTAATAGAGCGAAATAATCATAGGTTCACAGTGATTTATTAAAGAAATATTTTTGATAATTTATAGTTTGAACAAACTTTATGATGTAAAAACAAAACTAATTCATGTTTATATTTCAATATAAATTATATAATCATTTAATGCTTTTAGAGCATAATTGATCATGGCAAGCCTTTAGATGATCATGAAAAGGGATTAACTAGTGCTTTCAAGGACATGAATCTCTCAAACAGAAAAATTGCAGAAAAGATGCATAGATCTTTAAATATTGTGAACCATTTTGTACAATTAGAAGATAAATATGACTCCAAAAATATACAGGGTGTCCCACATAAATGGGAACACCTAAATATCTGTTGTATTTACAATCCTATCAGAAAACTTCAGAGGACAAAGTGCCACTATTGTAGGGGACAAATATAATAGTAAAGAAAAAAATTTTTTATGTTGTGTTTTTTAATGAAATTTCAAGGTCACCGATGTTTTTTTAAGTGGAATAGTATATTTTTTTACGATAGCATGATAGACAATAAAAAACTGAATTTAGCGGATACCACCTTTTTGACCTTGAAATGACCTTGAGCAAGAATAATCATGTTGGAGCGGATAAAATGTGGAAGTTGAAAACTTACGTGTTTCAGCAAACATTACGCGTTGTTTACGGCGGGTTGACCTTTACATATCATAATAAATGTTCGAAATGTTGACCGTCCTCATTTATGCAATATTGCAAACTTGCATTAAATGATCTGTAGGCATTGTCGATTTCCTGAGACGTAATTGAAGCACATGCTGCATTAATTATTACGATTTTTAGAACTTACACTACCGGTATTTTTAAATTGTTTTACCACAACGGAAAATGCGTGTAACGAAGAATAAATACGATTCACAAATTTTTCACGATACAAATGTACTGCTTGCCTCAAAGATTGGTGGCTTTCGCCATAAGTGAAAACCATATCGATACGTTCCTGTACAGTATAACGCATTGTTATCACTTTCACGTTTCGAATTCGAATAATGCAGAACGAACAACGTACTTATTCTAACCGATTAACCTTCCGTTAACGATCTCAATGATACATACTCTAACATAAACATACGCGGTTTACTATAAAAAATATTTCAAACATTTATTGTGGTTTGTAAAGGTCAACCTGACGTAAACAACGCGTAATCTTTGCTGAAACACGTAAATTTTAAACTTCTACATTTTATCCGCTCCAACATGCTTATTCTTGCTCAAGGTCATTTCAAAGTCAAAAAGGTGGTATCCACTAAATTCAGTTTTTTATTGTCTATCATGCTATCGCAAAAAAATGTACTATTCCATTTAAAAAAACATCGGTGACCTTGCAATTTCATTAAAAAACACGACATACAAAATTTTTTTCTTTACCATTATATTTGCCCCCTGCAATAGTGTCACTTTGCCCTCTGAAGTTTTCTGATAGGACTGTAAATACGACAGATATTTAAGTGTTCCCATTTATGTGAGACACCCTGTATATAAGCCATCCAAAGAAGTTAATTCAGTGAGATAAATGAATGGTTTTTCATGGAGCTCACAAAAGTAACTTGTACGGGTAGTAAATAAAGATAAAATTAAATTTCCCAATTGTTATACGACGTATACATCAAGTTTTAGAAAGGAGTAAAACACTTGTGACGTGTATAAAACGTCACAAAAGACTCCTCTAACTGAACTTCACAAAGATGAGATATTAGAATTTACCCAAGATCACTTATCATGAGCTAAAAAATGGAAAAGTGAGATTTTCTTAGACGAGAAAAAATTTTATCTAGACGGTCCACATGGTTAGTACTACTGATGCGATTTGCGCGATCAAAAAGAGATCAAGAGGTTATGATTTCGGCAGCGTTTGGCTATAACGATAAGACTCCAATCATGTGGTTTCCGCCAAAGGCCAATGCTAAAAAGTAACAAAAATTGTTACACAATGCGCTAGGTGAATATGGTGACAGAATTGTCTGACCAAATTCGATTTTCCAACATGATAGTGCCCATATTGCACTTGTAGAATCGAGTAAAAAATAGTCCGAAGTAGCCAAACTGCAGTTGCAAAGTGATTTTGCCGTGGCCATAAAAAATTTGAACCTTAACCCAATTAAAAACCTTTGATGCACTTTAGCTCGTAAAGTTTGCAGTAATAGGAAACAATGTTACAGTGTAAGTCAATTACAAAATAGCATCAGAGAAGCGTGGTATCAGATGAGGACAGAAATATTGCAAAAATTAATAGATTCGATGTAAAGAATACTTAAAACCATAAAAAACAATGCAGGATCAATTAAATACTGAATTGTCTTTGCCTTTGTCATATTGTTGAAATTTTAAATAGAAAAACATTGAGTGAACCTATGTTTATTTCGCACATAAGTTTCCAATGTTGTAATTCAAATTTTCGAACCATGTTAATAATAATTATACTTTTCAAACAAATTGTGTATGTTACTAATTACATTATAAAGAATCACGTACTGATAAATAAAATTAGAAATATAACATAAGAAACACCATTACATTGCAAAAATAAAGTGAACCTAACATTATTTTGGCCACTGTATGTTGTGAAGAACAACATTCTGGACAACTTTTCTCTATAAATCTATCCGTCGCTTGGAATTAGTTTCCGAGATAATTGCAAAAAACCTTCGTTAAATTTTGGTTCTAAGTATACTTTATTCTCGTACAAGCTGTCAAAAGGAGACATAGTCCAAGTTTATTTTTTTAACTTTTTTTTATAGAAAACGAGCGACGGCTAAACACTCAAGGTGGTGTTAAGTCTGGGTTAGGTTTGGTTAGATTACCAGATCTAACCCAGACCTAATACCATCTTGAAGTCGTCCAATTTCAAAGAATGTCTTTGATAACATATGTCAAATCGAAAATCACATTCATGTAGATACTGGCAAATTGCAATATGTAATATCGGTATATTTTTGTTCATAGCTTTTTAATAAAAAACGAGCGACAGCTAAAACCTCTTGGGGGTTACTTAGAAAGGTGACCTTGACAACAGATGTCAATACAGTATATTGTTTTAGCCATCCACACTTAAAATAACTGCTATATTTTCAAAACTTCTTTTGTTTATAAGTTTTTAAAAAACAACGATCGCCGGCGAAAACCTTTAGGGTGTTCTCACAACATATGTCAAGGTCAAGGTTATCCGAGGTGCCTCCCCTAAACATAATATTTACCAATTACTGTTTCAGTGTCTATATTGAAAATTAGTGAATAAAGACAAACACGAGTCCATACGCATCTTCTTCAGCGTTTCTGTCTTCTTGTATAAAAAGTCTAACCTTACGTATCTACACGGAAGTATAAAAATGATTAAACTTGATCTACAAAATCATACGTTACGAATATGCTTTTTTCAAAATAAAATTTTATTTACATTTTATCAGTGCTATAGATCGAATTTGTGTCTGCGTGAAGCTCCAAATGAAAACGGGACTATTAACTAGTGATTACCTTATGTTTAGCCCTCGGACGGCGGATCATTTTTGCAACTATACAGGGAGTAGCCGCTATACGGTGGTACAACCCGGCAGGGGATGATGTTACATTTAAAAATAAGTAGAAAAAAAGAATAACATTTCTTCGTTTGACGCCCCGTTTTCGAGAAAATCGAGTTTGAAAATGCAACGAATACATGAGTTATTAACAATAAACGTACCACGATAGGTCAAATGATCGGTTTCACATTTTTATTTTATAATTGTTGAAATTACAGATGCTTCGATTAGAAATGATTAAATATTTTTCATCATTCAGGCACATATTATAATGAAAATTGCCAAAAATCTAAATGAATTCAGTTTTGTAATTTTTTTAAAACCATGTATACCAGTTACATTTTGTGCTCAGTACGCTTAGTGTTAAATGGGAATTGTCTGAGGCGTCTGATCATGATCGGCCAATTCTACTCCCTGCATGTACAAAAGCACGCAAACCCGATGGATGTATAAACTCGATTTTCTCGAAAACGAGGCGTCAAACGAAAAATTGTTATTTTGTTTTTTCGTCCTATTTTTAGATGTATAACTATCTCCTGTCCGATTGCACCCTCCGTTCGGCTACACCTTGTATAATTGATGATGTTGCGAACATAGCTTTATTTATCAATTTTTTAAATCATATCTTTAAATCATATTGTTGTCCCTAATGTAACAGCTGTTGATTTAATCCCTTGCGCTATAACATTGAGTTGAATTCAATAAATATGTATATTATGAACACTCGAATGGTGATTTATGGCACCAGTAAAAATTGCCATACCGTTATTCAAAACAGTTTTCATATTATCAAATTCGTCTGAATTCTATAAATTACTAAAACTTTAAGTATTGTATCAGGTCCAATTTCATGCGCACAATGCAAAAAAGATTCCACAAAATGAAAATGCTCTAGGTTGAAAGAGATGTTTAGATTTTGGAATTAAATTGCTTCGAATTGCAAAGGGTTAATTTCTTTTAAGCTGAAAGTTTGACTCACTGCAATCATAAAATAAATCGTAGTGCAAGGGGTTCATTTAATTGCCGAAAACTGCGTAATCAAAATGACGATTTTGATACTCCGAGTCAAAATAGACCGAGGCCCCGCCGTCGTACGGTTAACAATAAATTAGTAAAAACAAGAACGGTTCGTCTGAAGATTGATCATTGGCACAGCTGTGTAGTCGTTCGAACAGTTACAAGGCGGCCGTTTGCGGCACGATAAATTAAAAAGTAATTCCGCGCGATTCTGTGATCTAAACAACGAAATCTATGATCGAGCAAATTAGGTGTTCGAAGTCGTGTGTCGTCTCCGCGAGACTTCGTTCGAGGTAGGTTCCTTTCTTTAACGTTATTCTGATTGAGCATCTAAAAGGGACAGACTGTGCAGGTGGGCGGGTGTCGCGAGTGTCCAACAACGGTCGGCCGTTCCACCGATGATCGCCCATGAATGTTCCCGAGCCTGATCGCGATTATGTCCCATCCGTTTGTCGAGAGAATGGGAAACCGAGATCTTCTTCACGACGAAGCGATTCGCACGCAATCGCGAAACAGAGCAAATCGATAGAACGATCAAACTTCCATTGCTCGTGGCACGGAGTTTATATCGAGCGCACAGCTGCCGGTTGTGTCAGGTGAATCCTGAAGGTATTCTTCGGATGGCATTATTCCTGAGGTTCTCATCTCGTCCCTCACTTGCTCCACCTGAAACACATTACCGTAAGTAGAGTAAACACAGGCACAGTCAACCATTTTATAACACGATACAGTAATGCCACGATATATCTGAAAGAGACGCGAGTGATATTTTTGAAAAATTTATCAAAATTTTTTGTTTCTAGTTCTTTTATTATGAAACTTTTATCATCATATACGTGACGTTTTTCTGATTAAAATAAGACCAAACACGATACAATTTCGATCATATTTACTTGTTTAATCTACGATACAGTAGAACCTCGATTATCCGAATTTTCTTTTATTCGAATACGTGTTTTTCATATTAAACAGTTCAACGTAATGCGTTCTACACGACACGATTCATTATAAAAATCAATAAAAATTCAATCTAACACTGTAACTAAGGAATTGATTTATTATCCGAACGTCGGCATCCGCCCGATTAGTTCGGATGATTGGTGTATCGTGCATTAAACGAGTAAATAGAATTCAAATTGTGTCGTGTTTGATGTTACAGTATTTCATCGATAATCGTCGCCACCACGGTTCCGGTCGGCGACAATTAACGTTCAGATAATACTATTCTTTGACTTGTGCCGAACGTAGAAAAGGACAGCGAAGCTCGAGAGGCCTCGGTCGCCGAGAAGTGTAACATAATACGGGTCGAGTATGTCGGTGTGAAAACAACACCTAACTCAGTGACAAAACTTCTATATTTTTCATTATTTTTTTATGGAACTTTTACCAACATATTCGTGGCATTTTTGTAATGAAAATGATACCAAATAAGATATAATCCTGATGGTATTTACTTGAGTAATAGACGATGAATGTTTCGGAAAATTATTGTAAATATGATCCGCATTATATCGTGTTTGGTATTATTTTAATCAGAAAAATGCCACAAATATATTGGAGAAAGTCTCATAAAAAAATAATTAATAATAAAAAAGTTTGTTATTGACATTACACTGTGAGGACACATGGGCCTTTAAACCAGGATCGCCAGATCAATCCAAAGCTGGGTTGATTTTCCTCTCCTCCTTTTCCCCTTCCATAATCTCATTCCACTACATGATCACACTCCAACGTCCCCCACTAAGACCGTAGACTGGTCACGTGACGTCCCGCGCAATGTGTTACATATTACTCTGGTCATCAGAGAGGTGGTAAACTGTATTCCCCTCGATTTAACCGATCTGGCGACACTGCTTTGAACTATGCCGCCGACTGCGACTTTCCGCGTCTCTCTTTTTCCCATGCGCTCTCCTTCCTTGCGCCCGAAACTTTCATCGTCCATTACTCAAGTAAATATCATCGCAATTATATCTTATTTGGTATCATTTTCATTAGAAAAATGCTACGAATATGTTGGTGAAAGTTCCATAAAAAAATAATAAAAAATAAAGAAGTTTTGTCATTGGATTTGTAGTGATCTCACCGATATACTCGACCCGTATTATGTTACACTTCTCGGCGACCGAGGCCTCTCGAGCTTCACAGCCCCTCAGGGGGTATACCCCGCGGAAGGAGGGATTGTTTTGCGACAATTATCGTTCAGAATTTAACGACCATTAACGATGAAATACTGTATATCAATCAAATAAACTGCCAAAAATGTGTTGGTAAAAGTTTCATAACAAAATAATTAAGAGACTAGTATCTGATAAAGAAATGACGAACTCTTATGGTAATTGTGTATATTAGTTTTCCAGAAGTGATAAATAATCATTCCCACAATTGAGCATCAGTTAAGCACCCATTATTGAAAGAAAACTGTTTTTAGTTTTCGTCGTGTGCAAAAGTTTCTGGAACGTGAATCGAATAGTTCAACATTGTACTGGTAGTAAGTCAAAGAGTGTCACGTCTGTGGGATTGCACTGGATTGTTCAAAAATAGTTTACTAAATATAACATAATTATGTGTAATTTACTAAATAGCACATATAAAAGCTACTTAAAAATAGTGCAAAAACATTCGTTAAATACTGCAGTAGTCAAAGAAGCCATAATATTGATTGTTTTAGAACCACAGTGGAGATACTTTCGTGCAAACCGTCAAACGGTTATGTTAAATGTTTTTGTTGCAACTTTGTGTTGATTCACCGAAACACTTTTCTAATATATTGGTCTATTCGACGTGTTGCAATTCAATTTTCCAAGTTCAAAACAATTCTTTACGAAATTCGATTCACATGATTGAAAGGGAGTCGGAAAATAGTTTGTTCTGTCGTTTCGCTTTTCGTTTACGAAGGAGCGTTGCAATATTTTCTAGAAGAATGGCAGAATTCGAACCTGTCGAAGGACTCTCAGCAAATTGAGACCAGCAACTTTTTTCAAGTCACGCACGTTCCACTTCCCACTTCGAAGGAGTTCAGCGAACAATTCTGGATATTTGGAGACATCCTCGAGACCTCGTGGTGTTCTGTCAGCAAAATCGATTATACTTCTGCGTCAAGTACATCGAACCAGTTTAATAACAATTGAGGACATTTCTGGAAAAAGGGCTTATAAGTTTTTGCGCCTTTTTTAGGTAAATTGTCTGTAATCAACTATTATATATCTAAAAATGTTCCCCTAAAATTTCACTTTAATTTTCTAACAATTGAGACAGACCCATACACTGCTGTTTCTTTACTCGTGCTCGGTAAAGAAAAACAGCAAAAAGGGCCATTCTTTGCACTACATCATGTTCCGATACATTCACAAGGTTGAATCTATGAAATAATCGATATAGTGTATACGAATTTAAAAAATATCAAACTTTCTTCTGTATATCATGCACCAGTAAAAAAAGGAAAAGAAAAAGATGTTTGTGACTTATATAAATGTTTAGATGACGAAAATTATTCAATAAATACGCTAAAATGTGTGAATAAAGCAATAAATCATAGTTGATTTACTCTAAAATGTTCATTCTATTAGTATTTGTGCAGAATATATTTCTTTTGTATTTCTAACATATCTCTATCGTATTTATTATTCAATTTCACTCTTCAGCCATGATTTATGGAAGAGGGACCCGTACGGCTGTTGAAATCTTTTAGTTTATTATTAAAATGGTATTATTGTACATTGCACATTTGTATTATACACTTTATAACAGGGATGGGCATTTTTGTCTCAATTAAGACAAAACCGTCCCCACCACAGCGCCGACTATCCCCAACCAGCATCCGCCGTTACCATACAGGACAGAATTGCTTCGCCCGTCGCGAACAGTGCGCAGGCCTCGCGCATGAAAGAGAGGTTGGTGGGAGAAGCAGGCGTTTGAGGGGCTCCACCCGTGCCTATGCTTGCTTCATAAGAATAGCAATGTTTTTAAGAGACACGAAATTAACAATTCAAGCATGATAATATAATGGAAAAACAAAAACTTCTAACGCGATTTACTCCATTCGTCATTTTCGCTTATGGGCCTTTTTTCCGGAAAAGTCGTCAATTGTTGTAGAAGCAACTGCATATTCTCATCTTTATGAAACTTCTCTCATTTTATAACATGAAATTGTATATTGCAGTATAAAAATACGTCTTATTAAATTCTGGTAATTTTTCTATGATTCCCTTTTTCTAAAAAGTGGCTATTTTCAATCTACAGGGTGACTCAGATAAGTGTGCCACTTAAATTACATGTAAATTATTTGGTACATGAAAAAATGGTTAAAATGAATGTTGTCTGGTTTCAAGAGTTCTAAACGTGAAACTGTCCTTGCCTACATTATATCATTCGAGGCGTTTAAACTGAATTATTTTTTTGGGCCTTCCGAATTTGTTTTCATGACTTTTTTTCTGGTAAAAACGTAAATCCTATACTATAAAGCTCAATTAATGCATAAACTCGAATTTTTTGAAATTGTCACATGCGGTGTTTTTCCTTGCAACCACAGATGTATCACTTGCACTTACCAATCGTCTAAAATTGTAATGCAGAAAATTTTTAGCGTTACTTGAATTCAAAATCATCTATAGAGAATATCTCGGTAACTATTTTTTATTCTGGGTTCAATTCTCTCTTCAACCGCGAGATTGAAATTTACCCGTATCAATAAAAAATCTCAAGGTGATCTTTATATCAGGATAAAAAAGCTAAATAGAAAAAACATATTATCACATTGTATGCTACTTTTAAAGCCATGTAATTTTCGTTTCAATAATTTTTTCATATACGAAATACTTCATATGTAATTTAGGTGGCAAATTACACGATTTCACCTTGTATAAATACAAAAATCAATTTTCTATTTATACGTTTATTTCACTGGTTGATGCATTTTTATGAGAGCGAGTATTCCCTTTTGTAATTCGTTGCAAGTGAGATTCGTCGAATTCTTTTTGTGAGCAGACAGAAAAAGCCATTCTAATTGAACGACCGCGATCTCCATTGGATCGGATGATATATTAATCAAATTGGATTAACCCTTCCGCTCGAAAACAATAGACTTCTTCTTAAAAGCTAGCACCTCAAACAGATAAATGGCCACCATGTTTTGAACGAACAAGAAAAAGAATTTATGATCGTATAATTAGATTACGAGGTTCATTTATTCCCCTTTCGCTGGTTTACAATAACTTGTACAGATACGATAAATTTCACGATGCGACCACTAAATTCTGTCCACAGGAAGGTGTACGCTGGTCCCGGTGCACCCATAGGGCGATAAATCTTTTCGAGGTAACACTGCCGTAGCGAAAAGGTTAATTAGAGCCATGCAGAATTCCCTTAATTAAACTTACAACTCAAATTTGATCTCGACTCTCGTAATGTTTCAGATTCGAATGTAGGTTTACCACCTTAGAGGGATACTGTTAAGTCGCTGGAAAATAAACTCCTGTCCATAAGTATGACAGACACTTCACAAATCCATAGGAATCGTGTGTATTTATGCTATAGTATCACATGACTATTCTTTGATACATAAAAATAATATTTATTGAACATGCTTTTAGAATAGAGGAAGCAGAGTGTGTGCTATGCGACGTGTATCATACAATTATAACCAATAAATTATGTAAAAATATATAAATTTCTTGTTCTCCTATATGTATATCCTTCTCTTTTTTAAATAATTTATTCTTATAATATACAGTGTATGTTGCATATATATATACAATTCTTACCACCGAATAATGTAAAAATGTTTAAATTACTATTTCGTCTGTATATCCTCCTCTGTTATGAAATAACATATCTTTAATCAAAATATATTTAACGTTTTTAACATTGTCCACAACATTATTAATTCATTATTTTATCTAATTCATTTCAATATTGAGAAACAGTAGATGTGTGACAAAGTTATCTAAAATTTGATATCCTTCGTGTAATTTATAAATATAATCTATATTTATTATTTGATAATACATAATGCTTGTGGCACTCAAGAATAACATCAAGATTGTATCCTAACACTTATAGACAGAGACGTATGTTTCCACAGATTATTATTTAAAACTTATTCAATACTAACATTTGTAATGCACAAAATTTAATATTGCACATATTACACTATTAAAACTGTATTGGAATTACATATTAAAGTGTTAATACAATCAAATATGTTTTGTTTTCTTTTTAATTTCAGGAATTTTATAACATTTATCAAGGCATGCTCATTTTTGACAATTTTGCACCAATCAGAGCGCGGCCAAAACTCGCGCCAGTCAACAAAATGTATTTTTCCTTTCATCAGATTTTTATAAACTAGGTTGAGAAAATGGCAATTTGCATAAAGATCCTCAGTCTAATTTTAACAATAAATTTCTAAACGACAACCTACCTATACTGAATTTTTATTGCTTTTTTATATGGCAAGGGGTTAATCAAAATCAGTTAGTACAATCTTGGTTTTTCTAACTGCAAAGAATTTTGCTTTCAGTTATTTCTGAGCTGAAGATTAGAATGTAGCATCTGCTTCCGTTTGATTGCATAGGATGGCACGTACCATACATTTTGCTAGAATTTGAAGAATATATAATACATACTTGTTGATACCGTCGAAATCACCACCGACACCGATGTGGTCCACGCCAATCAAGTTCTTAATATAGTAAATATGCTCGGCGACGTCGGAAACAGTCGCCTCCGTGCCACACTTCACGAAATAATTATAAAACGTTACCATCACCAGTCCACGGTTAGCAGCCTGCAAAGAAAGATACGAAGTTAGAAAGATACAAAGTCCGTGGTACAATATGCTAGTTTATTTGAACAAGTTTACACTTGGATCAATCAATGGGCAAGTTGTTATTTTCTAAAGAGACAAATCAATTCAATCTATATTAAGTTATTTAGATTTAATTACTATTTTATATTTGTGTTACAATATTTCATCGATAATCGTCGCCACCACGGGTCCGGCCGGCGACAATTAACGTTCAGATAATACAATTCTTTAACTTGTGCCGAACGTAGAAAAGGAGAGCGATGCTCGAGAGGCCTCGCTCGCCGAGAAGTGTGACATAATACGGGTATGTCGAGTATGTCGGTGTGAAAACAACACCTAACCCAGTGACAAAACTTCTTTATTTTTTATTATTTTTTTATGGAAATTTCACCAACATATTCGTGGCATTTTTCTAATGAAAATGATACCAAATAAGATATAATTCCGATGGTTTTTACTTGAGTAATATGATCCGAATTACATCGTGTTTGGTATTATTTTAATTCAGAAAAATGCCACGAATATGTTGGTGAAAGTTTCATAAAAAAATAATAAAAAATATAGAAGTTTTGTCATTGGATTAGTAGTGGTTTCACCGATACACTCGACCCGTATTATGTTACACTTCTCGGCGATCGAGGCTTCTCAAGCTTCACGGCTCCTCACGGGGTATATCCCGCGGAAGGAGGGATTGTTTTGCAACAATTATCGTTCAGAATATCACGGCAATGAACGATGAAATACTGTAGTGGCTCATATACTTCAATATGTAAAATATTTTACTTCAATTTTCTAATACCGAGTAAACAAAATGTTTCTGCATTCTAATTGTCTAAGCCTCATTCTAAGATGAAGATTCACCCATTTTCCGTCTGTACATATGTACTCCAAAATGTTTCCCTCCTTCGTATCACAGGTTAATGGATTTTTTAAAAATATTGATTTAGGAACGAAAGACGATGTATTTGTTACATTTTCATTATTGACTTAGATGAAAAAGTTATAAAAAGCAACGTTTACTATTTTCCTCGCGATTCCGACCAAATCCAACTTATTCATCATTTTCATTGCACGTCATCTATTAAACTAATGGTTCTACCTCCACAGAAGGCTGATGTCGTTTGGTCCAGTTTTGAAAAAGTTATTCTGATTTAAAGGGTGTGTGAACAATTACGTGAGACGCTGTATGTTAACATTGTATTAAACAAAAGTGGCTACTGTACATCACTTGAAACTTGCCATACATTAACATGGTCGATACGCAGAGTGTTAATTCAGAATAGTTTTTTAAGGAAGCAAATACCGTGGTTAAATATAACAGTCAACTCAGGATATAATAAAACATTAGCGAACAGATAATCATGGTCGATACGCACAGTGTTAATTCAGAACAGCTTTTTAAGAAAGCGACTAACGTGGTTAAATATCACGGCCAACTCGGGATATAATGAAACATTAGCGAACAGATAATCATGGTCGATAAGCACAGTGTTAATTCAGTACAGCTTTTTAAGAAAGCAAATAACGAGGTTAAATATAACACTCAACTCCGGATATAATAAAACATCAGCGAACAGATAATCATGGTCGATACGCACAGTGTTAATTCAGAACAGCTTTATAAGAAAGCGACTAACGTGGTTAAATATCACGGCCAACTCGGGATATAATGAAACATTAGCGAACAGATAATCATGGTCGATAAGCACAGTGTTAATTCAGTACAGCTTTTTAAGAAAGCAAATAACGTGGTTAAATATAACAGTCAACTCAGGATATAATAAAACATTAGCGACCAAATATTCACGTTGTTTGTATACGTTCGTGTTATCTAACAATCTTAACGTAGTAACTATGGCATTGAAATATTTCTTTTGGAGTAGAATTTTAAAGATGTGCGTTGATACAACTTACTTATTGACCGACAATCGTAGTTTTGCTATCAGAATGACCAGCTCGATAGATGTTAATATTTCACGTTTGTAAATTTCAGAGGCAGACAGAACGTCGATAGTAATATCGTTCAGCGATGATTGATGAAAAAGCGAATCAGTTTTCGTTCGTACGAAGCCTCAGATGTTAACCGCACCTCCTGTACGCCGCAGTTTCTGACCGCAGCTACTGCGGCACGTACTCCGACCGAATCTACTGCAATGTTCCCACGTAACCGCGTCTGTCTCACTTTTGGATAAGCTTGCCGATATCTGCAGTCCCTCATTTTCATGGAGCCTATTTTTATTAAGAGACTACAGTAGAACCTCAATTATTCGAGCTGAACAGGAAAATACGATTGTTCGCATATTAGAAAAAAGTCCCTCGCAAGGGACAATCCTGAAGTGACATTACCAGATCTTGATGAATCTTTGGGAAGACGTAGTTCTTGCAAAAATATTGGACACATATCTTTTTTAGCGTCCATCGTTCATATTCAAGGGATGAAAATAACTTTCAAAGTTTGTGGTCTGAACCATATTTGGTCGAATATCTCGGGAACTATTAGGTCGATGCATATGAAATGTCCGATTGTTAACAGTAACGTTAAGCAAACATAACCTTCTTCGTAATAAATTTATGTATCGAAGTAAGCATAATTCTAATCAACGTATTCTGTGAATGATTTTCAAGATTCTTGATTGTATTAAAGTAGAAATCGGAATTTTTGTCGTTCATGTTCATTTTTTATAAAATTGTCATCTCCATTTTGTAGTCTTCTTTACCGTCGACGAATAGGGCATTGATTAATCGACAAATTTTGACCAAACATTACATGATGCTATCGTTAAAATGACATTTTTCCACTCATATGAAATCAATATTCGACAATCATATTGATTGATATTGAAATAAACTTTATTTAAAAGTAAAATTGGACATCTAAATAAATATTGAAGATAAGACCTTAAGACAGGTAGTCCCTACCATGAGCACGGTAGGGACCCCTCAAACACCTGCTTCTCCCACCAACGTCTCTTTCATGCGCGAAGCCTGCGCACTGAAGGCGAACGGGCGAAGCACTTCCTTCCTCTATGGCAGAGATGGGCAATTTTGCCTCAATTGAGGCAAAACCGTCAACATCGTAGCGCCCTCTGTCCCCTTCCAGCAAGCGCGGTACAATGGAGCAACGAAGACACGAGACATCAGCGTACGCAACGAACGTGCGCGCTGCATGAAAGAGAGGTTGGTGGAAGAAGCAGGCCTTTGAGGGGCTCCATCCGTGCCCACCACTGCTCTATACTTCGACATGTGTTTGCGTTCCTCTAGATGGCGCTGCTTTCACCGAGTTGATTGGACGCCATTGACACGCTACGAAATAAAAAGTGACGTCCAATCAACTCGATTGAAAGCAGCGCCATCTAGAGGGACGCAAACACATGGCGAAGTATAGAGGATCACGAGGTGAAGGAGTACGAGGGGTACAGTACACCGGTCGAACGATAGCGGCGCTGGCATCCAAATCTACGTTCAATGCGGGACATTTCCAGAATCCGAATCCCGTATCCATAGTACAGTAAATCCTCTATAAACGCATAAACCTCGGGGGGATAGCTATGCGTTTATCTGTTACGGGTAGCTATTTTTCGAGTTTCAAAGGCCGAGTCGAACGTAGAGAAGGACAGCGCGTGTAAAGCGAGACCGCGTGCTTGGCGACTGCGACTCTCCGCGTCTCTTTCTTTCCCATAGGCTGTCCTTCTTTGCGCCCGAAACGTTCATAGCCATTTAAACCACTAAATACTACAACAGTATTTACACATTTGAAATCATGTCGGTGGGAGGTTGGTGAGAGAAGCAGGCCTTTGAGGGGCTCCATCCGTGCCCACCACTGCTCTATGGTAACGGCGGATGCTGGTGGGGGACAGTGGGAGCTATGGTGGGGACGGTTTTGTTTCAATTGAGACAAAAATGCCCATCCCTGCCTTAAGATTAGTTTTCTACCTTAAGGTCAGCTGTGTACCTTAAAATGATGTATAATGACCCCATAGATTGTAACAGTATTTATTGATCAAAACGCTACATAACATTTGCATTCTAGAATCGGACATTTCATATGCATCAACGTAATATTGGAGCTAGAATGATTGATAGAAGTTCAGAGTTTTCAACTATTCTTCAACATAGAGACCAAACCAAATATCTTAGTGTGCTTATGTTTTCTCCCATTTAAGACAATGCAACTTGCATATTTCGAAATACGTATTATAAGAGACTGCTCGAATGTAATCCAAAGTTTATAATGTTTAAAATGTAAGGACGATCAGACTATGTTTTCTTGATCTATCGAAAATTAATAAAAAAAATGTATTGATCTGAATGAGCACCACTGTATCCAACATATCTTTTCAACAAATTATAAATGTCTTAATTATCATTTCCATTTTGAAGTTCTTTTTACCATCGACAGTGTTATATTTACTACGACAACTTGACTAAATATCACGTAATATTATCGTCGAAATGTTATTTTTCCACTCATATGAAAAGAATACACAAATTGTAATATGATTTATTTTGCTCGACTATATCAATATAAAATTGATATGCAACCGACAATGCAATTAATGTATTACACTGTACACGATTCAATATTAATTACATATTTAAATTTTCTTCGAAATTTGCAATTTTCAAATTTCGTTGTCAAATATTATGTAAGAGTCAGACGGACATTTATTATGACTATTTATGTACTTCGAGCTGTTTCTTTAGAAAAACAGACCATAATATGTGATCAAATGCTTTCAACTTTTATTGCAAAGAAACTGTCGAAATTGGAAGAATGTAGAAAGTGAAAAATGATGGCTTCGCCTTGTGTAGCACCTAAACGATGAAGAAACACTGTAGAATCAATGGAGGAGGAAATGGAAGCAGAGTTGGAAAACTTGTAGAAGCAGAGTGGTGAAAGTGCCCTAAATTCTGGAGCTTACGTTGGACGGCACTGGCCGAAGTCATGGAACATCTTCCATATTGAATTTTTTGGTCCTACTAAAGTCTTATAGTTTTAATAAACATGACTTCACGGTCGTATATACTACCACTCAGTAACTTAGAGCAGTTTGAAGACTATGTATGTGTACCCTGTGTGTGCATGCATCTGTTTTGTTAAAAAATTTTGGAAGCATAAAGATTTAAGATGAAAGTTGTAATCATATTATCCACATTTTTCAAAATTGAAGTTTATCGAAGTATGGAGGCACTATTTTATGAAGGACAGTATAGAATATGTTTTCTTGTAACTACTGGGCCCGAAATTTGTTTAAACGCACTTCAAAATTCACGAATTTTCATGCTTGTTTAATAGTAAACAACAGATGTTGTTGTCAAGATGGGGATATTAACTTTGAACGACCTTTACTTTCAACATTCATACGTCGCAATTTTCCGCATTTATACGCCAGTCTAACAAGGAGAAGACGCGGTCATGAGGTCTCAGATTTTCTCGACACTTTGCATATTGATAGATTTCGTTATCCTGTTTATGAAAATGTAGCATTATAGGCGTCGATACTCAACAACTTTTGAGATACGTTAAGATTGATGAAGTTAGTGTTTTTTTTATGTTATGTTCCTTTTCAATAAAATTTTTATATTTTGTTTCCTATAGATATTATGAGTGTATTTTTCATGTGCAAAATACAATTAATTAAAATAGATAAACTGAACAGAAAAAAAAGAAAACATGGAAAAAAAAGGAAAAAGGGATTTGAACACTGGCCTTCCCCGGTAATGATTCTAGTGCGTTACCATCACGCCGTTTGGCACTTGACAAACACTTCAACCAAAACTGTGCTTAACGGCTTAACGGGTATAATGAAATTTAAATTGTAAATATCTCAGAAATTATTGAGCATCGACGCCTATAATGCTATATTTTCATAAATAGGAGAATGAAATCTACCAGTATGCAAAGTTTCGACAAAATCTAAGACTCGATGACCGCGTCTTCTCCTTGTAAGTCGCAGAGCGAAACGTGTTACAATAGCGTCTGCGAGTTTCGAAATTTCTTTCTCAGATATTGAGAGAAATTATAAAGGTATGTCTTTGATTTGAAAAGTGATCATAAAGGTATTGTGGTCCCGTGTTTCTAATTAAGTAATATTTTTGATTTGATATAAAAGAAAAAAATGACAAAAGGAAAATCTTTGAATGAAGCTGAAAAGGCAGTAATCATATCTTTACAAAAAAGAGAGGAATCGAATCGAAAGATTGCAAAGGAAATTAAACGTTCCGAGTCCGTAGTGCGAAATTTTTTGAAACGTGGAGAAGATTACGGTAAAAAACATGCTATAAAAGGTAATACGAAAATAACAATACGAGAATAGAACACTATCATAAGTGAAGCGACAAAGAAAATATAATATTAGTTGCACGTCACATTGTTACTCAATTACAATTGCCGATAACTTCGAGACGTGTACAACAAATGCACAATGCTCTGCACTGAACCGACGAATGGAAGAGAGTCATCTTTTCCGATGAGAAAATGATTAATTAAGATGGTCCAGACGGATGCTTCTCGTACATATTCCTCGCATAAATGTTGAATTTAAAGGTAGAGCAAAGTAAATATCCCCATCTTGATTACATCATCTTTCAAATATATATTTACTTTCAAATATGCATGAAAATTCGTAAATTTTGAACTACGTCTAAACGAATTTCGCTCACTCCATGAGAGCAATTGCTATGTTTGACGAAAAATACGATATTCAGATAAGTAAAAGGTTAATTTGAAAAATATGAATAATTAAAAGTTTGATAAATTTTATTAGAACATCTGTTAGATGTTCCAATTTTAAGTCTTACTAGCCGCCCTGAGCGAGGAATGTGCTACGAGAGATCCTGTAATGGAGGACAACATCACGAAAATAGAAAGGAATCGTCGGTGGTAAATGCTTCGAGCCATTGAAAGCTCATCAACCGAGTCGGGATAATTATCTATCCTCCAGGGAGAAGTGGAAATGCCACGCTTAAAGAGAAAGTGTGTTGGGCTCTCATTTTCCCTTCAATTTGTCTCGTGCTTTTCACCAACTGACGACCGTATATGTAGTAGACGCGAAAACCATCTCTTCCATACGAACTCTTAACATTGCTTACTCATTGATAAACCTAATAATAGAATAGGGTGATCAGTCTAGTGAATGAACATCAACCTGTGAATGAACATAATTCGCATTAAACGAAAAGATCACATTTATGATGGCCTTTTCATGTTATACAAGGTGTTTCGTCTAAAACAGGACACCTAAATATCTCCTCTACCTCTGAAAATACAAAAAATGTTTCTAACGTAATCTAAATGGTTTCAAAAGACGAATCAGATGGAATAATCGTATTTTATAAATCGTAATGTTTTAATTGTTTTTTCAAGGTCACTCGTGTTTTTTTACATATATACACATTTTTTGTTGTTGAAGCAAATATTATTGTGCATTCACCCGTGTTTAATAGCACGGCCTTGAAATGACCGTGAACTCTAAAATTTGCTAATTAATGCAGAACTTACTTTCAGCGACATTTCAGATTTCAACGGTAACAGAAATTCGACCATGAACTTGAACATGTATATAAACACATTGTATCATTCCTCTGTGTACACAGAGAGTGAGAGAGATATGTACAGTCACTCCCATTAATATTCGTACACTCTTAAAAAGACGATAACTTGTTTAATATTGGACCATACGACTTGGACTTTTTTGAGATGATAGAATAATTAGTTTACTACATGACGTGAGAAAGAAATTATAAAACAATTGCAATTGGTCGGTATTGTAGAGAAAATACTAAAAGTTGTGTTTTACAATTTTTTTATGTGGCTTATGTTGAAAATTTAAAACATCCATTTTGTAGATCTGTATCAATTGTATACATTTTCAAATTTTCATCCAATTTGGATTACGTGGAAAACAGCGACAGGCATCGAATGACGTAAGAATCTTTCGATTTATTACAGTTTAAGGCCGAAAATTGTGAAAAGCTGCAATTTTTACCATCTTCAAACAGTTGTAGCTCATTGCAACGTTTGCCGATTTTGGTGAAATATTCAGAGTGTATACAGTTGACACAGATCTGCAAAACGTATTTGTTGAATTTTCAATATGGATTCACATAAAACAGTTATAAATAACAACTTTTAGTATTTTCTTTGTAATTCCGACCAATTACAATTTTTTCAAAATTTCTTTTTTTCAACGTGTAGTAAACTAAATCTTCTAACTTCTCAAAAAAAAAAATCCAAGCCACATGTTCCAATATTAAAAACGTGATCGTCTTTTAGAGTGTACGAATATTAATGGGAGTGGCTGTATGTAAGAGTTTGCTCACTGCTAAATTTCTCACTGTATCGACAAGCGATCCATAATGCGTTATTCAGAACAGGAGAAAATTCAAATGGTTTTAATTTACGGTGAAGCTCGAGAGTATCTAAGAGAAGCAATACGAATTTACAAAGACAGATTTCCAGAAAGTTCT
Source organism: Sphecodes monilicornis (assembly GCA_913789915.3). Lineage (NCBI taxonomy): Eukaryota > Metazoa > Arthropoda > Insecta > Hymenoptera > Halictidae > Sphecodes > Sphecodes monilicornis. Next base: position 19,109,009 of record OU565285.1, read on the forward strand.
TGTCCATCACGTTGTGCATATTTAAGTATTGTTAAAACATTTTGTGAGACTGGTAGTGTGAACAGAAACATACGTGTAAGACTGTTACTCATGAAGCAAATGTGAACAATATCATCGCTAAAATTAATCAAAACTCGCATGTTAGTATAAGGCAACTTGGACGTGAAATCGGTATTAGTGTGACAAGCATATTCCGGATTCCTCATTCACAAAAATTTCATCCTTTCCATTTATCTTTCCACCAAGAGCTCCATGGAAGATACTTCGAATACCGCGTACACATTTCTCAATGGGGTTTTCGAAAGAGCTGTACAATCTGTCGTTTTTCGCCTCACGAAATATATCACAACGGAAGGACATCATTTCGAACATTCATTGCAGTAATAAATGTGATTATTTACAAGTTCAAGATCATGGTCGAATTTCTGTTCACAAGGCCGTGCTATTAAGCATGGATGAATGCACAATAATATTTGCTTCAACAACAAAAAATGTGTATATATGTAAAAAAACACGAGTGACCTTGAAAAAACAATTAAAACATTACAATTTATAAAATACGATTATTCCATCTGATTCGTCTTTTGAAACCATTTAGATTACGTTAGAAACATTTTTTGTATTTTCAGAGGTAGAGGAGATATTTAGGTGTCCTGTCTTAGACGAAACACCTTGTATAGAAATTGTATTGCAAGTTCGCAGTTGTATCGTAAAGAGATCATCTTGTTTATAACCTATTCGGCATTAATTTATTAGTAGTTGTTCGAACGACATCCCATGTATTTAAAGTGAGCATCACTATCGTGAGATCACAAGAATTTGTATTTTGAGATGGTTCAATGGTCCTATGACAAGTTTGTATGTGTAATTATCATTCACTGGGACACCATTTTTCGTTTAACCGTGTGCTAGATTATTTATAAAAGTTGTATCCATCAAATATTACTGGAATTATGGTCTGGAATCTATGCTCTTAACAATGATACAGCCGTCTTATAGAAATAGCACTCAGGAAATGAAATAATGATTTGCGAATACTAATTTCAACAAACATGCAACTGAAATGTTCATTCATTGGACAGGCCACCCTACATTATATCTGTACTTGTATAATTATGGAAAGTCACAATACCGAATACGCAGTGACTCAAATAAATATTTGGACACTCTTAGAAAGATGACGACTTTTTTAATACTGGACCTTACGACTCGGATTTTTGAGAAGTTGAAACAATTAGTTTACTGCATAAGTGAAAGCAAATTTTTTTAGAAAATACAGCAAATTGTACTTTACAATTTCCTTATGTGGGCTTATATTGAAAATTTTAAAAATACATTTTGTAGATCTGTGTCAATTATACATATTCTGAAAATTTCATCAAAATGCACAGTCATCGATGCAAATAAATAGTTGTTTATTTCGATCCCCGGTATCAAGTATTTTTTTGATCCACTGTAGAGTAGTTTAAGCATGGCAACAAATTTCGTGATGTATGTTACACTCCTAGCCAAAAAGATAGCATGAACATAGGAGACAGTAAGAAATCTTTGAAGAAGGAAAAAAAAGTTGTTGCACCGAAATAGAGTCATTCGAATCAGGAGAAACTACAAAAACTATACCGCTCATTACAAAATCAAATGATAGCAATAATATGAAATAAAGGAGTGTATGCTCATTACTAAATAAGCATTACTGGATATGTATAGATTGATGAATAGATTAAATAGATTTATATATTTACAACAAAAATGAGTAGAACGAATGCAAAGTAATTTTGTATTATTTCCAGTTCATTCCAATTATTAATAAAAGAAATTAATATGTCTATGCAGGCACTGTAGGTTGAAATTAATGCAGACGATTTTTATTTTGCATAAAAATCCGTATTCTAGTGATAACATTTTGTGCTCGGTATAAAACAGTTCTGTTTCAGTCTATACAAAACTTCGAGGTATTGTAATTTGTACAGAGTTTTCCGCATATTTTGAGGTCACAATCTCGCCATCTTAATTGTTGCAAGCACAAAATTGTACACTACCACTGAGGAATTAAAGGTAGCCCACGTGTGCTATCATTTTGGCTGGGAGTGTAGAGTTTACAATGAGGGTGGCGTACCAGCTGCTGTAGAATGTCGTCGGGAACGTTTCTCGAGGAATTGCAAATGGCAAAGGCCGAAGAGTGAGAAAAAATGAGGGGTGCTCTGCTGGTCCTTAAAGCGTCCCTCATGGTAGCCCTTGCTGTATGACTAAGGTCTATCAGCATTCCGAGCCTATTCATTTCCTTGACTACTGCTTTCCCGAACGCGGTCAGACCGCCTCCTGAAACAAAAGAGAACCTCACTTTTTTCTCGTCCCTGTTTACAATCGTTCACGTTTATTGTTCCAGCACAATGAAGATCATGACTCTTAACATGTTCGAACTGTCACGCCGCCACGTCCCTAGTAATTTATTTCAGTTAAATATTCGTTGTATGCATAGAATGAGCGATACATGCTGAAACAATTTCGAAGTTATACGGATTGCGTTCAAATAACTAGAGCACGTGATAATACCGAGATACCAGTTTTGGGAAATGTTTGCTTTTATTCGTCATTTTAATTGTGAAATTTATTTCATCAGTTCTACCGACGCGACACTGTTAAAACACCAGTTTTATTTATCGTATGCACAGGTAAGCTATAATATTCGCGACTAATGGGCACCAGAATTTCACGGATTTGACATATATTCGGATTTTGTTGAGTTATGGTTAGTTAGAGAGTTTTGTATGGCGTAGCGTTGAATGCAAAGCATATTACGAGTAGAAAAATTGTCTTTAGTTCATATTTTATCTTAATGAAATACAATTTTGGTTTATATTAATGAAAGATAATTTTCATATTTTATATTGAACATCGACAGTGTCGTACATAAAAATGAACGACAAACGAATCATAAATCATATACTTTCTCATATTGTTATATTTGTAACGATGTTTCTGTCTTTCATCAGGTTTCAATTTTGCTCTTATATCGTTTCATTTCTTTTTTACATTGAACTACAGTGGCCCACGAAAGTATTTGAACGCCCTTTAAATCAGAATAATTTGTTTAAAATTGCACCACTCAACTTGACATTTTCTCTCGCAATTAGAAGCATTGATTTACTACAGGACGTGCAAAAAAGATCGTGAAAAAAATTGTAATTGGTAGGAATTACATGGAAAAATAAAAATGGCACTTTTTAAAACTATTTTATTCCAGCCCGTAATGAAAATTTAAAATAAACGTCTTGTAGACATATGTTAGTAATACAAATGCTGAAAATTTTATCGAAATCGATTAAATGTATACACGAGCTACAAGCGGTTCAAACTGATAAAAATCGCAGTTTTTCACGACTTTTGGTCAGATTTTGCTTAAAATCCACAGATTCTTACATCTTTCGATGCGTGTCGTTTTTCTCTGCGTCAACCGATTTCGATGAAATTTTCGGCATGTGCATAACTAACATAGATCTATACAACGCATATTTTAAATTTTCATTGCGAACTGAAATAAAGAAGTTTTAAAAAGTGCCATTTTTATTTTTTCATGTAATTCCTACCAACTGTAATTTCTTCAAAATTTTTTTCGCATCCTGTTTAGTAAATCAATGGTTGTAGTTGCTAAAGAAAAAGTAAAATTATTTGGTCCAATTTTAAAAAAGTTATTCCAATTTAAAGTGCGTTCGAATACTTTCGTGAGCCAACGTAAGCAACGCCGTTGTATAACTCGAAGATATAATGGTGATTTTGAATTTGGAAAAAGCTTAATTAGCTTTTCGTTTAATTATATTCACCTTCTCCATCGTTGCCTTCTACCGACGAACTTTTCGCCCACGGTGTGTCACAAGTGTGGGTGAGTGTGAGATACCGTACACCCAATTGATACAATGTCCTTAAAACAGCTAAACTACTTCCTAGGCTATGTCCACCCTCCACTCCGATTAGGGATGCTATTCTGCCCTTCTCGTGGGCTTCCATGATCTCTGAAAATAAAATCCATTTAAAATACCCAGTATCAATTCAATCGATTTTTATTTAAATTTTTCTCTAATTATTTGATTTTAGTAGAAAAAGAAAAATTTAACGAATTGTTAGGAAAGACTCGTACAATACCGGCCAAAGTTAGATCTCGCTTCATTCGTTTTCATTTTCATTCATTTCAAGTTTCAAAAAATCGATATGAAACCAAAACTCTATTCGTTAAACTCTGTAGTTCACAAATTTTGAATATGAATTACATAAATATCCGCAATTTACTATTTACAACTTACTACTAGCATTGATGGAATAGGTTAGATCCTATAAAAGAAATGACAAATAATGTAAATCTAAAGTTGTAAAACTCTTTGATTCTCGCTTCTTCAGTTAGGATAATTGAATGGCATCAAGGGCATCCAAAATTCGAGCAATAATTTTATAGTTATTGAATATAATTGTTTATATTCGTGAGAAAACAAAATTAGTGAATGTGTCTGGAATTAATTCGACCTACAATAAAGTGGAAGTTTATTTCTGAACAACAGATGAAAAGGTTTATCAGAAATAAACGGTATTGAGTAATATAATTTGTCTAGTAAAACTTTCATAAATAGTGTCAAAAGCAAACATTGTGTTCCGTTAGGAATTGCAGCAGAATGAATTTCATCAAAATTCAGCCGTTTATTGTAAAAGTGGTATAAGTCAATGTTTGTCCTTTTTGAAATCTCAAGGGTTTAATCGTCATTAAATAAAATAATTGTAATTTTAACGTGGCTTGCATAATATTAGGTTGTTGTATATGAAATGTCCGATTTCGGAATGTAAATGTTACAAAGCGTTAATTAAGCAATATTATGTCATGTTTTATCATAAAGTGGTAATAAATGAACCCACTGTTGGTCAATGATAGAAAAAGCTCAAAAATATAGATGACAATCTCATAAATAAAAAAATTGAATGACTAAAACATTTAATTTTTAACGTAGTATCATCGAAACGTGGCTGAAGTGAAACTTCTTTCTTTAATTTTTTTTCGAATTTTTATTAACACTATATGACATTTAATTTTCTATGATTCTATTATTGAATCAACTGGCTTGTGATAGCTAAAATATGATATAAATATTTTTGAATCAATTTTGTCTAAATGTCTTGCAAATACTGCATCGAGAGTTGTTCCTGATCTTGTTGTCGCTTCATTAGGATTATTTACCATTTCCAATCTTAATTTACTTCTAAAAAATTCTATTAATAATTTTGTTTGTTCCGATGCAAAGTTCACGTTGAAATCTCCACGTAGTATCATCGAAATTTTATCATAATCTTTATTAAGCAATGCTGAACCCTCAACCGTATATGCTAATAGAATAGAATTTCGTTTCATCGTTTCATCGTTTCATCGTTTCATCGTTTCATCGTTTCATCGCCAGATCGGTTTTACGTCTACCGCGTCGAGGTTTTACGCCTGCCGCGCTTAAAGAACTTTCACTTCAAAACTCGTCATATGTTGATAGAATGTAATGATGAGTGGTGCTTGCTTTGATCAGTAAGTTTTATTTTGGGTAAAATTATGTTTGGTTAAAGTTACTGTTACAACTTGGACATTTCATATGCAATAACCTAATACAAACGTAACATCTTTTAATATTATCGTGTTTCTTAGAACTTTTACTTAATTCCTCCTTATCGAATGAATAACTGTTTTCACTTGCCCCATTTTTGCATTAAATGGTTCAATTGAAGTCACGATGTAATTAATTTAGAGTGAAAATTGTATTGACCTAGCAAATAGCGCATTTCGCTATTGTAGCACATACGAATGATATTTCGATAGGTTTAAAAACCGGAATTAGTTTAACCGAATGAAAATCGCCGGCTAAAGCGTTCGAAGTTCATGAAACTCTATCACGCGACTCGATATAGGCAACGAAAATCTATTTAGAGCGACGCTGCGTCGTTTTGTTGAATCGACAAGAAATAGTGTCGGCCATCGAACCGAAACTACCGATGCGGTGGCGAACAAGCAAAGTTTTGCGTTCCACCGGAATTTACGAGTCGTGTTTAATGGAAGCTCTGTTTTCTCGCGTAGAAAAAGGACAAGAGGAGATGGAGAGTGCAGGAATAAAGGGAAAAAGGACCGTTTCTGTGTCGCGCGCGTAGTTCAGGCCCGTGTGCAACAACTCGTTTCAGATAATTGTGAAAGATACCCACCCCTTGAAGATGCAGCGAACTGCATGTGTTGCGAGTACTTCTCTATGAGCCTCTTAATGAGGTCCACCTGCTCCAAAGTCAGCTGGACCGCGTTGAGATGCTGGGATTCGCACGGCACGTAAGCAGCCCAAAACTGCGAACAAAAAATTCGTTGGATTATACTTTTCAGTTAATTATCAGTTACGAAAGAGTTCACCTCGCCTGCTTTCACTTACAGCCGCTCGCAAAAATATTCGGATGTCGGGACAATTTTCACTTTTATGCTCTATATTTCAAGCGAATATTATTTATTATTTATTTACTTATTATGTCGCCCTATTCGCTCTCATACAATTTGATATAAGCCTTATGTTTTCGTTTTCACATATATGATCTGTCTTATACATATACTGCATCCTATAATTATGTTACATTCTGTTGTTGTTAAATAACATGTATAAGAGTAATCAAATGATGTCGTTCGATTCGCGGGATATGCTGGTCACTTAATTATTATTTGTTATATGTCAAGTTTAATGGAGATAATGATTTGTGACTCTAATAGTTTATATCTGCTTCTGTTACTTATCATCAATGAATGAATTAATTATTCATAATGATTGTTGATTAAATTGACATGTAATATTTCGTATTAATTGCTTTGTCTCTCCAAATTATAAAATAGCAAATAGCATCTCACAAATAAATAAAGGAAATCACAATTAATAATTAATTGGTCACGAATTGTTAGGAAATATTGATATCAGTGCCCGGCCAATGTCACTAATAATTATAGTTGATAATTCAGATGCTAATTATTATCTTCAATAAATTATGTAATCGCTACCATTAATTATATGCATATTAATTTAAGAAAACATGATTTTATCGTAATAAAATCATTATCATTGTTATTGTTAGAGTTTTCAAGTGTATAAATGAAAATTTAAAATTAAGATATTAAAATAATTCAATACAAAATTTTAATTAAAATCTCCAATTTCTCGTTTGTTATTGATATGTAAAATTCATAGTCGTGAGGAGACATACAAAATGTGTTTTTTCATCCATCTGGCTTGAAGTTTGGTACATTAACATAATTTAGTAAAATCGCTGTTCATTATTACTGGTGCATATATTACACTTTAGTTCGACCAGAGCAACCGTGACAAATTTTATGATCGTGGTCTGCGCTTATGATTTACTGAGCCGCAAATATGGCATCGCATAAGATCTATAAATATATTCGTCAGAATGAAAACTTGCTGCAATCTATAGTTTAGCCGAAATATGTAAGTTATACATTTTAATAGAGATGATAATATTAAATATAATTTAATTGTCGACTTTTAAGGGTTAATGGAAAATTGAATTTAAAGATTTTGATATGATCGAAAATGAAATTAAATTAGTAGAGATAATAAATTTATTCATTAGATTTGCTCGTTATAATTATGCTTGGCAATATTCATGTGTTAAAAGTTGCTCCGTATCTCGAGTTCTATTACTTATTTTCACTAAAAATGTACATGGCAAGATGGTCAAGGGAGTGCTTGGCGACATAATCGGCAAAAGGAATTGTTACAAATATTATCCAGCTAGACATAATAAATTTATCAGTGAATTGTGTTCGATAAATTAATGCGCATGAATATCCATGTGTTAAAAGTTATTCAATATCTCGAGTTCCATTGCATACTTTTACTAAAAAAATAAGATGGTAGATAGTCAAGGGGATGCTTGTCGACATTGTTGACAAAAGGAATTGTTGCAAACATTATACTGCCAGAAATAATACATTTACCAATAATTATTATCACGGCAATCGAAATAAACCGAAATTAGTTGGGGTGGGGAGCGTTGCGCTTCGCTGCGCGCTGCGCATCACTGCCTACCTAAGCCCGTGGAGCGCGCTCAATCAATCAGTCGGGCCGGGCGCTCCGGCAGGAGCGGACGGGTTTCGGTGCCAGGAGGGTCCTCGGCAGTACCCTGGCCTATCTTGCCTACCTTGGGGATGACCAGTGCATCTCTAGAGCTACCCAGGTCTACCTTCAGCTAGCTTAGCGTTGACCAAGGGTCCTCCACCAGTGGCCTACACTGGGGTTGACCAGTGGTCATCCAGAGCTACCCTAGTCTATCCCTGCTGACCTTCAGCTGGCTTAGGGTTGACCATGGGTCATTCACCAGTGCCCTACCTTGGTTTACCCTTGCCTACCTCGAGATTGACCAGTGGTTATCCAGGGCTACTCAGGCCTACCCTTGCTTATCCTGAGGCTGACCAATGGTCCTCCAGAACTACTCTAGTCTACCCTTGCCTACTTTCAGCTGGCTTAGAGTTAACCAAGATCCTCCAGCAGTGGTCTGCCCTGTTCTACTCCAGAGCTCCCTCGCGTTAACGTAATCCTGGGCTAGTCATGTTAACGCTTGCGTTCTCATGGCCCCCAATTGCGCCAAGAAACCGTTTGAGCGCATCTCTTTGCCATCTTTCTTGGTGATGGAGTGATGGGTATCGGGCTGGTCGGATCAGGACTTGTAAGCACTGAACGCGTCGCGTCACCCTTGAACCAGAGCCGTCTGCTCTGGTTCGATCTTGTTTCTCTCTTTGAATGAATCGAAGCCTTCTGCCTGATTCGTCTTTGGTCCCTCGTGGATCGGAGACTTCTTCTCCGATTTACACTTTGCCCCGCAATAATTACTCGACATACGCTAAATCGAAAAGAAGTCTTTTCCATGAAAAACACTACTTTTCCATTTAGCGACCTGCGAACTTAGTTTCTACGAATCGTCGTTGTAAGAAAGGGAGACAGAACGAAGGGACACTTCGTTCTGACTCCCTTTTGGGTCTCTTGTGCAGCAACCTCCTCGTGGTGAGACCTGGGCAATCGATATTATCCACAATTCGCAAGATACTATAACATATAAATTATAGTATCTTGCATGTAGTGGATAATATCGAGCTGATAGCTGTACATTTAGAATTTGCGTAAATATATAATTTACAGTAGAATGTAAGACTTAATACTTTCATCGGTTTCCTATATCCCAGCTTCAGCAATTCTTTTCAATTAATATTACAAATGCAAAGTTTTCGTTTCATAATACGTGTACGTTGAACGAACACTTTCAATATTTATTTTTGGATTTCTAATTGGAATCAGCTCCCGAACATTCAATGTTTCTCTTTCCTAAATTGATATTCCTCCGATCGGAGATCCCTCAGGAACTCACTCACGGGATGGGGCCCGTGAGTGGGTTCGGGGACTTGCCCATGGTGGCACTGGCGCTATGTGTGGGCCTACGCTACGTCAAGCGTCGTTGAGAGCGGTACGGCTAGACTGATTTTCCCAAGAGTCAGCTGATACTTTACAGCCGTACTCGAGTCATAAAACAATGAATTCGTCAAAGGGGCACTGGAAGGAATTTTAAGGTTGTCTCGAATAAAATGACACAATGACCTGTATCGTTGGCAATGCCAATGTTGATCATTGCGGCATGATCAAAGACACGTTCTTCTCCGCGATAATGGTGGATCTCCAGCGAGGAAAAGAAGTTAGGAAAAAGAGAAGCACGTGGACAAGGGGGAAACCGAAGGTAAACTGGAACACAAAAAAGTTGCGCGAAGAAGCCGAGGGAACCGGTAACGAGCTTGTGGTCGAAAACGGGTAGAAAGTGTGCTCGTGTTTGTGGAATGTAATATTGGACCGTTTCGCAGGCTGCTTCAGCTTCACTTGTGTTCGTCACCGTGTTGGTAACGTTGCGTGATGATTCAATACGTGCGTCGACCTCGACTGTTACACCAGCTGTAACGAAGAGGACGCTTTCGGTGTCATCTCAATATTGCGTTACGTTTTGGTTTGATATTACCGTTTTCGGATACACTGGCATAGCTGCTATGCTATTTCAAGATCGGCTTTACAATAGGATTGGAAAGATATTGTTGTTTCGTAGCAGTTTTCAATAGACGATATTTTTCAACAGTCAACAAGTTAGCACGTTGCGTGCCACGTGTATCCGCATGCAGAACACACTGGCATATTTATTTAACGCGTACACGGCTAGCATTACTGTATAAGGGCGCCTCACAATTTTTTAAGTGCTTAGAGCCACTAATGGTTTTAATAGGGCACTGCATCGAAACAAAGTAAAAGGAACTGTGGATTTGAATCATACGAAGACCATATAATGAGTGTCAGGTCTCTGCATTTCCGTTCCTGTTTTAGTGTAACGTCGAGGTTCTACTGCAGAACGAGAATGACAGTCAAACACGATAATGACATAATTGAGGACATAAGGGGTTGGAGTAGGCCCTTTAGCAAGCATCGAGAATACACTTACCGGAGGTTCTGTAGTAGTTTCACTTGACATTCTCGCGTTATCGTATCCTTCAGTGGTATGCATTACAAGAAACGACGGTGCCTGTACAGATGTACCTGAAGGAAATATCTGAGGCTCTAGGATATTATCGATGTATTAAATTCGACAAATCAATGACGTCTTTGATATTATTGGAAATGGGTGTTAATAAATGTTCACTCGGCACTTTATCTATAAAGGCTTTTATTTGATGGCTGGCTAGCAAGCTTTTTATTCAACAAATTTTTTGCTGTGACTGTCTATGAACACCCGAAAAGAAAGCTAAGGTTCCCTCGTACCCCCAGACAGTTAAGGCTATGTCCCGCACTTCGATCCTTGAAACAAAGTATCAACACATCGATACTTTGTTATCTTTATTTGGAAGTTCATTCTGAGAACCCAGATTCATTTTTGTTCACGAACAATAAGTTTCTCATGACGTTTGTTGAAATAATCCAACAGGTATTCTCTCCTGTCGGGATTGCTATGGTTTTGCAGGATCATGCTCGCAGATAGGGACAGCATTTCGTTGCACGCCGTAAATAAATTGATCCGGTTGGATACAGTTTAATGGAAGTTTTTATTTGGCAACGAGGATCGACTCTGCTCTATGGATTGGCGATACTTCTGTGAATCGAGGTGATATATTCATGTACACTGGTCCCTCAATTTACGTGGCACTCTTTTACGCGAGTCTCTCTTTTACGCGGTAAATTATAACAAAATTTACGCGGTAGTTTTTATGCGCGACTTTAATTTACGCGGTCAGAATATATATTTTCCTAGAAGTTTTTATTTTCAATATTTGTACTGATAGACTTTTGTTACGCGATTTTCATGCGCGTAAAACGAATCCACGTGGAACTGATATTCCGCGTAAATTGAGGGACCAGTGTATGTACGAAAGTTAGTAAATATACGTATCATTGTATACTCATATAAAGATAAACAGTATAAACAATGAAAATATTAAGCGATAAAGTAAGTGAAAAAAAAAGAAAATTAATTACAAACTGAAGATCTTGCAAGATTAACATTTCCCGAAGCAAACTGCAAGTTGTGGGACTTGATTAGCAATTCATTTCTTTTTCTATCAATTTGGATAAGTTGAAAATGTAATGGTATGCAGGGTGTTCACGCTATTACTAGCCAGAGTTTTTCTTGCCTATAATAAATATTAAAAAAAAATTAAAGAGGAAAAAGTAATACTGTTTTCTGCGAGCAACGTAATGGCGTGTGTAATTTTTGTTGTATTTTCACTATTTTCATGAAAATGTCGGTAACCTCCAATTTTTGTAAATGGAATGCTATATATTTTTTCATACCATATGAAAGCGTGTGTCAAGAAAAATTCATTCGCATACGACACAATGATCTTCAAGATCATTCAAGGTCAGAAATAGAAGAAACATTTTGAACATTTCGTATCAATGCGTTTACAAGTGTACTGTATTGACGAGGCTATAGTAAATTTTCAAGATAACTTCCTTGTGCATGACTACATATTTCGGCTCTATTAATTACATTCATGTTAGCTTCTTCTGAGGTTGTCCGAAATATTAATGCACATGATCGCGTTAGTTTCCTTTGCAAGTCGTTTACATTTCTGGGCGTTGTGTATTGTAAATGATATCTTTAAAAAATATTGCGTACGAAATATTCAAAATATTGCTGCCATTTCTGACCTTGTATGACCTTGAAGGTCATTGCGTTGTATACGAATAAATTTGTCTTTACACACGCTTTCATATGATGTAAAAAAATTCATAGCATTTCATTTGAAAAATTGAAGGTCACCTTCATTTCTAAGAAAATAGTGCAAACACAAGAAAATTACATACGCCATTATGTGTTACTTACCAAAAACAGTATTACTTTTTCCTCCATCATATTTTTCTAATATTTATTATTTGTAAGAAAAACGCTGGCTAGTGATAGCGTGAACACACTGTATATAAACATTTTCGTAGTTTTTACTATTTTATATAAAATCTGCAGGCTAAAAATGAATTATATTTTAGCAATTGCAGCTTTTGTAGACGTTTCAACCACTAAGAGAATTGCAGGAAGTTACTAATTGTTTTTTGAAATCTTCAATCAATACGCCATATTGAGATTCAGAAGTAATGTGATACAACATGTCGACGCATAGACTGCAGATTTAATACATTCATGACAAAAATGAGTAGATCAAATATAATGTAATTAAAAAATTTAAAGGATTTTATTTTATTGTATTATTTTATGCTCACTAAAATTATGAAGACAAGATATACAGACTTTGTGATACCTGTATCTTGAAATTGATGCAGACGATGTATATTTTGCATAAATTTCGCAGTCCAGTTGTGAAATTTGTTTAGTTCTGAACTGTAACAAGATTCTAAAGAGTGCTTTACTACACACTAAACGAACTTCGGAAAGTCGAATCGTTTGGTGAGTTAGATGAAGAACGAATCATTAGGTTAGGGCATCGTGCCAAACTGTCCACCACCTATTGGCAACGTCTCTCCGTTGTTTCACACTGTTCATGCGAGTACCGATACTGCGGATGTTATTTTACGTGGGAAGGTTATTTCAACATCATTTCGTTCATTTCAACATCCATGTGGTAAATTTTTTCAAATCTTTATGTGACTTTGTTTTCTACGTTTATAGATGCATAATCTTCGGGGTCCAGGTAGCAAACATATGTGCAAATTATCGTCAATTATAATAATTAGACTGCTGATCTTTGTGCAAAACAAAAGTTGTTTGGATAAATTGCAAGAACCAGAAGACAGATTAAATTTTCGTTTTTTCTTGAATGACCATAATACATTGAAAATAATATATCGACGTCCTTAGACTGGTTTAATGTGTTTACTGTTTTAAATTGCACCACCTCGTTTTTGCAATAAATACACAAAATCCGCAATCTAATAATAATATATATCATCTGTTGTTTCAGAAAAAATTGTTTAAAATTGACATTGAAGGAAAATTTTAAAGTCCAGCACATCATTAAATATTAAAATTTTGTATTCAAATATCAATAAATATCTGGATAACATTAGACAATGCTGATGTATAGAAAGGTTGACAGCAGGATCCACGATGATCCCTTTTGTTACATCATTTTAGCAAATGATTTTTGCAGCATATCTGTCCTATTATTTTTTTTCTGGCTCCATTCACAAACTGTATATTTCTTATTTTCATTCATCAGCATGTCTGAAATCCCATATATTTTATTTAAATTCTCTTTAGATATGATACCATTGTTTTCAATAAACAAAGCTTTAGAAATTGCATTTTATTAACTTCTCAAAGTCCATTTTCAATATTCCCAATATCAAAGAGCACACTGTACAACGGAATGCAATAACTGAACGCACGATGGATTTTTCAATGAAATTATTTCACAAATTCCTGAAACTGACAGAGTCCGATGCATTTTTTTATTTATATATACTATTCCAGGGTATTAATTTTTCATCGCTCGCACAAGTACGATCACAAAATTCCGCGCAGCCGCGAAGGAGTCTTGAATTAATTACATCGTGCTTTCTAGTTGGCTAAAGAAAAAGCCAAGCGAATTTCTTGGGCGGTGAGTTTCGCTTGGCAGCCTTGTTATTTTGCTCTTTACCCGCGTTCCATGTAATTTCTCAACTTTCGCGTGAAATATGTGTGAACGTGCCATGAAAATATTTCTCCTTTAAGTTTTCTTAACCCGCCGGTTAGGTAGCCGTGAGTGCAACGCTGGATAAGGTTCATATATATGTATATATGATGTCTTAGAGAAAGATGATCTTTCCAGAGACAACGTAAAACGGTGTATAGGGGGAGTTCCCCTAGTACCGGACCGCACCTAATACCGGATAGTAGCTATATCTTTAACATTTAAAACATTGCCGAGCTGCTGTGTAGTGTAAATTGTAGAGAAACAAAAGCAACAATAATCATGTTTTATCACGTGCCTGTCACGTTTCACAGTGGTCCCAAATCGCCAAAACGTGGTCAAAACCTCTAAACGTATTAAAAAATTATTGGTTAAAATTGGTATTAAGGCGTCTTTGTGGTCGCTGATCACGAATGTGAACTTGAAATTAGAAAAAACAAAATGGCGGATCCAATATGGCGGACGTATACATTAAAAAATTACTAGTTCTGTGTGACAATTGGTATTAAGGCGTTTTTGTGGCCGCTGATTCGCAGTGTCGCTGTTCAATTAATTTGTATATTTCACCAAGAAAATTAACAATTTACAATTAAAAGCTAAAGTGCGCGAGGGTTAATGGCTTTGCTGGTTATCTGTAGGAAAAATGAAATTGTTAAAAGTAGTTGTCTCTGTTTTACTGATGGTGGTCTTGCTTATCAATATTAGGGTAATAGTTACAGCAATATTTGGCGGCGCTGGAATGTGAAAACAGTCGAGAACTACTGAACCTCTGTTCCACTATAGACAGTTCAGTTTATGTTAAATATTTGTGCGCATTATTCAACCGTTCTATGTTATCAAATAATACCTACTAATGTGAAGGTATTATCGTCGCTAAATGTGGTGAAGTATTAGAAGATTTAACGCAAAGTAAGATAATAATGACATTATTGATTTCCGTTTTTTATGCAAAGGTGATTCACCTATTTCTAATTTCTTTAATTTCTGATATTACCAGAAGTTGGCCATTAAAACTTAAGATTGCTGTGCTTTACATTAACCGTACCGAGCATAAAAATTGATTGATATACATACGTAGTTTTATAAAAATTAGAATACTGAATTTATTTGAATTTCTCACAATTTTTATAATATGTGCTTGGGTGGAGAAATTTATTTAATAATTTTCGGTGGAAACATCGTTGTAATTTCAAGAATTTTAAAATAAAAATGTGAAACCGGTTATTTTACTGATCGTGGTATGGTTAGTGGTAAATACAATCTTTGGAACGTCTTCACCTAGAAACTTTTCGTACGACTTATATGTCTATTTGAAACTATGCAACTTTGCTTTAATTCACTCGTATGTATACATTATTACGTTTAACATTATTATGAAACTGTGGATTTTCATCTGATTTCCATTTCGCACGATGTACTTAGATAGTTCCCATTTTACACAAAAATCTGCGGTCTAGTAATAATGTTGACGTACGTTAAGATTCAGTAATCCAGCGTTACACATGTCACAGGCGCAAGCAACGCCTACGTCTTTGTCATCACCGCTAACACGTGTCGTGAATCTAATCATGACATACGAAATACCTAATTCCATCCTTCGGTGAATTCAGAGTACATATGGCAACATACGACACGTTCAGCTACGTCTACATACAATATTGAAACGAACTGAATGATAGTAATTTCATTTGTTAAAAAATAAACTTCTATTACAAATGTATCGTTATATAATATATTATATACATATAATAATATAATATTTATTTCATTCAGTCTCACGGCTAAGAATCGGAATTGGCTTTACGTAAAATCTAACTTAATCTGCGCACATTCACTCACTCATTCACTCGTTCCCATTTACTTCCACTTCTTCCTTATTTCTTCTATTCTTAATTAATTTTCTATCCCATCTACTCTGTCTACCCTATCTATTGCACACTTTACTATATTACTCTTTAGATTTATATAATATGTTATATAATATTATATCGTGAGTATGACTTACAAAATTAGATAGCTACTTTAAGAAATAGTCTAATTGATAATATTCGTCAATTCGTTGAAAATTAGAGCTGTCCTGCTGATGTGTAATAAATAAATCGAGGGAAGTACCTTTCATAAGTAAAGGACGGCACATTATATGTATTATACATTAAGGTAATATTTTATAATTATCCAATTTTGACCTCGTGGTCACGAAATAGTACTTGGTTTACATTATTCATCTAATGTGGCTCATTAATCCATGTCGCACACCAATCAGTATTCCCTATTTCTTAATATTAATAATACAATAATTATCTATACTACTACCTGTATAATAATACCATCTTCGACTACTTATCCTTTAAATACTATATTGTAACCAAGCTTGGGCATTATCGACAAATTAAATTTAAATAATTCTTCATTTCATCTTTCATTTGATCAAATGATTCATACTCAACAAAATTCTATCCATTTCGTATACTAAACAACAATTTTAAAATCGAATGCAGCTAACTTTTGATCGTTAAACTACAAAAATTAACATATTTAAATTTAATAATCAATTTAGTTATTTCAATAACCTCTTCTTCAGGTGAAATTATTTATTATTTTATTTGAACAGTGTAATCGAAAAAAAAAATTATTCAAATAAAATATTGTTTGATTTAAGCGCCAAATGAAAATTAATTTTTTATGTTATTTGTAAAATACAAATAACAAAGTATTTAGAATAATTCATTATTTAAAACAATTATTTGTTATCCTATTTCAAAGGAAATGTGCCCAATTAACCCCACTATTGCCTAAACTTAATCCCATCTAGTTATTCATTGATTCTTTCTCCTCCTTCTGTATATTTTTTTCTTATTTTCCTTATTTTCTATTTTCCGAAGCAAGCTATATTGTTTATACAATTCTTTATCATGCAATATTTTTTCGATAGTTATATTTATTCTCTCCACACCTTCACAGTCGTCTAGCACAGCGGTTTCTCACCTATATGCTACTACGCCCACTTTTTATTTTTTTATTAGATATAAATAATAATATAGTCACGTTGTATATAATAAAAAATTTATTACCAACAAAAACTGAAAACTACAATTAACAGAATAATAACAAGGTTTTGCTATAACATTTACGTACATGTATATATTTTTTTATATTAAATTCTTTTTAATCATTTAAACCAACTACATTTATCACATCAAAATTTAATGCGAGGGTTGTTGTTATTGTCGTTCATTGGTACAAAGTTTATCAAATCTTGGGGGCAATGTGGAGTGTGCCACCCGTGTTTCTTTTTCGTCTACTAACCTGTCTCGATATTTGGTTTTCATTGCAACCACTGCTCAAAAGCCCGTTTCGCATGAATAAGATGTTACAAGCACTTGTATTTCTTTGTAATACAAAGATTTATTCTCAATGCTAAGATTCATCCAAACTTGAAGTAAGGTTTCATTTTCAAGATATTATGGTATGAAAATTAATATTTTATTAAAAAATTTTGGCGCCACGCCTGGCAATAGTTCGCGCCTCCCAGGTTGGAAACCGCTGTTCTATCAGATTTTTATGATTTCCAATATTTCTCCCGCATATCTTACACCTTCTATCCTCTTCTAAAACGATATTATTATTATGTTATTAGTGAAAGATATTACCTGACCGCCGACCATGCCTTGACGAAGTCTGACCAAGTCAGTCTGGCTCCACGCGCTCTTGCTCCATGGCGCGACCTGTCGTAGATCCTTGTCGAAATCGAACTCGGCCAGCTGGTTGTGGACGAAGTTTCGAATGTTCCAGGGTAGGTCATTGTGCCCGTCGATCAAAGGCACCTCGGAAAGAACCTGTTTCACGGTGTTCAACCTTTCCTCCGATGATGTCAGGTGTGCAATCTCGCCATCGGCTGGTCGTGGCCCAACTTTGTCGACACAGCTTCCAATTAACAGTAAGATCACAGTTGCTATCCAGACACCGCTCTGACCGCCACACTGAAACATCGATCATTTATGGTTAGTTGGTGATCATCGAAGTATCGGATACTCGGGAAAGTTTTCAACTTTTCTCGAGCGTTCAATAAGTACTTTATTTTATTTTAAACGTTTGCGACGATACAACCGAAACAAATATGCGCCATTCTGGAAGTTGATGATCATCAGATTGCAAATTTTTGAGCAGATATAGATTATTATGAATTAGACAATTTATAGAAATTGAATCGAAATTTCATTTAAGAACATTTTATTATAACAGATATTAGAAAATCCAACAAGTTATGAATACATAAAATTTGCAGACTATTCTGTGAAAATAATGTGAACCTAAAATTTATAAGAATAAATCGATTAGTTAGTAATAAGAGGTGCCATGAATATTTGTTATACAAACATTTATATTTTAAACAAATACTCGACAGACAAATGAAATTTCAATCTTGCGACAAGTTATTGTATTTAAAACCTCGTAAGGTAACGCGAGTTTTAAAATGTCTTAAAACAGTATAATTACTTTTTGTATGTCTACATAAATATGTCTATTATACTTTTCTATGGAGCGATAATCATTTTCATAATGATATTGTTAGCGATTGCAATCCGCAATAGCTTGTAAGTTCGCGCCGCGACATTAGTTTGCGCCTTCCGCCGCGCCGCCTTCCGCAGCATTGGGGGACCGTTGAAAAATCGGCTATACGCGGATCACGATCTCGTTGAAATACACACACGTGAAGTTCTCAGTTCGCACAGTGATGCCAGAAATGTCAGCTTTTCGCACATGCGTACTGCGGCGCGCGCGGAATCCAGTAACGTATACGCTCAAAAAAAGAGAAACGTCTAGGTGGCGTGCCCGGACCTAGCACTGCCATAGACGAACTTGAAGATAACGGACGTTATTTTTTATTTACTTGTTTATTTGTATAATTAGAAAATATATTTTTGCTATTTTGGATACTGGAAAGGTTCTTGGCAGTTTTCGTTTGTCTTGCAACAAATGTTGGTATTCTTTATAGATTCTGCCAAATAAAATAAAATTTTATATTATGTTATCCTGTATAATCCGAACTTTTTTAGGTAAAGAAAGTATGTGAATGGTGAATGAAAAACATTATTTTTAAAACAGGGCCTTAAAGAACTCTCAAAATTTTGAAATTAGTACAGTACTGATGCCACGCGCGAATACGCATGCGCGAAAAGCTGACATTTCTGGCATCACTGAGTTCGCATAGCATCGCCGTCCGATCTCGTTCGAGTAACCTCCGTACTCCGTATGTTATCCATTATAATCTCGCCTATATTTAACAGATATATAAATAATTAATTATTATAGTCACATACTTTTTATTAAATATGACTTCATTCTAGCATCTGATGTTAGTCAATCATTATTATTATAAAGCAATCATTATTACGGTTTCGCAGCATTTACCAATACATTTTTCACTACACTGTTAGCAATTTCAATATTTTCTGGTAATCCTGCAATCGTATTTATATCTTTATCATAATCTATCTTTCAAAAACTCCTTGTATTATGTCGATAATGAAGTGATCTATAATAATATTATGTACGTAGTGTAACCATATTATACAGATAGTAGTACGTAGTATAATAATTAGACTGCCAATTTTATGCACTTATAACAAAAATGAATAGGTGCAATACAAAACTATGAAGATAATACAAACAATTTAAGAATGTTGTTATATTGTTTTCGACATAGTACATATAATTATTAATTAAGGCATACATTATTATTTAATTTCTGTTCCTTAAAATCAACTTAGAAAATTTTTATTTTGAATATGGATCCGTAGTCTGTAGTATAATAATATTATTTACGTAGAAACGTAGAAAAATAAATTCATTATTATTACAAGTCATTATGCACGAACAATTGAAAAAGACTTTTGTATACATATCATATTTTCCTTGCGTCTCATGCAATAAACTGAAGACTTAATAGATCGACATTATCAACGTTATTCATATTTTAGTCGAACAACAAATTAGAACCTTAACAGAATAAGTTATAAAGCAATTCGTACAATCTCCGTACTTCGTAGTTCGTTGGAGTTATTTACTGCAAAATTTCATCGGAACTTAAAGCTTGGTTAAAAATGCACACGCGACGATACGCGGAATAACAATTCTCAAAGGAATTACCATGCAAGGAAGAAATAAGTTGGCTTTGACATTACTTGGATGGCAGTGATATTAGATTTTGTAATAATGCGATTCGTGTTTCACGTTAATCTTCGAGTGTCGTCCATATTCTCTCCACTATTCCAAAGGGAGAAATGAAGGCGGATGAGCAGCCGAAGAGGGATAGGGCGCTTTGATGCTTTTCGTCCAGAAATAATTTACTGTTTCGTCCTGTGAGTTGCAAATACTGCTGGCACACGACGACTGTCATCAGGAGACTGAAGGGCCTGAATAGTTTATGATCCCCGTCAAAGGGGCAACGGTATACTCATTCCGAGGAATGGTTGTTCGGCGACGGTGTTCGGTTTTCAAAGGGTTTTGGAGAGCTGCCGACGAAAAGCTTACCGCTTTATTCTTGTTTCGATTACCGTATTCATCCCTGTGTCTTGTTTGCCCTGACGCAATTTGTTCTTATCTTTATCGCGTACTGTTAAGGTGGTCTTCCCCTTTGGACAGATGAAAAAGTCATTTTTCTTTCGATACCATTTTCTTAACCCATTCTCTTACAATTTAATTTCAGAGTCTCTGATTAAAACATACCGTTTCATTTCGTTTCATTTCGTTTCATAAAGACGCATCGATGGAAAATAATATAATTTGTATCTGTGTCAAAATTAATGTAAAATCGTTAGGTTGCTGTTACATACATGTTAGTTTATGATTTCGCTTTTTACATAGCTCTTTATATGGCTTGTAATTTACACAATATACAGTTACTCAAACAATTGATCAAATGTTCCCACAGTGTTAAAATTTTTATTTAATTGAACACATGTTTATAAGATATGTAACAAAATATTTTATTATAATACAAACATGGTTTTCGTAGTTCATATAATGCAGAATTAACTTAAATATGTTAGACTTTTTAAACAAAATTTAATGAAATTAACAAATTATGCAATGATCACTTTTTTTGATTTTGAAAAAATGAAATATTAGTACTTCGTATACGCTCCTTTCGCTTTCAGTACGGCTTCTGTGCGTCTTGGCATACTATCTACTAAACTTTTACACTGTTCAGCCTTAATATTTTCACAAGCGCCTTTAACTTCTGACCATACTTCAATAATACTTCTTGAATTGTGATCGAAGTTGGCAACTGCTGTTTTCAGTAAACCCCATAGGTGTTCTATCGGGTTCAGATCGGGAGACTGTGGGGGTCAGCTTAAAACAGTAAATCCATGAGCCGTCGACCATTCTTTGGTGATTTTTGCCTGGTGTTTACGATCGTTATCGTGCTGAAAAATGACTTCTTCTGCGTTCTTATTCCATTTTGGCAAACTTCCAATTAAACTTTTCTGCAGGATGGATGTGTATGATATTGCAGTCATGCTACCATCAATTTTTTCAACGCATCTGTTACGTACAGAGAATTATCTCTGCTTTATTTCAACCAGAGTTTTCTAACCGTTTTCCTGAGAACGGAAAATGCCCTATTGCACCCTTTGCTTATAGAAACGATGACTATGCTCCAGCTGGATGCAGCCGGCACAAAGCATGATTCAGTACAGGGACAGTTGCACAAGATTCCCTAATATGGAAATCTTGAGAGCATCCCCACTTAGATTTTACAGTATATAAACCTTCGAATTTTAACCCGGGGGCAGTGCTTAAAGTACAAACGAACTATACACGTCGTTACGCTGAATCTCGTTTTGGAGTTGGTTGTATTTAGTGAGATTGGGCCTAGTCACCCTTTCGGATCAAGTAACCTTATAGATCCCGCGAGTACGGTATTAATCTATCTTGGCATAATTATTCAACCTCTCTGTGTTCCCCGCATCGTCAGTGCGTCATCCAACAGGCAGTAGTACTTAGGTAACTGCATAACATTTTCTTACACACTCAATTCTAATCGCGACACTAACAGTTGTAACAGAGCCAGTTTTCTGTAATATACAATTTAGTTCAAGGTAATTTTGAGTAACAATTGATTTTAACCCACCATTCAGATCCAGTAATTCTTAGTTGACCGTTCCCATATGATACAATCTTACCGCTCGGGTTGTATCAATTAATTTATAATATTAAAGTTACGAGGCCGTTACTAACATATCTTAGGAGCTACCTGATCTTGTATCAGGAACCCAAACTGTTATCCAACCTATGCGGCTCCCTGATTTCGCATCAGGTTCGTCCGTATCCTAGCAGCTCCCCGATTTAGCATCGGGTTCGTCTGTGCTTTTATTCAACCTCCCAGCAGCTCCCCGATTTCGCATCGGGCTCGTCTGCGCGTGTACCTCCTAGTGGCTCCCCGATTTTGCATCGGGTTCGTCCACGAAATCTCTCAAACATCCTAGCTGCTCCCTGATTTCGCATCAGGTTCGTCCGTGCATCTTACTAACAATTAAAACCATATTCCTCTTTAAACCATAAACCGCTCTCCGGCAACGCGCGCTACCGCTCGGCCCAGGATCGTAACACATCCGACACCCTCACTGGTCATATAACCCGAAACCATGATATGGCCTCCTCCAAACTTCAATGTTGGATGAACGTGATGCGACCGTAGTTGTTCTTTATTTCCTCGCCATGTCTATTCGCGCCTATCGCATCCAAAACGATTAATTTTCGTCTCGAGTGACCATATTACTCGTGCCCAATCGAGATCTGCATAATTTTTATATTTTTCGGCAAACTGCAGTCGAAGCTTCTTGTGCCGCTTTGTAAGACGAGGTTTCTTTACTTTCTAACGTCATCTTAAATTCACTTTTGGGGTTGTATGACCAGTGAAAGCGTCAGATGCGTTGAAAAAATTGATGGTTGAATGACTGCAACATCAAACACATCCATCCTGCAGAAAAGTTGAATTGGAAGTTTGCCAAACCGGCATAAGAACGCAGAAGAAGTCATTTTTCAGCACGATAACGACCGTAAACACCAGGCAAAAATCAGCAAAGAATGGTCGACAGCTCATGGATTTACTGTTTTAGGCTGACCCCCACAGTCTCCCGATCTGAACCCGATAGAACACCTATGGGGTTTACTGAAAGCAGCAGTTGCCAACTTCGATCACAATTCAAAAAGTATTATTGAAGTATGGTCAGAAGTTAAAGGCGCTTGTGAAAATATTAAGGCTGAACAGTGTAAAAGTTTAGTAGATAGTATGCCAAGACACATAGAAGCCGTACTGAAAGCGAAAGGAGGGTATACAAAGTACTAATATTTCATTTTTTCAAAATCAAAAAATTGATCATTGCATAATTTGTTAATTTCATTAAATTTTGTTTAAAAAGTCTAACATATTTAAGTTAATTCTGTATTATATGAACTACGAAAACTATGTATGTATTATAATAAAATATTTTGTTACATATCTTATGAACATGTGTCCAATTAAATAAAAATTTAAACACTGTGGGAACATTTGATCAATTGTTTGAGTCACTGTATACAGCTATTTAAAAAAGTTTCTGCGGGTAACATTTCTTCTCATAAAAATTCTATAGCTATTAATATTTTCTTGAACGATGCGTATAAGTTTGAACGTCGGTTCTCGAAACGGTTATGAATAGGCAGAAAATTGTTACAGTGCTTAGGAGATTGCAGAAGTACATTTTTTGCATGATACACAACGTAAACAATTTTATTCATACAATGATAGTGTACAATGTGCAGGATTCCTTCAATGTATTGTGACGTTTCAAATTTTGCGAGAAGGGGTTCCATACGCGTGGGTGGTGTGGCAGCGTCCTGGGACCGTCTTGGACGTCCCGGTCGCCAAGTAGCGGTCGGTATGGAAAATTCGGTTGTAGTCTCGGGCCAGAGACCATCCGTGGGAAACTCACAAATCACAATTTCGCGTGCGAGACCGACCACTTAGGTAAACAGGATAATGAGTACGGTGGGGATAGCCAAGTAGAT
This sequence comes from Sphecodes monilicornis, assembly GCA_913789915.3. Lineage (NCBI taxonomy): Eukaryota > Metazoa > Arthropoda > Insecta > Hymenoptera > Halictidae > Sphecodes > Sphecodes monilicornis. The sequence continues at coordinate 19,133,274 of OU565285.1, forward strand.
CGTCTTTACCGAAACCGCGAAAGGTCACTGTCGCGCTGCCTCCCGTATCGTTGAAGTAATTTTGTAACGCTCTGCGTTTTGTAAATGCGAGTGATACCGTACCTCCTGTGCCAAGACGCAAAGACCTGAGGGACAAAATCCACCCACGAGAGTCGGTAAGTCGACCAGTGATCCTTCTCGTCATATTTCGCGAGGTGGCTCGTATTGTTTTCGCATGAGGACAACACGCTTCCCGTCTTGTCCTCGAATTCGTATGTGCCGAGGCGCGTCTCGCCTCGTGTTCGTGTCTCACACCGTCTTATGGGCGTTTTGAGAAAAGATTGTATTTCGCAGTAGCCATCGAAAAGGAGTTTTCCTCGGAGGAGCCGCATCGAAAGAGTGAGTGTAGTTGCGCGACTTTCGGTCGCATAAGTAGTTTCGTAAATTTCGGTCGTACAAAACCGCGACGACGGGTATAGCGCTCTCGCGCGAGCGAGCGAGTGAAAAGATCGCGTGCCGATGCACGCTCGCCTCGTTTCGTTCCGGGAATCCTCGCGACAAAAACGACAATTGCTGTTCATCATAACTCATGAAGAATCGAAATTTCTATTATTTGTAGATTGCGGATTTGACTAATTTAAATAAGAATAAGAATGAGAATAATTTGAATAAGTTGAAAATAATAAGGCGATGCTACTCTATTTTTGGATGTCACCTACTCATTTCGGTCGTAAATGCATGAAATCTGTAGTCTAATTATTTGTTTTGGTTACGATTCCCATTTCGATTGCATAATCGTTATTTTTAATATTTTATGTCAGTTCCAAAATGATTCCCGAATTATATTTCGTATCGACTTTTCCGTAATTGATATCACTAATTACTGCAGCTGCAGAATTCCTATACGTATGCATATTTTTTACAAAATCATTATGGGGGAGACAGTTATTCGTAATATTTATTTATATGAAAGCGTTGAAATAAATAAAGTAATTATAAGTTTTATGAAACGAATTCCTATACGTATGCATATTTTTTACAAAATCATTATGGGGGAGACAGTTATTCGTAATATTTATTTATATGAAAGCGTTGAAATAAATAAAGTAATTATAAGTTCTTTACAGTCACACACACCATATTATTCAGGACAGAAAATTCATAGATAGAAATTTCGATGTCCTCTTTTCAATTTATATTTCGTTTTAAATTGTGAATAATATATAAAATGAAATATAAAAATATATTATGAAAAAGGTATTATACATACCAAAATTCATCATATATTTTCGTCTGCTTAAACGAATCAGTAGAATATCCTTTATGGCGTCAGACTTCATTGATAAGTGGTGAGACTTCAGAATAAATCCTAATGCAGAAAATTGGAGAAGAATCGATTCTAGGGCCGTTTCGGAACCGAAATAGAACCACTATAGGAACCATGTAGATGCACTATGTAGATTATGTTGGACTAGGAATATTGCAGGGCATTGAAATTCTGCAAATACTCGGGAGTGTTTCGATGCTTGGATAGCACCTAGTTCATCCAAATCCTTAAGACGCTTGGGATCCTCTAAATTATTGAGGTCCTGAGACTTCTGAATCCTCAAAGCATAACCCAGATCCTTGAGGTTCTGGAGACCCTTTAGACTGTAGAGTATAGAAACAATCGAAACGTTCTGGGAGCCTCCAGACCATTCAGACCATCGAGACGCATACCTTAAGTTTTTCAGATGATCTATATATTCAAGGAAGCTATCCTAGCTATCCTGATGCTTTCAGCGATTACTAGACGTGTGGATCTTTATGCATTTATTGCACCTGCAAATTTACGAAATACAACAACAACATTTATATTATTAAAATGTAATCACCTCCTATAATGAATCTCCTAATCAGCGAAAGAGAATTTTTTCTGAATACACTTCTTAGAAAATCAACTATAAAAATGGGAAATTGCATAACTTGCACTTGGACTCTCAGACCCTCTAGACTCTAGACTGTTGAAACCGTTTAGACTCTCAGGACACCTCGAGTTAATGAGACAGATTAGATTTATGGGTTAGATCAGTTGTCTTAAGTGTGTCTTGATTGTTATTTTAGCCTATGATCTGGTAATCCGAGTCAATTTTAAGATCCTGAGATTTCTGAGACCTACCAGGCTTAATTCAGAACGTCTAGACTTTTGAAACCCCCTAAACCTTTGAAATACTCGGAGTACTTCTAATTATCCGGACAGTTTAAATTAATGGTCTACATTAGTTAACTGTTGTGAGTGTTATTTTCGCTTTCAATCTGGTGGATCTTAAAGCCTGACCTGCTGGTTATTAAAATTCTGAGACTTTTGATACCCACTAGACATAACTCAGATTTCTTAGACTCTTGAAATCTCCTAGACCTTTGAAACACTCGGGGCATCACGGGTTATCGAGATACTTTAGATTGATGGTCTAGATCAGCTATTTTCAGTGTCTTGAGTGTTGTTATTGTTTAGGACAAACCCAGGATAGAGAGGTTAGAAAGGGCCAACGTCACTTTGTTTTCTACAGAAACTTTATTATCCCGCTAGTCCAACTAATAGCTGTGCCAAACACACGGAGAGCTGCTTCCGTATGTCTGTTCTTGTCGAAGGCTCAACCAAAACTAAAAACGCTTTCGCTGCCGTCGCTCCCTCCTTGCCTGACTAATTGATTTCCGCGGATTGTTTGTAGCCAGCTTTGCATGGCCTGACAGCCCCGGCTCAAACCAGAGCGTTTTTACCGTGCATGTTGACCACACTCTAGGTAAGCGATCACGCCTTCCTCGGGTCAGGCGGGCCTAGGCCGCTTTAGTGACCGACCTTACCCACGGCCTATAAGTGGTTTTTCAAACCTCCCGGTTTCCACACAACTCTCGTAGTTGGCCGACAAGGTCTAGGTTAGGTTTGCGCATAACGCTTAAAACAAATTAACTTAGCTACCGTAACAGTTATCTTAGCCTAGGTCCTCACGGTCCAAGCGATTATTAAGATCCTGAGATTTCTAAGGCCTATCAGACCAATCTTATACTCTTTACGCTCTTGAAATTACTTAAATTCTTGAGACACTCGAGGCTTCTTGCGTTCTAGAGATAGTCTAAGTTATCTTCAGTGTGTTTTGAGTGTTATCTTGGTATTTGAGCCAGGTCTATTATTGCACCTTCTTTATAGGGTTCATTGAATGCAGTAACGTTCGTATAAGTTCTATACTGTAGCATCCACAAGCTACAATACCATTTGCGTGAGATCTATCAGGTAGGTTAGCATGTATACAAGATCTGCAGTACCATTTCTGTAGGCTCTGTCGGATGTAGCATCCATTCTATGAGATCTCTCGGGTGTGAACCGGCCTGTATCGCGTGATATCTGATACTGAATGAATCTTGTTCATAGTTTATAGTATTTGTTAGGCATGGCGACGACTGTGTCGTGTCTATAAGGTTTTGTACATATCAGGTTTTATTTATGTAGGATTTATACCAAACAGTTTTACAATTGCATGAAATGGTATATACAAGATGGTCCACTTAAAGGTATCCACTTAAATATGTCCGTTAGTTGTCGTGGTAAAAAACATTTTGTATGCAGTTTGATTGATATCGATGGACGAATACGCTATAGAGAATATTTTTCTGCCAAGATCATTTTTCGCCCTCTTTCATTCACAATTATCTGTTTCATATACACTGAATGAACAAACAATTAGAGACAGCTGTATAAATTGACAAATTTCTCATGAAAAAATTAATTTCTAAATGAGAAGCTAACGCAACTGAATTCTTATTATTTTTAAGAAGTTTGCAAATTGCAAATGAATGTTTAGCAATACAATAGATAATATTATACGTCACATAGACTATACATATATTTTTCGTAGAGTGGCGTTAATCAATTGTTTATCGACTGTAAGCGTATATTCACTTTAGTAATTTTACAATTTATTATAATCGCATTTCTTAACCTTCATTTTAAACTGTCTATTTCATAATCTGATTTCTTCCAACTGTTAAATTTCGATATTTATTTCGTTTTTAATATCAAATTATTATTATTAGACTGCGGATTTCATGCATTTATAGTAAAAATGAGTAAATGAAATTTAAAGCAGGAGATAGATTAAAGGAATTTAGAAACTCCAATGTACAAGTACTTGCTTATTCAAATTATTAATGGAACATTAAAATTTCTACTTGGCTCCTGTTCATTGTAATCGATGCAAACAATTTTTATTTTGTACAAATTATTGTTATTTATAATTATTTTTATCTCATCTTTCCCATCCCATCATTAACTTTGGACAATTACGTTCCGTCGATTAATATTACGGTGAATATTTTCGGAAAAGTAACGCTCGGTAACTTCTCAATCCTTTTTTTCAATCCGCTTTATGAATCCCTACACTGCTCTTTAATTGGTATCCACTTACCCGGCGGTCGTTTCGCATAGAAAAAAAAAAGGAAAAAGAGAAACATGCGCGAAGGATTAAAAATTGCCATTCCCACGTGCATGAAACATGACTAAAATTTAATCAAAGTTCCTCAGCAGAACGACGAATTCCCGGAATAAATTCCAGCTTGAACGAACGAAGCACCGGGCGCTGATCCGTTTCTCGATTAACAGCGTTCTCGTAAAAATTCCAATATCGTTCGACGACGACGACGACAAATCTCCTTTCACGGAACATCCACGCGAAATCAGTATGCGATTTACATCTCGGCATTTTTATTAAAAGGTCGTAAGAGAAGTTCGTCTCAGCCAAGCCGGTTGGTTCCTTCGCTAATGTCTTCGACGTGAGAGCAGTGACGAGACGGGATATAAAGAAAGGCAGCAGGAAGTTAGCGATGAATGGCACCGGCGAGGGTTGCACCAATGTAACTGGACAGCATCCAAATGTCGATCCTAATAAAAGATGCCCAAGGAATCTGCTTGAGAGAAATCAGATGAGGCGAAGATGAAACCCGTTTCGAGGATCGATCGATCGAACGACGCTGGATCGGCGAGCGAGCGCGATGTTTGTCGTTCTGGTGGATTGAAAAGATAGTATTGTGTAATGTGTGTCACCGGAGAAAATAAAACCTCTGGCTTTCCGTGTGGAGTTTTCATGTAAGTGTCTACTGGCAGGTCATTTTTTCTAACTAATTATTCACGCTCTTTTTAACACATAATTGAAACGCTCATTCGCTGAATCGCTAACTCTACATATAGACAGTATAAGAGAATTTACCAAATTCTTCAGTACATACATAAAATTTTGAAATCATTTAGTGTAGTATCAATGTTATGGAAAGTCTAGTTATTAATACTTTACCGTACTATGACGAGTCAGACAGATCACAAAGATTTCAAACGGAGACGACCAAAAATGTAAATATAACTTGTCTATTTTAAATCGAAATTAAATTTTATTCGTCTGTTGTCAATATTTAAGAATTTAAGTCAACGTAGATATATGATAAATATCAATTTTCCATTTCTATTGGGAAAATGTTAAGGACGAAGCAGTTTTAATCATTGTACCTGTGTAAATAAAATTAAATTCGATTGAAGATCAGTGTACGCAGATACCTTGTTCCTAAATCTGTGCTTTAAAATTGAAAATGTTACGATACTGCGTCGCACTATTGCCGTGCAGCTTCTCAAGCGGGATAAGACACAGGTTTAAAGTAAAAGAGCGCATCGTTTTTAAAAGGATTAGTCCAATTTTATAGTTGCACGTGAGTACATACATTCGTATAGAATAGCGTAAAAAGGCGAAAGTAGCCGATGAGATCCAATCTTAATATTGGATAAATAAGAATTCGAAAATAATTAAATAATTACATCCAGTTATTTTTATTTCTTTATAAAATTGATTTGGGTTTCTAAATTTTTTGTGTAAGCCAATATTGAACATAATACATGCATTGTATGAATCGACTGAGATATGTAGACACATTTTCTGCAGTATATAAATACAAACGTCAAAGATTTAGTTTGTTTGTTAACCATTATCTTACGTTAATGATAATATAGAATTCCTTTAACAATTTTCTATGTTCTTTTAACACTAACCGTACCGTGCACAAAATGTGATTTGTATATGTTGTTTTATAAACATTACAAGGCTGAATTTATTTCGATTTCTCGCAGTTAATAACATTGCATGCTCAAATGAAGAGATTTATTTAATCATTTCTAATGGACTCGTCTTTGTAATTTCAATAATTATAAGATAAATAAAAAATGTGAAATCGGTCCTGGTACGGTTAATGTTAAAGATATCATAAAAACGCTTTGAATGTCCATTCTTTGGATACTGTTACTTCAATTTATACATATAGTGTCAATTTGAATATATGTATGTATAAGTAGTACATCTTAAATACAGAAACTTCATCATTATTTACTTATTTGGAGGTTGAACTGAACTTTGGAGGACCAATTTTTATTAACTTTTTGTATGCAGTCTTATAGATTTCGACGAAAACACACCGAAAATGAAACTCTTATTGCCAGGAGTTCACTGGTTCAGAAGTTACACGCGTGTAAAGTTGAGCACTTTTAACTAACCCCAAACCAACGTGGACTATACCGCTCTGTACTACTTAGCCGCTGCGCCGAACACCCACCATGTATCCAGCGCATGCGCTCAACCGTCCTACCTCTACCACCCAACGAATATCCAATATGGCGACGCTCTAACCTGTCAAAAACGCTTAAAATTGCTCATGTTTACACGTGTATAACTTTTCAACGAGTGAACTCCGGTAACCAAAACTTGAATTTCGTGTACTAAAACTTACATGTCTATCATTTTCTCGTCAAAATGTGTAGCAACACATACAGAAAACTTGAAAATTTTTGGTCCACTAAAGTACAGTTCAGCCTATTTGGATGTCAATATAAGGGTTAGCGATCATATTATCTTGACGAAAACTTAAAAGAATTAATATAACTTTGTTCATAATGTACTGCTAATGTATTCTATAGATTCGTGTTTACCACAAAATCTGTTGTTCACTTGCAATTGCAATGAATCGATTGAAAAAAATCTTGTGTCGTCGACAATCGGAGAAAGAACAGTTCTCATAAATTAAATTCCAGTATTTATCCAAGTTAGGAAACTTACTCCTTTGACATCGCTGAAGCTGATAGTTTCATGAAAGTCGGGGGAACTCGTGAACTTCTCGGCGCGAAGTAGCGAGTTTAAATATCGTTTATCTCGGCGGAGGATGCTTAATCGGTATTTAATAGCGGCCAGGAAAGATCGAATTATCGCGCAAAATTGCGAGAGTCCGTTGTAACAGCTTCGTCGCCGAGTTAATAACTTGGCTCTTCTTTCCGAACGTCAGGAAATTTCAAGCGAGAGATCGCGTGTTTCGGGAAACGGCGGCTGTTTCAGGGGCCAGCGATCACGTTTATAGAATATTTTCATGTTGTCCGCACGGGCTGAGCTTTCAGTATATTGTTTCTTTCATAATTGACGAGGCAATTTTGCGGATGGAGCAAAGCCTCGATTGAACGTTTGTCACGCAAAAAACCAAAAGCACGCCGAAAGAAAGCTTTTCTTGACTGAAATATAAAATATTTCGGAACATGTTTCCTCAGTCGACGGCTGTTCGGCGCGAATAAAAAATTTGTGAGGATTAAATTCGCCGCTTAATCGATTTTCAATTTAACACGGAGTCATAAAAATTCGTGTTTTATCTTTTTATTTTCCACGGTTTGGAACACGAAAACTAAGGACATTTATGACATCATTTAATTACTCTTCCTATTTGCGCTTCAAAGATCGCTAGCGAGTTGGATACACTTTATTTGTCAGCACAGAAATTCAGTCTTACGTGTGGAAAATATTGGATTGTAATATAAATTCGTTCGATTGTATACAGGGTGTTCAGGCTATTACTAGCCAGCATATTTTTTGTAAATAGTAAATATTTAAAAAAAAATGATAGAGGAAAAAGTAGTACTGTTTTTTATACGCAACAAATTGACATATGCATTTTTGTTGTATTTACACTATTTTGATAGAAACGAAGGTGACCTCCAATTTTTTAAGTGGATCTACTACACAATGACCTTCAAGGTCATGCAAGGTCAGAAATGGAAGAAATAGAAGAAACAATTTGAATATTGCGTACCAATGTGTTTACAAGTATTCTTTATTAATGAGGCTAAAACAAATGTTCAAAATAGCTTAATTGCGCAAGATTACACATTTCGGCTCTGTTAATTACATTTTTGGTAGCTTCTTCTAATATGGTCCGAGTTATTAATCTACATACTTGTGTTATTTTGTTTTTCAACTCGTTTATATCAAAATAATGTAAATATAACAAAAATGCATATGACTTTTTCCTATATCCTTTTTTTTCTAATATTTACTATTTACAAAAAAAATTCTGGCTAGTAATAGCCTGAACACCCTGTATATAGGTATGTTCTAATTTTAACGATTTGAAGAAACCACTTGCAGTCAGGAATTACACAATGTATTAAATCTAATTCTGTACTTCATTAATCAATGGAAAGTGTTCTAATTTAGTGTTCTAATTTTTACGTTTTAATTGTGACTCGTTATAAATGTATATTACTGTAGTTGAAGAGGAACCACATGCAGGCAGGAATTACGCAATTATTGAATATAATTCTGTACTTTATTACTAAACAAAAACAGATACTGAACATAATCGAATGTATTTATGTTAGCGATCTAATATATTATCATTTAAATATGGGAAATGTGGTAATTGACGCGTGAATTGCACTCAATTGAGATTGCTGAAATCTCGCGACTGTAGGTATTGGATAATGGGAAAGGTTGGGTTGATTGTGAAACGTTGGGAGTCAATCGTAAAAAATGTTAGTGACTATATAGCTAATTAATGAAACTGATAATTTAATCCTTAGCGGACGGGGATTATTTTTAGCATACATTTTGATGGATCAAATAAATTTTCTTTGTGATACAAAATTGTTTGTTGAGGAGTTTAGTGTATGAATCAAATGAAGGGAAACGTGTTGTGTTCAGTAAAAATTTGTTTCATATTTTTCGGGAGTATTAATTGCTTTAAAAATTATTCACAGTCGCAGAAAAGTAAAATTCTTTGGGCGACTGTCAGCAGACACAATATAACCTTGTGTTTCATGCAATCATCTAATACTTGAGATCCCTATAGCTGAGCAGTTTTCATTATTTATTATTTTTTCAACGTCGATTCTTTGTCCCTTCGGAGTTTTATTAAAGTTGCAGTTAAACGATACACATTTACAATGTTTCAATATAGGCACATACGCAGTTAAAATTGTTAATTTGTAGATGATTCTTAAAAGATAGTCGCAGTGATTCTGTCTTATTATTATACCGCAGATTTTTACGCAGTTATCGGCTGGTACAAATGCGTAGAAGATAAGGAAACACTTCTATTACCAAAAATTAATAATATTTTTATTTCATTTTTTCCTCAAGGAATTTCTATTTTTCATAAAACAACGTACTTATTATTAAAACTAAAATGATTTGAATACACAGGGTCACCTGGAGTTTCTAAAGGATAATAATGCTTGAAGCACGAACCAAAGTTCTCTTTGCATGTGTGTAAAATGTTCTACTTTAGAATGGCGCGATAAACTCGCGACGCCACTTGCTGCCATTGTTTTTTTGCAAACATGCTAAGTCCGCGGTGCAAGTGCCACTATTTCAACGATCTCTGCTCGCCCACCATTCTAACGGTGTTCCACTTGAAAAGAAGCAGAAAGAGTCGTTTACGGAAGTGTCGGAATGTAATTTTTACGTTTACCTTTGCGGGCATTGAGTGCCATTTGGAAAAGGAAAGGTTAGAGGAGAGAGAGGGAAGGTGAGTACTTCGTTACGAAATGGCCTCGTAATGTTCGAAATTGCCCCGCGCCGTGTGACCGTAAAAAATTCTAAAAAGCAATCCTATTTTTAAGTGACTTCGCGTTCCCCCTGCAGGCGTTGTTCCGCCGGACTTCAGAAGTAAAAAGAGTAATTCACCGTGCCTGAGTTCTTTATCCGTTCCGTGGGAGTGGGATCCGAAGTACAATGCACAATGGATTCGCGACCGCGATTAAGAATTGTAAACTGAGCAAGAAGCACGTAAACCTTAACGAGCCCCTATTTCTTTCCACCACCTGCCCATTTTACACTGTTCGAAACGTTCAGCATTGTCAGCCATTCTCACTGTCTCCCTCAATATACACGGCAACATACACGGAACCCTCGGGTGCTTCTTAAAAATAGATGCGCGAAAGAGTATTCCGTGTTCTTCGTTTTATACTTTAATCCTCAAGCAGTATAGACCGTCTGTGAGGTCACTTACATTTTCCATTCATCCGTGTTTCAATTTTGATAGTAGTTAATGATCACAGAATCTTCGTTTTTCGATACATTTATTGTTGCTCTATCTTGTTTAGAACTCTTTATAAGGAATATGTAAAACGAGGATAATTTAATTAAATTGAATTTTTATCTTTCACTTGTATATATGTATCAATGCAATATACAGGGTGTCCCACATAAATGGGAACACCTAAATATCTCTCGTATTTACAGTCCTATCAGAAAACTTCAGAGGATAAAGTGACACTATTGCAGGGGACAAATATAATGGTAAAGAAAAAAATTGTTTATATCGTGTTTCTTAATGAAATTTCAAAGTCACCGATGTTTTTCTAAATGGAATAGTATATTTGTTTTTACGATAGCATGATAGACAATAAAAAACTGAATTTAGTGGATACCACCTTTTTGACCTTGAAATGACCGTGAGCAAGAATAATCATGTTGGAGCGGATGAAATGTGGAAGTTTAAAACTTACGTGTTTCAGCAAAGATTACGCGTTGTTTACGTCGGGTTGACCTTTACATATCATAATAATTGTTCGAAATGTTGACCATCCTCATTTATGCAATATTGCAATCTTGCATTAAATGATCTGTAGGCATTGTCGATTTCCTGAGACGTAATTGAAGCACATGCTGCAGTAATCCTTTGCCGCATACCATCTGGCGTTGTTTATCTTTGTACACAATACATTTTATCATGCCCCATAGATAATAGTCCAGTGGTGTCAGATCCATTGGTGTCAGGTGTCAGATACATACTCTAACATAAACATACGCTGTTTACTATGAAAAATATTTCAAACATTTATTGTGCTTTGTAAAGTACAACCCGCCGTAAACAACGCGTAATCTTTGCTGAAACACGTAAGTTTTAAACGTCCACATTTTATCCGCTCCAACATGATTATTCTTGCTCAAGGTCATTTCAAGGTCAAAAAGGTGGTATCCACTAAATTCAGTTTTTTATTGTCTATCATGCTATCGTAAAAAATATACTATTCCATTTAAAAAAACATCGGTGACCTTGAAATTTCATTAAAAAGAACGATATAAAAATTTTTTTTCTTTACCATTATTTGTCGTGTCACTTTGTCCTCTGAAGTTTTCTGATAAGACTGTAAATACGACAGATACTTAGATGTTCCCATTTATGTGGGACACCCTGTATAATGGAATATTAGCGCTGCAGAAGATCTTTCATCAGATTTTCTAATCTCAGAAAGAGGGTAGGAAAAAGAAAGGGGTGGTTCATGAGGTTCTAAGCACTTTTTTCCTTTGTCAATTTGCGTCGAAATGCTTTTGTTTACGTGTTATTAACGAAAAACGCGGGCCAATCAGAGAACGACTACAGTTTACGGAGGTCTGGTCGGCCAACGGCAACGCCACGCTCACCGCGAGCCATGCTAGGATTGGTCCGTATTTTTCGTTAATAACTCGAAAACAAAGAGTTTCGGCGCGAATTGGCAAAGGAAAAAGGTGCTTAAAACAACCTCAGGAATAATCCCTTCCTTTTTCGTACATTCTTTCTGAGACACCCTGTATAGTAATTGTGGAAATTGCAGTCTATAATACTTAAAATTTAAGACTCAAATTATCTGAGAAATCAAAGTGTTACTAATTTTTTTCTTTACAATTATTGGGATTAAAAATATTGTTTTTATGAGAGCTTTTTTAATAAACTTCTTGATTCCAGCACATATTATAATTAAAATTGTACCAATTTTAAATAAATCCAATGTTATTATTATATAGGGTTATACGTTATTATATAGGATGATTACTAAGTTCTTTATATATTATAAAAAAATGGTAAGAATTGCAAATCAATCCACTGTTGCCGTTATTATACAGTTACATATACCTACCTATGCAGGGTGGTTTTAAAATTAGTACCCATGATTTTTCCAGTACCTTTAGTAGGTGAAAAACATGTTTCTATGTTATCTTGAATGATTCGGATAAAAACGGATCAACTTGCAATCGACTGCAAATTTCAATATTAATAGTTTCAAACAAATTTTACTTCGACGAAAAGTTAATGTTATCCTTATGTTTATAAGTGCGACTATTTTTTACTGTATAGCATTACAGGCGACCTCAAGATGAAATTAATGATCTGGGATATTATGCCCTTAATTCAACTTAAATAATTAATTTGCCATGATTTTAGCCGGTTCACTTATCAGAAATAAAACAATCCAGTTTATTCTTATTTATTTTGCTTCTGGCTACAGTTAGTGTCAAAAAGACAGAAAAATATTAAAAATTAACAACATGGCAGCACTTTGAATGTACAGTTTTGATTCTTTCATCGGTTTTTGTTTTTAATTGCTATAAAAATTATAAAAATATGTATTTTGACATAATTGTGGTACCGGCAATAGCTATACATGGCTGAACATAGGCATGATTTAAGTTCGATTGAAACTAGTATAGAAGATTTTGAGATATCACGATTACCATCTTCAGAGATGTGAATTTGAGTAAAAGCCTTTGATGCGTCATACTAACGCGAGCTATAATTTCGTCATTTTCGCAAATACGATTATAAAATTTTCGAAGTATATTTTTAAAATGCTGCACTTTCGATGTATACAAAGAGAAATCGATTTTTGGACCTGTTACTAGAGTTTCTGAAAGAAAATAGGTATAGTTTCTCTTTTGGCTACATATTTATGAAAGGAAAATAGTATCAAGGAAATCAAGAACATACATGTTTAACCATCTGAAGACGAATGTCAACATATTCACGCAATTAGGACTAGAGGTCCAATCGTTGAAGTTACGAACAAATAATTTATAAACATATCAAAAGATCAGTTTAATATTTTTTCCATTATTTAAGACTTTGGTACATAACCTACTTCCTTAAGGAAAGTATTCTTACCATTTTTCAAAATCCTCGCCAGTAAAGTGTTAATTAATTGTGTTCGAAATCTTCATTACGAGTTTGATTCGGTGTTATAAATCAAGGCGTTGAGATGTAACATATCAGTAATTTGATAAAAATTATGCAAAGTCTTGACAAAGCTATTGCGTAAATGGTCTCTGCAAGTGATTGCACCTTTACGTGACAATCGCATTCGGCCGCGTTCTGCAACAATTCCTCGCCGATATTTCGAAATTATTGAATCGTATTCTGTCGGCGACCTTCCCGATACAGTGGATGCAAGTAAGTGGAAATCTAAGAGTAAATGCTGGCGCATAAGGGAAGCGAATTGGAAATTCTTCCGGTCGCAATTCACGTTACGTGACCGACTACAGTATTTCTTGGAAATTTCTCTGGGGACGGGCTGAGGCAGGTGAAGACTGGGTTCAATGGACGGAACGATGACTCTGAACGTCTGCAAGACATGACAATCTATTTTGCACCGGTGACATTTTTTGTCCTGTTACGTTCGGCTTGAATGAAGATGAACGGCGATCACGCTCGAGGAAACGTGGACGAACCGTTCTATGTTGAAACGCTCGGACAACGTCCCCGTGTAATAAAGTACCGACCTTTTGCTCGACGATTCAATTTTTAATGTAATCGAGCATAACGCGCTCGAGACTTTAAATAGTATTTAACAAATACAAACGTCACTTCGTTCGCAACGATATAAGGAAAATATCATCCTGTGCTTATGCATATTCAGTCGTTAGGCAAAAGAAGTTGTAAAATACAACTTTTAGCAATTTCTCTGTCATTCCGAACAAATGTAATTTTTTTCAAAATTGTTATTCATGTAGTAAACTAACTTCCCAAAAAAATCCAAATCATGGGGGTTCAGTATTAAAAAAGTTAACGCTTTTTTAAAAGTGTCCGAATATTACTGTGAGTCAGAAAGTTAGGCGTTGACTTCTGTACACTGCGAAAGAAACTGCCAGAGATTTTTCTGAGATATTTTGTCTGTACCGACGAACGAGTTCAATTGCTTGATAATTCCTTAACAACTAACTGGATCCGTGGACCCGACGAATCGTATTTTTCGACCTTGTCATCGAAGGGCCCAGCGGTGGATATGGATCGAAAAATATGAGGATTTTCAAAACGGCGCCCGAACTAAATGAGAAATAAAATCTGGATTCGCTGGAGAGCGCCCCTGGAAGCCGGATACGTTGCCTCGGACCAGACTGAAACTACAGATGGAACTGATAAATCGCGATGCGTCGCGGATGGACCGACACGCCACGAGGTTATCGAAAACTGAAAAATATGTGTATATATACATATATATTTTTTCAGGTATACATATATCTCGGATTAAATGAACAGCGTAGGAATTTCCGTCTAGACTGCAGTCAAGCACAGAATCTGACGGAATAATTCCAACGCTTTGAAATGTGAATAAAAAAGGCAGATATTATAGAAACTTGTGTAGAACGAACAAGAATAATATTTAAGGACTGCCCAAATTTTCGTTACAGGCACAGATGAAAAAGTTTTTGAACTTCGCAATTGCGACCAATAGTAATTAAAAAAAAATTGGTGTGTGCTTAGACCACATGGCTGAAGTGAAACTTCTTTCTTTAATTTTTTTTCGAATTTTTATTAACAGTTTATGACATTTCATTTTCTATGATTCTATTATTGAAACAATTGGCTTGTGATAGCTGAAATATGATATAAATATTCTTGAATCAATTTTGTCTAAATGTCTTGCAAATACTGCATCGAGAGTTGTTCCTGATCTTGTTGTAGCTTCATTAGGATTATTTACCATTTCCAATCTTAATTTACTTCTAAAAAATTCTATTAATAATTTTGTTTGTTCCGATGCAAAGTTCACGTTGAAATCTCCACTTAGCATCATCGGAATTTTATTATAATCTTTATTAAGCAATGCCGAACCCTCAACCGTATATGTTAATAGAATAGAATTTCGTTTCATCGTTTCATCGCTTCATCGCTTCATCGTTTCATCGTTTCATCGCCAGATCGGTTTTACTCCTACCGCGTCGCTGTTTTACGTCTACCGCGCCTAAAGAAGTTCCACTTCAATAGAATAGAATTTCGTTCCATCGTTTCATCGCCACGTCGGTTTTACTCCTACCGCGTCGAGGTTTTACGCCTACCGAGCCGAGCTTTTACTAAATCGTTTCATCGTTTCATTGTTTCACCGTTTCGTCGTCAGATTGGTTTTACTCCTACCGCGTCGAGGTTTTACGCCTAACGCCTCTAACGAAGTTTCACTTCAAAAGTTATTTACACATTATCTAGTAAATTAGTCCTTTTAGTATCTCAGGAAAAAGCTGTTTGATCCAATTTTGAAGAAGTTATTCGTTTTTAAAGGTGTATGTGTACTTTCTACACTGACTGTCCGCATAATTAATCGATTTGAAATTAAAGCTAAATGAAAACGTATTTCTCCTTTCAATAATTCGAACATACCGAAAATAATGTAACAACATTCTTAATTTCTTGTAACGTATACTTACAATTCAAATACTTTTATGATCCTCTTTCAGTACATCATTGCAATGGATGTTTCATAAAGTTTACAAATGCCATCGCATTCGCTCCAAACACACATAATCTTGATGTTTGTTTCTTTTAGTAGTTATAGTATTATATCCAGATCTTAAGACTAACGAGCGTATTTTATTTGTTTAGAGTTCGAATGGCGAGCGTTCGAATATTTTCGTAATATAAATACTTTGCGAGTGCATAAATTGTGAAATAAAGTTATGTTAGTATAATTTACAAAGGATCTTAATTGGAGTTAAGGAAAGGTCATTTCTCTTGTCAGTAATTTAATGGTCATATTGAATTTAATTGTAGGTTACATTATACAGCGTTTCTTACACTCGTAAGGACAAACAAAATGGCGGATGGTTCATTTACTTTTCAAGGCAGGGTGATCAGTCTGCCGGATTCTGTATTTTTCTGTTTTTCAGTGGAGACAATGCTTTCGAGGAAGTAAGTTCGGTCCCTAGTACGCGCGATCCGTGTTGTTTGTTCTTCCATTTAGTTCTCCTTTGTCAGTGAGTTTCACTCGGCACCGTGAAATTCGATCCATTTCCAACAATGCACGTTTCGACAGAGGGGTGTTATAAATTTGTCAGGTATTGTGAATTTGCTTCCTTGTCGTCCGAAGGGAATCAAAATCTCCCGTTTTGCAAGAGAAAAAATACATTTCCAGTTCTGTTCCGGTAGCGTATTAAATCCGCTTTGTTTTCCGCAGATTTTTTTCTCCTCTCTTGTTTATATTTATGAGCTCAAAGGGAAAATGCGTGAAATGTATTTTCGTGTTGCAATGTTGGACACGTTCACTTGTTTTTTTTAAATATTGTATACAAAGAACATCGTTTTCGCGACATTTTTGTAGCTTTTGTAGTCGATGGTATTACGGGAAATTGTTTAGTTGAATAACTTCTATGTAATCCGGGTGGATTTTGTATCGAATTTTTCTACCAAATTCAATTTGTTTACTGGATAGCAAAGCGATGCATGCTATTTGTTAAAGTCTGATATAGATTTTATTTTACGAACGAATATTTCAAATACTTCAGATTATTTAATTTTACTTGTTGTGTTTAGATAATTGAAATAGTGTTGCACGTAAAAACGTAGAACTGGTTAGAACTTAGAATATAATCATGATTACACTGCTGATTTTTATACAAAGTCAAAATTATCTAAATCAATCATAAGAAATGGTAACTAGATGAGCATGTATTTTCTTCTTTAATAATTTTACTCAGTCGATAATAATATAACTGTATTATTAAATTCTTCGGTAAATAATACGTTTAGGGGAGACACCTCGGATGTCTTTGACCTTGACATATGTTGTCAAGATCACCTTTCTGAGTAACCCCCAAGAGGTTTCTGACGGCGCTCGTTGTTTATTAAAAAGTTATAAACAAAAATAGTTTTCAAAGTATAGCAGTAATTTTAAGTATTAAAGACTAAAGCAATATGCTGTATTGACATATGTTATCAAGGTCACCTTTCTAAGTAACCTCTAAGAGGTTTTAGCCGTCGCTCGTTTTTATTAAAAAGTTATGAACAAAAATATACCGATGCATATTACAATTTTCCCGTATTTAAATGAATGTGATTTTGGATTGGACATATGTTATCGAAGACATTCTCTGAAATTGGACGACCTCAAGATGGTGTTAGGTCTGGGTTAGGTCTGGTAATCTAACCAAGCATAACCGAGACCTAACTCAGACATAACACTATCTTGAGTGCTTAGCCGTCGCTTGTTTTCCATAAAAAAGTTAACAAATCAACTTGGACTATGTATCCTTTTGGCATCTTGTACGAGAATAAAGTGTACTTACAACCAAGATTTAACGAAGGTTTTTAGCAATTATCTCGGAAACTATGTCCGAGCGACGGGTAGATTTATAGAGGAAAGTTGTTCAGAATGTTGTCCTTGAAAACATATGTGAAGATCAAGGTCATCCGAGGTGCCTCCCCTAAACGTAATATTTACCAGTTCTTCTAATATATTTAGTTTTGTTATTAATTCATCTATTTTGACTATAAATTCCTTAAAACCCGCAATCTGATCATGTCACTTTAATCGCCACTTTATTAAAAGTTGGAATGAAATAGTAAGCAAAATAAATTTAAAATGAAAAACATGTTGGGAACATTGCCATAGAACAAAATAGAAAATGAAATAAATGTTTCATTGAAAAGTATGAAAAGGAAGGTGGCACATGATAGGAAAAATTAGTAGAATGATCGCGAAGATATTATAAAAAATTCATGTAGCTCTGACGAGGATTAGAATTGCTAAGAAATGATTTTTGGAGAACTGTGAGAATTGTGTCGATCAGTTTCTATTTTTCACGCTATACAACAAAATAAAAAATAAAATAAATTTTGACTGAAAAGTATGAAAAAGAAGGTAACAAATGAAGGGTAGAAGGAATGTAACAGAAGGTAAGAAGAATAATGTTGTATAATGATTGCAAAGATGTTATATAGAAATTATTAAGCTCAGATCAGGATTTAGACTGACAAGGACATTGATTTTGTGAGGACTACGAGAAATGTACCGATCAGTTTTCATTTTCGCGATACTCTTGTCTGGCAATACGGTTGAAGAACAAAGGGGAACAAATGGAAGAGCTTGGCATGCAATCTGAAAAAAAGTATCGGTCTTGTTGGGTCTTGTTTCGTGAGATAGCATCGCGAGAAACAGTGCCTCGTACACACGGAAAGAACAGCTTGCGTACGCCCTCTCTTCTTCTTACTCCTTGTTCTTTTTCTTGAAAAGAAAAGTGAAAATACGTTCCTACATTTCAATTTGTATGTTAGCGTGACTTTCTGCAACATTTGTGTGATACATGGGCTTGGAAAATTGTGCGCAAGAAAGTTATATGTTCGATCCATTCGAATTAATGTCGAAGTAGAACTTCAAATATCACTTTAGGGAATAGAAAAATCTGTTTTTCATATTGTAGTAACATTTATTTAATTGGAGGTTTTCAAGACTGGTGATTAGTTTGAATACTTCTAATGTGGACAATTCCACTCCGCCGATCGAAGCAAAACCAACAAAATGTGCTCGGCAGTCAACGTCTTAAGGGTTAAATGAAATTTATCGCATCATGAAGTTGCATCAAACCCTTTCTCTCACTTGAATATTTTTCTCATGATGGGGTGAAGACCGCGTAGATATCACTCGCAAAAATACTACCTCGCGAATCGTAACAAGGCGTCCAGGTCGCGCTTATGTGAAACACAGAAGCTGACGGGCTGAAAAAAGAAAGAGAACTGGATATAGAGAGGGGGACGGAACGAGAGGGTCGGGATACGCGGCTGGAAAAAAGGCGACGGTTTAATTTTCGACGTACATAGGTATGAAAACAAAAAAGTATCGCCGCGCATGAACAGCCCGCCGCCGCTGCCTTCTCGGTGCTTCTCCGGGGACCTTTTTATTGCGAAGCTGTTTTTCCCTCGTGAAACAATTCCGCGGCGCCCCCGCTCATTGTTGAATCACGCGATTCCTTCCCTGAGCCTAGCTCGAACAGCTAAACGCCACGAAGAGAGAAGTGGTAAAACGGGCGAAGAGGGTAGGCAGGGAAACAAAGGAACCAGGGATGCTCGGAGAAAAATGATAAAACTGTTGCAAAGTTTCCGAGGCGAGCCGGAGAACTTTGTTATTTCCCTGGCCGGGAAGATTCATACGTAGTAAGTAGCCGTGGACCGAGCACCGGTGACGACCGAGGCCAACTTTCGGGCGTGAAACTTCGAGATTGGAAATATTTCGTTGGACGCCTCAGTTTTTCTGAAACATTTGAGCACCCGTTCCGGCACACTGGTCCGTTGGCTCTTTTTCATGAACGGATCGACCCTTCCTCTGACGGCAACCTCGTAAATCAACCGATCGAAAGTTTAGGCTCCTGATCCAGCACAGGCCGAACTGGAAGCTTTACCTTCGTTTCATTTAAGTCTGCCTCACTGATGTCCTAGTTCTGCTGATGGTATGGGAGGGGTTTGTACGAGTCGCGCCATTTTTCACAACGCACGGGCTGTACAGTGAGCATAAATTGCACCTTGGACTATATATACTTATAGACCCGGCTTCAGATAGTTAGCTATGTTCTGAGATTAAATCGTCTAGCAGACGACGCTTGTGGGCAAAGTGCTATAGTCTATTGAGAAATCGCAGTACCGCGAAAGTGAAGTGTTAGAAGGGAAAGGGGAATTGTCGTCGCATCTCATTCTGTATAAATATTTATGGAAACTGTAACTGTAATATACATACATGTATTTTATTTCATTACTCGCTCATTTTTACTTTGCTCTTATTATTTTAAATATGGCCAACTCATTTTGTTGATTATAATTTGGAAAAAGTTAAATTTCAATGTAGAAGTTGATAATATGAAATCTGTATTTATTTCCTGACAACTTACTTTATTTAAAAAAAGAATAGTAAGAACAGTATACATGTACGTGTCGAATACAATCAGAGTTGGGCATTATTTAGATAAAAAATTATTTAAATAACGATTCGAATAAAAGATACTTTATCTTTATTCGTTATTCGAAGGTTCGAATAAAAAAAGTGTCTATATTCGACGGATAAATTCTCGTTTTATGCTTTATCTACTATTTTGAATTATCTCGAACCGTGACTTGTGAGTACCAGATACTCTTATATCTCGGAACACTGCATCCTATGCACACACTGTACCTATGCCGGGTCTATAACTATACAGGGTGGTCATTTTATCTGAAGACATTGAAATATCTCGAGAACTATGCATCGGATCAAAACAAGTGGGTAATGAAAGTTGTTCGTCGCGAAGGGGGACATCCAATGATACCAAACTCGACGCCCCACTGCCACCCCCTGGGGGTGGGGGTGGGGTAAGACAAAAAACTTAAATGGGAATCCCCATTTTTCATTGCAGACTTGGATTCTCCAGAAAAAAATACACAAATTTGACCTAGGAGTTTTTGCATTTTGGTTCACAGATGGCGCTGTAAGGAACAAAAATCAAAATGGGTAAAAGATCGTTGAAAATGGGGATATCTCGAGAAATACACGTCAGATCAGAAAAATAAAAGTAGACGTATTTGATATTTTTAAGAATGCTATTCAATAACACCATAATTGACCCCCCACCCCCACCTTATGAGGGTGGGAGAGGGAACTCTTTTTTAAAGCAAATCTTGGTTTTCCATTGATTTGATATTATTGGTGTAATTGCTTTCACAGATGTCGCTGCAAGCGAAAGCAGTTGGAAAAATTCATTGGTTTGTTTATCAATAAATCGATAACTACTTTTAACGTTACCCAGGAACAACGACGTGGACGTAGTATTTTTCTGTTCCCTTTGGGGTGCTTTTTTAATGTGAGTCTCCTTGCCTCTCACAAATCGGGGTGGTTTTTTGATGAGTCCCCTTGCCTCTTACTGTTCAATTAATTAGAGTAAGTGTTCGAAATTTTGAACTTCAACTGCAATACACTTATTGATCCTTTCTTCAAATGACTGTACACAGGACAGAAACATATTTGCGGGAATTTCAGCGCAAGCGTTTCTTATGCGTTCTGCCATGTTTTCACGAGTTGTTGGCACTTGTTGATAAACCTTATCTTGTAGGTAGCCCATAGAAAGAAATCCGATGTCAAATCGGGCGACCTATATCTCCACCAATCCGAAGCAGTGTCGCCAGAAACACCCAAAATTGGATTGATTTTTCTCTCCTCCGTTTCCCCTTCCACTATCCCATTCCACTGCGTGTTGCGTCCCCGTCGCGCATGCGTAACATGTGCACGTGCTAATATAGTTATCAGAGAGGTGGTAAACTGTATTCGCCTCGATTTCAGCGATCTGGCGACACTGATCCGAAAGTGTAGAACAGTGGTGGGCACAGGTGGAGCCCCTCAAACGCCTGCTTCTCCCACCAACCTCTCTTTCAGTCTTCGTTGCCTCATTGTACCGCCCTTGCTGGAAGGGGACAGAGGGCGCTACGGTGTGGACGGTTTTGCCTCAATTGAGGCAAAATTGCCCATCCATGGTGTAGAATCACGCTACGACCGGTTTTACACTTGTTTTCTGTACACTCTGTATAGTTGAAATTATTTCATTCTTGCCTTAGTATTTCAGGATTATTGTCAATACACAGACACGATGACGAAGCCTTTGGCTCAAGGTTCAGCGATTCCGTCCGTGTCCCCGGAGCCATTGTTCGTTGCACGAATTTGAAATCGGACCGAGGAAGCCGCATCTTCAAGGTACGTATTTGGTTATTTGAAGTTCTACGAGTGGCCGCGGGCGCATGGAACTTGATTTCCGATAAAGTAGAGTACGGTCCCTGGCGAAGCATCTCAGGCTAACCGGAAAGGCGGAAAAACTGATAAGATTTCCCTCACGGCTCTTTTTTATTATTCATTTGCCGTCCTCCATTTGTTTCCCTGAATCCAATATTGGTTAAAACCTGAGAAGCTCAGATTTTCGATTGCCACTTCGCTTTATACTCCGTGAAATATTTCCGTTCAATTTTTTCCTCCTCGACCACGTGTAT
Source organism: Sphecodes monilicornis (assembly GCA_913789915.3). Lineage (NCBI taxonomy): Eukaryota > Metazoa > Arthropoda > Insecta > Hymenoptera > Halictidae > Sphecodes > Sphecodes monilicornis. The sequence goes on from OU565285.1 coordinate 19,155,603, forward strand.
TTCGCCACGTGAACAACAGTTTGCATAATATCACAGTTACCCACCAAATATTTTACGTCTCTTTGAATATCAGCATAAGGCGAAGCTGCTGCTGCTACTGCAGAGATCTAGAATTCTCAGAGGAGGAAAATTGTATTGGTCAGACGAGCCTATCACAAACGATTTAATTACTGTGTTCGACGGATTTTAACGTTTCTCGGTTTTGTGACAATTTTCCATGTTGAAGTTACATTATACTTTGACAATAATAACTAGACCGCGGATATTTATGCAAAATAAAAATTTTCTACACCGATTGCAAGAAATATAAACTAAATTGAATATTACTTCTTCCTGTAATGATATAAATAGAGGAGAAATTATATATTGATATCTTCAATTTTTATAATTTTTCAACAACTTCGGTTTTCATATACTAAATTTTGCTGTAAATGCATAAAGATCCGCGGGCTAATAATAACTAATAACAATACAGATTTTAAATAAACTGATATAGTTTAATATTACATTATTGGTACGGAAACATGTTGAAACAATGGTTAAAGTGAAAAAGCTTTGAAAAGCGACTTAATTGTGCGAATTTTTCAGGACATTGTTCAATTTATTTCAAATACTACACGTGCAAAACACGTGTCGAAATTTAAAAGTATGCGTTTTTTTTTAAATCGATTGTCTGGAGAACTAAAGGGTGTCCAAATTTGACCTACCAATTTAATTTAATAATAAAACATACAAAACGCTTTAAATATTATAATTCTATTATTTTATTTTGAAGTACAAATGTTGCAGTTAATAATGAAAAATGACAAACCAGAATTCGTCGGGGATTAAAGGGTTTTTCATTTTCTTACAAAAGACAATAGTATAATGTTAAATGTTGAAAATATATGTGACGGTGGATTAGTGTCCATCGACGCGAGCAAACCACACAGCAAACAATTTGATCCCACGGTGCTGCTCGGTTCGTTTCATCTGTTTAAAAATGTATGCAAGTTCCGATTAATATTAACGCCTCAATTAACGTTTCCCAGGGTGGGTGATAGCTTCGCAAAATTCAAATTGAATGTTCCATCGGAGTTTTAATAATGCAATTCAATTCGTAACCTTCGGTTCTGTTCTCGGAATATTTGCAGTAAATAGACGTGTTTTCAGAGAGGTAAAAACTTAATCTCTCTTTCCACGAACAAATATTGAAACAATTTACTTGTTTGTTTCGTGTATTTTACGGTTCATTCGGGCAAGTTGTACAAATTCAACTATTATCTGTACGACTCAATAAGTCTATTCTCTAACAATTTTCATATTTTCAATATTTGAAAAGCAATCTTATGCTATCCAAACTAACAAATTATGTTTCATTTTTAACATTAAATTAACCAAGACTCGTCAAATGAATGTTTTTACACTTTCGTTTAAAATTGTTTATCTCCTCGTTTTTTCAATTATCAATTAGAAGTGACAATTGTTTTAAAAATTTCTATGTAGCTAATTTCGACCTTCCAAATCATTAATGATTTTGATAATTTGCTTTAATTTGTAACAGTCAATTTTTAGATATACATAAATATAAAAGGAGAAAAATTGTTTAAATGCAGTTAGATGATTCTTCTATAATGATTGTGTAAGTTTCAGTATTTTTAGTATTTTCTAACTGATAAGTTTAAGAAGTACTTTAATGTTTTTACGGCTTAACACTAATCGTGCTGTAATCGACCAAATGAACAGTTTCACATTTTTATATTAAAGTGATTGAAATTACAAAGATGCTACCATTAGAAATGATTAAATAAATTTCTTCATTCAAGCAAATACTGTTATAAAAATTGCGAGAAATATAAATAAATTCAGTGTTGTAATTTCGATAAAACAAGTCAGCGTTAAGAGTTCTTAGGCTATGATTGACTTCTTAGCTGCACTCGATACTACATCGAGCAAGAACGAACTAGGTCAATGCTGTCTAACCTAAGCTCTGGAGCTTAGAGTCCTCACTCTGCGTTATCACCGTTGATTCCTCCACTCTGCCTCCATTACTTTAGACGACGTGTTCCTATTCTACGCTAGTAGATTATGTTATAAAGAAGATTAGGTCCACTTAGCGATTGGTGAAGAGTTTGTAAAGTAACTTTTCCAAATAATCATAGTTACCATCCCTTAACCCTTACGTGAACACCTGTGTACCTATTTTAAATTTGTTTTTAAAATTTCGTGTACGATCTTGTTAGTTAATAGTACAGTTATTATAGATTTTTACTTTCCTAAGTAATTATAAATTATTAGTTCTTTAAAGCATTAGACATTCGATTTTAATAGAATTTGGGGCTAAATAATCGCTAATGATGTATGTTGTGTAAAGTATGTTCTGTGTGTTAGTGTATTGATTTTAGTCATTGTTATTACATTAATACTAGGGGTCATTCCATGCCAAGTCGATCACTTTTTGCAGGTTTTCCATCGTCGATTTTGTTCTAAATGAAATATGTTGTACTCCATGTGAAATTTGGGGGGGGGGGGTGGTTTAAGTCATCATTTTGCCGGTATCGAATTTTTTTAGAAATGGCAGGCCTTCAAAGTTTTCAATTTTTGCCCATTTTGGCGAAAACGGGCCTCACTTACGAATTTTTATCTGAGGAACTGTTTGTGTGATTGAGCTACATTTTTTTTGTTTTATTCGGAAAGGACTGGGCTATTATGAAATAATTTTTTCAACCTCGGAAATCAACTTTATAACGTCGAAAAATTTAAACAAATTCTTTTTTTACGTTCTTTTCGATGATGGGCCGGAGTGATTTAAATTTTGAAAAATATGGTTATATACCCTGAAGTTTCCTCTTTAGAATAAGCCCTTGAAAAAAGATGGAGTCATAAAAATTGGCGTCACAATGAGCTGGTAAGGTTTGCATAGCAGTTGTTTATTCGATAATGTGGTAATTCTATGAAATCTTCTAGTGCCTGTAATTGGTAATGCTGGTGCAAAGCGAGCTTGTAAACAATCAGCATGTTTGTTATGTTCATCTTGGGTGAAGTAATTAAATGTTATATTTGAAAAAGATGTTTCTGCACATTCAAATAAATTTTTAGGGGTGAGAATTTGATTATCTAATGGTCTTTGTAAGCTAGTGCGTATTGCAAGTCTTTTATGTTTTTTGTCGTTATGTTTATGTTTTATGTTCATTGCAAGTAATTTACGTTATAGAGTTGATTTCCGAGGTTGAACAAATTATTTCATAATAGCCCAGTCCTTTCCGAATAAAACAAAAAAAATGTAGCTCAATCACACAAACAGTTCCTGCAATAAAAATTCGTAAGTGAGGCCCATTTTCGCCAAAATGGGCAAAAATTGAAAACTTTGAAGGTCTGCCATTTCTAAAAAAATTCGAAACCGGCAAAATGATGACTTAAACCACCACCCCCCCTAATTTCACATGGACTAAAACATATTTCATTTAGAACAAAATCGACGATGGTGCCTGCAAAAACTGATCGATTTGGCATGGAATGACCCCTAGGTTTACGGGGCCCGTCAAAATGACAGCTTCTAATATTTGTAATTTACGATTATTAAGATTATAAACATACATCCATGAGGAATTATTCAACAAATTTATATCTTTGGGTGTATATTATAAAAAAATTACTAAAAATTTCGATAGACATATTCTTGTGATTTTCATAAAGAAATATGATATTGTCACTTTTAGTGCTCCGTAAACCTAGTGTTAAATACTTTAAAATCACTGCTGCATAAATCCGAAACGTTATCAGTACACTGCGGATAAAATGCAAGATAGGAATCGTCTATATCAATTGCAGGACACAGTTGCTGAATACACATGACTTTCTTCCTTTAAAAATTGAGCAAAGTTGTTAAAAATATATCGACGTAATTAAGTTTATAATCTCTTGAGTGTTTTCAATTTCATCTACTCATTTTTATTATAAATGTATAAAATCCTGCTTACCAGATTTGAAATCGTTCCGAGCGCATCCGTGGCTCACTGTGCATTTGCATCTTTGTATTTTGATACCCATGTGAATTATACGGTTCCGAATACCTGTTTACACCGGGAAAAAATTGCAAACGATTCCGGAACAGTCTTAAATTTGACTGAATATTATCTGGCATCGGTTCCGCCGGTGCAACGAGGATGCGTACAAGACCAAGCAGTCGCGGCGAAGTTATGCACAACATTTGCCCGCGAGGACATAACTCTGGGCGCAAAGTTGGCAGAGAACAGCACCGGAATCCCTTCCGTGCTGGAATAACGTGAAAGCTGGAATAACAAACCACCTATGTTACTGTCCGCCCGACCCTCTCACCACTCCCGACCACGTCCATACCTGCAAAAGCGGGCGTTGAATACGATTTCGCGCGAACTCGAGGAACCCGAATGGCACCGGGGGTGCCAGTACCGCATGCAAACTCTATTTCTACAGCTGATTCGAAACAATTCGTTAATGCCTGCTGTTATTACGTGTAAGTATGACAAACAGTCTTGAATAATAAGTAACGAAGTCTGGTTTATCGGATGCTGTAACGAGGGTAAGGCTTGTCGAACATATTACGGACTATTTGATTAAGGTTTCCAAACGTACCCGAAAAAGTTGTAAGCACTTATCTACCACTAAATCAATTTTTAGGTAAATGAAACAATTGCATGAAAGCATAGGTTAATAACGAGGATCTGTAATCGCTAGACTGTGGATTTTATGCATTTATGAGAACAATCGGGTCGGTAAAATATAAAACAGTGAAAATATTATTTGAATTTAAGAACATCGTCATATTATTTTGTCTTCATTTATATTGTTAAGAGAAGAAACCAATTTTTATTGCAACACCAATTGCTTAAAATTGACACAGCCCTGTTTTATTTTGCATAAAAATCCGCAGTCTAGTAATCACATTCGCACTTTCATTAAACTAAAATGACTAACTCTTAACCCATTCGCTACGGCAGTGTGCTCCGTCGGAGTGACACCTCTGGACGGGCCACCGTGCCGCCGGAGTAGCGGTACTGAACGGAGCACTGCGCCGGAAAGTGTGCATGTTGCGCTTAGGTAAACTGGTGTTCGGACGTACATCTTACGGTGCAGCCTAACTGTTATCTGGATCGTACGATTCTTTAAGTGTTATACAACAACAAATTTGTATATGCATGTTTATATTTCGCGGGGCTCATGGTCAAGTGGTATCACGCTGACGTCGTCTATAGGCGACGCTCGTAGCGAAAGGGTTAAATATTGAGACATCTTTCGATGCTTTCTTGTCCTTAACAATGCGATTCTTACACTCACTACAAAAATAATTTATTTGTAAATTTAATTGTAAACTTTTTGAGTTAGCCATAACGATTATCATGAGAATACTGTGTAGCAAAGCGTAGCCGAAGAACTTTTCAGTTAGAGTGGATCCAAGAAGTATTTGAAAGACAACTATTAAACTGTGATAATTTCGTAAAAAATGATTATACGGCAATTAATCTGGACTCATTTGAAAGCAAGAAGCCTGCAGTTTCATAATCCTTCATTCATTTCATTCTAAGATTTTTTCGTGACGCAGCGGGCAAGAAACTGAAGAAGGGTTATTTCTCGGGAATGCTATACATTCAAACGTCTGCGAAAACTTTGAAAAATTTTTTTCGTGACGGAAACCACCACAGATTTAAAGAATGAAGATTTTTATTTACAATGACACTTTAAAAATTTATTTATAATTTTTCTTGTGCTTTTACCGAGCTCTGGATGAAAGGTCTGCCGACAACTATACAGTAGTATAAGTTATTGCATGAGGGCTTTACACGGCCGAACTTGTTCCTCATTTTTACTCCATAAAACAGTGAAAAAAAATCGTAACTCAATTTTTAATGAGTCGTTGCAAAGACGAGGCTTCAATTTTCAAATCTGTGAGAGTTCATTAACGAAAAATATTCTTGAGAGTCGAAACGTCTCCAAAGTTTGATTTTGCAGAATTTGTTAGGAAAAATGGGTCTTCAGTTTTCCAGCTGCTACATCATGTAAAACTATCTCAGAGAAAAATGAATGACTGCTTTGCGAAAGTCGAGTCCTCAAGCTTTAAAATGAGTCCAAGTTTATGGTTGTACTATTTGTTTTTATGAAATTATCAAAATTTTTCGAGAATCGGGAACGTAGTTTCTAATACTAACCGTACCACGACCAATGAAATGATCGTGGAAATGATCGCGAAATTACAAAGATTCTTCACTTATTCATAGAAATTTAAAGAAATTCAGTCTTGTAATTTTTGTAAAACTTCGTATACTAGAATCACATTTTGTGCTCGGTACGGTTAGTATTAAATACTTTTTGGATCCATTGTATATCTCCAAAAGAAGAATACATGTTAAAAGTGTTACAGAAAACTTCCACAATTTCATGATAGGAGTTACACTCCCAGCCAAAAAAAGATATCATAAACATAGAGAACAGTATGAAAGCGTTGAAGGAGAAAAAAAAATTGTTGTATCGGAATAGAGTTATTCGAGTCTAGAAAAAATACATCACTCGTTACAAAATCAAATGACAGCAATAGTAGAAAATAAATGAGTGTGTACTTACGACAAAGTAAGCGTTACTGGATATGTATAGGTTTATTAAATAAATGTGTATGGTTTTAGAAGCCCAATAACTATGGGTTTGATGCATTTATGGGAAAAATGAATAAGACCAATTTGAAATAGTATAAAGATTAGAAGAATTAGAGGATATGGATATGTAATTTTTAAGTTCTGTCTTCGATACACTCTAAACACTACAAAGTAATATTCAATCGATTGTTCAGAAGTGAAGATTTTGAAGTCGGGACTTGTTACCCGCCGGACTGTTTGCCCCACCGTTTCGCGCATTTGGTAACTCCCCCCCCCCCCCCCCCCCGCCCGAGCAAACAGAGTGGCAATCAAATGAGCGATTCCCGTTTAAAAATTCATAAGAAATTCCATTCGAAGGGGTTAGTTTTTAGCCAGCAGACTATCCGAGCTCTACGTGCGGTGGTTTCACGTTGTCCGATATTTCGGTAACTCGGCAGAAACTAATTATTCGTCGGCCCTCGAACCCATCTCGTTCCGGTGCCGCGGTAATGGAAAAGTTTCTTTCTCGTAGCTAGCGCGCAGTAACATGTGGCAGCGCGGTGGTCGCGTACGAAACTTTTATTTACGGAACCGGTATAATAAAGACGATAATAGAATATTCTATAAATGGAGCGACGGCACCCGCCAGTTTTCATAACGTATTCCATTAGCGGAAGTTGCGCGCAACGGAGTTGCAGAACGCCCGACCGGGAAAATGATAATGGGATTGCTGGTTCGTAAAAAGTTTCGCGAGCCGAGGCGGGTCGAAGACATCGATAAACCGAGGTACACGGTCCTTTTCGATGGTGGCCGGGCCATTCAGAATCGCTTCTAGGAAATTTCGAATTTCGTGGCTTGGATAGAGAACATGCTGCCTTCGGTCCGTAAAATCGATACTCGTTCCACGGTTCCAAATTTCTCCGGCGGACAAATATAAAACCGCTGTCCGGGCGCCGAAAATGGAAATAAATATGCTCCTCGGTTCGTTCTTCGCCGGCCAGCCGGATATTCACGGAGGGGTGGAAATTCAGCGCGGAATTTTCATGAGTGAATTTCGTGAAACCGGACAAGCTGCGCGAAATCCACAGCTCGCGGGACATGTTCCGAATTTCTTTCAATTCCTACAATGCAGCCGTAATTGAGGAAATTGAATGAACCGGCGCACTTCGGCCCCTGAACTTCGCAACCTTTCATATTTTCGCCGTTGGAATAAATTGAATTAGCATTCGGAGGTCGGTCCAAGATTCTCAACTTTGTCCAACCTTTATAGTTTTACGTGAAACGCGCCGTCCTTGCGGAAAGTACGTACTGTACCACGTTTTATTCTCTATGTAGATTTTGTTATTACTTTAGTGATCCTTTTTACGACAGCCCTCATCTTCCATTTTTTGAAGTGAAACTTCTTTAGGCGCGTTGGGCGCAAAACCTCGACGCGGTAGACGTAAAACCTCGACGCGGTAGGAGTAAAACCGATCTGGCGATGAAACGATGAAAAGATGAAACGAAATTCTATTCTATTAGCATATCGAACCCGGTTGAGGGTTCGGCATTGCTTAATAAAGATTATGATAAAATTCCGATGATGCTAAGTGAACTTTGCATCGGAATAATCAAAATTATTAATAGAATTTTTGAGAAGTAAATTAAGATTCGATGTGGTAAATAATCCTAATGAAGCGACAACAAGATCAGGAACAACTCTCGATGCAGTATTTGCAAGAAATTTAGACAAAATTGAATCAAGAATATTTATATCATATTTTAGCTATCACAAGCCAGTTGTTTCAATAATAGAATCATAGAAAAGTAAATGTCATTTAGTGTTAATAAAAATTCGAAAAAAAATTGAAGAAAGAAGTTTCACTTTAGCCATGTGGTCTAAGCACACATCAATTTTTGTTTTGTATCGCGTTCCATTCTTCATTTTTGATTTTTCTTCCGATACCTTTCTTCTCGTCTTCTCGCTCTCTTTGTCTGTCGTCATTCCAGCGATTCCTTTCCTTATTGAATTACCTTTCGTTTTTCTAGTTCTCTCTTTGTTTCTGCGTTTGGCTTCCTTCTTTTGCTCATTCCCTACATGTTGGGTGGGCTGCAGCTTTGCACCAGCGGCTTTAATTTCCTATTACCACTTCGTTCTCGACGACTGGACATGTGAAAGGAATGAATCCGCAGAATTTAGCGCGTGCAGTCATGATTTTCCAGATCCTTGTTTCGTGATATCGTAGTATTCATTTCAAAATAAATTTGACACGTTCAGATATTTCGTAAGTTTTAAAATCGAAAATGAATAGTATTTTTCTTTACTGTTTAGCTTTTGAAGCAGGTAATAGTGTTTCAGGTTATGTGTCCTTCTAAACATTTGGAACAGGCAACTTCAATCTGCAAATTCTTACGCATTCTGTGGATAATTGTGATCATCAATCATGTTCTTATTCCCTTGAGTAATACGATGTATTTTAATTTTTTTATTCATTAACGAATGACATTAAAGTATGCTCTACAAAGGGACATAAAAATATACGCAGAAACTATGAAGTCTAACGACTATAATGTTAATGAATATTATAGAAAATTGTGAGTATTGACATGAAAGTTCATGAATGGTACATAACTAGACTGCGGATTTGATGTATTTATAACAAAAATGAGTACGTACAATTTGAGGCAGTGGACATTTGCAAATGATTTATGGACATCAGTGTATTAGTTTCAGCTTATTAAGATCGTTAAAAGAAGAATGAAAATTTGTTTGGCTCCTGTGTCTTGCAATCAATGCAAACATTTCTTATTTTTGCTTGGAGATCCGCAGTCTATATATATATGTAACAGACAATGAGATCTAATGTCAAACAATCTTAATTTGCTGCTCCTTAATATTTTTATGCACGTGTTAGTCTAAAGTAAACGGATGACAAAAATCAGAATCTAGAGATTCACAAATATTTTCAGTTTCATTTTGTCAGAATAAAATTATTAATTTTCTAGATCTTCACTCCGGAAGTTGGGGTTCTTGACGGCATCAAAAGATCTACTCATCTACTATTTCATTGGCCGAGAAAAGTTGGGTGTAATTGGATAAACTATAAAACCATCGAAAGGATCCGAAAATGGATTAGGATGAAGAAGGTAGTTCATGGAGGAAGTTCGAAGATAATGGACAAAGATGATGAAGGAACTTGAAGAAGCCTGACCTATGACCAAGAAGCCTGACCTATGACCAAGAAGTTTCAAGATGAAAGGTCAAACGAGGTCAACGAATTTCAAGTGAATTAAAATTCGAGGACTTCACGAATACGTCAACTATTAACCCCTTGTCGTACCATTTTCCTCGCGGTTACAGCGATTAGAACGCCTTTATCGCCAAAAACGTCGCAGAAGAGAAAAGAAAATTTATATATTTTGTATGGCTACATTCACTTCAATGATTAAATATTGATTGCAAAGGAATAAAATTTTATTTCGTCTAAAAAGGAAGGTGCACACTTCATATTCGTTAGACTTTCTTTAAAATCTTCATCACGAGTCTGACTCGTTAAAATACGGCAAGGGGTTAACACAGTTGATTTAGTTTCCATAACTTGAGGAAATAAATCGTCACAGATTGTAAACATTAACAACTCTTTACTCGGAGAAGTGATCAAAATTCTAGGACTTCATGTTTTCCTGTATCTTCCTTACATTTTCATTTCTCTATATTAATGTTTTCATTTCTTTCTCGTTCTCGCCATCACTTCTGCTTCCACGTACAGCTTTTTCTCATTTCTTTCGTTACAGTCGTTTGCCGCTTTTCATCAGTCCTTCATTTCCAATCCTCTTTCCTTTCTTTCCATCCCCTTTCAGTTTCACCACCCTCGGACCGACCCCTGTCACAGTTTACTTAACTCCCCCTTTCTCTTACCCCTTTCTGCAGACCCCCTGGAATTTCTCTCCCTCTCAGCACGGGTCTCAGAACGCCATTTTTTACGTGTCGAATCGCACTGGGTCGCCCCTTACAGGTACTCGAGAACTTAATGCAAAAGTCAGCGAGCGGTCCAGGTGAAGATTGGCGACCGAGATTCGCGGAATACGTCACTAAGCTGCTGCCTACGGACGGATCTTCTACCTCGTTACCGTGTCCGCTAACGAGAAATTTTGCCGTAGAGCGGAGGTAAGAACCCGGTCGACGAGACGATAATAATCGAAACCGGGCTAAGCCCTCTGGGGAAACATGCGCCGAATGCGGGTGAAGTAATTTAACTAACCAAAGGGAATCGTTCTCGGCGAAGTTGTGTGCCCGCGCCAAAAATTCTGATGCGGTCGTTGACCTGCAACCTTAAGAGGCTCTTCTGATTCTACGCTGTGAACAGTTTTGAAAACAATAATAACAAAAGCAACCAAGAAAAATAAACAGGTAGAAGAAAGTTGTCTTATATGGGGAGGTTTTTTTTTAAACTGATCATTCCACTGCGTATCTTTATGCAAAAGAAAATTTGTATATATTGTTTATAAGAAAAACAAAAGTACAAATTAAATTTTTTGGTCGTTTACCTTCTTCATTTACGAGACTGTCATCTCTATTTTTGGGAATTTTTTATCATTGGCTACCAGTGTGTTCATTTACTACCACATTTTGACGAAACGTCATAAATGTTGTCGTCATTATGTTTATTTTCTTACTCATGTAAAAAGAATACATTACAGACGATCACACCGACTGATATTGAAATCAATTTTATTTAAAACTAAAGTTGGGTATGTAAATAAAAATTGAAGATAGGAATTCAAAGAGTAGCTTTGCACCTTCAAACGATATACAGGGTGGGCAAAAACTATTAGCACCTTAGACATCTTCGAAACTATAAGTTTCACAGAAATATTTGCTGAAATAAAATTGCACAGTACGAAGGGGAGCATCCGGTGGCGATAATAGTTTTTTTGCAGCTGGAGGTACTTCGGAAATTTGAAGGTCACCTCCATTTTTTTAAATGGATCGGTATGTTTTTGCGTCCGTATCATGATAGAGGATCTTAAAACGAATTCAACGACCTATTACATGATGGTCATTGAAGATCATAGAAAGTAGAGAAAAGCGATAATACTTACGGTTCTGGTAGTAAATGAATGATACGTATTGTAAATAGTAGAGGAAGGCGTAATGCTTACCGTTTACTTCACTGACAATAAACACTGCTTGAAAGATACTTTAATAAATTTGCAGGATAAGATAAACATGATAAGATTAGTATCGATAAATCGGTCAATCCGACACGATGTATCAGTTTGAAGAGCAAGTCGATATGCTTCTTATTTATGGCGAATGCCAACAAAATTCTGTAAGGGAGAAAAACTTGTAAGCTGAGACATCAGTCTGAGCCTTCGCGTCAAACATTTAAAAATGTGTGTGATATACTTAGGCAAAGCGGTAGTTTAAGTGTTCGTAAAAGTGAACTATGACCTTCAATGACCTTATGTAATACGTCGTTGAACTCGTTTTAAGATCCTCTATCATGATACGGAAGCAGAAACATGCCCATCCATTTAAAATGTGGAGGTGACCTTCAAATGTCCGAAGTACCTCCACCTGCAAAAGAACTATTATTGCCACCGGGTGGCCCCCTTCGTACTGTGCAATTTTATTTCAGCAAATATTTCTGTGAAAGTTATAGTTTCGAAAATATCTTAGGTGCTAATAGTTATTGTCCCACCCTGTATAATCAATCTGTAGATTATAATTGTACATTTTTATCACAACACTTCATTCTGAAATAGGACATTTCATATGCAACAACCTAATATCATATCCACGTTGTCTAAACAAGTGCCAATATTTTGCACAGCGGATCGGAATAAAAATGAAATGTATCCAAAATTATTGCACTAGAATGTTCATTAATTTAATTAGTGGCGCAGTTGTAATCGCGCGAGCGAATCAACGAACACATGCCGTGGTAAAATAAGGAATGCTCCGCGGAGAGAGAATGGTCCTCCCGGAAGTCAGCACTGTTATCTAATGCAACATGGCGGAAGTTAAAGGGTCCAGCAGATTGTTTCATTATCATTAAACATCATACACGTGCGTGACGCACATTCGCGTGAAATTGCGGGAAACATTCGGCGCGTTTCGCGTTAATTAAAGTAATTGAATCGACAGGCGGACGCTTAATTTCTGTTCGACACGATGCGATCGCGACGCAACGATGAATAAAGCGCGTCCGTCTCGGTCCGGTAAAAAGGCGTTTCTATGAAACTCGATTACGCCAACGGCCCCTTGTGAATCGTGAAATATATTGGGTGCTAAGGAGCAATACCTTTCGAGCCAAGAAGATCCTCGTTTTTTCCATTGTCCATTCGTTCGTGGGCTTTAACATGGCGTTGAATTGCAAAGTGACTCTGTTGGAAGCGTGAATTGAACACCTCGCGAAGCCTACGACCATTACGAAGAAATATCACCCATGCAAAATGCTTCCAGCGCACCGGTGGATGTTGGAAACAAATTTTATCTCACGTTACATTTCGAAAATACACGAAGGCTTTACACGCTTCTTACCAGACGACTCAAACTTCTGACGAACATGATTTTGTAGTACGTGAAGAAGATCAAATGAATTTTATGCAGATCGTTATTCAAAATTTTAAAACATAGGATGATGTTCGGGGATTTTATGAATGCATCGGGACAATCTTTTTCATATTTTATAAGTGTATATGTTGCACTCAATAGAATGTTACAACTACAAAGCTGGTCACATATGAAGACTGATAAGTGAAATATAGATTTTTGTAATAGATAAATGGAAATAAATATTTTTATTATTTCGAGCGATTACACAAAGAAATTGTTATTTCAAATTTTTATATTTTAATCCGAACTCATACATATACTTATGCGAAATAAGTGTTAATGTGAGTGTTAGTATCGTTCGTTCATTGTAATATAAGATAGAAGAATTTCCAATAATAATATTTGCATCAATTTCTATTTCAAATAATTGTTTTTCAAATAATATTATTAAAGCACTTTTTAACTTTAACATATAGGTAGAATTTGATTGTTAATAAAATACATTTATTTTATTTATTGATGTTACAGATTTACTTTATTTGCTTTAAACAAAACACTTTCCGACACAATTAGTAAATAGTGTTATGTTCTAGTCGAATGTAAATAGTAAATACTACTATGTTATAGTCGAATATAAATAGTAAGTAGTATTTGCTCAAGATTAACGCATTAAATGGAATAGTATTTCCAAATAGTATTTAATTCAAGCAATAAATGAAATAGTATTTTCAGATAGTATTTGCTCATAGATATATTTCAGTGCTTAGTATTTTATGCCAATCTGTTTCAAATTTTCCTTAGCGCTGGAGCTTATGCATTTATAGCTGAATGGAATAGGTGTTTACAATTTTAGGAAGATTAACAACATGTCAAGATTTCGATATATTATTTTTCATCTATTAATATTATTGCGACAAGAATTTACATTTTACCTGATTTCTGTCTCTCGTAATCGATGCAGATAACTTTATTTTGCATAAAGATTCGCAGTCTACTGACAACGAACGTGTTAAGGAATTGTAATGAGATTTTTGTGTTATCGTAGAAATTGAATATTCGTGTCCTCTTTGAACATTAACAACTAGCCCGCGGATATTTGTGCCACAATTTTCATTTTTGAGAACACTTTGCAAAATTTTTAATAACTGATTTCATCGAGTAGAAAACTATTTATAAGGAAAATGAGGTATATATATATGTGGGATTGGAAGGTTTTGCAAGAACAAGCTTCAACGTAACGTATTTATTTAATAAAACTTATAACTAATCTAACTAATCTAACACTGCTTTTACGCTAAACTTCGCTGTTCTTCATCTACGCTATCCGACTTCACTGTTCTCGCTCCAAACCCGGAATGCCTCGACTTCGCACTTCGCACTCCCCACTTGCACCTCACACACTCTCTCTCTCTCTCACTCCTTCGCTCTCTCTTTCTTTCTTGACCACAGCGAAAAGGTAAACAAACACGGGCCACCTGCAGACGCTCGTGCACTCGCTGAACACCTGCAAATCAGGCGATCCTACATATAGTTAACATATATTATTATAAACGTTGGTGTCCTGATACAGGTACGAAAAATCCATTTTATTTTTGTCATTCAAGTAGTTTCCCGAACCTCTCCTCTTCCAATAATTACGCATTCATAACACCGATTCATCCGAGGCCATAAGTAATACCATTTACCATTCGAAACTTCTAAAACTTTCACCTTGCCCCGGGATCTTTCTCATTTCTATTCCGTGATATTCCGTAATCGAACGTCCCATCTCGTTTTCTGTAGTCACGTTTCGAACAAACTAGACATCCACAACGAATTCCATATTAATTAAACCATTAGCTCACCTTATCTTCGGTATAACTCTTCCGAACCACCAAACTAAAATGCGTGTTCATTAACTTGTGAATGAAAACGGTGTCTCGATGAATAATCTCTTATTCGCGGCGGTTTCATTTAATATTTGCCTTAAAGGAAATCGGGAATCCAGCCTACATTTTACTCCACATTTTGTTAATCAAAATGGCTATTAACCATTTTATTAGTATTAATCACCTGATTGATGCACATTCTGTAATATCCCGAAGTATTCTGTTCAGTGTTTTATACAAAACCAGCAGAGATAGTACTTCTGAAACTTTATGCGGATTTTTATGCAAAATACAAATTGTTTCTATCAATTACAAGACACATACAACAGTATTTTTAAATTCTTTAAATGGGTAAATATTATTTTTAGGTGAGGCACCTCGGATGACCTTGACCTTGACATATGTCGTCAAGGACAACATTCTTAAAAACTTTTCTCTTTACATCTACTCGTCGCTAGGACTTAGTTTTCGAGACAATTGCAAAAAGCCTTCGTTAAATTTTGGTTGCAAAGACCTAACTCAAGATGGTGTTAGGTCTAGGTTAGATCTGGTAATCTAACCCAATCTTTCTCGCTAGTACCTGATCCGTCGCCGATTCCTATGTATACCGTCCAAGCTTTTTTTTTATTTATATGTTTATTTTTACATGAGTGTAATCTCTCTTACGGGTACCCCATCCTTCTCCGAGGTGAGAAAGGTAGGGTTATGTGGGGCTCACACTGGTTTATGTGCAATGTCAGTCATACCCACTAACTCCCTCATGACAGCCGTCTCAATATATCCCTGTGTCTAAAGCAGGCCTCGTTAGATAGCCTTACTGACGAGCAGTGATCAGTGATGGTATATTGCACCTCTTTTCGCGCATGCGCGTTCAAATCCAGGAACGTACGGACGTGCTATGTTTGTCGGGAAAGTAGGGGAGAACTGTTATTGGCGGGAATCCGGACGGAAGAGTGCAAGATGACACGTCGAGGCGACCGTGCTCCGAAGCCAAATAAAATATTTTATTTTTTTATTATATATTTGGTTTATAAATATATAAATTATAATAGTACCCTTCCCTATCCCTAAAATAAAGAAAAAGAGTGAGTATGTTATACATATATACACAATTATAATATATTTATATATTATATGTACATACATATTAAATTTTAATATAACATATGCGTGTTAAACATTCATTTTTGAAAACCGAAAAAAGAAATTTTGCGAAATTCTGCGGGGTGACCAAAGTACCCCATTTTAGCATAACTTTGAGCTTTACTGGCGCTAAAATCATCGCGCATGCGCGAAAATAGGTGCAATATACCATCACTGGCAGTGATGCCAGAAACAATGGTTCAAACAAAAAAAACATTCCCATCATTTTATCTTCACAATAAACAGAAGCAGAGGTGATCATTATCACCTTGCTGGCTCTCTTTCTCATTGACAACTCTGTGTGTAGATGTAACTGCGAGCGTGAAACTCTCAATCATTTCCTTTGCCAGTGTAATTTATACGATATGCAAAAATCACTATTGTTGAATAATCTCTATAAGTTGAGAATTCAACTGCCTTTGGACGTTTCTATGTTTCTGGCTGGGCCGAACGTTAAAGCCTGCCTGTATATACTTTCGTTCCTAAAAAGCTGTAACCTTCGTGTTTAAGGAAAAACAATACTGATGTACCCTAGCTTTTAGTTTGTAGAGGTTACCTTCTCTGTACACTTTGGTTTTGTTTGTACCTAATGTTGTAATAAATCTCTTATGAGATTTTCTGAATAGAAAAGAAAACCAAAACTGGTTGTTTTTTCCTCTCCTACTTTTCCCCTTTCTCTATCCCATTCCACTACCTGTGCACACTCCAACGTCTCCCAGTAACACCGTAGACTGGTCACGTGACGTGCCGCGCAACGTATCACATATTACTCTAGTCATCAGGGAGGTGGTAAACTGAATTCCTCTTGATTTAACCGATCTGGCATCACTGCTGACGAGTCCTCTAGCGGACCCAGGACGAAACGCTTCCTTTCCTTTTCCTCCTCTAACACATTTTCAACAGCCTCCAATTCGATCACCTACTATAAAATAAATTGTTTCCATCGAATTTTTATTACACAGATCCAAATATATCTGTGCCATAAGAGCACTTTTTGAAGAAGTTCCTAAAGGTAACACTTCTGTCCATAAAATTTTTACAGGAACAGAATGTTTTTTCTCAAATGAAACGTAGACGTTCGAACAGAGTCTGTTTAAAAACGAAAGATATAGTATAATAGATGAATTTGCTTTTAACTAGTTAATATACGTATACATATAACTCTGTTGTTTAAGAAGAAATTGAACGGTTTAGATTCAGCTGTAATAATGTTTAAACGATCATTCATAAACTTAAAAATGTTTAACAATCCATTATTTTCAAAATTCCAGTGCATATTTAAAACCTTCTGATTTGTACCTTGACGATTACAAATTATTGTATCACAATTATAATTCAGTGTACATGTAAATATGACTTATGAAAAACAGCTTTAGCATTGCAAATAAAATAAGGATGATGTTTCATCAACTTTTAAGAACCTAGTTTCTTGTTTAGAGTTTCATGTCTAACAGTATTTTTAACTTGTTCTTAATTACGTTGCACAACAAAAAGACGCGTAAGAGTTATGTGAATACGTAGCTGCATCAATTCCAAACCGCATTTACCTCCCGGTGGTATTTTCTCTTGTACCACTGTATTTATCGCGAACACAGTGGCAAGTAAAAAAAGGAAACATTACATTCTTCCACACCATTAGTTTCTCACAGAAGGTGCAATAGTACAACGACGTATGAGAGCACAAACAAGAGTACGGTGGTACAAATTATATGTGTATTCAGGATGTTGTACTACCACCACGTTGCTTGTAACGACAGACTAGTCTGAGTGCTGGTCAATATTTTCTTGCCTTAGCCGCCCTCATGATTGATTAATAATGTCAGTGTTCGTTGAAGTTGATAAGTGATTTCAAAATGAATAAGATGTCAGGTAACGACGTCGTCACATGCGAAGAATAGCCGCGTCGGATGTTTCATTCTTCCACGTCAGGCCTGGTCAACCCAAATGGTTTCACGGGCCACTTTGATGACGCGTAACGTTACAGCGGGCCGCATTTTAGGTAGATATGCTTTTAAAAAATACAATACAAATACAAAATGAATAAAACTTTATTGTTATGCTATGATTCAATATAGTTAACTCTCGAGTCTTGATTAATGAGATATTTGTTTATCCTTTCTTTCACTTAGTTTTTGTAAATCGATATTTATGCTCGACGTTGCACATTGTTCCGTCGCAAGAGAACAAGATATAAGGCCCTTATTTCAGATTTATTTATGACGTCTTCGTGACTTGAGGCCGCTCTCGAGGATTAGGGAACCGATGCACATTTGGCGACCAGTCGAGCCATTGCCGGGCCATCCTAGTTTTTTCTTGCCTCCTCGAGAATTACGCGTCGTAAATCGATTACCGACGAAGGACATTCCCGACCGAGAACGGTTCAAGTACGGTTCTCGGGTTATCTGACTTCGCCCTCAGAGGCAGTCGCGTACGGTTCCACGCTTTCCCAGGACAGGCTAGCTTAGGGCAGATCTAAAGGTCCGCAAGAATGCACTGATTGGGAAATGCATAACTCGGCAGAACCAATCAATGCACTTCTTCAGCATAGCAATGGGTGTCACCGTCTTGACCCCCAGAAATGGAGGACCGCCTTCACGATACGACGAAGGGTCCTCCCGAAAACCGCGACGGTCAGTTAGTCGTATCTATGTAGTCAGCCGCGATCGAACAGCCGCGATCGAACAGCCGCGATCGAACAGTCCGAATCAAACACTTACTTCCTTTCACGTATCGAGACAAGGCAATTAACAATACGGATCATCGTGATCGGATCCGCACGCGTATAAGGCAGGGCCTGCTAGATAGCCTTACTCACGATTCCTCTAGCAGGCCTGGGATGAAACGCTGATCTCACGAATTAACACATAACCCTAATCATTTGAACTAGTTACCCAATATTAATTTGGCGGGTAATACAAACGGTGATTTCGGGATCGACGCGTCCATACGATTGGGCTTGAGATTTACAACCTCAAGCGGGCACGAGTCAACCGCGCATCGAGCTCGAGATTAGCACCGTAAGAACACACATCTTAGCTGGTTTTCTAAATTGGCATCGGTTAATCAAGCACGTAATGCACTCTTTGTAAATTTTATCTTCGAAAAAAATGTTTCACAAATATATGTGGATCCAAAAGCACTTGCAACTCGTTTTTTACAAACAATGTTACTCGCTTTCAGTAACATTTGGCGTTCGTGGATATCAAATATAGAACTGGAGTTCGTAGTCGCACTTGCGTATTATAACAATGACACGTGCAAATTTTCATTTATTTAATATTTTTTGTATACATGCAACGAGAAACAAAAGTTTCAATAGAAATATAAAATCACCCGGCGGGCCGCGCGTTGACCATGCCTGTTCTACGTCTTCTTGTTGGTGTTCTGAAAACTGCAATCCTTTTTAACGAGCACTTACTTGTTCCGCTTGGATTAGATTAAATGATGTAAAAATTATCATTTTTGAAAAAATATTCGAAATGAAGAATTTCACGATTTCATGAAAATTTAATTTAATTCTAGAGAATTTAGTTGTTAAGTCCATCGAATTTCATTTAAGTTACCGGGAGGTCCTTTGATAATATAAATTACACTAATAGAAAACTAAAATATTTTAAATAAAAGGAAGATCAAGAAAATATTTTTAAATTTTTCTCTTATTAGGCTGCGATTTTATACATTAAGTTCAGGTGAAAATTGAAAGGAAAATGAAATTGCAGTATAAGGTCGATTTCGAATTATTAGATAATATTGTGTGACATTCTCTAACGAAAAAATACACAAATGGTTGTTGTGCGATATTATATCTGGTTATCGACCGAAATTACTGTATGTCCTGTACATAATAAATATTCCATGTACATACAATTGGCAAGTACTGTTCCATGATTGACTTTATCGATCGCAGTAATTGCAGTACACAATGAACACTAACATTTGGTGGTTGTGTGGATTTCAGGAAGAAGACTGGTACAACGAGTGCCATTAACAGAGGGTTCTTAATTATTCATAATTTGACAACAATGTTGTGTAATTTATGGCGGAATTACTCTTTGATATAGCTTTGGTCCAAGAATTAATTTTTGAGTCTCCAAGATTGTTAAGCTTAATTTAAGTTTGTTATTTAAGTTCATGAAGGAAACACAATAAAATACCTTACAACTCCAAGCAATATTTCATTTAAGTATAAAATGCACATTGTAAGGAAGGAATCTTCCAAGTCATAAACTCAAAATTATAATTTTATGTTTTTCTTCTCCAAAATGAACTCAAAAGAATTGATATGACTGTTTTTGCTTTAGTTATTATTTACCAGACCATTAAAGAAAAATAGAATAATTAATAGGTAGTTTTAAATACTTCAGATTAGAAAAATAAAATTACCTACGTAAATAAAAATAACAATTTTAAATTGGAAATCATTTAATTCTGGATTTCATTCATAACTTTAAACTGGAATCACAAATACGATAACATTGTATAAATAATAAGAAAGTTTTTGAAGCTAAGTTAAAGTCAGAATGGAATTCTATAGAAACAAATTACATTAAAAAATTCGTTGAATCAATGCCGAAAAGATTAGCAGAAGTAATTAAACAGAAAGATTATCCTACAAAATATTAAAAACCGTATGTATTATAAACGAAAAAGATTAAAAAAATGTTTGCAAATCCTTTAATCGACAATTCCTTTTATAAACATACCGCTGTGCCAATAATTCTAGGTTTCACTGTATATTAACACTAAACCTACCACGGTCAAATGACCGGTTTTATATGTTCCAATTATTCAAATGATAGAAAATTCATTTCTGCAAAATAATTGTATAAATTTATAGTGTTGCTATTTTTATAAGACAAATTTACCAGATACTTTTAATGCTTGGTAGGTTTAGTATTAAAATAAATTAGATTTGAGGCTGTAAGAAAGTGTAAATCGATAAGTGCTATACACGGGCTCTAGATTATCGGCATGTATAAATATATAGTTAATTGTTGGTGGCGTTTCGCGCGACTGTAACGTCTTTTGTTTATTTGTTATATATAGTTTAACATATTATAATTAAAGCGTGATAATAAAGCATTGTTTTTATTATCCCAAATCTCCTGACAGAGGCGAACTCAAGTCGTGGCTTTATCGCCTAACTACCTGCAGCGGTAGGAGTTAACACATAATACTTTAGATCCTCCACAACTGAACATTATCTCTCCATCTTCCCTCCACTCCCAAAAAATCAGTGGAGCCAGTGAAAGGCTCGTTCCGATGAAAAATATGATCACACCGGTAAATGGATTTGCCGTGTTAGTGTAACGAGAGTGAGGGAGAGCGGTCGAACGATTTCGATGGGAAGATCATCATCCTTCGACCTGTGTTCCATCAGGCGGGGCAACATTCGAGAATGGGGAGTCGCCGTAGTCGATCGGCTCATAAGGAGGAACGTGCTGCGGCATCGAGGAATCTGAATCGTATTAGGGTGGCGGGAGATTGTGGGCGGGGGACCGATATAGTAGAACGGGAGTGTAGGGCGGAAAGAAAAACATTCGTGCGCAGTGTGCAGGATGCCGTGCCATTGTGTATTCCGCCTTCGCAGCAATATTTCTTCAAGTAGAATCCTACGTGCCTTTTCCACGTTCTGGACCAATAACCGGGCGGGGCAAGAACACATAGCGCAGTCATGTACGACCTGGCTGCTCTCGCGCTCGACACCCGACGTCTTCCGATTCTGGTCACGCTGGCCAGATCTGCCGCGGAAACGGGTTAGCTTCTTGACGGTACAGCCTCCTCCGTCAAGTATTACACAGGCATTACACACCGGTTACACCTGGGCGAGAATATATCAGTCACCAGTAAATGCGGTCGAATTCCTTGTCGCGGTGAACGGGATAACCTGTAACCACCGGATGAATCAGCGAATCTGATCGGGTTGGATGCAGCCGCGTTTCATTCTGCAAGCTGTGGCATACCGTTGCACAGTGGGCCCTCTCTATAAAACAGGTGGAATTAATTCACAAATTTTCGTTTCATAATATAGATTAAAACCAGGGATTTCTACCGAAATGTATAATACTGGTATTATACCGGCATTTTTCTTATGCATGGTGTTAATTTTAACTCGAACACCTAAATTATATCCGCTACTATTAAAAGTTAGAAAAAATAACTAAATAAGATGTACATGGTTCTAAGGCATGGATCAGATGGTAATAAAAAAATCCTTCGGAGGTCATTTTAACGGTTTTTTCAAGGTCACCGTATTTTTTTGCATATTAACATGTATTTTTCATAATGCAATGTGGTAGTCGGCGTCAAGATTAGTTCAACGACCTACACACCATGACCTTGAAGTGACCTTGAAGACAAAAAAATCAGTTTCAGTTTGAAGAATACAAACGTTATAAAACTAAAAGGATAATATCACCTTATTTTATTAGTTGCTCAACATGCTGGCCGTCCGCAGCAAGACACGTCTGTACACGAGAAGTTACTGACTGAATGGCATTTCTTATCGCATTTCCGCGATTCATGGTGCAACATGCATTCCGTTATTCGTTCTTTCATAGCTTCTGGCGTCATGGGACTTTCGTTATAAACAGTGGCTTTTAAAGCTCCCCACAAAAAGTAATCCAGTGGCGATAAGTTGGGTGACCGAGCTGGCCAGATAATACTTGCACGTGACTTGCTGCGGACGGCCAGCATGTTGAGCAACTAATAAAATAAGGTGATATTATCCTTTTAGTTCTATTACGTTTGTATTCTTCAAACTGAAACTGATTTTTTCGTCTTCAAGGTCACTTCAAGGTCATGGTGTGTAAGTCGTTAAACTAATCTTGACGCCGACTACCACATTGCATTATGAAAAATAAATTTTAATATGCAAAAAAATATGGTGACCTTGAAAAAGTCGTTAAAATGACCTCCGAAGGATTTTTTTTATTACCATCTGATGCATGCCTTAAAAACATGTACATCATATTTAGTTGTTTTTTCTAACTTTTAATAGTAGCGGAAATAATTTAGGTGTTCGAGTTAAAATTAACACCCTGTATATTGTATTTCTCTTATAGAAGCCGAAATACGAAAATGTCCGTACGATGTCATAGCGCTGTATAAAAATACCGGTCTATTTACTGGTACTTATCGGCAATTTATTCAGTTTCCCTATTTCATTATAATTTCCATAATATTTTTAAGCACAGCTATAGAACCAGTATTATTTTACTGTTACGACGATACAAAATTTTGACAATAATGAAGTTGCCTCCCCATGCAATATTTTGAAGATATCACAAAGAAGACATGGGATTTCAAAGAAGATGATATTGAAATAGACTGAGCAAGACACAGGCTTATATCTGAGGTCACGTGTTAAATAAATAACAGTCGGGTTCAAGTCTATAAAAGCAATGTATCAGTCAATTTTCTTCGAGTCTCGAGTATTAATGCTACGTTCCGTTCCCAAGCGAATATTTTTTCGACAATTAAAAATGGATTTTCATAGTGCAGGCATTTATCTATTTTTATTAAAAGAACCTTTTATATTTTTACTTCCTACTAAAGTCGCAATTCATTTTTACGTTATCACATAAAATAATATTCGATATTCTTTATCTTGGATTAGGATTGGAAGGTTGTAACTCTTTTGATATGGTTAGGTATATCAACATTTTTTCATTATCATGTGTAGAGAACATTATTGGTGAGATGAATTCAAAGTTTAGCTGCAATAACTTGCTGCTGTAACGGTGAGACAATTTTTTGTTTTAGGATGCAATTTCGTAATAAGTAGAAAAGATGTGTTTAAGGAGTTGAGAGAAGAGGGTGTGATGTAACGAATAGTAATTTAATTACAATTTCGATTAACTGTTGTTGTAATTACGTTTTTTTGGGGGGTAATTTCAAGTCAATTTGACACAAGGAGACAAATTAAGTAGAGCAAAAGAGGAACGGATGGGGGTTAGACTGTAAAGATTTTGTGGTCAACCTAATATTTGAGATTGTTCAACAGTTGTATTGTGGCGGCTACCTCCTATGCTCGCCAACAGATGGACAGTGCTATAACACCTTTCCCGCTACTACCTGAATCTTCCTCTATTTGTATATATACCGTCCTAAACTGTCCTTACGACATCCCGTGTCTAAGGCACGGGTCCGCTAGATAGCCTTACTGACTTTTTCCTCCTTTCACAGACTTTTCAGCCGCCATAGTATCATCTCCTTCCTCCAATCTGTTTTATTATTCGTTGTACCATTGTGTCTCCATTTGCACGCACCAATTTCAAGATTCCTAGACTTCAAAATCACGAATGCAGCATTTCTACAGAAGTCATCATGCGAATAAGTTCGTGTTGCCGTTAACAGCAACACAAGTGTTTGTAAACGCTGGTACCGGCGCGTTTGAAGTTTCGTTTCACCGATCCGAGCACTCTAAGGTTTGTTGAGCGCGTTCTGTTACGTTTTACGTTCGTTGTTTCTCATCGTCGGCGGGGACATTAACAGATAACGAGACATTCGCAATAACGAGCCGGAAAATACGGCAATTTAGCAAAACTTGCACGGAAGCGACGCTAATATCGCGACGCCGCGCCGCGCCGAGGCGCGGAACGAAAATGTCTGCTCCCAGGTCCGTCTACCTTCGCGGCTGTATCAAGCGGCATTAGGTCGCTAACGCGTGCACGATAACAACTATTTTTAATGGTCGCCAACTTCGAGTTCCTGTTATTCGACCGAGAATACAGTCGTTCGAGTGGATTTGTTTCACGTCCCTTGGTACCGCTTTGCAATTTTACGCGCGTTGTTCCATAGCGACAGAAAAAGTTCTCCAAGCAATGGACATAAAGCTTTTTTTAAAATTTTGTAAAATTATACACGTCTTTTAGAACATTTCCGTGTGTTAAATTGCATTATCCCCTTGCCGTAACACTTTCTTCATGGCCACAGTGATTAGAACTTTTTTCTCATCAACAGTGTCACAGAAGAGAAAAAAAATGTATATTTTTAGTATTGCTTCATTTACTTCCAAGCTTAAATATTGATTAAAGAGAATAAAATTTTATTTCGTCTGCAAAGAAAGGCATAACATTTGCATTTGGTTATCTTTATTGAACACATTTATTGAACACAAATCTTCTTTAATCTTCGACTTACTGATTTAAAGAAACGAATAGAGCAACCTAATGTTGAGCACATCATTTTTCAACCGTAGGTATTTTTACACAACACTGGCATAGGAAAATTAAGAATAGCACATTTGATCAATTTTGCATGTAAAATAATGTGAAAACGTTGGTATTAACCTGATGTCGTCCATGAACCGTACTGTTAATTACGTGTCTTTATGTGAAATAAAAATGGTTAGCAATAATTACAAGATACAGAATCTACACAGATATTTATATCTTTCCTTAACAATTTTAATACCTTCAAGATAATATAACTGTATCTTTAAATTTTTTAAATACTTCTACTGTTTTGTATTCGTTTTTATCTATTTGCATCTGTTGTAAGAAAATGGGGTAGCATGGGAATTTTTCTCCTCATCAATTTTAGTGGGACAAAAATAATATATCAGTAATCTTCAATTTCTTTAACCTTTCTACTGTTGCAAATTCATGATAATCATTTTCGTCATAAATGCACAAAGTCCGCTGTCCAATAATTACATAACCTCCACAGTACCTTTGTAATCCAAAGAGCATCTCAATTTCTTCAAGATTTCACTTTCCACAATCTGTTCAAATATTTTTCAACCAATAAACCTGTGTGTGCAAGAGATGATAGTCTTATCACGACGTCTTATATATTTCTATCGGGCATTGACAAATCTCCTCCGAGCTCTTCGAGCTAATTCGCACTTCTGTTTTCCCGGTCCGTTTGGATCCCCGTTCAACCCCATTTCGACGCGTACACTTAATCCATCGTTCCACTCTGTAATTTGTCTTCTGCTCTTCTGCCCTCCCCCTCCACTTCACATCGGTGTTCTTTCTTTTCAATTTTTTTCCCACTTCTCCGCCTTATTCGCTCGAGCTCGCCTTCCCCATACCAGCATTCTTCGGCCGGTTCAACTTTTATTTCCGTTTCCATTAGCTCGAACACCTCCCTCTGTTTCCCGTGTTTCCCCGTCCTCGTCTTCGATCCATCCCCTTCAGTGCACACTCCTCCCCCCATCTCTTTCGCCGTTTCCTGTTCTCTTTACCAAGCCCGCGAGGCGATTGAATAATTAAGTCCCGCCACTTAATTCGAACGAACGGGCTCGCCGGAATCCGGGGGATCGATCAGCCCGCTAACTTGGAGTGTTTTCAGGCAGCTCGCGAGAGGACTGTCGAGTTATTTTACCGGTAATGAGAAATACTCGACTCGGCTCTGTATAACGAGAGGCAAAACGACTTCCGGTGAAGCGAGGAGAGATTTCGCGAACGACCCGAACAACCGTCCTACCCGCGGATTAGAAGTGTCTTGGAAGTTCGCGCCGCTGAACATAATGGCCGTCGCGCGACAAATGTTCTTCTATGTTTACTCCCGCCGCTATTACCTTCCTTTCTCTCTCTCTCTCTCTCTCTCTCTCTCTCTCTCTCTCTCTCTTTCTTTCTTTCTCTTCTCATCTGCCATACCTTGAATCTTCTACCGGCATCGCCGTAGAGAGATCATTTGGTAAATATTACGCTTAGGGGTGGCACCTCGGATGTTCTTGACCTTGACATATGTTTTCAAGATCACCTTTCTGAGTAACCCCCAAGAGGTTTCTAACGGCGCTCATTGTTTATTAAAAAGTTATAAACAAAAGAAGTTTTCAAAATATAGCAGCTATTTTAAGTATTGAAGGCTAAAACAATATGCTGTATTGACATATGTTGTCAAGGTCATCTTTCTAAGTAACCACCAAGAGGTTTTAGCCGTCGCTCGTTTTATATAAAAAAGTTAACAACAAAAGTTTCAACTTGGACCATGTCTCCTTTTGACAGCTTGTACGAGAATAAAGTTACTTACAACCACAATTTAACGAAGGTTTTTTGCAATTATCTCGGAAAGTAAGTCCGAGCGACGGGTAGATGTATAGAGGAAAGTTGTTCAGAATATTGTCCTTGAAAACATTTGTGAATGTCAAGGTCATCCGAGGTGCCTCCCCTAAACGTAATATTTATCGATCATTTGATTCGTTAAAACCACATTTAACACTAACCGTACCGAACAGAAAATGTGACTGGTATGTACGTATATGTTGTTTTATTAATATTAAAAGATTGAATTTATTTAGATTTCTCGCGATTTTGATAACAAGACAATGATTTAGTAATTTCTAATGTAATTTGTATTAGTAATTGAAATTAAATATTTGTAATTTCAATAATTACAATATAAAAAATGTGAAACCGTTCATTTGACTGATCGTGGTACGATTAGTGCTAACCCTCATCATCTATTTTCGGAACATAATGTGTCCCTCTTGCGTAAAATTTATAGTAAAACATCAAACGAAATGAAACGGCAAATAATCAACTTTGCTAATTATTTTATAGAGAATAAAGTAGTAAATATTTAAACAATACGTTACTTGCACATCCGCACAAGTTCGACTTTGCCTTCTTTCGATTTCATCGTTCTTAGCTTTGCCTCGCAACAAAGAGAAGAAGAAAGAGAATACATAATGCTTCTTTTTCTCTTCTTCAAGTTCATGCCAACTTTTAGTATACGAAGCTATACACGTCTATCTGCATTCTGAAGTGTTTCTATAATGAATGCATAATTGTCGTGTAACAATTACAAAATAATGAACTAACCGTCAAAGGACTTGAAAAAATATGAAAATTATGTGTGACAGATTGACACACCGGGATCCTTCTTATAACAAATGTTGTCGCACGACGAGTACTATATGATACAATAACAAAAATGTTGACCTTGAAAATCATGGTCAAGGACATATGTGCACGGACTTTTTTATATAAATCTCCACCGATCCAAAGATGTTGAATCACGTTAAGACCGGCTTTACACTTATTTTTTATACACCCTGTACATACCGGGATGATATAATTATTCGAAAATTGTTTTATTTATACGGCACGCCAATTCACAAGAGATACTGAGAAAAACGTTATAACTGTACAAGAAACGAATATGAAATTATAAACAATTTTTTTGTGTCTAGAAAAATGTACAATAATATATTAAAAATTTCAGAAAACTTATGTAAGCCTTTCTATTTAAACATAAGAATTGGTGTGTGCTTAGACCACATAGCTGAGGTGAAACTTCTATCTTTAATTTTTTTTCGAATTTTTATTAACACTTTATGACATTTAATTTTCTATGATTCTATTATTGAAACAATTGGCTTGTGATAGCTAAAAAATGATATAAATATTCTTGATTCAATTTTGTCCAAATGTCTTGCAAATACTGCATCGAGATATATTAAATCTGTTTATCGATCGAAATTTTTGATTAATTGTGTTTGATTTCGGCGCACAGGTTCGATCGAACCTATTGTTCCTGATCTTATTGTCGCTTCATTAGGATTATTTACCATATCCAATCTTAATTTACTTCTCAAAAATTCTATTAATAATTTTGATTGTTCCGATGCAAAGTTCACGTTGAAATCTCTACTTAGCATCATCGGAATTTTATCATAATCTTTATTAAGCAATGCCGAACCCTCAACCGTATATGCTAATAGAATAGAATTTCGTTTCATAGTTTCATCGTTTCATCGTCAGATCGGTTTTACGACTACCGCGTCTAAAGAAGTTTCACTTCAAAATCCATAAAACTCACAATATTTTTCCTCAATTTACTTGAGTCTCCTCCTTAACCATTGGATGGTAGGCAGCTGAATCTATTCAAATTTTTTTACATATTTTTAAGCTTACTCCCTCGAGACCAATGTTGTTCCTGTTATAGGAATTAATATAAATAGTTCAATAATTGAAATGGGCACCTAAAAATAGAATTTAAAATTACAGCATAACGAGCAGTTCTTCCTTAACATAAATCTGTTGTTGCAATTATAAAAAGCTATTATGAAGATTTAAACATTGGTCAGTATTTGTTGTCGGCGTAACTGTGTACTAGTGGTAGTTTAATTCTTGTTTCTGCAGACAACGTTCCAGGACAGTTGTTTAAAGTTTCTTATGCCAAACGTAGATAGATTGTCTGCCTGCTGACTTTCCAAAACGAGTATTGAGAACTTTCGTTGTTCGAAACAACTGTAACCCGTTTTGCTTAATGGAAAAGCACAAAACGCCTTCGTCATTTTGTAACGAAACTCTGAGTGCACCCATACAAATCATATACATCTGCGTTTTCATATTTTCAATGGTATTTCTGCGCTTTGAACGTCCTTATTTTTTATTCGTACAGGAACGCTTTAAATGTTTCAAAACTCTGATTATTCTGCAAAACGAACAAATAATGACTAGCCATGAAAAAGGGCTCTGTACAAACATGTTTGAAAAACCACAGATTGCATAAAACAAAGAACAAAAACAGAAAGGCATGAAACTCTTAAAAAATGAATGAACTACGGATTTTATGCATGTATAACAAAAGTGAGGAATTAGAAAGATTAAAGAGTTTTAAGAATACTGTTTATTAGTTTCAGCTTTTTGAAGTTACTAAAGAAAAAAAGAATTTTATATTTGGTTCCTATTTCTTGTAATTGAAAATCCGCAGTCTATTCGTTATTACGAGACAGTGGATTTTATGCATTTATAACAAAAATGAGTAGGTGTAATTGAGAACAGTAAAAACAACAGAAGAATTTAAAGATATTGTTATATTATTTTCAGCCTATTAAAGATATTAAACAAGAAAATAAAATTCTATTTCACTCCAATTTGTTGCAATTCAGTCGGAAAATTTTTATTTTGCACAGAGATCCACTGTCTAGTTATTACCATTAGAATTGGAATTTAGTAGCTAAACGCCACTGATGTGTATTGCTTTATAAGAATGACGAGATTATGTTTATTCAGACTCCAGACAATTTTTGATTGCAACGTGTGTGTTAATAAAGAAGTTTATTCGATTATTTTTAAGGTATGGCGGCTGTTGAATTATGAAAAGGTGGAAAAAGGAGAAGCAAGCGTTTCGTCCTAGGCCCGCTAGAGGACTCGTCAGTGACGCTATCTAGCGGACCCGTGCTATAGCCGCGGGATATCGTAAGGACAGTTTTGGACGGTATACAGTAAATCCTCTATAAACGCATAAGATGATATTTTTTTGAGCTTCTAAGGCCGAGCCGAACGTAGAGAAGGACAGCGCGTGTAAAGCAAGACCAAGCGCAGGCCTTTGAACTGGGCCGGCGACTGCGACTCTCCGCGTCTCTTTCTTTCTCACACGCTATCCTTCCTTGCGCCTGAAACGTTCATCGTTATTTAAACCAGTAAATACTACAACAGTATTTACACAGTTAAAATCATATCGTGTTTCGCCTTTCTTAATCAGAAAAATGCCACGAATATATCGATGAAAGTTTCATAAAAAAATAAGTAATAATAAAAAAAATTAAATATTGGTGTTACATTGACATGACGCACGGGCCTTTGGATTGTGCCGACGACTGCGACTCTCCGCGTCGCATTAGTAATGGTTCACACCGATATACCCGAGGCAAGATCGGATTACTAAAGTGGAGGGGATATATTTTCTGCGTTTATCTGCTACAGCTTATGCGATTATAGAGGATTTACTGTATATACAAACAGAGGAAAATTCAGGTAGTAGCGGGAAAGGTGTCGTCGTACTGTCCCTCTGTTGACGAGCATAAGAAGTAGCCGTCACAAAGGAAACACTTTCACAATTCCAATAATTGTGAAAAGAAAACCAGGAACAAGTCATTTTGACTCGTCCAATTACTCTACTGTTAAAGTAGTGTAGTAATTACTAGACTGCGGATCGATATGCATTTAGAGCATGTAGACATTTTTAAAATACTAGAAAACATGTATGATATTAATGGTATCTCTATTCTATGCTTACTATAAGGAATTTTCTAGTTGATGAATTGAACTTGTTCTTCATCCTTGTTTTCATGAAATAAGCCATCAAATTTAGAATTACGGACGCTGGAAAGAATTTCAAAGGAAAAAACAATAGCGTAGTAAAGGGTAGATAAATAAAGTACAAAATCGGAAGGGAAGAGCTAGAAAAACGCAGACCGTAGATAGAGCTGGCACCGTCGCAGCAACCAGGTTATTAAACGTCGTCGTGCTAGATTTCGTCGGGTCTCTATGTTAATGGAGGGCGATTTTCTAATAATGAGAGTGAGGCTCTCTCGCTTTTACGAGTTTGGAAGTTATTCCGCGGAGGAAAGAACTGGAATGAGTCTTTGTTCGATCAATTAATTATTCTCCCTTAATAGCTGTACTACCTCGATGGCAAAAAAGAAAATAGTCGTACTGTTAAAAAATAAATTGAAGTTTCATTCCACGTTGATTGTAATATACAGGGTGGTCCACGCAACTTGTTCACCCTCAATTATTTCCAAAGTATGCATTGTATGAAGAAACTGTTTCGAGAAAAGTTGTATGGTTTGAAGGGATACATTATGTAATTCATATACTTTTTTTGTAAGTGCAGGAGTTTCGGAGATTTGAAGGTCAACTTCGTTTTCTTAAATGGAATGCTATATTTTTTATGCCAAAATATCGAAGAGCGTTTTTGAAATTTTGAGTAAAAAAGTACTGACCTTCATTAGCTGTAAACCTGTTAGTTAACGCACAATTTGAATCGATGTTGATAAACATTGTTGTGAGGTTGTATGAGGTTTGACGGGAGAGGGCGCAAAGCGCGGGGAAGCGACGCGATGCGAGCGCCAAAAACATCGTTCTGAGTTGTTCGTAGTCGGTCCGCTAAGAGAGAGAGAGAGAGAGAGAGAGAGAGAGAGAGAGAGAGAGAGAGAGAGACAGAGAGTAAAGAGTGAATAAGAGCATAAGAATGTAATTTCGAATTCTATATAAATATATTGTTGTTATTATATCCAACCTTTTTATCCAACCCACAATTGTCACGTAAATTCCGTGGTCTTACGGAAATCTTTGCTGATATTGACACTCTTGCTTGATATCATGCACAGACCCTTTTCAAGAAACAGAGTGAAATTAATCGTTAACTATTAGGTTTACGGCGAATAGAGGTCAGTACTATTTTACTCAAAATTTAACGCTCTTCGATATTTTGACATAAAAAAATATATAGCATTCCATTTAAAAAAACGAAGAAGAACTCCAAATTCCCGAAACGCCTCCACTTATAAAAAAAGCATATGAATTACATAATGTATCCCGTCAAGTCATAGAACTTTTCTAGAAATAGTTTTTTCAAACAATGCATACTTTGGAAGTTATTGAGGGTGAACAAGTTGCGTGGACCACCCTGTATATCTACTAGCAAATGCTTCCATACAACATATTTATTTAGACGAAAGAATACAATTAAAGGTAAAGTAAATTAAAATATATTTGGAGATTATTCCATTTAAATTTATAGAGAAAAATTTCCTGTTATATCCTTTGGAATCCTATAAATTTTACATGATGGTACATACTACTTTCTCTTATAATTAATACTACTTTCGTAAAGCAGTATCCATTTTCCTCTAACATATTTTTTTCATGATGTAGCTGGCTAGAAACTGAAGACGTGTTTTTTTCGTGAAACTACTATGAGTTCAAACGTCTGTGAAAACTTTGAAAAATTGTTTTCGCAACTGAAATTACCATATATATAAGGATTGAAGCTTCCTCTTCACAACGACACCTTAAAAATTGATTTTCGATTTTTTTTAGTCGTTTTACTTTAAAGTAATATAAGATACACCAAGAGGGCTTTGCAGGAGCGAATTTGTTCCTCGTTTCTGTTACATAAAACGGTGAGAAAAAATCGTACCTTAATTTTCAAGTTGTCGTTGTAAAGGGGAGGCTTCAATCTTTAAATCCATTGCAGTTTCATTTACGTGGCCAATTTGTGAAAGTTGTTGCAGACTTTTAAATTTGCAGTATTTTTCAGGAAAAATGGGTCTCCAATTTCACACATGTTCCATTATGTAAAAATGTCTTGGAAGAAAATGAATACTGCTTTGCGATGGTAGAGGCTTCACCCTTTAAAATGAGCCCAGGTTTACGGCTGCCTATTTTTTTTACGAAATAATCACAATTATATATCGACAAAATGTGA
Source organism: Sphecodes monilicornis (assembly GCA_913789915.3). Classification (NCBI taxonomy): domain Eukaryota; kingdom Metazoa; phylum Arthropoda; class Insecta; order Hymenoptera; family Halictidae; genus Sphecodes; species Sphecodes monilicornis. The sequence goes on from OU565285.1 coordinate 19,188,914, forward strand.
TCTGTATACATGGTTTTATAAAAATTAGAAGACTGAATTTATTTAGATTTCTCGCAACTTTTGTAACAATATGTGCCCTAATGAAGAAATTTATTTAATAATTTCTAACAGAAGCATCTTTGTAATTTTAATAATTATAAAATGGAAAATGTGAAACCGGTCATTTGACCGGTCGTGGTGCAATTAGTGTTATACAGGGTATTTGGTAACTGGTACTACAAGCGAAAAGAGGGTGATTCTACATGAACAAATAAGTCGAAAATATAGACTAAAATTTTTTCATGCGAGGCTTTGTTTTCGAGAAAATCGATTTTAAAATTCAGCGGAACGCGTACCATTAGATAGAAATCGGCTGTCGCGTCTGATCATGACCAACCAATTCTGCTCTGTGCATATACTAATACAGGCGATCCCGTCGAATCTTTAAATTCGATTTACTCGAAAACAAAGCTTCACACGAAAAAATTCTATTCTATATTTTCGACTTATTTGTTCATGTAGAATCACCCTCTTTTCACTTGTACCACCAGCTACCAAACACCCTGTATAATTTTTGGATCCACTGTATGCTAAAGTTGCCTTGAATCCAACTTAACCGTGTTAAATCGCCCGTAAGTGTTCGGTGTACTTAAAAATTTGAGAAGTTTTGAATAACATAGTACCCCTGCCGGGCGCTACAACTTTCTTTTAACAATTACAGGTAGTTAGATTTTCGTTTACTTTTGTCCGATGAGTTGGACCATTCGGGGCAGTGTACGGTGTGAAGAAATTCGCGAGCTAGGGGAAGTTTTAAGGGGGTTACGAGGTCTTCTTCGGAAAGCCGTTCGTGGGAGCCACCCTCGATGGGATACCGTTGGGGAACTGCTTTTTCCCGTCGAGGCGGGAACGACCGCAAGAACTTCGATAACTTTCGACCTTCGATGCGTTTCAATATTTAAACAGCGTTCCCGGTGTCCCCTTATTGTTTCACGCGAATAGCGCCCTCGGGATCCTGATAGCGTATAACGTTGGTTTTTGTTCGCGTAACTAGACAATGGAGATTCGTCTTCGGTGTCCCTCCAACTCCTCCATTACTCCTTCATGCGGGAGCGAGCACCTTTATGAAGATCACATGAATGAAAGTTGCATGGATCGTTAAGTGCGAATTCGTGTAAAATACCCAGCAGAGATTTGGTTTGTGATAAAGTATGTTAATTGAACTATTCTGAAATAATTCTGTACTATTCGTGACATTTATTTGAACGGAAAATTTAATTATTAGGTTGCTGCATATGAATTGTCCGATATCAGAAAGTAAATGTTATGAAGTGTTTTCATGAAGAATACTATTATTATCTACACGCTTATTGTACAGAGTGTTCATGCTATTACTAGTCAGCGTTCTTCTCGCGAGTAATAAATATTAGATAAAAATGAAAAAGGAAAAAGTGATACCGGTTTTTTCCAAGCTATACAGGGTGTTCGACTACAGGTGGGAGAAAATTTAAGGGATGGTTCTCCATGACAATATAAGTCGAAAATGAAGAACAAAAAAATTCGATTTCGGCTACGTTATAAAAATCCACCTAAAATGCGGCAATGCGACCGGCACGAGTACGATTTCCGTGGTCCCCCGTTTTGATCCGCCCCCTCCACGACCTAACCACAACTCATTCTATTCACATAATTTTTTCATTACTAGTTCAAATTCTGGATGACAGCTACAATGATTATGCGAATAAAATTTCATTTTCTACAAAAAAGGTCTCGTGATATTTTGCCATATTTCGCATAGTTACCGAGATATTTGCAAATTTAAAAAAAGCAGGAAATCTACTTTACCGGCTAAACCAGGCTAATTTGACACCATATTATATATACATTTTTTCTTGAAATAACCTCAAGAACACAAATATAACCTCAAAACGAGGGGCCACGGAAATCGTACTTTCCCCACGCGACCAACAGAAGTATTAATTGCGTACGTCATAGAGGCGCGCGACAGTCTCGTATCAAGTGACAAATACATGCTTACCTTGGTTCTCATTTGCGCCCCCCAGCGAGGTGAAAATGTTTAACAAATTGATGAACAGGATTAACAAACTAATCGTTGCACGACATTGAACCTGTCTACTCGTTAATATCCACAGGGGCATTTCTAATATCCGCCCTATGGATTTATCGAGCAGAAGGGATCAATGGCATTTCAATTTTTAATGGGTCTCGCACAAGTAATATACTCGAGATCACTATAAAGTGGTATCCATTGTGCCCATAAATGTTGGATAGAATCCTCACAAATGCACGTATGCAGTATGCCGTACCACAATCGCGCACAACTAATTCGCGTTTGATGCACGTAAATTTCACTTTCGCACACGGAGAGTAAAATGTTAGTGTAATTAATATGAAGTCTTTGACTGTGCCCACATAGAAAACACCTTAACTCAACGTTTTAAGAAAATGTGTTTGTACAAGAGGAATCGTCCGTACAAGCGTGCGTTCGTATGCACACTGATTCAAAACCGAACCGAACATTGACTGAGGTCAATGGAAATAAACAAGATAGACAATGTATTGGTATAGCAACGCGCAATGTTTTGGGCGGGGGGTTCCTGTAGATCTACCTTTTTCTTCGATCAGGCATTGACCGCATCAGCTGTCTTGAATCAGTGTGCATACGAACGCGCGCTTGTACGGACGATTCCTCTTGTACAAACACATTTTCTTAAAACGTTGAGTTAAGGTGTTTTCTATGTGGGTTAAGGGTTGAGAAGGTAACATTCATACGAAAGTATTATTGAGATTTTATCAAACTGGTTTATCCGAACACAGAGTAAGTATTGGTTACTCACTAAAACTTACTCACTAAATTCATTAGTTTCTAAAAGTCTGGTCTTACTTCTTATAGTAAACACAGAATAATAACACAATTCATTTTATAAGTCTCTATGCATATACTAGCCATCTATAAAGATCTGTAGTGTATTAACAACTGTCCCTTCTTGTAGATTTTCATCTGAATGATTAAATTTGGTTGTTTTTCGAAAACGTTTACAGTACCATTTTCTGTAGGAAACATTTGTATAGCTTGTAGAGTTAAAATACTAAAATACAAATTCAACAGAAAAATCTGTTTATTTTCTATTATTGAAGGTCTTTCAAATTGAAAGTGATGGAGAAAAAATTTAGGTTCGTATTCAGCGTATGCAAATTCAGACAAACCACCTACAAAATGTTCAAAACCTAAAAAAGGTTAAAATTTGTAGGATCCTATTATCCGCTAGTAATACTGTTTAATTATGTTGCGAGGATCGTTGCTGGCCGGACGTCTAATTAGATGCTCCAGAATGTTTCTTTCTTGTTTTCACAGTTTTGCGAAGAGACTTTCAACGACACCGGTGCGTAAAGCGGTAGAAATTTAATTTGCAACTTACAAACTGTCTGATGCGCAGCTTAGAGACTGTATCAGAGGCTAATTTAGATTTGGCGTTGTTCCTTATATCATGGGATTCAGGAAATTTGATATCTCTCGTAGATTGGTTTGTTTCGGATAACTACGCTGCTGTGCTACCCCTCAATTCACCTTTATTTACATATAACAGGATCAGAAACTATGTTACGACTCAACATGCATATAGCTGGGTGAAACACGTTTCAGAATCATACAATGCAAATTGGATATTTCCATGTATTCTGGAACTGCTGGTGCACAAAGATTAGAATGATTAAGACTGCTCTATTCATTTTTCAAATGTGAACCATTTGATATTCACTAAACTTGAGTATAGTGAGAATATTTAACAGAGTTCAATGTGATTATTTATTTTATTTCGAACTTGACGATGCCATTTTATTACTATTTTATAGCAAAGTTCTGCGAAGCTAGTCGATAAAAATAAATGTTAGCAGAATCAGTTGCGGTCTAGTATTGTTTTCAAAAGTTCGAGTCCCTGGTTCAAATTATGAATATTTATGGATTGATACATTTCGTCGTTTCCAGTTGATAACAAATAATTTATGGTTAAGTTTCAAAGGTAAATTTTGGTAGAATTATTTACTGGGTAGTAATACTTTCAAAAATTCGATTCTCTGGCCTAATTCTTCGAATCTCTGGATATTTGTGGATTGACACATTCCAGATTGTGGTAGGTCAGCTGTATGGAACCTCCTTCCTGTTATTTCCTGCGCATAAGTCAACAATGTCGATCAGGACCGTTCGAAAATGTCAATTGACATCTTCCGCAGACAGCAATTCGGGATCTGTACAGAATTAGTTCACACTTCTGTGCACTGTGGTAAACATGATTTCAGAATATTATTTTTACCGAAGAACCATATAAGCTGACATAAAAGAAATTGATCGGTGAAGGTCATTGTACCCACCATACCATTTCACATTTCACCGCTCTAGTGGAACCCAATACATGCCATCACACCCTCATAGATACGGATATAGGTGAATCGAGGCTTTCTAGAACCCGATATAGGCAACCTCCAGTTGGTAGAATAGAATATAGGCCACCATATGCTCGTAGAATCGGATACTGATGACCACATACAAAAAAGGCTCTGGTACTATCTCTGGCAAAAAATATTTGCTTCAATAAATTAGTCGTTCATCGTTATTATTAGGTGTATAAATTAATTCTCGGCCCTAACAATAAATTATCTGTTGCATATATTTCAGTGGAACCTTTTCTCCAACAGTACGAGACTGAATATTACAAACTTGTTAGAACAATAGAATTCGAAATTCAAGTAATATAACCTCAGAAAATTCACCGTCTATTTGGAGAATACAATATCGACTGATGAAATGCATATTAGACGCTGGTTTGTTATTCCCATTCTAATTAAAAAAAGGGGTCCTGGCGAAACTAAAGAAATTATTTGTACGGTAATAGGACAAGATGCTATGTCCTATAGCTAAAAATGGTTTCAGAGATTACGAAATGAAAATTTCAATCTTGTGGATGATGAGCGTCCTGGATATCCGAAAAACATCGAAAGACGAGGATTTAGACCAGCTGTTGGCCTATTATCCATTCCACACCCAATTCAAAACTTGCAACAGCCTTAGGAATTACGCAACAAACCATTCTTCGGTTGCAAAAGCTGGATAATATTCAAGATTCAATATGTAAGGAGGGCCCGCTCTAGGGGCGGGCAACTCGGACATTTGTCCGGGACGCCAAAATTTAGGGGCGCCATTTTGGCTTTATTTAAAAAATATATATATTCTTAAGGGGCGGCAATTTGTCTTTTTGTCTGGAGCGACGTAACCGCTAGAGCGGGCGCTGATACAAGCATCGCCGAGTCCCATATGGCGCCGGTTATAAAGCTGCACGAAATTACCAAGCCTTATACGGCAAAAAACGACTAATGATACTCTTGATTCGTTGAAATAGAAAATTTTGTTACACCCAGCGTATTTGCCAAACCTAACTCTATTGGACTTTCACTTGTTCCGATCAGGGTTACTAGCACGGACTTAAAGCACTGAGCATAAAGTGGATTTATGGGTGAGAGGGGTCGTGCCGCGAGCGTGGAGGGATGATAGACTACGGCCATGTTGGATGGCAAAACTAGTGTTGCCATCTATATAACGTTGCGGGAACATTGATATGATTTGATTCTGAAAAATGAATGCATAACAAGTGTATTTGTATATACATATATCTGTATATATATAAAATATTGCACATTCGGCTCCAATATAAATTTATAAATAAATTATGTGTATCTATTTCCCGCATGATTGCATTGCAAATTCGCGCAACTAGTATTTAAAGTTGCCTATAGATAGCGTTGGGATATAGTGCAGGATTTCACGCGCATGCGCGGCTAAAACAGTAATGTATCTATATCATGATGACAGAGGTAGTGGAGCCCTGAGACAGTTATATTGGCGGGAATGACTCGAAACAATCTATTCCGGGCAAAAAGACTTCAGGACGTGTCCTACGAGTTACAAAATATACACAAATACACATGTTATACACTCATTTTTCAGAATCAAATCATACCAATTTTTTAAAATTCTGCTGGGTGCTCAAGGTACCCCATTTTATCGAGAATCTTACTTTATTGAGGCTGAAATCGCCGCGCATGCGCGTGAAATCTTGCACCATATCCCAACACTACCTATAGAGCGCACCACAGTGTTTGCCATCCAAGATGGCCGATAAGTTGATACCCCTTCCGTCTTTCGCCTCACCCCCGCAGCATTTCGCCAGGCCCCTTACCCTTCCGCCCCGTGCCTATATACGCTGTTAAGCCTGTCTTCGCTTCCCCCACTCTTCCGCTTGTGGGACGGGGTAGGGAAAATAACTGGTGCTCCTTTGTTTCTTTCGCACTAGGCAACGCCACGGACAGCTTGGTTTGGGTGAAGTTGGGACACTCGTTAGCGTGCTCCACGCGATGCGCATGTGCGTTCGTGGGAAGAGTGGAGGAAGCGAAGGTCGGCTTAGCAGCGCATATAGGCGGGGAGGGGGGGGGGATGGGTAAGGGTCCGGAAATGGGAAACCTGGTTCCGATCCCTCCAACACCATTTAGTGGACTCTCACTTCAAAACATATGAAGTGGTCGAAAAGTGTATCATGGACTTTATTGACTCAAAACCGCAATTATTTTATAGAAATTCGCCATCTATACGAGCGATAGAAAAAGTTGTAGATGCTGCTAGAGTTTACATTTCCGATTAAATTGTTATTTGATTTATAATAAATAAACATCAATTATCTGTGGAAAGGCCGAGAATTAATTTGTACACCTGATATTATTCATATACTCGACGGGGAAAAGATCATTGCTAATGAAAACAAGTACAGAGACTCACATAATTGTTCAAACACCTTTTAAATAGAAATAACTTTTTCAAAGATGAATTAAACGATGTCAATCTTCCTGTGATGCCAAAACGATTAGTGTAATAGCTGAGGTTTAATGAAAATGTTGAAAAAATTGCATTTGGTCGAAATCGTAGAGAAAATGTTTGAAAATTGAAATTAAAAAATGTTTAAAATTTCATCGACATTGGTCTATTCGACTACTTAGTAGAAACGATGAAAAATATCTCCTCAACACAGGGTACGCTTTATTTGAAATATTTTTCAAAATAAGTTGAATTTTCGGAAATGATTGCGTGTTAAACATCAAGTGGGACTCCCTGTACGTGAATTGTGAGAATCCCAAGATGATGTCCTCAAGGATCAGAACTTCAAGAAGAATCCGTTATTCCAATTCCTAGATACGCACAAGATTTCCAACTTCTTATAACTTCCATTCTCTAGACTCTCTGAAATTTATTTTAGATCTTCATTCCACGGGACTCGTAGATTGCTTCAGACATCTCCAAAATCTCACTCATAGAGACGCATAAAATACCCTAAACTTTTCAAGATTTTTAAACCCGCTCGAATTATCCGAGATAACTAAAAGAGGCCAAAAGCATAAAGACTATTGGAGTTCTGGAACCATTAGAAACTCCCGATACAATCTAAACTTTCTTTGAACCCTGGAACCCTCCGAACTATCCAAGATTCGTGGAGCTACGCATAGCTTCAGAAGAGTCTAGACCTCTAGAGGTCCACTGTAACTTCTGAGAGTTCCGGAACTGATTCAGCTTGTATCAGATGCTGTGTACTATAGCTTGTTCTTCAAATAATATTAGGTTGTCTAAAGTTTGTGCCTGATTCTCTTTTAGAATGTAATAAAGATAGACGAAAAACATCGCTCTGTTTTATTTCCATAAAGCATTTTGTAAAAATATTTATTTGAATAAAATTCCGAAGTTGGTGGTGATATTTGAGAATTATGTGTGTAAACTTATTGTCTTGTGAATAACTGATCATAACAGAACTATCCAATACTGTTACATTATTACCATCGATGGTAATTTAATGAAGTTGAATCTTGAAAGTTTAAGATCTCCGTTAACTATTATGACTTGTATCAAATTTTTAAAAGCATTAGAAGAGTTAAAATAAATTATTAACTTAGTTAACTTATTCGAATTAATAAAGCAAGTAGCAAATCTTTTTATTAGTTTAGATAAGTTCTTGTTTCTTAAAGTTAACGTAGATTTTCTTTACTTTGCATGAAGATCGACAGTCCATCCATCATCTATATCGAATTCCAGTATCTCTTGCGTTCTACTCTTTGTGTTCTGTATCAAATGTATCTGTTTCTCTGTGTTTCCTATCGACTGTTTCAAATTTCACGAGCTCGATTCAAGATATAACTTTCGATATAAACTATATTCTGATCCAGTCTGCCTTTATTGCGCTATGTGTTTTACTATTGTTGCAATCCCTATTTATTTCTGTTCCGATTTGAAGACATTTTGCCCCTTCTAGAAGGCTGCGTTCATTTATCTTATATATCTTTTGCATTTGACACACATTTGACAATATTATTTAATATGAAATCTAAGATAAAATAGGAATGATCGGGCAAGTGGAATAAAGACAAATATTATCAGACAAATAGAATAGAGGACCTGTGACCAGGCAAGTAGAATAAAGGTGTTTATGGCCAGACAAATGGAATAGAGAACTGTACTGCTAGACAAATGGAACAAATAATAATTTATTATTGATCCTCAACTACACTGGCCAAATCTGGCCCACACAACTACACCCTGTACCACAATCTTTGATAAGAACAACTGAAGTCTAAAAGTTAGCGTTTTTTTATCATGTCATAATTCAACATTCTGAAACGGAAAGATAATCATTCACTACGAATATAACAAAAAGTAAAGGATTTATGGCTCCAGGTAATAAAAATAAGAATTCTCTTCTAATATTCGACAATGTTATCTTTAGGATATTCTTGTATCTAAATAAACGTCATTTTAAGCAACATTTCTGTTATATTTTGATCAGCTTTCTAATCATCTGTACTAAGTGTAAGGACTTATTAAAAAACGTATAAATGGGAAAAAAATAACAATCAACTTTGAAAGCCTAAAAAATGATTTATTTTGCCTTTAGTAAGAATATAAATGAGATATTTATTTCCACGCTACAGTCTGTGCCTCTTTATCTCACGACTGACATATTTTATATTTCTATTTCGCATGGCCCGTTGCGATAAATATTCGCTCGGACCCTCAGGAGCGTGTCTAAAGATGTGTACGCTTGCTAGAGCCCCAACACGTATAGTTCGTATGAATCGCCTGGTTTTGACTTCTAGAGATTTTTCAATATTGGCGTCTTTCCGAGAAAAGACTTTCCGAAGCAGGATATAGCAAAGTAAAATGTCTGCTAGTCACACATCGCGGTGCGAGTATTCAGGGTGAGAAGTACTGACTCTCATAGAGAATACATGACTCTCATAGAGAATACATGAGTGCGCGACAACATCTCTTGTGCTATGCAAGAGATATTTGCGAAATGATGTGCGGAGGAGTACGTTTGTACCCCGCCAGTGTAGCCAAGGATTAATTATGTGTTTTTGAAATTTTCATTAGAAACTCGGATAGGAAAGCTGTAAAATCAATATTCACTACATGCTTCACAATTCCTTCCAATGATAATTTTTTGAAAAATTTGTTGTACACACTATGCAGTAAACTGGTCCTTCGAACTTCTAAGAAAAGGAACATTCATGTCGTTTGTCCATTTTTAAAAAAGTTCCTCCAGTTTGACGGGTATGTGAAGACTTTTTTAACGACTGAATAAATTTTTAGCAGCGAAATGTGACACGTTGTGAAACTTTTTAAGTGCTTCTGAAGTTTGTGTCCGTTTTATCGCATTTGCTTTCCTTCTATCTTCGCATTTGCTAGTTTTATGGAATACTTTGCTACAATTAAGTTTTCTCTAATTTTACCATACTTACCTATTTACATTTATAAAAAAAACTCACAATTTGCATTTTGCTATTGAAAAATACATCCAATACAAACAGTCTTCACACAACCTTCAAACTGTATCAACATATTTTAAAGTAGACAAACGACTTGGATTGTTTCTTTGAGGAGTTGGAAGGACTAGTTTACTACATGACTTTTTCCAAAAATTTGGCAAAAATCATATTTGTAGAAAATTAAAATCAATCAACGTTACAGTGAGCTACGTACAGCATTTAAATGGGGATTTAAGAAAATAAAAAAATGTATATCGGGTTACTTAAAATATTTTCAACACTTATTTCTATGTATGACCACACACGACGACGTTTAAACAAATAATATTGATTTCGGGAACAATCTTTTCATTTTTTCTTTCAAATGCCAAACAGTAAGTATCTTTTCTTCCATTTCATTAGATATTGTGTTTATTCAATAAGAAGAAAATTTTTGCAAAACTGTTGACATCTTCTCGGAATAACCTGCTGAGAAATCGACTTTTCAACTAAATCAGGATTACGTAAGGATTTTTTTAAACAAATGGATAACATCCAGTACAGTACTTTGAGGTGGAAAACGACTTATATAGCAATGTAATACAACACCTTCTTGATGCAAAACAATCGAGACTCCAGGATGTGATGAACTATTTTTGTCTAAATTACTTTCTGAAGAAAACCGAAATTTTTTCATTGGAGACTAAATTGGTACGCAGCGTTGTTCAAATTCTCCTTATTTAAGGTATGACAAAGACTATTTAACACTCGTCAACAAACAACAATATATATAGAACAAATGAACTGATTTTCTAGTAGTTAGGTTTTGATGTATACTCAATTTTAACAAATCCTTTATCGACTTTTCCGAAAATTAACCCTTTGCACTCGGAACTATTTCAACTAAAAAATCAAACATTTCTTCTAACCTAGAATATTTCCATTGCACATAATTTTCTTTCATTATATGCGTACGAAAATGATATAGTACCTCATACAATATTCAAATGATTAGTGATTTATTACATTTAAACAAATTTAATCATGCAAACAATATTCTGAATAATGGTGTAGTAATTTGTAGTGGCGCCTCAGAGTCGCCATTCGAGTGCTAAGGGTTAATATTTAGATTTAGATAGTTTACTTAACAATTTATGATATCACCGAACAATTAGATCAAAACCCAACAACAATAAGTTTGTTTTTTGTACACAGCATGGCGCACTGTGTGGGGTTTCTGTTTGCTGACAGTCGTCTACGGAAGTATCAAAAAGCGCGACGATCATTCAACGACGGACAAGCGACGACATCGACGGTGCATCGCACCCTGGCATTTCCGCTTTGACACCGATAGACGCGCCACCCTTGGATTAAATTATAACGTCGCCCCTGATTTACATCGATAGCGTTGGAAACTCTCGGTCGCGGTCGGTTCGTTAGAAAGTTCCACGGAAGTGTCGCAGTTGGCGTGTTCTCGGTGCTGGCACCCCGAGCAACGATTCCCATGCAAACAGTCGCGCTCGCCGGAAGTACTCGCACATACACGCCGCGCCGAGGTCTCTCGCCCTCTCTTCGCCCTATTTGTTTTCAGTTACTTTTCCCTTAAAGTTGCGCGTCGTGTCGGCCCCTCTCACCTGATTTACAATTCGCTGCTTCCTTCGGCCTTGCGTGGGTAGCCGGCCATGCATATTTGATCGGTACAGGACCATCAACGCCGGTAACAGGGACCACTATTTCCCTTCGGATCTTTTAGAGACGCTCCTGAATCGAAACTTAAATATATGCCTCCATCCGTTCGCCTCTGTTCTCAACGACGGGACATTCTTTACATGAACTTTTTACTTCGCCGATTTAACCACTGTTCCATGTTTGTCAGCGTGTTTAAATGTGCTGGTCAGTAATGAAATCAGTTATGTCCCTGGGTCATTCTTAGACTGCGGATTTTATGCGTTATGAAATGTAGAATAGTAAGAAGATCAGAAGAATTTAAGAATGTTAATATTTTATTTTCAATTTATTAAAATTATTGGAGGAAAATTTTCACAGAAAACTGATTGTGCATAAAGACCCGCAATCAAACAGACAATTTAACATTAATATTTCACAAATTATGAATACAATGTTCTCCAACTTTGATGTACAATCTGGGGAAACTTGAGTGGAGATTTTTAAAATAAAATCAATGAAAACTGATTATTGGTCGAAATTGTGAAAAAGGAAAGGAAAGGTCACACTTTTTCAATTATTTTATCTGTGCCCATATTGAGAATTTAAAATATGACTTTTGTTGATCTATGGAAGTTATATGAATGCACAATGTTTCATAAAAATCGATTAAGGTTTCTATGAGGTATAAATAATTAAAATTGGCGAAAGTGTTTCGGGAAACTTTTTTATGCGTCATCCGATTTCGATGAAACTTTGTGCAGAGATAAAACAAAGTAAAAAAGGTAAAAAATCATGACCTTAACTTTTTTCCGCTAAATTTCGAGCGATACCAACTTCAACAACATATTTTTACACATTACCCTAGTGAACTAATTCTTCTAATATCTTAAAAAAAAAGATGTTCAAGTCGTTTGGTCCAGTTTTTAAAGACTGACCATTTAATTCTGTCCCCGACTGTATATAACAACTTCAGTTAACCCTCGGATGGTGGGAATTGGGTCCATTTTGACCCAGAATTATAAGTGTTCTATTTAAATTCTATTCTTTTACCAGGACGTTTAAATGATTGGCTATTTAGGACTTTTTATTCAGGCCAATTTAGACCTAATATTAACACTAAAACTGCCTATTACCTTGTAAAATTGATAAGATTGCATTTATTCAGATCTTGCTCGATCTGTACTGCAATATATCTAAAAATGAATTTACGCAATTGTTTTCCATAGAAGTATTTTTATATTTTCAATAATAGAAACAATTCGAATCTGAAGCTTGTCATTTTGAACTGGTCGGTAATTCCGATATTAATTTGTACTACACTGCAGTTTTTTTATGCAAAATAAAACTTATAATTGTAATAAATTGAAATCGTTAAACTCTTTCATGTACAGTTTTAAATTTCGCCTACTCATTCCTGTCATATAATGCATCAAATCCGCAATCTAATTATTACTAAATTTTGATTTCAAACCAAATTGTTTTAGTAATTACAATGACAAATTCTAGTAACATGGTAAACACAAACTAATATTACCCTATGGGAATATGATGGTAATGTATAAAGTTACATGATGTCTCGAAATTAAGTGCACGCAGGAGACAATGCTGTTACATTCAACGACGCAATTCCCAAGCGACGGTTATTTATTTTCTTCCATTGTTATTTCAAATTACGAGTGGACGATAGCGAAGGAATTGTCGCTCTACAATGTAATCGTCAGCGTGCCAGGTCTAACAGTATTTGTATAATCTGGATTAAGGTGAATTTGCGCTAAAGTCTTATTAATGGTTTCGGCATCGTTACCAGCTTAAAGCATCATCACCAAGATGTATACATTCGTACAAATATACATGGTGTTTGCGAAATCGTGTACAACCGACAAGGGGATGATTCCTCGCATAAAATCTAGTCGAAAATAAGGAATATAGTTTTTTCATACGGGGCTTCATTTTCGAGAAAATCGAGTTTAAAGTTTCGTCGGGTTCGTGTGCATTAGTATATGCACAGAGTAGAATTGGTTGGTCATCAAACTCGATTTTCTCGAAAATTAAGCCCCGTATGAAAAAACATTCCTTATTTTCGACTAGATTTTATGTGATTAATCATCCCCTTGCCCTTTGTATCACGATTTCGCAAACACCCTGTATAGAGAGATATGCTAGAATATTAACTGTAATATCTAACAACTTGGCTTACAAACACTGACGACTCGAGTAGACTCTCGGTTTCCACCAGAGTCTAGTTTCCAGATTCTCAGCTGGAATAATTCATCGATCAAAATAATTTAGATATTCTAATTCGCCCTTCGTGCTTCACTTGGCGCTAGTAAGACCGTGATGCTACTATAGCCCGCACAACGAGAGTTGGCATAGAGAAACTTGTGGGTACCACGTGATGCTCCCACTACGCGGTACACGTCTTCCGCGATTGGCCGAATCTTCCGTATTGAGTGTGACTGTAACAGAGAGATGTGGTGACCATGAAGTAAGATGGTGGTGACGCTGAGCGCCTATGTCGACCGTTCCCGCCAAAACGTAAGCGTAAGAGTGGGATCCACTGATCAGTGGTGGGATCCGCAGCCTTGCGTCAAGAGTGGGGACTCGCCGTTCCCCCTGCACCCCACTGACAAGATTCTGTGCCAACTCTCGTTGGGCGGACAATACATCGATTTCAATCATGCCATTATCATATCGCAGATTTTTATGCTGTATCTATAGCGTATACAATCTCGTGGAATAGAAAGCGTTCTTCTGCATTTAGTACAATTTAATTCTCAATTTTAATTGACTGCAACCGATAGTGTGGATAATAAAATTTTACTGCAAATTTGTTTTCTTAATGTCCTCAAAAAATGTAAGAGTAAGCAGTCTGCATGTTTGTGAATTTATAATATTTCTAAACTGTAGAGTACAGGAAAATGTACTCTATATGAAATAACTTTGTCCTTTGCGAAAATGTTCTTTGCGGCTTTTTTAAGGAGTTACTAACGAAAAACACAGACCAATCGGAGTGCGGCTGCAGCAGACGGATGCGGCTCGGCGATTGGTCCCGCTAAGTGTAGCTTTGGCATTGGCCGAGCCGGAACCCCTCCACTACAGCCACGCTCTGATTGGTCTGTGTTTTTCGTTAATAACTCCTGAGGAATGCCACGGAGAATATTTTCGCAAAGGAAAAAATTACTTCAAAGTAGCTGAAAATCACCTGTTTGAAGTAAGCACACTATTTTTGGGACACCATGAATAGGCTTAAAACTTATATTGTTCGAAACTAATTTAAATAAACTGATGACTACATTACGCGACTACATGTTACATCCAGCTTGAAGAATATTCTATCAAGTTCCAAATGGAATAAAAATCTCGTTAGACAGTATTCACCTCTTTATCAGAGCGAATTCTCGACGTTGCATAGTGATTGAGTATAATGGCGGTCCAGTTTCCAGAAATTGATGGCGTTTATCGCGGCAATTAGACGCGTTAAACGATAGTAAAATCCGTTTTTGGGAGGGTAACACTCGAGACGACACAAGTGGGATAATTAGGCCCATTGAGCTTGTCGTTCATCTCCTTCTGAATTTTCCCGGTGGCCATTCGAACGACTATATTCTATATTCGGACGGTTTCTGTCTGCAGAACGAAGGCGGGCGAGCAAACTCTCCGCTCAATCGGCAGAGCGTCTTCAATTCGTAATCAGACTGGATTTGTCCTCCGTCTTCTTGGTTCGAGGTGCCTCTCGCTGGAGTAAGAGGCATACGAGTTTCATATAAATAAGGCAGAATGAGTGGAGTAGACGACAGCTGGTGAACTTCGAAAGCACACGCTGCTGCACCAGACCTCGTGAGTTCCAACGGATTAAACGAGAAACCGAGAAACGGACTCCTCGACGTGGAACAAAGAAGATTGCTCGTTCAGTCGATGAGGTATCCGATGAATTTTAAAAATTAATTGCGCTGGCACTTCGAAATGAATCGAGTTCGTGGAAAGAGTTCCGAAAGTGAGCCAGGGAATTCTTATATTTTTTATATTAACTTATCTGACTCGATATTGTATAATAAACCTGTAGATTATAATAATATTTCTTGATCAAGACCCTTCATAATGTAATATAACCTACATTTTTATGACGACATTCACCTTTCCTGTTATTGGAGATGATTAAACAGCAGATTTCGAATACAATGCTATAACTGAATATTCTATATTTTAGTATATTATGTTATATTTATATTTATGTTTTTGTAATAATAAAATTTTCTAAGTCAATTGTGATAAACAGAAGATAGATGAAATTATATTTCTTCGTTCAATAGTTTTAATAAGTAAATATGATATCATGATATTCTTGCATTCTTCTAATTTCGCTACAGTCCTACAATTTAACTGTATACTTTTGCAGTAAATGCATAAAATCGACAGTTTAATGATGATACAAATGCAATGCATGTACATCGGCTTTGAAAAATTTTCAAGTAATATAATTTTTAAATTTCTTTTTAAAGTTCTCCTCGAAATACTCTATTTTTGAAATAATCAATTTATATAATGGTAACAGTGATTATAATGTAATGGTAACATTCAAATCTGGTAACTGTGTATTTTATATAAAAATTAAATTTATTTAATTCCAATTAACCAAAATAAATTATTCATACAGAAAGTTTATAAATTTCTCTAGAGGAAATTATTAAAACTCCTTTTTTTGATATAGTCAACTGGACATGACTCCTTGATTCGGTTACGAAAGATTATCGTTAGACTGCGGATCTGTACGATAAACAAATTTTTCAAGTCAGTCGTAAGGAAGAGAGACTAAATAAAAATTTATTTGTCCTTTTAGTAATTTCAGTAAGTCCTAAAAGTGACTATTTTTCATTACTTTACAAAAATAAAAGGAATGTACTTATCCAAATTTTTAGACGATTTTTATAATGTATATCCAATCAAATTCATTTGTAGAATAATTCCCCATGGATGTCTCTTTACAATCTCAATAATCATAAATTAAAAATATTAGAACCGGCCTAAATTCGTCCAATGCCTTCATAGTTTTGTATTTCACTTATTCATTTTTGTCATAAATGCATAAAATCCGTAGTCCAGTTGTATCATTTTCAACGGCTTAGATGGAAAATGTGCGTGATACGAGCTCGCTGAAGGCTTCTGCAGCGAGCCAATATTTTCTGAGACTCTTTATCCTATCTATGAACGTTCTCTCTAACGTACATCACAAGCCGGCGGGTCGTTTATCAAGGGCAGGATGTCGATTCGAGTGGTTTAACGGGACAGTTTTGTATAGGAGTCTTTTAGTGGAGCGAGAGTAATCCTTTTTAGCGCGTTTGTCAAGGAATCTTCCAGTGGCCCAGTCGTATCGGAGTTCTTTAAAAGGAAGTATCCTCTTCCCGGCTGCGCCACCTGGGAAGGTGATTCTCTTAAGGACCTCCAGCGTTCATAAATCTCGCCGCGCACTCTTGTGCGTGGCTGTGAGAACGTTTGCATCTGTGAACGATGGCCAGCCATGGAAAGAAGCTTCGAATTTTCTTATGTACCGTTCAAGCTTAAGGGAAGACATTATTTTTCTATAGTCCCTGGCCAAAAATTTAGGACCACTCACAATTTTTTATGCCATTCGCGTTTTTAGTAAACTTGAAAAGCCTGAACGAAATATAATTACTTAATTACTCTAATTATTGAATTGTATCAACTATTAACACTAGATTTACGGGGCCCGCCAAAATGACGGATTCAAAATTTTTTAATTTACGATTATTAAGAGTTTAAGGAGGCGTTCGTGAGGAATTATTAAATGGATTTATTTTTTTGTGTACATACTACAATAAAAATCGCTGAAGATCTAAGTAAATACAATTTTATTATTTTTATAAAGCAATGTAAAATAATCAATTTTAGTGCTCCGTAAACCTAGTGTTAAGGTATTGCATACACGCATGTTAATAATTGAGATATGCAAACAAATTATAAATTCAGAACAACGACATGAATCCCATGGAAAACGTCTGGAGTCTATTCAAAATTTTTATATACGCATCACCTGTCACCGCAATAGATAATTTAAAAAATATTCTAGACATTCGGCAAAATCAGCCCAAAATAATGGGAACGATAAAACAATGTATAAAGAGTATGTATGCCTGAAAGATAAAAGATAGGTGTAAAGAAATTATAGGTTCATTTATAAATAATTTCAGGTGACCTTGAAAATTCCTGAAAAGAAGAGTGGACAACAAATTTATAATAGTCGTCTTATTAAAGCTCTCTCTGAACCATGCTATAGTTGATAAACAAATTTTCGATCGGTTTGCCAATGACAGAGTAATCTAAACTGATCACGTTTCGTGGTTTGTCCGGTATGAGCATGTATTTTAGTAGTTAATAAAAATTATTATTAAATTATGTTCTGGCTATTTAACTCTATGATTACTGCGAAAAGATTTGGAAAATTATCAGTGTTCCTAATTTTTTTACCAGGGATTTATGAAGTCTGTAAAACGGCACACACATATTAACAAAAATGAAGAATCATGACGATCGTTTGAAATGACGGTATATTTCTTCTACTCAATGTGTGCATAGTTTTCTAGCAAACGAAGTTGTTTATAGGTGATCTAATGCAAAGAATACATGATCTATCCTTTACGTATCATACGACAAAAATTAATATACATTGCCGCACGTGTGTACCGAAAGAAAGCCGGGAACTTCAATAAATCATTACAGAGGTTGGGGATATCGTATAACACAGGTATTCCGAAATTTATTCAAGTCTGATGAAATACTGGGCTCGTAAACTATAACAATACCAATTACGCGATCCTGCAGATACGTACAGCTTGAACAGGAATTTAAACTCTTATAGCGATTCATTCATTAGCATGACATAACAGATAATCG
This sequence comes from Sphecodes monilicornis, assembly GCA_913789915.3. Classification (NCBI taxonomy): domain Eukaryota; kingdom Metazoa; phylum Arthropoda; class Insecta; order Hymenoptera; family Halictidae; genus Sphecodes; species Sphecodes monilicornis. The sequence goes on from OU565285.1 coordinate 19,207,322, forward strand.
AGCACAGGATATTTCGTTGCACGACCAGAGTAATTGAATATGTGAAAGTTAACGAGAGTGCCCGTAAAATTTGATTTCCGGTTCGCATAAAAATATTTAACTTAGTAACTTTATTTGAAATCCAAATTTTTCATCCTGCAAATTAAAGAGTTTTGTCTTAACACATCTGATGATCGATATTTTTAATATAATAAAAAATATTTTCTTCGAATTCACAGGTTCAGGAGACTTGGCTAAAGATATTCGATATCAATTACGTTAAACTTTAATTTTCGAAGATCAAGGTCATTTCAAGGTCATGTTATTTTACATATCTAAATGTATTTTTCGATCAGCCACACGAGGCAATAATAAAAAAATGTAGTTGTCAAAAAGCACCGATGACCTTGATAGCTCCGAGAAAAATGACCTTGGGGTGAAAATATTGTTGCCAGATATTGGTCCTTTGACACCATGCACATTACTTAAAAAAATATTTTTTGCATCACAATAAGCTGAAGAGATATTTAGGTGGCCTTACTTAAAAGAACCACCCTGTATAAGACATTACATTATATTATTATACATATTATATATAAAATAGGGAATAACATCTTTTTGTTTCACGCTTCGTTTTTGAGAAAATCAAGTTTGAAGATATACAGGGTGAGGCATCTAAAACATGCCACCTGCATAACTCGTGTGCAATTCGTGATAAAATAATGTGTCGGATAGAACTTTGTTGGTTTCGAATGGCGGCATAATCCTATGTTAATAGTTTTTTTTTGTAGGTGGATCCGTCAAGGATATACGAAGGTCAACTATCAAATAGTCATTGAATATCGTTGGAGGTTAATTGCGGTGGAAAATACATTACATTGGGGAACTGATTAAACATTCTCGCGGATGTCGCGTCGCTCTTGCAATTTTGTGAGAAATATATCATTTCATTTACAAACGGAGTTGATCTTCATTTGTCCTCTACGCGTCCACCTACAAAGAAACTGTTAACATGACATTATACCATCCTCGAAACCAAGCAAATTTCATCTGACACATATTTTTTTTCTACCGTCAATAGCAACGCGTAATTCCGGTGGCATGTTTCAGGTGCCTCATCCGTTACACAGGAAGTAGAATTGATTGATCATGATCAGACGCGTCAGTTGATTACTATCGAATAATACGCGTACTCGTTGGCATTTTAAACTCGATTTGCTGGCAAACGAGGCGTCAAACAAAAAAAATGTTATTTCTTTTTTTTCGCCTTGTTTCGGCATGTTTAAAAACTGCCCGAACGCATGTACCTTAATTCCGGAAAGATTTTCCTGTGGACCTTCGAAAGTTAACACTAGATTTACCAAACCAGTAAAAATGACTGGTTTTGCAATTTCAATTCAAAATTCCTACTGCATGTAACATTTTCTTTCCGAAATGATATCATGACTTTTGTAGCCATAACTAAAGAATCAGTTTTATGAACTTTATATTATTTTATATGTATTCGTAACAAATATATTTTTTGTTATTGACACTTATACCAGTACCAGTCAAAATGACTGGTGCATGTTTCTATGTGATGAAATGACATTGGGGTAGCTACAACAATTGATAAGTACTGCAACGTTTTTTCGGGACAGAATATATGATTCCGGGAAAATCATGATTCTGATGCAGTACGCTAGCGGCCCTTGGAATTGCATATTTACTCAGGGTTTTGGGCCGCACATAAGGTTCTCCTTGGGTCCCGGACATTTGGCTATCTGTAAGTGCGAACTCGATACTCGGGGTTTCTGAGTGTCTTGGCCGTGCTCGGTCGACTCGCTTTTGGGCGAGTTGATTGAGTTGTGGCCCGTAAATTTCTAGCACTGGCCCTATCAAGCTTTTGATTAATTGATAATGTCTATAAATCTATTTTTGTATTACAATTAATATTATTCAACTTTTTTTGTCATTTTTTTAAGAGTAAATAAAGACTGGAAACACCATTAAGCACTTTTTCTAAAGACCAGTCATTCTGACTGGTCTTGGTAGATATAGATATACTTAAATAGTCGGTAAATCTAGTGTTAAACTGAAGTAATTACATGTACAGGAAAAGATGGTCAAGATGATATGATTTCAATAAAGCAACAAAAGCCTCTCCCAGCTTTCCCGTAATTCGTATTAGCTGGCTCACTCAGTACATGTATGGATGAATTCCTACAGCAAATAAATTACATGGGTAGCAACAAAATGATACGGAACGGGCCCGAACAGTGTTATTACAGGAAAAGATCGCCGCGTCCGCGGAAGTATTGATTAGCAACGTCGGATGGCCCAGTCTCGGTCGGTCCGAAAGATTACGATCGTCCGAAACGTGCGGCGCGTTTTAACGAACCCTGCTTACTAGCCGGCGGTCATCTTTAATTCAAACGACGGTCAAATACGGTCCGGCTCCTTCGTTCCAGCCCTTTGATCCCTTCCGTCCGTTGATTTCCTCGTGGCTCTCTAGCTGGAATCGTTGTTGGAGAGGACTGACAAGGCCCCAGCGAGCATCGATGCGGGCTCACGGGTATTTCCCTGTCTGGCCACTTGGTATGTGTGTGTGTGTTTGTGTGTGGATGGATTGGGGAGAGGGGTATGTGTTCGTCCTCGCGGAATCGCTGACGCCGGTCGATAAAAATCTATGAGTTCCCCTTTCTATTTTTGTCGGACCCGACGTCGACCGCGAAATAAAAAGAAAAGGAAGGGAAAAAATGTTACCCGCGGAATTTAGGTCGCATCGGGTTCCGCGCGCACGAAACGAAGTCCCTTTGAAACGTTCGCACGTTCCATCCCCGAACCCGATACTCCCTCGCGATGATACGCTCCACCGTACCACCATTAAACGTTACGGTTCAACGTCTATCGAAACCATTCCCTGACCATTTTTTTCCGCCGGACCAATGGAATTTTCCGGCAATTTGCGGCTACCACTTACCTACGACGTTTTGTAATCTCTGTTTGACCGGTTGAAGTTTTGTTAAGGAACGCTCCTCACGAATAAAATATTAGTACTCCTCGTGTACAGTTTGTTTCATAAGGGTTAACCTCACCTCGCCGACAATCATTTCATCGACAAGCGTTGCACCGACAAGATTTCCTCGACACCCAATTACGCAGACAGTATTTACTCATCGACACCTTGAGATCACATAATCTCAAAGGTAATGCTATCGTTCTAAATTCGTTTATCTCGATCAAATTACACACCCCGGCTAAATAAGGAATAGTATAGTACAGGGTATTTCGTAAATGGTGGGCAAAACTTCAGGAATAGATTCCCAATGCTTAGAGAAGAAAAGAAAGTTATATTAACACAGGTTTGGAAATGATTAGTTTCTGACTTATTAAAATTTTTGTGCCACAATTCTCGTGACATCGTCTTAGCGGAAATGTTCAATATGTCCACCTCCTGTCTCAATACAAGCCTCAGCTCGTTGTCTCATTAAGATTCGAACACTGTACATGAAATACAGTATATATTGTAAACAAGAATACTACACCTTGATAACGTAAACATACACCGGCGATTATTTCAAAATCATTGTTGATGCCTTTAAACTGTAGTAGTCTTTGTTGGGGATGTCAGGAATCGTAATAAAGCACTGAACGATTAACTTAACAGTATAACAAAGGTAATGTATATATATATTTAACTTATGAACTACACATAAACAAACATAAGACACAGTAAATTTGAACGTGGTTTATGCCTCGAACGTTCCTATGCGACTCTCTTCTTTTTTTCCGTTGATCGGTGCTCGTCGCCGTCTTGCATCGTCACCGACGCTGCGTTACGCTCGTCGATCGAACGCATCGAGTCTCGCGTACGACTCTCAATTATCGACTATAAAACAGGCCTTTAAGACGATGTGACGAGAATTGTCGCACAAAAACTTTAATAACACAGAAACTAATCTTTATCGGACCTATGTTGATATAACATCTTTTTTCTTCTCTAAGCATTAGGAATCTATTCCTAAAGTTTTGTCTATCATTTACGAATTTGGTTAACTAAATTACTTTAATTTTATGGGTTACTTGGTGATTAGGTTATCGACGTATCAATATTGGGTGTACAAATTATTTTCGTTAATATCTCGTTAACTATTAGGTTTAGGACAAATAAAGGTTAACAATTTTGTACTAAAAATTTGATACCTTATCGACCTATACAATCGTTGATACAAAAAATAGGCCATTCCATTAAAAATAGTCAACGTGACCTTGAAATTTTTAAAACGCCTCGACCGATGATAAAAACACGTACCTTATAAGATGTGTCTCCTGATAATATTTAAATTCCACGTCTTAAAATTATCATAATGTGTACCGTTATGTCGTTATTCAAGATAATCAAGTTAGGTGCCTCAACCTGTATACATAAATATATACAGAATGCATATATACATTCTACTTTCTTGGTCACTATATGTGCGTGTAATTTTATATTTAACAATATGTGTAACAAATACATACAAATTATTAAAACAGGAAACTTTCTTGTGCTTTTTAAAATTTGTCTACTTCAGTTTAATAAAACAAAAATATTGGTGATAAAGGAATTATATTTTGTTATTCCTTACAGTGCAAACGGATTAGAAGATAAAGTATTAACGTACATATTTTTTACGCTGAAAATTGTAAATATTCGAATAATTTTGCGAGCAACTATACGTGCAACCATACATACGTGTGCACAGTATTAGGTAGAACATATTAATGTCCGGTATTAAAGCATTAGTTTCGTATCTTGACGAAAAAGTGGCGCAAAGATTTTTCAACGGAAAACAAGCCGGGCTTAATCCGTCTCGTAAAACGTGCACGCCTGACTTATCGTGGATCCTCTCTACTGAGGTCTCTGTCTATCATCCTTGTGAACTACGTTCATCCGACTCGCAGACCCGAGTTATCTTTGGCAGGATCTTGCGATAATTCAATTTGCTGAGGACGCGGCTAAGCCTGGCAGGTACAGAAATCGGGTTTATGCCGGTGTTTGCGTTCCAGCTTCGTGTATACTGAGTGTGAAGCAAAGAAATGAGTATGCAGATCATCAATTAATTCTGTCAGATTCTAAAAGCTTGAAATTATCACTCGGCTCTCTCTTATGTATGAACGAACATGGGGAATCTTCACGGGGCGAAAAATTATGTTACTTTGCACAATTTAGGATCCATAATCAAAAGTCCAATTTTTGAATCACTTTCATATGATTTACCATTCATTTTTATATTAATCGCAATGATTAGAATTTTGTCCTGTATAATTTGGTAGTAGAAAAAGGGAATCTATATTTTTGTCCACATTTACTTTACAGTTTCAATATTAATAACAGAATAAAAAATTTCACATGATTTACCATTCATTTTGATATTAATCCCAATGATTAGAATTTAGTCCTCTATAATTTCGTAGTAGAAAAAGGAAATCTATATTTTTGTCCACATTTACTTTACAGCTTCAATATTAATAACAGAATAAAAAATTTCACATGATTTACCATTCATTTTGATATTAATCCCAATGATTAGAATTTAGTCCTCTATAATTTCGTAGTAGAAAAAGGAAATCTATATTTTTGTCCACATTTACTTTACAGCTTCAATATTAATAACAGAATAAAAAATTGAATTTAGATTTAAGAAAAGTAGATGCGATTCATATTTAACAGATTATTGATTTAATAGATTTAATAGATTATATGGACAGAGATTAAAGAACGTGTAGGTAAACAATATTTATACTATAGTGTAACATAATCTTCGTGTTAGTTAACAAGTACTTGCCGAGAATAACAAGGAAAATATTTATATTGCTTACTAAATACTTTTCAATCGTACTTATGAATTATATGAGGAAACCTTCTTCGAGGTTCCCATTCAGTTATGAAATGTGAGATGTGTATGAAAATAAATTTTCAATCCTGTTTTTGTGTTTGAATTAACGTAGCACGCGTGAAGCAACAACAGCTAGGTGAAAGCTGTATATGATTTTTGCCACATGCTCTAACAATTCGAACTTGACACCCCGTATATGATAAGCACATACACGAAGATGCAAACTGAAACTGCTGCTTGCGAGGCTAGTGGGCCACGTTGTTACACGCTAATGGAATTCACGGCCGGTGTATATCGGTCTGGAATCGGGTAATTCAAAATCAGGAATTGCTCTGACCGTGCCCACCAAGCATAACACTGTTACTCAGAGCCATTGCAGTGTCCAGCTATTGGAGTACCGTGCCAATGGTCGTCTTAAGGGTTTTCCATTCTAATTAATGTGGATTCGATACTCTTATGGTATACGCGCACTTTTGTTCACACAAATATATTGGGTAATTAAATATACAGGGTGTCCCGTAACTGGTGGTACAACCGAGCAGGGGGTGATTCTACATGAAAAACTGAGTCGAAAATATAGAATAAAATTTTTTGATAGAAGGCTTTGTTTTCGAAAAAAATGAGTTCGAAAATTTGTCTAGTGCGCGTGCACTCGGCTTACTTGCTGCTCAACGAACTTCATTCTGAGTTACCTCAATCTTTTTTCGCAAAGGTTTTCGAGGTTTGTATACATCGAATAAATCGAAAGTCGAGGTTACAATGTTAGAATTACCTTTGAGGAATTCGTTTAATTCATAAATTGCTGGAAGTGCTGCCCACGTTGTTGTAGACATAATTGTGCTCTTCATATTCAATTCCTTCGAACCTCTTGTAATGTGCAATTATTATGTTGCTTTGAATGTTCAAACGCTATCACAATTTTTTGTTGTAATTGTTCGATGCTCGTTATGTCATCACGATACACAATTGATTTCACCTGACCCCACAAATAAAAATCTCACGGTGACAAATCAGGAGATCGTGGCGGCCCAGGTATTCTGCCACCGCGACCGATCCAGCACTGATATTTTTTACTTAAAAAACGTCTTAGTTCGCAAATGTAGTGCGGTGGTGCTCCATCCGGTTGAAAAATTAGGCGTAATTTCATAAGGATGGGAAAAGAACAAGAGCGATAGAAGTGATATCATTATACTGACAATATTTGTAAACATATCTAGAAGTACGAAGGCAATCTTCGAGATATCCAGACGCGAGGCAGTGGAATCCGTTGAGCCGCAAGTAAGCCAAGTGCACGCGCACTAGACAAATTTTCAAACTCATTTTTCTCGAAAACAAAGCCTTGTATCAAAAAATTTTATTCTATATTTTCGACTCAGTTTTTCATGTAGAATCATCCCCTGCTCGGTTGTACCATCAGTTACGGGACACCCTGTATAGAAGTTGGTCGTCGTCACCGATTTTGATGAGCTTGAAATATGTTGTCAAGGTCATCATTCTGAACAACTTCTCCGTATACATGTTACTTCTACGTTAATGCCGATTACTATTTATTAGATAAACTATTTCACCGATTCGGTCCCAAATTTTGCACACATCTTCAACACATGTGACGCTATCGCCCCTACCGCAATTGTATTCACATCCATACGTTAACCTGCTTTTCTCAACAAAAAGTGTAAAAAATAATACAACAAAATCGAAACTAAGTTTTCAAGGTGCTGCCACTTTGTTAATTTGCAACTTTTATTGTTCACTTCGTTACGGGCGGTAGCCGTGTTCGCAAGAAGTAAGAAAATTTTCTATTTTATTGTTTCACCACGAGAAGTTGGATCGTGGGTACCACAAGACAATTTTTTTTATTACTACCACTCTTAACCCATTTATTGTTTAAACAATTTTAAAGATTTTGGAATAAAAAAAAATTGGTTTGCATTCTTGAAACCTTATACCGGGTATTTCACCTAACTTGACCACCTTAAATATATTGCTTATTTTATATGATAGAAAAAATGTCAGGGGCCGAATTTTATTCTCAAGGTCATTTTTTTCGAGATCTCAAGGTTATCGTATTTTTTTTAAATGGGACTGCATATTTTCACTACAACAGTCTTATAGATTACAAAAAAACGAATCCAACAAAGTGCAATATATTGACCTTCACGTGGCCTTTAATATATCGATACCAATACCGTAATTTGTTGTGCTGATACTGATTGTAAAGCGATAATCTTAGCAGAAGATGATAATAATGCTTGTAAACATACTTCAACCGATGAAAGGAGAATACGAATGTCTGTTTACAAGCACCAGGGACAATTACACGGTACACTGTTTCAATGAAATTGAAATTTCTTAATTTAGCGTCCCCGAACGCGTACTGAAGTTGCTGACAAACATTTCATAATTTCCTCGCTAAAGGTCACGTGAAGGTGAAGGTATAATCAGCGTGTAAAATGTTCATTTTATAACTTTGACCATTTTCGAGTAAAAAATGTCCCAATAATGTGTGTGAACAACACCCGTCACACTAGAATACCCCCTCAATCGCGAGCGTAATGAAATAAATTGTTGTCCCCGATCCGCAGCCGGCCTGTTAAAAGACCGACTACGATTTGCATTCAGGAGGCCATCGTGTCCGCGTAATCACCGTCGCGATATCGGTATTAAATTTCCGCGGGAACGGGGCCGCAGGGCATTAGTTGCAATTAAATCGGCAGCCAGCCGCGACCGCAGCGCCGATGCAATCCGCAGTTTGCAACTTTGGCCAAGTCGTTGGTGGCCCGTGCTGCCGGTTGGATCGTGGTTTCGCTTCTCGCTAGCTTCCTCAAATGGACCGGTGTCCGTGGTTGTACGTGGTAGTGCGCAACGGACACGGGAGCTGACAGCTATGGCCCCCAAAGGCCATGGGGGCCATGGGGGTTCTAGAGCCGGGTTCGACAAGTTTCGTATCTGAAACTTGTCCGGGACTTACAAGATTGTTTCCTCCGACCTACAGCTTCCGGCGTGATTCTACATTTAACACGTTTAACGCCCGCTCGGTGTACGTTACGGAACATTCGTGGGATTGACGCGGTTTCGATGCTACTATACTACCAGACTGGTCTAATCGAACCATTTCATACCAGGTTTCGCCACAGTTCTTTTCGGAAGAAAATAAAAAATTTCTTAACAGAGGTGTCCTCATCAATTTGAATTACGTTAATATAATATTCAATACCAAACTGATGCCAATTAAAGTCACACAAAGTCAGAACAACTTATTCAATAAAATACAAGAATACAGAAGACGAAATTTATCATAACTAAACTGTGGATTTTATGCATTTATGGTAAAAAATGGATTGATCAAATACAAAAACAAGAGGACACATCAGATCAATTGAATGATGTCGTCGTATTATTTCCAATGTATTAAAATTATTAAAAGTGAAAATGCATCGTTCCCTAACTTCTATTTTTACAATATACTTGGACAATTTATATTTTGCATGAAAATCCACAATCTAATCATAACAATGAATTCTCACACCTCGTACATCCTAATAATATTTATTTTACTTAATAGATCATAGGCAAAATGGATGTTCAAGTTTGGTGAAAGTATTGTGTCGGTTATACAGGGTGTTCACGCTTTCACTAACCAGCGTTTGACTTGCAAATAATAAATATTAGATAGAAATAAAAGACGAAAGAGTAACATTTTTTTGCAAGTATCGTAATGGCGTATCGATTTTTTTTGTGTTTACACTAACTATTTAGAATTGAAGGTAAACTTCAATTTTTTCTAATGGGAGGTTATTTATTTTTGATATCATATGAAAACGCGTTGTCAAAACAATTTCATTCGTATACGACACGATGACCTTCAAGTCATGCAAAGTCGGAAATGGAAGAAGTATTTTGAAATGTTTCGAAAAACATTATTCCGTTTTCCTCTTTAATTTTTTCTTATATTTATTATTTGCAAGAATAACGCTGTTCAGTAATAGCATGCACATCCTATATTTGTGGTACTGAAAGTGGCTTGGTGTTGCTACAGTACTATACAGTCCAAAGTACACAATGCGTTTGAAAAATGAAGGTGACATTGATTCGTCGAAGTAAAAGTTTTTTGAAATTCTTGATGCTATGTTTTCTAGTCAATGGCAAGCTGATCAATTTTTGTTCGAAACTTTTTTTGCACGACACAAAAAGTTCATCTGTATAAACATGTGTGAATAAGATGAAATACTTCGGATGTTACAAATATCATACGAATCGATAGATATGTAACAATGGATATTATTATATTGAAATATGAAATCATTAAAGATTGAATAATTGGTGAAGAGATAAATGGAAAGGATGAAATTTTTGTGAATGAAGAATCCGGAATATGCTGGTCACACTAATACCGGTTGCACGTCCAAGTTGCCTTATACTAACATGCGAGTTTTGATTAACATTAGCGATGATATTGTTCACATTTGCTTCATGAGTAACAGTCTTATGTTTCACACGTACGTTTCTGTTCACACTACCAGTTTCACAAAATGTTTTAACAATACTTGAGTATGCACAACGTGATGGACAAGAACGTTCTGGAAATCTGTCCTTGTAAATTCGTATTGCTTCTCTTAGATACTCTCGAGCTTCACCGTAAATTAAAACCATTTGAATTTTCTCCTGTTCTGAATAACGCATTATGGATCGCTTGTCGATACAGTGAGAAATTTAGCAGTGAGCAAACTCTTAAATACATATCTCTCTCACTCTCTTTGTACACAGAGGAATGATACAATGTGTTTATATAAATGTTCAAGTTCATGATCGAATTTCTGTTACCGTTGAAATTTGAAATTTCGCTGAAAGTAAGTTCTGCATTTATTATCAAATTTTAGAGTTCACGGTCATTTCAAGGTCGTGCTATTAAACATGGATGAATGCACAATAATGTTTGCTATAACATACAACAACAAAAAATGTGTGTATATATGTAAAAAAACACGAGTGACCTTGAAAAAACGATTAAAAAATTACAATTTATAAAAAACGATTTTTCCATCTGATTCGTCTTTTGAAACCATTTAGATTACGTTAGAAACATTTTTTGTATTTTCAGAGGTAGAAGGAAACGTTTTGTTGCACAACACAAAAAGTTCATCTGTATAAACATGTGTAAATAAATTGAAATACTTCGGATGTTACAAATACCATACGAATCGATAGATATGTAACAATGGATATTATTATATTGAAATATGAAATCATTAAAGATTGAAGGATACCATGTGCAAGTATACGGGTTAATTAATGGCAGGTTATTCGAGATATCATTTCACGTGGACTAATTTGATAGATATAGAATTCTGGAATTTAGGGGGTAGAAATAGATTCTTGGGATACAATTGCAGATAAATGAGAAGAGATTAAGTTCGTCTGCAATTGATAGGTAACTGGACAGTCTTCAGAATTTAATGGATCTGGAACAAGATCTCGTCGAATCAGGACCAGACATTGATTGATCTGAAAGAAGATCTTGATGTAGCTAGATAGGACATTGATGGATTTAGGAAAAGAGCATCGAGCACACTCTTTCTCGCGAAATTAATGGAAATAACAAAGAATTTTCTAAAGAACGCACCGAACACTCTTAAAATAAAAAGTGGAATAACTGCAATAGGCAAGAGATTGCAAATACCTCCAAAAAATAGATCTGTATTATATTGTATTATATTTATGTATTACATTTATATGATAAACTATTGTGTTAATTTTGTTGTTACACAACTTTTATAAAAGGAGTACTACTGTGATTTTTATGAATAAATATCGAGAATTAGGTAAACATTTATTGTGTAATATATTCATGCTCTAGAATCCTCGATTCATTACTTTGACATGACAAAGCAATTAGATTTTATTTGTAAGAAATTAACTCTTAATAATGTGCCGGTAAAGAAAATTCTCGCGAATTAGCGAAATTCCGTTTCAATATTCCCCGTGCTCGCGAACTCTCATAACGAAACGGACGCGGCATAGTTTGCTCTGTTACACTGACGATCGTCGGTTTGCTAATTAACCTTCTTCGGAGCTGGAATTCTTCGTTAGTCAAAAGCTGAGAGGTATCCTTGAAAGTTGAGAACTTCAAGACGAGATAATTTGATTTGCGAAAGGAAGAGTTTTTGCCAGACTATTGCGAGACACCCCAAACCGAATACTTTACCTTGCCAGATTGCTCAGGGATTAACACAATTCACTTTGTTGGTGCCAGGAGCTTTGATTGCTCGAAGAACAATTATTATGTTCAGTCATTACAATGTGTCTATATCTTGTTCAATCTATTCAAATTGCTTTTATCTATATATCACACTGATTTCATGTTCAGTAGTAATAACTGGTCTTTATATTAAATTATCTGATTTTAATGTACTTGTGGTGGCCTGATTCGGGCGATGTTTCATGGCAGGGCCGTCGCTATTGTGTCTTGGACTCGTTACGTGACTCTTGCAATTTGGCTTCAGCACGGGCTTGTCACCGTTTCTTTTTCGTTAATGCAATTGCCGCGCCGACCCAGGGCACAAGACGGTATTTGTAATTTTCAAACGCAGTCCCTGTAATAAAACATCCGCACATTGTACAGTTTAGTTCTCCTAGGTTCGGCGCGGCTGGGCGCTCGGGACCCTAGCGTATTATCGCTGCCAGATGCCTGGAATTTTCCAGATCTCGGTCTTCTCGGCTTGGACACCCTAGCAACGTCGCGAACACCCCCTCTCTGTGCCCGCGTTTCTGCGCGTTTTGCACCGTCCGCACCCTTGCGATTTGTTGGGCCCGTTTCCTGGTTTTAAGTCTGTGGCGGCTACTTCCTATGCTCGTCAAGAGAGGGACATTACGACAGCACCTTTTCCGCTACTACCTGAATCTTCCTTTGTTTGTATATATACCGTCCTAAACTGTTTTTACGACATCCCGCGTCTAAGGCACGGGTCCACTAGATAGCTTTACTGATGAGTCCTCTAGCGAGCCTAGGACGAAACGCTTCCTTCTCCTTTTACCTCCTCTCACTCACATTTCAGCCGCCATAATTGGTGACCCCTACAAATGAACAACAACGCTACCTTCTGAGCAGGAGAAGACGAAAACATCAACAAACCACGGACAACGTCGAGAGGACTGGAAAGTGACTACTCTGTCACTACCATGCCTGAACTACTGGCCGACCAACAGCGAGGATTTCTCCCTACTATGCGCTTCTGACGTCATCTTTTCAGCATTATATGGTTTAACGTTTTCGCACCTAAACTTGTGCGACGTTTTAGTATCTACATTTATGCGACGTTCATCCATTGTTTGTGCGACTATACGAGTTCTACAAGCGGTTTAGGGAACTACTCAACTTCGTCAATTCGGCAGCATCACTGGCGGGCACACTGACAGCACACAACCAGCACACGACCTCCTTGGATTCCGGCGGAGATCAGCGTAATTAGAGGGAAATTTGTCCAGATATCGTTGACCACTGGCAAGGGGGTAATGTGGTGGCTACTTCCTATGCTCGTCAACAGAGGGACATTACGACAACACCCTTTCCGCTACTACCTGAATCTTCCTCTGTTTGTATATACAGGGTGGGGCAATAACTATGTCCAGTTTGAATATTGCCTTGTAATAATATGAAGAAATGTTATATAGAAAACTTACACGGTGTAGAGGGGGACATATTGTGACACAAACATTTTCTGCGTGGGTGGAGGCATAGAGGAGATTTCAAGGTCAACTCTATTTTTATAAATGGAATGCTATGTTTTTTTTTTATCACGGTGTGATAGCCAGTCTTAAGACGAATTCAGCGAGTTATCATTGAAGGTCATACAAGGTCAAATATGGTAGTAAAATAAACTTTATTACATTACGGGAGATGCTCGAATTGATGACTGTTTGCGTCAATGCAAAGTTGCAATCTTCGTATCCCTGCATCACTTGCATGTCTTATCGTTTCTGAACTTATTCTCGCACATGCTATATTATTTCATAGACCGTCACTTTTACATAAACCAATGGTTTGGTAACATTGTTTATGTTGAGGCAATACATCGCGTATAGCTAGAAATGTAAACACCTCATCAGCTCGTAATGTAAACATCTCACCAGTTCGTAACATTAACATGAATCGGTCAGTCAGTCTCCGTCGATTGTTAAGTCAAGTAGCTGCGTGATCATCAAAATGAAGTTTTCTTTCGTAGAGCAAGTGGATATGATCCTCATTTATGGAGAAATGCGACAAAATTCGATAAGAGCTCAATCCTTGTATGCTGAACGATATCCAAACCGTACACATCCTTTGCACCGAACATTTGGAAGATTGTGCAAAAAATTATATGATACGAAGATTGCAACTTTGCATTGACGCAAACAGTCATCAATTCGAGCATCTCCCGTAATGTAATAAAGTTTATTTTACTACCATATTTGACCTTGCATGACCTTCAATGATAACTCGCTGAATTCGTCTCAACACTGGCTATCACATCGTGATAAAAAAACATAGCATTCCATTAAAAAAAATAGAGTTGACCTTGAAATCTCCTCTATGCCTCCACCCACGCAGAAAATGTTTGTGTCACAATATGTCCCCCTCTATACCGTGTAAGTTTTCTATATAACATTTTTTCATATTATTACAAATAACGGCAATATTCAAACTGGACATAGTTAGTGCCCCACCCTGTATACCGTCCTAAACCGTCCTTTCGACATCCCGCGTCTAAGGCACGGGTCCGCTAGATAGCCTTACTGATGAGTTCTCTAGCGGGCCTAGGACGAAACGCTTCCTTCTCCTTTTTCCTCCTCTCACTCACTTTTCAGCCGCCATAAGTCTTAATTTCCGCCCACCCTCAATTTCCCTGAAGTAGGGACAAGTTTTTGATTGGGAAGGGAGGACCGAGGAGTTAAAAGGGTTAACTCGCGGTCTCTCAACCAGAATTAACAAGAACCTCGCAATAGAAACATCGCTCTCTCCTGTATAGCTTAGACGCAGAGATGTTAATTCTCACCATATTAGTTTTGATTACTTAGATATCATAGCCTATCTTTATACTTGTACAGGGTGTATAAAAATTATATGTCACGATCAACATAGCAGGGTTCTATACCTCTGGATCGGTGGAGATCTGTTAAAAAAATGGTCCGAAAATTTGTCCTTGACTGTTTTTACAAGGTCAACATTTTTTTTGTATTGCATCGTATAGTACTCGTCACAAGGAACAAAAGTCTTAAAGAAACCATGGGTCTCAAGTCAACCATTCTCTTGAAAAACGACTTTAAAGTTTCATAAACTATTTTATTTCACATGTCTACAGGGTGTCCCAAGATGGTATAAATGTGGAGAGTTTAATTCTACATGAGAAAATAAGGTTAAAGTATAATTAATTTTTTTCGTTTAACGCCTCGTTTCCGAGAAGTTATAGTTTGAAAATTCAGCTAACACGCTTGATATTGAATATGAAATTTTTGACCCGTCTGTTCATTACCTACCTGATCTACTACTTACAAACGCTAGGAACGCGAACTTGACGGATTTTCAAACTCTAACTTCTCGAAAACGGTACGTCAAATAAAAAAAATTATTGTATACTTTAGACTTATTTTCTCATGTAGAATCACCCCCTCCGCATTTATATCATCTTGGGAGATCCTGTAGACGTGTGGAATAAAACAATTTAAAAAACTTTAAAGCTGTTTTTTAAGAGAATGGTTGGCTTGAGACCCATGGTGTCTTTGAGACTTTTGTTTCATGCGACGAGTACTATACGATAGAATAAAAAAATATGTTGACCTTGAAAAAAGGGTGAAGGACAAATTTTCGGATCATTTTTCTAACAAATCTCCACCGATCCAGAGGTGTAGAACCCTGCTATGGTAGTCGTGACATGTAATTTTGATACACCCTGTACGGTAATTTTAATGTGGCGTTCTAGTGTTTGTAAATATAGTGTGTTTTACCAAAGGCTGTTGTTTAGTAATTCCAAGTGGAAGGTGGTCCTTCGAGTTAGCAAATTAGCGGGCACCTCGCAGTGCTAATACATTCAAGGCCCGCCGATCGAAAGATCAACCAAGGGCGTCAACACTACTTATCAAACAATTTCGAAAATTTTTCTGTTGTAGCTACATATTCCACTATTCGCATCAAGTCCCAAAAATCTATAAATTTTTATTAAAATTAAATTAAAATCATTTAACACTTCTGTAAGAACTAGTAGAATCTCGTAATTGAAATACGATAGTTCGATTGCCAAAACGCATTGCGTACTAATCGATATCGAATTTGTCACGGGCATCGTCGTCCCTTGTACGTGGCACAGGAACGATGATTAAATTTAATGCAAATCTCAAAGGTAAACGTGTCATTTACATGCTTGATTACAACGGCGTGGCGGGTCTCCGTGGCCAGGCACCGGTCACGTTCATTTATCATCGACTCGGTCCACGGGCCATTGTGTTTTTGAAAATGCTTAACGACGAATTTACGGACGTGGTTCCTCGCCATTATTCGCGGTACTGAAAACGCTTTCGGCACCGGGTCTGCAGTGCCGTCGCTTTGGTAAAATTTCGTGGCCGACCGCAAACAAACGTAATCATGGCCGTAGCCGCGTAAAGAGAAAAACAAAGAGAACGGGTCCGGGGATGGAGTACAACTGGAGAGGGTTGGATAGGAAACGGAAAGGGTCGACGCGAAAGAGAGAGAGAGAGAGAGAGAGAGAGAGAAAGGTAGAGAGAGAGGGAGAGGGAAAGAGAGAAGCCAACTAGAAGCAAGATAAAATTTTACGCGAGCAGAAATGAAAATACAAAACAGCCAGCGCGGAAGGTTGTTAGCTGCGGAGAATAATGGGGCCTTGGGAAGCGAGATATTAAAGGAATTGAAGCCTGAGGAAGTGATGGAGATTGATGGAAGTTTAAAAAGTGTACAAAAACGATCCGATGAATGAGACGGATGAATTCAAAAAGAGATTTGGAAAAATCTGGCGGGAGGAACGGCTAAGCGGTTGGAAGTTGAAATAGATAGTCGATGATTAAGCGCAGTTTGAGAAGTTCAGGTATAATTGTCGTAATTATATATATATATATATATATATATATATATAAACTGCTGATCTCTATGCGAGGTAAAAATTTTGCTGCATCGATTAGTAATTAATTAATTCATGAAGTAATTGGATAGAAATCTCGAACACGGATCTACGTTGCATGTATCATACATATTGGGTTGTTCAGAATGTAATTTCGTTTCTCCAAAAGATAATGAGTTTTTCACTATTTACTTATTTATTTGGTTATATAATAACCATTTTGTTCTATGATCCTTTGCCATCTTTCTGACAACTTGGAGATCTCATGTTCGTCGAACTCCTGTTTTTCATTAGCAAGAAATTGAGTTATATTGCTTTTGACGCAATCATTTAAAATTACATTTGCGTCCCTTAAAAAGTGTGGAGCAGAACAAAATAAATGGTGATCCGATGTTACATCCTTTCTGTTAACAGCACACAACTTTTTCCTTGCTTACATTACATTTCTACCATTGCGGTAATAAAAAAGCAAAATGTGACGAAATTTCTCACTTTGATTTTTCATATTTGATGCGATGACAACTCAACTCATGATCAACTAGACAATTCCTTATGATAGGTAAGAGTAAAATAGAAATGTCGTCAGTGTTTGTTATCATTATACCGCGGATTTTATGCATTTATCGAAAGAATGCGTCGGTAAAATTTAAAACAGGGAACAGATTACAAAAATTTGAGGATGGTGACGATTATTTTCAATTGTATACAATTTTTAAAATGTAGAAGATATTTGTACTTGGTTCTTATTTGTTACCGTTGTTGTATACCCGATAAAACATGTAAATGCCAACGCATCATGATTACTAAGCCGTAGACACATCATCGAAAACATCTGAGTCACTAGGACCAAGCAACCCTTAGACCATTTCTCTTCCACGTCATTCTTTCCACTGCACACCTTTTTCCACTCCCTTCCACATTTTCCTCTTCAAAACCAATTATACATAGCAATCCGCCGAAACGGATCAGGGATTTTTCTTTGCGCATTTAGCCCCTTGGCCTACAATAACGAATGAGACTCGTGGTAAGAAATTTGGGCCAAAAACAATAAGGACAAGCCTGGCTCGTGATACTTCGTTCGGACCAAACGTGAACAACGCGAGTCTAGCTCGTGGTACTTCATTCGTGACAAATTTAAACAATACTAACACGAAAATTGTTACTGATACATTATCCATTTTCAAATTACAAATCATTTTTGTTCTCCGATGAATTGATCATAATTACTTCCCAGACATCTTAAAAGTATTAGTTGTGCCCAAACGTGTTTATTATTTCACAATTCCTTTCGTTGCGCCGAGTTGTCATGTCATAAGACGCTTCCTTTTTGCGCAAGTTCGAGCACATGGCTAAACAGCTAAAAGGCTCGACGCGTGACCGACCTTCTTGTTTATTATGGCCCGAGCAATCGGGAGTTAGGGGCTACGACAAGGGGTTAAGACCAGTAGATTACGTGGTTGTACTTTACCTCGCCACCGTGTACGTTATCGAAATAAAATCTCTTCAGATTTTTATAAAGTGTCGCAAACGATTTCAAAACCCGGAATCTAACACCATCAATGAAGAAAATTTGTATTGAAGTGAAACTTCTTTAGGCGCGTCAGGCGCAAAATCTCGACGTGGTAGACGTAAAACCTCAACGCGGTAGGAGTAAATCCGATCTGGCGATAAAACGATGAAACGATGAAACGATTTAGTAAAACCTCGACGCGGTAGGCGTAAAACCGATCTGGCGATGAAGCTATGAAACGAAATTCTATTCTATTAGCATATACGGTTGATGGTTCGGCATTGGTTAATAAAGATTATGATAAAATTCTGATGATGTTAAGTGGAGATTTCAACGTGAACTTTGCATCGGAACAATCATAATTATTAATAGAATATTTTAGAAGTAAATTAACATTGGAAATGGTAAATAATCCTAATGAAGCGACAAGATCAGGAACAACTCTCAATGCACTATTTGCAAGACATTTAGACAAACTTGAATCAACAATATTTATATCTTATTTTAGCTATCACAAGCCAATTGTTTCAATAATAGAATCATAGAAAATTAAATGTCGTAAAGTGTTAATAAAAATTCGAAAAAAAATTAAATAAAAAAGTTTCACTTCAGCCATGTGGTCTAAGCACACACCAATTTTTATTTTGCATACAGATCTGCAGTCTAGTTATCATACATGTTTTCCTGTATTTGAAAAATGTATAAATACTATAAATGGATACAGTTTCGCTGTCTAATAATAATGTATCGATACTTCTAAATTCCTTTTGTCTTTCTACTATTTTACGTTGCATCGTTTTCGTCATAAATGCATAAAATTCGCAGTCTAGTTATAAGGATATTACAAGAAGTTGTTTACATAATTTACTTAATGGAGTTAAGTTCATGGATTATGTTTTTAAGATAGTTTCTTAGCGACTGATGATTTATTTTTATCCTTCTAGAGGGTTCGAGTCATCAGGGATTAGTAGCTCAGTTAAGTTGAAACGTATTTTAACGTTGTAACAACCTACACGTTATAAGAATTCGGGAATTGCATTCCAGCCAACTAAGACTGACTAAACTTTTACAGTATATTGCCAAAGTAGGAAATTGCAAGGTTTCAGATTGTAAGATTTAGAACTACACTCGTCCGGAAACCAGTGAACGCTCCAAGCGGCTGCTATCTCCAGCTATCTCAGTCGGTGATTTCAAAGTTTTGTATTCTACACATTATGTATACCAAGGTAACAGCATATTGGTGAAACAATACTAATCCGGTGACAAAAGTTTTTTATTTTTCAATGTTCTTTTATGAAATGTTTGCCAACATATTCTTGACACTTTTCTGATTAAAATGATACCAAGCACGACTCAATTTCGATCATATTTACTTGTTTAATTCTTGATTCAGTGGAACCTCGATTATCCGAACTAATCAGTGGAACACGAGTGTTCAGATAGTGGAACAGTTAGATTAAATCTACTGATTTGTACAATAAATCGAGTTTTATGTAGATTCCGGAGAATTCAGATATTATATTAACGGTTCGGATAACCGAGGTTCTACCGTATCGTCAATTGAACAAGCAAATATGACGGGATTTATATCATGTTTAGTCTTATTTTAATCAGAAAACTGACAGATATGTTGATAAAAGTATTATAAAAGAAGAATTAAAAAGAAAAAGATTGGTGTGTGCTTAGACCACATGGCTGAAGTGAAACTTTTTTCTTCAATTTTTTTCGAATTTTTGTTAACACTTTATGACATTTAATTTTCTATGATCCTATTATTGAAACAAGTGTCTTGTGATACATAAATTTGATCTAAATATTCTTGATTCAATTTTGTCTAAATGTCTTGCAAATACTGCATCGAGAGTGGTTCCTGATCTTGTTGTCGCTTCATTAGGATTATTTACCATTTCCTATCTTAATTTACTTCTAAAAAATTCTATTAATAATTTTGATTGTTCCGATGCAAAGTTCACGTTAAAATCTCCACTTAGTGTCATCGGAATTTAATCATAATCTTTATTAAGGAATGCCGAACCCTCAATCGTATACGCTAATAGAATAGAATTTCGTTTCATCGTTTCATCGCCAGATCGGTTTTACTCCTACCGTCATACCTATCGCGCCTAAAGAAGTTTCACTTCAAAAAGTTTTGTCGTTGGATTAGTATTGTATCGTCGAGACATATATTTAATGTACAGAGTGTTTCTTTTAACATGGATTCGTAATATCTTCGTTATATTAGTCGATACGCAAAATTGTGTCATAATAAAGTTGTTGGGTTAGAATGAGGCATATTGTGGTGTGTGAATTTTTTCCAGGTCGTTTCCACCCCCGAATTTCAAAGTCATCGACATTTTTTTGCAGATTAACATGTGTTCTTTATAATGCAATGCTGTAGTAGACGTCAAGACGAATTCAATGGTATACAGCACTGAGTCCTTGAAACGACCTTGAATAGAAAGATTCACAACAACTAATGAAAGATTTGGAAAGTGAACATTCTTTGTTTTCTGTGGAAAATCTTTATCAATGTTAAACGAAACACCTTGTATAGTATTATGTTACAATTCATGCATAAACTGAGATTGCTCTCATGATACGACTTATGACATTTTCACATGTAACTACGCGTTTATTAGCACACTAACATCAGCAAAGTATTTAGCATCAATACGGTCATCGTTAATGTACGCTACGATTCTCGAAAAGCTGACGGCGGGTCTCGTGAGCAGCCAGTTTAAATGACATCCACGACTGAAGGCAAACTAATCCAAGTTTTAGCCGACACATGCACAACCAGCTCGCAAAGTGGAAACTGGTAGTGCGCGCGTGGGGCTTCCCATGACGGCAACGACTGAAAACAACCGGGAGGACGGTACGTCGAACAAAATTGCACCTGAGCAACTGACTAGAAGCACTTAAGACACGAACCAGTGCCCGTCGAATCGGTGAAGGTGTGACGTGGCCGATTATCGAGTGCACCTGCTACGCTCCTATCGATCTGCTACTCCCAGCCATGGCCATCCCGGAGAACGGAGCCATTCTAAATTTCCCCCCGAAAATATTTATTAGATCCCACGCCGGAAGTCCCCTGGCGGTTGCTTCTCTTGTCCCCGTAAAATTAATCAAAAAACGTCTCCGCCAAAACGTCGTTCTTTATCCGACGTTCTTTTTCTTATCTTCGTTCCACTCTGTACCTTTCTCTCTGTTTTATTCCTCCATTCTTCTTCTTCTTCATCTTCCTTTTTCTCTGGCTTGATCCAGTTTCCGCTACTCGGCCAGAATTATCGAATTTTTTCTGAAATAAAACTTGTCTCACCTAGAGTGTTAATCGCTCTTTACTTGAATAACGAGGGGATCGGTTACTCCGATTAAGAATATCCCATCTCTCTCTTGTGACAATTAACCCTTTATCGATCACGCGTCGTTTATAAGATTGTTTCAGTGGCAGACTTTTCGAAATATGTATAATATTAAAGTTAAAAAATATAGTATATAATTGTACAACGAGTACGATTGTATAGTTGAAGCAGTGTCAGTGCGAGTCTTGATTTTGAAAGTGTAACGTGTGTTAAATTATTTTATGTTCAATTATTGATACACACATCAAACAATTCATGAAATTTTAAATCCATTCTTTATGTTAAATATTGTTCCAAATTTAATATTGTTCTATTATAAGGTCATAACATTATAAATTCTACTCAAACTAAAATGTTTACTTTCAAAAACTTTTCTATAACTGTTCCCATTGAAACGATTATTGATATACACAGATTTCTTCATTTAAAATTCAAACAATTCATGAAATTGTAAATCCATTCTTTACGTATATCCAAATTTAATACTGTTTTATATTTGTTCATAACATTATAAGTTCTATTCAAACTAAAACATGTAGTTTCAAAAACTTTTCTATAACTGTTCCCATTGAAACTAATACTATGGAAACGTTTATTAAACAATTTCTGTGATCCATGTCTTATATAGCGTTGTGTAAAAGTTCTACATAGTGTAATTATACATTCTATAGCTCTCTCAACATCTGGTTTTTATGTTTCTTCTGTAAATTTCATGAAATACATCCTTCTATTACACGCAAATTCATATTTTGTCACCATATTGATTTTTTTCATTATCCACACTAAGTCCCACAGATTTGTAAATTTTGCGTACTCAAGATCTCGCGAAGGTCATGATACTGTAGGTCAGGGATGGGCAATTTTGCCTCAATTGAGGAAAAACCGTCCACACCGTAGCGCCCTCTGTCGCCTTCCAGCAAGCACGGTACAATGGGGCAAAGAAGACACGAGACATCAGCGTACGCAACGAACGTGCGCGCTGCATGAAAGAGAGGTTGGTGGGAGAAGCAGGCGTTTGAGGGGCTCCACCCGTGTCCACCACTGTTGTAGGTCATTGGTTTCGTCTTGACCTAAGCTATAACATCGTAGTACTAATAAAAATATGTAGTTTCATACAAAAAAA
The DNA here is from genome assembly GCA_913789915.3 of Sphecodes monilicornis. NCBI lineage: Eukaryota > Metazoa > Arthropoda > Insecta > Hymenoptera > Halictidae > Sphecodes > Sphecodes monilicornis. The sequence continues at coordinate 19,230,262 of OU565285.1, forward strand.
CATCGATGACTCTGAAATGTCGAAAAAAATGACCTTGAGAAAGAAATTATTCCCAACATGATACGTTCCCCCCTCGTACCAAATAATTTGTCCTTTTGACATTTCTAAACGAGGAGCAGGATGTCTATAGTCCGTTGAATCTTCCAATCACCAGACGTAACCAAATGCACATGATGGCGTTTCGACAGAGCAGGAACGTATCCTTCAAATATCGTAACATTTTCCATGCTAAATTCTCAGACTTGTTATAATCGTCGCGAGAGGTTTGTTGCATAGACATTCAATGAACGTAATAATGTTTATTACTATACTGTAGTATTATTCGTTGCAATTATAAAACAAGAACAATACAACAAGTATGAATACAAATACAGCAACCGAGAAATGAACAGGGTAATTATTGCGAAAGGGTCACTACACTCCGATTTTGATGAAATTTAAATATGTTATGCAGCAACACATTTTGAACAAATTTTTCCTTTTCCAATATAGGGACGTCGCTTTTAGTTTTCGAGATATTCACAAAAAAGCTATTGCTAATACTGTATTGAGTTTTCTCTCTTGGATTTTCCTGATGGCCGGGCCTCTTCGCCCCCCTCCACGACCTAACCACAACTCATTCTATTCACATGATTTTTCATTACTAGATCAAATTCTGGATGACATCTACAATGCAAAGATTATGCGAAAAGAATGGGTTGTGGTTAGATCGCGGAGGGGGCGAAGAGGTCCGGCCGTTAGGCCGGCCCGACCACGCATACGAAAATTCAGGAGTAGTCTTTCAAAATTGAAATCTCACCCTATATAGAGTGAAACTCTGTTTTTTTCTCTCATCCCCACAACTTGTTTACATAAAAAGTAAACAGGCGTCGCACCGAAGCAACCTTACGTTGCCACGGAGCGTGCAACAATACGGAAAATTCAATACAGTATTAGCAATAGTTTTTTGCGAATATCTCGAAAACCAAAAGCGACCCCCTTATATTGGAAATGGAAAAAGTGGTTAAAAATATCGAAATCTATAACATATTTAAATTTCATCAAAATCGGAGTATAGTGACCCTTTCGAAATAATTACCATGAACAGAAATACAATATGGCGTGACGCGTTTTATTAACTGATACAAAGCTGATCATGCAATAAATAATTGACTGGCGTTTGAGAACTTGCGACAGCCAATAACTGTTGCTGCTGCTTTTCCCGCAGGCCTTACCGCGTGCATTATGTTGTTAACGTCTGGTGACTCATCTCGTTGAACGTACTATAGGAGTAGCATCGTAAACCAGTGGCGGGGAAGAAGTTTGGTAACCATGGTTTAGGGGATCTGGTAGGTTGGGTTAGCAAAATTATAAAGTCCCAACACGAACCATGCTACTAGGAGACCAGCTTTTGGACTCAGGGAAAGCGACCGTGGCGGCTAAGCCAAGGTCCAGACGACCAGAGTCCATCGTAAGTCTGCCCATTTCTCCAAGCGATGCTTCCATTGTACCTCCACGGTAATGTAGACAGAATATATGCAGACTTACTCTTACCGTATATCGTACCGCGAAGAGGCTATCACAGGGGTTAACTGTAAAACAACGCACGTGCACGTTACTGCTAACCTGAATCGCCGTTGCTAGAGATCTGTGGATCACCAGAGGGATCAAACCGAATGACCTCGACCAACAGCTGAACGTGGTCGATGACAACGTTTTCGAATCAAACGAGCTGTGTCGATAAGCTTTTTATCTGAATTTCTACAGTAGTGCCTCGATACATGTGAAAGAGATGTGTACAATACTTGTGAAATATTGATTCCCGCAATATTAACCCAATGACAAAACTATGTTATTTTTAATTATTGCTTTATGGAACTTCTCTCAATGTTTCACGATATTCTTCTGGTTAAAATGAAACCAAACATGACACAATTCGGAGCGTATTTGCTCTATCGCTTGATGATACAGTAGAACCTCGATTATCCGAACCAATGATGTCTGAATAGATGTGGACTAGCTTTATCGAAACAGCACAAGTTTCTAAGACTGCAACGGACAAGAGAGTTATACAATTATAAAAATAATTTGTTATTAGGTTGTCTCAAAAGGTTCTTTTGCAATGTATGTACATGTTTAATATTATTAGATGACTCGAGCATATAAGGAGCAACGCGATTATTTGTTCGTTACTGTTTTGTTATTTCTTAAGATTCCTCTTACTTAACCTTTTCTTTCTTACATAATTATTCTTCATTTGCATTCTATGCGTTAATGGCGTTAATAGAAACGAATTTTCTGGACAATCTGATAAAATGGCAGAATTGTCTATTTCCTCTTTTGAAAATTTGTATTCTACGCGTCAATCGGAAACGAAACAAACTTTTGGGACAATGTAATAGAATAGTAAAATTGTCTACATCTCCTTTTCGCAGTTTATTCCTGAAAGACGTGAATTTAAATAAACGTCCCCTGTCTATTAATTATCGCCACAAGACTTTCTGCGCTGCTTTATGCAATAGGCACGTTAGGCACGGTGCCCAACGAGATTTCAAGAGCGAAGTCATTAGAAAGGTGTCTGCAGCCAGCTAACACCACTATGTACCCGTCTTCGCAGCGAATCCACTTAAATTCAGATCAAAATTCGGAATGCGGAAAGTTTGGGATCCGGAAGACAAATTCTTGCGTTACAGAGTAGAGTTTCTCTTCCAGGAATCAACCTGAGCACAGCTCGACAAAATAGCGAGCTTGTGCGAAATAGACGCAGTCCGTCGAGCATCGACCTTGCTCTCGGTTTTGGCGCACTGGGAAATGCGGGGGTAGCCGTGATTAAACTGATTGTGCGATAGAATACGCACTCGTGAATCATGCTATACGCAACGATACGCAAGGTAACAAAGTTTCAACTGGGCCCGCTCGTGGCTAAAATCGTGGCATTTATATATCCCAAAATTGTCTAGAAATTGTGGTGGGGGTAGGCGTGTATTTGGGTGGAAGTTCCTGAGAATTTTCCCAACCTGCTACACCCCCGTGAGAGAGTTATTTTTTGGATAAACTAGCAGACCTCCCTAGAGCAGCATGTAGCTTCAAGAAAGGCTCAAAAAGTCACGTAAGCGAAGTCTCCGTACGTAACATGACATATAGCCAAATAGGATAATATACAGGGTGGGGCACTATAAACAGATCATCTGAATAACTCGCTTGCTTTTGAAGATAGAAGAAAATGCATCAGACCAAACTTACTTGATATCGAGCGGTTCGTAATCTGATGTAATTAATTTTTTTATAGGTGGAGACGTCAAGGAGATATGAAGGTCAACTCTGTTTTTTTTTAAATGGAACGGTATGGTTTTTTATTTATATTCTAACAGTGTGTTTCAAGACGAATACAACTGCAATAGAGAATAAAGTGTCTCAAAGCATACCTTCGAACACTACGACCATTCACATGTAACATGTTATTTACGTATTCACTGCTACTTCAAGTGTTCAAAATGAACCTTGAACACGGAGACATAATCTAAAACGTTGCAATACTGATGATACTGCCTGACAAATTTCAGTTGTAACTATTACAGAGCAAGCTCTTTTTATACGTTCTTGCATATCAACTGTGGTTGTTGGTTTTTCGCGGTACACTTGTTTCTTCAATTTTCCACACAAATAAAAATCTAGCGGTGTCAGGTCTGGGGAACGTGCTGGCCATTTATAACTTCCTGATCGACTAATCCAACGACCTTCACATGTCCTGCTCAGTAAATCTGTAACATTTCGTGCTGAATGACCAGTACATCCGTCTTGTTGGAACCACATGGTCTGTCGCATGTCCAGTGAAATGTCCCCTAACAATTCTGGCAAAACGTCTCTTAAGATTCTCTCGTAATTATGACTATTTAGCGTGCCATCAATGAAATATGGACCAATTTAAAGTTCAAGGTCGTCATTTTGAACACTTGAAGTTGCAGTGAATACTTAAATAACATGTTACACATAAGTCGTCGTAGTGTACGAAGAGTACTTTGAGACACTTTATTTTCTATTGCAGTTGACCTTGCGTGACCTTGAATGACCTTCATAATAGGTCATTGTATTTGTCTTGAAACACACTATCCGAATGTAAATAGAAAACCATACCGTTCCATTTTAAAAAACAGAGTTGACCTTCATATCTCCTTGACGTCTCCACCTATAAAAGAATTAATGACATCAGATTACGAGCGCCTCGATATCAAGTAAATTTGGTCTGATGCATTTTCTTCTATCTTCAAAAGCAAGCGAGTTATTCAGGTGACCTGTTTATAGTTCCCCACCCTGTATAATATTATCTTAACAATTATTTTTTAAAACATTTAATTCGATAATGCCCAAGTTTGCCACATAAGATTTATACCGCGCTTTCGATAATTCAACCCATAAGATGATCACTGTCGCGAACGTCTCTGAACACGAACTTTCACCGAGGATGTTAAAAATTATGTTTCGGCGAACGCGGTGTGACCCACATACGCGAAACCGACTCGCTAATGCGCACGAGACAGTTCGACTTGCCAGGGATATTCCCCGCGTTCTGGCGGGGTTTCAAATTTTCTTACAATTTCGCGATTTCCCCGTACTTCTATCGGTTTGCTTACGAGGCAATTTAAGTCGCCCCGTGGGATCCGCGACATTTTCAGTGGATTTGCAAGCTTGTTACCGGAGTTCCCCGAGAATATAATGCGACCCCGCTAACTCGGCTTGTCAGTGTTCCAGTTTCGAGGACATCGGGATTCCTTTTAAATTTACACGACAGCACCACTGTAAGTTTGGACTTCTGTTGGCTGGGTGGATATAGTTGTTGGGGATAGTACAACCTTCCGAATGTTACTTTCGGGAAGTTTGCATTTAATTTGTTAGCATTATTGGGTCTTGGTATTAAGGGAATACAAATGAGACTGGAACGGTCCTCTGACTCGCTTCTGAAATCTTCGGGCGATGGTTCGAATAATTTATTATCTTGCTTGTAGGTTTCTATTTGATTTAGAAATGGATATTGCATACTTGTATTTAAATTGTACTATCTACGATGCGGTTGCCAAATATGCTCAATTTGACACTAACTAAGTTTACAGGACCCGTCACAATCACGGTTTCGACTATTTCCAATTTACGATTATTGAGATTATAAAATTGCATCCATGAGGAATTATTCAACAAATTTAGTTCTTTTGGTATATAGTATTGTAGGATCTTAAGAAAAATGAGGACAACCGGGGACCCTCGCGGTTGTAGCTGATCAACTCTTACACATACACACGGAACCCTCCTACTTTTCCTAATCTCCATACAGTATTTGGTCTGGGAGGTCCTGATCCCATACTATTCATAAAATGGCTCAAAATTAGGGTAGATGTATTGTTGTTATTTTTATGATGTAACGCAAAATAATCACTGTGAATACTCCGTAAACCTTGTGTGGTATCAGGACCCCCCAAACAAAATACCGTATGGAGATTGGGAAAAATCGGGGGGTTCCGTGAGTATGTGCAGGAGCTGATCAGCTACAAATCGCGAGGTCCCGGGTTCGATTCCCGGTTTGGCGGTGCCTTCCTCTTTCCTAAAATCCTATATCAACATTGTATAATTAAGTGTAATGTATTATATTTTCAAATAATGGATTATACACTGTAATTTGTGAAGGATTGTTCAGTTCATGCGCAATAGCGGCGTTGATAGATACACATAGAAATTACGCATAAGCTTTATAGTATTTGTTGTCATCTCCGAGTTCCCGCGCTATGTGCGTTGCCTCCTCAGCGTGTAGACGCGCTTAAATAATCATGATATATAACGATTATAATAGGTCGTCCCATAAGTTCGTGCCGTTTACTGTTTTACTATTTATATTAATATTTGAAACATACTTTGAAAGTCAACGAAAAAATATAACCACCTTCTCTACAACCTCTTCCCACTTTTTTGGTAAAGATATTATACCGTCACTAAAAAATTTCTGTGGTTTTTCATTAAAATACTTTTCAATCCGCGGAACGAACTTATGGGACTACCTAATACATTTATTATATAGTTTTAGTTTGTGTCGTATTATTAAACAGGGAATTATACACTGAGTGGTATTCTTGTTTCAAGACCCTAACAATTTGTATAAAACATTATAAAATTAAAAGAGCAATAAAATGAATTAGAATAAACTTTCTTTTTGTGTACGATCATGACCACATACACAAATGTTTATTCTACATTCGTAGTTATTATTTTGTTGTTAAATAAGCCGAATATCTAATATGGGATTCTAACTAATATTCCTGTTCTTGTCAGCTGGCCTGTCAAAAGGCGAAGAAACATCCTTAGCAAGTTTGTTTACTCTGCTTGACATGAGTTTTATTAACATTGTTATGTAATTCGATAATAATGTTGGTATATATTCAAGGAAGCGAGGAAGTTGGACTATGTAAAAGGCGATCGATTTATAAGTACGCAAACTTTCTTCGAAAGGTGCATAGAAATTTGTTAACGGGGACAATGGGAAATTATGAAGTTTATTAAACTGTTGTTAGAGTTGCCAGCCGATCGCTCGCTTCAAAGGCAGCCCGAGAAGGCTTCTTATTAAATGCTAAGGGGACGTGTTTGTTCCCCGTTAATTAAATGATAAACACGCGCATGGAATATTAAAGGCAGACTGCTTCCTCTTCCGCGTCCCCCTTGGGATACGTTAACAAATATTTGCGGACGATGTGATCCCCCAGTAATTGCAAAGAATCTCGGAATCGGAGACTTCTGCAGGATATTACTTTTCGTTGAACAGTCGTATTCTTAACTACTTAATACTTATTTTGTCAACAATATTTAGTTTCTATTGTTAGGAGCAAAACATGGGACAAAAAATGGGACAACAGTTGTCATTAAAAGGGCCCTGGTGTGCCAATCTGATGTACAAAATTTTCATGCTTATCAAGTCCTTTGACGGCTAGAATACAGCTAGATACGCAAAGCTTTTGAATATCAAAAGTTCGCATAAACTTGAGGAAGAGAAGAAATGGCGTTAAGTATTCTTTTTGTTCTCCTATTCGTAAGGAGACAAAGCTAAGAAGTATAAGATGGAAACAGAGTGAAGTCGAATACGTGCAAATGAAATTGAAAAATGCGGATGTGCGAGCAACATATTGTGTAAATATTTATTTCTTTATTCTGAGTCAAATAACTAGCCAAGTTAATTTACATATCATATCAGTTAATTTGGTGTTTTACCACTATGTCAATTTGGGGTCCCATGAAAACCATCGACACAGGTTTCAGTGACACAGATTTGACCGACAATATTTCATCGACTCCAGATTTGACCGACAATGACTTTGACCGACAACGATTTTGACCGCCAACGACTTTAGTTGACGACAGTATTATCTAGTAGTAACATCGTGTGACAACAACAACAACAATGTTAGCCGACTGCCTCTAACTTTATATAGTGTAATAATTATATTTTTATACAGAAGTAAAAGTGTCAGTGCTAGGGGTGTGCGGGATTCCCGAAAATGTTCGGGATTCCCGAGAATATCCGGGATTCCCGAGTATGTGCGGGATCCCGAGATGATTCGAGATTCTCGAAAATATACGGCACACCGCGAACATTCGGGATCCCAAAAATGTTCGGGATTCCCGATAATGTACGGGATATAGAATAATATTTGGGATTTCCGAAAGTGTCGTTATTCTTGACAATTTCAGCAATCCGAATGCCCATGTGTTCTTCGAGCTTTATGATCGCTTAGCTAAGTTGACAGATCTTGTGTACATTGCATAGTAAACACTAAATTATTGAAAGTATGGAGAAACTTCAAAATGTCGATAATCACAAATATATTCGGGAATCCCGAACATTTCCGGGATCCCGAAATTCTCGGGATTCCGTCCCGATCACGAAAAAAATTCCCGTCCCGACCGGGATCCCGCACACCCCTAGTCAGTGCAGAATAGTTAGGTCTGGGTATATCAAGAAAAAATTACGTAATCAATGAGATGGTTACGTGTACTGGTCAAAATCGTTGTCGATCAAAGTCGTCGTCGGTCAAATCTGGAGTCGGTGAAATATTGTCGGTGAAATCTGTGTCGGTGATTTTCATGGGACCCGTCAATTTGACACACGAGGGACACATTAAGTTGCGAAAATGAGTGACGGATGAGAATCAAAAATGTTTCGTTAACTACCTTATTGCATATGTTTACTGGGTGTTCCAGTATTATTACCACTGTAGAAGAGATGATTCCATACGAGAAAATAATTCGAGTATACGAAATGAACTTTTTTATTTGAACCCTGTTTTCGAGAAAATCTACTTTGAAAATCCGCCAAGTTCGCGTGTCTAGTATTTGTAAGAAGTAGAACTGGGAGGCATGAACAGGCGTGCCAGACGATTCCTATTCAATAGTACGCGTGTTAGCCGAATTTTCCAGCTCTATTTTCACGAAAACGAGGCGCCAAATAAAAATAATTTATTCTATGTTTTCGACTTATTTACTCATGTAGAATCATCCTTTTCAAGTTTATATCATCTTTGGACACTCTGTATACATATGGTATAAAATAGTTTACGAAACTTTAGAGTCGTTTTTCAAGAGTACGGCTCGTTTGCAGCCTATGGTTACTTCGAGACTTTTGTTTCTCGTTACCTACTATACGATACAATGAAAAAAACTTTTGTCTTTGAAAATCAAGATCGACGTTTTTGCACGGACTTCTTTTTACAAATCTCCACCGATCTAGAGGTGTAGAATCCCGCTACAATCGCTTTCACATTTATTTGTTGTACATCCTGTAAAGAGCTCAGAACTCATATATTTAAGTTTTCATTACTTTATTTGCATGGTTTTTTCGATACGGTTTTTTGAGGAACATATCTACCGTGTAACAATGAGAGTTCGGTGTATCCAGGACAGACATTTTCATTATCGCATATCGTGCCGTGGGATCAGTATCCCGGTGTTTCGAAATCGAAACGTACGGATGTATGTATACGAAGTTTCCTGCAGCGTCGATTACACTCGGGCAGCTTTATCTGCGGGCGTGCAATTAAAAAGCTCTCAGCGTAAAACACCGTCCTGTGCAGAACTTCTTCGCCGTTTTGTCTTCCATCACGGAACTATACTCTTTTATTTTCGCCGTCATCGCCGCGGTCCCTTTGTCGCGCACTGGATTCGCCTAACCTTTCTTTTTTCATCCGTAGTTTCGGCGACCTTCCGTCTGCCGTTGACGTATTCCGCGCGCGACTCGAAACCTGCACGAGTATACCGAATTTATGGCATCGTAGCCGGTACACACGGTCAAATCCAGAAAAATCGCTTGCCACTTGCGAGCCAGTCCGGAAATACGAAACTTATCCATTTACTTGATCCGCAGTCGGAAACGCGAATCTTCAAAAGTGTGTAACTACAGTAATAGTTAATATTTCTTAAAGTCTAAAAAATATAATGGTACGTTATTAACACTAGGTTTACGGAACACTAAAATTGATTATTTTACATTGCTTTATAAAAATAATAGAATTGTATTTACTTAGATCTTCAGCGATTTTTATTGTAATATATACACAAAAAAATAAATGTATTTAATAATTCCTCACGAATGCCTTCTTACACTCTTAATAATCGTAAATTAAAAATATTTGAATCCGTCATTTTGACGGGCCCCGTAAATCTAGTGTTAAGGAGCGCTTTAATGCAGTATAGCATGCTTTAAAAATAGAAATTGACCGCATATTTTGGATATAAACACTTTCTATTTTCAGTTAGCGTTTTCAAATTTTCTGCAACTCTCTTCAATCAAAATCAAACACGATACTTATCAGAAAATATTCAATATTGATATTGTATAAATAGTAATAGCGCATATTTACGCAGTTTGAAAATATTAATTGAAATAAGAATGCTAGTTTCGAGTCAATTTCGGTACTAATGGAACAAGAAAAATTCTTTTTCATCTGAATGTCAATGTGTTTGTACTAAAGAATCAAGAATTAATAAATATGTATTATAATTAGATACAAAAACACTACGAAATGTTTCAACTATTAAAAAATCAAGATCAACAGTTGCTAGGTACTGATTTCATGATTCTTTTGAAGACAGCAATTAGAGTTTGGTTATTTTTTATTATATCATATTATTTTTTATAATATTGCTGATATTTATAAAATAATGATTGATTAATTTGAACAATAAATTTTCTATTTTATTTTAATTAATAAATTTATATATAATTTAAATATTTTTTGAAAATTTGTATGTATTCGATTGTATTGTCATATTAATACAGCAAATAAGTTTCGTTATATTCACACAAAAAAACATCCGAAAACTGTCACATTATTAACTTAGTAAAGCTGGATTGGTGAAATCGAAGGAAGATCAATCGTGTCCGGACGATTTTGAAAAGTTTGTAAAGTTTACGTATTTTGCCTCATACTATTTACAATATAAAATATCTCAACAAAATATTTGTCAATTATTTTTTGTCAAATATTTGTACATGAATTTTCTCAGATTTTTTAAAGAATTGTTACTCACTATAAACTGTATCAGTCATGCAAGTCCCCCTTTGCAGTTTGAGGGTACCACAAAATCGTTTAAAGTTTAAGAGGTCAATTCTCTCAATTACCCAGAGTGAAAAGACTCATGGTGCAGAATGTAATAATTCAATTACAGTCACTCCCATTAATATTCGTACACTCTTAAAAAGACGATAACTTGTTTAATATTGGACCATACGATTTGGACTTTTTTGAGATGTTAGAATAATTAGTTTACTACATGACGTGAGAAAGAAATTATAAAACAATTGCAATTGGTCGGTATTGCAGAGAAAATACTAAAAGTTGTGTTTTACAATTTTTTTATGTGGCTTATGTTGAAAATTTAAAACATACATTTTGCAGATCTGTATCAATTGTATACATTTTCAAATTTTCATCCAATTTGGATTACGTGGAAAACAGCGTCAGGCATCGAATGACGTAAGAATCCTTCGATTTATTACAGTTTAAGGTCGAAAATTGTGAAAAGCTGCAATTTTTACAATCTTCAAACAGTTGTAGCTCATTGCAACGTTTGTCGATTTTGGTGAAATATTCAGAGTGTATACAGTTGACAAAGATCTACAAAACGTATTTGTTGAATTTTCAATATGGACACACATAAAACAGTTATAAGTAATAGCATTTAGTATTTTCTTTGTAATTCCGACCAATTACAATTTTTTCAAAATTTCTTTTTTTCGACGTGTAGTAAACTAATTGTTCTAACTTCTCAAAAAAAAAATCCAAGTCACATGATCCAATATTAAAAACGTGATCGTCTTTTAGAGTGTACGAATATTAATGGGAGTGACTGTATGTTTGAGCCTGTCTAAATTTTAAAAACGTTCTGTTGCTTCAACAGCTTTAATTTCCTTCAGCTTCACAATTTCTCTTTTATCACACGCTTTCTTCTTCTAAAGAATGTCAACCGTTTAAGTGTTTTATCTAATTTTGAAAGTGTATATCTGCGCGCTGAAGTATGAAATGTTATTTAAATTATGAATAAAGTTCAGGAAAGGATCAGAACTGCAGTTAACACTACGTTTACAGGACGCGTTAAAATGACGGTTCTAATATTTTTAATTCACGATTATTGTGATTTTAAAGATCCATCCATGAGGAATTATTCAACAAATTTATTTCTTTGGGTATATACTATTAAAAAAGTGGCTAAAAATATCGATAGATACATTTTTGTTGGTTTTATAAAGTAAACGTTTTGCGCTCCGTACGACTAGTGTTAACATTCAACAAAATAAACTTTTTAGTTTTTCTGTCGTTCAATAAACTGCTCACACTCTACAAGTGTTTTTCTGTTTCTGCTGCTAGCTTTTGATATGTTTCTCACGTTGCCAAATAATCGCAGCAGAAAAAACCGATGTTGCCAGTCGTGTGGACGCGTCGCGCAAAAAATATCAATCTGAAACCACCTGCACTACTCTATAGTACCGTGTGATGTCTGCATCTACGAGTCTATAGTGCTGTAAAGTGATTTAAATCTTTTGATGTAATCATATAGTTTTCGTACACCTTTTAAAAACGAATAACTTTTTTCAAATTGGACTAATCTATCTGAGTTTTTTTTGGAGATGTTAGAAGGATTAGTTTACTAGGTAATGGGTAAATATTTTTGTTTTAAATTGGTAGTGGTTGAAATTGCGAAGAAAAAAGTAATGGTCACGATTCTTAACTTGTTTGTCTGTGCTTGTTAGTGGCGTGCGAAACAGGGTCGAAACGGGAACGATTCTCGTAATCGGGGCGGGATTCTGAAACCCTTGAATCCCCGAATCCCCGGAACCTCTGATGCTGCACGGAATCCCCAACATTGTTTTTTAGTCTTTATCTATGCTATAAGAGTAGCAAAAACAATATTAAAAGATTCTGAACAGTATCGTAAATCCCGAAGATTCACAGGAAACCCAAGGACTCCCGGGAAACCCGAACACTCCCGGGAAACCCGAACACTTCCGGAAATCCAGAACACTCCCGGGAAACCCGAACACTCCTGGGAAACCCGAACACTCCCGGGAATCCCGAAGACTCCCGGCAAACCCGAACACTCCCGGGAAACCCAAACATTTTCGGAATCCCATCGCAATCATCGGGTTTCGGGACTTCCCGGGATCTCGCACACCTCTAGTGTTGGTAATGAATATTTAAAGGATGCCTTTTGTAGATCTAAGTATATTACGTACATACACAAAGTTTAATCGAAGTCGATTAAGATTGCTGTGAGCCATAAATGATTAAAAATGGCAAAAATGGTGAGAAACTACGATTTAAATAAATCGGAAATCATAAATTCATAGATTTTTGCAACTTACAATAGCTATAGCTATATAAACTTCGTTAGATGTACATAACAAACTTATTGTTAGATCGACAAAGGGTACACGCACAGATAAAAAATTAAAAAATGATCACCATTACTTTTTTTTACCGTAACTCCGATTAATAACAATATGAAAAAAAATTATTTACAGATTACCTAGTAAACTAATCTTTCTAACATCTCGAAAAATCTGCGGACGTTTGCACCAATTTTAAAAAAGTTACTCGTTTGAAATGATGCACGAATATTTGAAATTAGCGTACAAAATCAGGACAACTGAATATAATTTTATTTCACCCGTTAGTTCCTGTTACAAATTGCTATCAAGCAAGCACGGCAGAGCCATAAGCCGCTTAAAGCAAATAGTATTAACTAACAATAAGTTGGAACAGTAAAATCTTCTCAATATTTTCTCGATAATAGTAACTAGACTATTGGCTTCATACATTCATAGTGTACAACTGCACAAAATCTGCAACAATAAAGAAAAGTATTAAAATCTGATAATAAGATTACGGATTTTTATGCAAAATAAAAATCGTAAGAAATAGGGGTTAAATTAAAACCTATCTTTTCTTTTAGTAATTTTAATACATTGCCAAGAATATAACACAATTTCCAATTTCTCCTAATGCCTTCACAATTTAGTATTTTACTTTTAGTTATTTTTTTCATAAATGCATAAAACTCCCAGTCTACTTAAAATAACATAATTCTTCCCCTGGCAGAAAATACTTGTTCAAAATTGGGAAGGTGACTGTCAAACGAATTATTTTGGTGTATAGAAAGTATGAATAATAGTGTAGTGTATACATATATTATAATAGACAAATACGATATAAGAGGTAACGATATGATAGTGAAATATTTGTGAAATGGTGAATTGTTTAGCTTTTTACAAAAGGACATATCAATAGCATAACAAAGTAATGGAACACTTTTTATTATTTCGAACGGTGTAGATGACAGTCAGCATTACCATAAAAACGTTTTGAATAGTTGAAGGGAAGTAAACCCTCTCTTAAATCAATGTCTAATTTGCTCATTCCGCATATTGTGAATAAATATACATATTCACTTTAGATTGATAATTTCTCTGTACATACGAGACGTTTTATCATAACATTTACTTTTATCGTTAACAGAAATATTTTTCCTATTTAAAATATGAATCATTATAACGATAAACACTTTATGTGTTTGATCGAATAATGTCTGCCGAGGTGGTGGTCACCATAAACACGAATGTAATCTGTACAAACGTTCACAGTGGAAAATAATATGAGACCCGGTTGATCTCGCTGTTTGTATGACGATATTGCCACAAATTTCAATACTATGTAGGCTCGGTCGTATTGGCTCAAAACAACGTTCGTTGCGTGAACGCGAATATTTGGACATTGCATGAAATACAAAAGGGCGAAACGGGGTAAATACATTGAGCTCGCTGGAAATCGATAAAGGGAAGTTCGTGTATCGGTTTACCGAATAATAATCGCTTTAACTCTGTTCTGTCTGGTCGGGCAATATTTACGAGTGTTTCGCATGACCGCCGGGAGAATTAACCATTAAAAAACCCCCTGGGCTCACCTTTTCGTCTTTTACGCTCCACGGTATCCTTTTGTTTATTGCGAAATTGCGAAGGACTGACACGCAGGTCGCTTGCAAAAATTCGGTGACGCCGACGTCGGGAAGGGTGACACTCTTCAAACGTGAAAGAACCCGCAAACTTCGGAAAAAATGCACCTGTTCACGTTGTTGCAAACGAAAAATGTGAAATATTGTATTAAGCCGCTTTACAAGCATTAATTCGTTAAACACGAAATGTTAAGCACATGGGTATTTCATAAAAGTTGCACGCATTTTTTAGTTGGATAAAAGTTTAGATCAATTCTCCGAATACATGCTTAATATTAAGCTCTTTTAATTTTATTGATAATTACATTTCTGAATTTTATGCAAGAAATATCTGCATTAACTGCAGAATACAGTACCCACGTAGACGTTTATTTTTAGTACATTCATATAATGAATTAATAATAACAATAATAATAATAATAATAATAATAATAATAATAATAATAATAATAATAATAATAGCAACAACAATTATTATTATTATTGTTGTTATTATTATTATTGTTGTTGTTGTTGTTACGAAATTTTAATATGTCAGACTAGTGCAATAAATTTAAACCTCATTTATAAAATGAAAATTCATTAATCTTAACCCTAAATTGAAAAAACAAGTATACTTAAACTCTTTAAATGTTTTGACCGTGTTGCATTTGATCTATTCATTTTTATCATGATTGCATAAAATCCACAGTTTATGAGTAATTATGCGAAAAACATCGGAGAAGAAGACTTAATTGACTAGATAACATAATGAGAAATGTAGTTGAAAATAATTCAAGAAAACTGTACATATAAATAATTTTTTCATTTTTAAATGAAATCTCAAAATTTGAGCACCAAAAATGGCTGAAAATGCAATATTTTAAACATATTGGTTGACAGAAAATATCAATCAGTAAGAGATAATGACACAATATATCATACAGAGTTATAAATCGAAATGATAGATAAAAATACATTATAAATAAATAACAGAAATGATAGAATATATTGTATAGTAGTACCTACTCTGTGCCAATGTGTTTCTGCTTTAAAAACAAAGTGAAAGTGTTATGAGCGAAAAATTCTGATTAACAGTGATTAGTCTGAATTTCATGCGTTAGGACTGGATACAATTTCCGAGCATTAAATATTATTAAATATTCCCAAGGGTGAAACTTCGCTTTCTCGACGAATGAATCATATTTCATTTGCGTTAGCAGCGAGCAAGTATGAGTTATACTTAATTCCATTTTTAATGAAAGGAATTAAGCTCCATTCATCACTCAAACTATTAAATTGAGCAACATTTAAGATTTACGAATAAATCAAGTTGAATATTCCCACTTAATTCTAATAATATTTATTATATAATATTATATGAAATTAGTTATATGAATATCTTTTCGTGATAATAAATTATTCAAGAATTTTCTATGTACTTCCAAATACAGATACACTGTTTTCAATTTGTCCCCAAAGCATTCGAAATAAAAAAACAAAGTGGACAAAAGAAATTGCAGTATTTCAGATAATTAAAAATATAAATAATTTGTATTGTAACTAAACTTCATTTTAAAAATGTATATAAAGCTTTTCAATATTTGTGAAAGTAATTAAGTTAAATTAAACCATTGATTCTTTCGTTTCGTACAATATTTTATAAAATACACCTTTGTTACAAACGAGACCTACCAATTAATAATTAATAAAACTTCTTGGCATTTAACTTTAAGAAATATTGTTGAGAAAACCAAACGGGTGTATTAGGAACAACTTCACAACAAAGCACTATTAACTAAATAAACATGGTTTGAAATAACGCGGAGAAAACAGCAGCATGAATTAAAATGGCAATACTATTTAAAAATGGCTAAAAACAATCCTCCCTTGATTTCAAAGTAAAGTTCATTTCAACAATTACGAGTTTTTTCCAGTAAGAAAAGAAAAATTTATATCATTATTGCCTTAAAGTTTCTCCTTAACTTCAGTTTCATACTTCAGCATTATCGCCCCTTTCCTCATCCAGAGCACGGTATTTCCCAACATTTTTCCGCTGAAGAGTACTTGGACCTTTGTTATTCAAACGAGACCGTTTTCTTGAATCTTACCAGCGCTTGTTCCCGTTCACGTGCAACACCGTAATTTCTCTGGCATAGTTTAACAAAATAAATCGCGTGGTAGTAACAAAAGGGCGAGGTTACGAGGTACGAGGCTCCTGCGGAAAGGATCACGTTCTTTTGATGGTGCCCGCGGTAAATATTCTTACCCTTAACGAACGTACTGTGTAAATCCTTGAAATTCTGGTTGTTTATAACAACGCGGAGCGGCGCGGCGTTCGTCGTCCAAAAGCGGTAATAACGCGGAGCTATTTAATTACCGCGAAATAATGTCGGAGACCCGGCAGCGTCATGATAACGTAGGCCGGGGCCTCGCGTTAATTTCATTCAAACGAATCTCGCGGAGGCGATATAATTAATAATAATAATTGCGACTGGTGCCGGTAACAGCTACGCGAACAAAAGGAGAGTCACGTTTGCCCGTAGCGTCTCGACGAAAACAGCTAAGTCTGTCCAAGTGAACCCTGCTCGCTATCCCGAGCTGACTTCCTCCAGTCACCGCAGTTTAATTAGCACGTTTAATTATGATTTACGTTATTACCGACTGGTAACGTGCGCATTGTCTATGCCGGACAGCCGGTGTGGGGTGCTAATGGGACGGCCGTTAATTGACGGTCTTTACGTGACCTGCTAATAGGAGGGACGCCCAGCCATTGACGAAGAACTAATGATGAAGCAATGTTATTGTCAATGTCTCGTGCTCGATCATCGATCCGGTCTGATCATGTGCTCGAAGCCAGTCGATCGCCGCTTCGACGGAAATCAGTCGAATTCGGTGTACGCCGAGTACGCCTGTCTTAATTACAATGCGTCGAATAATTACAGTTCGATCGAGGATGGAATACTGACCCGATACATCAACAGGAAGAATTTAACTGCGGCGTACTTCACCACAGAACATGAAACATCGAGAACAGTACTTATGAAGTCTGACTTTTAAATTTCAACATGAAAATTGTATCTTTCTGAATTCTTTTAACGTTCTTCATTTTTCATGGCTGGAGTTTGCGATTGAAAAGTAGGAAATAATTCTTTTGCATTTGGTTCGATATTTGGAACATGTCCGATATTGTGCGGACTTTTCAGATGTGATTTAATGAGAAAATGTGGCGGAAACTAGTTTTTCGATTTGTAACTGGAACTAACTGTACAGACGTGCTGCAAGGTAGAACCTTTGTTATATTCTATTGTCAAAAATGTTTATATTTTATAGGAAATGTTTGATATGATGTATAATATTTTCATGATATTTTCATGTACCATACAAGAGTGATAGCTTTGTAACTGTAGTCTTTGCTTGCTGGACTCTTTCCTTCATATTTTCAAAAATATTAGATATGAGCAAAAACATTAAAATGTTCAATTTTTTAGATCTCTTCAAGTTATTATGAATTTTCTAGACAGGGATTTCCAAATCAATATAACATCCATTTTTACCACCCACAATAATACAATGGCGAAAATATGTTATTGTTAAAAACTCGTCTATGAAACCGAACAACTTTTTCCACGTACACTTTTTTGCATGTGCAAAAGTAACAAAGACATTTAAATAGACAAGACAAAAGGAAATACACTACATAGAATTAACAAAGTAACTTTTTGACATACAAACATTAATACAAAAATTGAATTTTTTGAAAATGGAAGGGTTATTCCATTTTAAAATAGGCGTGTGACTTTTGGGCAACCCTGTAGTAGTGGCACGTTTCTAAAAACTTTACTTTGTCTCTTTACATAGGAGAACTTTGCCGGTCCAACAAGCAACCCGAAAACATCATAACATCAATGTAATGTTTTTAATAAAATAAAAATTGAAAAGTTTAGATGTATGATAATTATACTGCAGATCTTTAAGTGAAATAAACATTTTCTGTATTAATTACAAGGAATAGAAATCGAATAGAAAGTTTGTTCTCTTCTTACTAATTTTAATAGATTCAAAGTAATATATTGACATTCTTAAATTCTTTTAATCTTTACTATCTCAAATGTAGCCAACTCAATTTTGTCATAAATGCATAAAATCTGCAGTCTAAGGATAATTAATAGTGTTTTAACTTTGCATTTTGCAGATTTGTACCAAGTTTCTATTTGTCATTTTTAAATCTGAATAAATAATATCATCACAGTTGCAGATATTGTAGATATCGATATTAAAGGAAACTATCAAATGAAAGAATATGAAGATATTGCAGTGTAAAGATTGATGCAACCACTGAGGTCGATACCAGGCCTTATAACGTACACAGCGCGGTTTCAAACGGTTTTAGTATTGTCAGTTTAGGTTTCATCTGCCAACGGACCATTAATTCGAGCTTTTCACGACTTGTTCATTATGGATGTGCAAAAAGGAAAGAAATAAAATTTACAGCACACTTTCAAAAACTGTTATCACCTGTTATAAAAATAAACATTAAAATATTTCGTCTGTACACAAACGAGTTAAAAGAGAAGGAACCTTTAAGTATCAGATTAAATTTAAAGAAGAATGTTACAGTTTGAAATATCCAATCGAAAAGACTGATTGATCGAAAGAAACGTTCTAAATATTCAAACTACCGTTTAATCTGTCGATTGGTTGTCATTTGTCTGTTAAAAGGTAACTTTGACAGCATAACCTGCGAAATCACATTAAAGTTGAAATTCTTGTTACGATAAAATTTTGTAAGTGCATAATTGTACTGCAGGTTATGAAGCTATGTGAAATACAGACGAGATAAAGATAATTATTAGACTGCGGATTTTTATGCTTTTATATGGTACAAGAAAGTAAGAAGGATTATAAAATATAAAGTTTGACGAAGTTTAATATCTTTTTACGATTCAACGTTAAAATATCAGAATCACCGCTACGGGAAGTAGTTTTACAGATTATATCCAGAAAATTAAATTTTGCATAAAGATCAGCAGTCTAATACATAATACATTCTACATTGGTACGATACAATTAAATCTAACATTTAAATTGCGGATTTAATGCATTTCTGATAAAAATGAGACGTTCGAAACAGTAAACACATTTCAGAAATTTGAAATATACTGTTGTATCATTTCCAACCGATTACAATTATTAATATAAATGTTAATATAAATGTCTAATGTTGCTTCTGTATCCTGTAATTCATGTAGACAATTTTTATTTTGTACACAATTTCGCAATCTTGCAGTAACGTATCTATGTAGTTTGAACATATTAATATCATTCCCAAAAGAAGTAAACTTCTTCTTTTTTACTTGAATCTTGGTAAATTGTTTCATGCTATTTCGGCCAAGAGTGTACAGTCTCAAGAGACAACGAAAATCGACTATCTGACTTTCACAGTTAATTTTGGTGAAAGTGGTATCACAAAACGAACAATATGGTCAAGTGGAGTCCTAGTTTAATGGGTCATAAGCCCCGCCGTAGCACCTTGAAATTGCGCCAACTGTATCCGCCATTCTTGCAAAGGGAATATAAGGATCGGAGGAAGTGGACAGGAATACCGGTCGAACAAACCGATATCGATTCCTCCCGGCGTTCGAAACGAAAACATAAGAGCACAATTGCTTTCTCCATTAGTGAGTCTCCCGAGGGTGAGTTTTCTGTCATTGAAGACCTTAACATTGGAAAAACGAAATTTCAACTGATTTTTCATGTCATATTTTCGTATTTTATTCACCCACACAGAAAATTTTGATTTTGCATAGAAATTTGCAGTTTAGTAAATGACTTGCAATATCCGACGGAGAATCATGAAAAATTAATTTAAAATCATGAAATATACAAAAAACTAAAGATTAAATGTACAAGTTTATATTAATCTCAATAGAATTTCAAAAGTACCATTACTATCTCAAAAATAACTTCAAAGAACTGATGCAACCATTTACTATTAAGATATTAAGTGTATGCTAAAATATTAGTCTTTTACAAGCATAACAATTTATCATTATAATGGTCATAATATTCCGTCTCTTTGTGCAATTCTGTGTTTATTATCTATGTGTTTAAATAATTAACTTCATCATAATTAAGAAGTATCATCATAATATTAAGGAGTAGGCAGGTTCAATGTCGTGCAACGATCAACTTGTTAATCCTGTTCATCAATTTGTTAAACATTTTCACCTCGCTGGGGGCCCAAATGAGAACCAAGGTAAGCATGTATTTGTCACTTGATACGAGACTGTCGCGCGCCTCTGTGACGTATGCAACGTACACCTCTGTTGATCGCATTGCCGCATTTTAGGCGGATTTTTAATTGTGAATAACTGTATAACAAAGCTCAAATCGCAATTTTTTTGTTCTTCGTTTT
This sequence comes from Sphecodes monilicornis, assembly GCA_913789915.3. Taxonomy (NCBI): domain Eukaryota; kingdom Metazoa; phylum Arthropoda; class Insecta; order Hymenoptera; family Halictidae; genus Sphecodes; species Sphecodes monilicornis. The sequence continues at coordinate 19,251,176 of OU565285.1, forward strand.
CGACTTATATTATCGTGGAGAATCGCCCTTTAAATTTTCTCCCGCCTGTAGTCGAACACCCTGTATATGGTGACGGATTTATTTGTAAAAATGTAAAAATGAATTCTTTCACTAATGTATTCGCTGTACCAAATTTGGTTGGCGTGTGCAATATGTAAAGAGTTTGGAAGAGTACTCAATATTATATATGTTAATTTTTCAATTTGTATTACATTAAATAAACTACTTTCATTTTATAGAATTTTTGAGGTTGCTGGGTTGCCAGTTAAAGTATCCATTGAAAACCTAACGAACTTTCGGGACAATCTAATAAGCCAATGAGGCACACAGCTGAAATGTGAATGTTCACGAGTCTTTGATTGCAATTCGTGAATCTCGGTCAGCCGTGTAAAAAATTCGCGATATTTATTTTATATGATCGACGAATCATCAATCGCCATTCGCCGGCGTAACATCGATCACGTTTGACACGATTTTTTGGGAGTCGACCAACGCAATCTTCAGGGAATTCAATGCTCTGAGTTTCGATCGTTTCGTTGGAATGCGTTCGTCACGATGCAATGATACGCGCACCTATCCATAAATGCTGTTTCTATCGATAGCCGGCAGCTCTGGTGCTCCGGTTCCCATTTTCTCGTCGATACAAATTTATTAATTGGTTTTTGTACTTTTTATCCAACAGCGTAGAACCTGCTGTGGTTTTGCACAAAGTTGTCATGTTTTTCGCTTTCGGATGGCATTTCGTTTGAGATTCGAATTTATGAAATAAAATCGAATAATTCATTTAGGGAGACAGATTATTGGGAGTCTTGTAAACCTTTTTTTTGGATAATGGTTATTATATCTCCACGTGTCATTGTTGAGCCAAAAATATGAATATTTGACTTCATATTGAATTTACTTTTTATGGGAATAAAATATCGTTTTTAATGTTTGTAACTCATATGCACTGTTACTAATGAAATTAATAGACTTAAAAATACTGCAATAAATACCAAAATTATTAGATTTGTTTGCGAAAGTGTATGTGCGTGACGTAGTTATACTTATATTGTTGATATTTATATAAAATAAAAATCCTTAAAGTTGATTGTCACGAACATAAGTTAAAAGACAATCTTTTCTTTTTTTTAATAATTTTACTAAATCCAAGATAATATTTTGCATATAATTGAAATTGTTGTCGAGGAACTTTTTCTGAATACACATAATATTTTTAACGGAATGAAGTGTATTAAAGCCAGACTGTATTTTTACCAGCTCCGCAGACTCCAGCGAGGACGGAAGGCAATCTGTCAATGTAAATGAACATGTTTATTATGTTTACTGTAGATTTCTACGAGACCCGATTTCGAAGCTGATATAACCCCTGGAAAGTTGCTTTTAATAGCCCGGGTCTTATTTTTATACGGATGTATCAAAGCAGATTTTTGTATCCGATAACGCAACTGTATAAATGATTAATGCAGTTGAATTTATGAGTGTTTGTTAAGCATGAAATAACATGTATTCCGGTACATCTTGGAAAATGAGACAAAGTAGCAATTAGGAGTAGTAAATAGGAAAAAGATGGCCAAAATGACTTCTAACGTTTGGCTCGATTCAGTAAAGTGAAATTTAAGTAGAATCTACGATAACACTGTTCAACACCAAATTTTTTTCCTAATAACTGTTCGGTGGTTCTTATAGAGTTTTTTGCGCTGATTCAGAATCTGCCCTTACTTTTTCGCCTACACGTACAGTTTTTGAGAAATTTGAGTTTGAAAAAAGACCTATTTTTCAACTTTAAACAAATATTGTGATGTTATTATAAAAGATATTGATTTGTTCATTGTAGCAAAAGATTCTGTAGACTCTCCCGAATACAGTTATATCCAATATTAATCCATTATGAACGTTTAAATATGTGAAAACAATCATTAAAGACGGAGAGACACCACTTTTGCACCAATTTTTGAGAATATTGTTGACTTTATCTCAAAAAATAAGGGTCCAGCATAAAATCGTACTATATCACGTCATAGAGCAGACTTTTATTTTGAGAAACCGCCCTTTGAAGTTTGCAACATCGACATTTTAACCGAACCAGAAACAAAATATCTTCTCCCGACATGAGTTTCCACCAGTGGTGCTCTTCCACTAGCGCGGTCGTTCGTCGGGATACGGCGCGGCGCAACGTAACGGTGATGCAGTGTCTATAAGCGCGCAATTATGTCAGCTTATTTATAATGAAATATATATAATATACATAAAATATATATAATATATATAAAATATATATAATATATATAAAATATATATAATATATATAAAATATATACAATATATATAAAATATATATAATATATATAAAATATATATAATATATATAAAATATATATAATATATATAAAATATATATAATATATATAAAACATATATAATATATATAAAATATATATAATATATATAAAATATATATAATATATATAAAAAATATATACATGTATATATATATATATAATGTATAATAATGTATATTATAATTATATTTCACATTAGCGATATTATGTAGATTTCTGTATTATACTATTCTTTTGTTACGAAAGATCTTTTTAGTATGAAATGTACTATGAACAAGAGACTAACATTAAAAAGATACATACAATAATTTATACAGAATAAATGTACTAATAAATAATAAACAACAATAGTATAACATTTAATAAAATTTAACATTTAAATGAGCTGACATAATTGCGCGCTTATAGTCACTACGTCGCCGTTACGTCGCGCCGCGCCGTATCCCGACGAACGACCGCGCTAGTGGAAGAGCACCACTGGCGGCAACTCATGTCGGGCGAAGATATTTTGCTTTCTGGTTCGGTTATAATTTCGATGTTGCAAACTTCAAACGGAGGTTTCTCAAGATAAAAGTCTGCTCTATCACGTGATATAGTACGATTTTATACTGGACCATTATTTTTTGAGATAAATTCAAAAATATCCTCAAAAATTGGTGCAAAAGTGGTGTCTCTCCGTCTTTAGTGATTGTTTAAACATGTTTAAACATTCATAATGTATTAATATTTGATATCACTGTATTCGGGAAAGTCTACAGAATCTTTTGCTGCAAAGAACAAATCAATATCTTTTATAATAACATCACAATATTTGTTTAAAGTTGTAAAATAGGTATTTTTTCCAACTCAAATTTCTCAAAAACTGTACGTGTAGGCGAAAAAGTAAGGACAGATTCGAAATCAGCGCAAGAAACTCTATAAGAATCACCCAACAGTTATTACGAAACATAAAAAAAGTTGAAATTTGTTGGACAGTGTAATTATTTAGTACAGAGGAAGATTCAGGTAGTAGCGGGAAAGGTGTTGTCGTAATGTCCCTCTGTTGACGAGCATAGGAAGTAGCCGCCACAATAGTAATTAATTCGAACAGAAGCCACCTTATTGACTCTCGACATTGACATTGACGTTGGGGTCCACATTTTGGTTTCTGAGATGCTCGCAGAATTATCTTCCCAATTATAGTACAGAAACGCATGTACTTTCCGTTCACAGAAAGATGGCATAGATTTCGACAGTTTGGTGCGAGGGGTTCTGTGAGACCCCATTCTTACACTTATAGGTTATGGCGCGAACGGTCGACATAGGAGTAGGATTCCCGTAAACTACGGGGGGCACATGCTAGTCTCAGATTTATAAACTATGAATACGGGAGTCTTACTGCATTAATAAAATGTAAATGTTTTCACGTATATTTTATATCATTGAATGTGTTCTTAATCTTTTGTCTTATAAAAGCGATTCAGAGGCGGGAAGATTTCGAAGTTACGCCAATGTTCTCAGTCTTCGTCAGGCGATTCGGCCAATTGCGGAAGTTGTGTAGCGCGAAGTAAGGATATTAGGTAGTGGGGCGTAGATCCCTACGAGTTTCGCTGTGCCATCTTTTCGTAGGCGGGGAGTATGTGTGACCTCAACAACAAGATGGTCAATCTCAACGTGAAAAGTCAATGAGGTAGTTCCCCTTCCAAATAATTATTATTAAAACAGGTAGAGTATTTCTGTATTTTCTTATAATGAAATGCTGAAACTGTGTATTTATTGTGCAATAACCCTGTATTACGGCCGGGTGTAGCAAGTACGGGCATCGTACATCTTGTTCCTCCTGCCCGAATGAGCGAACATGGGTTGCCATTCGAATCGTGTATGCATACCGCTTATATTTCCGCTTTCAGAGAGGTTTGTGGAGTTCAGGGACGGCCAGCAGCGCGACGCTTACGACCAGGATTATCAGTGGTGGGAGGATGACTTTGAGGAGGAAGAAACGGATCCTGGCGAGGAGAAAAGGGAAACCGAATCATTGTGGAGCCTAGAACGTTGCAAAACGTATTCCACCTTGAGTAAACCCGATGAGGAGCCCGACACTACGGACCCCTACTTGTCTCACGATTTGTACGCATTGATGAGATAGCTACAATTTTCTATCCTGTTCGTTTCATATTGTCATACCTCCACTATCACACCTATAGCATTTCATTAATAGAACAACTTCAAAACTTATTTGAGCTTTAACGTAAATTTTCCAGCGAACGATTCGTTTTTGACTCATGATTCCTTTCAGACTTTTGTTACCCCCTGATGAGTACTATACAATGCAATGATAAAAAGATTTGACCTTGAAATTCAAGGTAGACAATTTTGCGCCGTTCATTTTTAACAAATCACCGATCCAGAGATGGAGAATCACGCTAGGGTAGTCACGACATATAATTTTGAAACATCCTGAACATTACGTGATATACAGGGTGTTCGCGATAATTTGTACCATCGTTTGTTTCGTGAACGGTAAACATTAGAAAAAAATGGAGGAGGAGAAAGTTGTTATACCGGGTTATACGGGGTTAGAAATAAAAGAAATAAATTTAACATTTCAATGTGATTTCCATTAGCAAGAATGCATTTCTGAGTTGTGCTGACCACACTGCTTGTAGTTTCTGCCAATGATGTACTAGAAATGTTACATTTATTTCTTCTATTTCTGCCCTTTTATGACTCTGGGAAGACTATATGATGTAATATGAATGTACTACATATGATGTAAAAAATATGTATTATTCCATTTCAAGAAATGAAAGTCACCTTTGTTTCCAGAAAAATATTAAAATAACAAAATATTCGAGATAGCTATCATGTTGCTAGTAAAATATACAACAACTTCCTTCTCTTCCGTTTCTTTTTAACGTTTACCGTTTACGAAAAAAAACGCTGGTACAAATGATCAAGAACACCCTGTATAGTTTCTGGTTTATAGCAATGTCTCGACGACATGTCCATCATAGTTTCAGTAAGAAACATGACGACCTCGTTCGCAACATTTGGTGGCTAATATTTCACAGAACCTCGCATCGTGAAATGTTTTCCTCTCATAGTAATATATCCGCACGTCATCCGACGAATTTGTAATTCCAGGCTGCTTCAGTCAGCCCGAGTTCCCACACGTTGTTTGAAAAACGAGCATCAGTTCGCACCGTGAGAAACCGATTCATTGAAATAAGAATGAATAAGTTCACTTCATGGATATAATACAGAAGTCTGTTCAACCGTTATATTAGTACATATTCCAAAATAACGACACCACCTAACAGATTTTTTGAAACCCTACCATTTTTGTTTCAAACATTTTTCCAGAAATAAATACTTTCCGAGATTTGAATATTCGGCAGCTCGAATTTGTCATGTTTGACTGATTATAACTCGATAACTGTCCATTATTGAGCTTTGTGCCTATTACATCTTTTGTTCAGTAGATCATAAGCTACAACATATGAAAAATCCAACTGATTTTACCCGGATAGATTTTCCATATGATTAGTGCGGTGTTCCTTATTCATTGAATCTTATTTTTTCTTCCTTTCGAGACTTCCGAGAATCCCGAATCCTTCGAAAATGTCGAACATTTTCGAGAGTCTCGATAAAATCGAGAAACCCGAAATCTTCGAGAACCCGACCTGTCGCGTCTCGACGTCTTCCCGACCCGTCTCGACCATCGAGATACTTACATTTTCGGGTTATTGTACAGCCCTAGTTATTACATATTTATTTCTGCTTCTCGGCCTGTAACCCAAATACGTAATCCAGCAACAGACCGTAATAGTGCGATCTATTTTTCTTTCGAAAATCGAACGCTACATTATGGTTTCGTAGTAAATAATTTATAGGATATAACTAGACTGTAGATCTTCAGGAAAATTCTAAATTTTGTGGTTCATTTTATAAGCACCAGGATGAGGAATAAGTTCAATTTGTCAACTAAAAAATTCTTTACGTTACGCATGCACTATAGATACCGTTAATTTCTGTTACCATACATGTTTTCTTGAATGTTAAAATATGTGTATGGTATAAATGCATAAAGATCCGCAGTCTACTTGTAACAGTGTTCGATGAGGGGTACAAAATATATTGGTTGACGCAGTATACAGAATGATTCACTAAGAAAAATCTAGTTTTGTTGTTATTCACTGCTATATTGCCTATTAGGGAAGAAACCTTCTTCTCCGCTCAGCTACACAATGACAGTGTAAGACTCTAATTTCCTCGCAAGGCGCGTGCTTAATGCTATTCGAACGCGAACGCTAAACAAGGCTATGCTCGGTGATAAAGTATAAGAGTTCCGACGGGTGCGGGAGTATGCGACAGAATGACTGCCCGGAGTCATCCCTTGTTCCTCGGTGTCAAGAGTCCAAGGGCCAGGGGTTGACAAAAGGGGGGGGGGGTGGTCGAGGTGCAGGTAGCCATCACTCGTCTCGCGCTGAGAACAGTGATGGTATATGGTCTCGGTTTTTTCGCGCATGCGGGACTAAATGCAGGAACGTACTGTACGTCTTATGTTTGTGGGGAAAGTAGGCGAGAACTGTTATTGGCAGAAAACCGTACAGAAGAGTGCAAGACGACACGACGAGACGACCATACTTCGAAATTTTGGTAAGTTAATGATATAATATTCGATTTCATAATGGCAACTAGTATTGGAGAAGGAGCTACTTGTCAATTCATATTTGAAAATCGAAAATAAATTTGCGAAACTATGCGGGGTGACTAAGGTACCCCATTTTAGCCCAACTTTCTACTTTACTGACGCTAAAATCGTCGCGCATGCGCGAGAAAACCGAGACCATATACCATCGCTGGCTGAGGGTCCGTTCCTCGGGCCGCGTCTCCGTTGCACGCTGGATACGCGACGTCTTACAACAGAATACAGTAAATCCTCTATAAACGCATAAAAGCTGTAGCAGATAAACGCAGAAAATATATCCCCTCCACTTTAGTAATCCGATCTCGGCTCGGGTATATCGGTGTGAACCACTACTAATGCGACTCGGAGTGTCGCAGCCGTCGGCACAATCCAAAGGCCCATGCGTCATAACTATGTAACATCAATATTTAATTTTTTTTATTATTACTTATTTTTTTATGAAACTTTCATCGATATATTCGTGGAATTTTTCGGATTAAGAAAAGATCAAACACGATATGATTTCAACTGTGCAAATACTGTTGTAGTATATAGTGGTTTAAATGACGATGAACGTTTTGGGCGCAAGGAAGGATAGCGTATGGGAAAGAAAGAGACGCGGACAGTCGCAGTCGCCGGCCCAGTTCAAAGGTGCGCGCGTGGTCTCGCTTTACACGCGCTGTCCTTCTCTACGTTCGGCTCGGCCTTCGAAGCTCAAAAAAATAGCTACACGTCACAGATAAACGTATAACTATCCCCCGAGGCTTCTACGTTTATAAGGGATTTACTGTATCATAGAAAAAAAGTTAAGGAAAGATTCTGAAAGTAGAAGATATACGCTCTAAAATGAGCCTAGGTAGATTGTTGTGTGACTTTAAACAAAGTTATAATATTAGGTTACAACATAAATAAGTACGTTTGTAAGTGTAAAGTTATTCTATTAGGTGTATACAAAAGTTCTTGTCCATTTTTTAATTTTCTTTTATTTGAATTACTCTCAGTAATAATAGTCACCGAATTCCTAATAAAACTATCATCGTCGGTGTTCAAGAAAGAGTGATTCCATTTAAAAAAATGAAGGAGACCTTTGTATTTCTGAAAAACAACATAAAAACAATAATTTTATATGGCATCGTGTGAGCCTCATTAAACCAATTAACTCTCTCCTCGAGACATTTAATGTATCTTTAAAAACAAGAAAGATATTTGAGGTACAAACGTTAGGTGACTCACGCATTATGAAATAAAAAATTTAAGCAGTTCCATAGATGAAGTTCCGCACCTCATGGAGCGGAGGCCCAGCGAAGCCATTCGTACGGCCGCGGCTAGTCGTACGTGAAACGCTGTCGTACGCTTAATAGAAAATTCGTTACAAAACTTAAAGCCGCACAAAAACGGAATGAAACTTTGTTCGCTCGTAGTTACAAATCTGTACTGAACCTCACTGTAATGAGACAAAAAAGAGTAGTGAATTTCGTGATATACTTTAAGAAAATAGTTGATGATATCTTATAAACGTAAAAAGAATGACAGAAGTTCTTCATATTTTCAAATATTAATAACTATGCAAATATTTATGATAGAAAACAAAATCCTGTTGGAAAGTGCAGTACATACATACCCGAAAAGCTTTTATAACATAGAACTTTACATAATTTTCTTTTAACATTTAAAAATCTCTAATCAGTGAATGATGTTTCAGGAGGCGATTAGGAATGAAACGTGCGTCATAAAATCCCTCAACTTTCGACGAATCCTGTTTAATTTAAGTAAAATTTAGAGAGAGTTTAATATTAATTTGATTTTTCAATTATTTTATATGGGCTTCACGGGTTTATAAATGCGAAAACAATATTGATTCATGATCCCTAGTATATTCAACTATCTCACGTAACAAACATTTTACGTCTTATACAAAATTTAAAAATTGACTTTTTGCTTCACGGGTGCTTCACGGGTCAAATACTGTGTGACGTTCATATAGCAAAGACACAACGATGCAGAAGGACCGTTGAGGAACCGAGGGGATTTCTTGAGATATCGATGGAAATACGGTTTCTATCATTAAAACTTAATGGCGAATTGGGAACCAGGATCGTCCATGTTCGTGTAAAATTAACGTGCTTCCGCGGTTTCCTCGATCCATCGGCCACGTCCGGGTGAAACCGTTATGGTTACTTTTCCAGCAATTTCCGTCCAATCACCGGCTACCAAAGGGGCTGGCAAAGCTGAAGGAAAAGCAAAGCCGCAACCAGCGTCTTCGAAAGGCCAGCCACAGTAATTGAGCGAAGCCATTGCAGTTACATTTCCCGCAATTTCCGTTTAGTCGTCGTCGCCTATCCAAAAAGTCCAACAAACTAAGCGGGATGTACCCATGCCGTAATCTTTTCGAGCGGTCCGTCAGCTTAAACGAACGGAAATCGTTGCCCGTTGCCTTTTCGAAGATCCTGGCTTCTCGATCGCCAACGTTCGCGGCTCTTGACAGTGCAGTAATGCTCGCTTAAATTTTCCAAATCTATTACATTTAAATTTGCACGACCCATCCTTACTCTTCCACTATCACATACTGCTCCGAGATCAGCGGAGCCTTATTTCTAGGCTGCAGATTTTTATGCAAAATAAAAATGGTCTGCATTGATTACAAGAAAGGAGCCGTACGTAAAAATTGAATCATTCTCTCAATCATTTCAATAGGTTGTAATTAATGTACCAGCAACGCTAAATTCACCTAAACTCTACTTTCTGTTCCAGCAATTAATTTTTGCCATACCTGCATAAAATCCGCAGTCTACTTATCTCAGTAGGCAATGAGAAAGAATGAAACTACTAAAGGAAAGGAGACAAACGTACTTCAAAGAAGCGCCGCGAACGTAAAAGGCAATCATGGGTAAATGTCTAGGAAAGAGGACTCCTCACCGATTTGGATGGTCAAGAAATACGTTGTTAAGGATATCGTTCTTAACAACTTTTTCCTAAACATGTTTCCGCCGCTAGGGCCATAATTTCGATATATTTACAAAAAAACTATCGATACCCACTACAGCGAATTCTTTCCTTTTTAATTGACCAAACACGTGTTTTAGGGCAGGAGAGAGGCTCCTCCATTCCCGCTCATCCCTCTCCAAAAGACTTAACGCGGACCTAATTAAAATTCGAATAAAATGGACGAAGTTCCCTGTAGAAGGCCTAACAGTTTTCTTTACAAATATCTCCGAAACTAAGCTCGCGCGGCGGCAACATCTATAAGGAAAAGTTTGGTTAGAATCACACCTCAGATAACATATTTGAAGCTCATCCAAAGGCTACATGTGTAGGGATAAGTTGTTCAGATCTATGAGGATTCTCATTTTCTAGATATTTACCCAATCATGCAAGAAAATTTCAAACAGGTTATTTGTTGTCTTACTTTTTCAAATCTACTACCAGTGGATTGTTGAGATTTTTCTGATTAAAGAGATTTTAAGCACTGCCGTACTTGGCACACATACTCGGAAAACTTCGCTACACGCGGCTTAATAACGATGAATTAAAGGCCGGAGTTGTTGTTAAATAAATGGGATCCACTTCTCGTCCATTCAACAGCCTGAGCTTCATTCTTTTTTAATTAATGTAGACGCATTATGCTCGAATGCTCTTCGTTTGTGATATCGATCTGCTTGCTGGAGGCTGAATCTCCGATTCAACTCGGATTTTCATAGTTGACGTGGAATACTTTTTTGATAGGGATTCCTACAAGCATGTACCTACAGTCAGTCGCAAACGCAATTGGCCTTTTAAAAATTAATAATTTTTTTTAAGATTAGACCAAATGACTTGAGTTTTTTTTAGATGTTTGAAGGATTAGTTTACTAGGTAATATGCAAACTAAATTTTTTGAAAATTGCTATTGCTCGGAATTTGGAAGAAAAATGTGATGGTCACAATTTTTAACTTATTTATCTGTGCTTACAATGAAAATTCAAAACATGATCTTCCGAGATCTATGTAAATTAGATGTATGTATATTTATTTACTGATCCCTTTCGGGTTACACGGACTTTCGTCCCATTACATTGTTTTTTCCTTACAGCTATCTTTTCTCATAACATTCGACCTCATTCATCCTCTCTCTTTCTCTCCCCCTTTCTCTCAGTCTCTTCCTCTTCTACCCTTTCGTATCTCTTTCTCCCTCTAAATTTGTTATCCATCCCTATCCACTCCCGCCCTAAGTAATTTATATACTTGCACAAAGTTTCATCGAAATCGGTTAACGTTGTTATGAGTTATAAACATTTAAAGGCGATTACATGAGGGCAAAGTTCCCCGAAAACCTGCGACTTTAACCCTTAAGCTTTCATCTTGTAATGCTTGTAACTCATAGCAGGGCCCGCTCTAGGGGCTGGCAACTCGGACATTTGTCCGGGGCGCCATTTTGGCTTTATTTAAAAAATATATATATTCTTAAGGGGGGGGGGGGCAATTTGTCTTCTTGTCCGGGGCGACGTAACCGCCAGAGTTGGCGCTGCTCATAGCAACATTAATCGATTTCGACAGAAGTCATGTTTTAAATTTTCAGTGTAGCCATATACGAAAAAGTGAAAAATTGTGACCTTCACTTTTTCCAGCAATATCAATTTTTAAATAATTTGGTTTACATATTACCTATTAAACTAATCGTTCTCACATCTCAAAAAAACTCAAGTCGTTTGGACCTATTTTTAAAAAGTTATTAGTTCTTAAAGGTTGGCCAATACTTTTGTGGCCGACTGTACATGTACACCTGTAGGCCCCTTCTTCTACTCGTTGGATTTTATTTATTCGATCTTTTTCATTTCTGGCCCCGGAAAGGATGCATTTTATTGATTATGTTACACAGAATGTTTTCACATTGTTTACACGGTCCATTTACCATTATTCAACAGCTCGAGGGCTTACCTGGATGAAGTCGAATTTATTGTGATCGAATTGAACGAGTTTCCGAATCACAATGCTGCTTTGTTAACAAACATCGATAAAGCTAATGTGTCTGCATTAGAGCTGTTTGTTTATTTTGTTGAAATAATATTATCGACTGTAAGAAAGGATTCATTAATTATAGTACAGTTAATCCTGCCAGACTTATGACTAGACTACGGATTGTGTGCATTTATGATAAAATAGAATTTCAGAATACTGTTGTATTGTTGTTATCATAAGAATACAGACAATATTCTATTTGCATACAGATCCGCAGTCTATGTGTCATCTATCATGTGAAAGTTTTCCTAATTGGTCTAACAAATGCACAAATTTTTTATTCATTTGCTTAAACATTGCACACGTGACTTCCAGATACTTGCCATACAGTCTTACACCTAGACCCAGGAATTTCACGGTTACTGATCCAGAACATGGTTACGAAGCTACTGCTTTACCCAGAAGACCTCGATCCCCAGTCAGGTTCGTAGTTTCAAAAAATCAGTCCAGATGTTTTAGTATTTGTACCCTATCATTGTGGTACCCTGATTAGTAGTGGTCTCACACCGATATACTCGACCCGTATTATATTACACTTGGCGGTGACCGAGGCCTCTCGAGGTTACGGCCCCTCACGGGGTATACCCCGCGGAAGTGGGGATTGTTTTGGGACAGATATCGGCCACATATTTGGGACAGTTATCGATCAAATACTGTATTACAGTTAGTATTTTTTAAATTTTCAATATAGGCCCACACAAAAGAGTAATGAAGTACAACTTTTATAATTGTTCTAACTTTTCCAAAAGAATGAGGTCGTTGGGTCCAATATTAAAAATCCTGTCTTCCTTTTAAGTGTCTGAATATTTATGTGAGTTACTGTACGTATCTTTTTATACGAGTTTGCCCTTAACAGGGATAAACAACGCCAAACCGTTATCCATCAAATTTGCATCTCCCATTGCTATTTCTTCGTCCGCATGCGAAACCAGCACCGCGAAACGAGCATTTATAAGAAGCAATTAAGCAACACGAAGCCGAGAGTACACGGTATCACGACGTTCTCTCGGCAGCATCCCCTCCATCCGCGAAATTAATGAGAATTTATTTCGCGAGCGTTCTCGGAAGAACGACCGAGAAAATAAATTATTCAAATTTCTCGCCGGTGTTCCTCCCCACCCTGCTCCCTCTCCCATCTTCTTTCTCCCCGTCTCGTTTCGCCCTGGTAAAAAGCAAGTGTCGTAAATTTTTTAAAGCGTCATACAAACGTACGGGGATTCATTATCAAAAGAGCTGACCCGGCGACCCCTCGCTCTCCCCCTTGCCCCTCGACCCGGCCGTTTTTAATTGCCCCACTCTTCTCTCTTCACCACCCTCTGACTCACTCTCTCTCTGTCTCTCTCTCTCGATCTCTTCCTCTTTTCTTCTCGTTCGGAACGAAACCGTAGGACACTTTTGCCGGGAAAGTTCGATCTAAGTGCCGCCTGCGAAGAGCAATACAAGCATCGGCGGATAACGGAGACCAGGGAACGGTTAAGGGAAGCCAAGGAGCGTATTTCGCAGTCGATCAGGCAGCTACCGTTCGACTGGTCGAACGTGGATCTTCTGATCAGCTCGCTGGTCCTCCAGGCGATTTGCGAGGAAGTCACGATGACGCTGATGAACGTCAGGCTCGACACGGATATACACACGCTCGTTAACGCCGCCATAGTCTTGGCGCTACGTGACATGGACGTCTTCGGATACGAGATACTCGTCGATGAGGAATTCCTGCTGCTCAGCTATTTTCGTTTCGCCAAATTTGAATGTACGTTCCCACCGACAGTCTCGTGACGTACAGTAGCAGTCAATTAAATTTTCTCAGTCAATTCTTGCGTTACAGGGTAGCGTTTCTCTTTCAGTTTAACCCTCTGGCGCACGGATTAGGTCTTTCGGACCCGAAACGAAGGTTAAACTGTACTTTGGAGGACCAATTTTTTTTTACTTTTTTTATGCAATCTTATAGATTTCGACGAGAAAACACCGAAAATGAAAGTCTTATTGTCAGGGGTTCACTGGTTCAGAAGTTATACGCGTGTAAAGTTGAGCACTTGTAACTAATCCCAAACCAATTTGAACTATACCGCTCAGTACTACTTAGCCGATACGCTGAACACCCACCATCTATCCAGCGCATGCGCTCAACAGTCCTACCTCTACCACCCAACGAATATCCAATATGGCGACGCTCTAACCTGTCAAAAACACTTAAAATTGCTCATGTTAACACGTATATCACTTTTCAACGAGTGAACTTCGATAACCAAAACTTGAATTTCGTGTACTAAAACATACACGTCTATCATTTTCTCGTCAAAATGTGTAGCATCACATACAGAAAACTTGAAAATTTTTGGCCCTCTAAAGTACAGTTCAGCCGAAACGAATATTGTTGTTTGCTTAATTTCTTGAAATTACTTAGTAGTTTCAATATGTTCACTTCTTTTGTTTGTAGTAATGTCTTGCGATAAAGCCTTGACTTTATTAAAACTTTATTGACCTTTTTATTAAAAAGACGTGTTTATTAAACTTTTTACTAAAAAGAAATCTACTAATGAAAATTAACCTCTGGTTTGAATGTGATCTTATAAATGTGAGTCTCCCCATTACAATGATCTCTCAAAAGTTGGTCTGCGATTGTCTAGGACGAATACACAGAATGTCTCAGGATGGATGGTAGAATCTAGAAATAGAAGGTGATTTTATTTACAAAAATAAGTAAGAAAGAACGAATACATTTTTTTCCGATTGACGCTTCGATTTTGAAACAAAAATGAGTTTAATGTTCGACGGATTCACGTATTCTAGCATTTGCAGAAAGTAGAATTAGTTAGTCATGATCAAACGAGTCAGCCGATTCCTATTCAACACACGTGCAACCACAGAATTTTCAAAATTGGTTTTTTTTAAAACGAAGCATTCACTGAAAAAGTGATATTCGTTTTTTTTATCCTGAGACACCCTATATAGTTAATTCATTTTTTTTCAACCCTTCAACCACATAATCACGAGTGTGACTCGTATTAAAGATTTCAAACGGAAGCTACTAAGTATGAACATTGTTCACTTCTTTTAAATTTAAATAAAATTTTATTTTTCTGTTATCAATATTATTTAAGAATTAAAATATATTTTCATCGCTGATCTGGCTCGATAG
This sequence comes from Sphecodes monilicornis, assembly GCA_913789915.3. Taxonomy (NCBI): domain Eukaryota; kingdom Metazoa; phylum Arthropoda; class Insecta; order Hymenoptera; family Halictidae; genus Sphecodes; species Sphecodes monilicornis. The sequence goes on from OU565285.1 coordinate 19,266,318, forward strand.
TATATGGTAAAGGGTTTATAACGTATATAAAGTATATGGAATTTTGTTTATCATTCAACACAGTATCTACCGACGATCATTTCATAATTTTTGCAAGTCCATGGTTGAAAACTTTTTAATAGATCCTTTAACAGGACTAGCAACTTCAATCGCAAATCAACAAGTCGCCATCAGCATCGTAATTGAATAATTTTGTTTGGTATTATTACATAAAAGATGATTTTCTAGTTCCCATTTGGTAAATCACAATTATTAAAAATTCTATTAACGCTTTGACTGCCAAACCAACCACCTCAAAAGTTCTATAAGATCAAAGTAATTCATTTAACACTTTGATCTACATGTCATCCATATCTGGGCGATGGAATAATGTACACAGAATTGAAAATTAATTATTACATTGATAAATTGCGTGTACAAAATTTGCTTACGATCCGCCGATCCGCGCTATGGTAAACGTTTGAAACAGTAATTAATATCAGAAAACTGAACTTCTCAGTTTTCGCTTTGTCAAATAAACTGCTTTGATACTCTGTTATTTTTTTTTTATTGCTGATTGGGTCGTCAACGTGTTAATGATGTAAAAATTGAAAGGTTAAACTGTACAATACTTAGCAGTCCTTCAATCTTCTTGTACAGCTCCCAAACAAAAAGATAGGTAGATATAATGAATTTGTTAATGTAAAAATTAATTTTTAAATATGGACGAACAATTCCGTCACCCATGTATGGATGACGTGGCATAATTATTGCGAAAGGGTCGGTATACTCCGATTTTGATGAAATTTAACCACTTAAGTGTGTTTGACGACTACATCCGTCATGGAGATGTGTCAGAATTTTGTCTCATGGCGACTATATCCGTCATGCGTAAAATTTTGTTACAATTTGATATTTAAATTGTAACTTTGGCGAAAACAAGACGAAATGAAACAAGCAAATAAAAATTATAAATAATTTGAGTTGGATTCATAACTTCCTGAGAGCTAACTCGTAAACTAATCACTAACCATTAACTGGTGCGCGCTTTGCAAAAAGATCGCCACAGTTAACTGGTTAAATATGTTATGCAGCAACACATTTTGAACAACTTTCTCCATTTCCAATATCGGGAGATCGCTTTCAGTTTTCGAGATATTCGCAAAAAACTATTGCTAATACCGTATTGAATTTTCTCTCTTGGATTTTCCTGATGGCCGGCCCTCTTCGCCCCTCCACGACCTAATCACAACTCATTCTATTCACATGATTTTTCGATTACTAGATCAAATTCTGGATGACAGCTAATGAGTTGTGGTTAGGTCGCGTAGGGGGCGGAGAGCTCCGGCCGTTAGGACGGCCCGACCACGCATACAAAAATTCAGGAGTAGTCTTTCAAAATTGAAATCTCACCCTATATATAGTGAAACTCTGTTTTTTCTCCCATCCCCACAACTTGTTTACAAAAAGAAGTAAACAGACGCCGCACCGGAGCAGCCTTACGTTGCCACGGAGCGTGCAACAATACGGAAAATTCAATACAGTATTTGCAATACTTTTTTGCGAAAATCTCGAAAATCAAAAGCGACCCCTTTATATTGGAAAAGGAAAAATGTGTTAAAAATATCGAAATCTATAACATATTTAAATTTCATCAAAATCGGAGTATAGTGACCCTTTCGCAATAATTACCGAAATTAATGCAATCTAAATTCAAAACTAAAAATAGTGGTTTATTAACAGTAATTGTGGGTTATCCATAAATAGGTATTACTTCCAGAAATCAATCGACAATGATAATGTTAACATTTGTATTATAGATAAATTGGCAGCGTCAAACATACTAAACCCAAGTGGAACGCGTAAAATGCTCTTGAGTGCATTTCGTGCACCATTCAGCCGCTCGAATTGGACAACTTTACATCGTCGCCTGCAATGGTCGTATTTGAGTCCTACCCACGAGAAAGGACACACGAAATTCTACCCAAACATTCATGAGAGGATAAACGAGGCGCTACCGAAGGAAGAAGAGTCGGTTGTCGTGACGTCTTACGTTTCTGATCTCACGTGCTATCACACCGGGGATGTTTCGGATAAAACGCACGTGGCTTACAGAAGGAAATCGAAATTTGCCGATGAGGTAACGACGCCCGCTCAAATAGTCCACACGCTGCTCATGGACATGGCAAACCTTGGGGGATAATAAATATCATGATAATAATAATAAATGGCTTGAGTGTTCATAAAAAGTTACAAGAATAGAATAATTTTAATTATAATTACAAGAATTATAACTGCAATTCCATCCACATTTAATCGTTTATGACTCGTAAACGAATTAATCAATGTTTATGAAATTTTCAGCATGTATATAATTTATTTGAGTCTAGACGAAAAAAATTTTAAATTTTCAATACAGGCACAAATAAAAATGTTGAAAAATCAACTTTGACTATTTTTTTCGCGATTCCGTCCAATTGTCATTTGTTAACAAATCCTTCCAACTTCTCAAAAACACTCAAGTTGTTTGGTCTAATTTATGAAATGTTATGCTGTTTCAAATGGTTTTGATTCACTTTTGCTGATTTTTATCACGATACGTCTTCAGAGAAATAAATTCGTTGTATCAAATTCCCATAAATACGTCTTTACAATTTCAATAATTATAAATTATTGGTTTTAATAAGAGTTTAGGGAAAGTCTGAAAAAAGAAAATGGTACTAGAATGTATTTGGACGAAAACGTTTGAAAAGTATGGTTTAATCGTTCTTGATTATATAAAGCCTATTTATCGAAACAGAAGAAGATATATGTAACGAGTAGATTGTGGATTTTTATGCAGAATAAAAATTTGATGTGTCAATTATATTAAACAGGAAGTCAAACGAACAGGTAATTCTTCTCTTAATAATTTGAATGCATCCGAAATAATATGACAATATTCCTCAATTTTTGTATTATTTGCATAGTTTCCTATATGACAATTTCATGTTTATCGTAAGAGCATAAAAATTCACAGTTTAGATATTAGCATAAAATAATTGGTGTGGATTATGACCATCGGTATCTCAGGCTTGTCCCTGCAGAGAACAAATTATAATAACTACGTCTACAAAAATATGCACAACACCACGCGCACGATAAAGCAATATTTTACCGCAACGTAAAACAAGTGAAAGCAGAACATATTCACTCGGAAGTTCGAATAAATAAGCGCGTTGTGATTTATTACAAACGACACGGGCTATTTTTCAGCTTGGTACAATGCTCTAACATTTTTCCCCTTGTGTGTATATACACCATAGTCCCTGAAATGTCCAATAGACGTCTTTTTATTCAAAACACGGGAACGAGAAACAAGGGAGATAAAGAATTCAGACAAAAAATGAAACGGATCAATTGGAGAGCTTTTCAACGGTAGTGATCGCGATCGATGGCCAGACTGATTGACAAATAGTCCTCCATGCTTAGAATCATCTTTTACTACATTCTGTTCTCGTATTTCCATCCTATTCCTCTACTTCTCCATCTATTCGCGCGTTATATTGATTCTACGTGTATACAACCGCCGAACAAATAAAACGAAGCAGGCGGAAACGAAGCTTTCCCAGGCCTGCAGCGTGTACGGATTTTTTTACATCGATCCCTTTGGAATTGCATTGATCAGATTCGTGGCACACGGTTTTAAACGATAACTAAACTTTTCTCATGTAAAAACACTGCACACATTTTTCCAAATTAAACATCCGAAAAATTAAACGAACATTGAATTATAACCAGAAAATTGTCGTTCTTTGAATTCCTGTATGTTTGTGTAAAATAATTATAAAATATTCTACCTGTGCTTATTTCAAAATATAACATCTCTATTTTCACTCCCTTGAGCTCAGTTTTCTCAACGTCTATTTTACAATCCATTGTTGATTTTCTTCTAGTAAGATGATTTCGTATGATATTATATACAGGGTGTTTCAAAACATGTGGGCATTACTTCAGGGATACATTCAGTACACTAAAATAAGAAAAAAAGTTCATATAAACCTATACATATAGTATACGTATACTAATAATTATAAATACAATAGATTTTAAGATGAATTATGTATTTACGTTTTCACTGTGTGACGTGTTAAAAGCATTTAGTTATCATAATTATCAATCACATGAATAATTGAGCTGGGTTATCTTTGATACATAGAATACGAAAATAAATTTATTTTAACAAATTACATTTTTGATAACGTACTTTAAACAATATTAATAATAATAATTAATTCGTAACCATGCAGTGTTCAGACGGGTAATAAAATAGTTGTAAACAATATTTTTACTCAAAAGTATGTTAATTAGTGTGGAATAAAGGGTATTTATTCAATTGAACCCATTGAAATGCATGAAACACACGGGGAAATCATATTGAAATTAGTTAATAATTAAATTGTTGTAGTTTTGATGCTATTCACACTATTTTAACAAAACTTGAGCTCTTAGAGGGCGCGAAGCCTGCGCTTGAAAATGGTTTTGTTGCATTACGATGCGACACTTGGTTCCTGAGATATCGTCGTGTAAAAACAAAGGTAATTTTTAACATTTCACTATCTCTTTCTCTCTTGCACTGTATCTCTCTCTCTCTCTCTCTCTCTCTCTCTCTCTCTCTCTCGCACTCATCACGGAACTACCCCTACGCACCAGAACTTGAGGCAGGTCTTCTTTTACTATTGGTAGGGTGACCTGTCCAGTGAACAAACACTTAAGCTGCATGTTTTGTTAAAATAATCGTTATTTAATCTCCTGTATTATATTATCGTAAGTGAGCTGTTTTATTACTATGTTCATACATCCCTGAACACAATTCTAACATTTTTTTATACATAGTTATAGCCTTTTTCAAAAGTGTAATATAGGATTTAGTGAATATATGTCAAACGAACAATGAATGAACACTTGACCAAATCGATAAATTTTTAAAAATCGTTACTCATGCAATAGTGTTCGTTAAAGGAACCGCTAAACTGTAATATTGTACAAACAAATTTAGCATAATTTCATTGAACACACCTTAAAATACAAATTCTAGATTTCACGTAGCAATACTTATCGTGAACGCATGGGACGTCGTTGAGACAACTGCTAATAAAATAAACAAAATGCGAAACTAATGCTAAGCAGAAGCAAAATTGCATTGCATGCCATCTGTAAAGCAACTGTATAAATTTCAATGTTTAAAGGATATTATGAACCTTACTTTTTCATATAATGCGGAAAATGTTCATTCACTGGACTAGTCACCCTATTAGTGCTCATGCACTTTCAAGAAATTATTTATGAATTGACCCCCGTGACATCACTTATTTTACGTGAAAACTTTTATCGCTTATATCTTGAGACCGGAATGAGATAATGGGACAAAATGCATTATAAACAGCATCGACTCTGCTACCTTCTGTGCGCATTAAAAATACAACATATTTGTCCTGATAATTGTAATATAGTATGATTCGGACAGTATTAACACGGGACAACATTTATTTCGGAGCGCATAAGCTACATACAATATCACTTACCATTCACATTAGTCAGCATAATTTTTTTCAAACCAACAAACTTTACTTTTCTTCCTAGTATTATTAATAGAATTGGAAAAAAGAAAAATGAATTTATAAAATCATAAATATTCTTATTGTAGCAATAATTGTAAATTAAAGTTTAATTATTTGTTAAGGGTGACATTTTTTTAAAAATTCAAATAGTTTTAATACAGAGGAAATAATATTACTTTTACAATCATTTCTCGATGTTTCAATTTTTGTAAATTAATGGACTGCGGATTTTATGCATTTGCAACAAAAATAAAAGCATGGAATATCAAACTATAAAGACTTTACAAGAATTCAAAAGTGCTATCATGTAATTTTCGATTTGTTAGAATTGTCAGAAACAGAGATATGTTGTCAATTGACTTGTGTTTCTTGCAAACGTCTCAGAACATTTTCCATTTGCATAAATCGCAGTCTAATTATAATATGTAAACTGCAGATTTATACATTTACGACACAAATGTGAAAGCGTTATTTACGGCAGTGGACAGATTAAAAAAATGTATTAATACGAATGTATTCGTTTCAGCTGATTAAAATCATTAAAGAAAGAATGACATTTCTATTTGGTTCCTATGTTGTACAATTGATGCAGACAATTTTTATTTCGTATAAAGGTCCGTAGTCTAATAATGATAAGCATTCATTGGGATGAAATGTCAGGTGGAGCAGGTGAGGGTAGTTTCGTAGAGGATCGAGTAATATGTGGTTTTGCGCGCGGAACAAGGTCATGAAATTTTCAATAGGGCTTGTTACTTTGTAAACCGGTGGAACTAGTTAGTGGAGCAACAGTAATTTGAGATCGCGCACGGGCATAAATTTAAAGTTCGATCTGGCTTGACCAAAACGGTGGCAGCGAGGCGGTACGACAGCCTTGGCCAGCCCGACAGTTAGTTCCAGTTACAGGGGTACGTTAGCCGACGAGCCACGAAGTCACCGCTACACGTGCAATACATTTAGCCTTGGCTGCTCGATCCGAGATTATGATGTACAGCCTGCGCCGTAATACCGGATTAAAATGTAACACGTTAGTGTGGAAACATATATGGTTGCCTCTACTATATACAACCGTCTACGCAGCTATTAGTCCTCTATTATTCCGCTTGCAAATACCAGAGCTATCGAAGCGATTTAGAGGATCAATGAAGGGAGTTTATCGTATAACGGCAGTGAAAACAACTGATTTTTAAGAATTTTTTCAGAATAACTAATGCACATATATTGGATTAGACCTTTCGGGAATGTAGACAGATAGTTTAGAAGTACAATTTTATTTTTAGGTCATTCTTCTTATTACTTATTGTATAATACGTATGTTTCTCGAAACTACGATTTTCATACTGGTATATACAATAACTTAACCAGTTAACTGTTTCGACCTCTTTGGAAAATGCGTATCTAAATTGCGTCGCACAAATTTAGCGATGACGAGTATACTCGTCAAACACAGAATATGTGTAATAAGAAAATAGGTTGTAATAAAAAGACTAATTTTTTTATTTCATTACTCAAATTTATCGCAAATTTGTCGAAACATTACAGTCCGATATTTATGTAAATGAATCACTGACCAGATGATAAAATATAAACAAAAATGTTCAGGGAAATATCTTAGCAGGTAGGTAGTTCACACCGTAGCGCCCTCTGTCCCCTTCCAGCAAGCGCGGTACAATGGGGCAACGAAGACACAAGACATCAGCGTACGCAACGAACGTGCGCGCTGCATGAAAGAGAGGTTGGTGGGAGAAGCAAGCGTTTGAGGAGCTCCAACCGTGCCCAGCCCTGCCGTAAATAGAGACAAGTAATGCTATGATCATTGTTACAAATGAGATGTGGTCCATTCTTCATTTTTAACCATTAATTAAAAATACTCAAAAGAAAAACATTTTCTTTCACATCCTGACAGTAATAACTAGACTGCGAATCATAATGAAAAATAAATATTGCTTTCATCTATTGTAACAAACAGGGGCCAAACAGGAATTTCTTTCTTCCTTTAATAATTTTAACGAGTTAAAAATAATACATATTATACAAATATAGTTAAATAATTACACTTTCAAAAAATATAGATTTATATTACAAAATGTAAGTAAATTTATACTTGTTATGATATGTATACGTTAATACTAATGTACATATAATCAATTAATTTTGTGTACGATATTCATTTGAACTATGAGTAATATATTATGCTAGAATAGAAAATAATATACCAAAAAATAATGTAGCTTATTCAAATGTGATATAATGTACCAGACTGCAATACGATAGACTAGAACAGGCAGTTCCAACCAGTAGCTTCGGAGCTATTCGAGGCACCTTCCCCGCTTAGGTTCTTCCACCACTCTAAGACTTCATTGCTATAATGTATAGTAGTGGGAAGCTCCCACCACGAGAGCCGCGCGGCGCACGCAGGGCTCACTAACCCTACGGCTGTACGTAGTAGTGGGAAGAGGTTCGATGGAGGGAACCTTGCAATTCTCGGAGGGGAATACGTTGAAACTCCCTGCACTAGAACATATTATAACAAACTACAATATAGTATATTATGCTATAATACAGTATAACATACTAGTATATAGCACAATATAACTGAATTTAATGTAATATTGTAGAATATAATATAACATGTCGGAATATAAAGTATTTCAAAGAATTATCAATTTACTTCATACAAACCAATATGGTCACTAATGGCCCAGCTATTAATGCGATATTTATAAATAATGAAAGTTAAAAAGGACAACCCATCGAAAACATTCCATAATTATGAAAACCACCCCTGAACACGGATGTTGCCAAGTCAGACGAGAAAAAAGAAAATTCAATTCTTGGCGACCCACATTCAATCCCGCCCCTTGCCAGCGCTCCCCCAATGATCTAATTTCCTTTCATTTTTCTCTTCTGATCAAATACCGCAGAATTCTTGTCTCTGATTACCTCGAGCAGGCCGGCTTCTCGCATTTTAAACTGGACGCCCGCCAGTAACCCACAGAGATGTATCTTCGAACATCACTCGCGCAATATTAGTCGCGGACCGCCTTTGACAGCGGCAAACGCTGCCAGTGCTTTTGTGACGGTAAAATCGGCGAACAAGGGCAATGATGGGAGCAGACCAGGGTCCGTCACGGTCTAATCGGTTTTCAGTAGTTCGGGGGGGCTAAGTGACCCACTATCACCAGTGTGATTACCGTCAAAGGACTGTCCTCGAAGTTTGCCCACGTCATTTTGCGCGGTCCGTCGTCAACTGTTCGCCGCGTGCTATGAATATTTATGGAGCCCACAGGACTGTTGTAATCTTGCCCTGTCCTCTGTCCTGTCCGCAGAAGAATTTCGATATTGTTACGCTGCATTAGCACCGAGAGGCGAGAATAAGCGCAACGAGGGCCCCTCTCCCCGGATTATGCATTGTTTGGGGAAACAGAGAGTGATCATCGTTTTAGGGGAGTTCGGCTCCTGCAGACTTTGATCCTTGAATTATAGGTAGCAACCTGGTAAGTCTCTGACACAATTCGAACACGCGTAGACGTCTGATGCTATGAACGATTTCCACGTGCTAATCGATTTGTTATCCCGATCGTCTTCGTATTAGGGAGGACTAAATTTGATTTCTTCATTGCGTTGTGCGCTTTTTTCAGCACACTGAAAATACGCGAAATTCATATTCCCATTTCTCAGCATTTACTGCAACTATCAATTTTAAATTTTTAGAATACCTTGTACCATATTAGATGTGCATTTTAGCGAAAGAGAATCTTATAAAGACTAAGACACTCAACATGGACCACATTGTCGATGTCAACATTTGCACAAACAGCTACTTACTCTGCTAATTTACATTATAGTCACCAGTAATACCACAAGTATAGTCCGCGCAACGAGAGTTGGCATAGAGAAACTTGTGGATACCACGTGATGCTCCCACTACGCGCTACACGTCTTCCGCGATTGGCCGAATCGCTTGACGAAGACAGCAAACGAGCGTATTGAGTGTGACTATAACAGAGAGATGTGGTGACCATGAAGTAAGATGGTGGTGACGCTGAGCGCCTATGTCGACCGTTCCCGCCAAAACGTAAGCGTAAGAGTGGGATCCACTGATCAGTGGTGGGATCCGCAGCCTTGCGTCAAGAGTGGGGACTCGCCGTTCCCCCTGCAACCCACTGACGAGGTTTTGTGCCAACTCTCGTTGCGCGGACAATACATAGTACGTCAGATTTCTGAACTGTTCTAAATAGGATAGTAAAGTTACATAATGTGCTGGCGATTATGAAACTGATCTAAGCCGTATCTTCCTTTTTTGAGATATTGAGACTTTTGCGTCTGATTGATAAAAATATGTTTTACACAAGTTTTTACTTCACTATGTACTTATACATGTGGGTATAAAATCGGCTGATTGAGTGCACAACGGTTTATTACGATTAGACAGAGTATATGCAAGAATATCGCCCGACTTATTCGATTCTTTTCACAATTTGGCAACGACTACTCGTAACGACTGCGACCTCCCGTCTCTTTCGCGCTTGCACGTCTTTTATTTGTGATCGCTTCCTTTGTCTTCGCGCAAAACGTTATATTTCTTGCGTACTGTGCGCCTGTTTTTGCCGCACGCTCAGCTGACCGTGTGGTACCCCGCGACGGTGATACGCGGAGCAACGACCGCGACAAGTACACAATTCCCCACCTCACATACATAGTAGAGACAAACGACGTAATATACATACAATAAGCAAAAAGATTAGTGGTAATTATATACAAGTTGGTCCTCCTAACCGATTTTTATCACCTTGAAATATGTTGTCAAGGTCATCATACAGAACAACTTTTCCCTATACATGTTACCGTCGCTCGGTTGTAGTTTTCGAGATATTCGTAAAAAACTATTGCTAATACTGTATTGAATTTTCCGTATCCTTGTACGCTCCGTGGCAACGTAAGCCTGTTCTGGCGCGGCGTCTGTTTACTTTCTTTTTGTAAACACACTGTGGAGATGAGAGAGAAAACAGGGTCTCACTCTGGTCATACATACAGGGTGAGTCACCTAACGTTTGCACCTCAAATATCTTTGTTGTTTCTAAAGATATGTAAAATATGGTAAGAACAAAGTTATTGTGTCATTTTTTTAGAGATATAAAGGTCACCTTGACTTTTTTAAATGGAACCACCCTTTTTTAAACACCTACTATCATTGTACGTGTTTAAAAAATGGTGATTCCACTTAAAAAGTGGACCTTGAAATCTAAAAAAAAGGCATAAAATCAAAAATGAGGCATCGTGTCAGCCCCATTGTACCATTCAACTTTGTCCTTACCATATTTTACGTATCTTTAGAAACAACAAAGATATTTGAGGTCCAACGTTAGGTGACTCACCCTGTATATGAGGTGAGCTTTCAATTTTGAAAGACTACTCTTCGATTGTCGTATGCGTGGTCGGGTCGACCTAACGGCCGGCCCGCTCTGGCCCCTCCACGACGTAATCACAACTCATTCTATTCGCATAATCTTTGTACTGTAGCTGTCATCCAGAATTTGATCTAGTAATGGACAAATCATGTGAATAGAATGAGTTGTGGTTAGGTCGTGGAGGGGGCGGAGGGGGCCGGCCGTCAACATAACATTTGTAAGAAGCAGAATACGTTACGAACGCCGGTAAGCGATCGCCTATGCTGATATACGAAAATCCAAAAGAGAAAATTCAACTGTGTCAGCAATAGTTTTTTGTGAATATCTCGAAAACTAAAACGAGCGGCGGTAACGTGTATGGGGAAAAGTTGTTCAGAATGATGACCTTGACAACATATTTCAAGGTCATCAAAATCGGGAGGAGGAACAACTTGTATATAATTACCAAATTAGTTTGTTTAGAATTTTTACATAGACCACTATCATAATCACTGGCGCAAATGGGAATACGATGTTGTGGAAAGTTTCGAAATAAAAGAGAAGGAACGCTTCGGACCGTGAAGGATTAATAAATACTTAATGATTTTTTGAAAAAATGGTTTCATTGATATCATTTTGTTCAGCGAGTATATGGGAGAATACAAAGGTACTTCGAAGGTACTTCGAAGGTACAAGTTGTGTTCGTCTAGACCTAACCCAGATATCATTTTGTTCTTCAACTGTATAACTATTGAATGTTTTCTAGATGTACATAATAGCAAACCCTAGGAATCTTCTCCCTAATTACCTAGCTGTCTAAAAGCCCTGCGGACCGATCGGGTCCGGGTTAAGAACCGAAATACGGTTATCAAATAATAATGAATGGTCACGCGCCGCTGCCATGAATTATTCACGTACGTGCGGCGCGGCAGATAACTCTAAACTCGATTAAAGTTAACAGGCGATTTTACTGTGCCCCGATGACGACGCAGCGCGCGATGCTCGGACAAAAAGCCCTCGCAAGCTCAGTGAAAGCGGCCGAAAGCGTCTGTCCACCGAGGGAGAAATTCGAATGAATTCGCTCTCGTCATCGTTCGAGGTTTTATAGATCGGGATTGTTAAAGGGGTTCATAATGAAATTAGCATAATAATGGCCCCGTATAATTTCGCCGGAGTTTCGTAACGAGCCGCGATCGGTTTAGCCCGTTGACTACACGACCGTTCGCAAAGAGCGGTGTCAAATTTCATAATACGACTGGAATTTACAGGTAAATTGTGGAGAACCAATTTTCAACGTGACGATGGTATCGAGGGAATTTGAATAAACATTTAGAAGAAACGGAGGTCATTACGCGTTCCGCAGCGAGCCGTTTTTGTTCGACTTTTCATGAAAGCTATTTCATGTTTTGATTAATACTTTGACTGCAAACTCAGCAGCCTCAAAGAGAAACTTAACCCTTTGCACTCGAATGGTGATTCTAAGGCACCAGTCAAAATTTTCATAGTTATCAAATTCGTCTATATTTTACAGGGTGGGGCAATAACTATTAGCACGTCAGATGTCTTCGAAACTATAAGTTTCACAGAAATATTTGTTCAAATAAAATTGCACAGTACAAAGGGGGCCATCCGGTGGGGATAATAGTTTTTTTGCAGGTGGAGGTACTTCGTACATTTGAAGGTCACCACCATTTTTTTAAATGGATCGGTATGTTTTTGCTTCCGTCTCATGATAGAGGATCTTAAAACGAGTTCAACGACCTATTACATAAGGTCATTGAAGGTCATAGTTCACTTTTACGAACATTTGAACTACCGGTTTGCCTAACTTTATCACACACATTTTTAAATGTTTGACGCGAAGGCTGAGACCGATGTGGATATTGTCCAGCATACAAGTTTTTCGCCCTTACAGAATTTTGTTGGCATTCGCCATAAATAAGAAGCATATCGACTTGCTCTTCAAACGGATACATCGTACCGGATTGACCGATTTATCGATACTAATATTATCATGTTTATCTTATCCTGCAAACTTATTACAGTGTCCTTCAAACAGTGTTTATTCTCAGTGAAGTAAACGGTAAGCATTACGCCTTCCACTACTGTTTACAATACGCATGTTTCATTTACTACCAAAACCGCAAGTATTATCGCATTTCTCTACTTTCTATGACCTTCAATGACCTCATGTAATAGGTCGTTGAACTCGTTTTAAGATCCTCTATCATGATGCGGAAGCAAAAACATATCGATCCATTTCAAAAAATGGAGGTGACCTTCAAATGTCCGAAGTACCTCCACCTGCAAAAAAACTATTATCCTCACCAGATGGCCCCCTTCGTACTGTGCAATTTTATTTCATCAAATATTTCTGTGAAACTTATAGTCTCGAAGATATCTGAGGTGCTAATAGTTATTGCCCCACTCTGTATAAATTACTAAAACCTCAAATGTTGTATGAGAAAACAGGTTCAATTTCATGTGCACAATGCAACAAAGATTTCACAGAATGAAAATGTTCTTGGTTGAAAATGATGTCTAGATTGTGGAATTAAAATTGCTTCGAGTGCAAAGGGTTAAAAAAGATTAATTTTTCTCCATTTTCTTCAAATGCAAGTGCTCTTGAACGTGTATACAAAAACATTTGTTTGAATCCGTAGAATTAATTGAGTTATTGGAGTTTTAAGGATGCAACTCGTAGTTCCGACGTTCTATTCTAACTCATGTAATTTTGATTGTTTTTACTTAAAAAAAACAATTCATGTACTTCAAAGACCCATAACGGCGTGTGCAAGATTATAATGCCTTTAAAGGAGATTCCTGTCGAATGAAAAATCGACGACACGGAAACTGAACGTTCTAGAAACCTGGCCGCCATTCACCAGTCGAGAATTAAAGGTTATAGAACTCTGTCCTTGAATCTGTCCACGGAACAGCTCAGTCGAATCGTAAGGGATCTATATCATCAGTCCTTCGGGCGCGAACGATCGATACGTGTCTGGTTCACAGCCTCGACTAATGGAGACAAGTTACTCACTGTCTTGACATGTCAGGCGCATTTAATCGCCCTCGTGCGAGACTTTGTTTGTCTACCGATTCAATGAATCTTCCCGTCGATCGTAAGAGGCCCCATAACTCATATTTGGTACATTCGAACACGATAGTACACCCGATTCCATTCTTTGAAACATGCACATTCATTTTCGAAACAGTGATCTTGAATATCCTGTTTTCTGCATCCAATTTTGATTGATGTAACACTTTGTCTGCCATATCAGCCACATGTGTGATTGATGGAATTATTTATCCAGATTTAAAGATTATTTTTTGTCAGAACCACTTAAGTTTTTAATTTTCATTTTATTCAATAAATAATTCTACTATATCTACTATAAACTAAATAATAGTTCGTGTATAGTCATCGTCGCTCCCACAATCATGCCAAGATATACAGGGTGTTCACTCTATTACTAGCTATTATTTATCTTACAAATAATAAATATTAAAAAAATTAAACAGGAAAAAGTAATAAAGTTTTTTGCAAGCAACGTGATAGCGTATGTAATTTTTTTGTGTTTTAGAAATGAAGGTAAACTTCAATTTTAGAAATGCAATGCTGTATATTTTTTTAAATTATATGAAAACGTATGTCAAGACAAATTCAATCGTATACGAGACAATGACCTTCAAGGTCGTACAAGGTCGGAAATGGAACAACCATTTTGAGTATTTTGTACGGAATATTTTGTAAAGATATCGTTTAGGTTACACCGTTCACCGACTAGAAAAATAAAATAACGCAAACATTTGTATTAATATCTCGGACAACAATAGAATAGGCTACCAAGAACATAATTGATAAAGTCGAAATATCATTCATGCAGAAGATAGTCACATTGAACATTTACTGCAGTCTCGTTGACAAAGTATACTTACTTGCAAACGCTTTAGTACAAAATATTTAAAATGTTTCTTCCTTTTCTGACCTTGAAGGTCATCGTGTCGTATACGAATGAGTTTGTCTCTACTCTAGGTTTTATACGATATAAAAACTATAAAGCACTCTATTTAAAAAATTGATGGTCACCTTCATTTCTAAAAAAAGTAGTGCATGCTCGAGTTTGATGTGTTTGATTGCAATCAAATTTAATAGTTACTTTTCTATTCAGCAAATTTTAATTACCCATTCGTATTACCCCTCAAATGCATATAAGTGCACGGCAATAAAGTTTGTGTTAATGGTTTCCACCAAATTTTTCTGAAAATTTTTTACAGGAGCTTGAAAACAACACTAACGCATAAAAATATTCTCTTAATAGAATCATAGTAAATAGACTGTGGATCTATCTGCGAAATGAACAATTTCTAAGTCAATTCAGGAAACAGAGATTATTTAGAACAGTTGAGAAATCTGACGTAATATGTATTAGGTTGGTGAATAAGTTCGTAGCGTTTTATGTTTTCTTTTATTCTACAACGATTTCTTTGTTCTTTGGCAAAGTGTTGTACGTCAATCGAAAGAGCTCTTTCTGCTCTACAAAACTTTGATAATTGTTGTTCTGAATAACTTAATTTTTTATTATTTTACAAGCTTAGAAATGGAATATCCAGGAGGCAAAGATCAACATTTTCAACACCAGGTCGTCCACTGCGAGGCGTGTCGTCCAGGACAAATTCGCCATTTTTGAATTCTGCAAACCATTTCCGTGCTGTAGACTCGCCTGACACCTTCTCCGTACACGTCGCAAATATCCCGAGCGGCTGCGGCAGCTTTTTTTCCTCGATGAAATGCGAAGAAAAGCAGGTGTCGAAAATGTTGATTGTTGCCTCCTGGATATTCCATTTCTAAGCTTGAAAAGTAATAAAAAATTAAATTTTCAAAATAGCGATTATCACAGTTTTTTAGAGGAGAAGGATCTCTTTCGATTGATGTACAACACTTTGCCAAAGAACAAAGAAATCGTTGTAGAATAAAAGAAAACAAAACGCTACGACTTATTCCCCAACCCAATACTTGTGGCATTATTGGCGAATATAATGTAAACCAGTGTAGTAAGTAGCTAGTGACACTCAATATTGACCACATAATCGACATTAATATTTGCAAGATTCTCTTTCGCCAAAATGCACATCGAATGTGGTACAAGGTGCTCTAAAAATTTAAAATTGATAGCTGCATTAGATGCTGAGAAAAAGGAATATTACCCATAACGCAAAAAAGAATTCAAAAGTCCTCTCTACGATGAAGACGATCAGGATAATCATTCGATTAGCACGTGGAAGTCTTTAACAGCGTCAGGTGGCTACGCGTGTTCTAATCTTATCAGAAACAGGCCGCCAGGCTACTGCCAATATTTCAAGGATCAAAGTCTTAAGGAACCGTACTCCCCCTAAAAAATTCATTTTTGTAGAATTTATGTTTCTTAATAATAAGAATAATAATTTGAATAAACTTAATAATAATTAATTGACTTAAGAGGATATTCTTGTGCTAATGATATTTGTAAGATCTTTTGGAAATTTTTCATAAAAAGGGCTGAAAAGTAGGTAAAATAGACTGAAGAAGTAGGCGATAGTGGAGAGTGGACAAAGTGGAAGAAGGGGGTGAGTGGAGGAAGGGGGAGAATGGTAAAATGGATTTGAAATCCTGAGGGGACCAAATATCAGTACCTATCCTATTCTATATATCCTATCATAAAAAGCCAATTTTAAGAAACACAAATTATAGAAAAAAGGAATTTTCTCGTTTTACAATCCTAATAAGTTGAAAATAATGTAAGAATGTTATCAAATTTTTCAAATCTCTTTACAATATTCGATTTTACTAATTCAATTTTGTCATAAACACATAAAATCCGTATTGTAATAATAAGAAAAATAGATTTCTAGTGAAGGCAATGTTGTAATAGAAATGTTCAATGGGAAGCGTTGACAGAAGAATTTCTCAATTTTCAGTATCTCCAATATTAGCAGGGTTCGATAGTGTTCTGGCGTGAAAGCGTTCGCTGGATTCGTTCTATCGTGATATTATCCCCGGGTCGCAGCTAATCTTTTCCACCGCTAGGTCGAAGTACAAGGACTCTGTATTATCGTAATGGAGGTTGTAGACGGCGGAGAAGGCGATGAGAGAAAAAAGGGGGCCAGCAGGATGTCGGTTAATGGACTTTCCACTGCACGAATCGCTCACTCACAGTAGTTGCTGATTCAGCACTAAAATTACGTCAGGACCCATCGCTGCCACGGACACTTGCAGGTGTTGCAATCCCTTCTCATTTCTCCCTGTCATCCGTTCTCGTTTATTTATTCTACTTCCGATGTCCTCTCTTTCCAGGCGACTCGAAAAAATCAACTGAAGCGTCACTGACAATGCTGCCCGTTCTCTTTAAAAATACCGGGGCCAATGTTTTGTCTTCAGACTTAATTTACATTACATTCACATCTCTATAAATTTTGATTTAAGGGAGATAGGGTGACCTGTCCAGTGAATGCACATGATTTATATCAAACGAAACAATAACATTTATGATGCTCTCTTCATGTTGAAATTTATACAGTAATGCTATTGTAAGATCACAAATGTCTCACTAAGGAGATTTTCGTTCTTTTGTAAACTATGCAGGGTAAGTATTCAAAGTAAGTATTGTTATAACAATATCATTTGTATTTTAAGGTGATTGAATTATATTTATATTATAATTATATAATAAATTTGTGTAATTACTAAATAGCGTATTTTATGTAAATATTTATGACAAAAATGAGTAGGTGTAATTTGAAAATACTGTTATATTATTTTCAACCTATTAAACATATTAAGAAAGAAAATAAATTTCTACTTCGCTCCAGTTTGTTGCAATTTAGGTAGAATATTTTCATTTTGCATAAAGATCCGTTGTCTAGTAGTTATCATTCATTGGGTTACCTCTGTTTGTACAACTTTGTCTCACACACCAAACGTGGAATGTCTACAACATCAAACTGTCAAGCTCTCATCGATTATAAGTAGACTGCGAATCTATAAATAAAATAAAAATATTCTACATCGATTGTGAGAATTGTGGTTGAATGAAAATTGATTACATCCCTTAATAATTTTGATATATGAAAAACAATCTAACTAAATTCTTAGATTTTTTAATCTTTTACTATTTTATATTTACCTAGTCAATTTCTTCATGAATGCATAAAAATCCGCAGTCTAATCACAACCATCGAGCGAGACAGTCATCAACAACAGATATGATAGAATGACATATGCCATTATATTTATTACCAGTACATTAAAATTTATTTTCTAATTGAAACGTTTAAATGAAAATGTTCTGCCAGAGTACATAGGCTATCTTCCAGGCTAAACATCACACTGTCACAATAATTCATTACCTATCCAATTGCTACCGTTCCCCACGAGCACTATGCCAACTTAACGCGCAAACTTGAGGACGTCTACAAATTAAAAGAAGCACTCGCTGTAATTACTCTTTCCGCGGCCGGGTACGAGTCGTTTCTCCCGCTACAAGGTCCAATTAATTTTTTCACGGATCTCGCATAATTATTTGATCCGAGCTGTCTCCACGAACTTTTATTTACCTCTGTTTAGCCTTCCCCCGGAGAAACTTTTCAAGATGTCCGCGAGCGGCCCCTGTCGCTGATGTTTAAATAATAAAGAATCTGTCTCACTCTCTGCCGGTTATCTCGGGGAAGAGAATTAAATCTCATCCCGAGCAGGGGTAAAGACTGTGCTGGCTTTCTGCTCGACTTGTTCTGTAAGCCGTTCGTGACTAACGATTCCGGGCAAATCATCGCGCGGAATCGGCGAAGGAAATTTCGTTCGAAGGCACTGCATCGATCGAGTGCAGTCTCCCGCGTGGAAGATTTAGCCGATCGTTGTTTTTGGCTCCTTCTATTTCCTGTTCCTCCATTTTCCGGGCATTCGTCTTCGGTGCCGAAGCCACGTTTGTTGTTCGTGAAAATAACACAGAGCGCGGTCGAGGCGGAACGGGGCGGAACGGGACGAGGCACGACGAGGTGAGGCTGCGGGGACAACGGAGATGGAATAAGGTGAGTCAGTGAAATCGAATTCCGGAACAAACTTCCTTTTTCGGCTCGACTCGCTTTAAATTGTCCCCCGGCGGCTCCGAGCAATTTTTGCCCTGCGAAACCCTCTTTTAAAGCCTCCAGCAAACCTTATTGCCCCGATTAATCGACCGTGGCTCGAGGAACTTCTAGGGCGGTTCTGAGAATACTAAACAACAGTGTCAGGATTTCATTTGTACTACTGCACCCCGTGACAGAAGCTAGCATATCTTTACATAACCTTAAAGTTGGCCACCGTTATGCAGAACCCAGTGCTGAAACAACCAATAAGCAAAGTAAGCCCGCTCCTAGAACATCGGGAAACGGTGGGCAACATAGAAATTTTCTGAATTTTACATTTTGTACATAGTAATAATATTGTTAAAAGAAAAGTTTTGTTGTAAACACTTCTTAGTCAAATGATCGAAAATGCCTAGGAAATCGTACAGATCTACACTACATTGCGTTGAAGCGATCCTGTACAATATCACAACGTCCCTGTATATGGGACTCAACAATTTTTTAAGTGCTTAGGGACTCTACAAGTTATAATCCGGCACTGGCTATCAGGTTAACTTATTCTTTGTAATTGTGAGGGTTGGTAGGATTTTACCCTAGACCAGGATACCAACCTTCACAATTACAAAGATTGAGTTAAACACAGTAAGGGCCTCAGAATGTTGTTGTCTCCATTCTGCAACTTTCCCACCCAGAGAACAATTCTTGTATCCTAAAATTATTAAACCTACCAAGCCATAGTTTGATTTTGTCTTGTTGGTATTTTGCAGAAACCTACCAAACCACAAGATTATATTGAAGAAACATTATCTCTAGCTAAATTTCGGTCAATCGCGATCTCGACACTCTCGAGAATCCGACCCGTCTCGACCATCGAGATCCATATATTTTCGGGTTCTCGCACACCCCTAGCGGCGGTAACATATATAGGGAAAAGTTGTTCAGAAAGATGTCCTTGACAACATATTTCAAGGTCATCAAAATCGATGAGGAAGTCCCTAATGTAAATAATTACCGAATCTTTTTTTATAAATTTTAATTTTTTAATCGTTTTTTCAAGGTCACTCGTGTTTTTTAACATATATATACACATGTTTTGTTGTTGTATGTTATAGCAAAGATTATTGTGCATTCATCCATGTTTAATAGCATGACCTTGAAATGACCGTGAACTTAGAACTTGTAAATAAATACATTGTATCATTTCTTTGTGTACATGGAGAGTGAGAGAGATATGTATTTCGCCTCACGAAATGTATCTCAACGGTAGGACATCATTTCGAACATTTATTGCAGTAATAAATGTGATTATTTACAAATTCAAGTTCATGGTCGAATTTCTGTTCATTGAAATC
This sequence comes from Sphecodes monilicornis, assembly GCA_913789915.3. Taxonomy (NCBI): domain Eukaryota; kingdom Metazoa; phylum Arthropoda; class Insecta; order Hymenoptera; family Halictidae; genus Sphecodes; species Sphecodes monilicornis. The sequence goes on from OU565285.1 coordinate 19,286,736, forward strand.
TGAAACGTCGCTGAATGTAAGTTTTACATTAATTAGCAAATTTTAGAGTTCACGGTCATCTCAAGGTCGTGCTATTAAACATGGGTGAATGCACAATAATGTTTGCTATAACATACAACAACAAAAATTTGTATATATATGTAAAAAAACACGAGTGACCTTGAAAAAACGATTAAAAAATTAAAATTTATAAAAAAAGATTCTTCCATCTGATTCGTCTTTTGAAACCATTTAGATTACGTTAGAAACATTTTTTCTATTTTCAGAGGTAGAAGAGATATGTAGGTGTCCTGTTTTAGACGAAACATCCTGTATAAAAAAACCTCTCCAGGGCGCCAGAACTGATCTGTGTGCAGAGACATTTAATCGACTACGGCTGATGCAATTCCGGGTTCATTGCCGTCGTCGTGAAATGCTTCCGGTAGAGTAGAACTCCATTTATATGAACCTGTCGGGAGGCAAGTTGGTTCACATAATCGGGTGGTTCATGTAATAGGAGTCCATCTGTCTCTCATTGCTATGATGTTTCGCTCATTCAATAAAAGTTCAGTTAGCCAGGCACTGCTAACATTTAGTTCATATAAGCGGAGTACTACTGTATTCATATATTCTTTTACAACTTAGCGTCTGTTACAACGATGGGACACACGAGGAATGCACTATACAATACAATTCACACGTCTGCCACAATTGTGAATCTGGGTGAATCTGAGCAACCTGTGTTTACGAAGATTTAATGTAAACTTTTATTTTTATTACCAAGATTTACATATGTTTACTATTATTGTTGTATGAACATAATTATTCAATTTTGTATTGCAATTCAGTTTAATCAATACTTTGGTATACGAAAATATTGTGTTAATATTCAAATTTTTGTAGTAAATGTAATAAGTTTTGCGTAATCGTACCCCAAAGTCAAATATGATACTTTCCAGCACGGTCTTCATTTAGGTGTACCCATTTACACCTTGCAGTCGAAAAGTAACTGTTCCGTCGCAAGAGAACAAGACATAAGGCCCTTATTTCGGATTTATTTATCACGTCTTCGTGACTTGAGGCCGCTCTCGAGGACTAGGGAACCGATGCACATTTGGCGACCAGTCGAGCCATTGCCGGTCCTTCCTAGTTTTTTTTGCCTCCTCGAGAATTACGCGTCGCAAATCGATTACCGACGAAGGACATTCCCGACCGAGAACGGTTCAAGTACGGTTCTCGGGTTACCTGACTTCGCCCTCGAAGGCAGTCGCGTACGGCCCCACACTTTCCCAGGACAGGCTAGCTTAGGGCAGATCTAAAGGTCCGCAAGAATGTACTGATTGGGAAATGCATAACTCGGCAGAACCAATCAGTGCACTTCTTCAGCATAGCAATGGGTATCACCGTCTTGACACCCAGAGATGGAGGACCGCCTTCACGATACGACGAAGGGTCCTCCCGAAAACCGCGACGGTCAGTTAGTCGCATCTAGTCAGTCGCGATCGAACAGCCGCGATCGAACAGTCCGAATCGAGCAGTACGAATCAAACAGTCCGAATCGAACAGTCCGAATCGAACAGTCCGAATCGAACAGTCCGAATCGAACAGTACGAATCAAACACTTACTTCCTTGCACGTATCGAGACAAGGCAAGTAACAATACGGATCATCATGATCGGATCCGCACGCGTCTAAGGCAGGGCCTGCTAGATAGTCTTACTGACGATTCCTCTAGTAGGTCTGGGATGAAACGCTGATCTCACGAATTAACACATAACCCTAATCATTTGAACTAGTTACCCAATATTAATTTAGCGGATAATACAAACGGTGATTTCGGGATCGACGCGTCCATACAATTGGGCATTTACAACCTCAAGCGGGCACGAGTCAACCGCGCATCGAGCTCGAGATTCGCACCGTACGAACAGCAACCTTTAATACCTAGGGATTTCATAAACCTTCACAGTATATTACTTCTGTTGTCAACACGTGTAGCGACAATTCACGCTAAATTAGATTTCACACTTTCGAAAGCTCCCTAACTTTTCCAAGACGTTGCAAAACTTTCTATCAGTTGCTAACTGTTACGCATTAAACATCGTAGGATGACTGACAAAGTTTTGCATACTTACTAAATACACTACGAGACAAAATGATAAGACACACCAAAAATGACCGAGGTTAGGGATTCACGTTATATTTAATAATATTTCAAACTCCGATTCTGTTACTAATACGAAACTGAATTTACTCAAAAGATAGTCCCTCATTTTGGAACCAGAATCTTAGAATTTTCATTACACATCTCACTAAAAAATCTTCATATGAGACGTCATAAAATATTCTTAATCCTTTAATTATTATTTTTTATCAGTTGCTTATAAAATAATGCAGTTATATAGAAAATTATGGAGATGATTTTCAATTAAATATATTTTGATTCAAAAGACTTGGTAAATAATGTAGAAACAGATATTTAAGATTATTTTAAGAGATGGAAGAATGTATAAACATGTTCTAATTTTAGCGATTAAGTTGTGAATCATAACAAATGCTGATAACTGTAATTATCTTGAATAATATATTAATAATTATAATTCTCTACTTTGGTAATGAATGGAAAGAAGATATTAAGACTAATCCTACCGACCATTAAAAATGTGTACATGACTAGTATGTGCTCCCTTATAAAAATGGCATGATTGAATTTATTTAAATTTTGTGCCATTTTTAGTATAATGTATACTTGAATAGAAAAGTAAATAATTGTAAAATAATAATTCTAGTGGGTTCAGTGTTAAAGATAACAGAACGTATTTATGTTACTACTCAATAGTTTATGATCCAATAGTTCATGCAACGGTGTGTCTTATTGGGGAACATTGTGTGCAGAATAAAATGGAGTTCCTAATGAAGGTGCGGCAGTTTACTTCGGAAGTGAAATATTTTTACTGTCTCTGAATTACTGCGGGAAAACCGTGGATTAAGTAGAGTGGAATGGAGAGGAACAGGGGTAGATACGTATCCCCTTGGTAAGTGGGTGAATTTTTGCGGTGCCGCAAGGACCCGGAATGTGGAGCTGGCTTGGTTGACATATGTAGGGACTAGTTACCTGTTCACAGGCATAGCAATAAGCGCGATAACAAATTGCTTGTAAAGAGGTTGAACCCGTGCGAACATTTATCATCTCCAAGCCGGTGTCTTCGTAATGGCATGTTTGATAGGAATCATCGAAATGTATCTTACGTGCCATCAGCAACGTTGAGTACGCGACGAAAACAGGTATTTTATGACAAACCTAATTATAAGATTTCCTAGTAAGTAGTTTATTTACTAATAAAAATGATAAGATCCTAGTTCTGAAATAAACGATCACCTTTTAAGGAAATTTAGTTTCGTATTAGTTACTATTCTTTTTCATTATGTGCACAAATTAATTCGTGGTCCTTTCTTCATAAATTTCTTTTTTTTATGTTTACAAAAAAAACCCATTATTATTTACATTCTAGTTAGAAATTTTAATTTAAAACAAGGTTACAATTTGACTAATCGTGACAGTCATGAATTAATTTCTACACATTACATTTAAGGTAATTTTAATCTCCATTGAGATTATTTTACATTGGTTACGTATTCAAATTTTTATGAATTTGTTGTTCATTCATAAACCACCAAAATATATTTGAGACTTGCAAATAATGTCCATCATTTTCTACACAACTACATTGTTTAACACGTGACCAATGAACTCAGTAAAACATTTGAATTTATAACGAAGCTACAGTTGATTAATTTTTAGATCCACGAATTAACTTGTGCACCTAATAATTATAAGATTAAGAATATTTTATAAGCCTAATTGCAAGATTTCTTAGTGTGAAATAAAAATTATGTGACTCTAGTTTCAGAATGAGTGATCTTTTTAAGTAAAATTAAGTAATTTACTTTTTAAGTAAATTCAGTTTTGTATTAATTACGTATTCAAGGTTTAAAATATTAATTATAAGATTAAGAGTATTTATGTACCATCTACTTCAAAAGTTTCTTAAAAAATTTCAATTTACCTTGCGAAGACGACGTTTATGCAATACTGAAAGTTTCTACTTCCCTGGTTTAATATACGTTGTACTTTTGTCAGTTTTGTTAACTTCCTCGCTGTTATATCTGCTTACTTTTTGTGAAGTATTTAGAACATGCTAGACTTCAGGTATCGCAAAAATTAGAGAAATTAATGAAAATATACACATAATAGGAGATCTTTTATTGGTCTACAATATTTACACGAATAAGGTAATAATTATTTAATGCTTCCTCACATTAAAAATATATTTTTCGTTCAAATCACAAATATTTTTAACGCTATCTTGAACAGTATCACTCTTTTTAAATCGATACAGCTTATGATTCCAGAAATGAAATTTGTTAACACTTTTATTTTTCCAAAACAGAAATTATCATTCCAAAGGATCCGAGTGTAGATTTTAGAATACTGAAAGAATAATTCTTAAAAGACATGAGAACAAGATTGTATAAAAATATGTCGTCACAAATTACGGTGATTCGATTAATGCATTATGCTTCATTTATGCCTGCATCTATTTAAACATACACAGAGTGTTAATTTTAACTCGAACACCTATAATTTCCGCTACTATTAAAAGTAAGAAAATATAACTTTTCGTTATATTACTTTTTTATTCTTCAAACTGAAATTGATTTTTTCACCTTCAAGGTCACTTCAAGGTCATGGTGTGTAGGTCGTTGAACTCATCTTGACGCCGACTACCACATTGCATTATGAAAAATACATGTTAATATGCAAAAAACATACGGTGACCTTAAAAATACCGTTAAAATGACCTTCACAGGATTTTTTTTATTACTATCTGAGGCACGCCTGAAAAGCATGTACATCCTATTTAGTTATTTTTTCTTACTTTTAATAGTAGCGGAAATAATTTAGGTGTTCGAGTTAAAATTAACACTCTGTATATGTCTCTTTGATATGTATGTATATGGAGACATTACTGTAGTTAGTTTTAGACAATCGTGTTTGTGAGAGATGTACGAAATTCGCAGTTTAGTCATGACCTCTCGCGTCACTATGACAGACTGATGTCTCCCGTCAGCGCTTCTAACATAAGACAATATACTGTTTGACACAATATGACCCACTACAGATTTCCTACCTGTTACAATACAGACTGTTTCAATGTTATAAGTTTAGTTTGAATATTATACCTCTGGGGCTCCTGAGTACATCTTTGGGATCTCTAAAGACCCATCTAGGACTCTAAACTTCCCAAATCTCTGAGATTTAAAACCCTTCACGCACGACGTCCTTCATTTTGTAAATATTTCAAGTTCAGCGATGCAAGTGCTAGAAGTGATCTCCTATTTCTGGATTAGGTTTTGTAATCTTCAGAAAATCTGTATGTGCCTGGGTAAGTTCTGATGCTCTGGAGTACAGTTTATGATCTCTAGGTAGCCTACATCTGTTTCACAAGTCTGCAGTAGATCCAATAATCTTTAGATAGTGTACACCCATTCCATGATTCTGTAGATTCTATGATCCCCTAACCCCCGACCTAACCCAGTCAGTGTGCGTTACACAAGTCTGTGTTAAATCCTATAATATTTTGGGTGATCTGTATCCGTTTCATGGTTCTTGAGTAATTTCTATGATTTCTGCAATGTCTGCGCTCGCCCTATGAGTTTGGATTATGTTTTGTTATTCATAGAAATGGCCTTTCTTAATTTCTACCATGTCCAGGATTATCTTCGAATTTAAATAGTTTCTCGATGTGCATTGTACGATAGTTTGCTTTGTTATTCGATTCTATTTCTGCAATGTCCCCTAAGTTCGTAATGGCTTTCGCGATATCCAGGCATTCCGCTTAGGACCTATAAGTCAGACGTCGATTTCTGATCTCGATTCAATGTATATGAACGCACTCGCTACATCCGATTACGGCATAGACCAAATCGTTTATGAGCTATTGGACATGCTTTACGTTTGTGAATTTACATTCAAGCGGAAACTGTTTGAATCAAGCCCATTCCGTAAACCGAAGTAGCCGGCAGACCATTTCACGGAATAACGCTGCGTATGCATACCCCTAAAGTGGTATGTATACACTTCTGTCACATTTATCATCATTCTTACGTGTTGACGTAACGTGTCTTGTTGTCTTGCTGCGCAACGTCCTCAACGAACAGTCAATTTCGAGATCTATGCATATCAATAATATTAGGTTGTTGCATATTTGTAGAATATAAAATATATTTAGAATTAGAAATTCCATTAGAATCTACATGTTTATTATACATCATTTTTGGGTACAAAGCTGATCTTTAAGGTCTCACCATCCATTTTAACACTAAACCTACCAAGCACAAAACATATAAAAGTAAAATGCCCTATAGAAGTGAAAAGATTGAATTTACTTTAACTTGTTACAGTTTTCATTATAATCTGTGTTTAAACAAAGAAGACAGTTGAATCATTTCCTATGAAAGCGTTTTTATAATTTCAATAATTGTGAAATACAGAATCGGTCATTTCACCGTGGTAGGTTTACTGTTAAGTCAGATTTCTAAGTTTACTTTTAAATAAAGTTTATTTTAATGTCGATCTATGTGATTATGAAGTTTTTATACAAGTGGAGAAATAACGTATTGACTATCGTCACTATACACTATGTGATGTTTGGTCAAAGAATATTGATTAGTCGAACGCACTATTCTTCGATAGTAAAAACGACTAGAAATGGAGATCCTCATCTTGTAAATCAGGCCTGGGCGACTCGCTGGCCCACGGAACAGATGTTGCTGCTTCTCCTCTTCGCCTGCTCGGCGAGCCAGTCCCCACCACACCCACTCCGACTTTTCCTTCAGCACCGTGAGTAACCTGCCGCCGGTGTTGCACCGTGGGGGTCGTGCTGAAGGAAGAGTCGGAGTGGACGTGGTGGGGACTGCCTCGCCGAGCAGGCGAAGAGGAGAAGCAGCAACATCTGTTCTGCGGACCAGCGGCGCCCAAGCTTGTTGTAAATGAAGAACGTGATGAACCAAAAAATTCAATTTTTACCGTTAAACAATCCAGAAATTTGTAGTTCATTGACAGAATACGTTGATTAGAATAATACTTACTCTCATCCATAAATTTATTTAGAAAAAGATTATGTTTGTTTGACGTTACTGTTACAAAATTACAGAAGTTACACAGTTACAGATTTATATTGTACAATTGATTGAATATGATCCCAGACTTTATTCATAATCAAATAATATTCTGAACATATGTTACGACCCAATAATAATTATTATAATGTTTATGCAAACTTGAAATTGCCTGCATTAATTGCAAAATGCAGAAGTTACATATACATGTGTATTAGTTATTTTAACACTAACCGTACCACGACCGGTCGAATGGCCGGTTTCACATTTTTTATTTTGTAATTACAGAAATTACAAAGATGATTCTATTAGAAATTATTAAATCCATTTCTCCATTCAAGCACGTATTGTTATAAAAATTGCGCGATATCGAAATATATTCAGTCTTGTTATTTTTAGAAAACAACGTATAACAGTCACATTTTATGTTCGATACGGTTAGTGTTAAAAAGTCATTCAAGCACATACTGTAATAAAAATTGCACGAAATCGAAATATATTCAGTCTTGTTATTTTTATAAAACAACGTATAACAGTCACATTTTATGTTCGATACGGTTAGTGTTAAAAAAGTCGAAAATAAAAGGTATAACGGTGTTTTGAAATTCTCTCATTTTCACTGTTTTGCATTTGACTTATTTTAATTATAAATGCTTAAAATTCGCTGTCCAACAATTTTACACATTACTAATGAAAAATTTAAACTACTGTGAACTTCTACGTTCATTTCTGTTTCATCCAGAGGAACTTCGCTCTGTTGGAAATTTAAGCTACTGAATTTGCAGAAGTAATAGCCATTAATCATATTTTGAAACTTTAGCCATCCGTCTGGCTTGACAGGGGAGTATACTAGTTTCTGAATAATTTAGGTAAGTGGTCTGGAAATGTAAATAATCCGGACTGTTTCCTCAGTTTTCTTGGTCAAGAAATTGAAACTCGATGATCCTAAACTTCAAGTAGGTTTGTAAGGGGCTGAGAGAATTTCGTAAACTTCGACTAGTTTAACTGTAACAGGATAAGGTGTAAAGTTTTAATACACACTGACGGAAAACTTCAATTTTTATGTAAATATTCATAGATTCGTAAATTGAGAAAAATTAAACGGTGATCTGGCAAATTTTTGATTTCGTGGGGTACACAAATAATAATACACAAGGTTCTATTACAAAATATATGTATAGGCATTTCATTAATTAGTTTGTTTATCGATAAGTAAAAAATATCCTCCGAAAAATTGTGCAAGACTGAAAAATAACTAGTAATGTAAGGGACTGTAGTAAAGATTGAGACACGTTTTGGTTTTATAGCTATAAAATTTCATAGGATAAGAATTACTCGAAAAAATTTATACCGTTGGAAGAGTATAGTTGCCAGCTACATTTTCGCTCTAGAAAGTATGAAGATAGCGTTAACGGATAAAAAGTTATAGCCAATTTTCTGAAGGCAAATTGATTAAAATCGTATTAAACATCGCCATTTGATTTTTTTGTCTCACAGAGGTTCATACCATAATCATTAATGTCAAATTTAACAATTTTTATCGTTTTTTTATTTCAGAAGATTTTTCAATGCGTTATGATGGCCATCATGTTCACCACATATTCTGTAAACAGTGCAGTGACCGCCATCTATAAATTACACCACAACATGAACCGCAACAAAAAAATTCATTGTATACTAAAAGAGTGTACAACCAAGGGTAAACATTTTTTTCTAAAATGTTTTATACTTTATGATAAATATTCCTAAATATCATTTTCACTTGAAATGATCTGTTGAGAAAGTCCCCTTAAATCTGCTTCGAGAAATTGCACGCATTTCTGGTACCATCTGCGAGCAACTATCGCGACTCCGATGCCCGTAAGTTTCGTTAAACCTTAACAGAACCTCCTCCGTTCATTAATAGAGAAGCTCATGGTTTCGGTCGTTACCGCAGATACGGTCCTATCCTAGAAAATGCAACTCTATTCAGAGCGGCGCGGTGTTGTAACAGGGAGGAGTGGGCATTTAGAGGAAAGCAGCAGATTGCGACGGCGCTTACCACTCGGCGAATTTCTTTTTTTTCCGGAAACACCTTCGAGAATCGTGTAACGGTGGTATCAGCGGTGCAGAATGATAGGGGACAGAGTGTACTGTATGAAAATTCCCGTAATGCTCCCGAGAACGACAAAATTGTCCTAGATATTACTTTTCACGCTGCAAGCTATCAGAAGGGGAAGCGTCTCGTAATTGACATTCCCGAGAATGGCTATGCCGGAGCACTCTGAGGTGGAATGCACGATAAGAAGCAAATGAAACGAATAAGGAAGTTTCCTTTGGCGTGAGGGACGAGTGGGAGAGCGGGTGGTTTCACTATAGCCAAAAGGGAAAGTAGAAAAGAGGCGGCGATCGCGTAGGCCGAGTATGGGTCCCGGAATTACTTCGCTCCTCTTTCATCAACTTTGTCTCGACCCTCTAACCTTCTTCGTCGTCTTCTTCTTTTACCTATTCTCCCTCTTCTTTCCTTGACTTATGTGAAATGGCGAAGTGGTGCCCGACCACGGCAAGAATCCCGTGCATGTGAAAGAGAGTCTTTTCCTTTCAGTAAGAAACGAACGTTAGACGACCCAGAGATGAAAGCCGACGAACGGTGTAACTATTAGAAAGGATGAAACGCAGCGAACGAAGACACTGTGGATGTTCGAGAATCTTCAACATCAAGCGTCTCCAATGGCTGCCAATGCTACACGGTTTTTGGTCTACGTTTGGATTTTTATGGAACTTGTAAGTGTTCACCTTTCAATCTGAAAATCTGTTTTTTTTTCCTTTAACCCTCTTGACTAGACTATGGATTTTGTGCGACAAAAATTAGGACGATCTAATATTTTTTTATAACGATTATTGAAATTGTAAAGATGCATCCATGAGGTTCTCAAATTCAGTTCTCAGATTCATCAAATCTATTTCTTCTAGTACATATTATATAAAAATAGCTAAAAATTTGAATAGGCACATTCTAATTATTTTTCTAAAGTTTAATGTAAAATAGTGACTTTGAGTGCAGCGCAAACCTAGGGTTAAAACAGAGAAAATATTTCAAGGGCTAACGAATGCTATTTTATCATTTTCGACTTATAAAATGATTAAGTAATAAGTTTCTATACAGGGTGTTTAAAAAACACCATTCAACATTTATATAGTACAAAGAACATACTGTACTAAGTAAGAAAACTTTGGTAAAGACAATCGTTTTTGGGATATACGGTGTATCCCAAAAATAGTAAAAATCCTTGAAATGGGCAGTTCCTGAGGTTATTTAAAGTAACTTTTTCCTCCGCAAAAATGGCCGCTTCGTCAGTGTTAAGGAGTTATTAACGAAAAACCACGAACCAATCAGAGTGCGACTGCAGCAGACAGATTTTGGGTCGGCCAACGGCAACGCTAGCATCTGGCGACAAGATTTGCTACGCACGTGAGAACGATAAAATAATAAAGTCATTTTTCGAATTTGTAAACACCAGGAAAGGTTTTCTAGCCTAATCCCTGACATCTACAAGCGGATCTTTCAAATAGTTATAGACCTTCCGTGTGCCGCCACGATTAATTCTACAGTACAAATTTTTAAAATTTTAGTCACAAGCCTAAATAAAAAATTTGTAAAAAGCAATTTTTACCATTTTTTTCATAATTCTGACTGAATGCAATTCCTCCATAAATTGTCATTACTAGACTGCGGATGTTTATGCAGTTTTCAATTTTTGTAGACAAATTTTAAGAAAGTGGAATCAAATTAAATTTTATTTTCAATAGTAGATGACGTTATATTTTACCACGTTTTTATTAGCTCGCTTTCTTGTTTGTTTGTTTGTTTGTTTGTTCGGTACAAATCTTGAAATTGATTTTAAACTGACTTCCCGATGAGCTAGAGACTTGAAATTGGAAACGTAGCTAAGAACTGGTTGACAATGCAGTATTCAAAAAATTTTTTTTTAAAAAGTCTATCCGTTTAAGAGAAATAACAATTAAATATTTTTACCGTTATTACCGTTACACCGCGGTCATCGCGTTCAGCGATCCCCACTCCGCGCCACAACGCTTTCTACTTTACTATGCGTACGCACTCTGACTCGTCCCCACTCCACGAACCCACTTCGCCCCGACGGAGCTCAGTATATAATAGACGATCGGTAGTACATCATCGCTTTGTTTACCAAGTGGAAGAACCGTTACACCTTTCTGTTATAATTTCATCAAAATGTTTAAAATCGATTGAAATATACGTGCAAGAAGTAGGAGAGGAAGCCTTTTGACGTTGGGGAGCATGTATGATATAGATAATAATAATATCGTGTACGATATTAGAAATTAACAAAAATCTGTGTTTCAAAGTGTCAGAAATAATGTCCACAAAAAGCAGTTCTTTAATAATGATTTTCACAGGAAAGCCGCCAAATCACCAGATATGTCATTGCATATTTTGCGTTAAATATTTTCTTGAAAAATTTCACACACACAAGATTAAAAAGCAGAAAATAATTATTTAAATAAAAATAAATTTTTAAAAATACCACGTTTTTAAAACGGTCTAAAAAGTATAAAATAATAATAAATAAATAAAAATAAAATGGACTAAAAAGTATAAAATAATTTTTAAAAAAACGGACTAAAAAATATAAAATAATTTGAAAACAAAAACAAAAATTTGAAATTGTTAATTTAGAATAGCTGTGAAAATACTTGTAGGATTTAAAACGAAAAACGTAGGGCGCATGCAAGAGATAATTGATGCATGAATAGTTCACATAAATCACTAAAAATTTTATTGCTCCGCGAATGATATAAACTGTTGTGTGAGTTTTCTCAACGGCTGTTACTCCCTACACTCTTTACTATTATCTTGCGCCCCACGTTTTTCGTTTTAAATGTTACAAGTATTTTCACGGCTATTCAAAATTCACAATTTCAAAATTTTTGTTTTTATTTTCAAATGATTTTATACTTTTTAGTCCGTTTTATTTTTATTTATTTATTATTATTTTATACTTTTTAGACCGTTTTAAAAACGTGGTATTTTAAAAAATTTATTTTTTTATATTGTAACATTTATTGAAAATTTTCGTACGGCATAAATGCGTAAAGATCCGCAGTCTTATTATTATGTATCATCTAGTAAACTAATCTGTATAGCTTGGCAGAAAAACTGAAGTTGTTTGGTCCATTTATAAAGAAGTTATTGCGAAGTCTTCTTAATAACCTCCAAGGTTTCTCAGTGAATGAATAAGCATCTCGGAAGATGCGCTAAGGAAAGACATATGTATCTTTCGGTTTGTTTATTGTATGAGGTTCTTCCAAGTAGAATGCCTATTCGGCACACCGTGGAAGGGGTTGCTTGAACAACATTGTTCTTTTTCTTAGCCGTTCCATCCCCCGTTCCTGGAAATAGCGACGCGGATGCTCGTCGTGTTCGCCGCCGTTACTTTGTATGAGCATCCACGTAAAGGGGAAGTCGCGGGCGGGCTCGGGCCGAGGTATGGGCCGAAGGGTCGACCGAATAAGGGTCGACCGAAGGGACGTGAGTCGCATAGGCGAAAGACGATTCACGCGCTATTTCGCGATTTATAGGGACGACCTCCGATTCTACCTGGGACGCATTGTGCGACCGATTTGCGTGTATTTTGCGAGAAACTCTGCCGTGTACCGCGCGGACATTTTTCTGCGAGCCTGCGGATCAATTCTGTGTGATTTGTTCTGCCAGCTGGCCTTCGCAATTTGTTTCTATATCCACTTTGGAGGTGTTTGTTTTTTGTGTTATATTAGGTTGACCCAAAAATTCTTTTCATAATTTTCGTTCGTGATGTTGTTAGGCAACATGAACATAAAGACAGACATAAAAGAATTAACTAAATGAAGGGAAAAATGAGGAAATAATAAAAAGTTAACAAGTACATGTGCTCATGTTGCCTAACAACATGTATTCTAATTAGTATACTGCGGATGTTTATGCAATTTCAAATTTTTGTAGACAAATTTTAAAAAACTAGAATCAAATACAATCGTATATTCAGTAGTAATAGCCTTTGTTGATTTAAAATAAATAAAAATCATTGTAAGTTCTATTGCATTTTGTGTTCCAGCATTTTTAAAAAAATTTTGTACGCCAGAAATGCATAAAGACCCGCAGCCTACCAATTAGACTGCAAAACCTTATGCATTTATTGTGTTCACGCATTTTTAAAATACATGGAAGCTTGTATAGTACTAAATATTAATGACATTTCTACTCTATGCTTGGCATAAGAAATTGTTTAGTTGATAGATCGAATTCGTTCGTAGTCTTGATTTTTATGAAATGATCCACGAAAGTTGGATTTTGCATGAAGATCCGCAATCGAATTATTTATTTATTGGTGCCGCAAACCATGTTTGGTTTATATAGCATACATTAGTATAACACTTTAAAATACATAATGGAGTATAAATCGTTATATTAAATTAAATTTAAATGGACGGTAGACATTAAATGCTAATCTTATATCTTTTTTAGGAAATTAAAGATAAATATTAATGCTGTAATATCTCGCACGCTTAGAAAGAAATTAATGGTGTAAGGAGGGTAATATTTTCGAGCAGTTCAAACAAGTGTCCTCGTTCTGAATCATATTCTGGACAATGCCAAATAATATGATCAAGGTCTTGAGCCTCTGCTAATAAAACTCGAAGAATATCTGAATGAATTCGATCTTATCGCTACTTTGTATAAGGCAACGTAGTATATCGGTCACGTTTAATACTAGGTTAACGGAGCACTAATAATGATTATTTTTTTTATTGCTTTATAAAAGTAACAATGTGATTGTTGTGATATGTACTGAAAGAAATAAATCTATTGAATTACGTTTACATTTTTAACAATGATAAATTAAAGAATTTAGAATCCGTTATTTTGACGTATCCTGCAAATCTAGTGTTAGTGCTCGGTAGTTCTAATAAAATTCTAAGTAAAAATATTTATTTATAATGTCACTGTCGAAATGAACGTTAGACGAAAATAACGCATTCAATACACTGCTTCTTTAATAAATTGTTGCACAAATAGCATAGAAATGTAGATCGATATAATAAAGAACAAATGGAAATGGTCAATAAGTTATATTAAAATTAGAAAATAATTATAATTAATCAGTTTATTTAATCTATTGTGTTTTTGTGGTGCTTCATTAATCATTTTGGACAGTATTTTTAACAAAGTAGTGTTTAAATTCCGATATTGCATGCATTCATTTCAAATTTTTGTTCATTTAAATACTCGCAATTACTTTGCCCGGAGAAAGTTCCGATTTGTTTGCATTTTTCTTGACTTTCCCATCATGCGCACCCTAACAAATAATGCTTTTGCAATTGTTTAGGACCTCTAGAAAAGACATCATCACAGTATTTTCGGTGCCTGAGCTGCCCAAATTTAGGCCATTTTGTACCATCCTCCTGTCTTGGTTTCTTGACTTACACCATTATCATTAGACTGCGGATCTTTATGCAAAATTGAAATTGTCTGCATCAACTGCAAGAGACGGGAACCAAGTAGAAATTTCCTCCTTTCTCCGATGACTTCGATAACCTACGAATAATACATCCATATTTTGAAATTCTTTTCTGTTATAAATAAAGACTCATTTTTGTTATAAATGCCTAAATTCCGCAGTTCTTATTATCATAATCATCAGCGCATATCTCGAAGACAATTGAGTTTTCGGCTCGTGTTCACTAAAGCAGTATTTCTCATCGTCAGTACACAGTGTGCACTATGTGCTATGTGAATTTTTAATGTTTTTTTTAACATCCTATATAGACAGTGGAGATGGGATATCCAGGGTTCGCTTTCGCGATTTTCTCATTACTTCCAAGCACTCGTGGCGCGTCTTACATCCGTGTGCAGGGGACGCGTGATACTTGTATGACTATGACGACCCACCCACGCCTGATGCCTGAATGCCATCGGCCTGCGAGGCGAATGGGGAGGCTCGCTATCGATTTTGACATTCCTCTCGAGCAACTGCGTGTATGCAGGACAAGTTGAAATGAATTGGCGGGGATATGTTGAAGCGTTCCTAATAGAGATTTTCTTGTGGATTCACGATGAACTTTCGGGCGTTGTGATTCTAAGATTTATGGAACCGGGGCATGAAAGCTTTGAGCTACAAGGAGGAGCAACAGTGAATCAACACTATTTAAAACAGCGTGATTTTTTACAAATTAGACCAAAAGACTCGAGTATTGTTGAGAAGTTAGAAGGATTAGTGTACTAGTTGATGAGTGAAAAAGTTTTTCAAACAATTGCAATTGATCGAAATCGCGTAATAAATAGTAAAAGTTCATGTCCACAACTGTTTTAGCTGAGCCTGTATTGAAAATTTAAAAATTGTGTTTTATAGTTTCAAATAAAATATATGCATGCTGAAAATTTCATCGATACTGGTTTATGAGTTACAGATGGTTAAAAATGGGTAAAATTGCGATTATAAGTCGAAAAATAGTGATAAACTTCAATTTTTTTCCACTTTGAATCGTTCGTAATTCATAAACCAATTATCCAATATCGATGAAATCATCAGCATGTATGTAATTTATTTGGGTCTATAAAACACCTTTTACATGTGTGGTAATACTTAGGTTCAGCTGTTAAAATCTGGGACACCCTGTATATTCATCGAAATTTCTAGCTATCGTAAAGGAAATGGTACTTGATTCGTATTGAAATTCGTAAAATTGAGAAACGTTTATGAACCTCCATACGTTCCTCAAGGTGTGAAAATTCGTGCATTGACACTAGATTTGCAATTTCAATTCAAAATTCCTACTGCATATAACATTTTCTTTCCGAAATGATATCATGACTTTTGTAGCCATAACTAAAGAATCAGTTTTATGAACTTTATATTATTTTACATGTATTCGTAACAAATATATTTTTTGTTATTGACACATACCAGTACCAGTCAAAATGACTGGTGCATGTTTCTATGTGATGAAATGGCATTGGGGCAGCTACAACAGTTGATAAGTACTGTAACGTTTTTTCGGGACAGAATATATGATTCCGGGAAAATCATGATTCTGATGCAGTACGCTAGCGGCCCTTGGAATTGTATATTTACTTAGGGTTTTGGGCCGCACATAAGGTTCTCCTTGAGTCCCGGACACTTTGCTATCTGTAAGTGTGAACTCGATACTCGGGGTTTCTGAGTGTCTTGGCCGTGCTCGGACGACTCGCTTTTGGGCGAGTTGATTGAGTTGTGGCCCGTAAATTTCTAGCACTGGCCCTATTAAGCTTTTGATTAATTGATAATGTCTATAAATCTATTTTTGTATTACAATTAATATTATTCAACTTTTTTGTCATTTTTTAAAAGTAAATAAAGACTGGAAACACCACTAAGCACTTTTTCTAAAGACCAGTCATTCAGACTGGTCTTGGTAGAAATAGATATACTTAAATAGCCGGTAAATCTAGTGTTAACTTCTTTTAGATACTGTAAAACGTTTGATTTCTGTCTGTGTTGTAAGGTGCATTTCGTAACAATGTAACATCATAGATCAGTCATAATTTGTTTCCTTAAATCGTACAGCAAAAATTAGTGAAGTAATATTCTAGAATCCTTTATGAAACTATTTCTTAAATTTCTTTTATAAAACTAATTGAAAGAATTCAGAATAAAATCGATTTCACAGATACAGTATAAGATTTTAGTTTTACCTATTCATTGATTTGGGTCAAGATGAAAATTCCTCAAGATTCATCTCTGGATTTATACAATAAATAAGAATTTTACAATTAAAAAGCCCAGAGAAACATTCTTCCTGTGCGAACTTGTGTTCTTAATGAGGACTGCAAAACCTACACAGTAATTTTAAAATAAAAAATGTATTAATGCTATCGGCGCACTGGTTCGATCAATTGTTATTTAAAAGCAATTTTGCAAATTACCACATTAACTTCAACGTTTCGATCTTAGTTTAGATCATTTTCAATATACAATTGCGTCTGTAAATTATATGTTGTAATATTGTAATACATGTTGAGTTAGGTTGAATTAAGTATTAAATATTGCATTAGGAAAAGTAATATCCACTTACTTTGAGTAATTTTAAAATGTTTGGTTACATTATAATTTAATTTGAATGAAAATATGAAAACGTGGATAATTGTTGAAAATGTAATTTGTTTATAAACTGAAGTTTAATTGTAGTTAAATATTAACTCTGAAACGACATGATAGGATAACAAGTGTACCATAATATGTAATTATACAAAAACATTATCCTTTAATTGACAGGAAAATAACAATGTGGCCGTGACTCTTAATTAAACAATAACATCAACCCTCAAACGATGCAGAGAGGTACCAATGAACTCATGATGCTTAATTGTTAAAAAACATTAATCCTCAAATGACTGTATTCACAGCAATTGTGCTCGCAGTAATATTCTATATTTTTGATGATAACAAAATTCCAAATCTCCTCGAAAGCTGAATTACATTCTCAGAAACATGCACACTGAAACTGAACTAAACCTATTTCGGTAGGAATGCGTACCTCGAGGTAACTCGTGTTTTGAGTTCAAAGGAACCCAAATACGAACATTGTTTTAACATTAGAGAACTAACGATAGGATCAAAATTTCAGATTTCTAATTTTACAATTATCAAAGACATAAATGTACTTCTATAAGCATTTACTTAATAGATTAATTAACTTATACGTGTATTACTACACAATGGCAATTTCAATAAATGCTCCATTGTAGTTTATGTAATAAAATCAAAGCTAGTTACTTTAACGATTCAGTACTTCTAATTAGTGATGTGATCTGAATCACTCGAATCGCTTCGATTCAATATTTACGACAAAAAATTCGAATCGCTTGCAACATAATTCGAAGCTTAGAACTCTTGAAACTCTCGGACGTCTTGAAAGTTTTCATAATCTTGAAATCCTGAACACTGGAAGGTTTGTAAGAGCTCTTGAAATGTCAGCGAAGTATTTACACAAAATTCAATTAACGCTAAAAATATCGAACCGATAAATGAATTGGAATGTTGCATTGCGGAAAGCTATATTAATAGACATTCCGATTCTTTACAGTATTGGACAGATAATAGCACTAAATATCCTAATCTATTAAAATTAGCTCGGAAAATTCTCTGTTGTCCTGCTACTTCAGTTCCGTGCGAAAGAGATTTTTCTAAAGCAGGAACCATTCTTAATAACAAAAGAAACAGATTAAAAGATACCACCTTAAAGATGATTTTGTTGTTACATAGAAAAATATAGTTATTTTCTCATGAAACTAGACGTAATTAAATTCCCAAGACCTTCAAGATTTCCTAGATTTTCCAAGCTTCCAAGACATTCGAAACTTGCACGATTCTCAAAAGTACAACATTTATTACGATTATCAAGACTTTTAAAATTTTCAAGAATTTTAAGAATTTCTGATTTCGAATAAATATCGAATTGATTCGAAACTCCGCGGTGATTGATTTGTTCGAAAACTTGCAAGACAGAGTACTGTATGCCCATCACTACTTCTAATATGAAACATAACACTGCATTATTGCATTAGGGGTACACATAAGTAATATCGATTTTTCAAATTGTATAATCGTTGCCATCTTGTTCATCTTGTGTCTGACACAAGAACAGATATTTCTTAAACAGATATGGCACAGTGTCTACATGTATAGGTAAATAGAAATATAAAATATAGTCTGTATAAAATACTATCATTAACAATAGGTTTACGGGACCTGTCAAAATGACGCGATCTAATATTTTTAATTTACAATTATTGAGATCGTAAAGATACATCCATGAGGAATTCTTCAACAAATTTATTTCTTCGGGCATATATTATAAAAAGATGGCTAAAAGTTTGGATAGACACATTTTTGTCTTTTTTATAGATACAATAGTCAGTCACTTTTAGTGCCGCATAAACTTAGTGTTGAAGCAGAAATATATAAACATGGGACTTGAAATTTAGTTTTACTAGGGACTATAAAATTAGACGTAGGGTTATGCGAAGTTGTGAGTAGAAGAATCATCAATATCTTCACAGTTCCCTCTCGGCATCACAGTCTCCACATTTCTATACAATTTTTTCCTTAGTTTCCGACAGGTCTAAACCGCCAGATTCATGACATTCCTTTTTCTGAACAACGTTTACGAGGTTCGATGGAACGAAATGGTCGATAATATTTTTCACGGTTGCTCCGGCGTTTACGGTCAGAGCCAACGACAGCCAACCGTAAGAAATACGATAGAAGATAATCGACAGAAAAGAAATACGGCAACGGTGCGTAGATGCAACACTGCCGGTCGTGTCGCCGCGTTTTATAGTTGTTCTTGCGAGTCTGTCACCATTTACAAGGGACCACCTCTACTGTCGACGATTCGTTTGTCTGACAACCTTTTCTTGGGACAAGAAACGGAAGCGAACAGTGATTTTGATCGTGTTTACGAGGCCAACCTTCTTATTTTCCATTTGTACAAGTATTAACACTAAATCTACCAGCACCGGTCAAAAGACCGCTTTCAGATTTTTTATTTTACAATTATTGAAGTTACGAAGGTGCTTCCATTTTTATTGAAGTATACATTATGATAAAAATGGCACAAAATCTAAATAAACTCAATCGTGCCATTTTTACAAGAGAGCACATACTGGTCACTTTTAATGGTCGGTAGGTTTAGTGTTAAAAGCGATATGGCATGTTTTAACCCTTAGCACTCGAATGGCGACTCTGAGGCGCCAGTACAAATTTAATTAAAAACAATTATTCAAAATATTGTTTACATTATTAAATTTGTTTATATTTTATAAATTACTAAACATTTAAATATGGTATGTGGTACTATATCAGTTAGTAATACTCAGTCAGTATATGTATAAAATGAAAAAAATTATGTACAATGGAAATATTCTAGGTCAGAAGAAATGTTTGATTTTTGAGTTGAAATAGCTCCGAGTGCAAAGGGTTAATAGATTTTATTAGGTTGTAACATAAAATTGTTCAGCTACGTATATAATTAACTGTCCTCGAATTTGAACGATTTCGTTATGAGTAAACTGGGGACTTTTATGCAAAATATTATTAATAATTTTCTACTTTTATTGCAACAAACTGGAGTAAAATAGAAATTTATTTCCTTCCTTAGTAGGTCCAATAGATATTTATTTCGGTCCCTACTTTTAAGGTTTAATGTGTTTAAAACTGCAGGAAAGAAAGCCATACTAATATTTAAACTGGAAAAACCGTAGGTGAAGGATGATGAAGCTTGTCGAAACAAGGGTGCCCGAAGTGATAGCAAGTATACTAGATAAGAAACACACATGGGATCGTAACAGACGGAACTACTGCAAAGTTAAGAGACCCGGGAAAGGTGTCCGGGGATGGTACACTACAGTTTTTAATGACTGTTGCAATATTCACCAGACGAGCGGGACGGTGCTTTTTTTCAGGGTCGTCGCCAGGCAGCCCTCGCGATCAGGCATTGTTGCATCCCCCATTTCGCAACCCCTTGAATCGCCTAAACCTCTCCGAATAGGGGGGTTGAAAAATTCTTACGAGACCTTCGAATGCCACCGGATGCTTTAGCTAGGTAAGGTTTCCAAGCGAGCTCTCTTCCTTGTCTTTCTCTCTTTCTCTTGTTTTTATTCAGCACCCGTCGCGGATAATTTTTTTGCTATGGAGACACGGGTGTAATATTTCATAGTTGTCGGCGATAAATAGAGGGGCGGCGGAGGGGTGTACGCTCTTCAAGTAATGCGGACGAAATTGAAGGTGGCCTATAACTCACGCGAACCCGCACTCCTCGCCGTGATGTAAAGTGCTTTTAAACGCGGCCCTCCGTTCCGATGAAAAATATCCCGTACCACGATGATAGAGATCTAGTGTCTCGTGACAGAACGGGAACGATCTGACGGGTATCAGTCTGACGGCCGCGTTCGGAAAATACCGCTCGGAAAGTCCCTCGGTTCTGTGACACCTTGCAGGTGTGATGCATAATGCGGATTTACTGTTGGTCAGAAACATATCGACACATTGTTCTCGCCTGACAAGTTCCAGCGAAAAGATCGAGTATCGAAATAAACAGTCATTTTTCGTTTTTAGAAAAATTCTATCTGAAGTTATACAGTCAGTTATGTTTACATTTATTGGGTTGTTCGGAAAGTAATTTCGTTTTTCGTGTAGAGATGGTATTGCTTCTATTTATTATTACTTAACATTATTCTAAGTCGCAAAATCATTGTATATTTTCAGAACTGACATTTCGGACGTCATTTCGTGCCTTATAGAACTTTTATAATCTTTCAAGCATTTTTTTTGTCACCCCATCAAATATGGAAAATCAAGGTGAGCATATCCGTCACATTTTGCTGTTTTATTACCGCAAGGTTGAAAATGCAGTGCATGCAAGGAAAAAGTTGTGTGCTGTTCACAGAGGGGATGTGCCATTGGATCACCATTTATTTCGTCTTCTTCAATACTTTTTAAACTGTGTAAATATCATTTTTAATGAACGCGTCAAAAGTGTAATAATATGACTATTTTTTCTGCTAATGAAACACAGGTATTCTACGAACACCTCCAAATTGCCAAAAAGATGGCAAAAGATCGTGGAACAAAGTGGTCACTAACATTACCGAATTCATAAATAAATAGTGAAAAATCGTTTTTCATTTTCCCTTGGAAAAATGAAATTACTTTCCGAACAACCCAATACATAATCACACTTATGATTCTATTAGGTGTAGAAATACACTCTTTCCAATTTTTATGGATATAAGTTTCATTAAAAAATGATTATAGAAAATTTGCTATTAGGACTAACGGTTTTATTTTAACTTTCCGATAGCCTCTGTGTACTAGTAATGGACTAATAAAACTAGTCAGTGTAAAAAGTATTCGTGCACCATTTTAAATTAGACCAAACTGCTTGAGTTTTTTTTGAGATGTTAGGAGAATTAATTCACTAGGTAATGTGTAAATAATTTTTTAGAAAATTGATGTAGCACGCAATTGCGAAGTAAATGATCTGCGATAAGAAAGAATGAGTGACATAAGATGAATAATGTAAACCAAGTCTCATTTCTTGATCGCGAGGACGCCGAAATTGAATAAATATATTTGAGAAATTAATACATTAAAGTCTAAATTTTTAACAATGTCAGCACTACAAAAAGCATTCTAGCACCATAACAATAAAGACAACATCGAGAATTACAAAATTTCCAGATTCTCGTTATTAAAGTCAAAGAATGGTTTGGGCAGGGGATTCATCTAGCGGGTGAATGTTCAAAGAAATAGTTCTATGGACAATGGTAGCAAAGTATTGGGTCTTATGGGATATTGGATTGGACGTAATTAACTAGTACTCAGTAATAAAGATCTAAATATAATGTTGCACAGTTAAGGGTTATGTAAAAGATAGAAATGTACTGCTTGAGGCGGGTGCGAAGACTGTGGCGTTCCTTCGAGCCTCGTGGAAGGTGCATCAAATAATTGCTGGGCGATGCAGTCGCAGCGCCTATTCGATAGGTTGTAATTTTACGCGGTATATGAGTGGATTGCCAACACAAACAAAGTATAAAATAGAGATAAAACGGCGGACATGCAGGAAGGAGGGTACTTCGAGATCTTCGGGAGGCATCATGAGCGGAGCCAAGGAAATGAATTACAGAGAGTAACCGGGCCAGATAGAAAGCGAAAGAGAGAGAGAGAGGGGGGGGGAGAGGTCGGTATGGTTAAAACGAACAGAAACGAGTCCTTTGGGAAACACGAAAGGAAGGGAACTTTCGTCCGTCCCTTCCTGGGCCGAGATCCTCGGGGTCTTGTCGTGCAACAGGAGATTAGAGCTCGGGAATTCTATGAAAAGTATATACTTCCGGCGTATCTTCTTCTGTTCTTACTGCGCCGTTGGTTTCCGTGTTCCTTCGACGTGTGCGATCTGATATAAGGCGAAAGTTGATAAGTTTATGCGAACTGTACTGCCATAAAATGAGTTTAAAGTTTCGTCCGCGGCATGCTTCAATTGTTTCGTAGGCAATTTCGTTCTGCGTACGATGATACGAAACAGAGGAAGAATTTACGGCAGAGTAAGTTACAAAAAATACACAGGAACCAGCACAATCGGAGATTCAATTAAGCGCGGCGTATCGTTTTTATTCTGACGCTTGAATTGCTATTTCGACAAATCGATCTGCGAAAATGTTGAACGCACACAGTATGCGCAATTTATTGAATACGAAGCAAATCGAGAGTTTTAAAACGGGTTTTGTCCGATCCTTTGTACAGGCGAGAATAACAATGATTAATCTACGATACGTTGCGTGGTTTATGTTAACGAAAAGTATTGTATATTGGGTTTTTTCAATTTGTATGGGATTTGAAAATATAGGCTGCGGTTGTGGTAGAAACAATGCATGTTGCTTTAGTGAGAAGAGGAAAGACGGTTTAAGAACAGATTTAAGCACTTTGTAGCCTGCTTGTATATTATTAATTTCTAAAACAAAGTAATTTGCGAATCTACAAATACAAAATTTTTAAAATACAAAAAAAACATGTACCTTACTGAAAATTAATAATACTTCATTTTTATAATTTATATAAAGATTCGCAGTCTAGTTATTATAAATCTCAGCACGCTAACGCATCTAGACATGTATAAATCTTTACAAAGTCTTCATGAATGATGATAGAGAAAGAAAGAGTGGTGGTATAATGAAAGTAGCTGTCAAATATTCCAGCATGATTTTATTTTTAGTAGGGAAAGTGGGGGGCTACAATTTTAATTCCTTCAATGGAATTATAGTGTGGAATTTAATAATCTCATTCTCAAGCTGTAAATGTGATTCACGGTCCCCTTTCAGACGGAGCCTAGACAAAGAACGCGATAAAAGGAATATTTAGAACAGTGGATAAAATTAATTTTTACGCTGAACCCCATGTCAAAAAGTTGCCCTGGACTCGTGTAGACATTATTACGCCGGCGCCGCTTATCCTGCCATATGCTGGAGCTCACGCCAGGACGACCATGATCCTGCGTCGCAGTTCGCTCTTCTCGCGTTTGTGCTCATGAGAAAGTATGCCACGAATTTCCATAAGCACGGAATTTTTTAGATTCGTTAACGAACTGACTACGTCTACTGCGCGCCACATGACTTTAAAAGCGTGTAAAAACTGGGGTTTTCAATGTACCCACCGTCAAAATACGCCAAAATTAATTATATGCTAATAGTTATTACTAGACAGCAAATTCTATGCATTTATGCAAAAATGAGTAAGTGCAATTGTCAGTAGTAAACAGATTGAACAAATTTCAGAATTTAAATATATTACTCACGAATTATTAAAATTATTGAAGAAAGAAAACAATTTTTATTTGACTCTTGCTTCTTGCAATTAATTTACGAAACTTTTATTCTACATAAAAATCCGGTGTCTAGTTATTAGGTACATGTAAATTTCGAGTCTTTGAATGTTTATGCATAATGACTTGTAATATTGCAATCTTGGGTCTTTTAGTGCAATTGTCGATGTATTTAAACAAACAACTTCTTTATTGATTGGCAACGAATCTTGTATGGCGTATATAATTTGTTTTGTACTGTAACCAAATAGCTTCACTTAATAAAAGATATAATTTCCAAACTTATTGACATGATTAAAATACAAATTGTTTATATTAGAACATGTTATTTTCTTTCAAAAGCGTCAATTAATGAAATAATTCGGTATTGAGATCATGGAACTAAACATTTTTATTAATATTAATCAATAATCTCTCTCAACAGGCTACATACAAGAATTTAATTACGCTTGCACCCCTCTCGTTCTGTTCACAAACTCCCCGTTTGTGCAATCAATATTGATGTAATAACGACAAACTGCTGATATAATACTTAATAAAACATCATCAATTTCAGGAACATAATTTAATGATATTATATTATTGTTCTCAATTTTAAATATCGTAATTAAGATAGGTGTTAATTGCAGCACCAATATTTCATTGTTTCAATATGAACGCTTTCATGCACTAGGTAATGCATTATTGCATAATATACAATATATACAGGGTGGTCTCAAAGTCACTAGACCATTTAAAAATTAAATAAACCTTTTATATTTAAAAAATCATTGTTTTAGAAACAAATTCGAATTTTCTATAGTCTAGTGACTTTTTGGCTACCCTGCACTTATTATGCAGAATATTTCTCTACCAGCTTTGCAAATTGCTGAATCGTCGGTGTTGCTGCAGATTTTAACATTACTCCTTTGACAACATTTTAATGGTTATGTAACCTGTGTTTCCAACGGTGAATGAAATAAACTATTTTGTCATATAAGCTATTGTGAAATAACACTTTATTCAAGCTACCTACTTTGAATAAAATAAGAAATTCTAAAATTTCAATGATTTTTCAAATAGCAGCTTTTATTAACTGATGTTATGTATGTGGTCACAGTATAAAACAATTCATATCCAAAATAGTTTCCTCATAAGAGATTTTCACAGCACCCGCTTCGAAATGTAGCTTTCCAAAAATCGATTGCCCCACTTTTAACAATGCAATGTATTAACGTTATTAATGGCCCTAACAAAGTACAGATAAAATTGATGAAAAAGCTGGCCCAAACTTGTTTTAATGGGCTTTAAACAAAAGTGCGGTCTCAAATTTTCAGTCGAACCATCGAAACTGAAGTTCATCAAATATCTGGAAAACGCACGTTCGCATAGGATGGTCGAAGTGGATTTTTCGAGTGTGTTTCTGGAGTGTCATTAAAACTTGCCGCCACTCGAAACTTTCTGCGAGCGAAATTTTTATTTTAATTTATCTAATAATTCCGGAACGGATTAACTCCGATTCGTAGCCGATTTATGATCGGTGCGCATAATTAAGTAAATTAACGTACTAACTGCATACAATTTACAGTCGCGTATTGCACTTTCGCGGGAAATCGAGTTACTAAGCGCACACGCCTCCCCCGCCCCTGGCTCTAACCAATACTTTAATAAAACGTAAGAAGATTATGGCCGACGGAATATAAGAAGGAGCATTCAGAAGTTGGTGGAAAATAATGGAAGGGAAAGAGAAGAAGCTGGTGTATGGACAAAGGTAAACGATGGGGAAAGTGCATTCCCCCTTCTCTATCATACCTTACGAAGTCTGATCATGCGCTCGGCTCTACTACTGAAATATCTAGCCGCGGCACTGTGTACCCGCGTACGCATAAATTACCTTTCAGCATTCGATATGAAGCTACTGGCTCCACCGACGTAAATTACACCTTCCATAAAACGCGGGAGTGATTTGTGAATTTATCACCCCGGTTTTATCGATTCTTTCCTGCCAGGAGCCCTGCAATTTACGTCTCCGATCGACAATTGATTAATTGACATTCTTTTAAGGAGACGTACCTCGTTAACTGGCCAGCAGGAACGTGATCTTTAGACATTTTCCCTGGAAAACTTAATTAAAGCTCTTTTTAAACGAGTGGTTTATTTAATAATACTTACATTGTATAACTTGTAGTAATTTTGCTGCTGCAAAATCATAAAAGTGCGTAAGTGACAGCCTCTCTCTTAGAAGTTATTTTTTAACAGAACTGCATCAACTGAAATGAAAAATGAATGTAGATTCCATAAATATAAAGTAATATATAATTTAATCTAGGAGAAAACTCTTTTTTAATTCACGAGAAATTTAAACATTACAAAATCGAAGATTGGGTTTCAATCTTAGTCACTTGTTAAGATTTTACAGCAACAAAATTACTACAAGTTATACAACATATGTACTTTTAAATAAGATACTTGTCTGAAAAATAAGTCTTTAAAAATATCTAAAAATCACATTTCGGGATCTTGCACGATAAATAACGCAGAATGATGGTATCACAGTGGCGCAAGAATTTGTGTAAGCGTAAACGTGATCGATAGCTTTAAGAATCGCATGACATTTTAGGATAAAGTGTCAATTCTTAGTTTTTGTTGCAATTTATAATTTCAATTTTCAGGAGTAATACAGAATTCACTAATTGCATTCGAGTACATATCGATTATATATACATTCTAATATATGTGTCCTAGTTGCAGTATATCAAATGAAATAACGTGACATAGATCTTCAACATGCGCAGCTCTATTTTACGTATTCAGCATTAATGTGAAGCATCTGTGATTAGGTTCTAAGCGTATTTCGTTCTCGATAGCTATTATAGAAACACTTCAAATGCATTTAATAATTCCATTCATGAATTTGGTACTTGTAGTGAATGAAACATAACTAGATACTTGAGCATCGCCCAATTTGAAGTTAACCAACCTTACTGACGAATAGTCTACAGATTTTTATAGAAAATACAAATTTTAAGTAGCTCTCTTACGTAAATCATTTGACTAAGTCGACAATAATTCATCTATTCATTTTTGTCATGAAAACTGCATATTAACTTTATATTATTCTTTCGCTTTCCGTTCATTGTAAGTATGTACAGTGCAAGCTTAATCTCAATGTTGCACAATTTTTTTCTATTACAGATTCTACCTAAATCTTTTACCATAATTCTAGCAGTCTTTTCGTGTCCTTTCAAAAGAGACAACCGAGTTACTGATTTCATCGTGTAAATCAAATGCGAAACAGTAGAAACATTCGAAGAATTTAAATTTACCTTTCATATTATTTCCAATTTATTACGATCATTAAGAAATAAAATATTAAGGTTTAACTGCGTTTTGGAGAACTCTTTTTTTCAAGTTTTTTTTATCCAATCTCATAGATTTCGACGAGAAAACACTGAAAATGGAAATCTTATTGTGCGGAATTCAATGGTTAAGAAGTTATACGCGTATAAAGTTGAACACTTTTAAGCCATTTTAACCGGTTAAAGCGCCGCCATATTGATATATTTGTTAGGTGATGCACATAAAATGGGCTAAATATTTCCGAACAGATCCGTTACATAGCAACACAAACACGTACGTAATAATAACACATTTACTAAATCAAAATGCGAAACATTATAACATGGTCGGGCCGGCCTTCTCCGCTCCAACGACGACCTAACCCCAAACCATCTTGGACTGTACCTTCTTTTTGAAATCCTGTATGTGATTTCATGATTATTGTTATAAATTATCATTTCGCACCGATGAGTACGACATTTTTTAAATTTACAAGTAATTGCTTCTTCTTTACTACTTGGCATGTCTCTAAAATTAAAATTTCTAATACTTGAACTAGCCATTTAAAAATCAACAATAAACTTATAAATGATTAATTTGTGAAAAACACTTGAAATTTCTTATGTTTACAAAATATGTGTAACTACTGAATTGCCATCTAGCGCATACGCTCAGTACTATTTAGCCGATCCCGCAAATATACCCTACTATCTAACACATGTGCTCAACACTCATGATCTATCCAGCCCACGCGCTGAACAGACCTACCTACCTCTATCATTTAACAAATATCCAATATGGCGACGCTCTAACCTGTCAAAAACGCTTAAAACTGCTCATCTTTACACGCGTATAACTTGTAAACCATAGAATTCCTAACAACCATACACACATTTTCGGAATGTCTTTATCGATATCTACAGGATCACATAAAAAAAAGTTAAATAAAGTTAAGAACGCGGAGTTCTTCAAAACGCAGTCGGGCCAAAATTAATGTAGCTCCCGTATCTCAATTAATGCAGACAATGCTCATGTCGCATAACAATCCACAGTCCACTGATGAGACCAGCAAGCTACTCACATGGAGAACAGGCCAGCACAAAGTGAAAATAATAATAATAATAATAATAATAATAATAAGCGAACTGCGAAAATTCGTTTTCTTCAATCACTTCAACCAGTTGAAAATAACATATTAACGTAAAGAAATTCATTTAATCTCTCTACTATTTTAAATTTCACCGACACATTTTTGGCATTCATGCATAAAATCTATGGTCTAATGATAGGCACACCAGCATTACACGCATTCAAAGAAAGAACAAAAAGGTATCGGAAGAGCATCGCAGTTATTAAATCTCGTCCGATGAATTACACCATAAAAGAATATCAGGATCGTTTTTATTCTACTTTATCTAAAAATGCTCAGCGCATAAAATGCACAATGGTTTTACCGAAGGAAAAACGTACTCCACGAGTCCACCAGGCAAAGAAAAAAGGTTTCTCGTGCATTCCGGCGTTAATAAAAACAGCGGACCGAAGAAATTTGATCGTTTTTTGGACCACGTGCGTGTGCGTGTGCGTTTCGCTTTTTTAATTTAAAGTACACTTCGTCGTGGCGTTTTATTGCGAGGCTGGTCGCGATAAAACAGAAACGGCTACGGCCGGTATCACTTTTGGCACGACACCAAGCCGTGGTGTTATCCGCGGCAGCGTGCGCCGCTAGACAATAAAAATAACAATAACCGCATTGTTGTATAAACTTATTAGAACGTCGTGGCGTGACGTGGTATGGCCCGGCGTGGCGCGTATCAAGGCAACACGCCGTTGTCCTGGAACTTCTTCGCGAGTAGATCAAGAGGGGTTGAACGGCCCTGCAACTTCGCGAGCCATGAGCACGAAGAACGAACGAAGCTAAGGCCACTCGTAACTTTCCGGCGAGAACTTCAAGGGCCGAATTCGATAAACAATAAACTTGCCAACGGGTGGCAACTTCGTACTATACTCACACACGGAAATACTTTCGTAAGTAACAAGCATCGTTTGAACCCTTGGACAGCCGAGTGCGCAGTCTTCGACCGCCATAACGGTAATTGCGAATTTTTGTAATGTCTTGTCTCGTCCCAGAAGTTTGTATTGTTTACTGCTCTACTATTAGGTTGTTACGTAAGAAATGCCGGTTCATAACAGTAACTTTATACAAACATTACTTTTGTCGAAATGCAACTTATTGATTAATACGTTAAAATCTATATCGGAATTAGTGGTGTGCAAGAACTCAAAAATAACGAGTCGGGACGGGACGAGAATTTTTTTTGAATTCTCGAAAATTTCGGAATTCTCGATTACGCCGAGATTCTCGAAAATTTCGGGATTCTCGATTACGTCGAGATTCTCGAGAATTTCGGTATTCTCGATTAATTTGGGATTCTCGAATGTTTCGGGATTCTCGACAATTTTAGGGTGTTCAGTATTCGATTACCGTTATGAGACTTGCTTCAAAATCGATCGCAGTATGAGATTTCCGATATTTGAGGAATTTCCGAATACCACATTAGAAAATTGATTCATTGAATCTTCTTTTTTCTTCCGTTCGAGACTTTCGAGAATCTAGAAGCCATCGACAATCTCGAACATTTCCGGGAATCTCGAAACTTTGGAGAATCCCGAAACATTCAAGAATCTCGAATATTTTCGAGAAATTCGGAATTTTCGAGAACCCGACCCATCTCGTCTCGATGTCTTCCCGACCCGTCTCGACCATCGAGATCCATACATTTTCGGGTTCTCGCATATTCATAGTCGGAATTGAATTTATAAAACCATATATCATATATAATTCATATAATATAAAAAAATGTTCACACTGTCTTGATAGATTTAATTGAAACGAATTAAACAGAAATAGGGTGAGCAAGTCTTTTGCTCATGCACAGTAGTATGTTTGTATTTGAACTTATATAAAAAGTGAACTGGAAAGCGAGTAAAAATTGCTCCGCGTGTAACGTGTTAAAGTAAGCACCCTTGTCATTATTTTCAATTCCATTTTTTATGATAATTCTGTTCCTGTCTCAAACCGTCTGATATTCGTATTTACGGATCATATATAATACACTCGGGAGAGTGTACTCGCGACAATATCGTAACACGCAGTTCATGCGTCCAAAGCCATGCGTGTCTACGAGAAAAATTCAATATGGCGACGTTGGAACACAAATAAATTTGTACGATTATTTTTCTTTTGATTTATTCGGTATTCAGCTTCATTCTTTTATTTAAATGTGACTTCTGTAGAATGATATGGGATGTTTCAAACCATACAGGGCGTGGCAAATAAAGTGTTCCGAATTTTTTTCTCAAAATCCAATGTAGATATCGACATCATTTGTTTTTTTTTTTTAAACTAAACGATCCTAGGAGGCTAATCTCTTTTAGTATGCAATATATGTTTTTAGAACACCTGCAAGAGATCTTCTAAGATTTTTTCAATGACAGGTGGTACTCATTTTTGTCATTGTGTTAGCTATTACTAAACGGAATAATGTTTACTTGAACCATTTTCTTTTGTTATGCATCGATCATTATTACTTTGATCATTTCTTTGAAAACTTTCCCATTTTTTCTGTATTATATATTTTGTTTCTATACATTTTTCATGTATATGTAAACATTCTTTAATAAGTATTGAATATCATTTACTTCATTTACAAAAAATAGAAATAAACTTACAATTCGCGCTGGAAATGGAAATTCCATTTCATTAAAAATTCCGAATTCCACCGCGAGGCAAAGTAAAACAGAAGTTATTGATATTGTGTCGGAGTGTGCAATAATAGCACCTGCTATAGAAACCTTATCATAATAACATTTTTCGTTCAATTAGCAATTATATGGATGGTTCCAATAACTGAAGCAATTTTACCGATTCGTTATGACATTCAATAATAATATCCATCCGTTACGTTCGCGTAATGCAGTATGTGGGTTCTGTACATTGTTATTGGCGAACGAAATAGTCCAATATCGTTATATGTGCTCAACATATGTAGACATAGCCAGATTGACCTCCTCATTAGAAATACATTATTGGCTGTTTTGCCTGTGGAAACGAAAGATGGAAAATCGAAAGCTGTGAGAATACAATTCTCTCACCAATTTAAGAAGTTCATTATTACATATTGCTTGAATGCTGTTCATTAATACCTGGACGGATACATTCCGTAATTCGAATACGAATATGATTTTATCATGCTTAATATACTGAAATGTAAATCGATAAATTTTAATTTATTGAAAGGTACTATAATTTTATTTTATTACCTACAAATTATAAATTTTATATCTATGATGAATAAACTAGACCCAGGAAAACATTTTCTTCAGGTATAAAATTTATATTTTTGTCATGTTCTAGTTGTATTATCGATTTTTAGCATTTCTAACTCCTCGTTGTTTATTCAATAACACTATTCTTTCACTTCAATTGTTTTTGAAATGTTTTATAGTATTAATATGAACATGAGGATTTACAATTTTGCTAAAATATATGTTTCGGCAAATTCGCCATTTATGGTACACAATATTGTTGATCCATCCTATACTTTTTAAAAGTTTCGTTTTTTTGAATTTCATTTTGTCTTATGCGTCAAAATAATCTAGAATATACTAGGATATACTAGAATATACTAGGGTGTACTAGAATACACTAGAATATACTAGGATATACGAGAATATACTAGAATATACTAGAATATACTAGAATATACTAGAATATACTAGAATATACTAGAATATACTAGAATATAATCGGATATACTAGAATATAATCGAATATAATCGAATATACTAAAATAAACTGGAATATACCAGAGTATACTAGAATATACTTGAATACTCTTGAATATACTAGAATATACTAGAATATATTTGAATACTCTTGAATATACTAGAATATACTAGAATATACTAGAATATACGATTGTATACTTGAATATACTAGAATATACTAGAATATGCGTTTTTATAGTTGAACATACTAGAATATACTAGAATATACTAGGATATACTAGGATATACTAGAATATAATCGAATATACTAAAATACACTAGAATATAGCAGAATATACTAGAATATACGATTGTATAGTTGAATATACTAGAATATACTAGAATATACTAGGATATACTAGGATATACTAGAATATAATCGAATATACTAAAATACACTAGAATATAGCAGAATATACTAGAATATACGATTGTATAGTTGAATATACTAGAATATACGATTGTATAGTTGAATATACTAGAATATACGATTGTATAGTTGAATATACTAGAATATACGATTGTATAGTTGAATATACTAGAATATACGATTGTATTGTTGAATATACTAGAATATACTAGAATATGCTAGGATATACTAGAATATACTAAAATATGCTAGGATATACTAGAATATACTATAATATACTATATTATACTAGAATACACTAAAACATACTAGATCATACTAAATCATACTAGAATATACTAAAACATACTACAATATACTAAAACATACTAGGATATAGTCGTATATACTAAAATGTAACTATATTCTAGGATTCGATCACTTTTTGGATCCACTGTATTAGTTTAAAAACGTCCATGGCATTTTGGCGTCAGGACACGTGTTGCACATAGAAAGGAGCACTGTTAATCTAGAAAATATTGATTGGTAGTAGGAAATGGTCTTTGAGTCATGTTCTATTCGTTCTGAATGGCTCGAAAAATTTTATTAAAGACTGCGTGGCACAGACGATCGTTTCCTTCTTGTCAGCGGTACTCGTCTTATTCGAGGAAGCTGAAGAGCGAAATAAAGATCTGAAAGGTGATCAAAGGATCTGCTGATGGCCGGTAAAAGGGAATCTCGATTCTGAGGGATGAATGTTCCCTCGAGACGGGTCCTTGTATAAACTTACGACCTTGGTTTTCTAAGTGTTTACTCCGAGAAAATGTTTCCTGGATTATTCTGCACTCCGGCGAACTGTTGCCGAGTCTGTTCACTGGGTCGACAGCGCAACTTAATTACCTTAAGTGATTTCTTAACGTACTTTCGATCAGCATTTTCCTCCGTTAATCTCGTTGTTCTTTCTTATACTTTCTATTGAATCATGGCTTCATTGTACGTTAATGTTAATGCATTACATAAATCCATTTCGATTTAAGGAAAGTAGATTTATTTTGTTTAATCTGTGGATCTTGATACATGTATGTCGAATGCAAATTTATAAACGGCAAAGAAAATGTATACGTTAACTAGAACTTTAACTAGCATTTCTATCTTATTTTTACAATGAGGAATTGTTCAGTTAATGAAGGAAATGCTTCTCCAATAATGACTTTTATTGACTGACGGTTTATTTAATAAAATGAGAATTTGCATAAAGAAATGCAGTTTATTAATTCATATCAGTTATTTAGTCGTTGGTGACTGGCGGTGATTCGATTAATTTTAGTCATGTGGTCGAATATGTGTCAATTATAAAGAGTATATTAAATTTATGTTTTTGTGGTTCCAATAGCTACATGAAATATACGTTTCTTATCTTGGTGGAAGGGATTTAAAGTTACATTTCAGTTTTTCTAGGAATTTTCGCATTTTTGTGCAACGATTTCAAAGAAAACACTTAATGAATTTTTGGAAATTTTAGTTACCAAGTTGCTTTGACTAGCAACGTTATGAGAAAATGTTCTACACTTTCACAGTGACCTACATTATATACAATATACAAAATTTACTTACTTACAAAGGGCCCTTTGCTGTAGGGTAATTATCTTATGCGTTGCCCATGGCACGAAATTAATTAACTCCCTTACCTGCAACATAAAGAATTAGATTTTACATTTTTCGACAAATAGACGAACTAACGAAAATACAAAGCGGTCTAAAAACGATTTTTCGAACAAAACTCTAACCACATTGAAATTAAAAATAAAAATTTTAGACGCTTGGAAATGTAAACTCACTTGCACTTTTTTAAGTGACGCTATGTATTCTTGATAGTAGGAAGACAAAAATGACTTCGCAAGCGATAATAATAACCTCGCATTAAGATAACCTTATTTGATTATTATTTTACTATTTTTATATTAAAAATTAATCAAACATGAATTTATTTTCTATTAAGAAAGTAATGGCTTCACAGATTTCTTCATATTACATGTACTATGCATGTACTATTGTGCTTGTACTACTTTCATATTAGAAATGTATTATGACCTTCTAACGACCTTGAATTTCAAAAATAAATATTAATGAAAAGCAAAATCAACATTTGAAAAAAAAATATACTGACGACTAAATACCATTCAAATCAAATATAAAATAGTTTCTTCTTTTTCAAAATTAAAAAAGACATTCAGAAGTGTCACTCTTAAATGAAAAACCCTTTCTTATTTTTTCTCATGGTATTAAAACAATATCGACGCAGAAATTACCCAAAATTTCTAAAAGGACGATAACCTTTTTAATATTGGACCATATGACGTGGATTTTTTTGAGAAGTTAGAATTTTAAAAATATTGCAATTGGTCGAAAGTACAGAGAAAATACTAAAAGTTGTTTCCTACAACTTTTTTATGGAGACTTATGTTCAAAATTTAAAAAATACGTTTCGTAGATCTAAACAATTTGTAGTATTTTGACGCCATATAGTAAACTAATTGTTCTAACTTCTCAAAAAAATCTAAGTAATATAGTCCAATATTAATCCTCGGGCAGCGTACCGTTTTTACAAGCATATAATTGATGATACTTGTGGCTATACACTGCTTTTTTTATCAATTTTTGGATACATATTTTATAAGGTATTTCTTGTAGACTCGTTAGTTTGTTTTCCTTTGTTTTATAATGTGATAGCTGTCTATTTAATTTAATCACCAGAAAAAAGAGTAATTAAATGTCGATTTTGTTATTTTCCAGACCCCACTGTCGGAGCGTTAAAAAAGTTATCGTATTTTTAAAAGTGTCCCACTGCTACTACAGAAGACCGTAAATTATTCCGTAATCTGAATGCACAAAATTACGTCTAGAGAGGGCTTGGCGTTACCAAAATATTTACAGGAGCACGGGATTGATATCCGCATCGCGAGCGCACTGGGATTTTCGTGCGCCCCAGCGAATGTGTCTAGTGTTGCATAAATAAACACGCCTAATTTCCAGTAAAAAGATAGGCGTGTGTTTACATTCTCCGGTATTTGCTGACGATAACTGCGGTCTTCTCTTTCCAGCTGTTCAGCGCGGGGCCGTGATTACCCGGGAAAAAGAATTTTTCATTACCCTACGTGCAGCATACTTTTCTTCTCCCCTTCAAACTGTGTCGTCGACCGCATTGGATTAAAAAGGAACGAAGAAGAAGAAGGAATAAGAGGAAGAAGGATGAACGAACGCACACACGAAAAAATTCTTTTTTCACGATATAACCGGAGCGCCGTTATTTCTACACGGCTCGTAAAGACAGTCACTAACTATTTAATTCCATTCTTTCGCGACCCTTGTTAACTTTTCATACGGGACGTCACGTACGCGGAGCTCCATGGGCTGCATAAACGAGTTTCATAAAGGAAGACCCTGAGAAATTGCGAAACATTACGCAGTCCCTTTCCTGCTTCGCTGTTGCCGCTCCTTCTTTCGGTGAATCGCTATTCGAGAGAGGATCATGCACTCGCCGAAAATGGTTTTAAAGTTCAAACGGAATGCTTTAAAGCTGCATCGTTCGGCGCATTTTGAGTCGTCCTTCACGGTATAAATATTTCCTAGACCCACTTCAATTAGGGGATGGAAGATTTGATGCGTTTCTGACAAACCTAGCTGCGGATAAAACGGAATAAAATAATAAACTTGATACGGTTTGTCACGGGGCTCGAATTTTTTTATCCAACGCGAACGCAAACAAAAATTATGTCTCTAGAGGCCGTGCGGATTGGGTTTCTGCATTTTGTTTGTGGAGTATGGTGGCACATTGGGATGAAGAAATGTGCAATTCTCTCCACACCGGAGTTATTCATATTCTAAATCGATGAACTGTCTTTTCAGTTTTTCGACATGTTACTGCCAAAGCAATATTTAACCCATTGTCGTAATTTAACGAGTCATACTAATGATGTAGATTTTAAACAAAGTCTAACAAATGTGAATGGTATTTCTTCCTTTTTAGACAAAATCAAATTTTATTCTTTTGTAATCAATATTTAAGCATTTAGATAAATGTAGTCATACAAAGAATATAAATTTTCTTTTCTCTTCTACGACATTTTAGAGGATGAAAATGGCGCGGCAAAAAGCTAATAATGAATGTGAGCTACGTCACCAAATTATAAAATTTCCAAAATGTACAGTGCGACGAAGAAATTTGATGTACCCTTATATTTTTAAAATTCTTATATTTGATTATACTTATATTTACTTACTTAAGGAACACTTTATTTGTTAAAAAAACCACAAAATACGTCAAACGTTTGAGTGACAGCAAAGTAACAGCGACTCTTAACTCAGGGAAAGTTGACAGTGTTCCTCAATCTCCTGTCCGATTAAAAATCATATTTTCAGAAAATGAACTGTGTTTCTTGTAACAGAACACAGTAAAAGTAAGTAATAATATTCTGCAACACATTACTCGAGTAGTAGTGCGTGTCATATTAATATTTATTTTTATGACACAATTTCGCAGTAAAAATAATATTATAGCATAATTTATTTGCAGAATGTTAAATTATAATTAATGTATCTATGATATTTACTGTACATTGTTTTATTATTTGCATTATATTTGTTTTAAGACAATTTAAATTTTTGTTAAAACTATTTCTACACAAATTTCTATATACTCCAATATATTTTTTTTGCAAAATAAAAGTTGTCTGTATCCATTGAAAAATATAGGTGCTACATAGATATTTGTATTTTTTCTTAATAAATTTATACAGTTAAAAACAATACAGCAGTATTTTGGAGCTCTTTCAATGTTTGTAATCTTCTGAATTTAATTTACTCATTTTTCTTATAAATGCATGAAATTCGTAGTCTACGCATAATTATCGCACCACTCTGTAATCTACTTTGTCAGTAATAGTTTGGAACATCGAATAACTTTAAATGAGAAAAGTTACGAAGCTACGAAGAAATATTGCTACACGATGAATGCTGCCTGTAGATACGCGTACATCTGTTCATAAAGGCAATGATTTATCACTCTGAATCTTGTTGTTGAACATATGTCAAGTAATTTGAAGTTTTCGAAATAGTTTCGGCACGATCGCTGATCGAATTGCCTGATGCGATGACGGGACTGCTCAGAATTGAACGTTGAGGGCTGAGGGAGTGGTAACGGTTGGAGTAAAATCTTTAATAAACGACTAAAGACTATCCACGAGAACAGACGACACGAACAACTTTACAATGAAGAAAACACTTAGAATAGCGACGCTGCCGCGAATAAAAGAACTGTCTTTGAGAAGGTGACGATGCACAGTAGTCCGTCTCGCCCGAAACGCGAACTAAATTCATAGCACGTTTATTTTTACGTTGTTCACTATAAAATGAGTGGTTTCATAAGGTTTTTGAGTCGAAGAATCTGATTTTCATTTCCATTTTAATGTAGAAAAATTTTGAAAATGGTTGTACTGGCCTCATAAGTGGCTCACAATTACTCTTCAGATGGTATCAAGTAAAACTAATTTACAATAATACTGTCATCATTATTGGGGCCCCTAAAATTCAAAATATGACTAATCCGGATAATATCGGATACTAATAACAAATACGACTAATATCGACTATTAATAACTAATACGACTTCAGAATCTGTTTCGTACAGGTACGGGTCGTTGCGACAAAACTCGGGACTTTGTGGGTTTACCAAAATACTCGTTTAGCCGTAGAAGTTAGGGACCATTACAATAACAAGCGGAATAAATGAAAATGGCTTAAAATATGTTTGGAAAGCGAAAAAGAGTGGTGACATCGTAAACCTGATTTAAGGGCAGGTATATTAGATTAAAGATGGGTAATAAACATTTTGCAATACCCAAGTATAACTTTACTTTAGTCGCCATTCCGATCATAATACAAACGAAAACTATTTTTACTTCATATCGAAACATGACAGCTGGCAATAGCTTTTAGTGTTTTAACTACATATTTATTGTTATAACTTTCGCGTATGCAAGTCTCCACAAGAAATTCCTTCGCACATCAATTTAGTAGGTTCCACCAATTGCTCTCGCACAATATTCATCGTAACAACTCGTAACTACCGCTTTGTAACCGTCATTAAGTAAGAAAAAACGAGAAAAAATAGGAATTTCCTTAACGATATTTTTCAAAGGTTAAAATGATACAGAAATCCACTCCACACATGGCGACAACGAGAAATCTAATACAAAGAGCGGAGTTCTGTATCATAGAAGATGGATCGCTGTTCGGACATCTGATGTAACCTGATTTATTTTGTAAGAAATAATTGTTCATTAAAATTACGTTTGCACAAAATTTTCGAGATTGAGGTCATTTCAAGGTCATAGTATAATACACTGTTGAATTCGTCTCGACGTCAGCAACAATCCTATGACATCCAAAACATGTGGTGCTATTTAAAAAAGTCAAGGTGACCTTTACTTGTTTACGTAGAAAGCATTTTTCCAGATTTAAGAATATGCGAACATGTAGCTCACCAAGTACTGATGAACTTTTGTTTAAAACATTTTTTAATTGCACTACCGGAAATGCTTAAAAAATGGTGACATAACTTAACGCGTACACCCCTGTATACTGTACATAACAACTACAGTATGTTCATTTAACACTTTATCCATATTTCATTAATTTAATAGTAAATAGTTGGTAAAGAGCAGTTTTTAAAAAAGTTCAATGTTATCATAATCTGTTCATGACTTAGACTTCTCGATATTACTCGCAGATATGTACCGATTTTAAAAAGTAAACGATAATATATGAAACTGTAGCACATCTAATAATCTGATCTTGTGTAATTGATGGCCTGCGGATCTTTATACAAAAGAAGAATTTTCTGAATCAATTTTAAGAAACGGAAATTAAATGAAAATTTACTTTCCTTTTTAATCATTTGAATAAGCCAACAATAGCGTAATAGTGCTCCTAAAAGTTCATCGAATGTTTTCACAAATTTATATGCAGTTCAATTGAGCTCAGTTCAGTTCAGTATAGTTTAGTTGACTCCATTTTTGCCATAAATGCGTAAAATCGCAGCCTAGTAATAAATTTTGAAATGTTTGTCAGAGACGGTGCACAGACGTCGTTCCTAAAGAGTTAACGAATCGCAAAAAATTAACGAACTTGTTCTATTTTTCGTAGATCACCCAATATACATATCTTACTCGAAAAAGACGCGAAATCCTAGAAGTTTGCGCGTTATGCAAATTTATTAAACAAACCACTGTTAATTAAAAAGTTGTTAATTAAATGAAGTTTTTTGAATTTCGTAGCCTAACAAGAGCAAGTTATTATCTTCTTTCAAAATCAGCGAACTTGTTAACGCAGACAAGCTTGCTCGTTCCGCTCGGTTCCTCGTTATCCTTGCAAACATTATGCTCGTAATTGCCTATAACAAATTTTTCTCTGCCAAACACGCGGAAAGTGCGTTAATAATTTCTAGCATTCCGCGCGCTAAATGAACGACGGCATTGATAGTCTCGGATGTTTTTGCACAGCGTATAATTATCTACAGCAGAAAATGCGAAATTCAAAAAACCACTGCGGCAACGTTGAAGAACTCCGTGTCGTCGATGGTAAAATAAAAATCGACGACTGCGCCCGATTTCTATGCCTTCCACTCCCACTCTGACATTTTGATCGTTGTCGTTTCTTCCGCCATTGCACCGTGCAGGCACTATGACGACTCCTACGATACGCGAAAACTATTGGGATCTGACATGGGGGCGTGGACAATATATATAGCTATCCAATATTGCGACGAAGAGCTTGGTCTTAACATTGTATTGATATATT
The DNA here is from genome assembly GCA_913789915.3 of Sphecodes monilicornis. Classification (NCBI taxonomy): domain Eukaryota; kingdom Metazoa; phylum Arthropoda; class Insecta; order Hymenoptera; family Halictidae; genus Sphecodes; species Sphecodes monilicornis. The sequence goes on from OU565285.1 coordinate 19,327,660, forward strand.
TTTTTTTGTTTTTACTTAAAATGTTTGAAAGGAAGGACAAAACTTTGTGTTGAGGAAAAAGCATCGGTATTATGGGCAAATCCAGCTGAGGATGGCAGTGTTAAATTTAGAACTAACATATTTTGTTATACACTCTAAGTTTGATAAAAAATATTTAGCTTTAAAAGTTACAAGAAATGACAGTTTTATTTCTTCAATGTTGACTAAATTAAAAAATATTTATTCATTTTTGTCATAAATGCATAAAATCCGCAGTCTATCGGTCACGAAACAATTACAATTTCAGTCTAATATTCATGATTTAGTTGTAAAGTGCAGGTTACTGCGATTAAATCAAAACTTATTGTCGACAATTTTTTACTTGAGGCCAAAATATTGAAGATAACTGAATTGATTTATTAAAGAGACTTAAGGAGACATTGAATCTAAAATAATTTTACCAAGGATTAATTCGGATAACATTGCTAGCTTAACTTTATTCCTGGCCAATTATCTTATACATATATAATGAGCAAAAGATTGAAACAGCATAATTTTCTAAAATTTGACCAAATGGCTTGAGTGTTCTTGAGAAGATAGAACGATTAGTTTGTTAGTTGATCAGTAAAAAAGTTTTTTAAATATTTGCAATTGGTCGGATTCGCGAAAAAAATAGTAAAAGTTGATTTTTATAACTCTTTGTCCCTTTGTCATAGACTCAAATAGATTACATACATTCTGAAAATTTCATCGATGTTGGATAATTGGATTACGAGTTATAAACGATTAAATGTAGGTGAAATTGCAGTTACGCCGAAAATCGTGAGAAACTATAATTTCACCCACATTTAATCGTTTATTACTCATAAATCAGTTAACCAATATCGATGAAATTTTCAGCATGTATGTAATTCATTTGAGTCTATAAATCACCTTTCTTAAATTCTCAATAGAGGCCCAGATAAAAAGTCGTAAAAATCAACTGTTATTATTTCTTTCGTGATTCCGACCAATTACACTTTTTTCAAAAATTTTGTTACGCATCATCTAATAAGCTAATCCTTCTAACTTCAAAAAAACACTTCAATCATTTGGTCTAATTTTAAAAAAGTTATTTAGTGTCAAATGGTGTTGATTCACTTTTGCTCCTCACTGTATTTAACATATACTTAACCCAGATAAATTAACCTTTGTGTCAATATCCAGGCGCCTACTTTCCATTTGTCTTGAAAATTTTTGTATGTATGTAATAAATAGCAAAATTGTTATGTATCTCTAATTCCTTGAATAATTATAAATTAATTTTCATTTGAAGCCTAAAAATAAAACTAGAATGTTTTGGAACGTTGTAGAAAATAATGGGAATTGACATAAGGGCTAGCAAGAATTTGTTTATATTTTTAGTTTAAATTTGGAGAAAAATTGGTGAATCGCAACGATAACGGGAAAGCGAGCTTGGTATCGGCAATGTTAATAGTATCAATCTTCAAGTTCGCCTGGATACTTTCCAAAGAAAGACCGCAGCCTTTTTGTTTTGCTCATAATTATGCGAATCGAGGAATGGCGGCAGCAATAAGTCCGGAGGAATTCCTTTTAGTCAGAGCGAACAAACGGAATACAGAAATCTGGGACGCTTCTGCCGCGTTCAAATATTCATTTTTCTTTTGTTGTGCCCGGTTAAGACTGCCTCCTCTGCTTTAAAATAATTTATATTCTACGGGGAGGACCGTTCACCATCTTCAATTTAACGAACCAAAAATTATGCTCACATTTTTTATTTGAAACGCGAGAGAAAACGTGCGACGGCTAGCTGTGATTTAGATTCTTTTCCGTGAACGAGTACCAATGGGCGACTCGTAGCTTTCTCACAAGTGCGAGAGACGGATTTTATTTCAGTCTATCTTACTGGTTTTAGGCTTCTTAAAAATGGTAGAAAATATCAGAGCAGATTTATGCATTTATAAAAAACTGATCGTGTGAAATAGAAAGCACTAAGAGAATTTAGGAACACTATTACTTTACTTTCAGCTTTCACAATTTTTACTTCAGTTCAATCTCTTGCAGCTACTTCAGAAAATAATGATTTTGCACAAAGATTTGCAGAGTATTGATGAATATATCAGAACATAATTTTATTCAAGAAGTACACCTGGTTTTCATTGACTTTTAAAATAAATAGTGGAAGTGATTTACCAACCGTATTAGATCAAACAATTACATTTGATCGAGTTAGTTAATTTACAATTTTAGTGATGACTTTTGAGCCAGTAACAGGCAAATAAAACTTTATTTTTTACTATTTAGGTTATCTCAGTGTGGAAGTATTGCATTCTAGAGATCCACAAGTATAGTTACGTTATCAAAGCGTACAATTTGTATTCCCAAGTAATTGACCAGAACAAGTGATTAAAGGTCCGTTGTAGTAGGGTACCGAATCGTGCTGCGTTTAACAATGGAAGCGGGAAATGTAAGGGACAATGCAAGAACCTTAAGCTATTAACAATACAGAGCTTCGTAGAAAAGAAAGGGGATTGTGTAATTATTTACAAAGAAGTAGGAACTCTCCAACTATTTTGATGATTTGAACTGGCTGAAAATTGTAAAAATCGTGAAAATCGCCGAATAATAGAATAAAACGACAAAAATGGTCTGAAAATCGCGTCAAACTGTAATGTTTACCATTTTTAATCGTTTATAGCTCATAAACTAATTAATCAATTTTGATTAAATTTTCATGTATATAATTTATACAGGGTGTTCGACTACAGCTGGGAGAAAATTTAAGGGGACGTTCTCCATGACAATATAAGTCGAAAATGAAGAACAAAAAAATTGCGATTTGAGCTTCGTTATTATGTTATTCACAATTAAAAATTCGCCTAAAATGAGGCAACGCGATCAACAGAGGTGTACGTTGCATACGTCACAGAGGCGCGTGACAGTCTCGTATCAAGTGACAAATACATGCTTACCTTGGTTCTCATTTGCACCCCCAGCGAGGTGAAAATGTTTAACAAATTGATGAACAGGATTAACAAATTGATCGTTGCACGACATTGAACCTGCGCACTCGTTAATATCCACAAAAGCATTTCTAATACCCGCACAATGGAATTATCGAGCAGAAGGGATCAATGGCCTTTCACTTTTTAATTGGCCTCACACATGTAATTTTCTCGATATCACTATAAAGTGGTATCCATTGTGCCCATAAATGTTGAATGGAATCCTCACAAGTGCAAGTATTCACAAAAATGCACGTATGTAGTATGCCGCACCGGAATCGCGCACAACTAATTCGCGTTTGATGCACGTCAATTTCACTTTCGCACACGGAGAATAAAATGTTAGTGTAATTAATATGAAGTCTTTGACTGTGCCCACATAGAAAACACCTTAACTGAACGTTTTAAGAAAATGTGTTTGTATAAGAGAGATCGAGAAAAAAGGTAAATCTACAGCAACCCCCCGCTCAAACATTGCGCGTTACTATACCAATACATTGTCTATCCTGTTTATTTCCATTGACCTCAGTCAATGTTCGGTTCGGTTTTGAAACAGTGTGTATACGTATCTTGTACAAACACATTTTCTTAAAACGTTCAGTTAAGGTGTTTTTTATGTGGGCACAGTCAAAGACTTCATATTAATTACACTAACATTTTATTCTCCGTGTGCGAATGTCAGATTGACGTGCATCAAACGCGAATTAGTTGTGCGCAATTCCGATACGGCATACTGCATATGTGCATTTTTGTGAATACTTGCACTTGTGAGGATTCCTTTGAACATTTATGGACACAATGGATACCACTTTATAGTGATCTCGAGTAAATTACTTGTGCGAGACCCATTAAAAAGTGAAAGGCCATTGATCCCTTCTTCTCGATAATTCCTTAGGGCGGATATTAGAAATACCCTTGTGGATATTAACGAGTAGGCAGGTTCAATGTCGTGCAACGATCAATTTGTTAATCCTGTTGATCAATTTGTTAAACATTTTCACCTCGCTGGGGGCGCAAATGAGAACCAAAGTAAGCATGTATTTGTCACTTGATACGAGACTGTCGCGCGCCTCTGTGACGTATGCAACGTACACCTCTGTTGATCGCGTTGCCTCATTTTAGGCGGATTTTTAATTGTGAATAACAAAATAACGAAGCCGAAATCGCAATTTTTTTGTTCTTCATTTTCGACTTATATTGTCATGGAGAATCATCTAATCATCATCTAATAAACTAGTCCATATAGCTCGATAGAAAAACTGAAGTCGATTGAAGATATTTATAACAAAGTTGTCCTGATTAAAAGTTTGTGCCATCAATTAGGAGACTGGCTGTATACGCTCATTCATCGTTCCAGCAACCGTGAAAATGTTTAAGTAGAGTAGCTCATGATTAGACAGCTTATTTTATGCATTTATGGCAAAAAATGAGTAGGTGTAATTTAAATCAGTAAAAACATTAGAAAAATTTAAAAATACTGTTATATTATTTTCAATGTATTAAACATATTAAGAAAGAAAGTAAATTTCTATTTCAGCCCAGTATGTTGTAATTCAGGTAGAACATTTGTATTTTGCACAAAGATTCGCTGTCTACTCATGATACAGATCGAATGTAAAACATAACCTGAACTTCTACTTGATTTTATCTAGACAAGAACAACTATGCTGCTGTATAATACAAAATCCGGTCAATATTTGACTGAACCTTGTAGTATTAATTCACGTCGTCGGCAACCGACCGAGGAAGCATTCATTTCGAATGCTAGACGCAGTACAACCGAGAAAAGAAACATTTTTACGTGGGCATTGAAAACCGATGCATTTCCTTATCACGTTACTCGCCGGAGCGGATGTTTCATTTCTCATATGATTGTTATTAAAGCAACCGAGGTAAAAGGCCGCTACATAGAGCCGCGGATAGCGGCCATTGGCCATTAATAATTTTGCAGGACGAATAACCGGACGTTGAAAGTGGTCGTGCACCCGGAAGTGGATTTCGCGTCCGCTCCGGTCGGCGGTCCTGTTCGGGAAAAAAAAGGAATTTTCGCACTGTCGCGCGCGACTTTAATTAATTGCTCTCGATTATCAAACTCCGCGACCCTACATTTCCACGGTTCACAAGTACACGGAATTTCGCGCCTCCCTTTTCAACACTCTCGTGTCCCTGATTTTTGTTCTGCTACTTCTTTTTCCGTTTCCGACGGATTGAACACGCAGCGCGCATACCTATTAAAATTTTCTAGCACGCGGTGGAGTAATGACTGTAGTTCTTGCGCCGTAATATACATGGTACTTGTTCAAACAGTCTGAACACAGTATGAAGTATAACTAGCCTTTCGTGCTTTCAAATTATACGCTCGTATCAACGGTGCTAGGGCAGTAATTCGTTGTATTCCTAGTTTTAATGGAAAAGTAGAACTTAACCCCTCGAATGGTGGAACGGTGTCTCGGAGAGTCCATCAAAATTTTAAACCGGATCATGATATGGCTGATATTCTTACGAACGTAATTTTTGTGGAACTATTTTTTAAATATTGTTCTTTAATTCATTTCAGTATTCGGTACAGAATAATTAAATAGTTAAAATGTGCATACTTATGTTCTTTATGTGATCAGAGAAACTAATCATATATTAACACTATGTTTACGAGACGCGTCGAAATGACGCGTTCTAATATTTTTCTCATTCGATTATTGAGACTGTAAAGTTGCATCTGTGAGAAATTATTCAACAAATTTATTTCTGTGGTTACATATTATTAAAAATATGATTAAACATTTGAATAGACACATTCTCGTTATTCTTATAAAGTAATGTAAAATAGTCACTCTCAGTGCTTCGTTAACCTAGTGTTAAGGCAATGCAAGCTTTATGAGACTTAAAGGACGAGACAAATCAGAAACTTATAAAAAATAAGATTACAACTACCCTTATGTACAGAAATGTCAATCACTAAATCTAACATTGCTGTCCCATTAAATATATTTTATTTCTTTTTAAATCTCGTATGAAAATATGTATATTACTCATTTCCTTCAGAGAAAATGGAATTTTATTTTATTGTAGTCAATATATACAGTGAATCCAAAAAGTATTCGAACACTAAATTTCGGATTCTTGAGAAATTGTCAATATTTGAACTATGATAATTTCGTTCAAGAAATAGAATAATACTAAATTCGGACACTTTAAAACCCGAAGCCTTTACTTTTGCAGATCATCATTCATTTTTTTTAGAATAATTGTGCTTGATATAGAAGGTGGAAACTGAGGACATGTTTCGAAAAAGGTCGAGAAAATTGGTTTCTAATCTTTTTTAGTATGGTGGACTATAGCTAAAAATATGTAAAAAATTGGAGATAGTGGTGATGAGAATACCTTATTATTAAAGTTTGCAAATACAAAATTCGAAAAAATTATCGAATATGTGGCTCGATGTGCTGTATATGTTAGATTTTTTTTTTAAATTTTCAGATGCTAATAAATGGGGAAAATGATGCAAAATCTAGATTTTCTTTTGCTCCACGTGACTACCCTTACAGACGAGGTACAGGGCTGACACTTACAAGGAGAAGACGCGGTCATGGGGTTTCAGATTTTCTCGAAACATTGCATATTGGTGGATTTCATTCTCCTGTTTATGAAAATGTAGCATTGTAGGCGTCGATACTCAACAACATTTGAGATACGTTAATATTGATGAAGTTAGTGTTTCTTTCATATTATGTTCCTTTTCAATAATTTGTTTCCTACAGATATTATGAGTTTATTTTTCATGTGCAAAATACAATTAATTAAAATAGATAACCTGAACAGAAGAAAAGAGAAAAATGGAAAAAAGGATTTGAACAGTGGCCTTCCCGGTAATCACTCTAGTAAATTACCATCACGCCGTTTGGCACTTGACAAAAACATCTACCAAAACTGTACTTAACGGCTTAACGGGTATAATGAAATTTAAATTGTAAATATCTCAAAAATTATTGAGTATCGATGCCTATAATGCTATATTTTCATAAACAGGAGAACGAAATCTACCAATATGTAGTTTCGAGAAAATCTGAGACCCCATGACCGCGTCTTCTCCTAGTTAGTGGAAAAGGTTCTTTCTTGTTAAGCTATCAAAGATTCATTTCCGGTCAAAATCGGCTGAAGGGCACTTTCCACTATTTTTTCCTTTCTTTCCATCTTTAATAACTTCAATAAGCTGAAAACAGTATCTTGATATTCTTAAATTCTTCCGATTTTTGTATTCTTTTGTAAGCGTTGGATGCGTTCGACCGTTGGCAACCGGTCGTTGGCAACCGGCCGTCGATGGCTTTCGAACGTTCCAGAATCATCGGTTTGGCGTTTGGCCGTTAGCAACCGTTGCGACCCGACGGTTTTTGTTTATCGCGGGGACCATGGGTCCGTCGAGTTTTCCGAGCGAGTTCGCTCTGAGCCGTTGATCAATAAACGTTATTGATTGTAATCGTGAGTCACCCGCTCTTTCTTAGTTAGACCGATCAACCACCTGCACTTTCGAATTGCGTCTACCCATTTTTGCTATAGGGTAAAATGTACAATGATTAGCACCCTAAGCCAAAATCATGTTAAAAAGGCTATTTCATTTTTAATTAAACATATACACACTTATTACATATGCGGTATAGTCCGAAATTAAGTTATAAAGTGATAAAGTAAACTTACTCGTAACGAAAATTTTAACAAAACTATTTACATTGCACTATGGTCATCCGTCGGTCTTACCGGATGTCCTCCAACGTTGCTAACAGTCATATGTGGAACTCTGTTATGAAAACTTACAACGTTGCTTTGAAATATAAATATGAAGCAATAAAAAATGATGTTCTATACCAGGAATTCTTAATATTTGCCGTTTAAATCAAAACTGACAATAACTAATGCAGTGCCAGCAATACTACAGCTTACCCTAAATACATAAAATCCCATGTCTAGACATTATGCACGACAAAGAAGTTCCAATCACCGTTATAATAAAATAAGGATGCAAGGATGGTCCACCCCCTTACTACAGTCTATCGATACTTGTGTCATATATTAATGCGATAGGTGGACACGCATCTGTACGCAGGATTGAAATGAATGTTCTCGCGTAACTATGAAATACGCGTTTGGTTGTCATACATTGTCATAAATTTGCCACGGTAGCCCTGTCAAATCGTTAGCCGTCGACTCGACGACATCCCCTCCTCGCGACGCGGCGAAACATTTTATAAAATACGACAAACTCGTTACATCGCCACGGACAGGTGCGCTTGTACTCGTTCCGCCCGTATTTCCCGGGATAATGTTGCTTTAAGCCGTGTATTTGCTGCTAAAAATCTCACGCCGTCCTTTCAACGCCAAAATAAAGTGTTTTATATCGAATCGTTAGCGACTGGATCCGCTCGTAGTCCGATTATTTATTCCGAATTCAACGAGCGATCGCTGTGCAACGAAGCTGTTCGCGCTGTAACAACTGGCCCAGGACGTGTCAAAGCGACGGATTGTACCGTTCCCAATTGAAATTTCGAAAATAGCGGGACATTACGCCGCTACGTCATAATTCTTTTAAGCGTATTTACGTGTACACGTTCCGTGCCTTGATTGATGATTGCCGGCTGACAGCAATTAATCGCGCTCGCCGGAAAGCAGAAAAATTCGCAAAAGTAATATTGCAGGTTCAAACCGGTAATATGGTGAAAAATTCTATTAGTTGCCGCTGTAATCCTAATCGATCTATGGTACGTCGAAAATGCGGTGCAACACTTTTTCCATGTACAGTTTTATAAACTTCGTTTTAAACATTACATGGCGGGAGTTGTGTTCCACTTGAATTCTAATTTTTTTATGCAGAAAATAAAAATTAGTAGCTATTACGGTATATAAAAAAATATACAGCATTCCATTTAAAAAACTGAAGGTCACCTTCATATCTAACAAGATAGTATAAGCACAAAAAATTACATACGCCATTGTGTTGCGCATAAAAAACAGTACTACTTTTTCCTCTTTCGTTTTTTTCTAATATTTACTATTTACAAGAAAAACACTGGCTAGTGATAGATCGAACACCCTTTATATATTGAAAATAAATTGAAAATAATGCCAAAATCCAAATATTTTCAATATTCTTAATATAAAATACTATTTCCAAAAATTACTGCATCAAATAAAATATTTTATTTTTAATGTTGTAGGCATACTTCAAAATAAATAGGATTATTTACTGTCTACTATTTGAAATACTATTTTAACCAGCTCTGAATGTGTATATACATGTAAAACAGCATATAAATGTTTTGTTCGTTTTTCGAATCCGTCAAAAAGTTCGTTCAGTTTGAAGTGAACGCTGACCCACGTCAAATTCAGCTCACTAGTCGATTCAATCGTGAGGGGAAAATAACATCAAACAGAATTGAATTTTTGAACAATCGGTGTCAACAGCGGTTGTTACTTCGCTGGGAAACGTGAATAAAAAGGAGAAAGGTGTAGAAGTCAGCAGACTGCGAACGCCATTCTGGTTTCATTGCACGTAGGAAGGATTAATCTTTTCATGGTCAGTGACATTGATCAACGATAGGGAATTCTTTAAAAGTCAAATCTTTCAAGGCCCATTGCCACTCTTGGCTGAAAAAGTTCATATAACTATGGACACTTTTAAACAAAGATCGAAATAAATCGAGTGAATGTTGGCATTTATTTGTTGAAAAATTCTGTCCGAAATTATATGTTTCGTTTCAGAAAATATGTGTAGCTATGGAGTCTGTAAAGAAAGGAATTTAAAGACTGTTCTGATAGAACAGATATTCTAGAATACGGTAGTCCGAATTAATATTCGGACACTCTTTACAATACAATAACTTTATTAAAATTACATTAATCGACTTCAGTTTTTTTGAGATGCTAGAAGGATTAGTTTACTAGATAGCCCGTAAATAATATTTTCCAAAAATTGCTATTGATCGGAATTGCGTCGAAAAAAGTAAAGATCACAATTTTCACCCTTAGCACTCCAGTGGTGACTCTCAGGCACCACTAAAAATTACTATACCATTATTCAAAATATTTTTTACATTATTAAATTGATATTCAATGAATTCGTTACCAAACATTTAAGTATTCTATGAAGTATTATACCAGTTCCATTTCTTCAAAATGATAAAAATCATATAGAATGGAAATATTCTTGATCGAAAAAAAAGTTTGCTTATGGAATTAAAATACTTCGGAGCGCAAAGGGTTAACTTTTTTCTAGGTAAGTTATACACATGTACAAAGTTTCATCGAACTCGGTTAACGTTGTTATGAGCTGCAAACATTTAAAGCTGATCACATATGGGCGAAATTCCCTTAAGCTCTCATCTTGTAATTTTCGTAGCTCATAGATAAAAAAGTTAAAAATCGTGACCTTCACTTTTTTCTTCACAATTGCGACCAATAGAAATTTTTATAAATAATTATTTACACGTTATCTAGTAAACTAATCCTTCTAACATCTCAATAAACTGAAGACGTTTAGTTTAATTTCAACAAAGTTATTGTATTGTAAAGTGTGCCTGAATATTAATTCGGACCACTGTATGTATAATACAAGTTTTATTCAAATAATTAACTTACGTTTATTAAACATAAGGGCATTCAGAGAAACATATGGAATCACTGAACAATGAATTATCAATCTGAATATAACAAATAAATAATATACTCATAATATCAATTTAATTGTAACAGTATTCAGTATTTATTACAATAATTGAGAACTTGTTTAATGAAGGCGAAAAAAATATCTTTTTATGTCATAGATTAATTTTTGCTTCTATATTTTACAAGTTCTGTTCCTGTATAATGTGAAAATGTTTCTTTAAAAAACGTCTCCGTTTTAAACATAACCTACAAAAAAGTTCCACGTATCTATTGATTCCTGCTTCTAAGTAAAATACGTAACATGGTCAGCAAATTAGATTTCGTTTCTGGTTTGACCATCTAAAAATTGTAAATCGAATACTTTAAAAAACAAACTTTATAGATTTATGGCCCGTGTTAAATTTAAACGTTGTAACAGGATTTGAAACAATTTTAGTAAATTTAAGTTATTATAAACATGAATGTAGAATTATTAATTCTTGTAACAACCCTGCCATATTTGAAATTGTAATCGATTGTTTGCTTCAAGCTTCGAAAATAATTTGATAGAAGCATTACTTTGTTTTTCGAAGAGAACGTTATCATAAAGCTGAGGAAATAATATGTTAGAAAATTCAAGCAAGAGACGGAGTCTTCGCCTTCTATTATCATTGATTTTCTACGCAAAAATATACAGAAAAATAATACAGAGAGGATAATTCTGCCATATTTTAACGGGCGTGACGCTATTCTCATCAATTAATTTAACCTACAAAATCCGTGGAACATGCCCGCCAGCTAAGCGAAATGTAATTCCAAAGTGGAACAATTTGATGAAATCTACCAGCTAATTTTCGATATAGTGACGGTACCGTGACAAAGGATGAGTCTCATGAAAATTTTCCTGTACAACATTTCATTTTTAAATTAGAAGATTTAATAACAGGGAATGGAAGCTTCTATAAAAGATTGCAAATGTAATGACTTTTATTACAGACAATTTATTTTACATGAATTACAGCTTTTGACGAACTTGTTTCGGCAACTTTTACGTTTAGAACAAGGAAGAATGACTAGATAATGACTTCAATTCTTACAGAACATTTATTTTAAATGAATCAAAGCTTCAGACAAACTTCTTTTAGTAATTTTTATGTTTATAGCAACAAAGATATTATTTGAGGGTGAAAACTAGAAAAATAATAACTAGACTGTTTATCAGAGATAGAAAATCAAAGTAAAAATTTTCTAAATCAATTGTAACAAGCACAATACAGATAAGAATGTACTTTTTTGCTGAATAACTTTAAAAAGTCGAAAATAGTGAAATAATATTCTTAAATTCTATGTCTTATTATTTATTTATTGATGCTGTAAACCATTCTTGGTTTATTGAATTTAGTGGTAAAATATATTTATAATATGGCATTACATTGAGTGAAGCTAAATAAATGCAAAAGTATATTACGTTTTTTTCCCATCGCTATCCACTTTTAAACTGATGGAAAATTATGAATGTTTTATCTTGTTAAGTTTCAGCTGCTTTTATATGCCATCTTTAATTGGCAGAAAGGGAGCTAATTTAAAATTACTTTCGAAGTCGTTTCCGAAGAAATGAATTTTCCTTCTCAGCCACTACCGTCGAAGCGTTTTCACAGAGGAAAATAATAATTCGAGATTCCGCCTTTAAAAAAAGAACAATAACTTTGCTTTGTTCCGATAAAGTTTGTAACGCTTGTGCTGCTCCGCAAAGGTAAACACGGTTAAAGTTAACGTCAAGGGTTTACGATTTACCGCAAACTGCTTTTAGCGATTTTTACGTTTGACTTACTGAAAATTTAAATATAATTATAGTAGCTCCATTCCATCGAGACAACGCTTTTGTAATGCTTGAATTGTTGCGAAAAGCTTTGGACAATTTCGTTTGTGTAAAAATAATAATTTTCACATTCAATTGAGTAAAAAGTTGTATATGTTTTGTAGAATAAATACGTTTAATTAGTATTGGAATATTGTGAGTTTCAGAAGATTAAAAAAACCAATGAATTTATCAATTCCACGATACTTTTCGTAATATTTGTGTATAGAAATGTCAGTTATAAGAACGTAGAATATAAGATAATTTATCAAAAGCTATTTATTAAAATCTTATTATAACTTTTTATGAATATATTTCCAAAAATCTTTAATCCTAAAGAGCTTACACTAAAAAACATCAAAGAACTTGAATTTAAAAAATACCATACCAAATGTCAGTATTTTATATATTATACTGTATTATATTTAAAAATTAAATATTTTCAAAGGTACAAGAATAATATAAATATTATCTAGTGACTTCATTCTACAAATTGCAATTAATGGCGATTGTTATCCACGTGATCACTGCAGAATTAATGATAAAATTATAATATTCATATTGTTTTATAGAAATTTGTCAAAAATAATTGATTCTTTAAAAAGTATAATTGTATAATTAAGAGGAGGTAAATAACGTGTGGAAAAAATTTGAAGGACATCCTTGTAGGGTTTTTCTGTAAAGCATAAAGACGACAGAAATTAAAATGAACTCAAAGTATGTGTTTTAAGAATTTTACGTAAATTAAATAATTTTCGCAGATCAGAAACACACGTGACCGTGGATTATAGCAGAAATTTGTATCGCAGCATATGAGAGAATGAGAAAGGTATCGAAATCGATTTTTATTCGGTTCGCCATATATCAAAGGTGGCAGTCGCCTGCTTTTGATACTGCGGATTCTATTTCATTCCGAGGTAAAGCGAAGTACAATTGTTATTTACTTCGAAAGAGGAAAAAGAACGGATGGAAGTGGTAAAATATGTGGGAGGATATGAGAACTCCCACAGTATTTTGCAGCAAGGTATTCCGACAAAATTATATAACCCAATAAAAAACATCTGGTAACATCTTCCGCTTGGAACCTTGAAATACCTTTAAAAATGCTTATTCTTCCACAATGTACAGAATCAGCAAATTCATTTTCACCATTAAAAATATTAAAAAGTATAGGACTACTTTGTTACGCTATTGATATTTTCTTATACGTGTAGACAGTTTATTTGATAAATTTAATATTTGGTAGAAAGTAAGAACAATTCGTCGGTTTATTAAAATTTTTCTGTAATATCATTACTTCTTATACCATATTTGTCTAATATTCTAACGTTTCATAAAAGTAAAAAAGTCCTCTGTTACATGTGACGAATATCACAGCGCCTATATGTATAATAATATCCATGTGTAGTTGTGTATTTTTATTCATTTTTTTTTATTGTATTTTTTTCTTTATTTTTATTTCATACTATTCAACATACCCAAAATTCATTAGCATTTCAGCTTTTTAATGGCATATTTTTATATTACCTCGTATTTTGGAATTTTTTACAATAATACATACATAATATGTCATGTATTAATATTTTTAATAGGAATTTGAAATTTATTGTAATTTCCAGTGAAAACGTATTTATCAACTGAAGAATTACATAACAAAAAGTGAAAATAACAAATATAGAACAATTATGAACAGTAATATGCACAGGATTCTCTATAACGAACAACATGTTTTCGGTGCACGTTTTGTTTTTGAAAAAAGCGGGATTGAATGTTCCACGAATTCGCGTGTCCTAGCATTCACCAAGAAGTAGAATTGATTTGTCATGATCAGACGCGTCAGCCGATTGCTATTCAACAGCACGTATAACTACACCGACGCAGCAACTGAGAAAATGTTATTTCTTATTTTTTTACTTTTTTTACAAATAGAATTATCTCATACTCGTTTGTACCATCCATCCTGAATCAGATCTACAAAATTCATGTTTTCAATTTTCGAGCAATAGTAATTTTCAAAAATTTTTTGGATGCATTATCTAGTCAAAGAACGAAAAAGTCTTCTAAGAACTCAGAAAAAAAAATGATGATCGTTTCATTCAATTTTTAAGAAATTATTCCTTTTTAAATTGTATGAAGCATAATCAAGCATAAATGAAACAAAAATGTTATTTTTATATACAGAATACTATTATTCATATTTAATATAGGGCCAAATAATTCGTTCAACAATCACATCTACAGTTTTGATCGAATATCTTCTGTCTAGGGCAGTATATTATGATAAAACCGCTGAAAACCCGAATAAATACATTTTCGGTTATTTTTCTAATGTAATGTAAAATAGATTTTTATGTCTATGATGGATGTTAAGTAATGTCTGTACGCCAGAACCTCGTAGATTATGAAACGAATAACATCGATAGCATTTTTCCTGTAATAATAAATTATACGACCTAGTGTTCAATCTGTGCGTCGGGGTGGTACTTTCAGCCATGTTGGGTTATTTCAGCTTTTCGAAAAACAGCAATCTGCCGGTAGCATCTAAATCGATAGCCCTCCCCATTGTCGAGAGCCCTTTTCCGCGAACTTGTTACTACGTCGAAGAAAGAAGTTCCTAAAATTGAACCTCCCACGCTCTGCCTGCTATCCATCGGATGAACATCCAATATGCTCCGGCTGCATAAATCTCGATCGATAGGTATACTTTCATTGGCACGCAAGGGATTCTAAACTTGGTCTCTCTGGCGCGTACACTTTATCGGAGGGCCTGCGATAATTCTTCTTTATTTTAGCTGCCATTTAACTGTTCCCATTTGATCGATGGTCCCACAACGATAGCTCCGTCGAGATCGACTCTTTTACGAGTTACGAGAAAAGTCCAACCGAATCCTCGAGACGTGCAAAGTTTTCGGGGACTGATTCAAGTAAATTTCGGAGATTTTTAACGACCCAGGCGCACGAGGTATATTTGGTCGAGAAATTCGAAGTTCAGCGATTGGAAAATTGGTTTCGAGGCCGCGCGTTGTCGAACTCGGGCGAATTTAGTGAGTTGAAAGCGATTATTAGTCACGTGGCGTACTATCAGTTCGCGGGATGAAATTTATCGACTCATAGCCGTAATCACCGCAATTCCGTTCGAGAGTTTATGACACTTTCGACACCTGGTGCCCTCCTCTTTCGGCGGAGGGAAAGAGGAATCGCCCGGGCCCCGTCATGGAACTTGAATCGTTAAACTTTACGGCATATCTTGCGTATTTACGAGCTGAAGGTTTCTTCATCGCCGTCGCCTGTCGACGACGTCGTCGTCGGCGTCTCCGTCGGGCAATCTTCCTTCGGCAACCCGTCGGGACGACGTAAAATTCCGACTCAGTCTACGGCAATGCAGGTGACGCACCGCAACTGCGGAAGCGCAGACGACGCTCGACTTTCGAAGGTAACCGGCACGGAAGGGTATAATCCCCCCTTCGCTTTCGGCTCCATTGGAAAATTACTTAACCCTGCCGTTCTACACACTTACGCTCCACGTTCTCATCCGTTCGGCTCGCAGCGGCTCAAGAATCGAAACGTATGGAACTAAAAGTATCGTTTTCATATACATTAAGTTGTAACCACGGACCTAAAGGACTGAGCCTAATTCTGCGGGGGTGAGCCAAATGACGGAAGAGGTATCAACTTGTCGGCCATCTTGTGTGGCAAACACAGCGTGGTGCGCTCTATAGGCAACTTTAAATACTAGTGTAACCCACGCTACGGATTTGTTTATTTTTACTGTTTATTTACTTTATTTTTATTTTTCAGAGAAGACAGCCAAACATGCAATATTTTGTTTTGTTTTATGTATTTATTATTAACGTAAGTTTTGTTTTAGTTATAAACTATTTTCTAATTATACAATGTAATTTTTGTTTTGTGAATACTGGTAAGGTTTTGGCAGTTTTCCTTATCCTAGCAACAAATGTTGGTATTCTTTAATTGCTTTTGCCAAATAATATATTTTATTGTTTTATTATGTACTTTGCTTAGTTATTGTAGCACTCCTTCTCTTTCCCATCCTCAAAATAAAGAATAAGTGTGAATTATATTATATTTTATATTTATATATATATATATATATATATATATATAAATGTATATTAAATTTTAATATTTCATATGTATATACAGATATATATACATACAAATACACTTGTTATACATTCATATTTTAGAATCAAATCACATCAATGTTCCCGCAACGTTATATAGACGGCAACACTAGTTTTGCCGCTCAATATGGCCGCAGTCTACCATCCCTCCCCGCGTTTCAGAACCCATATATCTACTTTACGCTCAGTCCTTTAGGTCCGTGGTTGTAACATAGGAAATTTCAAATGAATACAATATTTTTACTAATACAGTGTTTTCGCGATGCAAGCTGCAAGGCTGTACACAATAAGCGCAAAGAAATCATCCCCACTACTCGAGGGGCCAAGAAGCTCGACCGCTCGAATCGGTCGAGAAATGTAACATGATACGTGTGAAGATATATCGGTGAACCAATACTAATGCAATGATAAAACTTTTTTGTTCTCAATAATTTTTTCATGAAACTTTTACTAACAGATTCGTGACATTCTTCTGATTCAAATGATAGTAAACGTGATATAATTTGAATCATATTAACATATTTAATTGACCATAATAAATTTTTTAAATGATAAATAAATACAGGATGTCACGTAACAGGTGGTACAACCGCGGATAGGCGATGCATCTACGTCAAAAAATAAGACGAAAATATGGAATACATTTTTTTTATTTGACGCCTCGCTTCCGAGGAAATTGAGAAAATCGAGTTTGAAACTGCAGCGAATACGTGTGCTATTAGATATAAATCAACTGACGTGTCTGATCATGATCAACCAATTCTACTTCCTGCATATAGTAAAGCACGCGAAACCGACAGATCTTGAAACTCGATTTTCTCAGAAACGAGGAGTCAAATGAAACAAGTTTATTCTATATTTTCAACTTATTTTTTGACGTAGAATTAGCTCCTATTCGGTTGTACCATTAGTTACATGTCACCTTGTATAGGCAAATTGTACCGAATTATGTGAAAAAATGATTTGTCATTGCATTAGTATTGGCTCACCGATATACCTGAGCCGACACGATAATACTGATCAGTTTGGTCGCTCGGCTCAAATCGATTATTTGTTATTCGATTTCAAATCAAATGTGCCCAGCCCTGGTTCAGATACTTTCTGGATCCACTCTACATTGACTTAATTTAATACTGAAACTCAGCATTGATATAAGAATTTTTAGAGATGCAGATTTGATACCAAAATTTTTGTTGTATACTGATTTAATTATATGTGGATGTGGCATTACATTTTCGATTTAACCTGCCAACAATAGATGGTATTCCTTAACCAGTGATCCGTAATATAATTTGCGTGACCACCAAAAGGATCTGTGAACGAGTAGCCGGAAATTAGGAAGCGAGGTGGTGATAGATTGAAGTCTTTCACCCAGAAACGGGAAGAAATCACTCCCTGTACGCGATTACTCTTGCATGCGGGTACTCGAGATTGAAATGAAAAACGAAAGCGATAAATCATTGCACCGTGTCGAGGCGTGATCGATTATCGCACCAGTGGGCAATTAATTATCATAGAAATTAATATTATCGAACTCGCAATTCCAGATATATTTATAACGTCATCGGGATTTAGACGTAATTAATGCCATGCATATTTCTGAGGTGAAGATTATCTTTAACAACTTTCCATTACTCTACAATATTGTGCTATTAATCATTGAAAGAATTCAAGATCAAGTCGTAGCATTTGATAAGTAATGCACGTTGTATCACTGCAATTTTTACTGTAAAATATTTTCTGAATTGAGATGATGTACTTTGATTGGTGTATAGTTCTAGCTAATGAAAAACCAAATTCAATGATGTGTAATGTGTTGACCTCTAAATGACCTTCGAAAGAGTTATGATTTTGAAAAATAACTTTTCTGAAAGTCGTTAAAAGGTCAAGATATTATATATGATTCAATTCGTTTTATAATTAGCAATCACATTATGTGATTCAAAATGTATCAACTTATTTAAAAAAATTAACGGTGACCTTGAAATTTCGGAAAACCTAACCTCCAGAAAAAAATTTTTTCTATTACAATAATTGCCACTTCAAGTCAAATATATTCTTCCTCACACATTTTCTGGTGTCACTATAATCAACAGAGGTGTTTCCGGTACACAACCATAGGTGACTCTCGCCGTAAAAATTAAAAACTGCTTAAAACCCAAATACAGTAAATCCTCTATAAACGCATAAGCCTCGGGGGGATAGTTATGTGTTTATCTGTGACGGGTAGCTATTTTTTGAGCTTCTAAGGCCAAGCCGAACGTAGAGGACAACGCGTGTAAAGCGACCTCTCCGCGTCTCTTTCTTTCCCATACGCTATCCTTTCTTGCGCCCGAAACGTTCATCGTCATTGAAACCACTAAATACTACAACAGTATTTACACAGTTGAAATCATATCGTGTTTGGTCTTTTTTTAATCAGAAAAATGCCACGAATATATCGATAAAAGTTTCATAAAAAAAATAAGTGATAATAAAAAAAATTAAATATTGGTGTTTCATTGTCATGACGTACGGGCCTTTGGATTGTGCCGACGACTGCGACTCTCCGTGTCGCATTAGTAGTGGTTCACACCGATATACCCGAGCCGAGATCGGATTACTAAAGTGGAGGGGATATACCTTCTGCGTTTATCTGCTACAGCTTTTATGCGTTTATAGAGGATTTACTATAGATACATTCTTTTTATCTTTATACAGTAATATAAAATTATTACTTTCTAGTGTTAAAAATTACACGACCTAACAGAACTTGAAAATATTTTTGCATGCGGACACACAGGAAACAAGCGAGCGTAATTAAGTGTAGAAATGAGTCCGTAGAAATAATCGGACGTGTACGAACGAAATTTCGCAACACATGTTCGCTCGCATCAAAGTTGCACAGTGTTACTATCTAATGCCCATATGACTGGGAGAATTACGGCATTTGCATGCAGTAATCTTCGAAAATGCGCTCGCTGTAGTTTAAATATTTACACCACACTAAGAGCTTTCCCAGTGGATCGTTTCTGCGACGTGTGATGCGAATTGAAGCTTCCGTAGCACATGCCACGTACGAATGTAGACACACCGTTATTCATTTCCCCGTTAATATGCTACGCATATTATCGGTTTCCGCGAGCGCAACAGTTTTATCGATTTGAAATAATAAAAGCGCGACAATGCATCGAATTTAAATACTCTTTCGGGCATAACTGCGTAGTTTGATTTAGATGCGCACGGCATCTGCAATGTAATAAAATAATTTACATTGATATACAATTCCCGTTTCATGGCCCATTTCATTAAACTATAGCAACTATTGCAAACGTATCCAAAGCGTATTCAAACACATTGAAAAATTTTTTCGCGAATGAATCCTCCGTAGATTTGAAGATTGAAGTTCCTCCTTTACAATGACATGGAAGAACTTGATTTGCGATTTTATTCTTAATTATTTTATTAAAGTTTAAATAAAATATGTACAGCCCACTTTACAGTTTAATAGGCACACCATCACGGAAATTGGTCATCATTTTTATTCCATAAAACAATGAAGAAAAATGTCATTTTAAAACGTCGTTCTAAAGGAAAGGTTTTAATTTTCAAATCAGTGGAAGATTTATTTACGAAAAAAGTTTTTTGATTCTTTTACAGAAGTTTCAATGTATAGCATTTTTTAAATTACACTGACCTCAATATAATGTGGATTATATATATTTACTTTCTGTACTTATAAATTTAATTTATTTATTCGAGCGGCTAGATTGCGAAGATATTATTGATGAATTTTCTGAAATGAAAATCCAAAAACGGAAAATTAAATTTTTTCACAGGCTGAATAATGATTACAATTATACATATTTTATATATTTTTCGTTATACCAGAAATTCTATTATTATAGAATTATTATTGTATTAGTGTATTGTATTAATGTATTTGTCTTCTCTAATATTGATAAGAATTTTAAGTGACAATGTGCAAGATTTTTTTAGTAGCAACTTATATAAATAGGGCGCCAATTTAAATTTTGTCTGCGGCCCGCTAAAGGCTTAACGCGGCACTGCTTGACAACAATTGATGGTGGCGAACTCAGGATTGACTACAATTTCAACATGTACCTATACAATAAATAATATTAAATTTCATTCGTTATTTGTGAATGACGAATAATACTGTATTCCTGTAATCAAATAAAGAATAACGAATTAATTCGATTTGTTCATCATACACGAGTAACAAATAAATCGATTTTATTCGTTACTTAAAATAAATGTTGTCCAGCTCTGCTCCGTGGAACGTTGGGTAATCGCGGCTCCGTATGTACGGCCGGGGAATTTGTTTTACAATTCCAGCCGGTACGTAAACCGGATGCACAATGATACTTATCACGCCGTGAATTTCGTGCGCACGGTTTTTAGTCGCGACCGGGCCGGACAACCTGGGTGATACCGGTCGCCGCTCTCTTGGCGATCATCCGGTTTATAAATGCTTATCTAAACCGTCGTCCACGGGCTTGTTTTTGCGTCCAGATGCGAGTTAATATCTCGTAAATTCCCGTTGAAAGCTTTCCTTTCTAAGCGACACCGCCGACGCTGTACAGCTCATGTAAAGTGGACGCTCCTCGTCTCTCTTCAGGTGAATAGTTTCCGTCGACACTTCGCCTCGGAACAGATGGTGTGAATATTTGAAACTTCGTCGAGCTACTTTGATATCAATTATCTTATATATGTACAGGTTGGGGCACTATGAACAGGTCACCTGAATAATTCGCTTGCTTTTGAAGATAGAAGAAAATGTATCAGACCAAACTTACTTGATATCGAGGCGCTCGTAATCTGATGTCATTAATTTTTGTATAGGTGGAGACGTCAAGGAGATATGAAGGTCAGCTCTGTTTTTGTTTAAATGGAACCGTATGGTTTTTTATTTACATTCTGATAGTATGTTTCAAGACGAATACAATGACCTATTATGAAGGTCATTCAAGGTCACGCAAGGTCAACTGCAATAGAAAATAGAGTGTCTCAAACCACTCTTCGAACACTACGACGATTTACATGAAACATGTTATTTACGTATTCACTGCTACTTCAAGTGTTCAAAATGACGACCTTGAACTTGAAATTGGTCCATATTTCATTGATGGCACGCTAAATAGTCATAAATGCGAGAGAATCTTAAGAGACGTTTTGCCAGAATTGTTAGAGGACATTTCACTGGACATGCGACATGTGGTTCCAACAAGACGGATGTCCTGCTCATTCAGCACAAAATGTTACAGAATCACTGAACAGGACATTTGAAGGTGGTTGGAATGGTTGATCAGGAAGTAATAAATGGCCAGCACGTTCCCCAGACCTGACACCGCTAGATTTTTATTTTTGGGGAAAATTGAAGGAACAAGTGTACCGCGAAAAACCAACAACCACAGTTGATATGCAAGAACATGTAAAAAGAGCTTGCTCTGTAATAGATACAACTGAAATTTGTCAGGCAGTATCATCAGTATTGCAACGTTTTAGATTATGTTTCCGTGTTCAAGGTTCATTTTGAACACTTTGAACACTTGAAGTAGCAGTGAATACGTAAATGACATGTTTCATGTAAATCGTCGTAGTGTTCGAAGAGTGCTTTGAGACACTTTATTTTCTATTGCAGTTGACCTTGCGTGACCTTGAATGACCTTCATAATAGGCCATTGTATTCGTCTTGAAACATACTGTCAGAATGTAAATAAAAAACCATACCGTTTCATTTAAAAAATCAGAGCTGACCTTCATATCTCCTTGACGTCTCCACCTATAAAAAAATTAATGACATCAGATTACGAGCGCCTCGACATCAAGTAAGTTTGGTCTGATGCATTTTCTTCTATCTTCAAAAGCAAGCGAGTTATTTAGGTGACCTATTTATAGTGCCCCACCCTGTATATTTAGATACCCTAGGTATCTGCCGCGTGTTGTTGGCAAATAGGTGGTTCGGAAACCACCTTAATAAACAGTAGGTCCCGCTGAAAAGTAGGCTGAAATTGCCTGAAAAATTGGGCGATAGGTGAGAGTTGGAAGAAGGGCAGAGTGGTAAAAATGGATTTGAAACCCTGAGGGATTCCAAATATCATTACCAACCTACTAATAACATTTAAATAAGTTGACATAATTACGCGCTTAAAGCGACTGCATCCCTATGTCCCGTCGAACGTTCGCGCTAGTGTTGACCACCATTGGCGACAACTCATGTCGGGTGAAGATATTTTGCTTTTCGATAAAAACATCGACGTTGCAAACTTTAGAGGGGGTTTCTTCAAGATTAAAGTCTGCTCTGTCACGTGATGTAGTTCGATTTTACGCTGAACCCTTATTTTTTAAGATATACTGAAAAATACCCTAAAAAATTAGTGCAAAAGTGGAGTCTCTCCATCTTTAATGATTGTATCAACACGTTCAAACATTCATAATGTATTAATATTGGATATCACTCTATTCGGGAAAGCCTACAGAGTCTTTTGCTGCAAAGAATAATTTAACATCTTCTATAATAACATCACCATATTTGTTTAAAGTTGAAAAATGTCATTTTTGCAAAATCAAATTTATCAAAAACTATGCGTCTAGGGGGGAAGTGAAGGACAGATTCGGAATCAGCGCAAGAAACTCTATAAGAATCGCATAGTGAAAATCGAAACGTCAAAAAATGTTTTATTTTGTTCGACTGTGCTATTATTAAGCCCATAACAAAATGATCACTGTGATAGTAGATAAATCCTGTAATAAGTCAGACGAGCACGTTGGGTGATAGAATAGGTTATACTACTTTCACTCTTAAGTAAGTTAATGTTTGACAATTTGTTACGAATTACAAAACTTAATTCATATATCGTTTAATGACTGGATATCCAAATAGAAAATTAAAAACATTAATTTGTCAAATAAATATTTAGCGTTTGCACAACGAATTATATTTGCATATTTCAATTCATGTTTACTGTTGCATAACAGATGTTAACGATATTTAGTAAATTTAGTAATTTCTAATTAACAATTGGATTAAAAAAGTAGAAAGGTTTTCATATAAACAACACTTAAATATTCCAATTTTTCATTTTCTTCTTCGTTTTTGTAATACGAAATTCTGTAAAACTCACAATTCCTTTCACAATTCATTTTTTAATACGAGATGATAAAACGAAAATTTTGTGTACAGAATTTTACATTTTAATATTCTCCAACGAGAAAAATAAGTGAAAATTGTAATATTTCCACAAGCAAAATAAATGAAATATGTGATATCACCGCAAGCAAAATAAAAGAAAAAATGTACCTTTGAAGTTCTCTTTGCAACGAGTAATTAAAAAAGTTTACGGGTATCCGTATAAGGTACAAACGCACATTAAAATTCAAACGACCAGTTTATAAAACTCACAATAACCTTTGAATTTTATTAAAAGTGACACCTACCAATTTCATTAACATTTTGAAATAAATATGTAAGTGTTACAATTTTGTGAGAACTCAATTTCATTAAAACATTTCATTTACAATTTCAACAACTCAATTTCAAAAAACATTTCATTTAAAATTTGAACAACTTAATTTCATTGATATTAATATCATTTAATTAACACGTCCCGAACATCGTGAACGGTAGACTACGGATTTTATGCAGCTATGATAAAAGTGAGTAGATGGGATACGAAGCAGTAAATATATGTATCAGATCAATTCAAATATATTGTTACACTATTCCTAAACTATTATGAATGGAAATGAACTTCTATTATGTGTACAAATTGTTCGAGATTTTGATATTCATGGGTAGGCAACACAGTCCCACACTCTGTTACGTTTCTCTTCTATAGTTGTGTTCAGATCGTACCGTACGATTAAGCGTGTTCAGATGTGTTGTATACAGGGTGTTCACGCTATTACTAGCCAGCGTTTTTCTCGGAAACAATAAATATTAGACAAAAATGATAAAGGAACAAGTGATTCTGTTTTTTTGTTAGCTATATAATGGAGCATGTAATTTTTTTGTGGTTGCGCTACGTTTTTAGAAATCAAGGTGATCTGCACTTTTTTAAATCGAATGCTATATATTTTTTATATGATACGAAAGCCCAGAAATGTAAACGAAATGTTATACAAAATAAGAAATATTATACAAAATAATCGGCGGAGAAAAAAACGTCTTAGATTAAGAATTTGTAATGAAAAATGTATGTTTCCATTTGAAAAAATAAAGTTGACCTTGGAATGACCTTGAAAACCTGATGAAAATAAAAAATGGATATGACTGCTGCATCAGCCCCTCCTTGGCTTAAACTTTTTATTTGAAACATTTTTTCTCCGGAATTTAGTTTTTGAGATATCCCAGGAGGCCAGGATAAATGCGCCACCCTGTATAGCATTTGCAAGAAAATACATCATGAAATAAATCTTCGATTAAAGTGAACGATAGATTATGAAACTAGAGGCTTCTAGCTTTAATATGAGTCCAAATGTATTGTAGGAATAGAATGTTTTAAAAGTATCTATCCGTTTATTCAGAGTTAAACGAGACGATAAAGACAGTACAAAAACAGAGACAATAACACAAGTACACTATATGCGCCGTAATACATAAAAATCGTAATCCGTAATCCGTGTTCGTAAACCGTTTGTCGTAGCCCTAATCGTATCATATCGTATCGCATCGTATCGTATCGTATCGTATCGTATCGTATCGTATCGTATCGTATCGTATCGTATCGTATCGTATCGTATCGTAGTTCGTGAGCAACTCTTCGCCCGCGCCGCAAACGCGTCCTTTTATACGCACCTCCGTCGAACGTTATCGATGTTCTTTTTAAAAATGTGCGTTAAATCTCGACAGGTGTCAACGCCCGCTGCTCGTCGAGACTGTTGTTTCGTATGCCGCGGTATATGAAAACATTTCGGCGTTCATAATACCGCGGCGCTCACGCATACACTCACACACTCGTTTTCACGCGTCTATCGGGTATAGGAGAGTTCATGAACTTCGATCAGCTGTTTACAATTTACGTACATGCGTGTACGTGTTAAACGGATTCATGAGCTCTCCTATGAGATCCTGCCTCTTACAGTATTGTGGTACGATCGTATTTTACGTAATTAACACGATTTGAATATAGGATTTTTTTTGAGAATCGGGTATCCAGTGTTCAAATACTTCTTGTATCCACTGTACTACAATTGTTTGAAAATAGTCAACAGATTCGGGAAGAAAAGGCTACGAATTAATTTGTACACCTAATGCTTGTCTTCTGTTTGTTGGTACAAATGAGGTAAAACATTTTTATTTGCATAAAAATTGTGTTGCTCAGTTTTATGGATTAAGGTACATATTTCATGAGGAAAACAACATCGGAAAAAGGAGAAGAATGTAGAATTCTTTTATCAGAATCGATTCTCGATAAACCAGCACAGCATCGCAACCGAATAGGATATGCTAGTAAAATAATGGCATGGGAACAAGCACTCGTTCGCGGAAAGGTTGCAATGAGATAAAACAAGACATTTCTCGTAGCAGATATAGGCGAGTACAGGATAATTGTTATCTCGATGGGAATAGCTTGCGTGTACGTTCGGTTTTAGTGGCGTAATTTCGCGAGGCAGAGCGTCCCTGATACTGCACGACGCGCCGCCGCCATATTCCCTTAATGACCTTTACTTTTAAAAATGCTCGTCTAAATTACCACCACGATTCTATTGCCGAGGAATGAACTATTTGTTTCTTCCCGAAACAATATGTTAATATTTCCCTATGAACTACAAGGGATCCGAGAAGTATTTGAACACTAAATTTCCCATCGCCGAGAAATTGTCGATATTTAAATAGTAATAATTTCGTCAAAAAAAAGAGTATAATAATGTACCTGGACTTATTGTCAAGTTGAAAGCTTCTATTTGCATCCATCAAAACCATTTGTCAAAACATACGAAAATTTGATAAAGAGAGGGTCACTGCCCCTACCCCCTACACACCATCCCACTAAACCTAGCCCAGACTTAACCAAAAATCGTTTAAAATGGCGGAGTTCGCTTTAGTGCACTTCACAGTTTTTTTTACAAATATCTTGGAAACTAAGGTCAAGTGGCGGTAACATGTACAGGCAAAAGTTGTTCAGAATCACAGCTCAGATAACGTACTTGAAGCTCTTCGAAATCATTTTGATTAAGTTTAGGTTAGGTTTCTTGGAGTGGAGGTGCAGAGAGAAGGGTGGATCCCCATCCGCACTCTATAGGACGAATTCGGTCATTGGGAAAAGGCGAGGTTTGCTGTAATCATCTTAACAGTATTTTACAAATATCTTGGAAACTAAGGTCAGATAGCCGTAACATGTACAGGGAAAAGTTGTTCAGAACACAGCCTAGATAACGTACAATAATTGAAGCTCTTCAAAATCGGTAAAGAACCCCGTTTCTAGAATTGTTACTCCACGCAGGGTTAGGTTTGTACAGCTTTTAACAAATTGATCGGCCACTCGGAAATCGCAAAAATTACACAAAATCAAAGCAATTTATTTACCAAAACAGAGATTGGGTAGTTTAGTATTCTGGTATTAATTACTATTTCAAACCTCTTCCATTTCGCAGATCGTAAATAAATTTTGTACACTCAACTCTACCAACGTTAAGATTAATTCTCAATTCTGTGTCAATAATTCCGTCGGCCAGATATACATAGGTGACATGGCGATCATAGTGTTAAATTAATTTTGGTTAAGCTGGGTTAAGTTTCTTGGGGAGGGGGAGGTGCAGGGAGAAGGGTGGATCCCCTTCTGCACCCTAAGGGACGAATTCGGTCATTGAGGAAAGGTGAGGTTTGCTATAATCATCGTAACAATGAAAATATCTAAAAGACTAAAGTCGAGCGGTGGTTGCATATATAGGGAAGCATGCGTGTGTTCAAAATGTTGACCTTGAGAACATATTTCAAGGTCATCAAAATCGGTAAAGCGTTTTCTGTATTATTACCTTATTTTCCCGAACACGACAGCTTCAATAAAACGAAATATAACGTACAGAAAAAGAAATTTTATATTTATTCTTATGTTTTCAACCGTATCAACACAAACAGATAGCTCTCGTGCATATTGAATTGCACGTTCCAACAATTTATCGTGATTCCATTATCAAGTGTGTAACAAAAGAAAAGCTTTCACATGCAGTAACCTGCTAAGTTCGCGGGACCATTCATTTGGACTTCACCGTGATTATAGTATTGTTTCGGTATCAGGAATACTTTTCATAAAATATATTTCCGCGAACAATGGACGAGTTTTTGAAAGGAAATATTTCTTCTATGGAAATACGATTCGTTCCTTACGCATTTCAATTAATCAGTCCGCGTTCCTTGCCGACGGCATTGTTTTACTTATAAATAGTGCAGCCCCGTGCGCTCGTTACAAAATCATTTACAGACAATCGACAAGCGACCAGTACGTTTCAATGCAACTTGTTAAATACATGCACCTATATGTATTTGGGTACTTAATTCTCTTACGGCTGAGCATTCAATGTTAATTGGGATCGATGCAATCGTTTCTGAGCGCGAAGTTAGGTTTAATGAAATGTTGCTTATTCGCGGATAATTTGTTTGTCCTATATTGAAAAATTTTGCTAGGCCCACGAAGTGGAATATGTTACATACTGGTTAATCTTGCAATTTATACGATGCTCCATTTTATTAGCTCGAATGGTAAAGAACATTTCAGTTTTCTATCTTTGTATGTTAATTGAAGCCACATTGCAAGTTAATATTAATGTGTTATATAATATGTCACTATTACTATTAACCACATAGATAACACCATTTATTATTTTTGTTGTGTATTTCTTGTAAAATGAATCCTTCGATGATTCGTTGCAGCGATTCAAATTATTATGCACCAATTTCTTTTTAAATATTTTACATTCTTTTTAATTTACTTCCTTGAGATCAATGTTAATCTTCCCAGTGGATATAATATTGTAGATAGCTAATGATTTGATCTGGCTACTAGAAAATTAGAATTTAGATTGATCGATTTTAACAGTGCGTCCAAATGGACCCAAGTTCCGATACGTAAGCGTTAATCACAGGGTTGTGCACATTTTATTTGAAATAAGATAACGAATAATTATTTTAAGTAATTAATTATTTTAAAAAGTTTATCATTTTTATTTTACAAGTAATCTGAAAAAAATTATTTTTATCTAGCATATAAATCAAATAAAATATTTTCAAATAATATTTTATTTCAATTACATTGTTAACATAAAATAATAAATAATCTCACCTCAAGAAGAGGTTATTGAAGCAACTAAATTAATTATTAAATTTACATATGCTAATTTTTGTAGTTTAAGGATTAAAGTTTAGCTGCATTCACTTTTAAAATGGTTCGTTAGTATACGAAATAAATAGAATTTGGGAGACTATGAATCAAATGTAAAATCAAATTGAAGATGAAATTAAAAATTATTTTGCTGTTCAAATGACATGTAGCTAAGTGAGATAATATATTATCTTCACAATTATTTTTCAAATAATTTATTTCGATAATACCCAACCCGGATTAATCACTATCCAGAAATGATCAAATTCGTTTTCGTCGATGATAATTACTAAATCCGAAGAATTTGTACAAATTATGACTCCATCACAGTCAAGAGTTGAATTTTGACTTTTTTGGCAATTTCTATTGTTATCTTCATCATATAATGTATCTCAATACTCTATCATTCTGCTCAAACATTTTAGGACTATTTCTATGAGTCTGCAAAAGTTTTAGTCTTTTTCAATCGTTCGTGCTTAATGTCTTATAATTACCTATTCCTATGAATGTGTTGAAATAAACATCTTCCTTGTGGACTATAAATCATACCTGAAACATTGTAAACAAAAGATGATTGAAAAAATTTCAAATTCGATTACCCTTATGCACTGCCATTTATTTTACGGTTGCAGTGATTAGAACTTCTTTATAGTACATCATTTCCTAGAAGAAGAAGACTATATATAATTATAGAAGGCCGATACTTTCTCCCATGGCTACACTTTAACAACAACAAAATGGAATATTATTTTGGTGTAAGGGAAACTAATATCATACATACTTATTAGACTGTTCAGAATTTGCATCAGGAGTCTGACTCAGTGCTATAGTGCAAAGGATTAACATCTCAAAAGATTTTGAAACTTCTCCGCCAACGTAATCCCAAAAATTCGAGACGGGAATTGGAACAAAGTACGTTTCATAACAGAAATCTCCATCTGTTGGGGATGCAATCCCGAATCGGATTTCCTGACGAAAGCATTCTGCCTGCTCGAAGCATTAAGCTTTCAAGTATTTATGTTTACAAACGTATCGGAAAAGGAACGTTTCTTTGTACTAAGAGCGAGAGCGAGAGAGAGAGAGAGAGAGAGAGAGAGAGAGAGAGAGAGAGAGAGAGAGAGAGAGAGAGAGAGAGAGAGACAGAGAGAGTGGAGGGAGGGGTACGAGTGCTCAAAGAGGGAAACAATCTAGATGGGTTGACACAATGTCAGATCTTAAACAGGCACTCGAACAGGCCCGCTGTTTCCGACAGGATCAAAAGGCTATTTCCCTCGGGATCTTGAGCTTCCGATCGGTTCCGTTGCTGTAAGTGTATAAGCACGAAGCGTGTTGCGCTTCACGCGTGACAGTGTCGCGACAAGGCGTGCTCGAAAGCAGCTCTCCGACGGGAAACAAAGGACACACTCCCCGAAATCTTTACCCGAGGTTCGCTTGAAAGAACCGTTCCTGCGAGCCTTCTTCAACTTCGCTGCTCCGCTAATGCTCGGGATAAAAATGATCCCAACGGATTCCCGAGGATTTGAAGGAGTTATGACCCCGTTAAAAGGATCAGCGTAATGAAAGCATCCGGTACTCGGTTTCGGTTCGCAAACTTTCCTCATCGCCAATCGAACTGTCCCAACCGACGGGATGTGACAGTAAAGTTGATAACTTCGTTGCCGAAAAACCGAGAACCGATTAATTCGAAAAATCTCCTTAGGGATGATGCGGAATTGTTATTGTAGATAAGGAAGTTTATCTATTATAGTGAGATTCGACGGAGAGGGATAAATAGCTATTAACAGATGAATAATTGGAAAGACGGCATAAATGACATTAGATTATCAATTGAATCATATTGCAGGGTGTTTTGGCCCGTGGTCGATTATGTAATCGTTCGAGCTTTGATGTATTTGCACGTGGTGTGCCGACCAAGTTAATGTACTAAACACTACCTCGAAGGACCACCTTTACGTACGTGAAGGACTAAACCACACAAGTTAAAACACAAGAATTTATTAAAAGTATAATAACTGGTTATTAACAAACGCGGTGGTATCGAAAATGGAACTGTACGCAGGAACGAGTTTATCGGAGTCTAAGATCTAACGAAAGTATGACCGCTATCTCACTGGAATCTGTCTAAAGTATAATGCAATTGTGTCTCGGAGGGCCGAGAGTTGTCGCCCTTAAAGCCTCGGTCCTCCCGTCCCTTTTCCAATTTTCTCCCTACTCCTGTAAATACGCGTGGGAGAGATGACTCTGAAACGGGCCCGAGACCGGCAAGGGTGGTTACGTTCATGCAGCCGGGTGACGAAGGGGGTGGCTCGTGGCGAGGTCGGAGTCCAACCGTGCCGCAGATTCGGGGACTTCCGGTCATCTGGCGAGTGCTGTGGCCTCGTCTTCGGCACGTACAAGAGGGAAGTGCGCTGGTAAAAAAAAACCCTAAGCCGCTTCTGGCGAAGCACCCTTGACGCGGTGAAAGTTTTCCTCGAAGTTACAGAAAGTGGGCTTTGTCTACGGGACGGGCGGAAATGCCACTCGTTTGACTGCCGGTGACAGACCCAAATCGTAGCCACAAGACAAAGAGGTCCATCCCGTGCCCAGGGCAAAAAGAAACCTGTCTCTACCGTGGGGATATTTACAAGCAGCCGCTACACAGGGATCGAAAGACTGGTGGAACTCTTTTTCAAAAATCTCCTAAAAATACTATGGTATTTGTATTGTCGATAAGGAAGCTTCTTTATTGGAATGAGATTGGATAGAGAGTTTTAACATTTCCTAAAACGTGTCTCGAGTTTTTCATCTGCCATATCATGTACAAAGGTCGTAGAAAAAAATTAATGATTGCCTGTAAAAGTAGAGGTTTCGAGCTTTAAGATGAGTCCTAATTGATTGTTGGACTACTTTGTTTTAATTCAATTATTGACAAGATCTCGAGAATTAAATGTTCACATACTTTTTGGATCCACTGTATACGCTAAGTGTAAGATGTTTAGAAAAAATCCTCTCATGTTACAAGTTCCGTTTAGAACAGATAAAGATAGTCTTTTGAAAGCAAAAGTTTTGTTTGACTAGAACTTATAAAATACGACGACAAAAGTTTCCTACAACAGCAAGAGGTACTTAACCACATTAAAAAAGTTTCAGCAAAGTAATAGTGAACGTCAATGAAGAATTAACTTGCCATTCCTAGTTACAAATAACCTACTGAACAACTAATTTACGTATCCGTAAAAATAGAAAGATGTTATTCTTCGTTCATTTTTCTGTACTATGGAAATGCAGGCAGCCCCTCCTCCAAAACAATAGACGATTTTCTACGCGATTTGGCGGATGCATATGCACGGTGATTAATTGTTTTTAGAGGATTGCTCATTATTATACTACATTGTAAGATGGGGAATGGCATTAAATTGGTAAAAGAAAATTTTTAGGTCGCCACAAATTCTTCTCGTAATCATCCTTCTAGGCGAAAAAGAACCCATTTCCAAAAGTTCATCCAATTCCGGGAATGGTCGTCTTCGGCAGTTTAACAAATAGTTGGAGTAAATACAGTGGGTGTGCGAAGTATTCGTACATCTTTAAAAATCGAATAACTTTTTTTAAAAGTAGATCAAACAACTTCAATTATTTTGAGATGTCAGACGTATAAGTGTACTAGGTAGCATGTAAATGATTTTTTTCTAAAAATTGCTATTGGCCGGAATTGCGACGAAAATATGATCACAATTTTCAACTTTTTTATCTGTGCCTGTAATGAAATTTTGAAGGACGCATTTTCTAGGTCTGAGTAAGTTATGTGCATGTACAAAGTTTCATCGAAATCGGTTAACGTTATTATGAGTTACAAACATTTATTGGTGATTACATACGGACAAAATTCCCTGTAAAGACCGAAAATCTGCGACTTTCACCCTTAAACTTTAATCTTGTAATGTTTTTAGTTCATAGCAACATTAACCGACTTCGATGAAATTTTGTGCATGTATATAACTTTCGTAGATCTACAATAGGCGTATTTTAAATTTTCATTGTAGACAAAGATAAAGAAGTTAAAAATTGAGAACATTACTTTTTTCTTCACAATCTCGACCAATAGCAATTTTTAGAAAAAATTATTTACCCATTAACTAATAAACTAAATCTCAAAAAAAACTGAAATCGTTTGGTCTAATTTTTAAAAAGTTATTTGATTTTTAAAGGTGTACGAATAAATTTTACATCCACTGTATGCATAACTGTATACCTAACCCATAATGTACAAAATTGTATTACAAAATAAAGAGGAGCGCAGTGGATTTATATTTGGTGCATTTAATGCTTTTCTCGTTGAGAACCACATCGACCCAAGAATTCATTGACCAGCTAGATGTTTTGCCCGAAATTTTGTCGCTCTGCAAATAAAACTTTTAGTTAAATACGCGTTTGAGCATCGTGACCGATTGAGATTACTCAAATAGGGACCACCAATGTTAATCTCGATCCGAATCAAACACGGCGAATTGCTCGTAAAGTTCTCGGTGTCGGACGAATTCGTGTCAGAGCAATCTCGTAAACAGTCGCTACCAACCATTTGTACATTCGTACGAATCTATCGAATAATTCTTTTTCTGGTACACAACACAGTTTCAAACTTTGAATTCGGAATGGAATAAATTTCCAATAATCCCACATGATCCAAACATATTGTAAAACATTTTATCCTGTAGGCAGGCATTTTACTTTTAGTTAACTGAAATATTCTATTAAGGCATGTACTAATTATAATACATCTTTATTTTGTAGACAGACATTCTAATTTTGCTCAACTGGAATACATTCCCAACGTGTGCACTAATAATAATGTACAATTATAATTAGAATAATTTTCATACGAAAATGACAGCGCGTCAGGATCTAACTACACAACTGCAGACATTTTGCAGCAATTAGCATAGGCATCACTACGGGGAAAATATTCTTATGATAGCATCAGGATGTACACAATTCATTTCCAACTTTTGATTTTCTGATGCACTATACAGGGTGGTCCATTTAAATAAGAACACCTAAATATCTCTTCAGATTATTGTGATGCAAAAAATATTTGTTACGTAATGTGAATGGTGTCAATGGACCCAATATCTGGCACTTTTTTTCGGAGATGTCAAGGTCATCGATGTTTTTTGGTACATAACCACATTTTTTTGATTGCATCGTGTAACTGATGGAAAAATACATTCAGATATGTATAATAACATGACTTTGAAATGACCTTAAAGTTTTACCTAGAATTGATGTCGAATATCTTCGGCCACGACTCCTGAACCTATGAATGCGAAGAAAATATTTTTTATCAAGCTAAGAATATCGATCAACAGATGTGTGTGTGTTAACTGTTAAAACAACCCTCACGTTCTCTTAAGTTATCATCAGAGATGTTCAAAATGGCGTCCTTCTACGATGGTACATTTTCTGAAACGCGCAATGACCGACTGTACAGATCTTTCAATTGTTTCGACATTAATATCAGCACAAGCTCTAACTATTCGTTGCATACTTTTCTCCATTTAAAGTACTGTTTATGAAATAAGGACCAATTAAATTGAAACTGATCGGAATTTCAAATCGTTAGGTATCATCAGTATTGCGACAGTAAACAAATTTAAAATTTACATTCACGCTCTTGATGTAGAGTCTTGGTCAAAGCCTACGATCTCAGTAGACATCAGTTCTAGGTGAAACTGTAATTTTCGAGGATCAAGGTCATTTCAAGGTCATGTTATTATACATATTTCTGGATGTATTTTTAAATCAGTTGCACGATGCAATAAAAAAAATGTAGTTATGTACCAAAATACATCGATGACCTTAACTCCGAAAAAAATGACCTCGGAAAAAAATATTCGTGCCAAATATTTGGTCCATTGACACCATGCACATTACGTAACAAATATTTTTTGCGTCACAATAACCTGAAGAGATATTTAGGTGTTCTTATTTAAACGGACCACCCTGTATACTTTCTAATTGAATTTTAACGAGCCCCTTAACCGAACCTCGCTTCCGAGAAATTGTTGCATCAAATCCTACGATATAAACACTGATATACACTATCGGTTCGGTTAAGATTCCTTGGAAAGAATATTTATATACTTCATCAATTTTTGTTTTTTATACATTAAATCAACAATTATTGTTTCATTTATAACGCCACATTTGAAAGAAGTCGGTACATCTTACAACGCCAACAGAGAGAAATAGAACATTTCAGGGTATTTAGAAAAAATGGCGAATTTTCTTCATGATGTACGCATGGGGGTTAAAATTGATATAATACGCCTTTAACAAAAAATACTATTCAATAGTTCCAGTAATAATAAAAACTAGTCAGAAACGTGCTCTCATTTTTTAAATCTATTTACTTATATGACTTGTTATAATTGTACGTTATAGTTACTTATATTAATGTTAACTTTCATAATATTTTATTGTATAAATTATACTTTAATTGACGTAGAATTACATTCACGTCCACGAATGACTTCGTAGTTAACGTGACCACGTTAGAATACACCATAAATTGACAAGTAACTACTATTAAAATTGTCTTCTAATATTGGAATCGATATTTGATTCCACGGTATGGATTTCTTTTCAGTATTATAAGTTATAAATGCAAGAAAAATTGTTGATTCGGACCACTGTGCGCCGTCCATAGGTGAGCGCACGATGGAAGAATGTTTATTGGTGGATGCATTCTTTCATTCAGTTTTTTCCGTCGGTATATTCGATCGGCAGGCGTTACGTACACACGCATAACGAAAGCTGACGTTTGCGGTGGCACTGGCGAAATGTACGTCATACATATGTAATGCGGCGAGACGTGCAGGACATGCGAATGATCCGATGCGAAGCGACGGGTGCACGTCTTCTCTGCGCGCCCTTAGCGCTCGGGACCGACAGATCGTTATATCAGCCCTCAGTTCTTCGAGGTCGGCGTCGAACCGGCTGAACTCGGCTGAGTGCTTTTCGAGAATCGACCCCGCAAAACTTACTCGAGATACTTGCTTTTGCCATAGTTACTTTTACTTTATTGGACCCGGGTCGTTCGTGATTTTTCTGAAATTAGAACGCCAGCGACTGCGAGTCACCGACCTCTGCTTGCCGAAATTTCGACTGTATGCACAGTGGTTCATGAAAGTATTTGGACACTAAACAATACCTTAGTAAGAATTCATAAAAAAATCTGCATTTAACGTCAATGAAAACAAGTGATTGTTAAGAATTGTTTTTAGAATAACTATTGTATATTTGGGACTAGGCCTTCTTGGAATATAAAGATAGTCTTGAAGTACAAGTGCTATTTTTTTAGTACAATTCTTCTTAATATTTATTTTAATAATATGAAAAAATGATGTTTAAAAAGTTGCATGGTATGTAGGGGAAAATATTTTGATGTAAACATTTTTTATGTCTGTGAAGGCGTTTTGGAGACTTCAAGGTGACCTGGATTTCTTTATATGGGAAGACCTACCTTTTGTATTATGAATCGATATAGTATCAAATTCCGCATAACAGTTTATGGAGCTTCATGTGCCCTAGATCTAATAGTTAACAATTTTGTAAGTACTCACCATATTCAAATTGAGGGACAACCGTTCGAGCACCTACTAGCTTCCAGGTATAGTTGGTTGTTATTAAAAGTTCTTCCAATTATATCTCCTTATCTATTAGATCTAGGATATATGAAGGGCAATACATTTTTACGAACAATTTGATACTCTATTTTTGGTGCCGAATCGGTCACCTCGAAATAGGGGACTTGGATTCGACAGGATTTACGAAGAATGAGTGTAAAATCAAATCCGGAGAACAACTCGTTCATTTCGTAACCTAATATTGGCTGGGCTATACTTAGAGATATCGGTAGTCCCAATTTGATGGAGTCGCGTAAGATTTTAGGAAAGCTCGGATGTAGGTGTGGTCTTGGAAAATAATTAGGTTGTTGCATATGAAATGTCCGATTTCAGAATGCATATATTATGAAGTGTTTTGATAAAAAAATAATATAATAATCTACAGCCGTTATGGGCACGTTAGGGGCCCCTCAAACGCCTCCTTCTCCCATCAACATCTCTTTCATGCGCGATGCCTGCGCACTGTTCGCGGTGGGCAGAGCACGTCCTTCCTCTAGATAACGGCGGATGCTGGTGGAGGACAGTAGGCGCTACGATGGGGACGGTTTTGTCTCAATTGAGACAAAAATGCCCATCCCTGATTTACAGATTTATTATATACCGTTTGAAGGTGCAAAGCTACTCTTTTCAGTCATATCTTCAATTTTGGCTCGACTGCGTTTTGGAGAACTCCGTGTTCTTAACTTTTTTGAACTTTTTTTTATGTGATCCTGTAGATATCGATGAAGACATTCCGAAAATGTGTGTGTGGTTGTTAGGAATTCACTGATTTATAAGTTATACGCGTGTAAAGATGAGCAGTTTTAAGCGTTTTTGACAGGCTCGGGCGTCGCCATATTGGATATTCGTTGAGTGGCAAAGGTAGGTAGGTCTGTTCGGCGCATGCGCTGGATAGATCGTGAGTGTCAGCGTATGTGTTAGATAGCATGGTATATTTGCGGGATCGGATAAATAGTACTGAACGTATGCGCTAGATGGCAAATCAGTGGTTACACATACTTTGTAAACATAAGCAATTTCAAGTTTTTTTCACAAATTAATTATTAATAAGTTTATTGATGATTTTGAAATGGCTATTTCAAGTATTAGAAATTTCAACTTTAGAGACATGCCAACTAGTAAAGAAGAAGCAATTACTTGGGCTCAGGATTGTGGATTGTTGCGAATATTTAAAAAATGTCGTACTCATCGGTGCGAAATGAAAATTTATAACAATAAACATGGAATCGGTCGTTTTCGGTGTCCAGTAATTAAAATGTACAGAATCACATACAGGATTTCAAAAAGAAGGTGCAGTCCAAGATGGTTTGGGGTTAGGTCGTCGTGGGAGCGGAGAAGGTCGGCCCGACCATGGTATAATGTTTCGCATTTTGATTTGGTGAATGTATTATTATTATTTATGAGTTTGTGCTGCCGTTTAACGGATATGTACGGAAGTATTTAGCCCATTTTATGTGTATCACCTAGCAAATATATCAATATGGCGGCGCTTTAACCGGTTAAAATGGCTTAAAAGTGTTCAACTTTATACGCGTTTAACTTATAATCAACGAATTCCGCACAAAAAGATTTTTATTTTCGGTGTTTTCTCGACGAAATCTATAAGATTGTATAAAAAAACTTGAAAAAAGAATTCTCCAAAACGCAGTTAAACCTCAATTTTTATTTACATATCCAACTTTAGTTTTAAGTAAAGTTGATTTCAATATTGGTCGATGTGATTGTCATGTACATATTCTTCTTATGTGAGTAAGAAAATAAACATATTGATTAGGGAATTAGAACGTCAGAACTGATCCAACTGTTAAACTGAACGTCACAAGCCGTTTAACCGAACGTTAAGAACCGTTAAACTGAACTAATCAAATCGTTGTAACGAACAGAACTATTTTTGAACCTGGAGCTATTCCGATCGCCTGTATTTATCGAACCGTTGCGTTGGCACGAACATATAGAACTCATAGAACATATAAAACCATAGAACATTCGCACTTTATTCAGAACTTTTGAACATTAAGAACTTTAAGTGTATTTTACGAATGTGAAATATATCCTTTTGACTGTTTTTAAACTAGAGCGTTAGTTGCCTTGAACCAGCTTCAATACTGAACAGGACAATCCTCGAAACAATCGAAAATATTCAAGATATACAAGTTGTGCGTGGACCACCCTGTATGATCATATTTCCGATACCAATTTTGATAACATCGTTTCGAGATTAATGCGCTTAAAGTTTAAATTATCTGTAAATCTAGTAGTTTTATGATATACCAAATAAAATTTGGGAGAGTATTACAGAAGAACTATACGTGAAGTTTCGTAAAACGCAAAATTTATTTATTTATTTATTTATTGATGCCGCAAACCATGTTTGGTTAATGCAAAATTTGTTGGAATATCTATTTTCTCAAGATGAAAGCCGTTTCCATTGTAAGCAAGACAAAGAACGAAATGGAAAATGTAAAACTATAGACGTCCGTTTGTAAGAGCAATAATCTCCTTGTTCTTATATAGAAAGAAAAAAGAACTGGTAAACTTTTGAGAGCTTCGTACCATACGAGAATGAAATCTTCCTCAAGACCACTGAATAATAATGCCAATAAAAAATGGAAAACCGATTTCCCATTTGATATTTGTAAAGCTCTTGGTCGATCAATTGAGAGGAATTTTTCGAGAACTATGGCGCATTTCTGTATTTTATTGAAACAATAAGGTGAACAGTAAATTACACATTCATGCGAGAGTAAATAATGGAGATTGCGTTATATATTCGAATAAAGAAATTTCAGTTGAAAGACAATGGTTGAATTATTACTGTCATGTTTGTTCCAAGAAACCTATAATGTAAATAAAATGTGTTTGCATCAGTTACGTGAAGCTTATGTTGAATAAATATCAAATATTAACTGTGTCGACGAGCACCAGAATGTATGAAAATTTTCTAGGTTTAAAGAAATAGATCTGAATTGTATAACAGCCTTGAACTATATTCAACGAATAATAACTGAATGTGAGCTAAGGTCTGTGTTAAATTACTATGTTAGACTAAGTTTCAGAGACATAATTTCCTTCATAAATTACGCCTATATTAAATTGTGTTCATATTAAAGGACATAGGTTTTCATTATTAATATCGGGAAGAAATTAACTTAAATATAAAGTTGAATAGAGGCCCACGGTCTGTTTTAGTAATTTTGTTGTTAACGCGTATAGTGCAGATTATGCTAAATTACAGTTCTTACTTTTCAAAGCACCCTAATTTTCTCAAGACGTGCCTAAAGTTTCTATCAGCATATTGTTCAAGAGTAACTTTCTGGTACTTGAATGAAATTCATCAAACTAGTATGAGAAACAATTTTCAATCAATACTGCACGCTTATTACGATGAAAAGTTAAACAGGTGAATATGTACTTTGAAATTTGTAGTAGAAAGAGTCAAGTAACGAGACATTATAACATCGGTATCATCAAGAATATACTCCGACGATGATTACGTTAAAAGTGTATACAATTATATCTTTTTAAAAAATTCAATTTGACAGCAAAACTTTTATATAGCCTAAAAATAATTACACAAGCTATCGATTAGGTGTGCAAATAAATTCGTTGCCTTCGCTATAAATTAAGTGTAACTCTTAGATTGTTTCTAAATAATAAATAAATTTACTAATGAATTCATAAAGAAAGGGTTACAGATAAATTTTTACACCAATAACTTCACAAAATGAAAAGTAAAAAAGAATTGATGTAATAGTAAACATTAGTTTCTAAACGTTCCTCCAATTTTCGTCATTTAGTGGAGTATTAAGTTATATTATTAGTCGAATTTACATTAATTAGAAAAAGTTAAGCTTCAATGAAATGCCTTGGCAATGAAATGTCAAAACTCGAAAGATGGTTAATTGCTTTTGGCCAATGACCAATTTTCGCCATTTAGTGGTATTAAGTCAAATTACACTGTCCAACAAATTTCAACTTTGTTTATGTTTCCTAATTACTGTTGGGTGGTTCAGAAAGAGTTTTTTGAACTGATTCCGAATATGGCCTTACTTTTTCGCCTACACGCACAGTTTTTGAGAAACATGACTTTGAAAAAAAAACCTATTTTTCATCTTTAAACAAATATTGTGATGTTATTATAAAAGATATTGAATTGTTTTTTGCCGCAAAAGATTCTGTAAACTTTCCTGAATACAGTGATATATAATATTAATACATTATGAATGTTTAAACGTGTTTAAACAATCATTAAAGACGGAGAGACACAATTTTTACATCAACTTTTGGGGATATTTTTGAATTTATCTCAAAAAATAAGGGTCTAACGTAAAATCGAACTATATCGCGCGATAGAGCAGACTTTCATCTTGAGAACCCCCCCCCCCCCCCCCCTTTGAAGTTTGCAACATAGACGTTTTTACCGAAACAGAAAGCAAAATATCTACTCTCGACATGAGTTGCCGCCAGTGGTGCTCTTCCACTAGCGAGGTCGTCCGTCGGCATACGACGCGGCGTAACGGCGATGCAGCGGCTAAAAGCGCGAAATTATGTCAACTTACTTAAATGTTATTTATTATTTACTAGTACATTTATTCTGTATAAAGTATTTTATGTATTTTTTTAATGTTAGTCTCTTGTTCATAGTATATTTCATACTAAAATGATCTTTTGTAACAAAAAAATAATTTAGTAAGTTTTTCTTTTGTGTTTAGTTTTCTTTATTAGCATTTCCACAATAAGCGATATTAAATAGATTTTTGTATTAAATTATTTTTTGTTACAAAAGACCTTTTTAGTATGAAATATACTTTGGACAAGAGACTAACATTAAACAAATACATAAAATAATTTATACAGAATAAATATACTAATAAATAATATATGACATTTAAATAAAATTTAACATTGCAATAAGCTGACATAATTGCGCGTTTTTAGCCACTGCATCGCCGTTATGACGCGCAGCGCCGTATCGCGACGAACGACCGCGCTAGTGGAAGAGCACCACTGGCGGCAACTCATGTCGGGCGTAGACATTTTGCTTTCTGTTTCGGTAAAAACATCGATGTTGCAAACTTCAAAGGGGGGTTTCTCAAGATGAAAGTCTGCTCTATCGCGTGATATAGTTCGATTTTACGCTAGACCCTTATTTTTGGAGAGAAATTCAAAAATGTCCCCAAAAATTGGTGCAAAAATTGTGTCTCACCGTCTTTAATGATTGTTTAAACATAAACATTCATAATGTATAAATATTGGATATCACTGTATTTAGGAAAGTCTACAGAATCTTTTGCTGCAAAGAACAATTCAATATCTTGCATAGTAACATCACAATATTTGTTTAAAGTTGAAAAATAGGTTTTTTTTCAAATTCATGTTTCTCAAAAACTGTGCGCGTAGGCGAAAAAGTAAGGCCAGATTCGGAATCAGCGCAAAAAAGTCTGTAAGGCCTACCCAACAGTAATTAGGAAACAAATTTAGTGTTGTACAGTATTATTAGTCGAATTTACATTAATTAGAAAAAGTTAAGGTTCGATGAAATGCCTTGGCAATGAAATGTC
Organism: Sphecodes monilicornis; assembly: GCA_913789915.3. Taxonomy (NCBI): domain Eukaryota; kingdom Metazoa; phylum Arthropoda; class Insecta; order Hymenoptera; family Halictidae; genus Sphecodes; species Sphecodes monilicornis. Next base: position 19,369,824 of record OU565285.1, read on the forward strand.
AAAAATCGAAAGATGTTTAATCGTTTTGGCCAATAACCAGTTCATATATAGAAATAAATGTAAAACTCGAATATTTTTTTATCCGGACACTTGTCATCCTATTAGTTCGAATTCAAGAGATTCCACTGTATCATCAGACAAGAATCGAACCGTGGTCGTGTCAGCATTCACTTTCCGCGATCTCACAATCGTCACGGCTCCCAGCATCTTTTCTGTTTCCCTTCGTTACCGAGGCGTTGAACATTTCTAAGGCGAAAAGTTACGTTTAATAGAATTTCGAAACATGATCCTGCGTTGTCGCTCGCGGCCGTATGAATAATGCCGAAGAGTTCGAAACAACAAGTCCGGTTACGTCGAAACCAGGGTTGCCAGGCGCGTTATTAAGTTCCTGATTTGATGCGCGAATGAAAACTTGCTCGGGTTCCAGGAACTTTGAATCTCAAGAAGGAAAGTTTGATTGTTCGCGTTTGAAATTGTTGATGTGAATGAAAGTTATGCCTCTCACTATTATAATATATTACGATTCTGTTCCACTCGTCCTACTGGCAGCGTTTCATCACAAAACTGGCAAGTAAAACTATGCCGAACCGTTACAGCTTTTTATTCTTCGTTTCAGCGTTAGGATGGCACTTCCCAAACATAAATATAGATAAGTTCTTGAATAAATATTGCTTCGCGAATTGCACGATAAAACTTTCTGTTTGAGAAGGAAGAAATTCAATCGAATAATGCACTGGAAAATTTAATGTCTCATCCCGGAAACTTTCATACTGCATACACGCGCATGAACGAGTGAGTGTGATGCTGTGCAGGATATAAGGGGGTTATAATTGAGTTAATCACTATGAACTTTGCATATGTATTTATGGATACTGCGAATATGTAAAACGGATCTATATGTAAAATAAAAATTGTTTACATAAATTTCAAGGAACACTTAAATAGCATCCTTTATCGATATTCATAATTTACAGTGTTAAATTGCACCTACTTATTTGTGTCATAAATGTATAAAATCTGAAGTCCAGTGATAATACAAAACAAATTATACAGGGTGTTCGCGCTATCACTAGCCAGCGTTTTTCTTGTAAATAGTAAATATTAGGAAAAAATGAAAGAGGAAAAAGTGGTACTGTTTTTTATGCGCAACACAATGGCGTATGCAAATTTTTTTGTGTTTATACTATTTTCTTAGATATGAAGGCGACCATTAATTTTTTAAATGGATGCTGTATATTTTTTTATATTACATGAAAGCGTATGTCTAGACGAATTCATTTGTATACAGCACAGTGACCTTCAAGGTCATGCAAGGTCAGAGATGGAAGAAACATTTTGAATATTTCATACCAATGTGTTTACAAGTATTTCTTATTCATACGAATCAGATGATGTTGTCATTCACTATCACAGTGATTAGTTCTAGATTCTTCTATGATGAAACAATTTCAGAAAAAAAATTGGAATCCACAAAAAATGTAATTAATAGAGCTGAAATGTGCATTCATGTACAAGGAAGTCATATTGAACATTTACTGTAGCCTCACCAATAAAGAATACTTGCAAACACATTGGTATGAAATATTCAAAATGTTTCTCCCATTTCTAACCTTGCATGACCTTAAAGGTCACTATGCAGTATACGGATAAAAAAATATACAGCATTCCATTTAAAAAATTGAGGGTCACCTTCGTATCTAACAAAATAGTATAAACACAAAAAAATTACATACTCCATTCTTTTGCGCATAGAAAACAGTACTATTTTTTCCTCTTTCATTTTTTTCTAATATTTACTATTTACAAGAAAAACGCTGGCTAGTGATATCGCGAACACCCTGTATTGTAGATTTTAAGACACACGTCATCAGTATATTGGTTTAGTGAAACAAGTAAACAGGTAATAATTCAGTAGGGTTTACTCTCTGTTTTTATTAGAATGTAGAGTACAAATCCTCGTGCATTATACAATATGCATTGTATAATGCATGAAAGCGTGTACCAATATTAATAAATCACATATAATCCTCTATTTGATTTTGACTACCTGAGGATTTGTAGCCAGCGAAAGAAATAATTTACTTATTAATTTGTACAGAAATTTGCAATTTATTAACGATTAAACTATTAGTAACTTACGCGTTTACAGCACGAAAAAATCTTAAAAAAATTTTAATCTGATACCGCCCCTGAAGTAAATAGAAGTTTCATTAGCTCCTATTTTCTTTGTATTTCTCTACAAAACCGCGAATTTTCAGAAGGATCTGCAAATGTCTAGAAATGACAAATGAGGTAAGAACGTATTATTGGGTTGGCGACTAAATGATTGCGGATTTTGTCGATATATGTTCTAGCACATTCTTTTGCTTTGTCAACGTGTTCGAAGGACCTAACCTATGTTGTTTTCTTGTTGTTTGGATTTCCATCTTCATTTAGTAAAAAAAATTGTATCTATTAGTTATTTAGTTTCGTTTTTATCCCAATTTAAAAATGGAAAAACAAAACACGCATTTCATACATATTTTATTATTATTTCCGAAAAGGCAGGAACGCATCGCAAGCATACAAGAAGTTATAAGTAAGAAAGAAAGTCAGTGTCAAAATGGGTTAGCCAATTTTTTTTTCTTTTTTTTGTTTGTTTTTTGAACATGGAATTATGACACTGCCTGAAAGATGGCGAAAGGTCATCGACAAAAACGGACAATACCTAATTTAATGAAGTTAGATTTTCAAGTAAACATTTTGAATTTTTCTTTTTATTTAATATCCGCAATCACATATTTGCTAACCCAATATTTGCAGTTACAGTGCTCACTGACGGGTAACAAGGAGTCATGATGACACGACACATTTATTCTGTCCTGTTGCACATCTCAAGCAGAGTGCTCGGAGACGCGTCAGTTACCTTCTTAGTAGACGGTCTGCACAGAGTCCATCTTTGTAACGTAACTCGTTATATGTTAGTCTTTAATATAAATGCGGGCGGAGTTTCCTTTATAAAAGATTCCGTCTATCTGGGCTATCGATTGTGGAATTATATGGAATGAAGACTTCACGGGGAATGAAGCTCCCCTCCCAGAGATAATACAGTTTCAGCTTCTTGTAACTTTCTTCAGCGTTTATCTAGCAAAACCACGGCCGGTTGTGGAAGGAGGATTTGCGGTGCCGCGGCGAAAGAAAAAAGAAATATGAACCAAACCCAATCTAACTTCTTTACTCGATTAAACGGATAAATCGCTTCTCATGAAATGTCGAGCTTCTTCCGGTTTCGTCTATACAACATCCGAGCGATATTTGCATAGTTATAAAATCCCTTAGAGGGACTCCGTTGGACCGATTCGAATCGCTCCGACGCGAAACGATGCTCATCTGATCTATTTAAGACGGTCGTGCTTTCCCTAAAGTGCCACTTCCAATTTCGTTCGGACGCTACTTAAATCAATATCGGCCCATGCAAATGGAATTGAAACTCTCTGCCTCCTGGGGACGCTTTTCCCGCGGTGATGAATTTGTCAAAAGACTAGAATATGTTCTTACAAGATCAACCTGGAAATTAGGATAATCGGAGATAGGCGAGGGAAATTGGAATTGGAATGAAAAGATCGGAGTCGAAATGGGAAAAACTTCGATTCTGACGAAATCAGGAGAATTCTCGGTCGCTTTAATTAACAGCAACGAGCTTTCTGTGCAAATCTACAATTCTACAAGGCTTCTCGATGATTGCGATATACAGGGTGTCCCAAAATGTCGTTCTTCCTTGAAAGGGGCGGTTTCTGAGACCATTTGAAGCGACATTTTCCTTTGCAAAAATCTCCGTTTCGGGTTTGTTAAGGAGTTATTAACGAAAAACACGGACCAATCAGAGCGCGACCTAGACGGGTATTGGCAAAGACGGCCGTGCGCAACAGCAGTCGAGCGATGGTGATACACCGCGGACGAAAGCAAGAAACAAACAAGAGATTAATATTTTTCGAGTCCTATTTCGGATAGTTCAAATTTGAATATGTTGTAGTCTTTACTAACCTATGAACGAATCTCGAGAACCAACATTTTTTAAGATTTCGAAAAATCCTTCGAGATTCGTTCATAGGTTAGTAAAGACTACAACATATTCAAATTTGAACTATCCGAAATAGGACTCGAAAAATATTAATCTCTTGTTTGTTTCTTGCTTTCGTCCGCGGTGTATCACCATCGCTCGACTGCTGTTGCGCACGGCCGTCTTTGCCAATACCCGTCTAGGTCGCGCTCTGATTGGTCCGTGTTTTTCGTTAATAACTTCTTAACAAAGCCGAAACGGAGATTTTTGCAAAGGAAAATGTCGCTTTAAATGGTCTCAGGAACCGCCCCTTTCAAGGAAAAACGACATTTTTGGGACACCCTGTATAAGCAGCGGATTTTCATACAAAATAAAAATTTTCTACCTGAATTGGAACAAACTGGAGTGAAATAGAAATTCATTTTCTTTCCCAACATGTTTATTAAACTGAAACTAATATAACAGTATTTTCAAATTCTTTTAATATTTTACTGTTTTTAAATTACACCAACTGATTTTTTACGTAACGGCTACCATAAAAGAACTACAAAATGAATGTATTTGATGAAACAAAAATGATCGTCTCGAGATTTATCATAATTATCTGTAATTCATTTCTCTGTAACTGCTATCTTCTACGTTCGCCACCAGATGGGCAAATAGACAACACCTTTCCCGCTACTACGCGTGCTAGGTAGCCTTACTGACGAGTTCTTTAGCAGGCCCAGGACGAAACGCTCCCTTTCATTTTCCTCCTCACCTACACATTTCAGCGGTTGCCGAAGCTCCTTCGTTCCGATCATCCACCAGTAATTCTCTTCCTCCAATAAATTCGAAAATAAATTGGCACAATTGTATAGGTGCAAGACAGGGGTAACGTCATACGGAACTTCCATCGATATTATTGGAAAATTCGTCTCGTCGGACGAAATGTAGCCGCAGATGCCGGTCCCCATGGGAGTGTTTCATTCGTGTAGGTACACGTGTAAAATCCGATAAATATCACGCGTGGGAATTCGCGCGTTCTTATATCGGTGTCCGTTGCGTCTACGGTGTCCGTAAAGAACCTTTCACAGTTAAGATCCCGTGTGGGTTCTACGGGGCGCATTCCCGCGCACCTGGACCAGGAAACTATAACTCAGCCCGTGGGGTCCGAGTCCTTCGTTTCGTCTTGTTTCATCCTCGTTGTTTCGTCTTCTCGGTCCTCTCGTTCCTCTCGTTCTTCTGGTCCTTCGCCACGTCGCGCGTCGGAGAAAAACGGGTGCGGACGTTGCTTGATAAATCGAGCCGAGCGAAAATTTCAAGTTCCAGCCGCGCGCACACCGGACGCTTGATAAATAGGGCGCTCTTCACTTAAGCGAAATTAACAGTTACACGGTAGAACGAGCCCCGCCGGTGATTAATAAAAAATGTACACTTCTCAGGGCAGAAAGAGGCCGGCTTCGCTCGAGGAAGTTGTCTCGTTGCCGGGGATCAAGCCGAGCTTTCGCGAACGGAACGCTACGGGCTGAGTGATGAATTACAAGGCTTCAGGCTGTTTTCACAGGAATCCGCCTTCAGTCCTCGACATCACGAGAATGTTTGTTGGTGTTTTCCTTCGGGTTACGAACCGTGATGGAACTTGTGAGGAACATAACTGGACGTGCCAATTGAATCCGTTCGAGTCGATTTGATTAGAAAGTGTTTCCGGCAAACTGGTATGTTATTTTAACCCTTCGACTTAGAATCTAAGGGGGTCTTCCTGAGAAACGGCAGTGGAAACACGTGATTGTTAAGAACTTTTCTTAGAGTTACTACTGGATATCAGGGGACAGGCAATTTTGGAGTACGAACAGATAGTCTTGAAGTACAAGTGTTTTTTTATTTAATTTCTTCTTATTATTTATTGTACAATATACAAGGTTTCTTAACAGCTTCGGCAATGTTAGCATTGTTGGCGTTCAGTGTAACATCCTTCGCAATGATCAAAACACAGAAGGTGAAAAATTCTTTTAAAGTTAGATACTTTATACTGGGACTGAACCTATTTTAAAAGAAACGTATGAAAAGTTGGAAAAGTTCTAGGGTTCACATGAAAAGATTACTTTTTTAGTTGAATTTATATTGTTACAAAAGTTATTATAAATTTGAAATCAAATATAAGTTTTAGGTCCAATCCTTATAGAAATATGTAATATTGTTGTCGTGCACGCCAGTTTTATGAACAAAGTTTCGAGAAACATACGTATTATACAATAAGTAATAAAAAAAAATTGAACTAAAATAAAATACTTGTACTTCAAGAGTATCCGTTTATATCCCCAAAAAGTCTAGTCCCATATGTACAATAGTTAATCTGAAAAGAAATTCTTAAAAATCACTTGTTTCCGCCGTCGTCATACGAGAAAATCCCCCTAAATTCTTAGATTATGGATTGAAATGTACTGACCTGTTCAGTGAATGGACATGTTGCATATGTGTTGAAATTAATATTTGCAAATTGCTATTTAACGCGTTCGTGACCACCGTCACAGATTTGTGACGTCTATAATCCCGCTATGTAGTTAAAGATAGACAAATTAGTTTTATACTTTTATATTTTATATTAGTTTTAAAACAAAAATAATATAAACATTTCACAGAACTCTTGTTTTACTTACATACTCTGTGTATTGTTATTAATTTTACAATTTACTTGTACGAAACATAATTAAATAATAATAAATTTTTTCTCTGAACAATTTGATGAGTCTTTTCATAAACTCCTAATGTCTTCACAGTTTTGTATTTCACCGACTCATTTTTATCACAAATACATAAAACCTGCAATCTAGTTATTTCAAATAAAAGTAAAATGTTATATTCTACGTATTAAATTCAACATGTAATTATGACTATCCAATTCGAAACAATTGTAATAATGATTCTTTATGCAAAATAAAAATTTTCTGTATCACTTGGAAGATGCAGGGGACAAATCGAGTGGCCTTTTTTCTTGAATTATTTGTTATGATATTGTCAAATTCTGTTAATCTTTCATCTATTTTTAAATTACACCCTACAATTTTATCATAAAGCCAGCAGTCTATGCATAAGACTGGTATTGGACATTTATTTGTCTCTGTCGCATTCGTTTCTTCTTTTAGAAAAACGTGTGAATATAGAATCGTATCGCATAATAGTGTGGCTCATAATTTCGCGAGATTAAGTGTATCCCACATGGTGAATTTGCCCTGCCGCCGCCTCTGAACTTTGACTGACTTGCCTCGCGTGCACGGACGGTTGGCAGATTGCCGGGCGTCACGCGCATCTGACCCGGATTTTTAATTGTTTTTAACTTTGAAACGAAGCCACTCCCGCAATTCCATCACTCTTGATTTTTCTCACATTTCGGCGTACACAATCACCCGAAAATGACACCCACCTGTAGTCAACTACCTCGCATATACTGGGCGGGACGAACGAAAAGAGCTATACAAATTTCTTGGTGGGCGATTCATTCCCGCAAACATTCTCTTCTAGATTAACTTCAGAAACATGCTTCATTTTAGAATGTTCCTTTAAGTGAAATTTGATGACGAGACAATATTTTTTAGGATTTATTAACATCATTTCTGTTCATTTGAAAATATAATGGTGACGGTTGTAGCCATCATTTGTTTATCAAAAGAAAAAGTAATTGCTATTATTTGCCAGCGTTTATGTGTGAATCAATACGTGTAGGAGAAGCAGTTTCAAGGAATATTACGTTATGTGAAGGAATGATTCAAATCAATTCATTGAGAAATAAATGTACAGTAAAGTAATTTATGTAAGTTATAACGTACTTAGATCTACAAATGACATGTTTTAAATTTTCATTGTTGGCACAGATAGAAAAGTTATAAATCGTGATATTCACTATTTTCTTCGAAATTTCGAACGGTAGAAATTTAAAAAAAATTGTCGTTACATATTACCGTATAAACTAATCCTTCTAACATCTCAAAGAACTAATGTTGATCGGTCCAATTTAAAAAAAGTTAAAGGATGTTTACTTAATTTTTCCTCCAATGTATTTTCTTGTAATCATTCTACTAGCATTCAAAAAATTTTGACCTGCCCGCAATGTATGTAATAGAGTCATATTGGAAACGTTTAAAAAATAAAGTCGTTGATCTAAAGAATAAACATAAAATGGACATAAAGCTGGGATTCGCTGTTGCTCTCACAGTTATGTGCGGTGCTCGACTCGCCGCTTGAATGTGAGCACCGACGGCTATCAAAGTTCGATGACTCGTGTGATGAAACTAACAGTAATTTCGACTTCAGTATAGCAATCGGGGGCAACATTGTAGAATCGACGAGCTGCGCTCATCATACCCGGGAGCGTTTAGCGTTTTCTCTTTCTTGGCAAACCCGAGAATGGACCGTAAACGTAAAGAAACGCGATTCCATCTTAAGGAACGCTCCGGTGAGGGGCAAGGATTTGCTGCTCGTTCAGAGCGGCCATTTTGCTTCGTTTGATGGCATCGTTAGGCCACAGATATCTCCAGTGAATTTTCTATCCAGCTTTTTTCCCCATGGTCTTGCTCGTATCGATAGCACATTTTATGAAACCGGTTACATTAACTCACGATCACGCCAATCGAATGCAGCCTCGAGGTCCGAGATTGGTTCTCCTCTGTCGGGGATTCTATTGTTTTTACTCGCAACCGTCTTCTTTTGGACCGTTGCCCAAATTGAACCATCATTGCAACTTGACCGGTATAAGACATTTACTTTGTACAATAGACAATATACGTTGCTTGAAAGTATACTTGCCTGCTGCATCCATTTTTGCGAGCAAGCACCTCGTGGTTATGGTTAATAAAGTGATTTTGTTTTCTGAGAAGTCATTGATTAAAGATCTTATTGAAAGTGATAATGTCATTTTAAAGTAAGTAATAAAATATATTATTATATCTTCAAAAAGCAAACTTGGATAGATATGAATTGCTATGATAGTTTTATTAACCTAAGTTCGAAGTAAGGTTAAGTAAAATCTATTAAATTTTTTCTTCAAGCTGCCCAGAATGGGCCACATTGTAGTCTCAAAAATTGAATTGTTCCAATTTTAAGTTCAATTAAAACTTTTATTAATAAATTTTAAAATTTAGAGGAATTTCAAGTTTAATTAATATTTTTAAAAAACTTTTAGAGGAATATTTAGTTTAATTTTTATTTGAATATACTTTTAGAGGAATTTCAAGACTAATTAAAAATTTTATCAATAAATTTTAAGCTGTAGAGATACACAATGTACTGGAGTAAGTTTCAAAATGAAGAAACAACTTTACATCAATTGTGGCTAACAAAATTGGTGGTCTACCGTGAGATACCATATACATAGGTCCAAATTAGCCAACCAGGTTCTTTGATTGGACCGAAGTCTCTAAATTTATAAATGGAATTTTTGGTAATTTAAATTATCTTTATTCAGAAAAAAATGTGTTCTTTTAAAGATTAAAATAGTAACATTCTTTTCCACTATTTCGCTTATATTAAAATTATTTCCATACAGAGGTGAATCTCGTAACTTGACGATCTCAAATAATTCGGAAGTTATTTGTTGTACGAAAAAATGTTTCGAACAAAAGTTGCATGGTTTCCTAGGGGGCATACAGTGCTCTAATCTGTTTTTTATTAATTTACTTTTTTATCAAGATTTGAGGGTCACCTTCAGTGTTTTAAATGGAATGTGTAATATTTTTTCTCAAATTCGGATAAATTATGAAATTCTGCATAAAAAAGTAGAAGTTAAAGTGGGAGTTGAAGAGAATAATTACTGAGATATTTTTAAAACAAATTTTATTTTAAGTGGTGTTCAAAGTACTGTCCATTGCACATTATGCTCGACAATCGCAGCAAGTAATAAGTAGAATATTTCCTAATCGTTGGATCGGACGTGGCAGTAACATTGGTTGGCCACCTCGCTCGCCAGATTTAAGGCCGCCCGATTATTTCATTCAGGGGAACATTAAAAAATAAGTATATAGTGAGGAAATACTCGGAAATGTTCTTTGCTCACTGATAATTCGATTACGCATAATGCATTGACTGCAATGGACAGCACTTTGAACATCGATTGAAATAGAACTTGTTTTGAAAATATCTCTTAAGTCCCACTTTGTGTAATACTTTTTTCACGGAGAATTTCATAATTTATCCGAATTTGAGAAAAAATATTCTAATACTAAGTAATGCCTCTATTCAAGGAAAGCACACAAAAAATTGTGTGAAAAAATAACACACAAATTCTAATTGTATTTAATAAAGTTTTACTTGATTGTATTCCTACAAGAAAATTGTTTATCTCTTTCAATTTTATTTTTACTTCAAAGCAGACGTCAGTTAAAAAACTCGTGCATGATTTTGTTTTAGTTAAATCTACCGAATTCAAATTTTCTGTAGAACCAAAACATTTTTACCCATTTTGTTGCACAGATTGATAAAAAAAGAAAAAGTTCATTATATGAAAAAAAATATGAAACCGTGCATTAGTATGTATGGAACATTCTCGCTCTGAGGATGGTAGAAAAAAACGATTGCCTTATTTGCCTAATGAAAAGTAACTTTGACTGAGCAGCTGTAACATCGACGACTTCACGCGCTCCCCAGATGAATATTTTACTACGTGCAAATTACAGGAATTGCGGTTACAGAATTACAAAATTCATGTCGGAAGGCACAAGCTATGTTACGCTCCGATATTCTCGGTTACGATAGCGCCAGTATGTACATGCAATAACATTTACTCTGTTCGTGTTATGTAGTCGATATTCCTTAATTGGAATCAAATGGGTTTCGAACGAGTTGCCTGAAAACCACGCATAGTTAGACCTACTTCATAATACGCGAAACTTTCCTGGTCCACGTCGATCGTTTAATGTAGCGTACAGTGATTCGCCTGAAGCGGTCTAGCTACTGTAACGGTGTAAAAATTAGGTGAAATTCAGTGATTCTTATAAGGGAGTCTATTCTGCGTGTCGATTTGAAATTTTACTGTTTTTATTACTACACATTAAGTGGATATGTTAAACTTTTTTGGTAGAAATATTAAAAGTTATATAGATCCACAAGTATCTAAAAATATTTATTTTCATGGCTGTCATGATATTAGCTGAATTAGGTAAAATTTAATGATTTTGATGGGGAAACTATAGATGGAAATATGTACAATTTTATGGTGTAAACATATACTTAATATTAAAAGTTATGACAATGTTCCAATAAGGAATATATCTTTATGACTGTCATGATGACAGCAGTCCAGACTATTTAAAATGAAAATGAAAAATGTAAATATTCTTAAAGTAACAGAGTACCTAATGTGAAAGTAATATAAATGCTTAAGTAAACAAATAAAAATATTTAAATTAACACAATAGGGACAAGATCATGGGCTCAAGATCATTTCAAGGTCATAGTGTCCTAGGCCGCAAGCAATGAGATTAAAAATACATAGTGTCATTTAAAAAAACATCGATGACCTTGAAATCACCTGGAAAAAGCCGTTAATCACACAATCTGCTGATATCGTCATATTGGCCCTTTGAACGGTTTCATTTCAATTTCAAGTGTTTTGTTTTGCATGACTCACCCTGTACATGGACACATTATCAGCGTAATCGATTAAGGTTCCTACGAGCCATAGAACATTGAAAATGGCAAAAATAGGGAGAAAATATAAATTCAGCTCAAAATTCAAAGATTTTCACATCTTTCAATACCTCTGGTTTTGTCACCCAATTTCAATGAAACTTTGTACATGTACATGTCTCACTTAGATTTATAATATAAAAGGAATTTTTTTTAATTTTTGTTATAGACAAAGATAAAAATGTGAATAATCATGACCTTTATTTTGTTCTTCACAACTCCGACCAATAGTAATTTTTAAAAAGTTTGTTGACACATTATCTAGTAAACTAATTCTTCTAACACCTTGAAGAAACTCAAATCATTTGTACCAATTTGAAGAAAGTTATTCGTTTTTAAAGGATGCACTTAACTAGCTGGCCGCCATTGTATAAAGGAGGTTCTAATGTGCTTTATATATTAGCGTGTTGCTTATGGGGTAATAATAATAATAATTGTAGTTAATTAACCGTCGAAACAACTTAAATTTTTATCGATGGATATTGATTGAAACGCCCCTCAATAATCCGGGTTAACCGAAGCGATAGATCTACGCCATTGGGTTTGTGCATCCGCAAGGCCCCTGAATGCAGGTTTTCGCGGATACCTTGTTACGGAACAAATTAATGACCATCGAATTTGCAGCATCCCGGCGTGTGGGTACGAATTTACACACGTATTCAACAACGCTCACGAATACACACACCGGATCGCGTTTATGCTACCTCTACCGACTCAACGGGTTAACTCTTTGTTGATAGTTTATGCCTGGCTAAACGGTTAAATTGTGTGCTGTTTGGTACTGTCATATCCTCTAGCGATTGCACTTGTGAGTAGAAGATTTCATAATCGTGCATTTTCATAAATGACTACAAGGAAATTCGAACGAGATGAAACTTTTTTTGGCTTCATAGAAAAACACTTTTAACCAGAACAATATCTAGAAATATTAGTCATTTCGGTGAATATACACGTTCTTTTGAATTTTAATTACCATAAAATACATGTTTTAAATAACTTAATATACAAGTTAAAATACTAGTTACCATAAATTACATCACCATGGTGGTCATGGAAACTGCGCCATTTTTACATAACTTTTTATTTCAAAAATTTATGTAGAGGTTACAGTGTCATAATTCTGTAATAATTTTCTAAAAGATTAGAGAAGTGTTAAATGAACAGTAGAAATAGGTGTCTGGACAAATTTATTATTCCACCAAATTATGTTAAAATATTATAAGGTACTGCTAAAGCAACTTATTATATCTACTACGTTTTTAATGTGTCATAAATGATATATTGAAAAGAATAGCGAATAAAGTAAGCGTCAGAACATGAATATTCATTTAATTTTCCAAATACTTTCCCAATATTCCTTAATCGATTGTTACGATCAAGGAAATGTTCGTCGTATCGGTTATCGAAGCAATAAATATTAATGTGAATTGATTTTAATAGCATGTATGATACGAAAAATTTTGATAATTCTTCGTTTCTCTGAATTATCAATTTTCTGCGGATGGATCAGATACACAGTTATATTCTGGTCAATCATCCTTGTTTACTCGGTAAACATTCATCAGCGTCGTTCTCGATTACAACGTTCAGAAAAATATACAGTGCTGGCTTCGTTTGTGTTATCAGTTTTACGTGTACACCAAAATTGGCCGTGTATTTTTCTGTTTTGCACTAATCCATTGGTATAATAACTTTATATTTAAGGAGGTGACTGGTAGTAGAAAGATGAAATAAATGTAGCACAATAAATTAATAAATGTATATTATTAAACCTATTTGTTCGTTTTATTTATCAAGAATGAATTCAATGTAGTAATTCGAGGAAAAATGTTAAAATACTGATTGTAACATTAAATCATGAAAAAATTAAAGTTTTATTGAAGAATTTGTATCAAGCATCGAAATAAATGAATCTTTTTCGCTTTTTAAAAAATTCAGTACGAAATTATATTCTGTTATGTTTAAACAAGTATAATAAAAGCATCGTAGAAATAAATTATTTCCATAAAACAAGCTGTGTACTGTGAATCATCTATATAAATATTAATGATATAAAATGCAAATAAATAATGTACTCACAATATCAATTCAATTGTAATACTTACTTAATATTACTGCTGTGGTATTCATTAAATAATATTAACTATTTATTACAATTAGATTGAGAATTTTATGCATTTATCATCAAAATTCGTAGATTAAATGCAAAACAGAAAAGCACTTATAGAATTTATAAATTCTATGATATTATTTCCATTTTACTAGAATTATTATGAGATGAAATAAATGTCTATGTCGCTTTTGTGTCTTGCAAAGGCTGCAGACAATTTTTGTTTTGCATAATAATCTGCAGTCTAATTACAAGAATAAAGAACTTGTTTAATAGTGGCGAAGAAAATGTTTGCTTTCGTTCTATAGAAAGTATTATTTGCATATTTTACAAGCTCTATACACAAAACTATAATTTCATTCTATAATGTGAAATTGTTTTTTCTGAAACGTTCCATAGTACTTATTTGAAATAGATCTGAGTAAAAATATCCATGACTCCTTCGTTTCTAAATTTCCTTGATCCATACTCTTCCATATTAAGCTCAGTTTTCATTGGCTAACAGTATACGATTTGCGAAACGTGAAAGGGTCGAGCCGTAGATTAAATAGTGAAGTGAATCAGCCACGAGTAAATTAATTTGCAACTCAAATACCGGCGCAAACGAATGCCATTCGTTTGGTAAAAGATAATTGTCTCCGTTTCAGTAATAATTATCGCCTCACCGTGTTGATTCATCGTCATGACCTTGTATCGTTTTTTAGAATCGATTTCGATCTCTTTTTTGTTTGAGAGAATGCACTGCAGTCAGTGCACCTACAGCACGCTATTCCGTGTGCATTAATACGAGTACACAATTCATACGTTACCAAATGATTCGACGCTATTGCACAACAATCGAAAAACGATTATTGCACATGGTCGGTAAACTTCGATCAATGCTTGCGCAAACCGTTTGAACCATGACGTCAGTTCCCTATCTGGCTTTCGCGAACACTATTCAATTTTACAATTTGCTCGCGTGGTTCAGTTTTACACGTGCTAAATATTCAAATTCTATGATCTTGTTTATGTTTCGCGGAGAACATATTCAAGGTTGTCTTTTAAAACTTTTTTATCTGGGCTTAGATTGGAAATTTAAAAACTGCATTTAGTAGATATGTTTCAGTAAAATATTCTGAAAATTTGAACAAAGATGTAAGAATCTTCAGGTTAATTACAGTTAAGAGCCAAAAATCATGAAAAATAACGATTTTCACGATCTTTAACTGTTTGTGGCTCATGGCAACGTTGAACGATTTCGATGAAATTTTCAAGATATATTGTATACAGGGTGGGGCACTATAAACAAGTCACCTGAATAAGGTGACCAAATACTTGATATCGAGGCACTCGTAATCTAATGTCATTAATTTATTTATAGGTGGAGACGTCAAGAAGATACGAAGGTCAACTCTATTTTTTTAAATGGAGCGGTTCTGATAGTGTGTTTCAAGACGAATGCAATGACCTATTATGAAGTTCATTCAAGGTCACGCAAGGTCAACTGCAATAGAAAATATGACCTTGAATGACCCGCACTGTATTATGTACTTATCGCTGTCGCAAAGATCATTCAGTGATTCAGTACTGCAGGGATCTAGTGGCATCTGAAAATTGTTCACAAGAAATGTGTATTTCACTAAATGTAAGTTAAAATAAAGTATAAGTAAATGAATAAATATTAACTGTTGCTTGTGCCATGACACATCCTGCCAACAAAACCAATGCAGTGAATAAAATTAGGAAATGCAGTTTTCACCCATGATTACGAATGCTGTATCCTTCGTTCGTTATTAGTAACTGTCTGTTAAAGTGACACTTGGCCTTCTATACCTGTGCAGAACTTAGTCGTGACAGTGGCTTCTGTATGTAGATTATGTGAATACTTAAAACATATAATAGTCTGAACGATAAATGTTTATCTATATACAGTTTTCGTGAAGCACGTGGAAGATGATAATAATATTGTAAAACGTTTGTGCTTGCTTCAATTCATTGTGATCCTTCTAATTACTTGAAAATAATTACTCTGGCAAATCTAAACCATCGATTGAATGCATTTATAGATATTTTATATTATATTTTTTACAATTGAATTTACATTAACGAGATGTTATCGAAAGAATTTTTTTCTATGTACTCACCATATTCAAGTTCGATCACCCACTAGCTTCCAAGTAGTACGTACGTATTAAAAATGATTGCAATAAAAACATATATTGTAAGATTTTTATGCAGCTACACTAAAATGTCAAATTTATTTTTATTCTTATTTCTATCGTAGACAATTTTTCACTGTTACATATTGTAATTGGTATAAAATGTTAAAATAGTTGTTAAATTTCAGAATTTATTTAGTACTAATCGTCAATAGTTCTACAGAAAATTTATATAACTTTGGATTTGTTCAATCATCAAACCCAAACATGGTCAATGATTAGAAACATTTAAAAAATCTAAAAAACACTTATATTATTTTCAACTTATTAGTATGATGAAGAAAAGAAATAAATGTGTACTTTGCAATTAACACAGACAATTTTTATTTTATACAAAAATTTGCGGTCTAGTGATTAGAAAACGAAAATTTAGGGAAAAACCAATAATATGTAATTAATTTGTTTTGATGGGCAGTTTTTTTTAATGAATTGAAAAGGAATTGTTTAGTTAACAATTATGACTATTTGCAAGTTTTAGCTGACACATATTAACAAAATACAGTAATAAATAGTTACAAATAGCTGTAATATGATGTCGCTAATAATATAGCAGTTGATGCGACATAAAACTCTAATTAAAAAGAAAAGATGGTAATAGATAGTTCAATATAATCATTGGTTCTAATTGTGTATTTGAATAAAATTAATGAAACAATTTTAAAAATGTTTAGAAAGTGCTTAACGAATTTTACGTTAATTACACAGTTATCACTTTCTCGATATTATTTTAAATTCGATCGTAATGGGATGGTCCTGCTTGAATAGGTCTAGGATAGATCGTTTTTAGGATAAAGCTCGTAAACGGACGTGCAGTACAATCTATAATAGAACCGACGCGATAATGTTGCGGCGCATCGTCGTGTGCATCGATGCACACGCGCAGTCTACCGATACGATTTGTATTGTGCTGCTGTAATTTCGTGTGGCTTCTGATGACACGCACATTGAAAACTATTGATGCCCATTGCAATTTATTTCTCTGATATGTCCATCGCTCAGACAGATTTCTCCAATCAGGATTTTTCTGGATATTTCACGCGAGCTTTTACATTCTTTATACTGACAATATATGCTAGTCAAAGATATAAAGCATAATAATTAATCACAATCCTTGAATTGAAAGAAATATCTCTATCTCCAAAAATGATTTCATTTTTCCCATAATTGCAGACTGCACTTGTAGCACTATTCGAATTTTTAAAAATATCTTTATTACATGATCTCTTCAGACTGACTGTGCGAAATTGTAAATAATAATGTACATAAAATATTTGTATATAAAGGCAATAACCGAATGGTCAGAATTACACTAATTTAAAGATTGGAAATTGAAATGAAGTATTATTTAAACTACATGAAGTTTAATACATTAAGGTTGTTATTTCATCTTGTACTTTCAATTAATTTATCTTCATTGTACTTTTGTTTATTTCAATAATTAATAAGCGAAAACAGAATATTATTTAATTTCGAATGTTCTCTATTTGTTCATAAATTTCTGGATGCACAGAAGAAGCCGATTAATAATCGATAGCAACCCATAGTCGGTTAAATAATGGATAACAATGAAAGTAACGTAAGTAAGACATTGCAAGTATTAAAAGCATTTTCTGATCAATGACATTAACCTCTGTTTGAAAGGATTAATTCGTATTAAAACGAGCTTAAGAGCGTTTACCTTTATTATAATAACCGCGATGTTTTAAAAGGAGCACCGTGAGTGTCTTTATAAGCACATTAAGTTTTTAACTGAATGGCACGCTTAAGTAATTCCAAAGGTGGCTATTCGAATCGATTTACATGCAATTACTTTTTAATTGCATTTCATACGTGGATGTTCAGTAAAGCGGTACATTTTCCTCGTGTTTACCCATAGGTCGTTCATATAACCCGTTTTAAATGAAACGATAATTGGAATAGTTACCGTAATAACCAGGTGTAGAAACAAGGTATAACTTCGATTAATTTTCACCCTGGAAGCCACCGTTTCAACCACTGTGTAAACCACTGCACTATTGTCAGGTAGTTTATTTTAAAATTTTCTAATAGAAAGTGGAATTAGATATCCATAAATAATAGCTTAAAAGTAAACAGTACCAACTATTCCTTTGAAAGCATTTGTTCTACATATTTTAATATGTAGATTGTGGATTTTATGCATTTTTAACGAAAATGGGTAGCTTCAATGGTTGAACTGTACTTTGGAGGACCAATTTTTTTAAACATTTTTTTATGCAGTCCTATAGATTTCGACGAGAAAACACCGAAAATGAAAGTCTTATTACCAGGAGTTCACTGGTTCAGAAGTTATACGCGTGTAAAGTTGAGCACTTTTAACTAACCCCAAACCAACTTGGAGTATACCGCTCAGTTCTACTTAGCCCAAGCATGTCCAGAAGTAGCTCACTTGGAGGCAAATTCGAGGGAGACGCCTACTTCTCCCGCCCGCGCGTCTCGCTCCCCGTGGCGTCCGTAGTCCTCCGAGCTCATCAGACCCGTGCCTACCGCTTGCAATATGTACCGCGTGTGGCGCGCTGGGGCGACTCTCGGACCAACGGTAGTACGGGTCTGAGGAGCTCGGAGGACTACGGCCGCCACGAGGAGCGAGACGCGCGGACGGGAGAAGTAGGCGTCTCCCTCGAATTTGCCTCCAAGTGAGCTACTTCTGGACATGCCTGACTTAGCCGATGCGCTGAACATCCACCACCTATCCAGCGCATGCGCACCAACAGTCCTACCTCTACCACCCAACGAATATCCAATATGGCGACGCTTTAACCTGTCAACAATGCTTAGAATTGCTCATGTTTACACGTGTATAACTTTTCAACCAGTGAACTCCGGTAACCAAAACTTGAATATCGTGTACTAAAACTTACACGTCTATCATTTTCTCGTCAAAATGTGTAGCATCACATACAGAAAACTTGAAAATTTTTGGTCCTCTAAATTACAATTCAGCCGCTTCAATTTAAAACAATAGACAAAACAATAGAATTTAAGAAGATCAATCTATCAATTTCAGCCTATTAAAATCGGCAAAAAACAGAGAAATTTCTATTTGGCTCGTGATTCATGCAATGGATACAAACAATTTTTATTTTGCATAAAAATCGGCAGTCTATTAACAACTCCTATAGTAGATATTCTATTTACATATGAACAGAGTGACGGAACAGCTGTTCAATTGTAGCAGAAGATTATTTTCTAAAATAGAAAAATTATTAATTGAAATAACAAATTGGGCACGAGGTTTGCAATCATCTAATTCAATTTTCCTGCTGTAGAAGTCGACTTGCAGCAGGAGTCGAATGAAACTGTACAGTTTTATATAAAAAAGTTATTTAGTGAACATTTAACTTTGAAATTATTTCTTTAGATTTCTTTCTTCTAATTCTGCCAATTAATGGCAGAATTTCTAACTTGATATTATGCGAAGAAAATTTTCAGGTAATGAAGTGAAATTATTCGTTAGTTAGTAGGTTTAGGACTAATGAACGTTAATACTTTTTTACTCAGAATTCGACATTCTTCCATATTTTGGTATAAAACATATAGTATTCCATTTAAAAAAAAACAAAGCCGACCTTCAAATCTCCGAAACGTTCTGTATACAAAACTTATTCATGCAACGCATACTTTGGAAGTTATGGAGGTGTGCAAGTTGCGTGAATCACCCTGTATATTCCAATTTCAAATAAAGCTGCTTGTAATTAAAAATTGTCTTCATTTCCTTCATTAGGTGAATCAGTAGAAGCACCAATTTCATCTAGATATTTACTGAAATTAGTTGTATACGTTGCAATGCTACTATCGTAAGTAAGACCTTTTATTTTTTCAAAACAGAATAATTGTTATCGTTGAACTAGAACTTTCTTCCATTCCCGACGAAATAAAAGTTTTCTCTTTATACGAATATTTGTGGAATAGAAGTGCCGATAAACACACTGATGTACACGGATGTAATTTCGCCCTAATACAGAACTCTCCTAGGGGGTTAGCAGCTTTCTTTGTTCGGTGCAGTCAGTTTTACTGTTTTTGTCAAGGTAGTTTGATTATTCCGAGCACTGTGTGTCGCAGGAGTGTGCAGGGAACGATAACGGCAGGGCCACCTGCGATAAATCAGGAATACGAGGCGAGCCAAAAGGACGCCTCTAATTTACAGACTAACTTGTACGCGTCGTAGAGTCAGCGCCGGGCATTATCCGGCATTATTAGGGACGAGATAGTAATTACGGCGCTGCGTGATGCCACCGGTACTGCGGTTGCTATACGACATAATTAAATTACCGATAAACCGATGGAGAAAGCGTGTAGAGACGCTGGGAACCCTCCGCTCGGCGACGTGTCTCGAAATGCATGCGAATCCACCGTTGAATCTATTAGCCGAAAACCTCCGATCAATTCCTCGAGCGGAAACCACGTGGTTTCTTACCGCGTCAAACGAGAAATTTGAGAAATTATTTGCCGAACTGCGAGTGGGATACTTGTTGGTGGAATTTTCCGGCCTCGTGGAACTTTATATTAGCTGTAAACGAGAACGGCTTTCATTTAGCCGCTCTTGATAGGCTACCGCTCGGTATTCCCGTTTCTAAGCAAACGATCCGCGTTAAGGAGTGATTTATGGCGGCGTTTCAGTCAGCATATGGTCCCGACTCATCACGGCTCGGTTAGCCGCGCACCTTGATTCCTATGGAAACCATTTGTTGGATTATGTTTCGGTTTCATTGCACTGAATTTAGTTGCTCCGGACTTTATTATTCTTCAAACTGAAACTGATTTTTTCGCCTTCAAGGTCACTTGAAGGTCATGGTGAGTAGGTCGTTCAACTCATCTTGACGCCGACTACCACATTGCATTATGAAAAATACATGTTAATATGCAAAAAAAGGTGACCTTGAAAAAACCGTTAAAATGACCTTCAAAGGATTTTTTTTATTACCATCTGATGCCTTAAATCATGTACATCCTATTTAGTTATTTTTTCTTACTTTTAATAGTAGCGGAAATAATTTAGGTGTTCGAGTTAAAATTAATACCCTGTGTATATGCAGGGTGGAAATTATAAAGCGTTACAGACGAATATCTCCAAAAACATTGATTATACGCAAAAATGTTTCAGATGAAAGTTGTTCAGTACCGAGGGGGACATCATGTGGTGGAAGATTTATTTTTCCCGATGGACACTCCAAGGTGAGGTGAAGGTCAACTTTCTTTTTTTAAATGGAATATGTTTTTTTATCCACCATCAAATAGTGCGTTTTAAGACGAGTTCAATTACCTATGGCTCAAGGTCATTCAAGGTCAAACTTGCAGGGAAATGCAGAAAAGATATTATCAATATTTTTGGAGATATTCGTCTGTAACGCTTTACAATTTACATCCTGTATATAAATTTTTTTTAATTTAACACTGTGATTCTCACCTGAGATTATGGCTAACAAGAAAATACAACTTCATAAAATATTTATAGAATGACATATAAACGCAGTGTATAAACCAAAACGTATATTACATTAGGATAAAACAAACAACTATATCTTTAGACAGCACTTTTTAAGAGGAGAAAATACAAAAACATATTCTATCATTAAGGGAAGCAATAAACATTTCCTTGCTAAATGGCAAATAGATTCTTCGTTTCCGCCACTGCTTAATCAGAATAGTATGCTGCATACTATGTGATTAATATCTTGAATAAAGTAACCACACTGGCACTCTGGATTATTTATAATGTCATCTAGACTAAAATATGCATTTAGACTATAATGATTTTCCCTACACCGATTGATAGTCACTATGAACTCACGAGGGAGGTCCTACAAATTTTTGAAAATAGTTTGTTCAGAAATATTCGTTGCGGTAATATTGTTTTTACGAGCAATCACGAGTTCTTCATTTAGACTTGCAAATTCGTTTTAATAATAAGGAAGTAAGAGTTGTTATGGAAACATCTGATATAAACGTGCTTCATAACGATTTATAGTCCGTTATATCGTTTGAAAGATATCGACCGTTTCCATTTCTCCTCGGTATAATAAAATGCAGGTTTATACCGTGCTCCGCAAAATGAAAATAGATTACCCGTATACACTAAAGATTCATATTCGGAAATCGTGAATATCTCAAGACGACTGTTCTAAAGTTCAGATAAACATTAAACGCAAGTCTCAGAAAGCAATAAGCTCGCATATTTTACGTGATATTTAACACGTTAAATACCGAATATAAATCCAAAAAGTCCCCCTAAAATTAATGTATTTTAATTAGTGAAACCAAATCTAAAAAGATAAAAGTTATTACAGCGAATGCTGTTTCACCTCTTCCGCATTCTGAAAATTCTAATTAAACTCGGTTTCCTCAAATGCGGCACAGTAAAATTGACTTTCTAAACTTGGTCAAAGATTAGTGTCACCCATTTGTAATTGACTTAGCAGTTAATGTATTAAACCTTTATTTATAAATATTGGAACTTCTAGTCATTCTTTAGACTAGAATTTATTATTTTATTTCGGCTAGTATTAAGTTTAAATCTTCATTCTTCGAACTTTCTGTGAATTTTTAAACTCCATATATAAGTGAATGTAAAATCGACCGAATAATGGAAACCAAAAACAGTTTTGAAATTTTTTGGTAGAAAATTGTGTTGATTTCTTGTCTTTCTCCTTCTTCTTCCTTTTTTGTTATATAAAGGTCTGAATCACTTTATTGAATTAATTAACTGACTGTGTGATGATCACTAACTATACGAAAGCTTATCGAAAAATTAAACATCTAAATGCATTAAAAAGAATAGGAATGTGCTAGGAAAGAGCTGCAAGTTCGAAGAAAATTAGAACAACATTTATGTGATATGCAATAGTTCATGTTGGTATAATATGACAAATTAAGTACGTCAGTAAGAAGTATTTGAAATAAACAATTCTATTTACTTTGTTTTACTGAATATACGAATCTTATTTTTACTTTTGGTCACAACAGATCATATTATAATATCATATTATCGTACAGGAAATTGCTTGGACTAGTAATTGGATGCCTGTATCATACAAATAATTTTAGTTTAGATCCGTCATATCACGAAACCATGTTCAGTAATTACTCGTTCAGTAATTACATGGTGTTGTTCGTCATGAAATTCCTGTGCTGAATTTAAATACTTCGTTGCACTGAAAGGAAAGTTCATTATAGTCCAAATTGATTTGATTGTTGATAAGTATCTTAGCGAAGCATGGGTATCAAGGATTGTATTTGTATATCATCCAATTATTATACTAAATATATCGAAAATATTACAAATAAAAGTTTAATGTTTACGAGTGGCATATATGTAAGTCGATCTGTCTTTCTAAATCGAACGATATATTTTTTAATGTACCAGGGAACCTGAGTATTTAAATTTAATTTGACTTTATAATTTTATGTACGTTCGTGTTGACAAATAATTAAAATTAAAAATTTCAAAATTGCTATAGATTTCTATCTTCATGAGTAATTATAAAATGATGGATATATGAGACATAAAAATATAGGCTCAAACTTCAAGGTCTCTCAACTAGATTATTGAAAATCGTAAAACTTTTGAATATTGCCATAATGGTTGATCTTAACATTCTGTATATAGATCCTATGGATAAATGATTCTGTACAACTCAAGTACAGTATTGTCGCAATAAAAGCCACAAGGCTGTACACGATAAGTGCAATAAAATTATCCCCACTACTCTAGGGTATACCCCTCGAAGGAATGTAAAGCTCGACAGCTTGACTTGGCCGAGAAATGTAACATGATACGGTACATCTGTCAGCCAATACGAATGCAATGACAACCCTTTTCTCACTGTTATTATTTTTTCATGTAACATTACCAATACGTTTGTGACAGTTTTCTGATGAACATTATACCAAACACGATATAATTGGGATCATATTCACATGTTTTATTGACGGTAATTAGTTTCGGACGCAACGAAAACATCGAATGAAAAAGAGAGAGACACTAGAAGTCGAGTAGTCGGCAAACATGAAAAGCATCGATCGCTGAAACAATAAACACAATTGTAAGACATTCTTTAGTTTTCATTTTTTCCTTATGAAATTTTTAGCAACATAATTGTGAAACATTTCTGATTAAAATGAGACCAAATATGACATAATTCTGTGCATATTTGCCTATGCACATTTTTAATTTAGAAACTTATTATCGTCAATTAAACAAGCAATTAAACAACATCCCAATTATATTGTGTTTGATATAATTTTGATCAGATATGATTCAAATTATATCGTGTTTGGTGTCAATTTAATCAGAAAAATATCACGAATGTGTTGGTAAAAGTTTCATAAAAAATAATCAAATACAAAACAGTTTTGGTATTGCATTAGTATAGGCTCGCCGATATACCTGACCGGACACACTGGTGCCGATGTTTTGGTAGTTCGGCTCAACGCTGACTGCAGACGGTGAAAAAATCTCGTGGAATCGTGTCTGTACATGATGAGTGCAATGTTTCGGACCCAAGGTCGTTGCTTTCATCGCGACAACACTATACACACAAAACGTGGGATTGCTAGCGTTAACATTTGCATCTGAAGCAGAAGTTTAAGTGGCAATTAACACATCGTGAGTTCGCTAATGAGAAGCGAGGGGATATAAAATACCGATGAGCTGTCTCGTCGAAACCCGGAGGCAACTTTGTCGGGGCGCGGCGTGGCGGCGGCCCGTTCGCATGGCGTTGTAATTTTCAAGAGATATAAAACAGGAGCGAGGTCATGAAGCCCATGAACACGCGACAACAGTATAGCTCGTTTATTGCATCCCGTGAAAACGAGAAACTTTTCGAAGTCTGTTTGGTATCCGGTCGAAACGA
This sequence comes from Sphecodes monilicornis, assembly GCA_913789915.3. NCBI lineage: Eukaryota > Metazoa > Arthropoda > Insecta > Hymenoptera > Halictidae > Sphecodes > Sphecodes monilicornis. The sequence continues at coordinate 19,394,703 of OU565285.1, forward strand.
CACAGTGCCTGGGAGGGTAGTTTCAACGGAAAATACGAAGTGGTTCGATGGTTACGAGTGAATTCGCTGGAATATTCAAAAGCCGATCAAGGAGGGCAAAGTTTTTCCAATGAAGATGATCCCCGGGAAATTCTGTTGGGATTCCAAGGGTAACGCTGGCCGAGGACACATAGTCACCGGCGCTCTGTAAACAACGGATCGATGTAACGCGCTTTCAACCCTTGCTCCCCTTTTTCCTTTTTCCTCTCCTCCCCCATCTCTCTCTTCGTCATCATCATCTTCTTTCTCCTCCTCCGTTTCTTCTTTCATCCTGGTCTCTCTTTCCACGGTTTCTTCGTTCGAGCCCACATGAAAAGCCGCGAGCAAAGTGGCTGTGTATCGTTCACGATCAACGTTTTACACGAAATTTCGCTCTCACGAAAATACCTTGGAATATCAAATGGTCGAGAGAAGAGCCCTCGAGGATGCGGAGCCTGGCTCCCCTCGGAAAAACTTTTCGAGCGCGCGCGGGCGTACGTGATTCCGCGCGATGGTTTATGCAGTTTTCCGAAAGACCGGCCCATTTCGCCGGGATTTATCATCGCCGCGAAATTACCCGAGACTCGATTACAACCGGCAACGATTCCGATTCGCCGAGATTTCGTTTTACGAGTTCTTGCTGGCCACGTCGCGTCGCGGTGAACAACCACCGGTTAACTGATGCGTGTATGGATATCGTTCCGAACCTGGACTTCAACATTATGAACTGTATGCAAATGTTTCGGTCTTTGTTTAGAATTTTATAGAATGTTCTTTTATCTATACCGCACATGCAAAACACAGTTAAACGCATAAGTGTTCGTTCGCTCGTTAAAGGAAAACAACTTTTCTAAATGCGGATCAAACGGATTAAATTTCTGTGAGATGATACGGATTAATCTACTAGTTAATGCGTAAATCACTTTTTTTATATTATTGTTGATGCTAGTTGCGAAGAAAGAAGTAAAGGTCACGATTTTTAAATTTGCTATCTGTGTCTTTAATAGAAATTTAGATGATGCCTTTTGTAGATCTGAGTAAGTTATATACATACACAAAAAGAATTATTTACATATTAGCTATTGAATTAATCCTTCTAACATCCCAAAAAATTCAAGCCGTTTGGTCCACAGTTAAAACAGTTATTAGTTTTTAAAGTGTGTGCGAATACTTGGTACACTTACTGTATGTCAATTGTTACGAGCCAGGGCGCGAGTAGGGCGAGTGGCCGGCGAAGGGTTATTTCTTCAGGTATATAGATGGTTTTGGTTTGTTAGTAGATATGCGTAACCGCATGGAATATGGTCTCAGTGTGTTATATTGGGGTGCGCGGACGAACCCAATGCGCGATTGGGGAGCCGCTGGGATTATAGACGTTGAGGACGAACCTGATGCTAAATCAGGGAGCCTCTAGGATCGGAATCAAGCGCAGACGAACCTGGTGCCTTAATCAGGGAGCTGCTAGGATTGTAGATGTCGAGGACGAACCCAATGCGAAATTGGGGAGCCTCTAGGAAGTTGGTTATGCGCAGACGAACCTGGTGCGTTAATCAGGGAGCTGCTAGGATTGTAGATGTCGAGGACGAACCCAATGCGACATTGGGGAGCCTCTAGGAAGTTGGTTATGCGCAGACGAACCCCATGCGTAATCGGGGAGCTGCTGGGAGGTTGGATGAGAACACAGACGAACCTGATGCGAAATCAGGGAGCTGTTAGGAAGTAGACGAACCCAATGCGAAATTGGGGAGCTGCAAGGATGGTGTAGTGAGCCTCGTAACTAGTATAATTTAATTGATACAATCCGAGCGGTTAGATTGTATCGTGTGGGGACGTTCAATTATTTGGTTAAGGATTTTAGGATAATTATGGGTTTAGTGATTTGCACGAATTTACCAATTAACACAAATATATTCTAATATTTAGAGTGTGTAATACAATTGGAATTGTCGCGAATGAATATTGGAATTGAAAGAAAATTATATTACCTATTAATGCACAATGTTGACGCACAGGCAGTGCGGGGTCTCGGAGTGACTTTCGAGAATGCCAGATAGATAGATACCGAACAACGCGGAATTCTATGAGGTTTTTTCTTTTGATCCGAAGGGGAACTTTAGCCCGATCTCACTAAGAAAGTCGACTCTACGAGATGCAGCACGACGTTATACGATTCGTAACTACGTTAGTACTAGCCCGCGAGAGTAAAAATCTAAGAGTTTATATACCCCAAAAATGAGTGGGGGTGGCCTGCTTATTACGTGGAAAATGCGTTAGCCAGAATCTTATTTTTGGTCACTTTCTTAGTAAAGTCGGGTCAGAGTTCATTCATCGTTAAAAGGGTCAATTATGATATGAAAGGTTATCTAGGACGCTTCCTGCCAGAGACGATATTGAAGGGATTCTTGTGAGAAAGTTGAACGGAATTCGTTCTCTAACCGTAACACAATAATCAACATTTTCTATGATGTTCAATGATGTTGCACTTTACAGCATCATCACATATTTTTATGTCTCAAATATAAATTAATCTATGATCATCCAAGAACATGAAAATTTTCAATAATTTCGCTATTTATCAACAAAAAATTAAAGAAGTTTTAAAAATAAGTAATTGAATGTGGGTATTCGAGTATCCGGTCGTTCACGTATAGGTTAATTTTGTAAACTAATTTTTTAAAACTATAGCATATAGAAACATATTTCCCAAAGTTTTATGCTTGAATTCATGAAATTTCGAAGTCATAATTAGGCTACGGAAAAGAGAAACTAAATAAACATTTCTTTCTGTAATAATTTTAATTAGTTACGTGATTAATATGTTGACGTTTATAAATATTTCAGTTGTCTTAAATTTTTCTTACTAATTTGTTTCATAAATACATACAATCTGCAGTGTATTCATAAGGTATTTTGATAACGAACTTTCTTGTAGTAAAAATAGAAGACACTTGCTGTCCATATTGATTAATATGCACGTTTGCTAGCTCATAAAAAAATTGGTTGTAAAATTTTTAATACCCCTTCAAATGAATATATCAATATTCTTGAAATTTTATGTACGCGTATAAAGTATACTGTTCCTCCATCTTATGAACTAAAATTATGTCATCGTCTATAACAGTTTTTCTTTTATCGTCGTGGACTCTAGTGCCGAGTTCTGACGCCAAGTGTTTCGATTCTAATATGGAATTCGCGACAGAGTCGAAGATTTATAAATCCAAAGTAAACTACTCGTCTCTGACATTTGGCGACCAAATATGCGGAGTACGAACAGTTAGGAAAATCCCGAGTGACCATGGACGTGTCGTAAATCCATGTTTTGGAAAGTATCCTCGTACTTGGGCACAACGTATTCTCCAAGAACTACCGTGCCAAAAAGTCGCGAAAAATTGAAGAAAAGTTCCCTGGCCGGAGGGTTGTCTCGCTTCCTTTTTTAAAAGGTGCATATTCGTGTAATACAGTTGAACCTCGGAAATTCGAATTTCTAAAAAAGCGATTTCGACTTATAGAGATTTTATAGTAAAAGTAGTTTAACAAACGAAATTTCGATGTACAGAAACTTTGTACGAAGGTTAATAATTTTTCAAATTATAACGGTATAGAGAAATAAAACTCTAATATTTTAAAATGAATAATTTATCGCATAAATATATAAATCTAATCATAAATCAAATGTTAGCATATCTATTAGTTATTATTAGACTACGAATTTTATGTATTTATAGTAAAAATTAATTGATCAAATGGAAAACAGTAAAACCATTCAAGGAATGTAAATATACTGCTATATTATTACCAGTTTTTTTTACTATTATTAAGAAAAGAAATAAATGTCTATGTAGCGTCTGCAGCTTGAAAATAATGCAGACAATTTTTATTTTGCATAAAAATCCGCAGTCTAATTATTATGTACTTAACGATTGAAGTATCGGACAAATCAAAATACACTGCCGATAAATTTTTAATTGGTCCATCGTGGTACCCGTTCATTCGCGAATTATTGCACGCCATACTAATATTAGGCAATTGGATCAACGTGGCAGAGGCACTGGTTGCAGTTTGTCGAGCAAACGATTACGATACTTTTCGAGCGTGTGGTTTGCGAATGTTTCCGCACGAGTATTTTCAAGCCAATGCTTCGAGTGGTTTTGAATGACTGATTTCCGAACGTTTCCGAATGGGTACTTTCGAATGGATGTATGGGTGTTGATGTACAAATGTTCTAAAATGCAGAAATTTCTTAGACTGATGTTTCATGAATTAAATTGGAACCATTAAATGTAAAATGACTGGCATTTTATTTATCAATGATTAAAATTATAAGTTGCTTCGATGGGAAGTGATTGATTAAATTTCATTATTAATTTAAATGTAATTTGGTTGTAACCCTAGGTTCACAGGACCCGTGTTCTGACTCACGGACTGACGGGTTCTAATCTTTTTAATTTACGATTATTGAGATTGTAAAGATGCATCCATGAGGAATTATTTAACAAATTTATTTCGTTGGGTATATATCATGAAAAATTCGGTTAAAAATTTGGATAGATATATTTTTATTGTTATTATAAAATAATATAAAATAGCCAGTTTTAGTGCTCCGCAACCTGGTGCTAATACCTACAAACTTATGGCTTAGTTTAATTTTTAGCATAAATATGTTCGGTTGTATGATTATCAATACTTGTAGTTAACTATAAAATAATATTATTCGCTGTACTTCACAAAATGACATCTATGAAAATCTATTTCAATTCTTCACAATCAAATGTCTATGGCACCTTAAAAATCTACGAAAATTACATTTTCTAAAATGATAGTATCTTCAGCTTCTTCAAGTACGTTCGATCAAGACTATAAAGCATACTTTTCCACTTCTTACGAAAGTGAATACGTAAAAAGTAATTCACCATTCTCAGATCTCGTAATTTGTTATAAACTTTCCCGATGTTTCACTTTTTTTAATCTTCCTTTCGTCGTCGGAGTCGCGTCAAAGGGAATGGCTACAAATAATTTAAATCTCGCTGGGAAATAAGAGTTTTCCAATAAACGTTAAACGGTGATTTTCAACAGCTCCAACCGAGAATTTCACGAGTAATACTTACGTTTTAATAGAGACGAACTGAGGGGTCGTAATCGGAGTTTACGATCGATATTATTGCTACCTTTTTTTACGCCTGTCTCAAAAGGTCCCATCAATCAGGAAACGATTTTGCATCGATCGGGAGATAGTATCTTTTCTTTAATCCTCGTTTAGATGATGTCTGATCATTTTCGACCTTTTCTATGTAGAGATTTTACGCGAAGCAAGGCAGTCGATTCTATATTGCGTTGTGTAAGAATTATTTTGATCAAACTTTTTTATACTAATGTTTTGGTATAATAATAGTGTTATTATATTGTGGGATCTTTCGATCGCACGGAGTATCTATGGCGCAAAAATGTTCAGTGATACGATACAAAAACACGTCCCGATATTATACTAGATTGTGACTGCACTTAACCACACGAACTGCACTAAAGCGGCCCAGCTATCCGCCCGAAGGATTCGCAACGCGTTCGGCACCGCTCTCCGTTTTCCGCGTCTCTCTCTCTCTCTCTCACACCGTTCGCACACACTCGCTCGAGTCAAAATCCAAGACAAGACTAAATACCAGATTCTCGTGTCGTCTCGCATGATCGCATCACACATATACATACACAAGTTATGTTTACAGACGATCCTACAATATATTATCAATTAAACAGTTTGATGACAAGTATAATGAGACATCTGATAGATACAGACACTGGATCTTTATGAAAAATAAAAATTATTTGCATCAATTTAAAGATAACTGCAGCCACATAGAAATTTATTTCTTCTTTTAACACGTTTCGTGTCACGTGGGGCGTATGCGCCCCACGCTGAACTTTCCGTTCAAGCCATTGGGTATTGTCATTGTAAAATGAAAAATTTCTTAAAAATTTAGTATGCAGTCAATTATGGGCATCTTAATACTATTGCTGTTGCGTTTATATGATCGTGGCTGGTATACGCCCCACGTGGTGTAGTAGTCATTTGTTTCGACTGTCACTTGTTTCAACTGCACATGTGATAAGAAGGTGCTGTCAAATTTGTTACGAAAAGACGTTAAAAATTTATATTAAAAATTATGTAAGAAATTGTACTATAAAAGTTGCAACATTCTGCGATATTTGTGAGGGTAAGCCACATTTATGTTTGCAATGTTTTAACAAAGTTTACCGTAATATTGCTTTGTGATTGTATACAAACTTGTCACATAAATATTAAGTAATATATATTAAATATATTTCAACTAAAATGTTTTATTTTAAACTAATATAGACATCATAAAAAAATATGATGTGCGAGGATGCGACTCGCTTGGTAGAGTTATGTTCAGCCAGGTATTTATTAAATTAATATCTAGAAAAATAAATTTGTACACCCTGTCCTTGACAATTACAATTTTGCACTATTTTCATCATTGTAAGGCATACGTCAGAAATAAAACAATACAATTGTAAAGGCTTGAACGGAAGGTCTTTAAAAAACGGTCTGGCACGGAACGTGTTAATTACTTTAATCAGCTGAATTCTTAAATTCATTTAATATATCTACTGCTTGAAATTCCGCTCATTCATTTTTGTCGTAAATGCATAAAATTCAGTCTATTTATTACTGTCAAGTATTTCTTGGCCTAAACATGGTGATACTAGGAATTACGTTTTTTTAAGTTAATCTTTTCACTGTATATGTTAACTCGTCATACGTGTTAGCTACCACCCGTCAACAACTTTTAATTTTCATCTGAATTCAACAAATAATTCTTTCACATTATTGTGCCATAATGTCAACATTACTATAAATGACAACCTACTTACGTCGACTGTAGCGAAAATTTCGTTATAATAATTTTATTTTTCTTATGTTGAGTATCTCTAAATTTTCATAAATAGTCCCTAACCCTTAACAGGTTAAACTGTAAAAATAGTTTATAAATATAATAAATATAATAGTTTAGTAGAATTATTGTGACTATTTCAATACGTCAGTTAACCACTATTCATAAGCATAAACATTTTGATAATGAACAATGAAGTCAAAGACTCTCTCTCTCTCTCTCTCTCTCTCTCTCTCTCTCTCTCTCTCTCTGCAGATTAAAAGAAGAATAACGTAAACCAATTATGGCACTAGCAACAGACTGCAATGCCACAAAATAATTCAATCGAAGAAATTTTCTATTCCGGAGTCGTGGAGACTACGAAACTAGGAGTTATCAAATTTCCCTCTCCTTTCGATTCTATGGCCCGCGATAATTTTCTGCCGGGTTTACGTGGCTCGTTCTTCTTGGCCTCTGATTGGTCGTTCACCTATAAATTTTACAGTCGGCATTCGTTGCCGGTTAAAGAAATTTCCTCGTTTATAGCCACGAACCCGCCTCACGGTTACTTGCTGCCCGGTGGAAGAAGGGGGAAACAAGCAACTGCGATAAAAGTGGGAGGATTACGAAATTAACGATTAATCTTGCCTAATGGGATAACGGAGTCGGGAAGGGCGAAACTGAGGTAAGAAATGCTGGGCGCTTTTGATTATGCCACGGTAATGTGTTGACGATTTTTCCCATCATTTGATTTCGCTGAGATCGAGAACAAGGTTTCGTTTCAGCTGCGTTTCCAACGAAGATACAAGCAGATAATGTACAGGGTGCACTATATCTTATAGGACATATTTCAGAAAATAGAAATGTCTTAATATATGTGATAAATACACTGCGGATTGTTATGCAAAATAAAAATGAGTAAGAAATAGGAGCCAGGTAAAATGTTCTTTCTTTATTTGATAATATTGGTTTGTTGAAAATAATACAGTCAGTCAAAAAAGTTTCCGTACACACTTTAAAATGAAATAAGTTTCTTAAAATAAGTTCTGACAACTTTAGATTTTTTGAGATCTCAGAAGAAATAGTTTACCAGCTGATGTACCAAAAAAAAATTTGAAAAAATTAATTTTTGTTGGAATAGCAGAGAAAATACGAAAAGTTGTTATTACAAATTTTTTATGTGTGTCTATATTAAAAATTTTAAAAATACGTGTTGGAGATCTGTGACAATTATACACACGGTGAAAATTTCATCGAAATCGGTCAACGTTCCTATGGACAACAAACGTTTCAAGATGAGAGCTTCAGGGTGAAATTGCAGATTTTCGGTCTTGTTAGAGAATTTCACACTGAAGCTCTCATCTTGAAACGTTTGTTGCTCATAGGAACGTTGACCGATTTCGATGAAATTTTCACCGTGTGTATAATTGACAGAGATCTACAAAACGAATTTTTAAAATTTTCAATATACCCACATAAAAAATTTGTTAAAACAACTTTTCGTATTGTCTCTGCTATTCCGAAAAATTCAATTTTTTCAAAGTTTCTTTTGGTACTGCAGCTGGTAAACTAATCCTTCTAAGGTCTCAAAGAATATAAAGTCGCCAGAACTCATTTTAAAAAAAGTTATTTCAGTTTAAAGTGTGTTTTTGTGAAACTTTTTTGACAGACTGTACATAGATGTTTCTAAATTCCCTTAAACTGTTCACTATTTTAATTCAACAATTTTTATCATAAATGCCTAAAATGTTTGACAAATATTGTTTACGCATCATAAAAGGCAAAATTCGTCATCGTAGTGAAGGCATGGACATACATGTATTGCATAAACGCATAATTACTGTATGTGCAGGAATAACGTAAAAAATGCTAAGGAACACAAAAAAGGAATTTCTACAAAGATTGCAAACAAATTTTTTAATAATAATCATAATAAGAGTACATGTAGATAGACAAATCTAAGCAAAATACGAATGTGTGTACTATTTTGAAAATGGTTCGATGTTATCTATATAAAGATATAATACAAAATATATATGTAGCTCTATTAAAAAGTTTGAATGTGGCTCCCATAGGTAAAATGTGCAACATTTTTCTGAAATATTTTCTTATGGTTGCAATACTGAGGGAAATAATCGCGTGTTAATTTAAAATATATGAGACTTACTGTACATATAAATAGTTACAGATTATTGAAACATGAAAATCATTACAATTTGAAAATAAGATCAGATAGGACACATCTTTATATGAACATTTTTCATTGTTTTTGTAACTCCTGTCTACTTGTGAAGTGGGCCTTGCATGTTATAATATATCTTGCACAATAAACACAAATCTTGTACAATTATATAAATTTGACATTAAGAAACAAATTAAATTCAAATGATCTTGAAATAATTAACATAAAGTACTCTTTATGTTATGCCTCAACTGCGCATATAGATATGTACATGTATCACCAAATATTTCGAATTTCAGTGCACATTTTTGATCGAAACTATAAATTGATAGAAACATTATTCACCTCGCGCTAATGATGGGAAAACTATTAGACCTCGAAGCGATTTAACGTTCTTGCCGTTACAAATTCAACGGCGATTTAAAACCGGTTCGCCACGCATTTTTAAAATAAACTGGAATTGTTTATCGCGCCAGTAAATCTTTATTTCTGCAGTCGTAACAGTGTCCAGTGCCGAATTTTAATCCACGATCACAAATTCAAACGTATGATCTCCTGGCCACAATTTATCACGGCTGCTGATCGGCTTCCCGGAAAAAATGCGGGAAACTACTTTTAAAAATTATTTCTCGTTATGCTCTGGTCTGTCGCTCGGGTAAAAAGTATAACCTAATAAAGCGAGTATACGCGGGTAACGTAGTATCGTTACTGTAAAATCGAATTCCTTCGATTTCCCCAGCGTAAACCTCAAAGAAATGCGATTACAGTTTTTACGATTCACGGCAGTGAGCGCCATTGACCAGTAAAAACGTGTAAAAGCCGAGGAGCGGGCGTTAAAGTGGGAGGAGAAAATTTTCGGAAATGAATTCGATTAGCGACGAATCTAAATTCAAAGCGGTTACCGGTAATGGAAATCACAGCGATACAATCTCCGGCGATTTTTCAGGACTGCTCAACCGATTTCCGGATATCTTGCGAGTTCGTTTACGAAGTCGACCTATGGTTTCCCGCGGAACACATGTAATTACGTGTGGAATACAAACTCGTCCAAATGTAGATAGAGAATCCGCAGGGAAAGAGCTCTTTCCAGCTACGGTTACTGTACTATATGTATATACTGGGTGGTCCATTTAAATATTTTCTACAATCACAATAGCAGATCTTGATGCAAAACAGAGCCAGTCCCTTTTTTAGTGAGATTCTGCTTGTTGAAGTTTTATATATCTGTTAGACTTATGGGGATAAGTGATTGCTTTATATAGAATAAAACACTTTTATTAGAACACAATATATATATATATATATATATATATATATATATATATACAATATATATACAGTGTGGCCCACACAACTCTGAACAGCTCAATATCTCGAAAACTATGCCATCGATTTTAAAGTTCTTGGTCTTAAATTGCATGGAACTGAAGGGCCTTTCTGACTACATAAACGTGAAGTGGCCTCCCTTCCCCTTTAACGGGGGAGGGGCGGTTCCTTTGTAATTTTAAATGGAACCCCCTATAAAATGTTACATATTTAGATTCTACCGGAAAAAACAAGTAAATTTTGTCTGAAACATTTTTTTGTCAGATACTTCCATGATGAGATATAACAGTTTGAAGTTTCGAGTTGTGGGTACTTGAAGCTCTCGGAAATAGCGTTATGGAATTATACGCGCTTGAGTCCATTGCTTATTCGTGAAAAAACACAAACAATAATATTTACAATTCTTGAGTTTGACTCACTTATCTATGAAAACGTTCTCAGTTTAGAGCTGTTATTCAAGCAGTAACATTGTGATTATGGCTACTTTTGACACAGAAGTGAATATGTTATTAACGTTAGGTGAATGCCAAAAAAATTATCGGCGTGCAGCAGTGATGTTTTTTGAACGTTATGGGATCAAAAAATGTCATGCAACATTTCATAATTTAGAAAAGCGGCTTCGCGAGCACGGTGAATTGTGTAAAAAAAAGTCGCAATAAACCTAAAGCTGTCACTAATGAAAATAATAGTGCCAGTATTCTTGCTGCAATTACATTAAATCCTCATATTAGTCAACGTACACTTGCACAAACATCACATATTAGTCGTTCATCAATTCAACGAATTTTGAAACGGCAAAAGTATCATCCATATCACATGGTTTTATCACAAGAGCTTTCGATAGCATATTACGATCACCGCGTAAGATTATGTGAGTGGCTGCAGGGTGTTGTGGAAAATGACTTTTTGTGCAAAATACTTTTTTCCGATGAGGCCACTTTTATGAATTCAGGGCATGTAAATAGACATAATCTGCATTATTGGGCCGTGGAAAACCCAAATTGGATGCGATGTGTTCCCTTTCAACATCGATGGTCTTTAAATGTTTGGTGTGGCCTAATAGGAGATTTTGTGATTGGACCTTATTTTTTTCAAGAAACTGTAACATCTGCAAGTTATTGTGATTTATTAAAAAATCATTTGCCTGCGCTTTTGGAAGATGTGCCACTGCACGTTAGAAGAGAAATGTGGTTCCAACAAGACGGCGCTCCTCCACATTTTGCAATCATCACCAGGCAATTTTTGAACGAAAAATTTGGGAACAAATGGATAGGTCGTGGGGGACCTCGTCAATGGCCTCCTCGATCCCCCGATCTAACACCATTAAATTTTTCTTATGGGGATATGTAAAGGACAAATTTATGTTTGAACCACCGACGACAAAAGAGGATATGAAACAAAGAATACGTGACGCTTGCGTTTCAGTGACTCCCGAAATGTTAAAAAATGTTAGAACAACTTTGATGTTTCGAGTAAATAAAAGTTTACAAGCCCGTGGTGGACATTTTGAACATTTAATTTAAAGTACATTTTATTTCTTCACGAATAAGCAAAGGACTCAAGCGCATATAATTCCATAACGCTATTTCCGAGCGCTTCAAGTACCTACAACTCGAAACTTCAAACTGTTATATCTCATCATGGAAGTATCTGACAAAAAAATGTTTCATGTTTTCACTTGTTTTTTCCTGTAGAATCTAAATATGTAACATTTTATAGGGGGTTCCATTTAAAATTACAAAGGTACCTCCCCTCCCCCGTTAAAGGGGAAGGGAGGCCACTTCACGTTTATGTAGTCAGAAAGGCCCTTCAGTTCCATGCAATTTAAGACTAAGAACCTTAAAATCGATGGCATAGTTTTCGAGATATTGAGCTGTTCAGAGTTATGTGGGCCACCCTGTATATAATAATATATATTTCATTATTTATATTATATATATTTCATTATTTATATTATATATATATTTTATATATATAATATATATTTCATTATTTATATTATATATATATTTTATATGTATTATATATATTTCATGATTTATATTATATATATATTTTATATATATATTATATATATTTCATTATTTATATTATATATATATTTTATATATATTATATATATTTCATTATTTATATTATATATATATTTTATATATATTATATATATATTTTATATATATTATATATATATTTTATATATATTATATATATATTTTATATATATTATATATATTTCATTATTTATATTATATATATTATATATATGTCATTATAAATAAGCTGACATAATTGCGCGCTTATAGCCACTGCATCGCCGTTAGTCGCGCCGCGCGCCGTATCCCGACGCACGACCGTGCAAGTGGAAGAGCACCACTGGCGGCAACTCATGTCGGGCGAAGATATTTTGCTTTCTGGTTCGGGTAAAATGTCGATGTTGCAAACTTCAAAGGGAGGTTGCTCAAGATAAAAGTCTGCTCTATCACGTGATATAGTAGGATTTTACGGTGGACCCTTATTTTTTGAGATAAATTAAAAAATATCCTCAAAAATTGGTGCAAAAGTGGTGTCTCTCCGTCTTTAATGATTATTTAAACATGTTTAAACATTCATAATGTATTAATATTGGATATCATTGTATTCGGGAAAGTCTACAGAATCTTTTGCTGCAAAGAACAAATCAATATATTTTATAATAACATTACAATATTTGTTTAAAGTTGAAAAACAGGTCTTTTTTCAAACTCAAATTTCTCAAAAACTGTACGTGTAGGCGAAAAAGTAAGGAAAAATCTCTATAAGATCCACTCTATAGTTATTAGGGAAAAAATTTGGTGTTGGACAGTGTAATTAGAACGATATATTTTTTTATAACATTATTAACTGAAACTCCTTTAACGAATCAACCTTCTCGAACACGATTCAATGTATTTTATAAATTATGGAGTCGTAGAAGGCTACAATAAATTTCATAAAATGAAACACATATCTTTACTCATATCATTTCTTTCACAAACATTCATTTTTCTTTATAGATTCCTTAACTATTCCAAATCAACTAGAATTATTTCGAACTGTCAATTTTCACTTTCTTTAGTTTCTTTATTATAATTTCAAACATGAATGCTAGTATTAATTCCTTCATAACAATTCTTCCAGTTTTAGCATACTTTTAGTACTCTACTCATTTACGTTTTTTGATGAAAACACACATTTTCATATAATTTCACAGAACTATTTATTCAAAGCAATTCCAATTTGCTGATTCTACCTGGGGAATGTATAAAAAGTGAATCCACGCGAAAGTTAAATACGACGAAACCGTAAGTCTCTGGAAAAACGTGGAAAATGACATATGCACAGGCGCCCGGATGCATTTGTGCGCCGTTCGAATAAGGAAGATCTCGAGATTTGACTTCGGTCCGGGGAAATGCGCGCGAAAGTACGAAAACGGGGTGAGATTTCATATCGTGCGGGGCTCTCCGTGAAATGAAAGAGCAGGAATTAAATCCGCGTGGCAGGGTATGCACGTTTGATGGAAAAGTAGGTTTCCGGTGTATAGTGGCTCGTATCGCATTTCGCGCCGTTTTACCGCAATCACAGCGTCATTACTACCTTCGCTGAGCGGCCATTTTTTCGTCCCACGTGAAAACGAATTATTCAGTTTTTTTCGCTCCGCATTCATTTTCAGCTCGAATTCCGTCGTGCCATCTTGTCATTGTTTGATTTTCCATATCCTAAACTATGTGAGTCTCATTTATGTTTAGGTGACACATTTTAACTCTTACTCTAACGATTAACAATTTTAATTTTGTTACAGAAAATAAGGTTCTAATAATATAATAAAAAACAGTTTTTTAAGAATTAGACTGTAGATCTTTATGCAAACCACAATTTTCCAAGTCAATTACAAGAAACAGGAGGAGTATAGACATTTATTCTGGTCCATAATATTTTGGTTTAGTCACAGGAAATTATAATCACACTCTAAAAATTGTCTGATAGTTTCATTGTGATGTGCTTCACTCACTTGTTTTTGCCATAAACGCATAAACTGTCTAGTAAAAATATAGCACAGTATTTATATGTATATCTGTAATAGTAATATATCGGATAATTGTAAATGTGCGTGGAAGATTTTCAGACACCTGAAGATTTTCTAACAAGATAAACCATGCAGTTTCTAAATTTTATTCTTTATCAGATAAGTATTTGGAATCTGTTGGATATAGTTCCAAAGATTGATTTGTACAAATCCGCTATTGAATATAGTGTCAAATAGTATATTGAATCGATTAGATCGATTAGGTCGTTCGTTATGAATGTGGGATAATATGAAGTTTGTTCATGTAAAAGCGTAGAGAAACACGAACGTCTTATGTTTATTGTTTATCTATGTAACCGCTGTTCTGTAATGTCGTGTGATTTATTATTAAATATTGTGTGTTAGTTAAACTATTATCTTTTCTTTCTTTTGTTTTTGATAAGCGCCTTCAATTTACGCTGCAAAGATCAATAGTTCTGACAGAATCAGTATCAGAAAAAGGGAAATTTTCTGTCACGTAACAATCGTCCATTATTAGTTTAATGATTTTATACATTCATATATGATAAGAAATGCGTAGAAAAAATATAAAACAGTAAAAACAATAGAAGAATTTAACAATATTTTTATATTATTTTCAACCAATTAGACCTATTAAAATAGGAAATAAATTTTTATTGGATTTCAGATGTCTGGATGATTGCAATTGATGTAGAGCATTATTATTCAGTGTAAAAATCCACAGTCCGATTATTATTATTGTGAGGTTTTATCTCCCAGTATATAGATAACACAATTTTAAAATAATATTCATGGTTTAAATTAAATTTAAAACCGTGACCGATTAAATTCTATAACGAGTTTCATAAAGACCATATTAAAAAGGACGTGTGGTTGGTAACTGCAAATGTTTATACGAATATCAATTTTTAATGGATTTGTTCCGTAGATATTTAAATCGTTTTATGATTTTATTGCAGATTTTATTATTCTACAAATGAAGCAGAGAGTAAATACGTACGAAATCAACAATCAATAAATTGTTATTCTTTAATTTAATTTTTTGCTTCGCGGCGTATTATTGACATTCCATTATTATTGTTTTCCGTTTATTTCATCCTATATTCTATTATTTTACATTTGCTTCACCTGCCTTTTCTCTTTGTACGCTCTTCCTTTTCTGCATTTATTGTTTATAGCCTTTTATTGTATTCAGATTTGTTCCGTTTGAATATTCCATATTTTAATTTTAAAATCCCTATTTAATATTTCAACAATATTACGATATAATATTCCAATGTACTCACATATGCATATGCATGTCTAACACTCAACAATTCCCAATCAGACAGAACCATGATTATACAGATTACATTAAATTGTTAACGTTGTTTCCTTCATCGGAATGTAGCCATAGAAATATTACAAAATCAAAAATGTTGTAAACATACGAGAAGTTTAGATTTGGTATAACGATTACTCTATTAAATTTATTGTACTTTGCATGATTTAATCAAATTCAATGCACTCAATATAGGTATGATTGTAAAGAATAATTTTTCAATAAAAACAAGTACTTTCATCATATATGACTGACGGGACAATTACACTGACTCACATAATTAGTCAAACACCCTTTAAAATGGTATAAGGCTTTAAAAATTAAATCAAATGACTTCAGCAATTTATCAGCTAAAGAGTACAAGAATTTTGAAAGAATTGCGATTGGACAGAATTTATTCTAATTTCGAATTGTGAAAATCACCGTTTTTCTTCGCGATTTTTACCATTTTCAAATCTTTAGTCCGTAACAACGTGTATCATTCATAGAAAATTTGTTGCTCCACGTATATATCATATTCATTATTCTAATATTTGTTTACACTATTAAATATTACAATTATCATTATTAGACTTCGGAATTTGCGCGCTTATGACAGAAATGAGTAACAGAAACGCAAAACAGTAAAAACTCCAAACTCTTCTAAAAATAAGTAAAGATATATAAAAACTGTTAAACCTTTAAAATGAAAAGTCAAAACTTCTAAACCTATCAACCTTTTAAGAATGGGTATCTAATTATTACGCTTAGTAGGATATTATTTTGTTACTTAGCGTTCACTAATTTATTATACAACAAATGATGGAAATCAGTCTTATAAGTCCCGCCCACTTATGTTTCAAACTTTTTGCCCCAGAGAAAATCTGTACTAGGAAACAAAATTTTTATTGTATTCCAGTGTGTTGTAATTGAGGTAGAAAATTTTGATTTTGGAAAAAGATCCGCAGTCTAATCATTCTCATAACAGTGATGTGATGCAATAAACCAGGGTAGAAATCTTTATAATGCAACAGTTAAAAGATAAACTTTGATTCCCTGAAATAGCATACATTTTGAAGTATTTCTCTAATAAAGGGTATTTGATTAGTTAGGCGAAATACTGTGTTTAACCGCTTATACCGTAAAGGAGGGATATAAATTAAAATCTATATCGGTTCTTGCCCTGCGCTACGTGTACTTAGAACGTCCGGGTTCCTCTGTGTGCCATTATGCTGGCCACCCCGATAAATTATATGTCCGTTCATTATGCGACTCTGTTTAAACGTATATCGTATACATATATATATATATATATATATATATATATATATACATGTTGTTTGGGAGTCAAGTCTGTATGCATATGTATTTAAATGAGGTTTAGGCGTTTCGGAGTTACATAGTAAACAGAGGTAATGCAGTGTCCCGGGCCAGTATAATGTCGTTCGAAGGACATCATATAGACATCTAGGACGTTTAGACGGACAATGGGGCATCTCGTGGACATTCTATAAACGTTTGGGACACTTGGCCGAACAATGGAATGCCCGGGTCGCTTCCTGAGGACCTCCGTAAACCCGCAGGGGGCGGCCGGAGCCATCTACAACGAAGAATCCGCTTAAAGCAAATAGTTCGCGATCATCGGGAAACCGAACCCCTCGCAAACTCCCCGAGTCCAATTCGAGGATCGGCTTGAACCCCGATAGGTTCTGTAATTCCATTTTCAACCGTTACCTAGTTAGGCTTGTCTATGGACGCTTTATTGGAGAGAATCGAGTAATTTGATCATCGTAATTACTCGCCGACCGAGGGGTTGACGGTTCTGCGGACTGTTCGATTAACTTCTGACTCTGGAGAAAAAGTTTATGTCCTCACCACGATAATCTCATGTTCGCTTTTTGGTTTTTTCGTCGGACGTGAAATCATCGTTCACATAGGCTTGGGCATTATCGAAATAAATTATTTGAAAAGTAATCGTTAAGATAACATATTATCCGATTTGGCTACATGCAATTTGAAACAACGATATGTTACTTTATTTGAACTGTCAAATAATTTTCTCAAAATTATTCCATTATTTGAATTTTAAATGAAATTCATTTCATCTTTCGTTTGATCAAATATCAAATGTTTGTTTACTTTATTTCAATATTACAATTATCATTACTAGATTGCGGATCATTATGTAAATTCTAAATTTCATGACTTAGTTTATAAAAATCAGGATGAGGCACAAGTGCAAATTATCAACTAAAAAATTTCTTACGATAAGCGTAGAGTATATATGTACAGGGTGACCTAGACACCGTCCACCCCTATTAAACTGGTGGAGAGTGATTTTTCTTAAAAACTAAATTCGCTTTATCGAATGGTGGTGGTTGCAATTTCCGGTACAGAACAATTAACCGGAAATAGAACTTTCTTTCTTTCTAGAATTTGTACGTAAAAATTTTGTCTCAAACATTTTTCTAGAAAATGCCTCCCGTAGACCGAAAATATTCCCCAATGTATGAATTCACATTTTTCAAATTGAACATATAATTTTTAATAATCTATTTGCACAAGTTATAGGACAAACATTAAAGGACAATAATTTCTCTTAAATAAATTATTAAACGTATTAACAGAAATAAACTATGGAAAAAACAAAAGAATAACGAGGATTAATTTTGCAAATATACAGGAAATAAATAGGTATCTAATATTGGTTCACGTAACTTGAATAAACGAGTGTAAATGGAAAAGTGTTTGCATTTTCGGGAAAAACGTTTGAGACAAAACTTTCATATTTTTTTTAGTACAATCCGCATATGCAATCAAAAATACAATGTCCCAATAAAAATAACGACTGTCAGTTTAAAAATCCTATTTCCGGTTAGTACCGGAAATAGCAACTACTACAATTCCACCATTTTAATCGGGGTGGACTGGTGGTCTAGGACATCCTGTATATATGTTATTAAAGTTTGTTACTACACATGTTTTCTTGTATTTTAAAAATGTGTATAAATGCACAAAGATCCGCAGTTTAATTATTACTATTATAGAAGTTGCGTTCTGCAATAAAGCAATGTAGAAGTCTTTATACGATTATTAAACTGCGGATGTTTATGCAATTTTGATATGTCAATATATGCAAAATGTACGCCAATTATAAACAAAATTTATTGCAATTAGTACACTATGATACAACAGAATACAATATTACAAGATATATAATAGTTGTATAATATTTATCACTGTTTGTAATTTGCAATATGATCTGTAACAATCACTTTTTATATATTTTCAACAGTCAATTGGTGCCTATTATCAGATAAAATTAATTTAAATGCAGAAAATGTCGTCTCAACATCAAAAGATGTGATGTAGGCATATTTATACTTTTTCCAGCATCGTCCTTTTATTTCGTTTGGACTGTTGATATGTGAATCATTTAAAGTATTATTAAGTTTAGATTATATTTCGAATCCTGGATGCTTCTCGGAAATATATTTATATTGTACTTTGCTCTTACGTTTTCTCCATAGCCAGTAGGTACATTATCAAGATTTTGAGCGCGTGACAGATAGGGCGCCTGAAGAATATTGATCAATAACGATCACACGTTTAAAATGCAAACTGGCTAAGTGTTGAACACTAAATCAGAGCAACCCCAGAGAGCAATAGTTTAAATTAGTGCTGCAGACATAAGCTCTGGGACTTGGGGACCTTGCCGGCTCTGTTTTCGTCAGTCTTCCTACTCTGTCTTCATCAACTGCAACTACACGCGCATGCGTACTCCGGTAAAAGTAGAGAACGAGAGAACCCCAGGTGTATTTAAACAGGTTATTATTTAATTTCAAGTAGCTCGATTAAATTAATAATATTTCAGGTGTGACGAGCAATATACAACGCAATAAAAAAATGATTAACTCTTTGACCTTGAAATTCAAGGTCAAAGTTACTTTTCTGACACCTTTATTACATCAATTTCCACCAAACCGAGGGTGTAAAATCACGTTATGACAGTCGCGACATGTGTATAATTGCTTTACATCCTGTAGATGCACATTTATAATGAGGGACGTTATACAGCTGCAAATATGAAGTTCCGCTTTGCTCGTTATACTTCGAAGACGTAATATTTTCTTCAAAAATTTACATAATTCAACCTTCTGTATAACTCCTGCGACTTCAAAGACGAGCGAAGAGTGGAAGAGCTTTGAAAACGTGGATATCAAAAGCAATCGTTTCATTTTAACGATGCAACCCCAACCTCGGTCTCGAAATATCTTGGCGTCTTCAGCGTCGAACGTCTACGGACGCGATTGATCGCCGGCAATTACCATAAAATCCGAATACCTCGACGGGCGTTCGTCGATAGGCCACGGCATGCTCGAAGAATTTCACTTAGACGGTGTAAATGCATGCAGCCAGGAGAAGGAGGATCGTCAAAGACGCCCGGTAACACCCAGTAAAAACTTGTTCGATTCGTTTGTCTCCTTTCGGGGAAGCTCGAAAAAGAAGGCGATTCGACGGAAACCGGGATTTATTATATCGTTCGCCACCGGCCGCATTCCCTGGACACCGCCGATAAATATTTCCGCGCATTCATTCAATTTTACCGCTGTTGGAAACCATGCGAAATCGATTTATGAGCGGATTCTGATGTTATTGCTCGCTGATGATATATCCGTCCCTACGACACGCTCCTCCGTCCTGGCACGCCAATTAACGACTTTGCTTTTTCCGACTCCCACACCGAGTCCCGGTGATTCCATTGTGACGCTAAGCTCATTCAGATCAGCGATTCTGATCCGATGATTAAATCTTCAGATTAAAATTTAAAGGGGGCTTCTCGTGTAACGGCAGTGGAAACAACTTATTTTTAAGAATTCTTTTCAGAATAATTATTGGACATATGGGATTGACCTCCCAGGGATATAAAGAGATACCCTTGAAGTGCAAGTGTGTTATTTAGTTAAATTCTTCTTATTATTTATTGTGTAATACAATGCTTTTTAAAGTGGTGTACACGATAGCTAAAAAACTAGTAAACAACTTCAGACGGATCTCATTCATTTCTTTATACCAGGTATTTCACCTAACTTTATCACCTTAAGTATATCGCATATTTTGTATGATAGAAAAAATATCAGTTGGAGAAAATGTTCTGTTCGAAGGCGCCAATACGGTGATGGCCCGAATTTTTTTCTCGAGATCATTTTTTCGAGATCTCAAGGTCATCGTACTTTTTTTAAAATGGGACTGCATATTTTCACTACACAACAGTCTCACAGATTATAAAAAAACGAATCCAACGAGGTGAAATATGTTGACCTCCACGTGACCTTTAGTATATCGATACCGATACCGTAGCTTGTTGTGCTGATACTGATTGTAAGTAATCTTCTGCTAAGATTATCGCTTTGATAATAATGCTTGTAAACATACTTCAAGCGATGCAAGGAAAATACGAATGTCTGTTTACAAGCACCAGGTACAATTATACCGTACACTGTTTCAATGAAATTGAAATTCCTTCGTTTACCGCCCCCGAACGCGTACTGAAGTTACTGACAAACATTTCATAATTTCCTCGCTAAAGGTCACGTGAAGGTTAACATACTGTACCTCGTTGGATTCGTTTTTTTATAAACTATAAGACTGTTGTAGTGAAAATATGCAGTCCCATTTAAAAAAAACTACGATGACCTTGAGATCTCCAAAAAAATTACCTTGAGAAAAAAATTCCGCCCATCACCGTATTGACGCCTTCAGAATATTTTTTCGCGAACAGAATATTTTTTCCCCCTGACACTTTCTATCATACAAAATATGCGATATATTTTAGGTGATCAAGTTAGGAGAAATACCCGGTATATTGCTTTAGCGATAGGACCTACAATTTATATTTGATTTTTCATTTATAATGTCTTGTTAAACAATATAAATTTGGCTAATCGGCCGAAGAAAGTCAACTTTTTCTTGCAAACCGTAGAGCGTTTCCAACTTTTCATATTTTTCTTTTCAAATAGGTTCAGTCCCAGCAAGAGGTATCTAATTTGAATCATCAAATTTATAATATTTACGTTTTAGTGTCTTTGACGCTATTAATAACGGAAATCATTATACTTGAATTTTTGCGCTAATCAATTTCGAAACTAGTCACTTTTATTTAGGGCTTGAGTGAGCTCGATGGGGCTGTTGCGTTTCGTTAGGTAATAAATTATAACGAATGGTTTCGCATAATGCTGCATTAGAAACATAATATGCTAATCTATTTTTGGCCAGTGATTAATCGATCTGTTGACAAATGACTAAGAGAGTTTGAACCGGCTGTAGTTCCGTTCACAAAGAGTAATTAATCTCTGGCAACGAGGAATGCAAACAATTTGCGTTCTCGAGAGATTAGAATTCGTGACAATTTTTTTACCATAACGAGCTCTTTTTGCAAAACAAACAATTTATAAACATATAAAGTCGTTTCAAACGAAAATCTTTTATACAATTCATAGATTTTAATTTTATCAACACTATTAATCCTTGTGTCAGTATTTGAATACCTCGGTATCCAATTTCAATTAGTTGTTAAAATTCTTTACGTTTTTTTTTTAAAGTAGCAAAATTGCTATAGATTTCCAATTTTTGGATAATCATAAATTGACGTACATGGTGAATTTGTCGATGAGGGTTCTCTACTCAGATTATAAGGAGAATTTGTTTTATTACTCTCAATGACATTGAAAAAATTTAAAATATTGCAGAAACGGGTGAAAACGCTTTATCCTAGCGGGATAGTTGTCCCGTGCTGGATTTTTGTATGCGTGCCTAACGGCGACCCGACCACGCATACGAAAACAGTGTCGCCGGATGAACCCAAAACTCGGTTGATTTTCCTCTCCTCCTTTCCCCCTACCACTATCCCATTCCACTCCTGAGCACAATCCAACGTCACCCACTAAGACCGTATACTGGTCACGTGACGTACCGCGCAACGTGTTACATATTACTCTGGTCATCAGAGAGGTGGTAACTTGTATTCCCCTCGATTTCAGCGATCTGGCGACACTGTACGAAAATCCAGCACGAAACAAATATGGGGTGCGGCCGAATAATATGTACAAGCGGACGCAAGGTGATTTCTCATGAAAAAATTAAGAAAAAAATATAGAATAACGTTTTTTCATATTATAGTTAGTTTTCGAGAAAATCGAGTTTGAAAATGTAGCGAATTAGCAAGGAATCGTCTGACGCGTCTGATCATGACCAACCAATTCTACTTCCGGCATTTACTAAAGCACCCGAACCTGACAGATTTTTGAACTCGATTTTTTCGAAATCGAGGCGTCAAACGAAAAAATGTTATTCCTTTTTCTCGATTTATTTTCACATGTAGAATCACCCCTGCCCGCTTGTACACGTTATTCGACAACACCCTGTAGAAAGTGATTCTTATGAAGTGGCCGCTTGAGTTTTCTCCAAAATGGACAAACACCCGGAAAAATTGATTCAACAAAAAATGTTCTGTTCTGAGGGGGACATCTTCCGATGTATATGCATATCGGCATTCTAGGTGGAGGGACCTACGTTGTCTCAAGATCAATTTAATTTTTATGGCACGAACCTTGGAGAAAGAAGATCTAATCACTGTAACTATAAAATCGATCGTAATGCAGAAGGATAATAAATTTTCTTTTGATTTATACTTGAACTTTGATATAAAATCAAATATAGAATAAGGTTGAGATACGAGACTCAACTTCCTTTCTAAAATCATAGAACAAATAAACGAACTATCATTACTGCAGCAACAGCCATTGCATATACAAGGAAAGGAGAGTCATTCATTCAATAATAATAGTCGACCATTCTAACAGTAATACGAAGCACAAACATTTCTCTTCCAAGAAGCGGGAGAAGTAAAGCGTAAGATCTCGGTTATTCGAATAATAATGAGCGGTAACGTAGATTTCAATAATAGAAGCGGCCCGCGGTCGAAGTGCGAGTATGAACAACGATGCGTACTGAAATATTTCGATCCAGCACGGTGAAATTGGAATCATCTAATATGGGAGGATCTATGCAGGTAAATATGCGTTTGAGGTTAAGCAGACATGGATTTAGGGGTCACGCGATAGAGCACCGAAAGCTGATCTGATATTAAGATCCACCCCATGGGGATTATAAATCAAGACTCGATAATGATCCGTAATAGATGGTTTCCCTCCTTCAGGCTCGCTTCTGGACAACATAAAGTTGCCTTTGCGACACCGAACAACCCCACTCGACGTCCCGCGATTATTCACACCGACCAACTTTCGCCAGCGACTCGCGAATTAAACCTCTTACCCCTCCCTCCCATATAATGCGAATCGTGATTGGCCTTCGCCCCAGTTTCGACGAGTTTATAAGCTTACTCTTCATTCAACTTTTTTTTTTCTCTCGCGAAGGAGATTGCACGATGGTGGCGATGACGTCACGCTGCCTCTGATGGAACTTCGACGAAGTCTTAGCGAACCTTTCGAACAAACTGAGTAGATTCCAAGACAATGTCAGACTGTTTTGGCATTCCTGTATAGGTTTAAAAGTTTCGTGAAAATCTTTCGCAATCTTGGCAGCCTCCCGAGTTCCTTGGAATCTTGGATATCTTGAGTTCTCGTGATCTTACTTAGATGTCTGTAGTTACAGTTTACATTGAAATAACTTATGCTGTTGTAGTAGGTGGTTGCATATGAAATGTCCGATTTTAGAATGCAAATGTTATGAAGCGTTTTAATCAAGAAAGTCCATTACAATCTACAGACTTATTATAGACCATTTTAAGGTACAAAACCGATCTTTAAGATCTACACGTAACATTTTATTTAGATATCCAATTTTTTTACTTTTAAATAAAGTTTATTTCAATGCTAATCTATATGATGGTCGAGTATTCATTCTATATGAGTGGAAAAATAACATATTAACGATAACATTATGTGATGTTTGGTCGAAATATTATATCGATTTATCGATGGTAGAGAACTAAAATGGAGATGATAATCTTGTAAATGAAGAACGCGAACGAGCAAAAAATTCCATTTCTACCGTAATGAAATAAAAAAACTGGCGAACCTTCCAAAATCCGGTTACGCCCGATTTAGGTTACATTTTGAGGATAGTCTTATTTTATACAAAAGCGATGTTTACAAAAAGGATTTTTGGCGACTCAAAATTTAAGGCTTTAATTTAAATAATTTTACCAGTATCACTCTCTGTGAATTTGAAAACTTTTGTACCCATACCGAACCCAGCCAAATCGGACGTGTCCGGTTTTCGGAACTACGGATGACTTAAGAGCTAAATTAATAAACTTAATCCCTAGCTTTACAATATCAGTCGAGGGTCGTGTTTTATGGGCGAGATATGGAGACAACGAAGCAGGTTTGTATTTTAACTCGTATGATAGTTATTTGTTTTACCGATTATGATGTGTGCCCTGGTGATTTAATTTAAAGGGCAGGGTTCTATCGGTAACGTAGAGAGTGACATTACGGTGGTCAACCATTTTTTGCAAAATTTTGTATTTTAACATTCTAATCACCAAAAGTTATTGTCGCAAATATTGTTGTTATCTAAAAAGAACCCGTTTTCAGAATTTCAAGGCATAGAAATTTTCAAAATTACAGGGACTAATACTAAAATGTTGAAAATATTCTTCGCACAAATTTTGGGCCATAAATTACGAATCGCCGAAAATCCTCCTCGCAAACACTGATTTATGTAAAATGAAGCTATTTGCAAAATTTCATCAAAATCGGACGTCACCAGTTGGAAGTACAGCCAAAAAACTAGTAACGATGCATACATTGACCCAAAGTTTATTTAGAAGTGTGTTATGTTTCTTTAACGCTACTCTTAATAATCGGACATATCATACGCAACATCCTAATATTAATCTTATTTGTTTTGTATATAAAATTAGTTATTAATAATATTATTCTAGAGGTGCTAAAAGCAGATACCAAAAGAATTTTAGACTGTTTTAGCATTCCTGTATAGATTTAGGTAAAAGTTTCGTCTAAATCTTTCTTGGAATCTGGAAACTTTCTTGGAAGTTTCTTGGAATCTTAGATATCCCGAGTTCTCGGCATCTTAGATGTTTGTAGTTACAGTTTACGTTGGAATATTTCATAATATTATTTCAACCCTTCGTACTCCGATTTTATTACATTTTGTTTCCAGCAACTGCTTATCATTTCAAGAGATTCATAGATACAAAAGACAACTTCTTCATTTGTACTAATTTGAAACAATTTTGTTTACTAATTGTACTCAAAATGCCGAAATACATGTATATTACTTATTTAAATCAAAACAAGTTAATATTATGAAATATAATGCATATTCAAATTGGAAATTTAAAAATGTTGAATCACTCTCGACGTTGGTGTGCAAAGGATTCTTTGCATCTGGTAATTATCTCGCAAATGATATAGTGGTTGATATGCATAGGAAATCACTATTCAAGTACTCTAACGTTTTTAAAAAATGTGTTAAAATAACTGAGAATGAAAAGAAGTCATTATCACATTTCTCGTTTTATAATTAATGAAAATACAATGATGTTTCCATTAGAAATGATTAAATAAATATCTTCATTTAAACACATATTGTAAAAATTGCAAGAAATATAAATAAATTCAGTCTTGTCATTTTTATAAAATAACGTCTTCTAGTTACATTCTACGCTCAGTACGGTTAGTATTAAGTGTATGATTGCGCATTGAAGGTAACGTGAATATAACAAATGTTCATTATTATTCGTTTAAATGTACTGTCAGACCTACATTAGATGGTGCGATCTTCAGGAAATACACGACGTCATCTCTTAACCCTTTGCGCTAGGAAGTATTTTAACTCCATAACCAAACTCTTTTTCGATCAAGAATATTTCCATTTTATATGATTTTTTTCATTTTGAAGAAATGGAACTGATATAATACCTCATAGAATACTTAAATGTTTGGTAACTAACTTATTGAATATCAATTTAATAATGTAAACAATATTTTGAATAATGGTATAACAATTTTTAGTGGTGCCTCAGAGTCACCACTCGAGTGCTAAGGGTTAAAACAGGGGTTCCAACATATTCCCGTCCGAGAACTGCAAGGTCCCCACCATCGAACTTCTTCCCACTACTACGTAAAGCCGTAGAATTAGTGAGTGCTGCGCGGCTCTCGTGGTGGGAGCTTCCCACTACTATACATTATAACGATGAAGTCTAAGAGTGGGGGAAAATCCTAAGCGGGGAAGGTGCCACAAATAGCTCCGTAACTACTGGTTGGAACTGCCTGTCTTAAAACAAAGCTCTGACTTCAGTTTAATTCTCGAAGGCAAATTGAACGTTGTCAAATTTAACATACTATACACGAAATAAATAATGTCAAGAATAAAGAAGGGTTCTACAGTTTGATCCCATCATTACTTCCTTTATCAACTTATTTAAGACCTTTTAGCGCGTCATAATTAATACAGAAGATTCTAAAAGGAGCATCTCTGTCGGAATAATATTTTTCGATGGACAAATTTTATGCTAAAATGAAGCAAAACAAATATATTTAGATTTGTGAAAATTATAAATATAAAATGATTGTGGAAAAAAGAGGACAATGCAGATACAAATTATGACAAATTTTTCGCAACGGCGTAAATATGAAAATCTAATATTTGTATACTTTAGTTGGTCATTATTATGAAGCGTTTAATGTTTATTTATGAGTGTACCGTTAATGTTCACTACGAGTTATGACTCATTATGCTGCGAGACTCAGTTACGCTATAGCGCACATTTGCTATAAAACCAGCAATTATTAGCCATAATATCACATCTTCTGAACTATGTATGCAAATTGCCTTTATTAAACTAGGAGGGAAAACAAAATTTGTTTGACGAAAATTGTGAAAATAAGGTTTTCTAATCGACAACATTATTCAACTGACATTGTCGATTACAACAGTAAAATGAATATAAGCTCTGCATTAATAGACGAAATGCTTTCTGTATTATTATGTAAAATCAATATCATTTATCACACCACATCAAACTGTTTATATACTATTTATAGCTGAAATAATCCCGTACAATAACCAATTAACACACGCAAATCACCGGCGATTATTAGTTAAGTTCTAATGATTTACCGTAGATCAAATTGATCAACATACTGCAGATCGTTATGCAAAGTATAAGTCTCTTTGATCAGCATTTAAATAAATACTCAACCTCTAATTGTAAGTTCAATCTTTTTATATCAAAACATAACAAATATATTACATAATTTGTATCCCTGTATTAAAATATATTACACTATAATAGTTAATGATCTTGACGTTCATAAAATACTTTTATAAAATACTAAATAAAATAGTATTTTTGTCCAAGTTACAAAGTTATAAATTTGAACAAAAGCTTACTTCCATTATCAATGATTGTAATTTGTTATTAATTGTATTTTATATTTCAATGGATTCCCCCTATTTGAAAATGGTCTTAATTCAGGTTACGGAGCCCGAAGTTGAACTAAACCTTAGTTATTCTATCAATCATTTTAACAGCTTATTAATTGATATTTCATAGTTCATTCTGTCTCTTTAATATATTTAATATAAAATATTTATATTTAATATATTTAATATTTAATATATTTATTATTATTTAATATAATGCTATTTAATATAAAAATATAAAAAATCACGGTAGAGTCATCAGGTACACCTGGTTTATGGTCTCCTGTTAATAATTTCCCATCAGGGAAAAGAGTTAAATGTTCATGACTGCTTAATAATATTATTTACTTTCGTGTAACTTAAATATGCTACTCTACAATATAAAGGATCACTGAATCATAAATTATAAATATTGTTAATCTTTGAACTCTTGTAACTTCTTGTAAAAGACTCTTACAAAATACTACCTATGTTCATTTGAAAGAACAAAGTCCCTACTCTTACACTTTTGAATTCAGTTTTTCCAAAAATCCTTTTTGGTTACAAAACACAGAATTAGAAAATCAAAGACTGGCGGATATGGACTTTATCGATCTTCATGTTTGATTCTTCAGAATTGAATAAATTTTGCAATAGTATTTAGTTATTCATTAAACTGATTGTTATTTATTATAGCTATCTTGATACTAGATAATAACGAAAGAGCGAGAAAATCAAATGAGTTTATAATTACATGTGTTACTGTTTACACCAACATTATTCATTATAATTAGACTGCAGATTTTTATGTAAAATATAAATTGTCTGCATTAGTTATTTATTTATTATCTCAATAGTTTTACATCAGTATCTTTAAGCTCTTTTAATGTTTTTACTGTTTTGTATTTTTCCCATAAGTTTTTGTCATACTTGCATAAGATCCGCAGTCTGATTGTAACATAGAAATAATATAAGTACAAGTAATGTACTCTGACTATCATCAATACGATATTAACATAATAAGAAGGCATATAGGAACACTATAAAATGTAGAAACTCTTTTTATTGTACTATACTTTCTCATTCCTCTGACCATCAAAAGAGTGAAAATTCCTCGCCCGAGCAACACCGATCGTTTCACCGCAAGAAAATTAGCGAGTCCCGCTCAACTTCACGGTAGAAAATCATTTACAAAGGGTGTTGATGGTGTCGATGCCAAAATCGAATTCTCTCGCGACTTTCTGCAGTTTCGATAACGAAATCACCGAACGATCGATAGCTGCGCGGCGGCGCGCGTTCATATCTCGAGCCGAGGTTCATGCTTGAAACTGGGAAGGCATAGGAACCGGAGTTTCATTCATAACAGTCCGTCAGGTTCGTTCGGCTGGTTGTCGAATCAAGATGAAATTCGTTAGCGGGAGAGTGGGTCGCCATCCGAGCGGAAGAAACGCAAAAATACGTGACGGTCCTCAGCCAAGAAGGAGATTGGACGACGAGAGGAGCCGGAGAAAGGAAAGGCAGAAATACGAGGGCAGGATAAATAAAAGCCGGGAGAAAAAAGACTCGGGACCAGGTACGGACGCAGCGTTTGCATAATATATGAAAATTTCGAAGACACCCTCTCTGGGAATCATAAGAAAACAAGATGGAGGGGAAGACGGCGCGCGGGCAGCTTGATGTAGGAAAAGGGTACAACGTTGGGTTTCTAAGAAGGCGAACGGAGTCACTGAATTTCCGGAATCCTACTTTGCGGGTCACACAGCTCTCGTAACCTTCAGTCAACTTGTTTCGGAAGTTGTTTCTCACTTATTCATGAATTGCACGAGCTTGGATGCAACGGAGCGCGAAGTGGTTCGAAAAAGATTCGGCGCCCTGCGTCGTCGCAAAAGTGTGTGTGTCTGCAACCTTATGGAAATCCATTACACCTGTAACGTCGAATTTCGCGGATTTCGTGGGGAAAATACAACCGGTGACAATCTAAATGTTTCGTTTCACACGCGGCAAATTCAATTTCTCATCGACCCACCGCGCCGCCCCATGCCACCGAGCTCGACCTTCCGTTTCGCTTAAAACGATTCCGTGGGCACACGATTGAATTATTCGTCGTTTTGTAGCGGTTTGGGACGACGCGCGGAGGTCGGGGTGATCAGTTTATATGTGCAGATAGAGAAATAAGAATCTGACCACTATGTATTACAAGGAGAAAGTTACTAATCCATTGCATGAATTCTTCTATATTAACCCTTAGAGAGTCGGCATTATTCCATTGAACATTTGAATTTTCTTTGAATTTTCTATACAGGGTGTTCCACTAACCGTGTTACAAGGTGATATTTCCGCTATTTCCCACATTTTGTCCATAACGTCATTTATTTCTAGATTTTAAGATAATCGAGGTCTTTTTGTTTGCAACTATATATTTTTATTACTTTGACGTGATAGCTGCGGTCAAGTCGAAAGCAATGACCTAAAATGCCACGACCTTCGCCTGATCTTCAGTACGGAAAATTTACAAGTTTTTGGAACTTGATGTGAATAATGGAATGGCTACAAGACAGAGATTTGCGAAAAAGAATTTGTCATAATACTGCTGTGACACCGCAAATGCTACTGGATGTGCGACTCTCTTTTCATATGTTAGAGAAGATGCTATCGGCGCAAAGGTTCGATCTTCTCTTTTCATAATCGAATTAACAAATATTTAGAAGTCGACAGAAATCATTTTGAAAATTTATTATAATAAATGCTTCTTCACGAATATCTCTGTTGGAGAGTTGTATTTTAATATTTACATCAAGTCCTAAAAATTTGGAAATTTTTCGTACTCAAGATAAGGCGAAGGTAATAACATTGTAGGTGAATGGTTTCGTCCTGACTTCAGCTACACGTCATAGCAATACAAATACGTAATTAGATATAAAAAAACATCGACGAACTTGGAATCTCGAAAAAAATGACCTTAAGGAAAAATTATTCCCATCATAATATGCTCCCTCGAAGAACATAATTTGCCCCTTTGACATTTCGCGCAGCATTAAAAATATCGCCTTGTAATAGAGTTGGTGGAACACCCCGATCATAGACAGGTTTGTCCCGCGAGTCATGGTCATCCGATTAGGAGGTGATTCTACATGTAAAAATGAGTCTAAAAGAAACAATAAAATTTTTTCATATGAAGTTAGGAATCATCCTAACTTCTAGGAGGCAACGTGGGGGGCTACTAAAAAAAATCGTTTTTCTCAATTTTTAGTCTTATTGTTTATATTATTGTTATAATATTCGGGAACAATGTAGCACAAAGTTAGCACAACTGAGCACAACTGTTGAAATTATTTATTTCAACAAGTGGCTGGCTAACTTCTAGGAGGCTATGAAGTTTCGTTTTCCAGTAAATTGAGTTTCAAAATTCAGCCAATGCGCGTTCCATTAGATAGAAATCGGCTGTCGCGTCTGATAATGACCAACCAATTCTACTCTGTGCATATACTAATGCACGCGAACCCGACAAATCTTTAAACTCGATTTTCTCGAAAACAAAGCTTCAAATTAAAAAATTATATTCTTTCTTTTCGACTCATTTTTTAATGTTTCTACACCAAAGAATTACCTCCTAAACGATTGAACATGAGTCGCGGGACACACTGAATATATTCCTACGGTTATTACACGCCTCTATAGTGTCCACCCCGGCCCCCTAAGGGTTAAGACGATATTCCCATTCATAGCCGTCAGGCAAATGATGTGATGAAAGATGGTGAGATTATTACTAATAATGTGTTTTAAGATTTCGTATACATGTTTGGATATATTTCAAGAAGACGCAGTGTAATTTTATGTAAAAATTCAAAAAATTACGAAGCTTGGTTGAGAAATTATTCCAAGTCCTCCACATTCTCGGATTTTTACAAAATTTTCTTAACGGATAAAAATATGCAATTTTGGAAGGTGTCCAAACGGCATCCGACTAGTTTTTCGCACCAAAAGACAAGACCTTCCACTCTAGAGGAATCAATGAGCGCCCGGAGCGATGGCAGAAGGTCATATCTAATGAAGGAAAATACAATATAATGGTGTCTCACAAATGTACTTCCTTGAAATGGGTCATCATTTGAAATAACTTTTTCCTGTTCGAAAATGTTCTCCGCAGCTTTGTTACGGAGTTATTAACGAAAAACACGGACCCACAGACGAACTTCGCATTCAAATGACGTCAGGAATAGCTTCTTTCAAGGAAGTACGAAATATTTGGAACAGCCTGTATAACAGATTAACTTGCATGTAAATACTTTAACACTAGATTTACCAGACCAGTAAAAATGACTGGTTTTGCAATTTCAATTCACAATTCCTACTGCATGTAGCATATTCTTTCCGAAATGATATCATGACTTTTGTAGCCATAACTAAAGTATCAGTTTTATGAACTTTATATTATTTTATATGTATTCGTAACAAATATATTTTTTGTCATTGACACTTATACCAGTACCAGTCAAAATGACTGGTGCATGTTTCTATGTGATCAAATGACATTGGGGCAGCTACAACAATTGATAAGTATTGCAACGTTTTTTCGGGACAGAATATATGATTCCGGGAAAATCATGATTCCGATGCAGTACGCTAGCGGCCCTTGGAATTGTATTTCTCCTTCGGTCCCGGACACTTGGCTATCTGTAAGTGCGAACTCGATACTCGGGGTTTCTGAGTGTCTTTGCCGCGCTCGGTCGACTCGCTTTTGGGCGAGTTGATTGAGTTGTGGCCCGTAAATGTCTAGCACTGGCCCTATCAAGCTTTTGATTAATTGATAATGCCTATAGATCTATTTTTGTATGGCGGCTGAAAAGTGTGTGATAGGAGGAAAAAGGAGAAGGAAGCGTTTCGTCCTAGGCTTGCTAGAGGACTTGTCAAGTAAGGCTATCTAGCGGACCCGTGCCTTAGACGCGGGATGTCTTAAGGACAGTTTAGGACGGTATATATACAAACAGAGAAGAATTCAGGTAATAGCGGGAAAGGTGTTGTCGTAATGTCCCTTTGTTGAAGAGCATAGGAAGTATCCGCCACATTACCCCCTTGCCAGTGGTCAACGATATCTGGACAAATTTCCCTCTAATTACGCTGATCTCCGTCGGAATTCAAGGAGGTCGCTGGAATGTGGCTGCCAGTGTGCCCCCAGCGATGCTGCCGAATCGACGAAGTTGAGTAGCTCCCTAAGCCGCTTGTAGGACTCATATATAGTCGCACAAACAATGGATGAACGTCGCACAAATGTAGATACGAAAACGTCGCACAAATTTAGGTGCGGAAACGTTAAACCATATAATGCTGCGAAGATGACGTCAGAAGCGCATAGTAGGGAGAAGTCCTCGCTGTTGGTCGGGCAACGGTTTAGGCAAGGCAGTGACAGAGTAGTCACCGTACAGTCCTCCTGATGTCCGTGGTTTGTTGATGTTGTCGTATCCTCTGCTCAGAAGGTAGCGTTGTCGTTCGTTTGTCGGGGTCACCAATTATAACGGCTGAAAAGTGTGTGAGAGGAGGAAAAAGGAGAAGGAAGCGTTTCGTCCTAGGCCCGCTAGAGGACTCGTCAGTAAGGCTATCTAGCCGACCCGTGCCTTAGACGCGGGATGTCGTAAGGACAGTTTAGGACGGTATATATACAAACAGATGAAGTTTCAGGTAATAGCGGAAAAGGTGTTGTCGTAATGTCCCTCTGTTGACGAGAGTAGGAAGTAGCCTCCACATTTGTATTACAATTAATATTATTCAACTTTTTTTTGTCATTTTGTAAAAGTAAATAAAGACTGGAAACACCACTAAGCACTTTTTCTAAAGACTCATTTTGACTGGTCCTGGTAGAAATAGATATACTTAAATAGCCGGTAAATCTAGTGTTAAATATACGACCTTGAATTTTTAAGAGAAAAAAAGATAGAACTGTCCCTTCCACCTAATGCATCTGGATCATTATCGAAATTCCATTCAGTGCGTCTAGATTGCTGACATGTCCGGCTATGTTCTCTGTTGGCAATATCAACTTAGCATCTATTCACGGATCGATTATTCTTCCGGTTGCGATCTCTTCGCGACGAGGCTTAATGGAACGAGCTCCGACAGCAACGGACGGAGCCACGGTTTTCCAGCGGTGCGCTCAGATTTCCATTCGTAACTCTTCTTTTCCTTTTTAATCGAGTAAGGGATGTAACAGTGCGCGGTTGCGCGGCCAGCAGAAGTATTTCCGCACGAGGTGGGACGGTCGGATGCAGCACGGTAAAGGAGAAACTAATACCGAACGATCCGGACCCGAGGAAAGTAATGAGAAAACATAATATCCACGTGGAATTCTATTTTGAATTTTACGGCCGAGAAACTCGGTCTAGCAGTCTCGGCGATACAGAAATGTAACGAAGAGTAATGAGAGGGCCGGACCGCACGGTCTTTGCCCGCGAAAAATGAAATAATAGATGGATGACCCTGGGATACATGGTGTTCATTGAACAATGGCCAAATTAGCGGAGTTTGACAAGTATCAGGAAAACCCATTATTGAGCACGATGGGCTAGTTAACGAACACTGGTCCGACGATACGGTTTTCTATTTCCTCTTGCATCGAATCGATCGTGCGACAACCTCGCGTCGAACAGTGTTTTTAAACGGTAATCTGATCACGAACTGATCAAATGTTTTGACCATGTTTTTCTGCAGAATTTTAGGGTTCTAAAAGTCCTTAATGGAAATTGTTTAAATAGGGTAATGCGTAGACGATGGATATTTATCTATATACAGGGTGGCCCACATAACTCTGAACAGCTCAATATCTCGAAAACTATGCCATCGATTTTAAAGTTCTTAATCTTAAATTGCATGGAACTGAAGGGCCTTTCTGACTACATAAACGTGAAGTGGCCTCCCTTCCCCTTCGAATTTGTATTAACACTTTATGACATTTAATTTTCTATGATTCTATTATTGAAACAATTGGCTTGCGATAGCTAAAAAATGATATAAATATTCTTGATTCAATTTTGTCTAAATGTCTTGCAAATACTGCATCGAGAGTTGTTCCTGATCTTGTTGTCGCTTCATTAGGATTATTTACCATTTCCAATCTTAATTTACTTCTAAAAAATCCTATTAATAATTTTGATTGTTCCGATGCAAAGTTCACGTTGAAATCTCCACTTAGCATCATCGGAATTTTATCATAATATTTATTAAGGAATGCCGAACCCTCAATCGTATATGCTAATAGAATAGAATTTCGTTTCATAGTATCATCGTTTCATCGTTTCATCGCCAGATCCGTTTTACTCCTACCCCGTCAAGGTTTTTACTCCTACCGCATCGAGGTTTTACGCCTACCGCGTCGAGGTTTTGCGCCTAACGCGCCTAAAGAAGTTTCACTTCAAAAGTTAGTGGTAACATATTCTCTCAAACGAGACATACAAGTTCGAATTTGTTGTAAACACGAGAGATACACCGGTTTAATTCGAACTCAGTGAAAAGAAAATTTTTCAAACGATCACAGCGTGTTTCCTGGTTTAGTTCGTTCCTTAACGTGTCGTGAATCCGGTCGCCGCGTTCTTCTTCATTTCTTTCACGTTTTCACCGATAACTACCGAGACGTTGAGGTCACGTTGAACTTTTCAATCGGATCTGATTGCCATGAATTTAAATGTTGCCCGTTCCAGCTAGTACGCCCGTTTGCGACGTGAATATTCGGAAAAGTTCTTCTTTCCCGCGCACCTTGGGCACCGAACAGTCCTTCTCAAAGCGGTTATAGGATGCTTACCAGCCTTCAAAGAGCGCCGCGCGGCTTCTTTCATAATCCTATCCCCCTTATTCTTCAATCGTTTCCACCTCGTACCACCGCATCCCCTGTGCCGATGAAACTTTTTCATCGATTAGCATGATTGCATTAAACATGCAAATCCAGCCGGGGGTGATCGACTCAGTCTCGGCGTGAGAGATAACTCTTCTTTCAATAATTCGATCTCTTTACCCTGGAACAACTACCACCCGAGTTTCAACCCCCACCAAACCCCCTTCCACTAACTCACACCGTACCCTCCATGGAAATTACCGGCGAGCAGGTTCAACGGATACCGTCGCCATATTACCATGATCTTCTTCTCTATTAGGTATTCCTCTTTACTTATTAGATGATACCAGACACGAATAAAGGATGAGTTTCTGAAATATTCTTGTCAGAGGAACTTCAAAATAGAGTCCATTCCAACGTAACCTTCCGTGGCAACATACAGGGTGGACCACAAAGCGTGATCAGCTTAGATTATTCTGCTGTTAATGGTTCGATCGAATGTTTCGTTCAGCTAAACATGGTTCAAGCAAAGCTT
The DNA here is from genome assembly GCA_913789915.3 of Sphecodes monilicornis. Classification (NCBI taxonomy): domain Eukaryota; kingdom Metazoa; phylum Arthropoda; class Insecta; order Hymenoptera; family Halictidae; genus Sphecodes; species Sphecodes monilicornis. Next base: position 19,431,289 of record OU565285.1, read on the forward strand.
TAAGATGATTGTACCAAATTTTTTAGTCAACCCTTTTTGTTTCAGAGATATCAAGATCACTTTCAGTTTTTTACAGGCAAGCAATTTTTATACACACCTCTGTGAGGGGATATTGAGACGAGTACAAACTGTTGCTTTATTTTTTCATAAAGTGCTGTTTACAGACGAATTGACATTTATGAATCATAGTCAAGTAAACACCAGAACTGGTCGGTTGAAAATTCCCATTGGATACTACACTTGGAAAGACAACGTCTATGGAGCGTTAATGTCTGGAACTGGATTATTCCGTCGCAAGGACAAGAAAACAAGACATAAGGCCTTTACTTCGGATTTGTTTAAGACGTCTTCGCGACTTGAGGCCACTCTCAAGGATTAGGAAATCGATGCACATTTGGCGACCATTCGAGCCATCGCCGAACGTTCGTAGTTTTTTCTTGCCTCCTCGAGAATTACGCGTCGTAAGTCTATTACTGACGAAGGATAGGATTCCCGACCGAGAAATACGGTTCTCGGGTTACCTGGCTTCGCCCTCGGAAGCAGTCGCGTACGGTCCAACGCTTTCCCAGGACAGGCCAGCTTAGGGCAGATCTAAGAGTCCTCAAGAATGAAATGATTGGACAATGCAAAACTCGGCAGAACCAATCAGTGCATTTCTTCAGCATGGCGATGAGTGTCACCGTCTTGACACCCAGAAATGGAGGACCGCCTTCACGATACGACGAAGGGTCCTCCCGAAAACCGCGACGGTCAGTTAGTCACAACCAGGGGGTGTCGACTCTCGTACTTTTTCGAAGCACTGTTCAGAGCGCCATCATAGCTAATGACCGAAAGTGAATTAAAACGTATATGTGTGTGTGAGATCACACAAACCTGTACTCACACATAGCTAACCTCACATATACATGTAATCGTATTCTTCGCTCGCCATTGATAGGTATTAACAGGTTTTCTAACGAAAATTAATTTGCTCCGTTTATCCAGTGTGTATATATTTATTATAAATTATATGATTTAAAATTACAATGTAAGTGAAATATACGTCTTAAATATAACATTTTCGTCCTCGTAGTTGGTGTCCTTAGTGTCCTTCGGTGTCCTAGGTGTCCTTGGTTTCGTGGATTTTCCATTTGTTCCAACTGTAATCATACAAGAACAAAATAATTCAATTATATAATTTATTAAAAATAGAAATATAGTGATAGAAAAGGATAGTGCTCGCCTGAATAGATTATTTTCCAGAGGCAATGTTGTTTCTTTTCTAGATAAAATTCCATTGACACGTTTAAACAAGTGTTTCATATAGTATTTCTCTATCTCTGGACTTAGAAATTCATTCAAGGTGTTGAGATGTATCTTGCATATACACCAAGACGTTCCCAATTCTTCTTGAATCTTTTTTTGCAGTTGGATGCTGAGTTTCCTCTTGAAGCAAATTGTGGAAACGTACGAATGTAAAGCCAACTGAATTTTTTGAATAATCTTATCGAAGTTTGACTCTTTATCTGCAGCAATACATGGTCTAAAGAAACTGGTCTTGCAATCAAAACATCCAGTGTTGGAGAATCTATAAGTTCTTTCCATTTCGATGCTCGAACCGGGTCTTTAGGGAAAGCATGTCCAGGAACCTTCGATCCAGATTTGCAACCAGGAACCACACACGTGTATCCAGGCATCTTGAAGTGTTCGTAATCGAATGATCACTATAAATAGTTATAAGTCACTTTATAAAAACCACACTATTGTGTCTTAAACAAGTCTTGATAATGTACGATTATTAAAACGAATCACAACGTTTATCTCACAATCACGGGTACCAGATTAACCTAAAAACTGAGCACAGACGCAAAGAGGGCTGAAGTGGGGATACAACTTGTATCCCTACTCTTTAACACCAAGGCACTACTGTGCTGCCACCATACCTAATGACCGAAAAGCAACTAAAATTCGTAGCACATTTTAACAAAGGAGTCGACACCTCCTGGTCACAACCAGTCAGTCGCGATCGAACAGCCGCGATCTAAGAGTCGGAATCTAACAGTCGGAATCGAACAGTCGGAATCGAACAGTCGGAATCGAACAGTCGGAATCGAACAGTTACTTCCTTGCACATTCCAGACAAGGCAAGTAACAATACGGATCATCGTGATCGGATCCGCACGCGTCTAAGGCAGAGCCTGCTAGATTAGACTTACTGAGGAATCCTCTATCAGGCCTGGGACGAAACGCTAAATCTCACAAATTCACACGTAGCACTAATCATTGAACTGGTTACCTAAGATTAATTTGGCGGGTAATAAAAACTGCGGTTTCGTGATCGACGCGTCCATTACGATCGGGCTTGAGATTTACAACCTCAAGCGGGCACGAGTCATCCGCGCGTTGCCCTCGAGATTCGCATCGAACAGGATAATTGGACCTTACTTTATTGACGATACACTGTACACTAAACGGCCAGAAGAACGCTGCATTCCTTGAAAATGATTTACAATTTCATATTTAACAAATTGATATTCTACATATTATCAATTCAAACATTTCTTAATATTGCAGCTATAGCTAACATAGGAACTATATTCGGAGGTCTTCCTTTCACTAGAACTACCGGGCACCGAAAATGACGTGTTACTGTTTTCTTCATCCACGGTTTTTGAACATAAAAATTGGAGGAAATCTGAATAAATACAATCTTGTCATTGTATGTCAATGTTAAAGATGCATTTATAGAGTACTTATTTATCCGTTTGAGTCCCAAGAAGCGAGATCGCGCTGTTGAGATTTTATGTCGAGAAAACCCAGCACATTTCGAGCATTGTGGACAACTGACGGTGCGTTACCGATTGTCGAAGTCGCACGCTCAGATTTACTGACGCTAGTACATACATCACACAGCTCCTTTTAATGTAAATAGTACATTTTACAATGGTTAGAATAATACTATAATAACGCAATAATACATTACAAAATAAAATAAAACAAGCGCTATCGCGCTGCTTGGGTCTTTTCGTAGTCATTTAGAGAAAGCGTGGTTGCGCTGTTTGGGATTCTTCGACAGTGTTCTTTCAATACCCCCTGGGACTCAAACGGTTAATAAATTTATTTCTTTGGACACGTGATAAGAAGTGAGAATAATCAAGATGTTGCTTTTATAAATTAATGTAAAACAGTCGGGTTTCAAGCTCAGTAGATCCAGTGTTAATGTCATTGCTTCCGTCGCTCGTGTTAATGCAGACTCAATACCGTGAAACTTGTTCTATCGGCGAATATTTCTATGGCAATCGATACTTTTTAATTTCCGATGGATTTTTGATCCCCGTTCTGTCAACATCAGCTTTCGATTTATTCTTGAATTCATCGTAACCATGCTTCCATATACGTATACTTGTGAACGCGACAACGTATAATTTTCCGTCGACCTAGTTAACTGAAAATGTAAGAGGATTATGAAAACGCGGAGCGCGAACGAAATTCGATCATTATTTCGGTGGCGACCGTAACTCTGGCGAATTGCAGGGAAATGTATCTGCGGATCTGCCAGGGTATATTACACCTTCAAACTGCTAGTAACATCAGCCATACTGACAACCTCGTTCATATCAATTGTAAAAAAAATTGGTTAAAGAATGTTTCATAAAGTGTTATCAGTTTTGGTGTTGCACGACTTCGTTAAACACGATGCAATCGGTAAACCAACTTGTTAAAATTAATAAAAGAAGCTACAACTTTCTACATAAGTTCACGATCTTGTAATGCATTTGTTATTTCTATCGTACAGAATGTTTAAGAAAATTGATTTATGTGTCTTTAATCTTTAAGATACAGGAATTGTCCAGACACTATAAAAAGTATTAATGCTGGACATAAAGCATTATGGTTCTTCAGAGCTCGATAAAAAGACTTTGAAAAAAATCGTACATTAATAGTTAAGATGTCGGTGTAAAGAGGATGCTTTAGTCTTTACATTTATGGTGACATCAGTCACGATAAAAAGTTTTCAAAGTTTCCAAGAACGTTTGAATGCATAGCATTTTTAAGAAAAAATCCATCTTCAATTTTTAGAATAAAATAAACGACGTACTATAAAATTGGAGGCTTCCATGTTTACAATAAGTCCAAATTTCTTTTCGTTCGATTATTTTTTACGAAATTATAACAGTTAAAATGTAGGCAATTTTTCGAGAATCGAATATTTAGTGTCCAAATACTTCTTGGATACACTGTATATTTTAAAGGGTAATAATTATATTTTATAAAGTCTGATTTAATTAGATTAATAATATTATTTTCAAAAAAGAATTTCAACGAGTTACTTATCCTGAAACGATCTTTTTAAGATTATAAATTCAAAGCTAGTAAAAGGGTTCTTTATTATTGTATACGTATATCATTCGAAAGTAATTGCGCTCGTGAATATACCGCGCGAAAGTGGTTCGATAACTTCCGAATAAGGGATGAGAGACTTGAAAATGAGCTATGAGAACGGCGACCCAGTGTCATTAATGATAATATACGACACAACCAAGAACAACATGTAATCCGCTTGGTACAATGTTTTGCGTTAAGGTGGAGCAATCCGCACTTGTTTACAGAAAGATAATAAAACATGTTGTTGCTTCCGCGTTACGAAAACCACGACAATTTACCGGCGCACTAAATATACTATATTCCTTTCATTAGCAAGAGTGTACTAAAGTGAATTGCGATTAAATTGATTAGCTTTTAATTGCATAATGTTCTATGCAAAATTCTATATTAAAGTGACATGAAACTATGACATTCGGGTGCAAATATAAATATGTTCTTATTTTAACGATTTAGTTATAACTAGACTGCGGATTTGATGCATTTATGACAAAAATGTGTAAGTGAAATACATAACAGTAAAAACTTAAAAAAATGCAAAAATGTTCTTCTAATATTTTTGCTCAAATTCTAATATATTCAATTCATTCAAATTATTAAGAAAGTTAATAAGGTGTTGTGGAAAAAGAAATCCACTTTTTTCGTTCAAACAAATTCAGATATGTGCTCGTTGGAAAAGTGACAATCTGTACTAAAACAAATTCTTTAACAGTTTTCTGATTGGTCGATTCCGTTGTGAGTTATAGGGTGTAAGAGATGGAAGTTAACAAAGGGAAAATTCGGTATATTTTACAATTTTGCTTTGATAAAGGCAAAAATGCAAGCCAGACGGCTGAAATTGTGAACGGTGTTTATGGTCCCCTTATTGTCATAGCCAATTACGCGCAATTTTGGTTTCGTCGATTCCATTCCGGTATTTTCGATGTTAACACTAGATTTACCGGCTATTTAAGTATATCTATTTCTACCAAGACTAGTCAGAATGAAAGTGCTTAGTGGTGTTTCCAGTCTTTATTTACTTTTAAAAAATGACAAAAAAAGTTGAATAATATTAATTGTAATATAAAAATAGATTTATAGAGATTATCAATTAATCAAAAGCTTGATAGGGCCAGTGCTAGAAATTTACGGGCTACAACTCAATCAACTCGCCCAAAAGCAAGTCGGCCGAGCACGGCCAAGACACTCAGAAACCCCGAGTATCGAGTTCGCACTTACAGATAGCCAAGTGTCCGGGACCCAAGGAGAACCTTATGTGCGGCCCAAAACCCTGAGTAAATATACAATTCCAAGGGCTGCTAGCGTACTGCATGAGAATCATGATTTTCCCGGAATCATATATTCTGTCCCGAAAAAATGTTGCAGTACTTATCAATTGTTGTAGCTGCCCCAATGTCATTTCATCACATAGAAACATGCACCAGTCATTTTGAGTGGTACTGGTATAAGTGTTGTTGTGTCGTGTCAGTGCTCAAACAATATTAGTGAGCCGCTGAGATACACGCCTCAAAGAGAGGTAAATAAGTAATAAGATAATTGGATTTCGGATATCTTTAACTTTTAATAAAAAATGTGAAAGACGGTATAAAAGAGACAGATATTTCACGACTCTTATTCTGCAACAGATATTTCACGACTCGTAGTTTCGACTCTTAAATCACGACTGGTCTTACAACTAACGCGTGAGAAACAAGTAACCTCGTGGGGTTGAAAAATCCCTCCACAAAGTCCAAAATAGTGGGGGCCCCAGCCAATGATATAATATTTGGGAGGCTACGAATGACTTCCCAAAACAAGGGCAACGCCCATAGACGAAATACGTCGTAACGAGTGTCGTTAAACAGACGGCACTCGGTTTCCTGCAATTTCGCCGGAAACCATAATTTAGGCTTTGGGCCACTGAGAGCTGCACGGCTAGGCTGACTTTCCCATGGTCAGCTGATACTTTCCAGCCACACCAGAGTCATAAAACAATAAATTCGTCAGAAGACGCTAGAGGACCCCTTCGACAATGGCACTGTTCAAAATCGACCGTAGCGTAGACCCAAACCGAAATAAGAGCCGGCCATACAATAATCACGTCTCAACAAGTGTCAATAACAAAAACTATATTTGTTACGAATACGTATAAAATAATATAAAGTTCATAAAACTGATTCTTTAGTTATGGCTACAAAAGTCATGATATCATTTCGGAAAGAAAATGTTACATGCAGTAGGAATGTTGAATTGAAATTGCAAAATCAGTCATTTTGACTGGTCTAGTAAATCTAGTGTTAAAGGTGCACCTCGCACAGGTAGGCCCGTCGTCGAAAGTGTCGATAAAATCATGGACATGATCGAAGTAGACCGGCATGTTAGCAGTCGTAGCATCGCCCAGGAGCTAAAGATCGACCACAAAACAGTTTTAAACCATCTACATAAAGTAGCGATTGACCAGAAGCGGCCAGAATTGGCCAACAGGAGAGGTGTTGTGTTCCATCAGGACAACGCCAGGCCACACACGTCTATAGTTACTCGCCAGAAACTGCGGGAGCTTGGTGGGGAAGTTTTGATGCATCCACCTTATAGTCCGGACCTGGCACCAAGCGATTACCATCTTTTTTTATCATTGCAACTTCCTTAGTGATAAGAAATTGGCATCAAGTGAAGATTGTGAAAATCGATTAGTCGAGTTTTTCGCTAATAGGGACCAGGGCTCCTATGAGAGAGGCCTTATGAAGTTACCTTTAAAATGGCAATAAATTATAAAACAAAACGATGGATATTTGACTCAAATCGGACAATCCGAACCATGTTAAATAAATTCTTGAAATAAACGTAAAAATAATGGATTTCTTTTTCCCCAACAATGTTTTCGTTCAACTCCAGTTGCTTATAATTGATGCACATCATATAAACATCTGCAGTATAGTTATGACTCATTGAAAATATTGTGATAGAAATGAAGCCACATTCAATCAGAAGTTTGCAATTGGTTGAATGTAACTTTATACTTGATTAATAAGTCAAGTGAAATAGCGAACATAACTGAACGTACTCATGTTACGACCGAATATTTATTATCTATCATTCACATGATGTCTCTACAGTGGCGCACATACATATTCAAACTCTCTTAAAGAGTCAATAACTTTTTTAATATCGGACACTACAACTTCGATTTTTTTAGAAGATAGAACAATTAGTTTACTGCACGGCGTGAAAAAAATTTTTGAAAAAATTTCAATCAGGCTGAATTTCAGAGAAAATACATTTTAAACATTTTTCATCGAAATCTATAGATACGGTAAACAAGACGCATTGAAAGATGCAAGAATCGTTAAATTTATTAGTTGGAGGCTGAAAAACAGCGAAAAACTGTAATCTTCACTATCTTTAAACCTTGTAGCTCATTACAACGTCGAGCGATTTTGATCAAATTTCCAGAATAAATATAATTGACACAGCTCTACGAAACGTATTTTTAAAATTTTCAACGTAGGCCCCCATAAAAAAGTTGTAAAATACACCGAAATAAAACTCACAAATGCGAAAATATAAATAATTATTATGAAAAAACTGTATACAGTGTGCACAAAGTAGTTCGCTTACGTTTTGCGACACATTTTAGGTACACACTTATCAAAGAGGTCGCAACAGCTAAATGGTTAATGGGAGTCACTTTAACTAAATCACAGTGTCCATTTTAAATCGCAGTGCTACAGAATAGAAATAAAAAATGAACAGTAAATCTAAAAAAAGCCAATTCACAGTCCCCGCGGAGTTTCAAGCTGATCCCGAAAGAAGCCCATTGAGCCCACGATCAACTGTGCCATATAAACTCCAAGAAACGCTGATTTCTCGAAGACAGTCTCGGAACTGTCCTTACGGTTGTCTTGGTAGTCACATTGTTCCCGGTCGCCGGAATAACACTGATCACCAGTAAAGTTCGAACTCGGTTCGCGACCGGATCTCCCACCGAACTATTACAATAAAAATGGAAATGTCCCGACATTATTTATAACACGTGCATTAACGTCCCGCGAGTCGTGTCTGCACTGGGAAATTCAAATCTCCGTCGTTCCACGTGTCATTATGCCCGGTTTTTGCTCGCGCGTCGTTAAGCCGAGTTCGAAGCGAAGAATTGAAGGAAACGAAAACGAAAAAAAGCGAAGAAGAAAGTAAAAACGTGGGTGTAGGAAAATGATATATAGGTCTATGTTTCAGGGAACTGTGTGCTCGTCGGGTTTTCATCAAGTTACAAACGGTACCGTTGTCTCGCGATTTTCCCGCGTATTCCACGTCGGGATCGTACGTTTTCGAGTCACCGGCTAACATTATACGTACATTTTTTTTGTTTTGTGCGGGAAAAATCGTTGCACGAATTTTCGACGAAGCCTGCTAACGACGCCGTTTCTACTCGCGAGGAATTCATGGCCGTCGGGAACACAGAGCTCGAAGGTGTACGCCACAGTTCGTCGGTGAGAGCGAAGTGTGTTCTACAACGTCGAAATGGTTCGATCGAACGGAAAGCACGGATACTGATCAACGAGGACATGGATAATTAGAAATGAGCATCATTAATTATCCCGGTGATTGATCGTCGGCCTCTCGGCTCCGTTGCGCACGCGAGAATAGAATAAGAACCGGAAACCACGCGCCGCCTACGATGGCGGATGGTCTATTGCGTACGAAGCAACGTGATCGACGTTTATTCTAACCGCGGCACAGTGGGCTGTTACTGCCAAACAAAGAAATCTAATTAGAAAATTTTCATATCGTGAAATAAGTTAAAACTATGGACTGAAAAGGTTCTGAAAATTACTACTTCAAACTATTATACATACAGGGTAATTCTTATTGACCTGTGCAGGCAAGTGGGGGTTGGGGGCGGGAATTTGGAGCGTTTGATGTAAGAACGCATTAATAAATACGTTATTTTCCTTAACCATAGTAGTTGAAGTTTTCTGGTCTGTGTGACCTAGCATGATCTTGGATGACTTTGTGTCGTGGTTAACGAACTCGTCACACAGGAGACTACGAGATACTATACGGCAAAAAATATAGGGTTCCATTTAAAAAAATTAAATTGACCTTGTGACAACGTAGGTCCCTCCATCTAGAATGCCGATATACATATACATCGTAAGATGTTCCCCTCGGAACAGAACATTTTTCGTTGAATCATTTTTCTCGTGTGATTATCCATTTTGGAGAAAACTCAATTGCTCACTTCATAAGAATCACCCTGTACAGGGTGTGGCCGATTAACATGTAGAAGCGGACAGGAGGTGATTCTACATGTAAAAATAAATCGAAAAAAGGAACATTTTTTCCTTTGACATCTCATTTTCGATAAAATTGAGTTTCAAGATCCGTCGGGATCGCGTGCTTTAGTATATGCAGGAAGTAGAAATGGTTGGTCGTGATCAGACGCGTCTGACGGTTCCTATCTAATAGCAGACGTATTCGCTGCATTTTCAAATTCGAGTTTCTCGAAAACGAGACGCCAAACGAAGAAACGTTATTCCCTTTTTTCGGTTTATTTCTACACGTAAAATCTCACGTAGAAACAGTTATGAACAACCGAAATAATGTTATAACTAGACCCCGGATCTGTCTGCAAAGTAAAAGTATATACATCAATTACAAAACACAGGAACTTAAATAGAAATTGACATCTTTCACTATTAATTTTAATATAGTGAAAATAATATATTAATACTCTTAAGGTCTTTCAATCTGTGGTGTCTACTTCCTATGCTCGTCAACAGATGGACAGTACGACAACGCCTTTCCCGCTACTACCTGAATCTTTCTCTGTTTGGCACTATAAACAGGTCACCAGAATAACTCGCTTGCTTTTGAAGATAGAAGAAAATGCCTCAAACTAAACTTACTTGATATCGAGGCGCTCGAAATCTGATGTCATTAATTTTTTTATAGGTGGAGACGTCAAGGAGATATGAAGGACAATTCTGTTTTCTTAAATGGAACGATATAGTTTTTTATTTACATTCTGATAGTGTATTTCAAGACGAATACAATGAAATATTATGAAGGTCATTCAAAGTCACGCAAGGTCAACTGCAATAGAAAATAAAGTGTCTCAAAGCACTCGTCGAACACTACGACGTTTTACATGTAACATGTTATTTACGTATTCACTGCTACTTCAAGTGTTCAAAATGAATACCTTGAACTTGAAATTGGTCCATATTTCATTGATGGCGCGCTAAATAGTCATAAATACGAGAGAATGTTTCACTGGAAATAACAAAAATTTTCAAATTCCTTTTAAATGGTATCAATACTTGATTTATCGCGATTCCAATTATTATTGATGGTATATAAAGAAACTCAAAATATGAAATCATACAGAAATATACCATTAAATGGTTTAAATGCTGACGAAGTACAGATATGTTGAACAAATATGAAATAAAAATAAAAAAGACCAGAGAGCAATACAATAAAAAAAATGTTGATAAAACGTGCTTTAAATCAAAATTGAAGAACAATCGTATCTTTTTTAGACAGGAAATAAAATGAGTAAACACAAAGCCATGAAAATAGCGCGATTTTCTTGGAATCCATTCAAATCAGAATGCCTTGCGCAATACAAACGTCAAAGGAAACCAGCACAAAGAGATAAACGAACACAATGTTTGTTTCAACGGAACAAACTCCATTCGGATCGAAAATTTACCCCGTAACAGTTTTACAAACCGGCTTCTTTGGTAACGGTGAAACCTTAAGACTTAATTAATTTTAAAAAATAAATTTTTTATATTTAGATCTAAAGAACATATAACATAAGCAGTCCTACATCTGGAAATATCTTCGGGAATGTGGCTATTGGAAAATCTAATATTTTTATCGTCGGATAAGAATTATAACTAGATTGAGGATCTTTATGCAAAGTAAAAATTTCGTGTATCCATTGCAAGCAACAGCAACATGATACTTTACTATAAGCGGAAATATTATGCCAATATTGAAGGATTAACGATCTATGATTAGAAAATTGGTAATTATTTAGAAGTTAGCCATTCTCACCGATTTTGATGACCCTGAAATATGTTGTCAAGGTCATCTTTCCGAAAAACTTTTCCCTATACATGTTACCACCGTTCGGCCTTTGTTTTCGAAATAGGGTGACTAGTCTAGTGAATGAACACTCACCAGTGAATGAACATAATTCATATTAAACGAAAAAATAACATTTATGATGCCCTTTACATTTTAAAATTTATGCAGTAATTCTATCGTAAGTTCGCGGTTGTCTTGGTAAAGGGACCTTCTTGTTTATAACCTATTGAGCATCACGATCGTGAGATCAGCACAATTCGTAATTTTAGATGGTTCAATGGTCCTATGATAAGTTTGTTTTTGTAATTATCATTCACTGGACTCTGTTTATTCGTCGAAGATTGATGTTCATTCATTGGTTATTTGACCCATTTTTCGTTTAATCGTATGCTAGATGTTTTATACAAGTTGTAACCATCAAGTATCACCAGAATTATGTTCTGGACGCTAAGTTTTTAACAATGACATAGCCGCCTTGTAAAAATAGAACTCAGGAAATTTAATAATGATTTGCGAATACTAATTTCAACAAACATGCAGCTTAAGTGTTCATTCATTGAACTGTTTTACAAAACCTATTTACAAAAAAATTCCGGACACCATTTTTAATTGACTGAACACGTGTTTTAGTGCGTGTGCACCCCAATAAATTGATTTTATTTAGATTATACTTTCTATATATTTCACGTGATTTGAATAATTAATTGAGAAATGGGTTCATCAATAGAACGCTATATGAACTCCATCCGACTGAGGAATGAAAATAGAATATAAGTGAAATCAGTTTGATAATGAAAAAACCGTACAGTAATTTTTTAAGAGAACGATTGAGTTTCTACCCATGGTGTTCCTCTTGCACTTTTTCTCCTTGTGACGAGTAATAAATAAAAAATTATAAAATAAAAAAATTCTTAATCTTTTGACCTTGAAATTCAAGTCAATCTGTCTCTATAGAACCTAAACTCACACTATGGCAGTCGAAGATATAATTTCTTTACACACTGTATACATTGAAAAGCGGTTCAAGCGAAATTTGACGGGATTTTTTGGCCACGAATAACGACGTTTTATTATATTTCTGAGTCCGCAATATTTACGGTTCGCCCATACCACACTCTGTTTACGGCCGCGTTAGAAAATGGTTTGAAATGACATGCGCAAGATCCACGGAGCTCGTTCCATGCTCGGAGCGAGAAAAATAACAGAGAACCGTCATCGCGGAATTTTGCGGTGGCTGCAACAGTGGTCAGCTCTCGTGTTTCCGGTCGTGCTCGTTCACGACTATCCGTAATTATCGGTCGAGTATTTTTCTGTTGCTTTTCGCTCACCCCTAGCAGAATGCGTATCGACAGGCGCACATCCGACGATCCTTTGATTCGAATTTTTCATGGTAGACAGCCTTAGAATCCGCTGCCAAAGTCAATTAAGCCTTTCGAAGGATTCAGACATATTTCTGCCCCGATGTCCGGATAGTTTTTCAATTAGAGCTCTCCATTCCGATGGTTATGCGATCGTCAATCGAATTTCTGGAAAAATTTCTTCGGTAAACTCGGAGAAGAAAGCCTTTAGAATTCTTGATTTTGTTAATGATGAGGTGGATCGCGAGCTATTGAGCTTCTGATATCTTTCCTTCAGCTTATTATATTGAATTGTGGAGGAAGCTTTGTGCTCGTTAAAATTGCGGAGAGCGAAATAAATTACTCATAAATATAAAATATAATACCATTAAAAAAAATTGAGTCAGAAGGCAGAATTTGAACGCTGGTTTTCCGCGTGAAAACATAATACGCCACAATTCCGCCGCGCGAGCTCTTGTTCTAACCTAGAAAGAATATTGTATTTTACTGAAGCATTGATACTTTAGTCCTCAATATCTCGAAAACAATTCAGTATCCTTAACTATAATGGCGTATATTCGTAAACAGGAGAACGAGATCTATATGTGTGCAAAGTTTCAACAAATTCGATGTCCCGAATGTCTTGGAGTCTCATTGTAAGCGGTGTCGAGCGATCAACTTCAAAAGAAGGAGGGTGTACAGCGATTTCATTATTTCGGAACAAGACCATTATCTCGCGCTTAGTCTCACTGTATTCGTGGCAAGCTTCGATATTTCAGCGTTCGAGCTCGGAGAGGGTGAAAGAACGATGATGGAGGATAGAGTGCAGATACACAATGGCGATGACAGTAGCTGCAATAGAAATGCGGAGAACGGAGTTTCGTCGCGACTGGTACCCTCTGAGGGGTTCGTTTGTCGAAATTGAATCACACGCTCGGCCGTACACGACATTATCAACTCATATTATTCTCGTCTCGGTACTAATAATGCGATTAAACGGATTACGCGAGACGTTCTCTCGGAAGTTTCGAGTGTAATCTACAAGCCGGCCATGCCAGGCCGGTGGGCATCCGAGAGTTTCGCTGGCTTATCGCGACGCTCGTCTTTCGGGATATATTTCGTTATCCCGTAGCTGATGCGGGGAAAAAGTTCTACGCGAAATTATCCGATGAAACTGGCTGGTCTTCCGTTGTCGAAGTTGACGGCGTTATTTCGACGGCTCCAGGAGGCGGGAAGGGCCACAATGCTTCCTTCAAACGAGACAATCGCGGCCGGAACGTGTCGCGTTAGTTTTTGTGGTTATAATAATACCTCATTATATTAAGAGTGCACAAAATAGTAGCTATACGAAGGAAAACGGCATCACAACGAGTTCAAGAGAAAAGAACGGAAGAGATCGATATGCAGTGGTCCACCAAAATATTCGAACGCTCTTTAAATTAGGATAACTTTTACAAAATTGGACCAGCGACTTCTATTAGCAATTAGAAGCAACGATTTACAAAATGGCGTGCAATATATTTTGAAAAATTGCAATGTGTATGAATTACTTGAAAAAATAAAAATGGCACTTTAGAAAACTTTTTTGTGGTATCGTGCCGAACGTAGAAAAGGACAGCATGTAAACACGGGCCGCGATCCTCATCTACGTCTCAAAGTCACTGTACATACCGTCAATTAAACCACTAAATACAGTTAAAATTATATCATGTTTAGTATCATTTTAATAAAAAAAATGCCACAGGTGAGTTGGTGAAGCTCCCATAAAAAAATAATGATAAATAAAGAAGTTTTGTAATTGGATTAGTAGTGGTTCACACCGATATAGTCGGTCGGTAACGGAGTACGCGGTATGTTTACATTACTCGGCGACCAAGGTAGCCCGAGCTTCACGACCCTTCGCGAGGTATGCCCCCCAATGGAGGGGGTAGGCGAACTGACATAGATCGCATACCTCTGTGCGACTTAGATCAAGACTTTACTGCAGGCCTGGGTGACGCTGGCTCAAAAAACACATGTTGCTCCTTTTCGCCTTCGCCTGCTCGACAGGGCAGTCCCCACCACGTACACTCCGACTCTCCCTTCAGCACGAGCTCCACGATGCTGCACCGGCAGGTTACTCACCACTACTACGTAAACATGTACACGCACATAAGACCATACAAATTACAAATTACATCAGTTATCGAAATAATATTTTTGCGATTTACTCGAAAGCCATATTTTCAGTTTCTTAAACAATCCGGAACACATGTAGTACGGCAGAAGAGAAATATGATTATTAAAATTGAAATAATATTCAAACCTTTGAATTTCCTTAGTTATAAATAAAATTCAAAATAATTATTCATTTATTTTCGTCCCAGTTTTCGTACATATCGTTCGCCATGGTGGCGTGATTTTGATGGTTCCAAGAGACAGGAAGGATGACAATGCGTCTTTTCAGACGAGACAATCGCGGTTGGATCGTATCACGTTAATCAATGCGGCAAGAATTAGTTTGCGCCTGCTGTGCATCTCTCGCTACAACCACGCCACGAGAACGGAGACAATAACCACAAATCCCACGAAAATTGAAGCTACCGGTAGAACTGTGTTCCACACCGTCTTCGATACAACGCAATTGTGTTGCGTGTATTTTCCGTGGGAATATACCTATTACACTGATGCCTCATTATGGATTTGAGCGCGTTCGGAAGACTTTGTTTGCTAGGCGCACAAACACCGGCAAACATACCAAGGGTAAATGGCCATTTAATCGTCCTTGAGGCTGCGTATGGAACCCCGGGCGTGTTTTCCTGGTGATTTAATACTTAATTGTTTGACGTGTCGACAAATTGTTGATAGCGATTTACGAGTTCCAGGTGGTTGTGCTTTAAATTCGGGAAGAACATTGGTTTGACCAATGTTATTTCGTTCAAAGAGGCATGAATATAGAAGTTTTGTGGATTCGTAAATGTTTGTCAAATATTATTTTATATGTAAATTTAATATATTAGGTATACAAATCTGTGGAAAAAAGCACCGATAACCCTCAAGCATTGGACAACGCGATCTTTTAGAATAATTTCTTCTCCAACGAAATATTTAACACTTTGACTGCCACGCCAGTCATACATACAATTCCGTTGGCAACTAAATGATTGCGGATTTTGTCGATAGATGGTTCTAGCACATTCTTTTATTTTGTCAACGTGTTCAAAGCACCTAACTTATATTGTTTTCTTGTTGTTTGGACTGCCACCTTTAAATGATAAGAAAATTGTATCGATTAGTTATTTAGTTTCGTTTTTGTTCCAATGTAAAAATGGAAGAACAAACGCGCATTTCAGACATATGTTTTTATTATTTTTTCCGAAAAGGCAAAAACGCATCACAAGCATACAAGAAGTTATGTGCCGTATATGGGGATGAATCTTAAAAGAAAGGCAGTGTCAAAATTGGTTTGCCAAAATTTCTTTTTTTTTTTAGTTTCATGAACATGGAAATATGACGGAGTCATGATAACGAAGATAATACTCGTCATTCTTAATTAACAAGACCCATGAATATCTTAACTACGCCAAGATCTCCAACGTTGAGAAGATGTCGCTTCGTAATGGTGAAATTGTATAATAGAATAAATTCTAGAACTACCCGGGAAAAGTTTTAGTGACTAGTATTATGAATAACTTCCACTTATTTCCATTATTTTCATTGCCATAAAAAATGATTATTGATAGTTACCTACGTATCACGTGTTTTTATCAACACTTCGAATGTCACGTCAGTCGTATATGCCTGACACCATTTTTGTTTATCAAACTCGAAAATCAATTTTTATTACAATATTTTAAGTGAACCAAACTTTGTTAGGATCTATAAGAAATAAATAGGTTATGAAAGTAATTACTATAATAAATCTTGTCTTTCCTATTCTTATATTATTAAAGAAGATGTTTTTACGTTCAGTGACCTGCAAGGGTAATGATTTATGGGCAATTAAAGGAATGAAGGTACACTTGATCAAATTCGGACATTTTCATATGTGCAAATGCAGAATTGTATGAAAATCTCAGTTCGAAACGATCTGTGGTTCATTAATTTCCGGTGTTCCGTGACCTTCGTATCCTTCGCATATTTATCGAGATTCCACGAATGCTTTCGATGTTCGAAATCCCTCTACTTAGAAAACAAAATATCATAATAGAGATCACATGATCGTGCAGAATCATTTGTCAAGAATTATCATCGGTAAAGCAGTTAAAAGGTAATTATTATTAGATTCATTGCTCACATCACACAAATGTTACAATCAGGGTCTCATATTTTTTTACATATTTTTTTACATATTTTTGCTGATAATTTGCAGATAATTTGAAATTAAAAATTATTAGCACAAAATACTTAAAGAATTTGAATGTCTACGAGAACAACCTCCACGAATACCACTGTCAGTTCACCTAGCTTCAAGTATAATATTAACCCTCTGCAGTAGGAGCTATTATAACTACAAAACCAACCATTTTTCCCGACCGAGAATATTTCCAATCAATATAATTTTTTTCATTTTGTAGATATGAAACAGACATAATACCTCGTATAATACTTAAATGTTTATTACCTGATTTATTAAATACAAATTTAGTAATGTAAACAATAATTTCAATAAAGGTTAGCAACTTTTAGTGGTGCCTCAGAGTCACTACTCGACTGTAAGGGTTAAGATCGGTTAAAGTTTGAATTCATGAATTTGCGTTGCAATAAAGCACGAGTTACGTCTTACTCATAATTAATGGATAAATATAAATTCATAACACAAAATAAAATAGAATGAATTGACATCTGAAACCCTGCAGAAAATAATTCCGTTATTCTCTTGGATAATAAGATTTAAGGTATATTTTTGTGCACGGTGCCATGTGTAGATCTCAATAAAATAAAAACAGATGTAATTTATGAACATATCATACCGTGAAGAAAGAATGATATTATTTTCTGTAGATATAAAATAATTAAAGCTTATTTGCTGTGGTATTGTATGCTCTGTACAATATTTCTTATTTCAAAGTTACACTACTCAATAGAACAAACACCAGATATAAACTCTGTTAAACTGGACTCAACTGTGTGGAGGTCGCAGCAGATCTGACAGTTATATACGAAATCTTTTTATAAGTATTTGTAAACAGACACATCGTACAGCTTGCCAACAAACAGCATCTGATATACGATACGGTAAATCTCTGTATGCTGTATTGTAAATGCTAACAACGACACGTACACAAATGTTCTGACAACTAGCGAAACAAGAAACAAGTGCATTCGCAATGAATTTAAAATTTCATTTTATGTTGAGCGTTAAATTGCTTACTTTTTTATCGCGTGGTACTGTTTAGTTCACTTCGCCATCATAGATTATTTACAATCACTCGCAGACAAGCAGACCTACTTTTTAAATTTTGAATAATTGAGGACAATAGTTCGAGGACTCTGAGGAGATCATGATGCTTTCATATTTTTGAAAGAAACGAAATATTAAAACGATAAATAAACGATTCTAATTTCAGCAGACATGCAGTTAAAGTGCTCATTCACTGTACAGGTCACCTTACGAGCGATCTTTCCAATTTGCAAGTCGAATTATAACTTCGTAGAAAAATAATTACAAAAGTTTAATCAGAAATTTGAAACTTTCACGACCTGGAATCAAACAGTTTCTACTGTCGAGACCTTTGGGTGCAAGCGCGTCCCTTTTGGAATTGTCTTTCCAGCGTTTCGCAGCGTCAGCGTATCTTCTAACTTGATCTGGGTGCTTCTGAAATTATATTATTTGAACTATTTTTTCAAATAATGTATTTTATAATTAATTGTAATAATTATTTACAAATAGTTGTGAAATTGTTCTTCGAACTTATATCAGGTGACTCGATCACCAGATTTGAGTCTGGTTTATATCGGCACCATTTATTGCATATTATTTTGAGTACAACTTCTTTTGTCAAATTTGAAATAAAGAAATAAAAGGTTAATACAATATTTGAAATTGCTATTATTTCAGACTAAACAGCAGGACTGTCATTTTCAAGTAACGATAGCGAGAACAGCAGTGCATAATAAACTATTTCAAATAGTTATTTTGGAAATTCTGCACATTGAGGTAATATCACCTCCGATTTCAATGACCTTGCAATATGTTGTCAAGGTCATTATTCTGAACAAGTTTTTCCTATATATATATAAAATTATTATTATTATTATTATTATTATATAATATATAGAATTATCGAGAAAAACTATTGCCACTACCATAATGAATCCTGCGTGTACTTACGCGTCCGGCAACATGGCGTCCCGCAATCGCAAAAAATGGTAAAACATTTCACTTATGTTGAATCCCTAATTTAATATGTTTTAACTTTTTCTTTCTTGCCTCTAACTTTTTTCGCGAATATCTCCAAAACTAAATGAGACCGCCTATTATGTATATTGACCAAAAGTTGTTCAGGATGATGACCTTGACAACATATTTCAAGGTCATTAAAATCGGAGGTGTTTACCTCAAACTGCATAATTGCCATTATTTCTTTTTTTATTTAAACTACACCTTTATTTCAGATGTCAGCTATAGTGCTTGCCGAACTATAGAAAAACAATTCGAAGTATAGGTCATCATATATAATATTGTAAATGCCATACGCTTCATTCGAAAAGTAAACGAAACAAGGAATTTTACATTCGGCTGAGAAAAATGTGAAATCCAGAATGCCGGTCTAGAAATCACGTTTCTCTACGATTAAAGCGTCCAGGAAGAGCAACTGATGATCGAAGTAACATGCGCCGCCACGAGGTGGCACAAAAACACACCCCTTCCGGGGAGAGTTTAATCCCGACAGCAGTCACGTGAAAATAATTACACCCCGGAGCTGCGTGACTCGTTCAGCGCGCAATAAATCAGCGCACGCAACGGGTGGGCTTAAACGGTGACGCGGTTGCGAACGCAGCAATACAGAAAATTTGCGGCGACGTACCCGCCGATCCTTGCCCAGCATCCTGAGCCCTGTCCCTCTTCTATTTTCACGTTTACAAGTTGATTTCAAGACGACGGCAACAGTATGAAATTTCAAAAATCAAGCGGAACTTAAATCTTCTATAGCTACCTTAACTTTATTTTTATTTGGGAGTAAACGCTGTTGTCTATAAAGTTAATCATTTTCAATATAACTTTTCTGCCTTTTGATTTTCCCAAGTTGTTTGCATTAACACTCAATGAAATGAATTATAGCCGTCATCGCCACAAGCCAAATTAAAATATGGGAAACAAATGATTTTTGTATCAGGAGTAGAAGGGGATTACAAGGCAGCATTTTGTTATAACAAAATCTCTTTAATGTATAAAATAACAAAATAATAAATGAAGTTCTAGGTGTGAATGGAAGCAGTAGACAAAATAATATTTTGAAACTGGAAGTTTATTCAGAATCAGAAATATCAAAAGCGATGCAGGTTGTTATTTTAATAAATTCAAAATTTACGGCTCAATTTCTTTGTGGTTGGCTTTAGAAGCAGCTCGAAGAATCGTGGTATATGGATCTGAGGTAATCAGTAAACTTTTTTCTTTATTTCTTCGGATAAAAAAGAGATCTGAGGCTTTCACAGCCCAGCATCATACAGTTATGGCTGTTGAGGCTTCAGGTATAAGCCGTGCCCTTTTGGAATTAGTCCTTTATAAAGTCCTTTATTAGTCCTTTACTAGTCCTTCAAAATACTGTCCTTTTAGACAGTATCAAGTGCGAAAAGTTGGACAAATAATTCTAAAAGGATGCGGCTTACACCCGAAAGTCTCAACAGCCAGAACTGTAATTCTATAAAACAATGACATCGACTATAGCGCAAATCAGCGCAAGAGTTTGAGGTTCATTAAAATGGCTTAGTAGTTTACTTTTCAAATTATTCTGGTTTCACAGTTCAACAAAGCTAAGTAATCATTTGAAATGTAAACTGAATTTTAATATCGTGAAAATTACACACAAAGTAAACTTATTATATGAGGTGTACGTTCAAATGAATGATGGTACATTCACTGCATAACACAGCACTGTTACAGGGGAACATAACGAAGTATAAATCGCCGATTTTAATGAATCTTTGGGAAAATGTAGTTCTTAGAAAAATATTTTACATATATTTATTTATCGGCAATGATCCACATTGAAGGGGTGAAAACTGCTCCCATTGTTGGGGGTCGGAACCATATTTAGTCGAATTTCTCGAAAATTATTACAGCTAAAGGGACGGTCAAAATGACAAAATGGTGTACTTTTTATACGGAATAGATTTCTAATATCACAATATCTTGAAAAATAGCACTTGTTTATTAATTTTTCCAATTAAACGTTAATCTATTTTCTTGACTATCTGTATGTGAGAAGTGTATACACTAACACGAGACACAGCTCATACGGAATTTTGAATTTTGCGTTTTAAAGAAAATTATGTATGAAGTGCCAATCACTAATTTCATGAAATTTTTGCGAGATCGTTTTCGAAAAATATTTTTCACGTATCTTTCTATGTTAGTAACCGTCCACATTAAACAGGCATAAACTACTCTCAATGTTGGGAGTGAAAAATTAATTTTGTTGAATATCTTGGAATATATTAGGGATACAGTTATTGTGCAAATTGAAGAAATTAGGATTTCTTATTTTAAATATGTTTCCTTCTAAAATCGAACATTTCACATGCTACAACTTGATAAAACGGAGCATCGAAGTATAGCTTTCATGAAAAAATACGAGCTGCTTCACAAAATTGTGGTACCAACGGCCGGGTGGTCACTGTACATGAAAACAAAAACTGAAAAGAAGCAATAACATTTTTTCATTGACGCCCCGTTTTCGAGAAAAACGTGTTTGGAAATCCATTTATTTCGCGTGTTTTATTATTTGTAGGAAGTAGAACCGGTTGTTTATGATCAGACGCATCAACTGATTCCTAACTAATAGTACGCGTAATCGCTGAATATTTAATCTCCATTTACTCAAAAACAAATTAAGAAAATTTTATCCGTTCTTCTAGGCCTGTTTTTGCATGTAAAATCACCAACTGGCCGATTGTACAAAGTTTTGGGAAACAATTTGTATAGATGGTGGTCTATAACTGGTGGTGCAACAGAAAA
This sequence comes from Sphecodes monilicornis, assembly GCA_913789915.3. Taxonomy (NCBI): domain Eukaryota; kingdom Metazoa; phylum Arthropoda; class Insecta; order Hymenoptera; family Halictidae; genus Sphecodes; species Sphecodes monilicornis. The sequence continues at coordinate 19,453,222 of OU565285.1, forward strand.
TAACTGATTCTACGTAAAAAAGTAAGTCGAAAATATAGAATTAGATTTTTCCATACGAGGCTCTGTTTTTGCGAAAATTGGTTTTGAAAATCCGCCAAGTTCGCATACCATTTGTAAGAATTATTAGGTTGGCCTATAAATTTGTGCCGTTTAAAGTTCCAGTAAATGATCTAAAACCCAACATTTTATATTACACGACCTAGTAATCAAGTAGAATATTTTTATTAAAATAAACAACGGTTATTATTTTCTTTTTAACATATAATCCGACCGCAAGACTGAAACGAGTCACTTCACGCCAATCAGTAAAAATCAACTGACTAATGTTGGTAATATTAATCATATTAAGTATTTACAACTCCCAGTAAAAAAAAAAACTGAGTATATAGTGTCTTTAGCACTGCATCTAATTTTATAGCTCCTAAGGAACATCAATTTTAAGCCCCATTTTCACAGAATCTCTACTTCAACTTGGCGTTAATCACAACAAAATAAAAAGCACTTTTCCCTTACTCTACTTCATATTTCTATAAACGAAGACTATTCTCGTCACTTGAAAGACACGAACAAATATTTTGAATAATTTTAGCAATGAATTAAAATAATTCATGAACCACAGCAAAAGATAAAATCAAGTGTCACTTACAGGATTAAATAGACAGGCATTAAAATAGTCAATAAAGAATTGTAAAAGTAGAAATCACAAATTATTAGAAAGTGTAAGAAAACAAAGACATTGGTACCAGATACAGGGTTAAATAGAAATGAATTAAAATAATTCATAAACAATAGCAAAAGATGAAATCACAAATTATTAGAAGGTATAAGAAATAATCTATAAACAATAGCGAAAGATGAAATCATAATTCATTCGAAAATATAAAAAAACTCAGACACAGGTACCAGATACGGGGATAGATAAAAATTAATTAAAGTAATCCATGGAAATTAACAATAAAATCACAATTCATTAACAAATATGAGAAAAAGCAGCACAGAGAAAAGATGCCGGTCAGATATGTGTTAACTCGAAGAATGGCCGGTTCGTTTCCGTATTAAGCTGTCGAGTTTACAGTCCCTTGCGACGAGAATCACAGTTTACGCTACATCAGTGCAGGGGCCGAGCCTGGGCGAGCAGGCAGTGCCCGCGTAAAAGTAGCGAGTGTCGGAATAGCCGTAGCAACACTCACCCTCATGGTCGAAGCCTCACATGGTTCGCCCGTTGCTGAAAAACACCTTCAACCCGCGTTGATTCACGGAGCAGGTATCTATCACCCATCCGCCATCCCTGTTCTTCTTTGCGTTCCCTTCACGAAAGTCGTAGAACCGTTTCGTCACTTTAAATAACACTGTTCTCAACCTTTCACTTTCGAACTATTACACAGATAATTCCCCGAAAAAAGAAAATCCAAAAGAAAAAAAAACAACAAAAAAATAGTCACTGTATGGTGTTCACGAAATCGCTGAACTCAACTGTGATGGAAGGAGGTCCTCCGCGTTTTAGATTTCCAGGTGACGAGATAGTTGTGGAATTAGTTGGTAAAAGCTCGGAGGGCGAGGAAGCGTGACCGCGAAAAGCTCGGACAAGAGCTGAACGAACCGGACGAGATGCGAGGTCGTGGCCCGGCAGCCGGCGACTGGCTGCTGCTAGAAAGCTCGCAAGCTCGAACCAGTCGGCCTGGCTAGGCGCAAGCTCCCTACTCGGCCTCGAAAACTCCCCCGCGTGTGAACCCTTCTCCCGTTGCCCCTGAATTTCTTCGGCGTGTCACTGCGAAAAATGCTGCGCGATACGTACGCCGCTGCTCCCGGTTCCCACTGTCACTCGGCCGCGTTGACAATGCGCTCTTCTTTTTTGCCACACACGCCCCCGAACACGCCGCTTTCTTGTTCAGCGCGACTTCGGCGTCTGCTTCACGTGTTCGCGTGTTCACGCGTTCGGCAAATGGATTCGAAGCTTTGCCGATTTACTCGCATACCAGGACGAAATTTTAAAAAAAAATAAGTTCTCAGTTCATCACAGGATTACTGTGATTTCTGGTTAGTTTTCGGTTACGTTGTCTGATATGTTCGTGTTATGCACGGTTCTACTATTTAAATTAATATTAGAAATGTACCTTTAAAGTTTACGAAAATATGTGATCACCTTCTCGTTCCACAACCTCTTCCCACGTTTTTGGTAAATTCATTGTACCGTTACTATAACATTCCTGTGGGTTTTTATTAAAAAAGAATAACACACCGCGAAAAGTATAGACATATTCGCGGCACAAACATGTAATGTTTTTTTTCAATAAAACACATTTAGATTTAGATAATTTTTAAAATATTTATTGTGACATGTGGACCGTTGCTTTTGAAAGTGGTAAAAGTCCATTTTTGGAAAATTGAGTTAATGAAGGTTTTAGTCAGATATATACCCTCTTCTTATATTTTTGGTTACACAGTCAATGGTGTACAACAGGGATGGGCATTTTTGTTTCAATTGAGACAAACCGTCCCCACCATAGCGCCCACTGTCCCCCACCAGCATCCGCCGTTACCGTAGAGGAAGGAAGTGCTTCGCCCGTCGCGAACAATGCGCAGGCCTCGCGCATGGAAGAGAGGTCGGTGGGAGAAGCAGGCGTTTGAGATATCCTACCGTGTCTATCCCTGGTGTACAATATCCTCATAAATTAATCAAAGGAAGTTGATCTGTAAAATGTTATCGCAGGAATATTGTTGTTGAAAGTGGAAAAATTCCGTTCGTAACAATGATAACGGAAACAACTTTCTACTCGTATAAATTATTAATTATTATAACTTCCGTGTACCCTTAAATATCTCAATGTATGAAAATATGGGCTTATACCACTTTCAAAAACAACGGTTCATATGTATATTGTGATCGGTTACAATTACACATGAAACACAATGTCGGGAAAATGGCCACCCTAGCTCTTTTTGCACAATTCCTCCTTTTTGTCTAGATTTTTCATGACATTTTCACATAAATTTGGCTCCTTGTTGTCGATAACCCGCCGAATTTCATTTTTGAACTCTTCACTCATTTTCCTATTGTTCTTGTACGCTTGACCTTGACGTAGGCTCCCTCCAAAAGAATAATATAGTGGCGTTAAACCACACGATCTTGATACCCAATTGACATGAACTATCAATTGGGGTGGGTGGGGGAATTTTAAATTCATATTCGAGAAATATTTGTACTGGTAAGCATATGATCATTTTAATGTTGGTTGAATAATTACGTAATGATACATAAGCATCTTTGATGCCAAGAAGACATTCCTTCATCAATTCTAATTCTAAGTAAAGTACGTACAATATTTTTGCTGTATCATTATTTACTTATTAATCTCAGCTTTCCTAGCCAGGACATAAGCTCGGTTTTTGCATCGGTCGCATGTACTAACTCTCAATGCAAAATTTACAAGCGAACGAAAAACATTTAGAAAATCTTGAAAGTACAAAAAATATCCTGTATAATATGACAAGCTTCATCCTTTATATTTCAGTCTACATTTAACATACAATGTGTTTACGAAATCGCGATACAAGCGGAGGGATGGTGATTCTGCATATAGAAACAAGTCGAATAAAAGAAATAACATTTTTTTAGTTTAACGCCTCGTTTTCGAGAAGAATGAGTTTGAAGGTCGGATTTACGTGTCCTAGTATTTGCACGTGGTCATGAATTTTCAAACTCGATTGTATTAATTTTCTGCGCTTAACAATAATTATTGAATTCATACTATATACACTCGGATTTAGTTGCTTTAAATTTAATGGAGTCAATATATTCCTTTACAATCTTAGTGCTATTTTAAACTGATACTAGTATTACTTATTATCAAATAATAAATACCATACACTGAATTTATAAATTATATTAAAAGTTATATGCGAGTAACAAGCATCAGTCAATTTTATTACCCGTCCTTTCCTTTTTCACAGTACGCTGAATTACATAGAGTAGTGAGGATCAAATATTCAACAAGAGAAAACGAGCAGTTAGTAATGCGAAACCTTTACGCATTGTTCACGACAGTCAAAGTGGTTTATCGTGAAGTTCTCAGAGTGAAGTTCACAGAATGCGATACACCTGAAGCGGTAGTGGTAACATTCTCAACGAATGCGAGAAGCCTGTGACTCAACTGTGTGCGCCTGACCAATCAGACGGTTGCTTTACGAATTCCTTTCCCATTACTTCCGAGTACCACTTTGGCTGTCGTGAGTAATAAATGTATGATTACATCGTTCCATAAAATATATGTAATCATTAAATTTCAAGTTAAACAACTCCATCTAGAGTGCCCGTAATTAAAACTTCCTGAATACAAAATTCGAAATTATTGCCACTCAAAATAATTCTGATTGACGGTGACCTTCATTCCAAAACGCTTTCCAAACATGAAATGATGCACAGACTCTCTGGTACACGGGTATAATTATTAAGTCTTCGGCAAAATATTTTCTCGACGTCCTCTTATCGTACAATACATAACCATCGTGCTCGCGTTATTTTTCCAGCGCAATCCCATGTAATTACCGTAAACGCTTGATTTCACAATTTGTGTATTATAAGCCGTTTAAACGTCCGCTTAAATTGTCGTCGGTAAGTTGATCCTTAATTCATGACAAGGGAGACCCATAATTTCGTAGCAGACGTCTTTTTCGGGGAATAATTAATCGTCACGCACCGAAACAACGAAGACGTATCGTCCCGGAGATGAAATTCTGTACTTTCACTCTTCACGCGATCTCTGAACCTGCACGCGACCGTATCCATCCTTCTGGGTGTCGTTAATCCACCATCACGAAACTCCGAGCTGGCCACGAATTACGGTTATTACATAATTTTGCGATACGCGTTAGGTCCGCACAGGGTCGAACCCGCGCTCGAGCGGCATTTATGACAACTATAAAAAGCTTTACGACAGGTTCCGCGGTATGAAGGAGCAAAGCTGGACGGATTTAACGCGCCACTCGGGGGCGCAACTAATTTCCATTAATTATTCTTCCTGCCCCATGAACTTTTTACTAGGGTCGCGTACGCGGAGCGGAAGTCCGATCCGACAATGCTCCGGAGCTGCGCGAAATTGCGGCTGGTCAAGAACAATTGCGGCACCGAGATCGGCCAAGGAGCTTTAATGGTGCGTGATGACGCCACTACGGACAATTTGCAGACTTTAATTGACTTCGTTCCGGATACAAATCACGTCGCGGTTACCTCGACGGAAATACTCGAGTGTGAACAATGCTCGAATTCCGCACTCCCGACGAATGAATCGCTAACCACCGGTGACTGTCTTCAAGGATGTAGGACTGAAGATGCAGACACATTAGCAAGTAGACAGTGATGTCAGGATATATGGCCATTATGCGGATATACAGGGTGTCTCCTTGAACTCTGCCACCCCTAAAAACCTACCCTAGTAGCACAAAATGTTGCATACATATTCATACAATATTAAAGAGAGATACAATCTGTTTTTAATATTTAAATATACATACAATATTTATTCTACATTAAGAAACAAATTTTTTTTTCAAATATACAGGAAATATCTATTTCATATTAGCAGAAAAATATTTTTTTCTGAACGTAAAATGAATCTTCATTTAATATTTGAAATAGAATATTTTTTCCTAATGTACAAGCAATATCCATTTCGTATTATGAGAAAAATATTTTTTTCTAAATACAAAATGAATATTTATTTAATATCAAAAACAGAATATTTTTACCTTGACATTCAAGAAATATTTTATATTTGTCATAGAAAAATATTTGTTCCACAATATGGGGGACATGCACATTTCATATTACGAATGAAATATTGGATTCAGATATAAAATAAATCTTTATCCAATATTAGAAGTAAAATATTTAAGTTTATAATTTACTTTGAATATATAGTTATTTGTGCAGATACAAAACAATGTTTGGGGAAAAAGTTATCGTATTCGGAAGAAGACATAAGTCTGGTGAAGCTCATCTCAAAGTCATATTTTCCTAGATCTTACAAACAGTAACGTTTTTCAATGCAATGACTTACCTTTTGTATCGTCGATTATCAAATTCTGCGTACAAATTTATTGACCTCCATATGTCCTAAATCTAATAGTTGACAAGATGTTAACAAAATATTTTTCCATATGTACTTACCGTATTCACGTTGAGGGACATCAGTTTGAGCACTTACAGTTTGAGCTGCCAGGTACGAATTGAAAATTATTTCGATAATATCTCGTTAACTATTAGCTTTAAAACGTATGAAGGTTCCATTTAAATAAATATTGCTATTCACAAAGTATCGGGAAATATAACCTTGAGATGACCTACGACCACGCAACTATGTCTCCCTCTAAATACGAAAACTTTCTCACCAAACATATTTTTGCATCTGTGTAAATGTCTAAGTTATTAGGAGTGGCAGAGTTAAATGAGACAGCCTGTATAACCATTTTGTTAAACTCTGGACGGACACTGTGGGGTCGTCGACAACCCCACCGAATTTTAATCGTCTCTATAGATGTATTGATGTATTAATGTTGTATATTAATACTTAATGAAAACTTAGGCTTCGTACGCTTTCCTGATACAACCTACAGTTTAACACTATAACTACCGAGCGCTAAACGCTACTGGTGTATATTGCCTTCTAATAACGACAAGAATGCATTTACTCAACTTCCGTACAACTTTTGTTTAAATATGTACTCTAATAGAGAAGTTGACTAAAACATTACTCCGGAAAACATTTTTATAATTTCAATATTCGTAAAAGAAAAATTTAGAAACCAGTCATTTTGACTTGTCCGGTAGTTCTAGTGTTAAGAAACTACGGGAATAGAATATTTTCTGCATATTTTCATTGGTTTTATAGACTTTGACATCGTTAACAATCCCATGGTTTAACTTTAACGTTAACGTTAAGAATTATATCTTATTTAAATGATATGTTATTTTTGGACTCAGAAATTACACTGTGAGTATCTCGCGTCACTTGAATCGTAGTAGGCTGGATTGTTATTAGGGCAGCGATTCACATCACAAAATTGGTGCTCTCTTTAAGTTAAAATTCATGATTTCAGCATTTCTCGGATGTATAATTTTATTGAGTCCACGGAACGGAGTCCATTCTTCGACAGGTTCTTGAATATAGGTAGACCTTCGCGTTTAGGTTAAGTGATCGATAGGTGAAAGCAATTGCTTCAATCGACTCCTGATTGATCTGATTTAAGATTCTGAACCTAAAGTTGGCTCGGTTTGAGTCCCTTAATCTTGAAGCGCGGCGCGCCAATTTGCTTGTATGAATCGTTGTTTGATTACGAATCAGTTCTAATGATAATAGCTGGGTTTCATTCGGTGCTCTATATTTATGGTTTGGTACGATTCAACGATTCTAAATTAACCTATTTCGATTAATCTCTCGGTCCTCTGTAACACATGATAGGGTATTGGTATCGGCGTATTTCGATTCAGGCCAAATCATTGATTCTACTTCGACCGATTCGCGTACCTCAGTCCTGGATTGGTCCAGTTTGGGGCTTTCAATGCCTGCCTGCTCTGAGGTGATACGATTCAACTAGTTCGATTGATAAATAATCCATTTTATTGCTTCTTTATTAACTTGATTACTTGGTCACTTATTAGCCATTGGCATCTGTACAGGGCGAGGCACTAACTATTGTCACCTACAATAATTCCGAAAATGTGATAGTAGTAGAAAAGTTTTCCAAATAAAAGTTGCATCGGACAAGGGCCGTAGTGTAGTGTTAATTTTTTGGTGCTACGTAGAGTCGACTCAGAGATGTGAAGGTCACTGTTGTTTTTTTAAACAGAATACTATGTTTTGGTATCTGTTTTCTGATAGCGGCTATTGAGACGAATCCAACGAGGTGCAACATTAAGGTCTGTGAAGGTCAGCAAAGGTCATTCATAACAAGAAAGGTGAAATAGAAAATCATGAATCAAATAATGAAACTGTAACTCAAATATTCGAAATTCACCAAAAAATCCTTGAGAAAGGAAATCAAATCAAAATTATATGGATTCCTAGCCATATAGAAATAACTGGCAATGAAAAAGTTGATCAACTGGCTAATAAAGCGGCAAATTTCCAAACCATAATCAACCGAGACAAATTACATTCAGAAGACCTAACAAGGGAAACAAAAAATAGACTGAAACTCCAATGGGAAGAGGAATGGAAACAAAAGGCTCCTAATCATATTAGTAATATCACCAACAAGTTCTTCGAAGAACAGAAATCGATCCCTGGTGCATCAAGAAGAGAACAAGTGGCCATCTCAAGAATAAAAATTGGACATTCGAGAATAACACACTCCCACATAATTTCCAAAATCCTACTCCCCAAGTGTGAGGAGTGTGATGATATAATACACATAGAACACCAAATTCTTCAATGTAAAAGAGGGCAAAATACAGGATCTACTTCAGTTTATCAAGTAAACCAAACCGATTAATCAGATAATGTAATCCACTCCTATATGTTCTCTATGATGTCGCTAATAACCTTGTAGTTGGTGCGACATAAAATTATAAATTAAAAAAAAAAGAAACTTGCATTTACAGGTGTTCAAAGTGATTGCCATTGATATTGTGGCGGCTACCGCCTATGCTCGCCAACAGATGGACAGTGCGACAACACCTTTCCCGCTACTGCCTCAATCTTCCTCTGTTTGTATATACAGGGTGTTCACGCTATCACCAGCCAGCATTTTTCTTGCAAACAATAAATATTAGAAAAAAAATTATAGAGGAAAAAGTAATACTGTTTTTGGTAAGTAACATAATGGCGGATGTAATTTTCTTGTGTTTGCACTATTTTCTTAGAAATGAAGGTGACCTTCAATTTTTTTAATTAAATGCTGTCTTTTTTTATATCATATGAAAGTGTGTGCCAAGACAAATTTATTTGCATAGAAAACCTTCAAGGTCATACAAGATCAAAAATGGCAGGATAATTTTGAATATTTCGTACGTAATATTTCGTAAAGATATCATTCATGATACACAACGCCCAGAAATGTAAACGACTTGCAAAGGAAACTAACGCAATCATGTGCATTAATATTTCGGACGACGTTAGAAGAAGCTAACCAGAATGTAATTAATACATCCGAAATATGTAGTCATGCACCAAGAAGTTATATAGAACATTCACTATATCTTCGTCAATAAAGTATACTTGTAAACACATTAGTACGAAATGTTCAAAATGTCTCTTCCATGTCTGACCTTGTATGATCTTGAAGGTCATTGCGTCGTATACGAATGAATTTGTCTTGACACACGCTTTTATATGGTATACAAAAATATGTAGCATTCCATTTACAAAAATTAGAGGTCACCGACATTTTCATGAAAATAGTGCAAATACAAAAAAATTACATACGCCATTACGTTGCTTGCAAAAAATAGTATTACTTTTTCCTCTTTCATTTTTTTTTAATATTTATAATTTGCAAGAAAAACGCTGGCTAGTAATAGCGTGAACACCCTGTATACCGTCCTAAACTGTCCTTACGACATCCCGCGTCTAAGGCCTTACTAGGATAGCCTTATTTGACGAGTCCCCTAGCGGGTCTAGGACGAAACGCTTCCTTCTCCTTTTTTCCATCTTTTCATAATCCGAAAAACATGCCGCCATAGTATCAATGCAATGGCGCAATCTTCATACCATGGATTGTGTAGTATTCCCTATTACTTCGGCACTTATCGAATCACATGCCGTCCAGAAGTGTTTATCTGTCATTGCCAGGTTTAGTAAAAACGCTGAAAGATATCTTCCACCTTCTCACCCTACACGCTGCACAATTGAATTACATTTGTACAATAAATTGTAACTTATTAAATATTAAAGCATTAAGTATCGAAGTATCTCTAAATAAACTCCGAATGAAGCTGGGAACGCTCGAATATAAACAAATGAATCCATGAGATGAGCAAAACTTTTAGAATGGTATCATGTTGGAGAGCTTTTTTGATCCAGAATCTCTAAATTCTTCTCTCGATTGTGCAAAAAAATTAGATAGTAATAGGTTTCGTTATCCAGAAAACAATTCCAGTGTTCGCTCAGAACATTGCGTTCCAGATTAGACCGGTGAATTGTCGTGCAATTAAACATTTCAGCGTTCGGATCGAATGGGGGTTCCAGTGACCTAACGAGAAACGTTGCGGCCCATAAGCCGAGTTCGACAGTAGTTTAGGTAAAAGAATTCGCTGTTCATGAATCCAGGGAATTCGAAATATCGAGAAAGCGGGTGCACGGGGCACGGGTGCAATCGATAACCGCGTAACTGAACGGAATGAGCTCGCAACAAGCGCCATTCGCTTTTTCGAATTTCCTTTTTATGTTCCTCGTTCCGTTCCGAATCCGTGCGTGTACTTCCAATCTCCTCGCCTCTCCTCTCCTCTCTTTCTCTCTCTTTCTCTACCTCAACGAAAAGTGCACGCACAGATCGATAACGCGTTTAATCACGCGGGCAATAACTCGAATGATACGATTCTGTTGGCGCGATTTTTTTTTTAATTACTCGACCGCGCGCTTTTTCTTTACGCCGCCGCGCCGCGCCGGACGTGTTGCGCATAGCTCGATAGACAAGGCACGTATTTGTCTCGCGTATTCCTTTGTCGCTCCTCAAACCGATGCCATTGGAATTAGCTCCTGCGGAGCTTTGCTTATTTCGATCTCAGTTTACAGATGGAATAAATCTCACGGCGTGGCGTACGTGTACGAAATGTAAATTAAAATCGAATTGCGAATCTTCCAGTTCTTACTTATGTTTTCATGTCAATTATAATTCTACACGTTGTTAATGTGCATGGATTATTTTCGTTCATTTCGATTTAAAAAAACTGGAGTTATTCAGTTACAAGATACACATGACAGATACGACCAACATTAAATTATTGAAGAAAATAAAGGTAATTATATAGAAAAGGTCTGCGTACTCCGATTTTGATGAAATTTTAATATGTTATGGACCAACACATTCTGAACAACTTTTTCCTTTTCCAATATAGGGGGGTCGCTTTTAGTTTTCGAGATATTTGTAAAAAGCTATCGGTAATGTTAATTTCGTAACAGAAACCTTCTTTTTAGAAACACTGGGTGGGTGCGTGCGGTATTGTCGCTTCTCATCTCCACAACGTGTTTACAAACAAAAAATAAACAGATGCGGCCCAAAAATCCAGGAAATGGAATAACAGAAGAAACCAGCAGAATTAACTCCTGTAGATAACTCTGATCATACATAGATAGGCTGAGGTTTCAATTTTCAAAGACATGTTCTGGATTTTCGGGCCGCATCTGTTTATTTTTTGTTTGTAAACACGTTGTGGAGATGAGAAGCGACAATACCGCACACACCCACCCAGTGTTTCTAAAAAGAAGGTTTCCGTTATGAAATTAACATTACCGATAGCTTTTTGCAAATATCTCGAAAACTAACAGCGACCCCCCTATATTGGAAAAGGAAAAAGTTGTTCAGAATGTGTTGCTCCATAACATATTAAAATTTCATCAAAATCGGAGTACGCAGACCTTTTCTATATAATTACCAAAATAAATTTGATTTTAATATATAAAGCGATTTAAGCGAAATATAAAACGATTTTATGACACTGTGTAGAAACAATAGATATAAATGTGTAGCACTTCTAATCATGTTTTAGTTGAATTTATTAGAGTACAGATTCAACCACAACAATATAAAACTAATAAGAAAAATTTATTTGTAAAATACATAGAGAAATTTGAAACTGGGATGTTTAGAAAAACCAACGCTCTTCGAGGTTTAAGAACAGCAGATATTTACGTGATACGGGTTAATACCCTTGGAATATGGATTATTGACGGCGAGGACGAACCTGGCGCGAAGGCAGAGAGCCTCTAGGGATGGAATCAAACGCAAACGAATCCGATGCGGAATCAGGGAGTTGTAGAACAGCGCGGACGAACCCAATGCGAAATTGGGGAGCCACTAGGAGCGACGCGCATACGAACCCGATGTGAAACCGAGGGGCTGCTAGGAAGTTGTAGAACAGCACAGACGAACCCAATGCGACATTGGAAAGCCGCTGGGAGGTTGGTTAATTCACAGACGTACCTGACAGGATGCGGACAAACCTGATGCGAAATCGGGGAGCCGCTGAAATGGTAAAGTTTCCGTGGACGAACCCAATGCGAAATTGGGGAGCCACTTATCATAAATGCATAAAATCCGCAGTTAAATTATTAGTCTGTGAATCTTTATGCGAAGCTGTTTTCTATTTTCGTTCTATCTTCCAAAACTGTAATCGGTCGAGAGTAATATTATGTTGATGTTCTTCAATCCTCTTAATCGTTTTATAAAATTTGTGTCTTTCAATAACTCTTAACTATCAGTTGGAATAGAATCTGCACTTTCGGACGTTCAAATTAATTACAAAACTTCTACTCTAGTTTCAATAGATCACCATCTTCGAACTTAAAAATATATCTTCAATACCATGAATAAATCGTGCTATGTACGCACTATGAAATCCAATATGACAACATTTTACCGTCTCTTTGTTTTTGTATTATTTTTTAAATGCAAACAAATTTTTATTTTCTAGACGCATCGCCGATAGATAGGGTAAGGTATGCTGTAAGCTTTAGAAGCATGACGAACGCTATATTCTACTTCCAGATGTAAACGTAACGATGCTTTCGTTGTTTCAGACGTCGTTAAACCGCGATTTGGTTTTCATTGGTACGTTCGCACCATATCTACTGCATGTGAAGAAAAAGAGAACGTCTGTGGTTTCAAAACGGAGTGGCTTGAAAACAATTAAAAATATTTTGACTCGGAAAGGTCAGTATACAAACACCAGAATAGAATTGTACTTACGGAAAAAGTGAATTTGATGTCGTTTAGGACTACTTATGGATCACAACGAACTGTTTCTGAATAATGCAATCGTCAGAAATAAAGCGGTTTCCACATGACAATAGATTTTATTGTAAATATAAGCAATAATAAACACCCCACGCCTCTGCAAACTCTTGTGAGGTTAGGCTATGGCATAGAACTAATTATATTGAACAAGGCAGCCGAATCTTACTGGAAGGAAGAGACGCATGCCTAGTGGTTCTACCATCCCCATGACTCAACTATCCCCACTCTCTCTATTAAAGTGGGAATCACAATCACCGCCACAATCCCGAAATCCCAGGTAGATCACGAATAAAACCAGAAACACCGTTGGCTCGTGGCATTAGAACCAACTCGCAAACGCTTTCCCCGGAACAGAGAGACCGAGCGGATTCAAACTCTTACGCGCAAACAATTCACGTGTTCATTTTCCTTGACTTCCGACCGCGCAACAAAGAGGCGTTGTTTAAGGGTCCGTTAGACGGCGCGCAATGCTAATAATTTACCTCAAAGGAAAAGCATTCGGTCCAGTTTGGTCGACCTAAATACGGGGGCTCGGCCTGATGAGGCAGTCAATAATGCCATAACTCCGCTCGTTCTGAAACAAGGACCGTCGTCTCGTCAAAGAAAATCCACGAGAGAGAGAGAGAGAGAGAGGAGGGGGAGGGAGAGAGATTTCGGGGAGTCACAAACACCGAAAACCTCCGTGGCTCACAGCTCGGGTGGATACGACGTGTGGCCGTAAAGCAAAGGGAAGTGTCCTTCATCATGAAAGAGACCACGTGCACATCAAAATTCAACGGCGATAAATGGATGCGCTGTACACAGAGACGTCCAATCCCGAGCGTCTCTTGTGTTTCGGCTAACTGCGAGATTCGCAAACTCCATTCTCCTCGGGGCCGACCTGCATTCGTCGGGACCAGGCCGTACGACTTTGATCCAGCGGGATAAAGGGCTCGTAAATATGATCGAGGATTCTCGCTGGGAAGATGAGCCGGCACCCTGATTCCCTTGATCCTCCCCGCCGTTCATCCGAAACACATGGGCAAAAGACAACGACCGAGGGAAAGGTCAGTGGCGAATATTCTTCTCCTTCTTCTTCCTGCTGGAGTGAGACTGGATGCTGGGTGGGGATCGTAATCAGGAAATGTCTGGAAAGGCTGCAAGGCCTCCTCCCCGTCTGAATCCTCTCTCTAATGACAAATGGTCGCGGCGCCCGCGGAAACTCGATTTAGTTTCTATCGTCTCCGGACGATAGTTTCGTAAACTCCATTCTGCTTCTATCCGCCGTCTTGGCAGATCGGCGGAGACGATGATCGAGGAGCGGAGAATATTCGCGAGTAACCGTTTATCCATCTATCCACCGGGAAGGAAGATCAGTCGTCGGCCCTCGTGATCCTCCTTTTTCCTAGACGCTTTCCACCCCTGCCGCCTCAGACGCCGCCGCTGCCACTGTTTCCGTCGCTGTGAAAAATGAACGCGACCCCAACGTTGGAACGCTATGACGTCGGATAAGCTCGAGATATGCTAACGTTGGACTGTCATTGTTCTCGAATTGCGATTCTGCACCGAACCGGGCGACGGCGATACGAAATTGTTATCTAGGTCAGGGTTTACAGGGTCGCGCGATCGCAATGGCTGAACCGAAATTGCTAACGTGTGACTTGATGTACCCTCACCATGCGACATTATCGAGAGAATACGATGTATTAAACCTTTGCACTCGACTGTCTCCTCTGCGGCACCACTAGAAATTACTATACTATAATTAAAAACAATTTCTACATTTCTAAATGTCTTTGTGTTCACTAAACTGCTAAACGTTCGAGTGGTATATAAGTAAATACACATTATTTCATGTGGACAAAATAAGAAATAATCTAGTATACAAAAAATTAATTAAAAATTACCATTGGTTGAAATTGCGAATAAAAATTGTAAAGGTTGCGATTCCTAACATTTTGATCTATGCCTGTAATGAAAATTTAAATTATGCCATTTATAGATCTGAGTAAGTTATATACATGCACAACATTTCATAAAAATCGGTAAATGCTTCCATGAACCACGTATAATAAAAAATGGCAAAAATTGTGATAAACTGCGATATAGATGAATCCGTAAGTTCAAAATTCAAAGATTTTTACATCTTTCAGTGATTATAGGTTTTTATGCTTCAACCGATTTCGATGAAACTTCCAGCATATATATATATATATATAATTTACTTAGATCTACAAACAGTATATTTTAAATTTCCATTGCATGTAGAGATAAAACAGTCCAAGCAGTAACAATTTAAAAAAATTTTCTTTACACATTATCTAGTAAACTAATCCTTTTAACATCTCAAAAAATAATCGAGTTGTTTGGTCCAATTTTAAAAACGTTTATTTGTTTTTAAACTGCGTCCATTCAATTTTACCTGCGACTTTATATCTAAGAAAGAAGGACAATGATTCCCATTAATTTTTAGAATGTCTATAACCCTTCCTTAAAATCGTATACAATAAACCGAAAGACTGATACTATTTCACCATAGCAACACTTTATAACATTTTCATTCTAAAGTCCTACATTTCACATAGAACAATCTACCAGACACAGTTAAATGTGGTCCGTACAGAAACCTGTAGGACACCATGTAATACATACATATAGATCCACGAACGTATACGTGACACGCACACGTGCACTCACGTATGCTATACATGAATAACGAATAATGCAACGATATGTATCACCTACTGGCGAGATGATTCGAATGCTACGCCATTTATTCAACCGGGCCAATACACCGCGCGCGACGATTGATTAATTAACGACTCCCACGCATTCCCACTGTGACGTTTCGTTATGCGAGCACGCTTTGTTACGCCGCGGTTGTTCCTGTTATTGCCGCGCTAATTCATCTGATCTGCCATTTATTAGGTTTGCGCGGGACCGTTGTAATTTCACGTGTTTGATCACGTAAGCGGGCACCTGTAACCGTACACCCACGTCTCTCCGTTCATCGGCAAGGCTGATGAGAGATTCTTCAGAGGTTTCCGGGGGCTGCGACACGTTGCAACTGTCAGCTTCGGAACGACCCTCGAGCTCCTGCGCAACGATGAATCGCTTAAGTAGTTCGGAGTTTGTTGGCGCAACGCTGTTGCGAGCTAGAGCACGTAATTATATTGCTTCTTCCACGGGCCTTGGAACGCGATCATCAGAAGCGGAAGAGAATTCTTTTTCACTAAATTACGAGCGTCGGGATCACGAGCGAAACTAAATGCACTGCCGGGCGTTTTGTACTCCGGGAAGTTCCTCGTTAGTTCCTTAATAATTTAACACGTTGATTTGCACAAGCTGGACAAAATTATTTTTTTCATGGTTTTGAGGCTATTTGGGGTTTTAATTGTTAGAACACGAGTCAGGTTTGTATTACAGTTTATAATTTCATTGAAGATGTTAACAACAAATAGTGATATTTGAAATCTGTTTTTGCACGTCTATTAGGTCGTTCCATATGAAATGTCCGATTTCAGAATGCAAATATTATGAAGTGTTTTAATGGAGATATACTATTATAATATACATAGGTTTGTTGTATGTACATACAGGGTGTTCACGCTATCACTAGCCAGCGTTTCTCTTGCAAGTGATAAATATTAGAAAAAAATGATAGAGGAAAAAGTAAGACTGTTTTTGGTAAGTAACATAATGGCGTATGTAATTTTCTTGTGTTTGCACTATTTTCTTAGAAATGAAGGTGACCTTCAATTTTTTAAATGAAATGCTATGTCTTTTTTATATCATATGAAAGTGTGTGTCAAGACAAATTTATTTGTATACAACACAATGACCTTCAAGGTCATCCAAGGTCAAAAATGGCAGGAAAATTTTGAATATTTCGTACGTAATATTTCGTAAAGATATCATTCACGATACACAACGCCCAGAAATGTAAACGACTTGCAAAGGAAACTAACGCAATCATGTGCATTAATATTTCGGACGACGTTAGAAGAAGCCGACCAGAATGTAATTAATACAGCCGAAATATGTAGTCATGTACAATTAAGTTATATTGAACATTTACTAGAGCCTCGTCAATAAAGTATACTTGTAAACACATTAGTACGAAATGTTCAAAATGTTTCTTCCATTTCTGACGTTGAATGATCTTGAAGGTCATTGTGTGGTATACGATTTGTCTTGACACACGCTTTCGTATGGTCTGAAAAAATATATAGCATTCCTTTTACAAAAATTAGAGGTCACCGACATTTTCATGAAAATAGTGCAATTACAAAAAAATTACATACGCCATTACGTTACTTGCAAAATACAGTATTATTTTTTCCTCTTTCATTTTTTTGTAATATTTATTATTTGCAAGATAATCGTTGGCTAGTAATAGCGTGAACACCCTGTATATCATGTGAAGGTATGGTGGATAAAGTGTTAAGTTCTGTCAGTAGACAGTTATGTAAACTGAAGTTTATTAGGAGTTGCAGGATCGGAACTGGTTAGAGGAATAATCAGTGTGTTAAATTTTAGCTTTACATTTTCGGTTTCGTTAACTAGATTGCTTCGAATTTGTGGGATTTTTTTATTATGACATATTTTTTAGAAGCATCTCTGTCTGCATAATCATCTGGCTCCGTCGTCCAATGCGCGGCGTCGCTCGTGCAGACCTCGTTGTTTTGTGCAGTTTTTCGAGTCTCCCTCGAGAATACAGTTGAAATTCGGCATGCTTGATGGCCTATATGTTAACCCACTCTATTTTCAGCCTTCCCGTAAAATTTCGAATCGATTCGTCAACTTGTGTTTATATGTTTGAGCAACGAACTCATTGACATCTCGCTTTTATGTATGTACTAGGAGCGAGCAGTCGTTTAGATTAATTAAAAAAACTCTATTAGGCGAAACTTCATTGACGATCACTGTCGTATGGCCGTTGGCAGTCTTACTTGTATTATTGTCCACAAAATTATGCTTCCACTGGATTTACATTAACTTAATCCAGTTAATTTACTTAACCCAGACATTTCTTCACATTTAGAATATTTCCATAGTACAGGGTGGTTCAGTACACATTAGCAGTTGATTATGACCGCTTTTATAGAACGTGTGAAAAATATTTATTTATCCAAGTTCTTAGTGTAATCAGAACTAGTATATGACTATAACAGTTTTTTTGTAGGTGAAAGAGTTTCGGAGATTTCAGGGTCACCTTGATTTCTTTATATGGAAAGATCTACCTTTTGTATGTCCTAGATGTAATAGTTAATGAGTTATTATCGAAATTATTTTTAACACGCGCCTACTATTTATCTGGAAGCTAGTAAATAGATGCTCGAACTGATGTCGCTTATCTTGAATATGGTAAGTATTAGGTTGGGGAATAAGTTCGTAGCGTTTTATATTTTCTTTTATACTACAACGATTTCATTTTTCTTTGGCAAAGTGTTGTAATCAATCGAAAGAGCTCTTTCTGCTCTACAAAATTGTGATAATCGTTGTTTTAAATAATTTAATTTTTTATTATTTTTCAAGCGTAGAAATGGAATATCCAGGAGGTAAAAATCAACATTTTCGACACCAGGTCGTCCACTACGAGGCGTGTCGTCCAGGTCAAATTTGCCATTTTTGAATTTTGCAAACCATTTCCGTGCTGTAGACTCGCCTATGACACCTCCGTACACGTCGCAAATATCCCGAGCGGCTGCGGCAGCTTTTTCACCTCGATGAAAAGCGAAGAAAAGGAGGTGTCGAAAATGTTGATTTTTACCTCCTGGATATTCTATTTCTAAGCTTGAAAAATAATAAAAAATTAAATTATTCAAATCAATGATTATTACAGTTTTGTAGAGCGGAAGGAGCTCTTTCGATTGATGTACAACACTTTGCCAAAGAATAATGAAATCGTTGTAGAATAAAAGAAAACATAAAGCGCTACGAACTTATTCCTCAACCCAATACATATGGAAATTTGTTTCGATAAAATCTCGTTAATTATTAGATCTAGTACATATGAAAATCAATACATTTTGACGTAGAATTTGATGCTCTACCGATTCATGATATAAAAGGTAGGTATTTCCGTTTGAAGCAATCAAGGTGATGCTGAAATTTCCGAAACTCTAAAAAAACTGCTACTAGCACATTGTAGTTCTGTTTATACTGAAAAATTTTGGTTGATAAACTTTTTCATAACTTCTAAAACAGCGGAGTCAATGAAGTGCTAATGTGTAGTAGACCACTCTGTACATGATTTGTATTGATTTTATGTATATAAAATAGATCATGAGAATCATGATAATATGGTAATTTTCAGTGGGCCTCAGATTTGTCATTCGAGTGAGAAGTGTTGGAATACAACGATACCATGCGTCCTAGTATAAGTGCGTAGGCTTAAAGGGAGGTTTTTCCCAGAGACAGAAGGGCCCAGGCGAAGGCGTAAAGTTAGGACCGTCGTCGGTCCCGTCATAGCAGCTATCCTGAGCGCGTCTTGCAAAGTAGTAGTCTTTTCACATACGGTTATACAGTCAAACTATATTCGCCGTTTTATTACATTATAAATTATACGTTAAATACAGAATGCGTGGAAACACTGTTGTGGATTTATTTCATTTCCAACAAAAAGGATTAATGCATGATTTAATTGTTTTTGAGGATTTGGGAAAACAAGTTTTATACGTTTTCACTTATTTTGACTTAAAAAAATTTGACGACACGTGTCCGCAGTGAACCAGGGGATAATATAAAACGAGAAGAAATCGAAATGTTGGCAACCGATGCGAGCAATCCGAATTTAGTTCAGCAGTTCCCGAAGGGCAATAAGAACATCCTCCAATGCAATTTACACGGATAAATGGGCTTCACCGCTTCGAAAGCTTTATGGCTGCTTGACCATTGAGACGAGACCATAGGAAAGCCAATGTATGTTAAGAATGTAAATGGTCATTTAACTTGCATATAGTAAAAAACAAAATAAATTCTACGTAGATCAGTGCAGTTATTGGTAATCATCACAAATAAACTATTCTATCTTTCGAAATCTAAATTATTTTTATTCTCAATACTGTTAGTTGCTATTAAAAATACATTTTTCAGACGATATTATATCTTGCTGTATATTTCTCATTCTTGAAACAACTATTTGAATCAGAAACGTAATTGAAATTCGGTGACATATAATCAAACGTTAAAGTATAGATATTCGAGGTACAAACCATAATCTGTGTGTAAATATTAACTATTTTATGTATCCTCATCGGTACATCAAAGAAGGAAGTTAGAACGAAATTTTGTATTTAGTTATGCTATCGAGCAATTAATGAATATTTCCCTCTAATTGTAATGATAACATCAAAAGTAATATGATATTCAATTTTGCCATGGCATGAAATGAGATCGGCAATTTGGGACAATGAATTTCAACCTTATTATTTCGTTTTACTAATAACGTGCATTTTATGGTATTCGCGTTTTAAACCAAGTTACAGCTGTCATACTAGTAGTTACTGTTTCATGGGGGACTTTAAAATACGCAGCATGCTTCTGAGTGCACGCACTACTCGGTTGAAATTGACTGTTACGAGGGACATTTAAAGAACGAGACTGTAAAGCGGCGTAACGACATTCGCATTTACACGACCCAGTCAGGATTGGCCAACGATAACAGTAAAAATAGTTGAATGCACCCATAACACCGATATCATTCTGCCTTGGAAATTTGCGTTTTATTCAAAGCCGGAATGAAACACATACAATACAGTGGCTCACGAAAGTGTTTGAACGCCCATTAAATCAGAATAATTTGTTTACGATTGCATCAAACGACTTCACTCTTTTTTGAGCAATTAGAAGCATTGATTTACTAAATGGCGTGCAAAAAAGATTTCGAAAAAATTGCAATTGCTAAGAATTACATGCAAAATTCTCTATAAGTCACGAAATATTCGTGACACATTTCTGATTAAAAAGATAGACGACACGGCACAATATAGTTCATATTTACGTGTTTAATTCACGATAGAGTAGAACCTCTATTATTCGAACTAAACGGTGCAACGTGAATATTTCGATAACACAACAGTCATACAGCTACAGTGATAGATCAGATTTTGTATATGAATATTGTTTAGTCGTGCACTTTCTCAATTGAACTGAGCAGTACAGCGTGTGCAAGCGATACTCTTGTGCGTATCTACTTGTACTTTCGGTACTGACGTTATCAGCACCGAAGGATATATAAAAAAAATACTTGTATTTGTGAAAACTGAACTGTTAACGGTTGGTCGCTCGGAGGTTGACTCTTTGACTTGTTTAAATGTTGTGTACAGAATGGTGAACTTGAGCAGTATGACTTTCGTCGCTTGTGTCTCTTCGCAGCTAGCCTCGCTGTGGATGGGATGGAAGAATCTCTGTCTTATAGTTTATCTCTCATTGGTTATTAGAATAATTTGCAACGCCCACCTTTGCGAAAGAGAGGGTAACCTTGTGCGCGCCTCCTCGAGCAGTCTCACCCCCTTGGATATGGGGAAGAGTCCGAGGTGGACGCATGGTACCCTCACTCGATGGGGCGGTAAGGTGTTGTAATCCTTGGCCTGGCCCGTTACCTTAGTTGATATTGAAATTGTAAAAGTGGCAGGCTAAGGGCACTGAATTCTGCCATGCAGATGTTTGCTTGTAGCGAAACATCTGTTTCGTCTTAGGACGGAACAAATATATTGTATATTGACCACTTTAATAACCGAGGTTCTACTCAATCGTCAATGGAACTAAAAACGTCACAAAAATGTTGGCAAAAGTTTTATAATGAAATAATTAAAAACACCACAGTTTTGTCACTGGATTAGCATTGTCTCACGAATGTGTCCAAACATCCTGCACGTCTCTTTCACATATACTGTAACACCTCTGTATTTGATAAATGTAATCAGACTAATAAAAAACTAATTCAACTAATCAGAATGATTCTATAAATCCGTAATTAAACGCCAAATATTGTGTCCGTCACATTCAATACTTCCAAAGAAACCAAGAAGCTGACTTTTGTTGTCAACGGGTATCGGATTTGCCGCGATGCGTGCTGTAAACGGAAGTTACAAAGAAAAATGTCTCCTCCCCGAGCGGTTTCGTGTTCCGAACTTTTTATATTCTTGAATGAATGCGGCCCCAGCTGTTCCATAGTGTTCCGCCAGCTGCGTGCGTCGAATAAAATTTTTGTGACGAAAACCTCCCAGAGGGCAGGCCAAAGAAGTAAGTCCGCAATTCTCTCGGACTAAACTATCATCGACGCGCGCAGTATGTGTGTACGGAGTTATGATATCGGGGGGCGGTGTGTTTGATGGATGGGGATGTTTATAGAGTCCTCCGCGAGCGAAATAAGAGCAATCGATGGAAATTGACGATCGGTGTAGGAGGTCAAAAGCCATAAGAGCCGCTCCTTCTGTATCCTTTTCCGATGCTCTTTCTCATATCGTTTCCCCGGCTGCATATACCCCTCCGAGATTGCGCGAATAAAAGGATCCCGATTCTCAGCCACGCGCCATTATCTCGAAAACTCTTTTCACCCTCTCCACGCACCATCCTTTTCTTCTTCCGTCGTTCCACGGAAGCACCATGGATGAGTGGCTGGAAGGTGGAAATCTCATGTCGCTGAACATATTGTGCTCTTGCACGGATGGTAATTGTCATTTCCATTAAATCGGATACTTTTTCAGGAAACCGGGCGTTTTCAAAGAATGGCCGATAATCCGGGTTTGATACTTTCTACCCTCTTACGCGGTGTCAGCACCGAGAACGTTCAAAAAATATTTATTCAGTGCACGAGAATATAAGTTTGGGCGAAATTTTTATGCTAAGGGGAGCGGCTACTTTATGCGGAAATTTTTTGTGCTTCGAGAATTTCTTTTAACAAAGGATGGAATGTTTTAATATTGAGAATATGGTGGAGACAGCGGCTTCCTAGTGAGTTTAATTTTCTTTTTACTTTCTTTTATTTAGAAGACTAATTAGCCGGGTTTAACACGTAACAATATTCTTCAAAGGGTAAAAATTTGTTTTCACTTCTCAAGAATATTTTTCTACGGACGTTTGCGCATATATGATGTTTATAAATTTCTAAAAAATGAATAAATATTTATATGAGTATCATTGTATAAATAGAATTATACCATTTCTACAATTCCAAATTGCAAGTAGCTTCTTTTATTCTTTTTATTCTTTTATTCTTTTCTCTAACTAAATCGTGGAAATTAAAACATACATATTTATGCTTTCAACCGAACGAATTTATATTACATAACGCAATACATGTGACTGTGATTCATAGACTGTGGATCTTTAGGCAAAATAAAAATTGTTTGCATTTATCTCAGCATATAGGAAACAAATAAGAGTTCATTTCTCTCTTTTGTAGTCTAATAAAGTTGTAAACAATTTGTTCATATTTTCAAATTTTAATCATTTTAGAGTTACAAATTACATTCAGCCATTTTTGCCATAAATGCATAAAATCTAGCGATTAACTAAAATCTACTTAAAGTCAACGAATTTCATAATTGATTCTATGTGATTCTATGCTTTTTTAATAAATAAAAACAGAAAGGTATTGAAAATGGCCAAACGTATTTACAGTGGGTGTCAAAAGTGTTCATACATCCTATCTAAACGAATTACTTTTTTTCGCAATTGCGATGGAAATAGTAAAGGGAACGATTTTTAATTTTATTATCTGTGCCTGTATTGAAAATTTAGAAGGTGCCATTTTGTAAGTATGCATATGAATGTACAAAGTTTCATCGAAATCGATCAGTTTGCTATGAAAATAAGATTGCAATGAAATATAACTGATTGAAAATAGCAAATATGGTGAGAAACTATGATTTAAATGAATCGCAAACTCAAAATTCAAAGATTTTTACATCTTACAATGCCCACAGCTTTTTTTACGCGTCAGCTGATTTCGATGAAGCTTTGTAGCTGTATATAGCTCACATAGATTTACAAAAAGTGTGTTTTGAATTTTCATTATATGAACAGATAAAAAAACATGAAAACCAGAACCTCTACTTTTTTCATCGCAATGGCGACCAATAGCAATTACATAAAAAAATTATTTACAGATTACCTAGTAAACTAATTCTTCTCAAAACAAACATCTCAAAACAATTCAAGTCGTTTGGTCCAATTGTAAAAAAGCTATTTGTTTTTAAATGGTGTACGAATAAATTTTACACTGACTATATGTTACATCCCAGTACTTTCATTTTGTGAGATATTTTTCAGCGATATTTCAACAGTCCACATGCCGAATTTGTCTATGTACATGTCAAATGTAACGTTCTCAATCCAGTTGCGTGAGAGCGATTACTCTTGTCAGTGATCGCGAACGTGTTAAAACCCTGATATGTCTGTCGACCAAAATGCTACCTCATATTCGAGTAACACGCGAGATCCGTAGCGAAATATACGATCTGGATGTCCATCCCGTCGTCGCTGCAATTATCGTCGCCATCAAAAGGAATTTATTTATATAGGTGGATAGTTGAGCCAGCGAAGTTCTCCATGCCGTAAGTCCATTAGAGGAAAGCCGCCGCGCGAGAAAGAGAAATATCCGGCAGCGTCTTTGCCCCTTTCTCCGGCAATCCGAAGAGAAAATGAGCATCATTAATCGCAACCACCGAGAAAAACTATACAGTGTGCAGGGCTTGCTTTTACCTTCAAGCGAACGACAAAACCTGAAGACAAAGACAGGGCCGTCTTATGCTATAGACACCTTAGTGTCCGTAGACTATGAAAGGTTTAGGTGCTACAGAAAAATTGTAATACAGTACTGTCGCGATAAAAGCTATAAGACTGTGCACGATGAGTGCAATACAATTATCCCCACTTCTGTGAGGTTTACCCTTCGAGGGTCCGTGGAGCTCGATCGTTCGTCTCGGCCGAGAAATGTACCATGATACGAGTCAAGGTATATCGGTGATCCAATACTAATGCAATGACAAAACTATTTTGTCTTTTATTATTTTTTCATGAAACTTTTACCAACACATTCGTGATATTTTTCTGATTTAAATGACACCAAACACGATATAATTTAGATATTTACATGACTTTTGGATACACTTGAGTTGAGTAGATTTTTCATCATGCTTCCTTGAAAGGTTTTGATATTGTATTACGCTATACATCTTGCTTTGAATTCCGATCGTGGAGGTTGAGTTAATTAAGACACTTAGTATCGTTTCATTATTTTACTCAAACGATCGATTATTTCGTTTATTTTCAGTTATTTTAGCTAGTGACACGAGAACGTTTGACCTAAAGAGTATTAATCTTCAAAATGCCAGAGAAGAAATTTTAAGAAAATGTAAACCAACACAAACACAGTCTCTCCGTCATTGCAGTCACTGTAATCAAGCCAATAATAGTCGTGAAGAAAGAGATAATAGTGACGAGTCAATTATAAAATTACTTAGGTCTGTAAAAGAATTCTGGAGTATATGAAAATGAATTTAAATCCGTTGGGAATATAGTAAGTATGATTTAATGATAGAGAGATGTCGGCTGGTTGAATACAAAAAGACTGTCGCTTTTGTTTGTAACAAAAATGGGTAGACCGGTTCAATTCAATCTTTTTGTGAACGAACTTCGTAGCACAACATAAAACAAGTTCAGTTTCTTTGTGATTTGATATTCTTTCTTTATCCTTTTAGTTACAAAAAATTAAACTCAAGTGAAAAATGCCGAACCAAATTTATAATATTGAAGAGGAATCCATAAAGAATGAGATATTGATTCGAATATTATAATACAACGATATATTAAAATAAAATTCTAATATTACTAGAAATCTAGAAATTGGAATTGAACAATCACTTTTCACAAACCAACGACGATATATCGTTGTTTTGCGCTGAAATGGTTAAACATGCATTTCCTGAACAAGAAGGAAATTAACATAATTAGCGGGCATTTAGTCGAACACGAAGCGAATTTTTGGACAACCTAATATTACAACGAGAGATCATGGTTTGAAACACACGGACACTTGTATTTCACTTACACGTTCGCCAATTCGTGTCATTTTAAGTACACGGGTACATGTTAATTATTTCACGTGTAACATTTCACATGTACCATTTCACATTAATACCATCTCATTTTAATTCGCATTTTGATACAACATAATTAACATCTTTAAATTATCTGGTACTAATGGATTTATTTTATAAATAACTATGTTCCTGGCAGTGGACAAACATCTTTCAGGAGCAACGGATGTTACTGATATATTCAAAATTTTGCGTACATTCAATATAATATTACATAATGTTGATATACATTTAGAGTCGTAAAATGTTGTCAAAGTGAATATTCGGGACAATATTGAGCATGTTATGCATACAGGCATGCCAAAAACTAGTAATAACATGGAAAATGTATTTTTAGCAGTTTCTCCTATATATGGTAATTTAAAAAATGCCATATGTGCTATCTTTTTGTCACACAGTGTATGACAAAGCAAATGAAATAAATTAATTAAGTAGCGAATTCAATACTTATCTAACCGAACCACAATTAAAATTTAATGTGTATACTTCTGAATCGCGGAGTACACGGACCAAGAAATATCCACGAATTATGGAACTTATAATGAAATATTTAAGTATGCCAGCAACATCAGTTGCCCCCAAAAGATGTTTCTCAACTACTGGAAATTTAATTAGTTCAAAAAGAAGTCGATTGTTACCAGAAAATGGCAGAAAATGTTTTGTACCAAAACAGACAATCTGTTGAGTAGTAGTTTAAGATTTGCGTAGTCATTAGTAAACTATGGATTTTATGCATTTAAGATAGAAATGAGTGCGCAAAATTGAAATCAATGGTCATATTAAAAAGATTTAAAGACATCAGTGTATTAGATTCAGCTTAACACGTTCACTGCCACGTCAGTCATACGTGACTGACACAATTCTTTTATTAGTTTTCAACGTTATTTCGTAGGGTGCAGGAGGAGTAAATCAAAATTTAGTTTGGACCTACGAATTATAAGAAAGATACAAAAGCAGTGACTGTAATAAATCATGACCTATCAGTTACGGGTTCCATTAAAAAATTGATTCGATTTCTTGGTATTTTGTCACGTGCTGGCGCCGCGTGGCGCTTAACGTGTTAATGAGACAATTCAAAGAAGAAAACCTTTTGCATTTGGCTCCTGTGACTTGCAATCAATGCAAACGTTTCTTATTTTGCATAAAGATCCGCAGTCTAGTTATTAGTTATCGTTATTAGTTCGCTGCGTTAATCGTAAGTTATGTATCCGCATTGTAATATATTGCGTTATAGATTTCTTGTGAACGCGGGTGTAACTGCAGGGAGAGCGACAAATGAGTAAACATAGCCCGAATTATTGTGCCCCAAAAGAAAGCACGGACGTGACCGAGGTTTACCGATCGGTGCGAGGTTTGCTGATCGGCGCGAGGTTTGCCGCGCAGCCCGTTGGAGGACTGTGCCTCCTGCGGGTTTAGGTTTCGAGTTGAGCTCCTGATGGTCGGACACGTGGGTAGCCAAAGTGGTGCCTTTAACGGACAAGAAGACTACTAGTCCAGTTAACCGTGTCTTAATTTATTTACAATTTCGAAATTTAGTGAAATCATATTCTCGAACCATAAATTAATATCAACGTTTTCAAAATTACACAGGTAAAGTATTTCACGTGAAATAGTAAACAAAAAAAACTGTGCACGTGTATTTAAATACACGTGTACCCGTGTACTAAAAATGATACATGTATGTGCATTTAAATGCACCCGAAATATCTAATTACAACCCAATAATAATCGATGCATAACATTTGGATATTACCTACAGATTCTCCTTGTAAATATAATAGAATCCAGGGTGTACGAGGACCATGATGCGGCCCTGCGCAAAGAGCGAGCAGAGAGAACGGGGAAATGGGTGGTAGACAGGAAGATCTTGAAAAATATCAAAAAACGCGGTTGTGGAGAGAAAAGCTGCGACCCCGTGTTGTCACAGCACCATTGGGGTCACCACAGACAAATAGGCCATGTCGGTTTTGAAATGTTCTTCCGGTCCGGCAAACGTGAAAAGAAAAAAGAATGTGCAGAACCGCGGTCGCGAATCGTGCCGTTTCGAATCGCGCTGGAATCTTTTCCGCGTCCATTCCACTGGAAGTGTCTTCCCCTCGTTCTCGGACAGATAAACGAATAGCTGCCCGGGCTGGCTGCTCGTGAATCTTCCTAATTTTCCGCCTTCTGACGCTCCTCGATCACGCATACGGGGATTGCATGGTTGATATACTGAGAGATTTGAAATATGGTAAGAAGGACGGCGAGTACTTGGGGTTAGAAAAATGGAGGTTCGACCAATTATAGGAATCTGGGTCAACTGCAGGAAAGACGATGGCTTTCTGACTTTTGGCTCGCAAGCATTAGGGGCAATTCTCCAAATATCACAGACATATGGTATCTTCTAAATATATTTGATTGTTGCATAAGGAATGTTCGATTTTAGAATGTAAATGTTACGAAGCAGTCTGATTAAGGAATATTATTACAGCCTGCAGGTTTATTATGTACCTACAGTCAGTCAAAAAAGTTTCCGTACACACTTTAAACTGAAATAAGTTTCTTAAAATGAGTTCTGACTAGTTTAGATTTTTTGAGATTTTAGAAGAAATAGTTTACCAGCTGGTCAATATTGTTGGAATAGCAGGGAAAATACGAAAAGTTGTTTTTACAAATTTTTGATATGTGTCTATATTGAAAATTTAAAAAATACGTGTTGGAGATCTGTGTCAATTATACACACGGTGAAAATTTCATCGAAATCGGTCAACGTTCCTATGGGCAACAAACGTTTCAAGATGAGAGCTTAAGGGTGAAATCGCAGATTTGCGCAAGACGCGGTCTTGTTAGAGAATTTCACCCTTCAGCTCTCATCTTGAAACTTTGTTACTCATAGGAACGTTGACCGATTTCGATGAAATTTTCACCGTGTATATAATTGACACAGATTTCCAAAATGAAGTTTTTAAATTTTCTATATAGACTCACATGAAAAATTTGTTAAAACAACTTTCCGTATTTTCTCTGCTATTCCGACAAAATTCAATTTTTTCAAAGTTTTTCTTTCGGTACTGCAGCTGGTAAACTAATCCTTCTAAGATCTCAAAGAATCTAAAGTTGCCAGAACTCATTTTAAAATAGTTATCTCATGTTAAAATGTGTACGGAAACTTTTTTGACTGACTGTATTTAAGATAGTATTTTCAGTTTGTACTTAGCCATCTAATTTTGCGTTTACATTAAATTTACTTATTAATGTCATTCAGCGTGATTGTCATGTATGCATTTTGTTCAGTCTCTGAACAACATGTATTTTTTGTCAGTCATTCATACTTTCAACAATATCTAACTTTTGCCAAACACACAACCTGCAACCGACAAAATGTTGCGTCAAGTCCGCGAGAGTGATTGCCACGGATTACTTGAAAGCTTTAGTAAATGTATTACACAGGTTTTGGTAATAAGTAAGTGTGTTTAACAAATTGTTTAGTCTTGTCGTGCTGCGCTTCGTTTGAAGTGCTATTGTACAGGAATGTTGTCGAGCTGCGTTTCGATTCAAGTGACCTCTCTAAGTGAGTTCGGTGTGAGAAATTTCCGGTATTTATACCTTTTTGGTGTTCATGTAGCGCTCCAATCAGGTGTGACATTGTTTGATTGGGGGGTTTAGTTTGGTAGGGGGTCGCGCGCGATTGCTGCATCTTCGGTCGCAGGGTGTGTGTTTGGCGAAAGCTAGATAGTGTCGAAACTACGAATGACTGACGGAAAATACATGTTGTTTAGAGATTGAACACGTTTCATGTAAGTGGGAAAAGGAACGTATTGTGGACAGCATTATGCGATGTTTAATAAAAATGTGAAAGCAGTGCTGGATTAACCAATGAGCAAAGTAAGCATGTGTTTGGGGCATAAGGAGAAGGGGGCCGCCATAGATAATTTTCTGAATTTTACATCTTTTATATAGTTATAATATTGCCAATATATAGTATAATTCTAATTTTTGTTAAAAACACTTTTTGGTCAGATTATCGAAAATGCCTAAGAAATCGTACAAGTTCAACCTACATTGTGTTCAAGTGATTCTGTGTATGGGGGCCTGAAAATCTTTTAAGTGCTTAGGGTCTCTAAAGATCCATGGTAGAAAATACTCAAAAATGGAGATGATAGTATTAGGAATGAAGAAGGTGAACGACTAAAATATTCAATGTCTACCGTAATGCAATCATAAAACTTGTAGCTCGTTAGGAGAAAGATATATTTCTTTAATATTACTGCAAACAGTCAGACATTTCATATGCAAAAACTTGATATAAAATTGTACGTGTCCTTTCGTTCCTTTCTTCGTAATAAATTGCATTAAGGAGTTATTCTGATTTGCGAGGACGAATTTTCACCAATTTTTAAAAATTTTTTCAGAAGAACTTGTAGCGACACACGGTTGGCGACCGTAATAACCATTCAAACAGTCCGCTTGCAGATGTCAAGGTTTAGGCGAGAAAAACCTTCCCTGATATTTGCAAGCCCGGAAATGATTTTATTCTTTTTATGCTTTCACGTGCACAGCAGACTTCGCTGATGAAAACGTCGCCAGCCGTGTACCGTTACGGGACTTCCCGACCGCGCGGCCAGCGCGGTCGAGGAAAGTCCCAAAACATAGGAGCCACCTAAATTGGCGACAAGGAGTCCCTTTCCCCCGCCGATCAGGGCGGTGTTTTAAAGGAAAAAGTAACTCCACCCTCGCGCCTTCAGGGAGCAAGCTCCACCCGCGCGTTCTCGGAAAAGGCGTTACCCTCTTCCGAGACTTTGTATATATACCAAAGGAAAAACGCAAAACAGACATTCACGTACATCCAATTCTCGTACATCCAATTCACGTACATCCACACTCTGTCACTCATCACGCTGTCAACCTCTTGCATTGAAATAAAAGTATCAGTCCAGATATTGCAATAATCATTTTCACTTGTAACCTCCCCATCCGTTACAAACTATTAAACTTTTTGTACCATAATTTTAGACACATATTCACGGGCATTTGATGTATAGAAGTTATTTTTTAAAGTAAAATTAATAAAAATTGCATGAGCTATATATTTTTGTATAGAGTATGTTTTGGAAAACATGTGTTGACTGTTGCCATGATTCCAGTCCTACTGCTGATCGAAAACAAGAAAATGTGGTCATGACTTGAACAAAACTAAATTTAAAATCTTGAGTATTTACAAAATGGCGGCATTTTGAACCCAAGTTACTGATTTTTTATATTTTTCCGCCTTTAACACATTAATAAATAAGAGAAAAATTACTGATTTTAAAAGTTATGGTTTGTACGATATTATGGCAACAGCATCGAAAATCACGTGTTTAAAGATTACGCTACGAATTACATGTAATACGAGTTGCGTTCTTCAAATGCCTGTAATTACGTTATTTTTGCGGATACAGACAAATTCTTTTGCACACATATTCTACATCACTTATGCTTTAAAAATGCAAAAAAATCGATTTTCCGCACATGAAAAATCAGAATACTTTTTTAAGATGATTCATGACTGGCACAATTACGTTACAAAGAGGTTATAGTCATTGTAACTGCAAGTAAAATAATACTGACAAGGGTTAAAATATTGCATCACATCATGTGAAACTGTTGAATGTAGCAATTCTAATCGGCTCACCCTGTATACACGAAATTCGTCTTGTCGAGGGGAGAATGGAGTTGCGTCTGTGGCGAACGGGCATTGGTTAATTCGGTATAAATTTACATGTAGTAATATTTCCGTTCCGCGAGACGAGATAGAACAATTTCACTGTGACGTTGCAGGACGTGCACCTCGTGTTTATAGAAATATGCGGAAATCTGGACGGGACGGCAGCGTTTGTTCCATTCTGAAATATTGTACCGAAAAATGTTGCCAGAGCGGTTACCATACAAAATAAATCACGATGTCTGCATATTCGAAATCTCGTTTTACTTAATTAGCATATACAGATCAAAAATAGACATATTTTTTATATAATTTCACCACTGAAACTATCTCTCCCACCATCATGACACGTTTTATATTTTTATCTTACAATTATTATGATTTTTTGGAAAATTACTGATTAAACTTATTTTGTTCGGGACTATATAAACATCGCGTAAAAACTACATAAATGCAGTTTTGTTCACAGAAAATGCGATTTTTTCGATTTAAACTGCTGCCATTTCTAGAAAGGATTGAATTTCTTAAAAATTCTACGCTACACTATAGAAAATAACTTTTAATTTGTGGTTAAAAAATTGTTTCATTCCACATATTCCAATTTTTGTCAGCAATGGCTGCCATTTGCCTTTGTATCAATAAAACGCCATTTTAAACTCAGATAGTAACACTGTCATTTTTTAATATTTTGTCCTGAAGAAATTGAGAATAATTGAAACAGTTATGTTAAACCCTTGCAGTATAATATCGTGTCAGATGATAAAGATTCTGAACAGAGTCTAACAAATATGTATGTTATTAATTTCCTCCAAAGCCATTGGAGAACATGTAGGGATACAATAGATATCAATTTTCGTTTTCTTCTAGGAAATTATGAACTACAAAGAATTTATTTATTATCCTTAAGACAAAGTTCTCGAAAACAACACATTTTTTTATAATCAGGGTGGTCTACCTCTTCAACTGAATAAATTCATTTCCTGCGAGAAAATGGTGAACAATAAAACAACACCCTCATAACATGAGGTAAGAGTTTAATAATCCCTTCTACTCTTAGTTCCAGCTTTTCATATTCCGCATATTGTTAAGAATCTCGATATATTAGACAAAGGAACAGTCGTTCTTTCTGAACAACCCGGCGAAATGGTTTCATGCAACGGCAATAGCTGCTTCCAGAAAGAAATAGCGTTGGCAACAGTAAAAGGATTGGTTAGGTGGCAAATAGAAAGAAGAACAACGGGGTGAAATATCTCCTGAGGAAATTAAAATGCCACGCCGGAAATAGGAGCTCCGCTTACTTATTTATTCCATTATAAAAGCCACCGGTTTCCGTTTCGTACGTGAACTGCTGACACGGTGTACACGGTTCTCTCCTCCCTGTCACTTTGTAAATTTCGTCTTTAACGTCTCTTTTGGGAGTCCGGCATCAGAAATTATGTTCGCTTGAGTACACTTTGCGTCGCCGTAATGGCGGTCTGA
This sequence comes from Sphecodes monilicornis, assembly GCA_913789915.3. Lineage (NCBI taxonomy): Eukaryota > Metazoa > Arthropoda > Insecta > Hymenoptera > Halictidae > Sphecodes > Sphecodes monilicornis. The sequence goes on from OU565285.1 coordinate 19,486,423, forward strand.
CAGAAAAATGGCGACGCTGGCAAAAGTAGCCTCCACATGTTGTTGTGTAACTTTTCTCTGTGAAAGCTCTCATACCGCGCGAATTAATTTTCAGAACGTACCTCGAACGTACCCTCGGCAGCCATTGGTTTAAGCTTTTCTTCAGGATGTCAGAGATACACAGCTTTTATAATTTTACTCGTACAATTATCCTAATTTTTTCAGTTTCATTTTATGAATGAAACCAAGAGTGACATACAGTCGCTCACGAACGTGTACGAACGTCATTTAGATCAGAATAACTTTTTTAAAATTAGACCAAACGACGACATTTTTTTAGCAAATACAAGCATTGATTTATTCAACGATGTGCAAAATGGATTTCAAAAAAATTGCTGTCAGTAGGAATAACGTGAAAAAATAAAATTAGCACCTTTTAGAACTTCTTTATTTCAGTTCGAAATGAAAACTTAAAATATACATTTCGTACATCTGTGTTAGTTATGCTGAAAATTTCATCGAAATCGGTTGACGCAGAAGAAAACTGCGATTTTCACCACTTTCAACCGCCTCCTGTAGCTCACGTGAATGTTAATCGATTTCGATGAAATTTTCAGTATGTGCATAACTAACATAGATGTGTAAGATGAATATTTTAAATTTTAATTACGGACTGAAGTCAAAATTTTTTACAATAAAAAGTGTCTTTTTTATTTTCTCACGTAATTTCTATCAATTGCAATTTTTCCATAACCTTTTTTGCACCTCAATTAGTAACGCAATGCTTCCAATTGCTAAACAAAAGTCAATTGGTGCAATTGCTTAACAAATTATTCCAATTTAAAGGGCGATCGAATATTTTCGTGAGCCACTGTATTTTAGATATTTTTAGCTCGGATATTCTCATGTTACTGCAACAGAATAGATTTGATCATCGTTTACGACTCTCTCGCTAGCATACAAGTTCCAAAATTATCGATAGCATGTATAATAACCACTGTTGCACATTGTATACATATTAGACACGAAATTGTATGGACACATTTTCAACTTGAATATTGTGTCACGTTATTGCAACGCAGACTGTTATGCAAGCATCGTGTTCCATAGCATTTACTCTCAAGGAACATCACTTAATTTAATTTATGTATGATATAGTATGTTGAAAAGTATATATTATAAAATATTCCACACTTCCTTTCATTTTATCTGCAGTGTTCCATATTGGGAGGAGGGGGTGAAAACAGCCCTCGAATTCAAGGATGAAAACCCTATTCTTTGAGTTATGTTGGGAACTAGAGGGTATAGGACAATAAATTTTGTCTCAGATCGTGTCCTTCCGATCATGGAATTTAGTCGCATAAGAAAATCTCGGAAAAAGTTATGGATGTCTCTTGTCAGTAAAATTTTCAGTCTGCGGATTTTACGTATTTATGAGAAAGATATTTAAGTACAATTTAAATTACAGAAAAATTTAAGAGAATCTTTAGAGGCATCAATGTATTATTTTTAACGTACAAAAATTAGTCAAAATATAAAGAACTCCTTTTGCTTGATTTACAATTGTCACGATTGATGCAGGAGGTTTTGATTTTGCATAAAGATCCGCAATCTAATAATAAATATTTCAAATGTAACCCTTATCAGTCAAAAGAGCACGAAATTACCTACATAACATTTCCAATCCTTATGTTTTTGTAAAAGCATTTCAAATAGTTCAAATAAGTGCATAAAAAAATTGTTGGATATAAGAAAAGCTCACCCTATGTATGAAGCTGAATTAAAACCTCTATTGTACTACAATTTCATGTTACAAAATACTATGAATGCGCAAACACCATCAGTATTTTCTACCTTCGGTTTGTCAAAGAAATAGGCGAGCACATTCAAGCGAACATTTAATTTTTCGAGGTAAGTGCCGCAAGGACGTCGTGACAGAGTATTTTTCACTTCTGCTAATTACAAAACCCGGTCCCATACTTTTGGCCGGTAGTATATGTCATAGTCGCGGCGCCTTATTGCACGTTAAAATGGAGTCTGTGAACATGTCTGAAAAATTGCAGAGACGTCAGCCGCACAAAGCCGGGGTTATTTTCCGAGGGCAGAAGTAACAGGACAGCTCGTGTCCAACAATGGTGGGAGAGGGTGGCGAAAATAAGCAGGGAAAAAAAAAAGAAAATTGAAAGTCCTACATATGTCGCTGGTCCAACGCGGCGTACAAAGGGTTAATGAACAGTCAAGGCGATGATTGAGGAGTCTACACGCCGAGAAAAACGTTAATAGGACATTTTTCGCGGGACAATGAATTCTTTTCGCCGGCTGTTTCCCCATTGGTCGCGCGTGCGGCTTCATTTCTTTTGCGTCTGTTACGTGTCACGGGCCGTGACGCATTGCATTTTCAAATTCTTTACGTTTCCGTGCGGCCCGCGACCTGGTTCCATTATTTTTTTCCGACACGGCGACACCAGTCTCCGAGAATGTGTTTTCCTCTTTCGGCCAACTCGTCGTTTTTTCTAGTTTTCTAAAACACATTTTCGCACGTTAAATGTCTTGCCGGGGATCAACGGCGAACATCGCTGAAATGAAATAGCATGTTTCCGTTTCGAAGGTCTGAAACAACACCTCAGAATTTTTAAACTTCTTGCACCTTGCTAAATTCTTTTATCCTCGTATTGTAATCGACATATGTGACGTTTATATTTTACGTTTCTGGTTCAAAGAACAATGAAGAAATAATACAATCATAAATTGCACGTGATTCAAACTATTGTTCGTAGACTGTGGATCCTTCTGCAAAATAAAAATGATTTCTGTCCATTGCGAGAACCAAATAAAAATTTCTTTCCTCCTTAAATGAATTTAATAAACTGGAAATAATATGTACATTGTTATTCTGAAAGTCTTGTGTTCTTTCCACTGCTTCAAACTGCATCTACTCATTTCTGTAGTAAATGCATCCAATCGTCAGTCTAATTGTTTAGTACATATTGTAGTAAAATCAAAATGATCTGCATAAAATGTTACTCTGTGTAGCATTAGTATTAAATTTAAGATAATAGAGAATAGTTCAAATTACATAGAATTTAGAATTTGTTGTTTTTCTGCCACTGTAGGTATATTATATTTATACAAATATTGTTTAATGCCAAACAGGACGTGTAGAATAACTTCAATATTTTTACAAGAAATAAGTAAAATGAGGTTATGTAATGCGAGAATAAAGATCAAGAAAATCCTGCAATATTGTAAACAGTCTGTCATTTCTTTTTTAACAAACGGGCAGAAGTTTCAACACATGTATTGACGTATGAATATTTAATTTCCATGTTGTGTCGGTTATTAAAATAACTGCTTCCAAGATACTACAATATTATTAGGTTTTGCAAGTTCATTATTTAACTTTTATATCACGAGCAAAATGTTACAAAAATTGTTGGCCGAGAACTGTTTTACAGTGTTCACAAACTGTAGCTCCCCAAATTAAAACTTGAGGTTAGCGACTAATTATTGCTGGACCGTAAATTACCTCGAGAAGAAAACTATTGCATAGTATTCGTGATCCTGTAACAGCTTGATATTTCATTGTTTAAAGAATAATGCGCGTATAACGTCACGCGGGCGTGATAATAACACGAGATCCGTGAATTTTATCTAACCATTTCATCTCTTTTACGTGTCGGAAATATTAAAAACACGAAAAAAAGAGCGACAAAGGTGGACGTTACATGGATAGGGAACTATGGACACGAAATAAAAAAGGGAATTATTTTTTTTTACACACGACTGGTCGGAATTGGTTAACACGAGTACGCATCCGATTGGAAATCAGTTTTTCAATTGTTTAATCTACTCGCGCCGCTGCCCATAACAATCTAAAAGATTCGTGCTGGCTGCCACTGTTTATTGATTTCCGCAGTAGACTGTTGACACTCTCATTATTCGAGACAGTGACCACCGTTTTATTGTTGTCCTTATCGCCCAATAAAATTTCGGACATTATTCAAATTCTCATCATTCGGTGAGCAGCTTTTTTCTCAAATTTTACAAAATAGTGAACGGTTCTAGTCGAGCGTTACCATTAAATCGATCGTACACTTTTATTTCATTAGAAGAGAGGAACTAAAAAAGGTTGTGAGTAGTGATGGGCATATAACACTCTGTCCTGCAAGTTTTCGAAGAAATCAATCACCACAGAGTTTCGAATCAATTCGATATTTATTCGAAATCAGAAATTCTTAAAACTCTTGAAAGTCTTGAATTCTTGAAAATTTTAAAAGTCTTGATAATCGTAATAAATGTTATACTTTTAAGAATCTTGCAAATTTCGAATGTCTTGGAAGCTTGGAAAATCTAGGAAATTTGAAGGTTTTGGGAATTTAATTACGTCAAGTTTCATGAGAAAATAACTATATTTTTCTATGTAACAACAAAATCATGTTTAACGTGGTATCTTTGAATCTGTTTCTTTTGTTATTAAGAATGATTCCTGCTTTAGAAAAAACTCTTTTGCACGGAACTGAAGTTGCAGGATAACAGAAAAGTTCACGAGCTAATTTTGATAGATTAGGATATTTGGTGCTATTATCTGTCCAATACTGTAAAGGATCGGTTTATTAATATAGCTTTCCGCAATGTAACATTCCAATACATTTATCGGTTCGATACTTTTATCGTTAATTGGATTTTGTCTACGTACTTCGCTAACATTTCAAAAGTTTCAATTCTGACAATCCGTCCAAAGTGTTAAGGCTTTCAAGATTTTCAAGACTATGAAGACTTTTAAGACGTCCAAGAGTTTCAAGAGTTCTAAACTGCGAATTATGTTGCAAGCGAATTTTCTGTCGTAAATATTGAATCGAAGTGATTCAGATCCCATCACTAGTCGTAAGTATAACTGTAACTACAGTTCTGTGTAAAACAATGTCTTGTTTACTAAAATGTTATTTGTTAACACAATGTTAGGTATACAAATTAATCCGTGTGTCTTACGATTAGTCATTGTAACATTGATTTAAATTCTTTCTCATTGCATTCATTTGTTTTCTATGGGGTCAAGTAAATGTATAGATAGCGATGGTGATTATTTTTAAGACTTGAATGTTTTTAGGTTGTTAGTAAATAAACAACAATTCTAGGAAAAAAGAGCCATGAATCGATTTGAACACCAAAAACAGGATGGCAAACAGATGGCAAACAGATTTAAAATTCGAATTTGTTTATAAAAGATTAAATATTTATTTTCTGAATATAATAGGGTTATTCTAAAATGGTTTAGTGACATTTGAACATTTTTATGTCAATATTTTCTACATGTACAATAAGTTTTATGAGTACATTTGCTGTTATCTATTATACATTATTTTCCAATTTAAATATGCAAATATTTATAATGACAAAGATATACATTTTCACAGGGTTGCAGAACGGCCAAAAATAAGGGACGCGTATTTTTCTATTGGCAGGCATCCAAGTTCAAGGGGTGAAAATAGCGTGTAAAATTTGGCATCCTCCAAGCAATATCGGAAGCTATTAAAGATATAAATACTGTCGGAATAACAAAGTTGAATGGTACCATGGCAAAGATCATTTTATAGAATATTAAGAAAAGTAAAAAGAAAATTGGGTGGTGAGTTTCATGATACTTCATTGAAAATAATAACTGGGAATAGCGTATATTCCATTCCAAGTTCAATAGTCTACTAAAAATATAAATGAAATAACAGGTTTTCGTTCTGTAGACAAAGCTTAACTACGTTATTAAGATTTTATTTGTATTTTATTTAAGTCTGGGTTAAACCTCGGTAAGAAAATTGAGAAAAATGTTATGTGTGTGTAGCACATGTCGCATAGTCGAATTTTATTCACATTATAACGAATTAGTCTTTGTTTCATTGAAAAATCAGATAAGTCGTTGCACTTATCGCATATGTTTAAAAATTTATACAATTCCATATTGAATTTATTAATGTTATACAATACAAAATAAACGAATAAATTAGAATAAAATTTGTCATTAAATGCTGAATTTAAATAATAAATTCATTCGTATGTAAGTAAAAGAAATCAATAATTTCTATAATTATATTTATTTCTCTATTTTTATAACTGTTCAATGCAGGCCCAGATGAAAATGTCATAAATAGTATTTCATACTTTCTCCACGATTACGACCAATTGCAATTTCCTTCACGTCAACGCGACGTGGTAGTGATTATGCATAACTTTTAAGTTTCGTACACTATTTCATTTCATGTGTCTACAGGGTGTTCCAGTATTGGGTACAACAGTAGAAGAGATAATTCCACATGAGAAAATAAGTAAAAAATACGGAATAAATATTTTTCCTTTGAGACTTTATTTTTGAGAAAAACGACTTCGAAAATCCGTCAAGTTCTCGTGCCTAACGTTTGTAAGAAGTAGAACTGGTAGGCCATGAACAGCCGCGCTAGACGATTCCTATTCAGTAGCACGCGTGTTCGCCGAATTTTCAAACTCTATTTTCTCGAAAATGAGGCAACAAGTGAAAAAAATTTATTCGATATTTTCGATTTATATTTTCTCATGTAGAATCATCCCCTCCGCATTTATACCATCTTGGGACACCCAGTAGACATATGAAATGAATTAGTTTACGAATCTTTGGAGTCGTTTATGAGGACAACGTTTCATTTGCGCTGTATGGTTTCTGTAAGACTTTTGTTCCTCGTTAATAAAAAAATTTTGACTTTGAGTAAGGTCGACATTCTTGCACGAACATTTTTTTTACAAATCTCCTCCGATTCAGAGATGTAGAATTACGTTTTACGCTTACTCTTTACACATCCTGTACTTTCTAGAACATTTATTAAAAAATTGTGTTTCATAATGTGATGTGCGTACAGGTGATACCGGAAATATTTGTTACCCGAATAGAGCAAGGTTAAGAATCTCAGTGGCGTCGAGTGTGCTCGCCTACTCCAAGCAAATGGTTGTCAGGCAGTCCGCAGGTACAGTGTCAGGCTAATAGTCCCGACAGTGCAACTACTCCTGCAGTTGTCCTGTTCGGTTAATTGTTGCGGTCGTTTTGTAATTTGCAGTTTAGAGTTGAGAACACGCGCGCTTGTAACGTGCAATGAATACGCTCATGATGGAGCTGCACTCGCATAATTGAACTTCTACCGGGAAACAGAGCCGGCAATGCGTGTCCACGTAAGTGAGCATTCGCTCGAAGAAAGCGAGTCCTTGTGATCTTGATTTCTTGAAAGTGAAACCAGTTCGAGGGTTTCGAATCAATTAACCGGATCGTTTATTTTGCCGGCACTAACCGATTTGCCTTGCACAGAATCCACTTCTGCATTTGAATACACTCGTGCGAGAAGATTCTCGACGCTTCCGTAAAGCTCAACAAAACAACTTTTGTTTGGAATAATTCATGACTAGAGTGCGGATCAATATGCAAAATAAAAGTTTTCTAAGTTGATTTTAAGGAACGCAAACTAAATCTTAATGCATTCCTCCTTTTAATAGTTATACTATATCGAAAACAATATAACATTATTCGTAAATTTTCTCCATCCATTAATATTAATATATAAAATCCGCAGTCTAGTATAAATGTATAAAATCTGACGTCGATTACAATTATACAGAATTTGTCTTCGTTTCTATATAATTATTTTCAGACTTTCTATTTGTTTGCGATTGCAATCCACATATGAACTAGTTTGAATTTCACGCCACGGCATTAGTTTGCGACTTCCGCCGCGCAACCTACCGCAGCGTTGAGAGACCATTGCGGGCCCCATAGTTTTAAGATCTGTTCGTTATCCAAGCTATTTGCATCGCCGTCTGATCTCGTTCGAAACACCTCCGTATGTTATCCATTGTAATCTCGCCTATATTTAACACTATTTTTTAAGTTGCATCAACCTCACAAGGGTCATTAGCAACTACGAGTTTACAAGTACGTGGTTATTTTTTTTAGATTCGGTTGATTAATTTTGTGTGCTGTTCTTTGTATTGTGTGAAAGTTTGAAATTGCGTTAACAACAAGTTAGTAAAAGTAATGATCAACACATTACGTATCGGAAGTCTATTAATAGGCTTTTTAATGACTGAGCTGTATGTGAAAAAAGCTGAAGAAATTTTTTTTATTTAATAATTCCAGGTGAAGTTGTTACATTATATTAATTTTCAAAAATTTGAACGAAAGTTTTATTAGGATTTCTTTCGTAAACTTGGTTGCGTTTTATGGTTATTCAATGAATCTGTTTAGATTGTTTGTTATACATTTCAATTTGTTCGCAGTACCTCTTGATACAGTTTGCATTAAATTAGGCGAAGAAACGCAGGGCGAGTTTCTTTCCAATGTAATACACTATGTTTAATTCATTTTGCGCCGTGTCTGAAATTCAATGAACTATTATACCGCAAATCAAAGATGAATAAAAGATATGCAGTGATAAATGGCACTGGATGGAATAACAGTCTCATGTAAGTATGTTGAGGCCATGAAAATTGATTTACTTTGTAGGCGGCAATTAACGAAACAGTGGTCAGCTATCTGTAAACAATAGTGTTTACGCTTTGTAAATATTGAGGAATAGTCATACGTTTACTCTATTGTTTGTTTATAATTATTCCATTACTTGAATATTACTAATATGTAAGGTTAAAAGGTTATATTTAAACGTGTTCTAACAATTATTAATATTTACTTATCAGTATAAATGTCGTTATTTTCTACGCAAATAAATATAGTTACATTTACAATGACTCACAGAATTGTTCGCATGCAGAGAAAATATTAACATAATTTAATTTTATTGATTTCTAAATAACATTTTTATGCATCATTATTACATCAAGGCATAAAAATTTTCGAGAATAATATTTCGTAATTGAGAAGTTGATTTTAAATACTAACAATAAAATGTATTGAGAAATAATAACATAAACTATTAAGAAATATAATACAAATATATAACAGAAATTTGTAATATTAGTATCAAATTATTAAAAAGGGAACAAAACAGTCATTGAAATGTACATAGACAAATCATAAATTCGAAAAATAGAGCTAAACGACAGTTAGCTATCATTATGCAAGTTACTAATTTGAATACTAATGAAAGATTTCAAATTCTTTTAACTAAACATTAGATTGTTGATTTATGTATGCACAGAGCCGTCCAAGTGCATTCCGTTACGACTCTTGCCGCGCCTCGTAATGCCACGAGATAGATTCTAGTGAATGTATGAGATTCCAGGTCATCCCGCGGTAAGAATGTGACCATCTCGTAAAAAACTCGGCTCTTTTTCCGACGTGGGTGTTAAAATCTCAGGTTCTAGTTATTTTATAACTTTTATTTTCGATCTAACTGCTCCACTTTAAGACAAAATTGTAACAGCCCAAAATTATACGCAAAAATTATCGACCTACGATCTCCTATAATTTCGTGTGAAAAATCTTACAACATCCTGTCTATAATCATTTGGAAGGCTAGATTCTCTACTTTCACAACTTTAAACTTCAATTATCCGTAGAGCCTTCCTTTTTTTTATATAAAACAGAATGACAACCCGTAATTCATTGATTACATATAAGATACAAGACGGCACAGTTTCTATTTAAAATACAATAAAATCGCGAAAAATATCGCAGATCAACTTTCAAGGTATCATTTCAACTGGGGGGTTTTCATCTATAAGATCACATTATAAGCAGAGTGAAATAAAATTTTGTAAACTTTGTAGAGTCCTTTATTGTAAAGAAAAGCAGTTATAGTCTGTTACTCCGTTTTATGATAAAATGGGTGTTTGGATCCATCTAATTCTGTGGAGTAGTGAGTTTAAGATAAAATAAAATAGATTGCTTAATTATGTAGGGTAGTTTGTTTAATATAGAAAAATAATACAACTACTCTAGAAAATTTTGAAAATCAATTTCATAATAAGGAAGGGTGTTCGAATGAATTTGACTCTGTGATGAAGATGTAATAAAAGAGATTGTTTCATTCTGTGGATTACTGTGTATACTATTGAAAAGTTATACTTTCAACAATTTAAAAAATTTTATAATAATAAGTTTTTGAATCCGTATAATTCCGTAAAATTCCGTATAGTGCATAGTGTAAGTAAGGGTTTTTGAATCCGTATAGTCTGTTTAAGATTTACAAAAGAAGTCCTTAAATTCCGGGGAGTAGTGTGTTGAATATTGAAAAATTATACTTATTACTACTCTAGAAAAATTTAGAAATGAGGATAATTTGCTTGAGGGATTCAGTAACTGAAAAAATCATTTGAAAGAGAGCTACGAGCCTAAAAAAGGTTGGGAATCGATGGTGCAAGCGAAAGCAATGGTAAAGGTCGCTGTCTCCTGCAACCATTAATTATAAACAATATTGCAACACGAAGCTGGCCATCGGAATCCGTTATTCCGCATTCCGTGGCGGATATGCCAGAAATCTATCGACAGGCTGACAATTGACGCGAATTGGATGCTGTGACCCAGTGCGATAATTTAATCCGTCCAAATCTTCTATAGCACGCCCACGAGGTGACAAACGCAAAAAAGTCGTTGTAGACTTTTTTCATAATCTCCAAGTCTAATTCCATCGAGAAATTGGTTGCGCAATCAATTAACAAGACCCACGCAGTTGCTCTCTAGGTTTCGATTTATCGTTCGACAGACTCACCTCGAGGTCCCCCCTCGAATAAAACCAAAACTAATATTTTCACACGATACAATGTACTCGATCGATAGTGAACACGTGCACACAGAGGCAGAGAAATATTCGAACTTTTGGTCGACTTTTTGCTTCGTTCGGCTGGAAATTTGTAAGTACTGGAATAATTGATAATTGATAAGTACTATTCTTGCAACAAAATTCTTGTTCTTGAAAAGTATTGTATACATGTTTAAGAAATAATTGAAATAATTGGAACATTTATTTTAGAAATATACGTACAATTACATGTATATATTTTAAATCCAAAATTTTTACGAAAATGGTATTTAAACGTTGAATAAAATGTGTACAGTTGTACATACCTCACATACAATAGATGTTTGGGTGAGTTTAAATAAAAGATAGAAACTGAAATAATAAACACATTTTCAGTTTTCTCATTACAGTTATACAATTTCACATTAGGTTCAGTTAATAATAATATTAATATCAATTATGTATTCATTATATACTTATAAAACTCTTTTAAAAATTGATGAAAATATTAGTGTGGAATTGTCTCGAAATTTTTCCAGTAGGAGTTAATATTTTCAATATTTGCATGGCATGTAAATTGTTTATACTCTATGTTTTATTTAGTTTCGATTTAAATAGAATTTAAGCACAATTTCGTTTACTAACATTTTCTCTTTTATAAACAGCGATGATTATTAATGATCAAGACAAACAAGTATGATTGAACTAGTATAGCTCCCTAAACTCTCAAAATATGAATACTATATTCATAGATCTATCATTACGCTACTGTACACTTATGCATGCATCAAAACATTCACCACTGATTTCCCGATCACAATGTCGCTCGACTAATTCGTGTAATCGATTGTTCCACTGCATCATCGAAACTTCCGCTAAACAGTATAAATTATAAATACGTATTTTCAGAACGTCATAAACTGCGTAGACTATCGTAAAGGATTTTCTCCCATTTTCAGAGCTTTCTCAGAAAAATTCAAGTAATTTGTGACATTTTATATAAAATGTCATAATACATGTTATACAACCATCGTGAAAACTGTCAACCCTGTTTTATTTTGTATTACATAATACTGATGTATTGTATAATGATATAGTAATGTAGCATTACAAATTTAATTTTGTACAGGTCAATAATCAAATATCAAAACTACGTTGTCTCTTATTTCTACCTTATTTCATAATTACACTATTTTCTCTAAAGTTAGTAATATTTTTATTTCATTTTTATCACATCAAATCATTTAGACAATGTGAAACGGTTTTTCTTAGCTCTAGTTTCCTCAAAATTCAGTACTAAAATGATAATTTGCAAGAAGAGGTTAATCTTGTGCCAATTCGTGATAAAAACATCATTTAAGAGAACATGATTTTATTGAATTTATTAGTTCATAGCTCAAGGTCTAGCGGCTTCAAAAAATGGTAATCAGATGGACCAACCAGGTGAATAAGCAGCATAACGGGAGAAATTCCCAACTCAATGGGAAGGTAACACCGTTTGTCAATATAAGCTACATTATGGATTAAAATTGACTGACGTTTACTTTAACCAGTTAGCTGTTGCGGCCTCTTTGATAAGTGTGTACCTAAAATGTGCGGCAAAAAGTAAGCGTACTACTTTGTGCACACTGTATACAGTTTTTTCATAATAATTATTTATATTTTCGTATTTGTGCGTTTTATTTCGTCTTGGCCTCCAAATATTCAAAACATTTTGAAATTTAAGAATATATTTTAGTTTTCACTAAAATTGCAATGTAAACATCAGATTGTAGCTACTTTTTACGCATGACGAGTATATTCAAGAACAACGAGAAACTATGCCATTTCTTCATGACGAGAATACTCGTTAAAAACAGCTAACTGGTTAATCATGAAATGGCCATTTTCACTATACTTTATCCAGCGATTTCATAAGGTAATGTATAGGAATTTCAATAAAAGGTGGTATTTATTAATTGTAGTGATGAACGGTGTATAACTGTAAAAGAGCGACATGAAGTTATGTGGAAAAAACTTGTCTTCCCCGAACAGGAGAGAGTACAATTTCCGTGGCCCCTCGTGTTGAGGTTATATTTTTGTTCTTGGTGTTATTTCAAGAAAAAATGTATATATAATATGGTCTCAAATTGGCCTGGTTTAGCCAGTAAAGTAGATTTCCTGTTTTTTATAAATTTGCAAATATCTCGGTAACTATGCGAAATATGGCAAAATATCAAGAGACCTTTTTTGTAGAAAATTAAATTCCCAACAATGTATGTCATATGACATTTTTTTATCAGCTGCGCAGTTTCCGAGTATATTTATATTTCCGTGAAGTTGCAGAACAACTGCCTCCCTCCCGAAATGATGGTCGGGGAACGTAAAGGCTCCGTTCACAACTGCATATACGATACTCAAGAAATGTATATGTATTAAAACTCAATTAGCAGTGAATATTATTGACGTTTACGTTAGGCTAGGTTAGGTTAGGTTAGGTCTGGGTTAGATCTGAGTTAGGTCTGGGTTATCATTTTAATGTATTTTATAGGAAATTCAATTTCCTACAAAAAAGGTCTGTATATATTTTGCCATACCATCGATTTGACACTATGTTATATATACATTTTTTCTTCAAATAACTCCAAGAAGTCAAATATAACCTCAAAACGAGGGGTCACGGAAATCGTACTCGTGTCCCCGGACAGATTCCAAACCGATCAAATTATCCGCAGTACGCCAGCCAGAAACCAATAATTTCAAATTTCCGTAAAAACCCGAGGTGTGCCATTTTCGTGAACCACTGTATGAAAATTTTAGCACTGCCCTCAAAATTCGAATCAACAAGGTTCAGCTGTATATAGGTTGTACAAAGTTGTATGAACGGGACTTATTTCTCCACCCAACACCCTCAATCGGTCAAATTGCCCACCTTCCCAGACCAAAAACCTACATTTCAAAAGCTCCGCAAAAACCCAAGGTGTGCCATTTACCGTGAGCACGCGTAGCAAAGTGGAGCGGCAGTCGTGGTAGTCATTCACGGAACCTCTCACTCTCTCCCTCTCCCACAAGCTTGACAGCGCGGGAGGGAGAAAGGAGAAAATCGTGAAAAGTTGGCCCGATCGAGTACCGACGAGGGAAAGAGAGGTCGGCGATAGCGAAGGAAGGCCTGACCGGGTAGAGATCGGGAACGGCAAATCCTTTCTTTCTCTTTCCCCTGTGTAGTCCCCGTCTCCGTCTACTCTACGGCAGTCGGTTCACCTGAGAATCGGGGAATGTCCTCGTAGCGAGAGTGGTCGTCAGTGTCTCGGTAGACCTCCATCTGGAGCCTAGCAACTCTTCAGGAAACGATCGCCGGCAAACTCGCGTGCCGCTCGCAGTGTCACGTGCGCTCTCTCGATCATGCTGACGGGTCGCGATACGGAAACCCGGTGCCGATGACACAGAGACTCCCGAAGGTAGAGGAATCACGCTGATCACCGACACACACCGTCTTCCGGGTTTCCCGTGTTTCCGTTTCTATTTGTCCACGTTCACGCGCATCGATTCGATCCGATCCGATTCGATTCGATTCGATACTCGTCGATCCGCGCTGATTCGATTCGATCCCGACCGTGCATACACATGCAACGAGTGTTGCGAACACGTCCCCGAGATCGGCTCGTGGCTTCGGCAAACGATCGCGATCTTTATTCGAGCTACGTCGAACGTATCGGTCTCTCCCGCCCTCTCTCGCTCTCTATGTGCAGTGAAATTCTGGAGAAAATGGTTCGTCGAACGGAACGAATTGAACGAGGCGAATATTCCCCGAGAACGAGAATATGTCGAGCTTCGGGTTTTGTTAGACTTACTCGCCGAGACAGATATTTAATGAGGATACTGTTCGAACTCTCAATTTTTAGTTTTCCGGGATATTCTGGGTGCTTGGGGATGCGACGAGGTTTGCTAGAAGGCAGTTTCTTTGTGGTTTTGTAGTTGGGAATGATTTCTGGAATAGCTTCATCGCGTATCTTTTTGACTTTGTCCTCGGTCATGATTTTTGCTGTAGCTTTGTCGAATTTATTTCTGATGTATTCCTAACAATTGATTTTAGTTCTACCACTTCATCGAAAAATTCCTGTTTTGTAAAGATAAATGCTATTAATACATTCGCATCGAACAGCACATACAGAGTTTCTAGATTTTGTACACCTCTGACTTGAAATAAATCGATGAACATTATATATCGTTCAATTTCTCGTTAGATATGTTACAGTTAGACAAAATAAAAATTTTCTTTGTAAATTACAACAAACTACAGCTAAATAGAAAATTGTTTCTTTCTTTAATAATTATGATACATTAGAAATGATACATTGATATTCTTGAATACATTGAATTTTTACGCTGTTTCAAACTGTATCGTCCAATTTCTATCGTAAATGCATAAAATCCACAGTCTTGTTATAATAGATTTTTTAAAAGTTAGACATATTAATTGGTATAAAGGCCATAGTGACTCTTTGAACATTATGTAAATTTGCAAATGTGTGAGAATTTCCGCGGCATCTGCGTCAAAAATTACCCGGTACAAGTGTTACGGTGTTAAGTGATTTGAGTTGAAATCATTGTTCGTTGATGATCTCACTGTTCTATTGAAAATTTGAAAAGACTTTTGGTACTATGCTAGTGATAGGGTAGTGGTGTTCTTCATTTGAGCAATATAGTTTTATTGATTTTTTAACCGTCACTCAAACACGGTCAATTTAGTATATAATTATTTATTAATTTTAAAGTGTATTCGTCAGTTTCTCGCACTCATTTTGTGCAAATAGATAGCTTAGTACATCTGGACATCTGAAAATGGACTTGATGTATACATTATCAATTAGAGCTTTCGAGCTCATAGTTTTATAAATATTGATACACATAGCATTGAACCCGAATAGTATTCATTGTAATTAGGAATAACTTTCTATAACTGACTTGAATCATCGATCAGCTATCTAAAGTTTCAACAAACGCGAAACATGCGAACAGAATGTTGCAACACGTTAGAAGCAATAGTGTAGAAAGTAGAACAAGGAACGAAATCAGTTTTGTAACACCTCGTCGAAACATGCCTAACAAACTTTTCATGGTAATTAGCAGAAAATACGTATGGTGTTAACCCATGCGCATCATTAGTGCAAGTATGCGCTCAATTTACCCGATGATAATCACCAGAATTCTTATGGTAGACTATGTACATTCTCAGAATACTAATGAACGTGTAAGGTATTATTAGGGATGAAACTGTGAAATCTGATTGTAATGAGAGCGTAATGAACATGTAATTGGCACGAAGACGTACTTAACTTGCTTTGCTTCTTCATGTAATTTTCGTTTATTTAACCATTTCATATTACAATTCTTTTCTTTTACTTGTCATCATCATTCCAACAGACTATTTAATTTTTTACAGATAAATTATAAATTCATTAATGTTATACTGTGACTTTAAGTAGAAACGTAATATGAGAACAAACGTGAAAAGTGAATTACGGAGAGGCAAATAGAAAATAACCTCGTTCATTAACGACATACACCTTAGAAACCATATTTAAAAGATAATCAATATGTTGTAAATAATTCAATCACCAAGTAGTCGCTGATGACCTGAGACGATGATGCGACTCTAAGCCCCCGATAAGATGAAGCTGATAATAGAATTCTGTATAGTAAGATAGAATATTAGAATACCGATTAATGATTTCCTTTTATGTGATAAGAGATAATATTTGGAGTCAATACCTATGATGAAAATAATATTTCAAGATCTATAAGTAGGCGAAAAATCCTCACAAAATAGAATCCTATCTGTAAAATCACATTTATCAGCATTCATGTTCATTTCTCTCAGTGACCAATCAAGTGTTCCAATTGAATTTTGCATGCGTTTACTACTAAATGTAACACGCATTTTAGCCAAAAACGTT
Organism: Sphecodes monilicornis; assembly: GCA_913789915.3. Classification (NCBI taxonomy): domain Eukaryota; kingdom Metazoa; phylum Arthropoda; class Insecta; order Hymenoptera; family Halictidae; genus Sphecodes; species Sphecodes monilicornis. Next base: position 19,503,044 of record OU565285.1, read on the forward strand.
TCTCAAATTTGACCTAAAACTAAATTGGCAGTATCATCTAACAATAAGTTGAAGGTGCAACAGGGCCCGCTCTGGTGGCGGGCAACTCGGACATTTGTCTGGGGCGCCAAAACTTAGGGGCGCCATTTTGGCTTTATTTAAAAAATATATATATTCTTAAGGGGCGGCAATTTGTCTTTTTGTACGTTGTGACGTAACCGCTAGAGCGGGCGCTAGATGCAAAAAGGTCGAACTCTTGATAGGCTTGTATAACGTTATCTATTCAGCATTTTAAGATTCTTTTTGGCTGCAATGCACATCCAGTATGGTATAGGATGCACTAACCATTTGAAGTCCATTAGTATCAACGAAGTCCATTTTTATCGATATCAACTAAATATCAGTCAGATTTAAAACTTGCAATAGAGTCTTCGAAAAATGAACACAAAGTTGGCTTATTTTCTGTGTACCAAACAAAATGGCCGATTTACTATAGATATTTCTGTATTCCAAACAATGATGGGCACTATCCTTGAATGGCTACAGTCACTATCAACCGATGACAACTGTGCAATGTACGGTGCAGGTAATAGCCGGCTCGTTCGATGTTAAACGAAGCATCCGTCTATCCCGCGGAACGTTTGATGACATTACATCAGCGGCCGCGGCCGTGTGTCCGGTGTTCGGAGCGTAACGCGGCCGTGGAGGATATTGTTCAGAACTGTTCAGAACGGCGTGGTCGAAAACCCCGAGTGTGGTCCAGGATTCGCTTGCAAGTTAATCATCGAACGATTCGCCGACCTCCCGGACCTCCCGGATGATGCCGCGGGAACCAGGGACGCTCTAATCGGAGGGAAATAATTTGTTTGGTCAAGCACCGGTTACGGGGGGATCTGATTGGCTGGAGATGATCAATCGGTGTGCGGGATCCGTCGAGGCATTAGGGCCCGTTAGCGCTAGGTTTCATTGCTAATCAATCGACCGTGATTCCTCGTAAACAGGAAGGAAAATCGGTGCCATGAATTTTATTTGATAGCATCGTGAATTTTGTTAGCTTCCTTATCAGCATCGCCCTTGTGATCTAAAACATTTGCAGCTTTTCACTGGGTAACTTGCATTAATATTGATTAATTTCTTCAGAGACGAATTAGACCAATTCTTTGTAAGTAGTGGACTGCGGATTTTTATTTGAAATAAAAATTGTTTGTGTCAATTGCAAGATACAAGAGCTATATAGACTCTTATTTTTTTACTCAATCATTCTAAAGATTTGAAAGTAAGACAACAGTGTTTTTACATTCTTTAAATGTTTCCACTCTTAGATTCGATACACACATTTCTATCATAAATGCAAAAATCCGTAACCTACATTTAACTCACTTAATGATCTATCCATATACATACGAGATTGATTAAAAATTTAATAATAATTCATTCATAATTTTAATAATCCATATATGACTAAGTTATTCCAAGACTGTAACATTAAGAAGTTTGATATTTTTTCATAAAGAAATATTTAACTGTCAAATATTTACAGTCGTTTTTGTGGAAACAGTACAACAGTACAACTGCACCTGTACAGGTCGTTAATTGAAGTCACACCGTTCCAAAGCGCTACCCCGGATGCAGTCGCAACGGCAAAAGCCGCTGAGTTTTTGTCCGATAAATTGACGAAGGTTGCGCAACAACCTTGGTAACTCATGTTAAGCCGCGTTCGGTTTTCAGTTTGCGCGGTGGGTTACCAGGGCTAACTACGTGGTCGCCTTAAAGGTCCCAGTCGACAAAAATCCGTGACAACGTCTAGCCGATCCAGGAACGACCGCACGTTGTAAAACGCTTTAAAGTCTCACGTCTCGCGGTCCCGTTTGAGGAAATTCTTTGCCAATTCAGAAAATTCACCTCACCTTTAATATCTCCGAGTTATTTTAATCGATAGACTTCGTCTCGACATCGATTAAAACTTTAGTCAGAGATTTCCGGTTCTTCCAGTTCGTGGTGTTGAAACGCGAAGGTTGTTTACCTTGTTCAATCCATATCTGAGAGAAATCGATGGACGTTCAAGTTCAATGTGCGCTTCGTCAATTATTTATTCATCTTTCTAAAACATTGTATTTCTTGACACGATTGCTACCGTGGTTACGCATACAGTGACTCCGAAAAATATATGGACACTTAAAAAGAGGATAACTTTTTATATAATCGACCCCACGACTTGCATTCTGTTGGAAAGTTATAATAATTACTAGGTTATTGCATATGAAATGTCCGACTCATAGCAGTATCTTTAAACGAACATAACTTTTCCCTAGATAAAACGTATTGATTAAAGTTAGCAACATGGTAATAATTATATTCTGTAAATAAATTACGAGTTTTTCGATTGTACAACGGTAACATTTGAATATTTTGGTGGTGCATCTTCTTCATTTATGACATTGTCATCTCCATTCTTGAGGTTTTTCTATCATTGACTAACAGCGCGTTCATTTACAACCACATTTTGACTAAATATCAAATTATGTTGTCGTCAATTTATTTATTTTCTCACTCGTATAAAAAGAATGCACGACGATCACACCGACTGATATTGAAATAAACTGTATTTAAAGATAAAGTTGGATATATTAATAAAACTGAAGATAGGACTTAAAAGATTAGCTTCGTACCGTCAAATGATATATGATAATCCGGTAGATTATAGTATTGTTTCATGATTAAAACAGTTCATAACATGTGCATTCTAAAATCGGACATTTCATATGGAACGACCCAATAGTTTATTACACGACGTGATAAAAATGTTGGAAAAATGCAATGGATCGGAAGTGTAATGAAAATAATATAAGTTGTATTTTACAACTTTTTCATGTGAGCCTATATTGAAAATTTAGAAAAAACACGTTTTGTAGATCTGTGTGAATTATAAATATTCTGAAAATTTCATCAAAATTGGTTGGTGCGGAAAAAAAACGACAGGCAGTGAAAGATGTAAGAATCAGTGTCGCCAGATCGGTTAAACCGAGGGGAATACAGTTTACTACCTCTCTGATGACCAGAGTAAATATGTAACACGTTGCGCAGCACGTAACGTGACCAGTCTACGGTCTTAGTGGGGTACGTTGGAGTGTGCTCATGGTAGTGGAATGCAATAGTGGAAGGGGTAAAGGAGGAGAGGAAATAACAACCAGTTTTGGTTGTCTCTGGCATCACTGGCAAGAATCCTTAAATTTATTAAGTACATACAGTCACAGGTCGAAAATCGCGAAATACTGCAATATTTACCATATGAAGCGTTTAAAGCACTTCGCAACGTTGGCCGATTTTTCTGAATTTTTTATGAATATACATTAAAATGTCGTCAAATATAACTTATTATTTTCTCTGCAATTCCAACCAATTGTAATTGTTTCATAATATTGCCACGTCACGTAGTAAACTAATTATTTTAATATCTCCAAACAAATTATAGTATTTAAGAGACGTTATAGTATAAAGTTATAGTATACGCGACGTTCACAATCTCCAAATTTACTCGAAGATAATGAAAATAATTTTGTACACATTCCTATTTAACCCTAATTAAGTAATATTTTTTAAAAATGACGACAGAAACACGATCTGTCAAATGTTTCAACCCAGAAATTCGAAATCATATATAACTATTTAATTTCATGCGTCCTGTACCTTTGTAATGTATTTTCATAAACATATTTTCCTTGTTAACGAGCTGTTCCGGCTGATAAATTAGTTACTTAAAGCTAAAGTCGTAGCACGCAGTATAATGTTTAGAGACTCCACAAATTTCTTCAGTTGGATTTGTATCTATATATTGTAAAGGAGGTGCGTTGCATTTACTAAAACGCTTTAACAGTGTAGGTAGGCAGCGAAACAAACAGTGCTATCAACGTATTAATTTAATAATTCAACGAGATAAGCAGCTACAGTAAAAATTCGATTAGTGTGCTGATTTTCATTCCAAAACTTTTGCTAGACGGTCACCAGAGATGTATAAAAAAATCTAACGCGAAGATTTTTTATGGGTTATCCAGAAAGTAAGAAATAATTGTTTATTGCTCCGTTGTTCTTAGTTACAGTACTTTCTATATTCAATACTAGCCAAAATTCATTTATATTACGTTCATCTATTTTATTTCACTAATATGCTTTTTGATATTCCTTGCACGAATAAAAATTTCGGACACAGTTACCTTTCAGTTATATAGTTGCGCAAAAATGTCTTTAAAAATTGTAGTTATTATAACTAAAACAGACTGTACACAAAATATTAAATTAATTCAATAATATTATACCGTGAAGTAATAAGTATCCTAATATGTTTAATATTGCGAAATGGTTTTTAATGTACACAGCACTGTTTTCTTTATTTTGCAATTAGCTAAGAACCAATATACATAGTATTCTAAAGTTATGTACCAAATAAATACAATTTTTTAAAGAATTCACCAAGTTTCGCGTTGCTCTACACATTTTTATGCAGCTTTGCGCTCAATACCAGTGCAAAAATTCTTTTGTTCTTAACGTCAGCTGACTGGAAAATTATGTACACAGATGCATAATTTAGCTGTTAGAACGTGCAACGCAAGAATCATTTCGCAAAATTACCAAACAAACAATACGCGAATATAATTATAGGAGTGCAACCGCTTATTCCGGTATCGTATCCAAATAATTCCGATCTCGATTCCTGCGAAATATCGGAGTTTCCTCGAGCGCGCACGTGTTCCGTTCGCGAGTTCCGTTGCCGTTCGATTCGCCGACAGATTGTTCCGTTTCAGTGTTGTCGTCGTTCGCGCGAAGGTGTATTCCAGCTGTGAGGGGCACGTTGTGGAATTTTAAGTGACGTTCGCAGTGTCTCTGGTGCGAAACAATCTGATGTGTAACGTCTGTGGTTGCTGAACATCTGAACAGGAAAGAAAGACGGAAGAATTGGCTGCTGCGAATTGAAGAAACGGTGAGTCGAAAGATCAAGTTTAACAGGGGTTCGAGCCTCGCAAAATTTTGCATGGATGTCCAACGTTAAAAGTTGCCATTGTACTCCTCAAAACGGCAACGTTTCTTTGCCACCAGGTCGTTTAGCAATTATCAACTATATTATTTTGGATATATAAATAATTATATATATTTTGGAACATTTTTGAAGATAAAACCAGGACTTGAGTAAAAATGTTAATTTTAAATTTAAATAATTTCTTTCTTGTTTTAAGTTAATTATGTACCACAACATATTCGGGTCATCCCTGACACAGTTGTTGGGCAAATTTGTAACAGTTTGCAAAGCTACATTATTTTAAAGAACCTACTACAGCTTTTCAACCAATTAAAACTCTGAAAACATACATTAGAAGACGTTTGAAGATAAATTGAACTATTTATAATGTTTAATTTATTTATCATACGGCAGAAGTTGAAGAATCTAAACACGCATATGTGTCATCCTGTACGCAAGTGTTAACAGTTCAATTTTGTTGTAAGTTCAGATTTAAGAGTTATTTTATATTTGATTGTTAAAAGTTGTAAAAGGTCGTACTTTTGGACAAACGTTAGTTACATAGATTGACCATAAATGTTAGGAATTTGTTGTAAATCAGTATCAGTTAAGGAATTAAAAGTTGAATAAATATAGAACCGGAAACATATTGTAATTTTCATGAAATTATTGATTCTTGAGATTTCGTGACAATCGATCACAGAGTCGTATTGTTTTCGAAAAACACGTTATATATTTGGGACTCTGCCATATATTTCATAAAAACGCTCTACTTTATTGCGTATTGAATTGCCAGCTCCTAAATTTTGTCTATAATACATTGCGATTGAACATGCTACAAAATTCGATTTTTAAAGTCGTCAAAATTACGAGATGCCTGAAGTGACTAAATCAAACGTAATCAGGAAAACAGTCGTAATACCCGGTTAAAGCACCGTCCGTTTGATATTGACTTGCTAAATAGGAACTGGGTGAACTTGCTTCAGCTGATTTTGATATACCAATGGAACTTACTGATCATGAATTCTCTTGGGAGATTGAAACAAGTTTGCAACTAATAGATTTTGACTTTGAGAGACTTCAGTTTGTTGGGGAATAACTTACCCTAATTTCATAGCCACAAACATTATTAAAGTAATTCGTCACATTGGGGAAAGATTAGTCGAGACTTTAAAGCGAATTGAATGAAACGCTGCGTAATTAGATTTTCTACCACTCCTTTGTGCTCAAGAACATGTTAGATCAGGCAATTCCAACCAGTAGCTCCGGAGCTATTCGAGGCACCTTCTCCACTTAGGTTCTTCCCCCACTCTGAGACTTCATCATAATAATATATAGTAGTGGGAAGTTCCCACTACGCGAGCCACGTGGCGCGCGCAGCACTCACTAACTTTACGGCTGTACTTAGTAGTGGGATGAAGTTCGATGGTGGGGACCTTGCAGTTCTCGGAGGGGAGTACGTTGGAACTCCCTATGTTAGATATTTCTGTTATTCTACGCTAGTGAGAAATTGCAAATTATCGCATCTTATGCAGATGGATTTGTTTCAACAGTTTTCAAAAATCATTTTGTCTTTCCTCAATTATGCTTCAACCCTAGTATGAACTTCTTCGGAATATTCAAAATGATATTCGACTTAATATATCCTATTTTAGTAATTTTATTGTACGATATTGACAATTGATAAGTGAATCAGAAAACAGTGCAGAATTTTAATCGAATTCCCTTCACTAACAATAAGTTTAACCCTTGTGTAGCCAACCAGGTACCCGGGTAGACATTTCCATATTTCCTTTAGAAATTTTTTAATGTTCCTGACAAAATATTGCAAAAAACCTCCGAATCCCCATTCTTTGTACAATTTCACGTAGATTAACGTTCAGTGAAAAAAAATATTAGTAAAATTATCGCTACCATGGTTGGCTACACACGGGTTAAAATGATTTCCGGTCTCTGAAAATGATTTTTAAAGATATCTCTGATATTTATCTGAAGTGATAGATATCTCTGAAGTTTATCTGCTGTTTTATGCTTTATTTGGCAAGTAGTCTATTATTAGGATTCTGAATGATTGTATTATTGTATGTATATCATAGTAAAGCTTAAAAATATTTTTTAAAATAATAATCTAAAAGAATGTCATTACTGGTCGAGTTGGTTCACGATTAAAACTATCAGTGTATGGCGGCGGGAAAGTGAGTGAGAGGAGGAAAAAGGAGAAGGAAGCGTTTCGTCCTAGGCCCGCTAGAGGACTCATCAGTAAGGCTATCTAGCGGACCCGTGCTTTAGACGCGGGATGTCGTAAGCACAGTTTAGGACGGTATATGTACAAACAGAGGAAGATTCAGGTAGTAGCGGGAAAGGTGTTGTCGCAATGTCCCTCTGTTGACGAGCATAGGAAGTAGCCGCCACAAGTGCTATTGAAAAATTTATTAGTCAATCCGGTTATACGTTAATAAAAAATATTCAGACACTATTAATTATTCTAGATTGGTAAAGTATATATCAGTTACTCGTAAAAAAATATTAACCTACTAAAATTCATTTATTATTTGTAATGTAGAGTTTAAACAATAATTATAGTGAAAAATACAAATACACAAAAAATATATAACTGCTAATCGTAATAAAAACGTCAAGCTCCTGAAACTCTTCTATTATTTCTAATTAACTGCATATCGTTTATAGCCTCTAGGCAATATCAATTGTAACTCCCATTTTTATATATTTCTACTCTAGCTTGTTGTTAATCACAATTTCCAAATCACTTTTTAGTTATCTATATTTCTATAAATAAATATCTTTGATACTTAAAAGACATGTGGATGTTGTGTCATATATTTTTAACAGATATTTGTCCTTATACGAAACCCACGGTTAAGAGTGCTAACAAAGATTATTAAAGGGAGTTCCAATTTATAGAAACAAACGTTACTCAGCTGCGTGAAACATCCACACGTGACTTTCAAGATTTTCTTCCATACATCTAAAATAGATTACGATCCCTTAACTCCTTGGTCTCCGACAACGACTGAGACTCGTGGTAAGAAATTTGGGCCAAAAACAATTAGGACGAGCCTGGCTTGTGGTACTTCGTTCGGGCCAAACGTGAACAACGCAAGCCTGGCTCGTGGTGCTTCATTCGTCAGAAACGTATACAACACTAACACGAAGATTACTAATTTTCTACGCGTTTTCTCAAAACATTATTAATTTACAAATTCTTACTGTTACATTATCCACTTTCAAATTATAAATCATTTTTGTTCACCGATGAATTGATCATAATTACTTCCCAGACATCTTAAAAGTATTAGTTGTGCCCAAACGTGTTTATTATTTCACAATTCCTTTCGTTGCGCCGAAATATACATGTCACAAGATGCATACACTTTGCGCAATTTCGAGCACACGGCTAAACAGCTAAATAGCTCGACGCGTGACCGACCTTCTTGTTTATTATGTCCCGATCAATCGGGAGTTAGCGGGTACGACAAGGGGTTAAAGTCGTTTTACAAAAGAACGGTTGACTTGAGATCGAAAATACTTGTGAAACTTTTGATTCTCGCGATGAGTATTATACAATGTAATCAAAAAATTTGATTTTGGAAAAAGGGGTGAAGGGCAATTTTGTAGTCCATTACTTTAACAGATATCTATAATTTTTATACACCCTGTACAACCTGGATTTTCCGGTTTCGTCAATTTTCGGTCCCGTTTCGTGCAACGAGCGAGGTGTTACTGTAAACTTATCCGCTGATATCCCCCCGAAGGAATAAATGGCGCGCCGATACCACGTTTAAATCGAGGACAGACCATCGAACGAATTTACCGAACATTTGCCTGCTAATTCACCTATGCAACCGATGTAATCCGGTTATGTTGCTGAAACCGCAGGAATGTGTGGGTACGTACCTACGCGGCTAATAGAACCTCTCCTATCCACCGAGGCCACGTGTTTGTGTGTATCCGCCGCCTGCGTTCACGTGTGCCGGTCGGCTCGGTGGTATGCAAGCAGAGACCACGGACAAAAGGGTGAGAAAGAAGAGGAAGTGGGTCACCATGATCTCTGCGAATCGTGATCTCCCCACCCATCGCGAGATCCCATTCGCAATTTAACTTTTCTTAACCCTGGACTCCGTCGATCCGGCCGTCCCCCGTGAAACTCTGTAAACAAAGCGACAAAACAACATGTTCAGTTACTACGCCACGTGCACAAGTTAACTGAACTTTAAAGTTTAACTATTTCTGTGTAACGTATAGTAGAACTTTATGTGAACTAATTGCGAGAAGAAGTTGTTCGCATTACAAGACCGCAAAATTGAACCAATGTACAGTGGACCACGAAAGTATTCGAACGATTTCAAATGAAATCTTTCAGGCTTTAAAAAATGTACTCATCTCACGAAGTCCATAATGCTTTTATTCCAATAGTAACTTGTAAGTGTCGTGATTGTACATGTAAATTTTGAAGACGATACACTAATGTCTACAATAGTTATTAAATATTTCTTGGAAACATCGACGATATGACATAAAAGCATTCGAACGACTACACATTTTTCATACGAAATTTGAATACTTCGTTGGTCTACCATGAGTACTGATTACATCTTGCAGACGCAGTTGTGTACTATTCATCAAATTTTCAGTGATATTGTTTTCAACACTGTTCCAAATTTCCAGAATTTGGTTTTACCACGCTTCTTTTGAGTTTGTCATGTATTTGAATAATCATTCTCCAATATCTGCCCATAAATGCTCGGCAGATTTGAGGTCTGGACTTTGAGGGGGTGTTTCCAATGTGTAAGGTACATTGGATTCAATGTGTGCGATACGTGCGATTTTTAAGAATTTTTTCCCGAATAACTATTTTACATATGGTACTAGACGTTTTGGGGATGTAAACAAATTCTCTTGAAGTAGAAGTGTTTCTTTTTTTTAGTTCAATTTTCATATTATTTATTGTATAATAAGCATGTTTCTCGAAATTATGCCCTCTATGAATCCCCCCTTAATTGAGCAAATTTCGTGATTGAATGAGCGAACCATTAAGAAGTAAGCAATCGTATGTTAATAAGAAACAACCGAGCTGTTTGTATAAGCTTGTATTGTTTAACAACATTAAGTACGCACATTATGATAAGAACTTTCCAATCTAGCGACTATATTTTACAGCAATACAAGACGAAAATTAAGAACAAAAAATTGCACATCGTTAACATTGTGCAGTAATTGAAAAAGGCTGGTAGCGGGTTGCGGTTGTTGCGAAAAGGTTAAATAACGAGATCGCGATATCTTTTTACTATCGTTCCGTTCACACGATATTCCATTGATCGTTCGCAAAATTTACCGGGCAAATTCAATCCTAGTTTCGCTTGTTTGCCGCTGTTAAACATTTACGGGAGGCCCGGTTCGGCGTAGATTTTTTAACCAATTTATCCTACGACAAACACAATCACCGTGTGCACTCGTCGGAATCGCATAAATTTGATCGGGAACCCGACTGACCGGTATTTTTCGGATTTACAATTATCGACGTTCGAAACTAATATTTTCGTATTACATAGAACATTCGGTCTGACGCTTGACAGCTGCGGCCATCGCTACCTTCAAACGTTTTTAATCTCGTTATTAATTTATGTTAGTAATTTCGTTGTGCTCGATTCGCCCTCCAATGCGAGTGGTTAAAGTTGACGGAAACGTGTACTTGAATGAAATGTCGCTAAATCAGAGTTGAATGACGGAATTAAATTATATACAGACTTGTATGAACTCTTGACTGAAAATTCTTGTGTTGAAAATGACAGAAGGAATAATATAATTCCAAATAGTGAACTACATGCTTTGAAACATTTAAAACGATGCTGTCATACTGACTCGTTAATTTTCCTTTAAAATGAATTTATTTAAAATGAATTTGAAATATATAGTTAAATATATGCAACGATTTGTTAATCCCCAAACTTTTGCAACTTCGAGCGATTTTATATTTTGATAAAAGATACAAATCTGTATACTTCATGAAATGCAATCTTCATTTAAATTTTTTGTAGCTTTTTTTCCATTTCTTTAAGAGTTCCATTTCTTAACAAGCGGTTTAAAATAAGTTTTACTTACAATTTGTTGCGCTTTCATTTATAAATAGTCTCAGTCTGGCCATAATGAATCAGAAACTTCGTCATTACATACTAAAACATTATACTTGTAAATTAGAATTATTAATTCCATTATGTTCATTCTATTCCAGCAATCCATGTCATGAATACACTTCTGGCTTCTAGACAAAATAAAAATTGTCTGTTGATTGCCTATCAAATTGTCATACTTGAAAAAGTAAATTTTTCATAGTATAGTTACTTAAACCGCAGTTCATCAGGATTTCTACGAACTATTCGAAGAGTTCCAAAAGAAATCACTGTGATAAGTAGCCTGCCGATTTTATGCATTCATGCTAAAAATGAGTAGCTGCAACTTGAAACAAAGAAAATATTAAAAGAATTGAAGTGTCTATACATTACTTTCAATTGCCTAAATCAGGTAGTTCCAACCAGTCGCTCCAGAACTATACGAGGCACCTTCCCCGCTTAGATGCTTCTCCCACTCTTAGACTTCATCATTATAATGTATAATAGTTTGAAGCTCCCACCACGAGAGCCACGCGGCGCGCGCAGCACTCAGTAACTCTACGGCTGTACGCAGTAGTGGGAAGAGGTTCGATGGTGGGGACTTTGCAGTTCTCGGAGGGGAATACTTTGGAACTCCCTGGCCTAAATTATTATTAGTCTTCTTTATTACAGAAAGAAATACATTCCTAAGTAGTTTCTGGTCCGTACAACAGATGCAAAACATTTTTATTATGTATAAAGATCTGCAGTCTAGTGATAAGCATCAACTCCACAGTTTTCTTTAGATTGACTAAGTTACTTTAATTTTGTATGACTATTAGGTGGTGCTTGTTTTAATTCAAAACCGTCAATTTCATCTATTGTAAATGCAAATGAAAAGAGTGTTTAGCGAAGAAACAATGCCAATAAATAAGCCGTTGTTTTTGAAAGTGTTATAAGTCCATTTCTCCATACATCAAGATATTTAATGGATTGCGTTTTAAGCCATTAGCTAGTATCCGCAGTAAAAACTTTATGGGCAGTGCACACTGAAGTCGTAATAATTAATCATTAATGCGATCAGAAATTTGTTTCAATTATCATTATTATGAATAGACTTTTTCCACTTTCTACAAAAACATTCCTGAATTAACATTTTACAGTTTAACTTCTTTTAATTAATTTATTAGAATATTGTACACTATTGACTGTGCGATTAAAAATAGACGAAGAGGATATCTATGCCTGACTAAAACTACCATTAACTCATTTTTTCCAAAAATGGACTTATACCATTTTCAAAAACAATGAAACGTATGAAATAGGTTCGAAAACGTAAGTCTTATGGGTGCGTGTGGCCCAGCGAAATTTGCATTCGCCGATAATCGCAACGCATTTGCTCGTTACCGAGTACCCGATAGCGTTAACGAGGTTGTCGCAGGTTCACGCACGTCGTGTCTAAGTAAATTGGCAGGCAAACGTTCGGCAGGCCCCGGCAAACCGGCCAATTCGATTGCGGGGGAAGCAAGAATCGATAATCGAGTCGGGGCACGGATCGACTGTGTCCTGCTTCTGATTTTTCTACACCTTCCCCCCCCCCCCTGCGGCTTCGGCCACTTGCACCACTCTCTGATGCACCAGAGAAATTTTAATATAGCGAAACATTGCATAAGTACGAAGACACTAACAAATTTTAAAACACTGAACCTGAACATCAATCTGTTCCAAGTTCTTCAAATTTTGTCAAAATAAATGAAACGATTTTAACCATTTTAACCAGACAAATGCGGACATCATAGCAATACAAAAATGATTCTTCTCAAATAACATTTACCAAATTTTCAATAAACGCGGCCTCTTTTTCTTAACTTTTTCAACTGGGGACGACAAGTTAATTCGTCATTTGTGTTCTCTGTCACCTGTAGAAAATTTGTCATTCTCTTCTTAATGTAACAAATAATTCTTCTAGTTTATTGTATCATGTATATTTATTGTACGATATCATGATATCCACATTAGTATAAACTATGTTGACTTTACGTTGATCGTAACAAAATTTTTATATCAATGTTAAATTTGAATAGGTTACGTCTCCTTAAATGTTCATCACTCAGGTATAAGGTTAATTTTATTTAGGGTGGCATGTCCAGCGAATGTGCTCCTCCTAGAAAGTGAGCATAATTCGTATTCAACGAAAAAATAAGTAATTTGTTTGTAACTCTGTTCATTTATTAGAAACTTTGTTTTTCCTATTTGCAGTTTATTTTAATATGGTCGCATTAACAGCGAGGACATTAGTGACCACATGGTTTACAATTTACAATTTGTTATAATATATTTAACATGTACAATAGTTTGTAACAGGTTATGGTTAATATTGGCATTTTAATGAGAAACAATAGCATACGTTTATAGCAGTTCATATGTATATATCGATGAATTTGAAGAAGAGGGGAACGTTCCTGATGTTGGCTTCTTTTAGATTCGACTTCAGGTCATTTTCAATAGAGAATCTTGATCGTTCCGATGTTCATTCTTTGGCCAATTGTCCCATTTTTCATGTAACCTTATGCAGTATTTTTAATACAATACAAGCTAGGATATACTACATGTATAATATGTAAGGTTAGAAATAACTGTTAACTGATGATAAGAGATATAAGGAAAGAGACACGAGGAAAAATGTACAAATTGGAAGTCAGCTACCATAACCAGAATATGTGTTAGTATATAAGGACAAGTTTGTATTGGGCAAATAGAGCTGAGGCTCTCCAACGCCATCTTTATGTATATAAAGTAAAGAATGAACAACAACCATCTAATACAGACAGCGCCGCCAGATCCACCCAAAACTGGGTAGATTTTCCTGTCCTCCTTTTCCCCTTCCACTACCATGAGCACACTCTAACGTCCCCCATTAAGACCGTAGACTGGTCACGTGACCTAGTATATTTCTCTGCTCATGAGAGAGGTGGTAAACTGTATTCCCCTAGATTTAACCGATCTGGCGACACTGAATACAGGTAGAATTCTGTTCTGAAATGGAACATTTCAGCAATAATATAACCTTATCATAGAAATAGCACTCAGGCATTTAAATTAGAACTTGCGCATTTTAATTTCAACAGGCCGCTGAGTGGGTCGACCCAAAATCGACAAAGCAAGAATAGTCCAATGACAAAACATTTTTTTAATTATTTCTTTATAAAACTTTTACCATCATATTTATGACATTTCTCTAATTAAAATGAAGCCAAACATGTCATACTTCGGAGCATATTTGCCTGTTTCATTTTCAATTTAAGAGAACCTCAACTATCCGAAACGTTATCTGAATTCTCCATTATTTGACTATGTGCTTCACATGTAAACAGTTGTATCTAAAGCAATATATATACAACACGATTCATTGTATAAATCAGTGAAGATTTAATCTAAGATTGCTCTATTATGCGAAAACTCATATTCTACTAACTAGTTCGAATAATCGAGGTTCCACGGTATCGTGGATTAAACAGGTAAATATGATCCAAACTGCGTTGTGTTCGGTATCATTTTATCCAGAAAAATGTCACGAATGTGTTTGTAAAATTTTCATAGAAAGATTGTGACACGTTTCAATAATTTCGTGGGACGTAATATGTCCTATCGTGTTGTGGGAGTCGCTGTCGTTGCTATTACAGGACAATAGCGGCTAAGGGGTTAACTTTTTCGATATATTTGAGCTTACTGAGTGTATTTTCGTAATTGTATTCCAATCTAGACGAAGAAAGCGAGTCTCAAGTTTGCTGGGGTTGGTTAACTCGAAGTTAACTATGTTCCACGCGAAGGCTGGTTAAATCCGCCACAACGCATGGAGTGCGCGCCAGAGCCATTAAGACGCCAGAACTTGAAAGTCCGCTTCTGAGTATCCGGGAGGCAATTTGCACTCTTGGATAATCTTGATACGATGTTCCAACATTAACAATTCTGTCAGATTGCTGTTTGAAATTCGCCCGTCCGGGTGACCTGACGTACGCGCATTGTCTAACATCATAAAAGTCATGGGTTATACAACCCCTTTAAATGCTGTTCTAGAACAATGGATACACCTCGCATGCCAAAATGATTCTTTGTTATTGCAGGATACCTATTTCGAACAGTTGCATTTTCCGGAGAAATAGAATCTCACGAGTCTCAAATAGTAAATGTGAGATCTTGAACCACTTATAGATAAAACTAAAAAATATTTTGTTATCACATTTCTCTGCATACATTCGTTTGTGATTTAATAAAATCCACAAAAAATTGTTCACAATCCTCTTATAAGTCTCTTAACACATTTGATTCGAGTATACTCGTCATAAAAAGGTGGCAATTTTCTAGTTTAATAACAAGTATACTGGGCATATGGTCATATATGAAAAAAGTTGCACTTGCTATTAAATAAAATTTAAGAAAATGAAAGCAGAAAAATAATACTTAAAAATAATTAGGCACACAAGCGCACGTTCTTACAATGATGCAAAACAATTAACAGGTTAACATATGTAGGGTTTTCTAAAATATAATTCATTATTCAAATAGTTTTTAAGATATCAATCATCCTAGTCATCACCTGGTTAATGTATGTACATTATCAAGATTATTAATCTAATACATATTAACACAACTCACGACTCGTAAGTGTAAGTAGTTCCCATTGTTTTGTGAAGTTACGCACGTTATAAAGTGCGTTCTACAATAGTTATTATTAGACTGCGGATCTTCATGCATTTATGGTTTCTGAAAATTTCCAAAAAATGCAAGGATATAAAATTCAACAGATCATAGTACGATTATAATTAATTATAATTCTACAAAGGCCACTAACACCGAAACGAAAATTCTATTTGATTCTACTTTTTCAAAATTTGCCTACAAAAATTGCAAATTGCATAAACATCCGCAGTGTATTTATTATTAGGTCAGTAGACTATAGCTATTCAAAATTTAACTAGCTCAACTAGTGTCAGTTTTCAAATATCTGAGTGAATTAAGAAATGTCTATTCCTAACTTTATAAACATATATAATTCTATTTGATTCTACTTTTTTAAAATTTGCCTACAAAAATTGCAAATTGCATAAACATCCGCAGTCTACTTATTATTAACACAATAGACTTCAGCTATTCAAAATTTAACTAGCACAACTAGAGTTATTTTTCAAACATCTGGATGAATTAAAAAATGTCTGTTCCTAACTTTATAAACATATCGCAAAATTACATTCATATTGAAATTCAATTGCCACGGAGAAGCAGTAGCAATTATTATAATTTGTAAAACTAATGTTACCCTTCGTTGATCTTTCTTCCACGAAATAATAAGCGCAGTCTTCTAAATATTCTCGAACGACGTGTAACACGAACTCGCAACACGAGCTCGCAACAGGAATAATTCTAGAATGACTCAGGAACTTGAGGGTACCGTGGCAAACCACGAAACACTGAAATAATTGCCGCTGCCGCATTATATCCGTCACTTAAGTCATCATTACATCACGTTCCGTGTCGTTTTGCGGGTGCAGATCGTGCCATTTCCTTGATATTATTCCGACCTCATTTCCCTCCGTTCACTTTCTGATTTGTCCAATCGTTAAGCGACTGCAACCACTAGATTCCGTGATATCCATTGGATGTCGTGACTATATTACTTTATTCTTCACAAACTCATTGTATGAACAATTTTTCCGCGATTGAATCTAACATTGACTTAATGATCGAAGCTTAACATTCACAACAACCTGTTAAACCTTAATATATGACTATTTTTGGTCGTTTTATTAGTCCTTGTCTATCCTTTGTCGTTTTATTAGTCTTAGTCTATCCTAACTCCGAAAAGATTAGAATTTTTTTTATTTAGCACCTTGAATCCCTCATGTGATTCATTTTGGCTGAAAAGAAAATAGAAATTGGACTTTAAACAAGAATTTTTCTAAGTATGCTCGTTAAAGTATTCGCCGGACGTTCAGAATGCTCGAAGAATGCTTACACGATTTTATAAATATGAACAAATGCTACGTTCGCCGGAAGATCAGCTCAATACATGATTTTGACGTACGACGAATACGGAATAATTCATAATTACTGAAAATATGGAATATTAAAAACATTCGCTCGCATTCGTCATTTAAACGAGCACGAATTTGTTGAAGTGGGGGCGAACGAGCATACGTTTGTATGGTCCAAACACACCATAAAATTGAAAGTGTTTTAAGGTAATACATGGCCGAATTTGTTTCTCATTTCTGTTCCATAAAATTGTTAAAAAAATCGTAAATCAATTTTTAGAGGGCCGTTGTAAAGAAGAAATATCAATTTTCAAATCTGCGGTAATTCTTGACATGAAAAAAATTTTCCAATGATTTCGTAAGTGTTTTACCCGCTAGATAATGCAGAAACGTCTCGGGCAAAACTGAACGAAAATCAGGATTTTCAGATTTAAACCGGGCTTATTGCCGCGTGATTCTTTGTTACGGAATTGTAAATGTAGCGTGTCTATACTTTTTGGAACCATGGTAAAATTTATTTAAAAGTTTATATTGTACAAAGAAAGATAATTCACAGCTACTATGGGTAGAGTTATATTTAAACTGCGAATATTCAAGTAAAATGAAACTGGTCTGCATCGATTGTTGAAAGCAAGACTTAAATCGTAATGATTTTATTTTTTGTTAATAATCTTGTTAAGAAGAAAACAGCGTCACAATATTCTAAAATCCGTTTGTTTCTACAAGTTTGTGTTTCACCTATTCGTGTTTGTCATAAATGCATAAAATCCGTAGTCTAGTCGTATCGGTGGGATACAAAATGACGGCTCAAGGAGGTAAATTTTATAAATTTCGGATACAATTTTTTTATTGGAGCACGTCCAATTAATTTGGATACGGGTGGCTCGGGCGTAACAGAAAAAGTACGAACCTAAAATTCGGCAATCGAGGGAATCCCGACGTGAACAAAAGGAAATGACCGTTGGTGGGCATTAGAAAGCATTAACGATCGCATACACCGCGATCGGTCGTAACGTAGGCGCAATTAAACACTGCAGCCCGCATACATTCCGGCTCATGCATGCATGCATACGGTTACACGTCGATTGTGGAGCAATTACCGATCCGGCATTCGTTGTTTCCACGATCGAGGTGACGTTCTGGGGGTAACTACCCCTACGCGTGCAGGCGTTCAAGCGCGCAACGACCGACTGGAATTTTTACCCTCCACACCGCAAACACACCGGGCTGAATTTTTCAGCGACTTGCATTTGCGTTTCGATATTGAATCGTTGTCGGCTGTGCCAGAAAATCAATTTCAATTTATCTCGAAATCTTTTTATGAGCCCATCATGTGCACGCATTTCACGCTCCCGGAGGATTTCATACGAGTGTCAGATTTTCTGTAATTTGTTTCTGAGTTGCGTGTGTGTATGTGTGTGTTTGTGTTTGTGTGTTGGATCAGGTGGGGTGTATAGTCATGGGACTGACTGATTTTCGTACTGTCTGTCAAACAGATCGTTAATATTTTCTTATGTCGGTAATAATTGGAATACTGTTTGACGGATGACGGGCGCGCGTGTCACTTTTGGCTGATTTATTACAGTTTGACCGCTTTCGACGAGATTTTTGGTACGTACCAGGCTTGAGCAATATCGAAATAAATTATTTGAAAAATTATCGTTAAGATAATATATTATCCTATTTGGCTACATGTCATTTGTAATAATCATCTGTTAGTCAGAATTCTATACATTTCATGCACTAAAAAATAATTTTAAATGCCACTGCAGCTAAATTTTCATCATTAAACTACAAAAATTAGTATACCTAAATTTGAGCTGCGTAAGCTGAAATTATTTATTATTTTATTTGAACAATGTTATTGAAATCAAAAATAATTCAAATAAAATATTATTTGAAAATAATCTATCTGATTTTTAAACGCCAAATGAAAATCAGTTTTTTATGTAATTTTTTAAATATAAATAATAAATTATTTAAAATAATATTTAAAGTAATTTATTATTTAAAAAGATTATTGTTAGAAATGTATCCGACCGGTGTGCGTGTGAATGTATGTATGATTTTTTGATATCGACCCTTGTTCTTTCGATCTGCGCCGTAAAGGTTTAACTTTCTGTTCGCTATATATTATAGTATCTCTAGATTAGGATAAAGTTTTTGTTCCGAATAAGCACCACACAGTTCTATCACTATTGTAAATAGTTTCTCGTCAGTTCCTAACAATAAAAACAGCAAATCATAAAGTATTTCTCTCCAAACTCGTATTCTAATAATTATTTATTATCTTACTTCAAATGAAATATGCCCAACCCTGGTACGTACCTAACGTGTATGTAAAGTTAGGCACACGTAGAGTGTTTCGAAGGTAAATTTGGAGAATAGTTGTGGGTTTTGATTATTGTTCTTTTACACATTTAGACCTACCGCATTATATGCATACGATAGAGTTTATAAATACTAATTTATTGATCACTCAAGTTTCATCTCAATTCAGTTATATAAAATTTTGACTTAATCTATTTCAGGTCTAGATGAGTTAAAGCTTACCTAGATATTAAAATTCTAGAAATATTTACATAAATCATTAACGTGTCTATTATTCGATTCTCAGTGTATAACTGTTGAACACTTTGACTACCACGTCAGTCTTGTATGATTGACACAATTTGTTGGCTAGACTTCAACGTTAATTCGTACGGTAATAGATAGAATGAACCAAAACCTCGTTAGCGCCTATGAAGTACAAAGAAGTTCAAATAACAGTCACTGACTTTTTATTGACGGATTCAATTGAAAAATTAATTAAATTTTTTAAGACTTTGGTCGCATTCGCGTGGGTAACGCTCAGCAACATTTCCACTAATGATTACAGTAAGAATGAAGTATCTATTTGGCTCTAGTCAATAAGAAAGACAAGTACAATTTTATATATTTTAGAAACATCAGGGACTTAGGGGCTTGGGATAGCAATTCATTATTTTCTGCTTGTTAAAATTTAAGTGAGAATTGTTTTTTCAATTTAAAAATATTCTTTTTCATTTATCGTATTATATTCAAAACTGGCTCCATAGAGCCAACCAGAAAAATTGAAGATGGTAGGTGTCGCATTCGAGTGGGTAACGCTCAGCAACATTTCCACTAATGATTACAGTAAGAATGAAGTATTTATTTGGATCTAGTCTCTTGCAATTGATGCAGACAATTTTTATTTTCCATAAAAATCCACAGTCTATTTATGAGCATCCGCGTGGCAGTTACCGTGTTAAATGTATGATCGGATCGATAATTAGTAACGACTTTTTCTATTTTTGCCTAAGTTCGCCGCGCTGTCGTTTGTTCCGGCTTGCCTCGCGGATCGAGGATAGTCAACGTTGCAAAATCGTGGGATACCTCGAGATCGAGCGGGCAATTTTTCATGCACGCGATCGCGAACAGCTACCGCCCGGATCCAGTCTCCTCACGAACAAAGGAACACGTGCACACCGTCGATGGGCATTAGAAAGCATTAGCGTCGAGGAGCGAGACAGTTACTCGGCCGGAATAATTAGGCTTCGAATCGCGGACCTCGACGATGTCGCTGGACGACGAAGAAACGAGACATTCTCAATTGAGCGGAGCCAGCGCGTTGCACAGTCTTTTAAAACTGTCATCTGGCCAAGAGAAGTTCCAAATTTCTACCAGTTTTTATCACATGCTTTTCCGTGTTTCGAAATTCCGAAATACCCAAGAGTGTTTAACCTTTTAATTGTGGATGACGAGTTAACTCGTCAGTCGGGTTTGTAATTACCACTTAGAGACACTTCAATTTCTTCTGAATTTAAGGGGAGCTTCTCGTGTACCGTCAGTGAAAACAAGTGATTTTTAAGAATTCGTTTTAGAATAACTATTGAATATATGGCAGTAAGTCTTTTAGGCATATAAACAGATTGTCTTGCAGTGCAAGTGTCTTTTTTAGTTCAATTCTTCTTATTATTTATTATATAATACACAAGGCTTCTCGAAACTATGTGAACATCGGGGACGATACTGATTCATTTCTTTACATATTTCGTAGAGGATTGAACATAAAATTCATACTACACTATATAAACTATACTGTATCTACGTTGATTATGGTAAACTGTGTGTTGTTCCCACTTTACATGTCTTTCGTTACGTCTTCCTAAGAGCTCATAATTGGAAAGTTACGCAGTCAAACGGTTAATTAATCCGGAGACGATGGGCCTTCTTTACGACTACGAAAATTAACGATGCGTTGAATAATTCACAGCTCTGTGTATTCATTTCTTTAAACATTTTTCTGAAGGTACTTCTTGTAGATCCGATAGACGTGTTGCCAATTTGATCAAACAATTATTTCTTTCATTTAAGCACCGGAAATTGAGTAATTTAATGACAATTTTTACACTGTGTTAAAATATTAGGGTGTCTAAAAAATTCCTTTCGTTTTCAACCAATACATACAACGCATATCGAGCATAGTTCTTTAAACAACCAAATGGCGCAGCTATAAAAGTGAAAGTTTCGGAAATAATGAGGCATTAACGAACAGATAATCGCGCTGTTTGTACCTGCTACTTTTTGCTAGCATCATAATGTGAGAAAATTGCGCAAAGCATGTTCAGAACACCCTCATACTTTGTTTCTGTAAATATGGCAATCACGCTAGTTTAGTCCTGTTGCGATTCTCAGTTGAATCATGCATTCGAAATAATGTTAAAAGCAATGGAACCCGTGCATGAGTAGCAATTCTCTTATGCACTTTTTTAAACATGAAACTCGGTTGTCAAATCTGAAAATCTTTGAAAAACGAGGGTATAATTTAGTTAAGAGTAATTACATGATTATCATAATATTACAGAAATAAAAATGTTAATGGGTTGTAAAGGAATCAAAGAACACAGCAGAATTAACACTAGATGTACCACGGCCAATTACGAAATTTTATTCATAATTATTGAGACTATAAAAACGCTTTGACAGTGAATACGTAAATAACATGTTACATGTAAATCGTCGTAGTTTTCGATGAGTGCTTTGAGACATTTTATTTTCTATTGCAGTTGACCTTGCGTGACCTTGAATGACCTTCATTATAGGTCATTGTATTCGTCTTGAAACACACTATTAGAAAGTAAAAGAAACCATACCGTTCCATTTAAAAAAACAGAGTTGACCTTCATATCTCCTTGACGTCTCCGCCTATAAAAAAATCAATGACATCAGATTACGATCTTGGTCTAATGCATTTTCTTCTATCTTCAAAAGCAAGCGAGTTGTTCAGGTAACCCGTTTACAGTGCCCCACCCTGTATAACATCACAGACTATACAGGGTGAGTCCGAAGAAACAGAACATTAGTTGTGTTTGCTTCATTCCTTACAGTCCTCACCTTCGTACTTTTTTTATTTTGAACACTACCAGTCTCACGGAATTTATTTATCACATTGAAGTAAACAGAAACTGATGGACAATTACGATTAGGAAATCGGTTCTTTTACAACCGCACTGCTTCTCTTAAACACTGTCCACTTTCTTCATAAATGAAAATCATATCAATCTTATCTTCCTTCGAGTAACGCATTGTGAAACGTTCATCGATAAACTGATAGATTAGAAGTTTTAGAAACAATGGAAATTTGATAGCAAGAAGATCTTCAGAGTAATTAGTAGTTGATAAATACCGTCTTCCTGTCAACACCGAATCTGTTATTATGTTGTGTATTGCGATACATTTGAATGTAAGCTGCTCAAGGAATATTGAACCTTTTGCGTAACAGAAATAAAGCAAATGAATCTTACACGTTGAATTTTATTTATTCCATTTTTCTGGGTTGAAGGTGATTTGTAGGTCATATTGTGTTACATGGATAGATTCGTTATTTTGTCCGCTGCAACATTACGTTAACGAAGATATATCATTCCATTTAAAAAAACATCGATGACCTTGAGATCTCATAAAAAATGACCTTGAAAATTTTTTCTTTACACCGTTACATGTGGCTCTTCAAACAGTGTAACTTTGTCCTCAGAAGTTTTTTTGTACAACGAGAAGTAACGGAGATATTTAGGTGTTCTGTTTCTTCGGACTCACCCTCTATAGTCGCTAAAAACCAAGAAGTTGGCGTGACTTTAAAAATACCTAAGAAAGTCATTATTTTATACTCTAAAATGACAGAGTACAAAATTTTTCTTTCCACCATTTAAAACCATAGAATTTTCAGTTCATATCTGCAATAGATGCAGAGGAAATAGTTTGCAACACTTCATCAGCTCGTGACAACGTTATCCAATTTCAATTAAACCAGTGAGCAATATTTCCTATTTCCTGCTAATTGCAATTTTCTCAAAAATTGTTTGGTCTTCACGAAGAAAATTAATCGTTTCACATTCTCCTTCAAAATCTTAAGTCGTTCAGTCGACTTTTAAACAAACCATTTGCAAGGGTGTATGGATACATTTTTGAAAATCTGCACGTGCAAAATTCCGTATATTGTATGCTTTAATGACAGATTCAACAGAGGTTGTGGATTTCCGGCCAGATAACGGGTGTTTTGTCCAGAATACTGGCTTTTCGCGACGCGTCCCCGCATCGCGAAGGAACAAGGGGGTTCGGTTGACGTTTCTGCGAGCATTCGCGAATCGGCTCGGCCTGTGTACACAATTTCGTTGAACGGGACACGACTGAAGCGGGGGACGGTTTAACGTTAATTCGCAGTCGCCGGCCGAAATAATTCTGTCGGAACAGCATCGCTTTTGACAATAACGGCGCAGCGGCAGCTCTAAATTGCACCGCTTTTGGAACTAATTGCGAAAACAACCGGAACGTCCTCGCGCGTAATTATGCCGATGGTGAACTGAAATGATTGGACGTAACGAAAATTGCCGAGGAAAAATGAAGAGAGCTGCGGGAGTGGAGGGGTGTGGAAGAGAATGGTACGAGACAGAGCGATTCCGGCAGTAGGGATAGAATCCGAAATGTCCAGACCGTTGTTGGACTTGCTAATGAACGTATTTGCGCGCCGCTAATTAGCGGCGTCGGATTCGACGTATAAAAGCAACGCTAAATTCCCGGGACCCACAAAACTGCCGTCCTTGCCGAGCCCGAGCCACTTTTTATCCTTGTCTCGAGGCCGGAATGTAACAAGAGGATACGTATCGCGAATAGGTTGGATACACACGCTTGTACAACCGTTGGATTAATATCCTGTTTCCGATAGAGTGCTGTTTAAACGGCAGCCTCGTTGCGTTCTCGTTACGACACAATTATGTAAGGTCACCGTGTGGCAGTGAATGCGACCGCGTGGCTTTGCTGTTCCCACGTCGAACACAGAAAAGGATTTCCTTCTCTTTCGGGTGGCTAGGTGAAAATACAATGATGCAAGCGTTAAATGGCATGTCGAGCATTTCCCATCGGGACTCGTGGAATTCTTTATAATTGTTCAACGCTCCTCGTTCCTGTATTGTATATGTACGTAAGCTGACAGCCATGAAAGTACTCGAACGCTTAAAGTGAAACCTTTAACACCATGAACCGGGGATCGAAAGAGTTGCGAAACTGTTTTATAGGTTCTGTTTGAAGCGTGAAACATTTTAAAATACGTTTTCACGAGTTCTGATGAGAATAGATACAAAAGAATACTTGAAAATAAAAGTTTGAGTAGAACTTGTAAAACATAAAAATATTGATTTTTGTTTTGTAACAAGACCAGATACTTCGTCCTCGGTAATAACCCTAAATAGCTTTATAAAACATATTTAAAAATTAGATAATTTTTAAATATCTAAGCATCGTGCGTGGAAATTATGACGCACGCAAGTGTACGAGACGCATAGTACACCGCACAAATAATCGCTAATATAGTATTAACTAATTCAGTATTAATATTTAGTTTGAACAAATTGCATTTTAATCTGAGTTACTTCTGCTAATACCTCCTAGAAGTTAGCCCCACACTTGTTGAAATAAATAATTTCAACAGTTGTGCTGAGTTGTGCTAAGTTTGTGCTACATTGTTCTCGAATAGTATAACAATAATATAAACAATAAGACTAAAAATTGAGAAAAACGATTTTTTTAGTAGCCCCCCACTTTTCGTTTTTTTCTATTTTCTCAATTGTGCTAAGTTGTGCTAGGTTGTGCTAAGATTGTGCTCGAATATTATAACAATAATATAAAAAATAAGACCAAAAATTGAAAAAAACGATTTTTTAGTAGCCCCCCACTTTTCGTTTTTCTCAATTTTTGGTCTTATTTTTTATATTATTGTTATAATATTCGAGCACAATCTTAGCACAACTTAGCACAATTGAGAAAATTGATAAGAACGAAAAGTGGGGGGCTACTAAGAAAAATCGTTTTTCTCAATTTTTAGTCTTATTGTTTATATTATTGTTATACTATTCGAGAACAATGTAGCACAAACTTAGCACAACTCAGCACAACTGTTGAAATTATTTATTTCAACAAGTGTGGGGCTAACTTCTAGGAGGCTCGTTAGAAGACTAGTTTGAGACAATGTTAGAAAATCGAATTATGAAACACCGCGATGACATGGCGCTTCAGTGATTAATGTCAGTCGTTCCTTCGAGAAACGAATCGCGCTGGAATGTAAGTTAGAAAGATAGACGTTGCATTGAAGCTACATAAAACGTCTTTCTTTAATTAATCATTTAACGCGTCCGATAAAACCGCCGGCAATCAAAATAATTAATTGTTCGTTTCACCTACAGCTACAATTTTCGAGAACAGGACGAATCCCGCGATTCAATGGCGTAATCAATAGTGGGCACGTTCGAGTAAAACTCGTAAAAAACTTCCACGTGAGCCCGGACTCTGATTGCGATTCGTTAGCGAATATTGTTCGGCTTAATTAATTACGTGCCGGCTGGTTTATCAGATGTTTCCAGACACCGTTGAATTATATTAACGACTCGGAAGCTGTTCCGAGGATTGATACGATCAATTTAGTGTAGTATAAATCCTTTTTAATGAACCACAAAACAACCGAGAGACATGAAAAACACAAATGCTGTGTACGGTGCAAACATGACCAAGAGTCTGGAAACTATTTCAGGAATATTCATGTTATCGGGATCCGGGCTGGTCACCGTTCTTGTCACAAGCGACAAGAAAGAGAATGAAGTCATGTATAGCTGTTCCGATTCTGAACAACTAGTTTAAACCTGTTCGCCGGTGACAGAACGCGCCTAAGGCTGCATTATTACATCGCGAGTGATAATCACTCGTCAAACTGTGGATGAATGGGCATTCCAACTGGAAAAAACTCGTAGATCAATTTAAGTTGCTCGTAATAAATTTAGATACATGGTTTTTAAAAATACAATATCGTAAAAAGCCATTCTATGTTCTATTATCAACTTTTTAATTCTTCGCATTTGGAATATACCTATTTCACGAGCTGTAATATTAATAACGATAGTAATAGTAATCCTATTTGGTTTGCGAATAGTAAAGTGTGCTATAGATTGGGTAGATAGGTTAGATAAGGTAATTAGTAATAGGAGAAATGGGGAGAAAGGAGAAGTGAATGGAAACGGGTGTACATGCTAAATGTTTAGGTTAAGTTAAATCTGCACATTGTAAAACCGAGTCCGATTCCGAGCCACGAGGCTGAATAAATCAAAATTATTATTATTATCATTATTAATACTATTTGATTATAAAGCAAATCATCAGAGAAAATAAAAATCAATAAATAGCCACAAATCTACAATTTTGAAGTGAAACTTCTTTAGGCGCGTTAGGCGTAAAACCTCGACGCGGTAGGAGTAAAACCGATCTGGCGATGAAACGATGAAACGATGAAACGATGAAACGAAATTCTATTCTATTAGCATATACGGTTGAGGGTTCGGCATTGCTTAATAAAGATTATGATAAAATTCCGATGATACTAAGTGGAGATTTCAACGTGAACTTTGCATCGTAACAATCAAAATTATTAACAGAATTTTTTGGAAGTAAATTAAGATTGGAAATGGTAAATAATCCTAATGAAGCGAAAACAAGATCACGAACAACTCTCGATGCAGTATTTGCAAGACATTTAGACAAAATTGAATCAAGAATACTTATGTCATATTTTAGCTATTACAAGACAATTGTTTCAATAATAGAATCATAGAAAATTAAATGTCATAAAGTGTTAATAAAAATACTAAAAAAAATTAAAGATAGAAGTTTCATTTCAACCATGTGGTCTAAGCACACACCAATTTTTTATTTTCAAAACAGAATTTCTGGTTCTTTCTATGGTCAAAGTAAAAAACGGTACGAATTACATTAAATAAGTGATTATACTTTTAATTTATGTGTATGTAACATATATTCAGTTTATATAAAATTATATGTATTTACAGGATATATGTACTTTAAATATGCAGGACTATAACACTAACTCAATTTTATGACACAAATAAATACAACATATCGATCTTGCACTATTTAAAATTTCGATACACTGACTTTTAGTCAGTGGCTAAACCAACTCTGATTATTCTTGATAGCCTTAGTCAAGTCTTTACAAGTCTGGTCTAATTTTCATAAGATCCCTCTATGGGAGACAGCTAATGGGAGACATATATCAGTTTGTTTATATGAAGTTTTTCTACCTGAAATGCTTATTCATTCCGCTATGATCATACGAAGACTATGGAATCCCGAAAGACGCTTTCATCCGGATAACCGCATAATATCACGACAGTGAAATGAAACCTAATGCCTATAAGGCAGTGAATGTAAAAGAGGTGACCGCAAAAGTTTTCTTTCTCGTTACATAAATTTGTGATAAGACTACAGAAACTATGATTTAATATCTTGCACATATTACGGCGAATACAACAAAAATTAACGAACGTTTTATGGTTTCACATTACTTGCAACCAATTTATATCCTCAATGTAAAATTTCAGTTTGTACGATGATCAATACACTAATGTGATTTCTTTAGTAAGCCGAAAGTTTATGTTATTTGTCACTGATTTTACTACATTAACATCGAAGACAACAAACAATATTGAATTGTATTGTATCACTCACTTTCATGGAAGTTATTTAATTATTCTGTCGCAAATTAGCTCGAAATTCATTTGAAGATAATCTATTGGTTAGAAATTATTTTTAATGTATAATTCATAGACCGAAATAATTTAAGTTATAGTGCAATAAAAAGAAAATTAGTGTTATACTGCAGATATTTATGCAAAATACAAATTGTCTGCGTTGATTAAAAGATACTTCATACTTTTGCATTTGACCAACACATTTTTGTCATAAATGCATAAAATCAACAGTGTAATTCAGGGATGAGCAATTTTGCCTCAATTGAGGCAAAACCGTCCACACCATAGCGCCCTCTGTCCCCTTCCAGCAAACGCGGTACAATGGGGCAACGAAGACACGAGACATCAGCGTACGCAACGAACGTGCACGTTGCATGAAAGAGAAGTTGGTGGGAGAAGCCCACCACTGGTGTAATTATTACTTACGCATCAAAAAAACATTAAAATGAATAAGACATAAATACTAATGAAATTACATGAACATTTACTATATTTGCGGCTGTCTCAGGCTATTAATATAAAAAGAATTTAGAGAAAGAATGAGATAGGAAAGGGTAGAAGAGGAAGAGAGGGAGAGAGGGAGAGAAAGAGAGAGAATGAATGAGATCGATTGTTATGAGAAAAGATAGCTGTAAGAGAAAAAACAATGTAATGGGACGGAAGTCCGTGTAACCAGAAAAGGATCATTAAATAAATAATATACATACATAATACAGATTTGGAGATATCAACTGTCAATATTCTTCGGAATAACAGTGGTAAACTCATCAATGCTAGAAGTTAGTTGGATTGTAATGGACAAGAGGTGAATGGACTCCATAATTCCGGGGTGGAAAGATGGTCAGACATTTCAGACACGTTAAGAAGAGACTGAACTCGTCCCTGCTCCGCAAACGATGACCAAACTTGAACAATTTGGGGTAGAACCACAGGTAGTCTCCGTTAGTGCCAGTAGAAGTTTGCGAAACTGCGGCGTGCGCGGGGAACACGAGTACACGTACCTTGATTTCGTTAAATTCTACTTGTGTACAGCCAGCTGGGAGTTCATTAAGATTCTACATTCGTCTTGCACGTTTGTCAGTCATTAATTATTTCCCCCGCAATTGTTGCAACTTGAATGTCTTTTAACATTTCCTTAATCGTGCCAGCGTAGAATTAACCGTTTCAACAAGAATGAAATTAACCAGAATAGGAACAACGAGTTTTGATATTTACTTGGCAAGTGTTATGTCCTCTGAAAGCGTGTGTACAATGTAATGGAATGTAAGAATTACGAAAATGAGTGATTCATTTTTAAATTAATCTAAAGAAATTAACAAAATTAGTCGGATATGTTCAATTTTAACTGTAACTTAATCATAATTGTTAGTATTGTTTAATACAGTTATATATTTTCTTGTACTTCTACTTATATTCTTCCCAATCTGATGAATTTTTTATGTTAACTAAAGTTATCCGAGCAATGTCTACAAGATAGAAAAATTGTAATGAACTTTATCGAAATTATACATATATGGGGTGGTGCATTTAAAACAGGTCACCTGAATAACTCGCTTACTTTTGAAGATAGAAGAAAATGCTTATCAGAGCAAACTTCCTTGGTATCGAGGGGTTCAGAATCTGATGTCACTAATTTTTGTGTAGGTGGAGACGTCAAGGACGTATGAAGGTGAACTCTGTTTTTATAAATGGAACGGTATGG
This sequence comes from Sphecodes monilicornis, assembly GCA_913789915.3. Taxonomy (NCBI): domain Eukaryota; kingdom Metazoa; phylum Arthropoda; class Insecta; order Hymenoptera; family Halictidae; genus Sphecodes; species Sphecodes monilicornis. The sequence goes on from OU565285.1 coordinate 19,532,965, forward strand.
TTTTTTATTTACGTTCTGGTACAGTGTTTCAATACGAATGCAATGACCTATTATGGAGGTAATTCAAGCTCAACTACAATAGAAAATAAATTGTTTCAAACCGACAGTCCAGAGCAACCATATTGAACTTGAAGCATTATCAAGAACGAACGATTTGATACGCTGCTTTAAAACTCGAAATGAGCATAAGCAAAACTACTGGTTCCATTCCTCTGTCGTTTAAATTGCCACATTATTGTGGATGTAAAGGAGACAGAAATATTCCATGAGCTTTTGTTCACCCCTTATATAGTACTTTTACGTATATAGCGTTCACAAACTATGTTATAGAAACTATGATCAAAGAAAAATTTTTAATTTATTAAAGCTTTTATCACAGAGTGCACGGAACTAAAATTAGAGATGTCCTAACATGAATGTATTATACTATGTATTGCATCCAATCCTACCATTCTATTCTTCTTCTCCTAATCCACGTTCCTCTGTATTTTCACTTTCCTAATTAAACTTTATACATTGCTTTCTACAATGATGAACAAGTGTTTCGCAATCTTGTTTTTGTAAAATGCTGGAAAATATTCAATTGAGATTGTTTTTTTTTTGCCTAAGAGTGCATTATTTTAATCCATTTGATTGTTATAGCTGCGCTAAGTGTCAATGAATTATCGTATGCGCTAAAAGTCACCAGAGCTCTGAGTCAATAATGTAATTCTAATGTTGAAAATACGGTAGCATATTAAAATCACTTTTTTTTATAAATTACAATAAAATACAGACTTTTCACAAAGTGTGAAATGTTAATATGACGTGAAAATGTGACAACTTTTTGATTAAAACAAATGGTGTAATTAAATGTTATTTGAAAGAAATTATTTCTATATTTTAGATGCATACAATCTGCAGCTTAATAATATTTCATAATTTTCAGAAACATTTTAACGATTCTCCTGGAAATGATGGAGTGCGATATTGAAAATTGAGTTCCTACAGTTCCTACTGTTGAGGCTATCGGGTATATTCCTTTAGAATTGTTTTCCCATCGTTTCGCAAACATTGCAGCTACTTTCATTTGAGCTCAGAAGGTACACTGATACTGGAAAACGATGAGAAAACCAATCCAAAAGGATAATACCGAGTGGTGAAAGCCTTAAATCTCCTGAGATTGAACTCTTATCATCACACTTCTGTGAAGTTTTGATTCAACCCAAAAATCCGAAAGAATGCACGTACTATAGTGACTCGCAGTAATATTCGGACATGTTTAAAAGGATAATTGCTTCTTTAAGATTGAACCATAGGACTTCAATTTTTTGCAGAAGTTAGAACAGTTGGTTTGCTATGTGAACTGTAAACAAATTTTCAAAAAAATTTGGTTCGTCAAAGTTGCAGAAAAGATACTAGAAGTTGTTTTTTACAACTTTTTATGTGAGTCTACGTTGAAAATTTAAAAATTATGTTTTGTAGATCTATGTCAATCATAATACATCCTAGAAATTTCATCGAAATCGGTCAATGGTGCAATGAGCTAAAAACAGATAAAGATGGCGAAAATCGTAGTTTTTACGATTTTCGGCACATAACTGTAACAAATTTAAAGATCACATCTTTTAATGTCTATGCTTTTTTTCGCATCACCCGATTTCGAGGAAATTGTAAGAATACATATAACTTACACATATCTACCAAAAGCAGTTTTTAAATTTCCAACCCAAGCCCAAATAAAAAGTTGCAAATGACAACCTTTGAAACGTTCTCTGCTATTCTGACCAGTTACATTTTCTTCCATGTCACATAGTAAACTAATCCTTCTAACTTCTTAAAAAAATTCAAGTCGTTTAGTCCAATCTTGAAAATGTTATCGTCTCTTTAAAAGTGCTCAAGTATTACTATGAGTCACTGTATGCGCCGAATGAATGATCGACAAATGGAAAAGCCTAGAATATTTTTTTTTAATTGAATCTTTTTGGTCACATGCCCCTTATCAGGTTATTAGTGACCGCAGTGTATTTGTTTTAAATTAGATGACAAAGTTCAATATCCTTCAGGAATGCTAGTATTTCAACCCAGGAATTTTCCTCTTGTTGCTTATTTCTAGGTTTGTTATTCCATATTGTGTTCTTTCGATTTGGTATTTGGGACATTGGATTAGGATATGTTGGATGGATACTTCGATGTTGTATGTATCACAGATCGTTGGACTTGATTTGGTGATAAGATAAGAATGGGTTAGGTTGGTGTGACCTATTCGTAGCCTAGTCACAATTACTTGATCTCTTATATTCATATATACTGCTGGGCTGACATCATGTATATCAGGGATGGGCATTTTTGTCTCAATTGAGACAAATGTGTACCCACCATAGCGCCCACTGTCCCTCACCAGCATCCGCCGTTACCATAGAGCTGTGATGGGCAGGGTAGTGGCCCCTCAAACACCTGCTTCTCCCACCAACGTCTCTTTCATGTGCGAGGCCTGCGCACTGTTCGCGACGGGCGAAGCACTTACTTCCTCTATGGTAACGACGGATGCTTGTGGGGGACAGTGGGCGCTATGGTGGGGACGGTATGTCTCAATTGAGACAAAAATGCCCATCCCTGCCATAGAGGAAAGAAGTGCTTGGCCCGTGGGAGAAGCGGGCGTTTGAGGGGCCCCTACCGTGCCCATCCCTGATGTATATTATAGAGAATTTTGTGTAAGGTAGTGGATCTAGAATTTTTCCAGTCTTGATTCCATTATGTTATTAAGACTTGTACGAGATGTTTTTCGAGATCTTCGTGGAATACAGGTATGGTATGTGATTCGCATGTGCTAGTGCTTGCTTCTTTTGCTGCAAGGTCTGCTTCTTCGTTGCCCCTGATGCCTGTGTGAGATGAAATCCAACAATATAAGCTTTCTTTACCGGCACTGCTAAGAATTGCGTTCTTTTCAATGATGTTCTGGATTAATGTGTTATCAGTTTCCAGTGTTTGTAATGCAGATAGTACACTTTCAGCGTCAGTAGAAATAATGAATTTGTGATTTGACGATTTCTCTATATATGTTAAGGATTGGAGAATGGCGTATGCTTCACTGGTATAATTTGAGAAGGTGTTTGGTAACTTGAATAAGAATTTATCTTTGGCAGTACATACAGCACATCCTCTCCCTTCCTTGGACTTTGAGCCGTCAGTGTATATTTTTTCGTGATTTGGGCAATCATTTTCTAATTCCAGGAATAAGGTTTCTTCGATTATATTGAGGAGCCTCTATCGTCCAAGGTGTATTGCCTCCTTGGGAAAATCAAAGGGATTTCGATTTGCATACATAGTAGCAGTTTTTTTACTCGGAAGTTCAATGGTTTTGGTATCCTGGGTTTCTGCAAGAAGTTATCGTAATTTTTTTCTAGAATATTTGTTTTTAGCAGTAGTATGATTATAGAGTATGAAACAAGTGCTCCGTTAAAATGTCCGTGGCTGGAAGTCGCTCGAGTGTTTCCCGTGTTTGGTTCGGTTGTTTTTTTCCGCGTCCGTATCGGAAGCAGTTCCGCCGGCCAATTCCCGGGCAATTTGCAACTAATTGAAACGCACGAGCCTCGAGCCCTGGCGTAAACTTTATTAACACGGCCGGCAATGAAAGTTTACGCACAGCGTTATTCTTTTTAAACGACGGGAGAAAGTTTCGCCTCTCGCGAACGGCTGTGCTCTACGTACGGCTGCAGTAAAACCTATGCTCGTTACGGAGCCGAGAAGGCATTACAACCACGCGGAAGTCACGAGCTAACATGTCGCGATATAAAACCAGACTTACTTGGATTGTCATACCTTGCAAAAGTCTTAGTTCCGTATTTAGGCTCCCTATGTTTACCGTATCAACAATTACATAAAAACCCTGTTGTCCCATTTGCAAACCTGTCGATTGGAATCAATGCTCGACGCTGCACAGTGAGGCCAAGGTCGAAAAAGCTCCAAAATAAAAATTTTTTCTTTTGGTAAAACGGGTAATTATATAGAAAAGGTCTGCGTACTCCGATTTTGATGAAATTTTAATATATTATAGATTTCGACATTTTGAACAACTTTTTCCTTTTCCAATATCGGCTATTTCCTTTTCCTTTTCCATATATATTTGCTAAAAACTATCGGTAATGTTAATTTCATAACGGAAACCATCTTTTTAGAAACACTGAGTGCGTGTGAAACACTGGGTGGATGTGTGTGGTATTGTCGCTTCTCATCTCCACAACGCGTTTACAAACAAAAAATAAACAGATGCGGCCCGAAAATCCAGGAAATGTCTTTGAAAATTGAAAGCTCAGCCTATCTATGTATGATCAGAGTTATCTACAGGAGTTAATTCTGTTTGTTTCTTCTGTTATTCCATTTCCTGGATTTTCGGGCCGCATCTGTTTATTTTTTGTTTGTAAACACGTTGTGGAGATGAGAAGCGACAATACCACAGACACCCACCTAGTGTATCACACGCACCCAGTGTTTCTAAAAAGATGGTTTCCGTTATGAAATTAACATTGCCGATAGTTTTTTGCAAATATTTCGAAAACTAAAAGCGACCCCCCGATATTGGAAAAGGAAAAAGTTGTTCAGATTGTGTTGCTCCATAACATATTAAAATTTCATCAAAATCGGAGTACGCAGACTTTTTCTATATAATTACCATAAAACGTTTAGGTTTTTCTGTGTATTTTGTACCAATAAGTTCTATTCAAGTCGATAAGTCGATTCCATCAATCATTGTATTTTGGACAGTGGTAACCCACTAAACACGCTAGTTATCAGCCTAATCTAAACCAACTCAGTAAGCGGCGCGCGACCGTCACTACAAACCAATACTGCGGCGCTCTTACCTATCAAGAAACTGGAAATATGCTCTTTTGCGAATATCTCGAAAACTAAAAGCGACCTCCCTATATTGAAAAAGGAAAAAGTTGTTTAAAATGTCGAAATCTATAACATATTTAAATTTCATCAAAATCGGAGTATAGTGACCCTTTCACAATAATTACCAAATTTTCTTGTGTTCCTGTGTCTTTAAATTTAAAAGATGAATAGTCTAAAATGTGTCATCCATGCAACGTATTTTTTTCTCACGAACGAATGACGTTACTCTGTATGCCAAGCAAATCTCATTTCCGCTTTGCACAATAAAAGACCACTAATTAAGTCTAGGTAACTTGCCGCGAGACGTATTAACGCTCATGACGACTTCGAAAATGGACGTTAACGAAGCCAGCGTGTCTCGGTTCCGCCATATATTTCTGCTTCTGAATTTTTGCCGGTTGAAAGACCCAAATTAAACGTGGGATGTCTCAATATATTCGAGGTGCATGTTGCAGTACATTCTGACGCACCCTCCACACCACTTCCGCGAATTTCATGAATATTTTAATTACTTTCTTTCAGAGCGCACGAAAAGGCGAAATTCTGAACAATACATTAGTTTTCGTATCGGCGAAACATTTCGATGAAAAATTCCGCCGAAACGGCGATTCGTACATGCGTTACGCTTGTCAAAACCTTTTACCGGTCAGACAATGGTTCCTCCTTTTTCCCCCGCATGATGAAATTTGAAATTCATATCGAAGACCGTAAAGTAATGTAATATTGTATCGATGGAATGTACAATTATTGAATGCGCAAATAAATATAAATATTCATTTCTATATGACGTATGGATTTATATATTGTACATCCCGATGATGCAACGCGGACATCAGACACATGAACGTAATGCCTTATAAAACAATCTGGCAATCGTAATTTATGCAACTCAATTATACTTCCAAATGAGTTTTACAACGATGTCTCGTAAACAATAAGTTCGGGAAAATAACTAAATGCATGGTAACGCGGGGAATGGACCGCGAACGCCACGATAAAATTTTATTTAAATTCTGTTTCTCCCTTGTATGAGCGGGAAACGCGTGAGATGCGACGCACGTACCGCGAAATAATAATAAAACCGTGTTAAAAACTTGTGCCATTGAGTGGTCGCTTCGAACGATGACTTTTTCAAACGGTGGCCGGATTTTATGTAGTTTTTGATGTAATTGTCAACGAAAATTGTGTAAATCTCGAACGGTAAATTGATTCGTCGCAGTAAACATGATAATGAGACGTTGATTTTGCAGTTTTGTAACTAAAACACGAAACGTGCAGTTTTTAAACGAAGGGATGGTAAATTTTGTTGAATTCAATTTTTGCATTGGTCGTCATAATCACCCCTATATTTTTGCATACAACATGAGCGATCAATTTAGCAGAATCACTTGCATAAATCGACGAATTTACGTTAGAACAAACGGTTTTTATAATGAAAGTCCAACTTATACACTTATTATTTTTATGAAGGGCTGATATTCGCAAATTAGAAACATACGGTCAGCAACACTATGGACAATATGGAAGCTCTAATGGTCACTCACGGTAAGTCAGGCATGGGCACGGGTGGAGCCCCTCAAACGCCTGCTTCTCCCACCAACATCTCTTTTATGCAGCGCGCACGTTCGTTAAGTACCGCGCTTGCTGGAAAGGGACAGAGGGCGCTACGGTGTGGACGGTTTTGCCTCAATTGAGGCAAAGTTGCCCATCCCTGCTGTAAGCGATTCAATGTATTTAACATATTTGTAAATATACTTGTTTCATTACATGAAAAATTGACGGAGAAAATGGGAATGATCAGAGAGCTAGTACAAGCAATTAAATGTGAAACGAAATACCACATTTGTGTATGCTCACTTGTATTTTTAAAAGTCTGTATTCATACGAAAATTAACGTAACGGTGATTGCAAATTATACGATTCATTAAAGCTTTAATTATTCTTCTATAAATGAGAGTCTCGAAATTCCAGTGAAAATATTAAACGCTAAATACAAATGGTGAAACATATCAGTAATCTATATCCAATTCACGTATTCAAACGTCATTTACCGTTCCCAATTAGTGAAGATACACCGATGATCCGTATAATCTACGTTAATCTAAAACAATCAAATCAAAATGATGCGAGTTTACACTTGCTGTAATATATTAATGTTGTAATTCTAAAATAATGTAAATATAATATATATTTCCATAACACTTAATATTTTCATAACTTTTCATAATTCTACATGTAGAATGTACTACAAAGATTCATTAAATTGCAGATACTTAAGAAATTAATTGTTTAGAATTATCTCCGTGCTAATGTTTGCAGAAACAATTCCAGAAAGAATCGCAATAATTAACGTTATTAGTAAACATGTTTAAGGCTCGTCAGGAAAATCATGTAAATTAGCTTTCGCCCAATGAGGACTGGAATTATTCGTCAGTCTCATTAACTCCATGGAACACAAAAAAGTCGTCCGTTACACGGTGAATTGTCTTTCGACTAATGAGCGTTTCATCTGCTTATCGGATTTTGCCTGATAAATGGACGTCCTCTTCGCCAGCATAAACTCGCCCCGCTCAAGCCAATGCATTAATTTGTCGAGGATTCGCAAAATACCTGTGCAGGAAATTACGGAGTAAATCCACGGTGAATGGGGAAATTTCAAAACATAACGAGTCTCCATTTTGTTCTATTTATGTACATCTACGAACTCGTGTACTATCTTTGTACAAAGCTATACTAGAAAACATTGTATATTAAATAGTAAACTATTTCAGTAGATCTGCCATGTAGAAAATATATCACTATATCACTATGAATATTTATTACGCAGTGGTTACTATTAATATTTCATTCGCAAACGTAAATACCATTATGTATTTTTAAGGGATAAAAGCAAACATCCTACTGAATATACACGAATATTACTACCTTTGTTTTAATTCATTTCATTTTGCGTAAAAACTTCTAGTAAAATAATATTATTAAAATAATTTATCAATTATTATTTTTTCGGAAGACTGAATCTTTTTTCCTAGCATAAGCGTAAGTTATTTGCTATTAATTATACTGCGTTGTGAGAAAGTAATATTCATTTTTAGGTTACCAAAAAAAAACATTATTTCTTAATAATTATTGATTGGAAATTAAGAAGCATAGAGAATGTTGGAATACAATTATAAAAAACAGTGTATACCATATCATTGGCTAAATAAAACTCCATAGTTTGTTGTATTTGCGAATCCTCCAAACTAAAACTATTTCTCTGTCAAACCAATCGGATTGGTCACATACATTTTAAAGTTTTCGCACTCATTGGAAACCCAAGGCTTCATCAACGTCCATATACCTGTGCCTGCAAGTAAAAACGTCGCATGTCACAATTTCAAAAAATTCAAGTTAATACATTGTACAATTCAAGTTAATACAAATTTTATAGGCTCAAGAAAACAATGCAATTTAACCGGAATATAAATGTTCAATTCATATACGCATTAGGCAAAACTAATGCTAAAAAGTAAAATTACTATTATTGTATTATTATTCACATTAATTATACAAATATGCAACATTATGCAAAGTGAAAGAAATGCATACTTATATTATAAAAGTAAAACAACGAAACATTACTGGTACGAGAATTATTGAACAGAACTTTAGAAGACAATATCTCGAAAGTGAAAACACGTGACATGCGGCGTTTTTCCTTACAATCACAGTTATATTAATCCGTTTATCAGGAATTTTCTATTGACAATCGAATGAAAAATTAATACTGAATACTGCATCATTTCCCCTGTAATTTGTCGAAATCTCTCACGAAGAAGTTCTGTCGAACGCAAAACCTAGAATTTACAGAAAGTTACCCGATCTACTCGTTAAACAAGTTCGTGCAAAACGCGCTTCATTTATTACAAGTACCTGATTAAACGGAATTTCCAATTTGTTCATCTCTCGACGCGACGTCATCTTCCACTCATCAGCCGAAAATGGAAGTGCAAATTGAAAGTTCGATCGTAAAATCAATCACAAGAGAAAAAAATATAACTGATGAGACGCTTTTCTTCAAAAGCAAATGCCGCAGCATAAATTACGACTAAATCATACTTCAACACAGCAAATCTCATCTCAACAATTTCTAATTTGCACAACAATTTCTGAGAATAATCGTGTTCTTTAGGAAACCATTTTTTATGCTCCAACTTCAGCAGATGGAAATGGCAGACATTAAACAAGGAATGTGTTTGCCCTTGTGTATGGAAATGTTCATTGTATGGCGGCAGTTGAATTATGAAAAGATGGAAAAAGGAGAAGGAAGCGTTTCGTCCTAGGCCGGCTAGAGGACTCGTCACTAAGGCTATCTAGCGGACCCGTGCCTTAGACGCGGGATGTCGTAAGGACAGTTTAGGACGGTATATGTACAAACAGAGGAGGATTCAGGTAGTAGCGAGAAAGGTGTTTTCGTAATGTACCTCTGTTGACGAGCATAGGAAGTAGCCGCCACAATTGCTTCTCCTAAAGTTGAGTCGTGTACGTGTATCTTTTCATTCCTAAAGAAGTGTTGTTTAAAGATTTAGATTAGTTTATTAGATTATCATTAGATTATTTTATCCTAATGTAATATGCATTTTGGTTTAGGCACACTGCGTTTTGTATTATTCTGTATATACTTTCGAAATTGTACTTTCATGGTAGTCAAAATGAATCTCAAATGAGATTCAAAGTGCTATAATAAAAAAAAATAGAAAGTATGGTCCTCGATAATGGAGTCTTTTAACGTCACAGGTGGGATTCCCCGTTTATTATGTAGGGTGGCCTGTCTAATGAACGAGCACTTAAGCTGTATGTCTGTTGAAATTAGTATTCGAAAATTAATTCATATCCTGAGTGCTGTTTCTGTAAGAAGGCTGTGTTATTGTTAAGTGTTTGCATCCCAGAACATAATTCTAACAGTATTTGATGGTTGTAGCTTGTATTCAAAATCTGGTATAGGATTAAATGAATAGTGGGCCAGATGACCAATGAGTGAACATCAATCTCTAACGAATAAATGGAGGTAACCCAATGAATGATAATTATTGAAACAAACTTATTATAGCACCATTGAACTACCTCAAACTACTAATTGCTAATCGATTAGGATTAAACAATAGAATTTGTTAGATGGAAACAATACTTAGCTTGAGTACGTGGGATCTCGTTCGAACAACTGTTAAATAAATCAATGTAGTGACAAACAGGTTATACAAAAATTTGATCGCTTTAGTGAGACATATGTGAATTAACAATACAATTACTGCATTTCAACATGAAGAGGACATTTTAAATGTTATTTTTTCGTTTAATATGAATTATGTTGAATCACTTGATGGTGTTCATTCACTGGACAGGTCAGCCTATATAGCGTGCAGATCTTCATACAAAATTAAAATTGTTTGCATCAAGTTTAACACAGGAACTAAATAGGAATTTATTGTTTGAATGTTTCTAATAAATTGCAAATAACCGATATTCTTAAATTCCTTTCATAATTTGAATGCCACATATCCCAGAAATGGGAAACAGAATTTCTTATCCATTTACAGTGAATCCAAAAAGATTTGTACACTAACTTTGTGATTTGTGAATAATCGTTGATGTTTAAACTGTGATAATTTCGTAAAAAAAATTGGTACAACAATATACCTTGTCTCATTTTAAAAACTGAGACGATAATTATTTACAAAGTAGTTCCGTTTTCCGATTGTGATGTAATTTAAATACGTTACAAACCTCGACATGTTAAGGAACTTATATAATAGGCGGTCCCTTTTAGTTTTCGCGATATTCGCAAAAAACTGTTGCTACTACTACATTGAAACTTGCTATGCAGCACGCTTCATTTCAAATAATTTATATTTGTAACATTTGATTTTTACAAAATTACCACGGGTTAAATATTGACAATTTTTCTATAAAAGAAAACTTAGAATTCTTTGTGGATCCACTGTAGAATCGTAGCGTTGTTGTATTAAGTGTAACGAATTTGATTATAATCTGCAAAATGCAAGAAGATTGACGACGCACTTTCAGTATCATATTTTTTTACTTTTTTACCTCTATTTTGCTAAATAAATTACTTTTATTTATATTTTATTCAAGGCTGTTAATTTACCTACCTTTCTAATGGCTGAGCTGTAGGTAAACGAATCGCAATAAGTATCTTTATTTCGTTAAATAAATTACTTTTATCTTATGGATTTTCGAGGCTGTTAATTTGCCTACCTTTCTAATGGCTGAGCTGTAGATAAACGAATCTCAATTAGCTTCTTTAAACAATAATTTCAGAATAAGTTGTTACGTTATATTAATTCCAAAAATTTGTTGAATTATGATCTAGGTTGCTGTCGGTCTTGAACAATTTATTAAGAAATTCTCAACTATTAATCTCAAGTTTAAAAAAAACGATTAGAAAATTACCGGTAAGTAAACTGTTAGTCTTCCTAGCGTTTAAAATTTCATCTACCCATGTTTGTCATAAATGTATAAAAACTAACAAGCTAATTATGCATATATGGGGCTTCCCCATTTTTTGGAGAAATCTTTAGTCTCGTTTTTCAAGAAGTATGTCGACCTACTTTGCATAGATCTTTCCGTTATAGAACGAAGAGAAACCGATCGCGAGTGGATCGCTCGACGGATCGAGCTATTGACCTGCGAGCAGAACAGGCGAACAGCATAATCAGGAGATGGCAGAGACGATTGACTTATTTACCTGGGCTCAGGTGTATGTACCTACGCCGAATCCCTGGCGCACTTAGGCATCGGTTTTTAAGGGGCGATCGAGTTTTCGGTGGCGGTCGATGACGCCCTGGAAAATGTAAATCCTGGCTTCAGGTGAGCAAACAGGTGCATTTGACCAGGGGATCAGGTTACGAGAGAGATCGACCAGGTTGTGTTTCGAACCGGTTCCTCGCGTTGGAATCTCAGGTGGATAGTCATATATCTCTATAGCGCGGATGGGCGCTTGAAAATACACGAATCGCCGAGCAATATTTTGAAACCATTCATTTTCTTGTTGGCTATGAACGCAATGTTTCTGGCAGTAAATTAAAAATAGTTCTTGATTTCATGAATATTTGAATGAAATATCGTCGTATAGATACTATGCGAAATGTAATAATTGGTGTGCTGATTTTCAAGCGAAATAAAACATCACGTCCACGTGATGTGTCCACGTCAATTGTAAGAAACGGATGTTAAATAAGAATGTATTTCGTATGTTAATAATTGTAATGCATTGAAGACAATATATCAATATTACTAAATTCTTTTAATGTCTTTAGAGTTTGGTATTTCATCTAGTAATTTTTATCATGAACGCATATGTAAAATCAGCAGCCTGGTTATTACAGTTAAATTAATATTCTGAAAATGTGATGCATTTTTAATGTTTAGTTACGCTAAATTTGCGCCTTTCATATTCTATGTATGATCATTTTTATTCCAGCAATTAGTGTCTTTTCATAAAAGTAAATTCTTTAGAACGATCTCACTGAGAAGCATTACTAACATTATATTTAAGTGTCTTTATACATACAGGGTGTCCCACGTAACAGTTTTCACGATTTTTTGAGTACTTGCGATAATCTGACAAAAAATATTTTCAATAAAAGTTGATCAGTTTTTGATTGGCTATATATTGCAATAAAAAAAGTTCGAAAAACATTTTGTTTTATAGTATTGTCAAGGTCACCTTCATTTTTTTAAATGGCACTTTGTATTTTTGACTTAACAGTATTATAGCCCGTGTCAAGACGAATTCAACGACCTAGTATACCATGACCTTGGAATGATCTTGAAGGCGAAGAAATGAAAATTTCAACAAAACATGACAATCTGCTTGAATGGGTGATAATAACTTGTGCTTATTATTAAGACTCGAAATTACATTCAATTTTTATGGGGTCACTTACAGTCAATAGTTTATGCTGTTCCAATACGAAATAAGGAACATTTAAAGCAGCGATTTAAACTGCTACGTGGGACACCCTGTATATCTTAACCCTTCGTAGAATATTTTGTATTATATGTATTTCCAGATAGGTCTGATGAATTAATTTTCTCTATAAAATAAGATTATGGACTGAAGAGTTCTTCATAAAAGTTAAATTAACACTAAACCTACCATTTCTGGTCAAATAACCGATTTCATATTTGCTATTCTACAATTATTGAAACTATAAAATTGCTTCCATGAGAAATGATTCAATAAATTTCTTTATTCAACCACACATTGTACTAAAAATTGCCCAAAATCTAAATAAGTACAGCCTTAATATTTTTATAAAGTAAAATATTTGAATTGCTTGGTAGGTTTAGTGTTAAGAAAAAAGTGCCTGTGTTTATTGAAAATTTAGTCAATTTTATGTAAAACTAATCATTTCTTTGCCGCTACGATGGCGGAATTCATCTGAGAAGGGTTAAAATGCTATGATCAACAAATTCTTAATACTTTCGAATATATACATTCTATTTTATAATCTGTGATAACCTGTACAAAATTAAGATCATTGCCCTGCGACAGTGGACCGTCCACAATGTGTTAAATAATAAATGGTATCCTTGGTTACATTAAACTTCATACAATCCATACGTAAGGGATCGAAATAAACAATTATCTTGCATTTTTGTAGAAGTTTTGTTTGAACTTTTAGGTTTTGTTTAACACCTTGACGTATGAAATATTTGAACACCACATTGTATGGTTAGATTTAAACGCTGTTATAAGCGAGTGTCCACATTGCCGCGTGAAATACCGCCGATATGAAGGTCGTGATACTTTCAAAATACGTATGAGGCGGTGCACCGGTGGCAGTGCCATGCAGTTTCCGTTGTGAAACGCGAATGCAAAATGAAATAGGAGAATGGGAGAGGCGAGTCGGGCTGATTCGGACGACGAAATTGCCGCGTGTGGAAAGAAAAACGGTAAGAACGGCCGATATCCTCCTCCACGCTTACTGTCCTGATATCGAACACCTGCTCGCGCACCTGAATCACCTGGAACGTGCGTTTATCTGCGCATACGAGACCCACGGAGTCCTCCTTACAGCCTTTACCGCTCTGGTAGAAGAACTGCCGTTTTGTTTTAACCCTTCCAAACCTATGACTTCCTTCTCTACGTAGACTTGGTCTGGGAGAACGGAAATTGATCGAAGGACGAGCCATTTTTTATTTAGATCGAGAATTGTGCAATACTTTATACGTTGCTTGTAAACCAGTACTGATCTGATTACGAAAAAATGGTTGCGAGATTGAATTACATGAATGTAATTCATTCCTATTTCTTCAGGCGATATATTAATAAATTAAGGGATCAGGAAGGCTCGGTATAAATCCAATTTTCTTATATTAATTTATTTTTATTTCTTATATCAGTTTTATCAATTCGCTGGTACTTAAGTCTTATAACGTTAATAAATATTTTTTTCTAAACCTTTATACGCACAGATATTTTTTTACAACAAATATTTAAAAAAGTTAATTATCTGAGTTTTCATGGACATGGTTAGTGCAGTAGGATTAAATAGTAGATCTTCCCCTTTTGTCCTAGACGTCTTTCATCTTTTATCGTAAACACTTTTAGACTGTTTAGGCTGTTGTAAAGTCTAAAAAATTTATTGTAAACTCTTTTGTTTAGACTGTTTTAAACTCTTTATACTTTTAGACGCAAATTATATACAATAAGGTAAATATCCCTTTAGTCAACATACGTATGCATAAAAGTGCAGTTGTTTTGCAGTTAGTATTGTTGAGTGAAATACGTGAATATATTTGTTGAATATTAGGTGTTGGAACTATCAATGGTTTTAGATTCTTCATACCGTGAAACTTTAAATGTAAAGTGAATTATAATTATCCTAACTTTATTATAAAGATTGAATTTGGCTTATTCTTTCACTTGTCAATGTCTTTGTGTCGATTGTATAACTTACATAGGACGAAAACACTATCTCCTTCCACGGAAGTGTCTAGTAAATTTTTCTTAACCACTGCAATAATTTTATTGTTAAAGAAATTTTTGTATTAAAATAAATGACTTCATATGAATATATTTATCATTCGTCCTAACGTGTAATAAAACGTAGAATTACAAATTAAAATATTTTAACATTTTTTCAACAATACCGCAACCATAAATACTATAATTAAATAAAAACAGTTATTTCTCTCATTTTATATAATATGTAAAAGTCCAGTTCCAAAATAAAAACTTGAATCCATCACTTTCAATCACATTTAGTTGCACATTAATTAATTTAAATTATCGACAAAATATAAAAATATTTCATAAATTTAATTAAATATGGATATCCGCTGAAATAAAAAAGGTGAAACAGATACAGAGTTTTTAAATGGAATACTTTCAAAGTGTATCGGTCACTATAAAATATTTGAAGAGTTTTTATTACTGAAAGCAAATGCAGGATGTTTTAAAAAGCCGTCAATCGATGAGACCACATTTGTGATACATCTATTTAATTGGATTGAATTATTTGAAGTCATTGATCCGAAATAATTAGTATCAAACACGTTTAAACGATTCATTATTAAGAGGAAATTGGTATACTAAAGCAATGTAGATATGCTAATCGGTGTTAAGTTAGTATAATAGATTGGCAATCGCCTAGCTAATCTATTTTTATATAAAATATCGTTATGATGAATAAATGATACCGAATTAATATTTTCATATTTATATGTGAAAACGATCTTAGTTTCAAAAAATAAAAATAGTCACCATGGTATTTGATATATTTTAAAATTTGTATAATTTCACAAAAGAAATAATCGTGGACATGCAATTTTTTAATACATTTACTCTAACCAGTTATTGTCCTCTAACATTAATGAAGCAGTTAATAATAGTTGTGACCAGTGGTTTTTTATGCTTTTACAATAATAAGGTGAGATACAAAGCAGTAAAAACATCAGAAGAATTTAAGAGTATAGTTAAATTACATCATTCCTAATTTATAAAAATTATGAACTAATTATTCGTAATCTAGTTACATAAATCTGTTAATTAGGTTGAATAATAAGTTATTTAATTTGTATATTTAGCTAACATCTAATGTTAATATTTGTACTATTTTTCATTTATTTTCACCAGAAAGAATGTTGTACTCAACACAGAGCATTGATATGCTGCCTACATTTCGATTTTTCTCAAATAATTTATAAAAACACGAAATTCACATTCCTGCAGTCATCTAGCAACTTAAAATCGATTCGAATGGAAACATAAATTTCTCGTTGATAAATTTCGTTCTCAACATATCTCCCACGCTTCTTGTATAGAAATAAATCTTTAATATTTCAATTTCATCATAGTTCTAGACACACCCAGTATAACAAACGTTCTGCCATGTTCTGTCCGTTCGATCGTCGTTCTTCAATTCAGGTGTATCAACCGATTCCATTTGTCAGGAGAGCAGCAAGCGGAAAGACGTGCAGGTATACACGTCGATTACGTTTCACCTGAGCCGAGTGCAGCGTTGAACGTGCAACGTGTCTCGGTGCAGTCGACAGCGTGAATATCGTTGTAGTGCATCTCGGACTAGGGCAGTATACGACCATCCGTCGTCATTCTGCTTCTGTCATACGAGTACTAGAAATTCGACTGGGGATATATGTACGTACACCACGCGACAGTGTACTAGACCCCTCCTTCATGTTTCATGCTTCTAAAAGCAATGAGTATTTATTGCAATTTTGCATATACGGTGGCTCACGAAAGTATTCGAGCGCACTTTAAATTTCGATGAAATTTTCAGCATGTGTATTACTAACATAGGTCTACAAGACGCATATTTTAAATTTTCATTACGGTCTGGAATAAAAAAGTTTTAAAAAGTGCACGTTATTTAATAAATCAATGCTTCTAATTGCGAAAGAAAATGTCAAGTTGAGTGGTGGAATTTTAAACAAATTATTCTAATCTAAAGGGCGTTCGAATACTTTCTTGAGCCACTGTAGATATATAAACAGTACTCATTTTTTAGTATTGTACGAAAACACTACCATTCTTTATGCTATTTTAAAGGATATATACTGATTTATGTGAAAACACGTGTGCGACAATAAATATGACACTTGCAAAAGAAAGATGTTTTAATCACTTCTTTTAGGAAGTGATTTAAACAAGATTTCCATACTTCTTCGCGAAACAGCTTTCCATATTTCTTCAATTGCCACTTTGAGAGCTGCTATTCAATTAAATTGTTCTCCACTTTTGTAAACTTCACCAGCTAATTGTTCCCAAAACGATACCAATTTTTATAGAAAAATATTATGGACTTATGAATGCAGTTTCGATAATAACATCATGTGTAATCTACATAATGCTCACTTTCTGACGACCGAGTATCCGAAATTGAAAAGAACAGACAATTTTCCAAGTACAATTCGGGACAAATGTTTGGTGTGGAATTATTGACAACAATTTACTAGGTCCATACTTTTACACTGGAATTCTAAACGGAAATAAGTATACACAATTTCTGAATTGTGAATTTCAAAGTTATTGTGAATCACTGCCATTGTTTCTTTTACGAGACATGTACTTCCAACAAGACGGTCCTCCGACTCATAATTGTAGATCGCTGAACAATTTTTTACACAATATGTTTACCAATAAATTAATCAGAACATACGGACCTGTAAAATGACTTGCATGATCCCTCGATTCTTTTTGTGGGGACATAGTAAAGATATTGTTTACCCTATACCACCGAGAAATTTAGACGACTTGCAAACTAAAATAAAAGAAGCGTGTGCAGCCATATGTAGTGCAACATTGGCAGAAACTATATCAGGAGTCTGGTCAGCAGAACTCGGAAATGCATTCTTGCGCAACACAAAAACACAACATACTAGTAAATACAATATTATAGAGGTGTGCGAGAACCCGAAAATATCGAGTTGGGACGAGACGAGAATTTTTTTCGAGATCGGGACGTGTTCTCGAAAATTTCTGGATTCTCGAAAATATTCGAGATTGTCGAAAGTTTCGGGATTCTCGAAAGTCTCAGGATTCCCGAAAATTTTAGGATGTTCAGTACTCGATTGACGTTGTATATATAATATATATATATATATATATATATATATTTGTTATGTCGTGTTTTTTAATGAAATGTCAAGGTCGTCGATGTTTTTTTTAAATGGAATAGTATATTTTTTTACGATACCATGATAGACAATAAAAACCTGAATTTAGTGGATACCACCTTTTTGACCTTGAAATGACCTTGAGCAAGAATAATCATGTTGGAGCGCATAAAATGTGGAAGTTCAAAATTTACGCGTTTCAGCAAAGATTACGCGTTGTTTACGTCGGGTTGACCTTCACTAACCACAATAAATGTTTGAAATATTTTTTATAATAAACAGCGTATGTTTATGTTAGGTCAACCCGCCGTAAACAACGCGTAATCTTTGCTGAAACACGTAAATTTTAAACTTCCACATTTTATCCGCTCCAACATGATTATTCTTGCTCAAGGTCATTTCAAGGTCAAAAAGGTGGTATCCACTAAATTCAGTTTTTTATTGCCTATCATGCTATCGTAAAAAACAATACTATTCCATTTAAAAAAACATCGGTGACCTTGAAATTTTATTAAAAAACACGACATAAACAATTTTTTCTTTACCATTATATTTGCCCCCTGCAATAGTGTCACTTTTTCCTCTGAAGTTTTCTGATAGGACTGTAAATACGACAGATATTTAGGTGTTCCCATTTATGTGGGACACCCTGTATATCTCCTTATACTTTACTACGCTTGACGCTAGTGACAACAAACCAAAGGATTGTGTTTGTAGAATATTTAAGTGACATTTATGTTTTCATACCTAATATGTTACGTCTTAAAACCTTAAAATTTAATGGGTAGTTCAACATGCTTCTGTATATTTTTAAAAGTTCTTTCGTGACACCAAAGGCTTCCGTTTGATCGAAAACTTTGGTTTTATTTTTTTTTTATACAGACGGACACGTGTCTTGAACTTTAAAAGGCAAAATGTATACGTATATATACAGGCTGTTCGTTACGCAAATAGTCGAGCGTCTATTGATTTTCTGTCGATGAACCAGTGGGAAACGGCATCACCCAGAATGATGGAAACAGAAGTTTTGACAGCTACCGTGTGTTTTCAGTGTCTATTCCCTGTTTTTCCGTTTTCGGTACAAATGGAAACAGCGATTTTGAATCTTCGGAGGTGAAAATTCTGTTGAACAGTCTTCAATAAACTGGAAACGGTCCTGACATCTCAAATTCTCTTTAATCAAGAAGTTACGGAAGGATGAAATAATGCTTGTTAATTGTGAGAAACGAAAATAGTAGCCATTAATCTCGACGTTACCTTTTCGTCCAACGATTCGAGAAAAATAAATGTTCTAATGGAAGAATTACGTTTTCATATAATTTTATTAAATGTTAGAAAAGTTATTGTGAGGTAGATAGATTAACCAATAAGTAGGTTTTAAAATGGCATATAAAAAGTTACACGAAGTATCGATAAATTAAATGAGCGATTAAATTGGCAGAATCAGTTGCATACAGTAGGACAATCAATGTTTAAATGAAACTCTAGCTACACTAAATTGTGATTATTCTTCTATGAAGTAACCATATTTGCAAATTGCAAGCATACGTTTGGCAACATTGCTAGTAAAATGATGCTCCAATAATTTAATTACTCATTGTATTTCATCCTTCTCACACGACAGAGTAATTTTCTAAGATAGACTTTGTCAATAGTATATTTATGGTCCTCTCAAAATTTGATACGGAGTGTCGAAAATTTCGACCATCCGATTCGAGGCTATAAATTACGGGAATTGGCCGATTTTATCATACGGTTTTTCGACGCCATAAGAACAACAGTCGAAGCCAGCGTCTCCACCATTCCCACGGATCCCTCAAATTTTCTTCAACTACGTCCTGCCACCTACACCATAAAATCAAATTCCTTAGTTTTTATTTTTCCTTTACGAGACTCTAGGAATCAGTCTTCAGCAATCATTCTTCAACTACGTCCTGCCACCTACACCATAAAATCAAATTCCTTAGTTTTTATTTTTCCTTTACGAGACTCTAGGAATCAGTCTTCAGCAATCATTCACATAAAAGCGTCATCAACTTTGTACAATCTCCATAGCTCAATGTACTCTATCATTTATAACAAAGATCTTATACCGATATTCATAACATCTTTACCTTTATTAATTACCTGACGTGGTGTTAAACCCTCGAACCCGACATCAGTACGCCGTACTGACTCTAACAAATATTTCAACATTAATTACAGAAGGTCAGATTATTGTAATGTGGCGTATTGCAAAATGTGGTTTCATTAGCGGTGTGCGAGTACTCGAAATTTTGGGTTCGGGTCGAGTCGAGAAATTTGTTCACGACCGGGTCGGGATCCCGAATGTTTATAAACTTTGGGTACCCGCAATTTCGGATACCCGAGAAGAAAGTCGGATGGGGTCGGGTCGGGTCGGGTCCTGAAAGTTTGTAATATTCGAGTACTTGAAGTTAAAGTTGGGGCATGTCTGCGGTCAAATCAGCGATAGATAACTCTGTGCATATTAAGACGACCAATCATAGGTTGTAATAATATCTCGATTTGTAGTAAACACTGTTTACGATACAGTGCTCTTATACGAACAGTGCGTGGACGAAGAGTTCTTGTATTGTAAGAACAGTGTTTACTAGAAACAGAAACGTCCTTTACGTACATTATTTCACACAATGCATTCTAAAATATTCTTTTTCCTCGCGAAGTTTGATAACCGAAAAAATATACAAAAATCATTCTTGACCTGTCAATGAAAATAAAAGATTGAACTGAAAAATCATAAAACAGCATTATACTTGTATAAATACAACTTTAACTTCGAGTAACCGAAGTTTGTAAACTTTCGGGATCCCGACCAGACCCGACCCGACCCGATCATTGTCCGACCAGTGATGGGAACTCCGTGGACGCTGAGCGAAAGTACTACCACCACTCTGACGTACCGTCTTCCCCTACTTTGCTTCTCTCACGCACGCGCTACACACAAGCGTACTTCTACTCTGTGGGTGTAGAGTAGAGGTACGCTTGTGTGTAGCGCGTGCGCGGTAAAAGCAAAGTAGGGGGCTTGGGTACTCGAGATTTCGGTTACCCGCACACCCCTAGGTTTCATGCATTATTGCTCGCTTTGTAGAATTTGAAGATAGCCCGGGAAAATAACAAAAATTCTAAATCATCGAGAGGTTATTGCAAGATCTGTAATACCATATAAGTCCCCGAAGGGTTAAGTAACCAAGCCATAAGTGACAGATATGAGAAAAGTCAATTTACAAGGATCTTTTCTATCCACGCACGATACAATTACATAAATCATGGTTAATAAACTAGTTACTAAAACATTTCCTGATGTACAATAGACGCTTTCTTCGAATCTTGAATTATTTGATTTTAAACAGTGTGGTAAAGAACACAAGAAAATGTCGGAGCATGATCACGAGAGAATAGATAGTTGTACGGTGTCAACCTGATATCTTGGGTTATTAGTAGGTAACCGGATAGCGAAACTGGTCAGCCGAAACCTGCAAGCATGATCGGTCACTGCGTTTAGAGCAGGGATGGCTGGAGTATGGAGCGAGATAAGGGAGCAAGTGAAACTAAGATGATAACTACTCGGCATATTAGAACTTAATCTAGCTTAACAACACAGACTTAAGCTAGCTTAAACTAAAGTTGAAATAAGCTTAGACTTACAATTAGTTTACACTATCCACCCGTGGATAGCCACGTGATAGCTTTCTCAGCCGCTGTCTTAGATTTACGTCAGTTTGTACACGTCTACAGTGAAGTTTACACAGTTTTTATTCGTTAGGATGACATCTTTCAGAATTAGGAATTCAGTTTTCTTAACACATTATATTTATTTTCATACTGTTTTTGGATGCACTTTTCACTGTGTAAAAAGAGAGTAATTTCAGTAAGAACATTTCATACATTGTGGAAACTTTGCCAATCTGATTGTGAATATCATTCTATATTATTTTTTAATGCTTTATTCTCTTTTACAGCGCTTTTTTTACAAATTTTATTTACTTTTGCATTATTTCTTGAGAGTCGGGCGCATTTCACCAATTTCTAATTTTTCTAACTTGACTCTTATCATTTAAACTATTTTCAATTCTAAGCAAGCGGTTGCAAGCATACTGCTATAAAATAATATTTTTTATTTTCAGTCTCAGTTATCGTAAAACTCTGTAACATTGAGTTACGAATTTTTTGGAACCATACGTCGACTGCGAAATAATTGATAAAATAAATACTGAAAAAACAGTGTTAAGTAAAATAAATCAAATATTCTGTTCATCTCCTTTGAAATTCGCACGCTGAAAGACTTTTTTTCATTTTTCCCCGCCGCTACATTCGCACTTTTCACGATGCTTGCAAAATATCCGAATATGTTCCATACATTTGAATGATCAACACAGTGTTCAAAATACAGGTAAACAAAAAACGAAATTTATTGATCGCTATCGTGTGATTGTATAACATCGTGAGCGACTGGCAGTGTTTCATGTACTGCTTCGCGATAAAACATTCGTGCGATACATGTTATTTGATTTTCAGGTTTAAAACAATTTGTATGGTATTGTCTTTAATTCTGAAAATTTATTTTACGAAAGTAAATTAAATTAAACGAAAGTAATTTAATTTTAACGAAGCAAACTGTTTAATTGATGTTTTCAATAAAGTTCTTCTGTAAATTCTCTAATTTTATAATTTGAATGAAGTCTTGTAATCAATTTGTAGTTTCAATAAAACATTTAATATTAAACGAATATTGTAGCATGTACAAGCCAGCCTGTATTAAAACGTGCGTGTATTGAAATACCTTCAAAAATATATTAATATTGTTACAATTTTATTAAACATCAAAGAATCGAAATATTTTCTATCTAGTTGCTCTCTATTCAAGTTAATTTCGTGTTCATAGCTCCTAGCTATTTACTTTTGCATTTGAGTCTTCTTTTTAACGAATATCATAAACAAAGTTGTACAAGCTAGTATAGTAACTAACAAAGCAGTATTCAGTGTGTTAAATTTTAATCTTTTAGGGACAACGTTTGTGCACCATACCGACTCTACCGAGTATTTGAAAATTATTGAAACGTGGCTAGTTTATTACATTATTAATAGACTGTCGAATTTATGTATTTATAACAAAAATGAGTACTGTAAAGATTGGAAAAATCGAGCAGCATCAGTACATTACGTTCGACCTGGAAAAATTATTAGAGAGAGGAAAACGTTCTTAAGTCACCTCTATATCTTATAACAAATGGAGAAAACTTTTATTTTGCATGAAAATCCGGGGTCTAGTTATTAGGTATGACACATTTTC
Source organism: Sphecodes monilicornis (assembly GCA_913789915.3). Taxonomy (NCBI): domain Eukaryota; kingdom Metazoa; phylum Arthropoda; class Insecta; order Hymenoptera; family Halictidae; genus Sphecodes; species Sphecodes monilicornis. The sequence continues at coordinate 19,556,297 of OU565285.1, forward strand.
ATTCGTTCATTCATTCGGCAGCGGAAACTGGTCTATTTGACCCAGAATATCGAAGGCGTCATTCAATTGCTCATTTTCTAGCGGTTAAATTAAATCGACAGCTGTTGGATACATTGGAAGGTAAAAAGGAAGTCTGTCGTGTCTACAAGTATAATAATACCTTCAAAAATGTGTTTCCAAAAATTGACAAATAAAGCAGTGAATAGTCATAAACATCATAAATTATGTAGTTATTAAGGCTGTCCGAGGGTTAATGATAACCTGCAACTCAAAACAAGACAACGTTCTAAAGAAAGAAGTCAGGAATAGGGCGAAGTCCTAGTTAACCCTTAGCCTACGAGTGGTGACTCTGAGGCTCCACTCAATATTGCTACATCGTTATTCAAAATATTGTTTACGTTACTCGATTTATTTGTATTTAATAAGTGACTAAACATTTAAATATTGTGTGGGGTACTGTAGCAGTTTTATATGTATGACATGGAGAAAATAATGCAGAATGGAAATATTCTAGGCTGGAAAAATGTTTGATGTTGGAAAGAAAATAACTTCGAGTTCAAAGGGTTAAAATATGCGACGGTTTTTGTAGAGGCCAATATAACAGCACCAGCACGCGATTGTAAACAAAATAGCGAGGATCCACATCCACCGATTTGTTGTTAACCTGTTACTTTACCGCACGGTCTACCCCTACTACGAACGTGGGATCGGTTCGAAAGCAAGCAAGCCGAGCGCTCGGTAAGTGGAAAACGAAGGAAAGAAGATGCTGCGGGATGAGAGGAGAAAACACGGTGGGGACGTTGCGTAAACTGTGACCTTACACCTTCGCGCGGCCGTTGCATCGCTGAGACATCCTTCCGTCTCTGCGATCCTGTTCGCCCACGCTTGCGGAATTCACCTGAAAAGGAAATCTGAGGTTCCTTTACCTGCTCACGCGCGTTCCCGAGTCCCGCCACGTCATTATCTTGTCGCGCGCCTAATCGCGGAAGCCGTGTCTCGCTCGATCAACTCTCCAACTCCTCTTTCTGTTGTCCTGGTACGAGAGAACCGCGGAAATCATCCAGACATTACGCGCGGACCCGTCGTACAGGTGTCGATCTCCTTAAAATGCTGGTCGAAAGTATTTCATTCGAGGATCTTGCTGCAAGAGAGGTGGAGATGGTCGAGGAGTAATCTTCAGAACAAAGCTTTTGATTCTAAAAATTAAATGAAAAAGTTGTTGAAGTATTTATTAGTTTCCGAATTAACCCGCCATCACAGACACCGAACTATTACGACGTTACCATTAGGTTGTCCCATGTGTAATATCTTTACCAAAAAAGTGGGAAGAGGTTGTAAAGAAGGTGGTTATATTTTTTCGTTGACTTTGAAAGTACGTTTCAAATATTAATTTAAATAGTAAAACAGTAAACGGCACGAACTTATGGGAGAACCTAATATATCAGTTTTAAAACTAACACCTTATGAAAATATTTTTTTACTCCGTTTTTTATTTCTTTCACAATGTAGAAGGCTTAAAATTGTAGTGCTACATCAAGGTTTTTCAAATTAGAGCTACTTATGTTTAGGGAATGTATTAAGTCGTCCCATAAGTTCGTGCCGTTTACTGTTTTACTATTTATATTAATATTTGAGACATACTTGCAAAGTCAACGAAAAAATATAACCACATTCTCTACAACCTCTTCCCACTTTTTTGGTAAAGATATTATACAGTCACAGAAAATTTCTGTGGTTTTTCATTAAAATACTTTTCAATCCGCGGAACGAACTTATGGGACAACCTAATACATATGTTTAAAAAGTGTCAGTTTTTCTTGGGAGAAATATAGGAATCTAAACTTCTTGAAGGTCTCACAGACCACATGTCTGTCAATACGGATTATTAAAACTATAAACTGATTCTATTATATTGGATAATTGACATCCATCACATATTCTATCGTATTGTTACGACGTGAAGACGTCACGATCGATAATGCAGACTTACGACGTGAAGTCGTAATGAAGACTCTATGATCGATATTGCAGTTACCGGCCAACGAAGTTGTTGACAGAAAAAGACAGAAGACAGATTGAAGCGAGACGCTAAACCATAAAGACGTGTCACGAAATCAACTGTAGAATTAATAATAAATAAGAGTTTTGTTACCAATTGTTAGAAGTTACGAGTTTACGAATTCATTATAAATAATGGATGCCCCGTGGGGACGCACCCTGCGGAACGGTCGCTACAATATTCTTCTTCTCGAGAGAAAGAGATTATATAGACGTTGTATTTATGTATAATATATTCGGTTTTGATTTTAGTACCGTTATCATTTCTACTTCCATATGCATGTATATTGGACTTGGCAACTCTTTCATATATAACACGAATCCTGGCATTATTTAAATAATAAAATAAGATTTATGAATCTTGTACCCTGATGGAGGCCTTATGATTAATTTCTGTATCTTGCATCTGTAAGGATTTGAATGTCTCAATTAAAAAGAGCATCCCAAATGTTACCTCTGTATTAATTGCAGAATACATTGCTCTGGATACCATTCTCGATACTGCTTATAATGACACTAATCATGATTTTTGAAATACTTACTCATATTCTGTGACGATGAATCTGCATTTAAGTCTCTATTTTATCTTAGCGTAACTTTCTATCCTAAAAATTAAAGAAAAAGATACATCAAATCTAAACTAAAATCTCCACATTTTGCTGCAAATGTGGAACAACACAAAAGGGAACAATTTCCGATTGGAAAACTTCACCGCAAATAGAAATAAAGACTTCTGTCGGAATTTGTTTGTTAGATTGATCCATTTATATGTACACTACAATAAAAGTAAACTGATTTTTCAATAAATGAATTTCTATAAATTATATTATTATTTATTTATTGATGCTGCAAACCATATTTGGTTTATATAGCATACATTAGTATAACACTTTACAATACATAATGGAGTATAAATAAATAAGACAGTATAGTATATTAATTAAAAATTTTTTAAATATTATAAAATTCGATCTAGTTTCTTCGACCACTCGGTACTTGCAGTATTAAAAATATTAAACATTTTGTGGTTTCCATTTATTGATCAAGTAATTGTTACTATAAAATTATATAATTTCTACTATTGCGTCAACATTTTTTGTAATATTATCATATGCAGTAGAACTTCGTTTATTCGAATCTCTCGACGAGTTCCAATAATAAAGACTCACCAGCTATTTCCACCACCTGCTCTTATTAATTCTGATAATAAGAGTCTACGTTTGGATAACTGAATTGAAACAACAGATTCGATCGAAACAATCACCTAAAGTCGTTGAAACGTATTTCGGCTAATAGAAGCTCGTGTTCTGAGCTCGTATAACTAACAGTAAACAAAAAGTTGAGCGCATAAACGACGTTCGGCTGTGTTCAAATATATTGCACGCTATATGATAGAGAATACAGTGTGCAGTGTACGGTTTCGAATTAAAATAAATTCTTACCAACCATTCTCCTTTATTTGAACCAATTTTTGTTACATTTTTATAATACACTCATATGAAAACCTTATAAAAAGCAACTGGCACATTTAAATTACCGAGACTTATGTGTACTAGACAACATTTTCTGATTTTTAGGTGGAAATCGTAAATGTAAAAATTTGAAAAAATGTGTATTTTTAAATAAAGTTTAGAAAGTAAAAGGTACAATTATAAAAAAATGTATAGTAACAGTAGACTGTCACATTTATTGTCCTCAACTGTTGCCCACTTACGTTCAAAGGCACGTACTAATGCAATTTGTTGCGTTCTTGGTTGAATCTGGTATGTGAACCACTAATAATTTAACTCTGGAATGTAATATATTGTTATCAGAGAGTGAAAGTTTGCACAAATTTTTGCAGACCATTTGAAAAACGAAGACTCGAATAGAAACCTCACTATTTCATTAAATGTTGCTGACAGTCAAAAGAGAATATCATACTTGATTTACATAACTAGACTGTACTCCTATTCACTACAAGTCAATTGTAAGAAACGAAACATAGGTGAAAATGCATTTTCTCTTTCAGTAATTTTAACAAATAGAGTATAGTATAGAAACATCATTTTTTCTAATATCTTTACAGTTTTCTCCTTCGTCAATTCATTTTTTCTCATGAATGCATAACACTCGAAGTGTAATTATTACCTATGACTACATAAAACTCTAATTAGAATAACATATTATTTATTTATGGCTTTAAACCATATAAAGTTTATATAGCATATACATTACAAATTATGCAATATGCTTATGTTACAATATGGCTTAGTGTCTAACTTATAATTAGTTTACATTAATTTTGTTAGGATACAATTACCTCATTGAAATTAAATTTTAATTGAGCTTATCTTATGAAATCAAAAATAATTTTCACGCCTCTAATATCTGGGCCGCATAGGAAAGAATGGATAGAAATCGGGAGACAGTATATACTTGCGTCTGAAAAGTGCTGATAAAAGCGTGTCACGTTCAGCTAACTCTAATTATAATATAAACAAAAGCCATTTAATCAATCTCGTATTTATCTGCTGCTGTATTCTACATGTAGTTGTTTGGCCTCTACGTTTTTCTGCAGCTCGAGATGCAAGAGGAATCACGAGGAGTGAAAGCATGTTCGGAACCTTTGTAGGCAAAGGTGGGAGGTGTGGGCGTTGGGCCAGGTAAAAGGCTGCACCTCTGATTCCCAGGAGAACAGCCGACCGAGGAATTGGTTTGCAGCAGGCGCAGGTTGCACATTATATCGATACACAAAGCAGTCGCGTCCAATCTTCATTTCCAACCGATATTGCATACCAGTTCGCGAAACTATCGCCGCAATCCCTGGAAATACGCACAGTATCCCGATCGGCGATCTTCATGGGTACGTGATTCTCATATGAGCGTTCCGGCCAGGAGGATTATCATGGATCTCTTGGACTGTTGACCCCTCACGCGACTCTCAAATCGGTAATAGTCGAACTTTAGCGGCCTTTATCGTTGCTTTAGAATGGGATCAATTTGAAACAGTTCTGTTTAGGTTGTGCTGCATCTCGTAACTCCAGACGCCGCGATTCAAAGTTTGGATTTCGCGGGCTTGTAATTCTGTTTCCAATCGGCACCGACGGCACATGGCGGGCTGAGAATTCTAGTGGTGCAAGTCACGTACATGGTATATCGAGTAAAATAATGTTTTGCGTTTGTTGTCATGAAGAAACTACATATGCAGGGTGTTCACGCTATCACTAGCCAGCGTTTTTCTTGCAAACAATAAATATTAGAAAAAAATAATAGAGGAAAAAGTAATACTGTCTTTGGTAAGTAACATAACGGCGGATGTAATTTTCCTGTGTTTGCACTATTTTCTTAGAAATGAAGGTGACCTTCAATTTTTTAAATGAAATGCCATATATTTTTTTATATCATATTAATGCGTATGTCAAGAGAAATTTATTCGTATACAACACAATTACCTTCAAGGTCATACAAGGTCAGAAATGGCAGCAAAATTTTCAACATTTCGTAAAGATATCATTCACAATACACAACGCCAAGAAATGTAAACGACTTGCAAACGAAACTAACGCAATCATGTGCATTAATATTTCGGGCAACGTTAGAAGAAGTTAACAAGAATGTAATTAATAGAGCCGACATATGTAGTCATGCACAATGAAGTTATATTGAACATTTACTATAGCCTCGACAATAAAGTATACTTGTAAACGCATTGGTACGAAATGTTCAAAATGTTTCTTCCATTTCTGACCTTGTATGATCTTGAAGGTCACTGTGTCGTACACAAATGAATTTTTTCTTGACACACGCTTTTATAGGGTATGCAAAAATATGTAGCCTTCTATTTACAAAAATTAGAGATCACCGACATTTTCATGAAAATAGTGCAAATACAAAAAAATTACATACGCCATTACGTTGTTGGAAAAAATAGTATTAATTTTTCCTCTTTCATTTTTTTCTAATATTTATTATTTGCAAGAAAATCGCTGGCTAGTAGTAGCGTGAACACCCTGTATACGCATTGCGGTTGCAATAACACACCTATAAGTTCAGGAAATTATAATAACTGTCTGCTCACGAAAATTAAAGCACGAAATCGAATTTTATACAATTTACAAGCGAATTATCAAATTAATATTGATTCACACCTATGCACAGTGACTGTCATAGATATTCGAATACTCTTAAAGAGACTATAACTTTTTTAATATTGGATCGTACGACTTGCATTTTCCTTTTTGTGAAGTTAGAAAATGACTACATGACGAGAAAAAAATTTTTAAGAAATCGTAATTGATCGTAATTGCCGAGAAAATACTAAAAGTTCTGTTTTACAACCTTTTTTATGTGGACCTACATTGAAAGTTTGAAAGATACGTTTCGATCGTAAAAAAAATCGTAATTGATCGTAATTGCAGAGAAAATACTAAAAGTTATATTTTACAACTTTTTTATGTGGATCTACATTGAAAGTTTGAAAGATACGTTTTGTAGATCTGTGTTGTAAATCAGCGGTCAAAAACGAAAGAGCGCATGGTGGACTTACATCACTATGATACCAAATGATTCGTTCTATTCGTTTATTGGCAAAAGAATAAGGTACCATTTTTCAGTAAGGCATGAAGTTTTACATCAATTAATGCTGCAAAGAAGCAGGATATATTTTATATGGCAGTAAAGATTTAAATAAAATTTAAAATTTAAAATTTAAAAAATCGATCAACGTTGCAATGAGCTACAAACATCTAAAGATAATAAAAATTGCAATATTACATGATTTTTTACTACTAACTGTAATCAATGTTATAAATTAATACGGATTCTTAAATCTATCAATGCCTGTAATTATTTTCCATATCAACCAATTATAGTGAGATCTACAAAACGTATTTTTTAAATTTTATTTAAACCTTTACTGCCACATGAAATATATTCTTCAGTGATCGCGCTATAAAAGAGTCTACTGTATATTCAGTATGAATAGATGTGTCTCAATCAATCTACGTCAATCAGGGGAGTAGTTTTGACACTTCGCCTAGCAGAAATTCCGTTATCCTTTCATACATTCTTCAAATATCGCTATGTATAAAAAAAATTGGTGTGTACTTAGACCACATGGCTGAAGTGAAACTTCTTGCTTTATTTTTTTTTCGAATTTTTATTAACACTTTATAACATTTAATTTTCTATGATTGTATTATTGGCTTGTGATATCTAAAAAATGATGTAAATATTCTTGATTCAATTTTGTCTAAATGTCTTGCAAATACTGCATCGAGTAATTTATATCTAAGAAATTCAATTAATAATTTTGAATGTTCCGATGCAAAGTTCACGTTGAAATCTCCACTTAATATCATCGGAATTTTATCATAATCTTTATTAACACGTTCAGCGCCATGTGACCCATATCTGGGTGACGGAATTATTTATACAGAATTGAAAATTAATTTTTACGCTCGTAGATTGAGTGTACAAAATTTCCTTACGATCTGAGGAATAGAAGAGGTTTGAAACAGTAATTAATATCACAAAACTAACCTTCTTAGTTTTTGTTTTATTACGTATATTGCTTTGATTTTGTGTAATTTTTATGATTATGGAGTGGGCGCTGAACGTGTTAAAGAATGCCGAACCCTCAATCGTATATGCTAATAGAATAGTTAGAATTGTTTCATCCTTTCATCGTTTCATCGCCAGATCGGTTTTACGCTTACCGCGTCGAGGTTTTACGCCTACCGCGTCGAGGTTTTGCGCCTAACGCGTCTAAAGAAGTTTCACTTCAAAAATGCTGGCCTCTTTCTCCTAGAAACCACGTTTAGAAGCGAGTGGCTCACGAAAATCGGGATCTACGGACCTACAACTCCAATTTTCGAGGTGTTTCTTATGTGAAAAACGGCTTGTAGGTGCATCAAGTTGCTGAGAGATGAGTAACTCACTTGGAGATCGTCTTTACCGCGTTATTATGGTAGCAGTTCGTGTTTTTCTCGACAATTTTCTTTTTACGTTAGGCTTCGTCATGCTGAGTGATATTAATAAATTCCTTACGAAAATTTGAAACAGAAAGTTACAGAAAAGAATGAAAAAGTTGTTAGATCGTCAAGAAAAGGTAATAGAAGTCGAAGGTGACTATTGTACTTCCCTGACTAAAGAATTGTTTGATCCACTATACAGTGGCTCACGAAAATATTCGAACGAACTTTGAACCAGAATAATTTGTTTAAAATTGCACCGAATGACTTGATTTTTTTTAGCAATTGGAATCATTGATTTACTAAATTGCGTGCAAAAAAGATTTTGAAAAAATTGCAATCCATAAGAATTACATGAAAAAATAAAAATGGCACTTTTAAAAACTTTTGTATTTCACCCGGTAGTGAAAATTTAAAATATGCGTCTTGTAGAACTTTGTTTATAATACGCATGCTAAAAATTTCATCGACATAGATTAACGTACACATGAGCTACAAGCCGTTGAAAGTGGTAAAAATCACAGTTTTTCACGACCGATTTCGATGAAATTCTCAGCATGTGTGTAACTAACATGTCAAGTCACTCAAATAAAAAATGTTTAAAACGTGCCATTTTCATTTTTTCACGTAATTCGTATGGATTGCAATTTTTTCAAAATCTTTTTTGCTCGTCATTTAGTTAATCAATGCTTCTAATTACTCAGAGAAAACAAGTAATTTGGTGCAATTTAAAACAAATTATTCTCATTTAAAGAGCGTTCGAATACTTTTGTGAGCCACTTTATATGTCATTTATCCCTACTGTTTGAACGACAGGTACCTGGTATAATATTTATATTCCATTTTTATTTATGATGGCTTCCAATTTATCTGAAATTACTATTTTACCACAAAAATATTGAATATCACCATTTAAAACATATAGTAACTTTTTCAAGCTTTCATTACAGTTTCCATATCTTTTCCTCTTTTATCGAGATATATTAGTGACTTTGGTATCAATTGCTGATAATTAAATCGACGCTAATAATTGATTGTAACTAACGCTACAAATTAATACTGATTATTAATAGTCTTAATCACGTAAATCATGAGTCAGACATTCTATACATATATCGTTTCCTGTATCATCAATTCCCAAGTTTCCATTACATCTATCATTCTATCGAGTTGTAGCATACATACGTTCGGTCGTTTCCAATATCTCTCTTCATTTATTAACAAAGTACAGAATTACAATCAATCAATTATATAATTATTTCCTATCACAGTTACGTGTATTTACAAGGAGTCACGTCTAAATCGTTAAAATTAGAAGATATTTTCATATACTTGCAACCGAACGTATTTATATTACAACCTAATAATTAGACGGCGGATGTTTATGCATTTGTGGCATGTGCTGCTTTGAAGAAGAGAAAGAAACGTATACATTAACTAGAACTAATAGGATTTTTATTTTAGTTTTATAATGGTGAATCTTTTAATTGATGAAGTTTCTTTTAATTCTGAATATGAGTAAATAACGTAAGAAAATGAGAATTCGCATACAGACCCGCAATCTACTAATAATATACCTTATCGCCTATTGAATACTGTTGGATTTAGTAAAATAAATCTAAAGAAAGATCATTCGGATGGGGTTTGTCATATATGTTTCGTTTGTCTAATATGGTTGTTTCTCTAACATAAAGTAAAAAAGAAGAACCGAAGCTAACGATGAGAGGAATTAATATAATTATTATATTAAATACTTCTGTTGCGGTAAGTCCGCGAGCGTGATTGCAGCGGATTACTTAATCGCTTTAGTAAATGTATTACACTGGTTTTCATAATGAGTAAATGTATTTAAGAATTGTATAATCTTGTCGTGCTGCGTTTCGTTTGAATTGGTATTGTACAGTGTTGTGGAGCTGTGCTTCGTTCAAGTGACTTTTAGAAATGTCCGATATTTATACCTTTTTGTTGTACTTATAGCGCACTAATCAGGTGTGCCACCGTTTGGTCGCAGGTAGTTTGCAGGGGGTAGCGCGCGGTCGCTCCATCATCGGTCGCAACTTCCCCATTTACCAAATTTTGTATATGTATGAAGTTATCCAGTATAGTAGTTTACGTTTCTTAAAGAGTACTATAAAATTGTACCTCAGGGTTCATTAAATATTCGTGTTAAATTATATGCTGTTGTTATTTCTGCACACGATCATTGTACGTCAAGTTTTCACGTAGGAACAAATGCATTTTTCAGTGCGAATCGAACCTTACATTTCATGCATGTTGGGGCACAAAGAACCCCGCAATAATCATATGGAAAATCTATCCCGGTAAAATCAGTTGGATTTTTCATATGTTGGACAGTTATGGACAGTTATTGAGTTATAATCAGTCAACCATGACAAATTCGAGCTGCCGAATACTCAAATCTCGGGAAGTATATTTACTTTACAAGCTTGCCGCACCCCCACTCCCGCCACCCCACTCCTTCGATTTTCAAGTCGCGCGACCTAAATGAAGTTGGCAACATACTAGCGTTATTGCTGCCGAATGCTATTACTTTCTGGCATTGCTACGTAGGATATTTATATTATTGATATCAGTGTATTCCATACATTTTAGTCTCCATACTGTTTGGTAATACATAATAAGATCATTTTTTATTAATCCACACACACACACACACGCACACACACACGCACGCCCACGTACACACACACACAAAGAGCAGAGAGTTTTTGTGAAAGATTTCTGTTCACAGACCTTTTCAAGGTCATTCAACATTCAAAAATAATGACACCACCTATCAGATTTTGTAAAACTCTACTATTTTTGTTTCAAACATTTTTCCAAAAAATAGATACTTCCCGAGATTTCAGTGTTCGGCAGCTCGAATTTGTCATGTTTGACTGATTATAACTGTCCATTATTGAGCTTTGTGCACATTACATCTTTTGTTCAGTAGATCATAAGCTACAACATATGAAAAATCCAACTGATTTTACCGGGGTAGATTTTCCATATGATTATGGAAGTGTGAGGGTGCAGGGTTCTTTATACATTATAAATTATGAAGATTTGGGTTAATATTGTTTTTCGAATCTTAAAGACAACGTCACTTACGGGCAGCGTCAATTAATGTAGAAGTCCATTCCTTACTAAAAAATGGTGGTTTATTTTTTTGTCACTAAATGAACAGAACGAACCTATTGGTATCATAGTGATGTAAGTCCACCATACGCTCTTCTGTTTTTAACCTCTGATTTACAAGTCAGATCAACACAACAACTTTTAGTATTTACTCTGCAATTCCAATCAAATGCAATTTTTTCAAAATTTTTCTTCGCGTCATGTGGCAAACTTATTCTTCTATACTTTCCAAAAAAACAAATCCAAGTTGTAGGGCACAATATTACAGAAGTTATCGTCTTTTCAAGAGTGTCCGAATATTTATCTGAGTCATTGTATTTCGAAAACTCAATTTTGACCAGCTTTTTGCGATTCTGTCCTACTGTGGAACGTGGGTGCAGAGATCTCAATTTTAGTAGCCGAGTGACTTTCGAGCGTGGATCTCAGGAGAAAGGGCCGGGCATCTAACATCGATTAATATGCGTCCCGCGCCAACGGTTCCCGACGGACGCCTGCGTAATAATCTCGAAGGGTTGGCGTGGTGTCAGACGTGCTCACGCAGGTGCAAAATGCAGCACGTTGCCGCGATCGACGTGCGCAGAGTCGCTGGTTATTGGTATCGCGTTAGCAGGCGAGCAGAAACCGTGCGAAGCCATACACGCACCGTCTGAGAAACGGGACAGCACATGCCCATCCGGATTTCCAGCGTCGCTTTCCTATCGCACCGGCCAATCTAGGTGTCCGTCCGGGTCCTTGATCTTGCGCTGGCCGATAGCACGTAGTCGTGACAAAGACGAGGCATTCTGGGACGATTAATTATCGCCCGGAAAGGTGGACTGGTGGCGATCGATGATCAAGGCATCATAGACACCTGGAGGTACCGAGCTCCTTCGTGGATCTTTCTTTCTCGCCTGAGATCGGCACCGTTGTTTCCCGGATCATCCCTCGCTCCACGACGTTGTCTTATATATTGCTTTATTTATAAAGGTCGCATTCACTCCGCGTGCTAAAATTTATTTTATTGTTATGGTGATTCAAATTTTTTTATCGTTAATTATTTCCTAAAAGAAAAAAGCAATTGATATCTCATCGATGCCTATGCTTTTTTAATGGTTAGAATATTGAGAACAAGAAAATAGCATTTTATTCCGGTTTAAAAGAAATTAGTAGTGTCCATATTTAGTAGACTTTGTACACAACTTGTATCACGAGTCTGACTCGATGTTATAGTGGAGGAGGTAAACTACTGTGTCATTAGTAGTCTGCGGATCTTTATGAAAAAGATTTTTCTGCACCAATTGGAACGAACGGGAACCACGTTCTAGGTACTAGAACAATGTTTTAACAATTTTGCACCCAATTGTGACTTTTTCCTTTTTATTACGCTCAAGAAAGTGACAAACGCCAAGCAATTTCAGTAATATCGTTCACTAACAATGCACACCTCAGAAACCATATTCAAAAGATGAATTCTGTGTTCCGAAGAATTCATTCAGCTTATAGTTGCTAATAACCTGAGATGTTGCTACAACTCTAATTTCATGGGAAAGAAAAATGTCTTCATCCTTCAGGGGCGTCCACTGTATTGACTCGTACGAATGTTTCAATTGTTATTAAACCAGATTAAATCGTATTAAAGTGTTTACCATACCACATTCTTCATGGTTACATTGATTAGAACTTGAGAGGACAGAAAATTTCTATTTGTTGTATGGCTACATTTACTTCAATGCTTAAGTATTGATTACAAAGGGATACAATTTTATTTCCTTCTAAAAAGGACATAACATTTTTATTTGGTAGTCATTGTCTGCAATCTTCATCAAGAATCTGACTCCGTATTATACGGCAAGGGGTTAAGTATGATATACATTCATCGTATATTATTATTGCTTGCTTTTCGGAACAATTCAATAGCTATGACGCATATAAAAAAGTTTAATTCATCTATATTTTGTGGTAACATCTGTGAAATTACACGTCTTTATAAATTGTTTTGAATGTGGGTAGAAATGGATTGTTGGAATGTATCGATGGTTGAATAAACATGGAATTTTCAGTGACAAAATAAAACAATATTGCGATGAAGTATGAAATGTATAAAAGCTGTTTATTCCTTTCCAATCGTGTTCCCGGGTTAACAATGCTCTGGGCGGGGACCGATGCCCAACTTCCTCTTTCTGCATGGGTCTTTGCAATGTATAAACATGTATTAAAAAATTAAAATTGATGCTAAATTGGTATAAATTGTCATGAATATAAAATTCTTTTCGTCGAGCTTATAAAATATTGGCGATCCCGTTGCGAGATTTTCTTTTGGTTGTAAAATTGTTATGGTCTGTTGTTCAGTGACAAAATTAAATAAAAAGCTGAATAGTTAACTGAATGAGTAAATCAATAAATGAGTACTACCTGCAATGGAATTTGTTGTGGCATTAAAAATTTATCTTGTACACTGCGAATTGAGTGTATTCTTCTTGAAATATTAAAACATAGAAATAGTTTAAATATTTATATCATTGTGTTTATTTTGTCGATTTGAAAACGTGTTAGAACTTCGAGAAGAAATTGTATATGCATTTAGTATGTGTACTAATGTTGCTATATTGAGAGATGCGTGTCTTTTGGTCTGAACTCCATGTCTGACATTTGCTGTCTGAAACTACTGATGCTAGTAGATTAGGAATGCTGAAAGTGCCACTTGATGAAATGTTCCATATTGAATTATAGATAGAGCTGTAAGTTATAGACGCAATTATGTTGTTTTCTAATGTTACATATCTTATTTAAAAAATAATCATTATAACTTCTTAACACTCCTCATAATTACTTCCTAATAGCTGCCTCATATCCACCTTATAAACGAATGGTTACCAAACATTTATTTTTAATAAATTTTGCAATGTATTGAAGTTCTATAATATTACATGTTACATTAAATTATTAAATTATGTTATAACTTTAATTTCAAAATTAAGTAATAGAACAGTTAAGTGTTATAGATCGTTCATGCTCAGAAGATATAAAAAATGACCAATATTATAAACTGATTATTAATTTTGTGAATCATAAGTAGTTAATCAATTTTACGATAAGTTTCTCAACGTTAATTTGCATTTCCTACCACATATTTTGGAATCTAATGCGAAACATCGTTGGCAAGCTACATTAAGTACAATCGAGGGCAACAATTAGTGGACACCCTTGAAACACTAATAACTTTTTAAAAATTGGACCAAATGATCTGAGTTTTTCTGATGTTACAAGGTATTACATATTTTAAATTTTCATTATAAGCACAGATAAACAAGTTAGAAATCGTGACCTTTATTTTTTTGTTCAAAATACCGGTAAATGGTAATTTTTAATTAATTCCTGTATACATCACCTAGTAAACTAATCCTTCTAACATATCAAGAAAACTGAAGTCGTTTGATTTAATTTTCATAAAGTTCTTAAAGGGTGTGCACTTAATTTTGTCCCAGACTGTATAATAAAGTGGAACTCCGTTCGGATAATAGAAGTTTAGTAACTCTCCCGTCCACTGTCATTTTTCCGTGTAATAGAAACTGATATTCATATAACTAGATATACTTCGTCTATTCGAATATATGAGTAATACGAATGTTATGAGTTCGGATAAGCGGTGTATGACGCGGGGATTGATTAGTTCGCTTAGTAGGAGCTCGGCTATGAGTTCGGTAGATTGGGCATACTGTCCGTATTGGTTCGCATAAATTGGAGTGCCACTGCACTCTATTCTGAAGCGACTGAATATATTAATGCCATCAACTCATTTTTAATTTAATTAAAATGTCAAGTACTCGCGTAAATTCTTATGCGCCAGTATAAACATTAAAACACTATTATGGAAAGTTAATTGTGTTCACTGTGCCGTGTTCCATTGTGGTGAATTACGTCAGTCAATGGGTCGGTAAACAGTCGCAACGTTCCCTTTCACATATTGTTCGCCTTTGTGGTGACGGAACGAGGTTGCGGTAGCGTGCAACATCAAATGCATAAGAGGACACCATGAGAACGAGAAAGTGATCGCTGCCGAGCAAAAACCCTGACATTCCACGAGCGCTCGCGTGCGACCTACTAGACTGTTCCGTTGTCTTTATTGTTTTCCTTGCACAGTCAGCAATTAGCTTGTAGAACTTAAGACAAAGTTCCTCGAGGAAAGCGAACCGTTTAAAGCTGCAACTGCAACTTGTTTCAAGAATAGGAATTACCACACGCATCCCTAAATGTTCATTACTTCAAATGTTGTGCAATAAAGTTTGCTTACATGCTAAATTTGTCCACACAACACATCTGATTATTTTCGGTAATTTCACATACTAGATGTTACACAATGGTGAATTGTTTAGCGCGATTTAATAAGCAATTTTAGAATACTCATTTTAGCTGTTATGTATCATTATTACACGCTTATATTATATGTATTATTATTAATATAATTAATATAATAAACTTTTATATTTATTATTATTAATATAATTAATATAATGAACTTGCTATGAATTTTTTTAACATTTATGAGAGAAGCATTGAATTTAAAATTGTTTGAACAATAATTTTAGCTGTGATTTATTACCGAATAATTTTTTTGCTTAGCTTTATTAAATTGATTGTAATCAATACTGTATGACCTCCATGTGAGTTTATCGAATCAAAATACACATTTTATACAGTAGAATATTACGAAATTCAATGTAACATGCAAATACTGTTGACAATGAAATTTCCAGGAAAAATAAAAATAGTCTAAAATAGAATATAAACATCTCCTTGAAACGTCTACATCACATTAAAAAATCTGAATAAGTCACCTGCATGCACAATAAAAAATCTGAATAAGTCACCTGCATGCACAATAATTAAATGCAATGGCAATAATATTTGCATTTACACGCTTCTATTTGCGCGAATCGTGTCTGTACCGTATTTTGTTAATAAGTACCAGGAGCTAATAATAATGAAGTCTTCGAGCTCCGAACCGCCATGAAAACTTTAATGAAAACGCTTTGATGCGTACAGCTATAATAAAATGGATCAAATGGCGGTGGCGAGAGTGCTTATCGTCCATTAATCGCAATTTCCTGCGGCATAATGATTTTATGTTAAACCAATCGTTGTTCTAATAGTTCTGCAGGATATCGACTTCCACAGGATCATTTCACGCGTATTTGTAATCCGTCGAAAATATTGGTGAGGCGTGGCGTTCAATTAAATTACACATTTAGAAGGCTAACTATAATCCCGGACTAATAAACGCGCGGTCGCTTATGCTTACCATAAAGCTACCCCAGGAGAAATCCGGGTCCAGGTGAGCTCCCGGGACACATGTATCGATCAGGTGGTTAATTAAATGCCTCGTACCCTCTCCCTGAGGATCCTCCAGGAACCGACTGAAGCCCTGCTACTTTCGAGGAGTCTCTTCCCCCGCGCAGTTCAAAGCGCACCAAAACTCTCGACGGGAGTGGAATCAGTATTTTCATCGATCAACAGGTGGCTTTTAGCCGACACTCGTCAGCCCCGACGTCTCAGCCAGCAATTTTTCGAAGCAAACGTTCTAGAAATCTATCGTAACTTAATTTTTAAGACGTGCTTCTGCTTCTCGTTAGGCACATTTCCCGAGGAAACTGTGATTAGCCTTCTAACAGGGCGACTTTTCAATCATTAATCATCGGACAGTGGACCATTCATATAACAATATAATTGGATCGATTATTTTGTAAGTGGGGGGGAGAGTACGATTTCCGTGGCCTCTCTTTTGAGGTTATATTTGTGTTCTTGGAGTTATTTAAAAAAAAAATGTATATATAACGTGATGTCAAATTTGCCTGGTTTAGCCGGTAAAGTAGATTTACTGTTTTTTTATAAATTTGCAAATATCTCGGTAACTATGCGAAATATGGCAAAATATCAAGAGACCCTTTTGTAGAAAATGAAATTTTATTCGCATAATCTTTGCATTGTAGCTGTCATCCAGAATTTGAACTAGTAATGGAAAAATCATTTAAATAGAATGAGTTGTGGTTACTTTCATGATCACTTTCATGATCAACCGTTAGGCGATTTTATTTACTGACAAATTTAAAATTGATCAAAACATGCATATGATAAATATTACGTTTAAGGGAAGCACCTCGGATGTGCTTGACCTTGACATATGTTGTCAAGATCACCTTTCTGAGTAACCTTTAATGATCATGTGCATGACATGACCTTTACTGATCACCTTTATAAACAAAAGAAGTTTTCAAAATATAGCAGTTATTTTAAGTATTGAAGGCTAAAACAATATGCTGCATTGACATATGTTATCAAGGTCACCTTTATAAGTAAACCTCACGAGGTTTTAGCCGTTCCTCGTTTTTTATTAAAAAGTTATGAATAAAAATATACCGATGCTACCATATTGCAATTTGCCCGTATTTAAATGAATGTGATTGCGGATTGGACACATGTTATCGAAGACATTCTCTGAAATTGGACGACCTCAAGATGGTGTTAGGTCTGGTAATCTAACCAAGCATAACCCAGACCTAACCCAGACTTAACATCATCTTGAGTGTCTAGCCGTCGCTCGTTTTCTATAAAAAAGTTAACATATCAACTTGGACTATGTCTCCTTTTGACAGCTTGCACGAGAATAAAGTGTACTTACAACCAAAATTTAACGAAGGTTTTTTGCAATTATCTCGGAAACCAAGTCCGAGCGACGAGTAGATGTATAGGGGAAAGTTGTTCAGAATGTTATTCTTGAAAACATATGTGAAATTCAAGGTCATCCGAGGTGCCTCCCCTAAACGTAATATTTATCATGCATATTTCAAAATACTAAATGTGAATTGTTTATAAATAAAAGTTCACTCTAAATTATTTGTTTATTTTGTGATTTCTCAATCTTTTCTAGAAATGGACATACACCACTTTCAAAGTACAGTAAATCCTCTATAAACGCATAAAAGCTGTAGCAAATAAACGCAGAAAATATATCCCCTCCACTTTAGTAATCCGATCTCGGCTCGGGTATATCGGTGTGAACCACTACTAATGCGACGCGGAGAGTCGCAGTCGTCGGCACAATCCAAAGGCCCGTGCGTCATGACAATGTAACACCAATATTTAATTTTTTTTTATTATTACTTATTTTTTTATGAAACTTTTATCGATATATTCGTGTCATTTTTCTGATTAAAAAGAGACCAAACATGATATGATTTCAACTGTGTAAATACTGTTGTAGTATTTAGTGGTTTAAATGACGATGAACGTTTCGGGCGCAAGAAAGGATAGCGTATGGGAAAGAAAGAGACGCGGAGGGTCGCAGTCGCCGGCCCAGTTCAAAGGCCTGCGCGTGGTCTCGCTTTACACGCGCTGTCCTTCTCTACGTTCGGTTCGGCCTTAGAAGCTCAAAAAATAGCTACCCGTCACAGATAAACGCATAACTATCCCCCCGAGTCTTATGCGTTTATAGAGGATTTACTGTAAACGGTCCAATTGATGACGTTTAAGACTATTCGCTGCTTTATTTATCAAGTTTTTGATCATAATAATAATCACTCTATTTGTGTTACGAGCCCGGACTAGGAGGAGCGCGAGAGGCCGGCGGGAGGGTTATGATCCTGAGAATATTGTTTGAATTCGTTGAAATCCGCTATTTTTCAAGAGTTCGGTACACACGGCATTTGTAGCCTTTGTTCTCTTTTCATAAAAATACTTAAAATAATCGCCACTTCTTTTTCAAGTAGGAGCGCAAGTAGTAATTTTCTACGTACAATCATTCCTTTCGATAGTCAAACGACGTACTAAAGGACAGAAGAGAAAAAAAGCGACCTGGGACCACCATAAAAATACGTCCGAACGCGTGCGTTCGTGCGTACACAGACACGAAATTTACAATTCTTAACATGCACTTGTATCTACCGTCTTTTTAAAAAAAGTATTGAGATTTATGTGTTAAGTTATAACTCACTGTGTTCTCAGATGCTGTAGTTAATCAATTTCTAAAGTAACAATAAGTTAAGTTAATGATCCCCTTGCCGTACCATTTTCTATAAAGCTATAATGATTAGAAGGTCTTTATCCTCAAAAATGTCACAGATGATTAATATTTTCAGTATGGCTTCAATGCTTAACCCCTTGGCCTCCAACTACGAGTGAGACTCGTGATAAGAAATTTGGGCCCAAAGCAATAAGGACGAGCCTGACTCGTGGTACTTCATTCGGACCAAACGTGAACAACACGAGCCTGGCTCGTTGTACTTCTTTCGGACCGAACGTAAACAACACGAGCCTGGCTCGTGGTACTTCGTTCGGACCAAACGTAAACAACACGAGTCTGGCTCGTGATACTTCATTCGTGACATACGTAAACCACACTAACACGAAGATTACTAATTTTCTACGACTTTTCTCAAAACATTATTAATTTAAATTAAGTATTAATTTACAAATTGTTACTGATACATTATCCACTTTCAAATTATAAATCATTTTTGTTCACCAATGAATTGATCATAATTACTTCCCAGACATCTTAAAAGTATTAGTTGTGCCCAAACGTGTTGATTATTTCACAATTCCTTTCGTTGCGCCGAAATATACGCCATAAGACGCATACATTTTGCGCAAGTTCGAGCACACTGCTAAACAGCTAAATGGCTCGACGCGTGACCGACCTTCTTGTTTATTATGGCCCGAGCAATCGGAAGTTAACGGGTACGACAAGGAGTTAAATATTGATTAAGAAAGAATAAAATTTTATTCCGTCTAAAAACAAAGGCATATCATTCGTATTTGAGAGGAAAGAAAAGCCCTTTGAGTATAATAATTTGGCCACCCATTGTAATGGAAGTATAATTTTTTCTATCGACGGACGATTCTTTAATAAGGTAAATCAATATTCTCGGAGGGTATGGACAATGAAATTTGTAAGGCGCCGCGGTTGGCATATAGAACAGGGGCTTTCCCATTAAAAGTCAGCGATAGGTGTTCCGATGCGTGTTCAACCGTGTTTCTTCGTAGCTGATTGGAATCAGTCGTACGTACCGGCAATTTTGTCGGGTCTGAAATTTTAATCGTACCGAACGAAGGTAAAGCCAGTTCGGAAAGTGAATTAGCATGGCGGCTTGGAAATAGTTAGGCAGCAACAGCGCGCAGCGTCCCGGCGCGGCAATAGAAGGACGCGCTTTCCATACGAGACGTGCACGGAAACTGTTATACATGTATTCAGATAGTTTTCATGCAAGACATACCTCGAAACAATTAACCGCTCTTCCACAACAAGAATTAAGTATTGCTTTATAGCGTGCGCGCGATAAACGCTTATGGCATGCCAGGCCAGTGTCTGTTTTCAATTAGAAGAATGCGTGCCAGTTATTCATCGAATTAAGAAACACGTAATTGGTCTGGTTCGAATCAGGAAATTTCCGTTGCCGTAGATAGAACAGGCTGTGAATGCGTACATTAGCAAACAGTCTAGCAATGTTATAATTCGAATTTCATAGCAGATCGTAGTTTAAGTTCAAATACATATTCTTTGTTAGTTTTAAACAAATTCGAACTTTGTGAATGTTAGTCACTATGTGCGAGACGTTGCATTTAATATGTTATTATAAACATTAATTTTGTGCTTTTAAAGTGACTTTCAAGTGTAAAAGAATTAACTAATTCGTTATTAATATATCTCCTCTTATTTATTAACATATATAATAATATATTGTCGTGTACAGTTTGTAAGTCTCAAACGAATTCAAATTTTATGAATGTAAGTGTACTTGCAATGTACGTGTCAGATGTTGCATTGACTGATTAACTACAGACATTAATTTTATGTTTTTAAACGGACCTTTAAGTTCCACAAGACCCTACTAAAGAGTTTTAAAGTAAAATGAAGATGTCTCTTACATTTATATGTAATTGGCGGTTCCCCTTTATTATGATGGTTGTTAAATCACATGCGTGAATTATACGAGCACATTAATGTAGACGAAACTGGTAGGCATTAAGCATATGAGATTCAGTTTATTATAATTTCATAATTATTACATAATAGATCTGCATTTCTTATATGAGAATTATTTACGATTGAATGTCTTAATACAAGAGATAAAAAATCATTTAAAAATTGAGAAACAATATTCGAGTAACTTGTATAAACTTTTCATGTGTTCATCTTACATTTTTTTTTATTTTTCGTTCCTTTCATGCTGTTTTACTTTTTATGCTGTCGTTAAGTCTATGATGCACTTTCTGATTTAAAAGTGAAGGGATTATTTCACAATTCATACAAACGTTGCAAGAAAATAAATTGTCTTTTCCTGTTTAGTTCTTACTTCACAAGTTTTACTGATAAAAAGTTTCAACGTTAAACATACAATTATTAAAATTACAAAGATGCTCTTATATCGTTGGAGTTAATTATTAAATATAGTTCTTCATTCGATCATATATTATTATACCACTTGCGGAACATTTAAATAAGTTACATCTTGTAATTTTTATAAAATAACCTGTACTTTTATAAAAACATCATTCCCAGTGCTTGATAAATTAATTCCATACTAACTTTGTGTTACAAGATATAATGAAACAGAGAAGAATGTTAAAAATTTGTGGCTTTGTAAAGAAAAGCGTTAATAAGTCAATCTTTAAAATTATTGAAGGAAGAATGAAATTTCTATTCGCTTCTTGCCTCTTACATTGGATTCAGATGATTTTTATTTTTCATAAAGATCCACAGTCTAGTAGTAACATACTAAATACAGCAAATGTTCATTTAATAAATATTTTAAATAGCATCAAATTCGAAAATAATACGTCTTAACAACTAATTTAATCAAATATTCTTTAAGACATCGTGCCTTCCTCTGAGAAGATCATGTAACACTGTGTCTCTGCTGAACATCATGTAATTACAAATGGCGGACATTTTCATAAATGAATTCGATTTTATCCGAAAGACATGGCTTACCAGCATTGGGATCCACGAACTGACAGGAAGCAGACGCGTTCGTACCGAATCCTGTCGAATCAAAGCTTAATGAAAATTCGAAATTGCTCGAAATTAATCTAAATTACTGCGTGATGCTCCGATTCATTAGTTCCTCTTCTTTTGTAAAATACCGTGGCCAGCACGTCCACGCCCATGATTTAATATCCGGAACTGATTGGAGAAGTTCGTGATTCGTGAAATTTGACAATCAGAAATCAAACGAACCCGTTTTCACGTGTGATCATACGTTCGCGTGATTAACAGAAACGGAATAATTGGATGTGATTCAATTAAAGTTGGTCGAGCAATTATCAAAACTTTGATGGAACATCACTGTTAAAATGGTTAACGACGCCGTGTGCACGTGTACGCCCCCCGGTGAAAAATTTTAACATATTATCACCATAACAGGAGCTATCCTTTTCTTTCTCTATCTAAAATCTGTTTGACCATACGTACGTGATTCAAAGTGTCGACTCTACTCTTTATTCGTGTAACCTTGTGTAAGCAGTCGAGTAAATAATCCTACACTAATATAAAAAAAAATTGTTAAAAATGAAGGGCAGGCAGGGCCAACTAAATCTTACATAATTTTTTACTGCGTATATCTACGCATATTTCTGCCAAAAATCACGAGGGAGTTTTGAGGAGTATTTTTTAAAACCTTAATTAAAGTTACCGGTAGCGTTTAAATTTAATCAACCCCAAGAAAGCGGAAAAGACAAACAAACTAATGTCAAAATAACATGTATATACCCACAGTCACACACTCTATGTGGAGATAATGAAATGTTTTCAGTTTTATAGGAGGAACGCACCAGCAAAATTGGTAAATTGATTTTAATAGAAACTTTTCATTTGCAGATGAAGTATCCTGGCATAGTTAATACTTGTTTATTGGTTTTAATACAATTACTAACCTTTGCAATAGGTACCTAGGAACATGTCTATGAAGGTTTTAAGTTTTAAATACCAACATGAAAGTTGACTTTTTGATTTTTGTCCATTGTCAACGCACTGTGCGCCGGTGGACAGCTCCATTTCTCTCGCTGTCGTGGACACGGACCAGATGTGCCGGCACGTATCCCCATTCATAGTACACCCGTCGCTGAAAGAACAAAAACTGAAACTCTTGTGCCGCGGTTACATATGTATCACCGTTACCTTCCCTGGCGTCGCATTTGAATCGCGAGCCATTTTATACCTTCGCGGTCTATTTACGGGCGGGAAGTAGAAAATGGATAAAATATAGGGCGCAGTCATCCACGTGGAACCATTCCGTACTCCTTTCTAGCTAGTGGCTCTGGTTCGACGGCTTCCATCTTCTGACCAGTCTCTCCATTATCCCGTTTTTTCATCCCTCGGGTGTCTTAAGTACATGTCGATGCGGCCTCTCCTATTACGTGGGATTTCGCCGACATCTGGAACAAATAAGGAATATCGTCTGGAAAGAGGTAGCTGCGAAGGGAAGGTCGGCTACCAAAGATAGTTTCAGAGGTTTATGTCGGTCGACCTTTCGCGTACCTCATCCCCTATTTTAGCCCTTCGAGACCGGGATTCTCGTCCGACGGGGTTCGGTAAATAACGGCGCAGGTTCTCCTTGTAAATATGTACACGTATACTCTGTTGCTGGAACGTCGTTCTTTGTATGTCTGGCCGATGAACGGACACCGGTTGTGCTTGTATCGTTCATAGAATCGGCACGCGAATTAAGTTTGCTACCCGTGCGACGCTCATGCTAATGCTCGCTCCGTGGAGCGGTTTCATCTCGTTCGAAACGCAATTTTCTGCCGTCAACTCTGGAATGAAGACAAAGAACGTTGTGTATGGAAGCATATACGATGCTGGTACGGATATTGTTTGTTCTCGGGAATATTAGGTTGATTCTGAAGCACCGGTGCTTATGTTTTCAGAACAATATTGTCTTGATAGTAATTGTTTGTTGCGCGTGCGTTTTATATCGTTTTCATGTTTGCAGAAGTTTCTTTTGTCTAGACTTGGCGACTGTGCAATTTCAAATTGGAGAAAGTGAAATTAGTTGCCTATTGTTTAAAAGTAATTCAGAATTTTCATTGTATAATTAACCTTTACTGTACACAGAGGATATTCTTTAGACATTCTGAAATAAGGGTTAACAGCGTTTCTTTTAAAATTATAACTTGCACGTAATAAGAAAAATGAACAGAGTTAAGTTTCTTATGTTTTTTAATAATTCTTTCGGTGTTATACTCTATAAGTACAACATTTTAAGAGAAAAATTTGTCGGATTGTGTGCTTTTCAGAAAAGGTATTTATTTCAAGGTATTAAGTGTCTAGTTTGAGAGGAAAGAAGTATACTGAAAAATTAAAAAATGGGTTATTTATTCACATTTCTTTCGTTTTTTTTACGTTGAAGATATATCGTCAAGAAAACTGAACCCAAACTTTCGTTGGGGTTTCGTACACCCAGAGTGTACTACAGTGAAGGTCATCATTTTACTGGAATTAAAGTTCTCGAATGATAGACTGGTTTACTATACTTCTAGTAAGAACTGTAGTATAATAATATTTTCTTTAAGGCAAAAGCTAATGACTTATGAACGAGAATGTATTTTCGCAGATGAAATTATGTGATTCTAGACTGTATTGGAATTTACTGAACATCTTCTGTAGAGCTTTCCCAAGTTTGCTAACAAGTTATACGTTTAGCAAATACAAGTTGTCAAACGGGTTGAAGGGACCTTCGTTGTTAGAACACCTTCATACTACAGAGTTCGAACTTTTCTGCAATTGAAACTGGATATTATTCAAACTTTGTTTTTCAAGGATGTAGTCAAAGGATGAGTTTCTCATCTTTAGTAGAAACATGTTTTCCTGAAAGCTTCAATAAAATGTTCAAGGCGAGGTATTAACAAACTTCTTCTTCCAGAAAATCGAATTTTTTCAGAGGCTTTTAACAAAAAATAGATTTTGATAAATGAAATGTATGAATTCATATAAATGTCTACAGTTTATCAACAAGAATAAAGTACAAAATATTATACACAGGGTGCGGCCGAATAACATGTACAGGGTGTAAAGATATGTTTGGCCTTGGCTGCCATAGGCGTATTCGACATCTTCGGATCGATGAAGATCTGTAAAAGATAGTTGCCGCAAAATTGTCCTTCGCCTGGACTGTCAAGATCAATTTTTTTATTGCATTGTATTCTACGCGTCATGGGGATAAAATGTGTCACAGGAACCATGCATCAAAACTTAATAGTTCTCGTAAAAAATAATAGTATAGCCTCGTTATTAGAACTACTTATTATCTAAGAAATTGTTTACATTTCTAATAAAGCAAGTAGTTAGTGTTGTTATTTATGTGCTGTATATCAGAAGTCCTACATAATCAATCATAATCAATATTACATTCTCAGTCTTGAAATACGTTCAGTTTCAATTTCTTCTTCTATGCCAAAGCACCGATCCATTTTTCCTAATATTTCTTAATAGAAGATCTTCAATGCCAGCTTCGGTATGGCTTCGAAAGAACATGATCATTTTTCAAGACTTAGAAGGTACTATTGATTACGTTAGACTTCTGATAAACAGTGTATTAACAACAACACTAAATACTTGCTTCATTAGAAACGTAAACAATTTTTAAGAAAATAAGTAGTACTAACAATGAGAATTGCTATTATTTTTTATGAGAACTATTAAGTTTTGACACATGGTTCCTGTGACACTTTTTATCACCATGACGCGTAGAATACAATGCAATAAAGAAAAGTGACCTTGAAAATCAAGGTCGAGAATAATTTTGCTGCAACTTTCTTTTACAGATCTTCATCGCTTCAATGATTCAGAATACGCCTATGACAACCAAGACCAAATCTTTCTTTACAACCTGTACAAGCGGGAAGAGGATGATTCTATATGTCAAAATAAATCGAAAAGAAGGAATACAATTTTTTGTTTGACGCCTTGTTTTCGAGAAAATCGAGTTTAAAGACCGTCGGGTTCGCGTGCTTTAGTATACGCAGGAAGTAGAATAGGTTGGTCATGATCAGACGCGTCAGACGATTTCTACCTAATACCACGCACATTCGCTGCAGTTTCAAACTCGATTTTCTCGAAAGCTAAGTTTCAGATGAAAACATTTTATTCTATTCCTTTTTCTTATTCTTTCATAAGGTCTCACCTCGTGTCCACTTGTACATGTTATTCCGCCCGCACTTGCACCCCGTATATACAGGGTGGTCCACGCAACTTGCACACCTCTATAACTTCTAAAGTATGCGTTGCACGAAAAAGTTTTGTATGCAGAAGTTGCGTGATCTGAAGGTGTACATTATGTAGTGTATTAATTTTTTTTATAGGTGGAAGCGTTTCGGAGTTTTTAAGGCCGACTTTGTTTTTTTCAATGGAATACTATATTTTTTATACCAAAATATATAAGAATGTCGAATTCTGAGTAAATGAGTATTGACCTTCATTACCCGTAAACCTAATAATTAACGAGTAACGATAAACATTATCACGTAAACATCTCGCTGTCCTGCGGAAATTACTCGTCCTGTAAAATTACTTATTAGTTATTAGGTTTAGGTCGAATGAAGGTCAATACCTTTTTACTCAAAATTCGACATTCTTCCTTATTTTGGTTTGAAAAATATAGTATTCTATTTAAAAAAACAAAGTCGACCTTTACATCTCCGAAACGCTTCCATCTATAAAAAGAGTAAATACACTACATAATGTTCACCTTCAGGTTATGTAACTTCTGTATACAAAATGTTTTCGTGCAATCCATTTTTTAGAAATTATAGAGGTGTGCAAGTTGCGTGGACCACACTGTATAGTATAATATACAGGGTGTTTCGTTTATCTTTGAACGGAAATATCTCATGATGCACTGAAGTTACAAAAAAAATTTATTTACAAAAATTGTTCGGTATGAAGGAAACAATCATATAGTGTCATTCTTTTCGGGACTATAATGGTGGGAGGAGGAATTTAAAAAACAAAATAAGTTTTTTAAGTGGAACTATATATGTTTTTTGTCATATTACGATAGCATTTTCCGAGACGAATTCAACCATATGTCACATTATGTTATTTACTGTTACAAAACATTAGAAATTATATTATACACTTGTAACTTCTTAAGTAGGCAATGGTAGTATCTGGTTGCCGGCTGTTAGCTGCGCACTGTAAACAAAGATCGACCTTCATGTCATTTGTATTTTTATTGAATATAATTTCTAATGTTTTGTAACAGTAAATAACATAATGTGACATATCGTTGAATCCGTCTCGGAAAATGCTATTCTAGTATGACAAAAAGAATATATAGTTCCATTTAAAATGTTTTTGAAATCCCCCCTCACCATCACATCATAATGCCGTAAAAATGACACTATATGATTGTTTCCTTCATACCGAACAATTTTTGTAAATAAATTTGTTTTGTAACTTCAGTGCGTCACGAGATATTTCCATTCACAGATAAACGAAACACCCTGTATACATACAAAAATGTTTTTCACTATTCCACACAATTACTTAAGGTTGTTTATCAGCAGCATAAAGCGATACTACACTGCACATACTTAAGCATTTATACCATTTTCAAATCAGTAAAATATTTAAAGTTTACAGGTAACTCATTGAACTGAAGTATTAAGGTATAGGTGTTATCTATTGTATTCGAAAATGTGCTGCTATCTCGCAATATCTTTATCTTGTTCTTATACTTATTCTTGAAAATAATACCAATACATATCAATAGACTGATAAAAAAATTGCAAAGACTTCGTAGCCAACCTAATATAAATTAACATCTATAATAACCAAATTATCCACATTTTAAATTTATCTTCGCCACGATGAATCTTCTAATCAGCGATACAAAATTTTCCCTAATCCTAGTTTCTACACAATGGTTTATAAAACTGAAAATTTGCACAAAGTTTCTAATACTATAAGGTAACCGAGATAAAACGCGTATCTCATTTCCTCGGAAACGCATCTCCAGTTTGATGTCTTTATCTCGCTGGTTCCCCACATATCTCTTATCTCCCTTGATTAAAACAGTTTTAATTCCGTCGACGCAAATAAACAAGATACTTAGCCGAAGTAAAACAGGATTCCGAGCGTCGAAAAGCGCATTGGTATTCGATGTTAATCTCGTGGCGAACCCTCGGTTAGCCCAATAGGAGTTTCCGGCCGGGGCTGTATGCCACGATAATGCGATTAAAGTAACAAAACACACGTCGCGGTCGCAATTTCATTCGCTTCCCTTGGCGAGTTCTTGCGTAGCGTCCGTTTCTTTATCAGTAATACCATTGCCGTTACTTTATTGCTTCTCGCACAATGCCCACGCACAGTACACTCTACCGAAGAGTCCACTGACATTTGGATATGGTTTTGAATCTACAAGAAAAGTCGAAGCGAAATTTTCATTGTTAAATATTAAAAAATAATATACACAGCGTAATATATTTTCTGTTCGTTTGATTACTATTTTCTTAATTTTTTAAATTTTGTTGCCTTGAAACCGAAATGTAAAATACCGGTATTGTTCGGTTGTACCTTCGAAATTCTTATAGTAAACGACGCGAAAAATGACAATATGATGTTGTATTCTCCTATATAAAATAGCTATATATATCGGTAATTTTTGCACTTTCTAAAATTCGGTTTATAAATTTATTACAATTTCCAAAGTATTTTTAAGCATAGGCTTAATTTATAATAGGTTTAATTTAAAAGCAATATTAAAATGTCACTAATGTTTTAGTGGCAACCACTTTAAATGTTGATGCAGTAACTCCGCGATCTAAGTCCAACGGAACATTGGATCTATGTCCGTTGGCCTACTCTTTCCACTACGGGGTATCCCCGGAAGGGCCGTAAAGCTAGAGTCGCCTCGGTCGCCGAGCAGTGTAAACATGCCGCGTAATCTGATCCTGGGTCAGGTATATCGGTGTGAATCACTACTAATCCAATTACAAATCTTCTTTATTTTTTATTATTTTTTCATGGAACTTTCACCAACATATTCATGGCATTTTTCTAATGAAAATGATACCAAATATGATATAATTCTGATGATATTTACTTGTGTAATGAACGATGGAAGTTTTTTATTGGCATTACATTGTAGGGACACGCGGGCCTTTGAACTGTGCCGGCGCCCGCGACTCTTGTAGTCTCTTTCTTTCCTATACGCTGTCCTTCTTTACGTCTAAAACATTCATCGTTTATTACACAAGTAAATATCATCGGAATTATATCATATTTGGTATTATTTTCATTAGAAAAATGCCACGAACATATTGGTAAAATATCATTAAAAATAAGTAAAAAATAAAGAATTTTTATTTTTGTACTAGTATTGTCTCACCGATACGCTATTTTTTGTTGCGCCTTCGGCCGCGCGGTCAGTGTTTGCATGCTGTCCTTTTCTACATTCGGCGCGGTCGACGCGGTCACAAAAGAATAGTGTCCCTGCATGATCTAAGTCCGGGCAGAGAACCGAAAAAGGACTTAGATCGCAGGGTTACTGTAGTAACTGAAATACTTAGTAGACCTCAGTCATTTCTTCGTTGTTACGATCCGTGGACCATAGACTATTAGAAAGCAATGCAAATTGAACAGATCTCTCAAAGTTGACGTTTTGATAAAATGTGACGAAATGTTTTGATTAGTGTTATCGGACGACGCACACGCCAACGTGCGACAGAATAAAGCGTCGCGTTTCGAGCACGTTAGTAATAAGCGTGGCGAAGTAATATTAAGACCCGAAACATACTGCGGAAAACGAAGTGGTGTAGCGTTCGGGTGCTTTATCCCTCCACGATTCCCGACTCGCACGACGGGTTAAACTTTCATCTTCTTCCGGCTTTATTCTCCCTTTACACTCTCCGACTATCAACCCCCGGTCCCGTGCTACTCGTGCTCCTTAATTCTCGCCACTTCCGGCTGGTACGAGGCGAAATGAGAGTTCACGATGTCGCTATTAATAACTTCCAGCATCGCCGGTAGACCGGAAAAGTGATTTCTGTTTTTTTGCGACTTCAGTTGTCGCTAGACGAATAACCTATTATTTTGACAGTGCCTGGACGCTTATATAAGCTCAACACTGTTGTTTCCAACGCCCTTTTTTCCAACGACGTTAATAATAAGACATTTCTTAATACTTTATTTACCAGCGACTATTTGACGGGGAATTCCCGCGTAACTGGTACAAAAAATTAATTCTTTTATTACATTTTATAAAAGTATAGAACGTTGACAATGCTCGCCCAAAATTTTATACTGAAATTCATTGAAATGACAAAGTTATGACGACTATAGGAGGCCGATGCATCAAAGTAGCAGCGTCGATGCAAAACTTTAAACGCTGTTTTCTCGGAGCAATATTTTTTAAATTGGCGTGCTGGATAGCTCGATAGCTAATTGACTAATCATGTTCAACCAACGCATATTTTGTTCCATATATATTTCTGTAGGAATTATACTACAGATTTTGTCTTCATTTTTCAATTCTTAGGATCTCAATCGTCCAGTTGAAAAATTATTAAATTTTGTATTGAAAGCGTGAAACTAGTATAATTTTCGTAGGTTTTGTCATATTTTTGGTATAATCCCAGCACAAACTATCCAACATTAAAAAACTATTTTCCCATTTAGGATCTGATGATAGATTCAAGTATTAAACTGCACGGTAATAATGGTTTTACTACCGAAGAGAATAACAACAATTGTATGCAACTTGATGTAATAGTGACAAAAAGGTGAATACAAAATTGTCTCTAGTTTTTGGATGCATCTTTGTACCTATAAATTAAAAAAATTCCACCTTTAACAGTCGTGACACATGACAAATAGCAGGACAGTGATCTTTAATTTGTCTGATTTTTGTACCCTTTCAAATTTGATCTGCAGTAGTTCGTTGCAGTGGAATCCTCGTTCGTAGCATCCTAGGGATCCCCACTACAAGTTCTGGAACTGGTGGTGCGGATTGTGATGGCTGTGTAGCGGAAGTACAGAGTGGAAGAGTGGAGAAACAAATCGCGTGATTGATTGCCTCCTTTGTTGCACAACAGTGAACGAGGTACTACTGCACTCATTTTTCTTATAAATGCACAAAATCGGGATCATAATAATGTGTAACAATTTGTAGAAATTTTTCTTTTCTCTCAGTACTTAAGACTTTGATATACAGGGTGAGTCACCTAACGTTTGTACCTCAAATATCTTTGTTGTTTCTAAAGATACGTAAAATATGGTAAGGACAAAGTTGAATGGTACAATGGTACAATGACACGATGCAAAAAAAAAATTTTGTTTTTGTCATTTTTTTTAGAGATATCAAGGTCACCTTGACTTTTTTAAATGGAACCACCCTTTATTAAACACCTACAATGATAGTCCCTTTCATTAGGAATTCAGTGACTATAATTAGTCCAAGGTCATTCAAGGTCAAGGACAGAGAAAACGTATAAGATTTAACATCGATACATGCTTGTAAACGGTCTTTGAAGGAATGTTGCACTCTGTCCGCGACCTTGAATGACCTTGAGAAATTATAGTCACTGAATTCGTAATGAAAGGGGCTCTCATTGTAGGGTGAGGCAGTAACTATTGCCACCTCAAATATCTTTGTTGTCTTTAAAGATACATCAAATGTCTGAAGGACAAAGTTGAATGGTTCAGTAGGACTCACACGATACCAAAAAAATATTTGTTTTTATGTCATTTTTTAGAGATTTTCAAGGTCACCTTGACTTTTTTAAATGGAACCACCCTTTTTTAAACACCTACAATGATAGTCCCTTCCATTAAAAATTCAGTGACTATAATTACTCAAGGTCATTCAAGGTCACGGACAGAGTGCAACATTCCTTCAAAGCCCGTTTACAGGCATGTATCGATGTTAAATCTTATACGTTATCTCTGTCCGCAACCTTGAATGACCTTGTGTAATTATAGTCACTGAATTCGTAATGAAAGGGACTATCATTGTAGGTGTTTAAAAAAGGGTGGTTCCATTTAAAAAAGTCAAGGTGACATTGATATCTCTAAAAAAATGACATAAAAACAAAATTTTTTTTGCATCGTGGCAGCCCCATTGTAGCATTCAACTTTGTCCTTACCATATTTTACGTATCTTTAGAAACAACAAAGATATTTGAGGTACAAACGTTAGGTGACTCACCCTGTATATACATACCTTAAGGAAAATATTCCTAATATTTCAAAAACTCTTCGTCCATGACAGAATAAGAACGGTCGATATCAATAAATATTTTCACAGTCTAAACATACTCGTTATTTCTTCTTCCCATGTTTCTCTTATTCTGCATCATATGAACTTTAATTAAAATAAAGTTTCATCATTCTACCTTAATTCTATCAAAGTTCTACGATTTTCTTAGCAGAATGATTCCCACTGTGCGTCACAAGTCGACCATTCATAATTCGAAAACCATCAGGAGATTAAAAACAGTCTTCCGTTTCTTTCTTTTTCCTCGAACTTTGTTTCCTCCTCCCCTCTCGATTTCTTTTAACGACACAATCCATCGTAACATGATCCGGGAATTACGGTCATAAGGAGCTACAAGCGGGAGAACAAATTGTCGGTAACTTGCTTCGAATACTGCGCAGTCAATTCTTATCGAGCTCGCCGAGGGTTCTTTTATTGTTTCATTGAAACTTTTACGGAGAACCGTGGCGGGAATGATGATAAACCTCCCTTAATCCTGTGAAAATATTCCGCAACGCGCCGCACCACCACTGGAACCTTGGATTTTAATTTTTTCCATGGTTTCCAGCGCGCGGAATGTGATTTCCCCTGCGACCCATTTGTTGCGTTCCCCTCGGGCTGCCGAATTTTAGTTCGTTTGAAGGTAGTCCTTGGAGATTTCAATTAATATACTGGGGCACTTTGGAGTTTTTATTTGGAAGAATTCCAACGATTTTAAACGTGAGTATCTGGGATCACTGCTGCAGAATACTGCGGATACGTAATTGCCATATCCTCTTTATTGGTGCATAAGCTGTAATTATATGAAATATAAAAGTCTTCGTCCCAAACATTATAGCTGATACCTATGAACCTAATTATATCTTGATTATGGACCTCTGTACAAAATAAAATTTAACTATGTTATTTGTAAGAAACAAGAGGCATATGACCTAAATGATTGAATTAAAAAAAGAAAAAAAACATTATTAATTCATTTATTCCTTGTCTTAATAATTTTAACAAATCGGAAATAATATAATAATATTCTTGAATATATGTAATAGCGTCACTGTTTTGTATTGCATACATTCAGTTTTGTCATGAATGCATCAAATCCGCGATGTAATTATGTCTAATTGACCTTTGTTTTAAATCCATTGCACTGAAGTATTTCAGAATATGATTATATTAGAGTCAACCTAATACTTCTTTGCACACGAAGCTACGTTGACTACAAAATTCGTTTCATTTTGTCCATGTGAAATTATTATTGCTATTAAACACAAAGACATTGAGTAATGTAGAAAATGTTTTTAATCACATGTATTATAGTCATTCTTATTGATGCTTCAAAGTGGTAGTCGTGTGCAAAGGGTTAAATTTATTAAAACGAGAATTACGTTTTCCTTGAATTTCGTTTCTTACAAATGAGTTGAAAGATTTTTATTTTGCGTAGAGATGTGCAGTTTATTCGTAAGAAAATACCATTAGTACCTTTTTTTGACTAGTATTAAAATGACTATAAAAATATTTGAATTTAATAATATCTACAATTAGATATATACAATATCATCGCCAATCATCAACGACCAAATGAATAATAGTGGTCATAATAGTCACATTAGTAATTTGTGATTTCCTGTAAATAAATTACTACTGTCTTCAGATCGTAATGAACTAAAATAATATACAAAAATTAACGGACAAAGAAATCGCAATTAATTAGAAAATACAAGAAAGAACAAAAAGTTGGACGGAAGAAAAGCGGCTGTCGGGTATACACTGAAGAGCAAAAGTGAAAATTGTGAAAAACTACAATTTTTCACGAGTTTCGACTAATGACTGCAATTTTTCTCACTTTAAATCGTGATTATCGTATAATCCATAAACGAATTAACCAATGTCGCTGAAACTTTTATGTATATCATTTATTTGCGTCCACAAACACATTTTTTTTACATTTGCAATACAGACCCAGATAAAAAATTAAAATTATGTTTTTACTATTTTTTGGCGTTTCCAACCAATTGCAATTTCTTCAAAAATTGTTTAAACCTCATGCAATAAACTAATATTTCCAACTTCTCAAAAACACTCAATTTTAGAAAAGTTGTATCGTCTGAAATGATGATGATTCACTTTTGCTCTTCACTATATGTTCAATTTTGGGTTTCGTGACGAAACTTTCATCCAAGTAGTATGTTCGAGACGTATTGTGACACCTTGAACGATTCCGACAGACAACATCGATAGCTTCAGATAAATATCATTGGCGTTAGTTCGTGAAGTTTGGTCATTCCCTATTTTCGACGGAAGTGAATTTCTGGTCGTTGAATAGAGCCACTGGTTTAATCTCTGCGGAACTACTTAGCAAGGAAGTTTGTTCGATCAGCTGGCTTTCTTGTGGAAACCTTGCCCTGCCTTTCCTTCCCTAACCTGTCTCGTGACGAACTGCCCTAATTATCACTCGGTTGGATGTGGCCGGAACGCCGCCGGAAATTCCCTCGCAAATCCCGCCATCTTCCTCCTCGACCATCCTCCCATTTTTCCTCCCCGTTTAGCGCTGCCATGTACATTCGCGTTGAATGCGAGCAACACACCATGTTTTAACGGTTCTTAATCCTATTCTCCCAATCATAGTGCTCGATTCTATTTTCTCTAAAAAGGTTTCAATAATTCCAAACATTGCCATGAAATATTGTTAGTGTAATTTACACAGACTACAATTAAACAGACATATACTTCATCTATCAATGATTTCAATACTCCATAAAATAAAGAAGCACTGAATCATAATAAAAAAATTGGTGTGTTCTTAGACCACATGGCTGAAGTAAACCTTCGTTCTTTAATTTTTTTTCGAATTTTTATTAACACTTTATTACATTTAATTTTCTATGATTCTATTATTGAAACAATTGAAACAATTATTGATTCTATTATTGATATAAATATTCTTGAATCAATTTTGTCTAAATGTCTTGAAAATACTGCATCGAGAATTGTTCCTGATATTGTCACTTCATTAGGATTATTTACCATTTCCAATCTTAATTTACTTCTCAAATATTCCATTAATAATTTTGATTGCTCCGATGCAAAGTTCACGTTGAAATATCCACTTAGCATCATTGGAATTTTATCATAATCTTTATTAAGCAATGCCGAACCCTCAACCGTTTATGCTAATATAATAGAATAGAATTTCGTTTCATCGTTTCATCGTTTCATCGTTTCAGCGTTTCACCGTTTCATCGCCAGATTGATTTTACTCCTACCGCGTCGAGGTTTTACGCCTACCGCGTCGAGGTTTTGCGCCTAACGCGCCTAAAGAAGTTTCACTTCAAAAATCCTGTTTCTGAACTCAGCCTTTTCAAATCTTTTTTTTGTTGTAAAATGGAGTCAGAAATTGAAGTTGCTCTTTTCCTTTCAAACGTGTATAAATTCAAACGAGCCTGCAGAGTTTGAACAATTTTTATTCCACATTCAATTCACTGTTACATTTTGAACAGAAGTTTTTCTTTGATAATGATCTCTCAGAAGTTGATCTGCAACTTTTTTATTGCGCTTTTATAGTACTTTAAATGAAAATTGTATAATACCGCCGGTATTACAATGAACCAAGAATATCTTATGCCCGTGAGTAAATTTCTTAATCCTTGTAAAGTTTGAATTTGTAAATTTTTATATGATGAAAAACGTCTTCCGTTTTTCTCTGTTTTTAAATGCCTGCATTTCGTGTTTCACTCTATATAAATGTAGCATGAACGATTAATTAAGGAACGTAGGACCGCTTTAAATAAATGGGGAGTAACAAGATGCAAAGAAATACATTACGATGGACACGACTGAACGGGAAATAATTTCTTAGCGCACACAAGATACCCCGTCTGTTTTCAGTTCGATAATCCCGAGATTTCCAGCTTAAGGATTATAGAACCTGAACGCGCTGTTCCGGTCGTGATGAAACGTCTTCAGACAGTTGCGATTAGAAAGTCGCTGAACTTCCGTTGAATAAATTTTGCAGTCTTGTCTACTAAATTTTAAAGCTCGTCGGAAATTGACGTTGCTACTAAATAACGTTCCTTTCCAATCGATTAAAGATATTAATTTATATAAACGAAAAATTTAAAATACAACTTTATGCATTCTTTTTGAGGTTATTACATTTTGAAAATTTATTTGATAAAAATAAATTTATTAATTCATTTAAAATGCCATGGAGGTAGCAGTAGAACGGTATTGAACAGAAAAAAAGAACGACGCAGATCAAAAAGACTTCATTTATTCGGAAAAATAACTTTTTTGTGACAAATGTTCGTATGAAAAATGTAATTATTATAACGAGAATGTTTATACAAATTCGTAGATTTACAAAAATATATGTTTAGCTACCTGGTATAATCTACAATTATTTAACATTATAAAATACATACAACAGCGCAGCTAAAATCTTTGCGGCATTCTGGCCAATTAGATTATGGATTTTATGCGTTTATGATAAAAATGATTAAATCTAGTGCAAAACTGTAAAAATATTTAATGAATTTAGAAAATCTATTGTATTATTGTAAAACCATTCTGTATCTTGCTATTAATGCAGACAATTTCAATTTCACATGAAAATCTGCAGTCTATTGATAATATCAAATAAAATCTCGACCTTTATACGCGTCACAATAGATTCAGAAATGTCATACTCTGAAGAATTCCATAAATATGAATATATGTATTTTGAAACGTGTCTACTGGATCATATGTGTTTCGCAGATCTCGTAGTATTACAATCGCAGAGGTTGGTATATAAATCACGAGTGGTATACTTCGGCATACACATCTGACACGATCAGTGGACATTATAGTTAAAAAATACTTAAAAAGAAAAATAATTTTGTATTTAGAAGCCTTTTAAAAGAGGACGTCACACATATAATTTTGTATAGCCTAGAAAATGTTACAATTACCAAAAGTAATGTCAAACACTCCAGCTTGTGCGTCGTTTAAATAATGTATAAGAAATAATATTTAAGTTCGTTGAAATCATGAGATGTCAAATTAATCTATAGCCTTTCTTCCTGAATTTGTGGGTTATTTATAAGCGACCAAAATGCACTCTATTTTTTTAAGATAATCTCCACTGCTATCTCTGTATTTAATCTATCTTCTAGATAATTAATGAATTTCCAATGTAGCGTGTAAAATATTTGAATTTAAAATAAAGTTATAGGATTATCGTTTAATTGCGAAAGCCACGAATTAATTGGTAGATGTGATGTTTCCCATTTCGAATAAAAACACGAACAGCGTGGTCAAAAATTAAATAGAAAATATGAATCCGCAATATTCAGCTTGGCGGTAGCTTCCGATGCAGCAAAAGAGCTCCTCCCTCCCCTCCACCTATTAATACTCTCTGTTTTCAAAGAAAAAGGGGACCATAACCCACTTCAATAGCGTTTCCAGTAAAGACTACCCGGGGGGAGTAGCTTACACGGTCGATTCGTTCGTGCGGAACCAATTTTCCTTATTCGATGCCGGTCGAGGGTCTTTCAAGGCTTCTATTTAAACGTTCCTCTCAAGACCTCATAATGCAACGTTGGCCGGAACGCGGAATGGGAACCGGTAGCGGTATTTGCGTATCGATCGTCCCGAAAATCGGACCTGCATCCTGTTTGCCTCCACGGGAGGCGAAAACCCTCTCTCTTCAAGGACCGTTTTCATCGGTCCTTGCAACTGAAAATCAAAGTCCGTGTTTCATAGAGGACGAGCACGGACCTTCGTCGTTGCGACGCTGAAAAGAGCCAGGGAATATTAGAGGGTTGCATTTATTTGTTAAGAATATTATTTGATCTCATCAAGTCTTTGGCAGCGGCTGCGAATGTGTATGAGAGATGTAAACGGAAAGGAAGCGTTTCGTCCTGGGCCTGATAGAGGCTACCTAGCTAACTCTGTCATAGACACGGGGATATTGGACGTACGGTTAAACCTTCACACTATAACAACGAATCAGAGTCGTGATGAAATTTCGAACAAAATCTACAAAATATGTATGTTATTAATTTCCTACAAACCGAAATAAAATTCCTTTTTGTCCTTGTCGATATATAGTTATTGGAAGAAATACACACATACAATAAATAAAAACTACTTTCTTCTTCTAAATAATATTTGGTACGACAAAGAAGTTCTAATCACTGTAACCATAAAATAACTTGTAGTGCAAGGGCTTAAGGACGGTATAAATACGGATCGCTGACGGATCAGATATTATTGGGAGCTGAAAAGAAGTATCCTGGAAAGAATGCGGGACCCTTTCCTTTCACGCCCGAGTCACGTGATTCTCGACTCTATCAAAATATTGGCTAATCGGTCACACAGACTATGGAGCGCGTGCCGTCAAAGCCTAAACATTGGGTGCCGAGCAAGAGATCCTCCCTTGCCCCCATGTCCTCTCAGGAGTCTTTCCTCGTAGGAGGTAGCCGCCATTAATCTATCATACGAGCATATCTGGTATGATCCATACTCACCCAAGATTCTGGGTTAAGTGCCATTAACTTGATCACCAGGGTTACCAGATGCGTGTTCCCCGCTACATGCTTCCCCTACTACCACTGTGACGTCACATTATTCCCATTACCGCTGCCAGTACTTGTTAATCAACCGCTGTCACATATTCTTCTCGTGCAGAGAGTCGTTAGAGGAGAATCTGGTGATAGAGAGGGGAGCGCAAATACTTTTTCTGGCAACTCTCTTCATCACAGTCAACGTTGCTAGCGTACAAACTGTACGCTTCCCTCTCCGCCATTACTGGCACGTGGCACGAGGGAATACGTGACGTCTAGAGATGGGATCAAGCTCAATATGTACTTGTCAATCCAAGTCAATTTCAATACCCAAGATTCGTTTCACGGGTTCGATTACTAGTCGAAAAACAAATGCAATACTTTCAAGTATACTCGAACCCAGACGAGATAGGCTCGAATACTTGTAAGTACTTAGAGGAAATCAAGCGGTACTTCCAAGTATACTCGAACTCTGACCGAGTATATTCGAACTTTTTATTACATAGTAACTGATGTTCGGTACAGCTCTGACAAGCAAGACCAGCTAGACCTAACCTCGTTACGTCATATTCCATATTCAATTCACTCTTGATACATAACCTCTTTCTGTACACATGAATGAAATCTGTTGTCTGGATTATAACCAACATGGTTACAGAAAACAAACGACACAATCTCTAAAACCTAATGGCTACGGCGTGAATTTAATCAAAATTCTGAGCCATCTATTCCCAGTGA
Source organism: Sphecodes monilicornis (assembly GCA_913789915.3). Classification (NCBI taxonomy): domain Eukaryota; kingdom Metazoa; phylum Arthropoda; class Insecta; order Hymenoptera; family Halictidae; genus Sphecodes; species Sphecodes monilicornis. Next base: position 19,595,957 of record OU565285.1, read on the forward strand.
ATTAACGCATCCCCCTAATATTTTCGATCCGGCTAACCGTGAAATGAGATAGCTAGCGAGTAGCCCGAGCCTCACGCCTGGCCAGGTTTGCGCAATGATCGATGAAGCGCCGAAGGATCCCCGAAGGTGCTATTTCTCTTCAGAGTCGTCTGGAGTGCGTCCACAACCCTGTTGGTCCACGTACGTGTCCTCCGGTGGCTGCTGGGATACAGAGGGACAGCAAAGACGAGTCGTGATCCTCTGGGAGGATCGAGCACTAGACGATGTTTTCCCCTTTGGGAAAAATAGAAACTTTTATGCTGCTCGCAGGAGAATTTTACGCGGCGAGGAGGAAAGGGATAAGCCTCGGTGAGAAATACAGGCGAGGCTTCGCCGTTCTCTATTCGAAAGACACGATCAAAGCTCCTGCTCACTCGCTCGAGAAATAAGCGCGGGTGATCCGTGACGGACACTGCTGAGATGCCCGGCAGACTTAGGGGACGCTAGTGCTCTTCTTTCTCAACGTAATCCTGGTCCCAGAGGTTTCTCTTCAGAAATGGAAACCTGGATCATGCTATTTGTGATTGATTCGCCGAAATCGTTAAAATAATGGAATTTCGGGGAGAGATAAAGTCGTTTCAGGAATAACATATACATGGTGTTTCGTCTAAAACAGGACAACTAAATATCTCCTCTACCTCTGAAAATACAAAAAATGTTTCTAACGTAACCTAAATGGTTTCAAAAGGCGAATCAGATGGAAGAATCGGTTTTTATAAATTGTAATTTTTTAATCGTTTTTTCAAGGTCACTCATGTTTTTTTACATATATACACACATTTTTTGTTGTTGTATGTTATAGCAAACATTATTGTGCATTCATCCATGTTTAATAGCACTCCCTTAAAATGACCGTGAACTCTAAAATTTGCTAATTAATGTAGAACTTACTTTCAGCGACATTTCAGATTTCAACGGTAACAGAAATTCGACTATGAACTTGAACTTGTAAATAAACACATTGTATAATTCCACTGTGTACGTAGAGAGTGAGAGAGATATGTATTTAAGAGTTTGCTCACTGCTAGATTTCTTAGTGTATCGACAAGCGATCCGTAATGCGTTATTCAGAACAGAAGAAAATTCAAATGGTTTTAATTTACGGTGAAGCTCGAGAGTGTTTAAGAGAATCAATACGAATTTACAAAGACAGATTTCCAGAACGTTCTTGTCCATCACGTTCTGCATACTCAAGTATTGTTTAAACATTTTGTGAGACTGGTAGTGTCAACAGAAACATTTGTGTGTGAGACGTAAGACTGTTACTCACGAAGCAAATGAGAACAATATCAGCGCTAAAATTAATCAAAACTCGCATGTTAGTATAAGGCAACTTGGACGTGAAACCGGTATTAGTGTGACAAGCATATTCCGGATTCTTCATTCACAAAAATTTCATCCTTTCCATTTATCTCTTCACCAAGAATTCCATAGAAGAGACTTTGAAAACCGCGTACACTTTTCTCAATGGGGTTTTCGAAAGAGCTGTATAATCTGTCGTTTTTCGCCTCGCGAAATGTATCACAACGGAAGGACATCATTTCGAACATTTATTGCAGTAACAAATGTGATTATTTACAAGTTCAAGTTCATGGTCGAATTTCTGTTACCGTTGAAATCCGAAATGTCGCTGAAAGTAAGTTCTGCATTAATTAGCAAATTTTAGAGTTCACGGTCATTTCAAGATCGTGCTATTAAACATGGATGAATGCACAAGAATGTTTGCTATAACATACAACAACAAAAAATGTGTGTATATATGTAAAAAAACATGAGTGACCTTGAAAAAACGATTAAAAAATTACAATTTATAAGAAACGTTTCTTCCATCTGATTTGTCTTTTGAAACCATTTAGATTACGTTAGAATATATTTAGGTGTCCTGTTTTAGACGAAACACCCTGTATGTACTTTATTTTAGAAATAAAACATCAAAATTCGTCATGTATATTTTTTGAAAACGTTTTAGGTGAATATTATAATCTATTAATCTATGAACTCTATACTATTAACACTAACCATGCCGAGCACAAAATGTGTTTTGTATAGTTGCGGTGACCATTCTATTGGAAGCGAAGTAGAGGACAACAAAAAAGTGGGTATTATTACAACACACATACAGCTAAAAATAACAAAAATTTTATAATCCAGGATTTAATGCTTCAGTTATTGTAAGGAACAAAAAAACAATATTTTGTGAGACTAAATCTTAATTCGATGAATTGAAATACAGGGCTGTTTCCAAAAATGCAGAACGGATGGTCACTGTAGGTATACTATGTTTTATTCAAATTACACGACTGAATCTATTTAGATTTCTCGCAATTTTCATAGCAATATGTGCTTGAATGTAGAACATTTTTCCCAGGTATAGTAGAACGTATTCCAGTCGTTTTTAAATAACCAATAAATTCACGAACAAGGGGCTAAGAAGTAATTCGTGCGTCTAATAGAATTCATTTTATTAAATTTCCCGACGAATACGAAGGAAGGAATAAATATGATCCGACAATGGGCTTGATATTTATGCCGAAAGCAGCCCGAGTGACCACAAATATTTAAGTAGTCGAACGCGTAGCCAGACAAAGGCAAGAGTTTATGGCGGGGGCCGGTTATTCACAAAGGAATCCGGCGTTTGCGGGCATAAATGCGCCGGATGATCGCGTACGAAGGAAGAATTCAGGTAAAGGACCGAGGCGTGGTTCAGCTCTCTGGTGCCGACTGAAAGGGTAGCAGGATATATCCGAGTAGTCGTAGGTAGAATAGGTCGAGACCCGGGATATTATGAAATATTTCTTTGAAGATTTCGAAGTACGACGAGGCCACAGGACTAGAGGGTAAAACGTTCCGTTTGCTGCCGCGTCGCTCTTACGCAGCATTCAAGACCTTCGTACCGGGGTTTTCCGTGAATATGATCCGGAGCCAAAGCGCAAGAGGAAAGTTTCGTGCCCGGGCACGGCGGCTCTTTATCCACGAAATTAACGATATTCCGACCGGCAATGCTGCGCCCTTGTGATCCAATGGTTGGCAAAGTTACCATTCATTCGTGGAAATTCCCGCGAACGGTGTTCGAGAGACGCTACGGAAATTGTTACCAGTGTAGTACAATTTGCCGCGTGAACTTACAATGTCTCATACAATTGACTGTGTATTTTTATGCAAAATATAAGTTGCATGTATTCATTGCGAGACACAGGGCCACAGAAACAGTTGGATGTTTTTTTAATCATTTTAAAACATTGACTACCATGTCACCTATATATGAGTGACGAGATTATTTGTACGAATTTAAAAATTAGTTTTCTCGCTAACTGTACCAAAGAACCCCGCACAAATCATATAGAAAATCTATCCTGGTAAAATCAGTTGGATTTTTCATATGTTGTAGCTCATGATCTACTGAACAAAAGATGTAATGGGCACAAAGCTGAATAATGGACAATTATCGAGTTATGTTCTGTCAAACATGACGAATTCGAGCTGCCGAATACTCAAATCTCGGGAAGTGTTTATTTTTTGGAAAAATTTTTGAAATAAAAATAGTAGGGTTTCACAAAATCTGTTAGGTGGGGTCATTATTTTTGAATTGTGAATGACCTTGAAAAGGTCTGAGAACAGAAATCTTTCACAAAAATCTTTGCGTGTCACAGGAGAGATAGGACCCCACGGTTCGTCGCTACCGTAGTATTTTTTGACTCCAAACCCACTCTGCTGTGTGTGTGTTTATGTGCGTGTGTGTGGATTAATAAAAAAAATGATCTTATTATGTATTACCAAACAGTATGGAGACCAAAATGTATGGAATACACTGATATCAATAATATAAATATCGGACGTAGTAATGCCAGAAAGTAATAGCATTCGGCAGTAATAAAGCTAGTATGTTGCCAACTTCATTTAGGTCGCGCAACTTGAAAATCGAAGGAGTGGAGTGGCGGGAGTGGGGGTGCGGCAAGCGTGTAAAGTAAATATACTTCCCGAGATTTGAGAATTCGGCAGCTCGAATTTGTCATGTTTGACTGATTATAACTCGATAACTGTCCATTATTGAGCTTTGTACCCAGTACATCTTTTGTTCAGTAGATCATAAGCTACAACATATGAAGAATCCAACTGATTTTACCGGGATAGATTTTCCATATGATTAGTGCGGGGTTCTTTGGTTGTCGTGTGCAAAATGTCTGGAGGTTGGAAGAGTACTCATTATTATACACCTTAACTTTTCAATTTGAATGTCAATAAATTAATTACTTAGATTTTATAGAATTTTTGAGGTCACTGAGTTGGCAGCCAAAGTGTTAGTGCGATAGTAGTCAAAATTCTTTCAATGTTTTTACTCTTCTGCATTTGATCTACTCACATTTGTCAGAAATGCATAAAATTCGCAGATCACGTACACATTAAATCAGAATAATTTAGTTATAAATTAACCAAACGGCTTAAGTAATGAAAATTTTGAAAAAATTGCATTTGGTCGGAAACGCGAATAAAATAGTAAAAACTGTTGTTTAAAGTAATCTTTCTAGCTTTGCAGTAAAAATTGAATTCGTGTGGTCCATTTATAAAAAAGTTAATGTAATTTAAAGTGTGTCGCGATCAATTATGTGAGTTACGGTACGTACAGTGGCTGCTATTAATTATCGGACACTCTACGATAGAATAACTTTCTTAAATTTTACGTAAACGACTTGAGCTCTTTTAAGAGGTTAGAGGAATTAGTTTAATAAATAACGCGTAGAAAAAACTCGTGTCAATTATGTATACTCTGATAATTTCATCTGTGTTCGAATAGTAATAATAGACACAGTATATACTCCGCGACAAAAAGATGTATTCCCTCTAAAAATTCTTTAACGCTAGGTTTTCGGGACTCGTCAAAATGGTGGGTTCTAATATTTTTAATTTACGATTAATGAAATTGTAAATACGCATCCATGAGGAATTATTCAACAAATTGATTTCTTTGTGGGCATATTATAGCAAAAATATGGCTATAAATTTGGATAGACACATTCTTGTTATTTTATAATGTAATATAAAATAGTCACTTAGTGCTGCGTAAACCTAAGACCATTCACCTAATGATTGCAATGAGGTACAAATGTTTCGACATGGTGAAAATTACAGTTCGTCACGATCTTCGGCTTCTAACTGAAATAAGTCTATTTTGCAATTTTGATGAAATTTTGAGAATATGTATAATTGGTACAGAACTACAAAACTTATTTCTTAAATTTTCAATGTAGGCCCACATAAAAAGCTGTAAAATACAACTTATAATATTTTCTCTGCAATTCCGACCATTTGCAATTGTTTCACAAATTGCTTCTCAAAAAAATATTTTTAAGAGTATCCGAATATTTATGTTAGGCACCGTATGTATTTTATCTGGCAGTGGAGTAGCAAGTGTTGTCGAGCACCGTCAAGTCAATAAAATTCGCGCAACATGACTGGCAAATAAGGTATTGAGTTCCGAATTGCGGATTATTGCTTTTACAAATTCATGGGCACCGCCTCGTCGTAACGATGATCGCCTTCAGGGTGAAGATATGAGGTGCAGCAACGTCGCACGCGTTCTGAAGGCTTAAGGGATAAACCTCGAGACACGACGAGCCTCCTGCAGTCGTGCACGAATCCGCACGGGTATATGATACATCAATTTGCTGGTAATAAATGAAAATAATGATACACTGCCAAAATGCGTGTTGAAATCTTAATCTCAATAATAGCAGAGATGTCACGTCCACGCTCTATATTTCGTCCAGAAGCCTGTATCCTTAGCTGCAGCTATAAAGACCATTTTGCTCGTGTAAGACCAACAGTTCAAAATGTTGCTTCGCGTTTCTCTGTTTCAAACTTTTTCGAATTTATAATGTCTACACTCTGGTATTTGCAAATGTTTATGACATTAACACGTTCGTTGACATGACCGCTATACATATAAGACTTTCATGATTCCGTAGTTTATGCGAAATTGGTCAAATTAATTTTATACACGCTATTGTATAAAATCATGAAACATAACATAATATTCAGGGCCATTGACTTTTCTTAGATGGACAGCGAAACAGATTTTGTTAGCATACATTCAATAAAAATTCCATTCTATAATAATACCAGACACAATAATTTAATATACTCTACGTATATTCCAGATAAAACAAGAGACAGCAATGAAAAAAATATTGATCTAATATTTCCAGTTTCCATTTACAACTGCGACAAAAACAACGGAATTCAATAATGTCACTTCACAGAACTGACAAGTGCAAATTTTGATGTTCTGTGAACGTCCAGAACTCATTTTTCCATAATTTTCTGGACCTTTCAATAAATCCATTATAACTTTACTTCTGTTTGTGACCTTTGATATTTGTGCTATTGAATATTGTTCATTTTTTAATTTCGATACGGTATATATTTCACGAGCACTTAGTTGCTTTTCATGGCCCATTATTATCAATTTATTGTCGTTTTTAACAAATGTAAGTTACAAAATGTTATACATTTTATTATCTACGTTTCATACTCGATATTTGTTGATCAGTAGCTGATGTATGACTGAGAAGCGCAGAACTTGTGCTTGTGCTATCATTTTGTCCCGCTTGCGTACCACAAATATTTGTATGCATAGAAATTTGTCGAAGTGTATATTCTGGATAATATTGAGAATGCCATACGTACAGACGTACCAAAAACTAGTAATAACATGGAACATGTATTTTTACCAGCTTTTATTTCGAAATTTTAAAATACAGTAACCCCGCGATCTAAGTCCAACGGAACATCGCGATCTATGTCCCTTAGCCTACTCCTTCCACCGCGGGGTATCCCCGGAAGGGCCGTGAAGCTCAAGCTGCCTCGGTCGCCGAGCAGTGTAAACATGCCGCGTAATCTGATCCTGGGTCGAGTATATCGGTGAGACCACTACTAATCCAATTACAAAACTTCTTTATTTTTTATTATTCTTTCATGGAACTTTCACCAACATATGAAAGTTTATTATTGGCATTTCGTTGTACGGACACGCGGGCCTTTGAACTGTGCCGGCGGCCGCGACTCTTGTCGTCTCTTTCTTTCCTATACGCTGTCCGTCTTTACGTCCAAAAATTTCATCGTTTATTACACAAATAAATATCATCGGTATTATATCATATTTGGTATTATTTTCATTAGAAAAATGCCATGGATATATTGGTAAAATTTCATTAAAAATAAGTAAAAAATAAAGAAGTTTTATTATTGCACTAGTATTGTTTCACCGATACGCTATTTTTTATTGCGCCTTCGGCCGCGCGGTCAGTGTTTGCATACTGTCCTTTTCTACGTTCGATGCGGTCGACACGGTCACAAAAGAATAGTGTCCCTTCGCGATCTAAGTCCAGGCAGGGAACCGAAAAAGGACTTAGATCGCGGGGTTAGTGCAAAATGTGCTATTTTTTGGCTCACAGTGTACCTTCGATTTCCATGATAAAATTTTGGCAACATTATCATCAACTGAATAGTATTCCGTGTAAGTGTAGACGTATCATGTCATTGATGGAGAAGCAGTCGGGAAGTCCCCGTGTGATCGAAGCGACACGTTCGAAACGGAAACTCAGTCGCGTTAAATACTAACCGGCCGACTTTGACGAGGGTCGAAACGCTGGAATCACGGTGTTCGGTCTAATCGGCCGGCGCAGGAGCTCGTTAATTAGTTTAAACGGTCCAAGTTCGAGCCTCCGTGTAAGACGCCACTTAGCACCCCGGTCCCAAGTGTCTTCGACACACGACACGGCGCGGCGTCGTCGTCGCCGGGACGTCTCGAGGTGTCGTCTGGCATAAGACGTGACAGAAGATGACACGGCAGCATAGGCTATGCATTAATGAGCGGCAAATCGAGGTCAGTAATTGGCGGACAGGATTTCATCGAGACCGGGTCGCTTTTGACAGGCCCTGGTGCCGGGCCACGAACCGCTCTCGACAGTTGTCAATGACGTGAAAGCATTATGGCGATCGATTACTGTGGAGGACTTCGGTGATCGCCGACCGTTTCCCAATTCGGCCCGCGTGTTAATACTAACATCTGTTACCAACGATCCGATCGTCGCGCGAAACACAACCTGTAAATTGCTCGCGGCTTTTGTTTCCTCTGCCGACAATGTTCCCGCGTAATACGACGGCGCCAGTTTTTATTGTTCCACTTGTCGAAAGCGATCCCGCGATAAACGATATGAAATAGCTCGCCATTCAAAAGATTCGGCCACCCTATCCGCTTTTGACACACTGCACCACGCCGTGCCATATCGATCTTGATTTACATTTAGTTTTTCGGCGCGTTTCGTCTCTTTTTCAACGACTTTCTGTCCGTCTCTGTCGATCGGACACCGCCGCTGTTATTTGCAGTATGACGGCTGAATACGCGCGGAAAAATTTTCAAAACTGCTTGAACACAATGCACAGAGGAAACCGAGGACGAGGTCAATGGGAACTGGAGTTACAGAATTTTTACGTCCACTTGTTGTTGAATGGTTGCTTTATTTTAAATGCCTGCAGCTTTTCAAATAACTTGACTCGACTCCCTTTGTTTTAATAACGAATGAATATAATTGTGAATTATGCTAATCGTCTGCCTACGCGGGATTGTAACAGTTTTCCGAGGTACATGTTTTGCTCGGATTAATTCGTGAATGTTTTACGTGTAAGGTTGGCAATTTTGATGGCCCGACGAGTTCGACAATGAGTTTTAATTTGTGAAATGGAGTTGAAATGTACAGTGTGTCCCACAAGACCGTGTCGGTGATATTTCTGTAAATATTTATATATTTGTAAAACACTTTATGTAGGTCGAATCTACACTTGAAACACTAATACGACTTTACTTAAGAATGGGCCCAACTTCCCCCATTATCTGAATTTTTACATACACATCTTTCTTCATGATCTACTTCATAATGGGCCGAAAATTGTTTATGAAATTTATATCTGGCGACCGGGATAGCCAGGCAATCACAATGATACGTTCTTAATCGTGCAATTTGCGCATATGCCCCTTCGATGTTTCAAATAGTTATTCGTGTACGAAATCTACTTGCTTCCAGTTTTATTAATCCAGTATTTGAAATGTACTTTCGATTCATATTACATTTTTTCCAAATACATTAATTTTTGCAGAGATATCGCCAATAAGTTCTTGTGGGGCAGACTGTGAATTTGCTTCATTCTGATTGATACTGAAATTTCTGTTATTTATAATAATTTAGAAACGTGAAGAAATGGGTATGGAAACAATTAGAAATATGCCAAAATGGTTCTGTTATTGCAGTCGATGATCAAATTAGAGCTACAATACGGAATATATATTTATTGTACATATCTATTATGCATGCAGCACATAATATTATCTACAGTATTACTATATCTATATTTTCAACTTGCAAACATTACTTCATAAAAAATTTAGCAGAATTCAATGTAGATGGGCTGTCATTTAAAATCATTGATTATTATAATGTAAATTTGTCAATTTATGCAAGTGGCTCTAATAATTTGGTGACCCATTGTACTATACAATGTTTAAGGTATTATTTGTACTCGATAAATATATTTTAGCCCATTAGTAAAATTATCTTCATTTTATTGTTTTTATTCTTTCTATTTACAGGTCAAAATGGGAAGGTGTCGTTTTTCGTTCTGGTTGGTCCTCGCCTGCCTAATTGGTGACGTGATGCCACAGTACAGGGAAAAGAACATAAGTAAGTTAAAAAGAACAATACACGCTACCAAAATATATCTCCATAATAATATTGGCAATACTGAAAATTATTAATCATATTAACCCTAAGAATATTGGGGGGGGGGGGGGGGCTCATCGAACCCACAGCTTGAGAAGTGTTAAATTTGAGCTGTTTACAACTTTACGTTTAATATTTTTAAAAAACCCCATTGCTGTATGCAAAACGCACTCTCCATAAGAAATTAGAAATGTACTATACAACTACTGCCAGCTCTCTCAGTTGCAATCAAGCATTTCATTTTTGTCTTTTTCTGTACTCGACATGTGAGGTGACAGTATTGAAAAACTGGCTCCTTTTGGACAGATGTGTAAAAAAAAGTGTTACAACTTGCTATTATTATTATTTGTTTTCTCCTCGCTCAATTTAATACACTACAATACAGCATGATGTAATACGTAATCCTATATAAAATATTATAATATAATACTTATAATATTGTGCTTTCTCACAAACTACAAACTATTCACTAATTTTAAACCAAATTTAACATAACTAGAAGAGATACTTGGTTGTAGAACTTATTAACTATGTTTGGATACAAAATTCAATACAAAAACGTATATTATCTTGTTTCTAAGACATAGCATACTAAAAAACAATGTTCACCGTAAAAATAAATAAAAAATGTGAATATTATGAAATTTTGTAATCCACGAAATCAATTTTTTCCTTCTGATTTCTTAAAATAATCTATAAAACTTGCATGAGGCAATATTGAGTAAAATTTATAAAAATTATATTAAATACTATTTTAAGTAGTCTACAGCTGAAATAATATAGTGCTTTAAATAACAAGTCAATTGTAAACACATTCGTATGAAATATTCAAAATGTTTCTTCCAATTCTGACCTTGCATGACTTTGAAGGTCACTGTGCAGTATACGGATAAATTCGTCTGGACACACGCTTTCATATGATATAAAAAAATATACAGCATTCCATTTAAAAAATTGAAGGTCACCTTCACATCTAACAACACAGTATAATCACAAAAAAATTACATACGCCGTTGTGTTGCGCATAAAAACAGTACTACTTTTTCCTGTTTCATTTTTTTTCTAATATTTACTATTTACAAGAAAAACGATGGCTAGTGATAGCGCGAACACCCTGTATATGCACCTACGGTGGCATACAAAAGTATTCGCTCGCGCTTTAAATCAGAATAACTTTCCTAAAATTTGACTAAACTACTTTACTTTTTTCGAGCAATTAGAAGCATTGATTTAGTAAATCACGTGCAAAAAAGATTTTGAAGAAATTGCAATTAGTAGGAATTAGATGAAGAGATAAAAATGGCACTTTTTAAAATTTATTTATTTCAGCCCTCAATGAAAATTTAAAATATGCCTTTTGTAGATTAGGTTAGTTATAAATATGCTGAAAATTTCATCGAAATCGGTTGACGCAGAAAAAAAACAATGCGCATCGAAAGATGGAAGAAACTATGGATTTTAAGCAGAAACTGACCAGAAGTCGTGAAAAACTGCGATTATCACCACTTTCAACCGCTTGTAGCTCATATGTTCGTTAACTGATTTCGATGAAATTTTCAGCATATGCGTAAATAACATAGATCTACAAAACACATATTTTGAATTTTCATTACGGGCTGAAATAATAAAGTTTTGAAAAGTACCATTTTTATTTTTTCATGTAATTCCTACTAATTGGAATTTCTTCAAACTCTTTCTTGCACGTGATTTACTAAATCAATATTTCTAATTGCTCAAAAAAGTCAAGTGATTTGGTCAAATTTTAAGAAAGTTATTCTGATTTAAAGGGCGAGGGAATACTTTTGTGAGCCACTGTATGTAGCAACGTTTCACTGCATTTCTTCGCGTATTTTCATACATACGTGCTATCCTAACAGAGTTTGTGCCTATCTCGGCATGATAACGGATATAATATTGTACAACGACAATATCGTGAAAGGAATTTCGAAGAGAGTGAGGAACTATTAACAATGAAGACTGAAATAGGGAAGACATTCTGAGTATACAGTAATACTTGAAATTATAAAATTAATTAAAATAAACAAGGTATTGTATTTTAAATATGAGCAGCGGTATATACAGTATTCTCTAAATAAAATGTAACTCTAAAAAGACTTTCTCACAAATCCAATATTACAATTTCAAACGAACATGTATGATTTAAAATAAAATAGACTATATATTATTTTGATATAAGGTTTTACCCAGCTCTGTCAGCTCACAATACTTTAATAACTCAACTCACATAATTGAAGTTGTACACAAGCACTGTATTTTAACGATAGCAACGAATTTCACTTTTATAAAATCGGAGTATGGAATGAAAATGAAAGTATTATAAGTCAAGCAAACGAGATAAAGAATAAAGCATATGATGGCAGATAAAGAATTCGTATTTTCGATGAAAATCGTGAAAAATAGTTGACGCCGCCAAGGAGAGTCCACGTATTTTCGGGGGAGCACTTCATTTCAGGTACCTTCAATTTTGCTCATGAGCGGTTCCACGACATTACGAAAGATGCAGAGACCTAACATTTTCTACCGCTCGGTCGGTGAAACGGTTTTCCTCGGGATTAAATCCCTGGAGACGACACGAAGTTAATTAGAACCACGTGTCTCTTCCGCCAATAAGAGTTACAGTGTTCACCTTCTCTCCGTGTCAAGCTTCACGTTCCATGGATTCGGCAGCAGGGATCCTTAACGGCGGCCATTTCAAAAAATTAGGTCGATATCACAATCGTCAAATTCAATTTTAAATCTCGTTACTCGAAGATCTATTCCTGGGATTACGATTCACTAAAAAATAATAATGAATCGGCCGAATTTTATGCACTCGTAGTAAAAATGAGTATCTACAATTTGAAGCAATGAAGACTAAAAGAGTTGAAAATTATTGATGCAATATTTTTCAGCTACTACAATCATTGAAGATAGAAAAGAGAAATGTTGATCATACATTTTCTATATTCGTACAATCGCGAAGTCGATTAACATTTCGTGAAGTTTAGTCAACGAAAATTAATGTATTTTGAAAAAGTGTAATATGAATCGAAAGTACATTTTAAATAGCAATACACGCTCTAATGGGACAGACTGTAATTACTTCAATAATCACGGTTTCGATCGAACACTTTTTGCCAGGAGTAGCATTATTGAACATCTTGCTGTCAATATGACATGAGCCGTGGTTTTTTAAAGTCCATTTCTTCATATACTAAGATATTTAAGGGTTTCGAGCCATTAGTATTATCCGCTGTAAAGACTTTAAGGGCTTTGCAAACTGTAGTCGAAATAATTAAGCCTTAGCACTCGAATGGGTACTCTGAGGCGCCACTACAAATTGCTACACTATTATTCAGAATATTGTTTACATGATTAAATTTGTTTATATGTAATAAATTACTAAACATTTAAATATTGTATGAGGTACTATATCGGTTTCGTACGCATATAATGAAAAAAACTTATGTACGATGAAAATATTTTAGGTTAGAAGATATGTTTGGTTTTTTAGTTGAAATAGCTCCGAGTGCAAAGGGTTAATAATTAATGCGATTAGAAAGTTGTTTCAATTATCATTAATACGAATGGACTTTTCTCAATTTCAACAAAAACATTCCTGCGATATCATTTTACAGTTCATGTTCTTTTGATCAATTTATGAGGATATTGTACAGCATTGACTGTGTGATTAAAAATATAGAAAGAGGACATCTACATCTGACTAAAACTACCATTAATTTATTTTTTTCCAAAAATTGACATGTACCACTTTTAAAAACAACGACTCACATATTAATCGTATAAAGGGAGATTTACCGTCTCCATGGTCGTCAGGCCGTCGAGCCGAAATGAAGAGAAACATATGAAACAATTCTTCGGACTCCGGGTTCTCTCGGTTTACGGTCATGGTCCACTATCGCGTATAGATTCTCGAGTCCCTCTTCACTGGTCTCCTTGGTCTTTCGACAAAGTATAAATGAATTTACAAGGGCAGTGGCGCAGGACAGTCGGTCAGGCGAGCCGAAGTTTTGCCATGAAATTTTCGTCTGTCAATAATTTCCGATAAGACTCTCGAACGCGTCTGTGGATTGTGCACCTATACAATCGCGCACACGGATCTCCGCTCGTGAGCCAGGCACATATGGGACGTGCACGGACGAAATTCTCTATCCGCTCGATAAACTCGACGCACCGAAATCGAGGGGCTTTGGAATTCACTCCCCGGAACTCAAAAGCCCGACGAATACCCCGTGATATTGGGAGCAGATTGGAAGCCAAGAATCCGCCGCGAGATTGAAAAGTTCACTCCTGATTCCCGCGCTGGCTTTTACCGCGGACAAGACGAGCGGATAGTAAAAAGGCCAAATTAAGTGCGTCCACGTAAGCGGAAATCCCCGCAGCGTTCTCGTCTTCTCGAAGGAGAACTGGGACCTCGTCGATCGCTACTTTTCGAAAATGTCGAGCCCGAGGATCGCACGGCCTGATCCCGCGAGGATTTTATGTCGCCGTAGCGATTCCTTACGCAGCTGTTTTGTCGCGGAGTCTTACGGAATTTTTGCTGTTGGAGCGTGCAGCACGTAGTGACATGTGCACTGGACAACCTGAAAATACTGTCTCGATTTAGGTGAAAGAGATGTGCACGATTTATGTGGAAAATTTGTCCCCACTTGCGCGGTACTCGAGGAACTCGGAAGCTCGACAATGACTAGAGCTTTTTATTTGTATTTTACGACAGTGACGAATGCGTTTTATGAAACTTGTACCAACATATTTGTGACGTTTTTCTGATTAAAATGAGACCCAACGCGACATAGTTCGGAATATGTTTGTTTATGCAATTGACGACTTAGTAGGACCTCGATCATCCGAACCGACGATATCTGAATCCAATCTATGTATGTTGGAAATATTTAACCTAAGGGATTCATATTTTGAGATTTATTCTAATATTGTAGCCAGTTGGCTGTTCTATTATCCGAACGTGTCCAACCGATTAGTTCGGATAATCAAGATTCTACTCTGTCGTGAATTAAACAAGTAAATATGATCCAAATTGTGTCGTGTATGAGGTCACTGTAATCAGGAAAATGTCACATATATGTTGATGAAGGCTACATAAAAAATAATTAAAAACAAAGCATTCTCTCGCTGATACAACGGTGTCGATAATCTGTTTACTTGCCGTAATAATGGTATTATGTCTACGAAATTCACAAACAGTAGACATATACAGGATGAGTAAGTATGAACTACTACTGAAATATTAAGGTGACCTTAAGTCTTTTCAAAGGTTTCTTCAAGGTCACGCAAGCTCGTCATATTACAAGTCGCTGAATTGAGCTCTTCCATCTCCAACAACGTGGTATTTAAAAAAAAGTGCATTGACTTTGAGAAAACTCAAGGTCACCTTTATGTAAAAAAAGATGAGATACAAAAAGATGAAGATGGTATTCTAGATCGTAGTTCTTACTGATTTATTCTGTATGTGTTTGTGCAGAGGAAGCACTCGCAAATGACTAGACTACGAATATTTACGAAAAATAAATGTCCATTACTGGAATCCAGTGCTGGAACCAGATAAAAAAGCTGTTTCTTCTGTCGAATGTTAATTGCCATATCAGCTACTATAAAAATCAGACAAAATCAAAATTGATTTTAAAAATATAAACATAGAAAAGGTATAATTCATTTTAATAATTACTGGGCTTCTGATCTTTATGCGAAATAAAAATTTTCCTCGTTAATTTCAATGACCGAAAGTCAAATAGAGCTGTTAAAAGCTGTTTCTTCTGTCGAATGTTAATTGCCATATCAGCTACTATAAAAATCAGACAAAATCAAAATTAATTTTAAAAATATAAACATAGAAAAGGTATAATTTATTTTAATAATTACTGGGCTTCTGATCTTTATGCGAAATAAAAAATTTTCCTCATTAATTTCAATGACCGAAAGTCAAATAGAGCCCTTATGTCTAGACTGCAGATTTTTTAAACAAAATAAGAATTGTCTGCATTAATTTCTTAATCATTTCAGTCGGTTGAAAATACTAGAATACTATGATTGAATTTCTTAAATGTTTTTACTGTTTTACATACATTCCACAGTGTACTGACGACTGTACTGATGAGTTTAATGTAAAATAACAATGTTGTGTGTCAATTACCATAAATCATTTAATCATCTTTTTCAGTCATAATCATTTTAATAGATTGAAAATAATTACGTGGTTAAATTCTTTTAAACCTTGTGTTATTTTTAACTTTACATATTTACTCAATTTTCTCATAAATAAATAAAATCCGCAGCATAATGATGACACTTTACATCATTGTCTCAGCAACGACAACGTAGGAATCTGTTTACATAATCTTTCTTGACGATAATGGATTTTATTGCCATTCATAAACGTTTCCTTGAATCGCTTGACTCGAAGAAAGTGCGAATAAAGTGCCGTCTGAAAAGTGTGGTTAGCATGCGGACGATTAGGTTTCCTTTCATTATTTGTAATTGTTATGTAACTATAGGAAACTGATGGATCTCCCGTTGGTTGGCTTTCCCTTTCATTCCCATAACCAATGTAAAGTACTGGCTCTTTATAATCGAGCCGCTCGTGACCGGGAAGGAGGTTATAACGGGCAATAGATCTGAATCAGAGATCATTACATTAACTAACGACTCATTTCTGTCTTTTTTCTCATTTCTCGAGGCGCTAGCAAGATTGAAACCCACTTACCTTCAGTTATGCTCCAGAGAGTATGGTGATTAGTGCTCTTGTCGAGAACTAAACGCAATTGATCTTGCAAGAGGACATTATTTAATTAGCGGAGGCTGCTAGTCGTAGAAGCATTATCCTAATCTTGTTTCGACTGATCGACACATGCATCAACAGCTGTTGATCAAAGTATTAGGTTGTTCCATATGAAATGTCCGACTCGTAACAGTAACTTTAACCATACATAATTTTTCCCTAAATAAAACCTATTGATCAAAGTAAGCACCACTCATCATTATATTCTGTCAATAAACGACGAGTTTTTCGATTATGCTACGGTAAATATTAAATATTTTGGTAATTCGCCTTCTTTATTTATGAGATCGTTATCTCTATTTTTGAGCTTTTTCTATCATTGACCAAGAGTGCGTTTCTTTATTACCACATTATGTTAAAACATTACATAATATTGTCGTCGATATGCTTATTTTCTCACTCATTTAAAAAGAATACACGACAATCACATCGACTAATATTGAAACAAACTTTATTTAAAAAATAATGTTGTATATGTGAATAGAAACAGAAGATAGGACTTAAAAGACTAGGTTTGGATCTTCAAGTGGTACATAATATACCTGTAGATTATAATAGTATTGCTTAATTAACGCATTGTAACATTTGCATTCCAAAATCGGACATACCATATGCAACGACCCAATATTTACTCGGAGATGAAATATTAAACAAATATAATATCTTGATCGACAAATAATTGCTAGACCGCGGTACAGTGTGTACATGCATATATTTATGGACAAATGTTTAAGCAAACAAAAATTAGAGTAAAACGTTATTATCTCCATTAAAGAACTTACATAAGGGAAGCTTGCGAATTCAAAAGTTCCGAAAATTCTGAAACTTGGTACACAAGTAGTATAGGTCCCCAGTAACACAAAACTATTTTTTGTTGGCGCTAAATTACACTTTAAGGGGGTGACATCAATGCCAAAGGTTTTAGCATTTTTTGGTCTTTTCATTTAGTCACATTTAGTTATTTGTAATTTTATGTACACACACACAAACACACACACACAAACACACACACACACACATATATATATATATATATATATATATATATATATATATATATATATATACAGGGTGTCCCACATGAATGGGTGAGTATGATGAAATTGAATAAGTGAAGTATAAAACATTGCAGACATTAGAAGAATTTAATAATATCGTTATACTAGTATTGACTTGCTAGAATTATTAAAAGAAAAAGTACACTTTTAATTAATTTCAGTTTCTGGCAACTCGAAAAGTTTATATTACAAATCCGCAGTTTAATCATCTAAATGTATGCATTTTTACATTCGGAGTAATAGAACTTTTAAAGTAAAATGGATTTATTCGCGTTCTTTTTTTTTTATGCAAAACGCAGAAAACGTGATATCCTTCCACAGAATAGAGTTGTAGAGCACTTATAATTACTGTTCGTTTAACAGCTGGAAGATATAAAGTTATACAGCATTACGCACTAAAGCTAATACGATTACTGCTGTCGGCCCGGAATGCTTCCACACAAAAGACGTAGAGTGTTTCCGCTTTTCAAATAAATGAACCGATCTCGGCCTGACAGAATCGTTTTCTAGTTCAAACTATTACTTACTATTACAAACTATTACTTACAAGAAGAATATAGTTAGATGAATAGTAATTATAGCAAACAAACACTATGATGTACATGTGTGGTTGTATATATTATTATAAATTTAAATTATAAATGAACCGATCTCGGCCTGACTTGAAAGAGTCGTTTTATAGTTCAAACTATTACTTATAAGAAGAATTTTGCTGTGCAAAGAGCATAAATCTATTTTATCTTATTTCTATCCTTCAAACACAGATGACGATGTATGTGGTTATTTTTAAAATACCAAAATACAGGGAACGACAGAAAAAGCGAACAAGTTTTATATTAATATACAAATGAGCCTTCTATTGTAACTAATAAAATCATCACAATTATTACAAGAATACAGATAGTAATCAAATTCTTAGAGCCAAAGTACGAAAAATGTACCTATTTATTGTCCATGTAACGGATGATATTGTTTATAGTGTTATTAAACTACCATGTATTTGCAATTTAATATATTATAAAATACTTCATAAAAATAATTAACATTCGGTGTAGCTGGATTTCCATTTAAAAATTTATTGTGGCTGTAATAATTTGATATCCCACTGTATTTAGAATTTCTAATTATTTACAGTTTATTAATTTATTTTGAAAAATTGTGCTGATGTGTAACGACGACTATTTAACCATTACATTTTAATTTCATATACATTTTCATTACAACACATTTCATAACAGACACTATTGAATTTTAATTTTAAATCAAGCACGTAATCCAATTTTTATTCCAATATCGCTTTTATCTCGATGACTAGAGAAATATTAATGGGCGTATACACATGTTGAATGTTAAGAATATTTTTGTTAAGAATGGAAGTCATTTCAACATTATTGAACAATTACATCTTGGTATGATCGATTTGAAATTGTATTTGTGTATCTGGAATCAAGTGTATGAAATTATTGATACAATGAGGGTCCTAGTAGATCCATGCGCAGTGATTTGTGTAGTTACCGGATCCGTTCGAGTTTCATCATTAAACGACGAAGATTTCAATCAGGCCAAGACTTTCAATTCTCACCTACGGAATATCAATTAGGTTTTAATTTGGCCGAGATGAGCCGAGTCCGTTAAAGGGAAACTTCGATTTCGATTCCGACTTAATTACTCCTGTTCGAGGTTGATTGCCCATTATATGCTGATAGTAGCCGTAACGAGCACCGTTGCATTACATCGCTTCAACAACTTTATGAATATATTGAGCTCGCGTTGCAAAGTTGAAATTGTCAACTGAGAAAGCATTCGTTGAAACGTTTATATGATTTTTTACCGTATTAAAATTATTAAATAAAGAAATAAATTTCTGTTCCGTTTCAGTTTCGTGTAATTGACGTCGTAGAACATTTTTATTTTGTAACTTCAATGCGGAAAATGTGCAACAAATCTTTCACCAAAAATGTGATGTAAAATCAACCATCGCCAACATAAAATATCCGAAACGTGTCATTGTTAAAATATGTATTGTTAAAGCGAATGCAAACAACAGACATTTCGACAAATCGAATGACTATATTGGCGAAAAACTATTCGAATATTGTATTTCAGTGGTTTGACTAACGTAAACTTAACCGAATCCAGACCTAACCTATAAATGGACTAATTAAACAGCGTGTCAGTTACAACTACTATTAAAATAACTCGGTATCTGTGGTTGTATCAGAAAACTTTTTGATTAATTATATCACATTTCTACCGAGACATCAAGATGACCTTACATATTTTCAAAGGATTTTTCAAGGTCAACTCAAGGTCATTATATTGTAGGTCGTTGCATTCATCTTTCCATCAGCAAGAACGTGGTATCAAAACAAAGTCGCATTGACAATAAATAATTTCAAGGTGACCTTGATATCCAAAAACAATGAGCTATATAAAAATGAAGATGTACTCATTCGATTGGTCCCTTAAAATGCTATATAATTAATAAAAATTTTATACACAATCAATAAATATCGAGATATTTTAGACAGTAGTTCTTACAGACACCCAGTATGAGAGAAGACGGAAAATTTAATAAAAAGTTGAGAAAGGATCCCAATTTTCAATTGCGTCCATCTTATTTCACTTCGTTTTAGTCATTATACAGGGTGTTTGCAAAATCGTGGTATAACCGGCAAGGGGATGATTCCTCACATAAAATCTAGTCAAAAATAAAGAATATAGTTTTTTTTACACGGGGCTTCATTTTCGAGAAAATCGAGTTTGAAAATTCTGCGAATATGCGTACCATTAGATAGAAATCGGCTGCCGCGTCTGATCATGACCAACCAATTCTACTCTGTGCATATACTAATGCACGTCAACCCGACGAATCTTTAAACTTGATTTTCTCGAAACTGAAGTCCCGTATGAAAAAAGTTTCCTTATTTTCGACTAGATTTTATGTGAGGAATCATCCCCTTGCCGGTTGTACCACGATATCGCAAACACCCTGTATACATTACGTATACACCAAGTGTTAAATGATTGCTGTTCTATTTTATGAAAGTCTTCTCATATGAATACACTTGCCCCTATATGGGTTCCTATAATGAAAGTACATTAAAAAAATTCATTATACTATAAAACGGTCGTACAAAGGGTGTTGACGTAAGAAGGCTACACCAAAACTAAATATCTAAAAGTGAGTTACCGGTAGCCATTTATTATAGTATAAATTACGGAGGTAGTGAAAAAAGAACTAAGTAGAAATCAATACTGTCGAATAATATCAAAATATAATTCAAAGGTAATAACGAAGGTTTTACGAGCGGCCTATAGAATACTTTTCTATTCAGTCCGGGAGTCTAACGAATTCGCACAACAATGGCGAACGACGTTACACATCATAGCAGCTGGAGTCTCGGGGATATTAGAGACAGCGAAACCCATAAAACCTTGAAACTTGTTTTTCTAGACAGCCGTTCCGCTCCTGAGTGGCCCGGAGTCACGCACTTTCGCGAAATTAAATTCCCGAAAAAGATTTAAGCTGCCGTGACGGGGCGTCGTTTTAGCTCGCAGCCTCTGTAGCTGTGTGATGCGTGTGGGTGAAATCCCATAAATGTTCCATAAACGAGTTCCATCGGGTCTTGGCGCCGCTATAAATGTTGGCCGGGCCTCTCTTAAATTAGATTGGAATTTCTTCCCGACATTAACCCGAATTTCAGTGACGCGGAGCGGGAACCGCGAACAAATACCGGGAGATGAAGAAAAGTACTATGTTTCGTCATAATTCGGAGCCTTGCAATATGGGGTGACCTGTCCGATGAACGAACACCTCCTGTTGAATGAACATAATTTGTATTAACACTAGGTTTATGGAGCTGCAAACGTGGTATTTTCTTTATAATATATATCCAAAGAAATTTTCTTTAATGAATAATTCCTCATGCATGCATCTTTACAATCTCAATAATCGCAAATTATTAGTATGCGTTACTTTGACACGTCTAAAAGTTCGATTTTTTGATGTTGCATTTTCCTTAAGTGTAAGCGTTGCAGAATATTATTTGAATTCGTATAATTAACGTAGGTATAGCCATTTGAAGAATGTAACTCGCGCTGCGAAATATTGGTACAGGTAACCCTCCTATAACACGGTAGATAGGTTCCTAGAAATTGCCGTGTTGTGTGAAACCGTGTTGTCTGAGACCCAGAGCCAGTACAAAAAGGAGGTTTACGTTCCGTAAACTTATTAAAAACAAATATTTTTTTAATTCTACATAAACAACTTAATTTTTATTAAAAATATTAATGTATGTACAACACAAAAAGAAACAAAAAATATTACTTTAATTTAATCAATTTCTTCGTCACTGCTCAGTATTATCAACCGAGAACGTTTTTTCGGTAGAACAATATCGCCTGCACTTTCAGAACTTTTTTCTTCATTTAAAGTTCTTGCATCTTTTTTCCTCTTTAAAAAAATCTGTGATTTTACTTTGCTTGCTGGTTCGTACCAGGTCATTGTACATTTCTCGGTACGGAGCTAGACATGTTTTCAGCTTCCCTCTGAATTTTCGGCTTCTTTCAGCGGAAGGGTTTGCATTCAAGAAAAATGACTCGAGATTTTCAGCTAAGCTTAGGCATTCTTGTAATTTTTTTAATGTTAAATTATTAACTTCACAATCTTCATCAATGTCCTCAGAATCGATTTGATTTACAGCTTCGGATGCCATTTCCATCAAATCCGCTTCGTTAACTTCTTCTTCCACCTTATTTAAGGTGTGATTGTAACTCGCTGTGACATGGGTAAATATGATTGAACCATTACTGTACAGTGTTGTACAAAGGTTTTTGCAATTTTCTTGTCGTGTTAGAGCGAAACCGTGTTATAGAATGCCGTGTTGTAGGAGGGTTCCCGCAATTTATGAATCGTGTTATAGCGAAACCGTGTTATAGGGTGCCGTGCTTTAGAAGGGCTACCTGTAGTTCAATCTTTAAATGCGATTTTGTCGAAATCATATTTTCCGAAAACTTTGCTAGGATATTTCAAATTGGGACTTGAAATTTTGAGAGAATCTTGAGTACACACTCTGCTATTGCACCAATCAAAATGTTTAAAATCTGTTTATTTTTTTTCATTTTGTAATTTCACTCGAAATTGCCGATATTCTTCTTTTGATTCGGACGATAACTACGCTCATACTATTTAATGAACAACTTCATTTTTTTGTTACCGTTTAGTGATATGATCGAAATCGTGGAATTTGTAGTCGTTTTGTTAAAGTCTAAATGAAAGGTGTACAATCAACTTTACAATGACATATGGTACACCAAGAGGGTTTTACACCATCGAACTTGATCGTCATTCTTGTTCCACAAAACAGTGAAAAAACAAACGTACATCAATTTTTAAATATTTTCAAACCTATGGAAGATTTATTACAGAATATTTTTTTAATGTTATTACCGAACATCCAATTTTTAGCATTTCTTAGGGAAAATGGTTCTTCAGTTTCTCATCTGCTACATCATGTACAAACAGCTTACAAAAAAATGAATAATTGTGTGCGAAAGTAGAATCTTTGAGCTTTAAAATAAGCCCAAGTTCATTTCTCTACGATTGTTATTTATGAAATTACAACAGATCAGATGTCGTGAATTTCTCGAGAATCAGAAATTTTATGTTCAATTAGGTGGTCCCAGAAGTTCGTTTCGTTTTCGGTATATATATGCAATGCAAATTCGGACTAGGTTTTTTAAAAACGCAAATGGAATGGGTTATTAGGAGGAAGCTTGGGAAAAAATAAAACATTAATTAACAGATGATCATGTTTTTTGTGTATGTTCGTGTTACCTAACAATATTAGGCGCGCATATTGCGAAAGAAAATATTATAATTTTATTCTGATAATTAGACGGCGGATTTTTATGCAAATTCCGACTTTCGTGGATGATTTAATAAAAATCAGGATGAGGAATAAGTTCAATTTATCAATTAAAAAATTAGTCATGGTAAACACAGAGATGGTATTAATATTTGCTACTGTACATGTCTTCTTGTATTTTAAAAACGTGTAAACACTGCAAATGCATACAGTTCCGCAGTCTAGTGATAATCTAAAACATAAAATGAAATATTTGAATTTTGCGTCAAATAGTATTTAAAATATTTCGTGATGGTGAAAATAGATTGTGGAAACGAGTAATATTATACAAAAAACCATAACATATTCGAAGTCGATTTTCTCGAAAATGAGACGTCAAATGAAAAAAATTGATTGCATAATTATTTCGCACGGTATTTTGGGAATGCTTCAAATCAAATACTATTCTAATAATGAAATATTTTATTTTTAGAAATAAAGTAGACTATTTACTATTTACTGTTGAAAATAGTATTTTACGCAGGTCTGAGTACGTCACACAGGTACGACAATTGGATCCCGTGAAAAATTCAAGAACCGTCGCGTCGTCCCCGTTGAGAAGTTTATTTGCGATCGAGCTTAACTAAACACTGCCAGCTAAACAAAAGCGCAGACGTAATGTCGATGGACCGTTGGAAAGGTGAGAGATAAGCAGATAAGAGCATTACTGAGTAGGCGATTCTTTCAGCGGGGCCTGGTATTCGATTCGAATTGCGATCGAACAAGCGCAGCCTTTCTTCCGCAAATTTATGCAGATACAGAATAAATGAATCAATCACGGAAACAGGAACAGGTACAGCGTTTAATTGGTAATTAGCCGGCGTATTTAACGTGAGCGGCGCGGAACAATAGGCTCTGCTCTGACACACCACCGCCCAGAACTTCCACTCCCCTTTCTGGATTCTCTTTCCAAATTCGTTTAACAAACGAATCGCGATTGCAATTATTACCGGGCGTCGATGGTCAGCGATCGGCCGACGTTGCACCTCAATTGCAATTTTATTGCCGCCATCCTGTGCACGTCAATTAAGCTTTTTGTTCGCATAAAAATTAGCTACCGCTCGATCTGTCCGATCGTGACTCTATCACCTCTGACGGCAAACAAAACAGTGTGCATATCGCGAATTTTATATTTATTAGAATCATTCTAACTGCTGTAAATATTCTTGACTTTCGTGTCATTTCTGTGTGAAACCAGCATTCTATTTTTGGTCTTCTTAAACCTCGGACAGCGGACCGTTCTCACAACTATATAATTGATGATGTTTATGAGTGTTCACTGCTTTATTTATCAATTTTTGTAACAGCTGTCCATTTATTTTAATCGCCAAAAATGGATTAATTAAATGTCGATTTTGATATTCTGGGTCAAGTAGGCCCAGGTGCCGCTGTCGGAGGGTTAACGCTAGGTTTACGGAGCAGTAAAAGTCACCATTTCATACTTCTTTATAAAAATAACGAGAATGTGTTAGTTCAAATTTCTACCATATTTTAAATAGTATACAGGGTGTTTGCGAAATCGTGGTACAACCGTCAAGGGGATGATTCCTCACATGAAATCTAGCCGAAAATAAGGAATATAGTTTTTTCATACGGGGTTTCATTTACGAGAAAATCGAGTTTGAAAATTTGTTAGGTAAAATTTGTTCGCTCGGTCTAGCCCGCAATTTTCATTGCCGCTTGTGTGGATAAATGATGTAGATACTCCTTAACCTGTGATAAAGAAGACGAAGAAGAAGTTAAAAGATCGAACACATTAGTTTCCGTTCACGCTTCATTATTTCTGGTTCTCCCCTTACTGGTTGTACCACGATTTCGCAAACACCCTGTATATCCAAAGAAAGAAATTTGTTGAATAATTCTCTTCATACATACATATTTACAGTCTCATTAACACTAAATTTACTGAGCATTAGAAATCATTATCCTGGGATATTTCATAAAAATAACACGAACGTATCTATTCAGATTTTCAGTCATTTTTATCATAAGATATGCACAAAGAAATATATTTGTTGAATGATTCCTCACCGATGCATCTTTACAATATCAATAATAGTAAATTAAAAATTTTCAAATCCGTCAAAATGACGGGTTCCGTAAAGCTAGTGTTAATCGTAAAATAATAATATTAGAACCCTTAAGTTTGACGGGCACCGTAAACCTAGTTGTTAATCCATATCCAGCCGGCATTTTTTTGTGATTATCTTTCTGTTCATGTATTATTTATTAACACTAGAACAACCGAGCACTAAAAGTGACTACTTTGTATTGCCTTTTAAAAAATAACACAACTTCGTGTATTGAGACATTGCAAGATTATTTTTTCAAAACACATCTTAATAAATGAGTGTGTCCAGTAATTGTCCACAAAACTATCTTTACAATTTAAGTAATAGTAAAATAAAAAATCCGGACATGGTTCCAAAATGGTCCACATACTACAGGTTCTCAAGATTTTTCAGCTTGAAACTCTGGAACATCAATTACATAATTATTTATGACTAAACTCGTAAAATCAAAATTGTACTCACTAATTTCAAGAAGCAAGAGCCAAATAGATATTTGTTTGTTCTTTCAATAATTTTAATAAGCCGAGACTAATATATCGATAATATCTGAAATGAAATTTTTCATTTCTTTAAGTCTTGCAACTGTGGCAGACTTCTGCTCCTGATTGTTATTTTAAATACAGAAAACCCGCAGTCTATTTATGAGAAATGTGAACAGCTCTAACGGCATTGTTACATGTGAAAATTCACAGATGCGTTTTATCATTCCTCCTGTCGCGTTGTAATTATTACTAGATTCGCTTCGAACGGACTGTCTTCATTCATACATTCGCGGAAGTATTTTGAATTAATTAACGTTCTGCTGCTGAATATGACGTTAAAGGAATTGTAAATTCCTTGGATTTCTGGTATTATGAATAAAACGTGATTCATTGTAGGTATTACAAAGGAAAATATAATGCAGACGCTGGGTGGAAAAACTGAATTCGTTTGAATAATGAGGAATGGTGAAAACAGTGGTTTACCCCGTAGGAGTGATCATTAAGCATTCTGAAAACTAGCATGAATAACGGGCGAAATACGCAAGAGTAGCAGTTTTGTCTGAAAAAAGTAATCATTGAGTATTCCGACAACCAGTTTGAATCCCGAAAATATTGTAAAAGCTGGATCTAGTTGCACCTGATCCGTAATAATACCTTATGAAAGAGTATAGCTGAATAAGGGCCAAAACTGCCATTGAACCAAATTAAACCGTGTGGTGGCTTACGAGGAAAAAACATTCTCTCCAATAATTCACCTCTCTGGATTAACCAGCGTGATAGTTACAGATAGAAATCGGGTTAACCGTGTTTGTTCCGTGTTCAAGAATTGTTTTTCAGAATAACTATTGGACATATGGGACTAGACTTTTTGGGGGACGTAAACAGATAGTCTATAAGTACTAGTGTTTTTTTTTTAGTTCAATTCTTCTTATTATTTATTGTATAATACGCAGATTCCAGAAACTAAGCTTTTTAAACTGGTCTGCATGATAACTAAAAAACTAATAAAGTTATCAACTTCGTCCAAATTCAATTCTTTACATATTTTTTTAGGGATTGGACCTGAAATTTATATTTGATTTTTTATTTATAATATTTTTTTTAATAATATAAATTTCAGTAATCGGCTGAAAAAGTAAACATTTTATTTCCCAGCCCTAGAACTTCTCCAACTTTCCATATTCTTCCATATTTTTACACTGCCGAAACTGTAAACAATTCTTGTATATTATACAATGAATAATGTTCAGATCACAAAAAGGCCTATTTCCATATATGCAATAGTTATTCTAAAAATAATTCTTAAAAATCACTTGTTCTCACTCCATGAATTATCACTTATGGCTTCTTTATACAGATATATTCTTTAAAAATATTTAGTGTTGTCCTATGTCTCGTAATTTCACTCTCATATAGTTTCTAGAAGACTATGGGATACGTATCTTTTTTAAATAATCATCATTTACAGTGAAAAAGTAGTAACAACCCTTAAATTCAAGGGTCGAGAACACTTTCTTTGAATATTTGGGACAGCAGAGGGAAAACAAATAAAGGTAAGACGGTAAAATTTCTGCTGGATATGCCAAGAAAAAAGTAGCTTTTCCTTTACTATGAATGTGTCTAATAAATGGAGCGAAATAAATAAAATATTTTATTATTTTTAGAAGTGGCGATTCTTCGAATTTCAAGTTTTGATTTATCAGACTTTTCTTAGTTTTTACCATACTAAAAAGTTAGAAAAAAATCAAGCTATATATATTGAAAATTTTGGATCAAGTGTTAGCGCTGAGTCTGCTGAAGATTTTCTCCAAATTTTAAGTTTATCGGGCAAATAGATCTTGCGATATCGTATCAGCGGTATCAGAAAATAAGGTTTCAAGAAAAGCTCGCTTATGTGTTTCTTATCATTGGAAGTATGTATACATATTTACTTCAAGCATCTGTAACTTTCTTATTATTACGAAAGGAAATAAATCCTCTTCTAGTATGTTCTTCAAGACGTACATATACTTTAATCCTCATCTGATCCTTGTATCAATTTGATACACATTTTACTGGTTCTGCGCAAATAGTGTGTTTTGCACATTGTTTTGTTAATTATGAATAAACTGCGTATTTTATGCATTTGTGATAAAAATTAGTAGACGGTATTTGAAAGAGTAGAAAGATTAAAAGAATTTAAGAACATCGACACATTATTTTTAGATTATTAAAGTTATTAAAGACAACATGAAAGTTTTATTCAGCACTTACATCTTGAAATGGATGCATAACATCCAATCATGAACAACGCGACTAATCTTGGATTAAATTTATCGCACCTTATCTCAACATTCCATGTTCAAAACACGAATTCATAAAATGAATTATTTACCTTTTCATCACATTGATCTTTTTACTGTTGTGTAGACTCCAAAGGACAAATTAAATTATATAAAATCAGTGGAAAAATGAGAGTTAAGAAATTTTTTAAATTTACAATATAAAGAAATGAATGCTTTTCAAGTTGAAGACCAGAATACCCCATAAAATCTTTACGATGGCGCAGAGCAAGTGATTAAGGTAGAAAAGATTGCATACCAGGTAAAAAAAGAACGCTACGGATCGGAAGCGGCGTAATTCTGTTGCAAAATTGCTCGACACGGTGCATGCGATCCAGCAACTCGTTTCGATAAGATTTGAGGCCAGATTGGATCCGTTCTAACGGTGATGGCGGCTCGACACTTGATCCCATGAAGGGGATCCGAATCTATTTCGAGGTATGATTTACGTTACACCAGTAGGAACACGCCTGGCCAGCATGTATTCGATCGAATGAAAAAAGGGTCGGATCACCATTGTCTGCCCGACGCATTGCGCTGCATTGTATGCAAATATGAACGACGCTGCGATATCTCGGATTTCCCATGGGTTACATATCTTCTGTCGGTCCTGTTCCACTTCTTTGTCGCTGATCACGCAATTAGCATTGCATCAGTGACACCGCGACGGTGAATTTCTGTAATCTGGATCCACGAAATACCAAGGAATTTGCGGTGTGACAGTGAACCGTGTGCTCGTTCCCTTGTGCATCTTAAGCTATGTCCACACTGAAGCAACAACGAGCAACTTCTATTTGGTGTTGCATGTACAGTATTCGTCTCTTTTTCTTAATCAAAATGACTCCAAACACGATATAGTTACGATCATAATTACTTGTGAAACCAGCGATTGAAGTTTCGGACTTCACATTTATGGTAGAGATACGAATTCTGTAAGTGTCAATTCCGAAACTATAATCACTTGTTACACAAGTAATTATATCGTGTTTGGTGTCGTTTGGTGTCAGAGAAAGGAGTCGAATACGATGGTAGAAGTTCTGTTGAAGATTAATACCTGTTTTTGTATCTCCGCGCAACATCATCAAATGCAACCCATTCTAACAAACGCAAAATTTGTCAAGTACGACTTTTCCACAACAACAAAACAAATAATATATGTGAAAAATGTCAAAAGTATGTTTGCGGAAAATGTACACATAAAAAGATTTCCACTTTCATTTGCATAAAATGTACAAATAATAATGCATAAATTATTTTTTTTTCCAAGTAAATTTTTTTTCTTGTTAATATTTACTAATAACTTGTTATATAACTGTAAATAATATAAAAAATATTAAAAATTAATTTTAAACAAATTTCTTTACACATTAGTTATTCTTTCACAATGCAGTCATTTTGACTGCTTTTGGACAATATAGGTATATACTAAGTTTCAGTCTTTCTAGTGTTAAGAATGCAGAGAATGCACATTATTACATAGGATTGTTTCGCTTTTGAATTAATTGTTTTCGATAAAGTATTCAACGTCACACAAATTAAAAATGTTAAGACAGCAATGTTTGTATGTAAACATGGTAGTTAAGAAGAGTGTTACCCATTAAACAAAATAGATGCATAATAAATAATTGTTCAATTCTCGACAAACGCGTTCTTTCAATAGCAGAAAATCTTTGTGCACGCGATCCAATCGTTTAGACAACCGTGCAGGCAAATTGTAATTAAGAGATGACGATCTTCTTCATCCGCAGCCAAAAAGGTTGCAATTCCAAGTTCGTGATCGGTTTGATATAAGACAAAGCGCTTATTGTTCAGTCGTATCACAGTGTTCGAAGGAAGTTGACAGTTCCGACGAAACTTTTGCGAACTCCGCTCCGTCGATTTGCGATGCAAGCAATAAACGAAAGGAGGTCAGTGGGATCATTGTACAGAGAAAAGTTGAACCTACCAAATATCTGGGATTAAGAATGGAAGCATCTGCTGGCGGTAGTTTTTAGATAATTGCCGCAAAGATCGAAGAAAAGTCCAGATCAATGGGAAAAATCGTTATTCGTAGAGTAATTGGGCACAGTTATGCAGAAACCTACCAATCCTCAATGATCTGAAATCGGAAAAATTGAGGTTAAACGTTTTCATATTCAAACAAACTCAGCATCGTTTGAATTAGGTATATTTTATTTCTGATTTTTGTTTTCGTGGCTTATTGAGCAGTGTATAGTGTAACTAACATTATTTATTATTTATTTGTAATTCTATTTTTTCTGTGAGTTTGTATTATTCAGCAAATTCAATCTTCGCTATCATCCACATCGAAGTCAGTGTTCTACGTTGAAATTATTTATATCATCAAAAATCCAATTGCTGCTGCTCAAACTATCATACAAATGAAAACAATCTGCTGAAATGGGGTGAACTTTCAACCAACTAATTTTGCCGCTATTGATCCACATTTTTCTTTTAATATGATCAAGTGGTTTGAAAGGTTACTGCAAAATACCTACAAGACGAAAACGAACTATAGGTTAGTAGTTTTAATAATTTTATGATAGAAGAATTGTTCTGTGGGTTGGAAATTCGTTGCAGAATAAAGATAATAACATTCTGGGGACCGTGCTATGTTTAACTTACTTTTTGTTATTATGAGGGTTGATAGGGTTCTGCATAATAATGAACAATTGTTTCCATTGATTGTTTCGACGTTATTATCGTTACAAAATGCTCGTTCTCGCTGTGCCCCTTGAAAACTGCATTTTGCGTCATAACAATTTATTCCGACCACTCAATGGCTGACATGTAATTCTTAAAAAAACAACACACGTTGCTTTGTTCTTATTTTACCGTGGAACGATAAAATAGTAGGTTGCCACAAAAGTTTCTTTCGCAATGTGCACGTTTAATATTGTTAAATAATACTTCTAACAATAATATTAAGCTTCTTTCTACATAGCTACAGAATTTGCTTGTTTAATAACTAGGTTGCATGTTCATAGTGTGTATTAATAGAAAACGAAATGAACTCAATTTATTACTGTATTACTAATATTTATAAATTACAAGGTTCGGAATAAATAGAAAGCATAAGTTATATTCGGAGTGAAAAGATACTTAATTGTGTATTGTAATTTCTGCATGGATTAATTTCTTACATAGTAGATTGAAGTATAGTTTTACTTCAAAGCGCGTAAAGTACTTAAAGTTAGTATAGTTATACTTTCAATACTTAAAAAGTCTGCGATTCATAGCTAAGGATGTAATAATGAATTTTTTAATAGCCGTAGCAATTTATATCGTGAACTAATGAATCAATTAATATATTCTAGTAACCTCTCTTAGGTTTATTATTTAAAAAATGATTGCAATGCTTCTCTTTAATATAGCATAGTCACTTAACAGCTTGTTAACAGACTTGCGGTCGGTAAAGCGTTAATATATAAAATTAAACACTTCGAAAATGGCTATTACTGAAAAATTGATCTAGTTATTAGTTATTAATTTCTCGGGGATTATAAACTTGTAAATTCTAACCTGCATAAGCTCTTTTAACGTACGCTTCAAGCATTTCTTCCCGTGTTCCACAACACAAAGAAAATAGCTCATTCGTTCCCGGTGCTAAAAGTTTCAATCAAAATCTTTCATTTCCGTGGGCGCTCTCTGAGACGGGAATTTCAAAGAACCGGCGAGAATAACACGTAATTACATAAATGTCCTGCAATGAATAATTCTTCAATGGGATTTTCGCCCGATCTGACAGAATGCGAACTCAAACGTAAATTGCTCTCGGATACCGGAGCGCACCCGTAACCGTTCTGAGGAAGAATTGCCCGGCGACAACTTCGGAAAATCCATTTTAATTTTAACCGTTAAAGAAACGACTACGCCGTGGATGGGACTCGCGATCGTGCTCCAATTACGATTACATTATCAAGGTAAATGTTTGATCGGGTTCAAGCGGCACCGGCGACCTTAAGGTTCATTTTCATCGGTGGCGAGTACGCGCGAGCATCACCTTAATAGCTTCGGAATAATGCCAAAATCTTAGTGCACTTAACGGGAGCTTCATGCCGTGATAGAAATTTCCCTGAATGCTTCAAGACGGGCCATGGGTTGCGCTGTGTCGGGGGCGTAAGTAGACACACT
Source organism: Sphecodes monilicornis (assembly GCA_913789915.3). NCBI lineage: Eukaryota > Metazoa > Arthropoda > Insecta > Hymenoptera > Halictidae > Sphecodes > Sphecodes monilicornis. Next base: position 19,628,559 of record OU565285.1, read on the forward strand.
ATAGTCCGTCCAACGAAACGAGTTACCAAATATAAACAAAATATTGTAAGCGGAAGCCACGGTTATTGGCTGTCGCAAGTAATCTAACGTTATTCAATTATTAATTACAGGGCCGGCTTTGTGTTTGTTAAAAAAATGCGTCTACTAATGTATAAATATTGTACATAAATATATAAATATATTAACCTGTATTTCTATTAATTTCTTGATTTCTGTATCTGTATTCATATTTATATTGTTCGAACGACATCCCACGTATTTAAAGTAAGCATTGTTATCGTGAGTTCAGTCATCTGTATTTTGAGATGCTTCAATGGTCCTATGATATGTTTGTTTATGAAATTATCATTCACTGAAATAACTCTGTTCATTCATTAGAGAATGATGTTCATTCATTGGTAATTTGACCCATTTTTCGTTTAATCCTATGCTAGGTTTTCAATACAAGCTGTAAGCATCAAATATCGTTAGAATTGCGTTCTGGAACTTAAGGTCTTAAAAATGATACAGTTATTAAATAATGATTTTCGAATACTAATTTCAACAAACCCGTAGATTAAGTGTTCATTCACTGGAGAGTGCACCCTATTTTGCATTATATGATTAGCGTATTTATTTAGTCGTCATCAACCGCAGATGGCCTACCGGAACGTATGGCGGTCTTCAAAGGTAAATTCACCCCGTCTAAATTTCACAAACCATTCGCGTACTGTTCGATCACTTACAACCGTGATGGGTACGGTAGGGGCCCCTCAAGAAATCGAGCTATTGAATATTTTGGAAATATTTTTATTTTTCATAAAAGAATTAGACATATATATTTTTGTTTGTACTTATAATCTTCGGTTGGTCTTGAAGTAGGTACACATATTTATTCACAGAGCATTCATTTGTGCTGAACGAAAAATCTCAAATATCGTCATACTTGATCTTTATTACATTAATTTAATTAAATTAAATAAAAAAATTTCAATATTTATTGAACAGTTTGTCTTGCAAGGTGTTCTGCTGAGATTGTGGTGTTCTTTTGAAAAAATGATTACCACGTTCCGCCAGCATTGCGGCTAGCTTCATCAGACACACGTATCAATTATTCGACCCGTTGATGAAGCTCAAGCTGCAATGCTGGCGGAAGGATGATATAATTCTGCCGAAAGGTCACGGCTTGCAACATGAAGCCAGAATTTCACCAGAGAAATCTTCAGTTCAAATTATATACAATTTTCATTGGAGAATATAAAATTTTTTAACATGGAAAAATGTGGACCTGTATAGAAACAGCATTTAATTCTAATAAATGTTTCACAAAATTTGTTGAAAGATTGAAAGACGAAAGAATTATAGAGAATAATTGAGACAATTAGAAATTGTTATTTTTTCCTCACTGTAAGATAGAGGAGATGATATAAATATGAGACACTGTGCAGTATCAAACATTTTGTCAATGATTATACATTAAGTATTATGATTATACAGCAGATTTTTATGCAAAATAAAAATTTTCTGCATTAATTGCAAAAAGCAAAAATTAAGTAGAAATTAATTTCTCCCTTTAATAATTTCAACAGACTGACTACAGCAACGTTGATAATTCACACGTTTTCATTATAAACGAAACATGTTTGTTCGATTCAATTTGCAAAGATAAGAGGAGTGAAGTATTATTCTAAGATTCGTTGTACAATTATTTCTAAACAGGATACACAAGTCAAAATCGAACACATTCAGAACGGAAAGTAATTTTGTCCAAATTTTATGCCTTTCATTTTCTAATAAGATTTTATTGAATTCTTCACTTCTGTTAATTATCCCTCGTACTTTTTACAGGTTAACTCTTCTCGTTGCGCACCATATATTGAATAAAATTTAAAATGTAGTTCTGTCCGGCATTATGTGACTTTGACCTATGGTGTATCAAAAAACAAAATGGGTAATATTCGTGCCTTCTGCTCTATCGGGAACAACGTGAAACTAATTAGCGCCAGCGACTGCAAAAAAGTGGACGTTTGTCAGCGGAGGTTTCCATATGTCAAGGGAAGGGTCAGATTGTTGGGCAATTTTACAGTCCGAATTCCCCCGGCGAATTGTTTGCGAAACATTTTCGGTCCTGTGCCTATTCGGAATTTGATGATATAAAAAGCAGAGGGCACAATTGAAAACGCTTCGTCGTACGCGCAATCGACAATTCGAAAAATATAGACGTGGCGCGATGAATCGTTTGTTGGTTTGCTAACAACGAAAAAAAAATAAAAGAAAGATTCAGGGAAAAGTGTGTCTGTGTGCGCGGAGGAGGGGGGCGGGACGCAGGGCCAGTGGAATGACCCCAAACCACAATACGATGGAACCGATACTATTCTAATAGTTTCGATCTGGTATCGACATAAATTATATATATTGTAGTATATATATAACTATTTTGTTATTATATATATTATATTATGTATATAATTATTTATTATTATATATATTATATTATCTTTATAATTATTTTTTATTCTATATATATATATATATATTATGTTTATAATTATCTTTTATTATATATATTATATCATGTTTATAATTATTTTTTATTATATATTATATCATATATATAATTATTTTTTATTATATATGTTATATCATATATATATATAATTATTTTTTATTATATATATTATATCATATATATATATATTTATTTATTATTTTATATATATATATATATATATATGTATATATATATACAATATCAAAGTTTAGGATACTTAGTATTGATTGTCGATACCGATTCTTTTTTAATCGATACCAATCCAGTACCATACCGAAATCAAAACTCATCAATTCAATCAAGGCCGATCGCATATTCAGGGCCTTCAATTCATATGATCGAGCAAGAGATCTATATGAAATAAATGCATATAATAATGAATATCTCACGCTCTTATGTACATGCAATGTCTTTATATTTACAATAATCTATTTTAGTATCATATAATATCATAAGTATCAGATTATTATAGCACATTATACCATATTAATCTTATCAAAATTAGTTCAAAAGTAATAAATTTGTGATTTACATCTGATTCTTTACTACAAGCATCAAGCACTTATTAATATTTTCGGTAAATACTCGGTACTATTCTAGGTATCAAATAGGTATCGAACGGGTATCGATAATATGGTTGTATTAAACAGGTATTAATATTCGTGCAAGTGAAAAACACGTATCGACATTTCTGTTTTGATTTAAGTACAGTATTGGATTGACATCGAATGAAGAAGAATCTATATCGACAATTGATACCAAGTCACCGATTGTATTGGTATCAATCTCATCATTAGCTACAACTATTGTTTATTGAGGTTTTATTCCAAGTATATAAATATAATATAATCTAATAACGTTTATGACTTAGACGCTTGATCCGCACATGGCGAATTAAAACCCAACCTTAAAAATCCCCGAACAATGCTCTTTTGTTCCTTCTCTACAAACCGAATCTCTAGCGCAGCATTTTCATTGTACAGAAGCGCAAGGCTAATTTCCAACAATAACTCGTCTGGAATATACATAGGTACAAATTTCTCGAACATCTGCAAGCTCGTCTCTACCAGTTTTATTTCCGCGTATGCGGGTTATATCGTCTGTAAATAAAATCCGTGCACCGCCATTGAAACTCGCGCAGAAACTCGCTGTAATTACTTCGATGGACCACCGAAAACGCGTTTCCGCCAATGAAAGGGACAAATGAGACCCTCCGGCCTGCGTTCAAAGGAAAATTTCGCCCGGTTTATCCGATTTGTCTAGTTTGTTTCGCGCCACTCGATGAAATTCCAACGTATCCCGCGTTTATTTTGCGCACCGTGAAACGGCTTCACTTTTATAGTCCGGCCATTTTTTTTCCTTTTCGCTTCTCGTCCCGGCAACTCCCCTTTCGTGTATCGTGCTCATCTGAATTTTGCGGTCGAAATTTTTATTTCGAGCGCATTGAAACGCTGACCACCGAACCGGCTACCATACAAATTTCACGAGACGCAGGGTTACATCTAACGGAAGGAAACCTCGAAAGTTGAGACTCGCCGCGGCGAGTATTCTTTTGAGCCGGAATCAATGGAGTTCCGGAAGTTTTAAATGTGTTGTTTTGAACGAGGACTTTGAGAATTTTCTGAAACAATATTCTTGCATTATAGGTGTCAATGAGAACCAACAAAGAAAAGCTCTTCTAAGAAAAGGTTGTAATTTGTGAATAGAACTTGCAAAATATAATGAAAATTTTTCTATGAAAGGCATAAGTATTTTATTCATCAATGTTAGACAAGTCATACAAATTATATTAAACAGTTACATATTACAGCTAAATTGATATTCAGGAGTATATTATTTATTTCTAATATTCAAACTCAGTGTTCAAAACTTGTTCGTGTTTTTTTTTGTATGGAGCCTTTTCTTCTAAATATTAAAAATGATTCTAAAGTATCTGTTTAAAAATCCGTGGAAATATTGACCTGTACAGTATTAACAATATCAATAATGATTTGGTATTACGATCATACCGAAGATGTTAAACAAAATAAACATTTTCTGCAGTAGCTTGAATTAAATAGACATTCATTTCTGTCTTTAATAAATTCGCCAGATTGCTAATAATAATACAACGATGTAAATGTGTACGATCTCTAGCCAAATCATGACGACTGAACACTTTATCATATAAAATTTCCCAATCCTCTACATTCGATTCTTCTATTTATTACTATTCTGGGAGTTCAACTTCAAAAATTAAAATGGGCATCTTATATTCGTACCTTCTTTTCTAACTACAGTAACTCCGCGATCTAAGTCCAACGGAAGATTGCGATCTAAACTCCTGGCCTACTCCTTCCACTGCGGGGTATCCCCGGAAGGGCCGTGAAACTCGAGCTGCCTCGGTCGCCGAGCAGTGTAAACATGTCGCGTAATCTGATCCTGGGTCGGGTATATCGGTGTGAATCACTACTAATCCAATTACAAAACTTCTTTATTTTTTATTATTTTTTCATGGAACTTTCACCAACATATTCGTGCCATTTTTCTAATGAAAATGATACCTAATATGCTATAATTCCGATGACATTTACTTGTGTAATGAACGATTGAAGTTTTTTATTGGCATTACATTGTACGGACACGCGGGCCTTTGAACTGTGCCGGCGGCCGCGACTCTTGTCGTCTCTTTCTTTCCTATACGCTGTCCTTCTTTACGTCGAAAACTTTCATCGTTTATTACACAAGTAAATATCATCGGAATTATATGATATTTGGTATCATTTTCATTAGAAAAATGCCACGAATATATTGGTAAAATTTCATTAATAATAAGTAAAAAATAAAGAAGTTTTATTATTGCACTCGTATTGTCTCACCGATACGCTATTTTTTGTTGCGCCATCGGCCGCGTGGTCCGTGTTTGCATGCTGCCCTTTTCTACGTTCGGTGCGGTCGACGGGGTCACAAAAGAATAGTGTCCTTTCACGATCTAAGTCCTGGCAGAGAACCGAAAAAGAACTTAGATCGCGGGGTTACTGTATTTTGGAACGAATGGCGAACGAGAAATCGTAAACTAGAAGGACATGTCAGCTGTTTTCCCAAAGGCATTACTGCAAAACATCTTTTGTGGTACTAGATATACCTTCGAGGGATTTGATCTAATGTATTAGATTAGTGCCAAAGTGTGTGACTGATTTCGTATTAAAATATAAGAAGGAATCGGTACGTACTGACCTAATACTTACATTTCTTACATTTGACAATAAACTAGGCAAGAACAAACTAGTCTTTCTCAAAGCCAATGTTGAAAAAAAATTATATAAAATGTTACAATTTTGAACCTAAATGTTCACCTTCTATGCTCATAAACCAGGAAAATGTACAAATAAAAAATCCGTTTCGTCAAAAACTTGATCAAAGTTTTACGAATATTCGTACAAAATTTTATCCAAATTGATCTAGTGGTTTTTCAGATATTTTCGGTATCAATTTCAAAAGCTCCATTCGCCGAAAAAGGGGTTTAAAGTTTCAATCATCTGTTACCGCTATACACCACTATTGCATTTTGAACGTTATAAATCCATCATGTTTCACGTATTTCCAAACAAAACTTTTAAAGAGTAATCCAGAAGGACTGTGGCAGTAGGATGTACCATTTTTGAAAAATCGGCTATTTTATTTCAACAAAGGCATGCTGCTTCTTAATAAATCAATCTGACTCGCAATTTCGTGTAAAAAAGGATTCCTGTGTTCAACCCAGTACTTCAGAAGGTGTTTTAATTTCAGCATTGCGAAGTGACAAAGAATCGATTCTGTATCCCCGTCAATGGCCTTTCGAGAATTGTATCGGCCCGATAAAAGACTTAATTGAATTTAAACGACGTTCACGAGAGGACGTGTCGTTTAAAGCTTCGTGGCTCGTGAAATCGACTTAGGGGCGAGGGACAGGGGGCCGTTCACGACTTGTCGATGTCATTAAAACCGGGCCAAATCCCACATAAATACGGAAGAAGGTTAGATTCGTTCCGTGACATTTCGGGGTCCTGGAACGATCGGCCGTTAAACGGAAACGATCCCGGTACACGACTGGAGCACAGCTGCAGAACCGGGGAACCTACGACAATTCGATTCTCCGTTCGCCGAAACCTCTTTCGGACCGTTTCTGGTAAAACGTTTTCAATTGCTCCGTAATAGAACATGAGATTGTCGAAAATCTGAGAAACAAAAGAGCGAATTGTTCGGTTCGATGCCCCCGGGAAAATTATTCAGCTTATAGTGCAGCTTTGTTCTTTTGCTCCTCTCCCATCTTAGCATTGTCGTACTCGAACGTGATACTATGTGGAACAAGGATCGAGCATACTAAAATCCTCCAAAGGCACCTAATCGACAAACAAGTTCCGCTATTATGTAAAACGCGCGATGCGAAGCTAACAGGAAATTATACTGTTTTAAATGTATCGGGAGAAGTTGTAAGCTTCTTCCCAGCGTTAACTGAGAGCTGCATTTTAGCTCTCTGTGTTTGAGTCAATACGATTCTGAATGGATTATTGAAACTTTTGTTCTTTCAGTGAGCAAACTTTTAAGTGAATTATCTGTAACATTGTTTTGTATATTGCAAGTGTAGATTGATACTTTTTCCAATTATGCTGTGAATGTGAATGCATGAAACTGTTTTAGCCATTTTCAATCGTTCATGCATAACGTCTTGTAATTATAATGGTTACAATCTTCCGTTCCTTTTTTGTGCAATTGTTTCTTTTCTATCGATGTTTGTAAATAATCAACTTCATTATCGACTGGTAATATACCTCGTATGGCGTGTATAAATGAAACAAGATTAAACCGAGACCAACATTTTTGCATACAGCTAATACGTGGATCGACTGTGGATATTTATGCATTTATGGCATGTGTAAACTGAAATTCAAGAAGTCGTATATATTGAAAACATGATTGTGAAGCATCTTTCAATCAATGAAAGAAATTTTTCTTCTATTTCAGATTTCATAAAATTATAATTATATATATATATATATATATATATATATATATATATATAATTAATGGTCTGCAGTCTATACACGATTAATAACGTTTTCCAAAAAATTATTAAATATATTACGTTACACCAGGGAGTTCCAACTTATTCCCCTCCGAGAACTGCAAGGTCCCCACCATCTAACGTCTTCCCACTACTACGTACAGCAGTAGAGTTAGTGAGTGCTGCGCGCGCCGCACGGCCCTCGTGGTGGGAGCTTCCCACTACTAATACATTAAAACGATGAAGTCTAAGAGTGGGGGAAGAACCTAAGCGGGGAAGGTGTCTCGAATAGCTCCAGTGCTACTGGTTGAAACTGCCTGCGTTAAGCCATTTTCAAAGAACAGTAGGTCACGAGTTTTTAAGTTAGTTATCGAAGTTGAAGTGTGACCGCCATTATGTATATTATTAAATTACAAATATACTTCTAAAAAATAATTCCTGATCTATTTAAAGTCTTTATTAACAGTTCTGATACAATTTTTTTAACAAACTTGAAAGTCAATTTGTATTACAATCTATTAAGTAAATTAAATTTTATTAAGATATACTATAAGGTGCAAGAATGTTACAAAAACAACTATTGTAATAAATTTCATCTTTTCTATTGTTTTATTAGGTTGTCCCAAAAGTTTCATTCACAATGTACATGTTTAATATTGTTATATAACACAAGCTCATACAAACAACGCGATCATATGTACCTGAATATTTTATTATTTCCTTTTAGTCTTACTTAATCACATTATTTGTTTTTCCAAAAATCTACTAAGACTTTGCACTCTGCTCATTCATCGAAAATCGAAATGAACATTTTGGACAATCTAATATTACTAAATAAGTTGCCCTCATTGTGTGTGACTTTCATAAGCATTGGTGTGGCAATCAACATGTTGTAAATGTTGATCAATTGATCTTGGAAATTGAAGGTGCAGTAGGTAGTTGCATGAAACGGGTGAAAGAGCCTGCAAGTGTCGAGGTAACCAATCAAATTTCACACTTCTACTATAATCTTATTACTAGACTGCGGATTTTATGCATTTATGGTAAAAATGTGTAGATGCAATTTGAAAAATACAATGATTATGAGAATTTAATGGTGTCCATGCATTATTTTACGTTTTTCGAAGTTATTAAAGAAGATAAGAAATTTTTCGTTGGTTCCAATTTCATGCAGTTGACATAGACAATTTTTATATTGCATAAAGATCCGCAGTCTAGTTATTACTATATCGTATCCTCGCTTCTCTTATTATCGCATGTTACGTGTTTTGCGTAATTATGCAACCATCCCCTCCGCCCGTTGACGAAATGCAACTGATAAGACTTGCATGCAAGTATCGAAAGTGCATCTACCGAGGTTTCACTGTACAAACAATTTAGGTAATTACTTAGAAGTTTGCCCTCTTCACCGATTTTGATGACCTTGAAGTATGTTGTCAAGGTCATCATTCTGAGCAACTTTTCCCTATACATGTTACCACCGCTCGGTTTTAGTTTTCGAGATATTCGCAAAAAACTATTGCTAGTAAACTAGTTTTTGTAAACAGGTTGTGGAAATCAGAAAGAAAACAGAGTTTCACTCTGGTCATACATATACAGGGCGTTTCCTACTTTTCCGGCAAGATTGTAGGAGGATGATCTACACGTGAAAATACGAAAAAAATGTTATACGAAGTTTCTTTATAAATTCTTCATTACAATATTATAGGCAAATATTGAATGTAGCCTGAATAGGTGCGGAACAGCAGATTTAAAGCTGAATAATACGGAAGGTCGATTGTGTTTACTTTACCTGTACTTACGAGATATTTCTTGTTTTCTAACTATTCATTGTAGCCACAGTAGTTGGCTTTCAGTTACAATCAATATTTGCCTATAATAATGTAATAAAGCGTTTATAAACAAACTTCATATAACATTTTTTTCGTATTTTCACTTGTAGATCATGCTCCTACAATCTTACCGAAAAAGTAGGAAACACCCTGTATAAGATGAGCTTTCAATTTTGAGAGACTTCTCGTATACATAACATGTATAGGGAAAATTTGTTTGGAATGATGACCTTGACAACATATTTCAAGGTCATCAAAATGGGTGAGGAGGGCAAACTTCTAAATAATTACCACAATTTACTTAATTTAAGGGTTGGTTGATATTTAGAAAATATTGTTGTTTTTTCCTGAATTCTAAAAAGTGTTCTATTATAAATCTACAATTCAGCAACCTCACTCAATATTTACTTTCCGAAGATAATGTTTAATTCTGGAATAAATCGCAACAATGGCCTTTCATTTGTCGAACGATTCTCATTAACAAATAAATTACACGGCACTCGGAGACCATGGACTCCGTAGTTCGAGGTGGAGAAGATTTGTTAATTCATCAGACGAAAAGTTTCCCGTTGTTAATTGCTTGCCGCGGATCATTTCATTTATTATCTGGGAGTGTGCTTCAATCAACGGGAATATTTTTGTTGCTGGCGTGGCCGAATGTATCGCGTCCGTTCGTTTTGTTCGACTTGTTTTCGGTCGTTCGCTCGGCGGACCAATTAAATACGACGAAACAGCAAAAAAAAAACAAGGAAAAACAGCGAAAAAGAGAGAAAGAAAGAGAAAGAGAGAGAAAAGCCTTGCGTTATAAATCATTACTTTTAACAACGGTTTCTTTTTCCGGGTAAACGACACTCTTGCGTAATATGGTTCGCAGCGGGCGCGGTCATTCGAACACAAACACGAATCGCGTTTCCTAATTGGCAGCTTTTTACGCGGTAATTGGGAGCAGTCGAAGAGCTTCCTCTCGCAAAGATCTCGAATCGCCGAGAGAAAGATCTCGTGAGTCGGCACCGGCGATGGAAGTCGATCGAAACCGGAAGAAAGGGAATGGTAACAAAACGAAACGACTTTTTATGTGTTGGGGAATGGCATCGGGCGGGAGAGTCTTCAGAGATTCAGTTAAATCGACGCCAGGTTATACGGGGAATTAGACAAACACGAAACAAGTAAAATAAAAACGCCGCGTGGCGAAACTTCGTTATTGTTTGACTAGCGACGACGGTCAAATAAACGAAAGAATCTTATTTTTCAAGATATGTTCTCTCGTGCTTACCCGAGGATAGAACCTCTGTTGTACGAACTAATTTGGAGATGACAATTTCGTTCCACATAAGAATTTTCACACAACAGATCTTCAAATGGTCACAATGTACAATGGTCCCAAATCCCGAAAACGTGGTCAAAACCCCAAGACTTTCCCAGATTTTATTGAATGTTTGTATTTGAAGGTTTTCGTAGTCGCTGATTACGAATCCGAATTTAAAATTTGAAAAAACAAAATGGTCGATCCAATATGGCGAACGGGAATTTGAAAAAATGATTTGAACTTAAAATTTCTAAAAGTAAAATGGCCGATCCAATATCACGGATGAGTATCTAAAAAAATTTAAACAATATGTTTTTGATGAAATTTTCGGCATGCATATAAGTTACCTAAATCTACAAAATGTATTATTTAAATTTATCCTATGTGCTAACTTTCAGCTACCTGTCTGATGCACACCGCCTTTTCTCTCGCTCCCTCTGTTGTTAACGATGGGAATGGCCACTTACATTTAACATTACCCCTACTACTATTGCGAAGAGATTGTACACGTAGGTATTCGAACGCCCTTTAGATCGGAATAACTTTTTTAATATTGCATCAAACGATTTGATATTTTTTATTGAGCAATTATAAGCATTTGTATATTTAATGACGTGCGAAAAAGATTTTGAAAAAATTAAAATTGGTAATATTTACACGAAACAATAAAAATGGCCGTTTTTAAAACTTTTTTATTTGAGTAATAAAAATTTTAAATATGCATCTTGTAGATCTATGTTAGTACATTATGTTATACATTAGAGGAAACAAATCACTCATTATACCAGACTAAACTATCTTAAAAATCACCTAAATGAAATTTTTAGGAAACAGGTATTTGACAAAATTAAAAGGAATTACATCCAAAAATATCAAAATGAAGGAGCGGATCTTGAGTGACAAAAATTTCCAAGTCCAGTAGATCGTCAAATTCAAACTTCAATTTCTAGAATCAGAATTGGGCACTCAGAAATAACCTATTCATTTTTGTTAAACAAGAAAGAAAACACGATCTGCGATATATGTAAAGTATAAAAAATATGAGAATGAAAGGAAAAATGCTAAGTTGCCTGGATCCTTCCCATTTTGTTAGGTTCTAAGGAATATATTGCCGGTCTTGCCCAATATATCAAGGATACAAATATGTATAAAATATTGTTAGAAAATGTACCGTGTTGCTAATGACCTTTGATGTTGAAGCAACATTAAATAAATAAATAAAAAAAAATTATACATTTAACATCTATGGCATACTAAACCATGGGTCATCTCACACAGAAACATTGAGTCAGATGTCCTTTTGCATAAGATACAATTTCTTTTTTTCTGTGAAAAAATCAATGATTATTTTCTTATTTTATAAGAAAAACGAATTTTGAGTGTACTATTCATTTTACGAAAACAAGACTATCACTCCTCGACTTACCCTAAGTATTTTTATAAAGTTTAGCAGTTTTTAACTAAATATGCTATTATGTTCAAAATTTCCTTGCCTAAAAATCCGACTATGAAAATATAAAAACTGATTCTTGAATTAAAGGACTATTAAAATATGTCTAACCACTGTTAGTGTTAAGGAACTAGAGAAAATCCAAAATCATATAGAAAATTAAAGTAATTATGAAACGGAGTTTTAGGTATAAAAATTAAATATTCAATGTATCGATGTTTTTAAGAAATATTTTGCATCTTTTCCTGACTGATGCTGACTTATTCTATGTGGAAAACTTCGTCGCCACAATTACGGCGACTGAAAGCAGCCTCACGATTTTCTTATTGCCGTAACAATTTTTTCCCCGACGTTGATCTAACGACGAGATGCTATCGCGACCACGCTTCTATGCTTTGTTGAAGTTCATGCTATTTACCTCGCATATCGCGAAGCCCATTCAGAGGAGGATTGCATAGGTTGGGCTGGAAGTTTGAAAGGAAGTCGAATTTCATTACGGAAGAGAGGAGACACGTGTTTCCTATCTGCCGTGAAACCCCATAAGATACACGAAGAGGTCGATAATAGAGGAAATTTGATTGTAGAAAGGGAAACGTGTATTATGAAACCGGCAAAATACGAGTGGGCTTGATATGAAGAGGGTAAACGGTACAAATTTGAAAAATGATAAAAAAAATGACGCTAAAAACGCAAGTTTAGAGCTTATGTCAAGACCGTGATTGAGGTGTAGTTATGATTGAGGTTCGAGTACATGTTTTGTACGATTTATTTAATTTGTTCTCCTTATTCATTACCAGAAGTGCTGTATTCTTAACGAGATAAGAAAATTTCAACTATGTCTTAAACATATAAAATTATGTTCCTTTAAAAAATCAATATATACATTTTATCACGTGATGTTTAATAAGATCTTGCTAAAAAATTGAGCTGTACATCTTAATCTAGAAAGGTCGTGGACATTTTTTAAATTTTACATTCAAATAGAAAAAAGACTATTCCTTGCTGAAGCCAATTATGAAAATATTAATTTTTAGGAAAGGCGCAGCTATTTGAATTCATATCTATAATTTTGATTTGTAGTTTCACCTTCTTCTATTTCGAAAAAAGGAACAAATGTGTGAACTAAGAAAAGGCTTCTCCAAAGATTAGATAACACTGTTAAATGTTTCTAATGAATATTTTTTTATTTTACCAAAGATATATCGCCCCTTAAATTAGAAACTAATAGTTGGCACAATACTCTGTACATACTCTGTGTCTTGATAGCAATTGAGAGAGAGGGGGGGGGGGGGGGGGGGAGTTGTCACTAAAGACATTCTAACTAAGAAAGTTCTAAAAATCTAGGGAGCATTTTTTACAATTAGTGAAATCTTCGGTAGCAAACTCTTACTCATTAGATATTCAGTCTAGCAGATAATGCCTTGCCAATTGGAACACTCTCTTTACCAATCAGTGCCAATTAGAAAACTTTCATATCAGTGTGTCAGGTAGTACACATCATTTTCTGTTTCTAGATACTGCTAAATGTTTAATTCGTTTTCGTTGTAATGTAATGTATTTGTTTGAAATATAAAATCATGAACAAATCTGATGTCCCTAATATTTTTTTGGTAATAATGCTATTTGTAAAAGAAACGACTAGGTTGTTTTACTTATCCTCATGTTTGTTGAAATTCATTAATATTTAAAAAGATGAAATATCTTTCGGTTGTTTCCAAAGATTAAGATTGTGCAATTTCCATTTTCTCTAGTGAAACTTCTTCTGATAATATAATTTTCATTCAATTTAATTCTCTTTAAAATTTATTGTATGTTTTTGCTGATAAATAGCAAAATTGTTATAGATTTTGTGGACATTTATAAATTCATTTCATTTTTAAGATATCATTTGTTTTTAACGATACGTGGTACAATAAATTACTAACACTAATTAAACTATTAGTGAACTTTTGTGTAACTATTTCTGAGGAGCAAAATTCTTTCTTAGCTATTCTTTATATTGTCAAACAATGACGTATTGACTCGACGCATCATATTCATGGAAAAAGAAGCTTAAGAAAACAATTATAATTATAGAAAATTAGATACGAAAAAAGGGAAAAGAATGGAAACGAACATTGGAAAAGAGTGAAAACGTTTTATACAAATGGAAGAAATGATTAGATGAGGAACAGGACAGTCATGGAAAAAGTGAGAGCGGAAGGAGATAGAAAGAAGCTGCTATTTGTCCTCCCTCCCTTCTCCAGGAGTTCTTCCTGAAGAAGAGAAACGCAGGAGACCTGCAGAGAGACGCAGATCGGACTGTTGCCAAGATCGTTCGACAATCAGCCAAAGGAATGATCCACGAAAGAAAGCAATTTTTGGCAGAATACGTATTAGCCGCGATTAGATCTCGATGGGACATTTTTGTTTTTTCAGTGCGTAGAGGGCAGAGAACAGCCGACTGACTCTGCTTTCCTTGTTTAAAAGAACACCGAGGAACTTTCGGACAATTTTAGATCGGATGACTGCCAACACGGTTAACGACTCGGCTAGTGATCTTCCATAGCTTTCAGGGGAAAGGTTTTTCGCTATTGTAATCACAAGACATCGCAATTTTATGCAAAACAAAAATTATCTACTTAAATTACAACAAACAGGAGTGAAATAGAAATTTATTTTCTTTCTTAATATATTTAATAGCTTGAAAATAATGCAACAGTATTTTTAAATTCTTCCAATGTGTTTACTGATTTAAATTACACGCACTCATTTTTGTCATAAATGCATAAAAGTCGCTGTAGTGACTTTTGTCACAAATAATTAATTTCTATTCAATGCTGAATAATTCTTTTCAGCGTAGTTACTGTAATATATTTTAGTAATCGGTTTTGTTTTATCGACGTCTGGTGTTATACTCGAATGATGTACGTAGACCATTTTATAGTGACGGTAAAAAGTATTATAGGTACTCGGAATTCTCAATGAAAGGCAGACTTATGATATTTGAAAGTCACAATATGAGACAATCGTACATCCAAGTTTTGTTATGTCGTTCTAAAACGTCATTTTACTATTCCATTCCTTATGAAACCGCAGTCAAACACTTTCAACAGCTACAGTACATATTTAACTTCCATATATTCTTTCTCGGGAATATTTTCTTACCACACAAAATTATGGAACTGCAGAAGGATATTAGTTGCTTCGTTTCTTTGTCTGGTTTGCACTGTATTCTTATTTTCTTACATTATTATTGGAAAGAAAGGTGACAGAGAAACCGACGACGGAATCATGTAATAATGTCGAATGATTAATGACTATTTCTAAATGTACAAAATTAATGGTCGAATTCTTTCCCTATGTATTTTACAAATAATTAGTAAAACTTACTTATTACTTCATCTATCTCACTGAAAGTAATTTTTCTAACGTTTAATAATAACGTGACTATTTTAAAATTAGAGAAGAAATATATTTTAGTTCCTCGGTGCTATTGGGCTGTTCGGAAAGTAATTTCGTTTTTCCAATGGAAAATGAAGATGATGTTTCACTATTTATTTATTTATTCGGTGATGTAGTGGCAATTTTGTTCAATGATCTTGCGCCATCTTTCTAGTAACTTGGAGATCCCATGTTCGTAGAATTCCTGTTTTTTATTAGCAAATAATTCAGTTGTATTACTTTTGACGCCTTCATTTAAAATGATAGTTACACCGCTTAAAAAGTGTTGAAAAGATCGAAATAAATAGTAATACGACGGTACACCCTCTCTGTAAACAGCATACAACTTTTTCCTTGCTTGCATTGCGTTTTTACCATACTCGTAACAAAAAAGCAAAATGTGACGGATATGCTCACTTTGATTTTGCATATTTGATGCCATGACAAAAGAAATGCTTGAAAGATTATAAAGTTCTATAAGGCACGAAATGACGTCCGAAATGTCGGTTCTGAAAATATACAATGATTTTTCGACTTAGAATAATGTTAAGTAATAATAAATGGAAGCAATACCATCTCTACGCGAAAAACGAAACTACTTTCCGAACAACCCAATACAATTTCGTTTTCCTTTTAAGTATGAAAATACATAAATGGCTGTTCACATTTTTAGTATAACGTTATGAGAAGTGTAAATGTATTATTGACTTCATATTTATTTATAGCATCGTCAGTTCTACTTAAACTAAAACTATTACGTTCCAGAATTTTTCTTTATCATTTCCCAGTAGAGCTAGCAACGCAAGGATATTTTTCGAAAAAGTTTTACAGCCTATGTTTTAAACAGAACCTATCAGAAAGTTTGATAACTTTTTCGATCCATATCTATCGAGGGGATCCACAAAGGCGGCACGCGCGGCGCGGCAGTGCAAAGCCGGTGAATGATCAGAAGCGAGCAAAGTGCAAGACAATTTTCTGTCATCAAGGGAACTGAATTCCCCTTGCAGACCAGTAAGTACTTCTGATCGTGGAAAAGGAGAATCGCGGTACATACGCATGAATGGTCGAAAGCCCGTTCTTATTTCCGGCGCGGTTCACTGTGCATTGTTCGTAAAATGGAAATGGAGCCGACGTAATTTGCGTTTGAATGAGACCCCTTTTTACCTCCTTATCCTTCCCGTTTTTTTCATCCTTCACATCCTGCTCTCGCGCTTTTTGGCCTTACCTACCGACTCAGGCAAGAAAATTAATGAGTGGGCGTTTGCGGCTTTCGACGGGTATTCAAGGTCCCGACAAAAGGTCATTGTGCCCCTAAATGTCGTGAGTGCATTATTCGATCCATGTCATCGGTCAGTTTGACACTGTCAATCGAAATTGGTCAGTTGTGGCACGAAATCGAAGACGTAGAGTTCATGTTCTCTTTACATACTCCTACTATTCAGTTGGAAGAACCGTTGACTAGAATTATGAAAGTTCATCAAGGTAGATCAGTTCTTTCTTACGTGATCTGTATTATTCTTAAAAGAATAATACAGGACAAATATTGTTTAGTCATTGTGAAGTCATTTCTGTTAGTTTGCTCTGTTGATTGCCCAACTTTTGTGATATTTTTGTAATTCAAAGTCACACAAAGGTCATAGTATTATAGATCGTTGTATTCGATCGATCACCGTGATATCAAGAAAAAAATTTAAAAAGATATTTTTGCCTACTACAATATTTGCCCCTCTGAACCGAACAATTTTGTACTGTAACAAGTTTTTATATTTTTACTTATAAAATAGCAGTAACCTGTCCTAGTTCCCAGACCTAACCCAGTATAGAAGTTGGTCCACATCACCGATTTTGATGATCTTGAAATATGCTGTCAAGGTCATCATTTTGATAGGTTTGTACAGCTTTTAAATGAATTTTAGTTATTTCTGTGTTAAATTTCTTGGGGAGGAGGTGCAGAATGAGGGGTGGAACCTTTCTCCTATCCTAGAGGTCGAATTCGATCATTGTATGGTGGCGGTTTTTCGGATCATGAAAAGATAGAAAAAGGAGAAGGAAGCGTTTCGTCCTAGGCCCGCTAGAGAACTCATCAGTAAGACTATCTAGCGTGCCCTGCTTTAGACGCGGGATGTCGCATGTCGTAAGGACAGTTTAGGACGGTATACATATACAGGGTGTTCACGCTATTACTAGCCAGCGTTTTTCTTGCAAATAATAAATATTAGAAAGAAATGATAGAGGAAAAAATAATACTATTTTTTGTAAGTAATATAATAGCGTATGTAATTTTCTTGTTTTTGCACTATTTTCTTAGAAATATAGGTGGCCTCCAATTTTTTAAATGAAATGCTATATATTTTTTTATATCATGTGAAAGCTTGTGTCAAGACAAATTCATTCGTATAAAACACAATGACCTTCAAGGTCATACAAGGTCAGAAATGGCAGGAAAATTTTGAATATTTCGTACGTAATAATTTGTAAAGATATCGTTCACGATACACAACGGCGTGGAAATGTAAACGACTTGCAAAGGAAACTAACGCAGTCATGTGCAATAATATTTCGGGCAACGTTAGAAGAAGCTAACAAGAATGTAATTATTAGAGCCGAAATATGCAGTCATGCACAAGGACGTTATATTGAACATTTACTATAGCATCGTCAGTAAAGTATACTTGTATACGTATTAGTACGAAATGTTCAAAACGTTTCTTCCATTTCTGACCTTGGATGACCTTGAAGGTCATTGTGTCGTGCGCGAATGGATTTGTCTTGACATACGTTTTCATATGGTATGAAAAAATATACAGCATTCCATTTACAAACATTGGGGGTCACCGACATTTCTATAAAAATAGTACACATACAAAAAAATTACATACGCGATTACATCGCTTGCAGAAAACAGTATTACTTTTTCCTCTTTCACTTTTTGCTAATATTTATTATTTGCAAGAAAAACGCTGGCTAGTAATAGCGTGAACACCCTGTAGAAACAGAGGGAGATTGGGGTAGTAGCGAGAAAGGTGTTGGCGCACTGTCCATCTGTTGACGAGCATAGGAACTAGCCGCCACAATTGGGAATAAACGGACTTTGCTATAGTCATCCTAACAGTTTGTTGCGAATATCTGAAAAATCATGACCCAGCGGCGGTAACATATTCAAGAAAAATGCTGTACAGAATGATGATTTTGACAAATGATTGGTGAACAGATTAGGAGGTGATTCTACATGTAAAAATGAGTCGACAAGAAAGAATAAAATTTTTTCAACCGTATCTTCGTTTTCGAGAAAATCAAAGTCGAAAATTCATCGAATACGCGTACCATCAGATAGAACTCGGATGATGCGTCTGGTCATGACCAATCATTCTACTTTTTACATATACTAAAGCTCGTGAACCCGTCGGATCTTTAAACTCGATTTTCTTGGAAACGAAGAGACGAAGGAAAAAGTTTTATTCTTTCTTTCCGACTCATTTTTACATGTAGAATCACCTCCTAATCGGTTGACCATGAGTCACGGGACACTCTGTATAAAGTTATCATCCCTAATGTATTAAATTGTTGTGTCTAGAAAGATAATCTTTAATTCTTAAATAACCATGGTGCTGATTTTAAATATTCGTAGACTATTCTGCGACTACTAATTGAGCAAGCATTACAAATACTAGGCGTATGTCACTGAGTACGTACAAATACTTTAACCTATTGATGACAAAAGTAAAATCACAGGAAGGACATTGTTGTGAGTGCACCCTAAGACTGCAAACGCTTCTGACGATTTTATCAAATCAATGCTAATCCAAAAGAATTTATTCATTTAATTTTCATACGCTTTATTATATTTCTATTTTGATATATTTAATTTTGTTACGTTAAATCGACTCCGTAGTGGAATAAATAAAAAGCTAATAATTAAACTAGCTGCTAAAACGTTTATATTTCTGAGTCAAAATGGATCCAACTCCCACCCTTCCAGTCTTAATGCTTCTACCAAGGAACATTACTGCCTACCAAATTTGATTTCAGTGAATCTTTGTCGGCCAAAATGGTGTATGTGAAACTTGTGCCATGTTATTTCGAATTAACTCTTCAGAGTTAGCGAATCTGTCGCATTTATTCCGGTTTAGTGATTCTAGATCATTAGGGAAAGAAAGACCCAACGATGAATTGATTCTCAAACGCTTCTCTATCATACTTCGAAGGATTTGTCGTTCACCTTCGAAGCACTCATTTAACTTCTGCGCTAATTAGACTCCAGACTCGTTTCATTCTCCAACAGACGACGCGACGTAGGATGCGGACAGAATCGAGGCTAACTTCTAATGAGTAGACATTAATGGAAAGACCGTTGCGTTAGAACCTGCTAGACGTAACTCGCCAATGAGAGAAGGAACGCATCGAAGAATCGAAGGAACGATGCTTTTCATGCAGACTCGAGCTGATTCAATTCGTGAAAAATTAACTTGTGGAACTGAAGACACTGAGCGCTAACGTAATGCCAACCGTGTGCGACTCACGCGTTTATTCGCGTAATTTCGAAACAAAATCGGAGCATAAAACAATTCATGAGACACCTACGCGTATATTTTTGTTGATTATTGGTTTTATATTCTATCGTGCAGCATTTCAATTAATTTAAACACAAAATTTGGAATTTGACGTAAAATTTGGGCAAATAAATGTAACAGCTTTGTGTGAACGAATCTATGAGTTATTGTGTTATTAGTAGACTGCGAAAGTTTATGCGATTTGCAAATTTTTATAGACGAATTTTAAGAAAGTGAAATCAGATAAGATATTATTTTCACCGGAAGCAGTCTTTGTAGATCTGAAATAAATAAAAATCGTACGAAATTCTGTCGAATTTTACATTCTAGCGTTTTTTGAAAATTTCCAGAAGCAATAAATTCATAAAGATCCGCAGTCTAGTTATTAGAAACCAATAAATTATTAAGAGCAGCATGTTTTAATGAATTAGAAATTCTAAGTAAGAAATATATTAATGAAAGTTGCCTCTTAATGTTTGTAGGAAACATGAACGAATGGTTTATATCATGAAATGGAAAGTATTTGTCGAAATTAAGTACTCGATAAAAATTTTCTTCTTTAATCATTTATTGTAGATATTAATTATTTTATTTTTATTGGAAATTGTACTTTGAAAACTAACGTATTCAATAATTATCAAAGAAACGAAAGATTCATATACAAATGCAAACAAAGTACTTGGTCTTTAATATTGGATTACATGGAACATTTTTGCAGTTTCTACATTGTGGCGCTATAAAGTTACACAATGTAATAAGTTAGATGTTATTCTTTCATTTTCATAACCTCATTTATGTCTATATGAAGTTTTAACTTAGTCCAACATGAAAAGCTATCTTTGCAGTTTATTTAAATGGCAATAAATTCGTAAAATACAATTTATTTAACTGAATATTGAACAACTGAACGTTAAATTGGCTGATAATTTATAAATTCTTGCATGATAGCCGACTGATTGCAGTATTTGTATAATTTTCGAGTAAAGTCCAAGGAAATAATTAAATGTGCAGATATTTATTAAAACATGAATTCCAGCTTACGATCAATTGCTCGTACCCCTTAATGGAAAGTTATTAAGTTATTAGGCGACTGCACATATTCATGAACATTTCCATAAACTAATTTATACTCCAGGATTAAGTTGAAATTTATTCACGAATTGCACGCTTTATTGGAATATAAATAGAACATGGTTACTGTTAAATTATATTTTGTCATTTTATCGATTGATCTTTTCTGATAAGTTTTATGCATTGCAATCTCTGAAAATTAGGCAACAATAATATATGAAATATATAACAACGTCTACCATTTATCACACTCTTTATGGTTATCAAACTTAAAATTTTATAGTGCAATAAACAATTCTTTGAGCATCTTTATTCGAAAGAAGTAGTTTTACTTTTAAATCTTTCGATTATCGGTTACTATGCTAAAATAAATTCAGATTTTCTTTTCTACAGAGTCTGAAAACAAATAGAGAAATTATTATTCATTGATTTTGATTGACTTCGATTATTCATAAGAAGGTACCTTTTATCCAGTTACGCAAATTTACAGTATGCACGTGCAGAAAGTATTTCAGATAAAGTAAGATAAGTAGACTGCGGATCTTTATGGAAAATAAAAAATTACCAAGTAAATTCTGAGAAAAACAAATTACTTGAAAATATGCTTCCTCTGCTCTCACAATCTTAATGAATCGAACATAATATTACGATGTGCTTAAATTCCTTTAATGCGTTTACAATTCTGTATTTCACATATAAATTTTTATCGTAAATGCATAAAATCCGCATGCTAAAGATAAATAATAAAACCCATTCACCAAAATATGCTTCGAATTGTGTCATGTTTGATCTCATTTTAATCAGAAACTGTAAATATGTTGGTCAATGTTTCATGCAAACATAATTCAACGTAAAAAGGTTCTCCCACCGAATTAGTATTATCTCACCGGTGTATCTAAACGTAAAACGGTCATCAGATTGAGCCGTTAGCTTCCTAATTCATTGGCAAGATAACAGCGTCAGCCTCCTTAATTCACGTGTGTCTACGTTTACCGTAATCCGAGAGATTTCGTCCGGCCGCTGTCATCGACCGCCAGTTTCTTTCTCTCGACAAATTTGTCCTGACATTTATGAAGAGCCTGTTAGTTTGACAGGTGGAACGTGCCCCCGGGGCAATCTCCGCGTAATGTTCAGGCTCTGTTTACAATTACTTAGGCCACATGTCACGTACGACGGCCGGTGTCTGTATCATATAAGAGTTTGCCGTGGATCCTCCACGTGTTTGCCGTGAATCACGCGACGCCGTGTATCCACTGGGAAAAAATGTATTCGAAAGTGCGTGTTCAAATAACGGACAACGGGAACGTTTATTTGCTGTTTAGAATTAAGGCGAACATGACCGTTACGCGATGGAAATATTGTCAAACACCGTATATTAGCAAACTGCAGCTGAAGTAAACGATCTCTTTCCAACCACTTTATATTTTTTATTTCCAATTTATTTAAAAAAAATGCAAATTTGCGTGTACAATTATTATGTTGGTTACAATATCGTTATATGTTTCCTTTTTAGTCTACTGATACTATTATTTACATGAATAACTATTAGAATGAAATGAAGACACTGCAGGATAGTCTCATGATGAACAATTCGAAGAAAATCTGCTAAATATAAATATTATGCGTTTTTTTTTATAACGAAATAAAATTTTATTCTTCTATAACCGATATTTAAGTATCACAATAAAAGTAGACATACAATAAATATAAATCTGCTTTTCTCTACTGGGAAATTATTAAACGCAAAACTGTAAACACGTTTAAACAATTTAAGAATACTACATTCTATACGACTTTTATTGCATTGCGTGCGTAAGTGAACGTGTTCATATAATAATTATTTGCAAAAATATCCACGATTTAGACACCAATGAAATAATAATGAAATTAGTGATTTTCCCCTAGTTCTAGTATTAAGACCAGAACTAAATAGCTGTTGTATCTTAATACTAATGTAGACAAATTTGATTTTGCATAAGTGTCCACCGTCTAGTTTGCAATCTAATAATTTCGGTACTGTGTTAATGAACGTATTCGCCCGTAAAATGGTAAATTGGCTCCAATTGTAAGCGGTTAATGAGCCTGTTCAGAGTATCGTGCACGCAGTTTGATTTAGTTTTGTTGAGTTCGCCGATCTTCTCACGCGATTGTCTTGGGCGTCACGTATCTCCATCGAAATCTTTGCGGGGCTGCTATATAACTGGGACTGCGGCTGCCTTTGCCCTTTTCATAGATCAGATTATCGGAAGCCTTTCGGAAGATGTACTTGGAGAAGTCCCGGCTTGCGTAAACGGTCATCGAGCAGACTGCCTCGCGACGTGTCGCTAAACGTTCCAATTGCAGATGCAATGAGAAACGTCTCTTTCGAAGGGGGCAACTCCTTACAGCGCGAATTACGTAAACGTGTTCCGTTTGCGTCGATTTACACGCATACCCATGTTTGCACATGATCAAGAACCTGCAAAGTGCAAAACGTTTACTTAACCCCTTGCTCCGTAGTTTCTTTCCCAACTGCGATCATCGGAGTTACATTGTCAGTAACAATGTTGTTCAACCACTGTGTATTACGCGTTCTGTTACCCAATAGGTCATTCTTATAGAACTTGATTTGTGTTAGGTCACACAGTGATATACATAAATATTCGGGCACTCTTAACCCTCTGTCTACCGTAAAAAAAACATTCATTATGCGATAGACAATTTATACCACAAAACGTAGTAAATATGAAAAAAAAACTTTTAGCTTTAGATAATAAAAAATAAGAAAAGTAACAAAGTCATGCAACGACAAGATCCCAAGAATTTTAAAAGTTTAAATAACCGCAGTATCTAGATACAGCGGGTCCAATGGACCCGCTTGGTAGACAGTGGGTTAAAAAGACGAGAACTTTCTCAATATTCGACCATATGACTTGGATTTTTCTTTAGAATAACTAGTTTACTAGACGGCGTGAAAAAAAGATTTTGAAAAAGATTGCAATTAATCGGAATTGCCGAGTGAAATACTCAAAGTTGTAATTTACAGGTATTTTATGTGGGTGTATGGTGAGAATTTAAAAAATACATTTCGAAGATTTGTAGGTATGAATTATATACATTTTGAAAATTTCATCAAAACCATTGCAATGCGCTACAAACGTTCAAAGGTGGTCAAAATTGCAGTTTTCTGCGACTTTTGGCCTCTTACTGTAATAAATCTAAAGATTCTAACATCTTTCGATGCCTGTCGTTTTTTCCTGCATCAATCGATTTCGATGAAATTTTTAAAATGTATATAATTCGCACAAATCTACAAAACTTCTTTTTGAAATTTTTGAGTATTGTCTGACATTACAAAGTTGTAACATAGAATTTTTAGTATTTCGTCTGCAATTCCGACTAATTGCAATTTTTTCAAATGTTGGTCACGTGTAGTATCTAAGTGGTTACGTCGTAAACTATTTGTTCTAACTTCTCAAAATAATCCATGTCGTAGGGTCCAACATTAAATAAGTTATCGTCTTTTTAGAAGTGTTTGAATATTTATGTGAGTCACTGTAAGTAGGCTGCAGATTTTTATGCAAATTTTCGTTTTCATACTCAATTCTTTAAAAATGAAAATAACGGAATTTCGTTCATTCAATAAAAGGGTTCCTGTGGTAAAATCGGTATATTGCATATATTTGCTTGTGTTTGAGACATTTGCATGTTCCATAAATGCATAGAGATCCACAGACTAGTGGTAAGTAATGTGAATTTTGTTGCACATTTTTGTAAGGTGAAGTACAGAAAACAACCGTAATCGTTAGTTTTCTGCGTGTAATTATACAAATTGTAGAACATTAAAGAAAATATACATATATTGTATATTATATCTATAACTTATCTTATGGGATGACCTACCTTCTTAATTATTGAGAAACCTAAGATGTTGGAAAGTCTGAATGCAACAAGAAAGCTTAGATTTATAAAATGGTATGATTTTTCATAAGATTTTAAATATTTAAACGTGTTTAAATAATGTTTGAAGCGGCCAAGGTGCGTATATCAATTACTTTGAGAATTTTTGGATTTAGGAAGGTTTAATTAATTAAACTTATAGAATCACATTTATAAAAATTATAGATCATAACACTTAACGTCTGTAACCACTGCACACTTTCTTTTCAGCTGTTTCTTGTTGAATATATTCCCGTTCCTAGAAATTTAACTCCAGTTATTAATCAGTCGAACTATTGGTTTGCGGTTTCGTGCATTTATGAAGAGAGTGTAATTTCAGCTAGAAAGTAACTTCCGATAATCTCAGTTCTGTGTAAAGTTTCATCAACGATATTACTCGATATTACTAGATATTATTAGATAGACTAGATAGTATATATTAGAAAGATCACGTAACAGTGTATAATCCTAAATTAGCCAAGTTATATCCTTTTACAAAGAAAGGATTCACTTAGGTAAAAGTATTTTTTTTCCATAGAATATAAAAAATTATCTTTTCTGAATTGTTTTAAAGAATCACAAATCAAAATCACAGCAAGCACGATACAATTTGAAGTTAGATATTCACTTATTTAATCCACGATATAATAGACTAGTTGCTCAGCTACAATTGTACATTAAATCTTTACTGATTTGTACAGTAAATCGATTTTTATATGGATTTCTTTAAATTGTACTGCTTACGTATTCGAGTAATCCAAATATCATCGGTTCGGATACTCGAGGTTCTAATATGTATATCGTGAATTAAACAAGTAAATATAAAAAATATATAAGAAATTCATTAAAAAATTTGTTTTTATGTAACAATAAACTTGGACTCATATTAAAGCTTGAATCCTTTAGTTTTTCAATTCATCGTTCATTTTTTCCTGGACAAATTTTGCAAGATGTAGCTGGTGAAAAACTGACGACACGATCGTTCTTGAAAATGCTATAAGTTCAAAGGTCTGCATAAATATTAAATAATTTTGTTCGTGAGCGAATCTACCATAGATTTGAAGATTCAAGCTACCCATTTACAATGAGACCTCAAAACTTGATGTACGATTTTTTTTCGACGATTTATTGAAATTTGAATGAAAAGTGTACTGCAACATGTGCATGTACATGTACATATAGGCTACACCGTGAAGGCTTTACACGACCTTTGTTTCTCGTTTCGTTCCATAAAACCGTAAAAAAGTCGTACATCAAGTTGTGTGGTCTCGTTTTTAGGAATATTTAATTACTTATATAATATTTCTACAGATCTTTAAACTTACATCATTTTTGAGAAGCAACATATACTCAGTTTTTCGCGTGTTGTATAATGCAAAATTTTTCTAGGAAAACGTACACTGGATTGAAAAACTGGAGGATTCAAGCTTTAAAATGAGTCCAAGTTTATTGGTGTTACGATTTTTTACGAAATTATTGCTGTTTGAATGTCCACAATTTTTCGGCAATAGGAAATGTAGTGCCGAAATATTTTTTGGATCCACTATACATATTGGACACATTACTATACATACAGGGTGTTCACGCTATTCCTAGCCAGCGTTTTTCTTGCAAATAATAAATATTAGAAAGAAATGATAGAGGAAAAAGTAATACTGTTTTTTGTAAGTAATATAATGGCGTATGTAATTTCCTTGTTTTTGCACTATTTTCTTATAAATAAAGGTGACCTTCAATTTTTTAAATAAAATGCTATATATTTTTTATATCATGTGAAAGTGTGTATCAAGACAAATTCATTCGTATACAATACAATGACCTTCAAGGTCATACAAGGTCAGAAATGGCAGGAAAATTTTGAATATTTCGTACGTAATATTTTCTAAAGATATCGCTCGCGATACACAACAGCATGGAAATGTAAACGACTTGCAAAAGAAACTAACGCAGTCATGTGCAATAATATTTCGGGCAACGTTAGAAGAAGCTAACAAGTATGTAATTATTAGAGCCGAAATATGCAATCATGCACAAGGAAGTTATATTGAACATTTACTATAGCCTCGTCAGTAAAGTATACTTGTATACGCATTAGTACGAAATGTTCAGAACGTTTCTTCCATTTCTGACCTTGGATGACCTTGAACGTCATTGTGTCGTGCACGAATGGATTTGTCTTGACATACGCTTTCATATGGTATGAAAAAATACACAGTATTCCATTTACAAAAATTGGAGGTCACCGACATTTCTGTGAAAATAGTACAAATACAAAAAATTACATATGCCATTACGTCGCTTGCAGAAAACAGTATTACTTTTTCCTCTTTCATTTTTTTCTAATATTTATTGTTTGCAAGAAAAACGCTGGCTAGTAATAGCGTGAACACCCTGTATGTGTAATGAAAAATTCTACAGTTTCATGACAAGCACATCCTGTGACGGAGCAAATATGTTTGACAATTTATTTCCATATGGAAAAGTATCGCGAGTCGCGGCAAAAGCAAAAGTGTTTCAATCGTCGTTTTTCAATTCCGGCCTGATATTAGCGCAAGACCGGCATAAAACTTTCATAATTTGTCAGAGACCCGGCTGACGGAAGCCGCGTTGGAATTCCCTGAATAATGAAACCAGGACGAAGGATGGGAAATGGCTTCCTCAGTTTTAGACGGTACATCAAACATGCAGCCCCGTATCCAAGAGCAACTCGAGTCTGATCGTGTTGAAGAATTTGCAAACTTTAGCGAGAGCAACTGAATTATTTGACAAGCCACGTACTTCTGTGTTGCGGACAGTTCTTTCGTCCCAGGGTCGTCTGGCAAGCAGGGAACATTAATTTTCCTTTCCAATAGTATGTTCGAATGCGCAGCGTCCACGACTTTCGTCGAATTTGCTAAATTACTCTCCCCGTTCGCGACATATGCTTCAGCAGCGTTGACGTCAGATTTATTTTTCAAATGCTTCATATCCTGATTACTCCAATAGTTTTGTTCTACGCTGGTATCGTCGAATTTCATTTCCGCGAATTTGATACTGGATTTTTCTTCAATCTTTTTACGCAGGCTTTCTTCCAATCCTAACTGACCTTGGAAAACCGTATGGCCTCTGAGGCTGAAGAAACCTGTTCTGGAAATAATGCACACGTCTATTTCAGAACAGTAAATAAATCAATTATCATCCGCTTGATGAGCTATAACAAACTCGTAAAGTTTAACCCGTAAGTCCCTCATCGATTAAACGCGGCAAATAATCCTATTATAAAATCATAGTAACTTTCAAATCCTTACGCAATTTAAATAAATCAAGCTGCTGCTATTTATGTTGCACTTCTGTAGATATAATTTAGTGAAAACTGAAATTGATTCTTACGAAAAGAGTAATCGCGTGTTACTTAAGAACCATAAATATAAATTACAAGAATTTTTTCTTGGACAGGGAACATTGCTAATTTAATTTTACGTATATTCAATAGTAGTAACTTTCCCTTAACACGTTAATTGTCTCAACAGTGCCCATAAAAGTTAGACAGAATCAGAACAACTTATTTAATAACATAATTGGAAAGATAAAATTTATTACAGTAATTACTAAGGAGGATCTTTATGCAATATAAAATGTTTCTAAGTCAATTATAATCAGTAGAATTTGTATGAAAATGAACTTTTTCTTTTGTTAATTTCCATGAGTCTAAAGTAGTGTAATAACATTCTTAAATTCTGTTAATGTATTCACAGTTTTGTATTTTACCCATTCATTTTTGTAGTATATGCATAAAGTCTGCAGTCTAGTAATTATTTTATAACATTTTTGCTGTTCATATATCCGAAAAATCGGTTTACCTAATAGATTATTGTATGCGATCCTATTATTAGAATTACAGCATGAAAAATTCATTCTCTAACCGTCTAATGAATAGTTTTGTCTATAGTGCTGCTAAATACACATTTATAATTTGCAACCATCATTACTGCACACAAAACGTTAAGTAGAATGCGGATTTTATGCATTTATGCTAAAAATCATGTTATGTTCACATGATTGAAATTATTAACAGGAGAGATAAATTTAACTTCCTTTTCTTGCAAATGATGCATACAAATTTTATTTTAAATGAAGATTCACAGTTTAATAATAAGAATTCAGTGTAGCCAAAACAGCCATTAAATATTTGGTTATTCTAATATAAAATCGTCAACTTATGCAAATGGATATCATATCTTGATCATCTACTCTATCATAAAAATAGATTATCTAGCTTGATTGAAAAATTGTGTCACACACATACGACCAACATAATACCTGAAGTGTTAGACTCTTTGCATGATTCAACCGATATAAATAACTTCTTAATTATTTCGGTACTACTGTACCTTTTCATGTTACTACTTTTCATCGGCATCATGCTATCCGTGTCGGAGTGGGTTCTCTTCAACGTCGCCTGTTCCTTTTTACGATGCTTCCTCAGTTCCGTAATTATCATGCGACGAATGATGGTATTCAAATCCTCCTCCTCCTTGCCATTATTCACGGCGGTCCTATTCAAAATGTAACTTTCTAAATCGGTAAGCAAAAAGATACCGGATTCTATAGCCGGTAGCGTATTCTCTTAAATTGTATAGTGAACATTACAAAAATTTCTGCGCTAAGAGTTGAGACTAGAAAGCGTTAAACAACATGCACAATTCGATCGGTATTTCCGAACTTTCTATGATTCTGAGTCATCATTCAAGCGTATAACTTATGAAAGTTAACACGTTAAGACATTTAAGACATTAAGGCATTTAGGACGTTAAGACAGTTAAGACATTGAGACATTTAACACATATTTGAAACTACAAAACACGACAAATGTGTTATACGAAAATGTCTTATAATTTAACATCGAATTTCGAAAATTTGCTTTTGGAAACAGGACTTGCGTTAATATCTGCTCTAGTAATCAGTATGAAGAATGCAAACCTCTGACAAAATGTTTGCACTGCAATCGATTCTAATTCTTGCATTATTCAAACTCATTCGAAATAAGAATTCACCCTTTAAAATGAATTCACACAGAATATTTTACGATCTTTCTACTCTTAGAGCTCGAGAATTTTTCAGTCATAATTCAGTGACTTTTTCACTTCGAGAAATAGTGTAGTTTAACATTTTAGTGAAAGTAATATTACTAGTCTAGTGGAAATCAGCCACACAGAGTAGTCAATATAATATAATATTCCTTAACACTTTGAGTGCCCATCCAGTAACTCCTAAAATCCCATGAAATGAAAGCAATTTATTGAACGAAATAATTGGAAAATTATGATATATGTGGTACATAGTCTTTCATCCTTCTGACATTTTTCAAATCCTAACGAAAGCTACACTCAATACATTAACCCCTTGGCCTCCGACATCGAGTGGGACTCGTGGTAAGAAATTTGGGCCAAAAAGAATAAGGACGTGCCAGACTCGTGGTACTTCGTTCGGACCAAACGTAAACAACGCGAGCCAGGCTCGTGGTACTTCGTTCGAACCAAACGTAAACAACACTAACACGAAGATTACTAATTCTCTACGACTTTTCTCAAAACATTATTAATTTAAATTAAGTATTAATTTACAAATTGTTACTGATACATTATCCACTTTCAAATTATAAATCATTTTTGTTCACCGATGAATTGATCATAATTACTTCCCAGACACCTTAAAAGTATTAGTTGTGCCCAAACGTGTTTATTATTTCACAATTCCTTTCGTTGCGCCGAAATATACATGTCATAAGATGCATATATTTTGCACAAGTTCGAGCACACGGCTAAACAGATATTGTTTATTATAACCCGAGCAATCGGGAGTTAGCGGGTACAACAAGGGGTTAAACGCAAAAATTCATTTCCAAATCTGGACAAATGATTCCCATTTCTGCCAGACGCGGTACTGATAGTGTCAATATTAACAACAGTCGTACGGTGAATCCGTCCTTCGTCAGATATCAATGCTTCATTTACTGACCTAACCAGATACCTCAAAATTCAGGCACGAATGTCCACTAATGTCCTAATCAAAGAACAAGCTCTAGTTAAAGGTACGAAATACTTTAGATTTTATCACAAGGACAAAGATAAGCCATTGTACACTGGACTTGGACTTTCCAGAGATTCTTTAGTTTTTGTTAATAGATGTCGTTCCAATCATTATAATTTAAACGCTTCATTGGCAAGGGTTAACTTAATAGCTAACAGTGCTTGCCAATGCGGAGCAGAATTTCAAGACCTTTTGTTATACGGCAATTCCCAGAACGAACGTAATACATTAGAAAGAAAGCTTCTCAAAGGCAAGTACTGTTTTCCTCTTTGTATTAGTTCCTTATTATGTAAGCCTGATACACAAGGCCTGAAAATAATTTATAATTTTCTCAAACAATGTTCCGTAATGATTTAAAAACAACGTAATACCTACGTAATGTAAGCCACATGTGATAATATTGTACTCGCTAAATAAACCAATCGGTTTGAAATAATAATAAATAAATAAATACGGTACATCCAAAAAGTATGTGAACACTAAATTTCCCATTCTCGAAAAATTGTGGACATTAAAACAACAATAGTTTCGTAAAAAATAAAAGTAGCACAATAAACTTGGAATTATTTTAAAGTTTGAAGCCTGTATTTACAAATCCACCATCCATTTTGTTCTATGATATTTTTGCATGATGTGGAAGGTGA
Organism: Sphecodes monilicornis; assembly: GCA_913789915.3. Classification (NCBI taxonomy): domain Eukaryota; kingdom Metazoa; phylum Arthropoda; class Insecta; order Hymenoptera; family Halictidae; genus Sphecodes; species Sphecodes monilicornis. The sequence goes on from OU565285.1 coordinate 19,660,375, forward strand.
AAAACTCAGGACAGGTTTGTTCTCGAAAATCGTACAAATTCAAACGTCTGTAAAAGCATTAAAAAATTGTTTTCCTGATTGAATCCACCATACTTAAGAAAAGTTCCTTTTTATTATACGGAAATCCCCCTTTTATATGAAAGAAACGAGGAACAAGTTTGATCGTGTAAAGCAGGCATGAGCACGGGTGGAGCCCCTCAAACGCTTGCTTCTCCCACCAACCTTTCTTCTATGCAGCGCTTCGTCCGTCGCGAATGCGCATGTCTCGCGCCTTCGTTGCCCCCACCATACGTATCTTCGTGCCTGACCGCAGGGCTTCGCGAGGCTTGCGCGAGACTTGCGCACTGCTCGCGACGGACGAAGCGCGTTCTTTCTCCATGGTAACGGTGGATACTGGTGGGGGACAGTGGGTGCTATGTTGGGGACGGTCGTGTCTCAATTGAGACAAAAATGCCCATGCCTTCGCGATACATCATATATTCTTGCGAATTTGGCAGTACATCTATTCAAATCTCAATAAATCGAACAAAAGGAATCGTACATCAAGTTTTGAGGTCTCGTTGTGAGGAGGAAGTTCCAATTTTCAAATATATAGTAAACTCACTCACAAAACAAATTTTTCAATACTTTTACAGACGTTTGAAATTCGTGTCATTTTTGAGAACAAACGTGCCTTCAGTTTTTCTTCTGCTTTTTCATGCATAATTTTTCCAAGAAAAGTGGATAGTGAACTGAAAAAGTAGAGGTTTCAATCCTTAAAATGAGTAGAAATATATAGTTGTATTATATTTTTTCACGAAATGATTGTTGGGTAAATGTACGCAATTTTTCGAGAATAGGAGACTTAGCGTTCAAATACTTTTTGGATCCACTTTTAGGGTTAATTGACTTACGATCGAGACATGTAAACCGTCAAATCATGTTGACAGTCATTTCTCGTGGTATCCGTGACTGAAAGAGGTCCAACCTCTGTTTCTTCTTTTATCAGTTGCTCGCGGAATCGCGTTGAGCTCTCGTTTGAGTGCGTCATAGATTTTTCTTCGTTACGACTTGCTCCTTTTTCTGGGGCTACTGCAAACTCTTCGTGGAGATAATCGTCCTCGTTTCGCGGGCGTATTTCAGCATCTTGCGGGGCAAGACTTAAACGTTCCATGGAGTTATCGACCGCTGTGTTGGAACGGTGTTCATCGTGGCACGAAGTCGCTTGATAATTTTCTTCGTTCGCTTGCTCCGTAAATTCGTTTTCGAAGAAATGCTCCGTCCTCGGACCGAAAGATTCTGAAGTAATTATTTTTTCATTCAAAGACCTGTTCGATTCCGTTCCCAACTTATCAATCTTTTCGGCCGCTGAAGTCGGCAAGTTCCACACCGGGAAAAGAATTGGCGTTGTCCGCGAACCTTCCTCGAGCTTCATTTTCGAGTTCGCTGAATACTTTCCGGGAACGTTTTCGTCAAAATTACTTTGCTCAATTTCGAAATGCGCCTCCAATTTATGCACCGTACAGTTCTCATCCATTCCAGGCGTTACTTCAGCCCGGTTTCCACAATCGCTCGCGTTCTCTGCATATTTTCCGCCTTCGTCGTCCATTTTGCTGCATATTCCCTGTGACATGATGTCTTCGTTGATTAATTCACTCCGCAAGTGCTCTATACTGTTCGCCGCCACCTCAAGACTCTCTCGACAAATTATTTCATCTCCCCAGATTGCGTTTTTAATTTGCTCGTGGTTAATTACTTCCACGGCACAGTTGTTGCACTTAATTCGTTTGAATGCACCATCGACATTAAATCGCAATTTTATACTGTGGTCAGGACTTATTTTCTCGTCGATATTAAATTTAAGACGGTCTTGTGAATCTTTTATATCGGTTCTCATATTGACTTTGTCGTTCGGGTCACTTTTTATGAGAGTTTCCGCCGATGATCCGCTTCTATTTTCCGCGTCTGTTATATTTTCTTGGATCCTTACAGAAACATCGCAGGGACGTGAATGTTCAAGGCTCAGGGTAGAGAACCTACGAGAATACTCAGATGTATCCTCGATGTTTTCTTTGGAAAGATTTTTGTCCATTTCTTCGTCTGTCGTTTTGTCGACAATGGTTGATTGCGATTTCTTAACACTGGAAACGAATCGATACAGAAATTAAAATGACTATATTCAGTAAAAATATTCAAACAACATTATTCATACATAAATTATACCATTGTTAACAAATTTATTCAAATTGTGTTTTTCCTATTCCTTTGTAACAGCTAAAATTTATTAATAGAATATAATAAATGTTCGTCTTAAAGTCAAATTATTTTCCATTTCAGAAAGACAACTTTTTACTATAAATTAAAAATGCTTTTTTCGAATGTAATACTTTTAAGCAATAAATAAAAAGTTATTGGGATACTAAAATTTGTGTGTAATCAAATTATTAGCTCTAAGGAGCTTCAAATAATAAAAATACAAATATAGCCAATGAAACATGTTTAAAATATGTATATTTGAATATTTCTTAAAAAATAGAAATTAATAGAGGAAATTTGATTAAAAGGAAATTATTCGATAATTGTTTACTTTAGCGAATTCTCATCGATGGCAATGACCTTGAAATTTGTTGTCAAGGTTATCATTCTGAACAACTTTTTAATGTATATATTACCGCCGCTCGGCCTTGGTTTTTCAGATATTCGCAACAAACAGTTAGAATGACTATAGCAAACTCCGTCTTTTACCAACTGACCGAATTCGTCCTTTGCGGCAGGGGAGGAGCTCCACTCCATTCCTTGCCCCACCTCCAAAAGAAATTTTATCCCAGACCTAACGAAAATTCAGTTATAAGCTGTAACCTAACGCCCTCTTGGGATAATAATTTAGAAACGGGGTTCCTTGCCGATTTTAACGAGCTTCAAATTTGTTACCGCGGCGTGACCTTAGTTTCTAAAATATTTGTAGAAAACTGTAAGATTCACTACAGCGAACTCCGCCATTTTAAATGAAGTTTGGTCAGATCTGAGTTAGGTTTTTTAGGGCGGGAGTGCAGAACGAGGGGTACCGCCCTAAAACGTGTATTCGATCCATCAAAAGTTGCGGAATTCGCTCCGGTGTATGTTCGTAGCTTTTTATATATATCTAAAAAACTACGGCCGAGCGACGGTACATGTATCGAGAAAAGTTGTTCAGAATAGTGACCATGACAACATATTTTAAGGTCATCGAAATCAGCGAGGAATCGCTGAAGTAAATAATTACCAATTATTCAATAAATCTATTTCTTTGAATATACAAGATGATCGGTAACTGGCGGTACAACCGAAAATGGAGTGATTTTACTTATAAAAAAATAAATCAATATAGGCAGACATAAAACCGTGGTAGAAACAGTGTTAAATTAGCATCTTCGGAAAGAACTTTTCTACATCTCGTGGTATTAATATTACGGTAGAGCCTGTAATCAAGAATGGAAATTTGCATTTCGGTTAAGCCGATTGGAGCGGTGCACAGGTCTAGAAAGCGGTGCCATTAAATCTTTCCAACGGTATCGAGATCCCGATTTAAATCGATTTCGTGACTCTCGCAAGGTTCTCAAAATTAACGAATTCTGAAGCCGAGTCGATGAACGGAAATTCGTGCTGCGAGCGAAGTGGAGAGGCCGGCCAATCGAAGCGATACAATCAATTAAATTCAATTACGAGGTAGCCACGCGTGTAAACGAGCTTACGGGACAAAATCGACGTAATTACGCTCGTTCTTGGTGGCGGTCCTCGCCAAAAATTGATTTCCTCGGGGCTGGCGATCCCGCAGGAGTTCCCTCGGCTCCGGATGAATCGTCGCGAATTCCTCGAATTTCGATCTCGTAGTTTCGTGGCTCGACAACAACCACGGGCAGTCCAAGCACAGAAGATTGTTCAATGTCAGCAACAAAATGAGACAGCAACAGATCAGAAAGAAAATTAAATCTTCTCCCACATTTGACAATCCTGACGTTAGCATAATTTGCAAATGTGCAACGCAGTTTCTCTTACAAGAATTTGGCCATTATGTCGGGGAAATGTTTACGGGTGCATTGATGTGAATTGTAGAATCACGAAATTTTTTACACGAGAGAATTATCTCGCATCTTTTGCGGACCTGAATTTTGCTCTATAGGTTAGACTGCAATTTAAACGCAACTATGATTCTCAGATGTTTTTGGTCTGCTTCGTTCTGAATCTACAAGGTATACTGTAAATTATTAATAGATTATCTTCAACCCACTAACATACGAATTAAATGAAATTTGATGATTATATTTATATATACACATGTTGTTTGTGATACTACCAAAGATACTATTTATTTTTTAATTTATTAGTTGGGTAAGTTTAACAATGAATTTTTATACAAATCATAAACAGATGTCGTTGTTGGTAATATTTGTTGTTACTATAGTATTTCATCGATAATAGTCGCCACCACGGGACCGGCCGGCGACAATTAACGTTCAGATAATACTATTCTTTGACTTGTGCCTAACGTAGAAAAGGACAGCGAAGCTCGAGAGGCCTTGGTCGCCGAAAATTATAACATAATACGGGTCGAGTATGTCGGTGTAAAAACAACACCTAACCCAGTGACAAAACTTCTTTATTTTTATTTTTTTTATGGAACTTTCACCAATATATTCCTGCCATTTTTCTAATGAAATTGATACAAAATAAGATATAATTCCGATGGTATTTACTTGAGTAATGGACGATGAAAGTTCCGAAGGACATTATGTTTGGTATTATTTTAATCAGAAAAATGCCACAAATATATTGGAGAAAGTCTCGTAAAAAAATAAGTAATAATACAACATTTTTTTTATATTGGCATTACACTGTGAGGACATGGGACGGCGACTCTCCGCGTCTCTTTCTTTCCCATGCGATGTCCTTCCTTGCGCCCGAAACTTTCATCGTCCATTACTCAAGTAAATATTATCGAAATTATATCGTACTTGGTATCATTTTCATTAGAAAAATGCCACGAATATGTTGGCGAAAGTTCCATAAAAAAATAATAAAAAATAAAGAAGTTTTGTCATTGGAGTAGTAGTGGTGTCACCGATATACCTGGCCCGTATTATGTTACACTTCTCAGCGACCGAGGCCTCTCGAGCTTCACGGCTCCTCACGGGGTATACCCCGCGGAAGGAGGGATTGTTTTGCGATAATTATCGTTCAGAATGTCACGACAATTAACGATGAAATACTGTAGTAAATAATATTTTACGCGTACGTGTATAATGGTATAAGAAAGTCACGATGTATTCGAGACGTCATTATAGGTACGTGAAAAAGTTAATTTTTCTTTCAAATCTATTCGACGAGAATCTACATGAAGTAGCTTAAAAAATATGTTTACAAACATGATAAATAAAGTTGTGAATGATCAATTGAACAAATCTGCCGTTCGATGGTAGATATATTTTTAAGTATGCGTTGTTATAGCTACCAATGTGTATACTTTATCACTAGTCTGCGAATCTTTATGCAAATTAAAAATTCTCTGCATCGATTGAAAAAGACAGAAGCCGAATAGACATTTCGCTCTTTCTTTAATAATTTTAACAACTTGAAAATAGTATGTCGATATTCTCAATTATTTTAGTTTCTTTTCAGCTTTCAATGGTTTCCACTTATTTTTTTCATAAATGCAAAAAATCCGCTGTCTGTTTATCACTTGCCTCCTTGAATTTGAATCGACACATTCATTTAACACTGGAACTACCGGACCAGTCAAAGAGACTGATTTCTAATTTTTTCTTCTACAAATATTGAAATTATAAATATGTTTTCAGGTGTGATTTTTTAATACACTTCTATTACGTATTTAATTGAATTACGTATTTAAACAAAAATTTTACTAAATCCGAATAAATGCAATATTGTCGTTATTATAAGGCAATACACGCCAGTTGCATTTAGTGCTCAGTAATTCTAGTGTTAATAATCACTTCAAAGGCGTTGAATTTTATGTACCATTTGCTTCCATTGCTCCCAGTCATCTCTATAAACTATATCTCCCCCATGCCCGAATTGCGCGAGGGTTGGGTTATGGGGCCGAACTGGAACGATGTAAAAGTCAGATGAACAGTGTTTGTAATTTTAAACGTTCGACCATCGTCCAGTTACAATTAATTCGCCCGTGCAGCAATGTAGTTTTTTCGATGAATATGAAAATAAATATTCAAACGCATGCAAATTAAACCCGTCGCGGTACAATGTACATCCGGCGCTGGGATTTGTTGTTCTGAACAGAACGCGAAATTACATGTCAGCTCTGCTGGCAGGTTTACTAAATCTAATTGCTTTCGGTTAACAGCGAAAAAGAAAAATAAGGAAGGCCGCAGCTTTAATGATCAAAATTTTGGGTAATTGCTTGTGTCAACTTGTACATAACTAATGATTATTTTGTTTGTTTTCGAGTAATTGTAGCTTAAAGTGGGAAATTAAGCATCACATAAATATAGTATTGTAGAAAAAAATAAAAAGGTACACAGAATTCAAGTTCTGGAACATTTTTATAGATTGAAAGAAAAATTGTGACAATACTTCTTCATTGTTGTTAGTAGAAATTTTGTGGCTTGAACATCACTATTGGAAAGTGTTACAAAAATCAATATTTACATAAACAGTGTAATTCAGTTTATTCGGTAAGTTTAATGTACACTAGCGCTGATTCAAATTTCATAATCACTTAAGTCCCACTATGAATGATCATAAACATGGATAATTTGCTATGAACAATTTAATCTAATGTTTCTACATTTACCCAGTAATAAATAATGTAAATATTATCATGCATTCGTTAATATATAAACAAATATACAGTGTACCATTTAATAAAATGATCCATTATTTCTCCAATAGTTCAACCTTCTTCTATTTACCGTCTTTTTAAAAATTACATTTTTTCAAAGTTTCTGCAATATGACTGTCCATTACTGTATAAACTTAATCATGAAGGGTGTTCGTTCACTAGATTGCTCATTCTAGATATATTTATATGTAGGTCCTAAACTTGAGTGGTGTGGTTTAGTAGTCGTGCAGGCTACCACAGTGAGGTTAGAGTTTGTGGATGATGTAGCTAGAATATGGTTCGCGCATGATGGACAGAGTTTATGGATGAGTAGCAATCAAAGATGAAATCATTAGTTTTTGGAATATTTTGGGATGTTTGTATCTATGTATATCTCATTTCAGATATGGAATGACGTTGATGTACAACGGAATATATTGAAATTACAAAAGCCGATTTTGATGAAACTTGTGAGACAAATGGTTCTTAACCCCTTTGTCGTACCCGCTAACTCCCGATTTCTCGGGCCATAATAAACAAGAAGGTCGGTCACGCGTCGAGCCATTTAGCTGTTTAACCGTGTGCTCGAACTTGCACAAAATGTACGCGCCTTATGACATGTATATTTCGGCGTAACGAAAGGAATTCTGAAATAATAAACACTTTTAAGATGTCTGAGAAGTAATTATAATCATTTCATCGGTGAACAAAAATGATTTATAATTTGAAAGTGGATAATGTATCAGTAACAATTTGTAAATTAATACTTAATTTAAATTAATAATGTTTTGAGAAAAGTCGTAGAAAATTAGTCATCTTCGTGTTATTGTTGTTTACGTTTGTCACGAATGAAGTACAACGAGCCAGGCTCGCGTTGTTTACGTTTGGTTCGAACGAAGTACCACGAGTCTGGCTCGTCCTTATTGTTTTTGGCCCAAACTTCTTACCACGAGTCTCACTCATTGTTGGAAGCCAAGGGGTGAAAACTGTCGAACACATATTCATTTAATGACCATCATCCACAATGGAGGGCTGAAAACAGCCCTTAAAACACGTTTGTTGACAATTGGAAAACTAGAGGGATTGGGGCAGTCAATTTACTTTCAACACGTTCAGCGCTATGTCACCCATATCTGGGTGACGGATTTATTTATACAGAATTGAAAATTAATTTTTACGTTGGTAGATTGAATGTACAAAATTTCCTTACGATCTGAGGAATAGAAGAGGTTTGAAACAGCAATTAATATCACAAAACTAAACTTCTTAGTTTTTGTTTTATTAAATATATTGCTTTGATTTTGTGTAATTTTTATGATCGTGGAATGGGCGCTGAACGTGTTAAATTTTGGTTTGTTTAATGGAGAATTTAGTCGCATAAGAAAGTTCCGAGAAACAGGAAACTCTAAATGATAAAAATGTGATAAAAGTGAGAAATGTATCTGTCCTCATTAGAGAAAAAAAATTGTTTCCATGAAGATGCCTGTGGCAGATGGGAACAACACGAATAAAGACAAACAGAGCACGCGAAAATTGTTTTTCTGTCGGACCCGTTCAAACTAGTATAGAGTAGCTCGTGCATCCTTTAATCTGCACGTTTCACGATCACGTGACGTTGACGATTCGAGGACACCCTTCAACGTCAAACGCATGCCCGCGCGGGCAGCACTCTCTAATGAAGTGTCCTGTCCGGTCGAGGACCTCCATTGCATATCATTTGTCCGTTAGGAGCGAACGCAGTTACATTCGCCGCAGTGACTCTCGAACAACTAGCTCGAACGCTTTTAACACGCTGATTGCCGCATGAATTTTTCATACTTTACCCACAACGTGCCGGTGAAATTTTCAGTATTCGAAATCCGTCATCTTCGCGTGACAGGCAAATATACACAACTGAAAAAATTATCCTATTCGCCACCATGTTGCAAAAATATAATATATATTTTAACAAACTAATAAATTCATAATTTAATGAAAAAATAGGATATATTTAGCAAAACTTAAGTGCTACATATACAAGGGTGATCAACTTATTACAGAAATTTGCACAAATTGACGCGTTTACATTAAAAGAAAGTCAATTTTTTAACAAAATTCAGGCTAGAACGAATATTTTTTATGAAATATTTACGTATAAAATGTGAAAATACACTTTTGAAAATATATTGTAAGCGACATGATCTGTTACATTGAAAATAAAATTCTGTAGACTGTAGACTCTACAATTCTCACAAAAATCAACAACGAACTTACTTGGTTATCTAATATACAATCGCGAAGTGATCAAGAAAAATTCAATTGCCAAGAAAATAAAGAAAGACAGTATTCCTTGATCATCTGGCTAAACAATTTCGCACTCCTTTCTCTTTTAGTGTAAATTTTGTTTGCACATGCCATTCAATTCTCATGGGATCGTGTTGCACAAGCAGTTTATTGTCAAAAATGGAATGATATGTTTTCTTATCCACCGTCAAATAGTGCGTTTTAAGATGAGTTCAATTACCTATGACTCAAGGACATTCAAGGTCAAACTTGCAGGAAAGTGCAGAAAAGGTGTGATGGTTTTATTTGTACTTCAGTGTTGTATGTGTTCAAAATGATTACCTCTTACTTCAGTGCACTTAACAATTCTTTGTTTCAATGATTCTCTAACTTTGCTCATTATTTCAACATTTATCTTAGCACAAGCTTCGCATATTCTGATTTGCATGTTTTCACGCGTCGTAGGCTTAATGGACATTACACAGTTTTTAAGCACAGAACCTGAACGGAGAAAACGCTGTTCCAGTCTTTTAAATGCCATATACGATTTTGATGGTCGATCTGGATAGCGTTGTGCATACAAATTAGCAGCCATTCTGTAATTTTTCCTGCATTGTCCTAGTACCATAAACATATCACAACAATTTTGATAAATTTCTATTTCGTTAATGAAAGTAAACTGAATATCTTGCAGAGGAACACAGTAATACATAAATACGTTGGTTTTCATTTCATTGATTATGACTTCGATGTTGTCCTGAGTAATGCTGATATTGAACACATGTTATTGTTTTGGTGTGAAAGTTCGAATGCACGAACTAAAGTACAAATAAAACGATCACACCTTCTCTGCACTTTCCTGCAAGTTTGACCTTGAATGACCTTGAGTCAGAGGTAATTTAACTTATCCTAAAACGCACTATTTGATGGTGGATAAAAAAACATATCATTCCATTTAAAAAAAGAAAGTTGACTTTCACTTCACTTTGGAGTGTCCACCGGGAAAAATAAAAGAACCACCACATCATGTCCCGCTCGGTACTGAACAACTTTCATCTGAATCATTTTTGCGTATAATCAATATTTTTGGAGATATTCGTCTGTAACGCTTTATAATATCCACTCTGTATATTTCTTTACGCTTTCGCTTTCGCCTGGTTTCACGTACTGTGATGCAAATACCTGATGAGTTATGGACAGAGGTGATCCTACGCATAGTCAACCGTGCAAACTCGGATATCTGGAGACCGCCAGACCCTAACGTCCCTAACTGGAACCGTAGCTATAGCCCCGGAAGGGTGTACTTTGCTGCAGTAGATCTCGGTAACTGTGGCTGGTGCAATTTACGAGATTCCCAATCAATTATGTGAAACGTGTCACTTACATGCACACTGCACAGTCATTGGTGCAATATACATCTTACGACGATTGCGGTAAGTCTTCACTTATTACTACTTAACCTCTTAGGCACGGCTAAATTTTGCGCGGGGTTGTTTCTCTGTACAGAGTTCAACGAGAACTACGTGTAAACGATACAACCTATAATATGTGACGGCCAATGTTGTTCTCTACGCGAGCACATTGGAATGAAGTTTTTTATGATTAAATTGTATTTTGTTTAAATTATAAACAACATCTGGTATATAAGACCGAATGGAATATCTATTTAAATGAAAAGCAACAATTCATACCTGACACAGTCGTATCAAAAACAAAGACTGTGTATTCTGTCTGTATATTGTTAACACCGTCATAAATCGATGTGAAGACAAAAAAGTGTGAAACAAATCAGAAGACGATCATTTAATTCAAACGGTGAACGAATGAGCTACTAGAGTGAGCCACTATAATGGCGCGTCGTTCAGAAAGATGACATCCGCGAAAACTACTATAGTGGCGCGTCGTGCCTAAGAGGTTAATCAACAGTTTCTTAAGTGTCAACGTAAATCAAAGACCTTCTTAACCTATTTAAACCTAATGTATCATACACGGTACACTTCATCGAAAAGGATTTACCGATGTACTTGCTCTACTGTTATTTCGTTTCCTTTCAACTCCATACAATTCTGACTGCAATAGTTTCAGGTCTGAATAGGTTAATAAATTGTTTAAAAGCACTAGCAATTCTACTCGTAAGCGAACAAGTTACGTTGAGTAACATAAACCAACAACTTTTCTCGATGTTATCATTCAAAAGGAAATTAATATTACACTGCATTCAAATGTCTCAAAGTAGTTAAAAAGCATTCTAGTATCTACAACGTTGAGATCGTTTATTCCGTGTGCTGGTAAAAGCAACAACCGTTTCAACATATGCTGTATAAATGCCATCTCATGACACTAAACAAACAGGAGAATCAGATCGTCGCGAACGAGAGCAATCAAACAGCTAAAACGTACTCTAATCAAACCCAAAATATCAAAGATACGCAGAAAATGATCGAACTCATTCCTCTCATTAAAAGCCAACCAGAAAACCGACGTACAGAAGGAGCGTGTCTCCTGACCAGGGGCATTGAGGGGAATGCATTCTCTCTGCCATTACCGTCATTATAGTCAGGTGACATTGTGACACATGCACGACAGAAACGAAACGCGTCACGTAACCGGCCGATGGTAGAACGTAAGGATGCTCGCCGCCGGGAAAAGGGGGGGGGGGGTAGCCTCGTAGAAGGGAAACGGTAGAGTGGGAGACAAGTCTTTATCTGGCGTCAGTGCAGAAGGATCATACTTGAAGAATCACCTCATAAATCCACCGAGGACATCCAATACAACACAACTTCGATCAAATCCGACAGCTACACAGAAAGTCACCAAAATTATCCCCTATCATCCCTCTCATTCAAAGATTACCAGGGAACCTGCGTGTGGATCGCACCTGAAGATCATCTCATTCATCCAGCGTGGATATTATAGCAGCTGAAGGCAGCTTCCATCAGGATTTCGCGGAAAGACAAGAGATTGAAGAGAAAGGGTGATAGCAAGACAACGTTGGGCCTCTTAGGAGCAATTAGTCAAGGCCAAGCGGAGGAACGGCATTTTTCGGAATTTAGAATTTAGAATCCATTATGAATGGATTCTATCTATCGAAATGGATTTCTATATAAGTGGATAACCTTCCAAGGTCGGAGAATTGAGTGGGAGAAAATGGCGTGCGGATCAAAGAGGGAAAAGGGTGAAAGACTATGCGATGCATAAGCGAAACAGTATTGGCCTGATTATCGAGAGCAACATCATTTCTGTCTTCCAGGCGGCACCGAGACAGACGCGGTACAGGCGATCCTGGCCAGATACCTTCAGAGGCGTCTTCAGGGTTCGCAGCTGTCGACCCCGCCGCCGCCAGCGGTCCTCTTCAGTAACAACAACCAGGCCAGAATAAGACAAGCCCAGCAAAGGACGCCCAGCAATGCCTTGCCCAGAATCACCAGCCAAAAAGAGAGGCGGGACGACGCAGAGGATTACGATGATTACGAGGACGACCTTGAAGGCTACGAGGACAGCGAGAGGAGCAGGACCAGATTCGATCTGTTTGCCGGTAATGTCACCAGTGTGGTTCACCTTCTCTCTGCCCGATGGCTTTTACTACGTAGACAGGAATTATACTTTTGCTTTCCTTCACTCTGGGCCTTGACATTCGCTGTTGCTTCCCCGATGTTGATGTTATAGCAGAAACGAGTCAGAAGAATTTCATAAAATCACTCTAATTAGTAATATGCTGTGAGTTTTCGATTCATTTTCAGTTTTCACCATGAACCATTCTTTCAGCGGAATATTATCATCCAAAGTATAGGTTTATACATATGTAATTTATTGTTCCAAAGAAAAATGGTATCGGTTAAAGAACAATACTCTCAAATATTAGGGATACAATCATTGTGATACGTATCCTTGATACCTTGGTAAGGACCATAGATGACAATAGTTAAAATAATGTGTATACGTATAGTTAAGATAAACTATTACGAAATACATTATTTTATAACCAACAATGTGCAAATAATGTAGTAGTACATAAAATCAGTAATATAAAATGATAGCTGGTAAACAAACATTGATACCAGTGTATCAGTAAAGTAATACTAATCTAGTAACGAAATCGTTATTATATAATTTCGACCATTCTATGTATACGTGACACATTGCTGACTTAAATCACGCCAGACACTATACAATTTCGATGATATTTACTTGTTATATTCATAATAGTTACAATACCCAATACAATAGTACCAAATAATGGAACACGAGTGCTCGGATTCATAGAGCAGTCACCTAACTACAGTGCTACATATACCAATTGCTTTAGATTGAACTGTCTGTATGTGAAACACGTGTAATCGAGAATTCAAATGTTATCGCTTCGGATAATGGAGGTCGTACTAAATCGTCGATTGAGTAAGCAAACATGCTTCCAATTGTATCATGATTGATCTCATTTTACTCAGAAAAATGTTATAAATACGTTGCCAATAGTTTTACAAAATGATAATCAAAACCATCTGTGTACACCCCTGCTTCTCCCACCAACCTCTCTTTCATACAGCGCGCACGTTCGTTGCGTACGCTGATGTCTCGTGTCTTCGTTGCCCCATTGATCCGCGCTAGCTGGAAGGGGACAGAGGGCGCTACGGTGTGGACGGTTTTGCCTCAATTGAGACAAAATTGCCCATCCCTGCTCTATAGTAACGGCGTATACTGGTGGGAGACAGTGGGCGCTATGGTGGGGAGAGTTTTGTCTCAATTGAGACAAAAATGCCCATGCCTGCTGTATGATGTCGCGACACGTACAGGGTGTTTCATCTAAAACAGGACACCTAAATATCTCCTCTACCTCTGAAAATACAATAAATGTTTCTAACGGAATCTAAACGATTTCAAAAGACGAACCGGATGAAAGAATCGTTTTTTATAAATTGTAATTTTTTAATCGTTTTTTCATGGTCACTCTTGTTTCTTTACATATATACACACATTTTTCGATGTTGTATATTATAGCAAACATTATTGTGCATTCATCCATGCTTAATAGCACGACCTTGAAATGACCGGTAACTCTAAAATTTGCTAATTAATGCAGAACTTACTTTCAGCGACATTTCAGATTTCAACAGTAACAGAAATTCGACCATGAACTTGAACTTGCAAATAAACACATTGTATCATTCCTCTGTGCACATAGAGAGTGAGAGAGATATGTATTTAACCCCTTAGCTTACAATGACGCCTCAGAGGCGTCGTAAGGTTATCGGACCAAACATGAATAAGACGCTTCAGAGGCGTCGCAAGGTTATCGGCCCAAACACGGATAAGACGCTTCAGAGGTGTCGCAAGAGTATCGGCCCAAAGTTAATTGTACCGCGCACGTGTATATACAAATCATAGGAAGTTTGCGATTTGTACAGTTTCGAACGCTGAGCAAAGTTGTTTGTGTCCCCGGGCGCGACCGACCTTGTTGTCGTTTTTGGACCGCACATTTGGAAATTCGCTCGTAAGGGAAGGGGTTAAGAGTTTGCTCACTGCTAGATTTCTTAGTGTATCGACAAGCGATCCATAATGCATTATTCAGAACAGGAGAAAATTCAAATGGTTTTAATTTACGGTGAAGCTTGAGAGTGTTTAAGAGAATCAATACGAATTTACAAAGACAGATTTCCAGAACGTTCTTGTCCATCACGTTCTGCATACTCAAGTATTGTTTAAACATTTTGTGAGACTGGTAGTGTCAACAGAAACATTCGTGTGTGAGACGTAAGACTGTTACTCATGAAGCAAATGAGAACAATATCATCGCTAAAGAACAATATCACCCGATCTCATCCCACTTGATTTTTTCTTATGGGAAACAATAAAGGGTACGGTTTATCAAGAGCAGCCCACGACATGAAAGAGCTGTACAATCAGTCGTTTTTCGCCTCACGAAATGTATCACAACGGATGGAAATCATTTCGAACATTTATTGCAGTAATAAATGTGATTATTTACAAGTTCAAGTTCATGGTCGAATGTCTGTTACCGTTGAAATCTGAAATGTCGCTGAAAGTAAGTTCTGCATTAATTAGCAAATTTTAGAGTTCACGGTCATTTCAAGATCGTGCTATTAAACCTGGATGAATGCACAAGAATGTTTGCTATAACATACAACAACAAAAAATGTGTGTATATATGTAAAAAAACAAGAGTGACCTTGAAAAAACGATTAAAACATTACAATTTATAAAAAACGATTCTTCCATCTAATTCGTCTTTTGAAACCATTTAGATTACGTTATAAACATTTTTTGTATTTTCAGAGGTAGAGGAGATATTTAGGTGTCCTGTTTTAGACGAAACACCCTGTATACAGTGAGACGGCAAATTTTTTCGTCAGCGTGCACATTTCAATGTAAAGTGAACGCCCGCCTATACGCACCTATCGTTTCAGGAGACGGAAGTCTGTTAAGCGCTTATAGGCGCCAGCAGTACCACGGAACCAAATTTCAAAAATCCCTCTATCCGCTAAAACTGTATAGCGAGGCATTAATGATATACCTACTGAATCAACTGTGGTTAGAAATTCGACCTGATTGAGAGCTATACATGTAGTCAGATTCGGCACTTTTCAATGGCAAATGGAATATGCAGCATTATCCTATCACGAATCGGTTCTAAAGGAAGGGAGCGAGAACAGTCGCCGGTCAGGGCGAAATTGCCCACCTGCAGGGTGTAACGCGATAACAAGGGTGTAGGGGAGCGTGCATTGACGTCACGCGATGCCGCACGCTTCTGTTCCGGGGCAGAACCATTCCGGAGCAGAACCGTGTTGAATCGTTCGACGCTAAACACGGTCGCCGTACTGGCTGCACGCTTCGGATCCCGCATGTCGTTTCAACGCAGGCAATGCGTTCTCCCGTCACAAATGCCGCTCTCAGCCCGCTCGTTCACGGCTACCTGTGCATTTCTCCGTCGAACAAGACGGATTTATGTCGCTCCGCTCCATCCGAGCAGCGCGGATCTCGATCGTCTCTCATAATCGTGCCACCTTTCTCGACGACGTTCCCTCCTTTGATGCGAACAGGACCGAAGGAGCCAGGTCACCGACCACGGACTCGCCGACTGACAGAAAGACAAAAACAGTTGCGCGTCAGACTTATTCGATTAACGCGACGCGCCGCGACGGTAGCGCACAGTGGGACGAAACAACTTGACGGCCATCAAAAATCGATTTTCGTAATAATGTCTAATAGAAAAAACTTCTTGCTACTTAATAGAGAATTCATTGTATTATAATATGGTAAACTCCATCCTCCAATAGTTACTTCCGTTTTCTTGTGACCGATGCTTAAAGTCAGCAGAAAATCACAGCTGTCACCAAGAGGTCTTATGATTCCATAACTTTAATTCATGGTTCTGAGAAGTCTTACTTTGAAAAATATAGTTTTAATTAGTTACATAGAGTTTCTTATATGCATATCGATCGTATTAGGTACATAAATCGGGATATAATGTTAATAACTTATTTAATGATAATGTTTAAGCTAAAAAAGTTGAACTCTTGCCGTTGTGAAACGAAAAGAATTGACTCCTAAATCGTGCTACTATTTAAGAAAATATAGCCGTTGAAGTAAAGCAGGCATGTCCAGAAGTAGCTCTCTTGGAGGCAAATTCGAGGGAGCCGCCTATTTCTCCCGCCCGCGCGACTCGCTCCCCGTGGCGGCCGTAGTAGTCCAAGCTTCTCAGACCCGTGCCTACCGTGGATCCTAGAGTCGCCCCAAAGCGCCACACGCGGTACACATTGCAAGCGGTAGGCACGAGTCTGAGGAGCTCGTAGGACTATGATCGCCACAGGGAGCGAGACGCGCGGGCGGGAGAAGTAGGCGTCTTCCTCGAATTTGCCTCCAAGTGAGCTACTTCTCTACATGCCTGAAGTAAAGTATCGCTATCTGATGTCTGATATTTGTATCTCGCTCGCACTTCATGTTTCTTATTCTCGCCACTACTCGACGGCAGAGAAACAAAATCCTGGAAATATTCTATTTCTGTGCGTTTCTGACTGTATCACCAATCATCCGTTATTGGCTGACGCATTAATAGGGTCTTATTTTGTAATATATCATGTTCTCGTTCTCACAATTTGCACATTGCCATATAACATGGTTCAGGTATTGGAAAATGAATATTTGATAATAAAGTGAATATCTGGATATTCGGTCCTTTAATAATATTAAAATTAACGGAACATAGTGGCTTTAATGTAATTATTAATATCTTAAAAATTCATTAATGCTGTAGTGCACACTGTACGTCGTAGGGCTGTGCAAGTACTCGACTAATGCGATCTGGGCTTAGCTCGGCTCCATTGACCCAGCCGAGTCGAGTACTCGCACGAAGCGTGCTGCTCGCACCGAAGCGAACGCTCGCATGCAGAGATTGACTCGAAATAAATTCGGGCGTTATCAAGCATTATAATATATTGAGAATGCTAAATGTGTGGGATGTTTTATTATATATTTTGATAATAAAATGGATATAATGTTGAGTAACGTAAATTTAGAATTTGTATAACCCATACTGAAAATAGTTGTACAATAACAACTATTTCCTAGATTACGTGGTTTATTTCAATGAGAAGTAGAAATACTTGTAGAAGGTTGTATGAAAACGCAAAAAGAAATCGACTGACGCATAAGAAGGCCATAGGCATTGAAAAATGTAAATGTAAAACATCTTTCAATTTTTGCCATATTAAATCATTTATGGCTCGTAGCAACCTTAATCGATTTCTTCGATTTATCTATGTGTACATATAATTGATTTAGATCAGTGTTTCCCAACCTTTTTTGTACCATGCCCCCACTTAAGCCTTAATAAATAAATAAATAAATTCTAAGGCTGCACACAATAAAACTTTGGTGCAACAACTATCACGCAAAAATAACAAATTGTGACTATATTTAGAAACATGAATGAAAAATCAATTTGGAATATAACATGTTTTTGGTTGCAGCAACATTTCTGGTGTCTGTTAGGCGATATATTTAAATGTTGGCAGATTTTCGTAGGGCCAATGTAGTATTATCGTCGTATGTTTCAAGTTATTTAACTGACAATAACATCTGTAGGCCAAACGTTGGATATTCGTTGATAAATTGACATAATTTTTCGTCGTAGGCCCTACGTTGGGTATCTGTAGGCAACATCACTAACCATATCCCAACTAACTCCCACCCGATGGCTACCGTTGACCAACCATAAATGCTTCTAGGAATGTAATACTGAAACAAGTTGCATACAGAAATTAATGGAGAAAAAAATTTTTTAACGTATTAAAGTTTCCACTCAATTTTTACGTAATGTTTTAACGAGTCAAGTTATTGAATTTAAATATCATTTTTTAATCAAACCTCACTGAAGATTACCACGAGTTCTACCGCGGTAGATCTTCTGCTACATCGTTGAATAAAAACTTTGCAAGCGTTTCAAGATGAATGAAAATTGCTGCTTTCATTTTGTCTCCCTTTCAAATTCTTCGGGAACTCCACAAAAACCATGCAAACTCTTACGTTGAAACTTTACCTTCTGCTTTAACTCCAGCTTTGCTTAACTGGGGAAGTTGACTAAAAATAGCAGATTGTCTTGAAGTTGTCTACAAAAACTTTACATGCATGAAATATTATTATGAGGGTAATCTTTTTCACATTAATAACGCATCGTAATTATCAGAATATGTCTGCGCAAAATCAAATAATAAGTGGTATTTTTATTAAAGCAATCACTTAATAAATGAAAGCTGAATTCATAAGTTAAAAATTTATAATACTTGCTATAAAATAGCCATGATAATGACTATTGCGCACTATTTCGTACATGAAATTAACACTAATCATAGTGCAGCAATTCCTGTTATTCATCAATCAAGATATCCTTCAATATGGAAATTCCCGTTTTTCATCAATCACAATCCAACGACCAACAATGGTTATATTAATACGAAAATAATAGTAATGTATCAGCCATCATATTTACTTCTAGTCATCAATAGCAGTAGAAATAGTCGATAAAGATCAGACAAGCGAATAAAGTATTTTCACCTAGCCATATGTATACTATTATACAGGGTGTCCCACGTAACTGGAACAGGCTGCACTTCCTAAACAGCTGGGAATAGAGTAAGATGTTATAAGTCAAAGTTAAATGGTATAAGACGGTGCATAATATGCAACTAATTTTATGCACTTTTATTCATCGGTGCATCAGAAAAATGCAACTGCACTATTTTTTTAAAATGGAAACCCATATTTCTGACTGCTCCAATCGATGCAGTTTCTTGTGCTCTACATAAAAGTACTAACATACTTATGCCCTAAACTTATTCGTTAGGAAGTTATCGTAGCTAAAAGTTACAAACATTGTACAGGAGCATCATGTGGGTACTCCAAAAACACCTGCTGGCAGACTAAAATCAGAAATCTAAAACCATATTAGCTACAATAACTTCCTAACGAATAAGTTTAGGCCATAAAATACTAAGTACTTTATACTATAGTAACTTTAAGTACGACCATAAAGAATTAATAATATTTATTCTTCAACCAAATAGCTTTCACATACTTCTAACATTTTTCTAATTGAAATGACTTCAAACACCACACAATTTCGGTAATATTTACTTTGTTTATTCAGATAATAAAACAGTTACCTAACTATTATAAATAAATGTTATCAATACCATTGATTATAAACCTAACTATGTTAGATTAAATCTTTATTCATTTTTACAATGAATCCTGCTGTATATGGATCGCTATATATTGGACTATCTACAGTGAAGGCCAGCTAAATAAGTACACCCTTTAAAAGCGAATAACTTTTTAAAAATTGGTCTAAACGACAATCCTTTTTTTTAAATATCAGTAGGATTAGTTTATTAGACAATGTGTGAACAAACATTTCTTAAAACAGCTATTGAAATTACAATCTATTAAAAAAGTGATGGTCATGATTTTTGACTTTCTCATCTGTATCTATAATGAAAATTTAAAACATGCCTTCTGTAGATTTAAGTGAGTTATACGCACGTACAAAGTTTCATCGAAAACGGATGGTGCATAAAAAAGCCATAGGTATTAAAAGATGTAAAAATCTTGGAATTTCGGACTTAAATCGCATTTCTTCACAATTTTTGCCATTTCGTCTATGGCTCGTAGCAACCTTAACCGATTACATTGAAACTTTGTGTATGTATATAATGAACACTTAGCCGACCGCACGCGCCACAGAGACCTGTACAGTTTCCACCGCGCTCGGGAAAGCCAAACTGCGCTGTCCACCGCGCATTTTTCTGAAGTAGCACGGACTGAAATTCGCTATTTGAAATCAAAAACGTCCGAAAATTATTCATGTGATCAATTATATCTTACGGTAATAATTTCGTTCAACGATTTCACATATTGCTTATACAAAATTCGAAATTAAAAGTTTATAATAATTATTTTTTAATGGTTATTCAAAAAGTATAGGTAATAATTAACTAGTAAAATAATTTTGTGGCTGGTAGAGGCACCTTCGGAAATCCCGAACATAAAGAGCCGTAATAATGGGCAATAAAAGACTTCAAAAATTGGTGCGTTTTATTATATGTTGTACTCTATAGAAATAAGAAGCTCTATAGAGAAAGAAGCGTTCCTCAGGTCAAAATGGGAGATCTGCCCGATCGGTCGGCTGTGTTAACTTAGAATTACAAAAGGCATGTCTTAACTTTTCGCTATAGGCACAGATAAAAAAGTGAAAAAACACGACCTTCACATTTTTCTTCACAACTCCGACCAATAATATTTTAAAAAATAAAACTCGTCATTTGGACCGATTTTAAAAAAGTTATACGTTTTTAAAGGGTGTAGTTAAGTAGATGGACACCACTGTACTCGTGATGTATAGTGGAGAATTCAGATGTTATAGGCTCGGATAATCGAGGTTCTACTGAATCGTGAATTGAACAAGCGGATATGCGTTTGGTCTCATTTTAACAAGAAAAGGTCACAAATATGTTACCAAAATTTCCACAAAAGAAAATTAAAAATAAAAAAGTTTTGTTACTGAATTAATAACGTTTGATTGATACAACATCTAATCCGGTATCATGTTACACTTCTCAACGATCGAGATTCTGACCAGTGACACACGTTTCTCTCACATACGTCGAGGCATTACTGTATTTCTTTGAGTAAAATCATTTCCGTTTAATGCGCAACACGGATTCAGTGGCACATTTTATCGCAGAACATCGATTACAAACTGAACAGAATCCAATCAACGGAGTGCATCGAAGGCAATTTTTCACGACAGTGAGAATTACAAGTACGAGGAGACGAGTTAACGCATACAGAGAGATGTAATCAGTATCAAACGAGATTGTATTTTTTTTTTTTAATGGAATATCATTATTCGCGAGTAGCACATTTCTCTCTATGTCCACCGTTGCTCCGTATTTGAGCTTTTTCTGTTCCCGCTCGGCAATTTAAACACCGTCAATTCGATATTCCAGCCGTACCCTGTCGTGGTTTTAATTGAGCGCAAGGGATTTCGATATTCGTCCGACGCAATATGCAATCAAGCGACCTATCCAATCAAATCCTCGTATACCATCGACCGCGGCAGCGCAGATGCAACGACAGCCGACTTGTTGATAAGTTTTATTTGTTGTTCGATGCCCGCCGTCTCTCTCCTTTAATCGGCCTCTGTCTTTTCACCGGTCCCGATTCGACATTCATCCAATTAAATGTTCGTGGACTGTTTCCCTCGTAAACTATTGACCGGCGATTCTTCTTCCAGCTTTATTGCACCCGATCCCGGCTAAGTTGTTTAGCTGCGTCCGGACCGTTGACACGCTGCGCTGCTGTGGTTTTGATACTAAACTTGCGTTGACATCGTTTCATTCAACTCATTGATTCTGTTCATATTGTCAATCAAATCAATTAACCCCTTACTGTTCAAATTTCTTCGCCGTTACAATATGATTAGAACATCTTCGTTTTCAAGAATTTCATAAAATAAAAACGATAACACTTTTTATATTGGGCCCTCGGATTTGGATTTTTTTGGGGGGAAATTAGTACAATTAGTTTATTATATGATGTGGGATAAAAATTTTGGAAAAACTGCAACTGGTCAAAATTGTAGAGAAAAATACGGTAATTATATAGAAAAGGTCTGCGTACTCCGATTTTGATGAAATTTTAATATCTTATGGAGCAACACATTCTGAACAACTTTTTCCTTTTTCAATATAGGGGGGTCGCTTTTAGTTGTCGAGATATTTGCAAAAACTATCGGTAATGTTAATTTCATAACGGAAACCTTCTTTTTAGAAACACTGGGTGCGTGTGAAACACTGGGTAGGCGTGTGTGGTATTGTCGCTTCTCATCTCCACAGCGTGTTTACAAACAAAAAATAAACAGATGCTGCCCGAAAATCCAGGAAATGTCTTTGAAAATTGAAAGCTCAGCCTATCAGAAGAAACAAGCAGAATTAACTCCTGTAGATAACTCTGATCATACATAGATAGGCTGAGCTTCCAATTTTCAAAGACATTTCCTAGTTTTTCGGGCCGCATCTGTTTATTTTTTGTTTGGAAACACGTTGTGGAGATGAGAAGAGACAATACCACACACACCCACCCAGTGTTTCTAAAAAGAAGGTTTTCGTTATGAAATTAACATTACCAATAGTTTTTTGCAAATATCTCGAAAACTAAAAGCGACCCCTCTATATTGGAAAAGGAAAAAGTTGTTCAAAATGTCGATATCTATAATATATTAAAATTTCATCAAAATCGGAGTACGCAGACCTTTTCTATATAATTACCAAAAATACTAGAAGTTGTGTTTTACTATTGTTTTACTATATTGAAAACTTAAAAAATACGTTTTGTAGATCTGTGAGAATTATACATATTTTGAAAATTTCATCGAAATCTGTTGATGCAGGAAAAAAACAACTGGTTTAAACGAAAGATGTGAGAATCCTTGGATTTATTGTAGTTGGAGGCCAAAAATCGCGTAAACGCAATTTTTATCGTTTTTAAATGATTGTAGCCCATTGTAACGCTGACCGATTTTTATGAAATTTTCAGAATATAAATAATAGGCACAAATTAAGTGACTTGTCTCTCCAGGGAAGTCTTACCTAAATGAAAATAATATAGAATGAGTTAAAATAGCTTGGACTTTTTGAGATGTTAGAAGGATTAGTTCATTAACTGATGTATGCAACAATTTTCAATGAAATTACATTTTATCGGATTCACGAAGAAAATATTAAAGGTAATTTTCTACAACTTTTTATACGTGTAATGAAAATTGAACACATACATTTTCTAGATTTATCTCGGCCCTTCTACATGTGAAACATTTTATTAGGATCCACGAGTTGTGAGTACAAAAATCGTTGTTATAATAGGACTGTGAATTTTATACATTGATGATGAACACGAACCAAATGGAAAACTGAAAAGACATTAGAAAAATTTAAGGATATTGTTACATTATTTTCAACCTTTTCAGATACTTAAAAAAAAGACACTCATTTTATTTAGGTTTCTTAAAATTAACTTGGACAATTGTTATTTTGTGCAGAGATCCGCAGTCTAGTGATGATAAACTTTGTCTTCTCTATTCTAGTACTATTACATAAGTTGTTGATTTTGTGGGACTTTTAGGGGCATTGATGTGGCAGTCAATCGGTTAAAAGGTTCCGTAACTCTTTGTATCCGTAGTAATAGCACGATACATTGATTATAAAAGACGCAGAGCTGGGAGATTATCATTTCGCAGATTAAATCGCGCTGCTCTGCTTACATTTTGCCATTATGTCCCGCTTCCGTTCGCTGAGGATATACACCTATCGAATGTGTTTGCCATATTTCGTTCTCTATCGTCCAGAAAGTTTTCTTTGGCCCGCGGCAACTTGGAAATTAACAGATATGCAGGTGTGTTTGCACAGCTTTAAGCGGAGAAAAGTTTCGGAGAAAACTGCAGAAGAAGCTCTAACTCTGAACGGCCGTTTAACCTATTCCCTCGAAGAATGATAAGAACAACCCTCTGACTCCACGAAAACTATATCTTTGTCTATTAACATGAATAGACTTCGGATGTTTAGACACTGATTTTTGTACACTAATTTAAAATAGTGAGGAAGAAAACGTTCTGAATATAATCTCTAGATATCTCTAAATAACCTTGAAATTAGAAAGATCGTCCATTACGATTTCATGCGATTTAATAATTTTAACTTTATTTAATAATTTGAAAGTATAGAAACAAGAAGTTTAATATTTAAAAGGTTTAAATTCTTATTGGACTTTCTTATTGTTATTAAGAAAGAAATATCTGTTTACAAATTCTCATGCAATTTGAGAATTTTTAAGACTTATTAAATTACTCGGATAATTTTACTGTTAATCTGACACGTTTTATTATAAGAACTTGAAAAATGTATGATTCAAACTAACTTTTACTTTTATAATATATTTTAGAATACAACATGTATCATCAATTTAATGAAAGTGTTTTTAAAAACTGAGAGACCTATACGTTTAACAAAATGTTTATTTTCATAATAAGAACTTGAATCATCTATACATATTTAGTCTTGATAATTTAGGTTTATTTCCTATTATAATTATCAGCTATACTAACAGCCACTAGATTGTCACAATGGCAGCGTTTGATTAGCCACGTTGTTATACAATCATGTTCATACAAGTTAATAACTTTTCAATACCTAATCAATAATCTTGATTATTATTTAGCAATTATAAAATGCTTCATACCTAAGGTATTTTTAAAAATGTTCTATTCTATCACTCAACAATATTACTATCTGATCCTTTGGGTGCTTGTTATCATTTCGTGGAGATTGCATGTTTATAAAATGACATTATACTTTTTAATATGCGAGAGTTAATGCGTCGGATAATGGGGCGCGAAATTGATGTCCGTAGCGCATTTTGCATGACTAAATGCATAACTTGTTAGCCGCTGCTGTCATCGACGGAACTTCATTTAGACTGACGCCTCGGACAGACACGTTTTCATTTTAACATTTCATTCCGGATAACGATGCTTCGCGTTCTCTTAATATATTTTGAGGAAATCGTATTTGAAATCACCGTTTTTACTGGATAAATGCGTAACAATAACTTGCACAAATAATAACGAGGAATCCACTCACGTTTTATTAGCATCAATCTTTCGCCCAGATCTTCTTTAGATCAGGAAGTAAATGTTTTCTGAAATTTTAGAAACATTGTCATATAAATTTTTACAGTTTTATAACAAAAACCGAAATTTTTGATAATATATTTCCTCAGTAACAATTTTTAGATTTTTACATTTTTGCGTAAATTAAAATATAACATACGAAACTCTTCTAACGATAAGAAAATGAGATGACATAAAATAAATAATAGTGACCTTTTACAGTCCTACGTCAAACGAGTCCCAACATTTATAAATTGTCATTTTAAGTAGGCAAAAAATTTGTTCATTTATAATAGGTACACAACATACATACATTCACCCATTTCCAATATAATTAGTAAAATAATTTTATAAAATTAAGGAATTATCTTTTGAAGTAAATTTAAAAAAAAATTGGTGTGTGCTTAGACCACACGGCTGAATGTGTATACCACTCGGATATACTAAAATACACTGGAATATACTACAATATACTGGAATATACTAGAATATACTGGAATATACTAGAATATACTGGAATATACTAGAATATACTGGAATATACTAGAATATACTGGAATATACTAGAATATACTAGAATATACTAGAATATACTAGAATATACTAGAATATACTAGAATATACTAGAATATACTCGAATACACTAGAATATACTAGAATATACTAGAATATACTAGAATATACTAGAATATACTGGAATATACTGGAATATACTAGAATATACTAGAATATAGTAGAATATATTAGAATATACTAGAATATACTGGAATATACTTGAATATACTTGAATATACTAGAATATAATAGAATATACTAGAATGTACTGGAATATACTCGAATATACTCGAATATACTAGAATATACTAGATTATTGAAACTTCTTTCTTTAATTTTTTTTCGAATTTTTATTAACACTTTATGACATTTAATTTTTTATGATTCTATTATTGAAACAATTGGCCTGTGATTGCTAAAATATGATATAAATATTCTTGATCCAATTTTGTCTAAATGTCTTGCAAATACTGCATGGAGAGTTGTTCCTGATCTTGTCGCTTCATTAGAATTATTTTTCATTTCCAATCTTAATTTACTTCTAAAACATTCTAATAATATTGTCTCGATGCAAAGTTCACGTTGAAATCTCCACTTAGTATCATCGGAATTTTATCATAGTCTTTATTAAGCAATGCTGAACCCTCAACGTATATGCTAACTCCTACCGCGTCGAGGACTTAGGCCTACCGCGTCGAGGTTTTACTAAATCGTTTCATCGTTTCATCGTTTCATCGTTTCATCGGTTTTACGCCTACCGCGTCGAGGTTTTGCTAAAGCGTTTTATCGTTTCATCGTTCTACCCTTTCATCGCCAGATTGGTTTTACTCCTACCGCGTCGAGGTTTTACGCCTACGGCGTCGAGGTTTTGCGCCTAACGCGCCTAAAGAAGTTTC
Organism: Sphecodes monilicornis; assembly: GCA_913789915.3. Taxonomy (NCBI): domain Eukaryota; kingdom Metazoa; phylum Arthropoda; class Insecta; order Hymenoptera; family Halictidae; genus Sphecodes; species Sphecodes monilicornis. The sequence goes on from OU565285.1 coordinate 19,687,139, forward strand.
ACTTCAAAATACGCGTAAAATTGTAGAAGTAATTATAGAATTAAAACACCAGATAGAAACTGTATATTTTCAGTTAATTCTTCAAGGGTGTTTTTAAATACGCGAATGCGAATCAAAACACGTCAAACTACGCAAAATTTTGAAGTTCCAGATTTTCCTGTTGCTTCGTAGACTTACAATATAGATCTCCGTGAATGTAACACTTGTTTACGATATTGCGGGAGAATTCCAGTAGCCGGTTCGATCACGTTCGGTTTGCAATGCGTAACATGTACGCTAAAAGCGACCTAATCGCGTAAAACAGTGATGAAATCGCGAACAGACCCGATATCCGCTCATCACCTGTCAACTGGCTGGCGTACCATATCATTTCGTCGTTTCCTCGACACTTGACAGGAATTAATAATTGTCCATCCACGCGTATAATGCGCGCTGCTGCGCATTCATATTCGGTCCTGATGAATAATGCCCCGATTCTCCGTTATTCCTCGCTCACAAGCAATGCAATCACTCGATGAGTAATCGTAAAGTATGCCTAAAATATGCTAGTCGATAGTTTAATTAATAGTCTCGTGAAAAATATTTCGCTCCATGTGTCGGAACCGCTGGATCATTTCAAATGTCCGTATGGATTACCAGTAAATGTTTTCACCCGCTACATCGACTCGTAGGAAAAAGTAGGACGCATTAAGAACGATAACTCCCTGGAAATTAATAACTCAAATCGGCGAAGGCGTTGGGTTCGACCCGTTGGGATCGATTTGTCGATTTCAATGGAACGTGCCTTTTGTTGCGAGAGCTGTCATAATTTCGGTGTACGATTTTTCGATGAGATTTTCACAACGATCTAAAGCAACAAACGTGAGAAACGGGAATCGTATTTATTACTAGACTGCTGACTATATGCATTCATAATAAAAATGTTTAGATATAATTGTAAAACAATGAAATCATCAGAAGATCCTAAAAATAGCGTTTTTATTTATCTATGTAGATTATGTACATATTATGTACAGAGTGGGGCAATAACTATTAGCACCTCAGATATCTTCGAAACTATAAGTTTCACAGAAATATTTGCTGAAATAAAATTGCACAGTACGAACGGGGCCATCCGGTGGCGATAATAGTTTTTTTGCAGGTGGAGGTACTTCGGACATTTGAAGGTCACCTCCATTTTTTTAAATGGATCGGTATGTTTTTGCTTTCGTATCATGATAGAGGATCTTAAAATGAGTTCAACGACCTATTACATAAGGTCATTGAAAGTCATAGTTCACTTTTACGAACGCTTAAACTACCGGTTTGCCTAAGTTTATCACACACATTTTTAAATGTTTGACGCGAAGGCTGAGACCGATGTGGATATCGTTCAGCATACAAGTTTTTCGCCCTTACAGAATTTTGTTGGCATTCGCCATAAATAAGAAGCATATCGACTTGCTCTTCAAACGGATACATCGTGCCGGATTGACCGATTTATCGATACTAATCTTATCCTGTTTATCTTATCCTGCAAATTTATTAAAGTGTCCTTCAAGCAGTATGTATTCTCAGTGAAGTAAACGGTAAGCATTACGCCATCCTCTCCTGTTTACAATACATATGTTTCATTTACTACCAGAACCGTAAGTATTATCGCTTTTCTCTACTTTCTATGACCTTCAATGACCTTATATAATAGGTCGTTGAACTCGTTTTAAGATCCTTTATCATGATACGGAAGCAAAAACATACCGATCCATTTTAAAAAATGGAGGTGACATTCAAATGTCCGAAGTACCTCCACCTGCAAAAAAACTATTATCACCACCGGATGGTGGCCCCCTTCGTACTGTGCAATTTTATTTCAGCAAATATTTCTGTGATACTTATAGTTTCGAAGATATCTGAGGTGCTAATAGTTATTGCCCCACCCTGTATAAAATACATGTAGGTTATAGTACAATTATAAATATAATGCTTCCAACAGATACGTACTAATTAGTGTCCTTGAACTATTGCTTTTTGTGGTTGTTAATTAATATTGAAGTGGATAAGGTGGTATAAATTCTTAGAAGAAATATATGCATTGGCGTACGTGGTGATCGCCACCACAATATATTGAACAATTTTTTATGTAGGATATAAATCGCGACTTTTAGTTACAAAATAGCGTTTGAATCCTTATATTGCGTGCATTGATCATTTAAAGTCAGTGAATCGCAATGCTTCGCCCGGCGAACGCCCTAATTTGTTTGCACTTTTCATAAATTTTCCATCTTATGCGAGTCAAAAAATCATGCTGTTACAATTCCATAGGACCTTTAGAGAGACACCCTAACAATATTTTAGGTGCCGCAGCTATCCAGATTTTGGCCATTTTTTATCATCCTCCGTTCTATTTAACTGCCGTTTGTTGTAAATGAGGTAGCATATTTTCATTCTACATAACATCCGGTGTTTAATTTTTAATTTTACAATTATTGAACTGATAGAAATGCCTCCACCGGATTACGATTAAATACATTTCTTTATTCAAGCACATATTATAATAAAAATTACACAAAATCTAAATAAGTGAGAACAACGTGGCAATACTTTCGTTCGTTGTTAATCATTTCTAATTTCATTAACCGTTGTTAATGTTGCTACAATGTGATAAGCAACCAGTAATCATTATAAATGAATCGATAGAGAACATTCTACTTATTTCTACAAATAATGAATTATACTTCTTGCGCTAAATTTCAATAGGATATTAGTACAAGATGTCATCCATTTATTTGATATTGATTATATTGTATACAAAGATGGCCGTAAAAGTTTTGCCATTATGGTCATATTTTTAGTTGTATTAGAGCAATCTGGATAAAATCAGTTATGTTTGGTCTGAAATGGAAACCTCCTGTCACCATAATTGTCTTTATGTACGCAATTTTTTAAACAATCGTAGTCAATGCATGGACATCAAGATTTTACATTTTCAAGAATAAATTTCAAAAACTGCGCACTGTATTTGGAAATATATTAAAGGTGGAAGTGATAGTATAGAATAATACTTGTATTACTATTTTTATGGTTATTTCATATAAATATGACGTCCCGTTAGTTTGTTATATAACATTCTTGCTACCAGTATCGCAAATGTATGAAGACCACGACTTCATCTATCGTATAAAAAAGTCAAATTACATTTGTGCATTTCGTTTTTTAAAATTATAACACGTAGCAAAATATTCGGAGAATTTACAGCTTTTCTGTGGCAATTTCTTGTTTCACAGTTTACGAGAGAATGCACTGCATTTGATAGAATATTGGAACTAGGAAGGTTGTTAATAATCCTTTAAGTCCTAATAATCCCAAATCCTTTTTCATAAAAGAAATCCAAATTGCCCGAAGGATTCAGATTGTCTTAAGCGATACTATCACTCATTAACTACTTATTTACAAAATTTCCAGTTACAATTTCCTCTATTTGTCGAACTGTTGCCAGTCGAACGTTTCGAGAGCGAGATACGTTGTCCATTAACTTACTGACACCCATGGCTGGCTCCAGCTTGGCTGCTGAACCGGTAAATGTTTATTCAAAGTTTAATACGGTAAACGTTCTGCAACTGGAACCCATCGGCTGTATTTTGCCTTCCTTCGGGAAACACCCAGTTCCGAAATTTCTATTTAACCGAACGTACGAGTCGCGAATACCGGCACGCGCAGTTCAAGCGAAATAACTCCTGCCGACGTTATCCTGACACGTCGTGTCGGAGATTAATAACGCTGACTGGTGGCAGGGGAACGTAAACTTGCCGAATCAATGATCGGGATGTAGTTTACCCGCAAACTCTATTGCCGGGCCTGAACATTTCGCGCGTCTTGTCCCGATAAATAGTCTCTGGCGGGTTTCATACGAGCCGATGTAATGTGTCATTCGGCCTCCATGTTGCATGGGCATGAACATTGCACGCTTTCATCAGGAAGTTCGCGAATAAGAACGCCAAACTCGAAATTTCTATTCCCCAATACCTCACGAGGCAGGGCTGGGGCACGGAGGGGGCACAGAGGGGGGTCTCGAGAACAAGCAAACCGACGCCGAACGAATTTCACTTCGCTCCATTTCCCCCTTTCTCTTTTTCACCTCTTTGGGTTCCTCGTTCTACCGCGTTCTAAGGATAGTGGGACAGTTTCAACATTTTTTCAACCTTGAAATTTTTCGTCGTTTCAAAAAGTTCGTTTCGTTCTCGAGTTCCCCCGGGCAGCTACGGAATTTGTAATCTCGCGGATTTTCTTCTTTGGCGACCATTTTTGGTAATAATGTTATTCCTTGACGGAGTTGACGAGTTTCGACAAGTTGAAATTAGAGGGTTCGGGAATTTTTTGATATTTTCGCTTGTACACGAAGATTTACTTGAGTGCGTAATTTTGGGGATTGAACAATTTGTGAAAACGAGGAAATTTTTCAACGCTTTGTTAGAATTGAATGAAATGCAACCAGTGATGACAGTGTTACAATAAACCTGTTGCACGAGCTGTGCATTATATTATACTATCTGTTTGTATGATTGTATAAAATATAATTTATCATTAACACTGTAATTGTCGAACCAAAAGCGTCGGAATTTCCATGGAATCAAAGTAGTCTATTTTATGAAATAAAAGTTGGAAGGTTCAGTATCCTATTCTTTCAGCACTAGCATTTTGTAGATCATAGCAAACTTTGTTACACTGAATATATTAGTGTAAGCATTTATTTTTATTACCATATATCAGTGAAGCGGCAGTCAGCGTGTTAAAGAAGAAGTACAATCTATGTTATATACGTTGTTTTATAGGATGTTATTTTATGTCTATTGAGTCCCTTGATAAGAACCATAGGTTATACATATCTAACTATTAGAGTAACCGTAGATTATACAGGTTGTTCATTTGAAAACTTTCCAGCCGAATATCTCGAAAAATATGAAAGATATTAAAAAAGTGTAAAACACCTGTTCAAGGATTTCGAGGTGGAAAGAGGGGAGCAATATCAGTTTTTTATTTGGGTGGCGTTTTCAAGGTCATTTGAAGGTCAACTTTGTTTTTTCAAATAGAAACCTATATTTTTTATCATGGGACCTTATTGTACGTAAAAAGGCCAGCAATTTTCGTAGAATACTTTTTTTTTATCTGCGCACTGGTTTCGGTTATATATACATATAGTAGCTTCATTTAAAGCTCAATAATACGACCGAATAAAACCGCATATCAAGTTTTAAGGAATTATTATAAACGAGAGGTCTCAACCTTCAAATGTATGGTATACTTAATCCACGAAAAAATTTCTCAATGTTTTTAAAAACTTCAATTTGTTGTACTTTCGAGAAACGGACGTGTGTTCAGATGTCTTCATATGTCATTACTAGACTGCCATTCTATGCATTTATGATAAAAATGGGTTAATGTAATTTAAAACAGTAAAGACATTAGAAGAACTTAGATATGCTATTTTATTATTTTTAAAATATTAAACGTATTAAAAAAGGAAATAACTTTCTATTTCACTCCAGTTTGTCGTAATTCAGGTAGAAAGTTTTTATTTTGCATAAAGATCCGCAATCTAGTCATAACAAAATGAACAATGGATTGTGAACGTGAAGGCTTCAGTTATACGACGAATAAAAATTTGCTAAATAAAAATGATTGTAACAGCTTCGAAAATCTGAAACAAAGTGTTGAATTACATTTTAGATGCGTGCCTAGAAATACAAAAAGATTTAATTAGTTCTGATACGATTTGTTTGAAAACAGTTTATTGTTTGTATTCGGTTTTCGCTGTTAAATCTACTGCTTCGCATGCACCGTATTTTCCTTTACACGGTACATTTTTTGCATGGTTTTTTCGCGATCCTATCTACCTTGTGAAAACAGAATTGGATGTATTTTTAGCCATCCGTACACGAGAACCAACCTTCCGTCACCACTTAATGCAATGCAGCAATTTAATGCAACAGATATCTTTTCTCTTCACTTTTTTTAGACCGTTGAGTCAATTAACGAAGCGTATTTCGTGGCGCTGTGTTCCCTTTATAACGATTATTTTAAGTCTACTGTGTTTTTAGTGGTTAGGAAAATGGAGCCAATTCGTGAAATTGGCCGCAATAAGAACGGTGTAGTTTCATTTGAGAGAAATTTAAACAACGTAGATTAAACTTCTGTTTAGGACAGATGTCGTATAAAATGTAAAAGTGCGCGAAGCATTGAAATAACAAATTTATATTTATTAATTTGTTTTATAAAGTAGTTTTATGTCAGTTTTAAAAGGTGCTATCAACTTTCTGGCACAGGGATCTTCGAAAGGAAAAGATAAGAATTGGACTTTTTATTTTTTACATAAATGTATAAATGTATCATTGTGAAATAAACGGCTTCATAAGTATATAAATGACATTTTAAGTAAATTCTTTCTTTTTGCTGCCTACTAAACATTTTATTTTGTTATCAGCACGTTTAATGGATGCATTATATAATTGCTGCAAATTTGTATATTTTATATTTATCATTATTTTGTAGCCCTTTTAGTATATTTGCAATTAAGTTTTCTAATATACATTTTGGCTGGAAAATATAACATATTTGTTCTATTGTTTTCCAAAGTAATTGTTTGTTAGTCCTGGAACTTAAAGGAATATATTCACCAAAAATTTCCCAGAGAATATCAATAGGATAATGATCTGGGGATTATGATGGTCACCCGAGTTTTCAAATTATTTTCTTTGGCAAAATAATTGGATACCACCTTTGAAGTGAGTTCGGGATCGTTGTCTTGATGAAAGATAAACGGCCCCAATCAGTTGCATTCATCTTATTCATCTGCGTAGTTAAGGATATATATATATATATATATATATATATATATATATATAATAGATAAAATCAATGTATTCACAGAAATGAAGAGATATATCGACAAATGTGTACAGTATTTAATCGATAAAAGTCGCGGTAAATATTTACATTAGGGGCTTCCTCACCGATTTTGATGACGTTGAAATATGTTGTCAAGGTCATCATTCTGAACAACTTTTTCCTATACATGTTACCGCCGCTCAGCTTTAGTTTCCAAGATATTCGCAAAAAAGTTTCAACATCTCGAAAAGTGATCGGAGTAGGTCTGCGTTAGATTTGAAATTGTGGCCACCGATAACGCGGCCACGGTCACAACTTAAAACGACTTCAATCAATTAAGACCCACTGTCTTTGTCTTGTCTGTTTATGTTTACTAACTGAAACGTGAAATGAATCGTGTCGAACACGAACTCATTTCATTGTCAGCTGTGTTAGCATACAGAGTATTAAGCATGCAACTATACGAATTCTTGGATATCTGAAACAATCAAGAAAATATATAATAACCCAGTATATAAATATATAAATATATAAATATATAAATATATAAATAATATATAAATAACCCAAACCTAACCCAGACCTAACCCAGACCTACTCCCATCACTTTTTGAGATGTTGAAACTTTTTTGCGAATATCTCGGAAACTAAAGCTGAGCGGTGGTAACATGTGTAGAAAAAGTTGTTCAGAATGATGACCTTGACAACATATTTCAACGTCATCACAATCGGTGAGGAAGCCCCTAATGTAAATAATTACCAAAGTCGCAACCACGGGTCCGGTCGGCGACACTTTGTGTTCAAGTATACTATTCTTCGACTTGTGCCGAACGTAGAAAAGGACAGCGAAGCTCGAGAGGCCTCGGTCGCCGAGAAGTGTAACATAATACGGGTCGAGTATATCGGTGAGACCACGACTAATCCAATGACAAAACTTTTTTATTTCTTTTTATTTTTTTATGGAACTTTCACCAACATATTCATGGCATTTTTTTGTTTTGCGACATTTCTTGTTCAGAATTTGGCGACACTTATCGATTAAATATTTTAATAGTTTTCGATACAATTGGAATGCAATAGACTATAGGCTTATTCTACCAACATTTGAAAAAGCCGAAGTAACTAATACTTGTGCTTTCAATTGTCCGCTACTGTGTTTGACAAGAACGCAGGGGAAGACCATCATTTTTTAAAAAACAGAAGGATTGTCATTGTTTGTATCAATGTCATAGCAAAATTCTAAACCGCATATTACAATGACATTTGAATGATTATTATTATTTATTTACTGCTTTACACCAAATAAGGAAATTTGAATGATATTCAACTTTCAATTTCTTAAAATCATTCAAGAAGCTTCGGTCCTATGTCGTGCAATTGATGGGAACAATTCTTATGTCGCTAAAAAATCCGCAGTCTGCTTACAACTCTAACTACAGTGAAATTTCGATAATTGTCCCAAATACCTGACCCATAATTGTCTCTGAACTATCCCCACTATCGCGGGGTATACACCGTGAGTGGCCAAAAGGTCTCGGTCGGCGAGGAGTGTAACATAATACGGGTCGGGTACGTCGGTGTGAGACCAGAAGACCACTACTAATCCAATAATAAAACATTTTTATTTTTCATTATTTTTTTATGGGACTTTCGTGGCATTTTTCTAATGAAAATGATACCAAATATAATATAATTTTGATAATATTTACTTGTGTAATAAACGATGAAAGTTGCGGACGCAAAGAAAGACAGCGTATGGAAAAGAAAGAGACGCGGATAATGGCGGCCTCCGCGCAAGCACCGTTTAAAAACCTTCGACTCTTTGCGTCCGAAATTTTCATCGTTCATTACACAAGTAAATATTATCAGAATTATATCATATTTGGTATCATTTTCATTAGATAAATGCCACGAATATGTTGGTGAAAGTCCCATAAAAATGTAATGAAAAATAAAGAAGTTTTGTTATTGGATTATTAGTGGTCTCACACCGTTATACTCGATCCGTATTACGTTACATTTATCGGCGACCGAGACCTTTCGAGCTTCGTTGACCGTCTGTACCTTCACCAGAGGTCGAAAAATCGTATCTTCTGCACGATAATTGTCCCTGGCCGGACCCGTGTTGTGGACAATTGTCAAGAATTCACTGTATAACAGTTATGGTCTAATATATTCCAACTGATGGACTCGAGCAGCTGCTCTATTGTCTCCCAACGCCTCGTATTCTCGCGAGTCTCGCGTGCGGCGCGTGTCGAATGAAAATATACACGTGTACCATTCGGAAAGTTCAGTGTCACCGTTCCTGTCTCCGCTAAGTAATTCATGGAAACAAGCCCAATTGCTCGAACGAAGATGACGCGGGGCGGTGTTCGCAGCGATCGGTGAATGAGAATACAATAACGCGTTCGAGGTCGAGCGCCTCGGTTATTGCGAAACTTAAATTACGTCTGAGGCTAAGTCTGCTCGCCGAGGAAGCGGATAATGATTCGATTACTCATTGCTGACTGACGCGCATCCCCGACGCACCCCCGCGTCGTGAAAACAGCAGGGGGTGAGAGGGGGGGTGGAAGCCCTCCAACGAGGCTCTTCTCGACCCGAAGCTATTTCGAACTTTTAATCAGTTTATACGATTTCGCGAAATTGAAGTTTCGTTCGTTACTATAAACGCTAATTAACCCGGTTCGCCAGCGACGATTCATTGTGTATAGGTGAATGCGCGGGCTGCCATGGACCCAGGGGCGAGGAGAGAGAGAGAGAGAGAGAGAGAGAGAGAGAAAGGGAAAGAGAGGACCGACATCCGAGAGTGGAGCTTTTGGCCGCAATCGCGAAATTTAAACGCCTCCGGTTTAATTAGGGTTACACAGTTTTGCCCGTCGGAATTAGCGCGGCCGGGAACAAAAGGCGCGCGAGCGCAACTAACGCGAAAGGTCGAGGGTCCCCTTATTAAAATTACAACACTTCGAATTACTAAGAACGTAGTGTTACGGGGATGAGCGCCATCACACTGTCAGCCACGCGTTACGGTATTGTTCGAACTGCGGGGACGACTTTTACTGACACTTTGATGGCAACCATTTATCTCCGCTTTTTCGCGTTACGTTTCGCCGGCAAATTGCCCCGTGGGTATTCCGAAATTTACTAGGTTCAGGTTGTACGCTTTATGTGATGTTCATGGTTTGTTGCACTGCTCGAGAAACTTTGCCATATTTTATGTATCTCTACAAACAATAAGTGGTAACTAGTCTGTGGATCTTTATATGAATCGTTTTGTTTCATTGGCGAATTGACTCGCGTTTCTTTCAGAATATACCAGGATCAGATGGATCTTTAAACTTTTGAAATTTTATTATTTTTAATGCATTTCAGTAATCAATATTTGATTACTTAGTCGTGGACTATTTCGATTATATCTTTTCGAGAATAGTCATTTCTATATTTGATTTTATGAAAACCAAAACAAAGGATAAATTTCATCTTGTAGACGAAAAGATTTTTTGTGGTAGCAATTAAATAAAAACATCATTAAGCCTTGCAAGGAGGATATTTTTAACAATTTTACAGTAGCCTAGGCTAGATACGTTCAAATCCTTACACATTCATTTTTTTACATAATTTTAAACCTAATTCTTTACGATCAACATTTTTATTATCAGATCTAATACAAGTGGCTAATGATTTGAATTGGCTACTAGAAAATTAGACTTTAGATGGAACGTTTGCACGAGGGTTAATTTTTATATCTTTATACCTGTTATTGGTTAATTCATAATTTATTGATTACTAAACTCTGGATCTTTATACGATTTTACAAGAGAATATACCGCATTTAACAGAATACTGTACCTATGAATGCGGTTGTTAAAATAAATGTCGATAGCGTGCATATTAAAATTATTAATAAAAGAAATAAATTTTCACTTAGCCCCTGTATCACGCAATCGATATTAACACAATCGATAATCAAAAGTTTGATTCTGCGTAATGATCCGCAGTCTGGTGACCAGATTCGTAATAAGATTCGTAATAAGATTAAAGTTCCTACAGTTTAGGAGGTATAGCCTGTTCCAGTTGCGTGGGACACTTTGTATGCAACGGAATATTTGCAGAATTGTCACGAAGTGGAAAGAAATAGAGATGATTTGTTTAAGAATGTTATTGACAATTATTACACTAATCGATATGATTAAAGGTACTTTGTATTTTTGTAACTCGATAGATGAATCAAATTTTTGATTATCGATTGTATTAATATCGATTGCGTGATACAGGAGCTAAGTAAAAACTTATTTCTTTTATTAATAATTTTAATATGCACGCTATCGACATTTATTTTAGCAACCGCATTCATAGTTCCAGTATTCTGTTAAATGCGGTATATTCTCTCGTAAAATCGCATAAAGATCCACAGTTTACTAAACGGTTGGAAATAGAAGCAACTGTGATAGATCAAAGTTAAATGGTATAAGTCCTTAACGAATCAGTTTAAGGCACAAGCATGTTAATACTTTTGTGTAGAGGACAAAAAGGTTTCCATTTAAAAAGACAAGATGCTGTTGCATTATTTGTATTTTATGCACCGTTCATTATCATTTAACTCTGATCTGTTTCTTCTATTTCCAACCGTTTAGGAGGTAAAACTGTTCTATTTGCGTGGGACACTCTTTCTATGTATACCCAATAAAATGCTGCTAAAAAGACCCGTTAACAAAACGCAAGAAAACAGAATCCGTGTTAACAATCCAGAGATTCTCGGAAGTTTAAAAAGACAATAAGCACGGTATCCCCGTGCAAACCGACCGAGTAAACAAGAACAGAACAAACGTTAAAAACACCGGGAACAAAGCTCGCCTTTATCGGACCGCAACGATTGTTCAATCCAGTGTTTTTCTGTATCGGTAATCCGGGGATGATTTATAGGAACCAGTGTTCCGAGTTCCGCGGTTACCTTCGATTTTCCGAGCAGCAGATGGCAAAACCGGGAGAACATGGGAAGCGAGATCTGCGCTTAATTACGCTTCTTGCCCTATGTAGTCCAAGCTGTGTACTTTCGCCGTAGTAATATAATTCGACTGTTATGCAGTCTTTGTTGGGGATGTCGTTTGCCGAGATGAAGGGGGCAGCTTGTGCACGCTTCCGCCGCGATAATCCCTGGGCCCTCTATGCGGCGTATAACATATAGGGAGAGTGTTGCCGAGTAGTCCCCAGAAGTTGCATTTGCATTCACTTCTCGGGCCAACCCTTCTCAACCTTTGCCAGAACTCTTCTCTTGATTGGCTACTTCACACCAGTGGGATAACGAAGGGGAAGATTATACTGCTGGGCGAATTAGCGAATGCTCGAATGATAATCAAGTGCCCTGAAAAGGATCGCGTGAGTTTCGTGACATGGAGCTGCTCGAATGCTATATGCGAAGTCTAATTGCCATGGAATTCCTTTGAGAATGCAATCATTCAGATTTTGCAGGTTCTGCACTTACACAGACCCAATACACCTTTTCTGCAAATTAAATTCATCCTTGCACAGACCTAAATTCACCTTTCTGCAAATCAAATTCATCCTTACACAGAGCAAATTCACCCTTTCGTTAACCGAATTCACCCTTTTGCAAATCAAATTCACCTGGCGGGTTACTCGACAGTGAAATAACATAATGCTATCTTGTCGTGGTTTTATTACTTTGTTGATGTATTTTCTGAGTGAGGTGTTATAAAACGAAACTAAAGTCACAATTTCATCGTTTCTGACTTTTATCTCGGTTCAACTTGTAAAATCAGTATTAGGTTGTTGTACATAATATGTCCGATTTTTAACGGCAACGTTAACTGGACGCAACTTTATTTCTAAATAAACTTATCGGTGGAAATAAGCACTATTAAAATGAACGTACTGTATATTATACAATGCATTTCAAGTTTCAAAATTGTATTATGGTAGAAATTGAATTTCTTGGTCATTCACGTTTTTCATCTATAAGATTGTCATATCATTTTATCAATTTGTATACCATCAAGAAATAGTACGTTGATTAATCACAACATTTTGAATAAAAATCACATAATGCTATCGGCAATGTGATTCTCTTCCACACATTTAAAAAGAATGCACGACAATCGCATGCATTGACGTTGAAATGAAATTGATTTAAAATTAGATGTCGAAACTAAAATTGAAGAAACAGTAACCCCGCGATCTAAGTCCAACGGAACATTGCAATCTATGTCCCTTGGCCTACTCCTTCCACTGTGGGGTATCCCCGGAAGGGCCGTGAAGCTCGAGCTGCCTCGGTTACCGAGCAGTGTAAACATGCCGTGTAATCTGATCCTGGGTCGAGTATATCATTGTGAATCACTACTAATCCAATTACAAAACTTCTGTATTTTTTATTATTTTTTATGGAACTTTCACCAACGTATTCGTAGCATTTTTCTAATGAAAATGACACCAAATATGCTATAATTCCGATGACATTTACTTGTGTAATGAACGATTGAAGTTTTTTATTTGCATTACATTGTACGGACACGCGGTCCTTTGAACTGTGCCGGCAGCCGGGACTCTTGTCGTCCCTTTCTTTCCTATACGCTGTCTTTCTTTACGTCCAAAACTTTTATCGTTTATTACACAAGTAAATATCATCGGAATTATATCATATTTGATAACATTTTCATTAGAAAAATGCCACGAATATATTGGTAAAATTTCATTAAAAATAAGTAAAAACTAAAGAAGTTTTATTATTGCAATAGTATTGTCTCTCCGATACGCTATTTTTTGTTCCTCCTTGCATGCTGTCCTTTTCTACGTTCGGCGCAGTCGACGCGGTCACAAAAGAATAGTGTCCGTTCACGATCTAAGTCCCGGCAGAGAACCGAGAAAGGACATAGATCAGGGGGTTACTGTAGTATGTTAGGAATCACCTATGTACCTCAAAGTGATATAATAATAAATATGTCTTCATCAAAACGCTATATAACATTTGCCTTTTACAATTGGACATTGCAACAATCTAAAGAACGGTCTGTACAGTCTACGTAACATAGAAATCGTCGTCAAATCATCCATTCTCAACCTTTGCCAGAAATGCTTTCTTAATTGGCTACTTGACACCACTGGAATAACTAAAGGGAGATTATAATTAGACGAATTATGACGAATATGAGTATGCAAAATTTCAAACAGTGTGAATATTAAATAAATTTGAGACTAACGGAAGAATGAAATTCCAATTCGTCTCTCGTTTCTTACAATTAATGTAAACAACTTTTATTTTGCATAAAAGTCTCATATTTTACATATCTCTTTATTTTACATAAAATTACGCTGTCTAATTATAATATTGGACGAATTAGCGAATGCTCGGATGATAATATAATCAATACTATGTATAATTACAACCACGAATCACTAAACACATTGTTAATACTTGGAGCATTGATGATATTGAAATTATTCTAACTTTGCGAAGAAAAAGTCGCACAGTAACCAATCCAGGCACCTTTCAAAGCATTTCATTTGAACAATCGTCTACTTTCAGAATCCCTTCCTAGTTTTTGTATCAGAATACCTCCTTTGTTTTTTCTGTAATATCTATGCATCATGCAGCAGAGAGAGGAGGAGCACAGATTTTCTTCCTTGAAAATATTACAATTTCAATTATCTCTACGAGGATAGACAAATTTTTTTCATGCTTGATTCTACCATGTATTTGAAGATTGGAACTTCTATTTTAAAATGACCCTTCAAAAGTTGCTGAATTGATTTTTTAGCCATTTTATGGAATAATTTTATAAAATATGCGGTAAATCCTAGGTTGACCATGTGGTAGTTGCAGGGTAAAATATCAATTTTGATGCAGTTATAATAGTTTAAATATTAACCATTTTTCTAGGGTTGTATTTCTAAAGATATGTTTGGTACACTCGCATTTTTTTGCAATGCTATTATTATTTGTTAATAATAAGAAAATTGTCGCTAATGGGATTGTGGTTTTATAAAGCACAAGCATAAAATGACTTTGTAGCTCAATTGATAGAATCCATTATTTAGAATTTCATTGCATTAAAAGCGAGATAAAAGCGTTTTTCATTTATTTCACGGAGTTTCGCAGTGTAGCGTATTCTAGAAAATTCATAAAATCCAGAGGTTGGACCTGGAATATGAATTAAAGTATAAAATTGAAATTTCAGATGATCTCTGTATTAAATAGACTGCAGATGTTCATGCATTTCGTGTCGATTTCATTAAAGTTAAAACTCCTTGCTGTGGAATGAATTCTCGTGCGGCTCTCCATTTAAAAAATTTCTATCTAGAGATTGAAGTGCTGTAATCATTTAATAGTAAAGTACAACCTTTTAAATTTATTATTACAACAAATACAGAATAAGCCGAAAACAGTGGTTCAGCAATATGTATCTTCTTATATTTTTAACACTAGATTTACGGAGCATTAATTGTACATTGCTTTATAAAAATAACAAGAATGTATTTCTATAGATTTTCAACAATTTTGATTGTAATATGTGCTCAAGGAAATGGATCTATTGAATAATTCTTCACGCTCTCAATGATCATAAATTGAAAAAGTTCCTGGAAATGTTGTGTAAATCTAGTGATGAAATGTAACTAAAATTTGTTAACAGATCACAAGAAATTCTTCTATCAACAATTGGAAACCAAGTTTCCTAGTCGTTTCCAAGTCAAATTTGCATTACAACGTTTAGGACACTGAACAATGGTGTCATACGAACGACCTCGAAACTTCATTTCGTATTCCAGTTTCTTTATTTTTCCCTTAACTATGAGAAGAAAATAGCACGCGCCATTGAAGGCGAATTCATGCCGAGAGTGTAGATTAAATTGAACGAAAATTTGGATTACCCACCTCGAAGCGATGATCTTAAAATCTCGTTACATTTTAAGGATTCAACGGTCATTATGGAAAAGCTCGCGTCCAAGGTTTCAGTTTCGGCTGAACAGAAAACTTGACAAAAAAGGGGGAACCGTCGACGGAAATGTTTCGGGTTAACGAATTAATTTTATACCGTCGCGAGACACTACAAAAATTTCTGTCTCTGATGAAAGAACGCTCTCCGGAATTACTTTATCTCCCATGGATTTCACTGTTTCGCCCCGCACGCATTCACGAAAAAGTATTTTCGTTTTGCGGAAGAGTGCAACTCCAAACTTTTTCTCGCGTGGCTGAGTAACATTCCCGTTTCTCTCTCGAGGAACCAAACTATGGAAATTCCGTTCCGCAACGTACTTTGCGTTTATTTAGGGTAAGAACAGTTCCTTCGTATATTCCGCCCGCCTTTCTTAATCTCGAATAACTCTGAACTCCCATGTTTCCGGTGTGCGCTGGCATCTCACCGTGAAACATCGATATCAAGGTTGATTGTTAATACTTTGAGGGCCAAGAATCAGCCTCGAATATTCCATAAAATTAATATACATTATATAACGAATTAATGATTGTTGAGTTAACACATATGATAGCAAGCAATTTTTCGACCTACTGGAATTTTGCAGATACAGTGTCCGAAATAATGATAGGTTCACTGCGCAAACTACCTTGTTTAGTGTTCTTATTTCTGTCTACGTTGTGCAACGTATCTTCCGGTGTTTGTTATTGTTTCCAATGGGCGTGGTCTATTTCACCGTACCAGCAGTCAGTTGACTTTCGGCAGCGTAGATAGTTAGCCGTGGTTTATTACGAAATGTAATAAAAGTTATCGTGTTAATAGAGAAAAATAATTAGAGGTTCATAGTGATTTATTAAAAAAATACTTTTGATAATTCATAGTTTGAACCAATTTTATGAAAAAGAAAACGAAACTCATTAATGTTTGTATTTCGATATAAATTATATAATCATTTAATGCATTTAGATCATAATGGGTCATGGAAAGCCTTTAGACGATCATGAAAAGGGATTAATCACTGCTTTCAAGGATATGAATATTTCAAACAGAAAAATTGCAGAAAAAATGCATAGATCTTTAAGGATTGTGAACCATTTTGTATAATTAGACGATAAATATGGCTCCAAAATATGATAAGGTTACAGACGAATATCTTCAAAAATATTGATTATACGCAAAAATGTTTCAGATGAAAGTTGTTTATTACCGAGGACATCATGTGGTGGAACTTTCATTTTGGTTAAACTTTCTTTTTGAGGACCAATTTTTGTTAACTTTTTTTATGCAGTCCTATAGATTTCGACGAGACAACACCGAAAATGAAAGTCTTATTGCCAGGAGTTCATCGGTTCTGAAGTTATACGCGTGTAAAGTTGAGCACTTTTAATTAACCCCAAACCAAATTGGACTATACCACTCAGTACTATTTAGCCGATGCGCTGAACACCCAGTCCTACCTCTACCACCCAACCAATATCCAATATGGCGACGCTCTAACCTGTCAAAAATGCTTAAATTGCTCATTTTTACACGCGTATAACTTATAAACCAGTGAATTCCTAACAATAATACTTACATTTTCGTAATGATTGCATCGATATCTACAGGATTGCATAAAAAAGAGTTAAAAAAGAGTTCAAAAAAGTTAAAAATATCGGGTCCTCCAAAAGACATTTCAGCCTTCATTTTTCCCGGTGGACACTCCAAGGTGAGGTGAAGGTCAACTTTCTTTTTTTAAATAGAATGATTTGTACTAATAGCGAGTTTCTTATAACGCGGTATGAATTAACATTTTGACTGCCACAGCAGCAACTGCGAAAGTTAAATGAAATCAAAATAATGTATTAAACAAAATGAAAATTTAAAAGATAAAATGCATCATACTGAACAGTCGTTCAATCTCCCTGCATTTTCTAGATCTTAACCAAATTCGGTGCAATGAATAATATTACTGTAAAAATTAATTTTTCAACTTGGACAAACAATTCCGTCACCTATATCTGGGTGATATGGTAGTCAATGTGTTAATCACATTATAGTAGGGTTGAGTGTATTATCACGAAAATTCATTTTCAAATCTGGGCGAAGCATTCTGTTTTCCATTTTTAGGGGACACGGTTTAAAACTGTATAATGGTAACTTGAATCCAGTCCACTACAATCATTGAATCTGAAGACAACTTAAACTTTAATACCTTAATAACAGTAATAAATAAATTAATAATTTAGTACTGCGACCACTGAATTCAAGAGGAAATCAAACTTTAAGCTGTAACGATTATTAAATACTGTACAGTACAGTTTTAATTTTAAGCTATAAAGCAGTCAATTAAGTTAATTACTACAAACATTCCATTCGGAGACAAGTATTACATTATAAACGGTTTTCATTAGTGTAAGAAGAACTACATAATAAATTACTGGAAAGGTAAAATAATGGAGTAAGATTAAAGTGCTCCAAAAGCAACATTTTTCACTATAATTTTAAAAATTGGTCCTGGTCATACAGATGATCGTAACTAATTTATTTCATAGTGTCTCTATATTGCCATTAATAATTCGTTCGTATAATATTGAAGTCTGTTAATTTTTATAATTGGGAAAATACAATAGGTCCAATTAACATTCCTAGATCTTTCATTTGACCACAAAAGAATGAAAAATGTGTAGTTCTAATTTTGAATTCTTTTGGAGCGTGTATAGAAAAATGAGTGAATCTATTATGGCCTCGGTGTACCAATCTCGATAGAAACCGATATTGAAAAGCCGATGAAAAACAAGCCAAAAGGATCTCCTTCAAAAATGTCAAAAGCAGTCGCTTTCACTGCAGAAACCTGTCACGATGGCCATCGAACTGCGTCTCTCTCGGTTGCGAGAAAAAACAACGAGACGATGGAAATCTCGTTTGGTTCTCGACCAAGGAAAACGCGAACGGAGAAAGAAACATTGGACACATACAGCGCGTGACAGTGAAAATACAGTACATCATTACACAATGAAAACGGAGAATACGTTCAATATTCTACAGGCTCCATAAATTATTCAAATGAAAATTACGTTAGAAAATTTATATTTTAAAATACCATTTATAAACGATTGATAACAGCAAATGTAAAGTAAATATATAAAATGTAACAGTTAAGTACCGCTTTCACTTCGGAGCTAAATATGCAGATTGAACGTGATATTTTATCACAGGATTGCAGATTTTGTGCGTTTATAAGAAAAAGGAATAGGTGAAATAGTAAACTGTAGGGACATTTAAAGATTATAAGTATTACTACTATTTTCGACTTATTAACCCTTTGCACTCGGAGCTATTTCAACTCAAAAACCAAACATTTCTTCTGACCTAAAATATTTCCATTGTATATAATTTTTTTAATTTTATGCGTATGAAAATGAAATATAGTACCTCATACAATATTTAAATATTTAATAATTTTTAAATATAGAAAAATTTAATAATGTAAACAATATTTTGAATAATGGTATAGTAATTTGTAGTGCCGCCTCAGAGTCGCCATTCGAGTGCTAAGGGTTAATATTAGCATTTAGTGTCTACCGTCCACTTTAATTTAATTTAATTTAGCGATTTATACTCCATAATGTATTGTAAAATGTTATACTAATGTATGCTATATAAACCAAACATGGTTTGCGGCATCAATAAATAAATAAAATAAAATAAATAAATGATTGTTTAATCATACGAAAGAATACATTTTCATATAGTTTCTGTTCCTTACAATCAACATAGACAGTTTTTATTTTTCATGAAGATTCGCCTAGTCTAGCTGTATTAAAAGTTGTGTACAAATATTCTATTTGTAGTAAAAAAATTATATTTGTTACTAGTACTTTTGTTGTGCTTAACTTTGTTACGGTATTTTCTGAGTGAGATGTTACAAAACGAAGCTGAAATCACAGTTTCATCATTCGTGATGTCTACCTTGTTTCAAGTTGTAGAACCACACCTCAAAATGTCTGGTATATGAAGTAGAACGCTCTGTACATTCTGCGTAACATAGAAATCATCTTCAAGACATTTGCCATATTATGCAACATGCTTACCTGTGCACTTCTGGTGAGTTATCGTAATAGAATCTTGGGTAATCTTCGATCCGCCGAAACTATGAGATTAGACTACAACAAGGAGAAAACTTCCACTGAATTCTTTTCCTGTAAGTTCGTAGACAAAAATAGAACTCTATACACACATTTGTTTAAGTTTCTGGTTACTCGCACTAGATTTGCACAATCGGTGCCGTGTGTTGAGTAAAAAAAATCATAAAAATCCGTAGTCTACATATCGTAACTCGAAAGCTAAATGTACATACCTATATTCTACAAGGTGTAAAGTATTCCCAAGATATTTATTACATCGTGCAATGCTTGTTAAGTTTATTTGTCAAATACAACATTCCACGAGGATTACCTATAAAATTGCCTGAAATCCACAGTCCATTTAGAGTAACTCAAAAATTACATTATTTTACACCGGATAGAGTATTTTCAAGATATTTATCCCATTTGACAATGTGTACATATTTAAATTACGAACGTTCTAGTGGTTGTTAAATTCATTGTTAAGTACTGCATATTACGAGGGTTACTTATAAAATCATAAAAATCTACAGTCCATTTAGAGTAACTAAAAAATGACGTGTACTTATATTCTACATCGTGTAGAGTATTTTCAAGGTGTTTACCACACCATGCAATGTGTGTGTGTTTAAATTAGGAACGTTCTAGAGGACGTGTTCGAACATTTCCGTGTACCTGCGCGGCTCAACCGAGTTATTATACACTTGTCGAGGCAATGTGCCGTGAGTGCTTTCAGAGGACTTCGAACTCTGGTGAATCTGTGCGACGTTGATAAGCACCTGCAGACAAAACGAGCATTATTACGCGATCGTTTCCGACTCCGCAATCCCGGCTGACTGCGATCAAGCCTTCTCCGTTCGAGGATCTACGTGTGCGCTTTCTCGTGCAAATCATCGCTAGAAAGATGGGAATTATCCTCGCCAGAATGGAGTTTCGACTCCGCTCCGTTGCGTTGTGTCTGCTCTTTAATTAATCGTTCGCGATGGCCTCCTTCGAAACTTCCTACCTTCTTCCGGTGAATTAAAGCGCGACGCGCTCGTTCCCGCGACGCGCATATACGTGGCTAATGCGAACGACAAAAGTTTGCAGAAATCATTAATAAAAATTCATCGTCTGAATGTTCGTAAAAATTTACATAACCATCTACAAAATAAAGTTGGATGACCACAAAAATTTAGCACAATGCTGAGTTACGTAGAATGACCGGTCCAGTCAATGAACATAATTCCTATGAAACGAAAAAGTAACATATGAATGATTTAACGCTTGTTCGAACGACGTCTTTCGATATGCTTGTTTGTAATTGTTAGACTACGGATTTTATGCATTTTTGACAAAAGTAAGTACGTGCAATTTAAAACAATGTAAACATTAGAAGAATTTAAAAATATTGTTATATTATTTTCATCCTATTAAATGCATTAAGGAAGAAAAAAAGGTTGCTTCACTCTATGGCGAGTACGACACTAATGTCTAAAATTTTATACTTATTAGAATGCATAGCTATCTTTCGTTGACAATAGTTCTTTTTATATCCAACAGAAAATATTTGCATTTACAAACATCATCTGCCTTTTATTCATCCATAAATCAACGTACAAAGACGATTGCGATGGTAGCTATTTTACTGATAGCTCACAAACTATTGATTTTTATACACAAATTTTGATACTCTATTAAAATTCAGGAAAAACTATCGGATATCCAATTTGCAAAATTGAACGCGACTTTCATCTCCCAATAAAAATGAAAAATAGTAAAAAACGAAATAGTCCATCATGTGATCGCTTAGATAACATGCAATTTTTATTCGAACTGTCGTTTATTCATTCAATAATTTACGAGTAATTTTAAATCGTTTCGTTAACACATCACTTACGAGAAGTCCAATAACATAATTCTCAACGACTGTGCCAAAAAGAACTAAAAATCTTCTTTTAAAAAATAATCCCGAAGGACACGTTTGGATTATGTTTCTGAAAGTGGTCTTTAGGTTCACGACCAAAATTGCCATTGCTGTTGAATAATTTTTTAAAATATTCTCAACTATACATCATAAACGTTTAAAATCTATTAACCTCTTAGGCGCCACGTGTTTAAATACGTTATTGCTTATACTGAGCATACTACGATTTCTTTGCATGTATTCTTTATTTTGTTATCGACTTAAAATATTCGAAAACGTTTGGAAATTAAGAATACGTTTTAGTTTTTACAAAAAATTTTGTATTTACGGCAAGTAATTAATTTGATTTCATGACAAGTATACTCGTCATACACGGCTAAGAAGTTTAATAGCCGCCGGCAAATGATGTGTTAAGACACTCGTCTATTGTAAAGACTATCTTCCTTTCCACAAAATGAAAGTAACACTTGATATTCAAAATGTGAAGTATACTTCAATTAATCATGCGTTATTTACGTGTCTGAACGTGACTAAACCAGATGCCTCGCTGAAGAATCTCGGACCCCCTCTCCCCCTCGCCCCAGGGTCGGTTCTTGTCAGTGCTATCGGAATTTCCAATCGATCGTGAAAGCGGCATTATAAGTCGCAACGTATATTTACGTAAGACGACGGGTTTATCGTAACTGAATGGCTGCGGCCACCGTGTACGTTCAATTCGATGAAATGTATCGTGAAGTGTACCGAGTTTGCTCTGCCAAGGCCGGTCCTCTCCGGAGAAAGTAGCTTCGTGACTAGTACCACGGTAAATAGTCGATAAACTATACCACTACGTCACTTTTGCGGGTAAGCTATTATCCTAATTATGCGCCTTGTCGACACAAATTACAAATACAAATTGTAACTGTGAATCAAATTAAGAAATTCTCGGGTATTACAACATCTAATCGAAGGATTCATGTTTAAAACTCTCAGAAGCCAATCAGTGCACATGCAATTTATTTGAACCATAACAATTTAGTGTTACTTGTTGTGTACTTAACACCTTACTTATCGGCAATTTTCTAATAACATTTTTAAAGTGGAAGATCAACGATCGAGAATTTCTCAATAAATTGGTCAAAATTGATAGCTATTTCATTCATGATTCAACAAGATTTTAGAATCAATATGATGTAATTACTTAGTCAGAAACTACTATTTAATAGGAAATTATCGAGCTTCTTTTATGTACGGATTGGTCATTAAATAACCTATTAATAGTCTTCCGGTAAAACTAATTCTTCAAAAAATTATAAATATAGCTAATCAATATACTGCAGATTTTATACATTTATGAGAAAATTGGATAGGTGAAATTTAAAGCAATAAACAGTTAAAATGTTTTAAAAATACGTATGTATTATTTTGAACTGGACAACATTATTGAAGAAGAAGAAAAGAAATTTCTATTTGACTCTTCCTTCTTGCAATCGATACATCAAATTTTAACTTTGCATAATGCTTCGCAGTCTATTAATCAGCATCGTTTTACAAGTTTTTATTAAAACTTGGTAATATTAGTTAAAACAATGTTTAGAGCCTCTATATTTCGATAAAATGATATCAGTAATCAAAATCGGTCATCTAGATGGAAAAGTATTTTTGATGCCACTACAATTCGCTAAAATGATTTTGAATAACAAAATGGCAGGAACTTGGCTAGTTAAACGCAGTCATTTCTTTTCTTAAACAATATTGTGTCAGCATCGATGGCTTATCGTTTATCGACAGATGTGGTTACGATAATCACCATCGACATTGACATTTTCCGATGTTGTAATTTAAAACTTACGGGAAGACGCATTCCAGAAGGATGTTTGTAATTCATCTTTCAACATTTTTGCATGGATTGATAGTTCAACTCGACCTATCGAAGATTTTCCTGGGAACATGGAGTAATTACGGTCTTATTTCGTTATTTATCTGTGCGAATTAATGGTGAACTTTGACCTACGATTTACCAGCAACCTTCGAGCGGTTGCAATGTTGCTGAACTTTCGAACTCCCCTCAAACTACTTTAGACGTGAAATAAGGATCAAAATCTTTGAGGCTTGTTTGATTCGAAAGGATAACGTCGCGGGATATCATTTATCATTAATGCAACATAATTTCTATAATTCATATCGAATAATTCATCTTCCTAAGATTAGATCGATTCCTTTGCATCCAGTCTCTCTCGAAGTGCGAATTGGAAATCTGGAATTGACACGAAAGTTGATGGACGAGGAAAGAGAATGAGGTTCCGGTCGGTAATAGGTCGATTATTATATTAAATATCGATATTGTCACGCCAGCCAACGAAAACGCCCCGTGACACGAAACGTCAATAATTTTAATTACGAATCGATTGACCTCAATTTCCGAAAACATGGCTCGTCTTCCGTGTCCTGTCGAAACGTCCCATGGTATAAGTACGAAGTAATTACTTTTGACGACCGAACTGTCAAAGTAAATTACAATTTAGAAAAGTCTCGTACTGAAAATGTTATTACTTTTTTCTAAATTTTGTACCACATAACTAGACTTTTCTGTTCTTTATGCAAAATAAACATTCTCTTCATTTGTTTAAAGAAATGGGAACTACTCAGGCATTTCTTTCCTTCGTTAATAATTTTAGGAGGACAGAAATTTCAATCCTTTTCATTTCTCCACTGCTTCAAATCGCAGTTTATTCAAAACAAGATATAATACAACAACAATTTCATTTTTAATGATTCGATACAACGTAGAAATAAATTGGCGAAGTGAATGTAATTTGTTTGCTCAAACGATATTTATTAACATCAGATACTAACTTTTGAAACAGAATTTTCCAGACAAGAATTAACACGAGTCAAAAATTAATACAAAATTATTTGCATACAAATTACAAATAATGACTTTTAATTGACAAAAATTGATAGAACTTTTCAAAACGAATGTATACTACAACCTTTCGTTTTTTGAAAATAATCGATTTAGGAAAACGTGCATCACTGCATAGAAGAATCATATTTCCTCCAAAATCGAATGTCAATCGTGATCCAATTTAATCCACAACATACAAACGTCCCAATGTCTATTACAAAACGCAAAGATTTCAAAAAACTTGTCCCCGTTAAAAGACTGCCGACATGTTAACAACATTCACCGCCTGTGTATATTATAAATATGAAAAATCTGAAACTCATCCGAGGTTTTAAACATTGAACAGACAAAAACCAACGAAACACGTACGGGCACGAATTTCTTTGACACGCGTAACGAGCGAGTCAAGTACTATATTGAGAGCGGAATGCAAAGCCGGCGCATTGACATTTCCAGCGTTTGCGATGCCCTGACCAAACACTGGTTATGACTCGCGAAAACACTCGGCCATAGCCAGTCGTTGACACGAAATCGTGATTACGAGATTCGGTTTGGCGGCGAACCACGCGTGCATTCCCGGTCGAGCACCGGCAACGATTTTGTCACACTTCAATTATTCCGCTCGATTTCGTTATTTATCCTGTTTTTTTTTGCTCCCGTAGATCGGCGTTCGATCAACTCTCGTGTACACCCTGCACAGCGGAAATCGCCATTTTCTTGGACAACATAAAAATATTTCATGAAAATTCTTCGTCATCGTTCGATGCAACCCATAAAATAATGTAGCTATGCAGGCTCACGTTGATCGTCTTCAATTACGATGCGTTTATGATGGGGCTCTGCTAAATAACCAAAACGAAGTGCAAAAATACATTCTATTATTTTACATCGAAATTATTTAAATTGAGACAGCGAGCGAAGCAACACTTACTACAGTACATAGTGCACACTTAACAATAACCGTATCGATCACAAGATGTGATTGTTGTACGTTGTTTTATAAAAATGACAAGACTAAATTTATTTCGATGGACGAGCAATTTTTATCACAATATGTGCTTGAATGAAGAAATTTATTTAGTAATTCCTAGTGGAAGCATATTTGCATAACAAAATAAAAAATGTGAAACCGGTCATTTGACCAATCGTGGTACGGTGAGTGTCAAGCTATTACGCACTTAAGTGTCCGCCACTATGGCTTCAAATTCCGAAACATGGGTCTTCGGGCTTTCAGCGAGCCGATTGGAACTTGATACAGGGCTGGTGACATTTTATTTGAAATTAGGTAACAGATAATCATTTGAAACAATGAATTATATGAAATATTGTACTTGATTATTTTGATTTGACAAATAATATTAAAGAAGTATTCCAATTTTGTATTTTATTCAAATGAATTATTTTTAAATTATTTTTGATTCCTAGTACCTGGCTCCAATACAATCTCCAACCATTTTATATAAAATGTTGAATTGAACTAATTGATTAACCGATTTTTGTAACAGTAACTTTATCTGACAATGAGTTATAAGTAGACTGCGGATGTTTATGAAATTTGGAAGTTTTGTAAATAAATTTTAAGAAAATGGATTCAAATAAAATCTTATTTTCTGTGGTAATGGCCTTTGCAGATCTGAAATAAATAAAAATCGTATTGAAGTCTGTCAAATTTTATATTCAAGCATTTTTGGAAAATTTTCAGAGACCATAAATGCATAAAGATCCGCAGCCTAGTTATAAATGTGAGGTATAATAGAGAAATGTGTATTTTAGACGCAGTTTACAATACTGTTAAAATAGAATTAAACATTATTTGAAATTTTAATTGAAACGGTATTTAAACAAATAAAAAACAAAATGAAAACTTATTTCAAATAAATTCCATATAACGAAATAATTGAAAAGAAAATTATTTGTCTGTTCAAATAAAATAACACGTGATTATTTCAATTAACATATAACCAAAACAAATATTATCTTGACTAATATTTTTCAAATCGTTTATTTGAATAATGCCCAAGTCTGACTTCTTGCGTGCCAGATAACGGTACCTCACTCACACACATCCGCTCTGTCCTTCCTATAATTGAATTCACAGTAGCCAGCGCCCTACTTAAGTGTCCGTCTTCGGTCCCGACTGCGGACGCTTAATTGTGCACTACTGTAGATCAGGGAGTTCCAACGAATTCCCCTTCGACAACTGCAAGGTCCCCACCATCGAACCTCTTCCCACTACTATATACAGCCGTGGAGTTAGTGATCGCTGCGTGCGCTGCTCGGCTCTCGTGGTGGGAGCTTTCCACTACTATACATTATAACAGCGTTGTCCATCGTAGGGGCCCCTCACGCGCCTGCTTCCCCTTACTACTGTCAGTTTACGCAGGCGCAATGTGTTCTCACCCCGCCGATCAAGAAACCGAGTAACCGACCCGCGTGTCATAAAACAATCGACGTGAGCATATTGGTTATTGGTTCGCCACGTCACGGCGCTATGGAGACGGCGAACGGTGGTTGGGACGGCGTTCAGCTCCCGAAGCAGTGATGGTATATGATTTCGGTTTTCTCACGCATGCGCGACGATTTTAGCGTCAGTAAAGTACAAAGTTGGGCTAAAATGGGGTACCTTGGTCACCCCGCATAGTTTCGCAAATTTTTTTTCGATTTTCAAATATGAATTGACAAGTAGCTCCTTCTCCAATACTAGTTGCCATTATGAAATCGAATATATTAACATTAACTTACCAAAATTTCGAAGTACGGTCGACTCGTCATGTCGTCTTGCACTCTTCTTTCCGGTTTCCCGCCAATGACAATTCTCCCCTACTTTCCCCACAAACATAAGACGTACGGCACGTTCCTGCATTTAGTCGCGCATGCGCGAAAAAACCCGAGACCATATACCATCACTGTCCCGGAGTCGAGTTTGGACATCGCTGCATTATAACGATGAAGTCTAAGAGTGGGGGAAGAACCTAAGCGGGGAAGGTGCCTCGAATAGCTCCGGAGCTACTTGTTGGAACTGTCTACTGTAGATGACCAGCTTTTATCGTCGTACAGCGAAACGCTTATTTTCTTGGCTGATTAACAAGAAAATTGAGACCAACAAAAAGATATCTAATTTCTAATTTAAATGAACAAACTATATATGATTCTCCACTATCGTCAGACACAGCTCCGAAGCAATGTAGGTTGTTCTGAAAACATTTTTCAATAAAATGAAAAACGGCGAAGGCATTTGGCGTGACCAGTTATTTTCCTTGCCCGTTCTACCGTGCGTCGGGTTACCAGAAAACTGGTCGGCCCTCGGACGACTTTCATTCCCGATTTAAAACGGGCAACGATTGAAATTTCTACGGTGTCACTCGCCACGGCCGATCGAGTTAGACAACCTTGAATCGGTGAGCGTGTGCAGTCCCGGGTCACCGTTTAGATTGGTACACTTCGTCCTTGTCAGGATTGTACCGGGATCTCGCGAATCCTTCGCAGGAATTTCTCTTGCTGTCGAATCTGAGCGAAAGGAGAGAGGGGCACGTGCATCGGCCGACGTGCCGTTTTATACGACGCGATCCCTCCGGTAATAGATTCGCCATGCAAAAATAAAGTGCTGTTGCTGAATAATTTATTATCACGTGATGCCACACCTTGGACGGACCACCTCTCTACAGTTGCTGTATGTTTTCCTACACCCTGTCGAAGGGTTTTACAAATTAGAATGATCAATTTTATTACAAGGAACAATTGAGTTAGGAGATGGAAGGACGAATGTTACTACGAAATCGGTCTTTTGTATCCAATCTACAAATCTTTTTGGTGAAGCTTTTACCACTAGACAGTGACGCTAGAAGTCAGTGACTAAAGGGAGAAGTGAAATGGACAGTGATAAAAATCATTCTTCCAAAAACTTTTATGTTTACATATATCAGTATGAACAACAAAATTTAGATTTTTACAAGGTGATACAGGAATTGCGACTGAGATGTAGTAAAAGTTTTTGTAATAAACGTTCTTGTTCATTCTGCTGGTTTGAATAATATTAGAAAGTACCCTAATTCTTACCTCTCCGGATAATATCCATTTTTACCATATACTTTTTAGTGAAAATATTAGTATACATATATTCCTCTATACAAACAATTATAAAAGAATACACACAATTGATGAGTATCAAATATTTAAAGAAAACAATAGTCTTCCTCATTATGTAAACGTTGAGTTTATGTTATGTGTACATATTAAGCACCAACTCCAAAAAACACTAACCATGTAGACCTTTCTTTTATTCTTTAATAATCTTAATAAATTGAGGACCATATACTGATATTTTTGTATTCTTGTTGTCTTATATATTGTCTTCAACTTATTAAGATTATTAAAGAAAAAAAGAAAGGTCTACATGGTTAGAGTTTCTTGGAGTTGGTGCCAACAATTTTTATTTTGCATACACATCCGCCGTTTATATATTATAAATACATATAAACGTATCTGTGTATTTTATATTTTCTATAATTGGGAAAAGTATACCACAATAATTAAACAATCGTTAACCGGAGTCGTCGCCATCAACATTCAATTAATTTCATTGGCAGATGTGCACGATAAATCATACGATTCTTCCCGGAAAAGCATTTAACGTGGTGCGTTTAATTCGAAACGGTGACAACGAGCGATTACATATAAAAGCCCGATAAATTCGCATCAACCAGAAACACCGTGCGCGTCGGAGCACGCGAGGCGAAATACCATTTTTATTGTTTCCCAATAGCGTGAAATGACGAGGGTCGACGTGAACTCTCCAACTTCGTCGAAATAAACGCGTCCGCCGGATGGTTGTAACTAGTTACCTGGATTATCGGAGCACATATTTACTATTTTGGTACTCGTAAATACCGTCGGGCGAATTAAATCGCCGCGGTACCTTTCTAAGCGTGACCCTGGTTACGAAACAGCCCGCCGAGGAATCTCAACTTTCATTTTCTACACTCGGTACACCTCCTTGCGATGTGCTTAGCGCATGCTTCTGCACGTGACAGTCGGCGATGGTGCACGTGTAGGCGCGTGTGTCCGTACGAGGCAAGTGCATAAGCCCCGACCATTAAGGCGATCGTAAACAAGAGCCTGTTTACGGGACCAGCTTTCGATCCAGGACCATCATCTGTCGGAACGCTTCTTCCTCCAACTATAACATTAACACTTTGACTGCCGCAACCTCGAAAATTCCTTATCCCCTTGCACTATAACGTCGAGTCAGACTCGTGATGAATATCTCAAACAGGTTCTACTAAATATGTACAGCGATTCACAGTAATATTCCGACACTTTTAAAAGGACAATCACTTTTTTAAGATCGGATCATGCGATATCCATTTTTTGCAGAAGTTAAAACAGTTAGTTGACTATGTGAAGGGTGAAAGATAATTTGGTCGGAATTGGTCGGAATTGCATAAAAAATACTGAAAGTTGTTCTTTATAATTTTTTTATGTGGGCCTACATCGAAAATTTAAAAAATACGTTTTGTAAATCTGTGTCAATTTTGTACATCCCAGAAATTTCATGGAAAACAGTCGAAGTTCCAATGTGCTGCACACAGTTAAAGGTGGTGAAAATCATAGTTTTTCGCGATTTGCAGCTCCTACCCTAGTAGAATTTATGTTTGGCCAATGGTGGCCAATGGTTGGGAGTTACCTAGTTGGGATATGGTTAGTGATTTTGCCTAGAGATCCTCAACGTAGGGCCTACGATGAAAAAATACGTCAATTTGCCAACAAATATCCAACGTTGGGCCTACAGATATTATGGTCGGTTAAATAACGTGACATTGACGACGATAATACTACATTGGCCCAACGAAAATCTGCCAACATTTAAATATATCGTCTAACAGACACCAGAAATGTTGCTGCAACCAAAATCATGTTATATCTCAAACTGATTTTTCTTTCATATTTCTAAATATGCTCACAATTCGTTATTTTTGCGTGATAGTTGATGCACCAAAGTTTTATTATGTGCAGCCTTGGAATTTATTTATTTCTTTAACACTAAACCTACCAAGCATAAAACATATAAAAGTGAAACGACTTATAAAAGTGAGAAGATTGGATTTACTTAAACTTTGTGCGGGTTTCATTACAATATGTGTTGAAATAAAGAAGACAATTTACTCATTTCCTATGAAAGCCTTTTCATAATTTTAATAATAGTGAAATGAAAAACCGGTCATTTGACCGTGATAGGTTTAGTGTTAAGTTTCTCCATTTGACAAGGGTAAGGAACGGTTGTTGCATTCGCTTTTAGAACGACAGTATGCGGAGGTCTTACTGCTCGTATAGCGTAACGAAACCCTTTATGTATTACGATTTATATTTGTCGATGTATCTAGTACCCCAGATCATAACATCTAGGCCCAAGAGATCTCTGTAGGTACGGCGGTAGCGTATCAACTTACTACGCAGAAGATCCAGGTTCAAGTTCGATGAGGATACGAAATGTTTTTTCTTTGTTTTTCGAAAACAACCGTAAAAGAGAAGATCAGAATAAGCGTATTATAGCGGCGTGTGCTCCACGTTGGGTATGATTGTTGACCCTACATTGACCGCGATCGTTGGCCCAACGAAAAAAAATAGCGACATTTCTAACGGTTAGCCAACCAATACTGCAACGTAGGTCCAACGAAATGCCAACCATAAATGCTACTAGGGTAACTGTAATAAATCTGCAGATTCTAGCATTTTTCAATGCCTGTCGTTTTCTCCGCACCAATTGATAATATACAGTGGCTCACGAAAGTATTCGAACGCCCTTTAACTTTAAACTTAATAACTTTTTTAAAATTGGACCAAAGAACTTTAATTTTTGTTTAACGATTAGAAGCATTGTTTTACTAAATGGCCATTCATACATTTACATATTATGATAATCTTCAACAATGAAGAAAAACGAAGAAAAATTGAAATCATTGGCAATATTCGATTTAATTCAATGGCGGAATTTTATTTACAAATTTTAATTCAATCTTTTGGATTTTATTCAGAAAAGAACAGTACAAGTTGTTGACAATACATTTCGTAGAAGAGGTGTTATACGAGCGCATATTTTATTTTTATCAATTGTTTTGTTATAACTAATGCATTCCTCAACCTACCGGAACATGTTTTCGAACCACAATGACCTGATCCTGATAGCCTGACCGAGGCCTACATTCTTCCGACGTGTGTTCACTAGCAAATACGTTGCGAAAGAATCGCGCGGGCCGCTTCATTCTGCAATTGCTTACCCGTGCATAAATCATAAAAGGGATATTACTGTACGGCACGCAACTGGCGGCTATCGCGTAAAACGAAGAACAGTCAGGCAAACGAACCTAATTGTTTCGTAAGCCTCTTAATGGCTCGAACGATTATCGCGGAGAAATTTGACAGAAAAACACTTCTGAAAGCATTCGCTTATACTTTATTGCTAATTGCACAAAAAATGCAGATTATAAAAACGTTTAAAAGAACACCGATTCATGGACAATTGTGCCATTAACGTTCGTTTCCTCGCAGATAGTCTTTTAACGATTCTCATAGTTCAGATTCGATGAAAAATAATATTAAAGATGCAATTGAATAAGATACAGTGATCTATCGATCAAGATTGAATCGGATTAGTCAAGAGTATATTGAAGTAAACTAAAGTAATGTGATTCATATCGTTTTTAATTATGCACTAGTGTAATGATAATGGAGGTCATTACACAATGAATTCGTCCATTTAAGTAAAATTCTGGGCATTTTTATTTTGTGAATATTTAGAAATTATTTTATTAACTCATTCGTGATGCTGCACCTTTAAGGAAAAGAAAACAACTTCTAGGAGAGTGTGCGGCTCTTGAGTGCGAATCTATTAAGTGTATACAGAAGTGGAAAACACGTAGTGACGCCAACAATGCCGGTAATAGAGGTAGTTATCACGTTTAATGTCTTTTACCGTTTCTACAAATATGCAAATATGTAAAAATTTGATTAGAATCAGGTGTAATAATTTTCTAATGTTACTTGCAATTCGAATTTTACTTCGTTCAAAGAGGCAGGAATAGAGTAAATCATTTCTGTTATCGAGCATAACAACTTTCTCCATCTCTGGCATGGTTAATTTATTAAACAGGACCATACACTATTTCATAAGTTCATTGTATCATAAATACAAAGTACAATATGTTCAAATAAAAAGATTATTCCTTTGTCCACCTTACAAAAAGACTTTAAGCACTGAAAAATCTCTCAAGATTACAGGAACTAAATTGCGGAACGTTACGCAAATTTACATTTGTATGGGAGACTCGTAAGTAACAAAAATAAGGTGATATTTCCATATACTTTGCTATCAAAATCGATAAACCAGAGACGAAACAAAACTATAACTTTGTTCTACTGAAATCTATATTTTACTTTTAATATTTTTATACCCTTTAAATATACAAATTTGTTTAGTCTGACAGTAATAACTAGACTGCGAATTTAATTTAAAAATGCTGTAGTATTATTTTCACCTGATCGCGATCATTACAAAAAGAAGTAAATTTCGATGTAGTTCCTGTCTTGCAATCAATGCAGACAATTTTTATTTTGCATCAAAATCCCCAATCTAGTAGTAACAAGCACTTCCACGACGGTTATTGAGCATCATCATCCGTGCCGTAAATCTTGCGGGACTTTCTTCGACACCCTAATCTCGAAGTCATCGGCAATTCAAGGTAATTGGACACCGACGTGTCTCGCAGCTTAGGCGACACAGTCACTTGCGATTAGTACGATGACGTTGTCCATCTATTCAGACAATGAGGAACATGAATCTCTTTCGTGTCTGCGCCATCTCATATTTTATTTCGACGTTTCTGTGCTATTGCCAGATGCACGTCCAGCGTGATTTATCTCCGCGTTGATGCCCGCTTGTGTCTCGATCGAAAGTGCCGCGGATAGGGATTCTCGATCCCACGATGTCAAACAGATGTCGTCGAGTAATCTCAGCAGAAATCGTACTCATGAATAATTCCCCGAGTTGTTCATACTTGCATATATCTACCTGGAGTGCATGTCGAATCGACGTTCGACTGTCGATGCAGGATATGATTTGAAATGAACGCATAGTGACGCTTTTTCTCGAGAAGATAGCCAAAATTCAATTATCGAAGTACTGAGAGAGAAATGTTACTCATATCGTATACAGATACTATTTCTTGATCTGATACTGCTGCATTGAACGTCCGTAGCAAAGCAACAGTGAGTAAACAAAACATCGACACATATCGATTCGACAATACTAATCCAGTGACAAAACATCTTTATTTCCCATGATTTTGTTTATGAAACATTTGCCATCATATTTGTGACATTTCTCTGATTAAAATGACAATAAACAAGACATAATTTGGTTCGTATTGACTTGTTTGATACGAGATGTATTGTCCGCGCAACTAGAGTTGGCTCAAAATCTTGTCAGTGGGGTGCAGGGGGAACGGCGAGTCCCCACTCTTGACGCAAGGCTGCGGATCCCACCACTGATCAGTGGATCCCACTCTCACGCTTACGTTTTGGCGGGAACGGTCGACATAGGCGCTCAGCATTACCACCATCTTAGTTCATGGTCACCACATCTCTCTGTTACAGTCACACTCAATACGCTCGTTTGCTGTCTTCGTCAAGCGATTCGGCCAATCGCGGAAGACGTGTAGCGCGTAGTGGGAGCATCACGTGGTACCCACAAGTTTCTCTGTGCCAGCTCTCGTTGCGCGGGCTATACTATAACCTCAATTATCCAAACCAATGCTGTCTGAAATCTGTATTGTCCCAGTATAATGTAAACAGTTAAAGCTAAATCTATCCACATACAACACGATTTATCGTATGTTCATATAAGTGTAGTTAGGTAATTGTTTTTTATTATCCGAACATGTGTCCTACTGTATCGTGGATTAAACGAGTAAATTTGATCCAAATTTCGCCGTGTTTGGTATCATTTCAATAAGAAAAGTATCACAAATATATTCATAAAAATGTCATAAAAAAATAATAAAAAATAATAGAGTTTTGTCATTGCATTACTCTTCTAACATAGTATGTATACTCCCTTAAGCGGGAAATTTCATGTATTTGTATAAAAAAATCGATGTTTTTAATTTCATAAATCAAAAATATAATATTTGAAAAATATTTTACACGTTTTTCTTCAAATCATATTTTTCAAACTGGTGTGCAAGATAACCGCAAAAACTATTTCAGTAATCCTTGTTGGCCAAAGTTTATTTACTTCGTTACATATTTCTCTAGAGATTGGATCTCAAATTGCATTTTATTTTTAATATACTTAAACCCAATTAATTTGCAAAAAGGTCAAATTTTTCGTTTCACGCTTTTCTGTTGATATTGGATTCAATCTCATCGTAAACTATCTAACTTTAAGAAAAATTTTTATTTTTTGCGTTCTCATAACGGGGACAGACGCTACACTGCACACCAGTGATGAATATATCATCGAAGAGGATGAGAATACTGAGTTGTACTCAATAAACAGTAAAAGGGTTGAAGTCAAAAAATTATTTTTAGTACGTTAAAACACCCCAAATCGGCTTTGTCTCATATAATAAATATTTAACAAAAAAGAAAAATTATAAAGTTCACTAACATTTATTGTAAATACATGAGACTGCTACCTGAAACAAAAATGTCAAGGATCTCAGAGAAGTGTCTTACGGATAAGATGTCGGAAAACTGGCGCTCCCGCTATAAACTTACAATTAGTCGCCTTCAGCGTCTTTCGCGGGCCTTAATAGGAAGCGTCTTCTTACACGAAAACAATAGATCATACATGCTCGGGGAACGTCGCGTGGTAGTCTCTTTACTAAATTACTAAACATGATGGCGAACTGTCTGCAACACTCGTTCGCCAGTGCAAGCGTTGAAAGTTCGCGGCGGTTTGAACTTAAGGATGGGAACTTTGCTCAGTCGGTGGCAGTGTGGAGAGTTATTGGCGGTGCAATATCCGCTCATTCCCCTCGTTCTTCGTTGATATTATCGTGAAAGACGCGTCTCGTCTGTTAAGGGGAGAATCCCATTTACAAACTTCAACAAACCGATTTTTTTTCTTGCTTCAATCAATAGCAGCGCACGTGAAGACTATGCCTCCAAAGTTGCAGGCAGAAATTTGAGGTAATAAGGAGGAGCTTGCGAAACTGTAGCACATCGTGTAGATATAGCTGTAGAAAATTTCACACGTGTTTTTCTTGAAATCACATTTTTGCAACTGGTTCACAAGGTTTTTGACTTTTTTTTAGGAGAAGTAGACAGACAAAACATTAACAGAACTTAGTCATATGTTCCATTCTATTATATACCGACATTCGTTTACATTAATACTTAAATGGTTTACTGAAGTCACTGATGATTACATAAAGTCCGTTTCAGGTTGTTCAATTTTTTAAATTGAATTTCCATTTAATAATACAATTAAAGTTTAATTTTTAACATTTCTATTATTTTATAAATTGTACAAAAATAAAATATACAAAGAGATTCATTTAGTATTAAATATACAACATTTTAAATCCTTCTTATTTGGTACCTGCCACGACCACAATATACTAGTTATAGTCATGTTTCGGACAGGTATTGTACACTTTAAAGATTAACCATTCAATTGCGAATTCTCAAAGGCAAATGCATGGGCTACGTAGATATTCGTTTCTTTTCTTAACAATTTGAATGAGTTATAAGCACTTTTACTGTATTTTCACAGTACTTTTTTTAATTCTATGAATGTTTTTGTTATATTGCATTAACTCTGCATATTTTTACCATCAATGGACAAAATTCGCAAGTAATGAATTCTGCTAAATACAAGCATGTCCAATGCACGAACTCAACAGTTTCGGATTGGTTGATTTCTTTAGTATTTTTCGGTAAAAAATACTAGAGAATGAACAGGTTTAGGGCTAAGAAAATGAAATACTTTTCTTGAAGTATCGTAATACGTAACGACTCTTGGGCAAACGATCTTTCTCCGAGTCCCGCCAAAAACCACAGAACCATCCGCGCTCGAACAATTGTGCTGGCACAATTCGAAACTCGGCGACGCTAACGAACGCCTCACGGAAGAGAAAATCCGACTCGGATTCTCGTTACCTTGGCTCCCGTAACTTTGCAGTGATAAACACAGACAGTCGTCCGTTCCTTTCCAAAGGGAGTTCACGAGTCGTAGAATCTAGAAACATTTTCTACGACCCGGTCGGACCTGTTGTTATGCAATCCGACATGCTTTTCCGCGGATTCCATCGACGCTCCGGGGCTAGAACTTTCCACGTCGATGAACCTGCATTACTGGAAAATAGCTGATGTTAACAACAATGATACAGGGTGTTCCCTTTAGCTTGTCCACTTTAATATCTCCATTGATTAATGCAAACGTAAGAATATGTAAAAAAAGTTGTGTGGTTTCAAACGGTAAGGCCACTTTTACAAGTTTTCGAGATCATCAATAATTTATTAATAATAATGTGTTTTCATTATCATATCATTGTACAATAGCTGACAAAAAATGTGTCTAAAATTTATAATAATTTGAAGGTATATAAGAGATTGAATATTCTTTTTTATTAAAGGTCGTGTAGAATATTGCTTAGAGAAGGATAAAAGTTTTAGGCAAGAACATGGAAATGTTTAACCCTTAGCACTCGAATGGCGACTCTGAGGCGCCACTACAAATTGCTACACCATTATTTAGAATATTGTTTACATAATTAAATTTTTTCATGTGTAATAAATTACTAAAAATTTAAATATTGTATGAGGTACTATATCAGTTTCGTACGCATATAATGAAAAAAACTTATGTACGATGGAAATATTTTAGGTTAGAAGAAATGTTTGTTTTTTTTTAGTTGAAATAGCTCCGAGTGCAAAGGGTTAATTTCCTGGTTCGCCCCTTCAAATTGTTATGAATTTTCTACACAGGTTCATGTCGAGGACAACATATCTTCATATTTAAAATCTGTTGTTCATCAGCTACAACAGGCATGGGCATTCTTGTCTCAATTTAGACAAACCGTCCCCACCATACCGCCCACTGCCCCCCACCAGCATCCGCCGTTACCATAGAGGAAGGAAGAGCTTCGCCCGTAGCGAACAATGCGCAGGCCTCGCGCATGAAAGAGAGGTTGGTGGGAGAAGCAGGCGTTTGAGGGGCCCCTACTGTGCCCATCCCTGAGCTACCATATTGCAAGGATGCACATGTGCCATTATTATTGAAAAACTGTCGACGATTCTGAAAACTCGAAAGAAGATAAGCTCGAGGAAGAAATATGAATGGGATTATTGGTAACGAAGGCATTAAAGTGGGAAAAATAACTGAAACATCCTGTAGAATAACGCGATTATGTTTTCAGAGAAACAGAAGGTCGTGTGAGAACTGTACTGTGACATAATGAGACAAATTAATCAATTTTTGTGGAATATTTTATGAATACTAGGAAAAGAAGGATCTTTGTTCACTATCTAAAGGATTCTTTACATTTGTAGGATAAAATTGAACGAAAGAGGACTAAATTACAATTTTGTACTCAGCAAAATAGGTATAAAATGAAACTATATAAAATTTCATTAAAGTTTGTATTATATCAGTTTTTGAAATTCTCATAGTAATCAATTTTAGTATAATTGGTCGAAACAACCTTCTTTTATATTAATTTCAAACCTTGCAATTTTTAACATAAGAAACAGTGAAAGTACGACAGTGTTCTGTTTTCTTAGACTGCATCTTCGAAAAGTTAATTCTCCTTGATCCAAAAACTTTGTAAGAGTTTATACTTTATTTGTATTTTTAAATTCTGATTGTAGTCAATTGTAGTAACATTGATCGTGATGACCTTCTTTGATGTTAATTTTAGATCTTGCAGTTATTAGTATTGAAAACAAGAAAGTTTCTAACAACGTCCCGTTCGCTTAAACCATACCTTCAAATGATTCATTCTACTTGACCCTAAAACTTCCTCAGGGAACCTGAAACCTTAAGAAAATATTAACATAGCTCGTGAAATATAGTCCCCTATGATCGATGATCCTCATATTCGTATATTGAAACCCTGCAGGGTATGTTGCCTATATAACAATCGAGAAAAAGACAACTTTCTTGTTAGTACTACCTAATGAACTTGGCAGACGTGGGTAGAGATAGTCGATGTGATTGAAACAAATATTGAAAGACGAATGAGTGAGTCTCGATTGTGTTGAGATCACGTTGCTCATAACTAGACTGCGGATCTTTATGCATTTATGGCATCTGAAAATGTTCAAAATGTGTTAAAATATAAAATATGATAGAATTTAGTACGATTTTTATTGATTCCTGATGTATAAAGGTTACTACCACTGAAAATAAGATTTTATTTGAATCCACTTTCATGTAAAGATTTATTTGAAAGCAAATTCTAATCGAGTTTTTTGTATTAGGAAAGAGGTAGTCGTTTTTCCAACAATATGTACTTTTTGATGTAGAATACATCAGAATACATCATACAAGTGAATACACTTACATTGTGAGGCACCATGACTACACCGATTACTTTGAAAAACACGTAAATTGCATTATTTCATAGTACATGTATGAGTGAACCATAAAAACTTGATTCTTGTTCCGAAACTTCTTTCACTCGACGCAGCCTGCACATATTCAATGACTTGGTGTCTCCCAATCTGAAAAGTTTCAGTGTACTTGGGATTACAAATTAGCACCCTGTCTCCATAGCCAATATGACACTAGGCTGCAACATCCAAGCATGGATGAGTTGGATGAAACGCTTCGTTATTTTATAATCAGTCGACCAAGCTGATGATTAAAGATTTCATAGTGTAGTCTTTTTGCTACCAAAACAAATATGTGCTACTCAACATACCTCACCGTTAAGTACATATTAGGGAGTCATGCTTAGTTACATCTGATAAAAACGGGATTGTTGTTGGCTCGTTCTTCAAACGAGTATCTTATATTATTATATACAATATACTATTGTAGTAATCTTTTACAGTGAAATTTCGAAAAGTGCTTCAGTAGCAACTTCTTCCACAGAACTTGTGTATTCCTAAAGGCGCTGCGGTCATTAAAAATAAAAGATTCATGAAATCTCTATTCATATACAATTTTATCTAGTAGACCAGGGAGTTCCAACCTATTCCCCTCCAAGAACTGCAAGGTCCCCACCATCGAACCTCTTCCCACTACTACGTACAGCCGTAGAGTTAGTGAGTGCTGCGCGCGCCGCGCGGCTCTTGTGGTGGGAGCTTCCCACTACTATACACTATAACGATGAAGTCTAAGAGTGGGGGAAGAACCTAAGCGGGGAAGATGTCTCGAATAGCTTCGGAGCTACTGGTTGGAACTGCCTGTAGTAGGAACAAAGGGTCTGAAGAAAAATTGGCTTCAATAAGGATTAACAATTTTGTCTAGTTTAACGTAAATTTTGAACGTCGTCCTTCTAGTGTAACATATTTCTTGAATACTATTCAAACTTCATATAATAAAATGTATATATTGATTATTACATGAAACATAATTTTTTACCTAACGAAAATTCTTAAATTTCTCTTGCTTTTCAACCGTTCAAAGTCCATTAAAGTCTCAAACAAAAATTCCTAAAAATTGCTTTTCTCGGTCAGTTAGCCAGACCAGAGATGACGCTATAGAAAAGCCATAAGCCGAACAGCAACGTCCGGTGATTCGACAAGAAAGGGAATTATTATCCGACGCCATTGTTCGCAGAACCAAAGT
The DNA here is from genome assembly GCA_913789915.3 of Sphecodes monilicornis. Taxonomy (NCBI): domain Eukaryota; kingdom Metazoa; phylum Arthropoda; class Insecta; order Hymenoptera; family Halictidae; genus Sphecodes; species Sphecodes monilicornis. Next base: position 19,727,619 of record OU565285.1, read on the forward strand.
GGTTCTTTCGCAGGAGTCGCTATTCGGAGCGTCTTTCTTCGGCGAGCGGACTTAAAATTCCAGTTGCTCGAGGACCCTCGTCGAAAGCGAGTTCAGTTTATGACACGTACCATCCCGAGGCACGCGGGAATCATGCTATGGTAATCCAGAGTGGCGGTTCCCGTATCCGAGACCGACGACGAGTGCCAGCGAAGGCCGGCCACTGTGGAATCCGATTGAAAAGCGAATGTGGAGGCCGATCGACGGTCAGTTCGTCGTTGTTTGCCCAAGAAGGCTTACACCAGGAGACTCCTGTGTGTCCCGCGCGCTGATTCAGGTACCCGAAAATCCTGGTTGGTCGGTTGGTGTTACACGATCATTGTCAGACAGATCGAGGCAAGCGTTTCGCCTCCGTCCTTTCGCGCGTGACCTTATTCCGCGACCGCGTTACAAGAAGGGAGCCGCGCTGACCACAATCGACGCGCTCCTCCGAAGATAAATACCGTTTAACACGGAAATGTGCTTTTGGGTTCAGACGGTTCGAGCACCTTCCGATTTCCGAGACAGTCCTTTGTCGATTGCTACTTTTATGGCTTAGCTCTCCTTGGTTGCTTCCTGTACGATCGACGTTGTGCAGTGCCATACAATGGATCCAAAAAGTATTTGAACACTAAATTTCCCATCCTCGAGAAATTATTGATATTTGAACTGAAATAATTTCGTTTAAAAAAAAAGTACAGGAATATACAGTCAGTGTAAAGAGTACTCATACACCCTTTTAAAACGAATAATCTTTTAACATTGTACCAAATGGATTGAGTTTTACTTGAGATATTAGAAGGATTAGCATACTAGATAACGTTTAAATAATTATTTTACAAAATTGCGATTTGTCGTAATTATGATGGAAAAAGTAAAAGTCACCGATTTTTTACTTTTTTATCTCCGTCTACAATGAAAATTTGAAACATGCCTTTTGTAAATCTATAAATACGTTGTGTACATGGACAAGGTTCCATCGAACTTAGTTGAATCATAAAAAAGCTATAGGCATTGTAAGATATAAAAATCTGTGAATTTAGGGTTTGCGATTAAGTTAAATCGCAGTTTCTCACAATTTTTGATATTTTTAATAAATTATATTTGATAGCAACCTCGAGCGATTTTAATGTAACTTTATGCATTTATATTACTTAGATGCACAAAAGACTCCATTAAATTTTCATTATAGGCACAAATAAGGAACTTGAAAATCGTGATCTTCACTTGTTTCTACGCAATTGCGGCCAATAAAAATTTTATAAAAAATTATTTACACATTACATAGTAAACTAATCCTTCTAACATTTCAAAAGACTCAATACGTTTGGTCTAATATTAAAAAAGCTATTCGTTTTTAGATGGTGTACGAATACTTTTTATATCCACCGTACCAGGATTAATTTTATAGCTTGAAAGCTAAACCAAGCTAATCAAAGCGAAAGCTAATTATCTAAGACATTCATGATTCAATGATTGGGAAACGAATGACACATTTTTGGTCCAAATTGTTACGGATTGGAACGTCTATAAAAACATTGAAAAATTTTTATCCAAGATTGAATCTTCCTCTTTACAACGAATGCTTCAAACTTGATCTACGAATTGTTCTAATCGATTTATTGAGCTTTGAAGGAGAAGTGTACTGCCATCTTTGTAAAAATATAACATATATGGTACACAATGTAGGCCATACACTATCAAACTTGTACACCATTTTTGTTCTATAAAACAGCCAAAAGTGTCGTAGATAATACTTTAAGCAGTCATGGCAAAGGGGAAAATTCAATTTCCAAATCGGTAATAGATTTATTCAGAAAAAAAATTATTAATGCTTTTGTGCATTAGGTGTCCTAGACAAAAATGAATGATGATCTGCGAAAGTAGAGGCAACGAATTTTAAAATGAGTCCAAATTTATTATCATACCTTTTCTTAACGAAATTATCGTAGTTTAAATATTGACAATATCTCGAGAAACTGAGATATAGAATTGAAATATTTTTTGGATCCACTGTCGATGTTACCGGCTTTAAATGTGTGATGGTTTCGTCGCACAGGTTCGATCGAACCTATGCGCCGAAACCATCACACATTTATTCTAAAATTTCAATCGAAAAACACATCAAAGTTACTGGCTTTTTATAGGTTTTTTACTTTTTCATATGTTTGATACCTATTTTCATATTCTAGAAAGTAAGCAGAATAGATAAAAGTACATGTTAGGTGTACAAATGAATTTGTAGCCTTTGGGAATTTATCAATCACTCGCAAACATATATATCTTTTAATCACCGTATTCATAATTCATAACATTAAAAGACCCGAATTCAAATCAAAGTTCCAATTGATTAACTGTGGAAGCTACGAATTGAGTTTTACACCTACTATATCGAACTTGCAATAATATATACATAGTGCAATAACTTTTGAAACAATCGTTAGAACCAGTTTGATGCACAAACGTCGACCATGAAGAGTTAAGAGGGTATATAATTTTCATATTTTAACCCTTTGCGGTCGGAAGTATTTTAACTCCATAACAAAACTTTTTTTTAGATCAAGAATATTTCCATTCTATATGATTTTTATCATTTTGAAGAAATGAAACTCTGATATAATACCTCATAGAATACTTCAATGGTTGGTAACTAATTTATTGAATATCAATTTAATAATGCAAACAATATTTTGAATAATGGTATAGCAATTTTTAGTGGTACCTCAGAGTCCCCACTCGAGCGCTAAGGGTTAATTACTATGTATTCACTCATCTTCGAGAGGTATTTGATGTGATGTTAATAATTTTATTATGGAAAAGTAATCATGGTTGGCTGCAATGGAACATGTCACACACGGTTATGAAATGTTAAGAGTATATTTAAAAAAATGCTGTATTTTTACAATAGGATACTGCTAGAAGCAGCTTGGCAGAAATCGTGTTAAATGTACGTAGACTGATGATGCTCGCGTGAAATCTAATTTTTATACTCTAATTTGCAATTGCTGAAGTGAAACCGTTTACATTTGCAGTTATTATATATGCACAAGCATAATTATACCTTGTCTTGAGTATTGCGTGAGCAACTTTCTTTTAGTATTATACTTTTGCAATGGGAATACATGTTTATGTGGTTTTTAAAATTTTTAATATTTCATATCAAATGATATTCATCTTCGCTGTTACGGTTTTCAGATTTAATAATGTCTGAAGACTTTCTTACTTCTAGATTTCTTCCTTATTTATTAACTGATTCCTAGAATAGAATTAAACATTTTACCAGAAAAGTCGGAAGGTGTTAAAAATATTAAGCGGTCTTTAGAATTAAATTGTCGACTTTTTGTTTAAAAGTTATAAAGTGGAATATTTATTCGTAAAAATAATAAGTGCGTTATTCAGTAAGTAATGGAGACTTGTTTGTCAGTTCTTCATTGGCAACGCCAAATTTTTTTGTTTATCAGAACATGAAAAGTTACTTGAAAAGAAGAACAAAGCTTTCTTTTCAATTTTATGAAGTTAAATAGTTAAAATCATCAGAATTAATGCCTTAGTTCTTGTAAACAATAAAGGTTTACAAAGATTGAATTACTACCATAATCATATTTTGTGCATTTTGTAAAGTAATCGTGGTCTCTTTAAAGCTCCCTACTTGAACTATCAGGAGCTAATCTTTTAGTCTAATCCTCAGAGATTTGTAAAACACATCGGTGCATTATCATACTTCATCTTATTTAACCCCTACCATTAATGGCCTCTATAATGGCACGTACTCTCCCCTTGCTTTTATTAATTTAACTCTTTAATGGAACCCAACAGTTAAGGAACAATACGAATAAATAAATTTTTTAGGTGTACAGTTGCTATTAAAAATTGCGGTGTATTTACAACGCTGTAAAATTGTAAATTCAAAAATAAATGTTCGTTTTCTGAGAAATGGCACATTTTGAGGTCCCCCTTTCTCTCATGTACCTTTCACATATTATAAACAGTTCTCACTCATAGCAAAATTATTCATCAGGTTGCCACCAACTAATTTATTTCACGCAGATGATCTATGATGAAATATTGCTAATTAAAGGTGACACGGTATACGTTTCATCACTTTATAAATACATTCTTATTTTACTAACTTCTTGGCATATAATATCAAATTACATGCGTAGTGAGTGATTCGACATTCAATTCTATGTTTTCCATATAAGCACCACTTGCTTTATTACTTCATGCTACTACCCAGCTACTTAACTCGTAAAAGTTATCTGGCGCCATTCGTTTCATTGCTAGCATTTTTAACCGATTGCATCCTTTCAACGCGAACATCATTTTACAGCTGTAAATACTGAATTTTTTTATGGTAAACGTATGCCTACAACGAACACAAATGATAAATTATGAAAAAAATTAGTCATTCAAATGCGAAGCAGTGGAAAAATATTTAGGGAATTTAAAAATGCTATTGTATTATTTCCAACTCATTCAAATTACTAGGATGAGAATTAAATGCTTTCTAGCTACTGTGTTTTGCAATTAACCCTCGGGCGGCGGACCATCTCTATAATTATGATAATTGTTGATATTTAGAGTTGTTTACAGAGCTAAATATTAATTTTTTAAAATATATTTTTCAAGGCAATTCTTGTAGACACATTAGTGTTTCTGTTATTTCCAATAGAACACAAAAAGAAATTGCAAAAGTTACTATTTATGTTATGCTTGTAACTAATTATTAGTTACAATCACAAAATTATGATTTTTGCATTCAGAAAGGAAAAATATCACACACGTGCTGTCTTTTTTCTGACAGAGTGGCATTCACGCCTCCAAAATCCAATAGTAAGGCGAGGTGTAAAACATTCTATCGAAACCCCGAATGCTCATAAACCAATGGTGTTGTCAAACGAAGCAGTCGAAACAAATCTCCACATTCCATTTTGCGCTCGTAGTCTTATTTCTCTTTACGATCACAGAATCGTCAATTTTTCATCGGGAAATGAAAGATATCACATCTACATGCTATCTTTTCACCTGTAAACGTAGATTTCGCAAGTCCTGGAGCGCGTAGTAAGCCGAGGCGTAAAATATTCGATCGACACTCCGAATACCCAAAAACCTATGGTAGCCAAAAGAAGCAGTGGAAACGAATCTGAATTTACATAACGGTCAGCGCGTCGCCCACAGCGTTCCTAAAATCTGCTATCCGGTATTCTCACTTTCGATTCGAAAATCTCTCTCCATCACTCTCTCTCTCTTTCTCTCTCTCTCTCTCTCTCTCTCTCTCTCTCTCTCTCTCTCTCTCTCTCTCTCTCTCTGCCATCTTGTCCCCGATTCACAGCTCGCAGAGCCTGTACAACGCGCGTTCGTCAAATAGCTAGCGCATTTTCGATAGTCGAGTCCGGGTCGGGCTCTCGTGGTCCACGAAACGTCGATCAGCAAAAAGTGCTGGATCGGTTCGTCGATCGCCGATCTCCGGGACATTCCGCGTTATAGGCCGTGCACGGTTACTTCTACGGCACTCTGAGAAATTCCCGTGGCGCACGTGCGCCACAGTCTCCATTCACTTTCCGTCAGTGGTGCTCGCAGCATCGTCTCGATCCTTGATCCTTTGGTGCGCGGCGTCGTCGACGATCCTCGAGTACGGATCGAGGGGTTTCATGTGGTCCGATCCTCAGACACGACGATCGGGGCTGTTCACCAGGGAGCTTTATGGTTCATCGAGGGCCGATCTAACCGGAAGAAACGATTCGGTGGCGACATGGAGGACAGGATGTCGAGGTTGCTGGTGCTCGTAGCGCTCCTCGTGGGCACCATGGAGGCTGTTCCCGGTCGACTCAACGGTACGTGTCCTTCACGACTCATCCCCGAGGTGTGCAAGACAAGCCCGATCCACCCGTGATCGAAAGTGCTTTCCGTCTCTCGTGCGATCGTTCCGCTCCGGTACACAGTTTCGAACCAGTGGAAATCGCGCCGGGGATGAAGCAGCTTTGCTTGCCTGTCTGCTTGCATGCTTCCCCTACCTACCTGTGTTACGGGCGTGAGTAATACAGATAATATCTCGCGAGTGATAGGAATTTTTTATCAGGCTCGAGTAATCGACGTAATGACCGATACCCGGTGCGCTAGCGAGCAGATAACTGGGATCGATCGATCACCGTATACAGCTTTCTGTTCCGATGCACACGGTTGCTGGGGACGCGAGCAGCTTTTTGCAGACCACGCTCGATGGAAAATTTATTCCACGCCGCTCTTCGGCGCAATAAACTTCCGTCCTGCTCGTAATTTGCCGCGCTTCAGGGATACCAAGACTGTTACCCTGTTTTTGATAGAAATCTGCTACCGTTTACTTCGATAGATTCTCTTCTTGGTTTGCCGTGTTCTTTTTTCACTGCATGGTTTGTCGATTTTATTAGGTGGATAAACAAGTTTTTTTCCACTTAAATTCATGCAGTTAATCAAGCTATCTGAATCTGAGATCTAGACAAGCAGTTCTAGATAAACACTTCTACGAACCGATTGGGTCTACTGTTTTAGTTTTTTCACAAAGTTAAATATTTAATTGTTAAGTTTAAATTTGAATCGTGATTCCATGTGATTCTTGGCCTATAGATTATATTTATAGACGCAATGAGGATGGATCAATATTTTGCCGAAAGAATTATAACATGTATTACTCCCTTTTTATGTATTCTTCGCATAAATGAATTATTAAAACTATTTTCAAACGTGTATACTTCAGGATTCCAATTCACACGAAAATCGTGCATACTATACAGAATTAATAATGTCCCAAATGAACGATCAAATTGGGCCAGCTATCGTAACTTTGACATTTATTTTCACCCCCTAAATATGAATGACAATCGTTAAAAAATTTGCTTGCTTTATGTTACACATAACGTTCACTTTAATCAAAGAGGTCAGTTAGGCAATATCCCCCATTAACTCTTACGCCAATAGTCAGGTACGTACTTTTTATTCGTTTTTCAAATTTATCGAATGCCCTTGTTGACAAATAGCAAAATTGCTATACATATCTACATTTTTGAATAATTATAAATTTATTTCTATCTGGGACATAAAGTTTACGTGTTTAAACTATGAGGTACTATGTAATTTAACATTGCTGTAAATTTCAGGCATTGATACAAAGGGGTTAAATGATTTTTGTTGTCTGTAAAGGATCGTGAGTCATGGGAGTTCAATTAGTTTGGCTATCTTTCACTAGCCTTGGTCTCTGACGGTCTGCTAACCTTGGGAACTATATTCATTGAGCTATAATATGGGTCGTAGACGTAGCCCGGAGGTGAATTCCTTTCTTTCGGTCTCGTTTCCCGTTCCTCGTTCGCGCGATTCGATGCCTTCGATACAGATCTCGTCTGTCGATCTGGAGAACAGATCTGATAGTTCAGGGTTATTTCGATAGCCTGACGATCTTACTGAACGAACACTTGTATACAACGCGTTAATCGTCTCAGGAAAAAACTTGTCATACTACTTCGGAAGAGGAACCTTCGAAAGTTAACAGTCTGAATCTGTCGACACTTTAACGTTTATAGTGACTAGTCTATTTTTGGTTCGGAAAGACAGCTGGAGAACTTCGTGGCCTTGAAGTTGTCCATTTTAACATCCACTTACATTGTTTTAAAAATTGGCTAGGTCAAGTGAATGTAATCTTTTTGTCGTTGTGCAGTATATACACACACACACACACACATATATATATATATATATATATATATATATATTTATATGTTTTGTTCTTAATTTGACCATGATTTTTTTATTACTTCTGCATCGTCTTAATAATTATTTACTGCTTAAGTGATCAACTCTACATAGCATACATGAAACATTAATTCTGTAAGAGATATATAACAGATGATGATTAAATGAAGTGTAACCCAAGATGTCATTTATTACTTAAATTATCATTTGTGTAAATTAAGTAATGAGTTTTCGTATAAATTGAAAACAAATATGTTCTTAAGATGATAGTAGATGTGTTGCTGGTAACATTTCCTGTTAATACGAAACAATATTTTACTTCAATGATAACATAAAAAATACATGACGTATCCAAGACGTCTTTTACCAATTAAATACAATAAATGTCATGTATAGCGTTCTTGAATAAAAATTTGTATCTCATTTGTTTCTGCCACACTCAATTAGAGATCATTTAAAACATGTTTTTGAGAGATCTGTTTGCTAACGAATGTGCTTGAAACACCAAGAATAATTAATTACACAATCGAATATATCAATTTGCATTACCCCCCAGGTTCCTTTCCCACCTCCATCTCCTGGTGTCTGACTTCCTGTGGGTCTCGAAACGATTAAACGAAGTAATTCCCAACAGCTCACACAAACATGGACACGTACACACATATAGTATGGCATAAATCACGCCGTGCGATACTGCGACAGTGAAAAGGATTAATGAAGCTATTGTGAGTAAAGAACTCAGTTTGGTGGTATTACGAAACAGTTAGGTGGGAGAATTACTATTAGCGACTTCGTGGTCTCAATTCGGGCACAATAGAATTATTGTTGATGAAAACAAGGAAGCTCGACAACGCAGAACCTTTATCATCTTTCCGAGCGTAGCGTGATTAATCCTGGAATTAGCTGAGCTAATTCCACAGACTCCTCAAGCGAACATTGTTACAACAATGTATGTACACCTGTCCATAAGTTTTAGAATACTTAGTTTTATGTAATTTCTAGTAGATTTACTGCAATATCGAATATATTCCTTTTAATCTAGAACATTATTTTAGGTGACTTCGTCGTTTTTCGAGTATGAAAACAGATTGTGGACAATATACTTATATTTTTACATGCCTATTATATCTATTATATTTGCGAATTATAGAGTAAATATCAAACACTGCTATTGTATTCGATATTATATCATAAAATTCAATATTTACTAATTAATTGGCCTATTTGAAATCATGAATTAAACATGGAATATTAGTCAAATTAAATGCAGTGGGTGATCAAATTATTAGAGAAATAGCACGAAAAATTCATTTTTTAACCATATGATGAATAATGTTGTCCACAGTCCTGCTAAATTTTGGGCTATTGAGAATAGCTAGATTTTCATTTAAAAATTGATTTTTTTCATGTAAATTCGTCAAGTGCTCTTAAAATTTTCATCTTCTCTTAGCATTGTATAACTTTTTTACGAATTATTAAGGGATTAATTTAGAATGATTAATTTCAGAACTTTTAACGTAAAAATTTAATTATATTTCAAATACAAAATAAGCATTTCATAAAATGGTGTCACATTTTGGAAATATACTAATAAACTCATTTTTTAACCATATGATGAATAATGTTGTCCACAGTCCTGCTAAATTTAGGGATGTTGAGGATATCTAGGTTTTCGTTTAAAAATTGATTTTTTTCATGTAAATTTGTCAAGTGCTCTTAAAATTTTCATCTTCTCTTAGCATTGTATAACTTTTTTACGATTTGTTAAGGGATTAATTTAGAATGATTAATTTCAGAACTTTCAACGTAAAAATTTAATTATATTCCAAATACAAAATAAGCATTTCATAAAATGGTGTCACATTTTGGAAATATACTGATAAATTCTTACAAAATGTCTCTCAAACTTTCATGGCCAGAAAAAAGTATGTTATTTTAGAAAATTGATTGGGTCGAAGAGAAAGTGTCTACGAATGCTGTACGTTTAGGCATTATAGTGAACACTTCTAAATGTCGAAATCAGTCAGTCAATACATCAGTTTTTTGTTCATTATGAAACGTAGAATGATGTATCACAATTACTATGTCATGAGCTGAATTTCGGAACCACTTTGGCACACTAAATAGATTCATAAAATTACCAAACATTTACAAAATGTTTCTAATGAAGTTACTACAATTTTATCAATAAAAATTAAATTACAAACTATCAAAAAGATATAAAATAAATTATGAATGTTCCTATTTATTATTGTAACTGAAATCTTAATAATATGTCAGGAATGGTAGACAACAGTAAGGAAAGCTTACAAGCATCGCGAAACTAGAATTTACTGTCAATATTGCTGTAAACTGTATTTTCTTCTTTCATATAAAATATTTTCAACTGCTGAGAATGTTCTTCGGTACAGCATAGAATTTCTCTTCCAAGACACTCAAGGCGTTCGAGAGATCTAAAATATTTAAGAATTTCACGATTTTCAAAGTTATTGTCGAGACGGTTTTCGTGATTCTTTTCAGGAACGAAACAATATCCATAAAAGTTTTCGTAGTACGCTTTTCAGTAAATCAGGAACTGCATAAATCATGACTTACGGTAGTAATCATTTGTACCTTTTATATCATCTCGAATCTAGTTTTAACAAGTTTTAATATCTTAACCCTTATGTTATCACCTGGGTATCTATTAGGTTATTCAGAAAGTAATTTCGTTTTCGTGTAGAGATGGCATTACTTCGATTTATTATTACTTAATTTTATTTTAAGTCGCAAAATCATTAAATCTTGATAGCTAACATTTCTAACCTGTCAAGCATTTATTTTGTCATCGCATCAAATATTGAATGTCAAATTGAGCATTTCGGTCACATTTTGCTGTTTTATTACTACAAGGATAAAAATGTAATTCCAGAAGTTTACAGAAAGGATGTACCATCGGATTACCAGTTACTTCGTTCTCTTCAACACTTTTTAAACAGTGAAAATATCATTGTAAATGTAGGCGTCGAACGTAATCTAATTCAATTTTTTGCGAATAAAAAGCAGGAATTCTATGAACATGAGATCTCTAAGTTGCTACAAAAATGGCAAGAGATCATAGAACAAAATGGTCACTATATCATCGAATAAATAAATAAATATTAAAGAATCGTCTTTCACTTTCCCTTGGAAAAACGAAATTACTTTGCGAACAACCCAATACTTTCAATATGTTTTTAAAATTCTCATTTGTCTTTCTACAAACATCTATCTGCAATTGATCATGATGAACAAATAGATAATATCGAAGCAGATCCTTGAAAAACATCTCGAGATGTTGCAAAACATCACCTAAAAGTTGATCGTACAACAGTCATGGGTTAACTCGAGTTGACAAATAAACCAAAATATATAACTTTAAAATTCAAGAATAGAAGCTACAATATTGTGTTTGCACCAATATCTTCGCGACGTCGCGGGACCACCAGAGTGCAAAGTGCATCAATCACTTCGTCGAAACGATTAAAAGCACCTGAAACCCGAAGCATCCGCAGCATCGGTCGGCTCGGAACAATTTTCTATATCGCATCCCAATAATTTTCCCTGCTGTCTGCTCCACGTTCGGCCGATTTCCACGTGAAAACGTCGTTACACCCTCAAATTTCGTAACTCGGAGCATCAGCGGATTACGCGGCACTGCACTCAGCGGCACGCAGTTGATACTCATTGCACCGCAATGCACTCGATTTACCTCGCGGAGCGGAAGTGCAGAGCTATGCAACTCTCTCCCTCTTTCTCTTTCTCTCTCTCGCTCTCTCTTTCTCGAGTCGGGGCGTTATATTCCTGCGCTTTGCCTTCTGCTTTCTCTCTTCCTCTTTCTTTATCCGTTCCGTCTCTCTCTCCCTCTGCCTCTCTTCTTGTATTTGCTATTCCTTCCATTCTGCTTGTATTTGGTACTCTCTCACTTCCTCTTTCTTTCCCCATTCCATCTCTCTCTCTCTCTCTCTCTCTCTCTATCTCTCTCCTTGTATTATTCAGGGTGAAGCATCTAACACATGCCCCCGAATAACTCGGTTGCTATTGGTGATCGTCGCATAAACTCGTGTTAACAGATTTTTTGTAGGCGGACGGGTAGAGGACATATGAAGGTCAATTCGGTTTTTTTAAATGGAATGATACACATATGTCTCTATGCACTATCTAATAGGGCGTTTTGAAGGTCAACTGACAATGAGATGAAAAATATTCAACGATCTTGAACAACATTGAGTCGTAGGTTACTATACGCGCCTTAAAACGCCCTAGTTATTAAATAGTACATAGAGAAACATGTTATTCTATTTAAGAAAACGGAGTTGACCTTCATATGTTCTCTACGCGTCCACTTAAAAAAAAACATTCACATGAAATTATGCCACCCTCAAAACCAAGCAAGTTCCGTCTGACACAGTTTTATCACCTATAGCGACCGAGTTATTCAGCTGGCATGTTTTAGATGTCTCATTCTGTATTTTATATACAGTCTGCGACACTTGATTAAACACAGTGATATTTGTCTTCTCTTGGTGTTTACTAGACTTTGAATCAATATTATCTGTTATAAACAAATATGGCGGATCAACAAAGTACTAGTAAACAATATTCGTTGGTATAATATTATTCTATTACGATTGTATTTTCATGCGTTCATTCAGTGACGCGGAAAAATTTGTAGTATATTCTAAAAAATAAATTTTTACTTAAAATATTTCATGTGTCAGCTTAAATGCATACATCTTCATTAAATAACACCTACTGTTCGCAGAGATATAGAAAATATTAATTCGAAGTCGAGTAAACACCAATAGAAGAAAAATATCACTGCGTTTAATTCAGTGTCGTGCACTGTAACTCTCACTATCTCTGTTCGTGTTTGGTACTCTCCCTCTTCCTATATATCTGTGTCATTCTATTTGGTACTCTCTTTTTCTCTCTCCTCTCTCACTCTCATTACAGTTGCGCTGCGTCTCTCTCTTTCCGTTCTCTCTTTTCCATCGTTCGCCCATTCCTCTCGATCACCGTGTCCCAATGTCTTTCTCTCGATCTCTCTCTCTCGTAACAATTTCCTCTTGCCACACCGGCTCGTATCCTGCAGGCTTATCTCGCAAGAGACCCGGTAAAACGGACGTCATGCTTCGCGAGATTAATTTACAAATCGAGTCGTATGGCAAACGGCGCGTCGACTCTGCCCGATCGAATTCTTCCGCGATCACGACTCGCCGCTCCGTAAATCACGCGGTTTTCTGGCCGCGTAAGAAGATCAGGCCCGGGCTTTTTAGCCGCAAGCCGAGATGAGTCCGGGAATCGCCGATAAACTCCCGGCTAACGAGCTTCTTGCGACCGAACCCCGTGAAAACACCCTCCAACGTTTTCCCTCCGACGCGACGCGTCGATTCGATTCGATTTGATTCGGCTTCATCGACGTTTCGCAAAACGCGTAAATTTCTCAGAGAACGTGGCGAGTCTGTTTCGTTTGTTGGGGGTATGCGGCGGAACCTTCATTATGAGGAATTAATTGAATTATACCATTGTTCACATAAAAAGATTTTCATGTAACAGAACAAAAAGCGTTTATTATGGCTCGTTGCTAACATTTATTACACGTAGACTGCGGATTATATGCATTCATGACGAGACAGTAAACACATTTAGAGAAGCTAAAGTACTGTTACATTTTTTCAACGAACAATAATTTTTAAAAAATATTAATAAATATGTATGTAGCTTCTGTGTCTTGCAATTAATGCAGACAATTTTTATTTTGCATAAATACCCGCAGTCTAATTACAAGTATTTATTATGATTAAATATAATATACGTTGACTGTTATGTCGGTAAAATGTTTATAATACTATCCTTTAACCAGGTATAGAAATTCATTTTTATAGAGACACATATGAGTGAAATAAATTTTATTAGGCTTAATAGGATCTAAAGGGGTTAAAGTTCTTTCACAGTTTCGGTTTCATTAATTAAGTTATTTTGATTCAGTCAGACTTTTCAGTACAATCTTATAAGAAATCATTGTGAATAAATCTCATCCAACAGAAGCAAATATGTAAATAATTATTATTGGTATACTTACATGTAGTATTGTGATAGGAATCTACATGAGAAAATAAGTACAGAGTAAATATTTTTTATTTGAGGCTTTGTTTTCGAGAAAATCACCTTTAAGAATTCATCAAGTTCGCTTGCCTAGCATTCGTAAAAAGTAGAACTGGTTGGCCATGAATATGTAGTCGCGTCAGACGATTCCTATTCAATAGCACGAGCGATCGCCGAATTTTCAAACTCTATTTTCTCAAAAAACAAGGCGTCAAATGAAAAAAATTTATTTTACATTTTCGTCTTATTTTCTTATGCAGAAGCACTCCCTTTACGGTTGTATCATCAATACTGGGACACCGTGTATCTATGTCAATTTTGTGAAGGATCTTTAGAAATAGAGTTCATCCTAACGAAGCAAATATGTAAACATTTAGTATACAGGGTGTACGTGTTAAGTTATTTCACCATCTTTTAGGCATTTCCGGTAGTGCAATTAAAAAATGTTTTAAGCAAAAGTTCATCAGTACTTGGTGAGCTACATGTTCGCATATTCTTAAATCTGAGAAAATGCTTTTGACGTAAAAAAATAAAGTTCTCCTTGACTTTTTTAAATGGAACCATATGTTCTGGACGCCATAGGATTGTTGCTGACGTCGAGACGAATTCAACAGTGTATTATACTATGACCTTCAAAAGACCTCAAACTCGAAAATTTGGTGCAAACGTAATTTTAATGAAAAATTATTTCTTACAAAATAAATCAGGTTACATCAGATGATCGAACTGCGATCCATCTTCTATGATACAGAACTCCACTCCACACATGGCGACAACGAGACATCTAATACAAAGAACAGAGTTCTGTATCATAGAAGTTGAATCGCAATTCGAACATCTGATGTAACCTGATTTATTTTGTAAGAAATAATTTTTCATTAAAATTACGTTTGCACAACATTTTCGAGTTTGAGGTCATTTCAAGGTCATAGTATAATACACTGTTGAATTCATCTCGACGTCAGCAATATAATCATGCAATATAATTAACATATTTACAGTATCTGTAAAACGATTGATTTATTGTGGAAGTAATTACGTTCCCAGCAATTGAAAAACATGTTTCGGGAGCAACTAATGTTGCTGATATATTTAGAATTTTGTATACACATACATTTGATATAATATTATATGATATCGTTATACATTTGCATTCGTAAAATTTTGTCGAAGTGAATATTCTGAACAATATCGAGTATCTTATACATACAGGTATGTAAAAACTAGTGATAACATGGAAAATGTATTTCTATCAGCGTTGACTACAAAACTTTAAAAAAAGTACCTAAGTACTGAATTCGATACTTAACAAGTCGGATCTCAATTAAAATTTTAATTAGATGCCTTTGAATGGCGGAGGACGCGGACCACGAAATATCGAAGAATTGTAGAACTTACAGTGAAATATTTATACATAGCACAACATCCGTTGCCTCCCAAAGATGATTTCTCAACTGCTGAAAATATAGTTAGTTCAAAAAGAAATCGATCGTTACCAGAAAATGTAAACATGTAAGTGTTTTTGTGTCACAGTAGACAATTTATTGAATAAATTTTGTTAACGAAAATAATGTCTTAATTTATTTCTACACATTCTCGAAATTTTATGAAACCATATTATCGACCCGCAAATTAATATCAATGTTTTCAAAATTACACGAATTAAAATAAGGATATATTGATGCACGGGTGACTAAATGCAGGTGATGTATTACACGTGAAATAGTAGACGTCGAATAGTACACGTGTATTTAAATGCATGTAAAATAATACACGTGTACCCGTGTTCTTGAAATGACATGTACTGACGTAAGTGTATGTGAAACACACATGTAATCATGTGTATTTAAATACACGTGAAATAGGGATCTCTAATATACAGGGCGTCCGAAAAACGTTGTACTTCTTTGGAAGAGGTGATTCTTGGGGTCATTTGAAGTAATTCTTCCCATTACGAAAATGTTCTCCGCGGCTTTCTTAAGGAATATTAACGTAAAACACAGACCAATCAGAGCATATGTCCCGCTGAGCGTGGCGTTGGCATTGGTCGAGCCGGAATTCGTCCGCTGTGGGCAGCGTTCTTATTGGTCCGTGTTTTTCCTTAATAACTCCTTAACAAAGCCGCGGAGAGTATTTTCGCAAAGGAAATAGATACTTCAAACGACCTCAGAAATCACCCATTACAAGGAGGTACCATATTTTTGGGACACACTGTAAACCTACGTATGGTATTCTAACAAGGAGAAGATGCGGTCATTGGTTCTCAGATTTTCTCGAAACTTTGCATATTGGTAGATTTCGTTCTTCTGTTTATGAAAATGTAGCATTATAGAGTCAGATACTTAATAACTTTTGAGACATTTAAGATTGAAATTTCATTATACCCGTTAAGTACAGTTTCAGTTGAAGTTATTGTCAAGTGCCAAACGGCGTGGTGGTAACGTACTAGGTTGGTACTAGGAAGGCCGGGCTTCAAATCCCTTGTCCTCTTTCTTCTTTCTTTTTATTTTCAATTTATTTATTATTATTATTTATTTATTTAATGTTGCTTCAACATCAAAGGTCATTAGCAACACGGTACATTTTCTTACAATATTTTATACAATCAATTAAAATAGATAAACTGAAAAGAAAAAGAAAGAAGAAAGAGGACAAGGGATTTGAAGCATGGCCTTCCTAGTAGCAACCTAGTACGTTACCACCACGCCGTTTGGCACTTGACAATAACTTCAACTGAAACTGTACTTAACGGATATAATGAAATTTAAATTGTAAATATCTTAAAAGTTATTGAGTATCTGACCCTATAATACTATATTTTCAGAAAGAGGAGAACGAAATCTACCAATATGCAAAGTTTCGAGAAAATCTGAGACCCCATGACCGCGTCTTCTCCTTGTAAGAAGAATTCATGTAATAAAACGCTCACATAAGGAGTGTTCACATAACGGAAATCCTGCGATATATTAAAATCAACTTTGTTGATTTTGAGGCCACTTCCAGCAAAATCGTTGAATAAATCTTAGTTTACTTCACAGTTTCATTTGATATACACTTGCAAGCATGCAACGAAGAACGCGGAATAATCCCTGCGATCATTGCATGTCAGCTTATGGTTACGTCGATCGCGAACGATGAAATATTTCGTTCGTTCGATATTCTTCCTGTCCGTAATCGCTATTCGTAACGATCGCGAATTAGCCAGTCATATCCGAGAACGATTTCTTGCGAAACGGCTGATTTCGTTACGCTCCAGAAGAATAATTCCTTAATGAGCCAGGTCTGAACGGGGATAGTTTGAATGCATTTCCATTGGAATAATTGCATTGAAGATGGAGATTTCGAATTTTCGTTTCTTCGACCGTGAGAAACTTCAGAAACCCTTGAATCGAGCGAATCACTTAATTGAGTCAATTAAAATCGATGCCGAATATTTCTCGTGACAATTTAGTCGAATGATTAATTATGATACATATATGGTCACTTCAAAAATATCGTTTATTTTACGTTTGATCAAGACTGAAATTGAGAATACACTTCTAATGAAGTCTTCTTCCTGTTTGATAATGTAACAACGAGTTTGAACCTTTTTCAAGTCTTTTACAACTATCAAGTTTTAAGTATATCATAGATTCAATTATAAAAGAAATTATTCAGAGATTTTTCAAAAAATGAGTAATAAGATTGTGAATGTATCGGCATTATAATGAGTCCAGGATTATTATTTCGCTATTTGTTTTTACGAAATTATAATAGTGTAAATATCGACAATTTATACGAAAACTGGAACTTTAGTATTAAAATACTGGTTGAGACGACTATATACAAATGTTCATTGCAATGTATCATTAAACTATCTTATATACTTAGTTTTCATTAGTTGCTAAAATTTCTTCACAAGCCCAAAAATTTTCATATAAACTCTAAAATTTGTCCGAAGGCTCCAAAATTATTTCACAAACATAGGAAATATTTCAAGCGACCTAAAATGTTCTTCTGATTGCTACAACTCTACTTGCCCTAATTTGTACATAGAATCTATTCACGATACCCAAGGTACTTACATAATGGATAAAACGGCTCAAGAAATTATTGTGTCGCATATTCACTTCACAAAGCAAAGTCGAATATATAAAAGTAAATTAACCTGAAAATTTTACCATTCAAGTAAACAGCGATGGTATGTTCCACGTTCTGCGCCATGTATCGCTGCTCCAGAATTCGAAAGAGTTACACGATGCATCGCGTTGGTAAATTCACAACTGATTGCAGTCTCAGGGGAAAGTTAAATGCATTAGTAACATACTTTACACTCGTGCGCTTGATAAAGTCGAAATAAGAGCCGTATAGAAATCCGGCATGATTCAACCTCGTTCGAACAGTAAGAAGAATGTTTACCGTTTTTTTTCCTGTTATTAGTCTCTTCGACTGTTTGGTAAAAGTGAGTTTCCCCGCTTCCCTTTTCACACCAATATTAAATTAATATGCTCTTAAAGCGAATAACTTACGGTAGACTTCATTTAAAGGTCACTTAAAGCGTCTACGAATACGATGTGTCAAATAATAATGCAATATTTTGTAAATTTAAAAAACGGAACCAACTGTCGTGTTAAATTTAAATTATAATCTTATCAATCGTTAAAGAATGCTCACTCATTGAATAATTATATCTGAAACACCATGGTAAAAATGGAAGGGTAAAAAAGAAATTAAACAGAATAATAAATTATAGAGAAATAGCAACGTCTGAAAATGTAGGAAGATCCCCTAAAATAAATTAAATTTACCTACATTGAACTAAAGTCAATTTAATTACAATTTAATTTATTACTAAAACGTGACACGTTTACATAGGTAATTCAATTCAAAATTAAACGTGTACATAGAGCAGAGAAGAATTTTTCATTTGAGAGGTACCCTTATTGGACTAACGCTGTCGCGAATGTGTGCAGATGAAACTGACTTGTGCAACTAATGTGCTAATTGTACAACGATACACATTGAATTCACTGCACTTCCGTCATCTGTAATTAGAACTTTGTGGAACGGAATTTCACAGACGACCATGGGTTAATGTAATTACGTCTTAGATGATATCAAAGTTAGAGAGACTTGGTACACTGGCGGCTCGATAAATGCTCCCCGCTGTGGTTCAACTCAAACTAATTCGACTGAAGGCGTCTGAAATGTTGCTTTTATTGTCGCATTGTTTCACAACTAATTTTTGAGAATTTGTAATCGCTACCTTTTACTAATTTTTTAATAAACCGTCAGCGTCTCGCATTGAGGGGAACTTAACGAGTTACGGCAATGAGAACAACTGATTATTAAAATGTGTTCTTTTTAGTTCAATTTTTATTATTATTTATTGTATAATACGCACATTTCTGGAAATTAGGGATTTTAAACTGACATGCACGATAACTAAAAAACTAGTACAGTAATCAACTTCGGACGAAGATCAATAATTTATTTACATACTTCTATACAGGATTGGACCTGAAATTTATATTTGATTTTTGATTTATAATATTTTTTTGAACAATATAAAAAATAATCAGCTGAAAATGTAATCTTCTCTACCCAACCCTAGGACTTTTCCAATTTTCCATGTTCCTCTTTCAAAATATGTTCTATCCCAGGATGAGGTATCTTACATTTTAAAAACACTAAATAATAAAGAAATGAGGAAGCTAAATTTATGTATAATTATGGTGGGGTAAAAAAATTTAACTTTAAGATTTCTACTTTTTTGTGTTTTGATCACTGTGACAAACGCTGCTACGTTGCAAGCCAACAATGCTTACACTGCCGAATCTGTTAAAAATTATTGTATATTATACAATCAATAATACGAAGAATTGGACTAAATAAAAACACTTTCATGTATCTCATATATCTACCCAGTCTCATATATCCAAAAGTTATTTTAAAAAAAATTCTTGAAAATTACTTGTTTTCACTGCTGCTACACGAAAAGTCCCCCTGAAGTAATGTTCGGCGTTGGTTGGTTTCAATCAGCATTAACATTCGCTATCATAAATTACGGGAGAAATCGAACTAATTTTCAGGAGAAGTGAAACTTCTTCGAAAGGTTTGTGCACGTACGCCTCGATCTATTGAAGAGTAGTTGATCGTCTTAAAGCTTGAGATGCCGGTTTACCAGTCCGCGCACGTATCGTTTGATCGAGTGGAAAATTCTAATCCCTCACTGTAATCGATCGAGTCAACTGGTTTAATGAATCACAAATAACGTCTTAACATTGAGAATCACAACTATCCTCGATTCTTTATGAATATTTTTACCCGCTGAGTAACATCTGAAACGTGCTAATTATTAATTAACCCTGAAACACTGTAGACATTGTAACTTACTAAACACTTATTGTGTTATTACTAGCCAGCGGGTGTTTGTGTAAAATGATAATTTTCTGCGTCATTTTCAACATCTTAGGAGCTCAGTAAAAATGTCTATCATATATAATAATATGAAATAATATGCCAGTATTTTTCACACTCCATATAAAATATACGTCATTTAACTAATATACAAGGAAGCATAATTGAGGCAAATATTAAAATGCTTGTTGTCCAATCCGAGTCTTTTATGCAATTTGGAGACGATAAACTGTACATATTTGTAGGTATTTTAGGCGAGTTGTGTGAATGAATGAGCATGTACGTGTGCGTGTGAAGTGTCCAGCTGTGGTGATATATGTGTATGTACAAGTGTGTGTAAGACAAGGGCGGCGATGAGAATTGCGAATCGCGAGCGGAGAAACAAATCGGCGGAGTTCGGGTTTTAACTTTGTAAAAGACACAGCGTTGAACGTTTCCAATTGCTAATTCTTTCCATTGTATTTAAATACTGTTTATTAATTTTCAATAAACCTATATATTATCGCTACATGTTATATATAATAAAAAATAACGAATTAATTCACACGATACCATTTAGGTGAACAGCAAGCATATGGTATTTTTCCTATAAGAACAATTTTGTCCCTAGATTATCCAAAATCAATTAAAACAGTAAAACAAAAATGAATTTAAGGAATGAAACCGTTATCATGGTGGCTGCAGCAATCGCCGCCATTTTTACGTCGCTGGAGAATTCTTGATAATACTCTTAAGTTATCCGCGTTACCTTGTGACAAATTACGGGCTGTGTCTCTATGAATCGTACAAGAAAATTCCCCAGAGGTGACAACGAGTGCGCACAAATCCGGAATCCAACAAATCTTCTTACAAGTTCGCAGGAACTTTTGACAAGTTTTAAAACCGTTCCCTTGGAACGCCCCCAGGTCTCAGATTCCGGCGAACCAATCGTAATAAAAATACAGATTGTTCCGCGATAAAGATAAAATTCTGCAGAAGCAGCGAAGCGAATAAGAGGCGAACGCGTCCTCCCATACACACCAGCGGTCTTCGAATCGTTCTCTCCGAAGTCGTCGTCGTCGTCGAAGTCGCGTGCATTGCTTTCACGTGGCTGTCCACGTGTCCTCTTCGTCTTCTATTTTTTCACTTTTCACCGTATCCTTGAACGGTTCTACCATTTTCTCGGCTGGCATCTTGTTTTGTAATATTCTGCTATGAGGAATGTCAGGGAGTTACTCAAGCATTCAGATGAAAGTAACGTGGATCGCGATCCTACGTATCGCACCCTCGCTGCGAAAGTGGCGCAATCGAAAAAATGCAATTGTCGTGTTATTAATATGAAAATGATGCAGATACTCCTTGACCGATTATTAAAATCTCATTAATTTAATTTCGTAAAAGAAGAAAGAAGTTTGTATCCATTGTATGTCTATATGTTCTCTAATCGCTCTATATAGACGACGAGAAAGTAGAATTTTATTTCGAAATATAGGAGATTAACAACATACATAATTAGTAGGTTCGATGTTATAATGCACGGGGGTTAAAGTAACCTCCTGCCCCATCAAAACATATTTTTTTCAGGAGAAGCGAATAATGGTTTGTGGATATAGTTAGTAATTATCTTGACATGAACAATACTTTGTTAACCGAGTTTTTTAACAAGAATACAAATGCTCATAACACAGATTTAATAGTATTTCTTTCTTCATTTGCATTTTGGAAGCATGGAAACTGCAAACCCTCCTGTGTGAGGACACAATTAATAATAACATGTATCTTTAGGATACAGTATATTACTATATAATTTTTAACTATCAACAAACCCTAGATTTTTACAATTTATAGGTATCAATACATCAAATATACTAGAGAAGAAGTAAAGGTGCATTTGAAACTTCGATTCCACAGCTGCCTGAAATACAAATGGCGGTCATATCGACGCGACGCGACGTTAGGAACTAGGGGAAAGGAATCCGCAGACGATCTGGCTAATTCAATTGGCCACGCCAATCGTTCGGAAAGCGAAAGGTTTTGAGTTTGAATTCCGGACCAGTAAAGCGTATGATCGAGTCTATGTAGTATGTCTATATCCTAGCATCGGAATTATACTGTCCACATAGTCTGATATGTGCGTCGGTTCATTTTGAAAACTTCAAAGCGAAGAAACCAAAATTTCTTTCACCATATTTGTATGGTTTCAAAACATATTTTGAAAAGAACAAGGATGCAATCGTTGAATAATAAACTAAAATAACTGACAGAAGGGTTCAATTAGACTAATAATCGGGAAGCATTTTTTTAATATTTCATTATTGAAGAGGTAATAAAATGATGGAGTTAATACAACAGTTGTAGGTAGTATGAAATGTTCTTTTATGAAAAAACTTTATGTCACTTTGTTCTACTTATATTCTGATCAACATAAAAAATAGAAAAAAAATGTTTGCACTGCATAGATCAAACACATAATATGTTACAGAGTAACTTTCAATTGCATTTAGTTGCTGAAATTTCGTATTTATAACAAAACATTTTCATTAATGTGAAACCTTTAAGTTGTACAATTATAGGTGATTTCTATAAATTCATTTGTATTCATGATATGTTTTCGGCATTGTTTTCTTACTGTAATAATCGTTAGTTAACACGGTGACTGCCGCTGATGCTCACCGAAGATCGGCAGTATTGATCTGCTTAAAAACGATTGTCATAAAATTAGTAGCATTAAATATCAATTTATTCGTTTTGAAATTAACTAAATTATAATGTAAGGTGCAAACTTCATTGTGAAGTAACTAATAGTAATTATTAATAACTCTGATAGTTAGACGAATGAAAATCGCAACACAATATTCACGGGGCAGCCAACGCGTTAACATTTAACATTTGCCGGACGTTGCTGGACCAATTAATTTTCATCTGCAGGATCGAAAACAAATTAAACGTTTTGATTCCAAGCAATGATCACCCCATTATTACAAAATGAAATTATTTTCGGCAGAAATTCCGGAGATAGAGAGTACGTATACAGTTCATAATTTATTTAAACATCAAGAGTAAACAAGAATTGCCTAATTTGAATCAGCCTGCAGATTGAACGGTTGAATACTCAAATAAGTTTCAATTATTTGTTACTACTGTGCAATACGACTGCACTTTCGGCGCTATAAATCCATCAGTTTTACGAATTTGCAAACAGAACATTAGCAGATTATTCCAAAAGGATGGTATTAACATTAATCCTACTACACATTTCACATTTTTAATTTCATAATTATCGAAATTAAAAAGTTGCTTCCACTAGAAATTGTTAAATAAATTTTTTCATTCAAGCACACATTGTTATAAAAATGACGAAAAATTGAAATTGTGACGGCTACTTCCTATGCTCGTCAACAGAGGGACATTACGACAACACCTTTCCCGCTACTACCTGAATTGAATCTTCCTCTGTTTGTATACAGCGTCCTAAACTGTCCTTACGACATCCCGCGTCTAAGGCACTGGTCCGCTAGATAGCCTTACTGATGAGTCCTCTAGCGGGCCTAGGACGAAACCCCTCCTTCTCCTTTTTCCTCCTCACACACTTTTCAGCCGCCATAAAATAAATTCAGTATTGTAGTTTTTATAAAACAACGTGTGTCAGTCACATTTTGTTCGCGATACGGTTAGAGTTAAAAAAATATATTTGTGAAAAATCCATTATTAAAATTATCGACGTTTTTTAGAGCCCCTTAATGCAGAGGCCTGTTCAAATTGAATTACTTTCCTCCCTCTCGCAAAAGTAAATTCTCGGTGGACCCCATAAATAACAAACTATTTGTACCTGCAGAGTCTTCGAATAAGTCCCAATATTTCCTTCGTTTTGCATCCAGTGAGCATATTCCCTATTCCACCTTATTTCCTCTGCTCGTCGGGACTCGTCCTCCGTATGTCGTTTGCCATGAGCTCGCCTCGCCATTCCGCTTAGCGGAGCGCGCGTGGAATACAGTCGCGCGGCAGAATGGAATCGTTTGGTCCCCGGAGACGACGCGACAACCCATAAAATGATATCGAATTTGAGATACGCGGCGGTTACGGAGACGCGAGATCGGGCTTCTGATAAACGGGAACCTTGTGCCGGCCGATTGCCGCGCATCAATAATGTCTGCCTTGAGCGCGGGAATTTATGTAGCACCCGCTCGTGCAGAAATAAATTGACAACGAGGAATAAAGCCACACCGAAGTCCGGGTCCCATCGGTGCTAAATTACGATTCAGTTTGTTTCTTTCGATAGTGAAAGCGGCCGGCCGGTTTAATGGAAAATAAATAACACGGGCAACCTGGTTGGTAAAGTTTTTTACCCGACGGGGCGTGATCAGACGCCGAAAATAACTGTTGTGTACGAAATGTTTGGGAAGAAGTTACAGTTAGTAACAACTTATCCCTTATCTCAGTTCAGGACTTAACGTGCTGACTCTCATATCGGTCATATGTGGATGACACAATTCATCGTCCATCTCTGAAAATTAATTTTGTTTTACCCCCTTGACACTCGAAACTAAGTTAGCATCGAAACCAAAAAATTTATGCTGATCTAGAATATTTACATTCTAAATAATTTTGTTGTTTTTGTACACAAGGACTTGAGCCTAGTCTTATTCATATTATTTTATTCACCTCTGCAACATTTGAATTATTAGAAATTTATGAGAGAAAAACTAATTTAGTAATGCTATATATTATTAATTTCCTTGAAACCCAAATAAAAATTTTATTTTGTTGTTGTCGATATATGGACATTGGAGAAGGCTCCAACCGCGAGCTATTTTTTATTTTTTTGTATAAAATCGCGGACTATTTTTGTTCGCTATTTATATTAGTTATAAGGATTGTATTAATGGAATGTAAAAGGACAAACAAAAATTTAAATACAGACTTATAAATTTGTACGTTGCACGCGGGTGTAAGGTTTATATTACACCCTACAACTTGGATTTTTTTTTTATAGAAGTTAGAACAGTTAGTTAACTACATGACGTAGAAAAGAATTTCGATCTTTTCGTCGGTACTGTAAATCATCATGGAACGCAGTGCACATACACGCAGATCACCAAAGACTACTAACGGTTCACGTTCGATATCATTAAATGTATTTCAAGGTAGAGAACGAAATGTTTACAAACAGTACGCGAGAGACACGTCAATAATGACCAATACTAATCTATCAACAGCTCTGGAACGTGGACAACAGTATGGCTTGAGAGTGTAATCTTTTTAGATTCAGAAAAAAATATTTGTTATGAAGCTTGCCCAATTCGTCTCGGTATTCCCTAGAAGGTGAGTGGAAAAGAATTGTACGTTTTCCTATAAAAATCTGAAGGTGACCTTGATAACTCTGGGGAAAAAAGGGTTGACAAAAAATTTGGTTATTTTAGCTAAAAAAACTTCAAATCGAACCGCTCACAGCAGAATAATCGAAGCTGATCGTGCTTCGTGGTCCACCTTGTATACACCACACATTTTAAAAATAATTGCTAAATTATCCCTGACCATGATAGTAGCCACCCCGGCTCTCTAAAGGTTAATAAAAAACCAAATTGCAGAGGGTTATTTGAGTTATTTCGCGATGATATTTGCAAACACGGAAGTGCCAGATCCTTTCGAAATGACGCGGTACGTGTGCATCGAACTGGAATACAAAGTTCGCATTCTGGAGTGGATGTCTCAACCCGCAAATTGACCAGTGCTTATTAAAATTTTCGCCAGAGCGATTCCGAAATCTCGACAAGCACAGAGATATACCCCCCGGTGCAGAGTCCAACCGAAATTAATTAGATATTGCGATCACTGTGAACTATTATTATCCGTTAATAACAGCCAGGATCGTAATTGAAGCTCTCACGAGCGTTATCAAAATAGCGTGCACGGGGAACAGCGATCGTGGGCTCTACTTCGGTTGTTACGTGTTTCTGCTGGTATAACACAATCGGGGGCGTATACTTTGGTTGTTACGTGTTGCCTAGTATAACAATTCGAACTACATAGGATACGCGATTGCGAGGCAATGCCTACAAAACAATTTGACCAAAATATGACGACAGAAACACGCGCGGCTGTTCTACCGACACATTATTTAATTACTGAAAACAATATGCTGTGGGTTGACGAAGGTACTAAAACGCTTTCTATTAGGACTTTATACAAAAAAAATATGCACATCAGGCTTGAATATGGATTTTTTTTGGCTTTCTTCACAATCTCTCGATCTTGAAGAATTGATGTTTTTGTTTTCCTTCTTGATCTAACACAATTTTCGGGTTTCCCTGTCATTTGTATTTTCTTACAAATTTTTCGAACGCCTTTCAAAATTCCAAACTCAACAGCAATCGTTTGTAAAGATTTTCCATCCATTCTTCTTTTATAAATTTGTAGTCGCTCTGAAGCCTCCAATTCCCTTGTTTTCGGCATTATTGATTTTCCCTTGTTTTATTTCAATTCACATTTTCAGGAAATTGTTTCACAAACTGTTAAATATATCAGAGTTACGTAAATACTAGTTTAATTACAAAATTCAGTTCTTAAAATAAAAATTTTTATACGACTTACTTTCTGGCCTGGTTCAACTGACAACTATCACGAACTTATTGCTCGAGCAAATGGACACCGCGTTTACACTTCACCACTTGGGGGTAAACTGAACGCCACTACTCACGAGCAATGTAAACAAACATCACAGCATCGGAGGAACACAAAGAAATTACACTACAAGGACAAAATGTTGCAATTACCTATAATATTATCGTGTCAACATGAATACCAGCGCGAGTGTACCTGCGACCAAACGATGTCACACCTGATTGGTGCGCTACACGAACACCAAAAAGGTATAAATACCGGACATTTCTGTAAATCACGGTAAATCAATTTATACAGGGTGTCCTATTTAAGTTGAGATTGTAAATAATCTCGAAGACCTATGATTTAAAAATACGAACTGATACAGGTCCTTTAGTGTTTCGAGCTGGGAGTCAAATGGCACTACTAGTTTTCTAATTCGTGGGCGTTTTCAAGGTTATTTCAAGGTTACTTTGTCTTTTTTGTCATAAACCCATATTTTTTATATCGAAATCATATTCTACGTAAAAAAATGCACAACTTTTGTTTGAAACATTTTTTTGTAAGTTTGTAAGAACTTTATTATGTGTTCATGAGTCTAGTATTAATTGAATTACTAAGTGTCTAGAAGTTGAGGGTAAAAATTTCGAGCATTTGTTATGATGTTCTTAAATGAAATAAAATATCTTCCAGAGGAAAGTAACGTTGTCATTTTAATAGAAAAACAAAATTATCTTTCACATAAATATGAAAAATCTGCTAAATATCTTAAGAAATATTGAACTTACAAAAAAATGTTTCAAACATAAATTGTGCATTTTTTACGTAGAATATGATTCCGAAATAAAAAATATGGGTTTATGATAAAAAAAGACAAAATGACCTTGAAATAACCTTGAAACACTAAAGGACATGCGACAGTTTGTTTGTTTCAGATCACATGTCTTCGAGATTTTTTACAATCTCAACTTAAATGGGACACCCTGTATATGTTAGATATAGTAATTCAAACGAGATCAGACGGCGATGCAATCAGCTGACGAACAGAACTTCAAACTATGGGACCCGCAATGGTTCTCCAACGCTGCGGTAGGCGGCGCAGCGGAAGTCGCAAACTAATGCCGTGGCACGAACTGACAAACTATTCTATATGCAGATTGCAATCACTAACAATATATTTACTGAATGCATTTTTGACATTTTTGAAACAATGTGAGCATATAGGAATAACGTAATTACTTTCTTTTGATGTTCTATAATGTTTTTAAATGTCGCTTATATAACGACACCCTTTCCATGATTAACCCTCTGACAGAAGAACCTGGGACTATTTGATTCAGAATATCAAAATCGACATTTAAATACTCAGTTTCTGGCGATTAAATTAAATGGACAGCTGTTACATTAGGAACAAAAGAAAGACTAACGTATCTACAACAAATACCTTGAAAAATATGTTTTCAAAACTTGATAAATAAAGCAGTGAATAGTCGTGAACATCATCAATTATACAGTGGTAAGAATGATCCGATGTCCGAGGGTTAAACAGCTATTATTTTACATTGTGCGCATCAGTAGAAAACGAAAGGACCATCTAGGACAGCCTGGTATTAACAATGAGGCTTATTTGTCGCGTCCAGTCAGGGACAAACGCTTCATTGTCCAGTTATTTTTTCACGTCAAGCGTAATTGTTGTTTCTTCACGAAAGGAAGTTTAATTATCCTGTCCGGCGCGAAAGGTTACCGTAAATTGACACGCAAAAGCGCCCATGGTTTGCACCGCCTCAAAGTAAACACGACAGAGAAAGTTTCAGAACCGGTTGCCGCGCCGGTCCCTCTCGACAGGGTTCTGTTACGTGAAATAATAAAAGGGAATTGGTAAAACTGGCGTCTCGATTTCAAGTTCTGGAAATCATTTCTAGCCATCACTGCGTAATTACATAGCGAGGAAGATCCTCTTAAAAAGGAAGAAAACAATCAGAAGAGAAATTTTCGAGTACGGAAACATTAGTAATAAAAAGTTACTGAAACTGATAATTCAGTACATTTTAATTCATAAGCATGGCAAACGTTGTGGTTGGTCCAAATAATTCAATGTTACAGTGGGGGATCAATAGACTGCGCATTTTATGCATTTATGGCAAAAAATGGGCAGGTGCAACTTGAAACAGTAGAAAAGTTAAAATGATTTAACACTAATCGTACCACGACAATTGTTAAAATTACAAAGATGTTTCCATTAGGAATTATTAAATCAATTTCTTCATTCAAGCACATACTGTTATAAAAATAGCGAAAATTCTAAATAAAAATAAAATTTTTATAGACCAAAGTATACTAGTCACATTTTGCGCTCGGTACGGTTAGTGTTAAGAATGCTAATTTATTAGTTTCAGCTTGTTAAAATTATTAAAGTAACGATTAAATGTCTATTTAGTTTCAATCTTTGGGGATTGGCGCAGACTAATTTTATTTTTCAGAAAGATCCGCCGTTTAGTGATCAAATTATAAGAACCTCTTGCATAGATCAACGAGTTTACATGAAAATAATCAATTTTCAAACGAAAGTTTAGCTATTTGAATTCTTATTATTTTCATAAATCATTGTATGAAGTATTAAATTGCAAGTGTACTGTGGCTTTCATAATTTTGTCACCCGCTCTAGATTATAGAAGCAATTAAAGTAAATGTCATATTCTTAAGAAGAAGAATATCTTGATATTTAAAAGTAACTTATTATAATGTAACAAAACAGTAAATGCGTATACGCACATTTCATAATTGAAGTATGAATATACAGTGTGAATCATTTAACTAATGCCACCTAAATTGACTCATAAATTCTTTGCCATATGAAAAATATTTCAAACGAAAGTTGTTTGATATCGATCAGGGAGAAATTCATCTCACTTCAATCCTTCTTTTCGACAATAAAATATTAGGAAAATACTGCGGTTACATATCTTACCTGTGTACAATTTTTATGAACCGATTGAATTTTTACGTATGTTTAGTTGTAAAATATTCTGCGCGAATGCTTTATCGGTCTGACCTGGTGCAGCAATTGCAGAGGTTCTCCGGTGACCTAAATAGTTCCAAGTCACAATTTTCGGCAGGCTCTTCACTTAACCGTAACTTTGAAGCCGGGCCATCGAGTTCTCTATATAATCTTGTACACGTCGGAAGAATTTTCAAGTTTTCTCCGAAAAGCCTATGTCCCTTTCAAGACTCGCACTTTGGCTAGAGAATGTTTCCGGCGGAGTTGTCAGATTAAATTTTCCACTCGGTGCATCTACCGGGATGCACTCTTGCGCCTTGTTTCTCAAGCCACGAAGGATTGAGATAAATAGGTGAATAAATACCTTCTTGCTGCTGTTAACCTTTACTAATTAAGCAACTAGATAACGGGTGCTTAATCTCGACTTGCAAGACTGAGAGCGTTCCGTTGACGCGTTGAGCTTTACTAATTTATCGAACGAAGTTGCTCGTACCATTTTTCTTTATAAAACACGAGAGATTTCTTCATCGAACTTGATATCGTGTTGAACTATTTTCTAGAAAATATTGCACCATAATTCATCTTGGAAACGCTAATCACGAGTCCCATTTAATGCTACAGTAATTTATAATTAATTGATTAGCAAATGAAATACACCAGTGAAGAATGAGCAATCATTATGTAGATAATTTTTAAATGTTGCCTGCTGCGTAGCTTTTCTGCAATCACATTGCAATAAACTGCAGATTTTTATACAAAACATAACTTTCTTGCATTAATTACAGGAAGTACGACTCGTACAAAAACTTCTTTCATTCTTTAATCATTTTAATAACATTGGAATAATACAATCGATATTCTTATATTATATTTTAGCCTTTCTACTTCTTTCAATTGTTCTTAGATGTAAGAGAGAAAGAATTTTCTACATTATGTATGATACTTCGTATCTATTGCTTGAATTTGATTTATCAATTTTTTAATGTGCATAAGTATCAGCCATCTAATTATCTCAAAGAGCTGGAAATATTGTGTTGTATTCACTGTATTATTTTAGAGAAATGTCTTCTTCTTGGGACCTGTATCAACAAGGTTTGAAGAAGTTCTAGGACTTTTTAAGAGGTTATAATACATGAACAGTGGAACCTTTTTTGAAAATTGAAAGTTTAAAAGCTGATTTACTAGAAGAGTAGAATAAAAAGAGTTTGCTGCAACATCCAACTTACTATTCCATGCCAAGAAGGCTCGAAGCTATTGCAAAATAAAAACAGAATCCCGCAAATTATTAAACTATTCAATATTTAGTATATTTTCATAGTTTCTTCATTTTATTTGACTAACCTTTATTCGACAAAGATCTAACGGTAATATTTCTTACCATAAACATTCTATAGGAACTGATATTTTCCTAATTGTAGCATAGAAATTGGAACACAATTTTTTTAGAAACAAAAGATAATTGTTTGTTTCGATCACTGATTTCGAATGAATCGCGTATTGGTCCTAACGCGTAGAATTTTCTGTTGTTTGCAAAACAGACAATTGTGTTTCGAAAAATCGTCTCTGCACTTTGTAAGTGAAATGCTCTGGTGCTTGCAAGCAGGCATTTCGAGAGGGAAGACGACGTGCCCGCAAACACGCAACGAACGTCTATAAAGGCAACTTACGCTTCACCGCGTCTAAATTCCGTAACGCAATTCGACTCTTTCAACGTCAGATAGAAACCTGTCTATTCCATTTCTGACAGACGATGTAGCTTTCTCTTTCTCGCCGGCAGAATTCGGCGCAATTGTTGCGTATCGTAACGTCTTCGATCGTTGGACTTTTCGTGCATGCTGTACGGTGCAACGAATCGAACTTCAACTTATTCTGTCAGTTTGTCATTATACTTCGGCTTTTGTGCATTTGTGAGAAAAATAGATGCCTGTACTTTCAGACAGTGCATAGAAGGATTAAAAGAATTTAAGGATATTGTCGCATTAGTTGACTCCGGATTTTTATGCTAAAACTTGTACATTAATTTCAAGACGCAGGAGCCTCTAAGATATTTATTTGTTTTTGGATCATTTTAATCAGTTAATAATAATATTTTAACACTGTTTTTAAATTCATTGAACGTTTTTACTAATTTGCATTTTACCTGGGCCTGTGGGCAGTGATGCCACAAACAACCACAGCTGCTTTCCTCTCCTACTTTTCCCCTTCCACTATCCCATTCCACTACCTGAACACACTCCAACGTGACCCACTAAAACCGTAGACTGGTCACGTGACGTGCCGCGTAACGTATCACATATTACTCTGGTCATCAAAGAGGTGGAAAACTATATTCCCCTCGATTTAACCGATCTGGTAGCACTGCCTGTGGGCACAAACCCACAGTCTACATATAACTTATTACAGAGATAAATCAATTCCTGTTCAGTTCCTGTATTTTGTATGAAGACCTGTAGTTTTAATGAATATTTTTAATCTAACATACTCCACTGTTCTTGTTTAATATATTGCCCAAATACTTTGAGGACCGAAAGGTTTAAATTAATTTGATGAGATTGAATGTAATGAACATGAATTAGTTTCTGCACTGAATATCACACCAGACATGTAAACCGGAACTCTCGTAAACCCGTTACGGAAATGATAAAACACTTGCTATTACTATTGCTCCGAACAAGTCTTAGATTACTAGGATTACTTTCTACGCGATTATAAAACTGAATAATTTTATGCGTCCGTCAGGTGGCTTTAAAATTTATGTAATATTTAATTCCACATCCTAGACACATGATACAATTAATCCCGTGGCATTAAATATTTTTCCACCTAGCTGTCATTACAATCAGCCTCAAATTTAGTTAATCATTGCATATAAAATTGTAGGGCAATCGATTGGATACGTTCCAAACAGCCGCCGCGCCGGGCCAGTTGAATTTGTGAGACGATCTCTAATCGCTGACCTCGAATACATATATGTACGAGTATATGGCGTCAATGTTTATTCCGCCAGCGATTTGGAAACACATACGTATTTACATATGAACATTTATCTTCCCCGAATATTGGTTGGAATACCGATATTTAATTGCCAACCGGCGTTTCATTGTTTAGAGGTTAACCGGTAAGAGTTAAATAATTTGCGACTAATTAGATTTGCCTGCCAAAGCGCAATTTCGATACATTTTGTATGAAATGAATCAGAACGGAATACATTATACCTATAATAGTGTCAGGAATTTTACAGCGTGTATCATTGAAATGTTTATTATCATTATTAACGACATTACTTATTGCATATACCAATCTCAGTGATTTTGAATTAGTAAATTTGTGGGAGAGTTTTCAGACACTGTCAATTAATAAGACATGTATGTTTCTTAAATTATGTTGTAGTGATTTAAACAAATGATAATGAAATGGAGCTATGGTGAAAAAAATTTACTCAATTTAAGTAATACATTTACGGATTAATTATCGTTATTAGAAATTATTAGGTTGATATCAAATTCAAATGTCTACAAATTCATAATTTATGCATACCTTCTCCGTAAAACTGTAAGGCCAATGAGAACAGGACCTTTAGAAAATAGATATACAGGGTGTACATTTGAAAACTCTCCAGCCGAATATCTTAAAAGTATGAAAGATGTTAAAAAAGTATAAAACACGTGTCCAAGGATTTAGAGGGGGCGAAGAGGGGGGCAGTATCAGTTTTTTATTTGGGTGGCGTTTTCAAGGTCATTTAAAGGTCAACTTTGTTTTTTTCAAACGGAAACCTATATTTTTTATTATGGGATCTTATTGTACGTAAAAAAACCAGGAATTTTTGTAGGATACTTTTTCTTATCTGCACACTAGTTTCGGAGACATTTAAAGAGAAGTAGAGCTAGTTATACTTATACTGCGAGAAAGTTTGTAATTTCTTTATATCTATAACAAATTTTCAATAGAGGACAATTTTGTTTTCAAACGGTACGTGCTAGTACAACTGGAAAACATCAACGATTTGCGTCAAAGAATTTTACACAATAATATGCCTCGCTCTACTTCTCTTTAAATATCTCCGAAACTAGTGCGCGGATAAAAAAACGTATCCTACGAAAATTGCTTGTCTTTTTGCATACAATAAGATCCCATAATAAAAAATATAGATTTCCATTTGAAAAAACAAAGTTGACCGTCAAATGACCTTGAAAACGCCACCCAAATAAGAAACTGATACTGCCCCCCTCTTTCCCCCACGAAATCCTTGGACATGTGTTTTATACATTTTTAATATCTTTCATACTTTTCGAGATATTCGGCTGGAAAGTTTTCAAATGAACACCCTGTAGATGGTATTTTCGAAATTCTGCCGACACATGAAATATTTAAAACTTTAAAGATATTTAACAATTAAGAATAATAACATGTTTAAAAAAAACTGTCTAGTTAAACTAGACATTTAGACCACTTATTTACACTATTCTTTGAAGACTAGTACACATCAGAATTAATAGAAGCTTAACTAATTATACACACAAAAGACTCGAATCGGAGGAACTTATGCTGATTATGTATTCGATGTAGTTTTCAAACCTGAAAATCCATTGTAACGTATGGTACCTCATTAATTAAGCACCGTACGAAATAAAGTTGTTTATTGTCTCATCTTCTTCTAAACGATGTTAACGGGATGTGTCCGAGTCCGCAAATAAAGAGACTCCCTAATCAATCGCCAAATGCGTCATTCTTAATTCAGAATTTTCCAGTCCATCGCTCGACAACAGCGTGATTGGTCGTTGAATAATGCGCAGTATACAGGGTGTTCGCGATGATTTAGACCAGCGATTTGCTTCGCGAACAGTAAACATTAGAAAAAAAACGGAAGAGGATGAAGTTGTAGTATATTTTACTAGCAATATGATAGCGTATCTCAATTTTTTAAATATTTTTCTGGGAACAAAGGTGACCTCCATTTTTTTAAGTGGAATGCTACACATTTTTTTACATCATATGAATGCGGGCATTGAGGCGGGCTCAACCATTTAGTATACATCGGTCTTCAGGGTCAAACAAGGGCAGAAATGAAAGAAAGAAATTTGACATTTATAGTGCAACATTGATAGAAAGTACCAGGAGTGTGGTCAGCAGAACTTGGAAATGCATTAATGATAATGGTAGTGGTAAATTTATTTCTTTTATTTCTGTCCTTGTGTAACCCCGAAGACGGAATGCCCGCTTTCATATGATGTAAAAAGATATGTAGCATTCCATTTAAAAAAAATTAACGTCACCTTTGTTTCTAGAAAAATATTAAAAATACAAAAAATTAAGATACGCTATCATGTTGCTAATAAAATATACTACCTCATCCTCCTCTTTCGTTTTCTTCTAACGTTTACCGTTTACGAAAAAAACACTGGTACAAATTATCGCGAACACCCTGTATATGCTAATATTTACACTACAAATCTGATTTCCTTCGATTCTTCTGCAGCTTTCGAATTGTCGATTGTGCTCGAAGAGACAATAGAGTATAAAATCTAACTGTCGCATGCCGAAGAAAATGTATTGCATCTTGACTCTGCTTATGAAATGCATTTACATGATAATGAATTGCTTTTACGCGATGCAATTTCTATTGTTCGTCATTAAATCACTGCATTAAAGTCCGTTCAACAATATCTCTGACCGGAGCAGTTTTCATAAAATAATAGATGGTTAATATTGCCTTTCATTGTTTTCTGTAATATTCCTTTCAAAACTCGAGAATCGGATACTGTAAGTGCGACCTATATTTTTATATTTATATATTTTACAGTGCAAAGACGGGAGGTATTAGATATTTGCGAATGAACCCATACGAATATGTGACACATTTTCCTGCGTTAATTACCTTCTATTTTTTTCGGTAATACTTATCATTATTAAAATGCGCCAATATGTCTTATCATCATTTCCCTCTCTCACAATCAGTTACTTGCACTACTGAAAAAGTTACTATGATAGAAAATAATCATTTTCAGAATCTACAATCTATAGTCTAGAATCTAAAATCTAGAATATAACACTAAATAATGAAGTTAAAATCAGACTAAACATACAGAACAAGCTCAGACAAAATCTTTCGTCTCAGCATTTCGAATTGTTCATAGAACGTTTCAAGGAACACCGGTC
The DNA here is from genome assembly GCA_913789915.3 of Sphecodes monilicornis. NCBI lineage: Eukaryota > Metazoa > Arthropoda > Insecta > Hymenoptera > Halictidae > Sphecodes > Sphecodes monilicornis. Next base: position 19,763,617 of record OU565285.1, read on the forward strand.
ACGGCCTAATACAGTGTACTTGAATGTCAAATGAGGATATGTTAAATCTTGATTCGTCCATTCTATTTCTGAAGAGTACAGTTCATACCGTAGGTAGTCAGCTTCAACCTTTCTAAACAATGATGAAACCATTTTGCATTTTCTTAGCCGCGAGCACGTGCGCTTCATTAAAGGAACATAACAGTGAAAGAGTTAAACGTACTGAGGATTAACGGGGACCTTGAAAAATGCGTATCCCGTGGTTGTTGCACGGAACAATTGACTCTCTCTCTTTCTCTGTCCCTCTCGCGAGAAATGGTAGCGTGTTCCATGTACGCGTTGGCCAATGTGCGCGGCTCGCTTCTTCGATATAAACTATTGCGGATGAAATGTGCGGCATGAAACAGGTGTACGGCTCCTCGAAGTTTCCTATTCGCACATAATACAGCCAGAAGTTCGATCGGCCGGAGAAAATGTTTGTGCGTTACGTGAAAGAAAATACCGCTGAAAAATGACGTAAACGGGAAACGAGGAAAAGCGAGAGACGCGGGGATGGTTGCGTGAAACTTAAGGAAGATTGATCGACTCCGCGAACCAAAGAAAGTCGCCAAGTAATGAAATTGTATTGTAGAAAACGGGGAACTCGTCACTTCCTGACGCTATGAATATAATACCATTGCTACGAAATGGCTTTTTTACCAATTAACTGTGAAACCGTTCTTGGCTAGAAACAAGGCAGAGGTCAGAGTTACTATTAGATGATTGCTAATGTTCGATTTAGAAAGAAAATACAAGCGGGTAAAAATAACAGTTTCATTTATAATTTATGTAGGTTGTGGCTGGGCGGTTGATAAACCCGTACAGGCGATGATTTTACGTGTAGAAATATGTTGCAAAAAAGGGATAACATGTTTTGGTTTGACGCCCGTTCTCAAGAAAAACGAGTTTGAGAATGTAGAGAATGCGCATGCAATTAGATAGTTTGATGTGTCTGATCATGACCAACCAATTCTACTTCCTGCATACATATGTACACAAAAGCACACAAACCCGGCGAGTCTTTAAATTCGATTTTCTCTAAAACGAAAAAATGTTATTCCTTTTAAAAAATTTAAATCTTTTTGCGAAGCGTTCGTTTGCCAATTGCATCTTTTCTGATTACAGGTCAAGTAATTGAATTTCTTTGGCGTTAGTCATGGTTTTACGGACAGAGGAATTTTATATTTGAAGAACTCTGAAGCCAATTAGTGTTAAGTCCAATTTTCCCAATTCATTTGTATTCGCTGCATTATTCAATATGACACAATATTTAGACGGTGGCCAACAGATGACGGGAAGATTTGACAATCACTGGACTAATGACTAGACAATGGATTTTATGCATTTATGGCACAAATTATTAGGTGTAATTTAAAACAGTAAAAACATCAGAAGAATTTAAAATTACTGTTGTAATAATCTCTACCAATTAAACATATTAAGAAACAAAATAAATTTCTATTTCATTCCAGTTTCTTGTAATCCAGGTAGAAAATTTTTATTTTCTATAAAGATCCGCTGTCTAATGACTTACGTGGGACGATGAGTCTAATAAAATGGCCGAAATCTTATTACGTAAATTCTCGAAACTAAAGGTGGACAGCATTATGCGATGTTGGATGGTAAATGAACGGAGATACCAATCATGTAATCGAGTTTTTTGGTCGAACGAAGAATTGTAATTCATTGACAGAATAAGTTGATTACAATGGTAATTACTGTAATGAGTAACAAGGGAACCTTGTGAACTCAAAAATTCCGAAAATTCTGAAACTTGGTACACAAGTAGTGTACGTCCCCAGTAACACAAAACTATTTTTTGTTGGTGCTAAATTTCACTTTAAGGGGTGCAATCAACCCCAAAAGTTTTTGCATTTTTTTTATTTTTCTGCATAACTTCGTAATGCTAAGAGTTATGACAAAACTTGTCAGGGAAAAATTGTACAACTGCTTATGCTCTAGAATCCCATTACAAAAAACTATTCTCGTTGTGCAATTTTTTAAAATAAACAATTTTTTTTATTTATTTATATAACTGTAAATGATAGAAACGATTGTTACATACCAAAAAGTTTTCACTTTGAACGATCTAACGAAATGTAAAATGAAAGAATTTTTTGTTCAAGAATTTGTTAAAAATAATTAATTATTTTTATACGCAGACGGCTATGTTTTTCTTCGATTCTTAATTGTATTTGTATTTTTCAACTCAATGCACATATTTTCCATAATATTTTACTGTCGAATATCTACATCGTATAAAAATTCTTTACAAGAATGTCTGTTCTTGGGTTAATATTCGGAGCTATCACGATCACATTCTCCTAAATATCAAATATTGGTTTATATATACAGGGTGTTTGCGAAATTGTGGTACAACCGGCAAGGGGATGATTCCTCACATAAAATCTACTCGAAAATAAGAAATATAGTTTTTTTCATACGTGGCTTCATTTTCGAGAAAATCGAGTTTGAAAAATCAGCGAATGCTCGTACCATTAGATAGAAATCGGCTGTCGTGTCTGATCATGACCAACCAATTCTACTCTGTGCATATACTTGTTACGGTAAATGTGATTAATCCGGTGATTATGTATAATTACCGGTTATTATATATAATCACCACTAAGTTTGGTCTGGGTTAGGTCTGGGTTAGGTCCTAAATATTCAAGAATTCATCACATGTACTAATTCTCTACCTTACCCAGACCAAACTTAAAACCAAAAATTATGCATAATCTCCGATTCATTACCCGTAACAATTATATATAATAACCGGTAATTATACATAATCACCGGATTAATCACATTTACCGTAACATACTAATGCACACGAACCCGACGACTCTTTAAACTCGATTTTCTCGAAAATGAAGACCTGTATGAAAAAACCATATTCCTTATATTCGAAATGCAACACAATATCGATGCGACTCCAATAACAAAACTTCTTAATTTTTAATTATATTTTTATGGGACTTTCACCAACATATTCGTGGCATTTTTATAATGAAAATAATTCCAAATGTGATATAATACCGATTATATTGACTTGTGTAGTGATCGATAAGCGTTTCGGACGCAAAGTGTCGCGTTCCTTTGAACTGTGCCGCCGTCCGCGACTATCTACGTCTTTTTCCTTTTCATACGCTGTCCTTTGCGTCCGAAACTTTTATTGTTCATTTCACAAGTAAATATTATCAGAATTATATCATATTTGGTACACATACTCGACCCATGTTGTGTTACATTTCTCGACGACCGAGGCCTCTCGAGTTTCAGTGTCCGTCTTTACGGTCGGCAGAGGTCGAAAAATAATATCTTCTGCACGATAATCGTCCCTGACCAGACCCGTGTTGTGGAGAATTATCGAGCATTCACTGTATATGTATTTGACCCAATATACATATATGTGTTTTTCTTCGTTTTCAGTAATCACTAAAACGATAGGTAATGAACAAATGTTTGCGATTTATCTTTCCGTATTTCACCTTTCACAAACATGATCAAAATCGTGTTAGTTATGGAACAACCTAATATATTCCTATTGTATATTTCTAGTAAAAACAACAATAAATATGTCGAATATTCCGAGCAGGACTTTCGACGCCTCACGGTACCGTACCTTCACATTGTGGATTGTTTGTCGTCGAGGTGGCGCTATAAAAAATTACATGGCCTAATTAACGAGGCAAGGGCGGCAAGCCGTGGGATTTCGTAGTCAGCAATAGGCTGCCACCGTGTAGTTTCGCGCAATACGGCGTTAACAATGCGCCTGACCGAAATCCATCGCGTGAATTTACAAATCCGCGACCGGCCATTACCGGCCTTAAAAGCATCGTTGCAGCGTTGACATGTCTGTTATAAATATGGGATTGCTTTGTTGGTCAAAATGCGAACTGAATTTGGGAAAACAAAATATGGATGCCGGCTATTGATTCGCGATACTTTATCCAAAGGTATCGCTTTTTGATGCGTTGCGTTTCATCGGCTTTCAGTGAAATTGAGTGGAAACGGAAAAGAATTGTTGATAAGTCAATCAAATTCGCTGTTGTAACTTGTGCTACTGCAGGCAGTAGAGTATTACACCCAACCGTACTTCGAATTAGGTTGTCCCAATAGTTTCTTTCGCAATGTATACATATATATATCATTTTGAAGTTACTATTAATTTATATGGTGCAACTTAAAAATCATCGATGACCTTCAAAAAACCTTGAAAACGACTACAATCGGAAAATTTTTTTAAACAACCATATTTGCTCCCTTGAACAGTACAACTCTTCTCTCTAATATTTTCTTCTATCTCTAAGGCTAACGGTGATATTTAGGTGTCCTGTTTCTCGTTAATCACCCGGTATATATACATATATATGGTTCATATTGTTAAATAACACGAGCTTATACAGGGTAGAAATTAAAAAGCGTTACAGACGAATATCTCCAAAAATATTGATTATACGCAAAAATGTTTAAGATAAAAGTTGTTCAGTACCGAGTTGATCACTAACTATTATTATACAGATAGTGGAAACGTAAGTGGATTTACAGAAATTCATTTTCATTTTCTGTTTTTTCATTAGTTTGGAATAGTAATAAGAACTTACCAAAAAACATGGTTGCTTTATAAAAATTTCGGGCAGTATATCGTCATCGTCAGACAGTATATGAACAATAATAGTGACGATTTCGATAACATATTTTAAGATCATTGAGCTGAACGAGATTGCTCCTCTTCCAAACAATTACCGTATAATCTACTCACTTTTTTATGGCCGCATGCTTTTTATCGCCGTTTTAGTGCTTTCGGTAAGTTTAGAGTTAAACAATGGTCAAAGTGTGAAACTTAATGCGGCGGACAAACGAAGGATCCGTTATATCCTGAAATATTCGTACTCCCCGCGAAGAAAACGACCCTAACCCCGAGTTTGCCCGTCTCGGTATCCGCAGCGTCGCTAAACTAGCATCGCCCGTAGGCGTCCAGCGAAATTTAATAAAGCTGACCGAGAGTCGCAATGCTCCTGGAAATACTTAGAATCACTAGAGAGAGGGTCTCTCTCGCAGCCGTACTTGACTAATGAGGCAAAGCCGCGTTTTCTCAGCCCCGGCCGAAGAAGAAAACTGTCCCGCTAATAGCCCGCTCATACATATTTTTATTGAAACTCGGCGGGACAACGAGGGACCCCGTCGCGTCTGGGAGGTGGAGGGGGGGTGTTCCAGCCAGGCCGTAGAAAAAAGTGGGACAGGAAGTAAGAGCCAACAGTATCTATTAAGAGGTGCCGTTGAATATTAAAGCAGGGGTGACGTATTCCGGGGAGGACGGCGTGGACCACATCGCGCCGCGCCGATTAACGAAGCGATTATTAAAATATGCAGAACGCCGTCCTAATTAGTCCGGCCACGGAACCGGGAAGGCGTTTTGTTCGACCATCGACGCCGACGATCTGCCTTCGCACTCCGCCATTCCTTTCGCCTTCGTGAAGACGATCATTCGCCATCCACGCATACCATCTGACTACTTCGACGCGATGTAATTTCGCAATATTATCGCACCCCATTATGCCTCCGCGACCGCGATCGCGATAGTAAGGTGACGGACAACATAATAAGTAGACTACGGTTTTTGTACATTAATAAAAACATAGGATAATTACATAAAAGTTGATCCTCATCACCGCTTTTGATGAACTTGAAATATGTTGTCAAGGTCATTATTCTGTACAACTTTTTCCTACACATGCTTCGCCGCTCTATCTTGGTTTCCGAGATATTTAAAAAAAAAAACTAACTGTAAGGAATACTGCAGCGATAACCGTCATTTAAACGAATTTTGTTTAGGTCTGGCCCTGCTCCTCCCTCTGCCTTCAAACACAAGTTCGGTCAATTAAAAAGAGCAGAAGTGGCAGTAGTGGGTCTCTGTAGCTTTCTGTAAATATGTCGAAAACAAAGGCCAAGCGGCGGTAACGTGTACAGGGTATAGTTGTTCAGAATGATGACATTGGCAGCATGTTTCAAGGTCATCAAAATCAGTCATGAAGACCAGATTCTGTATAATTACCAAAATTAGTAGTCGAAACTTATAACCGTAAATCACAATGTACTTATAGAAATTTTGCCTACTGTATAAATACAAGAGCCTTATTGTTCCCAACTAAGATGTTCCTAAATTCTTCTAAAGTGTTCACTAAGAGATAGAAATTAATGTATTTCATGAAGCTTTATCAATTGTACTCCTGGAACGCCACGTATGCAGTCTTGTTCCGATATAAGGCAAAGGCTCGGGACCGGCTTTCGCCGTATATCGGAACAGGTGTGCTATTCAGCTAATCTTTGTTCTCGAGCGGGCCGAGAGAGAATACGGAGAATGAGCGAAAGGCTGACTATACAGTAATCGGCCGAACAGCGATATCTTTCCTTGGAAAAGGATAGAATATGACGTACCTGCTCGTTTTAGAATTAAGCGATGTCGAACGAGCAACTTCAAAAGAAGAAGAGGAGATAGCGATTTCCTTATTTGGAAACAAACACCGTCGCCTTATATCGGAACAAAACTGTACTACAATATCCTTATTATGGAATGATTTGTGTGATCAAATTTCAAGACTTCTGTTGGTAGTCACAGAATTACAATAGAGCCTCGGTAGTTGCAATCTCGATACTTGAATGTGAATCTCGTCAGTTGCATTTCGTCAACACGCGGCGGGGATGGTTTCCTAGTTACGGAAAACACGTGATACTTGATAATGAGAGAAGCAAGGATAAGCGACATAGTAACCACATGGTGGAAGTGGGAGATTTCATACTTTCATTGGTTACCTTGATGGCTGCAGGAACCTCGATACTTGCAGGCATTTTCAAACACGTTTTGTGCAACTACCGAGGTTCTACTGTATACAGTAGACGAAATTTCTATAAGGACACTATGATTTAAGGATAAATATTAATGTGCTTCATGAAACTTTATTAGTTGCTTCACAATACAACAAATTGTTATTAGCCAATGCTGTTTCGTCGTGATTTTATTTCAAGTTGCTCGAACGGTTATATGAATCCTACTTACTTGCATTCGAAAGACGGTTACTTTAAGTATTTGTTTGCGAATTTGTCAGGAGATTAGTACAAAAATCCAATGAAGAGAGTCTGGAGAAAGTGTGATTGGTTTTAAAGAATGCAAGCCTGTGCAAGGTACACTTTAATAGTTCTACTGCCATACTCTTCAATGATGAACCCTAATGAAGAAATTATTTCTGATTCTTTAACCCATGAACATTTCATGGATGTTATTAGTCATTCTTATTTTAATGTTCATGTCATGTTACATGTCAGTCATACATTTCTCCAACCGACATTAGTTTATATTCACAATTCATTTTATAACTTCTTTGTTAAATATTATAAAAGTTTAAGATATTGCTTGTTCACTCCGAAGATGATCTGCAATATACATACTAAATATACTTGTAGAGTGTCTTATTATTTTGTGTTGCACTGTATACACGATCTAATCGCCGCGACATGACTGTGCCCATTGAAAATTCGGAATTGCTCTGTGAGCCGTCTAGGAATTAATCATGCCGGCGACCGGAAAGTGGTAATTGGAAGGTTAATGACGTCGCGCGGTGCTGAAGTGATCGAGTGGAATCTTGTTAAAGATGTAATTGTTCAGTGTATACCGAAGCAATTGTTTCGACGAACCGGATTGCTATGTCGAGCGTGGTCTCGTTTTATGATTTCACCGTTTCTTGATAACGGACGTAGAAACACGAAATTTCAAAAAAGACTATTTTTGGGAGTAAAAAATGCGTAAATCTGCACGATAGTTCGCAAATTAATCCACGAAACTTGTCGAGCATTTCTAATAGTTGGACAAGAAATATTTCGAACAAAAATTGGTTGGCCTGCAATTAACTACAAAATTGAAATTTTCAGAATCGCAAAAAGTTGATTTTGAAAAAATTTCAAGGTTATGTATACCTGCTTTTTTCAATGTAATTTTGGTACTACGTATTTTTGATTCTGTGATATTGTTGACAACATCAGGATGAATATAATTACTTACATAATATGACCTTGAAGTAACCTTGAACAGAGAATCGTCACAAGAAATTAAAAATTAAACAATCTCCAAAAGGAAGTAAACCGACATTGTTTTGTATTGGTTTTTGTATTTAATTTGAAAATGGCTTCTTCATGAACAGAATGACTTTAAATGTTTAATAGACTGTTCAACATTTAAAGTAATTCTGTTAGGAAAAAAAATGTGACGATATCTTTGTTCAAGGTTACTTCAAGGTCATCAGCTTTTACGGATCACTTCTTGTTCGAAATATTTTGTTGTGCAACAAAATGGAAAAAACGTCTTGCTGCTTCCACAGATAATGGCATCTTTCTTAATATTTGACTGCAGCCACTGTATTTTCTCTAACATTGTGCAATGCAGTGTACTGATAAACTATCAAGGTTCTATAGCATAAAATATTTTATATTATTGCATAATATACTATCATTTAAAACCTTATGGCGTCAAATATTTCTATCACTTGGATGATGTAAAATGCGATATTTATCATGCTGTGAAACGAATTTCATAACTCCCTGAATTATATAAATATTAACTTTCCCTTACCCAGAAATGTTTTTAAACTTGTCAACATGCATTTTGTAAACCGAAATGATGTAATTTTAATGTTCATAACGAAATACTACTTTTGACACCTAATTGATTGGAATATTACTGTAATAAGTACGAAATGAATTTGTGACCGATGGTAAGATGCTCTTAAAATCCAAGATATATTTTACGGAGAATGTTCAAGCAAATAATTTACATCCATGCAATAAACCTAATTAAAAAATGATATATGGCGACATTGATGATAATCGAAATGAAAGCATTTTCGCAACACCATCTTCTCAGTGCAATAACTTTCAAACCAAACAGAAATCGCTCGGAAATGTTAATGGTTCACTTCAGATGCACTTGGTGTACCTCATCGCTGAGCGTAACCGCAATAATTCATTTTATTATTATATGAAGTCGCCGAGAATTTATGGAAAGGTGAAATTGCAATGATGCTATTTACATAACGCGGAAGATTGATAAAACAACGTGGTATTTTGCAATCGTGTAAGCAGCTTCGGTGAAAATCGAGAGAAATTCACTGATCGGTCATCGCTGTATTCGAAAATTTCTCGTAGAGTTTACGTAACGCAAAGTGCACACAAAGTGAGTGCACACTAGGGTGGATCTTATTTTTTGACTTTCGAATTTTTTCGGGACAGTCCATAAAAATGTGCCAATAAATGAGAAAATGACCAAACTTAAAAATGTTATCATCTTTGTGTCCGAATATTGCTGCGACAGACTGTATGCAATTATATAACTCGCTCTGTGCATGTTGCATGAAAAATCCTTCATAAAGTTCTGAAAAACGTTCAATTTCTAGAGTTTTTCGGGGTCGGACAGCTCTAGGCACAGTCGAAATTCAAGGTGGCGTAATTTAAGTCATTGAACGGCGTCAGAATCACGTTCATTTTACAGTCTATATAATCCCGAACTTCCCGTTAAGTCCCTCATTTCCATAGGCGTGTTTTATCGCCTTGGACATTAAAACTTTTGCCCTTACCAAGAATTATGCCGCGAAATAATGGTTCACGAAAGTACGGCCGAAAGTGCACCGCGAACGTGCTTTTAATAATGGAATTTTACGTGGCCCTCGTCCGTTTTTCCTCAAAGGCGGTTACACGATCTGATGCGCTAACTCTTCCGCGTTACATAACACGTCGATCAACGTTACAGCCGGGTAATACTGTATCTTCATCTTTTACTTCGCTAAAAGGTGGCGAGAACGAGAGAAGTTGTCATTACTATTTATCTTCTTTACTATTTTTAGAGACCCACCACTGATCAATGTTGCGATACCTTGTCGATCTTGACCTTGTTGAATGTTGTTGGCCTTGAAATGCCTTGTAAAACACAATTGCATTCTAACGCGATAATAATTTCTGACCTAATCCAGATCATACTTACAATTAGCCATACAAAATAACGGTGCACTACTATTCTAGAATTCTCCCTGAGCAACCATACAATAGAAGATACCAGGGCAAATTATTGAGGTTGCTGGTTGGACATACAGTGGATCCAAAAAGGATTCCATTCTCGAGAAATTGTCGATATTTCAACTGTGACGAGAAGCTTGAAGCTTCTACTTCCGCAATCCATCGTTTATTTTTATATAAGGTATTCATGATTCAGCGACTGGAAGACTGAAGACTCTCCTTTGTTCCAAACTCTTACGAATTGAAACGTCTGTAAAATTATGAAAAAATTTGTTTCCGGACTGAAACAATCGTAGATTTAAAGATTGAAGCTTCCCCTTTACAAAGAATACTTAAAATTTGATCTAAGATTTTTTTAATCGATGCATTGATCTTTGAATGAAAAGTGTACTGCTATCTTTGCAATAAAAGAAGGTACACCGTGAACGCCCCACACGATGAAACTTGTTTCCCATTTTTGTTGTATAAAACAGCCAAAGAAAATCGGAAGATTCAATCCTCAAGTCTGTAGTAGATTCAATTAGAAAAAAAATGTTTAAATGCTATTACGTCCAAAAACGTGTTGTAAATTTTTCACCTGCAATATCATGCACAAATATCCTAGAAAAAAGTGAATGATGGTCTGCGAAAGTAAAGGCTTCGAGATTTAAAATGAATCGAAATTTATTATTGTATTATTTTTTTAACGAAATTATCATTGTTCAAATAGTGACAATTTGTCGAGAAGCGGAAATTTAGTGTTCAAATACTTTTTGAATCCATTGTATAAGATTAACACTTTCTCCTACAAAAACGAACTCCTGTACCGTGTGAATTCAGCAACCAGCCACTCTCATAATTTTAAATTGAGCAAAATTAGACGAGCCATGCAAAAAATTCAAAATTCCTAAAGAACTTAAACAGATCTACTTGGAAATACTTTTATTGTAATATTATGCACAGATAAACAGTAGTATAAGTGCTTCTTTATGCTAAGGAATGAAGCACACAAAATGTGTATCTGCAACACACTTTCAAAGTTTAAGACACTTCGAATAATATGATCATTTTGAGGGGGTATTATTATTAACAAAATGTAAGTTCTAAACAATATCTCTTTTTGTGAGCAATGTTGTCCCCCAATTAATACTTATAACCTGAGCTGCGGAGTCGGTAGACAAAATTCATAACTCCGACTCCGACTCCAACTCCTCCTTTTTTTTTACCTCCGACTCCGAATACGATTCCGAAGCCCTGCTTATAACGACAGCTCCTACTGCATTTATGGGTTGGTATACTCGCGTTATGCTCTTGTATAGTTAAAAGGAGAATATGGATTTTATGCCATTATAACAAAAATACAACTAAAAAGAGGGAAAAGATTAAAAGCATTTAACAATAGAACTACTGAGCCCGTCAAAATGATGGATTTCAGATTCGTTGTTTTAATATCATTCCAACTATATGTTTTCTTGAAAAATTGTTTAGTATACTTCTTTATTCAAGTACGTATTACCATAAAAATTCTATAAAAAATGAATGAATTCAATACTGATGTTATTATCTACAAAGAGATACACATCAGTCGCGTTTAGAACTTGGTAGTTCCAGAATTAAGGACACCGATGTAGTCATTTCAATTTATTACTTCTTGCAATCAAAATTTTTTCTTTCGCATAACGATCCACAGTCTAGCCATCAGTAACATCCGAGGATTATCCATTAACATTTTCGATGGTTTTGTTTCCACAGACGACTGTCCGAACTGCGTGGACGAGCACAGTAGCACTTTGGCCGCCTCAAGATGGACGATGCCACTGTTGAAGCTCGGCGAGAAAAGATACTACCTGGGGATCTTCTTCAAGGTATCATACCTGCCAGTTACTTTGATTTATCTAGCTGTCTCGTGGACGCGACCTCCCGGACTTTATCAAATTATTTCCAAGCCTGTAACTTTCCGGCTCACCGTCTCTGACACTTTACGGTGCATCGAATGCCAGACCAGCCTGTTATCGATCTTTTCACCTGACTGGGAGTATCCCCAGCTCACGGACACACGCTTAACCCACGTACCACGTGTACGTGTGCGAGGAGCACGCGCGACCGCGCTCATGCTTTTGTACGCCGCGAGGAAGAACGCGGAAAAACGATCTTGTCGAACGGGACCGAGCCCCCGAGATTCACGTCACTTCCCTCGTGAACAAGTCAAATACTGAACACATTGACAGACTATCGCATTCATCGAACCCGGATTGGCAATTTTGCCGAAGGAAGACGTAAATATTCCCGGCAACGCGACGTTGGGCAAATTCAGGTAATATTGGACACCGTGTAATACGGGACATTGAAAAATCTCGATGGAGCTGTAACGAAATTGAAGGCCCCTTTTGATTAAAATATTTAAGTAGATTCTGCGTTCTTTTTTATAACTGAACTGTAACTTTCATCGTTCTGTTCGATCTCTGTTGTAAATTGGAATTAGAATTCTCCCTTTGTTTTTGACATTGATATTATATTATCTTAAAAATATATATTGTAATATAGAGGGTGTCCTCTCTATTACTAGCTAACACCTTTCTTAAAAATAATAAGTATTAAAAATACTGAAAGAGGAGAAAGTAATGCTGTTTTTTGCAAGCAACGTAATAGCAAACGTGATTTTTTTGTTTGCACCATTTTTCTAGAATTGAAGGTGACCTTCAATTTTTTAAATAGATTGGTATATATTTTTTTAATATCGTATGAAAGCGTGTGTCAAGATAAATTCATTCGTATACGATATAATGACCTTGAAGGTCATGCATGGTCAGAATCGAAGAAACATTTTGAATATTTCGTACTAATCTGTTAGCAACTATACTTTATTTTCGAGGCTACAGTAAACATTCAATATGATTTCCTTTTGCATGATTGCAAATTTCGGCTCTATTAATTACATTCTTGATAGTGTCTTCTAGTGTTGTCCGAGATATTAATGCACATGCTTGCGTTATTTTGCTTGTCAAGTCGATTATATCTCCGGACGGTGTATCGTAAACGATATCTTTACGAAATATTCAAAAAGTTTCTTCGATCTCTGACCATGCTCGAGCTTGAAGGTCAGTATGTTGTATACGAATGAATTTTCCTTGACACACTCATTCATATGATATACAAAAATATGTAGTATTCCATTTAAAAAATTGAAGGTCACCTTCATTTCTAAAAAAATAGTGCAGACACAACAAAATCACATACACCATTACGTTGCTTGCAGAAAACAGTATTACCTTTTCCTCTTTCAGTTTTTTTATATTTATTATTTGCAAGAAAAACGCCCTGTAGATATTATTATGGTTCTTCAAATATTAAGTATCAATATGGGACGTCGAAACATTTCAATGAAAAAGTGACAAAATCGAAAGGTGATTGCGCGTTAGTTTCTCAGGCGATTGTACTGTTGGATTCCAGAAGAGCCTCGGAACGTTTTGGTTATTTTTGAGTGAAGTACTTAATTAGATTCCACGATCATTTTTATTTATATCCTGCAAATTTTATTGTTGTATCTCCAAAACTTACGAAATTATAATATGTTTTGTAAGTTAATGTTCGACAATGGATTCTTATGTATTTTTCTAATATTCAATCTCGGCCAATATAGAATCGTTTCAATGTTTCTTTTTGCTTGTATATTGTATTAAAACTATATGATATACTATATTTCTTCAAATATTATGAAAACCACACGAATAATACAAAGTAGTGTTAGAAAGCAATACTGTTCTCTTTGGACATGATCACGTAACGCAAAAAGGGTCCCAGAAAGATGAAGTTAAAATTAATTTTATTCATTAATATTTTGTATAAACCGGATACAGAAAAAGATATAAAATAAAGAAATATCAAACTTTTTAGTATCACATACAATCTTAAATCAACTTCACCACATATAAGAAGTATTTGACGTTCAAATGTTTGCAGACGTTTACCTAGAAAATATATTATAATTTTCTTGTATTGCTCAAGAATGTTATTCACATGTCTAATAGGTTACAATAAATTCTCAGAAATGAAACTTATTTGTTTATTGGTTTCACCTATTTAATACCTATTCGTTTTTTATAATAGATTTCAATCTCCTTTACGAATTTTTTAGATGTTGCATATCAGAAACATTTTATTTTTGTTAAAACTTAGCTATTGAAGTATATAATTATGCATTAGTTCCTTCGTTTTCTCGCGTAGGTTTCATTAAAAAAAAGAACGAAATCCTCTCCCTTTGGAAAGCTTTTGAAACCAGGTGTTCCATATTACCATTCTCTAGCTCTTGCTTTATTACCAGCATCCTAGTGGAACAGAGAGAACTCTCGTTAATAGTAATCGAACTTCTGCATAAATATTTCCTCCCCTCCAGATTCCTATCTAATTTGATGTTATAATTGAAACTTCAATAGTTTAACTCGTATTAAAATCTACTAATTTCAATTTTAGTCTTCTGAACTATTAGGTCGTTGCATATGAAATGTCTGACTGTTAATAGTAACGTTAAGCGAACATAATCTTCTTCGAAATAAACTTATGGATCAAAGTAAGCATAATTCTAATCAACGTATTCTGTGAATGAATTGCAAGAATCTTGATTATATTAAAGTAGAAATCGAAATTTTTTGTCTTTCACGTTTATCATTTACAAGATTCTCATCGCCATTTTGTAGTCTTCTTTACCGTCGACGAATTAATCGACCAATTTTGAACAAATATCACATGATGCTATCGTTAAAATATTATTTTTCCACTCATATAAAATGAATACTCGACAATCAGATTGATTGACATTGAAATAAACTTTATTTAAAAGTAAAATTGGACATCTAAATAAAAATTGAAGATAAGACCTTAAGATCAGCTTTGTACCTTTAAATGATGAATAATAACCCCATAGATTGTAATAGTATTTCTTGATCAAAACGCTACATAACATTTGCATTTTAGAATCAGGCATTTCATATGCAATAACCTAATATAATCCATTTTTCATTTGCGCTGCTCAGTTTGTCTCTTGAAGTGTCATTAACACAACGGTGAAGCCCAGTAGAATGAGAAGATGATTAATTCAAAAATAGAAGAATGAATTCTTAAAAGCAGTGTGCAGGGTACAGTGATTCTGTACATCTGCTGCAGTCTGTAAATGCGAAACTTTTTAAAAACTTACAACCCACAGCTAAGAATTTATATTTCTTCAAAAATTCTTCTAAATTAAAAATTAATTTTAACCATTTTGAATGTAAAAGAAGAGTTTAAAAAGAGACTTCAAAACTCAAATCCTTAACATTGAAAATAAAAATTTGTCCAATAGATTAAAAGAAGCAAATAGAAGTTAATAAAAAGTGTAGATTGATCAAGAAACAAAAAAAGTGCTGCTCTTTGCTATCGTTGTTCTAAACACGTATGATTCTATGCAAGAGAAATATAATTTTATAACATATGATTGTAGGGTGGGCTAGATGTTACTATATTAACTTAAAATATGTTTTACACGTATCCACAATTTGACCTTTCCAATTCTCATTACTTATGCGCTTGACAACCAATACGCCACAATATATCGATTTCCTTTAAAGTATAATGTAAGAAGACACCATTTTTTTTATTTAGTTGAAAATTGGATTTGAATAATGACAAGGTACAGGTGCACTCAAGTACAGTTTTAGATACGCGAAGGATACTGTGATGTAAGAGGAACCTGCGATTACTATCACAAGCAGAGCCAAGGACCCTTGCTTCATGGTCCTCGTTTAGTGTCAGAAGCTATACTTGAGTGAACACGAACTCGACCAATATTCAATCTCAATTTTCTGACGGACGTTCCTTATTAAGAAATTATAATTAATGCAAAACCGCCACCCTTGAAGGTGTATCGGGGCCCATTGAATATTTTATGTAACGAAAGTTTTGTATGGACTACAGTACCCCTTCATTTGACAATCACCCTGCTGATTGAAAATCTATTGTTCCAAGATTGAATTCCCCTTTCAATATTTAACTATAGTGAGGCTTTAATACTTAGGAGACAGTTATGACGCTTCATTATACTTTATCGTGATTGTACCTCCATAATGAGCGGAGACTAATGGAAGTAATTAGCATCCCTTCATCAAAAGTTTTTGGGTTTAAAGAAGGCTTCTTTCCTCAATTAAATATTTGATTTCTTATTTTACTGTACAGGTTGTGATCGAATAATTTTTTAATAATTACAGAATCTAATTTAATAGTACTAATACTATTAAACAATATTATTACAAAGAATACAGTACAAATATTTATATGTATCTTCTATTATTAGGATACAATAATTTATCTAAACAAAGTCAGATTATTGCAGATGAATATACATTTCCACTCGATGATTAATCTTATTGGGTATTTCACCTAACACAGGCTAACTAATTATTTTGTTTATGACGGTGAAGAGCAATATTTCTGAGATCCACGAAATCATTCAATAAATAAAGGTTCCTACATTTTAACTATTATTTTTTTACTACTCGATAGACAATATCTACCTCATCACCATTTTTATAAGGAACCAAATCAAAGTAGGTTTGGTGTCAATGTTCACAGTGAAACGAAGGAAGGGTTCAGAGCAACGTTCATCTCCGACGATCCGGTTACAATACTAATCAAGTAGAAGAATGTCGACGATGCCTCTTACGACACACAGTTACTTGTTACTCATTAGAGAAACGATTTTACGTCACTTCCAGCCGCCTCCGCGAGAGAGATCGTTGCAAGGCCGCGGACCGGACACTCCGCGGTATTGCAAAATCCGTCTTAATAATGCAGTTCCGTTGGCTCGCGACCCGAGGAAAGTGGGTGACTTGCTGTAGAGGAAAGAGAGAGTTGCCCGATCGGGTTTCTGTCGAGTCGGTTGCCATTTTCGGCGGAAGCGATCGGCCAAGGTGACGATTCGAGAACGTGTGACACGGCCGTTTTACTTTCCGAAGAATTCGCGGTCGCTATAAGTATCTCAGAAGGGTCTAGGTTACGGAAAAAAGTTGGGATACCGGTGACACGTTCATACTAAACAGGAATAGCTAATAACGAGGTCGAAAGCTCTTCTGGGAATTGATTAACGTACATAGCCGTAGGCGACACTTCGTCCTATTTTAATCCGTTTAATGTACTGAATTTCAAGTTGCCGGTGACGAGCCACAAACTAATTATCTATTTTGTGCGGTGATTAAAGATAACAATCACATAACAAAATTTTCTTGAAAACAATTAGTAACCGAAACGAACGAAATTTTTGTATTTCCCTTAGAATGGACACCTGGAATACCTCAAAAACTATATTCCGGAGAAAAAATGTTTAAAATAAAAAGTTTAAGTCAAGGAGGGGCTGATGCAACAGTCATATCCATTTTTAATTTTCATCATGTTTTCAAGGTCATTCCAAGGTCAACTTTATTTTTTCAAATGGAAACATATATTTTTCATTACAGATTCTTAATCTACGATTTGAAACAAATAACTTTTATTTGAGACGTTTTTTCTTCGCCGATTATCTTGTATAATATTGAATTCTCAAAAGAAAAAATACACAATGTCGTTTTAACGGAGAAAATCATTTTATTTATGATAAATGAAATTAATACTCAATTAAAATGGAATAAAATAAACATGTAATCTAAATGAATAATTAAATAATAATTAAATATTGGAACAGGCAAAACAATTAGATAAAACTTAGCAAAGAAATTCAACGCCGAGCGTACACAACCTGTTCATTACGCGCAGGGATACAACAGTTTTTTACTGTCTTATAATTTTTAGACTACACTAAATAACAAATTTCTGCATCGTTGTATTAATTTCGTATACATAATCTGTAATGAAGTAGACTTTTATGGAGCATTAAAATTGACTGCATTGATTACACGATACAGAAGTACATCAATATTTATTTATTTTCTTAATAATTTGAATGAATTGGAAATAAGACTATGTTGCCATAAATGCATGAAATCCGCAGTCTACTTCTAACCATTTCAACGTTGTGATTATAGACGTAGTACTTTGTTTACAATTGCAATCGTTATATGACTTTAATTACAATGGTAGCTCAAATGGGCATTGCTATATATTCTTTAGGAAAAATGTAAAAATTAGCGTTGATCAAACGAATGAAATATTTCGGTGCGTATGTTAGATTCGTTAGGCAGATCTGTCGTATTTCCGTTCGTGAATGATTTAACGACGAACGGGAGAATTTTTACGCGAAGTGACAAACTGTCAGAAAGATGAACTATGGTCGTGAAATGTAGCACCCATTACTTTCTAAAAAATACGCACGCACGTCATTTCACAAATAAAATAACAAATATGTTGGTATCATTAACTATTACTCACTAGTCAGTGTTTATTTTATTGTTATTCTCATTAACGGTGTGAGAATAGTAAAATATATTTTTTTTCATAGAAACATGATCATTAGACAAATCATTACAACAATACTTAGTATTTCAAATGCGACACAGCGAAAATATTCAAATAATTTCAAAATACTAATTTATTATTTTGAGCTTATTAAAATGATTAAAAACATGAATAAATGTGTGTGTATCTTGCAGTTAATTCAGACAATTTTTGTTTCCCATAAAAATCCACAGTCGAATTATTATACTCAAAGTGCCCGATGATCTTTGTAATGATCGTCTGCAAACAAATAATACTTTGCCATTCCACTAACTCACCGTGAATTATACCTGAGAAATCTCGTTTTAGGTTGATTTTTTCGTGAAAATAAATTCGTTGAAAATCAATTTCGTTTCAAGACATTCCACGGAAGAGAAATGACTGTGGATGTTCTCACCCGAGGCATAGTTAATATATAACGAATAATCGACGGGTGGGTTACGTTGGAGTACAGAATATTACTCTCGCCGTGAACAGGGCACGCGTAATATTAGAAATATTTCAATGGCACCGCACTGCGAAGTATGCAAATGCAGCACGGGCTGCGTTTTTTTTGCGCTCACCCTATCGCATATAAAATATACGGGAATGCTTGTTGCGCGGTCATTTGCCAACTATAATGGAGCACCATGGCCAATTTATTGTATACCTTTATACTTGCGCTTTTGTGCTTGAATTTTCGCAGTAGAACACACACGTTCCTTTTCTCGCAATAATACATGAACACAAAAATGCTGAATATAATACATGTACCCAAAAGCATTCTAACGAACGACGAATATTAGCTACAAGTGCAAAGTGCATTAGCTAGATGTACAAAGACGTTTCGGACACGTCATGTGTTTCTTGCAACGTTGTGCACGTCGAAGTAAAATAGTATTTAATGTTAACAGTAAATATTACCAACAACATGTCTATTACTGCCCCAGAAACATATCTGTTTTGAATTCATACGTAAATTTATTCTTTTAACCATTAAAAATAATAAATTAATTCGTGTATTTTAAGGTTAAACTATAATTAACCCTCAGTTGGTAGGCTAGTATACTATAATTTTGCTTTATTTATTTAAAAAAAAAATCTAGTGAGATCATTTGGTCCCGTATTCATAACAGTTAAACAGAAACTCTATTTCCTTCTACTTGTCTAATAGAAATATTGTAAATTATTATGTGCTATTAAATGTGCTGAAATCGTATTCAATTAACCATAACATAAATGTTCTGTAATACAATTTGACATAATTCGACATTCCAAAAAAGTATTAACCCACGTACATTGAAAACTGATTAGTACACTGTGGATATTTGTGTAAAATAAAAATTGCCTGTACTAATTTCAAGTTACAGGAGCTACATGAATATTTATTTCTTATCTTCAGAATTATAATAAACTGGAAATAATACAACAAAATGTTTAAACTCTGTAAATGAGTTTGCTGTTTTGAATTTGATCTACTCAATTTTGTTATAAATGTTGATAGGTTCTCTATCATACATAACTATACATTTATTTTCAGATTAGACATAAGAAGATCGATGGAAATTACGAGTTAAAGGGTTGACATACGTCGAGTGAACGAAACAAATTGATTTCGCAATTCGCAATAGAAAAACGTCGAGTAAATAATTCCCGGATAACAATGTGAGCTATTTAGTGTTCGGATAGAATTAAATACGCGTCTCTCCTTTTTACGTCGGCTAACGTGTAGCGTAATTACGGGGGAAAACTGGGATGCGCGATGGCGAATAATTCTTTTCACGTTCATCGATTGCCATGGGTAATTTGCCGAACAGAATGAGTGTCCGTGTTGGCCTTACTTCACATGAAGAACTTGAATTTTCATCGCGTTCGACTCTGGATAGCAATTTTCGAATAAATTCGATTGCCGCGTTTTAAAATGTGAATTCAGGAGTCAGTCGATTATCCGTGCAGCCATTGTCTTCATTATAGCTTATTTTCATGCTTTGACTATAAAAATGCAAGTTATGATGGCCGGTATCCTCAAACAAACACACAGTACGGGAGCAATGATATAAATTTATTCATGAACGCTTTATTAGACAATAACTGAAATGACAAAGACATTTTTTGGGCATTCGTAATTTGTGTACTGTAAAATGAGTAAATGCATATTCAACTCGGTTTGAATAGCAATAATAGATTTTGAATTTGTATTGTAAAACGGTTTATAAACTAAGAAAATAATTGTTGAATCTAATTACATGTACCGGTGATTCTGACAGTGATCTAAGTCTTCTTATATACACTTTTCCATATGATTTGATGAACAAATATTTTACCATGATAATAGATAATATGTAACATATAATTTTTCACTACATGATTACAGTAAAATCAATCGACGGGATTGATAACAGGCGAAAAGATGAATGATCTCAATTTTAAGAAAAAATTGCAAACAAATTGATTTCTTATTTTAAGAAAGTGATGGTGGCATCTACTGTCGACACTTTAAAAGAATGTCAGATTTATTACTAATATATCTACTTATCTTAATTTTAAGTCAAATTTCCAATGGAATTGGATAGACTCGTAACAAATCTAACATATTTTTAAAATCTCGATTGCAGCTGTCACTACATCTTTCTTTAAAATCGTGAGTCAAACTTTGAAGAAGATTCATATTGATTAAAAACGTTTCTGCCTTATTATTTCATTCATTTAATCGGATACATAAGACTCTGAATGCAATTTAATGCAAAGAAAATACCTAAAATATATGTAAAATTTTAGATATTATTGCGAATGTGGATTGTCGAGCCGAGTGGGGGCCAACCGTTCCGTTATGAACTGTGTTGTTGGGTTCAGATCAGAGAGAAAGGATCGGAACAAGAATATCGAAACATAATTAATTATTGTATTGTTTTGAAGTGGTGTAAGCCGCTATCTTCACCAGGTTTTTAAATCGCAGTTTTTCCTGGGGCAAACATGTCTTTGTTGAGCAAGTTAGTTGTTGTTTACATGGGTCCACGGCCCTTGTTCCTTTTTGTCTAATCCTATTGAATCACTGACATTGTCTTAAGTTATGTCGTATGTTGTGTGTTTACTACTTGTTCGTGAGGAGTGGGAGGGAGGGCGGTAGTGTTACAAATGTGGATTGTCGAGTTGTTCCCCCGTTATGTCGTCCTTACCCAAACCACGACATAACAAGGACAAAGTACGGAGTCTTCGGACAGACGTTAAACTGAGTGGTTGTTTGACATAAGTGCTCCTCCTCTCAGAATAAACGGATTACTGTTTATTATATCCATCTCCTATCTTGAAGTATTAGATATGCCTAAGTCTCGCGGTCGCCCACGTGACAATATTTTAAGCTAATATAAATTTACGAATAAATTAAACGAATAAAACGTATTCCACGTCCTCGAAAAACTTCTAACATAATGATTCGCGATTTATGAAAAAGAAGCCAAACACTTACATTTTTCTCCGATATTTTGAACAAGACTCACGAGATTCGATTCTGACCAGAACTAAAGAATGACTCGAGTTGGTGAATATCGAATTAGAGGAATCCGAAAGTTCAACGCTGCAAACAGCGGAACGAAATTCCGCGCAACAATCGCGCAAAACGTAGTTGTGGAAGATGAGAAGTTAAAAGAACTTCAGGCGACATCGGTGCAATCGCAGCGGTGCTCTATTTATTGCGCTTTATTTTCATTCCCGCAGAATTACACGCGATCTTTCGTCTCCTCCAGTTCCCTTTTTTCTGTCCTTCGCCAAAAGGATGTGACACGAATTCGAGGATCGAGTCCACCAACCACTGGAAAACATTCCTCCGCACCGACACGAAAATCACATTCGGCCAACCCCGTGACGTTAGTCGCGAATTTATGACATGACGAATCTTTGGCAAGCACGCAACGACCTTAGCTCGCGCAAAAAATATTGACAGCCTTGTGTCACGCTAACGGCCGGTGAAAATTCATGCGAATGCATTTCCCCGGGAAAAAGATCGCGCAGTCGAAACTAAATAACGTTCTAATGCCTTAGTTTTGTTTTTGGTTTGAACCATAGTGTTTTAGGTTTAGTTATATTTGCACACAAGTTCATGCACGTATTATCTGTTAATATCGAATTTGTAATATAAATTCATTCGCTTACCAAATACATATATATTTATTTGATATATATATATATATATATATATATATATATATATATATACATATAATATATAATATAGTATATATTATATATATTATAATATATCATATATTATGGTAATTATTTAGAAGTTTGTCCTCCTCACCGATTCTCATGACCTTGAAATATGTTGTCAAGGTCATCATTCTGAACAATGACAATGTTTCCACATAAACAATGTTTTCAAAATTTGTTTCACGTCATGTAGTAAACTAATTGTTATAAGTTCTCGAAAAAATCCAAGTTGTAGGGTCCTATATTTAAAACGTTATCGTCTTTTTAAGAGTGTCCGAATATTTACGTAAGTCACTGTGTACATTTGTGATACAAAAGGAGTCACTTGCAATCAGAAAGTATGCAATTCATTGAATATAAATCCGCACTTTATTAACAAATAAAAGTAGATACCGAACATAACATATTTATGTAACATCCCGACAACGTCCTAATTAAAAGACTTAATTATCTCAGTTTTCATGCGCGAGGGCTTGCACTGATTGAATTCTTGTATCTTGTAATATGTCATTGACATATTGGCTATCACACCAGTTCCTATAAAAGACGCATAAAATCATAGCAACTTATTTACTAATACAAGAATTGAACAAACTAGTAGTTGATTCTAATCAAATACGGTTTACTGAATACATCGTAGTAAAAGTTGATTAAATCTGGTAGAAAAACTTGTGACGGTCATATATGACCGACGTGGCACTCAAAGTGTTAATACTGAGAGGAATAAAACGAATTCTGAATTTTTACAGAATGGGATTCAGTTATTTTCTGGTAGAAAGCTCAAGGAGAACGCGCGCTTTAAGAGGGTGGATGCTATAAATTTCAATTAAACGATAACAACGTCAAGGCCTGTTACTTAAATTACTTAAAAAGTAGTTTGGGCCAAACATCTTAATTGACAGCTCGCTCTAACGAGACCGAAGGTAGCGACAATTTTTCATCAAGACCGTTAAAGTCGGAAGAACGTCTCCGGCAACGAGGAAATTTAAAACGCTCACCCCGGCCGATTATTAGAATAAATTAGAAAATTTCCTGTCTTCATGTTTTATTAATAAACGACCGCTGAATACCCGCGGGAAAAGTGCAACACCCCCTGCATGTATATTTATAAACAAGGGTGTATCCGGCGTCGTTCGTTCCGGGTAACGATAGCAATAAGAAGAACGATTGCGGAAAAAGGAAAAGTCGAACGCTGGCGGAGAGGAGAGCTGAAACAAAGGGAGTGAGTGAGAGAGAGAGAGAGAGAGAGAGAGAGAGAGAGAGAGAGAGAGAGAGAGAGAGAGAGAGAGAAGGGTAGAGCAGGATATATAGGGAGCGCCGGGTGAATTTCAAATTCTCGTTTAATGCTTCTTGAGCGAAATTTCATTCTTCCTTTCATTGTCTCCCGTGCATTTTCAGGCAAACTGGTACAGAGCGTCCCAATACTGCCGGTATCACGGGATGCATCTGGCGAGCATCGCCTCCCAAGAGGAGAACGACAGGCTCGAGAAACATATTAAGGACTTTGGTCTTGGACACGAACACTTTTGGACCTCTGGCACTGATCAGGCCGAGGAGGGCACTTTCTTTTGGATGGCCAATGGTAGGCCGATAACTTTCGAGAACTGGAACGTCGGAGAGCCGAATAATTTCAGGTAAAATCATTTCGCCTCGATGATGAAGATATAGTTTGAAGACAAAAGAAAGTTTAAAATTTGAATTTGTGTACATACATGGGTATTTATAACTTTAGATGGTTTCTCAAATGTTGATAACATTCGTCTAATTTGGAGCATACAAACCACAGTATTCGACTTCAAACTTCTTTTGTTTATTCATTTGTTTCCACATAATGCATTAACAATCCATTTTGTTCAATACATGAAGCGGACAAAAGTTAGTTTAACAAGTTGACTAACATATAATTCATATATGGGCGACGGAATTATTTGTGTAAATTTAAAAAGAATTTTGTTCACTAATGTATTCACTCTACCGTGTACAAACCGTAAGGATGTTGTTAGAGTGCTGAGTATTATACATCTTAACCTTTCGAATTTGTATTTCATTAAATAAATTACTTCGATTTTATAAAATTTTTGGGATTCCTCGGTTGGCGGTCAAAGTGTTAAAGTCTTTTGCATTGTAATAATATTAACAACTACATACTACACGTTTGTCGATATTGCTCTTTATTTCTGTGAATACATTGACGTAAATATTTGTCTCTTCAATCATACAAGTGAATAAGAATAATAGAATTGATTCGGGTCGTTTATTTTTTAGCAAGATATCGATTCCCCAGCACACTTCAAAGGTAACATCCAATTTGTTTAACCCCTTGCCGTACCATTTCCTTTACGCTTGCAGTCATTAGAACATTTTTATCACGAAGAATTTCACAGAAGATGATAGAAAATCTATATTTTTCGTATAGCTACATTTGTTTTAATGCTTACATATTGAGTACAAAATATAAAATTTTATTTCATCTTAAAAGAAAGGCATAACATTCATATTTGCTTGATTTTGTCAAAAATCTTCATCACGAGTCTGACTCGTTTAAATACGGCAAGGGGTTAAACAGGGGTAAAACAGAATATAAAAACTCAAAAGCTCAATCCCGTTGAAAATCGCTTGACAATTTTTGGAGACTGGAGACAGCACTCGTTTTGTGAGAGTAGCTCTCTCTATCACACAGAAATCGTAACACATATGGAAAGCAATTTCGTAAACATAATCATAACGAATCATAGCCTGAGGCTACACAGCATATGGTGTCAGAATGAATAAAAATCTCATTTTCAACATTTTGTGGCATAGCTCCTGTTGTGTCGCGAAATTCTTGGCACAGGAGCTTCGATGAATCGTGACGTTCACGCACCGAATTAACCTTACATGAAGAGTTAGGATGAGTGTACTATATAAAGGTTTAAGAAAACTACGTGGGATCGGTAGATTAATCTGCATATCTCGAAGTGTACTATACGGGGTGTTTCGTCTAAAACAGGACACCTAAATATCTCCTCTACCTCTTAAAATACAAAAAATGTTTCTAACGTAATCTACATGGTTTCAAAAGACGAATCAGATGGAAGAATCGTTTTTTATAAATTGTAATTTTTTAATCGTTTTTTCAAGGTCACTCGTGTTTTTTTACACATATACACACCTTTTTTGTTGTTGTATGTTATAGCAAACATTATTGTGCATTCATCCATGATTAATAGCACGACCTTGAAATGACCGTGAACTCTAAAATTTGCTAATTAATGCCGAACTTACTTTCAGCGACATTTCAGATTTCAACGGTAACAGAAATTCGACCATGAACTTGAACTTTTAAATAATCACATTTATTACTGCAAAAAATGTTCGAAATGATGTTCTTCCGTTGTGATACATTTCGTGAGGCGAAAAACGACAGATAGTACAGCTCTTTCGAAAACTCCATTGAGAAAAGTGTACGCGGTTTTCAAAGTCTCTTCCATGGAGCTCTTGTTGAAGAGATAAATGGAAAGGATGAAATTTTTATGAATGAAGAATCCGGAATATGCTTGTCACACTAATACCGGTTTCACGTCCAAGTTGCCTTATAATAACGTGCGAGTTTTGATTAACTTTAGCGATGATATTGTTCACATTTGCTTCATGAGTAAGTCTTACGTCTCACACGAATGTTTCTGTTGACACTACCAGTCTCACAATATGTTTTAACAATACTTGAGTATGCAGAACGTGATGGACAAGAAGGTTCTCGAAATTTGTCTTTGAAAATTCTTATTGCTTCTCTTAGACACTCTCGAGCTTCACCGTAAATTAAAACGATTTGAATTTTCTCCTGTTCTGAATAACGCATTATGGATGGCTTGTCGATACACTGAGAAATCTAGCAGTGAGCAAACTCTTAAATACATATCTCTCTCACTCTCTATGTACACAGAGGACTGATACAATGTGTTTATTTACAAGTTCAAGTTCATGGTCGAATTTCTGTTACCGTTGAAATCTGAAATGTCGCTGAAAGTAAGTTCTGCATTAATTAATAAATTTTAGAGTTCACGGTCATTTCAAGGTCGTGCTATTACACATGGATGAATGCACAATAATATTTGCTATAACATACAACAACAAAAAATGTGTGTGTGTGCGTAGAAAAACACGAGTGATCTTGAAAAAACGATTAAAAAATTACAATTTATAAAAAACGATTCGACTTCTAAAACGATTCTTCCATCTGATTCGTCTTTTGAAACCATTTAGATTACGTTAGAAACATTTTTTGTGTTTTCAGAGGTAGAGGAGATATTTAGGTGTGACGTTTTAGACGAATCACCCTGTATGATCGGACAGAGTGAAATCATGCTGTGTATAAAGATGTCTCGCTTATATACAAAACTATTCTGCTGGAAGGATTCGCAATTAGCCAATTGGCTTTAAGTTGAATTTGGGCAATGCCATTTCCGATCTACGAGTCAGAAGACACTACCCGACTTGTGCGGGTAGAAGATGACCCGCTACGGATGGGCCCCAAACGGGTGGAAAATGTCGGGGTTTTCCCAGAAACTTTAGGTGTTTCGTAAGCAGACACGATCAGATACTGGAGGCCTGGAGTGCTATATGATTCGGTTTATAACTATGGTAGCTAGAGTTCCGGAGGTGCACGTGCTTGCCAAGTGTGCGCAGCTTATAAAACACCTTCCAGGGTCCTAGCCTGAAATAAATATGTTTTGGCTTAACTGCTTAAGTAAATCCGTTTGTCATAAAATAACTATTCACTAATGTTCCGGAGCGAACAGCTCATTCTTGCAGTGGGACCGTTAGTTGAAGGGACCCGTTTGAAATCGTTTCGATCGAGAGGGACGATATAATTTATACTTTACGTTTCAGATACGAGAACGGTGAAGAGGAGCACTGTCTAGAGTTGTGGAACAGGGACGGCAAAGGGCTGAAGTGGAACGACAGCCCGTGCAGTTTCGAAACGTTCTTCGTCTGCGAGGTTCAGTGATCGGCGGATCGACATGACGGACGCAAAACGGATTCGAAAGTCATCGATTCACGCGATCCGATCCACGATAGGTGCATCAACGGTTGCCCACAAGTCATCCTTGGGTCTTGGCCATCGGAAGGCGGAAAGCATCGCGGCGCTTCGCATCGATTTCCTTTCGTTTCTGTGGATCCCGGAAGAGACCGGATGAAAAGTGACTTTGTCTTTTGTGCGTGTGCGTCTCTGTTCCACTGTGTCTGTGTGTATGTTTGTGTGCGTATGGTCGTGAGTGTATTTCACGACCAACCGGCACACGGTTACGTCGGGAGAATGCGTTTTCTTTTTACAAGATCGACGATGGATCACCGCTGCCTCGAAACGGATCGCGAGAGGACAATGCGCACACGAGCTACGCGATCGATCAATTTACAAACGTTTACGGGATTAGAGCCTGTGATTCGACTTATCGAGCCGCGTGACCCTCGATACGGACACATTTTCACCGTTTATCTAGAAGAAAGTATGCGAAGCTTGAACGAGCTACATAGTTCTTTTTTATCGTACGATTCGTTTGCACGATACCTTTATAGATTAGCGATTCAGTTTTAGATCGAAAGGATTCTCGGGTTGCGTCAATTGGTTTATTTCGTGCTGTACGTTCGTAAATCTGAAAAGTTGTAACCAATCGATACCAGATGTACGTTGAGTAATCTTCTCCGAGAACTTCTTCTTTCTTTTCTTGAATCTTTTGATTTTAACGAAATTGTGAGTTTATCAACATTAGACATGGTCAATAATTATACTGCGGGTTTTTATGCAAAGTAAAACTCTTCTGCATCAGCTGTAAGAAGCTGAAGACAAATAGGAATTTATTTTTATATTTAATACTTTTGTGAAGGTGACAAAAATTTCTCCATGTTCTATTATACTTTTCAGTGGGCGCGGGTATCTGTTTTCTCTCTAAACCGTGATTACGAACCGAGATGTTAAATACAAGAGTTGAATTAAGGAAAACAGGTTGATTTAAATGAAAATTTCTTTCATACTAATTGAGAATAAAATTATTCTACTGTCAGATCGACGATATTCGTACTTTTCAAATTATTTTCATCGCTACTGCAATAGCTACAACTTCTTTGTCCTTAAAAATTTCCTAATAGAGACAGAAACATTACGTTTATGCACGCATACACTTTATTTCAATTTAATAGAATAGAATAATATTCATATTTAGTAAATCCCGT
The DNA here is from genome assembly GCA_913789915.3 of Sphecodes monilicornis. Lineage (NCBI taxonomy): Eukaryota > Metazoa > Arthropoda > Insecta > Hymenoptera > Halictidae > Sphecodes > Sphecodes monilicornis. The sequence continues at coordinate 19,792,525 of OU565285.1, forward strand.
TTGAAATCGTGAGCTTGATACGTTATTACACACGAAGGGGTTAATCTTTCAACTATTTTAAATTTCGCTTATCCAGCTTTGTTATAAGTAAATCCGCAGTCTAATCATAATTATTGTCCAGTCTATTTTAAATATAAATCGTAGCTCTGCCTACTAAAATAAGTGGATTATTCAATGATGTACTTAACACGCATGTAGACGGCGTCAATAATGTACATTTCATAAATACAACATCCGTTGTATAAACAATTACAAATTTCTAACGTCTTATGTATGACTGCGAGTAGATATTCCATTTTTCTATCAACTAATGTAAAGAAACAGAAATCGCGTACAGATTTATTTTATTTAGTAATGATACCATTGTGTCGAAAGTAATATAAGTTTCTCGTAAGTTTCAATGCGCTCGTTTATTTCCTTAAAATAACATAAAACACTAAATTTCGCGTGTTACATGCGAATAGTTGGGACCAATGAATGGATGACACGAATGCTCGTTTTGTGGTATGCAAGTTGTAACGCAACAGGATCGAAAATTATTTGAAATGATGTTTTAAATATTTAAGCAACACTGTATGCAATGTTTTTATTGTCAATGTATATTAGATGCAATATTTTAATCGGTTAGAGAAAGAAGACGTTCTGAATCGAAATGAGTGATAACTAGACTGCGGATCTTTATGTAAAACAAGAAGTTGCTAAGGCAATCGTAAAAAACAGAAGTTAAATGAAAATGTATTTCCCCTTTTAATGATTTTAATAAGTCGAAAACGATAGAACAATATTCTCAAATTATTTAAATATTTTTGCAGTATTGTACTTCATGTATTGATTTTTGCCATAAATGCATACCAATCCGCAGCCTAGTGACAACCCAACCAATAATTCAACGAGTAAATATGACAATACTAACAATGGTTTTAACCAGTTATTAAAGTGTTATCGGAAACCGAATATTTCAATTAATGCGAGATGTGTTTCAGCAACAGTGGTTGTTTCGATGGAGAGTAGCCGATTAAGTAGTTTACATTAGTCTAAGTACGCCAGTATGTAATTTTGTTCGAGGATTCTCAGAACATACACGTTGCTTCCTCCCGAGAGGAAATGAGTCAGAATAGTGAACGTGTGTGATCGATGACAGCTATAATAACGAAACATTGGTAATAAGCTTGTATTATACCAACAGCGAGAGTTAAAACGACATTTTGGACTTTTCCAGACTTTGGTCATTAAGAAATAAGTGTTTTAAAAGTTTTCAAAATTCCCCGTAATGTAATAACTTTTTCTTGTTTTCATGATTATTCAAAATTGATTTTGAGTACAGGGAGAGGCGATACAACATTAACAAATTGACCCGTAGAAACAGGTACCGATTAAAACCAATTTAACCGAATAATATAATCATTATTTTATTTTGTAATTACTCGAAACTAAAAGTGAACGTAACAAAATTTACACTGTATGCCATGTATGAAATCAAGGTGATCAGGATTCGTGTGAAAGGAGAGTCACGAATATTTTAATTTGTCAAGCGTCGAAGTGAAAACCTTCGTCCTAAAAAGTGCTGTACGTGGCATCATTTAGTACTATACAATAAAATTCATGTTACATTACAATGTTCTACAAGACTTTATACTTTCCTCACCTATAAGTAGTCTTTAAAGGCTTCACTTTGCAAAATGGGACTTACATACCTCCTTCTGATGTATTTATTGGATTTCACGTTTGTGACAATTTTATTCTTGCTCAGCAGATTAATACCTTCCAAAACGAAATGTACCGTAATTTAATTGTAATAACCTACGTATTTCAATAATTCGTATAGGAACTTTACTTTTCCTAAGCATATTAGTTTTTCTCCATCCTTTGCTGTATAATATCGAATCAGACACGTGACAAAAATTTCATAAAGAATTTGTGAAACATGAATGCTATTCATTTCTTCAACCTTTCAACCGTGTGACTTTTCAGTCACAAATATTTAGGGAGACGTAACGCAAGACAAATATAATTGCCATAACGAAAATTTTGCCTCAACATAAATACGATGTAGTTTATATCGATATGGATATTATGACAAAAGAAAGTGAAAGAATTAAGAAGATAGTGAAAAATGTTTATCGTGTTTCATGAACACGAATGACGAGTTAACTCTCCAATTAAAAGTTCAAAATCTAAATAAATTTCTGTTCTATTATAAAAATTGAACGCCCAGACATGTAACAAACATTTTTAATTTCTTTTTCAGGACATTATTAAAGCCAAAGAAGTACTAATCATTGTTTCTGTGAACAAAAATCTTAGGTCAAGGGATTAAAAGTAATCGTAGTAAAAGGCATGCATCTCTCTTTTTACACGGACCTTCTTTACACGATTTTGAAATAGCACGGTATAAAAAGAGATACGTTTGTATATACAGTGGATCCATAAAGTTTTGGAACATTAAATTTCATAGTCTTAAGAAATTGTTGATGTTTAAACAGCAATGATTTCGTTAAAACAAATAGTAAAATAATAATCCTGGTCTCATTTTAAAGCATCAAACTTAAAATTTTACTTAACAATCAGTTTTGCCTAAGACAGTTTCGCGCGACCAATTAATACGATTTCATAAATATTGAAAAATATATCTCGTGAATGAGTCTTCCGCAGATTTGAAGATTAAAATCACCCCTCTACAACGACATAAAAAAACTTGGTTTGCAATTTTTTTAGTTGTTTTATTATAGTGCTTAAATGAAAAGTGTGCAGTAAACTTTACAGTGATTTAAGGTACACCAGGAGAGCTTCACATTTTTACAACGACATGTTAAGAACTGATGTATGACTTTTTTCACTGTCGTATGGGACCAGAATAAGGGTCAAGTTCGGTGATGTAAAGTTTACATAAGACTTATGTAACACTTATTAATAATACTTATTCTGGTTCCATAAGACAGTGAAAAAAGTCGTATATCAGTTCTTAAGATGTCGTTGTAAAGAGGAGGTTTCATTCTTCAAATTCGTGGAAGAATCATTCACGAAAAAAATTTTTTAATGTTCTTACAGAGGTTCCAATTTATAGCATTTTTTAGGAAAAATGGGTCTTCAGTTTCTCATCTTTTAGATCTTATAAAAATATGTTAGAGAAAAACGTCCAAGTTTATTACTGTACGGTTGTTTTTTACGAAATTACGACAGATTGAATATTTCGAGAATCTGAAATTTTATGTTGAGATATTTTTTGTATCCACTATACATATCGCAGAAATTATACAGTCGTTTTTTGTACATTTGTCGCACGGTTTTTTTTTTTAAGAACATATCTACCATGTAAAACAGAGTGAGCTGTAATCGTAATGTACTCAATGAAAAACATTCAACCAGTCGTAGGAGGGATTCGTAATACAATTGTTGATTTCGGTTCATTTCTTGTGGCCAGCATCGGCGAAGCGTTGGAACACGCGAAACCATCAGTGCATCGGAGCGCAGTTATTGAAAAAAGCGGATAAAGTCCGATGATAAAACGAAAGATCCATCAGGAAAAAGCGCGCAACTATAATGAAAGTTGCTCTGTCGGAACGTTGTATTCCCGTAACGAATCTTTCCAGTCGACGTGACCCATGCTTCGTCGTTTCAACATTCTTTCAACTCCCGCCCCTACCGTTTCATACCTCGCTTCCGCGACCCTAGTACAGGATTGACAGAACCAATTAGTGGTTCCGTCGATTTTTCACCATTTCTGGGGAGCAACAATACTCCGGGGAGAGGTATCGAGTTGGCAAAGCTAAAAAACGTAAAAATGAACGGATCGAACAGCTCGAACCGACTGTAAAATCGGAAAGGGGATAAGGGTGAGTGAAAGATAGGGTAATGAAAATAGAGTCGATGTTCTATAGACGATAGCCGATCGAATAAAAACTGCAAAGCTTCTCATGATTTCCAAATTGTATCACAAAAATTTGCAAATACACTTGCAAATTTTCAGAATAGAAATGAATTATCCGAGAAGGCTACGAGGGGAAAGCTTTGAAACGGTCGGGCAGTGAACTAAAGAAGATTGGGTATTTATGTTTCCAAGAATGGGCAACAATTGACAACTCACTTGTAACACGCGCCAAAGAAGAATAGCGTTCTACTATTCATTACTTGAATAACAAATAGATGAAACCTTTCGAAATATGTAATTATTACTTAGGGCGAATAAAAATTGAACTATGATGACGCCTGTCTGTTATAACAACATGAGTGTAATACTAATTTTAAGTATATAAATCTGTGTTTCATGTAAAAATAAAAGAAACGATTTTCAAATGATGTATTATGTATGAAAAGTCATCACAATGTGACATATTATAACAGAAACCTAAACCGAATATTTTCTTAGTATCGTACCAAACACATTATTCTACTGTGTGAAAACTTATATCAATAGACAACGAATAAAAAGTTAAAGTAAAACAAAGTAATGTTAAGAGAATTATAGCTATATTTTGTAAATTATTGTATAGAAATCAAATTTACTTAGATATATCATAATTTTTATAGTAAAAAGTGTAAAAACCGTCTTTCGACTAGCGACAGTTTAATATTAAAAGTATAAGAAATCACAGAATAGAAGGATAAAATAATTTTTAGTTTAAAAAATTCCAGTAATAGTTACATTTAGAACGGATCGTTATTACAATTTTTTAATAAAGTGTACCCCATCTGCATTATAAAATAACAGATACCATTTTTAGTTCCACTATTGTCTGTAATACCGACACAATGTCGGTAAAAATCAGTGCTCCTCTTCCGCGGAGGAAATAGCAGGGAGATAATGTCTGCGATATTTCATCCGTATTATTTTCATACGAAGGACTGAATCCGTATGATTCAAACCAAAATTATATGTCTCATCATATCACATGTATAGAAGGTAGTCCGATTACCATATAGACTTTTATCACAAACAAGCTGTAGGAGTGGACCGTACACCATATCTAGTTTTATCAGAAACAAGCTATAGGAGTAGACCGAACAGCATATGGAGTTTTATTATAAACAAGGTATAGGAGTAAACCAATAAATATATGGAGTTTTATCATAAATACGGTATATCGAGTTCATAGACTGATGACACAGACTTAAGACTACTACAGACATTGCATCTTATGGGCTTTTCTGTCTAGGCCACGGGGGCCACAGTGGCCCCCGTACCATTTTGGTGTCGCGCTCAATGTTACCGATAGTTAACGAATGTAAGCGTATTAGCAAGAACTGTATATACTGTAAATTTCATTTTTACTGCGGTTGTCTGTGGGGGAGATCTCGTCGGTGCTGTGGGTATCAGAGAGGATTGAGGGTGCTCACGGCCGGGGTTAAGCCGTGCCAACTTTTTACTTTTAAGTCTGGAACTGAACCTGTCTCATCTTTTTACGCCCTCTAACACATGAATCAGAACTAACTTTTAGTCTAGATCAGCACCCACCTCATCTTTTTACCCCATCTGTGGCATGGATCTAAAATAATGTTTTATTAACGGATCAATACGCAATATGTAACGTACATCTCAATGTAACGTACAATCTCATTTTTGGCCTGCATCTTTGGCCTACAATCTACGTCCCGCACAGAAGTGCAAATCAAACACCCGGTCACGAGAGGAACGCTAACCGCGCTAACCAACAAGACTAAGATGAACAACCCTACCTGAAACTAAATCGAAACCAAATCAAAACCAGATCAAAACCAAAAAAAAAACCAAATCAAAACCAAATAAAACTCGAATCTACTGAATTGTAGACGCAACGACCTATAAGCAACTCGAGTCGCCACAGCCCGTGAGTGAGCCTCTGAGGGATCATCGATCGGAGGAATATCAATTTCAGAACAAGAATACCAATTTAGGAAAGATGAACTTTGAACGTTCAACAGCAGATTCCAATTAGAAATGCAAAAATAAATATTGAAAGTGTTCGTTGAACATGCATGTATTCTCAAACGAAAACTATTTATTTGGATTATTAATTGAAAAGAAATGCCGAAGCTGGAACAAACGAAAACGAAGGAAGTATTAAGTATTTAACTATTAAATACTTATTAACTAAAATTCTGAATGTGCAGCTATTAGCTCTATATTACCCACTACATGCAAAATGCTATAATTTATATGTTATAGCATTTTGCGAATTGTGGATAATACCGATTGCCCAGGTCTCACCACGAGGAGGTTGCTGCACAAGAGACCCGAAAAGGAGTCAGAACGAATTCTCCCTTCGTTCTGTCTCCCTTTCTTACAACGAAGATTCTTAGAAACTAAGTTTCGCAGGTCGCTAAATGGAAAAGTAGTCTTTTTCATGGAAAAGACTTCTTTTCCATTTAGCGTATGTCGAGTAATTATTGCGGGGCAAAGAGTGAATCGGAGAAGAAGTCTCCGATCCACGAGGGACCAAGGGCGAATCAGGCGGAAGGCTCTGATTCTTTCAAAGAGAGAAACAAGATCGAACCAGAGCAGAAGGCTCTGGTTCAAGGGTGACGCGACGCGTTCAGTGCTTACAAGTCCTGAGCCGACCAGCCCGATACCCGCCACTCCATCACCAAGAAAGATGGCAAAGAGATGCGCTCAAACGGTTTCTGGCGCTACTGGGTGACATGAGAACATGGCGTGCCCAGGATTACGTTAACACAGAGGATCGTCAGAAGACGAGTGAACGAGTCTCTTAGACATCCCTCTCAATGACTTCACGCCGGATACCGAAACTGGACCGGCTCAGAACCTGCAAGCAAGGCCGACACAGCAGAAGGCTGTGTCGGAGTCAGAAAACGAGGCGAGCAAAGTCAAGTTACGGTAATAATTACTCGACATAATTACAACGACGATTGACAATCTTAATAACTAACGCACGCACTAAAACTAACTTAAGAATAATCTGGAGTCTTCGTTCGATGAATTTTCTTCGTTCGATGAATTTTCTTCGTACGATGAATTTTCTTCGTACGATGAATTTTCTTCGTACGATGAATTTTCTTCGCAAGATGAATTTTCTTAAACAAAATCGATGACCAGCTGAAACAAAATTGACTCCAAATGTAAAAGCTGTTGAAAAAAAATCGAAAACCAGATGAAACAAAATCGAAACAGAATCGAAAACCAGTTGATACGAAATCGACAACAAATGAAAAACCAGTCGAAACAGAATCGAAACCATGTCGAGCCCAAATCTAATGATTTGTGGACGCAACGATCTATAGGCGATTCGGGTAACCCCGGGGACGCGAGTCCCCGTACCCACTCACGGGCCCCATCCCGTGAGTGAGCCCCTGAGGGAACTCCGATCGGAGGAATATCAATTTCAAGACAAAAATATCAATTTGAGAAAGTTGGACTTTGAAAGTTCAGGAGCACATTCCAATTACGAATCCAAAAATTAATAATGGAGGTGTTTGTTGAAGGTACATGAATTCTGAAATTGAAATTCCGTATTTCTATTATTAAGTGAAAAAAATGCTGAACCTGGAATACTTGAACAAAGGAAAACGATGAAATTATTAAGTCTTAAATTCTAATATAAAATACATATTTACGCAAACTCTAAATGTGCAGCTATTAGCTCGATATTATCCACTACATGCAAGATACTACAATTTATAAGTTATAATATCTTGCGAATTGTGGATAATATCGATTGCCCAGGTCTCACCACGAGGAGGTTGCTGCACAAGAGACCCGAAAAGGAGTCAGAACGAATTCTCCCTTCGTTCTGTCTCCCTTTCTTACAACGAAGATTCTTAGAAACTAAGTTTCGCAGGTCGCTAAATGGAAAAGTAGTCTTTTTCATGGAAAAGACTTCTTTTCCAATTAGCGTATGTCGAGTAATTATTGCGGGGCAAAGAGTGAATCGGAGAAGAAGTCTCCGATCCACGAGGGACCAAGGGCGAATCAGGCGGAAGGCTCTGATTCTTTCAGAGAGAGAAACAAGATCGAACCAGAGCAGAAGGCTCTGGTTCAAGGGTGACGCGACGCGTTCAGTGCTTACAAGTCCTGAGCCGACCAGCCCGATACCCGCCACTCCATCATCAAGAAAGATGGCAAAGAGATGCGCTCAAACGGTTTCTGGCGCTACTGGGTGACATGAGAACATGGCGTGTCCAGGATTACGTTAACACAGAGGATCGTCAGAAGACGAGTGAACGAGTCTCTTAGACATCCCTCTCAATGACTTCACGCCGGATACCGAAACTGGACCGGCTCAGAACCTGCAAGCAAGGCCGACACAGCAGAAGGCTGTGTCGGAGTCGGAAAACGGAGCGAGCAAAGTTAAGTTACGGCAATAATTACTCGACATAATTACAACGACGATATACAATCTTAATAACTAACGCACGCACTAAGACTAATTTATAAATAATCTGGAGTCTTCGTTCAATGATTCCTGTTCGATCGATGAATTTTCTTCTGTCGATGAATTTTCTTCTTTCGATGAATTTTCTTCCTTCGATGAATTTTCTTCTATCGATAAATTTTCTTCCTTTGATGAATTTTCTTCGTTCGTTGTGACTAACAAGAGCAAAATGAACGACCCAAATCGAAACAGAATCGAAAACTAATTGAAAGAAAAACGAAACAGAATCGAAAACCAGTTGAAGCAAAATGGAAACAGAATCGAAAACCAGTTGAAACAGAATCGAAAACCAATTGAAACAAAATCGAAAACCAGTTGAAATAGAATCGAAAACCAGTCGAAACAAATACGAAACAAAATCGGAACCACATCGAGCCCAAATCTAATGATTTGTGGATGCAACGACCTATAGGCGATTCGGGTGCCCCCGGGGACGCGAGTCCCCGTACCCACTCACGGGCCCCATCGCGTGAGTGAGTCCCTGAGGGAATTCCGATCCGAACAATATTGATTTCAAGATAAAAATATCAATTTCCAGAAATAAATATCAATTTCCAGAAATAAATATCAATTTCCTGAAATAAATATCAATTTCCTGAAATAAATATCAATTATCTGAAATAAATATCAATTTCCTCAAATAAGTATAAATTTCCTGAAATAAATATCAATTTCCTGAAATAAATATTAATTTCCTGAAATAAATATCAAGTTCCTGAAATAAATACCAAGTTCCTGAAATAAATATCAAGTTCCTGAAATAAATATCAAGTTCCTGAAATGAATATCAAGTTCCTGAAATAAATATCAAGTTCCTGAAATAAAAATCAATTTCCTGAAATAAATATCAATTCCCTGAAATAAATATCAATTTCCTGAAATAAATAACAATTTCCTGAAATAAATAACAATTTCCTGAAATAAATATCAATTTCCTGAAATAAATATCAATTTCCTGAAATAAATAACAATTTCCTGAAATAAATATTAATTTCAAGACAAATATATAAATTTCAAGACAAATATATCAATTTCAAGACAAATATATCAATTTCAAGACAAATATATCAATTTCAAGACAAATATATCAATTTCTTGAGAAATATCAATTTCCTGAAAAATATCAATATCTAGACAAAAATATTGTATCAATTTGGTAAAGTTGAACTTTGAATGTCTTACAAAATTAAGTATTACCATTCTTACAAATTACATAAGAAATTTAAAACTCTAAGGTCTAAAATTCTAGATCGGTACTTCTAAAACTACTTTAAATCGCGGCTATTTATTCGCAACATTAACTAGACATTAGGTCAACTTTGAAAATTTATACTATTACAACGCGTGTTACAATTTGTTTCGCAACGCTACTTAAAATCGCGAATGTTCTTATCTTACAGTTGATCGTTGCAACTGGAGCATGCGCGCCTGAAATATCGAATCATTCTAATACAAACGCAATCCTTTTGATGCGTAACGCTAATTCAACAAATCTAAATTCAAAATACTATTTAAATAAGAAAAGAACTCTGACGTTTAAAATTCTATATCGGTGTCTCTAGAATTACTTTAAATCGCGACTATTTATTCGCAACATTAACTAGGCATTTGATCAACTTTAAAAATTGATACTAGTACAACGCGTATGACAATTTGTTTCGCAACTCTACTCGAAATCGCGGATGAGCCCATCTCACAGTTGATCGTTGCAGCTCGAGCATGGGCGCCTGAAATGTCGAAAGACTCGAAAGCAAACGCGAACTTTTGGTGCGCAACGCTAATTCAACGGACAGAGATCCAAAAAAGATTACTCTAATTCAACAAATCGAAATTCAAATTGCTATTTAAATAAGAAATTTAAACTTCCAACGTTTAAAATTGTACATCTGTATGACTAGATTTACTTTAAATCGCAACTATTTATTCGGAACATTTACTACACATTTAATCACGTTTTAAAATTGATAGTAGTACAACGCGTGTGACAATTTGTTTCGCAACACTACTCGAAATCGCGGATGTGCCCATCTCACAGCTGATCGTTGCAGCTCGAGCATGGGAGCCTGAAAAGTCGAAAGACTCGAAAGCAAACGCGAACTTTTGGTACGCAACGCTAATTCAATGAACAGAGATCCAAAAAAGATTACTCTACAGTTTCTGCAAAACGAATCACGACTATTTGTTTCGCAACGCTATAGTTTAAACGAGCTATATCGCTGATAGAGACTACTAATATATTTAGAAGAAAGGCTAACTTTGATCTCTGTTAAAAATCGACTAACGCATCGCGTACTTTTTTCGCAACGCTAGTGCAAATCGCGGACGTTCCCATCTCGGCTGATCGTTGGGGCGGCGAGGCCTGCCCATGCATGCAACTAACTACTTTTACATTCTACTACAACTCTATTTCTACAGACGAGTATAACGACAAGGTAGTGATAAAATGACTCACTCGAAGATGCGAAGACGTTGCAATGATTGTCCTTTTGGATGACAGTTTGTCCGGCATCTTTGGTATAAAACCACGTCTGCTCCATCGGCCCCATCCCGACAATTTGTTTCGCACCGCTACTCGATATCGCGGAAGTACCCATCTCACAGTTGATCGTTGCAACTGGAGCATGGGCGCCTGAAATATCGAAAGATTCTATTCCAAACGCGATTCTTTTGATGCGCAACGCTAATTCAACAAATCGAATTTAAAATGCTATTTAAATAAGAAATTTAAAACTCTAACGTCTAAAATTCTAAACAAGTATCTTTAGAACTACTTTAAATTACGACTATTTATTTGCAACATTAACTAGAATTTCATCAACTTTAAAAATTGATAGTAGCACAACGCGTGTAACAATTTGTTTCGCAACACTACTTGAAATCGCGGATGTGCCCATCTCACAGTTGATCGTTGCAGCTCGAGCATGGGAGCCTGAAAAGTCGAAAGACTCGAAAGCAAACGCGAACTTTTTGTACGCAACGCTAATTCAACAAACAGAGATCCAAAAAACGATTACTTTAGATTATATGTAAAACATCAACAATATGAACTTTAAAAGCGCAGCTATCAAATTGAAATGTAATTTTTAACGGCGACTATTTGCGATTTGCAACGCTACGCTCTAAACAAAATTTTTCGTAACATTAACTTTAATCTCTGTTCAAAATCGACTAAATGCAACGCGTGGTTTTGTCGCAACGCTAGTGCAAATCGCGGACGTTCCCATCTCGGCTGATCGTTGGGGCGGCGAGGCCTGCCCATGCATGCAACTAACTACTTTCACACTTTACTACTACGGTATACTACTACTGCTACAGACGAATATAGTAACAAGGTAGTAGCAAAATGACTCACTCGAAGATGCGAAGTCATAGCAATGAATGCCCTCTCTGAGTCGATCATCACGGTAATGACTGCATGCCGGATACCGAAACTGGACAAGCTCAGAACCCAAGGTAAACGAAGGAAGCATTGAAGAGTCCATGGCCCCCCCCCGAGCTAGCTTAAAGTAGGCCAAGGAAGTTTTAAATAACCCTTGGACTACCCTAAGCTAGCTAAAGGTGGACCATGGTAGACAATGGTAGGCCATTGGTGGAGGACCCTTGGTTAAGCTTAAGCCAGCTGAAGGTAGACAAGGATAGCTCTGGAAGACCACTGGTCAGCCTCAAGGTAAGCACAGGTAGGCCAGAGTAGCTCTCGATGACCACTGGTCAACCACAGGGTAGACCGCTATTGGAAGACCCTTGGTCCACCCTAAGCCAGCTAAAGGTAGGCAAGGGTAGCTCTGGAGGACCACTGGTCACCCTCAGGCTAGGCCAGAGTAGCTCTGGATGACCACTGTTGGAGGACCCTTGGTCCACCCTAAGCCAGCTGAAGGTAGGCAAGGGTAGCTCTGGAGGACCACTGGTCAGCCTCAGGGTAGGCCAGAGTAGCTCTGGATGGCCACTGGTCAACCCCAAGGGAGACCACTGGTGGAGGACCCTTGGTCCACCCTAAGCCAGCTGAAGGTATGCAAGGGTAGCTCTGGAGAACCACTGGTCATCCCTAAGATAGGCAGGAGAGGCCAGGGTACCGCTGGAGGATCCCTGGTCAGCCGAAGACTCTCCTGGTCCCGGAGCTCGTCCGCTCCTGCCGGAGCCCCCGGCCCGACTGACTGACTGAGCGCGCTCCGCGGGCTTAGGTAAGCAGCGATGCGCAACGCTCCCCACCCCAACTAATTTTGGTAGATCTCGATCGCCGTGATAATAATTATTGATAAATGTATTATTTCTGGCTGTATAATGTTTATAACAATTCCTCTTGCCAACGATGTCGACAAGCATCCTCTTGACCATATACCATCTTATTTTTAAGTACAAATTGCTAATAGTACTCGAGATACAGAGTAACTTTTAATACATAAATATTACCAAACAATATTATATCCAGCAAATGTAATGAATAAATTTATTATCTCTGGCTGTATAATGTTTATAAAAATTGCTTTTGCCAATTATGTCGACATGCACTCCCGCGACTATCTGACCATCTAATTTTTTAGTAAAAATATGTAATGGAACTCGAGATATTGAATATCTTTTAACACATGAATATTCGCGTGCATTAATTTATCGAACACAATTCACTGATAAATTTATTATCTCTAGCTGGTTAATATTTGTAACAATTCCTTTTGTCGATGATGTCGACAAGCACACCCTTGACCATCCTGCCATCTAATTTTTTAGTAGAAGTAAGTAATAAAACTCGAGATCCAGCATAATTTATGTAATTTATGTAATTAATATAATTTATTATCTCTGTTTGTTTAACGATTACAATGATTATATGTTTGGTTACCTCACCACCCAATTTTTTAGTAAAAATAGCTAATAGTACTCGAGATACAGATTAACTTTTATGCATGAACATTTGTAGTATACAAGATATTCAATTCTCACTAGTATTCACAGTTTCTGTGCAAAATTATTTATAACTAATTAATCTCTTCCAGAATCGAATTGAAAACTATACATGAATGTTGCCGAAGGTCCATTCTATATTCTTCGAGAGCTAATATTTATAAAAATTACATGAAGTAATTTATCAACAATTTTTGTGGAGGTAACTTCTATCTTTTATGCCCACAATGAGTAGGACAAGGAGAGTCCGAGTATTTGTCAAAGGTAAACACACAAATCGTTGTGTCACCTCTCTGGAAATCGTAAATAACTAATTAACTAGGATTCGAATCTACATAAAACTGCAATAGAAATGTAGCTGAGACATCATTCTAGATCCTCCGATCACAAGGAAGATTATTTTTTACCAGAGATCTGTTAAATTATTTGAGTTTATTTTAGAACGAGACTTAGAATAATTGTTTATAACTATTTAGTCAGAAATAAAATGTGACGATACACTATATGTGAAAGTAGCTGAGGGTCTATTCTATATTTCCTAACTGCAAATATTTGTAAACAATTCCTCACAAGTGTGTTACTAATAAATTTTCTGTCGAGTGTGCACAGTATTCAGCAGCCCTGTGTCTGTCTTTCTTTCTCTTCTTAAATGTGCATAAGTTCGTCCTTGTCAGATACAAACTTCTTTATCATGTTCGCCAAATTTTTACCAGGGGGTTCGAAGTTCTGTAAAAAAATAGGCGGCACAAGTGAATAATACGTGGAGTATTTTTGTACGAATACAATTGCGTTTTAAAGCTGACAACGCTGTAAAATCGAGCCTCCTCGGACACACACTTTATGTGTTGCAACCTCATGTATTTCACCACCTGACCGTTCCATTTCGATAGAGTCCGCTATCGTACTAGGACATTTTCTACAGAGTCGGTAATTCAGAACCGTAGACAGAAAAATACATTGCATGCAATGTCTGTAGGTATCTTAAGTCTGTGGTTGCAACCTCATGTAGTTCACTACCTGACCGTTCCATTTCGATAGAGTCCGCTATCGTACTAGGACATTTTCTACAGAGTCGGTAATTCAGAACTGTAGATACAAAAATGCATTGCCTGCAACGTCTGTAGGTATCTTAAGTATGTGCCTTCTGTTTCTTACTCCAGCCAAAATATATCCTAGAGGCCGTAAGAGAACACTTGAATTATTCGAGCGACACGAACTCCCGTAAGGCTGGCTGTCCTTAATAGTATCTCGTCGGTGCTCTAACGCATGCAATGGAATTAACTTTTAGCCTGGATCAGACCCTACCTCACCATTTTACCCCCTCTGTGGCATGGATCAGAACTAGTATCAGCCAATTATTTAATTTGAATATAAAATAATGTTTTAATAACGAATCAACAAATTAGAACAAGATGATTGAAACGATGACGGTAAAGATGCTATAGATATATAATACTAAACCCCGTACACGAGTACGGCCTACCTATGCTCATGAGAGCCAAGCTAAATCCCGCTCACGAGAGCAAAACTAACACCGCACACGAGTGCGGCCTGACCAACAAGAGCAAGATGAACAACCCAAATCGAAACAGAATCGAAAGCACATCGAGCACAAATCTAATGATTTGTGGACGCAACGATCTATAGGCGATTCGGGTGTCCCCGGGGAAGCGAGAACCCGTAATCACTCACGGGCCCCATCCCGTGAGTGATCCCCTGAGGGAACTCCGATCGGAGGAATATCAATTTCGAGACAAAAATATCAATTTCAAGATAAAAATATCAATTTCAAGACATAAATATCAATTTCAAGACAAAAATATCAATTTCAAGACAATAATATCAATTTCAAGAGAAACATATCAATTTCAAGACGAAAATATCAATTTCAAGACAAACATATCAATTTCAAGACGAAAATATCAATTTCAAGACAAAAATATGAATTCCAAGATAAAAATATCAATTTCAAGACAAAAATATCAATTTCGGAATGTTAAACTTTGAAAGTTCAAGAGCATATTCCAATTACAAATTCAAAAATTAATATTGTTTGTTGAAGGTACATGTATTCTGAAATAGAAACTTTGTATGTCGATTGTTAATTGAAAAGAAATGCTGAAGCTGGGACAAAGTATAACGAAGAACGTATTAAGTCTTACATTCTACAATAAAATACATATTAATGCAAATTCCAATTATAAGATATTACAATTTATAAGTTATAGTATCTTGCGAATTATGAACACTACCGTAGCTCTGGATGACCACTGGTCAACCTCAGGGAAGGCAAGGGTATACTAGGACAGACCACTGCTGGAGGACCCTTGGTTAACCCTAAGCCAGGTGAAGGTAAGCAGGGGTAGGCTAGGGTAGCTCTGGAGGACCACTGGTCATCCCCAGGGTTGGCCACCGGTGGAGGATCCTTGGTCATCCTGAAGCCAGCTGAAGGTAGTCCTGGATAGCTCTGGAGATCCAGTGGTCATCCCCAAGGTAGGTTGGATAGGCCAGGGTACCTCTAGAGGACGTTTAGGGTAGCCGAAGACCCTCCACGTCCCGGAGCTCATTCGCTCCTGCCGGGGCGCCCGGCCCGAATGTCTGAGTGAGCGCGCTCCGTGGGCTTAGGTAAGCAATGATGCGCAGCGCGCAGCGAAGCGCAACGCTCCCCAACTAATTTTGGTAGTTCTCGACCGTGATAATTATTGATAAATGCATTATTTCTGGTTGTATAATGTTTATAACAATTCTTTTTGCCAACGATGTCGACAATCACCCCCTTGACTGTCTACCACCTTATTACCACTATCTGACCATCTAATTTTTTAGTAAAAATATGTAATGGAACTCGAGATATTGAATAGCTTTTAACACATGAATATTAGGGCACATCAGTTTGCCGAACACAATTCACTGGTAAATTTATTATGTCTAGCTGGTTAATATTTATAACAATTCTTGACCATCTTACCATCTAATTTTTTAGTAAAAGTAGGTAATAGAACTCGGGATACAGAATAATTTATGATACATGAATAATACTAAGCATAATTATATCGAGAAAATGTAATTAATGAATTTATTATCTCTGCTTGTTTAACGATTACATAATTGGTTACCTCACTACCTAATTTTTTAGTAAAAATGGCTAATAGTACACGAGATACAGAGTAACTTTTATGCATGAACATTTAGAGTATACAAGATATTCAATTCTCACTAATATGCACAGTTTAATTAGAACAAGAGTAACAAAAATTATTTATAACTAATTAACCTCTTCCAGTATCGAACTGAAAACTGTAAATGAACGTTGCCGAAGGTACATTCTATATACTTCGAGAGCTAATATTTATAAAAATTCCCTGATTAACTATTTATCAACAATTTTTGTGGAGGTAACTTCCATCTTCTGTGCTCGCAATGTGTAAGACAAGGAGAGTTAGACTGTGAGTTAAGGATAAACACACAAATCGTTGTGTCACCTATCTGGAAATCGTAAATAACTATGTAACTAGGCGTCGGATCTACATAAAACTGCAACAGAAATGTAGATGAGACATCATTCTAGATCCCCTGATCACAAAACTGCATAAATTAAATCTCTAAGTGTGAGAACATTATTTTTTACCAGAGATCTGTTAAATTATTTGAGTTTATTTTATAACGAGACTTAGAATAATTGTTTATAATTGTTTAATCCGAAATAAAATGTAACAAAAACCTATATGTGAAAGTATCTGAAATTCTATTCTATATTTCTATAACCGCAAATATTTGTACACAATTCCTCACAAGTGCGTTACTAATTTTTCTGTCGAGTGTGCACATTATTCAGCAGATCTGTGTCTCTCTTTCTTTCTCTTCGTAAATGTGCATAAGTTCGTCCTTGTCGGATACCAACTTCGTTATCATGTTCGCCAAATTTTTACCAGGAGATTCAAAGTCCTGTAAAAAAGTAGGCGGCACGAATGAATAATATGTGCTGATAATATGTGCTGATGGATGTATTATATATTCGCAACATTTTTTTATATATTCGCAACGTTTTCGTCGAAAATATTGGTTTATATTTTTTTTAACGAATAATAGCCGTAGCCATAGATATCAAAAGAAATTGGAGATAGTGTTGATCCCAATACCTCATTATGAAACTAATGTCCGGGATGGTCGCTCTTGAGCTTCGATATAAAATCTGTATTGTTTCGAACTTTCTCTGGTTTCTCATTTTTTAGAACTAGTGTTTGCAAATAAAAAATCCGAAAAAATTAAAATACTTGTCATTATAATTAATATTGTACTTAATTTATTATTAAATACCTATTAGTTACCTATTTCATATAAAATATAATTACCTATTTATATACAACAATTAAACTGTAAGTTCTGATGCGTGTCAAATTTCGTTATTAAAATATTATTTTATATTCAAATTAAATGATTGGTTGAAACTAGTTTTGATCCATGCCATAGAGGGAGTAAAAAGATGAGGTAGGTTCTGTTCCAGGCTTAAAAGTAAAAAGTTGGGTCGGCATAACTCCGGGCATGAGCACTTTCATTCCTCTCTGCTCCAGCGTTCCGCGAACGTGTCACAGAGAAATACATTGGTTTATTGGTCAAGTAATATACTTGTCTGTGGTAGGGATCTAAAGTCTGTAAAATTACTGAATTATCAGTGACATTAAGTGCAACAACGAAATGCTACGATGGAATGGTTAAAGGTGGCGCTGCAATGACCATTTATATCAGGAATGCGGTATACTTATACAAGTTTGTTGTAATAACAATGTTTATTTCTAAAAAAATTAAATTAATTCTGACGTTTTATCATCTACATTAAAACATATTCACTATTCCATTTTTATTCCTAAAGGAAAAGTATTTCGGAAAAAGTCAGGAATCCAACTTGGAAAAGCAAATAGAAATTTCAAATTTATGAAATTCTTTTATAGCCTTTTAGAACAATGTCTGTTCACTAGAAGTTTTGGTAAAGCCTTCTCCATCATATCTGCAACCAGTTTATATAGTTTTCATAAAGCGTTTACATAGATGAAACCCTATCTTCACATTTATCACAGATGACTGAGCGCTGTCGCTGTTAGTGTTATTTGTCTGCTAAACAGTGCCCAAATGATACATTCATCTAATGCAATGGTTTTCGAATGTTCCGTCTATAAACTTTACTATCTAAGCTATAATAAAAGAAATTTTCAGCATTGTTCCTTAAAAGTCC
The DNA here is from genome assembly GCA_913789915.3 of Sphecodes monilicornis. Taxonomy (NCBI): domain Eukaryota; kingdom Metazoa; phylum Arthropoda; class Insecta; order Hymenoptera; family Halictidae; genus Sphecodes; species Sphecodes monilicornis. The sequence goes on from OU565285.1 coordinate 19,811,020, forward strand.
TAACACTAGATTTGTAGCATTACAGGCGCTAAGAGTGAACTTTTAACTAAATATAATAAATACTCTTAGTGAAATAAAAAGCTATTCTATATTACTTTATAGAGACAACAGATATGCATTTACTAATAAAAAAATTTGAATATTTCCCATTTTCGAGAGATTGTCAATATTTAAACTGTGATACTTTTCTTTGAAAAAAATAGTACAAAAATAATGTTGTACTATACATTATAATGTATGCATTAAAAGGTGCTATAAATTATAAAATTGGACTCATTTTAGAGCTTGAAGCCTCTACTTTTACCACACATTGTTCAGTTTTGTCTATGATATTTTTGCATGCTACAGCGACTGGGAAACTGAAGACGCTTTTTCGGTCCAAAATGTTAAAAATGTCTGTAAAATCATTAAAAAATTTTTCTCGGAACTGAATCCACCATAAATTTAAACATTCGATAAAATGGCCAAGAACATCGTCGATTAAGTTTTAAGCAGCATCCAATCTTCCAAACTGTAATATATTCATTAAAAAAATATATTCAGCTGCTTTTACGTAAAAAACGTGTCCTCAGTTTTTAACCTGCTATATCATCCACAAGTATCCTGGAGAAAATAAATGATAGTCTGCGAAAGTAAAGACTTCGAACTTTACAGTGAGACAAAATTTATTATTGTGCTATTTTTTTCACGAAATTATCACAGCTCAAATGTGTCCATTTCTCGAGAAACGAAAGTTTAGTGTTTAAATACTTTTTGGATCCACTGTATATCGTAAGAAATAAATTTATTGAATTATACACCACGAATCTGGTGTTTATAAGGACAAGAACAATAAATTAAAAAATTTGGTTAGTTCTGTTGTTAGTAGAGTTATTATTTATGCTGCTCGTAAAATTTCAGTCGATGCCAGTTATCCGTTTAAGAAAAGCTTGCAAGTGAGTTCAGCGGGAGGGACGGATACGCCGCTATCATTCTTGGGAAGAGAGTAAAAGGTGTGAGTTACGAGAAATGTGTTTTGGCGAGGTTTTCACGACTTTCGGCTGTGTGCGTTGCTTCTCATTACCCTGGAACATCTATAAAACGGAAGAGTATGAAGAGATGAAGACTGAGAGATAGGGCCACCTGTGGACATCTGTGGAGTTCGCGGCTTCACGCTCGGATTCATTCGTGGGATCCAGAGATAAAAACTCGTAAGATTACGGCGATCGTCGACACGATAAGCAGCCGATCCGATGGAAATCCACGGGAGACGCTAATCCAACTTGACGTTCGTTATCCACCGTGTTTCCTTTACACGGTAACCCCCTGCGGCGCGTCCCTCGATATACACAATTAATAATTTTTTAATTCCGAGCCGTGCCTACCGGACGCCGCTGTCGCCGAGAATTCATGTCGAATCGTTGTTTCACAGTATCTCAGACTCGAGGGGAAACACGAGTTGACTTCATCGCTTACTAGTCGACGCGATACGATTACTATCTGCTTGGAGGCTTTATTAAACATTCAATAGTAACCAAACGTGTGATTAAACGATGTCTACTTGTATCATAAATTACATGGTCAAACATATACTTTCGAAATGACAGAAATAATTTGATCTGCAAAGGAAGATTATAAGTTGATTATGAGTATAAGTGTTGTAATAACGATCCATTTTTTTTTAAATATTAATTTTAGTGTTATTATGTACACACATACATATACATGTTATTCATACATTATTATTTTCATTTTTATCAAGAAGTTACTCAACCAATTAAATTATACATTCACTTACATTCTGACGTGAGAGGGACGTTCGTTTTGTATTTATTGTATAAAGTGATTTGCGTAATTGTTCAAACACTGTTTGTGTCAAAAGTGGATCAATGGATTTCAAAGTGGATCAATGGATTTCAGCTTTTTTGAGAAACTACAAAAATTAATTGTGTAGATGACGTATAATGAAAATTTTACTCCTAACTTGTCTTAAAACTTTGCTCTTTGTTGGTACCACAATGGATACATTCACAATTTAATACTCAATAGTATCAATGGCAATATTATTTTTATTTACGTTACAATAAAGTAAATCGTTCAAAGAAGTCAAAGCAAATAAATCCACATATGTTTTCAGTCTCTGGTTAAACTAAAATTCTTGGTTTTCAAGAGCTTCTTAATTAACAATTGCGGTTGATGATGGTATAAAAGGATGGTTGGAGCAGTAACCCTTCGACAGCGTGTCCATCTTGACTCAGACTCTCAAAATCGTTATTTGATTATCCAACTCCTGTCATCTTAAATTGAATAGTTGTTATATCAGGAAAAATAGCAAGACACATGAGCGTACAAGAAATATCTTCAAAAATACGTTTTAAAAAATTGATAAACCTTAGAATGATCCTGAGTATCGTCAACGTGTTATAGCTATTGAAAAGGTCTGCCATCCCAATGTTCAGGGTTCAACCATATTAAGCGCGGTTCCGGTGGTTTTCACCTCGCAAATCCGCGAGATTCGCGACGGGACGGAAGAATGACAGCAGCGAGGATGCGCCGAAACGGAAAGTGTGTGCGCACATCGAAAAACAGTTATACCAGCGCACGTACCAACGACTCTTATTTATGTCATCGGTGCTGCGTTCCCCGTAACCATCCTGCGGCGTCCTGGTCCTTGTTGGTCGCCCTTTTCTCGCCCTTTCCATCCTCCGCCTTTTCTCTTTTCGCATTATCGTGCGAGCGGCAACGCGCTTTTACGGTCGGCGTATATCAATGACTGGCCCAAGGGAAGATGGAGGCGAACGAGCTGGCGGAGCCGATGCGAAAAGGGGGGAAGGGCCCCGTGACAATAGCTGGGATATAAAAACTTGCGTAAAGCTGTCCCACTTATGGGGACCGCAGAGGGGCCCACCGCTCTCGCTGAATGGAGGCGCAATAACCTTTTATTTATCGGTGACTTAAACCGCGATTTTTCTCATCGAAATTGAAGGTGTTCCGGTGTTAAAGGCTTTCGTTAACTACGAGAAATATCTCACGCGGACCCCACCAACCGGTACAGACCGAATTTAAGATCGTCGAAACTGGACGTCGCTATGTGTCCAATGATTTCAATCTCGATATCCGTAATTTGCTGCAATAGTCCTTATCAATGCACTGTAGCAGTCAGTTTTCAACATTCTGACAATCATTTTTGACATTATTCGTAAATGTGTCCACAATTAACAATAAAAGGTATTGAGATGCTCGCGAAACTATATCATAGCAATCCAACTTTGAAGAAACCATTGATTTTTATGCAACCCTTTAAAACAGCTTCGAAATTTTGCAATGTGCTAGCAAATATATTATAAAGACAATTTGTTTTAGCATTGACCTCTTGTCTTAAAATGATTTCATGGATTTCGAATGCCAAGCTTGTATATTTTTCGTTTTTTATCATAAACTGGCATATAATATTAATTTTGAAACAATATAAATTAGTTTACTTGCGATCTTTGAGTATGCAGAATGTACACAATTGAGCTCGTCAATCTTGTAACAGAACAACACTTTAAGAATGTCCGACCAACATCAACATTCACTCCTACCAAAAGGAAGAAAAAGGAATGAAGAAGATTGTCAATGCTGTAGTTAAGTGGACGCACTTATATTAAAAGATATATAAATAATACGTTGTTGCTGGTCTGGTGATGTTCAGGCGGTAAGTGTGCAGCCAGCTTTGTGATACATGAAATACAATGAAATATTACGAGTTCAAGTCAATAGGAACAAAGAAGATAGAAAAAAATAATGAAAAGGAAAGCGAATGTTAACGTAACCTATTTAGAAACACAGGAGTCACAGGACACAATTAGCTTCATGCAGCAAACTTTCTAAACACTGGGTTCATTGTCAAATGTATTCTAAATAGCGTCATACAGAACTTGCTAGCATAAACAGACAAATAAAACTGTTTAATTGCGAGGTTTGAACAAAATAAATTGTTTATCAACCCTTCCATAGATTCAGATATTTTAAATTTTTATCTATACGTTCTGCACTAAGGATCAAACATTCTAAGTTCGTTTTTGTTCATGTATACAGGATGTCCACGCTATTACTAGACAGCGTTTTTCTTGCAAATAATAAATATTAGAAAGGAAATGAAAGAGGAAAAAGTGATACTGTTTTTACAAGCGACGTAATGGCGTATGTAATTTTTTTTTATTTGCACTATTTTCATAGAAATGTCGGTGACCTTCAATTTTTGTAAATGGAATGCTGTATTTTTTTTACACTATATGAAAGCGTATGTCAAGACAAATTCATTCGTGTACGACACAATGACCTTCAAGGCCATACAAGGTCAGAAATGGAAGAAACATTTTGAACGTCTCGTATTAATGCGTTTAGAAGTATACTCTATTGACGAGGCCATAGTAAATGTTCAATATCACTTCCTTGTGCATGACTACATATATCGGCTCTATTAATTACATTCTAGTTAACTTCTTCTAACGTTGTCCGAAATATTAATGCACATGATTGCGTTAGTTTCGTTTGCAAGTCGTTTACATTTCCTTGCCGTTGTGTATCGTGAACGATATGTTTACGAAATATTCAAAATTTTCCTGCCGTTTCTGACCTTGCATGACCTTGAAGTCATTGTGTTGTATACAAATGAATTTGTCTTAATACACGCTTCCACATGATATAAAAAATTATATAGCATTTCATTTAAAAAAATGAAGGTCACTTTCATTTCTAAGAAAATAGTGCAAAAACAAGAAAATTACATACGCCATAATGTTACTTACAAAAAACAGTATTACTGTTTCCTCTATCATTTCTTTCTAATATTTATTATTTACAAGAATAACGCTGACTATTAATAGCGTGAACACCCTGTATATTAAAACCAACAAGGTTGTAAATGTATAAAGAAGCCATTAAACTATAATTTAGTATTGTCTATACAATCTTTCTTTCCAAAATGTAAGGCCGCTCCCCTATATTATTTGAAAGATGAAAAATAATTTAAAACTGATTCATCATTCACCAATATTATAGAAAACATTAATATACAGGGTGTCCCACATAAATGGGAACACCTAAATATCTGTCGTATTTACAGTCCTATCAGAAAACTTGAGAGGACAAAGTAACACTATTGCAAGGGGCAAATATAATGGCACAGAAAAAAATTTTTTACGTCGTGTTTTTTAATGAAATTTCAAGGTCACCGATGTTTTTTTAAATGGAATAGTATATTTTTTTACGATAGCATGATAGACAATAAAAAACTGAATTCAGTGGATACCACCTTTTTGACCTTGAAATGACCTTGAGGAAGAATAATCATGTTGGAGCGGATAAAATATGGAAGTTTAAAACTTACGTGTTTCAGCAAAGATTACGCGTTGTTTACGTCGGGTTGATCTTTACAAATCACAATAAATGTTTGAAATATTTTTTATAGTAAACAGCGTATGTTTATGTTAGAGTATGTGTCATTGAGATCGTTAACAGAAGGTTAATCGGTTATAATAAGTACCTTGTTCTCTCTGCATTATTCGAATTCCAAACGTGAAAGTGATAACAATGCGTTATACTGTACAGGAACGAATCGACATGGTTTTCACTTATGGCGAAAGCCACCAATCTTTGAGGTAAGCAGTACATTTGTATCGTGAAAAATTTGTGAATCGCATTTGTCCTTCGTTACACGCATTTTCCGTTGTGGTAAAACAATTTAAAAATACCGGCAGTGTAAGTTCTAAATATCGTAATAAACAAAGAATTGTAACGCAGGAAGAAAATAGAATTAATATCCTAGCTGCAGTATCTAATGATCCACATGTACGTTTGCGACAACTCGAACAAGAGTCCGATATTAGCAGAAGTAGTATTTCACGAATACTGCAAATAGAAATATGAAAAATATTTCAAACATTTATTGTGGTTTGTAAAGGTCAACCCGACGTAAACAACGCGTAATCTTTGCTGAAACACGAAAACTTTAAACTTCCACATTTTATCCGCTCCAACATGATTATTCTTGCTCAAGGTCATTTCAAGATCAAAAAGGTGATATCCACTAAATTCAGTTTTTTTATTGCCTATCATGCTATCGTAAAAAAATATACTATTCCATTTAAAAAAACATCGGTGACCTTCAAATTTCATTAAAAAACACGACATACAAATTTTTTTCTTTACCATTATATTTGCCCCCTGCAATAGTGTCACTTTGTCCTCTGAAGTTTTCTGATAGAACTGTAAATACGACAGATATTTAGGTGTTCCCATTTATGTGGGACACCCTGTACATTCCTGATATGATGTTTGTTACTACGGTCCAATAAATTGAAAAATCTAAAGCAACTGTATCAGTATTCTATATACACAAGTAATGAAATAAACATTGTATTTAAGGTAAGCAGAAAATTCAAACAAAACTATTTAGAGGCGAAGTATACTCGGTTTTAATAATTTCCAAACAATTGAATATTTGCATGTCGAATGTACGTAAAACACACGCGAACGCCACTAGAACAAGCGATACAAGCATTGCAAAAACATAAAGAAGGGTAAGAGTGTTCCAGATTTGTGCACTTCCTGTGTTTATGCAACACGCATGGCGGATTCCCTGAAAATTGCTTCGACGAAGACTAACAGCCAGCCATTTGAAATAATAGCGCGATGCTTTATCGTTACTTTGCTCGGGCATGCCTTCTACCAAAATGATTCGCGCGAGGTAGGCTGTAATGTTTGAAACGCGTTAAATGCGAAAGTTCTCACAGTATTACTCGGCTAAGGTGTAAGTTTCCAAGCCATTGATTAAATTTTCCGTGATCTGAATACATAATTTGTAGTTCGAACAACACGGCCAGGACTACTGTGTAGCCCGTGTCTTAAACACTATTTCGTCTACACAATAAATTATCGTTTTGCGTAACACGTGGTTGTTAGAATCGGCCGTTTATAATAATGTCCGTATATTATGCGAGTTATTAACGTCTCTGTAATGTTTACATTACACGAGTTATTACGTGTACCGCGACATGAACCGACTCGGCGAACGTGGTTCCGAAAAATGACTGATGAAGAGCTTCCGAGAATTGTATTGATGGTTTGTTCAAACACGAGAATCACGATTGAAGTCTTGAACACTCCTTCGGAGATCATATATTCTACTCCTTGTGTGGAATCGTTTGTCTTTGAACAACGGCTCTTGAAATACTTAAAAAAGGGTTGAACGATACACTTACGAAGAAACTATGCAGATATACTTAATTGTATTTGATAATTGAATATTTATATGGAAAGCATTCATCAACGGAGTCCGACTGTGGTGTAGATTAACATATTGAATTTATTAGATGTGAACGAATTTAACCTTTGTGGGCAAAGTTTCCCTTAAATATTAGGAGATGAAATCATACATCAAAGTGTTAAGGCATATTTTTCTTACCTTCTATTTCTCAAGCGTTTATACGTTGATGTTTTATTATTTAAATAGATAAATTGTTTATACGCGGTTGTAGGCGCTAGATGCACGAGTCTGCAGTCATTTTGTATGTTTTTCAGTGTGCTAATAAATCAACCTGTAAAACTCTGAGGACATAATTATCTCACAACTAAAAAGGAAATGTCGAGGAACTTCAAACAAAAAAAAATGATATTTAATTTCTTTGATAAAAAAATGAGTCATTATGAATTATATTTATGTACTGTACTGAGAATAGTACGCTGTGGAGTAGAATACGATAAAAAATTTTCTCTCGTGTAGTCCTTTTTTCTCAATTCCACTTAAGGAACAGCCATCAAACAAGACTCTCGGTACCAGCGTCGTCGTGGGTATCTGTCTAATTTTTAGCATAGTTTGAGGTAAGGTGTGGGTGTGGCTGCTCAGAATGATCTATCGAGCCCTGTACAGCACCTATCCCCAAGGTTCTACTTTCTAGAAGGCCCGAAGCCCAGAGCCCCAAATTCCATCGCGACTATTACGAGCCAAAGAGCATTCGAGTCCCTCCGCGAGCACGCTCGCCATTAGAATTACAAATATACGCATCGCACGGCACGTGCCCTGGGCGCTGAACTCCGTTGTGCCTTAATGTCAGACATTTCGCGAGAAATTCATCACAGGCCCTCAGGCTGCGAACGCGCCTTTACGATCACTCCTCCGTCTATTAAAGAGATTGCCACAAAATCCCAGACGCCAGATGGCGAAGCATCTTTTCGTTGAAAATTATTATTCGGCTATGAACTGGGTCAAATCCACTCGTCGGAGGATTTTTCTACTTCGAACTATTGTTATATTCAATTGTACTATGCGAGTTTAACTAATGTGTATTTTAAGGGGACTCTTTCCTTAAATCATTTAAAATAATATTTAGGAATTTTTTCTTAACATATACAAGATTTCATAAAAGAAACATGGAGTGACAACAGTGGCCACGTTCACAAAAAAAATTGTGTACCGAATCGGAAAATTTTTGTGACATTATTTTCGTTATTGTATTGGCTGTCGCATGAACCAAAACGATGGATTTTAGAAAGCCCATTTATTGTTTTCACACTTGTATACTTGTATACGTAAAATCGATGGTTTTTCTTATACGTTTTGTTTAAATTCACATTAATCATCGCCATTCTGATATTTTTGTCTTACAATTATTCATACCATAGTCATTGGTATAAAGTTTAAAATTTTTTATCGTTTTCTTGATTTCAGAAGATCGTACAATGAGTTACGATGGCCACCGTTTCCACCCAACATTTTGTGAGTTGTGCAGTGACCGCCTTCTATAAATGACACCACAACAGTAAGAGACTTCAACAACAAATTTTTTGTATACTAAAAGAGTGTATCAACTAAGGACCACAACTTTTATTAAAAAGTGCATATTTTAAGAATAAGTTCCTACATATCATCTTTATTTTAAATGATTTTATGAGAAAGTCCTCTTAAGCAGTTGGACGCTGTATGAGTCCTCTCGAACGAGCGGAATTAATTTTTGCTAAACATTAACATCTTATCTAGTATTGGTTCTTTAAAAATATTGTTAAATGATCTGTTAAACATATTTGTAAATAGTAATAGAAATTAGAACTATGAATCACCAAGTCCTCTTGAATAAAATAATGTATAATTCTTCTCTTCAGATTCATATATAAAGGAAAATTAGTAAAGAACCTTTTAATACAATATAAATGTCAGGAAACATATTCAACAATTGGCATTTGGAGAATAGTGTTACTTTATAGTCTTTTAATACAGCAAGATTTATTTTCTTGTACACTTAATCATAAGAATTTTTCATAATATCATATCACACCTTGTTTAATCAATACGCATTAAATGAACTCGCTATTCAATAATGGTTCAAAATATTCAAAAATGAGGAGAACTTCGATGAGGAGAATTTGTCAATGAAAAACGTGACAATTACAATCCTGCTTTCTGAGATTCATCCTCATACGATTCTAAGGTGAAAATTTACATATTTTCATTGTTAGGTGCTGCAAAATCATTTATTTCTCTGCGACTATGTTGTAGTTTCATTTATTTGCCATTTATTTTTAGAAGCCATTATAATGACCATTTTCCAGAATCCTATGCGACTTAATCAACTTTACTTGGAAAAAATGATATTTATTTATAGTCATCATTAAATATCAGACATTTCAAATATACAAAGATAGTGTCTCCATTCCAAAGTCCCAGCTAAATCGAAAAATTCACAGACAGGCTTCTACAGTTTCGCAGTAACAAACAATAAAGAATACTTTATGTCTGCCACTAGGGCTGACATCAAACAAGTCGGCGACTCATCGACACGTAAAAATCACGGTGCTCAAACGATTGATAATCCGATAAGCGTGAATACAATGTCGTCCTGTCCCGCATGCGTGTTAATCGATGCGACTTTTCTGTTTCGGAACCCTTTTCCAGGTGTTCCATCGTTCCCGTTGAATAGGGGAAATGTAGTCGCGAAACCAGCGCGAGTTTCAAACTCTCACGGTTCGGCAGGCATCAAATTCATCGGCGTAGATTATCGTCGTTGATTTGCATCGGGATCATCGTGAAACCTCGCAAAGAATAAAAATCGCTATCGTCTTTTGTATAGAACGATAAGGCCCGTATTTGCGGTTCCCACGCCCGCGGCGCTCCGCGCAGCGCTGCGAGCCGGGCGCGTGCATAATACAGAGATTTTTCGTCGCTCTCCTGTATTATCGTCTCCGTTATACTTATCGCGAAAGTCGACCCCGACGATACGCGGAGCCAGATTGCGGGTACCACGTCGCGATTGGTCCTTTCGTGTCCAATTCTTCGCGCTCAGTGGTTCCCATTCGCTCGGAGCTGAATCATTCGATTGACAAAATTATTCAACCAACGATAAAATAGTAAATGGATAACTGTTTACAGAATTCTGGTAGTAAACGGGTAATTGAATACAAAGGACATTTATTAGATCGTTCAGAAAATCTGCGGATTGCTCATAGAAAACTCGCGCCTACGGTGCATTCTTATTCCGTCACTGCTATCTTTAATTTTTTACAAACTAGGTATTCTGGACTAAATAAGGACTGTGTATTCCTCAGATTTCAGCGAAAATGTTTTATAACTAGACAGCGGATTTTATGCATTCATGACAAAAATGAGTTGGTGTAATTTGAAAGAACAAAAACATTAAAAGAATTTAAAACTATTAGTATATTACTTTCAGCCTACTAAACATATTAAGAAAGAAAATAAAATTCTATTTCACTTCAGTTTATTGCAATTCAGTTAGAAAATTTGTATTCTGCATAAAAATCCGCTGGCTATTTATGACTCTGATTAAAAATGTAAGAGCAAAACCGTGGCAATTGATTGAAGCAATTTATTAAGGAAGCTTATGATGACAATATTATATTGAATTCATATTATATTATATTGAATACTGATAATATTTGTAATACTAAATGGAACACTGATAAGAAACACGACGAAAAACTCCCAGATTTGAAAACAGACAAATTGTTGCTTTTGTAATAGACGAATTGTTACTTTTCATGGTGAGAGACCGTGCTGAAACAATAAATGATCTTGTTAAACAGTTAGAGACAGGCAAAGTTACTATTTGTAACCGATTAAAACAACTGGGTAAGATACATAAATTGTTTTTAACTAAAAATCAGCCGACATTTCTGAACGATTTAATAGTAAAGATGAAGGATACTCCTACAATGAAAATATTCTATTGTTGTAAAAACATTAATGCATAACTCTTATTCGCTCGGAGCTAAAACATTTGGTTAGCTAAATTGTTCACGTGAAAATAAAATGATGAACGTATAATTTTTTGTAAGATCGGGTAGTAAATGGGTTATGGAATACAAAGAACACTTATTGAAAATGGTGGATTTTTCTACAACGAAAGTATTCCTTTTTTGTATCAACATTAATGCATCATTCTCATTCGCTCGGAACTGAACCATTCGGTTGGTTTAATAATTAAATTCCTACAAGCGATAAAATAGTAAACAAATAACTAAACATTAATGGCTGTAATAAATGTACATTGAAGACCAGTTTTTCGGGTGTTTCAATCTTCTCCTCTCCCAATATCGATGATAGAGAGTCTAACCTATAAAAAAACTGTTTCCATTTTTGGAGGATAAGCAACTACAACATTTCAATTTTTTAAAGTTATTATTTCCATAATTTAAGAGAACCTGCATAAAAATCGACAACATGATCATCACAGATTGTTTCCACAAATGCACTTTAAAAATCTATTTTTCAATTGTTTCATTCCGTCCCTTTCTTAATATCGTTGATAACCCGTCGAACCTACAAAAAAGAACAGTTTCCATCCTTGCAAAACAAGCAGTAGGACCAATCTGAAATGGATATTCCCACCTAATTGTGCGCGTTCCTTAAAAGTACGCCCGTAAACGCGGGAATATCGGGCAGCTCGGTTCACGTTCCGCGTAACGAACGCGCGTCGCGGCGAAACAAGAAGCTGGCCAAGAAAAACGACCTCTTCAGCGGCTCGGTTAAACGAGAAACATGCAAATGGCCGGCTAGAACAAGAGCGTACTCGAGATACCGTGGCGTGATAATATTTCAATGTAGTACAGGCAGCACGGGTAACCGAACGGGACGGGCAGGGAGGAGGATCGCAGGGTGTCGCCTCGTGTGAATCAACCTTGAAGTGGTGACTTTCGAGCCGGTTAGCCCGTTGGGACTTGGTGATCGAGAGAAAAAAGGAACAGAAACGAATGCGACTAAGACTTAATTAGCCGGGCAGGGTCGGTCCAGGGTGCTCCGCGTCGTTACGACAAAATCATTTGTGGTCACTTGTCGGGGTCCCCCGACCACGTCCGATTGCTCTCGACGCGACGATTTAATTACCACCGGACCCCCTTTGCCCCTCCCCCCACCCGCCACGTCCCACTGGCTAGCTCGTTCGCCGCCTTCACACCGCCGCTTTGGCTTCGATAATTAATCGGCCGCTTAATTGATTAATCGATTAATGGCCGGGTACGAACCCGCGAGCGGGACAGATAAATCGTATAAGCGCTTCGAGCTGTCGCGAATCTCTGACTGTTTTGGCCCCCCTTATCGTCCCCCTTTGCTTCGTTACCGATCGTCCTGCCCGCAGTCACGGTAAGACAGGAACACGAACACGCGTCGTACCCCGTCGACAGTAAAGTATCACCGCAGCTGAATCTTTAGTTAATTTTTACCCTGATTGTCGTGATCTCCGCGCTTCTTGCTCGAGCGACTAGTTCACAGAGTTCAGTGATCGGGAGCTGAACAAGTGGATTGTGAGACCTTATACCTTTATACAAGATTTTCAATACAGTAACTACCATTAATGTTTGTACACTCTTAAAAAAACGACTACTCTGTTAATATTGGAAAAAATAATTTTGAAAATATTGCAATTGATCGGAATTGCAGAGAAGATACTGAATGATGTATTTTGCAACTTTTATTTGTAGGCCCATATTGAAAATATAAAAATACTTTTTGTAGATATGTGTCGGTTACACATATTTTGAATATTTCATCAAAAACAGTCGACGTTGCAATCAGCTACAAATGTTTAAAGATTGTAAAAGTTGTAGTTTTTCGCGATTTCCAGACTCTTAACCGTAATAAATTTGAGGATTCTTACATCTTCCAATGCCTAAACCGATTTCAATGAAACTTTCAGACGGATTGCAATTTTTTCAAAATTTGTTTTCGCGACACGTAGTAAAGTAATTGTTCTAATTTCTTTAAAAAATCTAAATCGTAGACTCCAATATTTAAAAAGTTATCGTCTTTTTAAATATATGGCTATTAAATATTGTATTTTTATTGTAATAATCAGGGCGAGTCAATAGGAACTACTAATTAAAATAACTTGGTATCTATTGATTGTATCAAAAAACGATTTAAGTACAATTATATAAATAAGTACAATTTAATTTTTTTATATCTCACTTTTTCTGAGATATCAAGGTTATCTTGAGTTTTTCCAAAGTCGATGCAGCTTTTTTTTAGCACCACATTGTTGCGGATGGAAGGACGCATTGAGCGACCTATAATTTGATCTTGAGTTTACCTTGAAGAAACCTTTGAAAAACTGAAGGTCACCTTGATTTCTTAGAAAAAGGGAGATGTAAAAAAAATCAAATTGAACTCATTCGACGCGTCCCGTAAAATGCTATTTAGTTCAATGTACAGTTTTTTTATACAACCAACATGTAATTTTAGATAGCAGTTCCTACTGACTCACCCTGTATATTCAAAGAAATTGCATCTCCGCTATCTCAATAATTGTAAATTTAAAATTGTGGAACCTGTCATTTTGAATTTAAAAATATTTTAATATAGGAGAAAGGAGCTGAATTTGGATCAGCGCTGCGACTAAATTAGATCAGATTTACAAATCATAGGTAATTAGTAGTTGGTAGTTTTTTATTATGAAGATACATAGCTAAACTAGTCCCAAAGCATAGTTCATAATTCATTAAAACTTTTCTTTCGGAATGTGCATAACGGTTCAACCCAGATTCCAAACTAGGTTTCAAACTAGCCTACTTTCTGCTAATACTATTAATGGACACATATTCGTAAGAGAATTTACTATCATTTATCGTTCAATAAAATTTTATATCATAAATTCTCAAAAAATTGTAACTCCCACATACTGTTGAGCATTAGTGCAAAGGGTTAGTGCACCTAATACACTAATTATAAGTACCTAATTGCTTTACTAACTTACTTACACCTTGTAGATCCTAAGAAAGTTTAATTTACTTAATATATTGTAACAAAAATTGATTTTCAAGTTTGACAGAAAAGCATATTGAAGTTTAATTACAAGCATACATGACTGATGTGGCAGTCTAAGTGTTAATAAGAATGATGGAGGTTCGAATTGAAATAAAACCTGGTGCCTGTTTCATTTTGCAGTAGAGTGCTGTTGTCCATATCCTAGTGTTTTCAAGAGATGCTAGTTTTTAGACATAGTTCCATAAGAAAATGTCTGATGGTGTAAAGTGGAAAGACCTTGAGCAGTGTTGCATTAATCCCTTGTCCTACAACAACGAGTGAGACTCGTGGTAAAATATTTGGGCCAAAAACAATAAGGACGAGCCTGACTCGTGGTACTTCGTTCGGACTAAACGTAAACAACACGAGCCTGGCTCGTTGTACTTCGTCCGGACCAAATGTAAACAACACGATCCCAGCTCGTGGTACTTCGTTCGGACAAAACGTGAACAACGCGAGCCTGGCTCGTGGTACTTCATTCGTGACAAATGTAAACAACACTAACACGAAGATTACTAATTTTCTACGTGTTGTCTCAAAACATTATTAATTTAAATTAAGTATTAATTTAAAAATTGTTACTGATACATTATCCACTTTCAAATTACAAATCATTTTTGTTCACCGATGAATTGATCATAATTACTTCCCAGTCGTCTTAACACGTTCAGCGCCCACTTCACAATCATAAAAATTACACAAAATCAAAGCAATATATTTAATAAAACAAAAACTAAGAAGTTTAGTTTTGTGATATTAATTACTGTTTCAAACCTCTTCTATTCCTCAGATCGTAAGGAAATTTTGTACACTCAATCTACCAACGTAAAAATTAATTGTCAATTCTGTATAAATAATTCCGTCACCCAGATATGGGTGACATGGCGCTGAACGTGTTAAAAGTATTAGTTGTGCCCAAACGTGTTGATTATTTCACAATTCTTTTCGCTGCGCCGAAATATGCAGTGGCGTGCAAAAGTATCCGGACACCCTTTAAAAACGAATAACTTTTTCCAAATTAGTTCAAACGGCTTGAGTTTTTTTACACGGTAGCGTGTAAATAATTATTTATACAAATTGCTAATGGTCGAAATTGTGAAGAAAAAAGTAAGTCATGACTTTTAACTTTTTTATCAGTGCCTATAATGAAAATTTAAAATATACCTTTTGTAAATCTCCATAAGTTATATACATGCGCAAAGTTTCATCGAAGTCGGTTATTGTTGCTATGAGCTACGAACATTGCAAGATGGGAGCTTGAGGTTAAAAGTCGCAGATTTTCGGTCTTTCCAGGGAATTTTGTCCTTATGTAATCATCTTTAAATGTTTGTAACTCATAACGACGTTAACCGATTTCGATGAAACTTTGTACATGCACATAACATACTTAGACCTATAAAACGCGTCTTTTAAATTTTTGTTACAGGCACAGATTAAAAAGTGAAAAATCGTGACCATTACTATTTTCGTCGCAATTCCGACCAATAGCAATTTTTAGAAAAAATCATTTACACGCTACCTAGTAAACTAATGCGTCTAACATTTCAAACAAACTCAAGCCGTTTGAACTAATTTGGAAACAGTTATTCGTTTTTAAAGCGTGTCCGGATACTTTTGCACGCCACTGTACATGTTATAAGAAGCATACATTTTGCGCAAGTTGGAGCACACGGCTAAACAGCTAAATGGCTCTACACGTGATCGACCTTCTTGTTTACTGTGGCCCGAGCAATCGGGAGTTAGCGGGTAGGACAAGGAGTTAATTTCTGTCTTGCTTATTGCAATATTTCATTGTAATAGAATTAATGTTTCTGTTCAAAGAGACACAAGAACTGTCGCCAGTTTTGTACTTATTAGATTTGTAGTAACTTTTGTATTGATATAGAACTAATTGAGGTAAAGGCCCATGTTTTACCATTTTTTCAATCTTATAAGGAAACGTCCCTTGAACTGTAATTCCCTTTACTACTGTAGTCTACTAGTACCTACCGCAACTGTTAATCAAAGCGTGTTTAAACTTAAACGTGTTTCCGAATATTCAGTAGCATGTAACCACGGCTAAAAAGTTAGTAACACTAACAATTGTGGGGTAGTCGGTAGACTTATTGCAATATTTCATTGTAATAGAATTAATGTTTCTGTTCAAAGAGACACAAGAACTGTCGCCAGTTTTGTACTTATTAGATTTGTAGTAACTTTTGTATTGATATAGAACTAATTGAGGTAAAGGCCCATGTTTTATCATTTTTTCAATCTTATAAGGAAACGTCCCTTGAACTGTAATTCCCTTTACTACTGTAGTCTACTAGTACCTACCGCAACTGTTAATCAAAGCGTGTTTAAACTTAAACGTGTTTCCGAATATTTGGTAGCATGTAACCACGGCTAAAAAGTTAGTAACACTAACAATTGTGGGGTAGTCGGTAGACTTATTGCAATATTTCATTGTAATAGAATTAATGTTTCTGCTCAAAGAGACACAAGAACCGTCGCCAGTTTTGTACTTATTAGATTTGTAGTAACTTTTGTATTGATATTGAACTAATTGAGGTAAAGGTCCATGTCTTACTATTTTTTCAATCTTTTAAGGAAACGTTCCTTGAACTGTAATTCCCTTTACTACTGTAGTCTAGTAGTACCTACCGCAACTGTTAATCAAAGCGTGTTTAAGATTAACCGTGTTTCCGAATATTCAGTAGCATGTAACCGCGGCTGAAAAGTTAGTAACACTAACAATTGTGGGGTAGTCGGTAGACTTATTGCAATATTTCATTGTAATAGAATTAATGTTTCTGCTCAAAGAGACACAAGAACCGTCGCCAGTTTTGTACTTATTAGATTTGTAGTAACTTTTGTATTGATATAGAAGTAATTGAGGTCCATGTTTTACCATTTTTTCAATCTTATAAGGAAACGTTCCTTGAACTGTAATTCCCTTTACTACTGTAGTCTAGTAGTACCTACCGCAACTGTTAATCAAAGCGTGTTTAAGATTAACCGTGTTTCCGAATATTCAGTAGCATGTAACCGCGGCTGAAAAGTTAGTAACACTAACAATTGTGGGGTAGTCGATAGATGTCGGGCACAGAGTGTGGAACCGTAGCTATCAGTTGGATCTGTACTCGCGGATTCCGTTCTCGCAGAGTTTCGCAGCCCGGAAGTTTAATTACACTTCGGACCCCTTCGATTCTGCGACCGGAATTAGTTTAGCACTTGATTTACAGTCGTAGAATACGTTACGCTGATCACATCGGGGAGGAGGGACCTTTCAAAATGTGAAATGGGCTTTGAGCCAATTTCACACGTTCGTCCCTTAGCGTACGCGCGAACAAGAAAAATAGAAAACATACAGAACACATACCATAGATTATAGAATAAATACTATCTAATATCGTGCACATGAATCTTTTAATCTACACATTCTTCTCTGCTCCTTGTTGCGTACCGATGCAAGCAGATCATAAATATGCAACAAGATTTCGAACGTGCGAATTAGCTTGTAATAGAGTGCTGTCCCTTTGCACTCCAATCAGAATTCCCGTCGAGCGTCGCCAACTTTCCAGAATAAGTAAAAAATCGGAAAACTCGTCTCAGACGAAAGCGCAAATCCCCGGTGAGATTGACGGGCAGCGTCATGGTAACGCGAGTGACGCGGTTTGTAACGAACATCCAAACTAATCTAATTTACAGGAAGTATCTGTACACGACAGTGTAACCGCGCGGACATGGCGCGGTGGTTTTCCTCGTTCTACGTAGAAATTAGTTTCCGAAACAATTCGGAATTGCAAATGGGCCGAGGAACAGTGACAATTCCTCGGCGAAATGCCTTAACTCGCGCGTGGCGTGGATCGTTGACATCGTCTACTGCCTCGCGACTCAATTGGACACTAAACTATATTTTCACTGCGCGATATTTTATGTACATTGTTCCTACGTAACGTTTCACCACTTACAATATTCGCAGTTTAGAGAAGGAACAATTGAGCTTACTAGTTTTGCGGCTGTTTCGACATTTTAAATATATTGAATCGTAAACTTGTAATTCGACACTTAATTAAAAGGATGTTTATTATTCGAGCGTGCTCTTACAGGACTTTCAATGTTTAATTATTTTTTCCATAAAATTTTTAGCCACATATTCGTGACATTTTGCTGGTTAAAACCTGTGCAAACGACATAATGCGAAGCATATTTGCTTGTCCAGTTGATAATTGAGTAGAATTTTGATTATTCAAATACCTGTGAGAAACGTAAATAGTTCAATTTAAACACATTAAACAACACTATTTATTGTACAAATCTGTAAAGATTTAATCTAACACTGTATCGAGGCAACAGTTCTATCATCCGAACACTCATGTTTCACTGAATAGTTTGAATAGTCGAGGTTCTATTCCATCGTGAATTAAACAAGTAAAAATGATCCAAATTGCATTATGCTTGGTATCATTTCAATCCGAATAATGTTCCAAATAAGTGTGCATAAGTTTCATAATAAAATAATTAATAACAAAAAAGATTTATCATTGAGACATTACTGTATTTGTTCATATTCGATGGATAAAGTTTATTCTAGTAATTAGACTGCAGACATTTTAATGCAAAATATAAACCGTCTGCATAAATTGCAAGATGTACGAGTTACGGGGTCACTTATTTCGTTTCTTAATCATTTTATCGAGTTGGTTTTAGGTGTGCTTACAGTTTTGCATTGGATCTATTAATTTCCGTTATACACACATAAAACCGCAGACTATTAATGGCAGAGGAATACAAATCAACTCGGAGTTCATATGTAACTTATATTTTCATTATCCATATTAATAACAAGACTGCGAATTTTATGCATTTATGGTAAAAATGGATGGGTAAAATATAAAACAGTAAAAAGAATAAAAGAATTGAATGATGCCGTTATATTACCATCAACTTTTTAAAATTGTTAATAGAAGAAATACATTTTTATTTGGTTCCAGTGTATTGCAATTGATTTAGACAACTTTTATGTTGCATGAAGATTTGCAGTGTATAATAACACAAGCCTGAGTAATGGAAACGGGCGTATAGGTAATAAAGTTGTGCATAAGAACGCTTTTCCGAGAATTGCATCGATTGAGATCGCGCAGGAACCGAGTACCACCATTGTCCACTTAACTGTAGTTTCATTCGTCTCTGTTTTACCAAATAAACGCATCTCAGTCAACTCTTCCGAGATATACGTGCCCAGTTTGTTTAGAAGGTAGTGGAGAGCGTCGGAGTAAATCCAGCGTTTCGTCAGTCAGAGGGTCAACGGAGCCTTTGATCTAGATGAACTTCTTGCGAGATCTCGTCCTGCAACATTTCAAGTTTCTTTCTCGAATTCCTAGATCCTCGGTCATACGTTCCAGATCGTGTACGTGATCCGAAGAAAGCGGCGGATAGAATGCGTTTCCTTTAAATTTCGTTTCTTTGTGCTCTTCTACTCCCAGACGCCCTCCGAGCAACATATCGCAATGACTAGCAGGATGTATTAATTCACTAATGAATTAATCGTTTCAGAGTGTTGTGATCTGCTGTTGTAATGATCGAATCGAGACCTATTCAATTCCTTACGATTGTACCGTAGTTTTTCTTTACTCTACCTAAATCCTGGCTGTCCTTAGAGTTACTTTTCATACGAAAATACTTGAATTTTCCAAACATTAAGTTTATCACACAATATTCCAAGCCAAATAAGCTCTAATGAAAATTACGTGTGTGTTAATTAAGGTATACCGGATACCGTCAAAGGGACATTTCACAAGGAAATTGTATTGTGATGGTATGTCAAAGCTTTTACGTTTTTCTCGAAATTATATTTTTGAACGATAAAAAATCTCCGGAACTACACATCCAATTTCTTTCAAACCTACAGAGAATATTCTCTATAAGGTTTTCTATAAAATTGATTTTTCTTAATAAAAATAGATTTTTCGTCTTCAAAGTGTTGCCATTTCTGTAATTACCAAAATGTTTTAAAAAATCCTGCACTAAATTGTGAGTAATACATTTTTCTTTGTAAGTCAAAAAGAATTTTTCATTTTAGGCATTCCAGTTCTTACCGGCGATGGTCGCCAACGATCGATGTTCTAATCCACAGGGTTCCAGGGTTAGTGGATAACTCTGCAATTTTGCACTGTTTCTAATCCAAAAAATTAGACGATAAAGTCGAAGGTTGTATATACGTGTCCCAAAAAATCCGAAGTTTTCCATTTGGTTGTTACTTCTAAAAAAATCCCACAAAACGATCGATTTTCCGACATCGTCCAAATATTTCAACCGGGCAAATATCATTTAACTTGATGATTAATTCCGTTTGCGAATCTGTGCGGGTTGTAATATGACCGGCCCGAGTTTGGTATTTGGATTTGTTTGTTGTCGGTAGGATGTGCGTTGTATTAGACTCGGCGATAACTCGGCCCGTAATCAGCGCTCGATCCGGCCTCGTAAAAATATAATTTACCGAAGCAGGAGAAAAACGAACGAGAGGGAGCGAGATATGCGTGGGGAGACATATGGGGCGGTGTGCGAGAGAGAACGGATTATTATGGAGCTCGGTGGAGCACGATGGAAGGCGGGGTGGAAGACGGAAAACCATTGCGCGAATGGTACGCGAGAGCGGAACGAGCCGCGGCAAACGATGGATGCGCGGAATTTATTATGACAGTTTAAGAATATAGGTAATTATTTCCGTTTATTGTCCGATCCTGATGTTTTTATGGTTTATGTAAATTATATCCTGTAATAGGGTGGCTGTGCAACCCTTTTCTCCGTCCCTCTGGTCGCCGTCATCTAGCCGCGTTCGTTTCTCGACCGCAAGTCGCGAGATCTTATTGTTCCGAACGACATCCCCGGCATTCGCGTTTCTTTCGACCATCCTGTGTTCGATCCCGCATACGACGATCGATCAATTCGACGTTGAATATTCAACACGCTGTACGGCAACCCCCCTGAGAAACGATTTTGATTATACGGAGCGGACGGTGCACTTCCCAGCGAACTTCAAAGGTACGCGGTGTTTATGAGAAAGTGGAAAAAAAGAAGTTTGATAAATACGATAATAGTTTGATAAATATCGGTGAATCATCTGGGGCGAGTGCAAAGGACCCTAGGTTCATTTAATTTCGTGCACAGGATGGTACAGTGGCTCCCCGATTATTCGAACATTTGTTATTCACTCGAAATTCAAATAGCTCCAAGACGATCCACAAGCAACACTATTTATTATATATCTCAATAAGATTGAATTTGCCATTGTAACTAATTAACTGTTCCATTATTGCAAGTCTCGTGTTTCTAGTTATCGATGTTTTTTTTAAATGGAAGTGCATATTTTTTATATCAAGACCAGGACGAGCATGAACAATTCAGGAATGTTTAGGAATAGACACCAACAAGGTTTAACTGCGTTTTGGAGAACTCTTTTTTTCAAGTTTTTTTTATAGAATCTTATAGATTTCGACGAGAAAACGCCGAACATGAAAATTTTAATGCGCGGAATTCATTAGTTAAAAAGTTATACGCATATAAAGTTGAACACTTTTAAGCCTTTTTAACAGGTTACAGCGCCGCCATATTGATATATTTGCTAGGTAATACACACAAAATAGGCTAAATACTTCCGAACAAATCCATTAGATAGCAGCACAAGCACGTACGTAATACATAATGACACATTTACTAAATCAAAATGCGAAACATTATACCATGATCGGGCCGGCCTTCTCCGCTCCTACGACGACCTAACCCCAAACCATCTTGGAATGAACCTTCTTTTTGAAATCCTGTATGTGATTCTGTATATTTTAATAACTGGACACCGAAAACAACCGATTCCATGATTATTGTTATAAATTTTCATTTCGCACCGATGAGTGCGACATTTTTAAATTTCCGCAACAATCCACAATCCCGAGCACAAGTAATTGCTTCTTTTTTACTGCTTGGCATGTCTCTAAAGTTAAAATTTCTAATACTTGATCTAGCCATTTCAAAATCAACAATAAATTTATTAATAATTAATTTGTGAAAAACACTTGAAATTGCTTATGTTCACAAAGTATGTGTAACCACTGAATTGCCATCTAACGCATACGCTCATTACTATTTAGCCGATCCCGCAAATATACCATACTATCTGACACATGCGCTGAACACTCACGATCTATCCAGCGCATGCGCCGAACAGACCTACCTACCTCTACCACTTAACGAATATCCAATATGGCGACGCTGTAACCTGTCAAAAACGCTTAAAACTACTCATCTTTACACGCGTATAACTTATAAACCAGTGAATTTCTAACAACCATACACACATTTTCGGAGTGTCTTCATCGATATCTACAGGATCACATAAAGAAAAGTTAAGAACACGGAGTTCTCCAAAACGCAGTCGAGCCCACCAACAATAATGTCTCATTATCAATCAATTCAAAAACTACATTTATGATTATTTACTGAATACATAAACACGATGTTTCCTTGCATAATCAGAGATTCGGAATATTTACAAGTAGATACTACAGGTACCAATAATAAAATAGCTATGACATTCGTAGTCCTTTTGTGAAACATACAATCACGGCGGTACTAAAACTTACACGACAATGATTAAACCTGAACTTTTGTCGTTGTTCACCCTGTGCAATCAGAAATGCCAGAATGTTGAGAGCTAGCCACTAATACTGATATAACTACATTCACAATACATTGCTAAAATATAATATCATGACGTTAGTGTGTGATTAAACCTGAATTTTTAGCAATGATTAAATAACTGTGCATTCATAATCTTTTCCAAACACATAATTACTATGTAATTAAATCTAAAGTTTTATTATTGTTCACGGTATATAATTTTGAATGTCTTCCAATCTCGAAAATAATCGTATTCGCGACGTTTACCGTGTCGTGGCATATTGGTCCTACCTGTAATCTGCACTCATGATCGAAGCACCTTAAGCAGATCGGGAAGGATGATAATAACAACAACAACAGCAACAACAACAACGACGACGACGACAATAACATTGATGACGATGGCGGTGCACAGGCAGTCTGCCGCCGTCGAGGGGGCATTTAACGTCGCGTTTGCAAATTGGAACATAAAATCACGGTTGTAACGGTCGCCGCTGATTGTTCGTTACCAGTGCTTCCTACGCAGGATGCGTGTGTGCACCTGCGGTACGCGGCCGTTCGCCTGTGTGTCGACCTGACAGAGGCTAACTACCGCGGAACGATGCATATAAAAGGCCGTTCCAATATTTCATTGCTGGTATGTGGTAGAGCCATCGAGCTGCGCGTATCGAGAGCGAATCGATTTCTCGAGCCGTCCGATCGCTCACCGTCCAACGCCGCCGCCGCGATCTTTCGCGTCCAACTCGTATTTCGGTTTACGCAGGACCATTGCCTGGACTTGTCGTCCGACTGATAACTATTCCTGTTGACCTTTCCATGCAGCAAATTCTTTCGGTATCTTATTGTTGAACGAAACGTGAATTATTGTTTTCTGCGCGACGAACAATCCAGCGTTATCGAACCGAGTATTGGCGTCCTGGGAGAACGCACTGGTAATGTCGCTTTCACTTCCTCGTTTTCTGACGGGATTATTTAAATAATCGACACTTCTGACTTCCCAATAGTTCGCACGCTGATAATCTCGTTGATTGTGCACAGGGTACTATGAAAGTTCCGAAACGGTCAAGGATAAAACACAATACATTCTCTGAGAGAAATGTGTTGGATAGAAGTTTGAACTAAGCCAACTCTAATTTAATCATATCAACATGATTAAAAGTGGGTTGTTACATTTAAGAGAATTCGGATCACCTTGGCATGACTTTCATCACTGCACTCAAGGTCAAAAGGATATAATCATTGAATAGAACTTTTAAGACGATAAAACTTTTGTTTCATACATTTCTTTAAAAAATACCTTATTTTTGACATATTTGGCCGTACCAGGAATTTTGAAGGACTCGGTATATTCTTCCATAAAGAGGAGTTACAAAAAAATGAAAGTAAAAGTAATATCTTACTTGAATACATGTCTTCGTTGATTCTTTAGTTGGGAATTCGTCATTTATTGTTCAACATTCGAATTCGCTATAACTGTTCAGAACCTTTTCATTTTCTTCTTAATTCTACGAAAAACTCTTTCACTTCACTGTGTCATACCATCAATATTTATGTAAACTACATGTATTTATTTTATATTAATTGTACTTATATTGTTTATATTGATTATATTAAAAGAATTTTCAACCCTTTGAGAACGAATGTCGATATACTGACGACATTAATACAATATTATACGTCTAATTCCTGAAGTTGCAAAACATATTCTAACATTTCAGAAACAACAATCGATCCTCAATGTCTTTCTATATGATCGATGCTGTATGATGTTACGAATGTTGTCACAGAATTTTTATTATTATCCATATTTATCTACAAATTCTGGAAAGTGGACAGCAGTGTACCACATCTAATAAAGTGGTCCTGTGTCATGAATTGAAAAGTATTCATCAGGTTCAATGAAGTATACAAATGCCAACTCTAAAGAGTTAAATATGTGCATAACAAAAAACCAGTACATATTATCCAGTTTTCCCATTATTTTAAACTTCAATATATATTCTAGAGTTCCAAAGAAAACATTCTCAGTATTTCAAAAAAAACCTCATTTGCAAAGGACGAGAATTTAATAAAAATTTGTGTCCACATATACTACATAGCATACGTACGTGTAATAGCAAGCGCGGAAGGCGCCCTAGGAAGCGAACTGCAGCGCCGTCCAACTTTTCCTTGCACAAAATTAGTCGCTAAAACAGTAAATTCCCTTGCGCGTCGGCAGTCTAGTTATTACAATCGTCCATGTAGGAGGCTGGGAGCCAGGAAGGCTTCTCACCGTCCGGCGGCCACGTGCATGAGCGACGTTATGCTAACTGTATGCGTGGCCGGTGTCTTTCCAGGTAATTACGCGGAATAGATTCGGTATCTCGATGTCTGGTCGCTGGTTCACCGACGAGCAATCCGGCCGCGAAGGAGTTCGATCGGTCGTTTCTCTCCTAACAAATGTCCATTACGGTCGTCTTCGGGGTCCTGGCCGCTGGTTGCCGAGGCAGCATAGCCGGTTGACATGTTCGGGGGCGGTCAGGGCCGAAAGGAGTCCGTGGAAAAGGTATTAGCAAGAAGAGAAAGAGGACGAGAAAGGGGGAAGGGCAGAGGCGCGCCTTTCCGAGGCACAGAGGGCCCCCGCCGAGTTACTAATTGCAATCACGGGCAACAATCTGCCGAGCCAAGAGGCCAATGTGTTTTGCCGAAGAGAGCCTTACCCTGGTAAGATCTCTGCTTTGCCGGCCACGGATTAAGCTGCCCTCACATACGCCGTCAAAGTGGCCCTAATTAAATCTTAGGCCATCAACAATGTCTCTCGTTCAACGGTGAACAACGTGCAAACACTATTCTCTCCTATATGAACACATAAATTGAAAATACAGAGCAAAATTTTTCGATTCTTACCACTCATTTTTTCACATGGGCTTACCTCGATCACGATTGAACATTCTATAAACATATCCAGATGAAATAATTAAAACCCAATCAAATGTAGACATCAAAGGCTATACAATTCTTAAATGTGTTCTCCTATGAGGTTTAATAGTCTCCATTTTGGTTCAATATAGTCAAGTCAATATTCTACCTATGTACATGCTGTCTTCGTTTCAACAGCTGAATTTACGGAATAATTAATAAGTAATTGTGTTAATTGCGTAGAATGTTATTACAAATATTACTGTTTTAAAAAGTTATCAAATACAATAAATGTAACTGAAAGTAAAAATAACGGCGTCTATTAACACATGCAAAATGTAGTATGCTTAATATTTTTATCGAAGATGATGCTTTAAAACAGAAATACCATTACTAAACAACATAAAATATTGTACTTTTAAACAGATTGAATGAACGGATTGAAACGAAATGGAAAGCAGCGCCTTTAACCAAAATTCTTTCTTTGCTCCGAGTATGGCTTCGCAAATAGAGGATAGGCAACACAAGCGAGGCCCGCGAAAAAATATGCGAACGACTTGGTTAGCAATTAGTGGGCAGTCTTGTCTATCGATCCCCGATAGGCGAGGGCTCAATAACGAGGGTTGATTCGAGCTCGAGCGTGCACTTTCGGTGACGAATGTACGCGGAGGAAAGGAGCTCGGGGCAGCAGATTGGCCGATAGTTCGCATGGGCTAATGGGAATTCGCGATGGTTACTAATTGGGTAGATCGTCGCTCGTCGATATTGCTCGGCAGCGCCAGCAGAGAAGGACCAATGGAATCTCTCTATCGGCGGAACTGACATCGGCTTTTGTGAACCGCGGCTCCGCTGCGGCTTGGAAAAACGTGCCGGACGGCGGTCCCTTCTTTTGCAAAGTCGCAGAGGAAGAACGCCTTTCGGTACCCTTTGCTACTCCGCCGATTCGCTCGGCTACACCGGGTTCCTCGAATTCCTTCGCCCTGCAGGATTGCTTTTGCGGTCCTTCGCGGACCCGTGAAACGCTTCATTTTCCAAATGGACAATTAATTTTGCCTCCACGGCGATACTCGCTATTCTGGTTTTCGAGGTCGTATCTGCACGAATTTTTAGGAATTTTTTTCAGAAAAACTGTTTAACCCTTTACATTGGAATTCTGCACGCATACTAATCGGTATTTGATGTACATGTGTGATTTCTTTTAAAGTAAAAATAATCACAACTACACGAATTCTGTATACTTTTTTATAGAGTTTGTCTTGAAAAACATGGAACGACGGATGTCATGATTTCGGCCTACCAACCGATCAAAAACAAACAAAGTCATTTATTAATCTGTATGAATGCACTTATGGCCGAAACCAAAAGAAATTAAAAATCTGGATTATTTACAAAATGGCGGCACTTCGAAATCAAATTACAGACTTTTTTAATATTTCCAGGACTTATTAAAGTGACTAAGAAAAGAAATAAATATATGTGTAGCTCCTCTATATTCTAATGAATACGGTAAATTTGTCTAGTTATGAATATCACTGGAAACAGATCACGCAGAAGTATGTACTGCGTTTTCCATGTTGAAACAGTGATTTCAGGACATATTAAAAATTGACAGTTTAATTTCATTACAATATTCCCCCCTTACCACTTTATACTGTTAATTTTTCTACAATTTGATCGTACTTGATATAAAATTCTTCACTCCCGCTAATAACAGAAGAAAGAGAAAGTGAGAGAGTGTAATGAGCGAGCAAGAAGTTCTATAGCTGCATTAGTAGTTCGATGTAGAGTGGATTATTACATTAATTAGAGTAAAAATATAGAAGAGAAATATTATAAAATTTGTCGATGTGCACAAGTATTAAGTTAGCGATCAAACTATCCTTTGATGATATAGTTACCACTTTTGTGCTACTCCTACCACTTTTCCACAGTTTCTCATCGAGAAGAGAAGGAAGATAAGAGAGATAAATTCCCCAGAGACGTAACCACCAAGTCTTTTGTCTAGTTTCGAGATTCACCTTCAGCCTGTAAAATATACGTCGTCCGCAGGACATATTTTAGGGTACCGTCGTAGCGACGTCCAGGAACGATGTGAGAAGGGTGGCGGGCCCTTCTCCTGTAAACATGTAAGGTATAAGGTTATACCGTAAAATCGCACCGAGCGATAACGCGTCTCCGATACCAATCTAGCATGACGCATGGCGCCATCCTGGAGAATTATGTTGCCCCCAGGTATTTATTGCCAACAGTATGTCTGCGGCAAATCCAAAGGGATGCTGTTCGCGAAGAGCTGAGAAGAAAAGAAATCCTTCCAAAATCTCTTGCCTTCCCTTATCTTCTCGGCGATCTCTGTTATAGCGACAAATATGTCTTTCTATCAACATCACTTTGAACGTTTTAGTGAAGTTCGTATATGAACTGTTCAATAACGTTGTGATATCAGGTGAGTCATGGAGATGGACTTGTACTCATATTGTACAAATTGAGAGAGATCAAAATGACACCATCAACCTACATGCTTCGCAAAAATGAATATTTTAATATTGGACCCTACGACTTGGATTTTTTTGAGAAGCTAGAAAAATAAGTGTACCACGTGAAGCGAAAACAAAATTTTTGAAAAAATTGCACTTGGTACTATACACCTGTTTTCTGTGAGCCTATATTGAAAATTAAAAAAATGCGTTTTGTAAGCCTCTGTGAATTATACATATTCGTAAAATTTCATAAAAAATCGGTTGATGCGGAAAAAAAGCGACAGATTTTGATGAAATTTTCAGAATATCTATAGTTGATAAAGATCTACAAAACGAATTTACTGAATTTTCATAATACGCCAAATTGCAATTTCTTAAAAAAATTTTCTTCATGTTCACTAATTGTTCTAATTTCTCAAAAAAATCCAAGTCGTAGGATCCAATATCAAAAAAGTTATCGTCTTTTTAAGATTCTCCGAATATTGATGTGAGTCACTGTATGCCTCATTTTGGCCTCTAACCAGTAGTCAGCCAGCCTCAAAATAAACAGCTTAGAAATAAGAAATGTCCACTAACAAACTCTTATACCTTTGAATGAGCATAATGGTCAGCCTACGCCTCATTCCCAATGAGTAGCTTTGTGTCGTTATATAAAACGTTTAGAAGATATACAGTATATGAATAATAACAGTGCTTAAGATGGCTGGCTAACGTGGCCATAACCTCTTAAGTGACTATGACGGATATAACCGTGATGACTATATCTATTACAGAATGCCCAAGTCGAATATATTCGTTTGCGTGTAATAATAATAATAATAATAAGAAGAAGAAGAATAACTATGATAGTTTTTTATTTCATTTTTAGCACTATGTCTAACACGAGACGATTTTCTTTCGAAATGCATATGACGTACATATATATTATACATATATACGCTGACTGCGAAAAAAAAATTGCCACTCAGAAACGCACTTCGCACAACGAAATAAGCCACTTAAAAGGTTAAATGGCTGATTACTGGAGTAACTATCCCATTTACAATTTGTACAAAATAAAAGAGTTGTCTTGAAATTGTTAACGTTAAACTCATAGCTATGTAAATTACATAGATACATTACTCAACCCCGGACGTAATAAAAAATGGAGAACCTATCCGGGATGTGTCTACTAGTTACAGCTGTGTGTATCTAGATCGGCATTAACCTTCAGAGAACCGGATTGGCCATTATAATAACTAGGGACAAACTTGAGAATTTTGCGTGACAGGTTGATTGTATATATTACATACATATGCTACCCCTGGGTGAATGTGAATCTGATTGTTGAACGAATTATATGGGCGTATATTATATGTGAATATTAGTGTAGAGTATATATTAGACAAATATGGTTCAAGAGCTGTTATATTTTAGAAACATATCAATTAAATACTGAATTGTTTTGCTCATTAGCAAATATTAAATAATAAACAGTTGACTTGTATGAGAATATTATAAGCAAATATCAACAGCATAATGAAATAATTAAACACCTACTAATATTTCTAACGATGAGTAATAACAATAAGCATTGCCATAAAACCGTTAAAAATGCTTAAGGTTCATTAAACCCTCACGTAAATGAGTGTCGAATTTGTTCATTCTGTATATTGCGAAAAAACAATCATATTCATTTGTATATTAATATTTTTTTTATACATGACATGTTTTACAATTGCATTTACTTTTATTTTTAATGGAAATATTTTCCACATTGAAAATATGAATAGTTACAATGATTAGCACTTGATTTGTTTCATCGAACACTTTTTGCTGGGGCCACTATATACATTTTTCGTAAAGAAAATTCAAGTTTTCAATGGAAAAATGCCGACCCTCTAAGGATTAATAAATGTTGGATAGGTTTATAAGAAAAACAGTAGTTTTAGTTTCATCCTACTGAATTCCGAATTCAATAAAAAATCCAAATCCTTTGTCAAATATGTTCATTGACGTTGCGAAATCTTTTACCAAGTCTATGTCCGAAAACCGTCCAAAATGGTGGGCGTAGCGTAGAAATCGACCGGTTTCATTAGCAGAGGTACGTTCACGAGGTACGAGTACTCGACTGGAGTATGCTATATCCGGCGGAGTCCTCTTCAACGAGCGACAACGTCCTTGCGGCTGTTGGCGAACGGCCTCGAGAGAGCTCTCGCTGGTTTCCGGGCTGCGCGACGTGGCGATGTGTGCCAGACACTCGCACGCCTAGGAATTCCTGACCCTGCCCACCTTGACTGCCTACTGCCTACAACATACTACCATAGGCTGGCCGCCTGGAAGCGTGAACCACAGCCCAGGAGAGAAGATAATCGCGGACGTGCGCGCGTGTGCACGCTTCTCGCGCACGCGAAACCCGCGTCTCTAGCATGGGCACGGCCGCTTCTCTGGCATCCCTTTGTTGCTCCTTCTAATACCCGGGCTATTTATACTATGACCGGCTGAATGGTATTGCCGTGCCAATTCTTTTTCCAATGGTGGTTTAACGCCGCATTGACTACCATGTAATTAGAAGAGGTGTACGAGAACCCAAAAATGTTGGCTATCCGATGGTCTGGACGGGTAGGGAGAGCACCGAGTTTAGACATGACGGGTTCTAGAAAATCTCAAGAATCCCGAAATTTCACGGGAGTCCCGATATATTCAAGAATCCCGAAATTTTTGAGAACCCATCCTGAATAAAATTCTCGACCTATTCCGATCCGGAACAAAATTCATGTCCTGATCCAACACTTCCGGGTTCTAGCACACCTCTAGCATGTAGCGACGCGGTCCTGAAAGTGCGGCATTTAGATTTTATGGTACAGATTTACGCTATTATGGTTTTCTGTTATAAATTGCAGGTCAAAATCGACATTTAATTACTAATATTCTGGCGATAAAGTGTTTACAAAAAATATCTTCAAAAATATGTTTCCAAAAATTGATGAATGAAACAGTGAATAGTCATAAACATCATCAATTATAGAGTTGTAAGAGCGGTCAAAGGGTTAATATTCTCTCCACTTACAGCGTAATTCTGGATATCTTGGTAGAAGTCTTTATAGAGTTGACGAAGGTTTATTAAGTTGGTGGTGGTTCAGATTTGGTTCCATTCCTCCCTCACTTTCCTTCCTTCGTAGTTTGCTAATTCCTGGTATTGAACAGGGGCTTCTGTTTCATTTGGTAAGAATGATGCTTAACGTTTTGCAAGCATTGCAGGTAACTTCATATGTATATGGCAGTATATGATACCCTTGTAGGGTGTCCCATTTAAAGTTACTCTCTTTCGGAGAATGTGATGGTGATCACAAATCTTCTCTAGGTGCTTGCGAGATTTCAAAGGGATCTCTCTTTTTTATACAGAAGTGTACGTTTTTATTTCGGTAAGCCTATCCCAAGACAAATTCACTGACCTATAACAATTTCGTCTACCAAAGTCATTTAGTAGCGATTAAAATTAAGCTTAGCTTAAAAATATGTGACCACCATAAAACGTCGTCACCGAAACAGAGTCAGCTTTATTTGATATATTTTCTCCAACGAGCTATAGTTTGGGAAATAAGTGCGTGTGAAATTTCGAATGGGACACCATAGATATATTCATACTGATCAGTGTCAGCATTTCTTCGACCCTGTGATGAAGCTAACTGCAATGCTTACGAAACGTTGGGAAAATAATTCCTCCAGGACACGGATTACACCCTACAGCCTTAACAATGTAAACGAAATTTTGATGCTACTTTGGCAGAAGTAATTCCTTTTTCATTGCAGCTAATTCCTTGGTGTGAAGTAATCCAAACCTACCAATGCGTCTCCGATCCCAACGCGTTTCCTCTTCGCAATTTCCTGTACCCTGCGCGAAAGCTTTGACCGAATCCGGAGATCCGTCGCTCTCTGGGGCTCGTTGAGGCTCGACTCTCGGCGCGAACTCGTTTTCTAATTATTCACATAAATCAGCGTTTCCTTTCGGGGGGCGAGAGCGTTACAAATCGCGGTGTGGTCCGATGCAAATTGCGGCAGCGCGCGCGCTCTGGCATCCATCGGTGCGCCGATAAATCAAGATCGATTGCAAACGCGGCGCGGACCATTTCCACGGTATCAAATCGATCGAGTCGCGGCTATCTGCTCCGGTGAATTATGCCGATCCTGTTCTAGCCTGAAACGTATCAATTTCATCTGACAAGTTATCGACACGTTTACGGAAAAATAGATGCGGAGTTGGGGATCGATTAGTGAGCCCGCCGGTGAGCCCTTCTCAGCGCCTGCACTCGGTATAGTCTGCGAACAATGTTGTCTTGAATAATAATAATGGTATGTAAACCCGTTAGTGCCTGAAAGATCGATTTCGAACATACTGGTCACGTTTTCTTCATTACATGGTTGGTTCTCATTGACAAAGTCTTCGATCATCGGCACAGGAGCTAATTTATAGCAGAAGTTAGTTCCAATTTAATTGTCCGATTTTTTCGCGGATGTAATAATAATATGTTGTCAGCCTGTTAGCGCCTGCTTTAAAAAATCGACATGAAATTACACCCTACCTTTTTATGATTGTCTAACCGATTCTCTTTGACAAAGTCCTCAATCATCGATGCAGGTAGTGATTTTTGGTATAATTTAGTTCCACTTTAATTGTTGGATTTTTAGTGACACAAGGAATGATATGTTCACAAGTAGATTGTAAAATGAATTCGTGATAAGAATGAGTAGATCAAATCGAAAATATATAGAAAACATTTAAAGAATTTACAAATGCTATTGTATTATTTTCCACTGATTAGAACTATTAAGAGTAAATATTCGTTTGATTAAATATTCGTCTGATTCGACGCATCAGTGTCATTTAATATAGACAGATTTTAGAATATAATTTTCATACTATTTTACGTTTACGGATTATGTAATATACATTTAATATAAACAGGATAATTTAATTCTAGTTTTAGTCGAGAGAGTCGCAAGAAAATTAGAGTTCTAATGAACACTCTATACAGCTATACAGGATGTCTCACCCGATTTTGACATCTTGATTTCTTCGCTATTGTTAGTCTTACCGAAAAATGTTTCAGATAAGAATTAAGTTGTGCTGAGTGAGGCAAATTTGGTGTTATTAGTTTATTCGTGGATGAACGCGTTAAGGTCATATGAAGATCAATTTCGTTTTTTAAAATGGAATTATATACTTTTTAATACATCAATCGATGCAGTTGGACATTTTTTATAAAAAGGTATTAACCTACTTATGTTGAAAAATTAGTCGTTTAGGAGATAATTCGATTTAAATAATTCCAAGACACTATTACTGTCGTACTAAGACGTTCGCTCTTATTCCTTACAGAAAAGGTTCAACATAACGACCATTTGTATCACGGAATTTTTGAAGTCGAAATGTATCCTACTCGACTAATTTTCAACATAAGTAGGTTAATACTTTTTTATAAAGAATGTCCAGCTGCAACTCCTAAACGACTATTTTTTCAACATAAATAGGTTAATACCTTTTTATAAAGAAGTCCAACTGCATCGATTAATGTATTAAAAAGTATATAAATCCATAAGAAAAAACGAAGTTGACCTTCATATGACCTTATTGCGTTCATCCACGAATAAACTAATAACACCACATTATGGCCCACTCAGCACCATTTAATTCTCATCTGAAACATTTTTCGGTAAGACTAACAATAGCAAAGAAATCAAGATGTCAAAATCGGTTGAGACACCCTGTATATCTTCGCATTCATACACGTGTTATTTGCACATTCAAGTTTTGTTACATTCAATCGCTGGAATTTAGAGTAGCATTTCATTATTCCAGCACCTTCTTTTCACCAAAGGATTTCTTTAATTAAATGTGAGAATGGTTTCGGCGCACAGGTAAATGTGTGATAAATTTTTGACTAAATGTGAGAATGGTTTTGGCGCACAGGTTCGATCACTGATAAAATATCACTGATCGAACCTGCGCGCCGAAACCATTCTCACATTTAGTCAAAAATTTCGATCGGAAAACACATCAAATGAATTTCTTTAATTACTGTAATTTTTCAGTTTGTTAGCAAGACATTAATTGAATGGTGCTTGGAACAAGAACGAATTATCGTTTTTCAATCGATCGTACATCTCAACGGTAGTAACAAGAGATCTCGAGGGATTCTCCTAGACGCCTCGGAATCTTCTTTGCCGCGATGGAATGGGTCGTTCGCTTCATCAGGAAGCGATTGTCGTGCCGGCGGGAACACGTGGGACGACAATCATCGTAGGAACGATCGTCGAGATAGACTTTCACTGACATTCTCCCGCGGTGCCGCCTCCCACACCATGTATACGTAGTGATTAGCGACGAATTACGACGCCCGTTCTCATCGATGATATTTCCGTGGCGATAATACGCGATCGCGTGGGCCCCCGTGATTATTTCTTTCTCCTCACGCACGCAATAATCGCTTCACACCGTGCACGAGCAATCTGCGCTACACACAATGCACCTTTGATTAGAAGAAATTGATTTCATTGGCGTATTATTGCTTACAAAGTATTCAAGCATCGCATAAGTGCGTTTCTGATATTTTATAGAGGAACTTAACACTAAACCTACCACGGTCAAATGACCGGTTTTATACTTTTCATTTATTGGAATAATAAAAGTTCGTTTATGAAAAATAATGGAATAAACTTCCTTGTCCAAGCATCTATTATATTGGAAATTACGGACAATCTGAATAAATTTACTGTTGCCATTTTTATAAGGTAACATTCGCTGATAGTTTTAATGCTTGGTAGGTTGTGTTAATCAAGATATCAACTACCCAAATAGCACAAAAACGTCTTGGAGACGTCTTAAAGATGTCTGGTGTTCGACTTTCAAGACGTCTTAAATACGTCTTGAATGTTCTACGGACGTCTTCCGAACGACTTCCGAAAGACGTCTTATAAAGGTCTTACAGACGTCATTAAGACGTCCATTTTAGGTCGTAAGACGTTCAGACATAAAATGGATGTAAAATGAACGTCTTTAAGACGTCGTGTACTATCTGGGTAGGGTTAAGGCAAATATCGAATAGTTTCAAAGTATAATGTGATAGGTACTCTATAATACCATTAGATTGCCATTTAAAATCATAATAATGTGTCTGTACCATCAATGGCGTGAGGAGGCGTCTAAAAGAAGAATGTTTGTTTGATAAAGTATCAACAGCCAAAGAACGTTATTCGTTTTTAAAGAGTGTACGAATACGTCACTGTATTTGAATTGTATTTCTTTTCTTTTTAGATTTGATAAAAAAAAGTTTCATATACAAATAGAAATCTTAGTGCAAAACCTACAGTGGCCCACAAAAGTGTTCGTACGCCCTTTAAATCAGAATAACTTTCTTAAAATTTGATCAAACCACTTGACTTTTTTTGAGCAAATGGAAGCATTGATTTACTTTTAAAATGTGCAAAAAAGATTTTGAAGAAGTTGCAATTAGTAGGAATGACATGAAAAAATAAAAATGGCACTTTTTAAAAGTATATTATTTCAGCACGTAATGAAAATTCAAAATATGCGGTTTGTAGATCTATGATATTTTAAAAATATACTGAAAACTTCATCGAAATCTGTTAACAAACACATGAGCTACAAGCGATTAAAAGTGGTGATAATCGCAGTTTTCACGACTTTTGGTCAGTTTCTGCTTAAAATCCCGTAGTTTTTTCTGCGTCAACCGATTTCGATGAAATTTTCAGCATATGCATAACTAACATAGATCTACAAAAGGCATATTTTGAATTTTCATTATGGGCTTAAATAAAGAAGTTTTAAAAAGTGCCATTTTTATTTCTTCATGTAATTCCTACTAATTGCAATTTTTTCAAAATATTTTTCGCACGTGATTTACTAAATCAATACTTCTAATTGCTAAAAAAACGTCAAGTGGTTTGGTCAAATTTTAAGAAAGTTATTCTGATTTAAAAGTCGTACGAACACTTTTTTGGGCCACTGTATGTAATACATTCAGATTGTTACTTCAGATCAAAATAATGAATCTACTCCATGAAAGGTATGAGAATGGTTCCAATCGTATTTCCTCTCGTCTTGGATTTATCACAAACAGTTTGATATCAACAAACCTTTCCATGGCACCGTAAAAATTATAAACTGTAGAATATTACTGTAACATTATTGGGTTGTTTGGAAAGTAATTTCAGTTTTGCAAGGGAAAATGAAAGACGATTTTTCATTATTCATTTATTTATTCGGTGATGTAGTAACCCTTTTGTTCTATGACCTTTTGCCATATTTCTGACAATTTGAGGATCCCATGTTCGCAGAATTCCTGTGTTTTATTAGCAAAAAATCGAATTATTTTACTTTTAACGTCTTCATTTAAAATGATATTTACACCGCTCAAAAAGTGTTGAAGTGAACGAAATAAAAGGTAATTCGATGGAACATCCTCTCTGTAAACAGCGCACAACTTTTTCGTTGTCTGCATTGCATTTTTCCCCTTACGATAATAAAAAAGCATAATCTGATGGAAATTTTCACTTTGATTTTCCGCATTTGATGCAATGACAAAAATAAATGCTTGAAAGGTTATGAAGCACTCTAAGGCATTGAAATGACGTCCGAAATGTCAGCCAGCAAGACATACAATGATTTGGCGACTTAGAATAAGTTTAAGTAGTAATAAATGGAAGCAATGCCATACACGAAAAGAGAAATTACATTCCAAACAACCCAATAGCTTTCTTTGTCTCGAAACTGAAAAATAGTTGTTATCAGTCGCAATTTCTCTGGTTATCCGCAGTTCTGTTCCAATCTCCTTTTCCTATCTTGATTAACGCAAAACAAATACAGGAAAGGTTGATCGATTATGTACGAAGTACAGTTCGTTCGAGGTAATCTTTATTTCGCGGAATGAAAAGTGTGCACACAGGTGCGCATTAAGATAATAAATATCTCGAAAGGCCGTTCGTTTGCACGGGAACCTCATAAAGCTGGGATTTAGCGTTAGAACGCCGCGCCGGCGATGCTTCCTAGCGAACACCGATCATGGTGTTCGCTATGTTCTCCTGTCTTGAACAGAGATACGTGTTCTGACCACCTGCAGGGGTCCGTTCAAGTAGGCGGGAATTGAAATATTGTGACTCGTAACCATAACATCCTAAGCAAGATAACCGATTATAAAAGATAATGAAGAAATAGCTTGTACCTAACAACGATTTTCATTTTCGCTTTTGTAATTCGAAAACGACCGACTAAATTGCAATGGCAATTGCAAATATTGCATTCAGATTTCTAAATGCTTTATCTCAATATTTTTATCAGAAGTAAGGTCAAATAAATTCGAGTAAATAGATTGTTATAG
Source organism: Sphecodes monilicornis (assembly GCA_913789915.3). Classification (NCBI taxonomy): domain Eukaryota; kingdom Metazoa; phylum Arthropoda; class Insecta; order Hymenoptera; family Halictidae; genus Sphecodes; species Sphecodes monilicornis. The sequence continues at coordinate 19,848,705 of OU565285.1, forward strand.
TTATACAAACTTGGTGGCACATATTCTAAGACGATGAATAGAGGGATGAAGCTATGAAGATTATATCTAGTCTGAGAATATAAAGTAAAATAAAAGTTTAAATATATAAATATAATATAAAATAAAAGTTTTATTCATCACTTGCAGGACACAGGGATCATATAGAATTTTCTTCCTTTTTAAAATAATTTTAGTAAGGTGAAAATAAGATATATTGATGATAAGTCAAACACTTTTGTCCTCTGACATTTTTTCTTTCACCAAAATAAGCAAGATATTTAAGATGCTCAACTTAGGTGGGACACCCTATATAAATCAGTAAAAGATTAGAAAAGTCTAAGAATATTGGTAGGGTTATCTATCCAATGATTGAACACTTAAACTGCATGTCTGTTGAAATTAGTATTCGAAAATCGTTATTTCACTTCCCGAGTGGTATTTCTATAAGGAAGCAGTGTCATTGTTAAGGTCTTACATTCAAGAACACAATTCTACTAACATTTCATGGTTGTAGCTTGTATTCAAAATCTGTCATAGGATTCAATGAAAACTGGGTCAAGTGATCAATTTCTAACGAATGAACAGAGGTACATCAGTAAATGATAATGATCCAAACAAATTTATCATAGGACCATTAAGACTCAAAATACAAATTGCTAATATCACCACACCAATACATACCTTGAATAAGTGCGATATCGTTCGAACGACTGCTAAATAAATTAATGTAGTGTTGAGTTTTTCGTTTAATGAAAATTATGTTCATTCTCTGGACCGGTCGCTCTATATTGTTTCCAATATATTCATATTATTAAGGGATGAAATCAATCTCCATTTAATTCCTGCTTCCCACAATGGATGCGGAGCATTTTTATTTACATAATAATCCGCAGTCTATACTATACGTAACATAATAACTACAATGTGACTTCGGTTGGAAGTCATGCTAATTGCACCGCAAGGAATTAATTGGTTGAAACGCGTGCCGATCTAGCAGGCCCTCGAAAAGTTTTCATCAAGGATCCTTCATGAAAACAGAGCTGGTATCTACAGTTGCATTCCACAAACACCACGTAAATGATCGAGAGGTCTCAAAGGCCGTTGCGATCGTAAGAATGAATTCGTCTTAGGAGAATTTCCTGGCGAGCGTAGGAGTCCGAGAATGGCGGTGAAAGTACATCGGGTTCGCCGCTTCTAAATCTGATTGATCGATTTCTAATCGATGCTCGGCTACTTCTATAACCTGCGTACGTGGCGTGGTTTTCCTCGAACGCCCCGATTGAATGGAATTCAGGGAACGGTATTCATTTAATTCTTTGCTGCAATGAACATTCATAAAATGCATGCGCCAAATGAAAACATTTATCATCATTTTTATTACCATTTGTCGCGAAAAACGAGTAATAAGTACCTTGTAAAACGGTCGCTGCGTTGTTAAACATTGCTGCATTATGCAGAACTACGTATTATACAGGGTGGGTCACCTGAATAGCTCGCTTGCTTTTGAAGATAGAAGAAAATGCATTAGACCAAACATACTTGATATCGAGGCGCTCGTAATCTGATGGTATTAATTTTTTTCTAGGCGGAGACGTCAAGGAGATATGAAGGTCAACTCTGTTTTTTTTTTAAATGGAACGGTATGGTTTTTTATTTACATTCTGATAGTGCGTTTCAAGACGAATACAATGACCTATTCTGAAGGTCATTCAAGGTCACGCAAGGTCAATTGCTATAGAAAATAAAGTGTCTCAAAGCACTCTTTGAACACTACGACGATTTACATGTAACATGTTATTTACGTATTCACTGCTACTTCAAGAGTTCAAAATGACGACCTTGAACACGGAGACATAATCTAAAACGTTGCAATACTGATGATACTGCCTCAAAATTTCAGTTGTATCTATTACAGAGCAAGCTCTTTTTATACGTTCTTGCATATCAACTGTGGTTGATGGTTTTTCGCGATACACTTGTTCCTTCAATTTTCCCCACAAATAAAATCTAGTGGTGTCAGGTCTGGGAAACGTGCTGGCCATTTATGACTTCCTGATCGACCAATCCAACGACCTTCAAATGTCCTGTTCAATAATTCTGTAGCATTTCGTGATGAATGAGCAGGACATCCGCCTGGTTGGAATCACATGGACTGTCGTATGTCCAGTGAAATGTCCTCTAACAATTCTGGCAAAACGTCTTTTAAGATTCTCTCATATTCATGACTATTTAGCGTGCCATCAATGAAATAGGGACCAATTATTTTATTATGACGGCAAATCTTTCACCATACACGCGTACCGCTTTCCTCATAATTCCATGACATTCACCATAAACAATAACCATTTCCACTTCCTCTGCTATTGTGAAACGCATTCTTGAAAATTGAACAGTCAGATTGAATATTATGAAGCCGTACTCTAGTCGATAGTCAAACTACTAATAACATCTCTGGATACAGGTAAGCATACAATGTGATTGTATATTTATTTATGTTCTGTGACCCTTATCAATACTTACAAGAACGGTATGCCAACAATCAGAGAAGGCACAAAAGTATTTGATGAGTGCTTTGAGACACTTCATTTTCTATTGCAGTTGACCTTGCGTGACCTTGAATGATCTTCATAATAGGTCATTGTGTTCGTCTTGAAACACACTATCAGAATGTAAATGAAAAATCATACCGTTCCATTTAATAAAACAGAGTTGATCTTCATATCTCCTTGACGTCTCCACCTATAAAAAAATTAATGGCATCCGATTACAAGCGCATCGATATCAAGTATGTTTGTATGTATGTATATGTAATATGAAGTTTCGAATTTCACATCATTTGCCATTTGTATGAAGTAGGGGAGACCGGGGCTACTTGAATTAATTTTTAACACGTCTAATCACCGAACGTGTAACGCCGAACTATACACGTTTAATCACCAAACTATACATTAAAATCGTATTAGTGTTGTAAATGTAGATTCGACCTATATCAAGTTTTTTCACAAATATATAATTATTTGCAGACATGTCGCCGACACGCTCCTGTGAGACAGACATACAACTTACGCAAACATTTACATGAAATTTTCAAAACCGTTGACGACATTCAAAATCAACACTAGAAAGCTGAATTTTTGGAAATATCAATAGCACTGCACACCTCCTCGATACACATATCCTACCACTTTTCTGCGCGAGCAGTAACCGTACACATATCTACAATAAAATGGCGATTAACCCTTAACACTCGAGTGGCGACTCTGAGGCGCCACTAAAAATTGCTGTAACATAATCCAAAATATTGTTTACACTATTAAATTTGTTTGTATTTAATACATTACAAAATATTTAAGTGTTGTAAGAGGTATTATATAATTTTTATATCCATAAAGTGAAAAAAATCATATAAAATGAAAATATTCTTGGTCGGAAGAAATGTTTGGTTTTGGAGCTAAAATAGCACCGAGTGAAAAGGGTTAAGGTAGTTTCTGACTCTCAAAACGCAAGCTCAACGAAGTAAGGGCTCCAGCCGGTATCTCAAAAGAGAAGACTTGTCTCGTACAGGTGTTCACCCCCGCAGCTCCAGATCCCTGTCGTTCCGGTGCTCGAATCGGAGCGCATACTCGATCAATCTGTTCTTTCGAAAAACGGAGCCCGAAGGACTGGTTCGGGAGGTTCGAGACGTACCCGTAGGTGGTCGACGCACGTAACAAGGTAGAAAGATAATTCCTGGCGGGCTGGTTCAAGCCAGGAAGCGAGGAACTCGGCATAAGTCTGCGTTTACGAGAGTGCGCCAGTTAAGCGAGAGCGCGGCGGCGGCGTTTAGCGAAATTCATTACCGCGCTCATTACTATCGTCGCATCCCCGTCCGGGTCCTCCTTAGGTGAACGTAGTCGCGTTCGAATCGCTATATTTTACGAGCCTGGCCTCTTTCTTCCCCTTCAGCGCGAGCATTTAGCATTCGAAGTGGCGTTAAAGCGTGTATAGGTACGTGCTTGGCTGGAAACGCTCGCGATGTCCGCGCGCGCAGTTAGTATAAATCTCGCGGTACTGCACGCGGCTGGCTCATAGATTTATGCGGACGGCGTTTATGAGAAAAGGCGCTCGTGTAGTTTGGGCGAGAGACAGAGAAGGAGGCCAGGGTGAAGCGGGGACGTGTTGCTGGCTACGGATCTATATATTAATTGCCTTGTTAGTTGGGAGGCCTGTGCGTCCACTCGGAATTGTTATGGTAATAGCCGTCGCGTGGGTGTCTCTCCCTTTTCTCTGACTTTCTGGAGCTCCGTTTGCTCCTGGTGAATCGTCTCAACGATTCAGGCGAACTTAGATTTTTCACTTTCAATATACGAATGATTCATCCACCGTGAAACGTGTGAAGATTGTTTCGATCTGCGTTTCATACAGAATGATCATCCAAAGTGATTGGTAGACTGCGGTTATTTATGCAAATTAGATATGTCAATATATGCTAAATGTATGCGAAAATTATGTTCCGTGTTCTTTTCTTACTACGTTCATGTTATAAATTTAAGAAAAAGTGCTGTTTACTATTATTTCAGAATGTCTAATGAATATTCAGTAAATTTTGCAGCCCAAAATAAATAATAGTTTCAGCATGACAGCTGTCTGAAGTTATTGGGGTGTGTCACACTTCATGTGTACCGTATGAAATTTGAATGTGGTGTGTACAGTAAAGATTAACCAGTTAACCGTTTTTGACGAGTATACTCGTCATGAAAAAAGTCTAAAGTTTTGTGCTACGACAAGTATATTTGTTGTGAGTAATAAGTAGTGACAATTTGTAGTTTAAATTGCAGTTTTAATGAAAACGAAAATATATTCGTGAACTTCAAGATGTTTTAAATATTTTGAGGCCCGTCGAAATAAAAGGAACAACCGCATATAGTATGGATTATTAAAAAACCGCATATAGTATGAATTATTTTTCGCAAATGTATCGTTGTCTTTTATTAGTCACCACAGAAGCAATAACGGATTTATATATTGTTTTACACTATGCAATAATTTCTTATTGGAATACATTGAACAAACAATTGCATCATATCCAATTCAAAGTGTAACACGGACTGTAAGTCGACGAGCCAAACCCGACTCCAACCGTCTAATTGGGAAACATTTTCCGGATTATATACCCTCAACTTCAAAAGCTAATCCTACACGAAGGTGTGCACATTGTTTTAAAAATAATATTCAGAAAGAATCGCGATATTGGTGTTCAACTTGCGAAGTACCATTATGCATTGTACCATGCTTTGCTCAATACCATTCTCTAACAGTAAATTAAAATAAGAAATTGATTTTTCCTGTTTTTTTTCGTTCATATGCAAAATATTTATGTTCATTTAAGTAAATAAATCAATTTGAGTAATGAAATGAAAAAATAAAAGTCATTTCATTACAATCTAATTTCATATTACACATAATCTGTGTTTGACGGGTATACTCGTAATCGCTACATTTTTGCGACGCAATTTAGATACGCATTTTCCAAAGAGGTCGAAACAGTTAACTGGTTAACTGCGATCACCTATAAATAATTACGACGTTATTTTACACAAGATCTATGGGGTACTTGAAGTGCCCATTTTACATTACTGCTTCAGATTTCCTCAAATTCATAGCGATCTTGATTATATATTCAAAGAAACAGATTTACTGAATAATTTTCTCTGATTCTACATCTTTGCAATCTTAATATTTTACTTCTAAAGTAAAGGAAGAAAAGAAGCTGCGTGTCCGAGACAGTCCTCCGGGCGACGTACGTAATTCCAGATAATTTCAAGGAGAATCGAAGCCTTGCGGTGTATCGTCAATACCGAATCCCCCTTGTACGCGAATGACGACCATGAAGTGGGGCGAAGACAGCTGCAGGGAAGGTAGGGACCACGAAAAAAGGACTCGCGAGCGTCGGGAAGATCGATCGACGATCCACTTCAACGGGCCGTCCTTGCTGTCCCTTTCGGACGCGCGCGCTGCGTTTGCGACCACCTCGTGCCTCGCAATTAGCGAATTACGGCTCGCCGGAACCCGTTAATTAAATCGAAGCGAATAGAAGGCGGCTGCCTCTTTTATTAGTCGCACCTACGACGGTGTCTCACTGCGAGCACGAGGCAGGTTCCCTGTAGTCGTAAACTCCGGTTATGCGTTCGCCGATTCCGTGAAACGGTAGAAAACATTGCCTCGGCGATTAGGGTTGAGAGGAGAGTAATAAAATCGAAGGGGCGTGTCGCATGTCCTGTTAAGCATGCTCATGTTCCTTTGAAACGAAGGAATGGGAGCAATGGTTCGGCTGAAGAGGAGGTATGAGAGTCTGTACCTGTTATCAGTTTGGAAGAGCGGTAATCATGCGTTTTCGAGGGGAGTTTAATTTCGTGGAACAGGATGGTTTACTTGAGAGAAGTTTCAAGTATACGACTGAGATGGTTGTATTGGGTTGGAATATAAATGCTTTTGATTATATTCGATGTTTCTTTTTACTTATTAACACTAGGTTTACGGAGCACTAAAAGCGACTATTTTACATCGCTGTATAAAAGTAAAGAAAATGTGTCTATCCAAAATTATAGCCATTTTTGTAATAATATATATCCAAAGAAATAAATTTGTTGAATAATTCCTCATGTATGCATATATACATTCTCAATCACTGTAAATTAAAAACATTAGAAAACGTCATTTTAACACGTTCCGTAAACCTTGTGTTAATAAAGTATAACTCCTGACTGGACTGTTCTTTCTTTTGGAGGACCAGATGTTTTTAACTTTCTTGAACACTGTTTTAACTTTTTTTATGTAATCCTGTAGATATCGATGAGAACATTACGAAAATGTAAGTATTATTGTTAGGAATTCACTGATTTATAAATTATACGTTATCAAAAAAAGTTAAGAAAAATTGGTCCTAAAAAAGGTTTAATCCCTGACTGCAATACGCTTCTCTTGAATCAGTTATTATGTTGGTAAGAAATTAATGTTGGTTTTCAAACTCTATTATTAAGAAAAGGAGGGCACCGGTCCCACACCGGGAATCGAACCCGGGTCTCGCGATTTGTAGCTGATCAGCTCCTGCACATACCCACGGATCCCTCCGACTTTTCCCAATCTCCATACGGTATTTGATCTGGGGGGTCCTGATGTCACACTCGGCTATCCTGCAACGACATTCGGCCTCGAATGCCCGTCACAGCGTCATCGTCTTTTTTTTGTGTTTGTTTGACCTCAGCGTCGTGAACACAAAACTTGTAACTTACAACCCGCTTCGCTCACGTGCGACCACTTCGCTACGCTCGCTTTGTTTTCGTCTTCGTCTGTATCGTCATTAGCGCCATCGTGCGGTGATCGGTGCCCCCCCCCCCCCCATCCCGACTGAACCCGCAAGTGTAAGATTTTAGGGAAAAAGGGGGCACCGATCCCACACCAGCAATCTAACCCGGGCTTCGCGATTTGTAGCTGATCAGCTCCTGCATATATCTCGACTCAAAATAAACTTTTTTAATCGAAATAAGATCCATTGCAAATGTACATATTTTTGCCAACACGAAATCAGTTCTTTAATTCCAGTAGCGTAAAATTCTGGTGTTGTACAATTGATGAAGTGTTCGAACGTATTTTCAGCAGCTGCTTGGTTGGTAAATATCTCCCCTTGCAAATAGTGGTAGAGGTATTTAGAAAAGTGGACGTCGGTTAGTGACAGGCCCGAAGAATATGCTGGATGAAGCAGAACATCATTACCCAATTCGTTCAACTATTGTAACCTTCGTCGTGCACCGTGCGGTCGAGCATTGTCGTGTAAACGAATTAGGCGCTTCCGATACACTAATGCAGGATTTAATCGTTGCAATTTTTGTGCGTTTTGTCAATTTCTCGACAATACTTTTCCGCTGTAATAGTGCATCATTAATATTACGAGTCGTTTCTGCAGCTCTATGACCTAATTTATACTCATATAAGACAATTGTACGTATTAGCTTCATATCCATCTTGAAGTCAATAACCTGAAGTGAATAAAAATTAACAGAAAAACGAAGCCATAGCTACCAGCATGTAAAGCCACATCTGAACTATAAAATTATATTATAACATAAACACAATGAAGTGAGTTGTTATCTCAAAACTAATCGTTAAAGTCTGAAAACTGGAAAACCGACATTAATTTCTTACCAACCTAATATATAGAACACATTTACAATGAATCATAACTAAATCGTTAAAATGAAAATCTGCTAAAATCCTCATCACGTACTATTGTGAACAATCTAGTAGATGATGCTTCTTGGAGGGAATTAGGGAGAGCAAGTAGCCTAGTTCCCTCGCTCCTGTGCTATTCAGTTTGTAGGTGCTTGGAAATTTACGATCTCTGTGTAATATAGAAACAGAGCCCGTGAAAATTTCTTGTTGGTAGCAAGGTTCAGATCGATCAACTTCTACCAATATAGGTGAGAGAAGGGTTGACAGACACGCGATAGGTTCGCTTGTGTGGATTTCTCTCAGCAAGCCTGGTCTCTACCCCCTTCTAGTGAGCTGTTTCCCATCACATACACACATAACTGCGTCTGCATAATGACATGATCTATCTATGTATACTATATACTATAATCTGTCCAACGGAACGACGCAGTAAACGTAAACATAACCACACGAGTGCGACGAAGTTGAAGTTACCCCTCTAAGATACTTAGCAAAGGACACACGCTGCGCGCTGGTGCTTCACTGCCTCGTCTCGTTGGACAGACTGTAAGTCTCAGTGCAGCGACGGCGGTTAAGATATTCCCCAGTCCGGTCTTATAGTGTTAATTGTACTCATAAGTGTATACAATGGTTCCCATTTCAAGGAGAGATTAGATAGCATACCTTGCTAGAATTTCTCTTAGGCCTCAAGATCCAATTTAATCAATTTCCACTACCCTATATTAAGATGGACAGGAATAGTGTGAGAGATCTAGCCGTGAGTTTTTGGAAGTTTCCACGACGTAGAGACAGAGAGAAATGAGGAAGAAAAGGGCAAAGAATTAGGTAGAGAGAAATAGATAGGTTGAGGTAGATAAGTAATGTGACGAAAGGTGTAGAGAGATATACGAAAATAAATACTATATTTACAGAAATATATACAGAACGTGATAAGTATAGACGTAGTAGTGAAGACGGAGATGATATAGAAATGACAAGAGATGAAATGAGAGAGGAGTGACGGACAGTCGCGAAGCCCGCGAGTGTACGAAAGAAACAGAAATTCCTGCGAAGCCCACAGCAATTTAGACAAACGTGTGAAATAGCGTGATTAGTCGATCGAGAATTATGAGTCGCGTACAAGACAAGACACCGCGAGCGGTTGTCGTCGGCCTATTTATACTGCTTTTGGGCCATCTGTTAGGAAAGGATAAGAAGTGGGAAGTTTGAAATTGCAAGAACGACAGCACCGACCGTTTGTTAGAGCATGAGGGCAATGCCCTAACGGCCGGAGACAATGGAAAATAGGCAGTTAATTTGACATATGAAATATGGGAACGAGAGAGAGAGAGAGAGATGGCCCGCGAGACAGATACGCATCGGCATGTAATCACGCTCCGTCGAGCGGTTTACAAATCGCGGTCGTTCACCTGGATTTCGGCGTCGAACGCGAGCAGCTGATCTCGGTGCTAGACACAAAAACTACCGCGGTTGGTAGTTCTTATGTTTAGTCCCCGGTGTATCGGGCAAGGAACATTGCAAGAAATTATTTCTCGAAATAGTCGTGCAATCGAGCTGAGGCGAGCGAACGGATTTTGAACAAAGAGGGTTGAACAACGCGCGATTGGCTATCTTGTTTTGGATTTCATCTAGCGTTAATTGTGATCGTAAGTCGGTGTATACAATGATTACTCTTTCAAAGAGAAATTAGTTAAAATACCCTGTTGCGTGTAAACCTCAATGTCCAGATCGATCAATTTCTACCACCCTCTATCAAAATGGGTAAGAGAAGGGTTAGCTGACTCGAGATTGGCTCGCGGCTTGTCGCGGGGCAAGTATTGCCGAACGAGTTATAACTTGTGGATAATACCGATGAGGAATACCAGCTAGCTGGCCTTCGGAGGTCTCCCAACATCGTCCGTGCTATCCGCGCGTTATACGAGACTCGCGATTACACACTCGAGTACCTTGCAGGTAGACAGCCGCGGATATCGTGACCGGTGCCGGTCCCGGGGCCGGGTGTATATGTAACCGTCCTGTGCGTATACCTGGCCGATATTTATTGGGTACCGGTACACCGGGTGGTACCCTTCGCGTGCTCCGTAACGTACGGTACCGGGCCGATATCGATTCCGTGCGAGCAACCAAAGATAACGATCGCTGCTGCTTTTCGGATCGGCTCACCTCCGGAAACTCGGCTAGCTAGGTGATGGTTATTACTTACTGCCCGGCCGTTGCTCTTGTAACCAGAGACTTATGGGACACCAAGTATTCGCTATTAACCCGCTGTACACCTGATGTTACACCACGATCCTCTCCCTCTAACAGTTTAGAAGCTTTTTCCGTCATTCCGCGGCCTTTTAGAGTGGTAAACCCGCTCAACGACAATTAGCCCGTATCTCGTAGGGGCGAAATCACTTGCTAAAGTTGAAGCAGGTAAATGGCGACGTCATCTTCTAATCAGATCATTGGGATGGTTTCCTGAAAACTCGTTTGACTCTTCTAGCTTTGTAGAACACTTCTTTTAAATGATCTTGGGTTAATTTCGCTTGAACTTGCATTGCTTTGTGTTTTTCTTTTTATGTAGTTTTAAATTAGACTGCGATTCTACGCATTTATAGCATTCATAGCATTTTTCAGTGATTAAGAAAAGTTGGTGGAGTCTTTAGCTTCGTTACAGTATGATGGAATCTTCGATAGGGCAAAGCAAGTTTTGTTCGATTCCATTTTATGTAATGTTGGTTCGTAAAAATTTATATTTGCGTGGAGGTTCGTAGTCCTCTTAGTATTAATTCTAGCAAATAAAAACGAATCGAAGGAGTGTCGGATGTAATAATTCCTCGGAAAGTATTAAAAACCACTGAGAATCCTACGCTTTCTCAGTATGTCCACTATTCTTAGTACTTTATTGCATCTAGTTGGTCTCTCTAAATTAACACTAAACTTACCACCGCCGGTCAAATGACTGGTTTCAGATTTTTTTATTATACAATTATTGCAGTTATAAAGATTCTTCTATTGCACAAAATATAAATAAATTCAATCGCGCCATTTTTATAACTGGTCAGTTTTAACGCTCGGTAGGTTTAGTGTTAACCCGTTGCATTTTAATGTCGACTCCGGGACATTGAAGCACTAAAACTTAACATTCCATAACTCTGAAAACAATTTTTACATTATCAAAGCTTGTGTTTTACAGTTCACGACAGCATGAGCATATCCATTAAATTTCATGTGTATGCAAAAATCGTATAGAATAGACGTACTCTAGATCGTCTGAAACGTTTGTGTTCTGGACACGTTGATTGCCACATGAGTCATATGTGGGCGACAAAGTTCATCATTCATCTTCAAAAGTTAATTTTTAATACGTTACTTTCATAACATGATTTTCTGTACTAGCTTTTATTTGATTTCGTAGGACCATAGAGGCTTGAAGGAGTACTCGATACAATAGCTGTAGGAATCTTCAAGGTGGTGCTTGACAATTAGCGGATTAAAATAGCTCCGAAAGCGAAGGGTTAGGTCAAGGTAACTGTGAGAGTCTCGGGCAGCTACCGCTGTCCAAATATTTCAGTGAGCAATCGGGTCTACAATATGTGCGCTTCCCAAGCTACCTGGACCCCTATCGGACGATCTATCTGCAAGGCTAAAGCCAGCCTGTCAATATCGTAAGTCTCGGGGGCAGTTGATCCACGAAGAACGATATTTAGGTAGACGGTAACTGGCTTTTAATTTTACCCGTTGCAATGATATCTGAACAGAAATCGGATCCTCCGGATGACACGGTTGCTCCTCTCGGTAAGATCCGTATCGGCCGGCTCTAAGGAGTTGAACGACTCCTGGCTGGTTATTAGAGAGAGGCTCGGTGAAAAAGGGAGAACTGGAGGAATTCCATGTTCTCCCTCTTCGACGGCTCCGAGCGTGTGTCTCATACGGACCTACTGTTCTGTCGTTTGCCGGACCGGCAACGCCCGTTTTGCATGCCGGCGACGCACCGGTGGATGTTAGGAGCCTTGGCTGTTGAAGCTGGAGCTCCGTAGGGCTCGTTTCTCTTCGCCTCGTCTCCTATACGCTATATCCCCGCCTCCTTCTTCCTCCTTCCTCTAAGTTACACTCGGCTGGCATGAAGAGTCTTTTACCTTTACGCGGGAAATGGCCGCGTAGCCCTACATGGCAGCGAGTCGTTAACGCGGTGTCGACGGTTTTCTCCTCTTGACAGTTCCCCGGCATTGTTGGCGCCTACCTGCCTGGATTCCAACGACGCTCTACCTATCAGGGGCCTCACCCTCACCTTCCGTCCTAATAAGGCCAAGAAGACGTCCTGCACCTTCCGCGACCGACCGTCTCCTTGAAGTCAAGCGTTATGGATCGCTCCGTTCCACCAACGACCACGATCTCGGCCGATCGAATTGATAAATTCATCGAAACCGCGTGTGGGCATCGGCATTAGATCATGGGAAATTGTTTTTGTGTTGCGCAAGTCTGTGAGAGTGTAATTGTTTGTTATACAAAGTACTGGATGCCAAAAGTTGGTCAAAGTAGAGGAAATTGTTTTTTTTTACTTAATACGTGTATGGTGACTACGATTTTGTGTTCTATGCTATTCTATCTTTGTGACTTTATTTTTATTTATATTGCAGAAGAGAAATTATTAGATTTAAGAATATGTTCAGACTATGATGGCTGTTGTCGAAACAAGTAACTTACTACTACAAAATAATCTATGAAAATGGGAATTTGCACAATCATTTGTAAAAATGTTGATGTTATAAATCAGCATTTTATTGCTGTGACTGGTATCAAAAGAATTTGTAATTAATAATTTCAGATACAGTGAAATCATAATAATAACGTAGTTTTGCAATATATTGTATTGTTTTGTATTGTATTATTGTTTTGCGTGTATATATATATATATATATATATATATATATATATATATATAATATTATCTTCTATATCATATATTACCTATAGTTTATTTATGTGTTTATGTTATGTTCATGTGTTTTGTTCCGTGTAATTACTATTTAAGAATAAATGTTTGTTGCTTTCTTAACGCTCAGATTTACTGATTTATATATATATATATATATATATATATATATATATATCTTACTTATCATTTATATCTATCCTATCTACCCTGAAAAATAATCATGGTGTCCAGTGAACTTTCAGGATTTGTGAATAAATTTATAACTAATTTATTTTATTTATTGTGTACGTGTAATTACTCTACAAAATAACAACAATCTCCGATAAAATTGCAGTATTTGTGAATAAAGTTTTGATACATATACTCGTGTACACCAGTTATCATGTATACCTACCTATCCCATAAAATAACGTAAATGTTCCTTTCAAATATGAGCATTTGCGAAGTGTTCAAAGGAAGAGCTTGAGAAACGCTGGTCTAGAGTGTAAAGTAAAGATAGCAGTACAAGCACGATTCGATAGCGTGCATGAAGCGTTAAATTGTTGCAAAACCGCAGCATCTTCGCGTCGAGCGGTTCAAGAGGATTGTTAACGGGTTGAAGTTTCGGTGAAAACCGGATACCCGCGGATCCTGAAAACAGCGTCGGAGGTGAGGGGTCATTCTGGAAGTAAATTAAGCGCGACCAGGTGGAGGAACGTTTAACGGTGGATTTCGTGGGACCGGGTTCACCGGAACGGGCAAAAAATCAGTGCAACGGCATCATTCCCGGGACCACACCCGGAAGAGACGTTTCGTTAAGGTTAATATGGATGAGCCGCGTACTCCATCCGAGACTGAATTTATGTCGGTGGGTTCCATTGAAATTGAAATCAACGCACGACATGCGCTACGGTTCGTCCATGGATATTCGGGCCAGGGCTAAATTGGAACCACCCAGGCAGATACTAAATTTACTTTCGTATACTAATTTGGAGTGGAGTCACAGGGTTGAGAATCCTGATATCTGTGCCATATCAATGTTGTGTTCGTATAGGTGAATCGGATTCCAGAGAAAATAGGATCGTAAATGGTGCGCGTCCCGGCAAGACACTAATTATTAAGAGCATTCGAACGAAAAGGGCTCGTGGCTTTTGTATATATGTATGAAGGAATTACGGGGGTTTTATACGAAATGATTTTCACTGTATCACTTAAATTTCAAATGACGGAGTATATTAAAAGGTATTTTACGAACCGTTGGCCCACATTCGGATAAATATGTGCATCGAGGAAGTTCATATTCATTTCATGTACGCTCTTAATTTATCTCATAACTGGGTCCCGAATGGATATGTGAAACCGTGAGACAGCAGAAAAGCATCAATAATAAAGTAATTATTAAATGTACAATTTTGAAGATGAGTTTTTAAAATGTTAATCGACGGAATTGGTAAAAGCTTCTTGGTAACGGTGAATCTAAAAGAAATAATCTCTTGGGGTTCGGCAATATGATCCAGCCAGTAATTGCTTTCGCTCTACAAAAACCAATCGAATATTTTTAAACATCCTTATATCTTTTGCAAGCCAATGCTACTGCTGTAGCGGATACAGCCATGCAGACAGATGTCACCGAGTAATGACACGGGTCCGGACAAAGTCAATTACGAGCACGTTACCTTATAACAGAATATAAAATTTGTGTTACTAGGCACAGCCAATCTCCTTGAATTTACCTGTTGTTCATTAATACTATATAAGAATCCAAAAATTGTTACCAACAACCTTTGAAGTGAGTATTTCAAAATGAAATACATGTATTAGATGTATGCAAAAGTTTAAGTCTTTTTCAATCGTGCATGCATAGTGACATATCATTTTAATGGTTCTAATCTACCGTCTTTTTGAGCAATTGTTTATTTGTACAAAATAACCAATTGCATTATCGACTGGTAACATACCTCGTGTGTCGGGTAGAAGTAAAAGAAAGTTGAAAAGAGACTAAAACTTTTACATATATTTAATATAAGGTGATTGAATTTTGTCGGTGAAAAGTATTAGTTTGCTGCATATGAAATGTCTGATTATTGACAGTGACATTAAACAAACATAACTTTTTCCTGAATAAATCTTACAAGTTTTATAATCACATTACTGTAGAAATGAATATTTATTGCCCACCACCCTCATTTATGAGACTGTCATTTCAATTTTTGAGTATTTCATACCATCGACGAATAGTGCATTCATTCACTACCACATTTTGATCAAACATCGCACAATGTTGTCAGCAATATGTTTATTTTTCCACTCATACAAAAAGCATACGCGACAATCATATGGATCGACATTAAAATCAATTTTATTTAAAAGGTAAATTAGAAATCTAAATAAAAATTGAAGATACCATCTCAAAGATCAGCTTCGTACCTCAAAATGGTATATCATAAACCCGCAGACTAAAGCAGTATGTCTTAGTTAAAACGGTTCATAATATTTGCATTCTAAAATCGGCCATTTCATATGCAGAAACCTAATAGTATTGAAATACATAGTCACATAAAGAGTTAAACATTCTTATTTCACTGTTCTATAGGGTCTTTAACGAATTCTGAAAAATCGGTTAGATTATCCAGAATTTTGTCTTTAGAGTTTAATTAGTATCTTCAATAATAGCAATAGCATACGAAATTCTAGAAAAGTTTCTGTCAAGTTCTGTGATTGTTAATGCGTGATTTCAATACATTACCGCCGATAGATGGATTCTATAAAAGGAGTCGAGGATTGAGTACGAAGTGGCTATTTCGAGCAGACCGGTGTATTTAATTAATCGTCGATGCTCAAAAAGAACCGGCCGTTTCTTTGTCGACGAAAGGACGAAACGATAATCCCGCGAACAGTTCGGAGGCAGTGGTTTAATGCGTGCTCACCGATCTTTAGAGCCTTTAATAACGGGTTTTCGTGAATAACGAGACCTGGCCGAGTAAACGTGTCTATTTGCGCGATCTGCTGCTACACGGCCGCCGCGCCGTCCTTGTCCTCGCTTCGTTCCCTTCAGTGTACACAAAAGCCACAGGAAGCTGTAAATTGATCTTCGAAATTGATCATGAACATTGTTGCGCACAAGACTTCCTTCATTTTTCTCCTCGTTAAATAAAACGTAACGAGCGACAGTGCGAATCAATTTTTCCAACCGGCCAGAAATTTATTTTCCCGACGACCGGTTTTGTTGACGAAACAATCGGCGACTAATGCTAACGCACCGCGTGAAAAACCGGAGGACTCTCGCACCGACCAAAAAAAAAAAAATGAAGAGGAACGTCGATTTGTCATCGATTTAACGAGCCCCAGAGGCTTCGGTGTCGACGGTAATTAACCTTCATTGATTGGCTCCATTGTGAATAAGTAAGACGACGCGGATGTTCGACGTCGATCCGAGCGCGAAACGCGCTGCCATGATCGAAGAACGTACGTTCCGGAGGTGGAGAATGCTCGTCAAGGACGAACGACGCCAGGAGGTCCACCGGCGCGTCTGATCCTTGGCACGAACGATCTCCTGTCCTTTGTAGTTTTGCTCGTCTTCGTCCTTATCATTGCTCGTATCTGCAGTCTAGTTTGGCATTTCTATTCTTTATTTGTTACTATACTGCGGACTTTTACGCGAATTAAACATTTTCTGAATCGATCGTTGGAAATAAAAGTTAGATGAAATTGCAGATTTTTTCACTAGATTTTCGGAGCATTCAAGGTGACTATCCTACATTATAAAAATAACAAGACTGTGTTCACTCAGATTTTTGGCGATTTTTATTATAATGTTCGTCCACGGAAATAAATGTATTGAATACTAAGATCTATCGGCGATTATTTTATAATTTTCGAATGTCTATGGTCCCTGGCTTCAGGATTTTATAATGGATCTTTCAACAGCAATAGCATTTTCAATCGTGAACCAACATGTCATCCTCAGTAACGTAATCTAAGCAGTTCGTTTGAGATTTTTCTGTAAAAGAAGATTTTCAATGTTCTTTTTAGTACAACACAACTATCGAAAAGCCAATTAATATGCTTCCGATAGATAAAGTGTTAAAAAATGGGTCTCCTGTTAGTTTACTTTACCTTATAATGCACAGATGTAAGCCTTAAAGATTTATTTGCATGTTAATTCAAAGAACCTACAATCAGAAACAAAGTATAAAACCTTCCTCGACTGTACCAAACATTGTACAATCTTTTATCACCGAAGAAGAAATTCCAATTCCTCGAATACAAGAATTCGTTCCTCCGTGGCGTCCACGGCCCCACAAATGCATAACGGCGCGGCGCGGCGTGGCGGCATGGCATCACAACAGTATCCCTCCTTTCCCAATTTCCTTAATTCGATGATGCATGCCTTTCGGCTGTCCACCGTCGGCGGAACAATCGGCGGACGTCGGTTGCCCGGGACACGATAATGGTTCATCGACATTTCGGAATAATTTGTCACGAACCGGCGGCGGTGAACGCGTTCACGAAATATGTGCGCCGCAGAGGGTGTAGCGTATACGAAGGAGAGCGGTAACACGCGATTACTAATCGTGGTATCGCTTCTACCCCAGGGGTCGTGAGGTTGGGCGATGACCAACGACGATATACATTATTCGTAGAGAGGGCCCCGAAACGTACGGGAATCCCCCTTCCACCTGTGAGATACGACCGGACGTTTCGACTTCTTGGAACCAAGAGGTCGACGCGCCGCGGCGAGCCGCGGGGATCCTCGCCCACGCGCGCCGCACAAAGCTGAGAAATCAAAACCGAATTCGATTCGAGGCCCCGTGTCCACCAGGATCGTAGCTCAAACAGGTGAAGTCTGACCTTAACGGCCTCTGTATGGATTAATGCGGCTAAACAGCGTCTCAGACCAGCGAACGCTTCTCTGCGGCCTGAGAAACACAGTGGCTTACGAAAGTATTGGAACGCTCGCTATTGGATCACCGAACAAACTCAATGTGCACGTAAGACTTTACATTTGGAAATTATATTACCACTACTATAAGACGCAAGTATCAAGATTGTATATATACAATTTAGAGCGAGTGCGATAACGTTTCTAAAAGTTAGAAAACACTCCTTGAGCACTAATCAACATTTCCCATTAGAAGGAAAATTAACATTATAGTAGCATATAGGCTTTTAAAATAATTTTACGTAATTATACGATTTAAAGAGTCAGCATAAATTACAAAATTACAATTCATCCTTCATTGTCCTCAAAATTTGATAGACAGATTTAGAGACCTAAAACTACACAAAAATTTTATGTTCTTCTTTAACAAATTCAGTGAGTAAATAATATGTAAAATGAAATTGTATTAAACGTTAATCAATTAATTAATATCAACATCAACTTTTTATAAACTTTATTATTTAGTACAATTTTACTAAGTTAATGTTTACGAATGAGTTCTATTAAAAAATATAATAGAACCATTACGAATATTTTCTTTAAAATTTCAATTTTAAACTCTTACTTTAATTTCATTTAAATTATTATTCGAGAATGTTAAAAAAATGTATTGCCACACAATTACGAGTTTGATGTCCTATTAAAGGTTATTACATTAAAGTTGATTTTTAAAAGTTCAAACTACTTTTGATGTTGCTAAAGCTATACCACGTAGGTAGAAAAATGTTAAATTTGACTATCGTTTCTGATAAGTTTAATTATTTCGGGGACTAGATATGAAAGTCACCGAAACTGCTATAAATATACAGAGAAAGGAGCCGACGAAATGTAGGAACCAGTTCCCCGTTTTATCGATAAGTATTTGTACCCCTTTTGCGATTTTGAATAGAGGATGTCAGTATACTACGAAGTTTGTCCTTGAATTTTAATGGAATCGGTATCGTAAACGCATTACACGTTATCGGTTTAATAACATTGGCCTTTCTACCGTCTCTGTTCGCTTTTAGTTCGGGGACATCCCAAATCTTGCGGTTACTTCGTCGCCGGAAGCTTGAACGCTTAAAGAGGTCGCCCAGTGGCACTTCGTAGACGGTAATGCGATACCAGAGGAAGCGTTAATTTTGTTAATTAGCGGTGTCTTTGGAATCATCGATGCCGATAAACCGTGGTTTCGCACGAGTACCGTTAACCTCCTTCTGAGGCTAGCGCGTGTAGTGAGTTTCCCAGGTTTTTGGTAACCTACTGGATAATTACTTTATATTTTGCTGTTTATATAAATAATACTGGTTTCTTAGTTTCATTTCCACACGCACTCTCTCAATTAACTCAATCATTACATTCTTAATCACGAAGAACGTACAAGATTTTATACGTTTAATTCTGTTAGATCAATATCTATAAAAAAGATCATCCAAACCTTTCAATACATTTCAAAACAAATCACTGATTCTAAAAGAAATTATTTTCTTCTTGAAACGTGATCTTAGCTTCATTCCTTGCTTTACTTTCTACACTTAAATATATTTAAATATAATACATCCGAATATATCATGTATTACTGATCACTCTTCACCAGTGATCACAATCAGTTCCTAACATTTAGAGTAATTAAAAAACCAAACTATATGGACGCCTCTCCCTATTTAATGTAATGTACTTATTGGTCTTCATTAACCAACTATTTTTTCTAATGTCTAAAAGTAATTTTGCAGAATAATAAAATGTTTTTAACACTCGGATTACGGGATCCGTCAAAATGATTGATTTTAATATTTTTAATGTGAAACTTTACAACACATTTATTTCTTTGGGTTATTAAAAAAATGACTAAACATTTGGAAAGATAAATTCTTACTATTTTTATAATGTTATGTAAAATAGTTACTTTTACTGTTCCGTGAACATAGTGTTAAATGTAGTTCCTTTGAAATCCACTACAAAACTGTGAAGATTTATTTCCGAAACATTAAAAATATTTTTCAAAGTATCTTCTCCCCTCGGCATATTTTCGTCGATCAGACAGCGCTAATTGCGCATTGTTGTATTTATAGGCGGCCAACAGCAATCATTTTCATCGAATACTGAATACGCTCGAGATGTGGAGTGCCCCGAAAAGGGACAGCAGCCGTGGCCCCCTTGTTTCTTTGTATCTCGACCACAATATCTCAGGCCGCTATCTATCCGAGAAACCACTTCCTCCAGAATCTCGCACAAAGGCGAGCGTGACACGCGGGTCCGGCTGTGAAATTCATCTTTTTAATACGCCACCGCGGGTAACGTTACGCGTGTAATATCAGCGTAGAAGAATGCTGTCGCGGCTGTTCGGACCGCCTTGTCACGGTGTGCGAGTTTCGGTCGCGCAGCGGAGGTACTCGCACCGAAAGCTTGTTCCTCTTCAGGCGCAGCACCGCTACGTCCTCTGGGAACCATAAATCCTGCCGGCCTGGACTTGCCGCTCGGGGTGGTTCGCCACACAGGTCGTGCCTAACCGTGGTAGGGTAATTGGCGAAATGTGGTAATCCCTAATTACAGGAGATACCGCGCCTAATTCCATAACGTATTGCATCGAATCCAGCCGCATCTGTTCCCGCCCGGTATTCACTACGACGCGCGCGTTGTTCTTCCGCGTAATTGCGTTGCCTAAAAACGGTACTTATTGGTCCCGGGCTTTTTTTCACATGAAATCGGACAGTTCGCAATTAACTTGTTGCAATCTTCGACCGGGCCCCGGCGATCGAACGCGTACGCAATCAGTGCGAAAGAGTCTTGTACCTCGTTCCGATGAATTACAGCGTCTTTGTTTTGGAGAAGTTAATGCGTGGTGAGATGTCGGACGCCGCACAGTGTTTCAGACGCGGAAAAAACCCAATTTTTTAAATGTCAAATATACAAGTTTTTTCATTACAGTTACATAGTAAGATAATTGAAATGCTGTAAACAATAATAAACTTTCTGAAAATACCGTTTATTGTATGAATTTTATAGCATGAAAGTTAAGGTGGTGAGATGACCCCGGTGCTTCAGTATGTTGCACTGAGTTCAGCTTTACTACTTTTCATGGAAGAAACTGTTTGCTTTTTTACTCATATACACTCGCGTCCGCGTTTAAGTTGACATCTTTCATTTTAAAAATGTACGAACAGCGAAGTCGTTACAAAAATATATTGTTTCGTGTCGAAAAATAATAATAGAGTAGAAAGCTTCGCCGTCTTTAGAATTACTAATAAAATTTATCAGAATCCTCTATTAGGTTGTTGCATATGAAATGTCCGATTTATAACATAACTTGAAGCAAACATAGATTTTCTCTATATAAACTTTATTGATTAAAGTATGCACTGTTGTAGTTATCATATTCTGTCAACAAAATGACGAGTTCTTCAATTATACTACGGTAAAAATTCAATTCTTTGGTTGTCCACCTTCATCATTTGTAAGATTAACATCTCAATTCTGACCTTTATCTGGCATAGACAAACAGTGAATTTATTTACTACAACTTCTCGTCAATAGGTTTATTTTCTGACTCATATAGAATGAATACATGACGATCACATTGACTTTATAACAAATTCGTCGGTTATAGTAGTATTTCTGGATTAAAACACCATAACATTTGCAATGCAATGTTACAATAACCCGAATATGTAATAAGAAGTTTAGTGGGATTTTAGGGATGAGACACACTTAAATACGTCAACTTAAATAGCGTTGGACGTTCTATTGATTCATTATCGACTTTGAACACATGCTCCTTTGATTGTGAACTACCCGAGTTTGCTTTTATTTACTTGCGAATGGAAGCAATGCATTAGAGTCCTACATAATGCATACTGGAAAGAAAATATTGTGATATGAGTAAAAGAATGGTTACCAAGTATGCCTCCAAGGCACCAAATTATTCTATAAGCAATGAATGAATAAGTACAGTAGAACTCGGTAGCTGGGATCGCGGTACTAATGTGCGAATTTTGTCAGTTGCATTTGATCAACATGCAGTGGGGATAGTTGCCTAGCTACGGAAAATATGTGGCACGCGTTGGAAATGAAACGAGGATTGGACATACATAGTAGAGGCATAGTAGAAGTTGGAGATTTTATGTACAGGGTGTTCGTTTGAAAACTTTCCAGCCGAATATCTCGAAAAGTATGAAAGGTATTAAAAAAGTGTAAAACACGTGTCCAAGAATTTCGAGGGGGAAAGACAGGGGCAGTATAATTTTTTTATTTGGATGTCGTTTTCAAGGTCATTTGAAGGTCAACTTTGTTTTTAAATGGAAACCTGTATTTTTTATTATGGGATCTTATTGTACATAAAAAGACCAGCAATTTTCGTAGGATACTTTTTTTTTACCTGCGCACTAGTTTCGGAGATATTTAAAGAGAAGTAAAGCGTTTGTACAGGAATTTAGAGCTATTCCAACAGATACCTTCAAAAATGTTCGTTCAGAATTTGAGAATCGTCTGTATTATTCTTTAGAAAACAATGGAGAACATTTTGAAAATCTGTTATAGTTATAAAGAAATTACAAACTCTCTCGCAGTATAAGCATAACTCGCTCTACTTCTCTTTAAATATCTCCGAAACTAGTGCGGAGATAAAAATAAGTATCCTACCAAAATTGCTAGCCTTTTTACGTACAATAAGATCCCAAAGAAAAAGGATAGGTTTCCATTTGAAAAAACAAAGTTGACCTTCAAATGACCTTGAAAACGCCGTCCAAATAAAAAACTGATACTAATCCCCTCTTTCCTCCTCGAAATCCTTGGACACGTGTTTTACACATTTTTTAATATCTTTCATACTTTTCGAAACTTTCGACTGGAAAGTTTTCAAATGAACACCCTGTACAGTAGACTGCCGTATAACGCAAGTTCTTAAGACGCGAATTCAGATAACTCGACAAAGACATTGCGACTAGTGTTTTCATATAACGCGATTCTTCGTACGAGAAAAATTCCCGTACAGCACGATTTCCTATAACGCGAATTCATGTAGCGCGTAACATATCAACCGCGTTATACGTGGTTCAACAGGGCGAACTTGTCGATGAGGGTCCTCCCCTCAGATTTTAACGGGACTTTTGTTAATCACTGTGTCGTAATCAACAAGTAACAGGAAAAATAGAAGAAGCTGTCGGTCGGACCTCGATAACCTTGAAAAAAATATTAAATATTACTTTAGCGGGAGAAAACGGTATATCCTTATGGAATACAGGGTTCGGTCGGATAACATGTACAAGCGGGTAAAGGATGATTATACATGTAAAAATAAATTGAAAAAAAGAAACCCGTTTTCGAGAAGATCGAGATTAAAAAGCAGTTTGGTTCGCGTACTTTAGTATACAAAGGAAGTAGAATTGGTTGGTCATGATCAGACGTGTCAGACGATTCCTACCTAGTAACACGCGTAGTTGCTGCATTTTCAAATTCGATTTTCTTGAAATCTAAGTTTCGCGCATGAGAAATTTGGTTCCACAATTTTTTTCTTATTTTCTACGTGAACGAACTATGGCAATTCATTTTTAACAATTTGTGCACACATGTAACTATAAATAACAAAAAAACTATTCATTTTTAGCAAAGTTGGAAATTAGTATTTTGTCCGCGTTTTGATCAATACGATCCACTGTGAGCCGCCAGTTTTTTCCTGCATCCCTCGTTTACCTATTGGCCATTTAAGGACTCTCAATGCAGTGTCAATACCTGCAAAAATTGGAAAAACTTGGAGTTGGACTCGGCTTGTGCCCCAAAATATTTGTAGAATGGTCGAACCATCGCATCGGTCGGTGTCCTGTGGAATTGAGAACCGCAAAAAATCGGTTTACCGAAGTAGATAAAGGCGCTCGTAAACGACATAAGGTACACGTATATCAGCATTTTGTTAACAAATCCGGGGACAAGCGGCATAATAGCCGTCGTCGTTAAGCCAGACATCGATATCGCGATGTTTCTCGAATTTTACATGTCCGGCGATTGTGCGTGGCCGGTGACACGTCTAACTGGCCCACAGAACCCCTAATAAAGATGTCTCTACAAGGTTTTATACGACTCTATCTTCTAGACGCAGCAGCGGATTTTATGACGACGTTTACATATTATCGTCGCGAGGCATATCGTCGCGCGTCGCTCTCCGGCCCCGGCCACTCAGTTCATCGGACTGCACCCGGTTTTAACACCTCGTAAAATTATGACCGATCGCCGCCTAATGGTGCCAGGATATCGCGAATTATGAGGCGCTCATTTTGTCCGCACGGTTCTTTTGATCACGGGAACCGGCCACGGAGTTCACGCGTCGTGCTCTTGTATCTCTCCGGAGCACAATATTTTCGCACGGTACCCCGTCCATGTCAAGGATATATCCTTTTTTTCGCTATCGTAAGAAACTCGCGTCGAATCGATTCTGCACGGGGTAATTATTTAGTTTGGGGGAGATTGGTGACCTGACCCTTGACATATATTTCCGGATACACTTCCCTGAATAGTGATAATATTTTTAAATACATTGCCGCAGCGGATGAATTTCTTTGGAGTTGCTTGAGAACCGAAAAAGTGATATTCTGCATCAACTAAAATCAAGTACTCTGAAATAAGAATAAGTTTCTGTTGATATTAATATACAACTGGTTCAGATCACTTAAAACATCATGTTGTTTCGCAGAACAAGAAATAAATCCCGGAACATTGATAAATAATCCTCGGATGGCAGACAATTTTCATAACTACACAGTTGACGTACATCAAGACCATTTCTAACGTTATTTGTCAATTTTTGCAAACATATTTTCCTAGGCACCCTCTTTCTAGACACGTCAGTCTTTCTATTGCTCCGAATGAAACAGCTGCCAATACCAAGTATTTACCAGAAATTGAACAGTAAAATGGAAAGATTACACAGCACTAATAATAATAAGGCGCAAAATGACGTTCGAAATGTCAGCTATCAAGATATACAGAGTGTTCATTTGAAAACTTTCCAGCCGAATATCTCGAAAAGTATGTAAGATATTAAAAACGTGTAAAACGCATGTTCAAGGATTTCGAGGAGGAAAGAGGGAGGCAATATCAGTTTTTTATTTGGGTGGCGTTGCCAAGGTCATTTGAAGGTCAACTTTGTATTTTCAAATGGAAACCTATACTTTTTATTATGGGATCTTATTTTACGTAAAAAGGCCAGCAATTTTCGTAGGATACTTTTTTTATCGTCGGGGTATCCCACGAAAATTGCTGGCCTTTTTACGTACAATAAGATCCCATAATAAAAAGTATAGGTTTCCATTTGAAAATACAAAGTTGACCTTCAAATGACCTTGAAAACGCCACCCAAATAAAAACCCAAATTTGTACTTTTTTATTATCTTTCATACTTTTCGAGATATTCGGCTGGAAAGTTTTCAAATGAACACCCTGACTTAGAATAAGGTGAAATGATAATAAATGGATATGGATTACCTACAACATGCGAAACTAATAAAAAGAGATATAGATTTCGGATTTTATCTCGCATAAAAATTTGCAGAAAGACAGCATTAGCGCCAGGGCTGAGGAAAAATAGCTTTTCGAAATAAATAAATAGAAATGAATGTTATTATTATTATTTCGAGCGATACAAGATTTGGCAAATAAATTGTTTTGAAATAGTAATTACATAAAAAAATAGTTATTTCAAATGTTATTCCTAAGTCATACAAATACTATTGCGAAATGAGTATTTCGTTGAAATATAAAATAAAAATATTTCAAATAATAATATTTTCACCAATTTCTATTTCAAATATTACTATTATTAGAGTAAGCACTATCGATAATATAATACAGTCATTTTGTTTATAAATAACTGAAAATATTCCATAAAAGTAATTTACACATATTACTGATTTACTTTATTTGCTTTAAACAAAACATATGTTTCGACACAATTCTCTACTCCTATATTTGAATATGAATAGTAAATAGGAAACAGCGTTGAGTTATAGTCGAATGTAAATAGTAAATAGTGTTACGTTATAGTCGAGTGTAAATAGTAAATAGTATTTGCTCAAGATTAAAGCACTACATGAAACAGTATGCTCAAATAGTATTCAAATTCAAGCTTTAAATGAAATCGAATTTTCAAGTAGCAAATTCTAATGGAAATATTTCAGTTTTTAGTATTTTACCAGGAACTAGTTGAAATTTTCTCCCACCCTGATTAGCACGCATCTCTTTTCGCGAGGGATCGGTTAGGGGAGGTTGGACGGCCCGCGGAACCATAAATACAGAACGTAGGTGAAAAAGGAAGGAGTATCGAGAGCTACGAATGTTTCCTTGTAATTCCCTCATTAATTTCGGATCCGGATAAGCGGAACGCCCACGCGGGCCGCGGCCGCAACCACAGCCGCATCCGCAGCCGTCGGCGAGGCATCCCGCGGCGACTTTAACGAGACAATCGCATGGGTGTACACGAGCTTAAGGAGTCGTCTTAAGAGCGAAGTTCGACTCCCACGCGGTACACGGCGCGCAGCGGCGGTGGCGGTGGCGGTGTCGGCCGGGCATGTGGACCGTGGCGTGTCGCGGCCAGGCGTGTACGCAATTTGTCTCGACCTCGGATAATTACGCCATTATGCCAAGCTTCTTACTTCACCTCGCGGATCCTGCTTATAGGGTCCGAGCTAGGAGCGAACCGGCCTCGCCTTATCCGCGTCGCACCGCTTCGCGTAGCGTCCCCTTTTGCACTCGCTTCTTCTTCTGCTGCCCCTCCGGTTCCTCCGTTTCCCGTGATCCTCTCGTGGATCACGAACTGTCGCGTGGTACGCCGCGTGGCTATCTTAATTAATACGAGAGCCACTTAACGTACCACTGATTTATGCCATCCGGCTCCATCGGAACCCTCTTGTGACTCCTCCCGGCTCTCTAAACGACGGCTACTTATCGGGCAGTCTTGTCTCACCTACGTAAACTTATCTGCTACCTTTGGCAGCCTCCTTACAAACTCGGGGCTATTTGCGATGCTCCTTATACTGGGTGTTTCGTAATACCTGGAACACACTTCACCTGTGAATGAGGAACACAGAAATGGTGAAGAAATCTCATATAAACGTGTGCCATAGCGTAAAGGTACAAGTGTTACCGCGCACCACCCCGTTAACAAGCACAAAAGAAATTTTTCAAAAATTAATAAAAATAACATGAAGTACCTAGTATTAAGTACTATACTTTTAAAGATAAAACTTAAGTTTCACCTTAGTATATAATTTATGTTTAAGATAGAGAAAGTATTGGTTAAAAAGCTTATTCTCAGAGACAACGCAATTTTTCGTTTCCGATTATGGAGAATGTTAAGAAATCATGATATATTAAAGGATAATAAAACAATGATTTTATTGTGCAACGGCATCAAGAGTTAAAAATATTACAAGTAGTATGTTTGTAGTTTATGGAAAAATAGTAAAAGGTAAGTAAATGACAATTATTTTCTAAATTTAAATAAATCCATGTATCGGGTCTGATCTTTTAAAACATTCCTTATTACGTCAAAAGTTTTCATTAATCTTGATATTACCGGAAAGTGGTACTTGATGTGGACAGTCAACACAACGCTTTTATACTTAAAAAGAAAAGATTTGTTTCCCGATGTTAACTTTGAAACATTTGAATAATAACTCTTTCGAAGGTCATTTGGAGGTCACGATATTACATATGGTTGAATTTGTTTTTTCACTAGTCGGAACATTGTATCAATCATCATCAATTACATCATTTCATTTAAGAAATCAACAATGACCTTAAAATTTTGTACAATATGACCATGAGAGAAAAGTCTCTTCTATTGCAACAATTGCCCCTTTGAATCAAACATTTTCTTCCTTATACACATATTTTCCTGTATCGCTAAAAACAAAGGCGATATTTCATGTAAAAATCTTAGGTGACACACCCTGTTCAGATATTTGCAGAAATATTGCCGACATGCACTTGTTCGACAGACTGTACGTTAAAATCTACTGTTGCCTTTCCCAAAACATTGCGAAAATAGCTGTGTTTCTCGAGCTTTCAGAATCAGTCGCAAGCCTGACCACTCCGTCGTTCCATTGGAAAATGACCGGACATTGGTAGTGAATAATTTCTAACAACAGTAACACATCGTTCACCCTCGAAGTTCTTAGAACGTTGTCTCTTGGGGCGGTGATCAGTGTACACCGATTGAAATAAACATTGGATAGGTGAGAAGCGCGGTCCGCAGCTGCAACATATTTTCCCGAGGGTATAGCAATTTCACTTGCATCGATCCTTCATCTCCTGACGGGAGATCGGTCGGCGTGCATCCCCGTTCGGAGAAAAATCCTCGTCAGCAACGGCGCGTGACTTTTCGTCCTGGCAGTTGAATTACCCGCGCGGCACTACTTTTCCTATTACATAGTAGTTACGCCGGGCAGCAGAAGCCGGCAGTGATAGATCGGGCTGATAGAGCGATTCGCGAGATAAGTAAATTGATACGTAAACCAGCCAGATAAAGAAAAAATGTGTGTAATAAAGGATAGGTATTCCTCGCGCTATCCCGCATCGGTAATGATGCAAGACGAAACGATCGTAAGACACGGCTCTTAGCGGTGTAGAACGAAATTAGAAGCGAAGAAAGTTACTGCCACGGGTTCGACGCACTGCAACGTCTCTCTAACTTATTACCCCGAGACAAAAGGTATTTCCCCACTTCGGACCACGGACGGGATATTACAAACGGACATGATTTATTGGACGGAAAACGCTGCCGATGATGCGCGAATCCTGTGCCACTCAAAACTTTGACGGATAAGCAGCTAGGTCACAGTATCTATTACAGTGGACGTTCTCACATGCTGTGCTACTTAAATATGATCATTAGACTGAGAACACTAAGAATTGAAAAATATTGTTATCTCACGGATTAGAATTATTAAGAAAAGAAATAAAAATACATGAAGCTACTCTATCTCGCAATTAATGTAGACAATTTATATTTTGCGTAAACGGCATTCTATTTTGATTCAAGTTGCATCGAAATGCTGCACAATTTTTCTCATATTCATATGGTTTCATCCGATTATCATTTGGGTAAATGTTACGTTTAGGGAAGGCACCTCGGATGACCTGGACCTTGACATATGTTGTCAAGGACAACATTTTGAACTTTTCTCTATACGTCTACCCGTCGCTCGGACATAGTTTCCGAGATAATTGCAAAAAGCTAGTGCTAGTACTAAATTGAATTCCCCGTATTCATGCACGCTCCGTGGCAACGTATGTCTGCTTCGGCATGGCGCGGCGTTTGTTTAGTGTTTTTGTAAACACGTTGTGGAGATCAAAGAGAAAAGAGTCTCCTGGTCATACATACAGTTGCGGACAAAAGTTTCCGAGCGATATCGATTTTCATATTTCATGCAATTTCACGTATTTCATTTGACGTTATAAATAAATCCAATTACGTAGATCGATGGAAACTTCAATGCTCTATAAGGATACACCGAAAACATCTTTATAAAAAATATGTTTGTTTTCTTATATTTAAATTTTACATACATGTTTAAAATATAGACCGACAAAGGTTTCCGAACGATTTATTAGTATTTCGTTGTTCGTCCTTTATTGTCAATGACAGCTTGGCATCTTCTTGGCATACTTGCAATTAATCGTTGGAGATATGATTCTGATAAGGAATTCCAAATGCGCCTCACTTCTATAAATAAATTATTTCATTTTAAAAATTTTCTGCCCTTCATCAATCGTTCTACTTCGCCCCATAGATTTTCTATAGGGTTGCGGTCAGGCGATTGTGCAGACCAATCCAAAACATTAATTTTTTTGTGCTGCAACCACGCTTTAACTGTTCTGGCTGTATGCTTGGGGTCGTTGTCGTGTTGAAACGACAAATCACGTGGCATGTGTTCAGTAGCGTACGGCAACATTGTGTTTCGCAAAATTTCCCAATATTGTGCTTGATTCATTTTTCCCGTAATACGGTTTAGAGGACCAACGCCATGCCACGAAAAGCAACCCCAAACCATTATATTGCCCCCGTCAAATTTTATGATACTTTTCGAATATTTTGTATCGAATCTCTTATTAATCGGTCCACGAACATATCCCTTTCCATCGTCTGAATACAAATTAAATTTAGATTCGTCGCTCCATAATACATTTTTCCAATCATGAACTATGTAATTTATTTATTTACGTGCAAATGCTAAACATGCTTTTACGTTTCTTTTGAAAGTAGTGGCTTTTTTTGCAGGTCATCTTCCGTGTAAAACAGCTTCAGTGAGACGTCTTTGAACAGTCCGTACAGTAATATTGAATACTCCGATTTCTTCGCGAATTTCACGAGATGTTAATCTAGGATTCCTTTTAGATTTCCGTACAATTCTGCAGTCTGTCCTAAACATGACTTGTTCAGTTGTGTGTACCATAACTCTTTTCATCTTTGCTTTAAGTAGTATGATTAATTAATTTCGCTAGAAGCAAAAACTGTTGATTTTGATATTTGCACCTGTTTTGAAATTGCTCCAATTGACATTTTATCCTTGTCTGAAGTTTTACAACAAGAGATTCAATTTTTTTGTCGATGCGTTTGCGAGTCAATTTGCAATCATTAGAAGTGTGTACTAAAAATTGTTCAGCTTAAGCTACCTTCATTATGTATGGTATAATCGATAAAGTAGATTTCTTGAAATCTTAGAAAAATAACTCCTGAGATTCGCGAAGAAATACTACGAAAAACGAAGTATTAATAAATCGTTCGGAAACTTTTATCGGGCTATATTTTAAACAAGTATGTAAAATTTAAATATAAGAAAATAAATATATTTTTATGAAGATGTTTTCGGTGAATTCTTATAGATCATTGAAGTTTCTATCGATGTAGGCAATTGGATTTATTTATAACGTCAAATGAAATACGTGAAATTGCATGAAATATGAAAATCGATATCGTTCGGAAACTTTTGTCCGCAACTGTATACATATAAGATGAGCTTTCAATTTTGAGAGGGCTGGGAATTTATATAAACTTTAGAGAAAATTCAATGTTAATCTACTTTTTCAGTTAATTTATACTACTCGACTTTCGTATGCGTACTCTCCGCCCCTCCCACGACCTAACCACAACTCACTCTATTCGCATAATATTTCCATTGTAGATGACAATCAGAATTTAAGTTTAGGTTTAGATTTGGATTAGGTTTGGGTTAGGTCTGGGCTATAAGTAGCACATTTATGAAAATTATTTTGTTAATAACTTTTTTAACAAAAAACGAGCGATGGCTAAAACCTTCTGAAGGTCATTCAGGAGGGTGACCTTGACAACATATGTTAAGGTCAAGGTCGTCGTAGCTGCCTCCTCTAAACGTAATATTTACCATTATTTGTTCAAGTTACTGTGACATCGTTTAACATACGAGCGTTTTAGATCTGATGATGATGTACGACCATGTCCTTAATGACTTTAATTTATACCTGAAATGTTTTTATCACGAGGTCCACAAAAGACATCAGAAGCTTGGCATAAGATCATTAATAAGAATTATGAATATGTTTTCTATATAATTTTAATGAAATTTTTGCTAAAAAATAGTGCAGGATTTATTTCATGGATTTGATACCAACATTGATTTCATTAAAGAAGTGAATCATGTACGCGCCTGTGATGTTGTGGCTCAGAGAAGTTAAATTTAATCCAGTAAAGGAATTTCTTACGTAAGAGCATTAAACACAAAAGGGGACAAACAGTGTGAACAAAGTGTTCCCCATCGACACCTAAATTATTCATCAAATTCTTCGTGTCATATTCAGCGACATGATGAAGAAATCTCCGCCTTGTTCGACGTGGCCGCGTGAGAACATCCGCGCCGGGTCTTCGACACGTGCGATCGTAGGCAGCCGCTTTCTGAATCCGTAGGAAGATGTATTGAAGTTTTTATGATGATCATGTGACAGCTCACCCCCATGGTTTGTCAATAGATCGACAAAATTGTTATTCTCTTCCGCAACCCTATAGATACGTACGAAATATTTTTCTGATATAAAAATTCGCCATTCTTCGAGCTTTTTTGTAATATTACAACTGGACTCTGGATTTTGTGCATTTATAAGAAAAATGAGTAGATCAAATTTAAAACGGTACAAACATCAGAGAAATCACTGTCCTATCATTTTTCATGTATCACGATATTTAAGGGTGGAAAAATTACCATTTAGGAAAAATATACTGCATTCACGACGAAATAATCGACAAAATAAAATGTTAGACGTTTTTAATCGTGCAAATATACTTAATCGACCCGAAAACTTCAATAATAATAATATAAAATCGATTAATGTTGTACAAACGTAATAATGTATCACCAGAAATTAATTGATGAGAAGTAAGTTAAGAAGATTACATACTTACTTCCTGTTCAAATGAAAACGTAATTGTGGAAAAGAGATATCTAATTTAAATTACATTGCAACCATACACGGCATACAGAGAGTGCCAGTCACAATGGCAGCGATACGTCAAGTCACATCAACGCGATGTGAAGTGTTTCATGCTTTCCAAGTAACTCGAAACATTCAAATACTTCATTATTTTTATTTTGATTGTGTTCCATGTATGGGAATACAATATACCTTCAAACCAATGGGTTATCAATTAATTTTATCGAAAAAAATATGATTCATCAGTTTGTTCACAATAATCGATTTTTCTTCAAAATCCGCAGGAAGTAGACAAATTTTACGTGACTGAAATTCAGCGTGACAAAATCTACGGGAAATTATGTATATTATGTCAAGACAAAAATCTAACCGTGCATGGTATTGGATAAATTACAATTTTGTTGTAATAAGTTTAACACAATTTTTCAAAGTTAAAAAAACTTTCGTACTATAATCTCTCTATTATTCCTTTATTTTGCAATATTTCAATTTTAACCTAAAACAAATCATCACTCTATTTCATTTCTATCAAAAGTTATTTGATTTTGAGACAAACTTCATCAGTTTGCCCCCCTGCGTTCCGCACCGAGCCGGAATCTATCAGCTGTAACCGCGCTGCGCCCTGGTTGGCCGGTGTTTTTCATTAATAACTCGAAAACAAAGCCGCGTATCACATTTTTGCAAAGGAAAAAGTTTCTTAGATAAAGGAATCACTCCATTCAAGGTACACGAACATTTTTGGAACACCCTATATACTGCAGGTAATATACAATATCTTTATTGTGTCGGTGTTTGAATGCTTTTGAAATCGACTATGAAGCAATGTTTGTGAAACAACTTTAGCTTCAATAGATTGTTATAACTAGACTGCAGATTTTTATGCAAAACAAAAATTTATTCAGTCAACTGTGAAGAACAGGAATTAAATGAAAATATACTTTCTCTTTTAATAAATTTTTCGAAGCCGAAAATTGTATAACTCTTAAATTCTTGTTATATCTTCATGATTTTGTATAAAATCCACAGTCTAGATACGACTCTACAATGAACCCTTCTGCACCAAATAATTAAAAAATTTCATTTCATGTTAATTGTTCCGAAAATAATGAAGTCAGATGCGAGTGCGTTATGAGTTCTATGTATTGATAACAGATCAGTAATAATAATTCGTGTCTGCTAGCAATCGACAAAGTTGGTAAATGCAGCTTACAACGACCTCAAATAGCGAATATAGTGGGTATACACAGATTAGATAAATATCGCCAATCTGTTCCTACTATCTGCGTCGATTGCAATACCAGTCCGGTATTTTCATACGCTTCCTGTTACCTTTTAAGAAAGCATTCATGCTCTATGTACATATGACATTTCATTCTTATTTCTACACTATACTTTCGTGGAAAGCCTGAATCGTTCTTTATATGTCTTTTTAATTCATGTTAACATTCCAAATTCTTCATAAAAGATGCAATAGTGCCCTCAAAACTTTTAAAACTTCCAATATTATTCAAACATGAGTTTGAGCATATTCAGCAGTCAACACTACGGTGACGGAACATTAAAATGTACTTTTCTACAATACTTTATAAAAACAACGAGAATGTGTCTATCCAAATTTTGATGAATTCATCTTTACAATCTCGTAAACTGTAAATTAAAAATATTAGAACCCGTCATTTTTACCGGTCTTGCAAACCTAGTGTTCATAAAGGGTTAATAAAACCAATTATTTTCCTGTAAGCAACATAAGCATGTACAGACAATGCAATGATCTTTTAGTGGACTATTTATTATTTTGTAAGCTTTCTATTATGATTTCTCATTATGCGTACTATTCGAAGACAAAACGAATTTTTAGTTCAACGTAATATTTTTCAATGAGTTACGAGCTATTTCGCTAAACCTGTCAATCAAAATAGTTGTCCCACCATAAACACTTACGTTGTCAGAAATAAATAGTAACGGCACTCTAATTATACTGTAATAATTGAAAGAGCGATACAATGAATACTGCTACAGATACAACAACACAATTTACTTCACAGGCGAATGGCACACGATCATGAATTAATTAACATCAAAATCCTGTCCGTTTCTGCTTCTTTTCCTGGAGGTATTGTTGAGTCATGGTAAAAGTGCGTCTTCCATCAAGCGGCGAACCGCAACGACGTGTCGCGACAGAGCGAAAATGCATGGATGCGAGTGGCGCGGCATGGTTTGGTGCAGCGGCCGGTGCATCGCAAATTGTATTACACCGTGTATGCAGATAGACGCCGCAAACGCAATTGTCCCCGGCGTAACGGGCGCAGGGGAGTCGGACGAGAGGGACGCATTAAACGCATAGGAAGCAACTATAACCGCGGCGCAAGAAGACGCGTTGCGTGTGCCACGCCGCGAACACTGTGCGTGACCATTTTTCCGGCGTGCTCCCTCTCTCGGTGTCGGTTGCCGCGGTCTCGCTGCGATTTACGAGTCTATCCTTTTATACCTTTTTTCCCTTCTATCTCCTTCCTGGCCGCATCTCCTCTCCGCGGAGATAACGACAGATTCTTATGCATAATGCGACAGCCCTTTCTGCCCAGCCCCTCCGACCACCTTTGCCTCCTACAGTTCCCTGGCTCCTTTTCCATGCAATTTCCGCGTTGTTAAGCCCGTCGTACGACCGCCATTTTTCCGCTCGCGAGGTTTTGCTTCCTATTATTTCGACCCTGTGCACGACGAATTCGTTTCACTTTGAGACTGACCCTTGCCCTTTACGGAGGACGGAAACAAATTGCGTTCGAAACACTTTTGTTTGTTGGTAAAGTTTTCTGCGAGCGTCACAAAGAGCCATTGACATTGATGGTTCAAAAGTTGTTTATCAACAAGATAAGACCACCATTTTTTTGCAGATGACAGACTTCACGATATAGAGACCAATCTTTACTCGTAAACTACATACATTTTCTATACATCTTCAATTAACGCGTTGCACCATAACATCCAGTCAGACTCGTGATGAAGGTTTCGGAACAGAATCCACTAAATGTTTCTGGCATTAATGTCCTTTGAATCGAAATAAAATTCTATTTTGTTGTTACCGTTATATAGCCATTGGAGACAGTGATGCCAGATCGGTTAAATCGATGAGAATACAGTTTACCACCTCTCTGATGACCAGACTAATATGTGACACGTTGCGCGGCACGTCACGTGACGTTGGAGTGTGCTCGGGTAGTGGAAGGGGAAATGGAGAAGAGGAAAATCCACCCAGTTTTGGGTGTTTCTGGCATCACTGATTAGAGAATATATAGACATACAATAAATATAAACTTCCGTCTTCATCTAAGAAATTACGAACAACTAAGGAGTACTACTCACTGTAACCGTCTAATAAATCGTAGTGAAAGGGCTTAATATGTTAATCTTGTACGGAGTTTTTAAAATACTAACAAATCATCTACTGTCGATTGTTTCACAATTTTTTAAAGTCTATGGTCCATGGTTAAGGATTTTTTAATAGATCCGTTAACAGCAACAGCAACATCTATCAGGAACTAAAAACTCAGCCCTAGTAACGATATGTAATCACTTCGTTCGGAATTATTATGTAAATGAAGATTTTTAAACTTCCTTTTGGTACAGTACAATTATTAAAAATCCTATCAACACTAGAACTATCGAACTAGTTCAAGTGACTGGTTTCTAATGCTCCCTTTCACAAATATTGAAACTATAAAAATGTTTTGATTTTCAGAAATTTTCGAATGAACTTCTTTATTCATGCACATATTACAATCAAAATCGTATGAAGTATGATAAGGTGCAGTTGCGTCATTATTGCAAGTCTTTATTGCTTATTGCTTTAATGGATAATATGTAAATTCTTGATGTTATCAATATGTCGACATTCATCTTCAATTTACCATGATATATGCAAACGTCATATTTATGTAATAGAAAATTTGTGTACACCGAATTGTACAAGACAGGAGTTGAATAAAATGCATTTCTGGTATTAATAGTTTCAACAAATTGAGAACAAAATAACAATGTTCTTAAATTCTTCTAATGTCCTCACAGCTCTCTACTACTTCCCTTACACATTTTTGCCATAGATTATTATTCGACTACGGATTTCTATACAAAATAAAAATTATCTGCATTTTATTCTTATTTTAATCATTTTAACAATTTTAAATTTGGTGTTCTTAAATCATTGCAATCTCTCTACTGTTTTAATCCTTTGCACTCGATTGTCCCCTCTGTGGCAACATCAAAGTTTATTACTGATTACGAGCAATCAACTTATTCCATCGCAATTTCTTGAGAAATACATGTTTTTTTAAAGTTTCCTGTTGACGTAGCACAAGAAATCAAATCAAAATATGGTACAATTACTAAGAGACGGCGGAGGGACTTTCGGGAAGTGAAGATAAAATTTCATCTAAATTTCAAAAGAACACATTACGTACTTATGGATACTTCTAATATTATTTGGGTAATCATTTGTCGAATATTTTATTTAATTCAGTAAACGATTGGCGAGTCTGTAAGGCCACACTTTTCTTTTTAAGTTTGCACATGTATAGTATAATTTGACAGAATTTGTAAGTTTTGAGACGCCCTGTATTTAATCAGTGGCAACATTCAATACAGGACGTCAGAATAATTTTCGTTACACTCGAGAAGTCTATTAGGTGGTTTGACCCAGACCAACGCGCTTCCTGCGCAAACAATAGTGCGATAACTCATAGTAGCGTCGCGTATTATGGTAGTGATACAACCCCGGGCCACGTACCCCATGAATGTCAATGAGAACGCGAACAATGGCCTGTGTAAGTAATACTTCTGTGATCCGTATTCTTTCCTTCCTTGATTTAAGTTGCCCTGTATGGAGTGGTGCTCACGGTAGCAAAGTTGCGGTCGCGTCGGGTAGCATCCCACCTGTCATCAGTATTCATTGAAATCCATCGGCTACGTGGTGGCGAAGCGAGGAAAATTATCGTATTTTCCGTTACTTATTACCACGGTAATAACTTTTGAATAGCTTTGCTTAAAATTTGCGTTTTTGAAAAGCAATTTTTAGAAATAAACGATTATCTTTTGTGTTCAATCCTCGGACGATGGACCTCTCTTACAACCTCATACAATTGTATTTACATGTATATTTAAATATATTATATTTAAATCTTTATGTAAATGCATTATATTTAAATCTTTATGTAAATGTATTATATTTAAATCTTTACGTAAATGTATTATATTTAAATCTTTATTTAGATGTATTATTTGGTAGATTATTGAATGCTGAGTAAAAAAGGATTAAGGTGTATGCTGTCTGAAACTAATAGTTATCGAGACATTCTTCAGTGAAAATTGATGGAAAATTCTGTGCATGTTTTGTTTAATTCAATGATAGCTTGGTTATTTTTAATTATTATTTTTAGAAACTTTCGCCAACGTTTTTATGACGAACATCTAATTAAAATAATACGCAATATGATACGGTGTGGATCGTATTTACTTGTTTAATAGACGATTTAGTTTGAACAGTTCAATCTACATGTAAAGATTTAATCTAACACTATCTAATTAATTAACTTTGACCTTGAATTTGATGGTCATAGTTATTAAAAAATTATGGTAAAGTGTTCTCATTATCAGACAGATATGATTTATATTATATTTTCATTCCCTAGTCAGGTGGAGTTTAAATAGCGTGCTATTAATGAAGCCGTTGGAAATTATTTCTTGGTAGGCGAAATATATTGAAAATATAATATAAATAAAATCAGTTTATTAATGAAAAAACTCCACCATAATTTTTTTAGAGGACGGTTGAATCTTGACCTCTGGTTGAATTTGGAAATTTTATCCATGCGAAGAGTAGAATACGATGCAGTAAAAGAATGGACGATCCTTTGACCTTGAAGTTATATTGAATTATATATTATATTATATTTATTGTCAAGGTTAATTTTGCGGTACCTTTCATACATCAACTACCAACCGGGGGTCAGAATCACGCTACGATATTCGCGACATATAATTTCATTACACCTAGTACATACGACCCAATAATATCGAGGGTGTACACAATACTTTCAGCATTCTTCGTATAAATTGTCGTTGGAAAGAGAGCGTGTCTCGCGTATTAGTTTGAAGTAATCAAAAACGAAACGAAGAAGGAAACGTTAATTAAGCTGCAAAGAGCCAGGGCGGCGGCGCGGCGTTCCTCTTCGACGTGATTCGGGATGATGCATGTGGCCTGGTAGCTCGGAAAAGAGTTCAGACGTAGCAGAAAGCAGGCACGCAGACCCGCGAACGAGAAATGTCCTCCGATTCAGTAAACTTTGACCCGCAAGCGAGCTCGATTCTCGACAGTGATGCATCGCATCCTGTCGTTGACCCGTATTCCTTCAGCGAGGTTTCTTATTCTTCTTCTTCTTCTTCTGCCTTTTCTTCTCCTTCTTCATCCTCCGACTCTCGTGGTCCGTTCATTTTTATTTTTCCGCTTCCCTCGTCGAGCGTGCAGTGAGTGCACTGACTCATTGTCAGAAGGAGTGAGTGCTTAGTCAGTGGCTGGCATGCGTGCATGGCGGAGAGGAGGAGGAGGAGGAGGAAGAAGAAGAAGAAGAAGAAGAAGTAGAGAAGGATGAGAAGGATGAAGAGAAGGAGAAGAAGAACGACAAAGAGGAAACTATCACAATAGAGGGAGTCTCTGGCAGGGCGTAGGCACTGTTCGAAGCTGTTTAATTCTTTTTCTCGATGTCCCAACGCTCTGTCTTTCTGCGTACGGAACGATTTATTCATTTTTCTATCTATCCTCTTCGTCCATGTCACAGCCGTCCCCCGACCGGTCCCTTTTAGAAGATGCGCCGCGGTTGCGAGGGCGAAAATAACAGAAGAGAATGCCGCCGAAGAAAAAGGGGACCCGATTCCATCCGCGCAACGTTTACTGATGCGGATCGAAAGATCAACTAAATATAAACAAGCCCGGCACCCCGCCTTCCGACGTTCCGCGATTACAACGGGAATTCGAAACGGGTGTAGAATCCGTTAAAATGCTTCTTCGTTGCCTTTTAAACCGTTTAGACGCTCAAAACATGCCCGCTGTTGCAAACAGTTTTTACCCTTGCACGTTCCTCTGCAAGGAGAATTAACAAATTTTTTTCGTTTAGATATTGCAACACGTTTTATTCTGTCTACGTTGTAAGAAGCATTTCTCTGAAATATGACAATTCGCTACGTCAAAGGGTACCTGAACATGTCTCTTCAATTCGTCTTTAACATGCTGTAACATGTTTTCATTATTGTCTGTATTCTAAGATGTATTTCTTTAAAATGCGACATTATAAATGGAACCCAATTTGATGGATTTCTTACGTTAAAGGGTATCGGGGCACCTTTCTCCAATTTATCTTTTAGACACTACACAGCGTTTTCCTTTCTGTCTGCGTTATACGATGTATGTCTTTAAGATGCGGCATTAGTTTTCAAACATTAGAATCACAGCCATGCGTATAATTAATATTCATCAATCAACTGATAGCCTTGTCTTTTTTAAACACTTTAAAAGGTAGATTTTTTATATAATTGTACCATACAGAGATCGTAATTGTCCGAGCACCTCCGAGACTGTATTAATGTAATATTGTAAATAATCTTGTAAATGGTGACATAACGGTAGATTAGGTATAGCTAGAATCCTAGTTCCCTTGTCCCTATGCTGTTTAGTTTGCAGCTGCTCAACAGCTTGAAATTTCTGTACTGTACTATAGCGTGATTCTGCACTGTCGGTTTGGTGGAAATTAATAGAAGAATATAGTGTCGCAAAATTAACCTTGAGCTTGAATTTAGTTTTTTCTTTGCGTTTCATTCAATCTAGTGCTATTGATGAAGCCGTTGAAAAATATTTTTCTGGCACGTGAAATATATTGAAAATGTAATATAAATAAAATCAGTTCACATAGAGAACGGTTGAATTTTGACCCCTTGTTCGATTTGCACATTTTATCCTTGCGAAAGTCGAATACAATGCAATTAAAAAATGGGTGTCCCTTTGACCTTGAAATTCAAGAACAACGTTAATCTTGCGGCACATTTCTTACATCAATTTCTACCTAACCGAGGATGTAGAATCACGCTATGATAGCCGCAATCATTTCTGTATACCCTGTACAATACATGTACCAAGTTTTGCAAAATATGGAATAACTAGATTTCTCCGTAGCAGAGTATTTTACCGCAACATATCATTTCTGTACACCATGTACAATACATGTACCAAGTTTTGCAAAATATGGAACAACTAGATTTCTTCGTAGCAGAGCATTTTATTTTTAAATTATTGAGAGACTCGACAACACGAATAGACTTTTCACTTCTCTAGATTGATTTTCTTCATGCATACGCCACAGAAAAATGGCGGAGTATAAGAACATCGAGACGCGATCATGGATGCGCGGTCGTGTGTGCACCGCACTCGCGGCAGATTTGTCCGCGCTCGGCAATTAGAATTAAGTAGCCGAGATCGTTATATCCACGGTAATCTCGGCTTCTATAATCCCGCGGATCTTCCTCCCTGCTGGCAACTGACCAGCCGTCAGTCGGTGTAAAACTACAAGAGAGCCTCCGCAGCTGCGATACGCTTTTTATCTCGCTACCGATTCTCTTCCGGCTAGATCGCATCCGTAGATCCATGGGTCTACCGTGATCTTGGAAACCCGACGAAACCGCGATAACTCCGATATCCAGCGATTTTGATCGTTCAATAGCTGCTAGCTTCACATCACCGTTCTCCGAGTAACAGTTTTTACGCCGGATATCGAACAACAATATCTTGAAAGAAACATTATTGTTATTTAAGGGTAATTGTATTATAGTAAGTATTTAAGGGTTACGTTATGTTATTTTGAACTTATTAAAATCGTAAAGGGAAAACTTAATTTGTTATTTAAGTCTCGGTTCATAAACTTGATGCAGAGAATTTTTATTGAAGTTGGTCATAACAGCTTTTTAAGGAGAGACA
Source organism: Sphecodes monilicornis (assembly GCA_913789915.3). NCBI lineage: Eukaryota > Metazoa > Arthropoda > Insecta > Hymenoptera > Halictidae > Sphecodes > Sphecodes monilicornis. Next base: position 19,890,198 of record OU565285.1, read on the forward strand.
TTCATGACGGTTCTTTATAAGAGTTATTGATGAAAAACACTGTATTATTATCGATTAAAACAATTTTCTGCATGTGAAATTCATAGATAAATTATACAGAAGATAGTTCTTATCAGAAAATTTTGAGGGGTTCTTTAAAAATTCTAAAACTGTTTATTTTGTATAAAGAACCGGAATCCGGAGATGAGCAATTTTATTATAATTTTTGCGATGAGATTCATTGAAAGAAAGACGAGATAAGTATCAAAGGTACCATTGGAAAATAATATTTTTATTATGCATATTGATCGATATCGATGATGCCAGCTCGATTGTATCTTGAACACAGAGAAAATATATGAAAATGTAGAACAAAAACAAGTGAAACGAAAGACAACGTACATACGTTGCGAACGAACAGATCTCCGAACGATGAATCACTTAAGCTGACGATAAATCAGCTTGAAAACTGAATTTGTAACGTCATATGAATAAAAGCTTGCGGCTTCTTACTTCGCTGTAGACGGGATCATCAACCATCCTCAGCGATCTTATATAGATAAAGTATCAACGGTATCAAAGGAAAGAGAGAATCTCATAAAATCTCTTGCATTGAAATAAGGACAGTAGTTTTACTATGTCACTAAAAAAACGATGATTTGCATTTGACAGTATTGAACGGGAAACAGAATTTCTTTTTGATTAGTTTTAGCCTGTTGAAACTGAACAATCGTGTTTATTATATTTCGTTATTCGTTGACAGACAATTATCAATATTATATACATTCTTTGCGAGGGAAGTAAGTAGATGGAACATAAATAACGTGAACTATTTGTGTCTCACGGTTTTTTACAAATATTTTTACTTGTGAAAGATATTCTCAGTTTAACACGTTCAGTGACAATGAATTTTTACTATTCCAAGTGATGTAAACTGTTTTCAATTTGTTGCTCCAGTTTAGTGGTATTTTAACTTCACATTATATAATCCTTAATTTACTAATTTAATAAAAAATAGGTCAAGGCTCAGACGTAACTTCTCGATATATACGTATCGATCTCGCAATCCACATATTAAAATATCTGTTATTTGAGCAATTTCCAAATGACTAGAATAACAATTCCAGATAAAAAATAACAACAACATAATTCCGACCTTAATAGATTCTCAGCAATATTTTTATTTTAACACTAAACCGACCAACCTCTAATAGAAACTGGTATGAACGTTGCCTTATATAAATGAGAATATTGAATTTATTTCGAGTCTTAATAATAAAATTTTATAATATATGCGTCATAATATAAGTTATATAATATATGACTTCAAGAATTAATCGATACAATGTAAGTCATACAATATATGGCTTGAGTAATAAAATTTATTCAATCGTTTATATTTGTCAAGCATTGTGTGCGAGTGAATTACAATTTTGGACAAAGCTGAAATATAGCCGGCGTGTAAATAAAACGGCCGAGTGACATACTGTCCCAGTTCAGAGTTAAGCTGGTCTTCAGCTTTCCATCTTGCAATTAACTCCTCAAAGATGGCAGTTAACACACCGTCTGGAAAGCCAGCGAAACCAGCGACAAAGCGCGCAAAGATAATCTCCGCTTGCAGTATGTCAAAACTCCGTCATCTCGATGCGAGGTAACACAAACGAGCCGGACAATGAATTTGAGCACCGTAAGGACGGCGGACAATAGCGTAGGTTCAAAGTCGCCGGAGCGACTTGAACCGGCGCCAAACGCCGCGCAAAGGAACAGGGTGAAGTGTTGAAAGAACGTCGCCGAGCGTCTCTTTGCATTCCTCAGCTTAAGTAGTGCGTGATCCTCCTACCCTTGAAATAATTTAACGTCTCTCTTCCTCCCCTTCGGCATTGTCTCGCCGGGATGTCTTATTCGCAAGCTCCGCGTGGAAGCTCATACTGGGAGGCGATTTTCCTAGACGATTCGCCTTTTCTTAGACACGAACTGAAATCAACAATGTCTGCGAGACACCATTTGTGGTAACACTTAAAAATTTTACGTTGAACTAGATCGGCTAGTTAGTTCTTGTCAAAGTTGGTATTGAAGGCATGATTTAAAAAAAAAAAGTTACAGCTACATGAACTCAAATAACTTTTATGGCAATGCTTTCTAACCTATGGTTTCAGTTATTTTGTTGCCTTTCTAAGAAGAGGAATATGTATGAATCAAAAATTCATATCGTGAAAGAGTAGATAACAATTTTAAGAATGCAACTGCAGAATTTTATCAAAATTGGTCCAGTATTCCTAACCCTTCATCGGCAAGACGTGTCGTTTAGTTCCAGGTTTCATTTCTCATGAATTTTTATCTTTACTGCTAAAAAGCTTAAACGTTTAGGAAAAATATCATCTGCACATTATATTCGAGACTGGAATAAGTATCTCAGAATTTTTTCAAATTTCTGAAAAGCCCACAACAAGAAGAGATATCAGGCTTGAGAGTTAAAGTTTACGGAGCACTAAACGTGATTTTACATTACTTTATAAAAATAATAAGAATATGTCGATCCAAAGATCTAGCAATTTTTTAAATAATATATACTCAAAGAGATAAATTTAATTAACATTTAATTATAAATATATTTTAATTCCCCATTGATGTATGTTCACAATCTCAATAGTCGTAAATTAATAACATTAGTGTTACTAATGAGAAAAATCCATAGCGATCAACGCCGGTAAAGGATTAATCCCCACAAATTGACCAGAGGCTGTACGCAAATCGAATTCGTCACGCATCGCGTTTCACGCCCACAATAAATTCATCTCAGTAAAAATCGTTAATTTGTCTATTGCGTCGGTTGTTCGCAATCGATCCTCTCCGAGATCGCGTCTGAACTTGCGAATCTCGTCACGTTAGGAGTCCCATTACCGGCAGGATCGTGGGGCATCGGTTGTCGATCGTTATGAGGGAATCGATCGAGGACTTAATCGAGGACGGACACGTAGCGAGCGTGATCGGTAACGGGCAGGAAGTTGACCGCGAGCTCTCGTTTAATTGACGAGCATCAGTCACGGTGGACAAATATATTTGTAAACAGGGTCCCGCGGTGAACGCGCGGGTCCCGTATCCCATAATTTATTCCCCTAACGTAGCCCATTATGCGGTACAAGATGTTATCTGCCTCACAGATCTGGTGGAGAGCAAACCCGGGAGAGAGATCTGAATGCGACGGAGGCCAGAAACTCGGAGGCGGTCGTTCGGCGGAGAAGAAAGATAGGGTGGCTGCGAAAGGGGGCTGGCGAGGGAAGGGCGGGGGCGAAACGACCGGAGAAAAGACAGAGAGATTCGTATCGGTAACCAGTAACACTGGTAACACAGGTAACTGTTAGTGACGTGACGATTTCGACAGTGGGACCTACCGGCCGGACGGACGGCCGTTCCATCATTGCATAAGGCCCCATCGTCACCAACCGGCCCCCGCGCCGAACGATATGTTTTCCCTTCTGTTCTTGCGCCGGGGAACACCGGCGTCGAACGATCCTTTTTGTTCGATCACGATCGATCGGATAAGCCCCAACCACGTCCGTCAATATCTTCTTTTATAGCTCGCGATTGACCCCTGTGTGGCCGGCCAAAATCTACTTGATCGGTGAACTGGTACTACCCTGAAAGTCCTGTTGCGATAAATCGACGATACAGGTACCAGAGTTGAACTAAACGACTGGAGTGCTTTATAGATGGTAGAGGGATTAGTTTACTAGGTAATGTGTAAAACAATCTTTTTTAAATTGCTAGTACTCCGAATTTCGAAGAAAAAAATGGATAGGTACTGATATTTGGTCCCCTCAGGGTTTCAAAATCCATTTGACCATTCTTCCACTACCCCCTTCTTCCACTCTCCCCCCTCTTCCACTTTGTCCATTGTCATCTAACGCCAATGTTCAGCATATTTCAAGCCTACTTTTCAGCGGGACCTACTATTTATTACGGTGGTTCCGAACCACCATGGTCAAAACGACGGAGTATAATTATCACATAGAAGAATATTTCCAGAGGTGACGGCGGTGGGATTTGAACTCACGACCACATTGTTTGTAGTCGCGCGCTCTATACACTGAGCCACTGCGTGCCATTACGAAGAAAAAAGTGATGTCACAATTTCTAACTCTTTTGTCTGTGCATATAATGAAAATTTAAAATATACCTTTTGTAGATCTAAGTAAATTAATTCATGCATAAAAAAGCTCTAAGCATTGAAAGATATGTAAGCATCTTTGAATTTTGATCTTACGATTGATCTAAATCGCAGCTTTCTCACAATTATGTATTGCTCACAGTGACATTAATCGATTTTAATGAAGCTTTGTGCATGTTTGTGCATAATTTACTTGGATCCACTAAAAGCATATTTTTAATTTTAATTGTAGATACAGATGAAAAAAGTTAAAATTCGTGACCCTTATTTTTTTTGTAAATTCGACCAGTAACATTTTTTAATTAATTTTTTTAATACATTACCCAAAAAACTAATCCTTTCAACATCTCAAAGAAACTTAAGTCGTTCGGTCCAATGTTAAGAAAGTTATTAAAGGGTGTCCACTTAATTTTGCCTCAGACTGTAGACCATGTAAGACTTCAAGGATATGAGACCACGGTAACGTTACTGTGTATCAGTACCATCACGGAGAAATGTCCATAAATCTTGAAACAGCATTCGATCTTTGTCACGTTCGCCAAGGGATCCAGGTGGTAATAGTTTGCGAAATCGGGGGGTCGCGATCCCCGCGGACCTTCTCTCAATCACAGCGACGCTGCAAATCGTTACTCGAGCGATCGATTCTCGAGAATCACCGCGAACTAAGCCCGAGATCGGCAGCAGGAACTCTACGTGATGGTATTGAGCGACGATTCTCGTTCGATTCTTGAATTACCGTCGTCGATTTCTAGTAAGCTCGATGATATTCCCAGCGCGAGATCTGCGTCACATTATGGTCGTATCAATCACCCCGTGGAAATACAACGATAACGAAGAGAAACCTATCGATCAGGATGATTGAACGAAAAGTACGAGGTTCTTTAATTTCTATTCGAGCTGCAATTTGATCTGTTTATTGCTATCGAATTAGAAATCATCCTTGGACAATGGAGTTCAAGAGACCACTCTAAGAAAATTTCTTTGAGAAGTAGGATCCATACAGATTATAAAAGAATCATTTCTGCCCATCAAATATAATTCATTTTTAGTTTAGTATTTGAGACGCTTTTATGATAGACTTTCTACGTAAATTAGTTGGTATTGTAACTCTTAATAAAATGATGATTTCAGTTAGAAACGCTTCGGTACATTTAATACTAGATTTACGAAGCACTATTATGCATTAATTTATGAAAAGAACGTGAATGTGTCTATACAAATTTCTAGCCATATTTTTATAATACACAACCAAAGAAATAAATTTGTTGTATAATTCCTCATTGATGAATCTTTACAATCTCAATAATCGTAAATTATAACTATTAGAACTCGCCGTTTTAACGAGTCCTGTAAACCTAGTTTGAACTATATAGAGAAAACACTCACGTGATTCTCCTTTTATTTCATTATATTTCTGTCAATGTTAATAATTCTCGTTGTGGCAGACATTATACATATAGGTATATAGGTAGTTCTTTATATGCTTCTGTTTTCTAATTTGCGTTCTGGAAATCGAACATAACACTAAACCTACCGAGTATTAAAAACAACTGCTGTGCATTGCTTTATGATTAGGGTTATCATTGCAATGAATGTCTAAATGACAAAAATTGGTCCAAAACGATAAATATGAAATCGTTTCCGTTTCACCATGTGTTTATTATTTTTGGTTGTTCAAGACCTGCAAAGTTTATTTAAAGTCAGCTTCTGAAAGTCTGCGAATGTTTCCAGTAAGTTTTATACAATTAAAATTGACGAAGATATCGCACCTTGTAAAATTTGATCTTGCGATTTTGAGATCGTTTGTAAGTGACGTATAGTGTATAATGGCAGTGTCAGAACAGAATGAACAGTATACCGAGAAAAAACAAATCAAAAGCATAAAGTAACAAGACAAACTAAAGGAAGACTGGCACAAAGCAAAGGAACAAACTAAAGGAATATATTTAGACTATATACAGGGAGTTCCAAAAATATGTTGTATTTCTTTGAAACGAGTAATTGCTAAGATCATTCGAAATAACTTTTTCCCTTGCGAAAATATTCTTCACGGCTTTATTAAGAAATTATTAACGAAAGACGCGGACGGCGACAGGTCTTGCAGATCGTAGCGTTGACATTGGCCAAGCTGGAATCTGTTCATTGTAGCCGCGCTCTGATTGGTCCGTGCTTTTCATTAATAATTCCTTAGCAACGCTGCGGAAAATATCTTCGCAAAGGGAAAAGTTACTTCAAATGACGTTAGGAATCACACCATTCAACGAAGTTCAACATTTTTGGGATAGCCTGTATACATTATAGGCATTACCTCAGGAAATCGTTTCGCCATGGGCATAGCGTTACAAATAAAGTAAAAACTATCATAATATTAAACCATTATGCGAACACATATACAGGGTGAGTCACCTAACATATACAGGGTGAGTCACCTAACGTTGCCACCTCAAATATTTTTGTTGTTTTTAAAGATACGTCAAATGTCTGAAGGACCAATTTGAATGGTTCAGTGGAGCTCACATGATAACAAAAATATTTTTGTTTTTATGTGATTTTGTTGACAGATATCAAGGTCACCTTCATTTTTTTAAATGGAACTACCCTTTCTTAAACAGCTACAATGATAGTCCCTTTCATTACGAATTCAGTGACTATAATTACTCAAGGTCATTCAAGGTCGCGGACAGATAAAATGTATAAAACTAAAATATGGAAGCAGAATACGTTTATCACCAGTGAGATTGTAGTAAACACGCTAAGGTCTTCCAATGCTATGAAAGACTCTAGCAGCACTAGCAGATTACACTACGATTTACTTACTACCAGTATGGGTTTAACTGCGTTTTGGAGAACTTTTTTTTCAAGTTTTTTTCATACAATCTTATAGATTTCGACGGGAAACACCGAAAATGAAAATCTTCATGCGCGGAATTCATTAGTTAAAAAGTTATACGCATATAAAGTTGAACACTTTTAAGCCTTTTTAACAGGTTACAGCGCCGCCATATTGATATATTTGCTAGGTAATACATACTAAACAAATCCATTAGATGGCAGCACAAACACGTACATAATACATAATATCACATTTACTATATCAAAGTGCGAAACATTATACCATGGTCGGACCGGCCTTCTCCGCTCCCACGACGACCTAACCCCAAACCATTTTGGACTGTACCTTCTTTTTGAAATCCTGTATGTGATTCTGTATATTTTAATTACTGGACACCGAGAACGACCGATTCCATGAGTATTGTTATAAATTTTTATTTCGCACCGATGAGTACGACATTTTTTAAATTTCCTCAACAATTCACAATCCCGAGCCCAAGTAATTGCTTCTTCTTCACTATTTGCCATGTCTCTGAAGTTAAAATTGCTAATACTTGATCTAGCCATTTCAAAATCAACAATAAACTTATAAATAATTAATTTGTGAAAAACACTTGAAATTGCTTATGTTCACAATACCATACTATCTAACACATGCGCTGAACACTCACGATCTATCCAGCGCATGCGCCGAACAGACCTACCTACCTCTACCACTCAACGAATATCCAATATGGCAACGCTCTAATCTGTCAAAAACGCTTAAAACTGCTCATCTTTACACGCGTATAACTTATAAACTAGTGAATTCCTAACAACCATACACACATTTTCGGAATGTTTTCATCGATATCTACAGTATCACATAAAAAAAAGTTCAAAAAAGTTAAGAGCACGGAGTTCTCCAAAACGCAGTCGGGCCCCAGTATGTTTCCAAACGCGATTCCGCTATGGCTTATTCAGTGATTGAAAGGTGTGACATAATAACGGTTTACTGTAAATGCAGTGGAGGCCTGATTGCTTTATGAAGAAAGATACCCTGAGCGGAACACTCCCTCTAGGCGGACTTTTATTAATATTTACAAATTGTTTAGAAGTGCTGGAAGTGTAGATGGAAAAAAGCATAAACGCTTTTAAATCATGTGACTAGTGAAGACAACGATATTAATATTTCAGCAGCTATAGTTGTCAATGAACATTTATAAAATACAGGTATTCTGCTTCCATATTTTCGTTTCATACGATTTTTTTCTGTCCGTGACCTCGAATGACCTTGAGTAATTATATTCACTGAATTCGTAATGAAAGGGACTATCATCGTAGGTGTTTAAAAAAAGGGTAGTTCCATTTAAAAAAAATGAAGGTGACCTTGGTATCACTAAAAAAATCACATAGAAAGAAAAATATTTTTGTATCATGTGAGCCTCACTGAACCATTCAACTTTCTCTTTCAGATATTTGACGTACCTTTAAAAACAACAACGATATTTGAGGTGACTCCCTGTATACGTACGTCATGGGCATTTTGAAAGACATCGAATTCGTATATAGTACTCACAATCTCAAAAATTTTAAATTTAGTGTTTCATGGTTAAATAGAGGAGTCGTCCTACACCCGAAAATATTTATTTTACATTAAAGTAATGTAACATTAAGAATTAATAATTAATTACATTAAAGTAATTTTACATTAAGAAATTGAATAAAAATTTATTTACGTTAGAGTCATGTAAAGTTTTACGTAAACAGGTATGTAAAATATGGAGTGCGAGTAACTGAAGCCTAAGAAGCAAACTAAAAGAACATATTTAAGGAACAAAGTAAAGGAGCAAACTATAGATACAAAGCAATTCTGAAGTAACTTCCCGCAGACAAGTGAATCAAAGAGGATGTTCGAGGAGAAATTGCAAAGGGGTACCCGCGAAACGGAACACGTTGCCACACGTTACTTCGGAGCCCACTACCGCTGCCAAACTTTCTACAGTCAGTGTGTAGGAACTACGAGCGATGTAAACGTCGTTCAGACGCGAGGATCGCTATTCGAATCCAATACCGCAGATGCAATCATATGTTGCCACCGATTACGGAGAGGTCGTTCACGCTCCCTTCCTCTTATGCATGTATGCGTATATATGCATCCCCTATACCTCACCCCACCTGTCCCCGATACACATGCACCGGGGTATCGATCGAAAATAAAAGGGCCGCTCCATGCGCGGCCGCTACATCGGACAATCACCATAACTCTGGGCCCACTTGAAAGGCATCTCGTTATCTTTAATCTCGAAACAATACAATACGTTGGTGGTGATGGAGGAAGACAGAGGAAGACAAACGTATGTATCGGTGGTACGAGAAAAACGTAAAAGGAAAAGATGAAGGATCGTTTGAGCGCGTTGGTCAAAATGAACTTGCTAGATGGACGAAATTATTTCCGCTTCACCCATGCAACTCAATAGAGTATTTTCAAAGAGACATACATCTATCTGATGAAAATTCAGTACAGAAATTTCGAATCACTTTAGTATTACAGAACATGTTTACGTTATGGAAAAAAAGTATTGTGTCATTTCATAAAGAACGCGAATATCATTTCTTGTTTTTGAAAGGTAACATTCAAATAAATATTTACAATTAGTCTTTTATATTATCATTCTATGGATTGTAGAAAATTAAGGGAAATATAAATAGAACATTGACACGTTGACTGCATCACAATTACCTCCTAAAAATCCTACAAAATTAAAGTAATGTAGTCATTCTAATGAAAACTGCAGAACTGAAGATTATCGTAATGATTGCCTCTGAACCTGTTTTTAGATCGTTACACGAGATGAATCCCTTTAAGTACTTTTGATTTCTATATTTTGTCCAGGTAGAAAACCTATTTTGACCGCAGTGGAACGTTAGTCGGGGAAGAAACGATCGCAAGTATCGAAAGATCGAACGAGAAAAGATACCATCATACGGATAAAGTAAAATCGCAGAAACAGGAAGAGGAAAGTGTCGATGGTAAGCGAAATGGACAGAGAAAGGGTAAACAGAGAGCACTTGACGGTTAAAAAGGGGGCCGAGGGGGACGAAAGGGAGACGGCGTAGATCGATCGTTGCGTCGGTTCGCATCCGTGCGCATGGGTGCACCATAGATCCAATGGGTCCGCGAATGGACCATCAGTCACCAGATAATCTTTACCTCCTCGGAATATTGACAATGACAAAGGGGCCCCGATACGCGCGCGCGACCGCCGAGCCAAGCCGCTCTCTGCTACCTGTTCCCATAAGACCCCATGCTCAACTCGAGTACACGCTTACCTTGTTCTGTGCCTCGTCAGTAAACTCCTCTTCTTTCAGTTAATTTCCCTATGCCACTTTTTCCGGTGGCCGACCCTCCCAAATACATTGGCCGTATCGATCATACGACTTTAGTTCACTCGACCGCTTCATTGATTCAAGTTACTATGCTGATTAATGTTCGAGGATGCTGCAAGTTTTACGTCTAAATAAGTTAATGTTAAGTAACTATGTAACAGCCAGTATGGAAATGTATAAATCAGTTTTCTCTTGAAAATTCAGTGTACAGGGTGTAAAGAAATGTTTGGTCTTGGCTGCCATAGGCGTATTCTACATCTTCGGATCGATGAAGATCTGTTAAAGAAAGTTGCCGCAAAATTGTCTTTGACCTTGAATTTCAAGCTCAACTTTTTTTAATTGCATTGTATTCTACGCGTCATGGTAATAGAAATTGTCAAAGGAACCATGTCAAAACTCAACTGTTCTCATAAAAAATAATAGCAAAGTCACATTATTAGTACTACTTATTTTCTTAAAAATTGTTTACATTTCTAATAAGGCAAGTATTTACTGTTGTTCTTTATGTGCTGTTTATCAGAAGTCTGACATTATCAATATTACCGTTTTGAAAAATGTTCATCTTCAATTTCTTCTTCTATGCCAAAGAACCGATCCATTTTTTCCTAATATTTCTTAATAGAAGATGATCATCTTTCAAGACTTAGAAGGTAATATTGATTACGATTAATCGTGTTAGACTTCTGATAAACATCATATAAACAACAACACTAAGTACTTGCTTTATTAGGAATGTAAACAATTTTTAAGAAAATAAGTACTACTAATAATGAGAATTTGCTGTTATTTTTTACGAGAACCATCGAGTTTTGACACATGGTTCCTTTGACACTTTTTATTTCCATGACGCGTAGAATACAATGCAATAAAAAAATAAGATGACCTTGAAATTCAAGGTGAAGGACAATTTTGCGGCAACTTTCTTTTACAGATCTTCATCAATCGGAAGATGTAGAATGCGCCTATGACAGCCAAGACCAAACCTTTCTTTACACTCTGTATATAGACTATCGTTCAAAATCGAACAATATATTCCAGTGTATCTGCAAATACCGTTACGGATTCAAAATTCCGTGAAAAATAGCAGACGATAAAATAACACAAAAGGGAAACTGGTTGTATAATATGAACGAATGCCGGCAACAGTTGCCTCCCCAAATCTAGATAGTCAACGGGAGCAACGATCACAGGAGCTTACGAGTTCCTGACGCAGCAACAACGGACGGAATGTTGAAGGCACGAGCGACCATTCGCGTTTCATCGCGACGTTCGTAAATCTGTTTTAGTGTCCCGAGGAACACCGGAGTCCTTGCCGGTCGGGGAACAGAGTTTCCTTCGAGGAACCAGAATTAGATATCGTCGTAGCCAGGTTTCCTCACCGTGGAATAACTCGCCGGATCACGCCTATAAACTGCACTTTTCCGGGAACTTTAAACACGGAAGCATACGCTCGTCAGGGACAAGCACTGTCCGGTAGCGAGCGTCTCTAACGTCTACCAACAATATAACAGCCGGTCTATCACGCCTACCAGATATCCACCCGTGTCTAGCCAGCCCGGCCCGTATCTTACCGGCAGATCGGCACGAAACACCTCCCAGCTACCAGTCGTTGGGTGGATGCACGATAACGGTTGTGCCTTACGACCGGCGAAGATTAATCGTACCAACGATGGACAGCTCCCGTTTTAGGATGCACGGGAACGCGGGGGTAGCGAGCCACGAGGATGCAAAAGAACTGAGGCCGATGCCGATTACCCTTGGCGCACCTTCATCTTTGATCCTCTAACAAACCGGGTAGCGTTTCCAATAATTATTATGGTAAATATGCAGTTCAAGGGAGCCACCTCCGATTTTAATGACCTTGATATATGTTGTCAAGGGCATACATTCTAAATTTCCTATACAGGGTGAGTTATATAACTTCCACACTTCAAATAACTTTTAAATTATGCATTTATTTAAAAATTGCCAAATACAAAAGTTGTCGAGTTTTAAGGGTGGGGCTGATCATGTATTCACTGTTTTTATAAATAGTGTAATTTTCGATATTTCGAGGTTAATATTTAAAGATAAGTCGATCGGAGGATGTAATCACTTTCGCCCGATTTAACGCCTCTAGATTATTTTTTGTGAGGTACATTAAAAGACAAAGTGTATAGTGGAGTACCAACAACGGCAGAAAACATGAAACTACAAATTCTACAAACGTGTAGTACGTGTAGTGCAGAATCAATTCAAAATGCTGTCGCCTTATCGATTCCTCGACTACAAAAGTATATTAAGCTTACATCCTCCGATTTACTCATCTTGAAATATCACGTTCACATGTTTTCTTTGAAATGTACTTCTAAAGATACTACGATACTACGATACTACGACTTTAACTAGGAAAGTGTATAAAACTAATTTGACTGTAGGTAAATCGCGAGATGATGAACGTCACATTTATGTGTGACGATGGTTGATTTCAAGATGACCACTGTTTTTTTTTTATATGATACTGTATGTTTTTATTGAAATAAGCGTGTAGCCTATCCCGACACGAAATCACTGACCTATAACACTTTCGTCATCCAAGGACATTTAGTGCCGTTCAAAATTTAGCTCAGCTAGACAGATTCGATGTCTCCCCGGAAACGAAGTAAGTTTCATTTTAAATTTATTACAACGAGCTATAGTTTCGAAAATAATTAAATTGGGGTTGAATTATTTCCCCATATTATTGAGCAATAATAACACATCATCAACACAGCACGTTCCGTAGGTACACTGGGTCATATATGTACTATTTTTGTTGCTGTTTTCGGCTTTCAAAAAATCTGAACAAATTTTAGGATACTTTTTCGAGTCTCTACTGTAACTCTACGACAGCGGAACCTGGGCCTACTTGACACAGAATATCAAAATCGACATTTAATTACTCATTTTCTGGCGATGAAATTAAATGGGCAGTTGTTATATTAGAAGAAAGCCTAACATGTCCACAAGAAATACCTTCAATAATGTTTCCAAGAATTGATAAATCAAGCAGTGAATAGTCATAAACATCATCAATTGTATCGTTGTAAGAACGGTCCGCTGTCCAAAGGTTAATATCTATTTGATGAAAGACTCGAGATGATCACACGTCGATGCAGCCAATATTAAATTCAGTGGAGCCTGCAACAGTTCCACCGTAGATCTTTCGATGTGCATGTGTCTTTTTGGAGATCATCAGAGAGGCTTGGTATCTACAACGTATCAGGTATACAAACGTAGGAGTTAGCGATAGAATCGATGCGGCGGGACAAGGGACACAAGGGAAGAGGTCATTCGAATCATTCCTTAGAGAATCCGCCCATAAGTTACCCATTGCTTGCCGTACGTTCACGCGAGCCAGTCAGATGTAACCCGTTGAATTTATCACCTCTTAGTGTCCGAGAGCCCGATTACTGCCATAAGTAATGTCTTCAGCAAGATGTTTCGCCGGCGGGTCTTCCGTGTGGTATGGGGTTTCACGAGGGCCCTGACCAGCAGGGGCCACCAATATCCCAAGGATACCTTTCATCACTCCGGAACGTTCGCCCGAATGTCCTTGACCTCGAAATTCTTCCTTCTTCCCTATTCCCTATTACTATTCCTCTTTCAATCGCTTTTAATTAATGATTCTCTTAGAACTCGATGGACAGTGAACTTAATTACAGCTTAGATGTGGCGTCTAACGCAAATCCGCTAGTTTGGGAACCTTTGGTGAACATAATCTTCAATAGAACAGTTCAAACAACTGGATATCGACAAATGATTTAATTAGCCTTGGAAAATTAACGAATTTGTGTTGTGTACAATGGTTGACGAAAATAAGACATTACCGTGTACCTTTTATGGTTTTAGTTATTTCTAATATATTTCTTTGGAGTCCACTTCGTTAAACATAATAAAATGATTATTATTATAATTATTTGTAACACGTCTCTTTTGAAATAGTTTCCTACGCAGCTGCATACTTTCTCCAAAGATCATAATACGACAAAAAGTACTCCTACATATTATATGTTGACTCGTTCAGCTATCATAATTATTATAATTATTTAAAACGACGACTTGCTAAGTAGAGTAATTATGGAAGTTGAGTAATGGTGTTTCAAACACGATCGACAAGAACAGCGATGATCACGCGTCTGTCCAATAAATAATTATTTATTGTTGTACGAATACAGTATTTTATTTCGAACCTGCCGAAATTCTTAACCAAAAGAAATCAACCACAATTTCATCCAGATTATTCCGTATTATCGAAGCTATTTATTGCATGGAAGAGAAACGGTAAGAAATCACTTACAAAAGTTACATAAATAAATTAAATAAAAATTTAAACACTGTGGGAACGTGTGATCAATTGTTTGAGTCACTGTAAGTAAGCGCAATGTCAATGTCGATGATTTCAACATGTCGGTGAATTAATATTTTTGGGGAAATCAATGTCGATGTAAACATTCTCGGTGCATTAATATTGTCGACGAAATCAATGTCATTTAAATGTTGGCGATTAAAACATTGACGGTAATTTGATACAAACCCATAAAATTCTGCATGAAGATCCATGGTCTATCAAGAAGCATTATCATACTCGTAGATTGAGAGTGGTTTACCGAAATCGAAGATGGTGTACGAGTAAGAAAACGGATTCCTCAGTTGGATCAAGGATTCACTTGTCGGTAGCTGCGGGACGCTTGATCAATAGCAATTAAAGGGAATTATACGTCGGAAGCGGAGCAACGATGTCCGAGGCGGATAAGAAGTGAAAACGACAAGATGGACAGGAGATTCAGCAGGCGCCTACACGAATGTGGCTTAACTAAATAGGTACAAAGGACGGCGAGTTATAAGGCCATCTTCTTGCGGATCCCTGTATAATCGTAATCGGTCTCTGGCATTATTCATTGCTCGCTGTGTGACACGGCGACAAAAACTGCCGCGTCTCCGGGAGATCGCTAATATTTATTGCTAATTACAACGACTGCTTTTCTTGCTTTTTGTGAAAGCAGACGCGGGCGGACAGCGCTGATTTGCATCTCCGCTTTTTTTGCAATGGAAGACTCGTCGGGCTCGATCAAACGAAACCGTCAATTTGATACCCCATTATCGACACGCGGCTAAATGATTCCCTTTGATCGGCGTGCAACGCCCAATCTATAAAAAAGGAATACCTATCGTGTATTTCTTAATTAGTATGTTGGCTGCCAGCTAATTAAAAGCGACGGAACGTGCTCGTGAACACCGTGACGATAAGCCGATTTCCTAGAGGTACTGCTTCGCGGACAATGTGCCCTTCCTGGGGTTAATGATTTAACCGTGATTAACATGAGAAAATGGACGGGTTCGTTCATGACGATCGCAAAATATCTGACCCCTTTTATCAAATTCTAATTAGATCAATTAATTCTTGTTAAGATACGTAGCGTTTGTGCGCGTTGTGTGTTTTCATTTGACTCCTGTGCAAAAGAGCTTAATTAAGATTTTAAGTCAGTGACTTTTCAATCATGAATACTCAAGAAGACGTAACGTGAGACGAATATTTTGATCCGACAAAAATCTAGCCACAATCAACTTAAATACGATATATTTTATACTAATGCGGATATTATGACAGAATAACGTGAATGACGGTCAACGCATGGGAAAGTGAACGTGGCCCAATGATAAGTCTGCCATGGATTTTAGACCTCTAAATACAATAAAGTAAACAATTATAGTGAAGTGGAAAAAGTAAACAATAAGAAAATCGAGTAATTCTAATATAGTAAATTAGTGTACAAAATGTCAAAATTTATACAATACTCTGTAATCTAATGATAAAAAGTAACACCTACAAGGAGTATCAGTATGGTCAATGATTCTATATAAAATTTGTATAGAAGGAGAAGAAGCTTTGTGTGCAAAACCACTTTTAAAATAATTATAATATACTTTGAACCACACAGTCGATTATTATTACTGGTCATGTCGTCGAAGAAGTTCACTGTAACAATGGCCAAGTATGGATAATTAGGTTACGCTTATGCAGACCAAATTAATGGCATCTATTAAAACTAGTGAACCAGCAAGATAAGATAGGCAATATAATTTCACATCCAATATCTCCATCGTTACATCGTACATTAAAGAGAAAATTAATAGAAACAAAGGGAAATTAATTTGTGCTCCACAAAAAGTTTACGACGATGTGCGGAGTAAAACCGAATTAGTATGCATTAAATTTCGATATTTATTGTTTACATGAAAAAATATAGACGTTTATGTTTTCAACTTTAATGAGAACCATTCGGAACAGCAATTATTTCGGTACTTTCTAATTGAATCCATGACGGAGCTATTATCACGTTAAACATTTTTCTAGTGATTCAGGATTTTAAAATGCTCTCTACAGAGTATTGTGCAACATGAAAAACTGGTGCTAATATACATTTTAAACAATAGAAGGAGTGTTAAAACGCATAGACAGTTTCAATGTTTTTCTTTTTTTTTGTTACGGACCATAGCTAGAGGCATACCAAATCAGAGTTAATTCGGCTTTTGCATACTTCCTTCGCAATTAATTTACAACTATGCATACTTAATCAATAATAAATTTCACTATATTCGAACAAAACAATTGATAATCATTCTTCAAAAACAAATAAAAATATTGGAACCAAAGTTTTGCTAACAACTTTTACCGAACTTTTCTAAACACATTTGTAAACAAGCCTAACAAAGACACCTGTCACGCCAAAATACCTCTATAATCTTTTACAGTGAGAAGTAATGAGCACAGTACGGGTGATCCACGGAATGTGATCAGTTTAGATTACTGTTTTAAAATATATCATTTTTTTATCAAGTACAGCACGGTTCCGAAAGAGAAAGAGAATCCGAGAGAGGGGGGGGGGGGGAGGGAGGGAGAGAGCTTCAAAACAATTATGGATAATGAACTTTTCGTCAACTCTCTTTTTTTCAGAAATTTTCAAGGTTATCATGAATTTCTTGCAAATGAGCTTATAACTTTTATTAGTTCATCCGATCTTATCCTGTTAGTTAAGATTAGTTAATAACACAGCAATCTAAACTGATCACCTTCCGTGGTTCACCCTCTACAATAAAATAGGGAACAACGACGCGAAGCGCAGGACATCTTGGACGAATTAACATGTAGTCAAACCGAAATGCGGGACGCGGCAGGCACAAACCGGTACGTTTTTTCACAAACCATGACGAGGAATCAACGACTAGGAGCATCCCCATCACAGCACCCTGCGAAAGAGTGCTCGTTAAGCGATGCACCCGCGAAAGTATGCGCACGACCTCGTCTTCATTCTTATTCATGCATGCGAGCGTAACAGAGCTACCAGTCGAGCAAACGTTCCATTCGTTACCGGTCTATGGAAAAAAGTCGACTAAAAACGAGCCGGCGCACGTAATATCGAATAAAACAAATCTCGCCCGCAGCGAAATAAATATGGATACTGCTAAGGGTACGTGTGTGGGAGTGTTGTAAGAGAGAGAGAGAGAGAGAGAGAGAGAGAGAGAGAGCAAGAAGGAAGAGGAAGACGAGGCTGAAGAAGATGAAGAAGAAGAGCGGAGTGGGGATGAGAGGCTCAAAAAAAAAGAAAAGAGATTAGGTCGTCGCGTTTCAACTTGGCGAAGTATAAATCATGACACGCGTAGGAACAAGGACCATGAATGAAGGTGAAGGCTGATGAGGCGAAGGATGCACGATCCTCGATGGGGATAGTCCGGGTCAGACGCGGCGAGTAAGACTTCTACGGCCGATGAAGAGCCGTAACCGAGGGGAAGAACCCGTTCGAAACCAGAGTTTATATACCGTGTATAGCTCTGGGCGAGGCTGCCGTGGCAGCGCCGCGATACCGTCGAACCTGAACAGGTTGAGGGACTTCCAGGAGTCCGCGATGCAGAACAAACGATTCCGTACCTCGTGCCTCGGAATACGACCGATTAGACCGCTGCGAGAAGCTCCGATAATTGCCGGCGTCTGTTTGCGCTCTCTGAAGCGTGGCGATTACTCGCAACCGCTTCAGCTCGAGCTTGAACTCGAGCTCGGCTCCGGGGTACCGCATGAAAATTCCACCCGGCCGTTACTTCTTATTTAAACAATGAATCATGCACGCGTCGACAACGCGGCTGGCCGTTCTTCTTTGGAAACGGACGTCCACCCGTGCAACACAATGTACCCGTGCTACATCGGAGGTACAGAGGAGTCAACCCGTTGGGGATACTGGCTCTTGATGTTCGCAGATATCTTCTTAGAACGTCTGCAAAACCCATTCACCAGCGCCACTATAAGTCAACCGTGATCTATGTTCAGCGATACTATTACCTTGCTCCTACACTGTGCGAAACGTCAACTGCATATTCTGTATAGGCTGAAAGTTCGATAGGGCATGGTGTGCCGTGGTTCTGTATGGAAAAATGGACGGAAAGTGTGGAGTAACTTTTTCCGTTCGTGGCTTAGTTTTAGAGGAAACCGTGGTTGCGAATTGTACAGTAAGGGGAAACGGTAAGTAATGCCCGGACAAGTCTGCTGGGTCTAGTAGACCTAGTAGGTCTAGCAACCTTGTTCGTACCGTTCTATAACTTGTAGCCCGTATATTTAGAAATTGAGTGTATCATATTTTTATTCGGCGGACAATGGTACCTACTTCCCTTGCTTATTAATTACTAACTTACATACATTAAGGTTTTGTAGATTATGTTCACCTTTTTGAAAATCTAATTCACACAGAACAAATTCGCCAAAACCAAGTTTTTCTACAAAATTTTCTCAAACTATCCAATATAATAATTATGACAACCTCATGCAATCATAATGAGTGAACCTCTACCGAATATCAATAAAAAAGTGGTAATTATAAGATCTAAAATTTTTGTTTTATAAAACTAGTATTAAGAAATTTTATACCAAATAGAGTAATTACTTCCATAAACAACAAATCAATAAAACAGCTTGACCTACAAATGGGCGATGTAAAGTATCTCCGAGTGCAAACAGATATTTGAAATCAACATTCTGTTTTCACTATAAGAAACATTCCAGTTAATCGACTCCAGAATCTAGAACATAGAAACAATTTTTCCTTCGCTTCAACTTCCACAAACCAAATTATGCAAATCGAGAAAAAGGAGTCCACACGAAGATCTGTAATCTAGTGCAGCGGCTTGGACGCTGCCATGCGCTTTATACGTAGCCATAGCCGACGGCGAGAAAGCATTTTTAGGACTTTCCCGAGGCCCGGTACGAGCTTGGCTATCGCGGGTTTTATCGGGTGTTATCGGGTAGCCAGATTCGTACGGGTCCAGTATTTATCTACTGGCAAAAGCGAACCCTTTCCCGCTGGTGAAACCGGATGCTTTTCTAGGGCTTTTCAGGACACGTTTTCCGTCTCTTTCTGGAGCCGTATATACAGGGTATATACTAAGACTTAAGATTTTCACCTAAAATATTTCTCTTGTTTTCAGTGGTACGAGTAAATGTGCGAGGAAGAAATAATTTCTCTTAAAGTGGCAATTATTGTGATAAAAAAGATTTTTTCTCGAGGTTTTAATTTCCAAACTTACAAGGTCACCGTTGTATTTTAACAATATAATTTGATATATTTTGATTTCTATAATGTTATGGCTAATGAAAAAATTAATTCAGAGCAATTATTCTTTTAAAAGCATAATGTATTCAAGTTAGATTCCATTGATGTAAACTTTAAAACATTGAAGGATAACTCTTCCGAAGGTCATTTGGAGGTCAACATCTTACACATATTTGATTTTGTTTTTTTTTCATTAGCTATAACATTATATCAATCAAAGTGCACCATCCTATTTAAAATTTCAACAATGACCTAAAAATTTCGGAAAATATGACCACGAGAACAAAATCTCTTCTGTCGTAATAATTTCCCTTTGAATCAAACATTTTCTTCCGTATATATTTTCCCGTATCGCTAGAATCAAAGCAGATATTCGAGATGAGAATCTCCGGTGAAGCGACCTTGTAATACATGTAAATAAAATTAGTCGCATCAATGTATAAGAGTGTGTGAGTAGAATGCACATTTAATACAATCATACTCACCTCACTCAACATGAAACGCATACCAACAGTCATCAATGTATCCGTACTATCAAACGGCACACTATCGCGTAAAGCGCGTTTATTAATCAAGCACACTGAAGGCTCGAGCGTTTTCTAATGAGTATGCATGGGAAAGCGGGGTTAGAATGTGTCCTGCGCATCCCTATTTATTTCGCGGTAGCCGCTCGGTAGTGATCGGGTCGGCTGAATGGTTTTGCAATTGAAGCGACGGGACGCGATCCTGATCGGTTGTCATCGAAAAGCAGGTTCCCTCAGGAAAAGAGGAGAGTGAAGCGCCGCAGGGCAGGCGAGGCCCGAGTTACACGTTCCACCGGTGGGGGCCCTGGGGTCCTATTACGGGCGCTACCTCGTCGTTGGCGATATTACCGCAAATTGCCACCCTCAAAAGAGGAACGGCCCCGGTTCTCCGATGCCGGGGAAGCGAAGGGAGAGTCGGTCGATTGCTCGGTGCATCGCCTACGTCTCGCAACGTCGGTTTTACAACTGGGCCCCGTCACTGTTTCTGCCCCATCCTCCCTCCCCCCCCCACTCGCCCCGATTGCCGTGCCCTCCTCTCGTTTTGCTTCCATCGCGTACACATTTTTCTTTCTCCCTCTCCCAGGGACCGGTGATCCTTGCTCCGCCGCGTTTCACCGCGTGCGTGCCTCTCTTTCTTTCTATGCGCCCCGGCGTGTAATACCGTAATCGGGCAATTTCGGAGCTTCCCGTCCGAATAAATCCATGGTTAATGCCTCCTCGCCGTTCCTCCGTCGCCTACCTCTCCGTCACTTCCCCCTCGCCCGAATCCCTTTCCATCGTTCATCGGCGTCTTCTCTCTACTCGTCTTCTTCTTTCGCGTCTCCGCCACATTTTACTCCTTAGCTTTCTCGCGCCCCCAGGGCGCTGGAAGTTCAGTACGCGGAGAGAAAGAAAAAGATGGCTGGAGCGAACGGTGGCTGAGTGGAGCTGGCCAAGAGAAAGAGTGAGAAAGGAGGGGGGGAGGGAGAGAACACACGCCTTCTATCCGAACACTCGAAGGCTCGCGTGCGGCTAAGTGGACCCCGAGAAAAGGAGCCCCGAAAGGAGAAGCAGAGGAAGAGGATGATGATGATGAAGAAGACGAGGACAAAGAAGAGGAGGACAGGAGGAACGGAGAGAGAAAGAGAGAGGGCGGCGGTAGAGGGGTACGCAACACCATCCTCTCTACCTTTTACCTTAGCCATCCTTTGCCTCACCCACCTGTCTGCCGGCAATCTTCTAGTAGCCTTGGGCTACCACTCCGCTGCTACCAGAGGGGCTACTCTTCGGCTACCAACGTCCGGTCCTGCTTTCCCTTGCGGTGCAGTAACCCTCCGGGATTGGTACAGACGTGTAATGCCCCGCGTTTTACTGGGTCTCGATACGTATTGTTTAAGAAATTGCTGAATTGCACTCGAAATTTTTTTTTGGTAGAAATCGTAAAACGCTGGCTGCAACCTAATGCGGAGTAATAGCTGCTCAACGCAGAATTTAGCATAAGCCAAATGGCTACGGCAGAGATGTAATAGAGTCAAATAGAGTAAAGGTATTGCTGAAATTATAGGTTTACTTTGCAGTCTTCTTTAATTGTTGAAACGGATATGCTAGCTGCAGAATTGAAATCAGGGGAGACGTGTTGTTTTGATGTTGAATTCGTGATCATAAAAGAAAGCATTTGACCAGAAAGACGACGAAAATATGGGACCAAGTTATGCACTGAATAAATGAATAATTGCATAATTGGGTAGTGATGTGATAAGTGCCCATGATTTTTAATTATTTCATTTAACATGAACTATTAGATACAATAACAAAGAGGGTACAAGAGAACAATTTGCAATCAAATTACCAATTACATTGCGCGTGTTACCGTGAAACTCTCTTAATGATATCACGGTAAACTCAGTACGAAAATTCACTAATCACACCGTGCAAAACAGCCTGGAAAGATCGTCCGGGTGAAAGACAGGTTCTGAGATATACCGCAGACCCATTTCGCTAACTCGGACGCAGCTGCATCGTCGAGAAACTATCGGCTTCGCCGATAAAAGGTCACATTAGGATTCAGCACATTCGGCAGCAAATACAGACGTCAATAAAAATAGAAGAATTACGACCACGCATTCCTATGGCTTCTAACCCATGACCTCGACTATTACCTGCCATTTCTGTCCGTCCAGCGGCTAGCGCCAACTTAAGTCATACGTATCGACCGGAGATGGTTCAAGATTTATGTCATACAATTTCGTGTCCGTGCAGGGGATAAGAGGAAACATAAAACAGGAATAAATCGTTCGAACAGCTTTTCCATGAACGGTGGCTCGCGTCATTGATCTTTCGCAGACCACGCGACGATCGTTCGAACAATACCGATCGTCGAAAGAACTGTTGAAAGGAATTCGAGCGATAAATCATTTAGCAACGACAAGGAATATTAATAAATACGCTACCGGATGGTTTATTCGTTTCGCTCTTCATTAATCTTGCCTGGTTGCAACCTGTACTATAAACAATTATTGGTTCAACGCTCACAAACCAACCGAGCATAACCGGCCCACGCGGTTTTCTCGATCGCGATTCGCTTTTTGACGCTCTCGCGCGATCCATCGGTAGCCATCTACTTGCACCGAGCAAGTGTAGGTTCAAATTATAATAAATACGTCACTGGATGGTTTATCCGCTTCGTTCTTCATCAATGTCGTTGGTTGCGACCTGTGCAATAAACATTCATCGGTGCAACGATCCCAACCGAGGGAAAGCTTACGCGATTTCCTCGACCGCGACTTGCTTTCTGACACTCTCGCGCGATCCATCGGTAGTCATCTTCTTGCAGCGGGCACGTGTATGTCTAAATTGTAATAAATACGACACTGGATGGTTTATTCGCTTCGGTATTTATCAATCTTGCCTGGTTAATACCTGTACAATAAACAATCATCGGTTCAACGATCCCAAGGCAACCGAGGAGAACCGGTCTACGCGATTTCCTCGATCCGCGGCTGACTTTCCGACGGTCTCGCGCGATCCATCGGTAGCCATCTTCTCGCACTGGGCACGTTTAGGTTCATATTTTAAAGGAATAGCATCACGGGCCATTACTCGAACTATCTTCCGCTTAAACGGTCCACCCGTCGCGTCAGTATCAACGCTCGCCTTGAGTAGGCTAAGATACGAAGGCTTTCAGGGCTTTCGTAAGAGGAGTCGTGGGCCAATCGCGAGCAAAGGTCCAGGGGCCGGGATTTACGGTCGTCCCGCTGCCATTTTATCAATCTCGATTAGCATACGCCGCACCAAACCATAACTTATACCGGCTACTCCGTTCCCGCCGAGCCTGCCTACGTCTATGATACGAGGCTTCTCAGCAAACTGTTGCTCTTGCCTGGTGGTTGCATCGACTGTACGTGATCTGCTACGCGATAAATTCCAGCCGGTGACTTTTCTTGTCACCCTTGCGGGCTATTATTCACGCATGACTGAACACCGACGAAAGTACCCATTGCAACCTCGTGTTACGTTCCCATTGACTTCTGCTATTAGTTTATGCGATCATTTTTAGCCACATTGTCAAAGTCGTGTGGAGGTGAGAAGATTGTGGGACACTTCAGAGATAATATTTGTTTGCGGATGTGACACTCCATTAATTCCTAATGTTGAAATAATTGTATGATACTTTTCAATGATATTATTTAACCCACTGTCGTAAACGCTAACTCCCGTTTGTTCGGGCCATAATAAACAAGAAGGTTGGTCACGCGTCGAGCCATTTAGCTGTTTAGCCGTGTGCTCGAACTTGCGCAAAATGTGTGCGTCTTATGGCATGTATATTTCGGCGCAACGAAAGGAATTGTGAAATAATAAACACGTTTGGGCACAACTAATACTTATAAGATGTCTGGGAAGTAATTATGATCAATTCATCGGTGAACAAAAATGATTTATAATTTGAAAGTGGATAATGTATCAGTAACAATTTGTAAATTAATAGTTAATTTAAATTAATAATGTTTTGAGAAAACTCGTAAAAAATTAGTAATCTTTGTATTAGTGTTGTTTACGTCTTTCACAAATGAAGTACCACGAGCGAGGCTCGCGTTGTTCACGTTTGATCCGAACGAAGTACCACGAGCCAGGCTCGTGTTGTTTACGTTTGGTCCGAACGAAGTACCACGAGTCAGGCTCGTCCTTATTGTTTTTGGCCGAAATTTCTTACCACGAGTCTCACTCGTTGCTGGAGGCCAAGAGGTTGAGAAAGTGTTACTATAGGATGACTGTTATGTGTTGTGTACTTGACCGATAGCGATTTCGGCGACAATGTTTACGTCGACACTACTTCTCCCATGTATGTTTACATCGACATTCTGTTCTCACCGGCATGTACATACACATATGCATTCTCTGTCAAAAAAAGAACAAGTGGCCATCTCAAGAATTAAAATTTGACGTTCTAGAGCCACACACTCCTACAGAATATTAACTCCAACATAACATTAATATTATACATATGTATAATATCCGAAGTATGAACTTTACTCAAGGATAACCTAAAAGCTAAGAAAGTACAAGACTTACTTGAATGTATTGAGGAAACTAAATTGATAAATCAGAAAATGTAATCTATTCTTAATGCGACATAAAACTCTAGTTAAAAAAATCTTCAAAATGGCCAAGGTGTGAGGGAAATATAAGAAGTATTGGATTTGAGTAAAAAAATGCACAAACGTATGGCTCACCATAGTATTAGTCAGTATGTATATGAAGAAATAAACAAAATTTGAGTTCGATTGGCACAGTAGTTTATGAGTTATCGTGGCAATCATTTCAATAAACATGATTTCAAGAAAAACACGTTTGAACCGACGAAAATAATTTCCGACACGATCGAATACACAAAATTTTCGTGTTCTCGCATACTTCTAGTATTCA
This sequence comes from Sphecodes monilicornis, assembly GCA_913789915.3. NCBI lineage: Eukaryota > Metazoa > Arthropoda > Insecta > Hymenoptera > Halictidae > Sphecodes > Sphecodes monilicornis. The sequence continues at coordinate 19,915,589 of OU565285.1, forward strand.
TTCAATTCGGTCTCCAGGTATTGCGTAATTAAATAACGATTTTAAATGGACCCGGGCTCCGTCATCGAAGAGTTAAATACTGAAGCTCTAAAATGGCGTATTTATATAGATACTAACGTAAAAATAAACCTCCCACTGGCTGCGTATCCAAATCAAAGAATTCCACATTAAAGAAGCAGAAAGTTCCAAGGAAAATTTGGATAATTTACCAGAGATCCGGAGAGTATCGTTCGTACGATGGTCGCAGACAATGATCGAGTCCGTCTGGTACACGCGTTACTCTTTGGCATGTATCTCGTAGCGGGATGGGAGACGGGCGAATCTCGCGTTCTACGGGAGTGCAATTAAGAGGCACCAATTACACGCCACGAAACGTCGGGCTGGGATTGAACGGGGGGGGGGACAGAAAGGACACGACAGGTCCTTGGGCGGCGTACCAAGGCAAGGGAGCGACAGGCAGCGATCTTCTTTCTCAACGGGGCGCCGGAACAGTCACATCTTCATCTCGAGCTGCGAGCGCGCGGCCCTAATTGGTCGGAATGCTCCCTTACTAATTAAGCATTCGACTAATTATTAATTACATCGACGCGAGGGCTCGAATTAATTCGCCGTGGCCGGCGGGGTGCCAGCGCCGCGGGGCACGCTTGCCGGGCATAAGTATCGCATTTAATGCGCGAGCGGAGACCGCGCGACAGCGCAGCGTGTTACTTCGTCGGCGAGAGGACGATGTACCTATCCCCTATCCCGCGAGTGTACCGGTAGGTACAGGAGGAAGAAAACTTATCGCCCCGTCGTCGTGCGCGCGCTCGATTTATCTACTTTGTCGGTCACTCGTCCCAGTGGCCTTTAAAAGGAAGGTTACGGCACCCTCGGGGCGCAGATGCGGCCGCAGGTGTCGGCCACGATTTGCGCCTTTGCTCCTTGTAATTAGTTAGGACGCACGGACACGCGCGTCCCCGGAGCCTTATTTATGATTACGAATCGATCGCGCTATATATCCGATGAAACTTTAATTAACCGGCCGACAAGCCACGAGCTAGGCGCCGCGCCGCCGCATCCAGCGATCCAGCCTCGTACCCCATCATCCGAGCTCTTATGACGTACCATCCAACCACGTCGTCATTTCATCCGATTTATTCGCGCGCCACGGGTTGCACGGGTAACTTAGAAGCCGCGCCATGCTTCCCGTGGATACCTGCTCGGTAATCATGAGTACGGAAGGCGTGACGCGACCTGTGATAGAACACGGGATTGGCTTGCGTAATTAGCGGAAAGCAAGCGCGGACGATAGCTTCTATTTGGTGTTTATGCCAGGTAATTGGCAGAGAAGATGTTTGCTCTTCGAGTGTGGCCTCGGTGATTGGTTTGTTGGTGATGGGTTTGGGGAAGGAGTGGTTTTGAAGGTTGTGGAACGTCGATTGTGACTTACACTGATTTTAACCTCTTCGTGTGGAACAATGATATACCATTGTTGGCTACACTTGCGAAAAGTGTCGACGATGATATGTATGCGTTGTGCAGAAACTTAGTCTAACTCTTCTATCCAGTCCCTGCATCGTTAATTATTTTATTCTAATAGGTATAATAATAAGGTTTTGCAATAAGAATATTGTCTTATGATTATACTGCGGATTTTATGGTAAAAATGGATAGGTAAAATATAAACCAGTAAAAAGATTAAAAGTATTTAACAGTGTCCTTATAGTATCATCAACTTATTAAAATTATTAAAGGAATAAATAAATTTTTTATTTGTTTCTGGTATCTCGCAATTAATACAATGTTTATTTTGTATAAAGATCCGCAGCCTACTTATGATAATATTAGATTGTGTGTCTTATCAAAAGGCATTTTACGATTTTCATCAATAAAGTATTTAATTTTCTTATCTGCAACTTCATCCAAGATGCGACTTAGTTAAAATTGTAGTGGTGAATCATATAGGGTTAAAGTGAATCGTTCGTACAATGTATGATTCAATTGTTAGAACCACCCACACAGATTAATGATTTTATATTCAACGAAATTTTATTTCAAACGAAAACTTTGTTTGAACTGAATTCCTTGTATTCCTTTATGAAGTATCGAAGTTTAGAAATTGCAGATACACGTTTAGCAACGCTATAGGTAATTTTATTCATCATGTGGACAATTAATATTATTTTTTCTTACCGAGCTTTTTAATAATTTGATGACCCTCTGTACAACTCAAATACGAGCGATCGTATGAACCAACCTGATATTATGGATAAGCAGACCTGCGTCAAAATAAATCATAAAGCAAGGAGTTGAATTTCTCCAACGTTCAACCCATAGATAGAACACAATATCTCTCCCAGTGGAACGATTCCTGCTCCCGTTCATAATTTCGTGCATTCTTCGTACTCGGCAGCGACAGTCCAAGACCGCGTAATATCGGCTTACAATATACTACTTTCCGTGGGCAGCGTAGCAAGGAGTCGCGGTTTTATGTCATCATTTAAAGAAATTAATGCTGAATTGAGAAACATTTTAACAGCTCACAATATAATAGTCAGTTTTATGGCTTTCATTGCTGAGTAGTTAATACGTTATTCTTTTACCCACGGTGTACCAAAAATTACAGATGAAGTTTCTACTGTACACAACCATATTTACACAACTGTGTAATACAATTATAAAACCGAAAAAGTAATGAATCTGGATACAAAAGTAAGTCGAAAACGTGATTTTATTCATCCCATCACAAGGAATTGGCTGATATGTCTGACCATGACCTGCAAATTCTACTTCTGATAATACACTCTAATATATCTGATAATACACTAATACACGAGAACCTGACGAATTTCACAACCTCCTATGTTTAACTCCGATACGTTACTCAGAATGAAAATTCACCCATTTACTTTTTTTACATACTGTAACATGATTGGTCATTTTCTGTCGATGTTGTGAGATGTAGAGAAGAGGGTAAAAACACAAAATACCAAGGTTTAGACCAATATACAATATTGATATTTTTAAGAATGATTGTACATCACATATTATACCGACTAAAACACTCCTCCTTAGCGAACCGTGTTGCTTAGCATTGTCCTTTTGTTTAACAAGCATTTCACAAGTTGAACGTACTAGAAAGTTTTTACGAGTGCTTGTAAAAGTGGAATTTACTGTGGTTTATTTTGTAATATTCGGATTAACAAAAATGGTAAGTTATACTAAAATAATCGTACTATTAGTATATCAACGGATATTTGAAGCGTTCGTATCTTAATTATTACATTGCGGATTTTAGAAAATATTCTAAGAATTTTAAAATATTATTGTACTATTTTTGACTTACTAAGATTATTAAAAATACAAATAAATGTATATGTAGCTCTAGTATTTTGCAATGAATACAGACAATTTTTATTTTGCATAAGAATCCGCAGTCTATTAAGTATGATGTATACTTTAAAAAACTGAAATCATGTATTGGTAGCAATATAAGACACCGCTAATATCGAACCAGAGGCTTCAGATGCACAACCAGAATCGAATGGTGCAATACGCATACTATGCGATATTAAATTTTTTGAATATTGCAATGGCATGTTGTGGATACAGTGCTTATCAAGTCACTTATGGGTCCACTGCGATTAGAAAACAGTATTTATGTATGTGAATATTGCAAACTAAAATAAATTTTCCTTCTAAGCGTAGTTGTCTTAGAATTTTTGAAGTTTTATTATGATTATACATTACTGCTGATGCTTTAATATATAACTCTATTTCTCCGAAAAGTAACACCGTCTCGTATTACTGCCCAATCTTCTACTAGGCCGATTCAAAATATATCATCTATTTAAAAAAAAAAAAACAACGGTGACCTTAAAATTTTGGAAAATGTAACCTCGAGAAAAATTTTTTTCTATTATAATAATTGCCACTTTAAGTCAAATATATTTTTTCTCACTCTTAAAAATCGTAGGTGACATTTGTCATTTTTAGAAAAATATGTACACCATTCACTTTTAATAGTTAGTAGGTTTAGTGTTACAAATATGGGTATCTCACATTCTTACCCTCTCTATTTCTTTAAAATGTGACGTTATAAACAAAACATAATTTGTTGGTTTATAGTGTAAAGTAAAAATGAGTGAAATATTATATTGGGATCTTTTATGCAACTGTTTTGAAGAAACGTATAAGGGTTAAACGAAAGATAGAAGACAATATCGTTCCCGGTGGAACGATTCTTGCTCCCGTTCATAATTCCGTTCATTCTTCGTACTCGGCAGCGACAGTTCAAGACCGCGTAATATCGGCTTACAAAATACTACTTTCCGCGGGCGTGCAGCGTTGCAAGGAGTCACGGTGACATTTTTATCGCGGCTGGACAAGGCTAAATCGCGGGTTGCCGCGTCGCAGCCCGCGAGTGGTGGGTACGTACAGCATCTCGTGACCGTATACACCTTATTTCGATTTATCTACTTTGTCGTGTGCTCGGTCTTGCGTCGGTTGGTCCGCAGCCATGAAAAACGCGGCTCTAAAGTATCGCCCGGGCGCGTAGGTGCAGGTGGCGCGTCTTGCACACGGTGTTTTGCGAGCGCTCCTCGTGAGTGCTCCCGCAGCCCCGGACCCGGCCTCGCAATTTATTTCAGTGATCGCACGAACACACCGAACCGCCCTTACGTATTATTTATGGTTATGGATCGGTGCCGTTTATAAGTTCAGTGGTACTTTGACCGACTACAAGTACCGGTTGTCTCGCAGTGAGTATATCATTAGCAGTTTTATTATTAGTAATCTCTGGCCGGAGCGGGCGAACAACGACCGTGAGCGCTAATAAATTCCGTGCCGTGTTACCGCACGAGATGTTATTAATTCCATCGAATTTCATTTCGTGTACCCGGCATTGTGCGGCAAGCCGCGCCGAGAATCCGCCATCGAACCAATCACTTTCACGGTTGTTGAATTATTAAACCGGCAACGCGTCCGGGGCCGATGAAGGATCACAATCCACCCACGCGGCCGGAAGGGTCGATCGTGATACAGCAAAATGAATTAACCTCCGCCAATTGTTTATGCCTCCACGCACTCTATCCCCTATCCTACCATCCGGTGCCAATCGGAAGTTCCTGGGTCTTCGAGGATCTTGCGGGTACGTTCTAACCGGGCGCGAGTCCTCCTACGCTCAAGAACTACTCCGCCCGGGACGGGTCAATCGTGATAGCGTTCCGCATTAACCTCCCGGCAATTAATTACTCCCCTTCAATCCCCGATAGCGTTCGTTTATTTTTCCCGCTACCCAAACCACCATCGCGGGGGAACAGCCTGAAAAAGGGCGAGCACGAGACCGCGAGGGAGTGAAGAAGAAGAGACAGGGGATGAGAGGGAAGAGAGGAAGAACGAGAACACGAAACGTGGGGAGCAAAGCCGGCCAGAGAGGATGAACGAGAACAGAGAGGATGTGCGTGCATGCCGCTCACGTAGCGTGCCAGCCAGTCTGGCAACCTCGGCGGACTCTGTTCCTCTTTCGCTGGTAAAAGTGAGCTCTCCTTTTGCTCTCTCTCTTTCTCCTTCTTCCTCTGTCTCTGTCCCCCCTCAGATACAGCCGGAGAGACACGCCACAGGAGGGTGGGTATCTTCCTCTTTATCAAACTGCAGCCTCTTGCCTGGAGCACTCCCACCCACGGCCCCACCTGTGGTACCACGGGCACCGCAACAGGTGAGAGACTACTGAGTGTGCTCCGTGCCCTTAAACCCGTATCGCGGGTCGGACTTATTTTTTGTTTGCTTTCCTTTTCGGCCAATAGCACCGCGAATCTACACGGGAGTCTGATCCAAGGACTCGTTTATCGAGAACGGCTCCCCCCGCCCCCCGCCCTCTATCACTCTCTCTCTTTCTCTCTCTGATTAATCCCGGTCACGGTCGATTCGTTCGTTCGGTGCAACATTCTTGCAACCCGCAGAGCTCTAATTTTCAATTGTTGAGATTACACGAATTTCATTTTGTCAAGGTTCGCGATAGCCATCTGACTTCTATACTATTGTTAAGAGAATATTTTATTCTTAACCCCTTGTACTGATATGTGTGTACTGTGATGAAGATTTCGAGCAGAATCTACTAAATATGTGTGTCATTAATTCCCTTGAAACCTAAATCAAATTCTATTTTATTGTTGTCGATATAGCCATTGCAGAATACATGAGGCATTCAATAAATATAAACTTCCTACTTCTACCAAGAAATTATCAACGAAAAAGATGTTTTAATCACTGCAATCGTCAAATAAATCGTAGTACAAAGGGATAAGGGGTATTCCGATTTTTCATTTTCAAATGATCGATTTTGTTTTGCATTTTCATTCATTCTCGCAAGGCGGACCATAATTGCTACTACATTGAAAATGTTTGGGACCATTCACTACTGCATTTATCAGTTTTTGAAACATATATTTGAAAGTACTTCTTGTAGACCCGTTAATCTTATTATTATTCTTAATGCAGCGTTAGTTCATATAAATAATTCACAAGAAACTGAGTAATTGATTGACAATTTTAATAGCGTCATATGGATATAGACAACGCTAATTAGAAATACGAATATAATTGGACGTTTTGTATTTAGCAACAAAAATGCTTTATCGGCTAAAGCAGGCCTGGCCAACCCAAATGGTATCACAGGCCACTTTGATGGCGCGTAACGTTACAGAGGGCCGCACTTTTAAAATTTGTAGCAATAATCATGGAATCGGGCGTTTTCGATCGCCAGTAATTAAAATATACAGAATCACATACAGGATTTCAAGAAGAAGGTACAGTAGTACAGTCCAAGATGGTTTGGTGTTAGGTCGTCGTGGGAGCGGAGAAGGCCGGCCCGACCATGGTATAATGTTTCACATTTTGATTTAGTAAATGTGTTATTATGTATTACATACGTTTGTGCTGCCATCTAACGGATCTGTTCGGACGTATTTAGCCCATTTTATGTGTATCACCTAGCAAATATATCAATATGGCGGCGCTTTAACCTATCAAAAAGGCTTAAAAGTGTTCAACTTTATACGCGTATAACTTTTTAACCAACGAATTCCACACAATAAGACTTTCATTTTCAGTGTTTTCTCGTCGAAATCTATAAGATTGTATAAAAAAAACTTGAAAAAAAGGAGTTCCCAAAACGCAGTTAAACCTAATTAACTCTCGAGTGTTAATTAATGAGATATTTGTTTATCCTTTCTTTCACTTAATTTTTGTAAATCTATATTTATGTTTAACGTTGCACATCTTAGCTGATTTTCTAAATTGACATCAGTTAATGAAACACGTGATGAACTCTTTGTAAATTTCATCTTCGAAAAAAATGTTTCACAAACATATGTGGATCCAAAAGCACTTACAACTCGTTGTGCAAAATATCTTAAGTTAGAATATCTCTCGGGTGTAATATAAGTATTGTAAAAATTAATTTTTGCGCATTATAACAATGATACATGCAAATTTTCATTTACTTGATATTTTTTGTATACATACAACGAGAAACAAAAGTTTCAATAGAAATATAAACCTAAATCTACCACCGCCGGTCAAATGACCGCTTTTAGATATTTTATTTTGTAATTATTGAAGTTATAAAGATGCTTTCGCTGGAAATTCTTATGCATATTTTTTATTTAAGTATGCATATTACTAAAAATGACACAAGATCTAAATTAATTCAATCGTACTATTTTTATAAAGGGGCACGTACAAGTTCACTTTTAATGGTCGGTAGGTTTAGTGTTAAAGGAACAGAATGAGTCAAATGTAAAAGTTATATTTGATATTGAATTTTTGGTATCTTATTTTTAAGTAAGACACTTTGTTAGTCTTTTCTGTCGGTGTGGACCGATAGAGAATGGTTATAAGTTAATGGTAGCAGCGTCCACTTCCCGTTCAAGATGTATGTTCGTAGAGTCGCGTCGGCGAACGAATCAGGAAGGTTAATCGTCTGATTGAGTGCTGTTTATTCATAAGGAATCGACTAATTAGTTTCCGGCTCGTTATTTATGTTAATTGGTTCATTAAATTATGTTTATTGGCCTGCCTCGATAAACCGAAAGTAAGTTGTCAGGTATTATTGGCTCGGCATGGAGTAATAAGCCTAATAACCAAGGATCTGTGTCCTATCGAGCTAACGGTCGTCTTTAGATCTAATTTGAATTTGGAAATCTGAAAATGAGCCTGATAAGCGGTGGAGTCGCCGCTTATCGGGAGAAGCCGCCCCCGACGACGTTAATGACTATTCGAGTTCTCTCTGTTCTGATATATGATACGATTAAAAGTTCGTTATGGAACGATAATGTCGGAATTTGTGATTTGAAAAATAGGACATACTATTATTAATATTTTATCTATTTGTAATTACTAGATAGTGGATTTTATGCATTTATGACAAAAACGTAATGGTCCAATGCAAAGCAGTGAAAATATTTGAAGAATTTAAAAATACTATTATATTATTTCTACTTATTACAATTAGTAGAAACAGAAATAAATGTCTGTGCTAACTCCTGCATCTTGCAATTAATGCGGACAATTTTTATTTTGCATAAACATCCACAGTCTAGTAGTTACTGAATACTCTTTCAAAAATAATATAATTAAAGATAGATGCGAGTTTCCTAATGAAATTTTTGAGAAATGATAGCACTTTCAGCTTAAATCAATACGCTATCTCGAGTGAGATCATGTAACAATTTCTCTTATATTTGACACGTAAATAAAATGTCTGAGCATCTCTTGGATCAGGGCACAGTCGTGAATAGACTACGGACCTTTATGCAAAATAAAAACTTGCTGCATTAATTATATGACACAGTAATTCAATAAAACTATATTTCTTCGCTTAATGGCTTTAATAAATTTAAAACAACGTAACAGTATTTTCAAATTCATACTCACATTGTTTGCCATAAATGCATAAAATCCGCAGTTTAGTCATCAAAAATTCTATTAATAGGCTTCCGACAGATATAGTTAAATTGTGATCTGACGTTGTTAAAAAATTGATAAGATGCTATAAGTTTCCATTAAACATATACTTGATCATAACATACATAGTTTCCTCCTCAACTTATCTACTTTTAATTTTCATTAACACTAAACCTATCGAGCACTTAAAGTAGGAAGTCTTTATTGCCTTATAAAATTAAAACGCTTCCATTTATTTAGAGTTTGAGTGATTTTTATCGTAGTATACATATACTTGAATGAAAAAATGTATGTAATCATTTCCAATGGAAGGATCTTTATAATTTCAAGATTTGTAAAATAAAATATTTCAGACCGGTCATTTGATCGAAGCTCATAGGTTTTGTGTTAAATTATTATCGAAAATAAATACAAAATAATACATATATTGCTGTCGTTATTTATAATATTATGTGTCTCTAATGTGCGCAATGTTATTGTAGAATATTACGTTTATGATGTTTTTGTAGAAAAACGTGTGGTTTGTCCTCAACGTTCATAGAACTTCTACAATACAGATTTAACAAATAACAATGGTTGCGTTTTTTTAAGAATACAAGAAAAATGCTGCGTCTGTATAATACTAAAAATCCAAATTATCAATAAATTTTTTACAATTTCCTCGAAAGTGCAACATATGTTATAATTTTCTAATTTACGCTCACGATCGAAATCACCTTTCTTCTAGGTTGCATCGATGCACTACGAGTCAGACGTAATTATAGTAAGTAAGGTTTTATGCTGCATTACGGCGCGGCGCGTTAAGTTCTGGCAAGTATGGTGGGATCCACCGTGACGACATAACTCCTACGTAGCGATTTCAATTTCCGAAATAGATTAAGCTCGGACGCAACAGGTGAGCTCGCAGAGGGATCGCGATTTCGAGATCCTCCGGCCCCGGTATCACGCGAAACGATATCCTCGGCGAAATACCACATGGAGAGCGTGGCCGCGATGCTGCGCAGAACATTCTGATAATCTGCGCGTACGTGCCGCGCGTTGGAAATGAAATTGCTCCGCGGTGCGTGGGTTCGATCTGATGTACGGGCCAGCGGGCTCCCCGTTATCGTCTCTTATTAGTTAGAAATTCCACCGAGCGCCGGTATTTTATGTTTAATTGCGCGTACTCGCGGCGCTCCTAATCTAAATTACCACGTTCCGGTATCTGCCGGCTAATTTGCTTGGCATCGTGACTTTCGATACACAGTTATCGCGATCATAAGGCTATTTTATGGCAGCCGCCATTTTTGTTTGCTCCACCCTATCTACCAAGTTCGACGTTAATGCCGTCAACAATGTATCGCAAGTTGCACGGTGTGGCGAGCGAAGAAGTCTAATTACAACATTTTTATTCATTCCGTTTAATGGATCGATGAAACGAAACGAAACTTCTTAGAACCCTCTCTTGTTATTACAATGTAGGATTTTGCATTTTCTAGGCTCTCTGTCGGAACGAATTTTGATAATGATGATATATTTATTGACAATTCATTCAATTAGCCAGATATAATTACAGAAAAATGAATGAGTGTGTGTGTGCGAGAATTCTAATAGCTAGAAAAGTGTAAACCAAGTCCATTTCATAGCCATGAGGCCGAAATAAACAAATAATAATAATAGTTACAGAAAATGGTATTGAAGACATAACACTTCTCAATCCCTGTTTGCCAAGTTTGAAGACTAATTGTACTAAACAATTTTGCTTAAATTATATTATTTTGAGAGTGAATGTAAGAAAATGGGCACTCCTTCACTGCAATATATTTCGAATCTGTACATGAAATTTATGAATTTCTTTGTCTTCATCATACTTGAAATATAACATTAATGATTTTTTTAAAAATTATTTCCATCTGAATTTGTTCCATTATGGCATAACTTACGATAGAAAACGGATTATATTTCGTAATAACGCTGTTTAAATCGAATTATACGTCACCCATTCGCGCCGCCATTGTTCTCATTATCGCACATAATCGATTACGATCACGTACGTTTGTCCTATTTTTTCATTCACGGTCTCAATAATTGCGTACACAAGAAAGTCATTACTACTGTCATAAATTGCATTACCAGTCCCACTATAAAAAAATGTAGCGAATTATCAAAGCATCTAAATGCTTCCAGTCACTTGCAAACTCGCCAGAAATAAATCACGTATAGATCGTTTATCAATTCTTGCCTTATCCTCCTAAAAATCATGCGAATGAAAAAAATGCAACACCCACCGACTACCGAGTAAAAAACCGCAAATACTCGACGCAAATCAAGGAAACGAACGTATCAAGGCTATCTGGTTACGGTGTATGCAGTATCTGGCACCCACGCTCCACTAATCATACGAAACTAGTAAAGTCTAGAATGCGATACGTGCAATGAACGAAAACCTATTGACATATTATCGAATTCTTTCGTGATGAATAATGCGTCCGGTTCGGTGAAATAAAGTCTCGCTATTGATTGCAAGTGTTCCATATTGTACGAATTTATATCATCTACTAGGGGAAAGTAACTAAGTACCTGCTTATTTTTCTTATGGGTTAATCCATCACTGAACATCACATCAACAGCTTGGTCATTAACAATGACTATATCAGCTATTAATATATGAAGATTGTTGCTTCATGTAGACTTTAGAACTTGGAGGTAAACCATCTTCAAATTCATTCTTTTCACTTTTTCTTTTCATAATTAAAACTGGAGGCAAAAAGTGTCCCTCCACGTTGTTTCATGCAATGACCGTTACTGATTCGCCCTTTTCTTTTGGTGTTATGACATGGACATCTTTACTGCATTTTGCTCTAATTACACTGTCTGGTTTGCTTATTAACTGGACCCCAATCTCATCCATGTTAAAAATATCCTGTGGCATGTTTTTTAGACCATTTTTTGTTATCTCATTCTCAATAACATCGTAAAACAAAGCCGTACTCCCTCTATTCAGTCCTTGTCCTCTTGCTAGAGATAGGCCTTCACCTTTACGAACAGTTAGATACGTATTTCATTCTAAAAATGATCTGAGCCAATCATACCCAACCAGTTTTTTTTCTTTACGAAATGTGTGTCGTATGTTTAACTTTTCAGCAAACTGAAAAGGAATGGATCTTACGAGTGTTCTATTGGGTGGAAAGCTAAACACTGCGAGACGTTTAATATGGGCTACTAGTTGTTTTTCCCCTTCAAAACCAAAAATTGGTGGTTGTCCTAATCCTCGAGTCCTAATGATCGAGATCTTCTTAACGCGGCGTTAGTTAGGTGGGGTTTCACAGCCCCAGAGATTTTAGATTTATTGTAACATTGTAACAACGCGTGACAGCGAGTCGAGCGTGAGTGTACCTTCCCCTTCCGTAATCTACTACTCGACGTCAGTGACGACAGGTTGTTCCGCGCAAGCACATTTAGTGTGCATACGTGTAAAGTGTGTTGGAGTTGGTTGGAGTCCCGACGGTGCAATTACAGAAAATGAAAACTCGGAATCTGAAGACTAAATGTTTATTATCGTATTAACTACTTATAATGTATATGTCCCATCTGTAAACCAATACCAAAGTGCCTAACAAATATTGATTCATATAGTTCGCTCGTTGTTAAAGTTAGGAGGAGTCTATTTTCGTTGAAAAATAAAGATGTTTCATTAGTTGAGTATTTTTGAATAATAAAAATTTAATTTCGTGGATCTGCGTTTTTACTCTGAAAAATTACAAGCTTCTTAAGCAAGACCTAATCTTATATTCATGAAAAAGGTATTTATTTCTATAATAAAATATATTATTTCGGTGGGTCTGTGAGACCCCACCTTACCACTATCGATACATTTTCCCACCTTACCAACGCCGGGTTAAGAGAATCATTTTTGATATCTCATACTCTTTGGATACAGCATTTGGTCCCATTTCATTGTTTTTCAACTTCGAAACAGCTTCTCGTAGTTGTGCTTCAGTCAATCTGGGCATGTCCTGAGAAAAGTTAAAACTATCTATTAAGCACACGTTTTTGAAACATCTCCTTTTCAATTACCTAATTATAAGCCATAAATATGAATTAAGTAATATAAATTAATCACTATCAAGTAATTAATACTAATCAATTAAAGTGTGTGATGTTAACAAATAATGTGTCAAACAACAAGTTTCAGTTTTAATTTATCGCTTTGTAATTAATTGAAGAAGGGATGCTCTGGACAAAAACGACTGCCTAGTATACTTACATAAATTACTGATGCGTCTATCTCTACGTTGAGGGAGAGACGCACCTATACAAAAACAAGAATACAAAAAATCGTAAAGGAGAAACCATTGTCACTATTTAAGTCGGTACTGATAGTTCAAACCATACAATAAGAACGTAATAACATTTGTACTTACCACTTACAAAAATATTTTGTCAATAGTTCGGAGAGCACTATAAGCAGTGATGCCAGATCGGTTAAATCGAGGGGAATACGGTTTACCACCTCTCTGATGACCAGAGTAATATGTGAAACGTTGCGCGACATGTCACGTGACCAGTCTACGGTCTTAGTGGGGGACGTTGGAGTGTGCTCAGGTAGTGCAATGGGATAGTGGAAGAGGAAAAGGAGGAGAGGAAAATCCACTCAGTTTTCGGTGTTTCTGGCATCACTGACTATAAGAAGTTTTTATACTTCTGTTACACGTAAATGATGTGATACACGTGTTCTTCGAAACGAGGTTATTTGCATAGGTTAAAAAGATGTAAATGACACGCGAAAAACAGTTGATAATCATCTAGTATTGCCACAATAAGAACTGGTGCATCTCGCCCAATAGTGTGCATATATCCGGAAATTACCCTAAATATCATCTCATATGTCTGTATGAATGTGTTTTATTTTTAAATCGGGCATCAACTTTCGCAATCAACCAATAGAACCAATGAAAAAGTTCTATAATTCTTTCGATCCCTAGATTTTCCAGATGAGAAGCCTAATCTAGGCAGAATAAAGGCAGTGGGTCGGTGCGTGGTCCCAGTGGAAGTCGGCGCGGTGCTTAATGTCAAATAAGAGCAATTCCGTGGCGGCTTTCGCGAAATGTTCTTGTTGCGTGAACGAGCGAGTGCGTGCGTGCGTGGTTCGTTGCGTGCGAGCGTGCGTGAGCGAAATACCGAAAACTTCGAACTCTCTGCTCCACCTTCTCCTCATCTTCTTTCTCCTGTTCGCGATCCGGCCGCCTGGTCCGTTTCGCCAATTTCTCTCTCTCACTCTTTCTCTCTCTCTCTCCCTCTCTCTCTCTCTTTCACTTCTTCTTCTTCCTCTTCTTCCTTGTACGCTCCGCGCACCCTCTCGCCGGAAGCTAAAGAAGCTCCGGTCCCGCAGCGATTAACCTTTTCAGGGATGAATTATTTCGCTCGTCAGGTCGCCGGGCTGCTTCGTAAAAATTCAAGCGGCCGATTCGTCGAATCAGTCACCTGCTGTTTACGTAGCCCGAAGTGACGCGAACGAGAGTTATCGTGTCCCCCGGATCGATTGATCGACGCCAATCCTCCCACCGATCGCCTCCTGGCATCCATGCATCGATCTCCGTAAATAATTTTCATGATTCAATTATCTTAAGGTCTTAACATTTTCGTTTAACCCCCCTGCGGCTCCCAAAAATAATTTAAATAATTTTAAATGGGACCGAAAATGCGTGCAACAATCGAGGTTGTGCGACGAAAGAAGTAACGAATCGCGCGACCTCTTTTTCCACTTTCCCACCTCCTATTTCCCCACTTCCTCGGCTGCTCGGGATACTATTCGGTGTACAAATTAATTCTCGGCGTTTCCGCAGAAATAAAAAGTCCTGAAGTAAAAAAGAAGGAACACGTTGGTCAGCAAAGGATTAAGAAAGAAATTTGTACTGGTCCGTGAAATTCGTCGTGACACAAAATGCAGATGCTGTGTTTAAGATAAATCTTAAGATGTTTACGTCCTAAATGAGAACACATCGCTCGGCCCTTTAGTCCCCGGCAACGCGAAGCGCAACGCCCCAAAAAATTACGAAGCAATCCAGTCCAGTTTCTATAATAAAACGAACTTAAAATTATACTCAATACGTCGTATCAACGACGGTCCGTTTCACGTGAAACATAACGTGTGCAAAAGGACTGAAAGGAGCTGAGGCACATCCGTCTCTGATATTTAGTCCGCGTGAAAGTGCATCACTTTGATGTTTCAAGCGTAATTAGCGTCATTGTTACGTGTACTAATTCCCTTCGCAGAGCTTCTGCAAAATTTCATTCGAGATAAACGCGTCGCGAGTGCATTGGATCGCTGGCGCCCTGCATTAAATGTACAAATTAATTCTAGGCATTTTCACAGAAAAATTAGTGCGTATTTATTCAAAATCGAATAACAATTTAAGCGTCTACACCATTTCTATAAAATGACGGCCGTTTTGAGTCGACGAGGTCCGTGATGCATTTTTAGACCTCTTCAAACGTTTTGAAGTGAGAATCCATTAATTGGTCTTAGAGGGATCGGGACAAGTGAAAGTACGATGGAGTTAGGTTTGGTGAATACGCCTGGTGTGGCAAAATTTTCTAGCTCAACGAATCAAATCAAGAGTATCTTTAGTCGTTTTTGCCATATCAAGCTTGGCAATTTCGTGCAGCTTTACAACCGGCTTACGCAATGCAGGACTCGGTGATTCTCTTCGTGAATTTTACTCAACTTTTGAAACCAGACAATAATGGTTTGTTGGGCAATTCGTGATGCTATAGCAAGCTTTTAATTGAGTTTGACATGGAGTATCAGCCAACAGCTGCTTTAAATCTTCGTCTTCCTTTTTTTCGAATATCCAGGGCGTTCATTATCCTCAAGATGGAGGAACCATTTTCTGTATATGCTACAGAACGTATCATCTTGTCCTAATGCTATACAAATCATTTCTTTAGTCTCGCTAACACCTCTTTTTAATTAGAATATGAAATGTACCCAAGGTCTCATATGCATTTCATCAGTCGAAATTGTATTTTCCAAACACGCAGCCAATTTTTTTGAGGTTATATCGTTTGAATTTCAAATTCTATTCTTATAATATGTTCGTAAATTGCAGTCTCACACTTGGGAGAAAAGGTTACACTGAAGTAAATGCAACAGCTAATTTAGCACTAAGGCCGAGAATTAAAATGTACAACAAATATGCAGCCACCAAAAGTTCCGGAACTTCTCATAGTATACAAGGAACGAGGATTCCGAGCAATAAACGAAGTTTGCAACGAACGAGGTTCTATTGTACTTAGAATATCCTAGGTCTTACGATATTAATCCTCTTTCGCTGTACATGGGCATCCTCCATTTATAGTATATAACTACATTTTCTATAAATGCACCTCACAACACAAGTAGAATGCAGGTCTAAACCCAGAAATTAAAGATGATCGAATTTTCACTCCTGAAAGACGTACAAGGATAATTGTAAGTCTCAAGCAAGCCATCGTCACCTGGCTTCCTAATGGAAAATAGCATTTGCATAAATATTGCTATGTAAACTTTTATTCTGTGTTCTTTGGAATTTGGAATAGACTAATTCTAATTCTACGAATACTTTTCATGTTTGAATGCTCGAATAAATCATTCAATCTGGATTTTGCATGCTACGCAATAGGAGCTCTCCGTCCTAGGAGGGTTGTTTAGTTTTTACATTCAAGAAAAGTGACTTTTTTGTGTTAATTGTAACCCTCCCAGTCTCAGACAGGTTCTGTCACTGTTGTATTAAAAAAATGAGTAACATCTGAATTACTTTACGATCTCAAACCACCCCTTGATCTGGTTGAATGACACAAAGAAGAGCGATACAGTATGAATTCTGGCATGCATTTAAAAAAAAACTTTTTTCGAAATGTACGTACAGCCTCTTAATTAGTGTTGTGAGTGTTACAATCGTTATTTGGCATGCGAACATTAATACGAATTTGCTTTCTAGTTAGTTTACCAGTGGTCGGCCGTTAATAAATCGATCCCCGGTCGCTAGTAATTACTAGTAACAGCAAGTCGATCGAACAAGCGTATCATGCCGGTAGGACGGTTGTGTTTACAAGCGTTTACCTCGACGAAAGATCATTTCGCTGTCGCGTTTATACGGCGGATTTTCTTCATGTGAAACATGATCGCGGTTCGTTCTCTCGTTTCTACGCGGAACGTCGGAACAATTTCGCGAACTTCCAGGCGGGAATAGGATCGTCCCCCGTTCCTCGTTTCGTCGAACATGGCCTCGCTCCGCAAGAAACCATCGGTATCTATACTTCGGCCGGACGTATTGGTACGTCAACTCGTGGCTTTTTACAACGGTGGTTCGTTAAGACAAGCCTTAACAGTAAGGACTGATCCGGGGTAGCGACAAGTGGTATGCAATAATCGATACAGACAGTGCGGATTAATTGAGAATGAGTGGACATTAATTGAAGGGGAAGAAGAACGAGGCACGCGCAAGTTTCCTTAAGCAGCGGCGAGCGTGCGTATACGCCTTAAGGATCGTGTAAGCGATAGTACGGGTACACGGGCGAGAATCGTAAGCCACGGGAAATTAATTGAGGGTAGATGGGAGACGCAGGGTTATTGCCGATCCCTTTCATGGCAGTAAATGTCGGTCTTACCACGTTTAGTCTAATTCCTTTTGTCTCATAATGTTTCGTTGCGATTTAATCACGAACAAGATCGATTTTCTAGAAACTCGTGTGCAGACAAAAACTATCCGGAGGGGCACTGACCTCGTGAAAAATGCAGCCACTAAAACACTCTTATAATTTTGAATTACTTTTATGAAGAACCAGAATGATTCGCTCAATGTTTTCATTATCAAAAAATGCATTACATCAAGTAAAAACTCATAATATTATTAAACACGAAGAAAATGTACACCCTGTATATATGGGTATATTTATACGTGGGTGGAGTCATGAAATATATTCCAAACTTTATTTGAACTTTTTAATGGGTTGTCGTAAAATAGACATTTTCACCAGCTGTTAGCAGAAATACTTAATTGCAGATCTTAACACACATTTCCATTCCAATATACCTTTTTATAAAAATCGTTGCGAGAGAAAAGTTTCTTTCGTCATCTAGAAGATGTTTCGTGGCAAAAAGAAGATAAGAATACCTTTAACCCTTTTAGTGCCGACCGAAAAATTAAAATAGGACGAAAATTACTAAGCCAAATTTATTATATCAAAGAGTAATTCAGAAACGAGAATAAGATATCGATTTTAATTCTAGAATAAGATTCTAATATTCTAATATGGCAATATGTATGTTAAAATAAGATAGGATTTTAATATTATTAGAAATCTGTAAATTGGAATAGAACAATCACATTTCGCAAATGAAGCCAACGACGATATATCGCCGTGAAGCACTAAAAGGGTTAATCTCTGTTAACCTCTCGTGTATGAAGAATATACTCGTCCTGAAATGCAATTAATTATATCGTATTTATATTAAAATATTGAATTAAACTAAAACATTATCGTAATTTCCAGACAGTTTAGAATACCTAAAACAACAGTTTAAAATTCCCGAATAATCAGAAGAAAGAAATTGAAATGTGATCTGTAGATTGTGAATTTTATATATTTAGGAAAAAAGTAAGTAGATTCAATGTAAAATAGTAGGAAGATTAAAAGAATGTAAAAGTGTCAACATGCTAAAATTGTTGAAGAGAAAATGAACTCTCTGTTTGATTTCTTTCTTGTGCAATTGAGTATTTAAGTGCGATAGAGTATTTAACAATGTTTACGGGTCACTTTAGAAATCGAGCCACAAAGCCAAATGGTTGATATTCGCATTTCGTGCACCGTAAATGCATAAAGATTTGCAGTCGGACTGCAGTATGGTTGTTGGCGCCGATTGCACCCGGCGAAATACACCGGACAAAGTGTGAAATCAATTTTCGAACAATGGCGTTTCACCGTGCAGGCTATTGTGGCAGGGCGAGGGAAGAAGCACGTCGAGCACGTGAATGTTTCGTACGTGTTCGTGTAATTCGTGACCGACCGTTGCAAGGCCTCTCCCGATAGGCTTGCAACGTGGGCCGTTACAACTATATAGAGGGGATGCACCGGCATTCGACCCGAGAGATGCACTAGGCTGCACGCGAGGGACGATAGTTTCTCAGGTGACTGTAGGCTCCCGAGAACTCATTCATGCACGGCCAGGGCTACTACCAATGGCTTTGCATGCACGTCAATGGGATACCTGCTTCCGATCGATTCCATGTTCTTCGTCGGTATTTCGCGTAATACACTTATGGCTCCGAGCGATGGCTTTCTCGATGTCCATGCTGCCAGAAACAGCTCCGTGGAAAACATCCTCACGGCCAAATGTGCTCTGCGCTCTTCAATGGAGCGTAATTGTTAGGAAGTTACAAAAAATATGGATATATTTCCATATTTTCATATCGGGGGAGTTCCCAAGTACCGGACGGCACGTAGTATCGGGCATTAGCTACATCTACAGGGTGTTCATCCTATTACTAACCAGCGTTTTTCTTGCAAATAATAAATATTAGGAAACAATAAAAGAGGTCAAAGTAATACCGTTTTTTGCAAGCAACGTAATGGCATATGCAATTTTTTGTGTTTGCACTATTTTCTTAGAAATGAAGGTGCTTCAATTATTCAATTGGAATGTTTTGGATTTAATTGGACATTTAATTCGAACTTTTTTTTTAGAAATGATGGTGCTTCAATTATTTAAATAGAGTGCTATATATTTTTTGAAGTGAAACTTCTTTAGGCGCGTTAAGCGCAAAACGATGAAACGATTTAGTAAAACCTCGACGTGGTAGGCGTAAAACCGATCTGGCGATGAAACGGTGAAACGCTGAAACGATTTAGTAAAACCTCGACGCGGTAAAACCGATCTGGCGATGAAACGATGAAACGAGATTCTATTCTATTAGCATACACGATTGAAGCTTCGGCATTCCTTAATAAAGATTATGATAAAAGTCTGATGATACCAAGTGGAGATTTCAACGTAAACTTTGTATCGGAACAATCAAAATAGAATTTTTTAGAAGTAAATTAAGATTGGAAATGATAAGTAATCCTAATGAAGCGACAACAAGATCAGGAACAACTCTCGATGCAGCATTTGTAAGACATTTAGACAAAATTGAATCAAGAATATTTATATCATATTTTAGCTATCACAAGCCAATTGTTTCAATAATAGAATCATAGAAAATTAAATGTCATAAAGTGTTAATAAAAATTCGAAAAAAAATTAAAGAAAGAAGTTTCACTTTAGCCATGTGGTCTCAGGATACACTAATTTTTAGAAATGAAGGTGCTTCAATCATTTAAATGGAATGCTATATATATTTTTTTTAGAAATTATGGTACTTCAATTATTTAAATGGAATGCTACATATTTTTTTAGAAATGAAGGTGCTTCAATTATTAAATGGAATGCTATATATTTTTAATATCCTATGAGGTTAAACTCCCACTATAGATGTCTTAAAACAAGAAAGTCAAAGTGTTACGGGAATTGTTAGTCGGTTATATTTAAAAGGTGATCCGTGGACCATTTTTAATCAATTTCCTCACATTGTAAGTTCTCTGTAGGAATACATATTTTTCTGTTACGGGAACAGATGGTGTGTTCATTGATATTATAAAAGTTCTCAATCACCGAGGAAAATATTGAATATCATTTGATGAATTGAATTACAATAATAGTAATTAATTCTAACAGTTAATGTAATATTCTGAATGTGTTACTTATGTGTTTATATGTTATTTACATAGATAAGTAGCAGTAGATTAAAATTTAATAGAATAATTAAGTATACGATCGACGACAATAATCACACAATATAATTTCGTTAACATTCATCTGGCAAAACTTTTAGCGGACAGTATAAAAACATAAAGCATACTTCCGCTTACCTGAGCAGCCGATCATAATTTATAAGTGAAAATTAAGAAAGGACATTATGATCTTCACCGAATATTTTTCATCTCAAAATATGCAGCACACGATGTTCCTTTTTCGAGATCACTCAATGCAACATAGTATGCGTAATTTCACATTTCAATGTGTCGTCCTTGTACGTCGACATAAGCTTGACGTTGATTTAGTATGGAATTCATCACACCACAAATTTTCTGGATATCAGTAACCTGTTTGTTAATTAATTATTTAATCTATCATAGCTGACAGTTAACTTATCATTGTACCCTTGTACAAGGTAAAACCTTGATCGATTACTCCAAGATTTATTACCATAAATAGCACCTGAAAAATTGATTTGCAGTGTCACACTGTCAATCAAGCCATTCTACAGACAAATTAATACATTCTGCGTTCATATTTGTCTCATCAATAATATTGGAGATACAACGTACAATGAGCTAATTGTAAGCAACTAATTCAGTGTTTAAATAAAATTAACAACATTGATAAAGCGTTGATTTTGTTTCCATGGGATCAAGTCCATAATCGTATTGATTCTTTGTCTAATAAACGTGCAATATATGAACATATGTTACTATTATTATTATATTGTACATAGATCGCAGTGTATTTCAAAGATACACATGCATTTAAAATTTGTATTGATGTATTCCTTTTTCTTAAATAATATAGTTTAGTTCTTTTTCTATAAATAACTATAGAGAATTAAGCAGTCACTCATATTTTACTTTAAAAAAATATGGGCAGTATATTGTTTGTTTAAAAATTTGTATAGGAAGTTTCTGAGGAACTGCATCTTAATAATTGAATGTTGTAATAATTAAAACTTACAATTATTAAGAAAAAAATATAAATAATTATTTATTTATTCATCTAACACTTCTGCAGTTTTCAGCGCTGATAAAGTTAGATTTTCTTCGATGTATTGTAGAAAAATTAGTTTCCAAACTTAGTCAAAAAATGGTATCACCCATATACATGTATCATATACGACCGACATGGCAGTCGACGTGTTAAATAGTTAAATAGTATGTAAAACATTTATGGCAGTAATGAATTGATAAAATTTATAACATTAAAAGACTTAAAAGTATGGATATACAGGGTAGAAAAATGTACTGTAATCGTTTTAATGCTTTCTCTGAATCGTACTATACGTAATAAAGAAATTTTCGATCTGCCTGCTAATAACCGAGTATAATCTAAACTGATCACGTTCCGTGATTCAGCCTGTATATTATTTCCAACCGATTATAATGATTAAAGAAGAAAAGAAATTTCCATTTAGCTTCCGTTTCTTGCAATCGATGCAGAACATTTTTATTTTGCATCAAGATCCGCACTCCAGTTACCAGATTTCAAAAGGAAGGAATGTGGCAAGCGCATCGAGTTCTGTTTTCCGAAGCTTATTATACACAGTTAACAGTCGAAGAAACTTTTCTGACACATCGCCGCCCTGATTTGCATAGAGCGGTCTTTCTCGTCCCTCTTTACGAGCGCGGCGTATGCAGATGCTTGTTTCCGTGATTTCCAGGTCGTGTCGCCATAGAAAATCGTCTTGCAGCCCGTTCCGGGCCAGTTCCCGACCTTTCGCCCGATTTTTCCAGGGTGTGGCTTGCGTTTGCATACGAAGAATTAACGAGTAAATACGGAGAGGCTATTACGATCCATAGGATCGTCTACGGCGTATGCAAAGGAGGCGGAAGAACGGCCGATGAGGAAACACTGTCAAGCTGTTAGTATTCAATGAGATAATGAAGGAACACCACGGAATTCAATGACCTACCCGGGGTGAGCGTAGGACGATAGTAACTTCGTGGCTTCTATCAGGATTAGATTAGCATAGAACCAATGCGGACTACGGTGGATCGTTCGATTCAAATATTCCATTCCTCTACTGCCTTCCCGGTTCAAATACGCGTTACGGCGCTCTGACACGCACCGAAATTCATTTCGGGCCCTCCGCGCCTCTGTTTCCACGAGAATTTGCCGACCCAGACCAGTAAAATGGATGGGATACGTTCAACGAATCGAAAATAGAGGGAACACGAGATCGCCGCTTCCAGTTTTATGAAATAACTTCGTTTATGTGTAATTAATCGAACATGCACTTAACTGAACTCCTTGATTCAATGTACCTGTGTTGGATTACATTTGCTGCGCAAGGTGTATCATTTGTGATAAGGCACCTCGATCGTACAGTTTTCGAAATTTTTAAGTATTATCGCTTTGCCATTACTTGTTTTTCAATGTTTTTAATGGAAGTTGTTGTAGACGCTATACAAGGCGTCCCAAAAGTATTTTACTTCTTTTGGAAGGAGTGGTCCCTGATGTCATTTGAAGTTACTTTCTTCTTTGCAAAAATGTTCTTCGCATATGTGTTAAGGAATTAATAATGAAAAACGCGGACCAATCACAGCGCGGCCATAACGGACGGATTTCGGCTCAGCCAATGCCAACGACACATTCAGCGGTGTCAGAATCTGCCCGTTGTAGCCGCGCTTTCATTGGACCGCGTTTTTCCATAATAACTCCTTAACAAAGCCGCGAAGAACACTCGTACACAGAACAAAGTTACATCAAATTACCTCGGGAATCACCCCTTTCAAAGGAAGTACAACATCTTTTTAGTCGTCCTGTATCATATTGGCGAAGGTTATTAAAGAAATTATTAGGAACGTAAAAAATTGTGTATCAATTTTTAGTTGTTGTAAAGATTAAGCTTCAATCTACAAGTCTATGACAGTTTTATTCGCGACAAAAATTTGTCGACGTTTTCTGAGACGTTTCAATTTGCAGCATCACCTTCGAGAAAGAAGGTGCCATTTCTTCCTTAGCCACTATGTCATGCAAACACATTTTAAACGAGTGATAGATTATGAAAGTGGTTGCTTTGGTCTTTAGAATAAGCCAAGGATTATCGTGGTACGATTATTTTTTACGAATTTATAACAAATGAAAGTCAACAATTTATCGAAAATTGAAAGTTTAACGTGCCAATATTTTCTACAGCCACTGGAGGCAATTGTTAAAAGAACTATAAACAGGGGCAATTTCGTGCTCGATCCGCAGTAAATTAACGATAATTCTTATGAATCTGATCACTCTTACTGCTTAACAATTACTTACTTAGCCACTACGAAGTCTATGTAGAAGGGTCCGTTCTACGTTACCGACAGTGATTCCCTCGAAAAACTGATGTCGGTGACAATAGATTGTCGATAGCCTATATTGGGCAAATAGTGTCGTGTAAAGAATGTCATGGAGGTCACTGTCGGTCGAGTAGAACGGACTCTTCTAGAATGTCCCACAAAAATTTCAAGAATTTTCAAAATGAGCAGCGTGGATCTCCGTACGAATATTAAAATAAATATCTCTCGCGTGGGCCACGCAGAGTTCATTTCGTTTAAATGAATTGCTATCGGGTAGAGGTATGATGATTGCTATGAATAACTGAGATTGCTATCAGGTAAAGGTATGATGACGACGGTGAACGCGTCGACGCAGACAAGGTGTTCGTTTTTTTAAACGGATGTATTTCGATGATCGGTGACGAACTGTGGCCCGGTCTTGTTACAATCACCGGCGAAATTTCTTGCGGCGGGTCCGTTGTTTTTATTGACATTCCGCGAGCTCGATTCGGGGATACTTAAGGTGGCCAGAGGGCGGTAATTCGAGAACCGTAAGGTGTTTCTGGACAGCCGCACCGGAGCATTCGATACCGGCTCTGCGGAGGCGGACGATACTTTTCCCCTGTAGAGTGCGATACGTCAAACCTCGTCCACCGGCGGATTCCACCGGTAATCCGGCCGGATCGGATTACTTCGTCCATAATACGTGAATCGTGATATGCCCGCGATATTTCTTCCGAGGGGCTGTTCGTCCTCGCGCAGACCAGTCACGAGCGAACCCGGACGTCACTGGATCTGCTCGAGTGCGAACTATGTTTCCCTTGATACCATCTTCACTTTCAATCGAATTTATTTTCTGTTAAGCGGGTATTCCCGACGGGTTCAAAATACTGTTTTTCTTTGTTTGCATACATCAAAAAGTAGAACATTTGAAAAATGTGCGGTACACAACCGCGCTACACACAAGCCATTATAAGGGGAGAGTACGATTTCCGTGGCCCTTCGTTTTGAGGTTATATTTGTGTTCTTGGGGTTTTTTAAAAAAAAAATGTATATATAACATGGTATCAAATTGGCCTGGTTTAGCCGGTAAAGTGGATTTCCTGTTTTTTATAAATTTGCAAATATCTCGGTAACTATGCGAAATATGGCAAAATATCAAGAGACCTTTTTTGTAGAAAATGAAATTTTATTAGCATAATCTTTGCATTGTAGCTGTCATCCAGAATTTGAACTAGTAATGGAAAAATCATGTGAATAGAATGAGTTGTGGTTACGAGGGGCCACAGAAATCGTACTCGTGCCCATTATAACTCTTTGGTGTATGGATCTGACTGACTAGAAAAATATTTTTAGTGAACCTCAAAAATGTAGTAAAATACCCATAAAATTTCAGAGACCTTGGTCCAACTTATTACTAAAGATACATTCCCAAATGTTCGTTTATTTTCGTCGGTTTACATCAGGCTCCCATCGTAGCGTGCTAAAGCGATGGAAACTTTGATGATCTTTGGGAATTAATTGAGACTAGTGAGGTGAATCAATTTTGCAGAGATTTTATAGTTATTTCATTACACTATTGAAGTAACTGAAAACAGTGTCGTTAATCAGAAAAATGCAGTCAATGTATAAATAAAACATTACAAACTTCCTGCTACCTGTTCTCCGTCCAATACATATGGAACATGACGCGAAAGAGAAAGTACATTGAAGAATATTATTATCGCATTCGCTATAAATTATTGACACTTAACTGTTCTTCGCAACTTCAGTTAACACATAGACACTGAAGTAGGCTGACTTCTCAATTACATATTCATTGTAATTTTATGATAGAAAAGTAGCAAGTGCACATATTGTAATGATTTAAGAGTTAATGTATCTACGTGTACACCAGACAATATTTATTATTATATGTATATCGGTTTGTAATATATGCAAAGTACAAGATATTGCTCAGACATTCTTCGGGTAAGAATGGATACAGTGGCGACCGGACTGATACACAGCTTTCCTTTCACCAGTTTGCATAGTATCGTAAAATTGACAGCGCATAATTCATATCTAAGCTGCATATAGGAATATTTACTGCCAAGCTTTCTTACGAAACTTTCAGAAACAAACTAGTATTTGCAGAAATTGCAGTGCGCGTACTCTGGGCGTTATGAGTAAAGAGTTAAGTAAAACAACCATGCAGTCGACACGAAGTAAAATCGTTAATTAAAAACAAAGAAAAGTCGAAAACTTTTTTACGTAAGAATTGTGCAATTATCAATACGATTTGACATTGAAACAGTAAATTATTAAGTGAAAGCCTTGATACACTGAATTCTTATTGTCCCTTTCTAAAGTATTGAGAATTACGAATATAAATTTTGTGAAACTAATAATTCAATCACTGTGAATACCTTAACCCATTGTGAGTTTAATAAAATTCACCAATCCGTAAGTTATTAAAGCCAACAGCATAGATTACCAGCTGAAATTTTTATTATATCTTTATAAAATATTTGTGCTTGGGAATTGCAAATATTTATTTTGTGAAACTAATAAGTCAGTCACTGTAAATACTTTAACCTATTGTCCGTCCACTAGCATTTACCAATTCATAAATTGTAGTATCCACGATGAAGCTAAGAATCTAAAAAGAACAAGATCAAGACAGTGACGACAATGGCCACGAAACACCAAAATCGGTAGTCCGATTTCGTTTCCAAGAAGGTGGCAGTGTTTCCACAGACAACACTTGCGACTGGTTCTCCGAGTGGAGAACTGAAGAGTCTAATTTCTTCCCTCGGAAGGCGATCATCTGAGGATTCAGAATGCGAGCAAAGTGAAAGGTAAACAGCGAGGGGACCTCCTTTTCCCCACGATTGCGGGCTGGAGATGACGTGTGATCACGGAGGTCGAGAGCGTCATGCACCAAAGAGAGGACAATACGTGCATGCAGCCGATCAGTAAATTTCACTTTCGGGAGCCGGAAATTATTGGACGGGGCCGGCAGCATCGCGTACGGCGAGCCCCGAAGGTGGATCGTTCAGGGGCGGAAAGGCATCCGAAGTTGGGGCCTCTCGGATGCGAGGCAACCGCTCATTACCGAAACCGCTTTTATTGGTTACCGCGCGTGAAGATGTACACAGAGAACCGGTGCAACGAAAGAAAGGAAACGACGTAAAGAAAAACGGGGTTGCGAAGGGGGAACGGGGAGGACAAGAAGGCGAAGAGATGGTGGAGGAGGAGAAGGAGAAGAATGGAAAGAGGAGGAGGAAGAAGGCAGAGAGGATTGCAAGCCATCATCCAGCGGTGGCGGGCCAAGAAGCCTGATTATACGGTGGGAGTGGCATGAGGAGCTCCAGTTGGGCATCAGGTTCCTACGTAATTCGTAATACGTCCAGATATTGCGCCCGCGGCCGAAAAAGATCCTCCGCGAGCATCGGAACAAAAAGAATTTCGGATTTCATAGAGCCGCCGCATGCGATGCACCGTTCAGCTCGTTTCCTTGGTTAATGTTTTAATGGTGGAACACGTCGGCCGGTAATTTGTTCCTTTTAAACGCTCGACTCGATCCCTCTAGCCACCTTTCCAAATATCTACTTTGCACTCTACATTGCGCGGCTGCCCTCGAGCGGGCCGGGTTTTCGGTTTCTTCTGATTCTTGTTTTCAGTGGTGGAGGTCAAGATTAATCCGATTGACCGAACTGCCGCACGAAAATGATGATGAATGCCGATGCTGGGTGATAACTACGATTTTACTTGCCCTCAAAGTTTTATTTGATTTGTTCTTCTTGATTGGGTTTGTCAAGTTTCGGTACCATTGGTGTTGGTTCGCGTGATGTGATTAGAAATTTAATTGGTATTAAACTTCATGCATGCTGAACAATCTAATACGATTAAATTATTTCTTTGTTTGTGGATTGATTGTACAATTCATTTGAATAATATAGTTCAGAACTATGAACTATATTAGTTCATATATGGTTCTATGTTTGTTTTGCTCTGAAACTTTGACTAATATTCGAACAATTTCAGTAGTATTATAAAGTAGTCTGCTTTATGTAATTTGTAACTTAGAATCGAGTCATCTGTAACAACTAAAATAGAACGTAGACTGTGTTATTCGAAAAATCAAATTTTTAGCAGAATTTCCATGGATTGCGTTATTTTAAATTGACAAAAATTAATGTAGAAAGTAAAAGTTCATCTCAGTTTTGCATTTTGATTATAAAACTGCGAGGTAAAACTTCACAATCTAGAAATAACTATAAATTATGCTAACGTTGTGAAGAATAGCATAGAGAATATAATAGTCAAATATTCTATACGATTGCTTTATAATTAACCAGTTAGTCACCTGTTAAAATAGCTCGTCGAATACAATGAATGTTCTGAATTGAGGCTGGTGAGGAGAAAGCGCGCGCGCGTCTGTCTGACTTCAGACATCCTTTTCTCCTACTGACGAAACTTATTCGTTGTGCAGCTCAAGTACAATTGTATTCAAATGGACGTTTCTCCATTAGTTATTTATTCATTTAACACATGCATCGTGTCGGTCAACGGTAATACATTAGATTTTGATTTTCATACATCTAGAGAAACGGCTATGACATTGTAATTTAAACGTTCTGCTAAAGATGCCATGTGCATTAATGTGTCAAATGACACCATACTAGAATTTCTTCCTATATTTTTGTAAAAAATAACTTTATATTAAAATTAGTTACACCTACATGTAGACCAATTTAAAAAATTGTATTATTTGATGTTTTCAATTAAAGGAAGTATTTCTGTCGATCTATTATAATGCATCAAGAATTAGAAAAAGCCAATCTAATGTTTAAATGAAATTTTATTAATATCGTTGCCTATTTATAATATGTTGTAAATACTAATAACGATGCGCATTTTAATAGAAATAAAAAATTGTAAAATGTGTCTACTTCAAGTAACAGCTTAGATTTTTCTTAAAATTCTATGGTTATAAACTGTTTATACCTTAATAATACTAAAATGAATTTAATCTTATCATAGATCAGGGATTGCCATTTTTATCTCAATTGAGACAAAACCGTCCCCACCATAGCACCCACTGTCCCTTACTAGCATCCGCCGTTACCATAGAGGAAGGACGTGCTTTGCCAGTCGCGAACAGTGCGCAGGCCTCGCGCATGAAAGAGAGGTTAGTGGGGAAACAGGCGTTCGAGGGGCCTCTAACGTGCCCATCACGGTCATAGATAAACTTTATAGAATAAATTACAAAGTAAAGACATTGATCAAAAACACGAATGACTGTTCAGAACATATCGAGTGTAAACAATAAACTATTCATGCAAACGCTGCATTGTATCGCTTTCATAAAACTGTCTCCAAGGTAAACAAACGATTAAAGAATGTATCACTCTGTAATTGTATTCCAATATATAAGACAGAATTCTATAAAATTTATTTAAAATCGTATGTCGTGCAAAGATTGAAAAATATTCCTTGAAAAGTCATGTTGACCAATAAACACAATAGGGAAAATGAATTCATAAATCAAGGATCTGTCGTACAATAAACTCCAAACATTTGTATTTTATTGTCCAGGAGGCTGCAGCATTATACCTCGCAGCTCACAATAAAATACGAACTGCCTAATATTATAACTTTGTATTTTACTGTTCATGAAAGCACTCGTTTAGTAGAATCTCTCACCAAAATCGTGCAGCTTCACGAAGGACTTCCCCAAGGACGATGGAATATCCACAGCCTTCGAACAGGTGTACCGTGACGTGGACTTTATTTCCGTCGGTTTACGGTTCTCGTCGACTGGAACGTCTTGCAGCGTTTCTGGAATAGCTCCACGAACAGAGGCATTCCGTCGCTCGCGACGATTGTCAGCTCGTTCGCGAGACGTCGCTCGCTATTTTACCGCGAAGGGAGACGACGCACTTCACCGGAAAGCTACGGTGCTGACCTGCCCGAACGCAAGAACTCTGACGGCCATTAGAATTCCATTCTGATGAGAGGACGTTCGAAATTTTTGCTCTTACCGAGCCGCTAGAAATCGATTTGGTCTTGCTCACTTCACTCGATCTTCAGCTACTTTCCTATACCACAAAGTAGCTTTTTTGCATTAACCCATAGACGTTCCTGGTGTTAATTCGACACATTTTCCACCGATTTCGAATACACAGCATTTTCTACACTTCCTTTTAGGCATTACGAACGACGTGAATAATTTTTTATTTTTTATCGTTTTATCAATTTGACATTAAAGGACAAATTAAACTGGGAACGCGGGAGACAAGGGCTAAGGGATGAAAAATCATCCCTTCATTCGTTATGTCGTACACAATGAAATACGATGATTTTTATGTATATCTGGGACTCTTTTTACACGGCAAATGTTTATCCTCTAAAAAAATCGGGTAAAAGACCGTTTGAAAAAGATCGTGAAGCAATTAATTTACAACGAAGGATAAAATTCGTGTTAAGCTGAAGAACACAATAGAAAGCAATTTAAAATATACAACAGAATTCAATAATAATATTTTATCCAATGAATACATGGCAGGACGTATGAAATAAAAGGTAATGTGTTAAAGAAAATCAGACAAATATTTTTTTCAAAAATCAACATTTTATTCATCATCGCTTTCTGCAAAGTGACTAAGAAAACATGTAAAAGTGAATCCTATAAAAAAAGGCACCGTGTAAAAAAAATCTCCGGTGTTTATAATCACTTAATATTAGTAAACTGCAGATTTTATGTATCTACGACAAAAATTAATAAATGGAATAAAAAACTGTGAAGATATTAGTAGAATTTAAGAACACAAATACACTATTTTCAACTTATTCAAACGATTATACATTAATACATTTGAATTAATATCTGTTTCTCACGATAGAATATTTTGATGTTTTATAAAAATTCTCTTCATTGATTCCAAGAAACAGAAGGGATAAAATTGTCGTTCTTCTTGTAACAGTTTCAATAAACTAGAAATAATGTAAGAATGTTCTTAAATTCTGATGTCTACACTGTTCTGTATTTCATTTATCCATTTTTGTTATAACTTCATATACGACGAGTCTTTGCCAATTGGTAACCAAGAGTGTGTTCATAAAACATTTGCTATAAATCACATTACAACTCAGCTTGCAATGTTTCGTCCCTTGAGAATGATAGAACCCCAACAAGGGTAGTTGTATAAAAGGTGTTTAAGTGCTTGGAAAAAAGAATAACGTCAAAACCGGATTTGACTGACCAGGTAACTCGAAGGACAGGTCTATCCGTAATGAACAACGTATATCTATCAAAGATGTGAGTTTCGTCGATGACTCCGATCAGATTGACTACTGCGGCGTCGAAGGAGGCATCCCGCACGGTTTTCGGGCGGGATCGATCGACGCGTGCGTTTCTAGGATGAAATTAATGTTACAGATTCGGTCGTAATTGATTTGGACGTCAGACCTCTTGCTCCGGAATAAGACGCGATGTATCGATGTGATTTATCAAGCGACGACTTAATTTCGCCAGGCCCGGAGATTTACAGCGGCCACTGAATTAATAATAACGTCCCGGTGCCGGGGACTGCGAGTGATATTTTATCGAGGACAGGTCCACGATTAGAGCCCGTAGCCGCTCGCGTACGTGATTCCAGTTTATGGTTTCTAATTCTATTGGATCGGTTCGCGATGGATCAAGACGGATGGTTCGTGACGGATAGCGTTCGTAATGGATAGATCATGATGGATACGTCGCATCGGGCAGATAGTGTGTTCCTGGGCCGGGAATTGCCACATATGGAATTAGGCACGGACCAACATTGGCCGGTGCGGCGTTCTGCGGCCTGTATCGATTTCCCAACCAATCGGCTTCCTTAATTATTCGACCGCCCGTACCGATCGATCCCTTTTGTTCCGTGTTACAACATACACACACGCACGCACAAACACACACGAGCGAGCGGCTCTCTTGGCCGCGATTCTATTGCTGTACGAATGTAATAAATAAATAGAAACAAGCCCGGGAGAGTATATTTCACGACCAGCCGTATTACATATCGTTATGTAAGCAGAACCGTGGACCCATCGAAGTGTAAAACATCGTGTATCGTTAGATCGGTATCAGGACGGCCGGAGTAATTGCCGCTGTTTCGATTTAAAGGTGGCACGTCTCGCTCGTTACACGTTCGTCTTCCAACGAAAATCAGACTGTTCCGCCGTGAACACGTTCAACGGCCGTGTCATTGCGCAGCGTCGATTTTACCGTAGTATATTTTTTATCACGTGTTTTGTCATCGTTTTTGTCGGACGCGCACGTGGACGGGCGTAAATCATTTCAATCGATGCACTCAACGCTTAAAAGGTAATGATTGCGCCGAGAAATGTATGTATAAAAAGACCGGGCGCGCCTTTTCCCTCCCGACGACGTAATGTTTGCAACGAGCAATTTTTATTGATATGGAAGAAGCGTATATATTGCATCCGCATCGGCGCCCGCTTCTATAAAATGGATTTTTATGCGCGTGCATTTATTATATGAGTCCTGTATCATGTCCTTGAAAATTTAATAATGCAAGTGCGCGCCGTAGACCACGGACGTTCCTGCGATTCAACATGCTCGTAGAACACTCGACAGATTTAATGTTATCCATGCCGCCGCCATTTATCGCGCGAAAAATACAACCGCGAATTTAGTGGTCGTTGTTAAAATTTTATATCTTTTTGGATTTCCTGTGTTGTATGGGATGTCGGTGCGTGGCTTATACTTTGGTTGTAAATATATTTTTTTATGTATTGTAACCGTTAGTTATCCACTTAACGTGAAAGTTTACTCTCGATCACGATTGATCACTGTTATATTAATTTTCGCACTTATTACCAGTTGGCATTCGTTTACAATACTACAAAATAAATATGTGATATTGCTGACAATTTTTAGTTTACATCATTTACGTTTTAACTCTTTGCAAAAAAATGTCAGATTCTATTAGAAGTCGACCACAGACAATTTCATTTAAAAATTTGAGAGTTAAATAGACATGCAATATCCACTTGTTGCCATTTGGTTTAGGAAAAAATGAGAACTGTTTGGTTTTGATGTAGATATTTATGCAAATTTCATTTTTGTAGACTAGTATACAAAAGAACAAGTGAAATTATCTTTTAAAAATGTTGCAAGCTTCTGTTAGCATATTTCTCTATATTTATGGAACATGAACGTGTCATAAGTGATAAATATGTCCTATATGTATCTATAAAACGTGGAGCTTTCTCTTGGATTTAAATTGGTTTACTAGATGTAACACCTTTTATATTTGAATTTAGCGGACTCGTTAATGTTGTAAGAACGTCCTATGATGATTCGACATTTTCGTCCTAATTTTGTCACAGCTGTAAACTAACATATGTATGATTTTTAATAATTCCGATTCAAATTTGTGTTCCAGAAAAATTAAAACAAGAAATGTTTCTAATATACAACTGCTGTACATGGATTCAATAAGATTGAAGTTGTTTAGAATTTTCCATGAGTTCAAAGAGTCGCAAAGTATGGGCAACCTCTTGTTTTATATGAACAATTTCACTCCTTCTGCGTTGACATACTACCGAAGATCATCTTCAGAGTCTTGTCTTCGGGCACTATAGCAAGCTACCGTCATCCCTGTAATAACACACAGTCGAAACGTGCTTCAACGGTTAACTTATTACCACTCAGACTAATAAAAGACTCAAAACGATCGAAAGAGGTACAAAGTACTTTGTGATATCCATCATAAATTAGTTTAATAAAAAAATCTAATTTCAGCATAAATAACAGTCAAGTATCTCTCCGAACAAATAACCGGCGAAACAAAAGAAATAGTAAATCGTATTTTCAATGCAGCGTATTATTGGGCAATGTTTTTTTTTTATTTAAGCTTATCCAGGCCCCTGATTGGTGTCTATACAGCTAGAGGAAATTTACATTATGTGCGAAGTATAGTTAGAGCGACATTATTGCTTAGCATATCTTATTATATACGCAGGTTACATTCTTTCAAGAAATTAAAAATACGCAAACATGCCCGAACGTTGGGTCTGACAAAAAACATATCGGCCCTGAGGGGCAGAAAGAACTCCATCTTGCGTAAGTCGTCAGTTAGTCTAGTTCTTTGTATATCAAATAAGCAGCATTGCCACAAGACATGATCTAGGTCCTCCATTTCATAGCCACATTTACAGTTGGTATAATCAATAATGCCCACACGGAACAATGGGGCAGCCAAGTTGTAGTGATTAGCCCTGATACGATTAACAGTAGTAACAAACTCCGTCTTAAGACTTTCAAAGTTCTTATTGGCAAACCAGGGGATTCGATTAGAAACAAAAAGGCGCCCAAAGAAGGTTTTGCCCTTAGATGAGCCCTGATCAGTAATTGCAGCGTTATTTCGTTGGAATGCTTCTATTTTGAACAAGTAAAATGTGTCGGAAAGGTGAACGTATGATACATCGATGGAGTCGGAAGCAGTAGCAGGTTTGGCAAATTTGTCGGCATCCTCATTACCTCGCACTCCTATGTGAGATTGGGCAATGTTCTTCATCAAGTGCCACCAATTTCTTTCCTCTTTCTTCTTCTGTTATTCTTCATACCCGTATTCGTGTTCTGGTGTTGCTTGTAATTGTAACGTTACTCTCGACCCCGACCGCTGCTGCTACAATAATTGTCTCCGATCATGGTTGTGGACTAAGAGTCACCGCAGACTGCAGATTTTCTATCGGCCGATGGCAGTGTCGCCAGATCAACCCAAAACGGGTTGATTTTCCTCTCCTCTTTTTCCCTTTCCACTATCCCATTCCACTCTTGCGCACACTCCGACGTCCCCACTAAGACCGTAGACTGGTCACGTGACGTGCCGCGCAACGTGTTACATATTACTCCTCAGAGAGGAGGTAAATTGTATTCCCCTCGATTTCAGCGATCTGGCGACACTGGCCGAGAGTTTGGTCGGGTTGACCTTTTAGGGCGCACACTGGGCCAACTAAATAGTCGGGTTGGTGCAGTGTTGGGATATGGTGCAAGATTTCACGCGCATGCGCGGCCGAAACAGTAATGTATCTATATCATGATGACAGAGGTAGTGGAGCCCTGAGACAGTCATATTGGCGGGAATGTCCCGAAACAATCTGTTCCGGGAACAAAAAGACTTCCGGACGTGTCCAACGAGTTACAAAATATACACAAATACACATGTTATGCATTCATTTTTCAGAATCAAATCATACCAATTTTTTAAAATTCTGCTGGGTGCTCAAGGTACCCCATTTTATCGAGAATCTTACTTTATTGAGGCTGAAATCTGAAACACTGGGTTGGTGGTGAGTGCGCAGACCAGCCTACAGTCGGCCAATTGGTCTCGAACAATTTGCTAGTTGGCTGCTCTTGAGGAGAGAGGTCGCATAATGAAAGTGAATAGAATATTGTCCAGAAATATCATTATTGCTTTTATAGAACGGAGGAGAAGGATCAAGAAGAGAAACCGAGAGTATTGGGTGCATCCCATCAACAGTGATAGATTATCGGTATTATATTATAGAACTATCGACCGAGTCGGCAAAAAAACAATCGGCAAGAGTGCGCGCGAGGCTTGAGCGCCATACTGATTAGCAGTTGGCCGATAGTTCGCCGATAGTTTAGTTTGAATGCAATCGTGTAGCCCATCAAACTTATTTATCGGCCGATACCGAATCGTTGTAATATGCGCACTTGCATACATCTTCATACTGATTAAGAGCCCGACCAAACTGTCGGCCGATAGAAAGTCTGCAGTCTGCGGGGGCTCTAAGAGTACCAATTTTCACTAACTAAATTCCTAAGAGCGTTACATTTAAGAAGATAAATTAAAGATTACCAGAAAGAAAAGACTCCTTGCACACGAAATAGGCAATCACAATTTAAGCAATTAAGAAAAAGTAATTTTGGGGTATCGAAAATATATTTTGGTAAGTATATATGTTAATTGCATATCTATATGATTAAAATAACAATGTATATGTTAAAACAGTAGTTATGCATAATATATAAAAAATTTGCTATAACAGCTGTAATAGATTTCAAATTATTTGCAGTGTTACTTTCGCCCCCTGTTACTTTTGACCCCGGTCTCCCCTACAAATAAATGACTAATTGCAATTTATGAAACGTATTTTCTAATAAATATTTCACCCCATATTTTCCTTTTATTATAATCATTGCTCAAGTGGCCACCGATTGCCCCATTTTCTCCTACGCTTTCGTAGGACAAACTGTATAGCGCAAGAGGTTGATGGCTTCCTCGAGCATCTCCGTCGCTCTTTCTTCTTTTCCCTGGACTTCATGACGACGAAAGTTCAGCTTTGGTAGATACTTTTCAAAGTCTGCGTTTTCTTCCACAGATGTCCGCGATCGTGGAAATGACCGATCGTAAAGAGTTCGAGGAACAGAGTCGTCAGGGCCGCGGCGGCGTTGGCGTGGGTCAGGATGCCGACGCGTCCCCATCGAAGGGGAGGGTCGTGTCTCGCCGCGAAGAATCCGCGAAGGGACGATCGATCAGGCGGGGGGCTGACACTAATTGCGGGGAACACTTGGGGAACACGCGTGGTTCCACGGTGGAATGGCTGGAACGAACGCCGCGTGATTTATCGCTTATCGGAGGTGCTCGTCCCGTTGATTGGCTGACGAGCAAAACTCTGGTCCACCGCGACACTCTTGTCTCTTCTCGATTTACGATCGGACCCCGTTCCCTGGGCCATCATGCCGGGCCTCGACGACGCGACGTCCACGTCCAAGTCGCGTCGAGCTACCCTGCCTGATTGGCAGTGAAATCCAACAGGAATCGGGCTACGACGGTCTATTAGCTAGCCGGAAGAGATACACGCGGGATCTAATAGGCACGGTGCCTTCCAGCTCTTATTCCATCCCAGGAAACAACGAAAGATCGGTTACACAAAAGATTGATGCTTTTATTAATGATGTGCACAATTCGGTCCCCAGTAGATTTTTTAAAAATTTAGTCATCTTGATACAATCGTAATATTGTCATTCGTGTTCAGTGCAGTAATGTTTCTGAAATCTTCATGTGTTAGTCAAATCATGGAGCAGAGATCATCTAGGATAGTGCGCAATGTTGGTCCGAGTTCTTTTCGAGTTCACAGTAAAGTTATTATAAAATATTTACATAAAAATGAACGATTTTACCATTTGGAAGTTTCAATGAAAAAGAAATACATCTGCAAGCAACGAGCGAGGAATATTACCTTAGGACAGCTGAAGAGGATATTTCCTGGGACCACCAATGATGAAACATTGCAAATATTTATTTATTTGTTCCAGAATCTTAACCACATTTATTTCTTAGACCTTCAAGATTTAAAAGATGAGAAGAAAAAAAAATTATAGAAGTTTGGATCATTCCGACCCAAGCTAATCAGTAGACTGCGGATCTATGTATATGCGAAATAAAAAATGTTTGCACCGACTTCAAAACACAGGAGCCACATAAAAAATTGTTTCTTCGTCCAGTCATCTCATTCAGCTGAAACTAATACGTTGATGTTCTCAAATTTTGTTAATATGTCCACTGCTTTAAACGAACTCATTTCTGTCATAAATGCATAAAATCCGTATTCTATTAATCAGTTTTCATACAGCGTATGTATGTATAACCCGTTTAAAAAAATTATTCGAACAGTAAGACAAATCATTGAAAAAATTGAAACATTGTCAACTGAATCGGCTAAATAGTTTCCAAGACGAGAGCTCGTCAACGCAGCTCTTTTTTGTAAAAAATGGACAAATAGTACCTACACGATATTTGATTTTTCATCAAATTCTTTGTATTGACCTGGTTTCCCAGCCCTAGGTGTGGTCTTTTTGCAGGGTTGATGAACGTCATCCCTCGAGGGTAGTTTGTTAGCACTTTTCCGGGGAAGGAAAAGTAGGATCGAATCCCACGAAGGCCATCCTCATAGATGGGAGGTAAAGGAGACAACAGGTCGGCAATTTGCGAGACACGCATTCCTAGAAGCGGAATGACCGGTCACAACAATGTCCGCCAATTTTTCTAATGCGATGCTTACGGGCATTGGCTACCTTCCGGGAAGCACCGACATTGTGTCCAGGATTTTTCCCTCGCCACGGCGGAACCGGGATGCACCTGGTGGAAAGCGAGGGAGACAAGGAGTCGCGCGTTCTTCGAGGAATCGAGCATGCACGACCGCTATTGGAATCGATCGTACGATACTGTTCTGCCATTTGTAGATACCAGACATGCACGCGGGATCCTTCCTTTCCAGACACCTGCGCGGGGAGAAACGTGACAAGGTGTAACGCCTTTTCGAAACGACTTGGACCATTGCACAGTGGGCCAGAAACCCGCTTTTTGTGGCCAAAACTCAATTTTGAAGTTCAATATTTTGAGAACATTTTCTTCCTTATAAAATCACAACTCTACAAAGTTCAAAATCCAAAATAATATTCATTTTAGATAATTTTGTGATGAAAGGTACCGTTCTAAAGACAAAATCCAGTAATTCAACGTGTAACTAATTGTCGTAATCGTTGTATTTTCTATTTCACTCATGCCTCAAAGTGTTTTTAAATATGAATTTTAATAGAAAATAATAATTACCATTTTCGTATGCTTTCGCCATTACACATAAAATTCTAAACATAAACTGCGCATTTTGAGCATTTATGATAAAACAAGTGGGTGTAATTTCAAACAAAATAGAGGTTGAAAGAAAATAAGAATACCGATACATGACTTACAACTAAGTAAAACTATTAAAGGGAGAAATAACTTCTTATTTGTTCCCTGTGTCTGGAAAATTAATGCAAACCATTTTTATTTTGCATAAAGATGCGCAATCTAGTGATAGGTATCATCATACATAGCTAAGGGGTCAAGGGATGATTTTTCTGTGAAACCCCTAAATGCAAACAGTTTTTATAAAATTTTACTAATAAACTTTTTATTTGAAAAATTTAGGGGGTTAATTAGGTAAAAATGGATTTGTATAAAATACTAATCGTATAAGCAAAATAACAAAATTCGATTACAGTACTGTATGTCCCGCAAAAAAACATGCAACTATTGTTTGAAATATTTCTTCATACAGCAAATAACTTATGTCATTTGAAATGAGCATGTTGTGAGATTCCCCCTGTACATACGGTGGCTCACAAAAGTATTCGCTCGCCCTTTACATCAGAATAACTTTCTTAAAATTTGACCAAAAACACTTGACTTTTTTTGATCAATTAGAATCATTTATTTAGTAAATCACGTGCAAAAAAGATTTTGAAAAAATTGCGATTAGTAGGAATTGCATGAAGAGATAAATATGCATGTTTTAAAACTTCTTTATTTTATCCTATAATGAAAATTTAAAATATGGCTTTTGTACATCTGTATCAGTTATGCATATGATGAAAATTTCATCGAAATCGGTTGACGCAGAAAAAAAAACGACGAGTATCGAAAGATGTAAGAAACTGTGGATTTTAAGCAGAAACTGACCAAAAGTCGTGAAAAACCGCGATTATCATCACTTGAAACCGCTTGTAGCTCATGTGTTTGTTAACTGATTTTCCAGCATATGTGTAAATAACATAGATCTACAAGACGCATATTTTGAATTTTCATTACTGGCTGAAATAATAATGTTTTAAAAAGTGCCATTTTTATTTTTTCATGTAATTCCTACTAATTGCAATTTCTTCAAAATCTTTTTAGCACGTGATTTACTAAATCAATGTTTCCAATTGCTCAAAAAAAGTCAAGTGGTTTGGTCAAATTTGAAGAAAGTTATTATGACTTGGAGGGCGAGCGAATACTTTTGTGAGCCACGTAGATATTTTTGAAATACAGTAGAGCCTTGTCGTTGTAACCTCAGTTTTTGCTCGGAAGCCTCGTTCGTTGCATACTAGCGATCCCCATCACGCGTTGTTAGAAGTTCTGAAACGCGTGTAGGGGACTATAGTTGTTGCGTAAGAACAAAAGCAGATCGACACTGCGAATCACTATGATTGACTACATCTTTCGGCCCCGTTTCATACAACAAGCGAGGTTCTACCGCAGTACAATTTCTGTGCCCACTGCCGCGTATCTTACTTAACAAGTGTTGCAATCGGTAAACGCGCAACTCGTAAAAAAGGATCGAAAGTAAGGCTCGGTAAGAATTATTACGCGATAAATAATATGGACCGCGGAGGAGCCCCGTTTTACACAGTTTCGCCCTATCAATTCCTACTCGTTACGTTTAATTCGGCAGCGGCTAATCGTGTGTTCGTTAATTTACTTCCCAACGATGCGTGTACTCCCTCCGGGAAGGGGTTAAGGTAATGCACACGCACACACACCTGTATTTAACGTACAATGCGATGCAATTACAGAATCTAAATTATCATCGTCGTGGGCCAATCATACGTTTCTCCGGGGATCCGGAGACTAAAAAAAGGGAAACGAAGAAGAAGGGGTGGGTAAAAGGAAAGGGTTCATTCTTCCTCGTCGCGACGTGATCCCCGTACCCGATGAAGCCGATCCCGAGCGACTGGGTGAACCGGAAGTGGCCGGACGGACCCAATTACCTCGGCTCGAAGTTGAAACACGCGTACCGTTACCAGACAAGCACGTATGTGCCGGACGAAGAGACCGGCGGCCCACCCCGAATCAAATTGCGCACGGTTTCTCGGGTTCTCGCGGGCCCGCAAAAGCTAAAGCTGCGTATTCCGCCATGGGACGGGGCCTCAGAATCAACGGAGAAGCTTTCCAGACAGTGCCCAGGATATATCGCGTTTCCGGGCTGCCCTCGAGACTCGACCTCTTCTCCCGACGCGAATTCCTGCACGCCCCGGAGGTCTCTCTACTCTTCTTGCCGGACCTCTGCCTCCACTTTCGTCGCAACTTTCGGACAAATTGGCTAAATGCTCGCTAAACTGCGGCCGCCTTTGATTTTCACGATTTCTTAACCCGTTGTGTTCGGATAATTTTGTCGGGTATTGCCTACAAATCTTAGAAACAAACCGTACAATAGTCCTGAACATCATCGAATTAATCCTTTGGGGACGACGATGAATTGTCAGTTTGCTTCTGTATGTTCGACGATACACAGGGTGTACGCGATAAGTTATATCATCATTTTTTAGACATTTTCGGTAGTGCAATTAAGAAATGTTTTAAACAAGAGTTCATCAGTACTTGGTGAGCCACCTGTTCGCATATTCTTAAATCTGGAAAAATGCTTTTTACGTAAAAAAGTAAAGGTCACCTGGACTTTTTTAAATGGCACCACACGTTTTGGACGTCATAGGATTGTTGCTGACGTCGAGACGAATTCAACAGTGTATTATACAATGACCTTGAAGTGTCCTCAAACTCGAAAATTTCGTGCAAACGTAATTTTAATGAAAAATTATTTCTTACAAAATAAATCAGGTTACATCAAATATTCGAACTGCGATCCATCTTCTATGAGATAGAACTCCGCTCCACACATAGCGACAACGAAAAATCTATTACAAACAGCGGAGTTCAGTATCATATAAGATGGATTGCAGTTCGAACATTTGATGTAACCTGATTTATTTTGTAAGAAATAATATTTCATTAAAATTACGTTTGCACACAATTTCCG
The DNA here is from genome assembly GCA_913789915.3 of Sphecodes monilicornis. Classification (NCBI taxonomy): domain Eukaryota; kingdom Metazoa; phylum Arthropoda; class Insecta; order Hymenoptera; family Halictidae; genus Sphecodes; species Sphecodes monilicornis. The sequence continues at coordinate 19,957,265 of OU565285.1, forward strand.
AGTTTCAGGTCATTTCAAGGTCATCGTGTAATACACTGTTGAATTCGTCTCGACGTCAGCAACAATCCTATGACTTCCAAAACATGTGGTGCCACTTAAAAATGTCAAGGTGACCTTTACTCTTTTGCGTAAAAAGCATTTTTCCAGATTTAAGAATATACGAACATGTAGCTCTTCAAGTACTGATGAACTCTTGTTTAAAACATTTCTTAATTGCACTACCGGAAATTTCCAAAAAATGGTGACATAACTTAACGCGTACACCCTGTATGATGTTACTGATGTTACAATAGTCTCTTGATGATCTAGACTTTTTGATATTTTCCCTAGCTGTCTCCAAATTCTAGAAAGCGAACAATAATGCACGAGAACGGATCGAAGAATTAGCTGTTCACAACTATTTTAGTATTACTTCAAAACGTGAATACCGCAATATATAGGTCGTTGAATTCGTCTTGACGTTAGCAATAACATTATTAATTAAAAAATATATAGCGACAATTATGAAATCAAGGTGACCTTAATTTTTTATTCAAAAAATTCTTTTAATTTGTTTATTGAAGTTATAGAAGAATGAGTACTGATTAATTTTGTTGGGAACATTTTTTTGTCAGAGCACTGGAAATGTTCGAAAAAATTCGATAACCTGTAAATAATGAATCATATTTAATGCATTATTTAATAAAATGGTAATATTTGAAATCTGTCTTGGCAGATGTAATCCTTATAAAAAGACACATAACTTTACCATATTCACCATTCCTCTATCTATAGTAGTTTTCAAGATACTCGTGGAAAATGTTTTTTACTCTCAATTTCCAGGTTTTGACCTTAGCTGTTCAGATTTTGAAAAAAAAATAAACCTTCATTCTTGAAATAATGGGTTTTGTTATCTTCAATTGCAATTATTTGGCCATCTTATCTTAAAAGGATCATATGACAGACTTAGGAGCCTGTTCAACTTAACACTTCGCGCGGTTCTGACCGCAGAGCCGCTTTAAACAATAATGACTTTCTTTCCGGGACGAACCGGGAAGTAATATGAACCGGGTATGATTATACGGGAAAAAGTATGTTGAAAACATTCCACTTTGAAAGAAAGTGGTACTATCTAGAATTTAAGAGATATTCATTGTAAATTGTATAAAACGTTGGCGATTCTCCTTAGTGAATTGAATATTAATATTTCAAATAAATTATAAGCAATATTTCTTATAGAAAACAGCATTCTTAAGTACGAGAAATGTACTATTGATACAAAAATAAATAAATAATATTAATAAGGTCCAATAGGGTATAAATAAAAAGATGAGTCGTTTTCACGACGAAAGGTGGTACTTATGAAATGTTCATATTTAAACCCTTTTTCTAACTACAATTCTTAAAAAAATTGAATTGCGTTCATCTTTTTCAAAAGTGATGAACATTTATAAAGTGATACACATTTCATAAAAGCCGATATAGTAAGAAAGTTGATTTTTTAGCAAATGAATAGCTAATTGTTCGATTGTTACCACTGTGGCGGCGTACTGATGTCGAATCCGAGGGGTTAAATGAAACTGTAAAATCTTCCAAAAATCATATCGAATGGAACGAAAAGGGCGACACAACGTCAAAGCTGGCTGCAGTACTGAATTAACGAATAAGCAAAATTAGCACGTGCTTGGAGCATCAGGAGAAGAGGAAATCATAGAAATATTCTTAATTTTACGTCTTTTAAATATGTAGCAATAATTTTTCTATGTGCATCGGTATAATAAGTGTCTATGTACATGTGCGAGCGAGTGGAAAGAACAAAAAATAGGGGAAAGATGAAAATCAGCAGCGAGCGAGCAAAATTTTTGTTTAAAACGCCTTTTAATCAAATTATCGAAAGTGCCTAAGAAATCGTACAGGTCCACCTTGCATTGCGTTGAAGTGATCCTGCATAAAGCGGCCTCAAAATCTTTTAAATGCCTAGGACTTCTAAAGATCTTAGTCCGACATTGAATAAGGTAGATCATTGGCAACACAGTTGAGGAGAGAATATACAGTGTATCGCGAAAGTATCCGAACGCCCTTTAAACCAAAATAATTTGCTTAAAATTGCATCAAACGACTTGACTATTTCTAGCAATTAGAAGCATTGATTTACTAAATGGTGTTCAAAGCAGATTTTGAAAAAATTTCAATTGGTGAAGATCACATGAAAAAATAGGATGGACACATTCCAAATCATTTTTATTTGAGACTATAATGAAAATTTTAAATATACGTCTTGTAGACTTATGTTAATTACAGGCATGCTACAAATATCATTCAAATCGATTATCATACACATGAGTTATAACCGGTTGAAACTGGTTTTTGAAAAATCGCAGTTTTTCACGACTTATGGCAGTTTTTTCTACTTAAAATCCATTAGAAAAAATGTACAAATTACTCCTTAAATACATTTCAATATCGAATCACCGTATCGAATGTTTCAGAAACCACTTCTGAAGGACGAATGTCAAAAATTGTATACCCAAAACGTATTTGAACACTTTTCTCATTCTCGACAAACTGTCATTATTTGATCTATGATAATTTCATTAAGAAACAGTATGATAATAAATTAGGGCTCATTTTACTGCTCGAAGGCTCTACTCTCGCAGAACCTTGTTCATTTTTCTCTAGGATAGTTGTGCATGATACAGCAGGAGAAAAACTGAGGACACGTTTTTGGTCGAAAATACTACAACTTGAATCGTCTACAAAAGCGTCAACAAATGTATTTTCTGAATGAATCTATTTCAGATCTGAAGATTGAATCTTTCCCTTTGCAACGACTGCTTAAAACTTAATTTATGATCCTTTGTGTCTATTTTATAGAATAAATATGAGGAACAAATTTGGTCGTGAAAGGCACCCACGGTAGACCTTATATTATTGCAAAGATGGCAGTGCATCTTTCATTCAAAACTTCTCAAAGTCCAATTATATTGTTGTACTATTTGTTTTAACGAAATTATCAGAATTTAAATGTCGACAATTTCTCTGGAATTGGAAATTTAGTGTTGAAATACTTTTTGGATTCACTGTAACTCAGAACAAACCTAATATTCATTAGATTCTCCATCGCAAAACTGTTTACGCAGTAACATACTAATTTTTCTATTTTTATCCTCTAATTCCCCATTCGCTCGCAAAAATTCAATATTCACAAATGAAATTCCGCTTCGTTAATTAACATCGATACGAGGATGCCAACGCGCATAGGTTCTCTCCTTGCCAGCACGGACGTTTCCACTCTCCGGTATCGAATTTACAGATTTATTGTCGCGATCGTAAAGGTGTCCGGAGTTTCGCCTACAAGTAAATCACTCGAGGCGATTCAGAAACGAGTGGCCGGAAGGGGGCAGGGAGAGGAACGGAGAGAAAACGAGAAAAAGAAAGAGAAAGAGAGGGATGTATCGCGAGCGAACGTGGCCTCTGATCGCGTATCTCGTAAACTAGCCAGGATCGAATGCTAATGGCGGGTAGCATGGTTTTTATAGGGCCTATAATTTGGCCGAGGTCGAAGGTCGACGTAGGCCGCGCGAAATATATTTAAGCAGCCCGTAGCAGGTGGTACGCGCGCACGCGCTCTTCGATTATTTATCCCGCGGAGGATGCACAAACAAATTTATTTCTGCTCGAATCACTAACCAAGATTGCAAATTCTTCACTGCTTTTACACTTTCAGAGAAAACCAGTCCTTTGAAACTGACAAAAGCTTTCTTTCACTGTGCAAAACTGAAGGAACTCTGTCGAAAATTACCGTCTTCGATATATAAACTACTAACTTTCTGATAAAGACTCATATGACAATAATTCCGAGCTATTTGTAAAGCCTCTACATCCAGAGCCCTTAATTAGTTTTTGAAAGACATTTCTGTGTCATGTGGAATAATGAAAAAGCGAAGATTGCTTCTCCTTTCGAATATTTTTCCATGATGACAGACATTTCCTCCAAAGTTGAATGAAACGGCAACAAAAGATCGTGCCCCAAGTTTTCAAAGCTTGTTGTAAAGGGAAACCTCTAATCTTCAAATCATGGTGAGTTCAGTCTTAAAAAGTCTGTTTAACGTCAGTAGAGTTCTTCAAATTTTAAAGATTTGCGGAAGGAAAATGTATCTTCTCTTTTTATGATGCAGAAACTTTGAAAAATCTAACTGAAGGCAGTAAAAAACAGAGGTTTTGCGTTTGAACTCCTTGCCTTAAAATGGCGCCGCGAGACGTCATAGTTTTCGGACATCAAACTTAATTAGTTTTAACTTTCTATCGCAAACTGATATATGTAGTAACAACCTAACCATTTTGCATCGATTTTGAAGCAACTAAAATCAATTTATTTTCCATCGATGCGTATTTAGAACTAAAGATTAGAAATGTTTTAAATAAAATCGTCTGTTTTAATTCTTGAAGTCCTTGTAATCTTGGAATTAAATTGTAGGGGTTGAACCGAGTCCGAAATGATGAAAGATAATCGAGGAAAAACTACTACGACAAACTTCTTACAGTCTATCCAACAGAAGCGTACTAGTGATATCTCCGAAAATATTGATAAAGCATCGAATTGTTATATATTATATAGTTTGGCAACGTTTTGGTGCTAAACAAATAGTGCCCTCTATTCTAACTAACCTCCGTATTTTTCGAATACGGTCAATTAAAATTCTAAATTTCAACATTTTTCTTTGTGCTTTTACTTCATAATAGAACAAAAGATGTTCATGGAATTTGTATCTGGTGACCGGTGTAGCCAGTTAATCAAAATTATACGTTCTCTATTTTGTGCAATTTGGACGCGGCTTCGATGTTTCGAGTCATTATTGTTTTACAAAATTCATTTGCTTCCAGTTTCATTAAGGGGATATTCTGATCAAATCATTTAAAATAATTATATTTAGGAATTTTTTTTCTTAACATATACATTTTATTAAAAACATTTTTTCTCCTTAGTTGGTACACTCTTTTAGTATACAAAAAAAATTTTGTTGCGGTTCCTGTTGTGTTGTCCTTTATAAATGGCGGTCATCGCACTGCTTATAAAATATGGAATGAACAGGGTGACCGTTACAAGTCATTGTAAGATCTGCAATGAAAAAACGTAGAACTTAAACTTTATATCTATGACTATGGCATGAACTACTGTGACACGAAATATCAAAATGGAGATGTTTAATACGAATTTAATTTATTTTAAAAACGGTCAATATTACGTATAAAAGTACGAATAACAAAAAAAAAAGTGTGTTCTAAAATTCATCATTTTGGTTCACGCGATGGGCAACACAATAACGAATATAATGTCGCAAGAATTTTTCGAACAGTTTTTGTGAACGTGGCCACTGTTTTCACCACATCTTTTGTAAGCAGTGCAGTGGCCGCCATCTATAAATGACACCACAACAGGACCCGCAACAAACAAATTTTTGTAAACTAAGAAAGTGTACAACCAAAGGACAAAAGTTTTTTTTCATAATATCTTGTATATTTTAAAGAAAAATATTCCTGAATATCTTTTTTTTAATGATTTGATGAGGAAGTCCCCTTAATCAAGTGTCAGAGCGTATTAGAATTTGAAATGTACTTTCTATTCATATTTCATTTTTTCCAGATACATTAATTTTTTCAGAGATATCGTCAACAGGTTCTTACGGTAAAGACTGTAGATTGTACAAATCAATTGCGTAGATCGCTCAAATATCAGCGTGCGTTACGGATGTTGAAGTCGCGCGAGCATCGCCGGACAGGGTCTCTCTTGGCGCTAATAAAATCTCGTAATTAATTCGTCGACCGGTCTCGAGATTCGATAGACCGGTGCCAAGTGTTCCTGGTCGCTTCCCACGTTCCTGAAACCCACTTACGGATGCGAGTGGAGCCCGCTGAAAAAAAGGCACGGCCTTCGCTGAACCCGCGGCCACGGGTTCGTTTAGATAACGAATTCCGGTTAATCATGGGCCACGGGATGGGAGACCCGGGTTTCGATCCCTCGGCTGTTAAGTAACTGCGACGTTGACAACGGGAAACCGAACCGGGGCCCGAAACGCATATCATCTGTTCGAAGGAACACGTCCTGCATCCGGTAACAGCGTGCGAAACTTTTTCGATCGAGTCGCGACACTTCGCCTCGATATCTGGGAAAGTAGCCGCGTGGATTTTCTCGCGGTGCCCTCTTCCTTTATTCGCCGTTTTGGACTTCGCGTGAGTCGCGTGTACCTTTGCTCTGCCATCGCGAAGGAAGCCTATTCTTAAAATTAGTGTCGTTCGATTACATCGCGTTTCGGGCAATAACGAGTTGGAATTTTCTTCGGGATGACTACCCTATAATTGAAAAATGAATTATTTTCGAGGCGTTCTTTGTGGTATGCTATTACATAATCGCTACATAAATGCCATTTAAGTAATGGCTAATTGACGTGGATAATATGTTTATTTTTTTTAATGTATTGACATACATTGAATATATTTAATGTTGTTTGCGATGTTATTGTTATATACACTGTGGCAATAGGAATTGTTGGTTTTCACTCTTTCACTGTGCCATGACCTATATAGATATACTGAACTGAAACAAAACTAAAATTATTCAATATCAAGTGTGTATTTCATAGATCCTTGGCTTAGGTGTATGTAAAACTCCTTTTTATCTAGAAATCATCATCCAAGTCATAATTAATGCACGCATAAAACGTCTTTAGCGATGCTATTAACGCTTTTACCTTTATCTATAAACATTCAGACTGCCCACAAAATAACATCAGCTGTTTCGCTCAACCCAGTTTTTGTTTATAATTTCTCATATTAATACCTGCAACAAATATAGTCAACTGACACAAAAAGCAAAGCAAAATATAAATGAGACAAAAATAATATCCGGGTTTAGTTCTGAGTGCAGGTCTAGATTTTATTTGATCATTAGACAAATAACCCCGCCTGTTCATAGCAAATAACCGTATTCGACATTTTCAACAATTTGACAGCTGTAAGCCCGAAACGTTCACATGTCGGATAAAGTAAATACCACAAATGATAGTCAATGTATGATCCTTCCAGGAAATATTTATTAAAAAATCTGTCGAGCAGTGCGTAATGGACAAAAATTCATAAATAGACAAATGAAAAATATTTACTTACAGATGATGTTTGCATATGTTTTGTTTGCAATTATATGTTTCAAAATCTTGGATGAAGACGCCATCAAGTGTAGAATATAAAAATTAAAAGCAATTAGTCAACTAGCCCTGGTCTCCCCTACACGAATTTTCTTTAACGAAAGTAAATTAATATGTAATATTAATAGTTAATAAAATGAAATAATTAAAGTGATTAAATAATTCCATTCAGACCTTCCAAAGTTATTAAAAATTCGAAACACGTCAATAATTGTGGATGGTCTTAATTTTCTGGCCAAGGACTGTAAACGCATAAAACCCTTAGTCTAATCATGATTAATAATTTCATCGCTTATCCTAGGTGTAAATGTAATTATGAATGTGAAACCCTTAACCATGTCCTGTGGCAATGTAATTTATACGACACTCAAATATCTATATTATTGCACAATCTTTTCAGCTCCCTCTGAACGTTTCTGTATTTTTGGCAATGTAAAAGCCTACTTACATATGTTGCCTTTTTTAAATAATTGTAATCTGCGCATATAAAACAATTATAAATCCTTAGTTCTGTGTTCCGTTTATTTTTAATGTTGTGATAAATCTCTTATGAAATTTCCTCAATAAAAAAAAATATTTGTTCGCTCACTGGACGTCCTATGGAAAGTTAGACGTGCTGCAGCGTCTACCGAAGGAGAGCGAACGAACGACGCAGTGAAGGAGGCAAGGCGAAAATCGTCGTGTGATTGAAAGCGATCTAAAGAAGGAAACAGGCCGTCCCGTTTACGAGCAATCAAAGCCGCAGCTAAAAATCGCAGGACCGAGGCCGACCAGAAGTTTACGAACGGAAAAGGAACGGGCCGGAATTCTTTTTACGACGTTCTGACCCCACACCGAAAGCGATACGATCGATCGATCGATCGGCCGATCATCGTCGACGACCCGGACGAGAACCGTCGACTGGTGGCTCGGGTGGATCCTCAAGCGGTGCCGCAACGCGAGGAGGAGAGAGAAACACTTTTTACGATGATGGATCGCTGGTCGAACCGGCAGGAACGTCGCGTCGTCATCGTCGTCGTCGGTTCACTCGGTTCCTCTCTCATGTTGGTACCAGGCGAGGGAGGGGTCTGGGGATGCGTACGTCGTGTTCCCTGCTCGCACATAAATTCATGTAAACCCCCATAAATCCCAGGTGAGGTGCGAGTGGAAAGCGAGACACACCGGAGGACAGACAGCCGCGTTATATCCGCTTCAACGCGCCTGAAATGCCGGCTCCGCGGTGAACTACCCGCGTAAACTCGAGTTTCGCCGTTTTCGTGAGATAGACGACGCGACACCATGGGCACTCGTGACCCTTTCTCGCCTGGAATTCTTGAAATTCGTCGCCCGCGCCGCAGGAAGCGTTTTCCCCGATGGATATGAGAGCCAGGGAAGAAACTCGGTTTTGGGTACTCTCGAGGATATTCAGACCGTGTTTGCGAGAACCGTGCCATCGAATAGGCCTGAGTTTTATGAAATCACTTTTCAATCGTTTATTTATTTATTAACCCGTTAAGCGGCTATAGCGGATTTCATCGCCATCACTGTATGTACTACAGAATGCCCATAGCGTACATATTCGCGTGATAGACAGGGTGTCCCACATAAATGGGAACAACTAAATATCTGTCGTATTTACAGTCCTATCAGAAAACTTCAGAGGACAAAGTGACACTATTGCAGGGGCAAATATAATGGTAAAGAAAAAAAAAATTTTTATGTCGCGTTTTTTAATGAAATTTCAAGGTCACCGATGTTTTTTTAAATGGAATAGTATATTTTTTTACGATAGCATGATAGACAATAAAAAACTGAATTTAGTGGATACCACCTTTTTGACCTTGAAATGACCTTGAACAAGAATAATCATGTTTGGAGCGGATAAAATGTGGAAGTTTAAAACTTACGTGTTTCAGCAAAGATTACGCGTTGTTTACGGCGGGTTGACGTTTACATATCATAATAAATGTTCGAAATGTTGTCCATCCTCATTTATGCAATATTGCAATCTTGCATTAAATGATCTGTAGGCATTGTCGATTTCCTGAGACGTAATTGAACGTCGAACGAATTTATACAAGGAACTCTTACTGGTATAAAGTATGCTGCATTTTTACGCCAGGATTTATCGGGCCTTTTAGAAGAAATTACGTTATTCGAACGGAAGCGCATGTGGTTTCAATATGATGGTTGTCCAGCGCATTATTCTAAAGTTGCTAGAACGGTGCTTATTACGAAATATCCTGGACGCTGGATTGGGCGACGAGGAACAATTCCATGGCCAGCCCGTTCTCCGGATTTGACACCATTGGACTTTTACCTGTGGGGCAAGATAAAATGTATTGTGTACAAAGATAAACCCACAACGCCAGAGGATATGCGGCAAAGGATTACTGCAGCATGTACTTCAATTACGTCTCAGGAAATCGACAATGCCTACAGATCATTTAATGCAAGATTGCAATATTGCATAAATGAGGATGGTCAACATTTCGAACATTTATTATGATATGTAAAGGTCAACCCGCCGTAAACAACGCGTAATATTTGCTGAAACACGTAAATTTTAAACTTCCACATTTTATCCGCTCCAAACATGATTATTCTTGTTCAAGGTCATTTCAAGGTCAAAAAGGTGGTATCCACTAAATTCAGTTTTTTATTGTCTATCATGCTATCGTAAAAAAATATACTATTCCATTTAAAAAAACATCGGTGACCTTGAAATTTCATTAAAAAACGCGACATAAAAAATTTTTTTCTTTACCATTATATTTGCCCCCTGCAATAGTGTCACTTTGTCCTCTGAAGTTTTCTGATAGGACTGTAAATACGACAGATATTTAGGTGTTCCCATTTATGTGGAACACCCTGTATATACGCTAGCGGCGAAAAAACATTCGCCACTGAGGAACGCACTTCGCAGAATAAAGCAAACCATTTAAGAGATTAATCCTTGTTCAATGAATGCAGGATTGCTTTGATCTCACATTCTTGCAATAACCAGTGTACTTAATGTCAAAATGTCTTTATTGTTCTAACAAATAGGTTGAAGTATCCACTTCAGAATAGTATGGGATAAAGTACATCCTGATTTAAAAAATTATTAACAAAAGAGTAACAAAATGTACACTTGTATATCTATACTGGGACGCTTCGACCCAACGCTGTTGCATCAAGCAGCGTAGTCGTCGTTTGTACAGGTACTAATCACTAGACAGCTGATCTTTATGCAAAATAAAATCTTTGCACCTGAATTGCATCAAACTGAGATGAAATAGAAATCTTTTTTCTTTCTTAATATGTTTAAGAAGTCGAAAATAATGAGAGAGTATTTCAAATTCTTCTATTGTTTTTACTGTTTTAAATTTAAACCTACTCATTTTTGTCATAAATGCATAAAGTCCGCTGTCTACTAATCACACATAATTCTCGTTTCTAGAAACAAATTTTAATGAAGCATTTTCATCATTCCCATAACTCATCATACCCAAATTATTTCACAAATGACATGTGCAACAGTGTTGTTGCACATAACAGGGAATTTACAGTCGAGGGCAAAATTAAGTGGAGACGCTTTAAAAACTAAGAACTTTTTTAAGATTGGAACAAATGACTTGAGTTTTCTGAGATTTTAGAAAGATTAGTTTACTAGGCAATGTGAAACAATTTTTTTTGAAATTACTATTGCTCGGAATTTCGAAGAAAGAAGAAAAAGTCGTGAATTTTAACTATTCCAAATATTTATATAATTGAGTTATAAGAAAAAGTTGAATGGCATCAGACGGTGCATAATACGCAACTAACTTTATGCACCTTTGTGCATCGGTGCATCAGAAATATGCAACTGCACTTTTTTTTTAAATGGAAACCTAGATATTTGACTGCACCAATCGATGCAGTTTGTTGTGCTCTACATAAAAGTACTAAACTTATTCGTTCGGAACTTATCGTAGCTGATATTGTTGTAGATTTGTGAATGATTTCGCTCTGTCGGCAAGCGTTCTGGAATATCACATAGTGCTCCAGTAAAATGTTTGTAACTTTTAGTTAAGATAACGTCCTAAAGAATAAGTTTAGGGCATAAGTATGTTACTACTTTTATGTAGAGCACAACAAACTGCATCGATTGGTGCAGTCAAATATGTAGGTTTCCATTTTTAAAAAAAGTGCAGCTGCATTTTTCTGATGCACCGATGCACAAAAGTGCATAAAATTAGTTGCGTGTTATGCACCGTCTGATTCCATTCAACCTGTTCTTATAATATTTTCCTCAATTCCCAACCGTTTAGGAGGTACAGCCTGTTCCAGTTGCGTGGGACACCCTGTATATCTCGTACACTTAGCTACATATATCAAGAATTAGTCAAATTAAAACAACAGCAAACTTGTAAATAAAAATCTTCATTTTCAGACATTATAAGATTGACTTTTTTCACAGCTGTGTAGATGAGTTAATAATGCGAAAAAAGTTATAACGCGTTATGCTTCGAATATTCAAGTAATTGTCACTTAAAGTTCTTTTTTATTTCGAGGATGTCTATAAAAGGGATTTTTTACCGCATTTTGGGGTGGAATACCCTACTGTGCGTCGTTCAAAATGAACAAAGAGGATTTCGTAGCTCGGCAAAAGTAAAGCTTCGGAGGCGAGTTCCGTGGACCCAGGAGGGATACCGATAAAGCCTGCCGGTTTTGCTGGCAGCGGTGTATTCTGAATCCGGAGGCGCTCGACGTGCAACGGAAAAGAAGGGAATCAGTGGGGGCCATGGAAGCGGAAGGGGGACGACGGTGATGGTTAACGGCGATGGTATGGGGGTTGGGGGCAGGGGAGGGATCACATACTCGTTGGCCCACTACTTGTACCCCCGCGATACGCGTTCCGCATTGATATTATTTCATTAACTTTTTGCTGGTCGCCTCGCTTGTTGGAATAGTGGTCCCGTCGGTCGGCAATCTCCTCCTACGGTTACTCCACCTTCTTCAGCCTCCCTCTCGAACAGCTCCGATCGCCTCCTCCGCTTCGTTACGTTCGCCTTAGCGTGCTCCTCTCAAGAGCAACATCATGAGAGCAAGAGCAACGGCAAGAGAGCAAGAGCGAACTCTCTTAGGAGCGCATCTCTCGCCCTTCTTTCCTCGCCTCGGTCTTTCGCCGGATCATGGATGCACCTGCCGTGCTCCGCTAGATGTCCCGAAACTGTTCTTCTTCCCGCCTTTCTTTCCCGAAGGAATCCCGGGGCAACACGATCATTTTTCTTCCATTAGCTGTCGATAATTGCCCAGACTTAATTGGAGCGCTCTACACCGCGTCGATCACCGATGGGATGAGGCGGAACGGAGAGAGGGAGCCATCGGTGCTTCTTAACCTTCGCCTCTTTCCTGTTCGCCAGCGTTTTTCCCTAATGATTTTTATTTCTCTTGCATTTTCGGCGATTCGCTTTTTCGCCGTCGGAGGTCGTTAATTAAACGGAGGGAACAGTGATCCAGTCGGATTTACTTTTTGCCTCCGCACCGGACTCGCTGATGCTGCTTCCTGTACCGTATTTTGTAGAAAGCTTAGGATTGCGAATAACGTGGTCGCGATGGTGGTGTAGATACCCGCGTTACGCGATCAGAAAACCGTTCAACAGGACTGTACATTTACTGCCATACGAGCCGTTCACAGGCGAAATCATTTTACTGTCCAAGCACCTCGTTAATGCTTATGTTTTACATTCAGAAATTTTTCTTGCGCAAGTAGTGTAACAATTACAATTGTTTTTCATACAAGATTTTTGCGAACAGCAATCCTTCTACTTGTAAGGTTGTACATCATTTAATCTTCAATGAATACATGTATACTTATTAAAGAATCAATATATAGATGTAGGGTAGAGTTGCAGAATTTTGACAGTTGCCTATATTGGACCACCATTGTAACTTGACCGAAATAAGACATTTGTAAAATAGGCAATTTTTTCGAGCATTGTTTCGAGCAAGCACCTGGTGGTTACTGTTAATAAAGTGATTTTGGTTTTTCAGAAGGCATTGATTACAGTTATTATTAAAAGTGAAGAAGAACTGATGCCATTTAAAACTAACTAACCAAATATATTTTTATATCTTCAGAAAGCAAACCTATTAAAATATGTACCTACTGTACAAGATGTCCAGATTGGACTACATTCTAGTCTTCCAAATAGGACCTGTGCAATTTCAAGTTTGATTAAAAATTTTATTAATAAATTTTAAACTTTAGAGGAATTTTAAGTTTCATTTATACTTTTAAAAATTTTTTAGAGGAATTTCGAGTTTAATTGAATATTTTATTACTTAATAAATTTTGAACTTTAAAGGAACTTGATCACACCTGGGTCCATACACAGTGTGTTGGAGTAAGTCCAAAAATAAATCTAAAAAATAAACCTTTGAATCAATTGTGGATAACGAAATTTGTGGTCCACCTTGAGATACCATAGGTCCAAATTACGAAACCAGTTTCTTTGATTGGACCAATGACTCTAAATTTACAAATAGATTTTTTGGTATTTTAAATTGTGTTTATTAGGAAACAAAATGTATTGCTTCAACGATTAAAATAGTAACATTCTTTTCCACTAGTTCGTCTTCATTAAAATTATTTCCATCCCCCCCCCCCTCTCTCTCACTCTGTATACATATATATTCACACATATCCTGGATTTCCCTGCAAGTTTGACCTTGAATGATCTTGAGTCATAGGGAAATTGAACTCGCTTTAAAACGCACTATACTATTTCATAGTGGATAAAAAACATTCCATTCCATTTAAAAAAAGAAAGTTGACCTTCACCTCACCTTGGAGTGTCCACCAGGAAAAATATAAGTCCCATCGCATGATGTACCCCTCGATAATGAACAAATGTCATCTGAAACATTTTTGACGAATATCTCCAAAAATATTGATTATACACAAAAATGTTTCAGATGACAATTGTTCATTACCGAGGGGTACATCATATGTTTTTCCTGGTGGACACTCCAAGGTGAGGTGAAGGTCAACTTTCTTTTTTTAAATGGAATGATACGTTTTTTATCCACTATGAAATAGTATAGTGCGTTTCAAGACGAGTTCAATTACCTGTGACTCAAGATCATTCAAGGTCAAACATGCAGGGAAATTCAGGATATGTATGAATATATATATATATATATATTTATAATATATATAATACATATATTTATAATATATATAATACATATATATACAGAGAGAGAGGGGGGGGGGGGGGAGAGATGGAAATAATTTTAAGGAAAACGAACTAGTATATATATATATATATATATATATAATTATTCACTATGTGAACAAACTCCATTAGAATATAGACGCATGCCTAGTTGTAAAAAACCATTAGGAAATTGACACGATTCAAACCATTCTCTCTATTGTGCCGCACTAAAAATGATTAAAGATATTCAAACACCAGCACGGTAAAAATATCATCACATGTTGACCGTATCATATGAAAAGATTATCTTTACCGATAACCTAAACAAACATATATAAATTCGCGAAAAAATTGAAATGGCATGTACCGGAACCGCTAACAATTTATTATCTCTACCGCCAAACGTAAAATACCGTAACTGAAACATATCCGTAGCCATCTGGCGCATCGAAAACGAGGTGGTTCATGCAAATAACAATTATTCGACAAATGTGGTACGCGGTTAATGCATTAAGAAACGAAAAGTTACCTTTCGGCCAGTTTGTCTGACGAGCGGGTTCACCGCGGTCGATTACTTTCCCGACTGTATCGCTCGCACGGCGGTAAGAAAATTAATTTGATCGTGCCCCTTGCATCGTTCTTCCACGATACATCGATTAATAACACAACGATATCGGGACGATCTTGTGCGGCGAGCGGATCCCAGATTCGGTCATCTCGTTCACTTCCTCGATCGCGATCCACCTGACTCGCGGACCGAGAGCAAGCCGCTCACCGATCCGATCCTATCCGATCCGATCCAATCCGATGCGATGCGATGCGATGCAACGCGATGCGTTTGCGATTCGCGGCACGGGAAAAAAGGTCGGCGCTTTATTAACAAGGCGTTCCGCAATAAACCGGGATGTGCGTATTGCCCCCGTCCTGGGTCGAAGGAGTCGCACCGTTATCGAACGATCTTACCTGCAACTTCGCTTTTTAATCTTCTCGCTACGACCCACGTGAAGAATTTGCGCGAAATTACCACTTGCAATTCTGTCAGGAAATAAAATGGAATACTTTCAACAAGTCAGTTGATAAATGTTATACATACACTGTCTTCCACAAATTCGAAGTTACGGCTTTGTCAGAAAATAAAATGGAATACTTTCAACAAATAAATCGGTGTGGTTCCTGCGTATCCATAACGGACTACTAAAAATTACTATATTATAATTGAAAACAATTCCTACATTACTGTAGTCGTAGATCGACGTTGAGATCGATTGTAATCGATCAGCAAAGACAGTCTCGAGGAAAGGACCGTTTTTCTAAAAATGAAAGAAAACACCGCTAAACTTTAAAATAATAAAATTAGTTGATGATAGTCTTAGCTTTAGAAATGGAGAAAGCATAGAGAACACATTAAAATCGAATGTAACCGATCAATGAAGATAGCCTCAGGAAAAGGACCATTTTCAAAGAAAGGAAAGAAAACACCGCTGTTTATACCAATATGATGATTTGATAAAGGATTTATTTTTGTAAACAAAAGAAGCAAATTAGACACGTTAAGATCGTTTGTAACTGATCAGCAAAGACTGTCTTATAAAAAGAGTGATTTTCAATGAACCGTAAGAAAACACAAAACCGTGGTAAAACCGTGGTGCTAATCCGTGGCTAAGCACGCATTCACAATAATTCTCTAGAATAACTAAGCAGAGAGTCCTTTTCAAGTCCTGACTCAACCACCCATGTTCTCCACGCCCTTAATCCCCATTCAACTTGAGCACACTTCCCCGTAATCCCCGCACAGAAGGTCTCCGATTCATCCTCAATGATAACTCACAATTACCCGCGGCCATTAATTCAATGGACAGTCGTAGCAGTGGACAAACAAGTCCTGCCTATTCAAAACTCGGTGACTCCGCGAATTAGCAAGAAACATAGCCTTGGGGGGGGATCGCGTTCCATAGATCGGCCGCGTCGACATCGCGTTGGTAGGATCTACAGCCTGATCGCGTGCGCTCGTGCCGGGGCTAGAGAGCCTGAGCCAGGGCTGGGCATAATTTATCGGGTCCTCGTCGAAATTATTCTATTAATAGATATTCCCATAGACGGGCGGAGAAGGTATGTCCAGGATGCGGCTGATTCCTCGCCGCAGCGATCGGCTCAGCTATGCGAGGCTCGCGGACGCAATGCGCAGCCTTTCGTATACGTACACGCGCAATTCCGATGGACCCTGCATTAAACATTAAGGCAAACCTCCCGCAGGAGCGTGCGAGCCGATCCGGGATAAAAACCAGTCCCATTTTCCACGCGTACAACCGATCTGACGCCCGACTATGGTATCGAACGCTCGCAGGTCTCGCTCTCCTCCTCCTCTTCCTCCTCTTCCTTTCCCCGGGAGTTTGCCCACCGCAAGAGTTTCTTTCCGATCGCGTCTGCTTCCTTTTCCTCGCTCGCCCCCGTCTCCCTCACACGTTCGGAAACGGCCAACCCAGAAGCCAATAAATCCTCCGGTACAGATAATTCCTCGAGGCTCTTCCCTCGCGCTCGATAACCAGCCCCGATATCGATCACGCGAACAAGATTTCGCGAGTCGTGCAGCGCACCAGGATTCCCGGAATCCGCGCGCGAGAGAGGACGAGCGAGCGGCAAGCGTTCGCGCGCAGCAGACGTTCCAGAAACAAGGCTGGGCAAGGCGGACCCAGTCGTTTGTAACATCACCGTTAAACTCGGAAGTTCGAGCCTGGAAGTCACGGTGCCAGTGACCGTGACCAGACTTTTGCTTTATGGGATCACGCGCGCCACCGGCGAATCGACCTGTTCGCGGTCTACGGGACGCAGCTTCCTGCTTTCTGCGGTGCATGGTTCTGGGGGGGCGAGAACGATTTATGGGATGCTGTCGTATGATCTTTATTAGTTTGTAAAATTAAGTGTCTTTAGCATTGAGGTCATATACAAATTTAATTAGGTCTGGTCTATTTTAAAGCAATTTATTTTATTGTGACACGCAATCGTGCAGAATAGAGGAGTTCTACTTTGGATTCTAGGGATAGAAGATCTATGAGATTGTTAAATATGAAATGTTGGATTCATAACAGTAACTTTAAACAAACATAATTTTTAAGCACCGTTTTTTCGATTACATTACGATAAAAATTGAATTTCTTTGGTCATTCGTGTTCTTCATTTATGAGATTGTGATTACTATTTTTGAGTTTTATCTAGCATTGACTAACAGTCCGTTCTCGTCAATATATTTATTTTTCCACTCATATTAAAATATACTTTATTCAAACGTAAAGTTAGATATCTAAATAAAAACAGAATATGGCGACTTCAAAGATTAACTTTGTACCTTGAAATAATATAATAATAAACCTCTAGATTATAATAGCATTTCTTGATTAAAACACTTCATAATATATGCATTCTGAAATCGGACATTTTATATATGTACAGCGAACTAATATTTGACTAAAAATGTAATAAAAGAATAAAAATGGGTAGGTGCAATTTAAAGTAATAAAACGATTGTAAAAATCCAAGAGTATCGATGTATTTTGTTGATCTTACTAAAATGATTAAAGATAGAATTAAATTACTATTGCACCTCTGTTTCTTACGATACAGACAATTCTAATTTTGTAAAATACCAGCAGACTATTAATTACAATTCAAAAATGCTGATGACTTTAGCATCCTGAAAGGTCGGTATGTTTTAGCAACCAATCTGAACCAAACATCTAAGGTGATCACGTTTGGCTAGATACTTTGTAAATGAAGATGATGTTACAACAAAGCTGATTCATATATATGTTTTTTTTATTAAGCACTATTCAGGCGAAAAGGGCTATTGGAATCCTGTTTCTTCGGAATTGATGCAGACATCTTTTATTTTCCATAAAGATCTGCAATCTAGTTATCAGTAATATAAATTGGCAAAGTTCGACATTAGACAGGGTAGTTCACTCAAAGATAGTCACCTAAATATCTCTTCTAGTTACGGCAGGAATGGGAATTTTTGTCTCAATTGAGACAAACCGTCCCCACCATAGCGCCCACTGTCGCCCACCAGTATCCACCGTTACCATAGGGGAAGGAAGTGCTTCACCGTCGCGAACAATGCGCAGGCCTCGCACATGAAAGAGAGGTTAGTGGGAGAAGCAGGCGTTTGAGGGGCCCCTACCGTGCCCATCCCTGAGTTACGATCATATAAAATACTTTGTAGGCAATTTATCTAATGAAAGAGAAGTTGAATGGTCAATGAAGTCAGTAATAGCTGAAATAGTAGCCTCATATCTTAAAACTTCATGGTTCTATTTTGTATGTATTTTGTCAATTCTATATTTAATTTCGGACATGAAAGAAAATATATGATACGGGTAGGATCATTAACACAAATGGACAGAGAAGATGAGAAGTTAATGAAGTCTATAAAAATGTTATTAGAAATAACGTGAGATTAGCTTAATATTTCAAGGTTCTATTTCGTATGCAATTTATCGGAAATGAAATAACTTGTAAGTTATTTATTGTACGATAAAATTTTTCAAACAGATGTTGCTTGGTTTCCAGGGGGGCGTACAGCGTTGTAATTTGATTTTTGTTGTATTGCTTTTTCATCAAGATGCGAGGGTCAACTTTAGTTTTTTAAACAGAATGTCCAATATTTTTTTTCAAATTTGGACAAAGCATCAAATTCTACGTAAAGGAATAATATATCAAATAGCACTTAAAATGAATATTGTGTGAATAATGAAATATGAGTGAAATATGAATGAAATATAAATGAATATTGTATGAATAATGGACTGAGATATTGTGAAACTTATTTAATCATTAAAAAATGAAGTTTATCGCGAGCCATCAACGACGGCCGATGATATGCGAGAACGTTTTACTAGTGCATGTGCCGCAATAACTGCAGAAACACTGGAAAAAGTTTGTCGTTCACTCATACCCCGATTACGCAGGTGCATTGATTGTAATGGACACAACTTCGAACACCGCTTGAAATGAAATTTCTTTTACCAATATTTCAGGAATTATTATTTTATAAGCCCTCTTTGGTATAATAATAATTTTTACGCGGAATTTGGAAGTTTATTCGAATTCGATAAAAAATATTAGGCATTCCATTTTAAAAAGTGAAAATTATCCTCAAATCACGATAAAACAGCAAAATAACAAGAGAATAGATTACAGCCGTGTATATCCTCCTAAAAACTACGCAACATTTGTTTAAAACATTATTATGCACCACAAATAACTTACGAGTTATTTGAAGTCGTCATGTTACAAGGCACGCCCTGTATAATTTCGGAAATGAAAGAAAATATACGATTTCCACACGTACGTTGAAGCGAATACGAACAGAAATAGAATGCTCGTTGGAGTCTATAATAGTTGAAAATACTGGGAGCATATCTTCAAATTTCATGGTAGATCCGTTGATCCACGCGAGCCAGCGCAGCGCGTCCACGTCCGAAAAACTAGCGTAATAAATATTCCGCTGTCCAAACGCGACAAAACGGCCGGCCGATGGGGCTCGAGCGGAGATAAGAATTCTCACATTCGCGCAATCATCCTGTCGACGCGACGCATCTCCCCGAGAAATATATCGACCAAGATTTTTGTCTGGGGCGAAGCGGGGACGCGTCGCGAGCTGGTTCAGCGACGCCGGTGCCGAGAAACGGCCGCGCCTGTCCGCCTGTCGGAAGACGGATGATCCTCGGTCGTCCTATGGCAAAACCGTCCAACCATCGTGGCAAGAAGAAGTGGAAAATGGTTGGTCCCCTTCGGCTTTGTCGTTGGTGCGCGCGACCGATCCGCCGGAAGCCTTCGGCATGAACGTTTAGCGCGTAAAAGGCCACTTCTCTCCTCTCCGGACCGTGTTCTCGCCGGTTTTCGATATGCCACGCCGATCTTTCCAAGTCGATGGGATTTCTCGCAACGGCGTGCAACAAGCTGCAACGCCGCCGTGCTGGTGCAACTTGGGCGCGGCGAAGAGCAGCGCAAAGCGGAGTTGTGCGGAGCGGAGCTGCGCGGAGCGGACGGGGAACGGCAGCCACGCGATCTACCGCGGTACACGTCCACTTCTATGGAATTCGAACGCAGAAAACACGGTTTCGCCATGGAATAAAGATGCGAGCTAGCCGGAATTCCCTTTTTTACGGGTCGCCGCGTCGCGTCGCGGCCGCTCTCATGCGGCTCTGCTCGCGTTTTTGGCCGACGCTTTTGCAACCTGGCTCATTCTTGCAAAAATACATCTCAAGTAGCTCGCTCGTTGTGACAGCAACGCGTGTATTTGTAACGCTAATTTTTATAGAACAACTTCAACCAGCGAGAAAGTTATGAATAGTCTACGGACCTGTATGCAAAATCAAAATTGTGTAGCGTGAATCGCATAAAACTGTAACCAAATAGGACAACTCTTTTGTTTGGCATTTTTTTTTTTAATAAGACGTAGACGTTGCTTTGTTGCCAAAATTTAATATAACGTACAACTTTATCTGACTCACTAAACGTACAGGTTAAACAGTGAAATTGACAAACTCTTAGACAGCCATCAACGACACATCTGGTAGAATTGCAAATGCATTTATATTTTCAACATTTATCGAGAATAGCTCGAATGAACAAGTTATGTATAGAGTGTAAATCTCTATGCTAAATACATATTACGTATATACAGGGTGAGTCAGTAAGGACTACAATCTAAAATGACACGATATATATTGGTTGTATCAAAAAAACTTTTTAATGAATTATGTAGCATTATAAGGGACGTGTAAAGCAAGAACCGTTAAATTATTTTATATCTCATATTTTCTAAGAAAACAAGGTGACCTTGAATATTTTCAAACGTCTTCTGAAGGTCATCTCAAGGTCATCATATCATAGGTCGCTGAATTTGCCCTTGCATCGAAAACAACGTGGTATTAAGAGATAGGTGCATTGACTTTGAAGAAACTCAAGGTCAACTTGATTTCAGAAAACATGCGATTTAAAAAATAAAATTGTACGCGTTCGATGCGTCCCTTAAAATGCTACGTAATTCCTTAAAGAGTTTTTTGTTATAATCAATAGATACAGAGTTATTTTAAGTAGTATTTCTTACAGACTCACCCTATGCAAAAGTTTCAGTCTTTTTTCAATATCCTTTGAGTTGATGATTTAGCCACATCGACAGCAAACAAACAATTGCATAAGAAAGTAGAAGATCATAGACATTATAAGTATGAGCAATTGCAGAAGGCCTATAATAACTGAGAACGTATAAGTTCTGAGTTCTGCGTAGTGCAACTTCAACGATGCAAAATATTGAAATGAACTATCTCTCAATTTTTTAATGGATCTTCTGAATCACGGTAGCAACGAAACAAGTTTTCGAACCCGTAAAAGCAGCGAATGCAGCAAGTAGAGGTTCTTCGACTTCTATTCACTCCCACGCAGATCTCCAGCCAGACTCCTGTCATCCATCCAGCCCGCGCGAAGGAGACAGAATCAAACAGCAAAAGGTAAAGAAACGAAAGAGACGAGGGATACCGAACAGGATGTGTAGCGTCGGTATTACGGGGGAGTACCCGAGCGGAATATTAAAGCCGTAAGTAATCTCGATCCGACGTGGTCGTCCGCGGTAGCAGGCCAACACTACCGAGATACGTCGCCACCGATTTCCTTACAATAATACAAACGTCGCTTAATCAACCGACCGAAAAACCAAGGAAGATGAATTATGTACAGTGCCGAACAACAGTATTCGCACAGCTTTTAAAAAGAAATACTTCTTAACAATTGGACCACACAACTTGAACTTTCTGAGATGCCAGAAGGATTAGTTTACTAGATAATACGCAAAGAAATTATTTCAAAACTGGTATTAGTAAAAATTGTGGAGAAAAAATGAAGCTTACGGTTTTTAACTTTTTTATCTTCAACTATAATAAAAATTTATAACATACTGTTTGTAGATCTAAGTAAGCCATATACAGTGGCGTGCAAAAGTATCCGGACACCCCTTAAAAACGAATAACTTTTTCAATATTAGTTCAAACGGCTTGAGTTTTCTGAGATGTTAGAAGGATTAGTTTACTAGGTAGCGTGTAAATAATTTTTTCTAAAAATTGCTATTGGTCGGAATTGCGGCGAAGAAAGTGAAGATCACAATGTTTAACTTTTTTATCTGTACCTGTTATGAAAATTTGAAGGACGCCTTTTGTCGGTCTAGGTAAGTTATGCATATGTACAAAGTTTCATCGAACTCGGTTAACGTTGTTATGAGCTATAAATATTTAAAGCTGATCACATAAGGGCGAAATTCCCTGAAAATGCAGAAAATCTGGGACGTTCACTCTGATGCTCTCTCTTGCAATGTTCGTAGCTCATCTGCTCATAGCAACATTATGCGATTTCGATGAAACTTTGCGCATGTATATAGCCTATGAAGATCTACAAAAGATATATTTTAAATTTTAATTACAGGCACAGATAAAAAAGTTAAAAGTCGTGACCTTCACTTTTTTCTTCACAATTTCTACCATTAGCAATTTTTATAAATAATTACTTACACGTTACCTAGTAAACTAATCCTTCGAGCATCTCAAAAAAACACAAGCCGTTTGAACAAATTTTGGAAAATATATTCGTTTTTAAAGGGTGTCCGGATACTTTTGCACGCCACTGTACATGAATAAAGTTTCATGGAAATCGATTAAAGTTATGAGCTATACATGATTATATGGCAAAAATGGTGAGAAACTGCGATTTAGATCAATCTTCAGCCGAAAATCCAAAGACTCTTACAACTTATAAGCCTTGTCATTTTTATAAAACAATACATACCAGTCACAATTTCTTCGGTAATTATATACAAGTTGGTCCACCTCACCGATTTTGATGACCTTGAAATATGTTGTCAAGGTCATCATTCTGAACAACTTTTCCCTATGCATGATACCGCCGCTCGGTTTTAGTTTTCGAGATATTCGCAAAAGGCTATTGCTAATACTCTATTGAATTTTCCGTATTCTTGTACGCTCCGTGGCAACGTAAGCATGTTCCGGCGCCGCGTTTGTTTACTTTTTTTTTGTAAACACGCTGTGGAGATGGGAGAGAAAATAGAGTCTCACTCTGATCATGCATATATGTAGGAATAGAATGTTTTAAAAGTATCTATCCGTTTATTCAGAGTTAAACGAGACGATAAAGACAGTACAAAAACTGAGACAATAACACAAGTACACTATATGCGCCGTAATACATAAAAATCGTGTTCGTAAACCATTTGTCGTAGTCCTAATTGTATTATGCCGTATCGTATCGTATCGTATCGTAGTTCGTGAGCAACTCCTCGCCCGCGCCGCGAACGCGTCCTTTTATACGCACCTCTATCGAACGTTCTCAATGTTCTTTTTAAAATTGTGCGTTAAATTTCGGCAGGTGTCAACGCCCGCTGCTCGAAGAGACTGTTGTTTCGTATGCCGCGGTATATGAAAACATTTCGGCGATCATGATACCGCGGCGCTCACGCATACACTCACACACTCGTTCGCACGGTTCTTATAGGAGAGTTCATGAACCTCGATCAGCTGTTTACAATTTACGTACATGCGTGTTCGTCTTACACGGATTCATGAGCTCTCCTATGAGATCCTGCCTCCTACATATATGAGATGAGCTTTCAACTTTGAAAGTCTACTCTTCGATTGTCGTATGCGTGGTCGGCCGACCTAACGGCCGGCTCGCTCTGCCCCCTCCGCGACCTAACCACAACTCATTCTATTCGCATAATCTTTGCATTGTTGCTGTCATCCAGAATTTGATCTAGTAATGGTAAAATCATGTGAATAGAATGAGTTGTGGTTAGGTCGTGGAGGGGTGACGGAGAGCTGGCCGTCAACATAACATTTGTAAGAAGCAGAATACGAAAATCTAAGAGAGAAAATTCAATACAGTATTAGCAATAGCCTTTTGCGAATATCTCGAAAACTACAACCGAGCGGCGGTAACATGTATAAGGAAAAGTTGTTCAGAATGATGACCCTGACAACATATTTCAAGGTCATCAAAATCGGTGAGCAGGACCAACTTGTATATAATTAGCATTCTCTTGCACGACTGCATTTTAATCCATTTCTTTTATTATACTGCACTTATAAGTGCAGTATTTATAACCTCTGGAGCCATTGAAAAAGTTCGAAATAGTATAGATGTATTTACGAAGGATCAAAATGACCAGGCGCCCATACGTCATGTCTCTGCTCGTGCGTTCATATTCCGAAGGATAATTACGCGGGGAACGCGCATGTATGCGTCGCGCATGTGCAACATTCATCACCGGGACAGATATTAATAAACAATATATTTGAGTATTATACGGTCGCGGATCTACAATTATCGACCGTAAAATACGACTTTTCCCGCATCTCCGCGGAATATCAGTGGGCGACGGCATGTTGCCTTCCTGTCACATGCCGGTAACATGATCGCACGACCAACTGCCACCGGCTACCGTATAATAATCCGCAATTAATTATCCCGATCGCGATGCGGCGAGCGCAAAACGCCACGTGAAAATTAATGAAACTTGTCGTGTGGGCGACGAGAAAAATACTTTGGGACGCCACCGACGCGAGCACGAATTGAATTAAATTTACGCCCCGGAGACGGCAATGATTTTATTCAATTAGAAAATCGGCCGGCGTACTCCTGGCTCGAATCCAAAAGACTCGCGAGCTTATTTTAGAAAAGAAATACGAGGCCATAGGCGTCA
This sequence comes from Sphecodes monilicornis, assembly GCA_913789915.3. Taxonomy (NCBI): domain Eukaryota; kingdom Metazoa; phylum Arthropoda; class Insecta; order Hymenoptera; family Halictidae; genus Sphecodes; species Sphecodes monilicornis. Next base: position 19,982,374 of record OU565285.1, read on the forward strand.
AAGGATCCTAGATGGATTATTGGAGTTTTGCGATGAAATTGCTTTTATCGGATCTATCTTTGCGAATTTATGGAATGGGTTTTTAGAACGGATTTACAAGGTTTACGAGGATTAGTTGAGATGAGCGTGGAGTTGCTGAAGTTTTCCTTTTTACAAACTAAGATTGCTAAAGACGGGACCTGTAGAAAAATTGTATTTGCTCATGGCATATCAATCATTCGTTTTTGTCCCACTAATAAGTATGTATCAGGCTTGGGCATTATCGAAATAAACTATTTGAAAAATAATCGTTAAGATAATATAGTATCCTATTTGACTACATGTCATTTGAAATAATCATGTCAGTTTATTTGATGACAAATAATTTTTTCAACAACGAATGCAACTAAACTTTAATCATTAAACTACATAAATTAGAACATCTAAATTTAATAATTGATTTAGTTACTTCGATAACCTCTTCTTCAGGTTAAAGCATTATAATTTTATTTGAACAATGTAATTGAAATAAAATATTATTTGAAATCAATATTGGATTTAAACGCCAAAGGAAAGTACATTTTTCATGTTATTTGTGAAATACAACTAATAAAGTATTTAGAATAATTCATTATTTCAAAAGATTATTTGTTATCTTATATTAAATGAAATATATCAAACCTTGGTATGAAAATATCTATACATGTGTACAAGACAGATAATAATGGCTGTCAGTTTCTACGTATTTTCGTGAACTTAAAAAATAAAAAATAATATATTGCTGCTTGTATAAACGAACAAAAATTTTGACTATTAGGACGAACAGATAGCTTGTAACTATCTAGCTATTAACACGAGACCTGCTGAACATTAAAAGTGTCTAGTATATATTGTTTTATAAAAATAACAAGATTGAATATATTTAGATTTTGTGCAATTTTAATTATATAATATACTTGAATATGAAAATCTATTAATTCAATTCCCATGAAATCATCTTTATAATTTCATGTCATGATTAAGAACATAGATAAAAATACAGACTTTAATGATTTCTAGTACGGTTTCCACTGTGTTTCGAGTAACTTAACCATTCCGTTTATAAAAAATTAATTTTTACCCTAAAATACCAAACTTCTTTCATTTGAATTCAACGTGCAATAGAGCAGCAAAGTAATTCTATTATTTTTTAAACTCATAATTAAAAACTGAAGTTTTGAAGATAGAAAGTAATCAAACCGAGAGTTAGACGATGAGTACAATTTTTTTCTGGTAAATCGTAATTTACATTTTAATCTCGTAAAGATTAAGTGGGGCTTCTCGTGTAATAGCAGTGAAAAATAGTGATTTTTAACAATATTTTTAGAATAACTATTGGATATATGGGACAACCCTTTTTGGGGTTTAAACAGATAGTCTTGAAGTGTCAGTGCATTTTTTTTTAGTTCAACTCTTCTTATTATTTATTGTATAATATACAAAACTTTAAAGTTAAATACCATATGCTGGATTTGAACCTATTTTGAAGGAAAAATAGGAAAAGTTGGAACAGTTATAGGTTGGGAAGAAAAATTTACTTTTTTCGGCCGCTTAGTTAGATTTCCGTTGTTAAAAAAATACTATAAACAAAAAAACAAATATAAATTTTATGTTCAATTCCTCAGGAAATATGTAATGAAATGTGTGAGCTTCGTCTGAAGTTGTTTACTTTACTAGTTTTTAGTTATCGCGCATGCCAGTTTAAAAAACATAATTTCAAGAAACATGCGTATTATACAATAATTAATAGGCCGAATTGAACTAAAAAAATACTAGTATTTCAAGAGTATCTGTTTACATTCCCAAAATGTCTAGTTCCATATGTCCAAGTTATTCGGGAAAAAATTCTTAAAAATTACTTGTTTTCGCTGCCGTTACACGAGAAACCCCCTGAACTCACGGTACAGTTACGGTACTAGGATCTTGCATCCGTCACTAATGCAACGGATATTCTGATTATATTTTTATCATTTTCTATTGCGGTAATAAAATTCATTTTTCCCAGCCATGAAAAATGTCAAGATGAATAAAAATTCGAGAGGAGAGAAACGAGCGCCATTAGAGGACAGTTTTGTAATTGCTGCCGCTTCTAAGACCAGTGCATGCGTTACGAAAGGTGTCAATTTCCCTCCGGGTCGATCATATTTTAACCGATAGAGAATTGAACCAGAATCACGTCGATAAATAGTAAAACCGTGGTCAAGCGACCGATCAGTTTTACGTCGCCGTAAATTCCAGGGCGGAGCGCAATTTATTGGTACAGATAAACGAAGAATTTTAAGTGAAATCTATCCACCAGCAGGTTCCACCTATCGAGACATCTAGTTCAACGAGCCTCATCCAGCCTCCTGGGCGGTGCCTATAAACTAACAATAATTTTTCAATGGACGAATTCGCACCTGCGCCGATAAGCTTCCGGTAATTAATTTGAACGTCGCGCGCTGCGTTCCGCGGATTTCCCGACTGCCTTTTCGTTTTCAACGGACATCCACAACACTCTCGAACTGCTAAGCAATACTAAGTATGCTAACCCTCTTGGAACACAGCACAAACGTTTTGACTAAGCGTGAAACTTTGAACGTTACAACTAGACTTCGGATTTTATTCATTTGTGATAAAAATGAAAAAATCAAACATGGAACAGCGAAAATATTTAAGGCATTTAAAAACACTGTTGCAGTATTTCCAAACCATGAAAATTATTAAGACAAGAAATAAATGGCTATGCAGCTTCAGTATCTTGCAATTAAATCACACCATTTTTAATTTGCGTAAATATCTGCAGTCTACTCATAACTTTTATAATGCACCTGTGGCTGCTCTCAAAATTTTTCTCACTTTAAATATTGATTTGGAAGATATTTCTCAAGTAAGCTAAAATATTTTTGTCAAGAATTGAATGAGAAATTATTTACGAAAACATTTATTTAAATATAAAATCGAATGAAAATATGGCTCGGAGAAAAATCATATGCTTCCTCGAATAAGCTAACGTATAATCATTTTAAGATAATATTGTGCAAAATAAGGCGCTATATTACTGCAATAATCTTTTTTCAAATCTCGAATAGCAACCCATGCTTGGGTTAGAGCTACAAACATAAGGTAATTACGATTCCTGTAAGTTTAAGAAATAACATTCTCATCCCGATTTTTTGCATTTAATTCACGATTCCGCTACTTTTAGGTTTCCGTATAAGTTAAATATGACATGATTAAGCCAACTACGATCTACAGCTCCCCTTAAGTCGCTCACATTTTTATTTCTATAACACCGTTTTGAATATTAATGACGCTTCCATATTTTAGAAAAATGTCAGGAAATTGCATTATTTCAAGTGTACATCTTTACTGAGGACGACGGCGTAATGAAAAGAAGAATTGAGGGATCCACTGCCAAAAGGCTCTATGCCACAAAATATTAAAAAAAATTGGTGTGTGCTTAGACCACATGGCTGAAGTGAACCTTCTTTCTTCAATTTTTTTCGAATTTTGATTAACACTTTATGACATTTAATTTTCTATGATTCTATTATTGAAACAATTGGCTTGTGATAGCTAAAATATGATATAAATATTCTTGATTCAATTTTGTCTAAATGTCTTGCAAATACTGCATCGAGAGTTGTTCCTGATCTTGTTGTCGCTTCATTAGGATTATTTACCATTTCCAATCTTAATTTACTTCAAAAAAATTCTATTAATAATTTTGATTGTTCCGATGCAAAGTTCACGTTAAAATCTTTACTTGGCATCATCGGAACTTTATCATAATCTTTATTAAGCAATGCCGAATCCTCAACCGTATATGCTAATATTGGCATGTCCAGAAGTAGAACACTTGGAGGGAAATTCGAAAGAGACGCCTACTTCTCTCACCCGCGCGTCTAGCTCCCCGTGGCGGCCGTAGTCCTCCGAGCTCCTCAGACCCGTGCCTACCGCTTGCAATATGTACCTCGTGTGGCGCGTTGGGGCGACTCTCGGGCCCACGGTAGGCACGGGTCTAAGGAGCTCAGAGGACTAAGGCCGCCACGGGGAGCGAGACGCGCGGGCGGGAGAAGTAGGCGTCTCCCTCGAATTTGCCTCCAAGTGAGCTACTTCTGGACATGCCTGTGCTAATAGAATAGAATTTTGCTTCATCGTTTCATGGCCAGAACGGTTTTACTCCTACCGCATCGAGGTTTACGCCTACCGCGTCGAGGTTTTATGCCTAATGCGCCTAAAGAAGTTTCAATTAAAAAATTAGACTTTTAATAATTCTTCACGATTCTTCATATCGTGTTGTTTAAAAATTAAGTATTTACTCATATACATTACATTTGTATTAATTAGCTTACATAAAATTATTGAAGCTCCACCTTTAAGATTTCGACTAACTACTAACTAGTGTGTTAATATCTTACGAAACGGGTACTGTGGTATAGCTCCCTCTCATAGGGGACCCCTCAATTTGCCTTTGGATAAAGGCAAAGTGAAGGTCCGATCGCCGCGAAAAATTTTCTGATTTGTCTTTGCTGATTAGTAGAACCACCTGTGAAAACTATAAAACATTTGTATGTGTCTTGCAAGGGAAAAGGAAGTCGGAGGATACATCGGGTAGAAGATTGAAGAGGCAAATCGCGGTGATTCGCGATCGTTATTGTCATTCCGGGTTGCATAATAACACGCGGTTTTGATTAATTAACGGTTTGATAGATTGCCCGGGGCCGCGCGGTATGCAAAATAATGAATCCGGTATACTAACTAGGAAGATGAAGATGAATTATTCTAAGTAGACGGGGAGGAAGATAATAATAATGATGATAGCCGATGTGAATGGAGAAGCCAGGTAGCGACTATCGACATTGTTTCGTTCTTCGATTTCCTTTTCAAATTCAATCGGTGTTTCAATTTTGTGCCTATACGGCGCGGTGCCGATCCACCGGTCGGCGAAAAAGACGTTACCAGCTGAAGAAATATTGCCTCGTGCATTATTAAAGTCAGTCTTCAACGATTCATCGGTGCTGGCTGCTTCTCATTTGCCGCATTCACTTCTGGCTGGCTCGAAACAGTGGGAATTAGCCGTGGGACCTGACTCGGTGCGCAATGGTGATTATGAATCAATTTGACATCGAGGATTCATTTCATTGGATTCGATTAATGGCCACCGAATGATTTCGTGTCCTTGCCGAGTACTCCCTGTTATATAGTTGCTATCGACACTCGCAACGGATATGAAGAAAATTGCACCTGCGAGTGCAGGGGTTCTAATAAAACTAATGAATAGTTTGAATATTTTATAAGAACAGAACTAAGGGCACACCAGCGGTCTATTTTGTTGTAACGTACAAATATTACAAATAGACTGAAGATTTTCATGCAAAATGAAAATTGTCTACATCAATTGTCAGGAACAACAGCTATAGCTATAGTAAGTATACTTACGTATTTCTTCTTTTCTTTAATAACTTATGTAGATCGCACGTAATTTATGAATAGTATATACTGCTACTCATTTTTGTCATGAAAGCATAGAATTCGCAGTCTAATTATAAATATCATTATTTTATAAACTTGTGCTTTAAAGAGCACGATCATTTATAAATCGCGAGACAGTTAATCCGTAAGTATTGATAAATTAGAACGGGAACGTATCAGCGTCACACAGTGATATAAATCTCGAAAAGAACTATGTAATATATTTTAATACTTTGCATTACAAACGCACATAAATCATAGTGGATGTAACGAACAATCTTAATCCTTTTTTATCTAGGTATCTACTTCGCTCAGAAATGACAGCTGAAATTAATCACGCGGTCGGTTGATAAATAGTTTTAAACAGTTATGAATTCATTTCATCCCAATCTTCTCGTACTCTGCTCTGAATTTCTTTCTTCACTTAGTTCTTTACACTGTCTCGCCATTTTCATAAAATCGAGGTCGATGGATTGTGGGAAACATTACATGATTTAATCCTCGATATCACTTTCTAATTAGTTTATCCAATTCTTCATGTAATTTGGCGAATAATTAATGTCATCGTCTGATATACGCGAGTATAGTAGAAGGCAATGAATCACTGTAAGAAAATTGTATCTGTATAATTTATATTTTCCTCATAGAAACCACGTGATCGATGCCACGTAATCTATACAGGGTGCGGCATTTAAAACAGGACACCTGAATAACTCACTTGTTCTTGGAGATAGAAAAAAATGCCTCGTACCAAACTTATTTGGTATCGAAGGACTCATAATCTATCGTTACTAGTTTTTTGATAGGTGGAGGCGTCAAGAAAATATGAAGGTCAACTCTGTCTTTTTTAATGAAACAGTATGTTTTTTTACTTATATTCTGATAGAGTATTTCAAGACGAATACAATGACCTATTATTAAGATCATTCAAGATCACTCAAGGTCAAGAGAAAATAAATTGTCGCAAAGCACTTTCCGAATATTTTTTTGTATTCTCTGGTTGTTGGCATACTGCTCTTGTAATTACCGACAAGAGTCATAGAACGAAAACAAACATTCAATCACGTTGTACGCTTGTCTAGGTCAACAAATGTTATTAGTAGTTTGACTGCCGATTAGAGTACGGCTCAGTAATATTCAATATCCAAGTATACCGCGAAAAACCAACAACCAAAATTGACATGCAAGAACGAATAAAAATAACTTGTTCTGTAATAGATAAAAATGAAATTTATCAGGCAGTGTCATCGGTATTGCAATATTTTAGATTATGGATCCATGTTCAAGGTCGCCAATTTGAACACTTATTCTAGCAGTGAGTACATAAATAACACGTGGCACCTAAATCGTTGAAGTATTCGAAGAGTGTTTTGAGAAAGTTTAGTTTCTCTTGCAGTTGACCTTGAGTGACCTTCAATGACTTTAATAATAGGTAATTGTATTAGTCTTGAAATGCTCTATCAGAATGTAAGTAAAAAAACATACCGTTCCATTTAGAAAAACAGAGTTGACCTTCATATCTTCTTGACGCCTCCACCTATCAAAGAACTAGTAACATCAGATTATGAGTCCTTCGATACCAAATAAGTTTGGTCGGAGGCATTCTCTTCTATCTCCAAAAACAAGCGAGTTATTCCGGTGTCCTGATTTAAATGCCTCACCCTGTATACACGTACAAACATAAGTTACATTTATTCGTAAATATACTCTGGTTTTTCAGTATTTAATAAACTGACAAACAAACCACATATTTTAATGCATTTAAAACTTGTAAAGTGGTATTTTTATTAAATCCTAAATATTATAAAATTTCTAATAATATTCCCCTCCATTCCAGTTCATATAATTATGTCTAGAAAATCAATATTCGCATAAAAGGTCATAGTGAACCTATAAATATTCATTTCTTTCAACTCGAATAAGGTTCAAATGTTAAATCCGGTATCAGAAATTGCATAATTGGTCTCATCGCTACCGGTAATCGTTGTCTGGCAAGTAACGCTCGTCTAGTGTTACGTTCAGAGATAAAAGGAAAGATAAAATGTTAGAAACTTGTCTTTCGAAGACAATGCTACCAGCCGATCACCGTTAACAGCCGCGAAAGTCGACAAACAAGAGCCAGAACTCGTTCGTAGCCTGTTTAAATGCAATAGATCACGATCGATGACAGGCTTTAACGTACCAATTAACATAAAAGACAATGGAATCGCGAGCGACCCGCGTTACTTAACGACCCGCAAATTTTCTGACACCTCTGCACACACGGGCTTGCTTCGAATAAACAACCACGTTCCATTGTGCACGTTCAACTGGCAATTTACTTTAAGATTTAATACAAATTGTGTTTTGCCGTGTTGAATAATGACAATAATCTTCGAAACTTTTTATTATCGTTCAATTTTAACAATCCAACTTAATTACATTATTGAAAATCTACTGAATATCTTCATTGAATGTAACTTTTATAATGAACTATAATCTGTCTACAGTAAAATATTAGTTGGACACATTCGTATTAGTGTTTAGAATTATACACTGTTGTGTATGAATATATCAAAATTATTTCATTTAAACTTTGTCCACTTATGTAGCTTACTTAGATCCACAAAAGGCAACTTCTAAATTTTTATTACAGACACAGATAAAAAGCTTAAAATCGTGACCTTTATTTTCTTCTTCGTAATTGCGACCAAAGGAATTTTTAAAACGAATCATTTACACATGCCCTAGTACATTAATCCTTTTAACATCTCCAAAAAAAAGACTCAAGGCGTTTGGTCCAAGTTTAGAAAAGTTCGTTTTGAAAAAGGAATACGAATATTTTTTACATTCGGCAACTTTTAAAATGCCGATAACTTTTTGAATGCGAGATCCTACGTCAGAGTTGGGTAATTTTGCCTCGATTGAGGCAAAACCGTCCCCACCATAGCGCTAACTGTTCCCTTCCTGCAAACGCCGTACGGTGGGGCAACAAAAAAACCAGATATCAGTGAACGCGACGAACGTGCGCGCTGTGTGAAAAAGAGGTTGGTGGGGGAAGCAAGCGTTTGAGGAGCCCCAACCGTGCCCAGGCCTGTCCTACGTCTTGGATTTGATTAAGAAGTCAGAGCAATTCGTTTATTACGTGACGTGAAACAAAATTCTGAAAAAAATGCAACTGGCCGGAATTGAAAGAGAAAATACTAAAAATTGTATTTTACAACTTTTTCACGTAGGTATTTATTGAAAATTTAAACAATACGGTTTGTAAACCTGTGTCAATTACACATATTCTGGAAATTTCATCAAAATCGGTCAACGTTGCAATGAGCTACAAACGTTTAAAGCTGTAAAAATTGCTGTTTTCCGCGATTTTCGACCTCTAACTGTAATCAATCTAAGAATTCTTGTATTTTTCAATGTCTGAAATTTCTTTTCGCATCCACTGAATTTAATGAAATTACCAAAATATGTATAATTGACAAAGATCTACAAAACGTATTTTTTTAAATTTTCAATATAGGCCCTCATAAAAATGTTGTAGAATACAACTTTTAGTATTTTCTCTACACTTTGTTTCTGTTTCAACATTATTTAATTATTTATGCATAATTCGTTAATTTGATACTTATAAAATGAGCAGAATTTGTATTATAATTTTACTTATAAAAGTGAACAGAAATAAAATTATTTAGCGCCTGTACCTATTTTTTCGCTTAATTTTCAAGTATCCATGAACGGTAGTGAACGTCCAATCAGTATGTAGAGAATCGAATGGAGGATCGACCACCATTATTTCCGTGACACCATGTACTCGATGGATCACGATCGACGGTATCTATGGTGTGTTCTGTCGTGGTATTCCCATTTCCTGACGAAGGCTGCAGCCATCTCGGGCAAGAGGCAGCGTCGGACAGAAACATTGGTTTTACGTGGCCGTGCGTGCGCCCCTCTGCATACGTACATACGTGATGCGTACGAATGTATCGCGGCTTAGCCCGGTATTACACGTCCGTATTACGCGTAATGATAGGCCAGGATGGTTCCCATTAACGCTCTGGAGCACCCGCGTTTCTTAGGCGATCGCCTTCCACCAAACGGCCACCTAATTACACGGGACAATGCGGGGCAGGGGAGGAGAAGGAGATGAAGAAGATGAGGGGGTAGACAGAGAGAGAGAGAGAGGGAGAGAGGGAGAGGGAGAGAGTAAAAGAGAGCGAGAGCGCGATAGGGGGGAGGGGTTGCTGGTACGTTTGCTTTACTGCCGGCGATTCCTCCAGTTTTATTGAACGAATGAACCGGTGCCAGCTTCGGCTTCGGCTCTCTCGGATCGCTGCTCAGGTGGATGCTGATTCGACACCATGGTGATTCCAGAACAGGTTGCGAAAGAGAAAGAGAGAAGGAGAGAGGTGGCAGTAGCGTCTGACGATGGGTTGCTGGGCCCTTGGATCAACGTTTCCGAACATGTCGGTGTAAATATAGCTTCTTATATGTGGGAATCGTCTAATTATTGTCGGTCGGTCGTCAACAGGACTTGTTTATTTGCGCGTCAAGCCGATCTGCCGTTTCGCAACCCTCTTCTGGAATCCGAGGACTGGCGTCTGGTCCGGCCGGTGTTGTAGTAGTAGGAGGCGTACGATTATGGATATTGAATTTAGAAAAATGAAACTTGTCGACGGCCACGAACGGGCCCAATACCAGAGACTGTTATTAGTCGGGGGAGGGGGGGGGGGAAGGCGTTCTACAACGTGAGTCACTTAACGCGAGGCAAATAGTATCGAGATCATTTTGTTTTACCATTCGCTGCCGGAGGATGCGTTTTCAGGCGCAATTACGCCGTTCGCTTAAACGGAACCGCATGCTTTCGTAATGTATACCAGACAATTGGTCCGGTCGGGTTCACTCGGAAAGGACATTCAATGTTTTTATGCATTTCTTAATCAACGATCCTGTTTACATAATTGATTTTTAGTTGAAGGGCGCCGAAAATACGATGCTCGGTTGCGATTTATGCGGAGACAGATAGAGGTATTCGTATAGAAGAGGTAGTGAGTTTAAAGCAGGACAAAATGATTATAGTGGGTTGTTCGAAAAGTAATCCCGTTTTTCGTGTAGAGATGGCATTGCTACCATTTATTACTCTAAGTCGCAAAATTGTTGTGAATCTTAATAGCTGACATTTGGGGCGTCGTTTCGTGCCTCATAGTGCTTTATAAACTTTTTATTAAAGCAAGGGAAAAATGCAATGCAAGCAAGGAGAAAGTTGTAGAAAGTTGTGTGCTGTTTACAGAGAGGATGTACCATTGGATTACTATTTATTTCGTTCTCTTCAACACTTTTTAAGCTATGTAAATAAATCGAAAGCCATAAATTCATAGATTTTTGCAACTTACAATACCTATAGCTCTTTTATGCATCAACCGATGTCGATGAAACTTTGTGCATGTACATATATAGCTTACATAGACTTACAAAAGGCATATTTTCAATTTCCATTACAGCCACAGATAAAAAAAGTTAAAATTCATGACTTCCATTTTTGTCTTCGATATTCCAAGTAATAGCGATTAAAAAAATTTTGTGCTACACATTATCAAGTAAACTAATTCTTCTAACATCTATAAAGGAACTCAAGTGATTTGGTCCAATTTTGGAAAAGTTATTAGTTTTTAAAGGTGTCTACTTAATTTTGCCCCTGACTAAATCTACTATTGCATTGCATCTACAAATTTAACATGAAGGATTGCGTTCATTATCCAGTGTCTTTCCAGTTGAATCATAAAGAATAATGATTCCAGTGGAAGGACCACACCGAAGTGATCTAAATCTTATCAAAGGCACAATTACGAGGAGATCCGACTCTCTGTGGAACATTCGTAATAACCACACCGATAATAACCGTCATTTGGCGAGCAGTAGCGGTATCAGAAGTGCGAAGATAATTAATTTACAACGCCCTAACGATACGGGGAAGATTACCGACTCGGTGTCCCGATGCGAAACGTATTCGTACTAGGAAACACTCAACACTACGGAAGAGCGATTCACAGTTTCTACCCGGCGATAATTCCGTTTCTCCACGGGCTACAAGCGACGCAACAGACGTGGCTGATGGCTCCTAATGGATCCCCTTTAGCCAATTACGCGATGCCTGTTTCCGCATCTACCACCCCTAAATGAGGGAAAAATGTTGTCCCGTTGCCGAACGCTAATGATTATGCTACCAATGTACCGTTCCTACAACTTCTGGTTCACTCGACGCATTTTGTCATGCCGCGGGAATTTAAAGCTAGACTTTATTATAGAGGGTGATCCAATTACTTCGACCACTCACATAAGCTGACGATTTTACATTAAAACAATCAATTTCTAAACGAAAGTCTTATCTAATCTTCAGCTACACTGAATTCTTATAATTTTTCTATTAATGTTTGTCTACCATTAAATAATCTGTCGTAGTATTCTTTTAACACATTGACTACCACGCCCTATAAGCGACATTTACATAATTCTTTATCCTTCTGCAATATTTAATTCACGTTATAATACAGTAATGTAAATAAAGTTTGTAGTATTCAAGAAAGGTGAAGAAGCCATTGCTGCGATGATTTGGAGTTTTATCATTTCTGAATCACCAACTAACCCTACTAGCATTTATGGTTGGCCATCGGTGTCCAGCAGTTCAGAGTTAGTTGGGATATAGTTAATGCTTTTGCCTTCAAATTTCCAACATAGGGTATACGACGAAAAAGTTATGACAATTTGCCAACGAATATCCAATGCTTGGCCTACAATTATTATAGTTGGTTAATTGACAAGAAATTTACATATAATAATATTATTGAGTTGTTCGGAAAGTAATTTCGTTTTTCCAAGGGAAAATGAAAGACAATTTTTCATTATATATTTATTAATTTATTCGGTGATGAAGTGACCATTTTATTCTATGATCTTTTGTCATCTTTATAAGAACTTGGAGATCCCATGTTCGTAAAATTCCCATTTTTTATTAGCAAAAACTTGAGTTATATTACATTTGACGCTTTCATTCATAAAGCTATGAAAGGTTATACAGCACTATACGGCACGAAATGGCAGCTATCAAGATATATAATGATTTTCCGACTTAGAATAAAGTTAAGTAATAATAAATGGAAAAACTTTTTATTATATTTTAAATTAATTTTTTGTTTTCTTATTCACGAATATACTTGCAATTTGTTTTTTTTTCGCGCAATCGTTGGCCCACTAAGGTTTTGTTGTGTGCAGCCTTAGAATATATACTATACACGGGTGTTGCACGCGCTTTTGGAACGATAGTCGTGACGATCGTAGTGTTCATGTGGTATAACAAAACCCTTTTGCGTTTCTTCAGAATGGGCCTTTATTTTAGAGATATTTTGATTTACTTTTTTTGACTTATCTAGTAATACAAATCATGACATTTACACCCAAGAAATCTATGTAGGTACAGGGGTAGCGTATGAGCTTACTACGCAGATGGTCTGGCTTCAATGGCTACGTAGCACGAGGTTTTTTCTTTCTTTATAAATTGGCCTTTGATATTATAGTGTCGTAGGCCTCTACGTTAGCTATGATCGTTGACCCCCAGTTGCAAGAAAGGGTGACAATTTTAACTGTTGGCCAACCAATACTGCATCAAAGGCCCAGCAAAATGCCAACAGTAATTACTATTAAGAAAGTATTTGAATTCTACGGGATTTTTTGACGCGGTAGTTCGGCAATCAACGTGTCAATTTGTCTTACTAAAACCGATCATGTCAACATCTTCTTCGAACTAAGTATTTGCGAACACATCGAGCCTGCTAGTAAGATCGCAGCAGCGTTCCAGCATGTGTTTCTTGGGTACCGAGAACTGAGTCCCGGAATATCGTGCCGATATCGCATTGTTACGGTCCATATCGTCCGACCCGGTCCAATCAAGACATTTCAATCGATGTTTTTCTGTAGGCGGAATTGAGATCCGAGGCTAGGCTGGGGAAGAAAACTGGTAGCCTTGAACGACCTCCTATCGCGAGCCGAGCGCCCGAGGCGATCAGAAGCGGGCTCGTATTATCTGCGCGCGTGAGTACCAGTGTGTCGCGCGTGTGCATGCATGCCGCTGGAGATATCTAGGAGGTTTATAGTTATTGTCAATAGCCGCGAACGGCCCGCGAGACACGGAAGTACTTTTACTAATAGAGAACCTATAACCTCTGTCCCGATAATTTCCTTCGACTTCTCGGAAACCTTTGTCCGACCGTTTTTCTCCCTTGACGGTTATGCTACCGATTTTTGGTTGAGCGAAGATCGTAAATAACTTTTCTTGAGTAAACCATTCGATCGTGGAGAATAAAGGTCTTCGATACAAGACTGTTTTAAGAGGCTAAAACCTAGTGTATAAAAATGGAGGCTAGAGAGAGATTTTCCTGTATTTATCTAACATGCATACGTTCGATCGAAATTAATATATTGTAAAATCTTATGGAGAGTTATAGTTTCTCCAGGTGATTCGAGAATGTTTTTAACGGCCTAAAAGCATCATGCTTGCACACCGGGTGATCAAATTGTTAGAATTATAGTGTACAAAGTACATTCATTGTCCATACGAAATGTCTTGCATAGTGTTGCTAAACGTTTTTTTAACCCTTTGCACTCTGTTGGCACCATCGTGGAGACATATACAATATGCTCCGCGAGGTATTGTATTAATAATAATAATTATAATAATACTGTTTTATACACATTTCGTTTACATTAGAATAAAGCGAACCAACAGAGGAAATAGACAAACATGTCCAATTTGTTATTTTTAAAACAAAATTTCTAGTCTTAAAAAATTTAGTATCTTCCACAAATACTAATAATATCATACTTTGTACTGTACTTTATTGTCAATTGTAAACTATTATGCTAATGTATGCTGTGTAAACCAAACATGGTTTACGGCATGAAATAATAAATAAATATTATGAAAGTGCTCGAAGTGCTAAGGTTAAAAAATAAAGAAATTGATTTTTTAAATGCGAACTCGACAACTTATTCAATGTATTACAAATGCATAAATTGCTCGATGTAATCGGCAGTGCTTATTTTAAGTAGTAATAGTGAGCAATGGACAGACAATGGGCAAGTTTTACTCCTATTTCTAATGTTTATATTGTTTTAAATAAAATAATGGCTCAAAAAATACGGGTAAATGAACTAGTATAATAACGTATCAGACTTATAATGACTTCATGTATCAGACTTCGAATAAAATCTACCAAATATGAATGTTATGCCTTCCTTTTAGGACGTAATAAAATTCTATTTTTTTTTTGTTATAAATTTTGATGCATTAAAGTGAATATAGATATAGAATAAATATCAATTTTCTTTTTTTTTCTATGAAATTCTAATCTTCGTAAGTGTAAAGAAAATCGTATGGCAAAAAATTAATGGAAAACAATAACCTTATGTTCTTATTATAATGAAGTTCGGCACGAAATATTTCTTCTTAACCTCGTGTGCAACAAAGATGTCCCATAACCGTGTTCCATAAATAAATCTTAACAGTTATTCTGCTTGCTCAAAACTCAAGACATTATTACCAAAAGATCATCTTTTCGACTACATGGACAAATTTCAAATAAGTTTGAAAGAATATTCTCACTGTTCTGTAAACTATTAATCTCGTATAAAAAATCATGTTTCCCTCAAAACAATAAAATATCATTAATGTTATATGCGTCTATAATTAATGTTATGGGATAGATTACACATCACAATTCGCGTGAATCGTACAGACCACCAAAAGCTTATAGCACTTCCGTTCTTCTATCATTTATTGTAATTTTACAGAAAGAGACAAGCCTAACAACAGCTCGAATTAATTACCGTGGTTGAAAAATACTGCTCAAAATCAATGTCGCTATCAAAGACGTGGCGGTGGATTATTTCCGCTGCGTTTATGGTGATTGTCAAAGTTGTTAAATGCTGATTAGAACGTTATATCGTTGCAACGTGATGCTTTTACCTTCCCACCTCTAACTGCGTCTGCTCTAAACAGCGTGATATTACAAGATAATTATATTCACCGCAAAGGTTTGTTTATGACAGTCTATTGATGCATATCGACTTTGCACTTAATCATATTCGTTATATGCGTCATAATTTTCATGTCTTACATATTATGTTTTGAAATATTAAAATATTGGAAAATATTAAAATATTGATTTACGATACCTATAGCAAAATTTACTATATAGATGACGCAGACGACAAAATGTAGTAAATACCAAGAGTTCAATAACCTTGTTAGAAACCAGTTAAGAGGGGTTTCTCGTATAACGACAGCTAAAACAAGTGATTTTTAAGAATTTTTTCAGAATTACTATTAGACACAGTGGACTAGATCTTTTGGGGATGTAAACATTTATGATGTGACACTTGCTAAACTATACGTCAATATTAGGTACTTTGTTAATAAGTTTGACAGGATTATAATAATGTCACAAAATTAATAAAAGATTGAAACAAACAATATTTATTCCCATAGTTTGAAATTGCCGACTAATATGCCAAAAAGTTTTACTCCGATAATACAAATAACTTTTGTAAACAAATTCGCAAAAATCACTTGTTTTTGTACTTCTTACACGAGAATCCCCCGGTAAATGCAGAACTCACTAATTCGTTTGAATACCCAGCCACAAGAACATGAAGTCATTAATATCAAAAGAGAACGCATCCAACATCCTCTGCAACAGGTTGCATTCTACGCGAATCATATCCAACACATCCCACGTGTTTCTAATCAAGCTAAACGGTTCCTAAATCACATCTATCGGCTCCACTTAATGCGAAGACGTACGCGTCCTATTAAACTATCTCGATGCA
Organism: Sphecodes monilicornis; assembly: GCA_913789915.3. Classification (NCBI taxonomy): domain Eukaryota; kingdom Metazoa; phylum Arthropoda; class Insecta; order Hymenoptera; family Halictidae; genus Sphecodes; species Sphecodes monilicornis. Next base: position 19,998,709 of record OU565285.1, read on the forward strand.
TCGGTTATATGCTTTTTGTGCGGAAACATAACGAAGTCGGCTGATCTACAAGCACTTCAAAGCCCACGTCCGCCGAATGCTCAAGGCGATCTACAAGACTATTAGTCCGTTTATCCGCCGGCTAATCGCGGTTTTATTTTCCCGGGATCGTGGTGCAGAGCGTTTCGGTTCAATAATGATTTTCTGCGTGTTGTATCGTTCGATCGAACTGGTCGCTGAGTCACACTGGTCGTCGCTCGGCGATCAATGGGCCGTTCGACGCTCGAACGCACGCGGGACCGACGCGACGACGATAAAAGGATGCGTACACGTTCATCAGCCAGTTTTACAATCGACCCAGGGTCTCTATCCTCGCGAAACCACCATGGCGCAGTCGACGGTGTCGATGATTCGCGCGTTCTGTCGGGGTAATTTAGTTGTAGGCATTCTTATCGGCGAGGTGCGCAAGGATTTCTAACTTTATTAGTTGGCGAATTTAGATAAGGATAAGGGCGGAATCGGGCGGAGAGATAGCTCGGGTTTTCTTTCGTTTGATAGCTCGTGTTCCCCGCCGTTGCTTACGATAGCGATAATTGCCATAATCGTTAAGCGTTGTACACACGCAGGCGAAAAGGCTACACGGAGCTCCACTCGAACGACTTTCCATGATTCCATGCCATGCCGTGGCCCGCGTACGTCCCGATACGCGAGCCACGGCCGAGAAAATTACTAAACAGCCTCGGCGAAGTAAAAGAAGTTAAACACGAGACGATTTACGTTAACGTCCTGCTCCGGCTTCCACGAAATCCTCACCTCGAGGTCCTTTTTCCTGCCGCGTATCCTGTGCACTCCTGGTTTTACGAGCAAGAAGGAGCGGCCCGGCCGGCTGGCTCCGGGCCCGGCAACAGGTACCCGCGTGCTAAGCGCGACCCGCCAACGTTGCGTGCGTACGAGCTGACGAAAAAGGAGGAAACCAGGCCGACGTCGGTGGTAGCGGGTGATACCACCCGTTTCCGGCAGCCTCCTCACGGCCGCCGGCCAGCGACACGCTCGCTGCAACACACTATGCCGACAGTCGTTCGAACAGCACATGCTACCCGCTTCATTTTATTCATTTTATCTGCTAGGAATACTCCTCTATTCAAGAAGTTCCTAGAATGATTTTTCTACCACCATCTTAGCGCAGCTGCAGCGATCTGTCTCATCGAGAAATATTATGTATAGTCTTATCTACGAAAAGTGACACTTTCACAAGTCTGAGATAATCTATTTAACCTTTGCAGTCGGAGCCATTTCAACTAGAAAACCAAACATTTTTTCCGACAAAGAATATCTCCATTCTATATGATTCTTTTAATTTTCTAGATATGAAACTGATATAATACCTCGTACAATACTTACATATTTAGTAGTTAATTTATTCAATATAAATTTAGTAATGTAAACAATACTTTGAATAGTGGTATAGCCATTTTTCGAGTGGTAAGGGTTAATAATCAACACATCATTAACCTTTACAGAGCCGGTGTGGTCACTATAGGGTCCAGGGCAAATTTGGGAAATTTGTGTAACATGTTTTATATACATATGTATAACTACCAAAGGTCATCACTTTGAACAGGTAATAAAATAAAAGTTGCATCTAATTTAGTGTCATTTTATTTTAATTTCTGCACTCTGGATCATTTCAAGCTCATAGTGTCCTAGGTCGCTGAAGTCTACTCGGCATTAGCCATGGCATAATGAGATTAAAAATACATAGTGCCATTTTAAAAAAAAACGTCGATAATTTTGAAATGTCGTTAAATAAATTTAACCACGAAATCTGTCGATATCATCATATTGGCTTATACATATAATGTATATACAGGGTGAACCACGAAGCGTGATTAGCTAGATTATTCTGCTGTTAGCGGTTCGATCGGAAGTTTTTATAGCTAAAATAACATGGTTGAACGAGAGTTTTAAGGTGATTGTACCAAATTTTTTGTCAACCCTTTTTTTAATCAGAGATGTCAAGCTCACCTTCAGTTTCTTGCAGGAAAACCTACAATTTATTACACCCATCTCTTAGGAGATACCGAAAGGGAAGGACCCCAAGTGTCCGACTTCGATTTTGATCATTTTTTGTGAAACGATGGTATATGGATCCCTAATTATGTCTGCAAAATATTAGATGTAGTTACTCAATAGTTTTAAAAATATAAACAATTAAACTTTCATACCTTCTTGATATAGCATGATTTGCAGCTCAAGTTTTCGAAGTTCTATTAGCGGTGTAAGCAGGTTGTGTCAGGCTCCCTGATTTCGCATCGAGTTCGTCTGTGCTTTTATTCAACTTCCTAACAGCTCCCCGATTTCCCATCGAGTTCAGCCACGAAGTCGCTCAAACATCCTAGCGGCTCCCTGATTTCTCATCAGGTTCGTCCGTGCACCTTACTAACAATTAAACACCATATTCCTTTTTAAACCATAAATGGCTTGCCGGGCATGCGCGCTACCGATCGGCCCAAGCCCGTAACACTCTAATTGTTACATATTGATGACATAACATGCAAGTTTAATTAATTTTGTTCGAAATCTTTATCACAAGTCTGACTCGATGTTATGAGACAAAGGGTTAATAATACACTTATACAAGATACACATCTAAATATACCGATCTATGCAGAAATAAACCTACATGGTTTCAGAAATAAAAAAAAAAGTACAACCAATTATTTAAAAATACTGTACACTTACTGCTAGAGAAGGTGCACATATAAAGTCTTTTTAAATAATTGTTTAATTGCGTTATGCGAGAGTACACTGTATTCAGAAACCGCGCTCGGCACGAGAGGCAAAAGTGAAGGTTTCAGAAATAAACAAGAAAGTACAACCAATTATTTAAAAATACTGTACACTTACTGCTACAGAAGGTGCACATATAAAGTCTTTTTAAACAATTGTTTAATCGCGTTATACGAGAGTATACTGTATTCAGAAACCACGCTCGGCACGAGAGGCAAAAGTGGCGCCAGTCTGGAAAACAATATTTGCTTAAGCATCTGCAGACCAGTTATGAAATTTACTAGCAACAGTCGGCTGTATCGGTGCTTGTTGATGCTCTGCCCGCGGCAACTGACCCGGAACAGCGCGTTTAGCACGCGTCGTTATTTTTCCTTGTTCCACACGCGTGGTGCAACGGATACACGATGTTCCGCGCGGAAATCCAAGAATTCTGATACGCTTGGCTGCGTATGCCAGCGGCCCCATACGAGCAGTCATTGCGTGGCCAGCAATAAAGTATCGTTAATATATCCACTGATCGAATACATTATCGCCCCGAAGATTAGGAATGTAGATCATCCGCAGTATTCGACCATAAATTCCCTGCCACGAAAACTGCAACTGAAAGCTGCGATATTGTCCCTATACGATCCACTTAAATTCTTCATCCCCTATGAACGCTTAAATCACGAACGCGAATGCAGTCATCATCGAACCGATTGCCGATTGCCGACTGTTAATTGTAGTAAGCAAACAGATTTTGCAGTTTCGCGATTTTACTGAACACTAACATACCAGACAGTTATCCGCTAATACATCGTAACGATTAGTTAATCATTGGATGAAATGTGTTACTTTTAATTAAGAGAACGGCATGGAATATGATATTCTAAAATTTATAGGTCCTTTGTGTGTATTTGTTGTGCATATGTGATCATATAATTACACGTTCCGTTAGGTGGAACTTATAAACTATTATTCAAAAATATTTGATGGTTTGTTTACAGTTAAGAAACGGTGGTCTGTTTTACGTCCTTCTTTTCGTTTCTTCGTAGATTGTGAAATCCGTAAGTAAACGAATGCTTTTATGAGCTGGTATGCATGGAACATGAAAGTTTGCTTTTTTTCAGGATCAAGAACTGAATATTTTCCAATCCTGCTTTTTTTAATTATACCGGGTGATTCACGAGAAACAGGCCACCTAAATATCTCCGTTAAGCTTAGGGATAGAAGAAAATGTTAGAGAGAAAATTTGTAATGTTACAGGGGTCAAATATGATGATATAAAAAAATGTTCCGATTGTAGTAATTTTCAAGGTCTTTTGAAGGTGATCGATGATTTTTAAATTGCACCATATATTTTTAACTTCACAGTGTTGTAGCTGATGTCAATAAGAGTTCAATGATGTGGTACACTATGACATTCAAATGACCATGAACTAGAAAATTTATGATAAATCAATGATAATTTCAAAATGTGGAATCATTTTATTTTTGTTCGAAATTATGACCTTGAGCAGTAACACAAATATTTAAACGTTTTACAAGGAAATCAATTGCACTTTCAATTGTTTCTGTTTTAATTGATGTACAAGATCTTATTATTCTTTCTTGCATGTTCTCTGGTGTAGTCGATTGTTGACGACACACATCATTTTTGAGTGTTCCCCACAAAAAAAAATCAAGAGGAGTTAGATCAGGTGAACCAATGTGGTGCCAACACGATGGCTGTCCCGCTCATTCTTTACGTACCGTAAGAGAATTTCTGAACGATAAATTTCCGAATCGCTGAATAGGACGTAATGTACACGTACTATGGCCAGCTCTTTCACCTGATCTAATTCCACTTGATTTTTTTGTGGGGAACACTCAAAGATGATATATAACGTCAACAACTGACTACGTCAGATAACATGCAAGAAAGAATAATTAGATCTTGTAGATCAATTCCAACAGAAACAATTGAAAGTGCAATTGATTGCCTTATAAAACGTTTAAATGTTTGTGTTAGTGCTCAAGGTCATTATTTCGAACATTTAATTTAAATCAAATAAAATGATTCCACATTGTGAAGTTATCATTGATTTATCATAAATTTTCTAATTCAATGTCATTTGAAGGTCATAGTGTTCCACGTCATTAAACTCGTCTTGACATCATCTAAAGACCTTGAAAACGATTACAATCGGAACATTTTTTTAAATCACCATATTTGCCCCCTTTAACAGTACAGCTTTTCTCTTTAACATTTTCTTCTATCTCTAAGTCTAATGGAGATGATTAGGTGGCCTGTTTCTCGTGAATCACCCGGTATACTCGGTCGTTGTAAAATCAGATTATCAAGCTTGTAATACGCCTCGCGTTTAATAATTTCATTATTATGTTTCTATGTCTCTAAATAGAAAATTTTTGAGTGTGAACTTTTGTCTATTGATTTTATTAATCTAGTGATGTAGAACATCTTTTTCTATAAATTGAACAGATAAAATGTTGTTTTCAGATTTATTAGAACTTTGTGCGGTAAAGTCAGAAAAGTGTATATTGTATTACAGTTTTAGTGATAAGGTTTTAATAGTTCTTATTATTAGCGCGGGATACTGCACACCTCGGTTACACATGAGCACACCTCTATCGGCTATGTTCGGGTTGTTTCGGCATCCCTCTCACTCACACAGAGATTACTCTCTTTACATAATACATTCATTAAAATATAAGCTATGAGTACTAACTAACTTCCCAAGTCAGTTATTCATAACAATGTACCATATAAAACAGAAAAAAATACTCTTATAGCGACATCGAAGTATACTGCAAGTGAAAACGGTCAGCAATAGACACCTGGAAACGCGCAGTGTTCTATTATTTTGTGAATAGAATTTTCAAATTTAAATTTTTCGGAAGCCAAGCTGCATGCTATAAAACTTATAATTATATGTAAAATGTCGATATGCTTTTTCATATAAAATAACTAATTTCATACAGAAAACGACAGTCCACCAGTCGTAATAAAGTTTTCTGAAACACGCCAGTAACGATTATCCGACTTAATTAATACGTGAAGCGCTTCTCTCACCAATGATGCATCACGTCTCACGATTTCATGTTTAATTACGAAAAAGATAAGTGGCGTGAGAATGGTGCAGCCGGAGGGCGCGCCGAAATAATATCTTCGCGTCGGCAAACACCTGCACTACCACGGGTCCCGCTCTTAATTCGCTAAATTATTGCTTCAGAGGTTGCGTCACCTGTCAGAAACCTATATTTCACAGCTAACAATGACACAACACGAATTCGAATTCGAGGGGCCTACTATTACCAATATCTTTTTTCTAAGAGTTACGTGCCAAAGGCTCTTGTCTTCAATCTCTCATGTTGCTCGATACTTTTTCGTTTAACACATGGACAACCGATCGTGCGAATCTACTTGCGCAATGCTACTTCAAAAAATGATCGAATTAAAATATTTATAACGTGCAACATTTAAAACTTGTATACCATTAGAGACATACACATGAAGCTGTATTAGATGCACGCAAAAGTTTTAGTCTTCTTTAATCGTTCATACATATGACTTATAATTCTGATGGTTATAATCGTCTTCCTTCATGTGCAACTGTTTATTTGCTGTCGACGTATTTAAATAACCAACTTCGTTATCGGGTGGTAACGTACCTCATATGTCGTGTATAAATATAAGAAACATGAAGAAGCACTAAAACTTTAGCTCGACTGCGTTTTGGTGAACTCCGTGTTCTTAACTTTTTTGAACTTTTTTTATGTGATCCTGTAGATATCGATGAAGACATTCCGAAAATATGTGTATGGTTGTTAGGAATTCACTGGTTTATAAGTTATACACGCGTAAAGATGAGCAGTTTTAAGCGTTTTTGACATTTTAGAGCGTCGCCATATTGGATACTCGTTGAGTGGTGAGGTAGGTCTGTTCAGCGCATGCGCTGGATAGATCGCGAGTGTTCAGCGCATGTGTTAGATAGTATGGTATATTTGCGGGATCGGCTAAATAGTAATGAGCGTATGCGCTAGATGGCAATTCAGTGGTTACACATACTTTGTGAACATAAGCAATTTCAAGTGTTTTTCACAAATTAATTATTAATAAGTTTATTGTTGATTTTGAAATGGCTAGATCAAGTATTAGAAATTTTAACTTTAGAGACATGCCAAGTAGTAAAGAAGAAGCAATTACTTGGGCTCGGGATTGTGGATTGTTGCGGAAATTTAAAAAATGTCGTACTCATCGGTGCGAGATGAAAATTTATAACAATAATCATGGAATCGGTCGTTTTCGGTGTCCAGTAATTAAAACATACAGAATCACATACAGGATTTCAAAAAGAAGGTACAGTCCAAGATGGTTTGGGGTTAGGTCGTCGTGGGAGCGGAGAAGGCCGGCCCGACCATGGTATAACGTGTCGCATTTTGATTTAGTAAATGTGTTATTATTACGTACGTGTTTGTGCTGCCATGTAACGGATCTGTTCGGAAGTATATAGCCTATTTTGTGTGTATTACCTAACAAATATATCCATATGGTGGCGCTGTAACCTGTCAAAAGGGCTTTAAAGTGTTCAACTTTATACGCGTATAACTTTTTAACGAATGAATTCCGCGTATTAAGATGTTCATTTTCGGTGTTTTCTCGAAACTTTTGCATACACTTAAAGTGTATTGGCTTCTGTGTTGGACTTACAGATCCAAATTTAATGCGAGCTAAAATTGTAGGAACGTAAATAATCTGTACTGTAGGTGTACAGTAGAACTCCGTTTATGTGAACTTGTCGGGAAACAAGTGGGTTCGCATAATTGGATGGTTCATATATCATATCAGTAATAGGAGTCCACCTACCTCCCACTACAACTATGACTTTTCGTTCATTTAATACGAGTTCACGTTCATTTAAGAGGATTTCGCCCAGCTAGAGTTCAGTTAACCAGACACTGCTAAAATTTAGTTCCTATAAACGGAGTTCCACTGTAATTCAGATTGAGACGGACGATGCGATGCTAATCCTTTGCGAAATGCTCGGAGCATCAAAGAAACACAAATCTCATTTAATCTCGGTCTCTTTGAATTCGTCGATCGAAGTGTGTTCGTGTGTTAGCTTCTGTGTCATAGTTCATAATCAACATAGATTTTATGCAAATATTCGGAGAATGATTTAACGCGATTTGTAGGAACGTAAGTAATCTAGTGGTAGCAACGAAGCTTCAATGAACGTTTCAGTGTATGTAATTCGGATTGAGACGGGCGAAGCGTTGCCAATCCTTTACGAATTGCTCGGCGAAGTGTAAACTTCGCGGAACAGAGAGCGAGTCGAAATCGATCCGCGTGCCACGACCTCGGGGCCCTAAGGGCCCCATCAAGACAGGTGCTGTTGGGTCCTTTGATTCTCCGGTGATCTCCCCTGGGCTCCTTTCTCGTTCCCACCTTCTTCGACTCCCGGCGACCCGTTCGGCAGACTCGTTTGATCACCGCCGCTCACGACTCTCCAGGTACGCCGGGACGATAATTATTATACTTGCGTAACCGCCCTCGGGGCGAGATATACGTGTACCATGATCGTACGCTCCTGAAAATAAATATACCTCTACGATCGAGCCCTAACGGTTAAAATAGTTGTCCGGCCAGCAATGAGCCGAGTCCAGAAATAAATATTTCTAATAGCATTTCAAATAGCGAATCACATCCGGAAGTGACTACTATTTTAAATATTAGGTTCAGACAAAAGTTATGATCCTTCTTTTACTTTTACTTGTTAATCATAAAATTCAGTGCCTACAAATCAATTTGATATCGGTTTGGAGACTATAAATTGATCGAAAAAGACTAAAACTTTTTACATACACCTGGTATTTTTATTGTAAATTCTTGCTCGTGTTTTATTCTCAGAGTATAATTTGTCTCTTTATATTAAATTGATGCGATAAAAACACATCATTGAACACACGCGTTTTGGTATTGACACTATTGACAGAAAGGCGGCTCAGTGAATCATGGACAGACACGTCAGCTAATTCGTATTCATTTCCACGTTAGTTCGACAAAATCAAACTCAAAAACAATTCTCCTGAGAACTAATTATAAGCCTCGGATAGCGACATCTTATTCTACAGTTTCTGTTTATTTTAACGAACAGAAGCATCTCAAGCTCAATTGTATGTACCTTGTATATTATACAGTTTTTAAAGATACCAATTAATGGACTAAATAGAGTATCTGTGTTACATCCCTATCGTCAATTTAAATCAACTCTTTAACTACTATTTCCGTATAAGTAGCACATAATCTACCACTCATTTAGAATAATAAAATTCTCTCGAAAAATTCACTTTATGATGAACAACATGCTATAAGATCATGGTATCTGAAGACATGGAACTGTCTGATGTTACTATCGAATTTTTAAAGAATTCAGTACGAGTTCTATGGAGCGTGCAAATTCTTTTCCAGCTGATGGACGAGTTAAAAAATAACTGGATGTCACTGATATGCAACGTGTTGTACGGAATAATAACAAATGTGTTCAAGATATTAAAAATCCTTTATTTTCTCGTGACTAATACTTCAAAGAACATCTATTGCCACATAGGTCGTTCAGATTATTATTGAAGAACCCTTTTTTTGTTTCTAATGAATGTATAAAAGGTAAATGATTCTCTAGACAACTAATTTTACTTACACAAGGCTTAGCCTGTCTAGAATCAACTAAACGATCAAAAGAAGAACTTTAATACTACACCGTACAAAAGTTATTTTCTTCCATTTTTTTCAGAATAACTTTTCGATATATGGGATTAGACTTTTTAGGGATTTAAACGGATACTGTTGAAGTGTAAGTGTTTTCTTTTTAGTTGAATTCTTCTTATTATTTATTGTATAATACGCATGTTTCTCGAAACTATGTTTTTAAATACTAAACCTACAACAGCGATTCAAATGACCCGTTTCAGATTTTTGATATCATAATGTTGCAATACTATAGCGAGGATTGTGAAGGTTGAGATAAGGTAAATCGGAGGGGAGGTACGGTGAAGGTAGTTACAAAAGCGAAGAATTAAGATTGTCAAAAAATAGTATTGAAGTTATCAAGGTGCTTCAACTGGAAATTATTGTACACGCTGCTTTATTAAAGTAAACATTGTAATAAAAATTACACAAAATCTAAATAAATTCAATCGTCCCATTTTTATAAAGGAACAAATACTAGTCAGTTTTAACGGTCGGTACGTTTATTGTTAAACTGACATGCGCAATAACTAAAAGAACTTGTAAAGTAAACAACTTCCGACAAAGCTCAATCATTTCTTTACATACTTCTTTAGCGATTGTACCTTTTTAGGTCCTTAACTTTGGGTTTGGTCCTTTTTAGGTGACTTTTGTTATATTTGATTTTTTATTTATAATATTTTTTTGAACAATACAAATTTAACTAATCGGTCGACAAATGTAAACTTTTCTTGCAAACCCTAGAACTTTTCCAACTTTTCATATTTTTCTTTCAAGATAGGTTCAATCCCAGAATAAAGTGTCTAACTTTAAGAACATTTCTCACGTTTCGTATTTTGATCACTGTGACAGACACTAAATTGCACGGCAACGCTGCTTACGCTGACGAAGGTGTTAAGAAGTCTTGTATATTATACGATAAATAATAAGAAGAATTGAACTAAAAAAAATACACTTTGACTTCAAGACAATCTGTTTAAATCCCAAAAAGGCCTACTCTAGGTATCCAATGAGTATTGCAAAAAAAATTCTTAAAAATCAATTATTTTCACTACCGTTACACGAAAACCACCCTTAACCCCTTGGTCTACAATAACGAGTAACACTCGTGGTATGAAACTTGGGTCAAAAACAATAAGAACGAGCCTGACTCGTGGTATTTCGTTCGGACCAAACGTAAACAACACTAACACAAAGATTACTAATTTTCTACAAGTTTTCTCAAAATATTATTAATTTACAAATTGTTACTGATACATTATCCACTTTCAAATTATAAATCATTTTTGTTCACCGATGAATTGATCATAATTACTTCCCAGACATCTTAAAAGTATTAGTTGTGCACAAACGTGTTAATTATTTCACAATTCCTTTCGTTGCGCTGAAATATACATGTCATAAGACGCATAGATTTTGCGCAAGTTCGAGCACACGGCTAAACAGCTAAATGGCTCGACGCATGACCGACCTTGTTTAACCCTTTGCAGTCGGAGCTATTTCAACTAAAAAACCAAACATTTCTTCTAACCTAGAATATTTCCATTGTACATAATTTTTTTCATTATATGCGTACGAAACTGGTATAGTACCTCATACAATATTTAAATGTTTGGTAATTTATTACATATAAACAAATTTAATCATGTAAACAATATTCTGAACAATGGTGGAGCAATTTGTAGTGGCGCCTCAGAGTCGCCATTCGAGTGCTAAGGGTTAATATGGCCCGAGCAACCGGGTGTTAGCGGGTAATACACTTCTCGTCAATAACGATACTACAGAGTGGATAAGTCTTGCAGTGGATCGCAAAATCTTATCGACTTGTGTATCGAAACGTCATTTGTTTCCGCAGGCAGAGAATCATGTGGGCAGATAATTTCTAATAGACAACCGAATACAAGTTAGCCGGTTACTACCACGTGGGAACATATCCTCTCTCGTCATCCTGGAACCGATGTCTTTGGCCTTGGTAGCCAGGAGTAGTACCGCGGTCACAAAGTCGGAAAGGAACACTTATCACTCGGTGCAATTGCAACTCTTGGAACTCGAACTCCGATGGCGCAGCGTCTACCAGATGGACAGACGATTAGAAGAACGTCTTGCGTCCAGGACGGCTAGCAATTAATGTCTGCTTGTGCTACTGGTTCTCGAGAATCCTTCGGTTTAATTCGATCAGGAAAGCCTCGGGTCAATCTATCGGTGCTGTGTTTTCTCGAATGCAGCTGATCGAAAGCTGCATTGCACTGTTCTTTCAAATCCTAAAAGACTGTTTGCTCATACGCCGACTCCTTTCCCTAATTGTTTTAAAATTACCTGAAGCATTAACTTTTACGATCATGTCATTTTTATAAAATGCTTTGAAAACCCTACTATTAGGACTCTGTAATTCAAGTATTAATTACTACTGATTTTTCGATCCATAATTACATATAAGTAGTTGTTATTCATATTTCTTTAATAATCTTTCATACTATAGGATTAAATAACATTATAACCATGAAAGTGTTTGAAACACTTTCCAGATGATGAACAATTTATAAGTAATTTAAATTGATTTTAATTGAATGGAATAATCAAAGCGGAAACATAGACCGGAATAAAAGCAATAAATATTTCATAGAAGCCATTTTCAAATGGAAAACTCTTAATATTATTTAGTTGTACAATTATGCTTGAATATGAAGCAACTATTTAAGACCTAGTTAATCTAGTACTAACGGTACGGTCAATTAACTTTTATGAAATTCTGAAAAACCTCAGGCATTGGAACATAAAATTGCACCAAATAAGGTTGCTATCGGCGACAATATTTAAGCGCTAATGTTTCCAACCAGTATGAAGATTTGCGAGGTACGAACACGTATAGCAACACCGTGCGTGTACAAGACTGAACAGCCGCGTGAAACTAAAACCGATATCAGCTGGGCCATCAAGGATCCGGAGTTGGTACGCCTTCTGACCCCAAGGCGTCAAGTGATATATCGATCCGCGTTCACAGCCAAGCTACCCGGCAAGGTAGATCGATCGATAAAAGAATTTGTTTTGACAGACACACGCGAAGGGGTTCCAGGTTTTACGCCGCCGCAAATCGGCTGGCTTCCGGACTTTCTTATACTGGTTATCGCATTTACAACCACGGTAATCGAAACTGTGTCAATATTAATACACCGGATTGCGTCTGGACTGTCGTATTTATGCGTTTATGATATTTGCAACTGAATAAATGACAATCAAACTATAACATTCGCTTTCGATTATCTCGATTATCTCGCTTTCGATAATAATTAGACAGCGGATTTTACGCATTTATGCCACAAATGAGTACGTGTAATTTCGAACAGTAAAAATATTAAAAGAATTTAAAAATACTGCTATATTATTAGCAACCCATTAAACGTATTAAGAAAGAACATAAATTTCTGTTTCACTCTAATTTGTTGTAAATCGGGTAGAAAATTTTTGTTTTGCTTAAAGATCCGCTGCCTTATAATAATAAAGGCAATCGTTTTGAAAATACAATCTATGTCGCATTTTGTATTGTTACCGATTTTATGAATCTGTTTATACTAGTGTAACTTGGTGTTATATCTACGTTGCAATTATAAGCGATTTTCCATTCCTTTCTCTCAAATGTGTACAACACTAGATTGCAGATCAGTATACAAAATAAAAGTTTTCCAAGTCAATTTATAAGAACTGAAAATTCTATAAAAGCGATTTTTTTCTTTTTTATAATTTCAATCGGTCTAAAATAGTGTAACGATATTCTAAACTTCCTCTACTGCATTCGCAGTTTTGTATTTTACCTATTCATTTTTATGATGAATGAATAGAATCCGTGGTCTACTCATTGAAGTCTTGCTATACTTTTAGGTTTATAACAAAAAACATTTTAGTCATTGACTGTGGATTTTATGCATTTATGGATTTATCAGAAAGTAAAATTTGAGACAGTAAAAAGTTTAGATGAAATTAGGAATATCAATGCATTATTTCCAGCTTATTAAAATTATTAAAGAAAAAAAAGCATTGCTTTTAGTTTCTGTTACTTGGAATTGATGCAGTACATTTTTATCTTGCATAAAGATCCGCAGTTCAGTTATAAAGAATAGAAGGTATTGACGAGGGTGGAAACATTTTATATAATTTTGATATAGTTCCATTCATTTTAAAACGATAACCGTTTCAAGTACAGTTTATTAAACTGGATCTAAAAAGGCGAAATCTCAAAGAAGAATAAACAGGAAAAGGAGTATTCATCTTACAGTTAAGCGATTTAGAGGAAACCGTTAATTCGACTGGAGAAACCAGCGATCCAATGATAGAAAAACAAAAATCGTTCCACCGGTGAGTTAACGAGGGGAGAAAGATTACCAAGTTGCACCACCCATTCACTAATAAATAAGACAGAGGGGCAAGTAGCGGACGACAAACAACACCGGTGTGGTGCGCCTTTTAATTTTCAGTGTCCAGCTTGCCGTCAGACTGGCCGAGCCCGGCTCACTTATAACGTCTCGTCGTTTCTGACGTCCGTTGTCACGTCTTCACGGCGTCGATCGATCACCGGACCGACACACCTGCGGCTCTGCCAACGAGAAACGAGCGTTGTGAAATCGCACGTGCCCGTGCACTCCTTTTCTTCGGCCGGTTCGCGACATCTGCGGGTCTCGAGCAGAAAAGAGAGCACGGAGAAATGTATCGACACAGTCCACACGAAATAATAATAATAATAACAATAATAGCATGTATTTATTGCGTACCTGTGGTACAAACATTGTAAGAATTTGTATGAATATATTGCTCGTGTAATCCTTTACGAAAGAAAGTAATGTTGTGTACGAAAACTGCATATAGAGCTTCTCTTTCGAGCATAATAAGTAGACTGCAGATTTTATACACCTATGACAAAAATGGATAGATCGAATGCAAAACAGTAAAGACATTTAAAGAATTTCAACATACATTTGCATTATTTCCAACTCCTTAAAATTATTAAGAAAAAAGTTGGTGTGTGCTTAAACCACATGGCTGAAGTGAAACTTGTTTCCTGAATTTTTTTCGAATTTTTATTAACATTTTATGACATTTAATTTTCTATGATTCTATTATTGAAACAATTGGCTTGTGATAGCTAAAATATGATATAAGTATTCTTGATTCAATTTTGTCTAAATGTCTCGCAAATACTGCATTGGGAGTTGTTCCTGATCTTGTCGCTTCATTAGGATTATTTACCATTACCAATCTTAATTTACTTCTAAAAAATTCTATTAATAATTTTGATTGTTCCGATGCAAAGTTCACGTTGAAATCTCCACTTAGTATCATCGGAATTTTATCATAATCTTTATTAAGCAATGCCGAACCCTCAACTGTATAAATAGAAAGTTTTACGCCTACCGCGCCTAAAGAAGTTTCACTTCAATAGTATAGAATTGCGTTTCATCGTTTCATCGCCTGATCGGTTTTACTCCTATCGCGTCGAGGTTTTACGCCTACCGCGCCTAAAGAAGTTTCACTTCAATAGTATAGAATTTCGTTTCATCGTTTCATCGTCAGATTGGTTTTACTCCTATCGCGTCGAGGTTTTACGGCTACCTCGTCGAGGTTTTACTAAATCGTTTTTTTTATAGAACTGTAAATTCGACGGATATTTAGGTGTTCCCATTTATGTGGGACACCCTGTATAAGAGAGTGTGTACTATGTAATAAGCTATTTCTATAGAATCAATAGATATTCTGAGACTTATGAACGGGGGTGTACACGTCTCGAACGAATATGCAAAATGGAGGCGACGACGAGTCGACCGCGGAATGCGGGAACGGAAAACGCGGCGGAATGGTTAACCAAGCGATTATGCGACGCGGTTATGCGCGTATGTTCACCGCGATGCTACGTGGACGTCGTTTAAGGACCAGAAGGATCCTGAAAGGGACCACTGTGTTGCCTCAGCGCAAATTCAACCTGTGTTTCCGTGGGGATGGGAGAGTCTCACGGGTGCGCGAGGAGAAATGGATGCGTGACTCGCTCGGATGAATCCATTTCGTCGTTTTGCCTTGCGGTGCTAGTTCGTTTGTCTCCCTGCTGCGTTTCGTGATGCGTCTCACCTGGGATTTCCTATCGGACCGCGGCTGTTCATGCTAACAGAGTTAGTTGCTAGGATTGAAGAATAGAGAAGCTCATTTTGTCGATCAATGGCAAGGATTTTTTAATCCGGTACCGGTGGAACTTATGTTATTAAACTTTGCAGTCGGACTTTACACGTTTGTAGACTAACTAAAAATAATACACATGTATTTTATAGTTTGCAAACTAAAATCTAAGTGGTGAAACATGCCTCCGAGATTTTTGTTTGTTTTCTTATAAAGTTCCATCTTCAGATATAACAAACAAAAACAGTTATAACAAACTTTTCTTTATATTGTTCAATATCAATTCTCTCTCTATGCTCAACAATATCCGTAAAACTAAGTTACGGTGCTTCATTTATCTTGAATACCAGCACTGTAGTTAGGTACCATTATTGCATTATCTGAACAATCATGTTACACCGAACAGTTCGGGTAATAGAGGTTTTATTATATGTATCATAGATTAAACAGGTAACGATGATCTAAATTGTAGCATGTTCGGGGTCGTTTTAACCAAAATGTCACGAATATGATGATGGAAGTTGCATACAAAAATCATTAAAAACAAAAAGGAAAACATAAACCCATCAGTTGCCGGACTCGAACGTGCCATACAGATCCGCGTGCAATACACGGATCTCAACAAGGTAATTCTGGGAACTGGTACAGGTTATTGCTCTGCTTTAAGTAAAAATAGACAAAAATGTTAAAGGACAAAATGATTTGGTTCAAAGGGCCAAAGATTGTAATAGACAAAAGAATGTTTTCATGTTTATTTTCTTCTAAATATCAAGGTTATCGAAGATTTTTTAAATGTTACTGTATATGTTCGTCAGGATAGTATGATAGCTGAGGTAAAGACAAATTCAACAATCTATAATACTTTGACCTTCGCGTGACCTTGAATTACAAACAATTCATAAAAGTTGGGCAATTGACACAAATACTGTTGATTGCCCAAATTTTGTGAATTTGTAAAGTCCCATGTAAAAAATCTGCGATGACCTTGATATCTCGAAAAAAATAAACCTAACATTTTTTTGTCTACTACAATATTTGCCCCTTTCAACGAAATAATTTTGTCCTCTAATATTTTTTTCTATTTTTATTTAAAAAAGCAGTAGCCTGTCCACTTTTCAGAATCAACCGGCATATCGGTGTACACGGAGAATAGAATGCATAATTACTAGGGGTGTGCAAGAACCCGAAAATGTATGGATCTCGATGGTCGAGACGGGTTGGGAAGACGTCGAGACGAGACGGGTCGGTTTCTCGAAAATTTTTCAAGATTTTTCTTTTGTCGAGATTCTCGAAAATTTGGGATTCTCGATTTTGTCGAGATTCTTGAAAATGTTCGAGATTTTCGATGGTTTCGGGATTCTCAAAAGTCTCGAATGGAAGAAAAAAGAAAATATGTAAAATCTGATACACCGATCGATATTGGAGCGAGTCTCATAACGGTAAATTCCGAAACTTTCGAAAATCTGGACATAATCGAGAATCCCGAAATTTTCGAAAATCTTGACATAATCGAGAATCCCGAAATTTTCGAGAACTCGTCCCGATCTCGAAAAAATTTCTCGTCTCGTTCCGACTCGACATTTTCGGGTTCTCGCACACCACTAATAATTACACAAGTATTAAGAACATGGATACTTAACTCGCGAATACACGGTTCCCAGATTCCGTGTATACTTCCAAAATCGTAGACTCTAATTATGATGCATGAAATAGATCGAGAAACATGTATAACCCTTTGCGGACGCGTGTCTGCTGACAGTCGCCCAAGCTTTTTGATCGTTCCACGACTGCGAATAATTTTTAACGAAATTACTACTCTCAAAAAGTGTCAAACAAATTTGTACTGAACACAATAGGTTTTCTTTCATTTAATCCATATACTTAACTCTTCAGTACACAATTTTTTTCACAAGGAAAATATATTCGACCCATCAAAAAGTATGCCAAAAATAATTCCCGTCCGCTAAGGGATAATTTTCTTTTTCCTTTTAGGAAAAGCTTGTTGTCCCGAGATCTGCATAGACCGGTAGAAAATCGAGAATCGTTCGGAACCCGTGAGACAGCTACCGAGTTACTGGGGCCTGGTGTTCCAGGAATAATAACAGGACGGCAGAATACAGGGGTATCAACAGCTTTCTCGTCGGAATCTCGCCGGACTCCCTCTATTCGCAGAGGCTTACGTTTTCATCGGCCGGTTTGATAAACGGCGACATAAATCCACCGTGCAGCGTTCGTTAGAATGGATCTCCTCGAGCGGTGGTTCGCTCTTCATCATCGTTCCTGCTGCGGGATGAAAGAGTGGAAATGGCGTCGGACGGCCATGGGGGTTTCAAGGGGGAGAAGAGGAGCAATATTGCGAACGTGATCGAGTAGAAGTGCGGATACCAGAGCGATCGCGTGGGCGTTACACGTTCTCTCGTTATGGGGGCCCATCGTATTCTTATGTAGATCGGGTCCTGTCCACACCTCGGTCTCCTGGGCATGCGGCACCCTGTACATTGATAACCAAGACACTGTAACAGTCGATACACTTGGTACTCGATGTCGGCCGACCACGAAGAAACGCAGCTTCTATCGTTCCATGCACACTTCCATAAATATTAGGACAACAAATCTGAACAATCGTTAGAAGATCACTTTCAACAATGTTGAAGCACAATTTCCCAACGGTGTGACCATCTACAATAGCTTTTTTCTTGTATCTTCTTCAATTCCTTGAGTCAAACCTGCGAGATAAAACGCGACTTTTCGTTTCATGACATTTCGTTGGGAAGAAGCTGTCGTTAAGTAAAATGATGGTGTTACATTGAAGGTATCAAATAATTGTGTCTACAAATGTTGTTTGGTATGAAGTGGCATACTGTGTGGTATAAATGATTTATGTGTGGGTAAAGCAGTTGAAGGGTTTATAGCAATATATTCTATTGGGTGTCGAGACGAATTCAACGGCATACTCTATGATATTCTTTATAGTTTGATACAAGTGTAGTAAATACACTGAATTAATGAATAATTTTTAAATTAAAACGAGTAAAGAGCATGTTGGCACCTAAATAGATAGTTTCCAAAGTAACATGTTTTGTACATAAGGTTATTTCTTGGCAACTGCTATTAAAGAAGCATTCTTCTTTCTGAAGAATGAAATGACTTTTATACGCACACGAGGTAATTCTAACTTCAATTGTGCAGAGTATAAAAATGTCTACCCATAAACGCTTCTGCAGTGATATACCAGGCGCTTTAGAAGAAGTTGATCGTGTAAATTTAGAGAATGTTTATGCAAATATAGATTTTTCACGGTCCAGTTCATGAAAAATGGAATTGGGCAGAAACTTGTTTACATTATTGCAAGTTTTATTAAAATAGATTTAAAAAAGCGAATTGATAATTTATTTATTGATCGTACTATTCCGCTGTGACTGGTACACTCGCATGCTCGCTGGCAATGTTTTAAGTCTGTAAAATACACAGTGCATCGGTCATTATTAAAATCTTTGTAAACGGTATTTATCACGTTCCCCACCACAGCGTATTATAACTACATTCATGCGATCCAACGGTAACGTAGCGAAAAACAGGTCTTTTACAAGAATATCAAGATCACTGACACACTAGAAGAGGCCGTAGATAGAACGACTGGATTGTAAAACTTCGAAATTTTGTTCTCTACTAGTTTCTTCTAATTTATACGTTGATGCAACGCAATGATTCGAGAGATCGAACCGACAAGAGATAAAGTACGAAGAACCATACAACGCTATTTGAAAATTGCAACATGCTGGGACAACTAGCTTTACAACATTGGAGGGTTCAAGTGATATAAATCCACTATGTATTCCTGTTTGGTGAAAGTCTAGAGTCCCATAATAGATGCAAATAGTAGAGGTTAATAGTGCTTTAACGAGACAAGGAATTATTAAAAATGTAATATCATTTTGTTTAAATTTTAATTATTATTTTAAATTATCATTTGGTTAAAACATTGGAAGATCAAAATAATGTGAACCTACTGTGATTTCAATTTCATTAAAGTCTGGTATCTCGCACTATATTCTTATCACTTTGTTTAAACATTGGAGGATCAAAACGATGTCAACCTACTGTGTTTTCCTTTTTGGTGAAAGTCTAGTATCCCACACTAAATGCAAGTAATAGAGATTAATAGTTCTTTAACGAGACAAGAAATTGTAAAAATAGTAAAATCAACACGATGTAATTACGAAGCTTAAAAAAAAAGACATTTTCGATAGTCGACACTGACTTATCACTTTGTTTAAACATTGCAGGATAAAAACGAAGTGAACCTATAGTGTTTTCCTTTTTGGTGAAAGTCTGGTATCCCACACTAGATAAAGATTAATACTTCTTTAACGAGACAAGAAATTGTTAAAAATGTAAAGTCAACACGATATAATTACGAAGCCTAAAAAAAGAACACTTTCGACAGTAAATACCGATTTATCGCTTTGCTCGAACGTTCTCGTTAAATAATATGAAGTGTCCCTTCAATCACATGCTTACACGAAGACTGATCATAACTCGAAAATTCTTATTATTTTCCTCAAGTACAACGCTTGAACGTCTCGCCATTATGTTTGTATCAGATAAATTACTTAATAACAATGTTGGTAAAACACTGTACGCGTTGCGTGGTCGGGGCAACTCGACAGAAAGATATTAAGCTGAAGACGAATAAGCTGCGGCGGTTGAGAAAGTGCACCAGACCGTAATCATGAGCAAGTTCCATTCTTTCCTGAGTTCACTGCAAAATGAAGACGCACGAAGAATGAAAGGAAGATCGAAATAGCTGTCAGGTGTAACAGCTTCCACAGGTAGAGTCTCATAGGAGGTTAAACTTCGCGTGGTAACCACGTCTTCCAGGTTATCTACTGTACTTATGTGCCCGACCACGAAGAGAAATTGGAAACCACGAGCTTAAACCACTATGATGCACTGAGAAAGCCATCTGTAGACAGGCAGATCTGTAATTGGGTAAACATAGATATGAATTTTACTACAAATTATAACAGATCGAAATTTTAATTGTACAGGGTCTATCAAAATAATACATATGTCACGACTACGAGATTCTATACCTCCGGATCGGTGGAGATTTGTTAAAAAAATAAGCCGCAAAATTGTCCTTGACCTTTTCTTCAAGGTCAAATTTTTGTTATTGCATTAGTATTCAAGTGGAACCATGGGCCTCACGTCAACCGTTCTCTTAAAAAACGACTTTAAAAGTTTGTAAATAATCTTATTCTGTATATCTACTGGGAGTCCCAAGATGGTTTAAATGTGGACGGGGTGATCCTACACGAAGAAATGAGTCTAAAATATAGAATAAATATTTTTCATGTGACGCTTTATTTTCGAGAAAGTCGACTTTTAAAATCCGCCAAGTTTGGGTACGTAGCGTTTGTAAGAAGTAGAACTGGTAGATCTGAACAGACGGCATCAGACGATTACTACTCAATAGCACGCGTGTTCACCGAAATTTAAAACTCTAATTTCTCGAAAACGAAGCGTCAAATGAAAAAGTTCTATTCTACATATTCGACTTATTTCCTATGTAGAATCACTCTTCCACGGTTATGCCATCTTGGGACAACCTGTAAACCTATTAAAATATTTTACGAAACTTGAGACTTTTGTACTTCGCGATGAGCACGATACGATGCAGTAAAACAATTTGATCTTGAAAGAAAAGGTCAAGGACAATCGGCCTATTTTTTTAACAGATCTCCACTGATCCAGAGGTATAGACTCCCGCTATGGTAGTCGTGACATATATTTTTATACTTTCTGTACAGGCTTTATAGGAGAAACGTAAAGCAGTCAACATTTTAATAAATACAATTACCGTTTTAATAGTTCCGTAGCTTTAAATCGCAATTAATTATATTCAAAGTTTCATGCATTGACTATTTTGATTATTTCTAAATATATGGTATATGGTAGAGAAAAGAATTTATGCAGTGAGGAAATAATTAAATATAACGAATGAGAAATATAATAATTTATTTGAACAGAAATTCAGAACAGTGTACAATTCTTAGAATTTGTTCAATTATATTTGGCGAGTAAGTGACTGTCACATCTAGTTAACAATTAAAACGAAGAAAGTTGAAGCAACAATAAAACGAAAAGCACATTCTGTATTGATGCTTGTTCAGGTCTTCGCATGATTAATATGAATAATCAAGGTGGATTATTTTCACTGTTGTGAAATGCTGAAGAAAACACGTTAGTTTGGTTCTTGTTCGTCGTTCAGATTTTCCCGAATGTTTCATTAATAATAATTAAGAACAATGATTAATCTAATGATTCCACGTGACAAGGAGCGACAGAGCGACAACAAATCTCGTAGTAAACATGATGAAGCGTCCTCTCGCACACCCAAAGGAATTCATTTCTGTTTACCTTGGATTCCTTGCCCGACCGACGTCAGTAATCATCGACTAATTGCACACGGCTTCCAGGAGCTAACGATTAATACAGCAGAGAAGCCGCGCGCGCAAACATTTGGAGGCCTGCTGAAGATACCTACTCGTCAACGATGCTATAGAAGTCGTTCCACTGGTTTCCGTTGATTCATTCCGCCACACCACGATCCTGCATACACCATAATCGCGTTGATGTTGCGTAATTACAGCTTACACCGTCTAAGCAAACTAATGAGTAACGTAAAATGATATTCGATCTTCGTGTGCAGGCTGATCCGCGCGGATTGCACGGAGCCGAAGAACGGAAACAAGGGAAGAGAAACCTGCAAGTCAAACTTCCCGAAGCTCGCGTTTTAAAACTTACGGTCGTTAGACTAAACTAATTACCGGTTTACAAATTATAGTGGAAGCTCCGATCTCGAGAACGTCTGTCAGACGTGCATTATACGCAGAATCCAGAGTGTGTGCTCGCGTTCAAATTGGATTCGAAATTAAGGGAATACCTTCGTAACAAAAAAATTCCGCAAATAAAACCGCGATACAATAAACCGATCGTGTTATTCTTATTTTATTGAAACGTTTACCGGTGGATCGTTAAATTTAATTCGGACCATTACAATATTGTTCGGAGCTACAAATGGCTGACGTAAAATTAAAACAGGAAACGCGAAGGTGAATCACGTATGACACTGGTAAAGAAATAATTACCGGTAATAAACAGATTTTTTCGGTTTCCATTTCAGCCCGTTTGAATTATACCCTTATACTGCTGCTCGATCCGATAAAAACTTGAATTGACAAGAATGTCAATAAATTCACGGCAATTAACAACGACTAATTAAATATTTTATTATTTGAACAGTTAGGTATTCCCTCGTACTGATGTCAATTATGAATAGCTAGCAAAAAATCTTCATGAAATAACCGGATAATTTATGAAGAAAGTAATGAAGTGTCCATTATAAAATACTTTAATTTTCGTGTTTCTTCATGTTGGAGTGAATTGTCGAACGATTATGTGTAAAATAAATTTTACACCTCGCATACAACATAATAAACGATGGTATATTTTATAAAACATTACATGCATTCGTGTGCATATGTTAGCCCTTTGCACTCGAATGGTGGCTCTGATTGCCATGCCATTATTCAAAATAATTTTCATATTATTAAATTCGTCTCTATTCTATAAATTGGTAAAATTTCAACTGTTGCACGAGAAAACATGTTTAATTTCAGGAGCACAATGTAAAAAAAGATACATAGAATAAAAATGTTCTAGGTTGAATGAAATATCTTGAGTTTTGAATTAAAATAGCTTCGAGTGCAAAGAGTTAAAAATATAGCATGAACAGATACAGACTTTCGTATACATTATTCCCTACTTTCAAAATTTTCGTTGGTAAATGATATTGCATTTAACCAGTTAACCGTGTAGCTCGACTTTGTATGTGCCTACTAAAAATTTTTGAAAACTTTAATTATCACATATTGACAAAAATTCTAAAATGTCGACAAATTAATAATGCATTTTAATTTTCACTACAAATTTTGGTAATTATATAGAAAAGGTCTGCGTACTCCGATTTTGATGAAATTTTAATATATTATAGATTTCGACATTTTGAACAACTTTTTCCTTTTCCAATATAGGGGGGTGGCTTTTAGTTTTCGAGATATTTGCAAAAAACTATCGGTAATGTTAATTTCATAACAGAAACCTTCTTTTTAGAAACACTGGGTGGCTGGGTGTGGTATTGTCGCTTCTCATCTCCACAACGTGTTTACAAACAAAAAATAAACAGATGCGGCCCGAAAATACAGGAAATGTCTTTGAAAATTGAAAGCTCAGCCTATCTATGTATGATCAGAGTTATCTACAGGAGTTAATTCGGCTTGTTTCTTCTGTTATTCCATTTCCTGGATTTTCGGGCCGCATCTGTTAATTTTTTGTTTGTAAACACGTTGTGGAGATGAGAAGCGACAATACCACACCCACCCACCCAGTGTTTCACACGCACCCAGTGTTTCTAAAAAGAAGGTTTCCGTTATGAAATTAACATTACCGATAGTTTTTTGCAAATATCTCGAAAACTAAAAGTGACCCCCTGTATTCGAAAAGGAAAATGTTGTTCAGAATGTGTTGCTCCATAACATATTAAAATTTCATCAAAATCGGAGTACGCAGACCTTTTCTATATAATTACCCAAATTTTAACATAAATTACAGCATTGACATAATTAATTTTATTCCATGACGAGTATACTCAGAAAAAACAGCTAACTGATTAAACATCTATAAGGAACTTAACAAAAATTAGTAATTTAGTAAAAAGAAATGATAAAATTTTGAATACTTATCAGGTAGATTCGACGTTTGGCCTGTTGTGCGACGCCTAGGCGAAACTACGCTTCTTCATCCGACGACACGCACGAGGAACGTCGTTTGAGCGGGGAACGGGTCAGTCCCTGCCGTGAAATTATGAAAAAAAAGCGCGTACTACATCTTCATCAATTAGCGATGCCGAGCGACCGGTCGAAAGCGACGTGTAGGAAGCTGAGGTGCCCATTGTACCTGGAATCGAAGTCCCCACGGTTCGCGATCAGCTCCCGATTCAGCGGCGCGTATCGAGTTGATGGAGGACGGGGGACGGGGAAGGCGGAGAACACTCCCTAGGGAAACCGGGACGAGGCCGGGAATGCGATTTGATTCCTTTAGCATCCTCGATCCGGACCCGGTCGGGAGATTTCATTTCTCGAAAGAGCGAGCATGACCTTCCACGGCGAGTTCAGGATGGCCGATTCTGGAAACAGGGGGACCAGCAGCCTCGAACACTTGCACCCGAGAAAAAAGCTTTCCCGCCAATTAGAACCGCGATTTGTCCAGGACGCCTCGTGTGAAAATTACTCTGCGACCTGGGCTCGTGTTCGCCTCTGTCCAGATAATGGACTTGTCTGGCAAATATGATGTTTCTACTAGAGATGAAAATGTTCGTACAGGCTGATGAAGTTCTATCGTTTTTACTTTATTGATCTTTTACTAACGTTTTTATGTAGCATGTTGTATTTTATTGTAGCAGAGCTCTTACAAGGAGAAGACGCGGTCATCGGGTCTTAGATTTTGTCGAAACTTTGCATACTGGTAGATTTCGTTCTCCTGATGATGAAAATATAGCATTATAGGCGTCGATACTCAATAATTTTTGAAATATTTACAATTTAAATTTCATTATACCCGTTAAGCTGTTAAGTACAGTTTTGGTTGAAGTTTTTGTCAAGTGGCAAACGGCGTGATGGTAACGTACTAGATTCATTACCGGGAAGGCCAGTGTTCAAATCCCTTTTTCCTTTTTTTCCATTTTTTCTTTTTTTTTCTGTTCAGTTTATCTGTTTTAATTAATTGTATTTTGTACATGAAAAATACACTCATAATGTCTATAGGAAACAAAATATAAAAATTTTATTGAAAAGGAACATAACATGAAAAAAACACTAACTTCATGAATCTTAACGTATCTCAAAAGTTGTTGAGTATCGACGCCTATAATGCTATATTTTAATAAACAGGAGAACGAAATCTACCAATATGCAAAATTTCGAGAATATCTGAGACCCCATGACCGCGTCTTCTTCTTGTTAGTCAAAAAAATTTCACTTCAACCCTTGAAGAACGACGTATGTGCACCGATTCTCTCGAATATTTCAAAATTTATTACATACGATTAGATTGTTGTGGGTGATACACTTTCATGCTTTATTGATTACTAGACTGCAGATATTTATGCAAAATAAAAATTTTGCAGATTAATTGTAACAAACAAGAGTTAAGTAAATAGTTCTTTGCTTCTTTACTGACGAAAATTGTACATTGATGTTTCTAAACTCTCTTAATCTTTTCCCTATTTGAAATTGTATGTACCTAAACATTTTTGGCATAGATGCATAATGTCCGCTGTCTATTGATTACTTCCTATAATTTGAGGATAGCTAGGAAACATATCAAAAAGTCTAAATCGTCAGCAGATTATGTTAATATTCGTGATATTATATGTGCATACAACGTCGATCATACAGAAAGAAATCGACGATCAGGCGTCGCGTCGTCTCTGACGGATTCATCGTGTGATCTAATTAAAAAACAAACAAGATTAAATTGAATAAGCTTCGTCCATATGTACGTTTCAATACTGTATGAATCAATACATTAATTTTATTATGTATACATAAGAATTGTGGATGGTCTTCATATAACAATGAAAGTTACACGCTCGAAAAACAGACAAAATGTATCACCATAGTATGAGATCATTCAAAGATAAAAGTTCAATTAATATATGAGAGTTATTCTTTGTAAAAATTAACATTTTCTACCTCAATTACAACAAATTGGATTAATTTAGAAATGTATTTCTTTTCTTAGTTAGTTTTACAGGTTGGAAATAATACAAACATATTTTTAAATCCTTTTAATGTTTTAACTGTTTTGTGTTCCTCCTACTCTTTTTTGTCATAAATACATCAAGTCCGCAGCCTACTGATAAATCGTGTGTATGTCCTGAGTTTATACCGGAACTATAAGCTTTTACATTAATCCTGCAGTATCTGTTTAGGATTTAACTATATTGTTATTACTTAATAATCATCCTTTTTGTTAATAGTAAGGTTGTTGCTTTGTCACATAAAACTACGTGGAATGAAGGAAATAATTTATTTTAGCTATTAAGGAATCTGTATAAAATTTAACGCGAATAAAAGAATAATTATGATGATAATGATGGCCTGTTAATTAGCAAGCCACTTTTAAAATAATGCACGCAAAAACTGTGTATTTTCTTGTTAGAACAAACTTACGCAGGCTCATAATGAAATGTTAACGATGTAACACTAAATATTATATTAATCCTTTACGGTGAAAAATTTGTTAAAGTATTATGTTTATTTTCCTCAGAGTACTGGATAATAAGTCAAATTCTAAAATACTGAAACAAATGAAAATGATGCACCGGGCTATTGTTGTGTAAATAATGAAATTGTTAGTTTGTTATTTCAGAAAGGTATAAGGGCCTAAAGTCGGCAACGTAGCAAGTTCTTAAAGGGTTAATGACTATTTAAAACTCAAATTTAAAAAGATGCAAACGAATGAAGAATCTTTTTAGTATTCGTGGAATCTCCATCATTTTCTTCAAGTGTATATAGAATGGCCCACAAAAGTATTCGATCGCCATTTAAATTAATCTAACTTTTTCAAAATTGGACCAAACGAAGACCTTTTCCTGCAGTTAGAAGCATTAATTTACTAAATAATGTGCAAAATAGGTTTTGAAGAAATTGCAATTGGTATGAATTACATGCAAAAATAGAAAAGGTACATTTTAAAAATGTTTTTATTTGAGCCCGTAATGAAAATTTAACATATGCCTCTTACAAATCTATGTTAGTTAAACACATGCTGAAAATTTCATCGAAATTGGTGCAAAATCAATTGACACAGAAAAAAACGACACGAAACGAGAGATGTAGGAATCTGTGGATTTTATGCAGAAACTGACCAAAAGTCGTGACAAACTGCGATTTTCACCACTTTCAACCACTTGCAGCTCGTGTGTACGGTAAATAATTTCGATGAAATGTACAGCATGTGCATAACTAACATAGATCTACAAAACATATATTTTTAATTTTCATTACAGGTTCAAACAAATGAGTTCCTAAAAGCGCCTTTTCTAGTTCTCCATGTAATTCTTACCAATTACAACTTTTACAATACCTTTTTTGCACATCATTTAGTAAATCAATGTTTCTAATTGCTCAAGTAAAAGTCAAGTCATTTGGTCAAATTTTAGAAAAGTTATTCTAATTTAAAAGGTGTTCGAATACTTTCGTAGGCTACTGTATTTTACTATTAGGATGTTGCATATGAAATGTCCAATTTTGAACAGTAACGTTAAACAAACACAACTTTTATCTAAATATAATTATTGATAAAAGTAAGGACCATTGGGGGAGAGTACGGTTTCCGTGGCCCCTCGTTTTAAGGTTACATTTGTGTTCTTGGGGTTATTTCAAGAAAAAAATGTATATATAACATGGTGTCAAATTGGCCTGTGTAGCCGGTAGATTTCCTGTTTTTTATAAATTTACAAATATCTCGGTAATTATGCGAAATATGGCAAAATATCAAGAGACCTTTTTTGTAGAAAATGAAATTTTATTCGCATAATCTTTGCATTGTAGCTGTCATCCAGAATTTGAACTAGTAATGGAAAAATCATGTGAATAGAATGAGTTGTGGTTAGGTCGTAGAGGGGGCGGATCAAAACGAGGGGCCACGGAACTCGTACTCGTGCCGACCATTGTAATCAACGTATTCTGTCAATGAATTTTAAGGTTCTTGGTGATATTACGGTGAAATTGAGTTTTGTGGTGATTTATGTTCTTCATTTTCAAGATTGTCATCAACATTTTTTAGTTTCTTTAGCCATCAACGAGAAGTACATCGATTAATTGTCACGTGTTGATAAAAATGCACATAATGCTATCGTCAGTATGTTGTTATTCCATGGATATAAAAACAATACATGACAATTGCGTTGATTGGCGTTGAAATAAAATTTGTTTACTACAAAAATTAGACGTCTGAATTAAAATTAAAGGTAGGATCTTAACGATCAACTTTATAATTCAAAGAAACGCTTTAGAACATTTGTCGATATAACTGTTGTCGAACGAAATGGGTTCAAATAAAAATTTGTACTGGGATGGGCACGGATTTCATATTCTTCTGTGCCTCGCAAAAACGTTCAGAATATCGAACTACCATCTAATTCCTGTTTTCATCATTCATTACTCCGCGGAGTCGTTAATATGCGTGGAGATCAGTGCATTTTAATTATAAGGTGAGGGTTCAAACAGTCGTTTCTATGGTCGAATCAGAGGATCGATTTCCTTTTACCGAGCACAGACCGATCCCTTGGCTGCTGAGACTGCACGGTGTGCCCCTCTCGCTATGGTCGGAACAACGGCCGTACGAGTTTAATTACCGCTTTCGATAATTGTGGTTTTTGCGAATACGCTGGGTAGAACGGTCTAGCTGTAATAACGTTCCAGTCACGGTTCATTTCTGGTGAAACTTTTTGCCACGCCATTGGAGGACTCATTAGACCTCGTTTGTCCATCAATAACGCATTTATCTACGTTTCACGAGAGTACAATCGATTTTATGGCCGTGGTTTTAATCGGGTGTTGTTCAGTCTTGGCCATTTCCGATCGTCGATTAAGCCGGGAGGATCGCATAACGAAACCGCAGATGGATAATCGTCAGAGAACATTCGATCCCAATTCGTTCGACTTTCGATTCCGCGCAAAAACTACGAGACAGTATCGCGTTGCTAATTTGAACACGCTTGCCGATCGCAACGATGCACCGGGGAAAAGATGTTCTTTCTTTTGTCCTCGCCTCAGAATTCTTTAACGAACGCTGTTCACGAAGAGAGCTACCTTTAACACGTTGACTGCGCGTCACCCATATATGGGTGGCGGAATTATTTATCCAAATTGAAATATAAATTTTAACGCAATTCATTACAACAAATTTGGTTAATAGCTGAACAAAAAGGTTAAAGAACTACTTAGTATCACACATTTCAAATTTTCAATTTTTATTTCATTAAATAAATTACTCTGATCTCATGGAATTTTTGAAGTGAAAGTTCTTTAGGCGCGTTAGGCGCAAAACCTCGACGCGGTAGAAGTAAAACCAATCTGGCGATGAAACGCTGAAACGATGAAACGAAGAAACAATGAAACCATTTACTAAAACCTCGACGCGGTATGAGTAAAATCGATCTGGCGATGAAACGATGAAACGAAGAAACGATGAAACGATTTCGTAAAACCTCTACGCGGTAGGAGTAAAACCGATCTGGCGATGAAACGACGAAGCGATGAAACGAAATTCTATTCTATTGAAGTGAAACTTCTTTAAGCGCGGTAAGCGTAAAACCTCGACGCGATAGGAGTAAAACCGATCTGGCGGTGAAACTATTAAAACGAAATTCTATTCTATTAGCATATACAGTTGAGGGTTCGGCATTGCTTAATAAAGATTATGATAAAATTCCGATGATGCTAAGTGGAGATTTCAACGTGAACTTTGCATCGGAACAATCAAAATTATTAATAGAATTTTTTAGAAGTAAATTAAAATTGGATATGGTAAATAATCCTAATGAAGCGACAACAAGATCAGGAACAACTCTCGATGCAGTATTTGCAAGACATTTGGACAAAATTGATTCAAGAATATTTATATCATATTTTAGCTATCACAAGCCAATTGCTTCAATAATAGAATCATAGAAAATTAAATTTCGTAAAGTGTTAATAAAAATTCAAAAAAAGATTAAAGAAAGAAGTTTCACTTAGCCATGTGGTCTAAGCACACACCAATTTTTTATGCTGCTGCTGATTTGACAGTCAAAGTGTTATATACATACATATGTACGTATATGTATATCGTGATCTGTGTTAAAATTTGCGCAACACTTTTTGCCGTAGACGAGATGGTCAAGCGAACTAATGGTCGAGCGACTAGTCATCAAGCCATGAACGTTTATGCAAAATCATGCTTCGAGATATTAGCTTACGAAACTGGAAGCTAAAGAGAAATTTACTTCTTCCATGAAATTCATAAGAAAAACTGTTACTGATTGTTATAGTTCCATTTCATCGCATTTCCTTCAGGTAAGTACGACATACAAAATCTTCTACTTCCATGATTTAATTAGGAACATAATTTGAAAATATCTTATTGAAAATATCAAATCGTTGTATACGAAATGTCCGATTTCAGAATGCAAATGTTATAAAGTACTTTAATCGAGATATAATATTATAATCTACAGATTTATTATACAGAGTGTTTCGTTTATCTAAGTATGAAGGGAGCAATCATATGGTGTCATATTTTTCGGGACCATGATGGTGGGGAGGGGGATTTCAAAAACAAAATAAGTTTTTTAAATGGAGCCATATATTTTTTTGTCATATCACGCTAACATTTTCCGAGACGAATTCAACGATATATCACATTATGTTATTTACTGTTACAAAACATTAGAAATTATATTATAAACTTGTAACTTCTTAAGCAGGCAACAGTAATATCTGGTTGCCGCGCTATTAGCTGCACACTGTAAACAAAGATCGACTCTCCATGTAGTATTGCACTTTCTCAACTAAAATGAATGAGACTCGAGACACATAAGGCACCCCTTCAACACAAATGACAAGAAGGTCGATCTTTGTTTACAGTGTGCAGCTAATAGCGCGGCAACCAGATACTATTTGTAGCGAAGTGGAAAAAAGGATCAGGTCGGCAGATGTAGTGAGTGGAAGGAGGGACAGGAAGATAGAGAGGTATGGCTTCAAAAACTGCAAAGGAAAAGGAAGAAGAGAAGAACAGATCGGCAATGAAAAGGCACTACAGAGAAGGAGAAGAACACATAACAATATAACATACAGTATTAACAAACAAACAGAAACCAAAGGTGAAACCAAAATAGGTATTTAGGTTATAGGTTGTGGGTTTAAGATTTTAGGTTTTAGTTTAAGATTTAAGGTCTAAGTTTAGGTAGTAACGAGAGAGAGAGAATGAATGATAAGAATGTGTAAGTGGTATAACACTGAACTGTAAACCAAGTCCAAATTTCACGGCCGGCAAAGCAGAAATAAATAACATATATTAACATTATTATTATTATTATTTATAGCAATATTATGGGTAACGTCATCCGTCACATAAACAATAAATATATTTTTCGTTCACTTTGCTAATCATTTATTTATGGACTGTAAGTGTATATTTTTTTTAACTTTCAAAACTAGAATTAAATATGAAATACATTTCGAATAAATGACATGCAATATTATTTTTATATCAACATACCTGAAGGCGATATTTATGCAACTACATTTAAGTGGACCACCCTGTATATAACTCACTTAGATCTAGAAAAAACATATTTAAAATTGTCATTATACGCACGGATAATGTGCGATGGCGTAATGTGCACGCATAAAGATATTACTTTTTCCTCTCCAATTTTTACTAATGGTAATTTTTATAAATTACCCAGTAAACTAATCGTTCTAACATCTCAAAAAACTCAATCCGTTTGGTCCAATTTTAAAAAAGTTATTCTAGTAGCTGGCTCCTCAGAAAGACTTAGTTTCAAAACGACGAAAAACAACTTGTTGATTCGCGTTCTTCAATGGGCTTCGTACATCGAGTTTCATCTACTACACTGTTCTGCAGATTGGCGAAAAAACAGTGGATCGATCCTCAATCGAGCTAACAGCTTGCACTCTCATTTCCAGAGAAAGCCATAGAAGTTTCTGTTACGAACGGCCAAATCCGGGTTCGAGGTTCCTCTCTAAACGCAAATTAGAAGGAGCGGAAACCCAGAGAAAGTGCGGGTCGCATCAAGATATCCAGTGGAGCGGTCGATTCTGTACCCGCGAGCAATTATCTTAATACCGCAAGCAGTCTCTAACGAATAGCGGGGCTTTTTGCCGGTGCGGAATAAAGAGGCAAAAGTCGTAGCATCCACCTTACGCAGCCTGGCCATCAGGCCCCCTTTCCTACAACCTGATCTCCCTCCCTCCCTCCCTCCTTCCCTCCTCTTTCTTTCTCTTTATCCTTTCTTCTGCGGTATATTCCACTTTACTTTCAGCTCCTGATGAACCGCGCCACTACGTGGAGCTTGTTATCTCGCCGCTGCGGTGAAAGAGATAGAAGAACAATCAAGACACGCGGAAAAGCTCATCAACGTGTAACGAGGAAGGGAGACCCGGAGATTGGGATTGAATCGATGGCAGTGCTGACGAAAAAATTATGAACTGACTGTGATTTATGCCCAGCGAATTTTACTGGGAAGTCTTAAGTAGGGGGTGGCAAGAATGAAGGATTGCAAGTTTTAGGGATTAATAATTTTGAATTGATCTTACAAGGTGTGGTATACATGTAGTTATGGTGACAATCCGTCCTGTATTTTCGGGGACAATTCTGTATTCCAATTCTTCGTTTTAAGATTTCGATTCATAAAATATTGTTTTTCTTTTATTGTTCCTTATAATAAATAATGTATTAAATCATCTAATATAAACGTTTTGTTATTTTTTACTGTATGTGTGTTGTAATTATTTTTTGTTGTCCCCTATTTCACTCCTAAAAATATGGTCACCGTAGGTATAGTTCGTTAAAACATAATTTATTGCTCCATTATCCCTCATACGTTCCTCAGGGTGAAAATTCACCCATTTACTATTTTTATAAATGCTACAGAATTTGTCGATTTAAAGTGTAGAGCAAAAATGGATGAATTATTATACTTGGATCTGTTACGCGACTATTTTTAAGAAACGTGTTTTCTTTTGAATATGAGTCGAATGCATTATACTGAGTACAAGGCGAGTTGCTTCTAGTTCCTAGCAACACTTACATGATTTTATTTCTTTTTTGTAATTCTTCTGGTGATTCTTTAACGTCCTTAATTATATTCATTAACGGAAATATTATAAAATTCTGACTGAAGTTATTGTGATTGATCTCTAATTATTCATCCATCTTTTCTAGAATTAAATACTAAAACTAACTTAACTTTCTGCAAATAGAAGGATTGATCTTACTTTTTAATTATATGTACAATAATGAATTTGTAAGAATTATTTTGTAATATGAGAAAACGACTATTCGAAGTAATCAAGCGCAATGGTGGTGGCACAAGACACTAATACTACAATATTTATTATAACTAGATTGCAGATTTTATGCATTTATTGAGTAGATGCAAGTTTAAACAGTAAAAACATTAGAAGAATCTAAACACACTATTACATTATTTTCAACCTCCTAAACAAAATAAGAAAGAAAATAGGTTTCTATTTCACTCCAGTTTGTCTTAATTCAGGAAAAAAAATTTTATTTTGCACAAAGACCCGCAGTCATATTATAATATTAATCTACATTGTTCGTATACAAGTTTCGCTACGTATCTAGTTAATTTATTATATACAACTTGTCACCAATATATAACATGTTGGTTACTTCTAAGCAAATTTTTCATCTTCTCTAATCGTTCTTCATCATTTAAGCCGTATAATGCAAAAGTGGTGTAAGTCAATATTTGTTGGTTTAACACCACATTTGAAAGGTTTAATCGTCATTAAATAAAATAATTGTAGCGTGTCTTGCATAAGATAAACATAAGGTCATTCGATATTATTGTGTTTTATATAGATTGTTTACTTAATTCCTCATTATCCAATGATTAAATATTTTGACTTGCACTATTTTTGCATTCAAGCATCCCTGTCGTAACCATTCATTACTTGTATTATCAAATAACTTAACATTTTTTATTGAAAACAGTAATGTTCGCACAGAAATTTTATCTGTTCGCATAGAGTTTTCCCGTTTCGGTCAAACTCGTTTTCTCCATCGTTTTTCCCATCCTATGCTTGTCCTCCGAAGAGTCGGCCATCCTCGAGGTCATCGACTGGCATGGTTCATCCCGGAGACCTCCGCGACCAGCAATCAACGTCATATCTTTCAACGGATACGAGCCGCCGAGTGGCAACGAGGGATTTCTACGATTGCGAACGACCAGCGTCCGGAAGCTTTCCTGATCGATTCTCGATAACCAATCGAGCCGAACGGTAGTCACTAACGAAATGGATACTTCGTTCCTCAATTACGTTCAAACATCCCATCGCCTTTTGTACAGCTTTCCCCGATACGCCATACACTTCGAATTAACCCTTTTGACTGTCTCTACGGTGCCTCGGTCCTTTGTCTTTTTTGATAAATCTGTTGATTCGATCCACTGTCTCTCGTACGGAGAAAATTATACGAGTTGGAAGTATTAGTTGCATGCGATAGAAATTGTCATTATGTTTTTATTGGTGGCATAACTTTGCTGCGGGCCTCCGTTCACCTTTTCAGTGGAAATTGTGTACAGAGACGGAGGAAGATTCACAATAGTAATTATTTTCTTGTACTTTTCTTATATGTGTAACTGTTCTTGAGAAAGGAATACGTGACTGGATTAAAAAAGAAATTATATGGCCACGGTAGTATTTATTCTCCTACGTAACAGGTGGAGGAAGAGAAAATATGTTTACTGTGTATTAAAAAATTTAGAAAATAGTATGTTAGTAACAACAATACTTAAGGTGGTCGACTACTGGCCTTAACTCTCCGTCGGCAATGTTCATTTTCACTATCGCTGCTGACAAGCTGGATCTCTCGTTACCGTTCTTAATTTTTCATTATTATAATATTTATCAAAAACTGAAAAAACTCTAAGGTATTTATTATAGTCTCGAATTTAACGTACAACTGTTACTTTAGATAGATATTTAAACCTATTAACAATAAAAATAAAAATTCGTAGGAAAGTTATGATTTACATTACGGATTTATGTCAAAAATGAGTAGGTGTAGTATTTTCTGTTATAGTATTTTCAACCTATTAAACATATTAAGAAAGAAAATAAATTTCTATTAAGCTCCAGTATGTCGCAATTTAGGTAGAAAAGTTTTATTTTGCATAAAGATCCGCTGTTTAGTTATGAAGAAATAGGAATTCGTCTCGAACGCAATGACCCAGTTCGTGGGCGAAGGTTAATTGTGGTTGTGTACTGGAACCAGTGATCCTCATTTCACGTGTATCGAAACTACACATGTACTTAATATCTCCGCGTACGTGTAAATACACAGATATATCTATTTACTTTTAATAAATTACGCTTTATACAGGGTGGGGCACTATAAACAGGTCACCTGAATAACTCGCTTGCTTTTAAAGATAGAAGAAAATGCATCAGGCGAAACTTACTTGATGTCGAGGCGCTCGTAATCTGATATTATTAATTTTTTTATAGGTGGAGACGTCAAGGAGATATGAAGGTCAACTCTGTTTTTTTAAATGGAACGGTATGGTTTTTTATTTACAATCTTATAGTGCGTTTCAAGACGAATACAATGACCTATTATGAAGGTCATTCAAGGTCACGTAAGGTCAATTTCAATAGAAAATAAAGTGTCTCAAAGCACTCTTCGAACACTAAGATGATTTTGTAACGTGTTATTTACGGATTCACTGCTACTTCAAGTGTTTAAAATGATAACCTTGAACACGGAGACATAATCTAAAACGTTGCAATACTGATGATACTGCCTGAAAAATTTCAGTAGCATCTATTACAGAGCAAGCTCTTTTTATAGGTTGTTGCATATCAACTGTGGTTGTTGGTTTTTCGCGGTACACTTATTCCTTCAATTTTCCCCACAAATAAAAATCCAGTGGTGTCAGGTCTGGGGAACGTGTTGACCATTTATTATTTCCTGATCGACCAATCCAACGACCTTCAAATGTCCTGTTCAGTAATTCTGTAACATTTCCTGCAAAATGAGCAGGACACCCGTCTTGTTGGAACCACATGGACTGTCGCATGTCCAGTGAAATGTCCTCTAACAATTCTGGCAAAACCTCTTTTAGGATTCTCTCGTATTTATGACTATTTAGCGTGCCATCAATGAAATATGGACCAATTTCAAGTTCGAGGTCGTCATTTTGAACACTTGAAGTAGCAGTGAATCCGTAAATAACACGTTACAAAATCGTTGTAGTGTTCGAAAAGTGCTTTGAGACACTTTATTTTCTATTGTAGTTGACTTTACCTGACCTTGAATGACCTTCATAATAGGTCATTGTATTCGTCTTGAAACACACTATCAGAATGTAAATAAAAAAACTATACCGTTCCATTGAAAAAAACAGAGTTGACCTTCATATCTCCTTGACGTTTTCACCTATAAAAAAACTAATGACATCAGATGACGAGCTCCTCGATATTAAGTAAGTTTGGTCTGATGCATTTTCTACTATCTTCAAAAGCAAGCGAGTTATTCAGGCGACCTGTTTATAGTGCCCCATCCTGTATATGGATATAGTTCAAGGATAAGATAATAAATAGATGAAGATATTGATATACGTGAAAGCACGGTTTAAAACATGGGTATATTAGCGACACGTGTATCTCTAATACACGTTACAATGACCTCTAACTGGAACAATTACCCTATCAACAGAAAACTCCAAGTTTGATGACACAGATCGTTCCATAATGAGTAAGGATTGTAATGATATAAATCATAGTGATATTATAAAAATTTCTTCCTCTGCAACAGCGAGAAAACAGATGCGGATAACGAGTACGAAAACGCAGAACGAGACAAAGCAACCAGGAAACGAGGCCGCGAACGCTGAAACGCGGCTCGGTCAAACTGTAAAAAGTATCATTAAGGGACGATTAACGCCGGCGTAAATCACCCAACCGGGCACAAAGCGAGATTTCGTTTATCGCCGCAACTACGACCGGATGGAATTTTAATTGCCCTTCAATTATCTCTGGGGGCCTTTCGCCGGTCGCCCCGTAAAATAGCGAATCCCCTATGCAGCGTGAAAAGTCGCGTAGCCGAGAGGTGTCCCCCGTGACACCCATCAAAACGACACTTTAACATTCAATCAAATGAACGCTGGGGAACGATCACCCGTAAATGTGTCGCGACGGAACGTTGAATATGAAAATAAGAAATATGGTCGTGTAACACGCCCCGTTTCATTATTCGGTGCCGGGATCCTCGAGATCGTGAAACAGCGGGAACTGTCGATTTCCCTTGCAGTGAATCGATTTCTACGATGATTGAGGGGGGATGATGGAATCTGGGAACACGCGTTTGTCTACCGCTTCGGTGAGTTTGAGAGGGTCGTCGTTGTCTTCGTTCAGGCCGGACCAATAAAGTTCCATCCGCGGTGGAGATAGCACCGGACTTTTTAGATAGGAGAGACATCGTAAAAATTAAAGGGTGGGGGATGGTGGAGGAAGCAAAGGCGCCGATCCGACGGACGAATCAACTTCATGGTTTTTATTTATTTACGAGCAGCCGGGCCGGAGGAGTGGAGAGACGTCGCAGCGCGTCAGATAAAACGACGCTGAGAGGCGGAGAGTTTAGTGCGTGTTGCCGAGCCTCGCGAGTGAGAGAGTGAGAGTGAGAGAGGGGGGGGGGGAAGACCAAGACAGTTCGTTCCCCTGGCAGCACCTTTACCCAAGGTGAATTTGTCGATAACGTCCCACGCCTACTCGTTCGAATAATTAATCACCTGTTCCCGATCGACTGACGTACCGTTAGAGGAAGCCTGCCCCGAGGGGCGAACGCGAGCGGACCCTTCTAGCGGGTGAAGAAACAATTTTCGGAACATAATGATCGCGCAACATCAAAGAAATAATGGCGCACCGGTCTCCGTGTTCCATGGAGATCGCTTATCGCGACCGCGGTGAAAACTTTCTTCCCCGGGGAATGGCAACGTCGGGGTGGAAAAGAATATTAGTGGGGTGGATCGAGGGTAATAGAGCAGAGCTATGATTACCGCTGGAAAACGGAGGGGAAATGCATCCTGGGAGCAAGGTGCATGTAATTATTGGGCTGCTCGATCGAGGAAGTCGGTCGCATTTTCTTCAAAGGAGAGAATTTTAGCGATAAGATCTTGCTTTGAAGCTAGTTCTGAATTGATGGAAAGTACGTTGATGCAAAATGAACTTTTTTTCACTCCATTCTAAATACAGTTGTACAAAATCGTGTGTTGACATATTTAGTGCAATGCGGATCATATGTGATTAACACAATTTGTTTACCAAACTCGAAAATCAATTTTTACTACAATCTATCAAATAAACCAAATTTGATTAGAATCTACGAGATGTGAGAATGTTACAAAAATCATTGTTATGATAACTTATTTTATTAAATAAGTTGTCTTGATTTTGTATTTTATAGGCATTTGCAGTTAACGTGTTAACTATATTCTACAATATATGAAAAATAAGTAGTGGTTGATTTTCAGACAACTGTCTTTTCTTAGTGAAATAAATACTGAAGCAAAGAAAAAGATTTTTTTAAATATATACAGGGTGTCCCAAAAATGTCTGAGTTCCTTTAAAGGGGAGGTTCCTGAGGCCATTTGAAGCGACATTTTCCTTTGCAAAAATGGCCGTTTCGGCTTTGTTAAGGAGTTATTAACGAAAAACACGGACCAATCAGAGCGCGACCTAGAGGCGTGTTGGCAGAGACGGCCGCGCGCGACAGAAGTCGAGCGATGGTGATACACCGCGGTCGAAAGCAAGGAACAAACAAGAGAAGAAAATTTTTCGAGTCCTATGTCGGATAGTTCAAATTTGAATATGTTGTAGTCTTTAGTAGCCTATGAACGAATCTCGAAGGATTTTTCGAAATCTTGAAAAATGTTGGATTTGCAGACGTGTAAAGAAAAGTGGCAACTTTTCTTCAATAAATTATAACACTAGAACTAACGTACCGAGGAAAATGAGATTTTAGGAGCTTGTAGTGAACACAAAAGAATATCTATTGAAAATATTTCGATTTGGAAAAAATGATTTTTTCACCATTTACTTTGAAAAAGTTTTAAACAAATGCAATTTTCCTATAGCCGGGACTGTTTTAAAAATTCGAAAGAAAACGAGAACCAAGGTAAGCAAGGTTTTAAAATAATTCTAATTCCGTCAATTTTAAAGCCACTGCCTTTTAAAAAATAGGTCCGTAAAGATGAGACTTGGAGCTGTTACCTCGTTTTCTTATATTTTCAATAGATATTCTTTTGTGTTCACTACAAGCTCCTAAAATCTCATTTTCCTCGGTACGTTAGTTCTAGTGTTATAATTTATTGAAGAAAAGTTGCCACTTTTCTTTACACGTCTGCAAATCCAACATTTATAGGCTACTAAAGACTACAACATATTCAAATTTGAACTATCCGACATAGGACTCGAAAATTTTCTTCTCTTGTTTGTTCCTTGCTTTCGACCGCGGTGTATCACCATCGCTCGACTTCTGTCGCGCGCGGCCGTCTCTGCCAACACGCCTCTAGGTCGCGCTCTGATTGGTCCGTGTTTTTCGTTAATAACTCTTTAACAAAGCCGAAACGGCCATTTTTGCAAAGGAAAATGTCGCTTCAAATGGCCTCAGGAACCTCCCCTTTAAAGGAACTCAGACATTTTTGGGACACCCTGTATTTACATTACAAACATGGTTGCATTACCTGTATAAGTAAGTTACCGCACTGAGTTTTAAAAAGAACTACAATTCTACTAGGAAGCTTAAACAAT
This sequence comes from Sphecodes monilicornis, assembly GCA_913789915.3. NCBI lineage: Eukaryota > Metazoa > Arthropoda > Insecta > Hymenoptera > Halictidae > Sphecodes > Sphecodes monilicornis. Next base: position 20,039,053 of record OU565285.1, read on the forward strand.
CTAATTAATAAAGAAAATCACTACTACACGCTACAAATGTGTACCAAAAATAAAAAGAGTAAATAAATTAATTTCTTTAACGAAATGATAAAAAGTAGCTGCATAGAGTGTGTTGATTATAATTTAACACGGTCGCTACCATCGTCACGAGTATGTGACGTCTATATTCTTGACGTCTACATCTTTTTTTTTTTTTATTTAAGAATACCCAGGCCCCTGATTGGGGTCTATACAGCGAGAGGAAATTTACATTATATGCGAAGTACTGTTAGAGCGACATTATTGCTTAGCATGTCTTATTATATACGCAGGTTACATTCTTTCAGGAAATTAAAAATACGCAAACATGCCCGAATGTTGGGTCTGACAGAAAACATATCGGCCCTGAGGGGCAGGAAGAACCCCATCTTGCGTAAGTCGTCAGTTAGTCTAGTTCTTTGTACATCAAATAAGCAGCATTGCCACAAGACATGAGCCACATTTACAATTGGTATAATCAATAATTCCCACACGGAACAATGAGGCAGCCAAGTTGTAGTCATTAGCCCTGATACGGTTAACGGTAGTAACAAACTCCCTCTTAAGACTTTCAAAGTTCTTATTGACAAACCAGGGGATTCGATTAGAAACAAAAAAGCGCTCAAAGAAAGTTTTTCCCTTAGATGAGCCCTGATAAGTAATTGACGTCTACAATCTCCCAGTTCATTTATAAATATTCAATTATCCTTAATAATCTCGCAAAGGAGAAAATAAAGTTTACATTGATTGTATGCCCACATTTACTTTAATGCTTAAATGTTGGTAAAAAAAGAATAGAATTTCATTCTCGCCCTTAAACACTCATGTTTAGTAGATTTTATTATACGGTTGACTGACTCGTTATTAAACGGCAAGAGGATATAGTTATAGTACACAGCATAATATTCCAAGAACGTACATTGCACTTAATAAAAAATGTTAACAAGGATGATAAGCAACGGAACAAGCTGGTAACGAATGTGTTAAGTCATTTAAAAACACTAAGGGTAAAACACTAAACACTAAAAACAATAACGTTTCACAAAGAGAGTCATTCGTGGCTATAAATATTTTAAGGATAACAGAATTAATAAGTTGTGAGTGAAATCGTGAAGCAGCTATTTTAAGAGGAATGAGGCGAACATTCTTAACCGAAAACGTGGTAGTATATCATTCGCGTGTTTCGAGGAAAACTTTCGATGCGAGGGAACCGAGCACCGTCCTTAATACGTTCCGAACACCGAGGATCCTCTCGGATGACTATAAAGTCCTGCATCCTATAGACCGTAACCCCGGAACCGGTAAGAAAAACTCTGGTAACCCGATATCGCCGAATTTTACCGAGAATTTTTATGGGGCCGCTTAATGGCGTTTTAATTGCGCGGCCTCACCGCCACGACTGATTAAGCAGTAAATTCACGTATTTATAAAACACTGTGGTTTACGAACATCCACGTTCCGCGCATATACTGGGTGTTTCCAAAACATTAAACGAGTTAACAATGTCCTTACATTGTTCTTTCATTCCTAGACGCAAAAACATTTCCATATCGAAGTATCAGTTCTCTTAACTGAAAGATTCCTGAATAAGATGACAGTGAGTACAATAAAACTTCGATTATTCAAAATTTTGATATCTGAATTCATTATTCTCCGAATATGTTGCACATTTGAACTATTTAATGTAAGGAGGTCCATATGCAGCACAAATTCTTGTACAAATCATTAAGAATTTAATCTAGCATTCTGATCGAGTTATAGTTCTGTTATTTGAATACTTACGTCTCCCTGATTAGTTCGGTGAATCGACGTTCCACTGTAATAAAGAAAGTTGTAGTTGACATTTACTGTTCACTGCTAAAAATTTGATTTTTCAAAACAAACATTGACTTGTGCTTCTTAAATGTAGTAGATCTTGTTCTGTTTACGTGAACTAGAAATAAAATTGAAAAGCAATTTTAGAAACCATAGGATTACCGTAGGATCTAATAATAAATTTCAGTGATAGAATTTAACCAGTTAGCTGTGTACCTCGAATTTATATGTGGGTGCTAAGAAATTTTAAATATTTCATTTATCACATTGTCGTCACTTCAATTTCGTTGTTTCGTTTCTTTACTTCGTCTTTGACTGGAAATATTCTAAAATGTCAACAAATTACTAATGCGTTTTAATTTTCACAACAATTTTAACATAAATAGCAAGCAATTAACACTTTGCGGACGGTTGTCTGCTGACAGTCGCCCAAACAATTTTACCGTTCTGCGACTGTGAATAATTTTTAAAGCAGTTAATACTCCCGAAAAATATGAAACAAATTTTTACTGAACACAATACGTTTCCCTTCATTTAATTCACACACCAAACTCCTCAGCAAACAATTTTGTTTCACAAAAAAAATTTATTCGTTCCATCAAAAAATATGCTAAAAATAATCCCCATCCGCCAAGGGTTAATTGTATTCCATGACGAGTATACTCGTCAAAAACAGCTAACTGGTTAAGAGTCGCAATCCATCTTCGTAAAACGAAGTCCCACCGCACGAACGACGAACTCAGCTTTGTCAGACTTTAACTCTCGGAATGATTTAATAATTTTGTGATTAATTCCGTCGGGTTTTAATGGAGCATAAACGGTATTCACGATTCTGCAAATTTCAGACTACACGCTCGCGTTCCTCACAGGATTTACTCCTCAGGGAAGAAACGTTCAACGATTACTTCGATTAAGTCCGGCTATAACGTGTACTATTTAATTGTGAAACGGTTGAAATCCCTCACGCATATTATTTAAAAACAAAATCGTCACCATTAAGAATTTATTAACGCGGGTAATCAGACGTGTCAGATATACGGACGAACTGTTTACGACTTTGGAATTAAGCCTGTATTATATGAAACGACCTATGTCAAAAGCACAGTGCGACGCAGCTCGTAAGCGGGTTTTCTTACTTCCGTGCGTCTCTGTTTTATGAAGTCGAGGAATTATCTTGGGAAGAGAGCGCGGTTTTCGGGTCGTCCGATCGCGAGATAACGTTCGTGGCAGTAAGAGACGACGGATAACCAACGGGGACTGGCGATTAAGCGAAAATCCGCTTTCAGTGGACCATTCCGATATTATTTACGGAGATAATCAGCTCAATCATGTTTCCGCTAACGACGATCGGCCCGGCGTATTTCAGGATATTTGAAAAATCGGCTACAACGTGTGGAGCGCGTCAGCTGGCCGACTTAATCCTCAATGTCCATGTGCATCGACGATTTCTTTCTCCCCCCCCCCCGCTCCCCCCTATTCTTTTTTCTTGTTTAATGCACGGTTCTTTTTTTGTCGCTCCATAAAGGATAAGAATTTCGTCTGACGCATTTTAGAGGCTTCCCTTAGAATGCCAAGAGCCGCGGTGCCGGGCACGGTACCTCGAAAATGAAGGAGGCGTGTGAACGAGAGAACCAGCTCTCTCCGCGGACCCTGCGGAAGAAGAAGGAGAAGAAGAAGAAGAAGAAGAAGAACACGACATCGACGACGCAGAAGAAGATGAAGAGTGGGAGTGGAACGGGGTTAAGGAGGGTGTGTCTGCTTGGCGGCTACCTGCAAAACCACTCTCGGCCCGAGCTATATATCGCGAGTCCCTCCCCCGCGCCGGTATCGCTTTAATTTTAAATTAAAATTCATGAACTGGTTATTACCTTCTTACCGGATCGAGTTACGCGCTTTTTCGCCGCGGCGTCTATGCGCGAGCCGCCTCAAGGACGTTCGTTTAACGCCACCGTGAACTCTCGTCGTGAGTGCTCGTGAACAAGCAGCCGAGTGCTTAATTGAATCGCAGCGTCACGTCGGAAAAGTACATTCTAACAGTGTATTTGTTGAACAGCAAAATTAGACGGGTATACAAGTGCAGTGGATCCGAAAAGTATTTGAACACTAAATTTCCGATTCTTCAGAAATTGTCAATATTTGAACTCTGATAATTTCGTTAAAACATATTCGGTCACACAATTCAGGTAGAAAATGTTTTGTTTTATATGAAAATCCGCTGTCTAATTTTGAAGAATAATTTGTTGAATTATTTTATATTGTAAATAGTATGAATCAAGATGCATGACTTTTACAAACCGTTGGAAATTGTCCGGATGCAAATGACGATTCGTCTTTACAGGGTTAATTAGTACAATAAATAGCGTTGCATACGGATCGCCTTAGATTGAGATATACACACGTGAAATGTGTTGAGACAATAGAGAATTCAGATATTGAAGGCGTGGGAATATGGGTATAGAATAAACGACTCTCTTTTGAATACGAAATAGAATTTATTCCAACTAAACGTTTGAAGACACGTTGCGACGCACGTCTTTACTGTTCACCAAATATTCTAGAGTGAGGACTGCTCCGGAAAGAAATTGGCTGACAAGGAGAAGACGCGGTCACCGGGTCTTAGATTTTGTCGAAACTTAGCATACTGGTAGATTTCGTTCTCCTTTTTATGAAAATATAGCATTATAGGCGTCGATACTCAACAACTTTTGAGATACGTTAAGATTGATGATGTTAGTGTTTCTTTCATATTATGTTACTTTTCAATAAAATTGTTATATTTTGTTTCCTATAGATATTATGAGTGTATTTTTCATGTGCAAAATACAATTAATTAAAATAGATAAACTGAACAGAAAAAAAAGAAAAAATGCATAAAAAGGAAAAAGGGATTTGAACACTGGCCTTCCCGGTAATGAATCTAGTACGTCACCATCACGCCGTTTGCCACTTGACAAAAACTTCAACCAAAACTGTACTCAACGGTTCAAAAGTTGTTGAGTATCGACACCTATAATGCTACATTTTCATCAACAGGAGAACGAAATCTACCAATATGCAATGTTTCGAGAAAATCTGAGACCCCATGACCGCGTCTTCTCCTTGTGAGAGTCGAGGGTCCCATAACGCGGGCAGCATAGATACAATATGTATCATTTATTTGTATAGGCGCTCGAAAGTCAAGCGATCGAATGTGCCTACGAAATAACAGCAGATTATTGTTGTGAATTTGTTTCTTAAATAAATTCCAACAGAAGGTTCGGGTAAACGAGATTCTAATGTAATTTCAAATTCGATAGATGAACTATAGAAACGTTCTACAACGTACGAAGAGTGTTTTCTCTAGAGACTTGTTGCAGACAACCTCCAGATGAAGGCCGTGAAGCATTAAAACCTGTAAGCATCCGTTGCAGCGATTTTATCTCTTGCGTTTCCAATTCTCTTATTTTATCACCGGTAGAAAAATCGCGTAGTTTCATTACGTATCTCAATTTAGTGGTATAGTTGCGACATTTATGGTGTACTAAGATATTTATGCTAGATGCTGTTCCACCGTTCAGTAGCAAATATTTCATAGATCGTTAAAGTACCTAGTCATTCTGATAAAATATAATATCGGGATCAGAGATTATCGTAAATAAATATTGTGGAAGGGAAAAAGTCGGTCAACCTTTTCTCTCTAAATTCATATAATTAGACTGCAGATGCTATTACAGATATAAAGTTTTATGAACCGGTTAATAGAGACTAAAATCTCAATAAAATCTCCTTAGTCTACTGGAGGCTATACTGTGCTTTAATACTATTATAAATTTCAGAAAATTGCGATTGTTGTAAAAACATTCGTAAACATAAACGTATGACGTGGCTGTCGTCACCCTCTTTATTAACCGTATAGTGGATGTAATTTTCTACCAATAAAAATTATATAACGATGCGCAATTTTTTATGGTCTGCTCGAAATGGACTGTTTATTAGATTAATACAGTATAATAAGTAACGGAAATGATTAAAAACCTACCTCACATACTCGTTGATGTTCATCACGTAGCAACAATAATATAATTTTTGTTTAAAACAAAAATTAGTGACAGGAGTAACTTATTAACCAATCCTGGACCATTCGTGGCCTACGAATGATCCATCGCATAATTTAAGGTATTACTAGGTTTATGTGACATAATTAACTGCTCAACATTACTTAATTAATGCTGAGACTTGACCAGCGACAAGACTGACATACGTCAATCAAAAATGGAGGTCGACAGCTGATGAAGTAGCAATTCCAAGGTAAAATAATCTCTTCAAGTTAGGACGGATTATCGCTTTCTTCTTTCAAAGCGACGGCTGACTTTGAACAAAGGACGACTACTTCGGTCTTCGAAATGACTCTTCCTCCCATGCCGATTATGGTTCTTCGACCGTCAAGGACGGTTCTAACGCGAGCACCATCGAACGCTTAGCAAACCCTGTATTATTGTTGAGCGCGTTCAAATGTCTGGCAATTACCAGCAGACAATTCTTAAAAGAACGAATCGAAACTGAACGATCCCCCATTCTATTGTCTTATTGTAAAACTCTTCATTTTATTATTGTTTAATTTATTATACGGAACGACCTCATTAAATACACATAAAGCGTGTTGTTTTCGTCGGTCCGATTTGAAACGAAAACAAAAGTCAAAGGAGGTAAAAGCTAATTATACTTGTAATCTCATAATTTTAGAAAGTTCGATTGATAATGAATAAAATAAAGTGATTACACACAAGTTTTTCGTATAATATTTAGAAAAAATGACAAGGGATACATAAGTAAAAACGAAATAAAAAATGGTAAAAGTATCATACAAAGAAGAGAAAAATACATGCAAAAAGACTTAACAAGTTGTAACTATCTGTTGAAGTCAGGTAGGTTATGAACTAAGCTAATGCCAAAAATCCGTAGTACGTGAAATACATATAAAGAACGTTACTGTATAAGGGACGACAGAGGAGACTTTTCTTTCGTACTTAGATACTTAAATTCTAAATGCATACTTTAACACTCTCACAACAAGTCGAGTGGGCTGGATTCTTTTCATTATTGTCAATTTTCTAGTAACGTGATCAACTACATCAGCAGTGTCCAGCGTAGGGCCCCCTTACGTGCCTGCTTCCTCTTCCTACTGTCAGTTTGCACAGGGGTATTCACTGGGGTATTTTCACCCCGCCGACCAAGGAACCGAGTAACCGACCCGCGCGTCATAAAACAATCGACGATCATCTTTCTAGCGCGGGAAGCGAGCCTATTGGTAATCGGTTCGTCGCGTCTCGGTGCTATGGAAACAGCGAACGGTGGTGGGGACGGCGTTCGGTTCCCGGAGCCGAGTTTGGACCAGTCATGCCAGAAATGTCAGCTTTTCGTTCATGCGTATTAGGGTGGACCTTATTTTTCGACTTTCAAATTTTTTTCGGGACACCCCCTAGAATTGTGACACTTGACGCAAAAATAATGTGTGCAAAATTTGAAATCGATCGGATAACAGGAAGTGCTGCCGCATCGACTTTGAAAATTTTTTAATTTTGTAACTCGATTTTCTCCACTCTAGTATATCATTAGTATATATTTTTATATATCGTTGAATTTGTCTTTTTACGCACTATAATAATGTAGAAACAAAATGTAGCATTAATTTAAAAAAAAAATTCGTGACCTTGAAATCTCAAAAATTGACTTTTCAAAAAAATGTTTTTTTTGCATTATGTTTAATTTAATAAGCAATACAACTTTTGTCTAAGAAATTTTTTTATATTTTTATAAATAGCGAAAATATTTAGACATTATACATATGCTTATACATAATACATTATTAATATATATACAATATACATTATACATATAATACAGTACATTATACAAAAAACTAAAATTACTTTAGAAAATTTCGTTGAAATAATTTATTTATCTCGTAATGACTTTTTTGATACATCTGGATATTGTTTCCTATTTTCGAAAATAATTTGTAAAATATATTGTTTCTCCTCTTCATTTTTTGTTAATAACTGATTATAGTCTTGAATAAGCTTAATACCGCGCTCAGCAGTGTCATTAACAACTTTTAAGTTTTGTACAATGTTTAGTCCAAATTTGAAATCCTCGTCATCTTCCCATGAATCGGGATCTTTTTTTAAAAATTCTGTAGGAATTGAAAATCTTTAAAAAAATCGAAGTATTTTGTGGGAAATAAAATGTTCAATTCCTTTACCAGCATAGTTTTTTAAGTCTTCACGAGTAATTTCATATTTCTTACACGAAATGAATGGACATGAAGAAGCGATTTTGTTATTAAAAGTCTGGCTGTGATGTAGAATGGTTGTCATTAATATTTTATGTTAAATATATAGTTATTTGTTGAGATACATGATAATTTATGAGAAAGGAAACTTCAAAGCTAACTGATTTCATATTGCTCGCCGTAGTTGTTTCTACATTTTTAACCATAACTATATTAGTTCTAAGAACTTTCTCATAAATTTTTGTATAGCTATAGCTCCTTAACCTCTTAGGCACGACGCGCCACTATAGTGGTTTTCACAGATGTCATCTTTCTGAACGACGCGCCACTATAGTGGCTTTTGCTGGTATCATCTTTCTGAACGACGCGCCACTATAGTGGCTCACTCTAGTAGCTCACTCGCTCACCGTTTGAAGTAAATGATCATCTTCTGTTTTGTTTCACACTTTTTTGCTTTCACATCGATTTATAACGATGTTAACAATATACAGACAGAATACACAGTCTTTGTTTTTGATACGCCTGTGAAATATTTCATACCCAATTGTAATATTAATTATTAAAGTAAATTCTTAAAGTTAAAGTGTGTGTATCATATCTTTAAGAAAAATTATAATTTAATCATCAAAAACTTCATTCCAATGTACTCGCGTAGAGAACAGCATTGTCTGTCACACATTGTAGGTTGTATCGTTTACACGTAATTCTCGTTGAACTCCGCCGTACAGAGAAACAGCCCCGCGCAAAATTCAGCCGTGCCTAAGAGGTTAATAAGCGACGTTCGTATTCGTATTCATCGAACATGGGTGTACTAAAGATGTTGCCATAAGTGAACGGCTTATCTCAGGCTCGTGAAACTTAGAGTATGTATAGAAAAAACTGTAAACAATATTTCTCCTCTGACCAAATCGCTGCATTATTTCTAAGATTTCAGTAGCATTCCATTTTTGCGAACGCAACAGGCGACAAAGAATGCAGAGGAATGGCAGCGGACCATTGCAGATCATCGAGAGAGAAATGACTGGGAGGAAATTTTTCGGGAATTCTATTAGCGTCCCCGTACGACCGTAAATCTTGATCCCGATGACTCACGAGCGAGATCGTCCGCACGGGTGGATCCCGTAGCCGCGTTCGCCAGGACGAAGCGTACCGCGTCATTAATTAGAGCCCGCGGCTTCGTGATTCATTTGGGCCCCATAATGAAACTCGAGCAACACGCAAGCGGTCGGTGCAGGCCCGACACAGTGCTCGATCGCCACTGTAAATACGACTGATAATCGAGGATCGAAAATTACTACACCGTCTCCATGGATGCTTCTCTATGTCATCGCCGCACAATAGCAAACGCAGTAGGTGCTATGGGTTTACCGTAATTCAAAGTAAGAAGCTTTTCCAAACCTACGCGGGGATTAATCGAGGCCTACGTAACGCCATTGTTGAACGGATCCGTAAAAATACTCCCGCGGGTTCGCCATCAGTCGCATTATGCATGGAATGAGAAAAATCGCGTGATATGCAGACGATCGATTGCGAAATTCATGTTGAAATTGCTTTAACCCCTTGCACTGCTACAACGTGATGAAGATTTTCAACAGGACCTGCTAAATATGTATGCTATGTATTCAATTCATTTAACCCTAAACCTGCTGAGCCTTAAAATTAACCGGTACATATTGCCGTATAAAAATGACAAGATTGAATTTATTTGGATTTTGTGCGGTTCTTATTGTAACATATGCTCTACTAGAGATATTCATTCAATCATTTCTCATAATAGTATCTTTTTAATTTCAATAATTGTAAAACAAAAATCTGGAACCGGTCATTTTGACCCGTGGTAGTGGGTGTAGTGATAAAACGAAATAAAATTCTATAATACTTTCGCGATAAAATCTGCAAGGCTGTACGCGATAAGTGCAATAAAATTATGCCCACTACTCCGGGCTATACCGCTCGAAGGGCCGTGAAGCTCGACCATCCAATTCGGCCGAGAAATGTAACATGATACGGGTCAAGGTATATCGGTGAGCCAATAGTAATGCAATGACAAACCTTTTCTGTCTGTTATTAAATGACAATTCATATTTTGAAATCTCAATCTCAATCTTGGTATTCAAAAATCTCAAGTCAACCTTTCAATAAAGTATAAGGGAAAGAGCATTTTTTCGATTACAATGAATTACAACTTTAATACTCAACATAAAACGACTCACTGACGGGCCGTACTAAATTATTTCTAGTACCGTTCGAAAGCAACGAGTTTTACAATAAATTTCCTAGTTGCGTAATCCGTTTTTCGACTCGTCTAGATTTTATGCGACGAAAATGGCCGAAGTACGTTGCTTTGGAGCAGCGTTTATTTGCATACCTATCGATTAAGGGGTAATTGGGCGAAATATACGACGTGCACGTCCATCGTGTCTGCATAATACAGATGCCAGAAAGTGAAACTACCCGCGGTGGAAGAGGGAGAACGTGGAAACTCGTTCCCACGTCGCGGTTTGCTTATGGCTAGGAGCGTGTGGGCACGCGTAACACGCGTAACCGGGGGAGGCAAAACGCCGCCGACCGTTTCCAGATATAATGAGTGCCGCTTAGGCCGCGTGGGTGGTTTGGAAATGCTTCGAATGGCGAATACCGGCGTCCACTGGCGTCCACCGGTGACTGTAACTCGAGCTTCGGTCAGGTGCACCAGCTCGGTTACTTTAATTCTCGAAACTCGTTCTCATCTCGATTTACGGAGCCACGGCGACGAAGTTGTTTCTCGTGACTTTCACGGAAGAACACGATATCCCTTTTGTCATCGCGACGATCCCGGTTTGTCGCCGGAGATGATTATATCTTAGCTGGTGGACGCTGGTGATCGATATGGAGCAGGTGAATTTTTTCGAAATTGTTTGATAGCGGTGAAATGGTGATGCTATGACCGATTCATATTTGAGTCACTTGTAGGCCAAGTCATTTAACTGCCTTTCCAGTTGTGTGATAGTTTACCGTCAATGCATTCGATTGATACTTAACTTTTTACATTCAGAATAAATTTTTTTAATTCTCAAGTACTATAGATCAGGGGTGGCCAACTTCCGTATATATATGATCGACTTTGTTTTTCTTAAAAACGTATTGCGATCTACCTACTAAAAACTTGACATTTATCACATTCAAACTTGTGTCTTATGTACTAATATGTGACAATAGGGGAGGGGGTGTCAAACCAACATGATATTTAATTAATAATATTTATTAATTGAAAAGTAGTCACAGAAAAAATGCGTGTTGAAATGGTCTCCTGTCAGCTGTGATCGACTAACAATCCCTTCGCGGTCGACTTGTTGGCCATTCGTGCTAGATTGCCTGTGAGACCACTCACAATTTCTATTCATCTATATATCAATATTTATTGTATGTGATTATTACAGAATTTTTTATTTTTCAATATACGTGTTGTTTGAAAAAATTTCAAAAATGTGCTGCACACGTAAAGATAAGATTTTCGTGCTACAAAGAACTAAAACAAGCCAAAGATATGTAATTGCTTGTGAAAAGACATATTTTAATATTTGTTGTTTGGCGGCCGCGGAAATGAGTGTAAGAGTACTGGGACCTATTCTATGATAATGATTCTTGTCAACTGAGCATGTGACAAATTATTGTACATTTTTTACTTTATAATTTGCAGTAAATACATGCACTTAAATGGATTACTTTTTCTTGCATTAGATGCCATGGAAATGCTTTCTTCTACTGTAATTATTATTTTGTGAGCTGTTTATTTTACAATAATTGAGCCGTTGATCGTGGCAAAGGTTATCGTTCTGTAACATACCATTGTCTTTAAGACTGTATATTATTAGTAAAACTTATTAACTTGGCCACCTTAAATATATCGCTTATTTTGTATGATAGAAAAAATGTCAAGGGAAGATAATATTCTGTTCGAGGGCACCAATACGGTGATGGGCCGAATTTTTTTTCTCAAGGTCATTTTTTTCGAGATTTCAAGATCATCGTATTTGTTTTAAATGGGACTGCATATTTTCACTACAACAGTCTTATAGCTTATAATAAAACGAATCCAACGAGGTGCAATATGTTGACCTTCATGTGACCTTTAGCGAGGAATTCATAATGAAGGAATTTCAACTTCATTGTAACAGTGTACCGTGTGATTGTCCCTGGTGCTTGTAAACAGACATTCGTATACTCCTTTCATCGGTTGAAGTATGCTTACAAGCATTATTATCAAAGCGATAATCTTAACAGAAGATTATCGCTTTACAATCAGTATCAGCACAACAAGCTGCGGCATCGATATCGATATACTAAAGGTCACATGAAGGTCAACATATTGCACCTCGTTGGATTCGTTTTTTTCTAAGCTATAAGACTGTTATAGTGAAAATATGCAGTCCCATTTTAAAAAAATATGATGACCTTGAAATTTCGAAAAAATGACCTTGAGAAAAAAATTCGGCTCATCACCGTATTGTCGCCTTCGAACAGAATATTTTTTCCCCCTGACATTTTTTCTATCATACAAAATAAGCGATATATTTAAGGTGGTCAAGTTAGGTTAAATACCCGGTAGAAAACAAGGATAAGCCATCTTTTCAACAATCTCTATAGATCATTTTGTAGCACCGTATTTTTGTATAAATACACATACATATTGCGTGCACCAAATTTTGTTAGGTTCTCGGAATTATAAATCTTATCATTCTGGATTTAATTTCATTGTTCAAATTGCTTCAATTTTGACGAATATGTGTTCGTATTGCCCGTTCACCAATCAAAATGGCCAATATCAATTAAATCCCAACATACGTTTATTGTTACGTGTGAAACGCTCGTCCACAACACCGCTGTCAAATCACAAATACCAAACCGTCCAAAATGATCGGAACAAACCCAGAAAATACCAAACCGTAGCACATTAAATAACTACTCCCCTCTAGCGAATAAGTCAGAAACTGATCGACACGGAAACCCGAGGATCAAAAGAACCTAACGTTAGCCACTGGTCGCGCGGGCACGCCCTAATTCAACACTTCTGCGCAAAAAGCGCTAATGACTGGCTGGAAACCGAAGTAGATCCGCTCGGGTTCGTAAATTGGTCAGAAATGATTTCCACTCAATATTTTGATAAACTGGTTCCGATCGAGCAAATTCCCGCAAGGCGTCGCCCGGCGAATTCCCGTAACGAGCATAATAATCGAGCACGAAATGAATCGAAAGAAAAGCAAAAATAGAAGAAGGCTATTCGACGGCGTAATGATTTCCCGCACACTTGCCCCCCGTGATCCCCGTAGTGACATTAACTGCGCAGTAGATTAACCACCGAGAAATAAGTCTCGTAACGCCGGCTCCGGATTAATCCATACCGGTGCGCGCGTAAGAGCATCACGGGAGCCGGCTACGTGTTGTCTATAGGGTAAGGCTAGAGAGAGCTTGTTAAAACTTTAGTTAATCACGGCCTGGACATCGGTCACACGTTGTCGTACTTAATTCGCGATCTGCCGTTCCGTGTCCCCCCTTGGTCGCTCCCCCCGTTCTCTTCAGCTGGTCCTCAGGTTCTCTATCAGACTCGAGACCTCCCTGGCCCCTCTCCACTCTTCAGCATCCTACGTAGATGTATCTTGGTCTTCGCATCGCGGAGCTGAAAACTCAATTACAGCTTAATGAATTGGCGCGGTCTGGACACGGGGAGAGGAACAGGGTTCTGAGGAAGGTGGTCCGACACGAAAGCTATCTCTCTCTCTCCCTCTCGGTCTTTCCGTCTACCTTTCTGTCTTCCTTTTTCTCTCTCTCTTTCTCTCTCTCTCTCTCTCTCTCTCTCTCTCTCTCTCTCTCTCTCTCTCTCTCTCTCTCTCTCTCTCTCTCTCTTAGTATCTGTTTTTCTTTATGGAACGATTCTCGTTGGCAACGTTGGCCGGCAGGTAACGAGCCAGCCGTAACCTGCACGTACGTTGCATCGGAGATACCAGATTCGAGATAGGAAGATCTTGAAAATCGATTTTCCCTTAGCGGCTCCAAGACCGGCCCGCGAAGTATCGGTGAGCATCGCACGCGGTATCGATCGCACGCGATCATCGCCTCGCCGCAACGCCGAACGATCCATCGGCAGATCTATCTCCCGACACTGTGGATCGCGGGACTCGGGAATTCGTTCGGTTTCAACAGCCCGAGAATGAATCGACAATCGTTTCGTGCCGGCCTTTGTGCGATTCCAACCTTCACCCAACTCTATTTTGCTTGCTTATAGCTGCCAGATTTCGAGATTTTACGATATTTGTTGCAGATTCAAAATTATGTCATTGCACTGCAATATTCTCGAGATGCCGCAGAGGTTCGAAACGTAATCATCCCCGCGATCGAGAAAAGTCGTCTTCTGAATCGAGACTGTGATTTCTAGTCAATAGGGGTCGTTGTTGAGGAAAAGAAGATCGATAGATCGATCTAGGACGTTAAGAGCATTAGGTCGTTGCATATGAAATGTCTGAATTCAGGACGCTAATATTATGAAGTTTTTTAACCAAGAAATACTATTATAATCTGCGCACTTATTATATCCAATCTTTTAAGTCCTATTTTCAGTTTCTATATGTATACATATCTAACTTTACTTTTAAATCATGTTTACTTCAATATCACTGGATGTGATCGTCGTGTGTACTTTTTGTAACAGTGGAAAAATGAACATATTGGCAATAACATTATGTAATGATTAGGCAAAATATGGTAGTCAATGAACGCACTGTCAGTAAACGATCAAAAATTCTCAAAAATAGAGATGACAATCTCACAAATAAAGAACATGAACGACCAAAAGATTCAATTTTTTCTGTATTATAAACGAAAAACCCGTCATACGTTGGCAAAATATGATGATTACAGTGGTGCTTACTTTAAGCAATCGCTTTTATTTCGAAACTAGTTATGTTAATTTAAAGTCACGGACGTTTCATATGCAACAACTACCGAGCCCTAAACGCGTGTGACGTATATTTCTTCACAAAAACAATAGGATTGAATTTATTCATATTTCATACGATTTTTTCAGTGTTGTATACTTGAATAATAAGTATGCAAAAAAATTTCTCACGGAAACGTTATTATAGTTTTAGTAATTGTAAAAGAACAAATCCAAAATCTGACATTTTGACCGACTGGTTGTTCTAATGTTTAATAGAGAGAACTTAGAGCAATCGGAGATGTACATGTTACTACATATACTTCAATGACTTTATAATTAATGATAAGTATTTATCCGGAATTAAAAATCTTTACTAAAAAAGAAATGCAGATCATATAATGCTTAAGTAAAATGTCATTTACTCGTTAAATGTTTTAACAAAATGCTAAGAAAGTAGACACGAAATAGTAGCGATACTAACGTGTGTTTGTATACATATAAACAGTATTTTGTCACGGTTAGTGATAAAATTCGAAAGATATCGAGCAAGAAAGGCAAAAATATTGCAGGATGCGTGAATTTTCGTTGGAAAGAAAATGTCTCCGACCACCGAGGGATAATGGAAAATGAAAGTTTAAGGATGCCCAAGAAACCCGATCTACAAAGATGTGAACGTGCAACGCATGGCTTATTCCGGAATCTAAAACACTTGTGATATCGTTTATTTCTAAATCCTTTTTTTTGGAACCACATCATTTATTACAGGTTGTTAAATTATTATTTCGAGATCTTTCGGACAACGCCGGCCGCAGATCTCGAGTGGATAGTGTTCGAAAAACTCGGCAACAGAGATAAGAATGATGGTTTATAGGACCACCGGTTTGCCTGTTTCCAGCTACCGGGAATGGACACTAGTTTGTCAACGCATGAAATGTTGAACCTGATCCCATAGTACCCTGGCAAAGAGAGTTTCAACCGGCGCCGCGCGTTGGAAATGAGAAACTTGTTTCTATCGTGTTGTCCATATATTATTACTGTTGCCTTTATCGATTTTGTTCGGATGATTTAGATATCGCCGACGCTGGTGCTTTCGATAGAGAAATCAGGTCAGCGAATTAGGCGCTACATGGATGTTCTGTGTTCCGCTGTCTGCTTCTCGATCGAACACTTGATCGGCTCCGACAATCGCCACGCTAAACGCTACTCACGTTGCGCACGCGTGCTCCATGAAATTCATTTCAACTATGGAAATGCTGTGTATCCGGAGGTTCGAATTCATACACACTTCTCTTATTTAGTTAATAAATCATACCGTGATTATTTGAAGATTTATATGCCCAGGCTCAAAGAAATACGATTACGAACCGCTCAATCAATGCTCCGCGAGATGTGTATCAATTTAATTTTGCCGTTCGTCGATTAAGCGTCGGTTAATTAAACGGGGAAACGATAATGTAGCTAACAAACGAGATCAGTATGTCCGATCAAGCTCGACGCATCGGTAACTTCAACGCGTGGATCGACCGCTGCGTTGGTGATTTCAACGCCGGATAGACAACTCGCCTAACAGCCAGAGGGCGGGTCGTTTAGATCGACGCTTCTGCACAACTTTATGCTTCATATTTTTCTATTACACAATTATTACATTTTGTTATTTGTTACATTTCTCGTAGTTGAGCTCTGTGTACACTCTTTTCCTCTAATCGAACTTGGTTTACACGTATCCAAACCTTGCAGACCTAACCCAATCCATTCACTCGTCTCAGTCAGTTTTCCCTTCTCTCTCTTCTTTGGACTGATCCATACGTCTGATTAGAATACGAATATTATGCAGTTATAACAAGGATGAATAGAAGAAACATAATACAGTTGAAACATTAAAAAAAACTTAAAAAGATGTTTATAATATCTTCAATCTAATAAACTTATCAAGGCAGAAAATAAATTTCTATTTTACTGGAGCATTTATATGGATATAGAAAATTTTATATATGCATACAAATCCTCTGTTTATTATTATTCATGCAATTTATTTTATACTGCTTCCTATTCCATTTATTTAGAAAATGAAATACCTTACTTGTAATTAAAGTAGAAGATTTTTATTTTATAGTAAGACCCAAATTCTATTTATTCTTATTTGCATCGTTCCATTTATTCCATACTGTAGACTACATTGTTCATTTCATAAATTCAATTTCTCAGAAACTGAGTTCCAATTAATGTTCACCAAGCTTCACCAGCATTTAAGTCCATTGTTAAATCATTCAACTGTATTCGTGTCAACATTACCCTGCACGAAATATTCAAATTTCCGTCTTCACACAAGCTTCCATGTTCATCTTAATTACGGAGCACTGAAAGTGAGTATTTTTCATTACCTTATAAACATAACAATAATGTGTCTATTCAATTTTTTAACCATTGCTTCTTTAATAACATGTTATTATAATATGTACCCAAAGAAATAAATTTGTTTAATAATTCTTCATAGACGCACCTTTACAATCTCAAAGAACCCCTCGATTTAACGGGTCCCGTAAACTTGGTGTTAATAACTTATTTTGCACATTGGAACGCAATTACAGGTTGATAACCGTTCCAATTATCTTTTTCCGAACACGTTCATACAAATTCGATACGAAGGTAGCAATTAGGCGAGCACAATAGAGGGGTTGAGCCTTAAACTGGCCGAGGCGTGAGAAAAGCTGCGAAGGGAGCCTCCCTCGGACGAATTACGTGGTTCGAGAGGATTTCAACAGAGAAACATGCCGCGAACTTTGTTCGCTTGTGCCAAGTTAGCGAGCGTTTCGTATCGCATTCTGAGCGAAGCCAGCGGATTTTAGAGAATGCGGTTCGCGAAATTGCGGGTACCGTCGCGAATGAACGATCCTGGAAAGAAAAGTTGCAGTGCGAGGCAGTTCCAGAAAAAAAGAGGACCGAGCGCAGCTGGTTTCCTTGGTCGACGCGAAAAAACAGTGCTTCCTGATGCACCTTCACTCCTCTCGAATCCTCCTCGCAGCTCGAGGGCAGCTCTCTCACCTGGGATTTATTTTTCGGCGAAGTGAAATTAAGTTTTATATCCAGAGGCTGTAACGAGGCTGCCCTGCTGGTGGGCGCCGGAACGGTCACGAAACTACCGTGCGATGATGATGACTCGCGCCGCGTGAACCAAGCAGGTGAGGCAAGGTGGATCGAAGCAAGGCAAGCCTTTGCGGATCAGCTGCTTTGCGGTTTCCAGCTTCCTCGCGCCGCGGTATCGAGAATAACGACGTACAATTCCACGGAACGATGAAAACGTGTTCAAGTTAACGTTGCCCGCGGCGGGGTTAATTAATGAACGGATTTAGGCCGACGTATAATCCCGGGATGTCCAGGTGCATTATCTCCGATGAAGCCCGAGATACAGACGTAATTAAGGTATTCTGTGGTATCTTCGTTAAATCGTTGCGAATTCAAGTATATTGCGCAATTTCGACCGTTTTCGTACGGTTCCAGATAAACTGTTGTACGTGCCTCCGCGGATCCTGAGGAAATAATAACAAGAAGTCGTTATCACTGTTAATCGTCGACAATGTTTTATGGTTATTGTTGTAGTTGTTTACATCCTTTTTCCCGTGTGATTTCGTGACGACTTTCGCTGAGGAGCCTTGTTGCTGGGAATGCTTTACATTTTTGTTCTGCGCGTTTTTTAGCCTGGAGGAACCAGTTCGTAAAGGATCAATTAATACAGCTAATGACGAGGAAAATTTATGTCGATCTGTTATCAAGAGTATTCCGCTATGACGACGCAGGGCCGCCGATAATAGCTTGAATTTACAGGTACGCTCGCGACGAGAGGTTCTAGCCAAGGACGAGAGTGATTTCTAAGAGATTATAAGCTTGTCCCGGGGGGGAACTATAGGCATTTATTGCAAGCGCGTTAAAGGTTCGTGGCCATCGTGTGGGCGGCCACCGATAGAGTCTACATGCTTCTCGGCATCTGCAAGCAGACCCCGTGGTTGCTCGACTTTTTCGATTAGCCCTCCCCCCTCTCCCCGTCCTTTCTCTTTCTTTCTGTCTCGGTCTTTTTTACCTTCGTTCTCGTCGTTTTTGCTTCCTGTTCGAAAGGTAGAACGATGCTCGACGCGCGTGGGAGGAACGTACGAGATGGTCCGCAACGGAGAGTCGAATTTTAATAGCCTGCACACACCTTCGCAGTCGCTCTCCTGCTCTCGCGATCGAACTCGCTTTCATTCGGTTCGAGCTTTAATATTAGTGGGCCGCAAAAATGTAACTTTTGCTCGTCTCCGAGGAACCTCTAACTCTTACGTCAATACACAAAATGTCTTACGACATTCAATAAGATTGTAGTTGTTATACCTCACAACATCAGCCTGAACTTTTATGCTACGAACACAATTGAGTTTTAAAATTATCTATCAAGTAGACGTCTGTAACAATTTGGCTGTTTTTCAATGAGACCATACACACGATTTTAATGAAACGGTACATGCAAAGAAAGAACTAGAACTGAATATTAATCATTTCCTTGAAATTGAAATAAAATTCCATTCTTCTTTTACGAATATTTTAAAATAAATGTGAAAATACAATAGGTGCAAAGTGTCTTTTGCTTCTAGGAAACTACTAAAAACAAAGATATTATAATCATTACAATTGTGAAAAATATTGTACAACAAGGGGTAAAAGGTTTAGTTACCAAATCGATGGACTTTCAAAGGTTAGATGAGATTTAAACGTATTTTGTAGTGTGCAATATAATTTGGATGTTTGAGCATATCATATATATTTTTACATATCAGGAAAAAATTTTAATTTTATCAATATTATATGTAAGTGGCGACGTATATCTGTAAGTACGTAATGAAATAACCAGAGCTAATAGACAAAATAACCTGGAATAATTATTCTAGATAATTTTAAAAGGATAATTTCTATAACATAATTTCTGGATAATTTTGATAATTTCATAGAAAATCGAAAATATGGTGTGCCAGTAATTCTTCGTGCGACAGTACAAGATCTCTACAGAACTGTTGTGTACAAGTAGGAGCCTCAAGTACGTCTGCTTTCAGAGATTCATATAATTAACATTAGCAATTTTTCGAACATTGAAAGTATCCATTCTTCTTTGAGCCACAGTGCAAGATCTATACGAAAATATTAGATTGGTGCACATGAAATTGTCGGCGTTTCTCGTGAAATAACAATGATATCATTTCGTTTACTAGAAGAATTTTCTCTAGTTAAAGTACGTTGCATCAGCTTGGATCAGTGTCGCCAGATCAACCCAAAACTGGGTTGATTTTCTTCTCCTCCTCTTCCCCTTCCACTATCCCATTCCACTCCTGCGCACACTCCAACGTCCCCCACTCCGACCGTAGAGTGGTCACATGACGTGCCGCGCAACGTGTTACATATTACTCTGGTCATCAGAGAGGTGGTAAATTGCTAATTTTTGCTAATGGGTATCTAAACCGTTTCTATAAAAATCCGCGTTCTTAGAATCTATAAACGTTGCTATTTATCTCTTTTAATTGACTTCTTGTATATATTAAAAAAAAAGATATAAGTATTTAAAAAGATAGTAATCCGTCGGAGACAAGTCTGGAGAATAAGGAGAATGATCGTAGATTTCAAAATACAATTTCCCTAATTTCTTAACAGTCTTTCGCGATGTATGCGGTCGAGCGTGCAGAAGAATCGGCCCACACCGATTAACGAGTACTGGATGTAGAATTATTAACTTTTCATGTATTTCATCAATATTCTTCTCATTGTTCTCATTATTCAAAGAAAAATCACCGCAACGAAATCTTGCAAACCAACGTTGCACTTTCCTCTTATTCACGGTATTATCACCAAAAGCTTCGTTTATATTGCGAGTGGTTTACGCGTGACTGCTGCCAAGTTTATATTCATATCAAAAATTTACACGAATATCAGCGGAAACCATGTTTGACTCGATCCATTTAAAAAAGGGCAAGAAATGTACGATTCTGTAAAATGTTTTTTACGAAATGTCACACTCGATGTACACAGTCAAACTGTTTGACAGGTTATTTGAAAAATAAAAAATTTCGAAACCATAGAACTATCACGAATAAACGAAATCCGACATTTCATGTGCACCAACCTAATAGTTGTAGCGAAGTAGGCGCCCCGAGCAGGCCTCTTTCCACCGAGAAGTTCCGCGTCCCAAGTAGCGAAACAGTGACTTGCGGAATCGATTAGCGTCGAGTTCAAGGCACTCGAAAAATTATGCACGCCCGTCCTCCTACACCTCCCGAATGGCGAAGTGGAGCATCGACTGCGACCGCGCTGGTATGAATATGCAACGGGCTGGCTATAGAGGCCGTCGAGGACCGTATAAAGGCGCGCTTACACGTGTGGTCCGGTGACGAATGCGTGCAGGTACATCGGTAAACACATGTGTAAACCGTGCGTGCTTTACACGTGCGTGCCGAGGGTAGGGCACGTGGGTGACTTTCCGTTCCACCCACACGTCACGTTCGCTGCTCGCTCTTTCGACAGTCGCGACGTGGACGGCAATAAATATCGCGCCCGAAGTTGTCCTGCAACCGATACACCCTGGCGGCTAAGGACTCGTCTCGTTTCGTGAAATTGAAGCTTCTTAATTAGCCGAGATGCATCTCCGGCTGTCTCCCGCTGATTAAGCGTCCGTATTCGATGAATATCAAACGCCTCATCCGGATGACATTATCATACTAAACGCGAGAAACGAGGAAACATTTTTGCCCTGACCCGACACGTCGTCGCGTCGTCGTGATCGAACAGAGAAACCAGCGAAGAAACTTTTCTTCCTTTATTTGTCGGAGAGATGTGGGCGGGTGCCCGCAACGTTTATAACAGAGGATGATCACCGTCCTTATACGGATTCATATCTACATATTCTAGTTACTCTCGTACAGACTTTATACAGTACCATCAAGAACCTTTTTCCCCTCGGTGTTTTTAATCGAATAGCCTTGTTAGCGGAGCAGGTAGATTTTTAAACGAATGTTCTATACGGCAATTGCTTGGCGAAAACGTAGATTTGCATAGTAGTCTACAAACTAGCAATTAGTATTAAGTTAATGGGACACAAATGGCCGGTGACTATCCGTGTATGTAATAACTGTAATTTTGTGGCATATAGTTTACATAAATATATCAAACTCTTATCTAGCATAATTAATTTTCGCTCTGCCGTGTTTCAGGCTCGCTACCGCACAGACATCATTTTACGGGGGACGATAAAGACGCTATAAATGACTGTTTTCCTACAGTTCTATATTTTTTAACTGGCAATAATACATCCTGAAAATGTCTAGACTTTCATTAATGTCTGGATAATTTTAATATCGACTCTTGAGCCATTAAGCTGCAAAAACGAATTTTATCTAACAATATTTGTATACTATTGATCTATAATAATATACAGGGTGTCCAGGTATAAATGTCAAAGCAAATATTTCGTAACTGATTGAAGTTACAAGAAAGTATAAAAAGACAAATTTGCACGGCTTTAAGTTTGCTATAAAGTGCAGGTAAAATATTTTTTACTCGTGATCTTTGCGAGTTATGTAGATTAACATTTATTTTTTAAATTCATACCCACATTTCTTTTACACACTTATGAAGTAGGAGTCATTTGCAGTTAAAATCATATTTAGTAAAAACTTTATATTATGCATTGTTTACGATATAATCGGCATCTGAGGTATCGAAGAAGTAAACTGGATTGTAAGCATTTTTGAATTTGATTTGGAATGTCAAAGAGATTGAGAACGCATGATGTGGTCAACTTTTTGAACGATAGCCTTCCTGTATAGAGCATGATGATAAAAGTTTCGAGCAATTTATGAATTAATAATAAATGTTTCATAACAAAATTATTTGTATACTTTCTCAACCTCTCTGACATTGTTTTACAATGTTTTACATTTCATAAATGTGTAAAAAAATATGGGAGCATGAATTTAAAAAAATGTTGGTGACCTTCATGACTCGCAAAGGTCACGAGTAAGAAAAAATATTTTACATGCACTTTATAGCAAACTTAAAACCGTGCAAATTTGTCTTATTAAACTTTCTTGTCACTTCAACCAGTTACGACATATTTGCTCTGACATTTATAAACAGACACCCTGTATTGTATACAGGGAGTTTGTTTGAAAACTTTCCAGCCGAATGTCTCGAAAGTATGAAAGATATTAAAAAAGTGTAAAACACGTGTCCAAGGATTTCGAGGGGGAAAGAGGGGGCGCTATCAGTTTTTTATTTGGGTGTCGTTTTCAAGGTCATTTGAAGGTCAACTTTGTTTCTTCAAATGGAAACCTATATTTTTTATTATTGGATCTTATTGTACGTAAAAAGACCAGCAATTTTCGTAGGATACTTTTTTTTACATCAACGATTTGCATCAAAGAATTTTACACAATAATATGCCTCGCTCTACTTGTCTTTAAATATCTCCGAAACTAGTGCGTAGATAAAAAAATGTATCGTACGAAAATTGCTGGTCTTTTTACGTACAATAAGATCCCATAATAAAAAAATATAGGTTTCTATTTGAAAAAACATTGTTGAACTTCAAATAACCTTGAAAACAACACCCAAATAAAAAAACTGATACTGCGGCCCCCTTTCCCCCCTCGAAATCCTTGGACACGTGTTATACACTTTTTTAATACCTTTCATGCTAATATTAAACCTTTAATACTAACAATAAAATACAATTAAATTCTATATTGTCTTTACTGGAATTTAATATGTATTAATATCACAGACAGATAAAATCTGTTCAATGTAAAATCTGTTTAGCTTCAAACGTTGCAAATTATACCAAAAAACTTTTATTTTGCATAAACATATTTTATAAAAACTTAGTAGGCATATTTTACAAGGTGTACATTCTACTGCGTTCTAGGAGTACCGTAACATAAACGATTCCACGCGGAACACGGTATAAAGGAACAATATGGGGTTAATGTCTGGCACAGTTGAAAGCTGGTTGATCAAACGGTCCTCGAAGACAACGAAGATCGAAAGTTACGAAAGAAAGGAGAAGTTGGGGTGAAGAAAGGAGGAGAGGTATACGCGCCGGCTGACAATGGAGCCGCAAGAATAAAGAGGATAGGGAGGGTATATCTGCGTCGGAACGACAATGCCCGTGCTCTTTTATGCGTCTTGCGTTGGCGATCCTCTTGTTCGCATAAACTCCGTCGCACCAGATAGGCTCCGATGGCCGAGCCCTCGATTAAAACTTTCGATCGATACGTCCTGGTCGGGCGTATTCTCTCCCTTGCCATGGTGATACCTGTCCGGCCACTTTTTTTATTTATCTCATCTTGCATCCCCTGCTAAAGTATTACTGGTTCGACTGCAGATCTTTATGCAAAATAAACATTTTCAATTACAACAAACTGGAGTGAAATAGTAATTTGTTTTCTGTTTCAAGGCTTGAATAAATTGAAAATAATATAGCAATTTCCTTATATTCTTTTAATTTTTTAACTATTTTCTGGTTCTGTTACTCATTTGTTAGCATAAGTACATAAAGTCCGCAGTTTAATGATCACAACTTACGTATTTGAGGTATTTCAAATCGTTCGCGTATACATGATCTCTACGACTGGAATGATTACAATATTTATGAGGACTTATAAGTTTGTGTTTTTTTTTTAAACTTTAAGGAACATTTTCAATGTACAATAGATTTTTTAATACGAATTATAACTATGAATTTATACGTAAATACATAAATGTCCTGATCTATTAAGAGATTAGGGAATTGTTCCTTTATTGTCTATAAAATTCAATTGAAGTTTATAGGTATCGTTGTGAGAGTGTGTTATAACAAATTTTATTCTTTTCAATCATTATTACAGTCACTTATTGTTGGCCATTTCTTAAGCTTATTCCAAATTCTTCTGTCACGACTCCAAAATTAACTGACAATGAGCTATCAATTGATCTTGACTATCATACTATACTGCTAAACATATGTTAAATCTCGTTTTTAAAAGGTCATCGATATACTTCGAATCTTAAAAAAGTAGCTATGAGAAACATTTTCTTACATCTTTTTCATTCTTACAAACGAAAGAGATATTATAAATCCTCGAGTTGAGTGGAGTACTCTGTATACAATTTATTTCGAATCAATTTCACAAACGTATTATTTTATTACCTAATGGTGCTGTCTTTTACGTTATATGTTCATGCCACAATACGTATCACGTTATTCCATAAATAATGTGACTTTTGTCATATTTTAGGAAGGTAAAATACAGAAACACAGCCATTAGTGTTCTATGCATATATTCTTCCATTTTTGATTCTTTGCATTTCACCTTTCTAAGTATGCAACGAAATTCACGACACTTATGGGAAGACCCAATATACACTACACCAGGGTTGGGCACGGTTGGGGCTCCTCAAACGCTTGCTTCTCCCACCAACCTCTCTTTCATGCAGCGCGCACGTTCGTTGCGTACGCTGATGTCTCGTGTCTTCGTTGCCCCATTATACCGCGCTTGCTGGAAGGGGACAGAGGGCGCTACGGTATGGACGGTTTTGCCTCAATTGAGGCAAAATTGCCCATCCCTGCACTACACCATAAAATTAAAGGAACTCCAAATTATATCCGGAAAATTGTCGAAGCTTGAACTCCTGTAACTTTGTGTAAAATGATCATAAAATACTCTGGTTCTGCGAGTATAGACCCAATATGCACTACACCACACTAGAGCAACACCAAATTATGTTCGAAAGATTGCGGACGTTTGAACTCCTGTAACTTTGTGTAAAATGATTTTAAAATATTCTGGCCGTGCTCATTTTAAAGAGTGAATTTTCTACGGATCTTATGGGCGTGAAACTAGAAAATTCATCTAAAATGAGAGCCAGCAGAGTATTTTAAGATTTTTTTGCACGTAGTTACATAAACCCAATGATCGACAATTTTTTGGTTATAATTTAGCGTTTCTTTAGTTATGTAGTGAATTTAAGAATTCCTATTTTTGGCGAATGTTCACGGTACATACGCGTCCTATCGGTCCAATTTTTCGTCCCTGTTTTTTCCAGCAGGCGTTATGGCTCTGTCCAGCCATGTTCGGTCCTGTTTCGCCATCGGGAATCGTCGTTTTTGAAGCGAGCTGGAAGGCGAGGTTCGTCCGCAAAATCACGAAAGGAACGCGTCGCGGAACGAGTTTTTTTCTGTCGTCACGGGGGAACCGTTCAAACGAAACCGCGTTAATTATTATTAATGAAATACCGGGAGCGGGGACGGATCGGGCGACCGAACGAAAGTGAAATTGCCGCATTAAAAGCTCGCCTCCCGTTTGTAATTAAATTACGGATCTCTCCTTTGGCGGATGAGTCAGCCTTTACTCCCGCGGACCGTTCCGAGCGTGATTCAACATTCAACGTACAGCCGCGCACATACTCGCGAGTTATGCCGTGCGAGGGAGCGCCGGATTTATACAGGAATCGTTGGTGTCGATCCCGGCGTGCCGGTGCCTTTATCGCGGCGTGTTCAGGTTTTCAGGGTTGTTGAATCGCCTTCAGTTATCTAAATTGCATCGGAATCGATGTCGATGCCCACGGTTTCCACCGCGCCGTCATAAACCAACACCTGTTGATACCGGACGCATGTGCGGGGTGGTCCCGGCCGTTCCCCTGTTCCGCTCGCGAGCCAAAAACATTTTTTTCGAGTCTCCACTTAGCCTCGGATCGATACGACCTCCTTTTCCTTCTCGCCGTTCAACAGAAACATTTCGGACACTTATTTAAATGATTCATATAATCCGGTTTAATCCACAAACATCCACGCTTATTGAGCAATAAACTCGCCGTTTATTCCCCGAATCGGTTGAGCTCCCTATGGTTTTTGGGAGCAAGAGATATTTTTGGATTCTGCGTGTGACTGACGAAAATATTTTATATTGTACTTTACAGTAGCACTGTTACTGGTGATTTATTCATATTCAGATCTGATATTTAAGATGGTATTCTTCGTTTTTGGAGTACGGGAACTTTGATGTTTGAATATATTTTAAGGTACATAATTATGCATAAAATGTTACACATCACCGATTTCGATGATTTTTTAATATGTTGTCGGGATGAAGATTTTGATCAACTTTTCCCTATACATGTTATCGCCACAAGACTCAGTGTCGCCAGATCGGTTAAATCGACGGGAATACAGATTACCACCTCTCTGATGACCAGAGCAACATGTGACATGTTGCGCGGCACGTCACGTGACCAATCTACGGTCTTAGTGGGGGACGTTGGAGTGTGCTCATGATAGTGGAATGGGATAGTGGAAGGGGAAAAGGAGGAGAGGAAAAAACAACCAGTTCTGGTTGTTTCTGGCATCACTGACTCGACCTTAATTTCCGAGATATTTGTAAAACAAACTGTCAGGTCCACTACAGCGAACTTCGTCATTTTAAACAAATTTTTATTAGTTGGTGTTCATAATTTTTTATGAATATCTCGAAAAGAAAGGCCGTACGACGGTAACATGTATAGGGAAAAGTTCTTCAGGATCATACCCCAGATACATATTTAATGTTCATCAAAATCGGTAAGGAACTCCATTTCTAGATCGTTATCCCACGGAGGGTTAGGTTTGTACAGTTAGGATTTTTTGGAAGGAGGTACAGGGAGAGGAGTGGAGTCCACCCCCCACCCTAAAGAGCGAATTCGGTTATTGGGAAAAGTCGGAATTTGTTATAGTGATCCTAATAGTTTTTGGCGAATATCTAAAAACTAAGGCCGAGCGAGGGTAACATCTATAGGGAAAAGTTGTTCAAAATCTTCATCATGACGACATATTAAAAAATCATCGAAATCGGTGCGGTGTAAACTTTTATGCATAATTACCTATTTCAAAAAAATACTGTGTTATTTTTATACATATATCTTTATTTTTATTCGTGTTATTACATCCCGCACGTAACGTGTGATTTACTGTAATATGACTTCCATGATTGAAGTGAAACGAAAAAATCGAAGATAATCCTAATCTATACGTATGTGTGCGACTACAGCCTGTACTAACACGAAACCGAAAAAACGTGTCCTAGCAAAATGGTAGTTATGTGAAGTCAAAAAACCATTTTTATTATAAAAACCTGTAGTTCTACTAGGCAGAAAAGAACTATTATAATTATTGTATGATATTATTTCAGTACGGGTGATGAAGGTACACCTATTTTATATGCGTGTAAAATTTGAAAGAGATCGGATAATCCAATTTTGAGAAATCATGGAAGCCAATTCATAAAACATTGTTTCGAGAAAAACACCTTTTTTACGTTAATTTTACGAATTTCTATACTTAACTCTGAATTTACGGATCACTAAAGTGACTATTTTACATTACTATATAAAAATAACGAGAAAGAGGCTATCGAAATTTTTAGCCACTTCCTTTATAACATATACCCAAAAAGATAAATTTGTTGAATAATTCCTCTTGGATGCATCTTTACAATCTCAATAATCTTAAATTAAAAATATCAGTAATTTATTAAAAATACAATATCCCGTAACCTAGTGTTAATATATGATACTTAATACATTATACTTAAATAAAATGCCAAAAAAATCAATGTTTTGAGTTCGGTAACTCTATCAATTTTTTAATCTTTCTTGGAGAGAACATATCTCGGTATGAAAATAGTTAGAATTAATTTCCTTCAGTTTGAATAGGCCTGAGTAAGTAAAAGTAATGAAGTTATCGCAATCAGTTACGTTCATCCTAATCGGAGCCGAGACGGCATTGAAGCGGGAACAAACGATTAATTATATAGTGCCCGAAACTACTCGAGAATGCGGTTTCGTTCCTCAGCATCGTGATGTAAGTCCGGTGTATGATAAATCACGCAGCTCGATCAAGGGTGGCAAACTGTCCGCGCAGACGGGTGCAGCATTTCCATGCGCCCTTGAGGGCTCAAGGAACTACTACACCAGCCGTTGCGTGAACCGGACGCAGGCACAATCACGCACTTTTACGACTCGTCCTCGATAAATTGCGCTACGTGGAAACCGACAATGGCTCCTCGGAGGGGAAAAGCTTCGGGGTCGAGAGGAGGCGAAATTTATCCGTATCGAAAACAACGGTCACCCCTTCGAGGCGAACTGTGGGAAACGCGGACAGCTGAGGACAGGAACGAACCAATGAAGTACGGAAGGAAGAGGGACGAGTCTCCTGCGAAACAGATGAGTGCAAACAAGCTGATGCATTCTGCCACCCCTTCGTGCTAAGATTATCTGCCTGCTGGCACTGAAAATGCCAGGAGGTGGTCCCACTCCTCGAAATTTTATTAAGGACCACCCAACAAACGTAACGCTCTTGCACGCAATCATCTTGCAAGAAAATTCTCAGTTTTCTGAGGTTCCAATTTTATAATCGTTTATTCTTCTTTCTTCAGATGTTACGTACGGCTAAGTACACACCTACATATGTACGTACCTTAATTCGCCGAGCATTGTTTTATGCCATCAGCAACCATAACTGTTAATACGGAGCTCTTGAAACCCAAGAATTTTGTTCTGAGAAAAGAAGACTGAATATATACAATGTGGATTTACTTACTCTGACGTCTTTCAGTCAAAAGCTCATAGCACGGGTAAGATGCGGAAACACAGATAATTGGAACAAATATTGGCTGAAGGACGAGGCAAGAGAATGCGACCTATGTGGGGACAAGTATGGAAGCCTAGAACATTTAACAAGAGAGTGCAGGGTAATGGAAGAAATGATCAGGATCGAGGATGTAGTGAGTGGGAGGAAAGATAGAACTGTCTCGAAGAGTGGTTGGAGAAGTTGAGGAGAAAGAGAGAAAAGAGAGCATGACTATACCAAAGAATATACCAAACTAAAAAACAAATTTTAGGGAATGGGGAAGGTTGCAATTATTAGGTTAGTGGTAGTTAGGAGACTACCAGAGTAGGTCAGTGTAGAAAGGAGTGAGACAAAGAAAAAGAGTGAGAGAAGGTATGGACCGAATGCGTGAAATAAGATAAATTTGTACAATTAGGTTAATGTAAATCAAGTCACATTTCTTCGCTGTAAGGCTGAAATAAAGCAAATACATACATACATACATACTCTGACGTCTTTTACTGATTTGCTTAATTTTGAGGTAAGTAATAATAGTGCCATTATCACTATTGAGCATTACGACTGTGTCCACAATGCTATCAATAAAGAACAGAGGTTTAAAATGTATTCATAAACCTTCGCAAAGCCGGATAATTTTGACGATTTAATGGCAGCCTAGATCCATTCAAATCTTTAGGCATTAACCACTTCTTTGAAATTAACATTGATGTTTTTACTGGACTTAATACATTAGAACTGGTTACCAAAAAATTAAAATTGAGATGGAACGTTTACAATTCTGAGTCAAAATGGACCTAAGTCCTGCTCTTGAGAGTTAAGCAGTATGTTCTTAGCCTTTTCTTTTAATAAAAGGTTTAAATCCGGAAAATTTATAATCAAACTACGAATCTGTACTATATTCTCCATATTTTCCATATTTTCATACGATTTTTCACATATTAGGATCATTCAAGGGGATAGAATTAGGGTTGTATTGCTATTTCCTTCTTTTAACTAAAAGTTCGGATTTGTTACAGTGATTACTTTATTAGCACTCTTGTATCTTGTAAGACCTAACTTTCGATTACTCTGAATTTCAGATAAATGTTAGATTGTCTTAAAAGTTTGTTTCATTTACGTGGTAAAGTGGAACGTTAGGAAATAATAGAACGTTAACAAATATATTTTATACCAATGATCGTTATTCGTATATGCTAGCGTCGGTAAACAATACTAAACGTCCACTTTGCGAAAGAAACTTTTCGGACTACCTAACATAAAGAAATGATTTTTGATTAGATACACAAAATCCCACGTTTAAAATTGAATTCCTTGGCAGCGGGTGGAAGACAATCTCCATTTAAATGTATCCCTCGAGTTGCATTTAAATTTGGTGTCATTTTATTTGAATTTCTACAATCAAGGTCATTCCAAGGTCATAGTGTCCTAGATCGTTGAACACGTCTCGGCATTAGTTTAAGGCATTAATTTAAGGTAAAAACAAAACGTGAATCACAAAATCTGTTGACATCATCACATTATTCCCCTTTGAACGGTTTCATTTCACTTTTGAATCTTTCCTGTATCCTGCATACCAACAGAGAAATTCAAGTGTTCTGTTTTTCGTGACTCAATCTGCTTGAATTCAGAATAGGATGTACAGCGACAGAAACAATATTATCAACGTGTTTGGTCAGAGAACTATTAATAAGCTTGCAACTCAACACTGGTTTAAAAAATTAACAGAGATGAAACTCTCGAAAATGAAGAGGCTCGCTGACGTCTTTCTGCGGTTGATAATTATGAACTAAGGGCTATTGGTGCAGATCCACGAAAAACATCTCGAGAGGTTTACGCAGTATTTTTTTTTTATATTTATTTATAAAGGTCGTATCAACAGCGAGGTCATTAGCGACCACAAGAATTATAACATGTGATTACAATAAAAAATAGATCCTTATACTTAGAAATAGATAGAAATTAATTGTGGAAAGATCAGTTGACATCTGTTATAAACCTGATTACAGAGTATGATAGATATTGATGGATTTAAGAAATAGTATGACTTGGTTGATGTTCTTACTAATATTGAGGCATTCACTTAGTTTGTTAGGGATAGCCAAGCGACGTCTTTGGAAGGAGAAAAGGAGGCAGTGCAGGATGAGGTGTTCAACTGAGAGAGGTATATTACATCGAGTACGTATGGGAGGGGGGTCTTTCAAAATTCTATATAAGTTGGTTAGGTTAGTATGCCCTATACGAAATCTGGTGAGAACTACCTGGTCTCTTCTATTATCAAGTGGAGGGCAGTCATTATTATTAAGGTCTTGCCTTATCAAGGATAGTTTACGCAGTATTGTAAATACAACATTCAAACGATATTTAGCTTAAATAGGCAAATGAAGCAAAATGAATAACTTTAAGGTCAGGAACAAAAACCGCAATTACCTTTGCACGAAGCCAATATTGGTAATGGTTGATAGTAATAGGGTAAGGCAAAACCCCGAAGTCACGATCAGTCTGAAAGTTTTTGCGGATGTGTTGATGCGACACGCTCGAATCAATTATTCCTCGTCGATCTCCGCAAGCTGCTTAGCAAGGATATTAAGCTGATATAGAGATCGTAGCTGACTCGGCTCGATGATTGCCTGCTTTCGATGGTCGTCAGGCGTCAACATCAGCATTGCGTCCCGGGGATCATTCGTAATCGAGAACAGAATTAAGCGCTCACTGAGCACAGTCGCGCCGCTGATTGCAGTCATTAATAGAGAAAATTAATGAGCCGGTGGAACACACTCGCTTCGTCTTTGTCCCGCGCGGTTTCGACGTGCCTCCCGAGCTAAGCGCGCGTGTTGATTCACAAATAAATCATCGGCGTTCACGCCTTCACCGATCCTTCTTTGAAACGAAACGGATTTATTCGATCTCCCCTCCTCGTCCGTTCATTCATGGTTCGTCGAGAGCCGGTATGTTGATTCGATAGAGTGTTCCGTGCCGTTTAATCCCAGACGAACCCTTTTCGATTGCCGTTCCTACGACAAAAACGGTACAATAGTCCAAAAATAAAATCATTGATTACTATAGTGACTCACATAAACATTCGGACACTTTTAAAATGACGATAACTTGTTCAGTATTGGATCTTACGACTTGAATTTTTTCTCAGAAGTTATTGGGTTGCACGGAAAGTAATTTCGTTTTTCCAAGAGAAAATGAAGACGATGTTTCACTATTTATTTATTTATTCGGTGATGTAGTGGAAATTTTGTTTTATGATCTTGTGCCATCTTTCTAGTAACTTGGAAATCCCATGTTCGTAGAATTCCTGTTTTTTATTAGCAAATAATTGAGTTGTATTACTTTTGACGCCTTCATTTTAAATCATAGTTACACCGCTTAAAAAATATTGAAAAGAACGAAATAAATGGTAATACGACGGTACACCCTCTCTGAAAACAGCATACATCTTTTTCCTTGCATGCATTGCGGATTTACCATACCCGTACCAAAAAAGCAAAATGTGACGAATATGCTCACTTTGATTTTGCATATTTGGTGCGATGACAATAGAAATGCTTGAAAGATTATAAAGTTCTATAAGGCACGAAATGACGTCCGAAATGTCAGTTCTGAAAAGATACAATGATTTTGCGACTTAGAATAATGTTAAGTAATAATAAATGGAAGCAATACCATCTCTACACGAAAAACGAAATTACTTTCAAATAGAACAATTAGTTTATCACATGACGCGACAAAATTTAAAAAAAATTGAAATTGGTTGGACTTGGCTTATATTGAAAATTTCATTCGAATTGGTTAACGTTGCAACGAACTAGAAACGTTTAAAGATCATAAAAATTGCAGTTTCCCTCTAACTGTAATAAATCTGAGGGTTCTTTGACATCTTTCAATGCCTGTCATTTTCTTCCGCATCAACCGATTTTGATGAAATTTTCAGAGTATGGAGAATTGATGCAACAAAACGAATTTTTTAAATGTTCAACATAAGCCATATAAAGAAGAGTCTTAAAAAGTTATCGTCTTTTTAGGAGTATCCGAATATTTTACTCTTTTAGATGATTACAGAAGTTTGTATTTGACATAAAAAAAACATAAGCTGCAATATTTTAAAATAACAGTTCTTTTACTCGTCAGTTTAGAGTCGCATCAACATCTCAGGTTATTAGCGACTACTTGGCTATTTAATGTAGTAATGAACGAAGTTACTGGAAGTTAATGAACAAGATTGCTGCAATTGCTTGGCATTTGTCGCTAAAGGTCTTTTTAAGTCTGTCGGTTTTAAAAGAATTTTTTTTGTATTATTAAATATTAATCAGTTTTATAGCCATTAGAAGAGAGTTTCCGAGTTTGGACCGTCACCTAAGTTGCACCATCACCGTATATGTCCCGTTTAACATATAAATGCTAAGCATTTTGTCTGTATTACGGGCATGTATGTGTTAAGCGAGACATATACGGTGATGGTCCAATCTAGGCGTCCGTCCAAATTCAGCAACTCTTCCCTATTATTTGTCACGTCCCCAAACCTTTTCGCAAAAAAATGCAGCGTGTTTTTTCTTTAATAATCTTGAGCTCTTTGAAAATCGGTCACGAGCTTTTGCAATAATCCATTACCAAAGGAATAAAATTATTTGATTGTCTTGACGGATGTGGGAGCTGAAAAAATAACTCTTTCTTGATTAATTCACACAATTTCAACAGTTATACATATAGTCCACAACGGATATCATGTTACACAGTGCAGGTTTCGAATTAATGTAGGGCAATGGTAATTAAGTTCACCAGTCGGAACAAAGTTCCTACCAACCATCAATCATCCTGTATTCCGCAAAGATAAGAAAGTAGTTAAATTGATCTGGAATTACTCCTTCCACTTCTCTCATGCATGTAATTGTGTTCCTTCTTCCGTTACGTGTGCAAATAATTTGTACCTTAATCACCTCAATTAGTGAATAAATATTGCTTGACAAGTCAGTGGTGCAACAATTTATCGTTTCGAACATTCAGATTAACTACTAGGTATTAGTGTTTCCCACAATGATTCACTGGAGAACATATCCACATATCCACTGGAGATACACATTTTATTAAATTATAACATACTTTTGATAAACTACTGATAAAGTATCTTGTTGAAGCTAGGAAGTCAATTTGAATCTGAGAGTATATTTATTTTCTCATACTGCAAGCGAGGACAATTAACTTATTCAAAAATATAACCAATTAATCCTTGTGTGAACAATAAATCCTTAATCTTTGAACTTGTGCACAAAGTTCTGTGGTAAAATATTAAATATGAAATCATCTGGGGTCCAGGAACGAATTAGTCCATTTTACATTAATTCCTATGAGGAAAATAGTTTCCGATCACGAACGACTTTCGAGAACGAATTATGTTCGTGAACCGAGCTTTGATTAAATTGACTCAAAATCATGGAGAAAGGGTTGGGTTAAAGTATCTTTTAGAGTAGGTATAGTCGATTCATGCAAAACAATCGATTGTTGTGAGTAAATGTTGTAAATGTCCGGGGATATACGATTCCGTTCTTCAACCGTAATGTTCCCGGTTTTTGAGAATAATCTTTCTGATAGAACAGACGTTCCTACAACGGATAAATATTGGACAGCCATAACACTCAGTGATGGATATTAACTTATGCCTCCTCTTGAATCGAAGATGGATTCATAACTAACATAATCGATTCGTTTCAAAATCAAATATCCAAGAATCGATTAAAAGAAATTGAAAATCGCTTAAAAAAAATCGATTCTTCAGAAAATTGATTCAGAATCGCTCAACTTTATTTTAGTGCCTGCGTTTAGGATATCCAAACAGGACGAAGAATGGGAAACTGAGGTTTTCCACAATGGCATGTCGCACCGTTGGCCAGGTGTCCATTTCGCGAGAATGTGTTTCCCATCGTGTAGTTCGTTTGTTACTTTGGAAGGCCACCCGGTGACCTCGACTTTGAAGGCTCACCCACAAGCCCCGATGGTTCCCGCGCGACCACAGTGAACATCGGGACCATGCGAGTCGGGGACAACCAGACGAGCCGGTGGTGCGCCTTTCGCCTCGCGTAATTATTCACAGTTCATTATTCATTGTCAGATTATCGCGGCGTGACAAGTGTTGCGCGACGAAGCTCGCGAGAAAGCCCTGGAGAGTGCCAGGCGTGCGCGTGGTCTCTGGGAACCGGGCTTAAGCTGCGAACCGGGCCCCGTTAAGAAGAAACGCGCGTGTGAGTGATTAGAGTCGGTGCGTTAATCAAACGATGAAATATTCCACAGAGGACCCGAGAGCTGGAGTGCCCTCTGCCTCGAATACTCGCACTGAAACTTGAACGATCGCACTCTCTCGACCGGTTCGAAGGAGACGGGCGTCGACGTCACCGAGATCCCGTGACGAGTCTTCGACGTTTCTACTCTATTTTTCGGACGAAAGGGTTATATGGGAATTTGAACGATGCTTCATAAATACTCACACACTGAAAAAGACGATAACTTTGAAAGTGAAACTTCTTTAGGAACGTTAGGCGCAAAACCTCGACGCGGTAGGCGGATAACCGCTCTGGCGATGAAACGATGAAACGATTTAGTAAACCGCCGACGCGGTAGGCGTAAAACCGATCTGGCGATGAAACGATGAAACGATTTAGTAAACCCCCGACGCGGTAGGCGTAAAACCGATCTGGCGATGAAACGATAAAACGATGAAACGACGAAACGATTTAGTAAAACCTCAAAGCGGTAGGCGTAAAACCTCGATGTGGTAGGAGTAAAACCAATCTGGCGATGAAACGGTGAAACGCTGAAACGATGAAACGCTGAAACGATGAAACGATGAAACGAAATTCTATTCTATTAGCATATACGATTGAGGGTTCGGTATTCCTTAATAAAGATTATGATAAAATTCCGATGATGCTAATTGGAGATTTCAACGTGAACTTTGCATCGAAACAATCAAAATTATTAATAGAATTTTTTAGAAGTAAATTAAGATTGGAAATGGTAAGTAATCCTATTGAAGCGACAACAAGATCAGGAACAACTCTCGATGCAGTATTTGCAAGACATTTAGACAAAATTGAATCAAGAATATTTATAACATATTTTAGCTATCACAGCCCAATTCTTTCAATAATAGAATCATAGAAAAATAAATGTCAAAGTGTTAATAAAAATTCGAAAAAAATTAAAGAAAGAAGTTTCACTTCAGCCATGTGGTCTAAGCACACACTAATTTTTTTAATAGAGGTCACTAATATTTAGATTTTTTTTAAAATTAGAACAATTGATTAATCACATGATGTGAAAAAAAGTTTTGAAACAATCGCAATTGGTTGAAATTGCAGAGTAGATACTCAACGTTGTATTTTACGACTTTTTTATGTCGGCCTATATTGAAAATTTGAAAAATACCTTTTGTAGTATCAATTGTACACGTTCTAAAAATTTCATCAAAATAGATTGATGCGGAAGAAAACGACAGGCATTGAAAGATGTGAGAATCCTTAGATTTATTAGTTAGAAGCCGAAAATCGCGAAAAACTACAACTTCTACCATCTTTAACACTACCCCTACCGAGCAAAAATGTGACTGGCATATGTACGTTATTTTATAAAAATTACAAAACTGAATATACCAAGGGCAACATGAATGCAAAGAGTTTTACCAAATTAAGTTTCGTAAACTATCTAATATACTACTATGTATTGAGCTGTTGGAAGAGGTTGAAACCTTTTTGATTTCTTCATGCAGAAGCCATAGAAACTCGACGGTAATAGGTTAATGGTACTATACTTAGAAAGTAGTTCTTCCAAAAGTGGATCGTCTTTTGAGTAAACTGTCGATTATCACTAAACAGCGGATTTTATGCATTTATAACAAAAATGGGTAGATGAAACTTAAAAAAGTAAAAACTGTAGAAGAATGTGAAAAAACTATTACGTTATTTTCAATCTATTAAACATACTAATAAAGAAAATCAATTTCTATTTCATTCCAGTTTGTTGTAATTTCGGTAGAGAATTTTTATTTTGCATAAAGATCCGCTGTCTAATTATCACTAAAACAAAGTTTAACACGCATCGGGCAACCCAACGTATGCTTTAGCATAAATATGCCAGTGATTTTATTTCTACTCGTCCATCCATCTTCAAGTTTAATTCACGATCGAATGCACCGTGTGCACTTGTACAAGAACACTGAGCAAAACTATGTAATTTTGAATGATAAATGCATGTAATAGAACACTGTGCGGGATTCAAATAATAAATCAACCGACTTTTATATAGCGAGCATGATAAATTTCATGCAAAAGAGAAATCGTGAAAAAAATGATACGAATATTCTGAAACGAATTATGAAATGATTAGATACCTACATACACCTATGCACTTTGTATCTCTCTTCGACAACAATCGTCGATACAGATTAATGACAATGTAGGGATTAATTGGAAGTCGAACTTGATCATGATTGCAACAGCAGCGAGCGAAGCTTCTGGTATTAATTTAAGTCATTAACGCGTAGTTAATTATCGTCGATCGTTTACCATCGGTTACGAACGATATTTCAAGTGGTTCGTTTATCAAACGAGTCTCGGGCCCCGTTCTCTGTCCCGACGCAAAGGGTTGCGGATTGATAATTGAAGAGAGATATCTGTCGCGTGTGGGTGTGATAAATTATTCTGAATGGACTGGCTGGTCAATAATAAGAGATTCATGGTGTGTATGTGGGTAATCTATTCCCGCGTTACGAAACGCTCCGTGAATTTTATGTTATTAGTGCGCGTAACACAGACTGACCTATTTCGGTCGATGTATGCAGGTATGGACGTTATTAACCCCTTGACTCGCCATTCTTTTTCCATCGCCGACACTGGCGTCGGAGCTTACTTTATCGTTGCATTGTACACGACTATTTATCAGTGGCTTTGAACATTGATGATAGTGAAAAAGTATCGCCCATTGTGTTCCACATACTGCAGAATTAACGATATCTGCGACTTTTAAATTACTGGGAATTGTTCAGTTACGCTCGAAACACTGTAACCATTCCTAACTGAATTATTGTTATAGCTGTCCGAAATCACAAATATTTGAATTTTTATTCTAGACAAAATAATATCTTAATTCATTCGCGCGAGGAGAATGCTTTTGGCGACTCCATAGCAGATTCATGGTTAGATCCGTTCAAATCCGCAATGTTTCAATTATATTTCACATACAGTGGCGTGCAAAAGTATCCGGACACCCTTTAAAAACGAATAACTTTTTCAAAATTAGTTCAAACGGCTTGAGTTTTTTTAAGATGTTAGACGCATTAGTTTACTAGGTAGCGTGTAAATAATTTTTTCTAAAAATTGCTATTGGCCGGAATTGCGACAAAAATAGTAAAGGTCACGATTTTTAACTTTTTAATCTGTGCCTGTAACAAGAATTTAAAAGACGCGTTTTATAGGTCTAAGCAGGTTATGTACATGTACAAAGTTTCATCGAAATCGGTTAACGTCGTTATGAGTTACAAACACTTAAAGGTGATTACATAAGGACAAAATTCCCTGGAAAGACCGAAAATCTGCGATTTTCACCCTTAAGCTCCCATCTTGCAATGTTCGTAGCTCACAGCAACATTAACCGACTTTGATGAAACTTTGCGCATGTATATAACCTATGGAGATCTACAAAAGGTATATTTTAAATTTTCATTACAGGCACTGATAAAAAAGTTAAAAATCATGACTTACTTTTTTCTTCACAATTTCGACCATTAGCAATTTGTATAAACAATTATTTACACGCTACCGAGTAAACTAATCCTTCTAACATCTCAAAAAAACTCAAGCCGTTTGAAGTAATTTTGAAAAAGTTATTCGTTTTTAAAGGGTGTCCGGATACTTTTGCACGCCACTGTATGTATGTCGGAATCGGTATGTTCACATATGTATGTGTTTGAGACAACGCTGTTATTCTTATTAGACCTAATACAAATGCAGTATTTGCTCTGCAATTTCGGTCAATTGCAATATTTCAAAACATTTTTTTGATGTTATGGTCCAATATTAAAAATGTCATCTTCTTCTTAACACTTTGTTACCCAATCTATTCAGAGTTTTAGTGGTTTCTGTTATATAATATATGCGCAATGAAATAAATTTGTTGAATGATTCCTAACGCAAGTATCAACACAGTCTCAATAATCGCGAATTACGAAGTTTAAAATCCGTCAAATTAACGGATTCCAAAAATCTAGTGTAAAGAATGTCCGAATATTTATGTGAGTCGCCGTACGTTGATTACAATGATGCTTACTTTGATCAATAAGTTTATTTAGAGAAAAGTTGCGGTTGTTTAACGTTACTGTGAAAAAACGAACATGTCATACACAACAATCTAATAAAACGTTTCAAGCATAGTATATGAACAATGGCAGCGCTTAAGATGGCCGACTGCTGGGCTTAAATGGCAAAATACTGGAGCAAATACCCTTCCGACAATAAAAAATTCAAAGTTGCGATTTTCAGTAGGTCGCAACGACCTGAAAGGGTCCGGGCGTCTTAGGGCAGCACGGCACATCTGTCCAGAAATTCCTGTACTCGCACTATACATCTGCTTCCGTGACGTAATCTGACGTGCACCAGGTAACGGGTCCTTTATGATGACGTCAGAAGGAAAGGGAGACCGGTGTGTCGGAGCAACCCTCGAGCGTCTCGGACGCGACCATATATGAAGAAGCAGCTCCGGCAGATCCCGAAACGTCCAAATTGTTCATCTTCCCCGAAAGCGATTACCATTTCTTATCCTCGGTACCGTACGGGTCGTGGCGGGTGGTGGCCGGCGGTTTGCGGCGAAGGAAGAGGGTAGCCAGTAGGTGTGTTTTTGCGGCTTTTAAATCGTGATAGCGAACGACGGAACGGGGATGGTCGAGCGTCGCGAAGGCCGCAAGAAAGCCGGCAAGTGTTTGCACGTCCGAGTGTTCGTACGAAGCGGAATGTCGTTCGGCGAAGCGACGGGTACGCCGAAGAAATCGTCCAGGGAGAAGAGGAATCGAACGATTACCGAACGTGACTAACGGACGACGCGACGCGACCGCCGCGTAACTTATGTTAGAACCTGCCGGCAATAAGAATAACAGCAGAATTCCGTTTTTCTAGCGCGGCGAATTGATGCGTCTGCTGCGTTCCATAACCGTCACTCTCATTTCACTCTCGCCTCCAATTAATACGTACAGGGACACGTAACCCGCCCTCCGGGTCATCCGGCGATGCTATTGCGCCGATAGGTCGTTTCTGCATGATTTTAACTGAATATTAGACTGCGGATTTTTTGCGTTTGTGACAAAAATTAGTAGACCTAATGGAAAACAGTAAAAACGGTTAGAGATTTTCAAAATACAGTAGAACCTCGATTATCCGAACTAAACTGAGAAACATGACTGTTCGAATATTAGGACGGTTACTCGCAGTTAGAATTCTAGATTCACTGTTTATAAATTTCCACAATCAATAGTGTTGCATATGGATCGCCTTACAAACACTATTGTATTAGGTGTAATTTATAGAAATTAATAAAAAGAGATATAAACCTCCTCCATGTTTGTTCTATATCTTCTAATTAATGCAGACTATTTTTATGTTACATAGAAATCCAGTCACCTGATTATTGGAAAGTAGGAATAGTAGAAAGATTGCATTAATTTAGGTATATTGATATGTATCTTATTACGAATTTATGTATTGTAATTAATATAATTATTACAGACAATTTTTATTTTACATAAAAATCTGCAGTATACCAAACTACTGACAATTAGATTATGAATTTTATCCATTTATGACAATACGAGCAGGTGAAATTTGAAACGGAGGAAAGATTGAAAGAATTTGCGTCTTTGTGTCTTGCAATTAATGTAAACAACTTTTATTTTGTATAGAATTCCGCAGTCTGTTGATAATAATATCGATAGTAAATGATAAATTTCTCGTAATTTATATAACAATATACACATGAATGACAGGTTCAAATGCCGGTTGTGGTAGTGTTAAGAAGATTTCGTAAAATGTTTCCAAAACTGTAAGGTTCCAAATAAAGAAAGCGAATCACTTGAAACCTTGTAGAATATGTTTGAAACTTAAAATTCATCTGTAAATTCTTGTATGATTCACAAAAATTGGTCACTTGCGTCCAGGAGACTTTTATTTCCTTAGATCCTGTAGTTCAACTAACTTCCCGTCTTTCCTAAAAACATGATTTTGTAGGGTATTTCTAAAAGGTCCAAAACAAATCGAACAAATCGCTTTATTGATTCATCACGATGATAAAACCCCTCGAATGTATCCCATTACGACGTGGTGACGCCCAAAGGTTCTCAGGATAAGTAAAGCGACGATAATTGAGGCATACGGTGGAGTTGCTTGGCTCGCGCTGACCTCGTCGAAGACACTTGTCTACCTTCGAAGGTCCTTCGTGTCTCGACCACGGGAACGTTTGAATAATGCAAGCATCGGAAAGTGAATATTGACGGCGGACGATCTCAGGGAAGGACAAAGCCGATGAACACGAAGTGTGGAATCGATGGTCGGATAAGAGAGTTTCGTTCGCTCGTCTCGGGCGTCGAATGTACGCACGCGCGCTCGCGCCCGTGCCCAAGCGCAAAAATCCGCGCTGTGGGCGTTTACGAGGATCATTTATATTTTTCGCCGGCGGCCTAGCGCGCGATATATAAATGCGGGAGCTCGTTAATGCGCGTGCAAGCCGGAACATAATGCACCATCAGGCACGCTAATAGTTGTTCGGCACCGTCGACAACTCCGCGAAATAGGTCCTGTTGCAAAGCGAGTCGCCGCGCGTCGCGTCGTGTAGCCGCTCTTCAGCTGCCCACGCGTTTCGAAATGATTCACGCGACGCCTCTTCGACGAAAGCTGGCGAGAGAGAGAGGCGATGGTAAAATTTGGGATTTTTTCCCATGCATCGTCGGGATACGGCTCTCGTAAATGGAAAACAGAAGCGCCGCGGGACCGTCCTTTCTCTCGTTGGTCGCTCGAACAGGTAGAATGGCGCGGATAAGAGGACACTCGAGAGTGCCGGGACGAAGTACAGGACGTTAAGGAATTTTACATCCATCGTTCGCCGGTTTTCAGCGTCGGTGGAATCTTAACGGTGGACAGGGGAAACGAGGCTGTTCGTGGTGAGATATCGCGCGCAAATCGTCGTGCGGACCGAAGTGTTTTTCTGTTCGACGCGGGTCCTCGGGCCCGTCCACAAATCTCAATTAACCGACCTTGTGAACAGCATTATCAATGTTCATCACGGCGAACCCGATAAGCCCCGCACTCGCTCTAGATCGTAGTTGAGTTTCACGACCGCCCGAACGATCCTCGTCGGGACCGAACGACACGACGGCGTTCGCCTCCAATTAGCTTATCTCGGCAATTGAAGAGAACCCTGGCACCTTGCTATCTTAATCCACCCGATCGTCCCTGGTTGGTATTCGATGAGATCGGTATATTGGGGAACGATATCCCACGACAACGACGTCTAGCAAAGATAGAACCACATGGTCTCGAGAGAGAGTCTCGCCTTGGTGGATAGCTGATCCACCCGAGGCTCGTCAATTCGCGCGCGTACGCGTGTAACTCTCGTTGTAACGAGCAACGTTACCACGTCGTAACGGCGGAGTAATGGGACCTCTTACTAGAACAATGGCACTGGCGACACGCCGTGTACACCGACGGTTAGACACCTTCGGCCGTGGGCAAACAGAGTTTCTTTTCCTCGCGCGCGTCCTTTCGTAAGGAGACACCGGTGCGTGGCAGACGCTCCATTGTATCGCAAGCGTTGTCAGCCACCCACGCGCCCTGCGAGACCCTCGAGACCGAGCTGCGAGAACTGCCTGTTAGGCTTGTTAATTTAATCTGCGACTTATACCGAATTGACGCGTCACAGAAATGGCATGGCTCTTTTTTCTTCTCCCCCAGTGTCTGTTGATGATGATGCTTCAGTATAGAGTTCCTGGAACGAGATGCAGACTTGCTCTTCTCGATGGGAAAAAATTTTAAGAAATTGTTTTTGACATTATTCACTGAAAATGTATTTTAATGTTACATTAATTGCTGTACTGCATGCTTTTTGGTAATTATTTACATTAGGGGCTTCCTCACCGATTTTGATGACGTTGAAATATGTTGTCAAGGTCATCATTCTGAACAACTTTTTCCTATACATGCTAACGCCGCTCAGCTTTAGTTTCCGAGATATTCGCAAAAAAGTTTCAACATCTCGAAAAGTGATCGGAGTAGGTCTGGGTTAGATTTGAAATTGTGGCCACCGATAACGCGGCCGCGGTCACAACTTAAAACGACTTCAATCAGTTGAGACCCACTGCTTGTCTGTTTATGTTTACGAACTGTAACGTGAAATGAATCGTGTCGAACGCGAACTCATTTCATTGCCGGCTGTGTTAGCATACAGAGTATTAACACTAGATTTACGGGGCCCGTCAAAATGACGGATTAAAAAATTTTTAATTTACGATTATTAAGAGTGTAAGGAGGCATTCGTGAGGAATTATTAAATCGATTTATCTTTTTGTGTACATATTACAATAAAAATCGCTGAAGATCTAAGTAAATACAATTTTATTATTTTTATAAAGCAATGTAAAATAATCAATTTTAGTGCTCCGTAAACCTAGTGTTAAGCATGAAACTATACGAATTCTTGGATATCTGCAACAATCAAGAAAACATATAATAACCCAGTATATAAATAACCCAGACCTAACCCAGACCTACTCCGATCACTTTTCGAGATGTTGAAACTTTTTTGTGAATATCTCGGAAACTAAAGCTGAGCGGCGTTAGCATGTATAGGAAAAAGTTGTTCAGAATGATGACCTTGACAACATATTTCAATCATCATATTACTTTTTGTATAGATCAATACTTTCTATGTTCATTCACTCACAA
Source organism: Sphecodes monilicornis (assembly GCA_913789915.3). NCBI lineage: Eukaryota > Metazoa > Arthropoda > Insecta > Hymenoptera > Halictidae > Sphecodes > Sphecodes monilicornis. The sequence goes on from OU565285.1 coordinate 20,083,695, forward strand.
ATAAACTGTTTCTTAAATATTGTATTTATTTGTAGGCTACGGATCGTATGCATTTATGACAAAATTGAATAGACGAAATCTAAGTCAGTGAAAGGATTAAAGGAATTTAAAAATATCAGTGTATTATTTTGATGTCGTTGAAATTATAAAAGAAATAATAACACTTTCGTTTGCCACAGTTTCACTCATATATAGAGGCGACACGATACAACACAAAATGATACAGGTGCTCAAAATTGACATACATCGTAAAGTAACTTATAAAAAGCTGAAGCTCCTCAGAAAATTTATCGCCGACTTATTTAGGAATAAATTTTGGCCTTGCAAAGTAAAGATCGTCAGATGTGAAGGAATAAAAGCCGCCGAATGAATGTTTATATCTTCGCAAATCACTTTTATCGGCTATTAATCGACCAAACGAAAAAAGGGTCCAGGTGTTCTCAGGAATCGTTTACCGTGACGACAGCGGCGCGCCGCTTAAACACAATTCGGCGAAGTTAAACGACGCGACCGGCAGATTTCTCAGCAGCTCCCTGGGTCGCAAGGTGGGGTCATGACATACCCTGCAGCAACGAGGGTGTGCCATGAAAAAAGGCCGGGCACCTCTGTCGGCTTCGTTCCTCTTATGCACCGCTAAAGCTGCTTACTTGCATTCCCACATGTGCTTGCCCTTCTGCGGAATATGCTGGGGGTAGCGACATACCCCACGTGGGAGTGCATGCTTGAAAAATTTCTTCACAATACTCGTTCCCCCACGAGCCTGGATTCAAAGAAATATCATTGTCCTCCGCGTAACGCGTTCAGTTATGCATTGTTTGAGCGCGAAAACCTGAATTCCCATAAGAGCCTCCGGGCATCCTAGGATTACGAAAGTATTTTTCGAATACGCCGTCTAGATCTTGTCTCTTGTGTCGCAACACTCGGCATCCTACATCGTCCTTATCGGAGACAAAGTATGTAATCCTAAGCGTATCCCGTTCGCGGATTGTAGGGAATGTCTATGTACGAGGTGTGATCAAAAAGAATCCGGTCTCTACAAATTCCCTTGCGAAAGATACAGATCGATGGCTTTGTTGATCACTTGTACCGTTGTGGAAAATGTAAAATGTCAGAATATCTCGCAGACGTTAAAACTGCGTTAATAGTAAAAATGAAATTCTAAGTGTGTATTGTGCAGGTTTTATCTCTTAAGGATCATCGATCCCAGGTCTCTGACAGTGTCGAATGTTCGGTAGTTCCCTAGTCCACTTTTTTGGCGGGAAATCTGGCACCCTCGCGAGGGTACGCGTACCCTCGACCTTAATGGATCCAACAAGACGGATCTTCCCCATTGTTAGGTCGTAGACGATGACGCGACGCAAGTGTGTAACGATGAACGGTGACGTAAATAGGCCTCCACCGGCTTTTTGGCGGGAAGGAATAAGGTGTCCCGGTTCAGGAGCACGGCCGGCCAGCTTGCGCGATTCCCACACGAGGAGGCTGCATGCTTCGAGATCCCCCTCGTCGTTCCTCGTTAATAACTCCCTCCGCGACAATAGAGGGGCCGCTTCTCGTGTTCTTAGGGAGGGAGATGCTGACTGGAAGGAGATTGCCAGTTACCACCTGGAGGCACCGTGCGCTTCAACGTGGGAGCTCCACACCTATGCCACCCCAAACAAAAACCTCGTGTTCTGCGAACGGGAGTTCGTCCGTGGAATTTCTGTTAAATGTCAGGTTGCGGAAGCTCGGGTGCTTTGGGCATTGCGAACTAACTGCCAAGTAGTTGCTTCAGAACGAGATATTCAAGAAATATATGTATACCGTAAAGCATCGATAGATGCATGAAAAGTGGGGCTGCAAACGTGTACATGCATAGGATTCATGCTAATAACGGGGTAACTGATTTGCAAGGTGAGACCCCGAAGAAAAGGTTGGACCTTTCGATCTTGTAACATGTATAGCTTATACTTCGCCCTACTTAACAGCGATGCACTTCCGTAAAAAATCGTATTGCAAGATGACGAAGATGATACAGCTTGTTAAACCGTGCAGAACTTTTCTGTACAATTGTTTCTATCGTCAATAACTATAGAGTTACATTTCGCCCCCTTTAAAACGGTTCACCATACAACATTTTTGTGAGAAAAACCATAGTGGAAGGGGTAAAATACAATAGTCGAAATTCGTTTCCTACGAGTCAACAACAATTGAGACTCTGCTGCCACTAGACATTGTTTTCCAAACTCCGTGCTTGAAATCTGCATTTGCGTCGACAAACAACATTTTCATATGAGCAACCTTAGGTGGAAGGGGTAGAATGCAACAGTCAAAGTTCGCTTGCAATTATCGACCAAACAACGACCGAGACTCCGTTGCATCGGGATAACTTAGATAGTTAGATATTGTTTTTAAAATGTCACATTCGAAGTTTGTATATTTCGTGCGCCATCGAAGAACATTTTTATACGAGAAAGCATAAGTAGGGGTATAATTACGGTGACCATATTTTTGGGGGCGAAATAGGGAACAACAAAAAAAGTAAGCATTATTACAACACACATACATAAAAAAATAGCAAAACTTTTATATTAGTTATTATTAAATACATTATTTATTGTACTGCACAAAAAGGATAATATTTTATGAAACTTAATCTTAAAACGAAGAATTGAAATACACAACTATCTCCGAAAACACGGGAAGGATGGACACCGTAGCTATAATCCAACAGTCACAATTCGCTAGCAGATATCGACCCTGCAACGATGGAGACTCCGTTGCAAAGGGATAAATTTAGTTAGGTATTGTTTTAAAAAAGGCATACTTGAAGTCTGTACATTTCGTGCATCATCGAACAACATTTTCATACAGAAAAGCAGGGGTAGAATGTAACAGTCGAAGATCGCTTCAAGTCTTGGTGCTGCAATGATCAAACCTCCCCGTTGCTACAGGGTAAATTTGGCAAGACATTGTTTAAAAGGTCCGTGCCTGATAGCTGTACATTTCGTGCATGGTCGACCGACAATCGGAGGTCACGAGGTTCTGACTCATGCGGATCGTTATCGGGCCTGTCGACTCTCTCGTTGCACGGGGAAAGGTATCCGAGACAGGTAACCCTCCCGTAGCCGGAGATAAGTCACTGCATGTCTAAGCGCCGTACGATTATCGTCCTCGTCGATCGTGCTTGATTATCTGCAATTCAAAATGCCACGAAGACGTCGGCTGAGACGGCGTAGTGGGCACATCCGCGTTTATGCGGGAGTCCCAGCGTGCCACCGTCGTCGTCGTCGTGCAGACTTTCTTGTTGCCAATCAGCCGCTATTACGACATCCCGGCCAATCTGTGCCTCGTTCTCGTAACGGATTTCATCATGAGCAGGGCTCTGATTTCCTCTGAACATGCCGAATGGAACAAGAGGAGTACGGTTTGTTCCGTACGTCGACGTCGGCAAACGAGCTACCTTGGGCGAGCCAGCCTGCATCGTTAATAGAAAAGCGTTCTTGAATTAAGGATCGGTACGCGGCCACTCCGGGATCTTTTATAAGTGGGAACAATTACAAAACTCGCCAAGCCGACAGCTTACAATCGTATTGTTCCTCTCGAGGAGCGACAATATTGGAACTTAATTAAAATACACGGGGCAGGGTCGGGGTGAGGTCGTGAGAACCAGCCAGCGAGAGAGGGATTTTCGAAAAAGGATATCGAGAAACGCTGCTTCGTTTTTTTTTCTTCTTCTTCTCCCGTCCCTCTTCTTCGTCTTCCTCCGCGGCGTAGGACACGTAGCAACAGTTCTGAATGCGCGAGGGTCGCAGGGAACCCTTTACCGATGGCGACCCCTTCGAGACGCGGACGTCTCTAATTTGCATTCGCAGGGCACAATCGGCCCTCCTCGCTCTCGCACGTGTAGCTCCTCTCTCGTCCGTAATACTCCTCCTCCTCCTTTGTCACCGAGTAAACGACGAGTAAACGTGACGTGACGTCACCGTGCCGCAAGCAAAACCACCCCACGACGTGGAACAGCTGCTCGCGATTTCTCACGCGCCCAAAAGCCACCGCGAGACAATTGAACTTGATTCCGGTTCGCCCGGGGTGTCTCTCTCTCTCTCTCTCACTCTCTCCCTCTTGCGCGGAGTATATCCGCGGGAGAAGAGAGGAAGAGAGAAGAAGGTCCACCCATATGGGCACGCACCTACCTTCCACGCGCGGAAACGCTCTCCCTCCCGCTTCCGGAAAAATCGATAGACAGGTGGCGCAGATGTAATCACAACGTCGCCCCTCGCGCGACGCACGGCGACATTAATGCTTCTTCTAGATGGAAGACCTTATTGTCAACGATTACCCGTCGGATGATGTTCTTGGTCATCTGTTCCGGGACATGAGAAGATTTTCGAGGGATGTGATCGACTGTGGTGTTTTCCGAGAAACACGATTGTTATACTGTGTTTAGGGAGATTTGAGCTTGATGATCCGAACTATTAGATTGTCGCATATGAAATGTCCGTTTTTTAACAGTAATGTGAAGCAAAGAGCTTCTAAATAAACTTATCGATCAAAGTAAACATCTAATCAACATATTCTGTGAATGAACTGCAAGTTTCTTGATTGTATTACTTTTGTTAATTGTATTACGGTAGAAAATGAATTTTATGGAAATTCACGTACTTCATTTACAACATCGTCATCTCCATTTAGTAGTCTTCTTTACCATCGACAAATATTATGTCGATCAATCCACCCATTTAGACCAAACATCACATGATGCTATTGTTAATATGGTATTTTTCCACCCATATAACTAGAATACTCGAAAATAACATTGACTGACATTGAAATAAACTTTATTTCAAAATAAAATCGCATATCTAAATAAAAATTGAAGATAAGACCTGAAGATCAGCTTTGTACCTTAAAATGATATAATTGACAGATCTACAATATACACCCACATAAAAATGCTGTAAAAAACAAATTTGAGTATTTCTAGATCAATTGCAATTGTTCCGAAATTTCTTTTTCACGTCATATAGTAAACTAATTGTTCTAACTTCTCGAAAAAATCCACGTGTACCGCTCAATATGAAAAAGTCTTTCAAGAGTGTCCGAATATTATTGCGAGTGACTATACAGGGTGTCCCACATAAATGGGAACACCTAAATATCTGTCGTATTTACAGTCCTATCAGAAAACTTCAGAGGACAAAGTGACATTATTGCAGGGGGCAAATATAATGATAAAGAAAAAAATTTTTTATGTCGTGTTTTTTAATGAAATTTCAAGGTCACCGATGTTTTTTTAAATGGAATAGTATATTTTTTACGATAGCATGATAGACGATAAAAAACTGAATTTAGTGGATACCCCCTTTTTGACCTTGTTGTGGGTTTATCTTTGTACACAATACATTTTATATTGCCCCATAGATAAAAGTCAAATGGTGTCAGATCCAGAGAACGGGCTGGCCATGGAATTGTTCCTCGTCGCTCAATCCAGCGTCCAAGATATTTCGTATTTAGCACCGTTCTAGCAACTTTAGTATAATGCGCTGGACAACCATCATGTTGAAACCATATGCGCTCCCGATCGAATAACGGAATTTCTTCTAAAAGGCCCGACAAATCCTAGCGTAAAAATGCAGCATACTTTATACCAGTAAGAGTTAATTGTATAAATTCGTTCGACGTTCGACTACGTCTCAGGAAATCGACAATGCCTACAGATCATTTAATGCAAGATTGCAATATTGCATAAATGAGGATGGTCAACATTTCGAACATTTATTATGATATGTAAAGGTCAACCTCCAACATGATTATTCTTGCTCAAGGTCATTTCAAGGTCAAAAAGGTGGTATCCACTAAATTCAGTTTTTTTATCGTCTATCATGCTATCGTAAAAAAAATATACTATTCCATTTAAAAAAACATCGGTGACCTTGAAATTTCAATAAAAAACACTACATAAAAAATTTTGTTCTTTACCATTCTATTTGCCCCCTGTAATAGTGTCACTTTGTCCTCTGAAGTTTTCTGATAGGACTGTAAATACGACAGATATTTAGGTGTTCCCATTTATGTGGGACACCCTGTATATGTATATGGTAACACTCTCAAATCTCCGAGCTTCATTCTATAAGAACATCTGTTTTGGGAATAGAAAATACCTGAAGACTGAAAGAAACCTTGCAATTTGAAGTTACCGAGTTTCTAGGGAAAATTCTAAGACGCTGCTCCATAAATGTATCGGCGAATCGTCGTATTATTCGCGAGGCGATCTCGAGTCAGGATTACCGAACGCATTGCGGAATATTCCGCCTTGATTCTTTTTGTAAGCAACACGCTTCTAGAAACCATGTGCTCCTCTCCAATCCAGGATCTGGATCCTGATCAAGGTGGCCGGACGGGCAGCCCGGTGTTTATCGATACCGAACTATCTCCAGACGATTCGGCGGTTTGGTCTCATATTCAGAGCGGAGGTCCTTGCATCCTGATTCCTCTGTTTGGCTCGGCTAGATATCCTGAGGTAATATGCATTCGCCGGCTAACCGAATGAATTATGCAGAATCCAACAGACTCGATCCGCAGGCTCTCTTTATGCATCGATCTCTCTTCCTTCTCTCATTTTTTGTTTCCTTCTTTTCTCCGCGTCGCGATTTTGTTGACCTAGAACCCGGCCGTCTAGACCTCAACGTCAAACAATTCCATTTTTCTATCCAATAAACTAAACAAACTGAGTTGAAACGTCGAAACCTGCACGGATGGGGAAATTGTAAATTTGTAAAATGCTATACAGTCGGGTCCAAAATCAAGTGGACACCCTAAAAAGTAATAACTTTTTAAAATTGGACGAAACGTCTTGAATTGTTTTGAAATGTTCAAAAGATTAATTTAATAGATTTTCATCTTTTTTATCTGTGTCTAAAAATGGTAAAAATTGTGAGAAACTGCGATTTAGATCAATCGTAAGACCAAAATTCAAAGATTCTTACATCTTTCATTGCCCACAGCTTTTTTATGCGTCGACCGATTTCGAAGAAAGTTTCTGCATGTGTATAACTTACTTAGATCTACAAAAGAGACACTTTAAATTTTCATTATAGGCGTAGTAAACAAAGTTAAAAATCATAACCTTCTACTTGTTTTTTCGAGCAATAGCAATTTTAAAAAATTGAGACATTACCTAGTAGACTAATTCTTCTAACATCTCAAAAAAATTCAAGCCGTTTCGTCTAATTTTAAGAAGGTTATTAGTTTTTAAAGGATATCCACTTAATTTTGCCTTCGACTGTCTTAAAATGTTAAAGCGTCGAAAAGAAAGCAAGATTGGGAGACTATGAAGTTAAAAAATTGAGAAACTGGATGATCGAAGCTTAAGAGAACTGAAAACTTGAGGAGTTTAAAAATGAAAAGCTGAAGTTATATAAAAGCTAAATAATTCAAAATATTGCGGAACAATTAAAAAATTTAATAAACTGTATAATCGAAGAATTAGAGGACTGAGGAATTGAAAAATTAAAAGAATCTAAGAGATAATTATTGCAAAAACTTAGGGAAGTAGTCGAAAACGAAACGGTCATGCTTCAATGAAACAGAAATGGTCGTTCATGTTTCAGGACATCGGAGGAAAGTTTTGCATTTAATGAAAGGATAGGGACAGCTTAACGAAACCGACGTAACACATGATTCAATTATCACGTTCGAGTCATGTAGTGGCTTTTCGTTGAATCTTGAGATTAAAATCAGTCCCGTGTCCGTCACGGAAAATGCACACCGATATACACGTATGGCTGGCTGATAGCAATTAATTCAGTCCGCGACAGGCGACAAGCTAGCGTCCCTTTTTCTGAGTGCTCGCACCGCACGCATGTTGCTAAGCAAACATCTAGGCCCCATCCTCCGCCAGAAATTGCATTCGGCATCAGCCCCGCGAAATCGAGATTCATATATTCGGCCACGCCGATCGGCGCAGTCCGATTTCCGCAAACGATGCTAATGCGGCTGGAAGCAGAGCATAGCCAATTCGCCGGTTTGCAATTGCCTCCCACTCCGAATTTTCTACGAATTCGAGATCCCTGTCAAAAGCATTCGACGCGCTTCTCCAAATATTCGGCTCTCCTGATTCCGATTTGATTCGCCGTATATCTTTGACCTCTCGTTGCCTAGAAAAAAGTTTACCATGTGAATAGTATATAGAAATCAATTTATTGGTTACGTTCGACGACGTTTGACGACGTTTGACTTTGATTGTGCAAGTTTGCAAGCTTGGGTTCAGGTGTAATCCAATTGTGGTGAATAGTGTTGAATATGGAGAAACAAAATTAATTCATTGTTTGCAGCTGACGGTGCTTGGCGACGTTTGACATTCACTAAGCAAATTTTTGACTTTGATTGTGCAAGTTTGTAAGCTTGGGTTCAGGTGTAATTCAATTATGGTGAAGAATAGTGTTGAATATGGAGAAACAAAATTAATTCATTGCTTGCGGCTGACGGTGCTTGGCGACGTTTGACATTCTCTAAGCAAATTTTTGACTTTGATTGTGCAAGTTTGTAAGCTTGGGTTCAGGTGTAATTCAATTATGGTGAAGAATAGTGTTGAATATGGAGAAACAAAATTAATTCATTGCTTGCGGCTGACGGTGCTTGGCGACGTTTGACATTCTCTAAGCAAATTTTTGACTTTGATTGTGCAAGTTTGTAAGCTTGGGTTCAGGTGTCATTCATTTGTGGTGAAGGATGGTGTTGGATATGGATGAACAAAAGTAATTCATTGCTTGCGGTTGACGGTGCTTGGCGACGTCTGACATTCATTGAGCAAATTTTTAAATTTCAATCAGATGGTAAGTATAATTTGTAATAAGACTCTTGTTGAAGGTGGAGAAATGAAGTTTAGAAACTTATTGTGTGCATAGCATTTAGTGCTTGACGATATTTAACTTTCATTGTGTAAATTTAAAACTCTAATCTGATGTTTCATGTCTGTCTGTGTCTTGTGACATTTAATTTTGATACTACAAGATTATAAATTTGGATCAGGTGATATAGTTTGCAAGGGGCTATAAGGATCTTGTAAGGTGCTGAGTAATGAAATTTAGAAAAACATAGCCTCTGTATAGAATGTACAAAGTTGATTATAGCCTGTGTTTGACAATGTTTGACTTGATGTTGCGGCATTGATTCACATGTGACTTTCATAAGAATTTACAAATATACTCAAATTAAGTCTGCGGCAGACAACGGGCGGATATTTAAAAATGTATTCTGGAGAATAGAATTTACGAATTGAGATTCGTAGCGTTTGTTTGAAGCCGTTTGATTTTTGAGATCCTTGTCAAAATTATGCGGCGCGTCTCCAAATATCTGGCTGTCCTGGATCCGATTTGATTCACCGTATATCTTTGACCTCTAGTTGTCGCAGCTTAGAGACGAAGAAAAAGGAGTAGAAGCTGAGAAATGGTCCTGTTGCAATCGCGCTCGCCTGGAACTGATTGAAATGCAGCTCGTATATAGTGGACGACGTTTAAAAACGCCGTTTACAGACAAAGAGACAAATTATCGATTTTACACCTGTAATAGAAATTCTTCGTAGCTCATGCGTATGCATGACATTTCGCCTAGATCGTTGGTAATAAATTAATCGGAACGAACACCGGTTAACACAGTTTCCTTCCTTTTTTACCCCATTGATTTCGTTCGCCCCTAACATCCAGTTTTTCCCGTGGCCACTGTTATCGAAATCTCTGTTGCACCGCACCGGTCAAAAAACATAATACCGGACAGGTACTCGATGCCGATCGATCGATCTTGACCAAGGCTCGTAAAATGTCACGGGAGAGAAGGTGCGGAGCCGCAATATCCCATGCATATTAAGCCGCTCTCTAACCGTGGCGGATTACTGCAACGCGAAAAACGGTTAATTGCTGCCGCAGCCGACAACACGCGAAGGGCAATAATTATTGCAGGTGTCAGCAACTATGTTGCCGACCTGGTAATCATTTATCGGGAGGAACGGTACCGGGAATTTTTCAGTCGCCAGGGCGATACATCGCTTCGATGCTGTTTATCAGAGAAGATAGGATCGTTAATTCTGTTTATCTAAAGTAATCCTTCTGCCATGAGCTACAGGAAGCAGACATCGTTACAGAGTTTTATGGTTTTCGCACCGCTTAATACAGGCACAATAAATTGATTGTGTATTAAACGCATTTCTCTCTGGCGGGACGATCATTCTTCTTCATGCTGAAATTCCATAGTTCGCGGACGGAGTTATGAACATTTCAATTCAACCTTTTTTTATCTTCGCACCGATTATAGACTCTTATAATTTTCTTCGTCGGTAACACGTTGTTACATCTTTTTATTCGACGGTTGTAAATTTTCAGAAAAATATACATACGTTACGACTCGTTAAATGATTAACCACGGGCCGGACTAGTAGTCGTAAATTTCACACATTCATAATTTTTCATTATCGAACGCGTTTATTGCTTTCGTTTATTACCTGCGGAGCTGCAACCCAGCACTCGAAAAACAGAAAATTTCTTCTTGTGCCTCTACAACAAATGTCTACCGGATGGATTAAAAGTTCTTTAGCTCGGAGTCCTACTGTTCTTATAACTCACACAATTGTTTTTTGCGAATGCCTGAATCACGAAAAATCGCAAGAGAAGTTTTATATTAGCTTCTAAAATGATGTTGTTGTATATCAATTTCATTTTGCAATATTCAAGAACTTATAAAATGAAGTCAACCCTGTTGCGTTCAAGAGAAACATTAATCCTTTGACATACAAATTAAATGAAATTCAATGTGACTGAAGATACCATTTAATATTAAACTTATAATTTCTGTAAGCTTAACAATGAATCTTTGTATAAATTCAAACAAAACACATTTTTCTCAATATTTGGTATTAATATTAAACAATATCTATCTTCAATTTGTACAATAGCATAAGATATATAACATGGCGGAATACATGACTAGACAGCGAATTTTATGCACTTATGACAAAAATAAGTACGTATAATTTAAAATTGTAAAACCATTAGAACAATTTAAAAATACTGTTATATTATTTTCAACCTGTTGTACATATTAAGAAAGAAATTGAAACTTCTATTTCATTTAAGTTTGTTGCAATTCAGGTAGAAAATTCTTATTTTACATAAATGATATCCCAAAATAAATAGATTAGAAAAATTCTAGTTTGTATTATTTTCATTATTTAATTGGCTATCGCATGAACCAAAACGATGAATTTTGGAAAACCCATTTTTTTGTTATTCATGCTTTTATACGTACAATAGACCGTTTTTAATATGTTGTGATTAAACTTGCATTAAAAATCGCCATTTTGATTTTTTTTGTTTCACAGTGGTTCATATCATAGCCGGTGACTTAAAGTTTAAGAATTTGTATCGTTTTTCCTTTTTAGAAGATTTTACGATGATTTATGATGGCCACCGTTTTCACTCCATGTTTTACAACCGGTGCAGTGACCGCCAACTATAAATGACACCACAACAGGAACCGCAAAAATATTCTTTTGTACACTAAAAGTGTACAAGTTTTTCTTTTATAAAATGTTATATATTTTAAGAAAGAAAAATTGATGTGTGCTTAGACCACATGACTGAAGTGAAACTTCTTTCTTTAATTTTTTTCGAATTTTTATTAACACTTTATGACATTTAATTTTCTATGATTCTATTATTGAAACAATTGGCTTGTGATAGCTAAAATATAATATAAATATTCTTGATTCAATTTTGTCTAAATGTCTTGCAAATATTGCATCGAGAGTTGTTCCTGATATTGTTGTCGCATCATTAAGATTATTTATCATTTCTAATCTTAATTTACTTCTAAAAAATTCTATCGATAATTTTGATTGTTCCGATGCAAAGTTCACGTTGAAATTTCCACTTAACATCATCGGAATTTGATCATAATCTTTATTAAGCAATGCCAAACCCTCAACCGTATATATGCTAATAGAATAGAATTTCGTTTCATCGCCAGATCGGTTTTACTCCTACCGCGTCGAGGTTTTACTAAATCGTTTCATCGTATCATTGTTTCATCATTTCATCGCCAGATCGGTTTCACGTCTACCGCGTCGAGATTTTACTAAATCGTTTCATCGTTTCATCGTTTCATCGCCAGATGGGTTTTACTCCTACCGCGTCGAGGTTTTACTCCTACCGCGATGAGGTTTTGGGCCTATCGCGATGTGGTTTTGCGCCTAACGCGCCTAAAGAAGTTTCACTTCAAAAACTTCCCTATCATCGTCTTTAATTTAAATAATTTGATGAGAAAATTCACTTAACGGGAAAAAATGACCGAATGTAAGCAACCGGCTGTGCTAAAAAAAAATACTACATGAAGCGAGACCAAGCTAAGTTGCACAAATGTGACTCCGGCCGAACCAAGTCACGTGCACACAAAACTGTCCGCTAAAGTATAGTACAGCATCGAAGTCGCTAGAATTTCCATGCAACGTCCCCCGGCTGACCCAGACGCCTCGTCAGACGGTCAAGGACCTACTTTGACTGGTAGATGAAGCAGCCGTCTATCAAATTCGCGAGCCTCCGAATCATCTGGCGCGATGAATCCTGGATCATCGATCACGATCTCCTCTCGTAGGGTACGTACGTACTCAGAATACCGACAGTCATCGGCAGCATCGAATTGGTGTCGCGCAATGCTGGCGAGTCTAAATTCATTATCGGCCTATAGAGAGTTAAATGAACCGAAACCGAAGATTTCGATAGATAACCAGACCAACGGAGAGGTTCGTCTCCCACGCGGAGGCCCGGGGATCGAGGTTACGAAACGGCTTACCGTTAACGAGATCGTTAATGAATTCGCTTAACGTGGAGGCAGGTGGATTCCGATTCCGGGAGAGGCCTTCCTCTATGATCGCCGCCGCGGACCCGTTAATGAAACGTCCAATTGTCGCGATGCTGATTAATCGACGGTCTATCGGCGGGGCGAGATCTCGCTTTAATTTAATTGCCATCATCGAGCGGCTCGAGGAAGCGGCCTCCATCTGGCCTCCTCGCGGCCGTTCCTTTCTCCGGCCGGGAGGGGGAGAGCTTACCCTGGCCCCTTGACGCGGTGGTTAATTAACCGAGGAGCCAGCAAATGAATGAGAAATAAACTTTCAGCCCATGACGAGGGATCTCTCCGATACATACCGTGATTTAAGGTCATCGGGACTGCGCACGCGCGGAGAAGGGAACGCTCGAGAACCGTTTCGTACGCAAGGTTCCGCGGATCCGCGAATTTCACTCGGCCATATTTCGCGCGTACGCGTGCTGCTTCCTAATCAATACCATAAAACAAGAGTTTCTTTAGACTCCATAGAAATCCGCGCGGAGCAAAAGGAAAACGAGAACGACGGAGCTGAAGGAGCCTTCTATTCACGGTGTCGACGAATGAAACGGACGACTGCGCGACCGAGTGACACGGCTGGCAGGTCCGTTTGTTTATATCGGGCAAATTAGATTAATATTCCGCGAACGTAACGCCGCGGCGTCTGCCCCGGAAAGATTCTACGGATTTCACGCGCGCCTGCCATGCTCGCCGCGCTCGGTTCCGCCAGCGATCTAGTTGTCTCTCGGTTTCTCTCTTTGTCTTTCTCTTTCTTCTTCTCCTTCTCTTTTCCCCGATCTTTCCGGCGGCGAGAACGTCGCCGTCGCAACAGGAAGATTACACAGTGTCGTTGGTCGCGGCTCGACAACGCGACACCGACTGAAGATGAATGCTCCACGCTTTCGCGAACTCGCTCCTTGGGCGGGACGCGTGTTCCATCGGGGCCGCGAGCTGCGCATCTATGATGAATGCCCGATGTTAACTGAAACAATAATTCAGTGAAGACTACCGCCAGTCGCGCCTCAACACGGAACTTTCCGTTATATATTGCGCCGAGACTGGTCGCGCTGCGCCGGCCGGTTCGTTTATTGTTGCGCCGATGTAATAGATGCGGAACGACGCTCGTGTAATTTATGCCAAGGGTGGTGTCGGAAGCGATGCTCCGCGGAATGTAAAAGCGTATCATGCGCGGAGAATTTACAAATCAATTCATAAGTCGCGTTTGACGATGTGCGACTTTGTACATTTTTTTGGGGCTGGGCTGACCTGGCGTAATATATGTTGTATGTAGAGTAATGAAATCTAGAAACATATCGGACGAATAGAGTTTACAAATTAATTCATATCATGTGCATAGAGTTGAAAAATCAATTCGTTGATTGCGTTGGACGATGTTTAATTTGAATTGTGCAACTTATACGTTTGCGTTCTGGTGACGTAATTTACGATGGGGGATAATGTTGTTAAATGGAGGAACACAGTTTACAAACATATTGTGTGCATAGAATTTACAAATCAATGTATAGCTTGACGATATTTAACTTTCATTGTGTAAATTTTCAAGTCTAATCTAATGTTTCGTGTCTAATGTCTGTGTCTTGTGACATTTAATTTTGATACTACAAGTTTATAAAGGATCAGGTGATACAGTTTGCTGTAGGTTCTCATAAGGGGCTGAGTAATGAAATTTAGAAAAACATAGCCTGTGTACAGAATGTACAAAGTTGACTATAGCCTGTGTTTGACGATGTTTGACTTGATTTTGCGGTAGAGATTCACATGTGATTTTTATAAGAATTTGCAAAAATGCTCAAATTAAGTCTGAGCCAGACAACGGACGGATATTTTAAAATGTATTCTGGAGTATAGAATTTACGAATCAATTCATTGTACGCTTTTGAAAATGTTAGGAGACGTTCAACTTGGTTCTTCAAGCCTGTAAGTTTGGACCAAGTTTTAATTTCGATTATGCAACTTATACGTTTGCGTTCTGGTGGCATAATTTACAATGGAGAATAATATTGAAAATGGAGGAGCGCAATTTACAAACATATTGTGTGCATAAAATTAACAAATCAATTCATTGATTTTGAGGCAGTGACAACCAGATGATTTTGAAAAAATAAAAGTTACATGAAGAGTGTAATATAATTCCAATTACAGTGTATATTTAAATAATATAATTTGCGATTGTATATTCTCGTCTCTTTAAATGACTTTCTTCTATATAAAAATTCAACGCATGATTAGCATTTAAGTGTATAGTATATGCTCCAAATGGGGTCACTTAATATTTTGCAGGAAATAATATGACTTACCACAATGAGTCGGAAGTAATATTAAGTACACATAGCAATTACGCAACAATTAAAGGCGAACGAATAGTATCTGTAAATAAAAATTTGAAAGCTTGAAGATAGTCATTGCATTGAATAATCACGAGGAAAACGTGTTTTATAAACGACTGTTATCAATCGCCTGAATGAAACTGGAAACAGATAAACGAGGTTGTTCACAAAATTACCGACACGTGTTTCCTCTGCCGAGTTTGAAGAATATGATAATACATGTTCTTTTACCATTCGGTTGATTTCCAAGGATAGCAAAATTATTCACAACTGTTAGATGAAGGCTAACAAATTGTAGAGAAACGCAGAGATAGTACAGTACGAAAAGAGTATCGTTTCTACGTTTCATCCACGTGACTTTAACTCTCGCTCTCGTCGAGAGAGACGACGGCGTAGGAGACGAGGGTCCCACAACGAGTATAATTATTAGTCACGCTGTGGTCAGAGAATATATACCTGGCCACAGCCTGACCGAGACCAGCGTAGATTCCATGTTATTTCCGTTGATTACATTCATTATCGGATTTAAAGTTAGTCGACCCTTAGTTAGGCGCACTCCGAACCGTCTCGTTGCTACGAACCCGCTAGTCGTACCTAGTCGATGCCTCGTCGAAAACCTTACATTAATTTTATTGAACTGCCGCGATTATCCCCACCTCATTTCCATTCTAAATGTCTGTCCCTCGTTGAATCTCAGAAATTTAGAAATTTTGATTGATCAAAACCTGAAAACTCTATGCACGCTTAGGCCACGGATCTTTATGCAAATTCTCATTTTTGTGAACTAGTTTCCGAAGATTGGAGCAGAACAAAACTGATATCGAAAAGGGTATTCTTAAACTGTGTCAAAATTTAACTTATTTATGCTGAAGCAATCAATTGTGTTTTATATATTTGCATAAAATTGCATCGTTCAATTGTGCTGTTCAATTGTTTATTATTGTCATGATTGCAGTTTACCCTGCGAGAACTTCTAAAATGTTCAAGTAACTAACAATGAGACATATTTATATCGTTTAAGATACCATATTCAATTAAACGTATAAACGCAATTTTTAATGTAAAATCTGGAAAATCCCCTGCTTAGTAATGCAGATATTCTTAGTTTAAAAACGCTTACTAATTCTCTTTTCAATATGAAATGAGCTTC
Organism: Sphecodes monilicornis; assembly: GCA_913789915.3. Lineage (NCBI taxonomy): Eukaryota > Metazoa > Arthropoda > Insecta > Hymenoptera > Halictidae > Sphecodes > Sphecodes monilicornis. The sequence continues at coordinate 20,100,045 of OU565285.1, forward strand.
TTGACCTCAGTTTTAGAAGTGCTTTAAAATACTTGTTATTAACACACAAAAAGCATAGACGCATATACTCCTCAAAAGATCAGATTTTTCATTACACATTTAATACCATCATTAGTGCTACCACACACGTTGCATCAATTACTTCAGCACTGTTGGACAGTGCTAAATCACTGTTTCAATTTGCACTTTAGCTCACAATATCCCTGTCTGATCCTCACGCTTTAATTGAGAATAATTAAATTGCACTTACTCACTTTCGTTATAAATGCATACAATCCGTAGATTTATTGCAAGAAATAGGAGTCAGTAGATATTTCTTTTTTTCTTGTACGTGGAAGTCCAGAAGAAAAAGATAAGGAATTTTATTAATCGTTCAACAAATTTTTGAGATTTGTATAGTGTAACAATTTTTTCTAAAATTATTATTAATAAGGAAGTTATGGAACAGCTCTTGCATTCAGCTGAGTCATTAAAAATCCGATTAATAGGCTTCTGGTAGATAAAGCATTAAACTTCATCGACTGAATTTTGTCATAAATACACAAAATCTGTAGTCTACTGACAAGTGTTTCGCATAAACAACGATCAACAACAAAAACGGGCGCTCGAATTCAGAAACAAAAAAATTGCAAAATCAATTCCCAATAACAGGGAAAGTATACGCTATGGAAAAATCGAATAAGTGACCCAAGATGATCGGTCACAGTGACTCACCCTGCAACGGACACTTGTCTCTGCCGGAGCATCCCGCTCGTATTTGCGAGGTTCGCTCGTACTTATCACGGGCGGGCGTTACGCCCACGCACGATAATGCAAGTGTCGGTGGTATCGCGGAACAGAAATATTCCGCTCGCCGAAAATCGGAGCCTTTGTTGTCCGGGACCTGATAGACGAAGAGATCGTTCTCGAGTCTCACGCTCAGGTCACCGCGGGTCATCGTGCGGATGCAAAATATTTGCTAAAGCGGTTTCGCGTTCAGCGTGTTTACCCTGACTCGCGTTGTCCGCGCTTCTCTTTCTCAATGAATTTTCCTCGAAAAGAATTGCCAGGGTCGAGAAAAATCCGCGATGCATCGGAACGCATGAGCAAGCACCAGCTATACAAACTAGAACGCTGATAACCGAGACGATGAAGGGGGTACGTGGTTTGCGTGGCGCCCGTTGACGCGCTCCCGTGCCATGATCTTGATATTCGAAGAAACGATATAGCAAAACTTTCCACGTCGAGACGTAGGCGACATTGTCGTGACCCAACTAGAAGGAGTTTATGCACTTGGCGCACACGATTGTAAAAAAAATCAGGTAATTGCACAGACGAAACTACACCCTGTCAATTTTAGTGAAGATGCATATAAAGGTATTTTTAATGTAGTGTTGCATCATTTCAAGGTGGTTTGCAATCTGCATCTGTAATATTGCATTCGCGAATCACATGCTGTGAAAATTATGATTATTAAACTGTGGATCTTCATGCAAAGTAAACAGTTTTATAGCTATTCCACCCAACAGGAGCCACTTAAGAATTTTCCTCTGCCTTCAAAAACCAACATATGGCATAGAGAGTTTCAAATTGCAGAAGTATTGCGATAAAAATCACACAAAATCTAAGTAAATTTAATTTTGTTAAGTTTAGTGGTAAATAATATCGATAAAATATTAAATCCAAAAGGTCGACATTTTCTTAAAGCAATGAAATTAGACAAATTACAAAAGATAGCTATTTTATAAAAATTGTACAATCTTCTTTTAATGTATTTAATGCATTTAATGTTACAGACAAAATAACTTTTATTTCGATATTTTTATGGTTCAAGACCGCAAAAATGTCGCAAAATTCTCCGACTCAGCCAACTGTGCTCGAAATAAATTTACGCCTCGAAATGAACCAACAGGAACCTATAGAAGTCCAATGTCGTCCGTTTCCGCACAAAGAAGCAGATCTCCTTTGTCCGACGTGGAAACCGGTGCGAGTCGATCATAGACAAGGTTTAAACCAGCCGTCTGACCGATTTATAAATACATGCCGATAAGGATGGATTATCGTTGTTTGCGTAACATTCAGCGTGGGCGTCTCAGACGTTGTTCATTGATTGCGTTACATTAGCGGGGCTCGATATCAGGACAGGGAAACAATTCTTTTCGCGCTGCACTGTGGGAACATTCCTTCTCAATTATCCCAGACCAGTCTAATTTACATGTTAGGTTCAAACGTTACAAAACATTGAACTTCATTGTACGGTAAATCCTATCGCGATAAACTAGGCACAAACATTCTCTTATTTACGACGATAACACGTTAGATCAGCGTGTCGTCATGATGTTTTCCTGCTTCAGCCACCCACTGCGAAAACAATTTTCTCCGATCATCGAGTTTGATCGTTATCGTTACGCTGCGGATCTTTGAGCAAACATAAAGTTGTGTGTTCCTTATTCAGCTAACAGTGAATCAATGAAAAAAATTGTGTAGCCTGTTAAAGAGTTGCTTAAACTTTAGACACAAAGGAAAGTTGGTTAACCGTTCTGAAACACTGATGTACACAGAATGTTGATAATTTTACAGTTTAATGTTCACCTTAAAGAATGTCTTATCGATCGAGGTCTTTTTATAATATACAGCTGCAATGTCTTTTTCAACTATAATCAACATACTATAAGTTACACAAATTTCATCCTTTTAAAGCCTTCGTATCTCCATAATTTCATTATCAGGTTCGAGAAGAACAAAATTTGTCTCCAACCACGAAATTAAGTCTGGACCTTTGCATTTACGACAGAAACGATTAACTGAAATTTGCAACAGTCGGAAAAGTAAAAGAATTTAAGAAGCCTGATAAATGATTGTCAACGTACTAAAATCATGAAAGGAAGAACGAAATTTCGAAGTGACTCCTGTTTCTTGCAACAGATGCAGAGCATGTTTACTTTGCATAAATATCCGCAGCATAATGATCAGTTTACTGACCATTCTGGAAGCAATAAAAATTCATTTACACATTTAAACGCAAGGGTTGATTTCTGACTGTAATTGAATGTCGCGAAGATGGAGGGGGAAGCTCGTCGAGCGAAAATCATGCATGCCATCGGGGAGTCAAGGGTCTGCGCGACCCTAACACGAAATTCGACAACTCGTCGAGTGATCATCGCGTGCCGATCGCGTGCTACGCCGATCGTTTCGCGAATCGCCTTCTGCTATCGAGCAGTCAATTACCACCTGCAATATACACTCGATTAACATATTATATTTACTTCGGGTGTAATTAATCGGTCGCCGTAGCGGGCAGCGGTCGCGCGTTGGGCCCGTGGGCCCCGAAAACCAGCAAGGGCAAAACATCAGCGAAACCTGCGCCGGCCAGGTTCTCGTCCAAGGAAATCATGCGAGGCTACGTGATTCCTAATTATTATCGGAGGACCGTTGCGTGGGCATCGTGGCTGCTTACATCGTGGCGGGAGAAGACCGATATATCCGCGCCGGCCGCTATCAATACATTAATTAAAACATCGTTGCACGGACGTGGCTGACAGCGCGCTCACGCCCAGCCACGATCGGCCGAATATAACTTTTATTTTTCAATCCTCCACCCTTCCAACCGGGGCCTTTTTTTCTGCTCAGCGTCAATTTTTGTTTCTCCGAGAGCCGACTTCACCGCGTCTCCCCTCTCGCATTCCTCGAGGAGCTTGTGCACGGTAATCGCGCGCGTCTTCCGCGTAAATTAATCACACGGCCCCGCGATGCTGCGGTCCTTCATCCCTGGTTGGATTCTGCGTAGCCGAATCATCGAATCATCTCCAAGTTATAGGCAGCTGGGTCTATTAACCTATTAATCCTTTGCGGTCCAAAGCGTTTGCACTCTTCCATTTCAGAATTTCGTACAATATTGTGAAATTCAATATTATTCCCATACGTAAATTTACTAACTTATTTAAAATAGTTAAAAAATACTACTTACTGGGTTGTTCGAAAAGTAATTTCGTTTTTCGTGTATAGACGGCATTGCACCATTTATTATTACTTAATCTTATTCAAAGTCACAAAATCATTGTACATCTTGATAGCTGACATTCTGGACGTCGTTTCGTATCTTATAGTGCTTCATAAACTTTCAAGCATTTTTTTTGTTATCGCATCGAATATGGAAAATTAAAGTGAGCATTTCCGTCACATTTTGCTTTTGTTATTACTGCAAGGGTAAAATTACAATGCAAGTAAGGAAATAGTTGTGTACTGTTAACCGGGAGGATGTAACATCGAATCACAATTTATTTTGTTCTCAACACTTTTTAAACAATTTTTTGTTAAAACAGTAACTACATCACCGAATAAACAAATAACTAATGAAAAGTCGTGCATGCAATATTCAAGAAATGAATACTTTAACATCATTCGTACAGTCTGCCCTACAAGAGTGTGACGGTGATATTTCTATAAATATTTGTATATTTGTAAAAAACTTTATACGGGTCGAATCTACATTTGAAACTTGAAACACTAATACGCTTTTACTTAATAATGAACCCAATTTCTTCCATTACCAATTATATTTAGTTTAGCTACGTTTTGGTGTCCTTTCTACTAATTTTTTCGCGCGAAACAAGTAGTGGCCTCTATATTTTTCGAATACGGTAAATTAAAATTCTGAAGTTTAACATACATTTTTCTTCATGCTTCTACTTCGTAATAAACTAAAAATTAGTTATGGAATTTGTGCCTGGTGATCGGGATAGCCAGTCACTCACATTGGTACATTCTTTACCGTGCAATTTGGGCAGTCATTATTTGAATATACACAACTCATTATTTTTTTACAATATCCATTTGCTTCCGATCTTATTAATCCAGTGTCAAAGCGTACTGGTATTTGAAACGTACATTCGACTCATATTATATTTATTTCAAATACATTAATTTTGTGCAGAGATATCGTCAACACGTTCTTGTGGGGCAGACTGCACTGTACATGTACCAAACTGTATCAAATTACGAATTTTTATTTCCTCGATGCAAGTGAATGTTTAGGACATTTTCGAAGGTGTTTGTATCAATTTAACGACAACATTTGATCGACATTGATTTCGCCGACAATATTAATTAATTCACCGACATTGAGATTCTGCTTACTTACGTAACTTGTATAACTTATGTAAGTAAACACAATGTCAATGTCGGTGATATCACCATGTGGGTGAATTAATATTGGTGGCAAAACCAATATCGATGGAACGATTCTCGATGTAAATATTGTCGATGAATTAACCCTTCATACTCGTATGGTGACATCCAGTAAAAGTTGTCATACCATTATTCAAAACAGTTTTCATATTATTAACTCTTTGCGGACGAGCATTGGCAAATAGTCGTCCAAGCAAAATTCCTAATCCGTGATAGCAAATCAGCTTTTAAAAAAGTATTACTTACACAAAACATGAAACCAATTTTTACGAAACACAACACTTGTTTCTTCATTTAATTATTATAATTAGCTGTCGGTATACAAGGAAAATTGTGCATTCGATCCGTCGATAAGTAAGCTAACAACAGTTTCCGTTCGCAAAGGGTTAAATTTGTCTCTATTCTATAAATTGTTAAAAATTCAACTGGTGTATGAGAAAGCAGGTTTAATTTCAGGTTCACAATGTAAAAAAGATACATAGAATAAAAATGTCCTAGGTTGAAAGAAATATCTTGATTTTAAAATTAAAATTGCTTCGAGTGCAAAGGGTTAATACTGTCGGCAACATCAATGTCGGTCAAATGTGGCCGATTCAACCATTGTTAGTAAAATGTTCATCGGCAATTTGAAAAGAACTCTTTTCGAAGCCGTGATGTGCACTCGAGGTAAACGCAAAAGGCATCGAAATTAAGACGTCTCGTAAATTGGTCGGCTCGGAATGAAACCGATTTGCAAGTTCCCTCGGGTACGATCAAAAGTGAGTTAGAGATTACGCGAGATTAGCGGCGAGCGTGTGCCGGCGCGACGCATCGGTGCAGACCGTTGGCCGTCCCGCGAGTCGACGATGCAACCAGTTGCATATCCAGCTAGTATCGAGCTCGGGTGCAGCAATGCCTCAGCGTGGAATAATACGTTTCGAATAGCCGTCGTTTTGAACAGGGGTGGTGCGGAACTCTGTCGTTCCCCGCACCTCGAAACAGAAATATACAGGGGGAGGGAGAGGGTGAAATGAAACAAGGCGGTCGTCCTTGCTCCTCCGCTGGAGTACCTTTTGCAAGGGAGGAGTCCGCATTGGTGACGTCGATGAGGAGGAAGTGGAGGAGGAGGAGAGGCAAAGGGGAGGAGAGGAATCACAACGTGGCGTGGGAATCAGAAGGGAGAGACCGCCTCGCCACCCCTCTTTCACCGAGACCCTTCAGGGGGCGAGATTTTCCAACCTGGAGACGCAGTTGCCAGTAACGATAATCACTGTTGCTGCGTAGTCGATCGTCGTGTTAGTTACCGGTGATTTACGCAACTTTGTTTGTCAGTCCACTGACTGGATAATCGAACCGTCGAGGTTTATGTTTCTTAATCACAGCAAGGTTGCTTCGAAGACACTCGGTGCGTCATCGTGCAAAGAGATTAAACGAGGTGAAATTTGGAGCGATCGAGTTTCACCGTGTTTAGAAGAGTGTGTTTGCAAGGATTGAGGAGCTTGTTTGTTGAATTGACAGTGAAGTTAGTGAACAATCATTGAATCGACGCTTTTTGGTCAACTGACATCGACATGGTTTTAGAATGGTCGAATTGACGTACCCTGTGGACAATCAAGACAGCAGTATCAAGGTGGTACGTAAATTTCATGCTATTTAGAACAATTTTCTGTAAACAAGGATATTTTCATGAGTAATTGAAACGTGTATTGAAGATTTAGTACTCGTAAAAACATTAAAAATCGAATGGTTGTAAACGGAATCGCTGTATCCAAAGGAATGTTTTAATCAATTTTTTCGACAAAACTGAAGGTTCAGTATTATGCAATTAAGAGGTCTACATGTTAAGTAATACATGGTTCACCGATAAATGAAGATGAATTATCCGCTTATACCAATTTTAAGTAAATTTCGTCAAGTCATTTGCTGTAAAAAGGACGCCATACGTCTCTTGAATTATTTATATATTCTACGATATATTATTAAAGAGAGACCATAAACTAAATTATGTCTTCTTTGCCAATACTTGAAGAGGCTAACATATTTCATCATGAAAAGCAGTTGCATCTGCGTAACCAAATAACGTAAAATTTCAACGTTTACATTAAAATTAAGAAAAATGTGCGACTGAAAAATATTAAAACAAATGGTAACAGAGATAAACAGAAGATGTTGCACAACAATTTCTATACTTATGTGTTGCCTTGAAAATACGTGATCAAGAGCTTCTGTATTTTTTAGCCTTCTAATGTTATAAAATATTATAGAAACATCCATAATAAAGGCAGTAGCATGAACCATCGTAAATCAAGAAGCACAAGAATTTGTCCGAGTGCTTAACACTAAACGTATCAAGCATTTAAAGTGACATGATAATTTCGAGTCTTATAAACATCGTGCACATGTGCAAAGATTGAATTTATTTAGATTCTGTATAATTTGTATTATGATCTGTGCTTGAATAATAAAAATTGTTTCTTATAGAAATGTCTTAACAATTCCAATAATTGCAAAATAAGAAACTGATTATTTGACTGTTAGGAGAAAAGAATTAATATAAGAACTTTTGCAAGTCGTTTGCTCGGTGCAAAGTGGTATTGTTTATTTTACCGTTCCACAGGATCTTTAATTGTATAATGTACTGTAATGTAACGATCTTCGTGTTAATACTCAATTAGATTATGAATAAAATGTTAAATATCTATGACGGAATGTGGGTCCATCTTGACCCAGAGTTGCAAACGGTCCATCGAAATTCTAATTATCTTGTATCCAATCCGTATCATTATCTACTTTGATTATATACAATAAGAATATTAACGTTGATATCAAATAAATAGTTTAGAAAAAAGTACAATAAAATTGATGAATAAAGATCCGATTATAAAACCGTCGAAAGCCTTCGCCTTGAAAGGATTAACCCTTCAGGACGACATGCGATTACCAGTTTCTTTATATGATGTCACAAAACGTTACCATAATTTGCTGTAGATTTCAATTTTTTGATATTTTCCATAGCTATTCTCAAATTCTGGAAAGTGACAGCAATGCTTAAAAATGTGTCGCACCCTAACACTCTAATCTTAATAAATTTGAAAATACTCTTTAGAGTCACTGCGATGCACATTCGGCTCTTATCCAGTACTCAACCTTTCCGAAACTAAATTGCTTAAAAATAAGAAATATCTACTAACAAACTTCTATAGATTTGAATGAGAACAATAATCAGCCTATTCCTCACTTCCAATGTATAGCTTCGTGTGCTCATATCAGAAATTTAGAAAATATATTAATAATAAGAAGGCTTAAGATGGCTGACTACTAGCTTTAAATGGTTGACTACTGAAACAATTACTCTAGTAGTTAGCTTCGTCGTCTATGTTTAATAGTTCAAGGCTAATCAAAAAATAACATCACCCATATTGGACCGACGCACACTGGGCCAGAATCACAAAAATCTGGGAGAAACTTATATGACTGTTAATTATACATTACTAATTACAAATAGAATGGTTTTAGAGGTTTTCGGGGTCGCAGAATCATAATTCTGGTATTACTTGATTGCTAGAATAAAACTATCTATATACGGGATGTTTCAATTTACGAAATTGAAACTTTGTTAGTTAATTTCAAAAGTGATTTTAAGCAATTTATGTCTTATGGACATACCGGAAGTAAATAGTTAAAGATTTAATGGTAATGCAAGTTACGATTTTCATAGATTGTGAGTTTGATGGGCCTAAACAAATTTTAAATAAATAAAGGCTTAAAATTACAAAAAAATGTAATTTGAACAAAAGTTAGCATTGAAATTGTTATTAAATTAATATTAGTTTCATCACACTGTCTTCTCTCAACTCGTTAAACCTCGTCCTTCTACTTATAACGAAATTACTTCCTAAAATAAAATCTCAACAATAGTGTTTCCTAAACGTAATTATTTTTATGTACCAAACCATACGAAAAAGGTTACAACATTCACATCCTAGTCCAATATAGAGAATATCGAATATAATTTTATGTGATCGCGTAATATTGAATTACGATTTCAGTGGGAGGTGAAAATATAAAAGTTTTTTTACTATAAACAAATAAATGCCTCTACTATGAAAATCCATTCCTTATTGGCAAGAAAATATTCGCTTAGAAACAAAATGTGGCATTAATACTAATACATTATTTCAAGAGACTCGAACTTGACTATTATTTATTTAACAATAAGATCACTTATAAGTCTGTCTCTTTTTCAGTCTATCTCAATCAAGTATTAGCTTACGAAAAAGCCTAGTTTTAACCTACTTTTAACCTACTTCATGATATGACACTTTTTTATTTAATTCCACCGATTTTACACAAACGGCCCACTGTGCGACGTGGCAGTGAACATGTTAGACAATGTAGAAACGAAAATCCGCGGATCTGAATGATCGGCAGAGTATTGTGAAGAGATAGAGAGAGGGAGAGAGAGAGAGAGAGAGAGAGAGAGAGAGAAAGAGAGGGTATAAGAAAAAAAGCGAGAGAGACAGAGAGAGGGAGCAAGAGAGAACGGCCAAGCAGGAAAGCGACCGCGGGGAAGAGTTGCCCCGCGTGAACCGCTTGAGGAGTAGGAGAAAGAGGAATGAGGGGAGGTCATCCCCTCTTTCGATGACCCTCTCTCTCCCCCACCAGGGCTCGTGTCGCGTGTCCTACCTCCCACTCCTCCTACCGCACGTACCGTACACCGATGAGAATCGGCGAAACGCGCACACGGAGACACGAAGTGAGAGAGAAAGAGAGAGACAGAGAGAAACGACGAGTGTGACGAAGAGAGACACGAACACACGTGCACACGGGTAGAGCCGTAGGAGCGAGTCGATGTGCATCTGCAAACGGTTGCAGTTGGTGCGTGGTGTTCCACGGCCGGGTGGGACAAGGACGCTGGTGATGAGAGAGAAAGAAAAAAAGGGGAGGGTACTGTAGGTGGGTTAAGGGTGGAGGGGTGAAGAAAGAGGCGAAGAGTGGAGAGCAGAGCAGCAGAGGGTAACCAGGACAGGGGAGGGGGAGAAGGAACATCGTACGTGTTTCGAGGTGCAGGCACGCACTCGTGTGTTGGCGGCCACACGTGTGGTGGAGAGAGAGGCACACAGAGACCAGAAGAGAGGACGAGAGAAGAGACGAAGGAGAGAGAGGTGACTCTCCTCGGGGCTTTAGTTGCCGACTGTCCGCTACTACGCGCGGTGTTACGCCATCGTCATCGTTGTCCGTCTTTCTCTATCCTCTGCGGTCGGCTGTCGTCCTCTTCTATTCTCTCGTCCGCGTGTCTCTCTCACCTGTTGCGGCGCGTTTCTTTAATCCGCGATTTTCGGTGTGCTGCGCCGGTCAGCCACGCGACGTCTCGCCAGGCCTTCGAAACTCCCGCAAAAAATTGGATACCCCCGTGGGGATCGATCGATCCTCGAACGAAGGAACGATCCTGGAGATTCTGAAGACAGAACGCGTCGCAGACCAATGATACGGTGAACGATTTCGCTCCCAAACTACAGAGGATGTCTATAGCAGGAGACTGAAATAGAGTGATCGATGAGATTGAAGCGGAGAAGGTCACGAGGATATTGACAACAGACGAGCCTAGCACGGTCAAATCTTCGCCGGGAAGCGTCGGTGTTATGTCGCCAGTCAATAGAGTTCCGCGGAATTTGGTAAGTCGCCCGCCTAAACCTACTGTGACACAGTGACCGACAATATTATGAGAACTGTGAAAGGGATAAGGAAACACCATGGTATCCCGTCTTAATTAGAAATCGACGGTAACAGCGTTCGAATCATGAAGATCGATCGAGTGTAGGGAGCGAGCCGTTTCGTCAAACATCGGCCATCTTCGAAGCTACCCTTAACGCGTGTGTCGGCACAGGCCAGCCGAATCATCAAGTCACGCGACTCGACGACGACGAAATTTCTGAATAGTGCTTGCGGGAACAAAAGACGCAAGCAAGTTTCATGAAACGAGTGAAGTGGAGTGCTAGAAGTGACGTGTGCCTGGTCGAGCGCGTCCCTCGTCGTCACGATTGAACGACCGTCGACAAGCAGATCCACGCTGCCGTCTGCACGAGAGGTGAGAACCGATCATTTTACTCGCGGACTCGAACCCACCCCTGGGACCACGATTTCTTCGAAATGGTCCTTTAGATTCGGAGCAACGCGTTAAGTTCGCGTGACTTTATATTTGCTGCGCTTCAGCCACCGGTGGTTCACGTTAGTCGAATTATTTCACACGTTAGTAGAACTTTTTACAATAATACTATAAAATAATTATCGCCGATAATAGAGGAAGGGGGGATGTGTAATGAATTGACGAATATTTTCTAATACCATGTACGAGGTTATGAATTGGGAAAACTGTTCTATAAAATGAGGCATAGGGTTTATTTTCTAGAAAATATGTATAATTAAAGGAGACGACTAGCTTATTCGCATAGTAAATTATCGAAATGGCACACGCGGCACTCTCCGCGTTAATCAATCACTCCCCATTAATTAACTCGTTATAAAATAATCGTAAAGAAACCGGTGCTCGTCTGGAGACGTCGTTTCAGAGTCCGGCAGGACATCGTCGTAAATCCACGGTAACCAATGTCGTTGACGTGGTAAGCACTGTTGAATGCGTCAGTCGCTTATCTAGGCCGAGTATCAGAAGATGTGGCGTACTAATTGCTCCGAGACGGGGGTGGATCGCCGTGACTTTAACGAGTAAAGTCGTCATTAAGACAAACGATTGTTTTGCTTATCGGGGATCGCTAATTACCGGCGCGGTCATCGGTGATATCTCGCTTTCGATCGTGGATAGGTATTTACGTGCACGCACCTCTGCATCCTCCTCTCTCCTACCTTCCCTTCTGGGTAATTAAATCACTCTTTGTTCTATTACATTCCGCGCAACCCCCCGCACGGTAGGACGGTGGCGCAACGTAAAACTGTCAGCGAGATAAGAGCGTTAACTTTACGACACCTTTCCGCAAAACGCATTCGGTTCAGCGGGAAAAGAGAGGACAGGTTAGAGGGGTGGGTATGAAGGGGCGGGAAAGACGGGAGGAAGAAATAGAGACAGAGAATGCCTTTCGGGTGATATCATTCGCGGAGAAATGTTCTACGGACAGTTTAACGAGGAGCAATGAAAATATCTAATAAGCTACTGAGAAAATAATTAATACACACGATGGTATTAATCGTGGCGATCGGGCCGGCAATTATATTTAAAGTATTACCGTTAAGTATTATCGTAAAACCGTAATCTACGGCCGATTCCCGGCTTTTCATTACCGTGGGTACAACGCGGAACTTTCCAAGGGGAGTGGTGCTCACCGAACGAGTAAATCCATGAAGAACGACAAAAATGTATTCGCAAGACACTTCATTAAACAGTCGCTTGCAAACGAACGATCGCACTCGCCCTCGAAGAAATGTGAAAAGAGAGTAAAAGGTGAGGGACGGTCGCTCCACAATGCAGACGTGCGTGCCAGAAGCCACGCGAAATTATCTTACTTTCGTAATTCACGTGTACAAACGCGATTCAGCCGATTTTGCAACCCAGGCACTGCAAATATTCGCGGAACGACGCGCGAACGAAACTAGTCAACGCGCCTCGAGATTCGACGATTTTCTTTTATAAACCACGATTACCTGTGTGCGCACAACACAACAACAACACGCGTATATGACCGCGAACAAGCTGAAACGAGGAAAGCATTCCCTCTGTTCGCTCCGATACAAATACTTCGCGGTTTCTTCAGGATTACGCCGGCCACGTGCTTTTATTTTCCTCCAAAATATAATTAGTACTTACCATTGGCGATTTTATATTATTATCTTGCCATTAATAAGTCCGATTAATTGGCCTATGAGGGTAATATGCGCGCGATAATGAGCAGTTTCGTGAGCACGAGTGGAAGAATGCACGGTAAACGAGTTAACCCTCACACGACGGTGGCTGGGTCGTTGGCAACCCTATCAATAACGTAGACGAAGGACTCTGTGTCTAATATGGGTCACGAATGACTGAGGTAAATTTGGAATCCTACTTTGATTAACATTACAATTCAATTCATTCAAACGCGTGTCGTTTAACCCTTTGCACTCGAATGGCGACTCTGAGGCACCAGTAAAAATTGCCAGACCATTATTCAAAATATTTGTTGTATTATTAAATTCGTCTGTATTCTATAAATTGTTAAACGTTCAAGTATTGTATGAGAAAACAAGTTCAATTTCATGTGCATAATATAAAAAAGATTACGACACAGAATAAAAATGTTCTAGGTTGAAAGAAATGTCTTGACTTTGAGAATTCAAATTACTTCGAGTGCAAAGGGTTAATTGTTTAACAGAAGCTTTGCTGATTTAAGTCATGTACAATTATTAGACTGTGGATCTTACGAGTAGGTGCATTTTAAGACAGTAGAGAGATTAAAGTGAGTTAAGAACACTAATGTATTATTTTCAACTTGTTAAAATTATTATCAATGCAAGTAGAAAATATATCTATTTGGCTCCTGCCTCTTGTGATAGAAGCAGACAAATTTTTATTTTGTATAAAAATCCCCAGTCAAACGATTGTACCATCTTTTCGTATCGCAAAATAGACGGCCAACTAACATCGTCGAAATATGGATGGACATCGGTTCATCACCCGAATTTTGAAGATATTTGTAATATTTGGCACGGCGACAGTGTGAGTCATCCCAAAGGTTCGGAAACTGAAATGTCATTAGCTTGGTTAGTTATTTCTCCGCTTTGCCAAAAACTTTAAGTGGTGATAAATTTATGGTAACGCATAATGTTACCTATCAGAAGGGTTTTCCAATCGACTTTCAATTGGGAAAGTTCTATTAACAAAGTGGATAGACATTCGAAGATATTTTCGAAATTTATTGCGATTCTCTTTGACCTTATTTCTTAAGTTTCATTATCACGATGAAGACCCAATTTACTATTGTGAACAAATTATTTTTGTAAGAAGACCATGGCACACAAATAGGCTGTTAAAGTAAGAGTTCCTTATTTTGGACCCTTAATCAGTAGTCAGCTTTCCCAAAAATAAATTGCTTAAAATGAGAAATATCTACTAAAAAACTCTTATACATTTGAATAAGTACTATTTATAGCTTCATGCCCTCGTATAGGAAATTTAGAAAATAGCTTATTAATAATGACAACGCTTAAGATGGCCGATTACTGGAACAATTACTCTAACGAGTAGAATAGTAGTATGAAGTCTATTTTTACCGCACAATGATTAAATAAATACAATTGTTAATAGGTTTGAGAGATGTCTGTAGTATTGAAGTATTTTTTGGTAACTTGAGTTGTCACGGCAGACATCCTTGCAGACATCCTTGCAGGCATTTGTAACGGAATGAAAATAAATCAAGGAACGGTCAGCGACATTTTACGTACCGTCGCAAAGAAATTCCAGGTCCTGACACAGCTTGGTAGCATTGTAACCCCGGTTGGTATTCCAGTAGCATAGCAACTACTAGCGAACGGCGTGCCGGCAGCATTTATTACGATCTCGGTATATGTAACGCATAGAATCGTCTCGCGTGCCCAAAGTCGTTCGCCGGGTTACGCACGCGCGTCTATGGTTTTACATGCAAACTGGCGAAATTACGCAGACCGACCGGCATCTAAAGCGAATATTACCTCGAGAATGTGCCACTTTCAGGAAAAATTGGCTAATAACAGTCGTATTGCCCCGGAACGCCGTTCCTCCGAGCACTTCCTGTTCCGATCGAAACAAATAATTTTCGCTCGGCTCAAAGGGAACCAACGTTAGAAGGATGATCATTTCTTTTTCCACGGTTTGATGAAAAAAGCTGTCGGATGGTATACGTATCGGCGACTTCCTGAAAATCTCGTGTTCTTGCGGCTTTCGAGTCGCAACCACTGTAATTACGTGCCGCCGCTCAACAAATTTCCATTGGTCGCGTGCACGCGGTTTAAAAAAAAAAAATGCGTGTTCTACCCTGAACGAAACCGTAAACACGGTGCCGCGCGATTAGACCGCGACCAACGGCACGGTCGTTCCTTCTCGCCGCGACCATTAAGCGTTCTTGAAATATTGACATTCGGTGACGAAGCGTAAACGCGCGGCCGGAATTTCGCCGGCAGCGTGTCATAAAGAAATTCCTCCTTGCTCGACGTAACCCCGGCGATGCTTCCTCTACCGGTAGTTTGATGTGGCTTGCTGAACGTGTCCGATCTTATACAGGGTGTTCGGTGATCAGTGACATCAGTCTAAGCATCATCATGCCAGAATTTATTCGATAAATCGAGCCAAAGCACGTACAGTCTGTCCTACATGCGCGTGTCGGCGATATTTCTGTAAATATTTATATATTTGTAAAAAATACTTTATATGGATCGAATCTACAGTTAAAACACTAATACGCTTTTACTTAACAGTGGACCAAATTTCCTCCATTATCAATTATAGTTTGGCAACATTTTGGTGCGCTATCTAATAATTTTTTCGCATGACACAAGTAGTGACCTTTATATTTTTCGTATATACAAAATATTTCAAATATCATTCTGAATTATAACATACATTTTTTTACACTTCTACTGTATAATAGACTAAAATTTTGTTATGGAATTTGTACCTGGTGACCGGAATAGCCAGTCGATCACAATGATACGTACGTTCTCTATCGTGCAATTTGAACATACTGCGGCTTCGATGTTTCAAGTACATTATTTTTTTACAAAATCCATTTGCTTCCAGTCTTGTTTACAGTACTTTCGATTCATATTACATTTTTTGCAAATACATTATTTTTTGCAGAGATATCGCCAACACGTTCTTGTGGGACAGAGTGTAATACGGTAACTATCGAAACAGAAGTCTCTGGGTATCCGAAGCACTGTGTATGACAGAAGTTTGAAGGTTTATGAAAATGTTGAGATCTATGGAAACGAAGCTAGTAAAAGATTGTATAAAAATTTGGGAGGAACACAAAATACGAATCTTATAACGCGTATAAAACGATATGCGTATAACACGGTTCCGACATGGTATGTTTTAATAAACTGGAACAACCCTCGTACAACCCTCGGCATTTCATTAATTTGTATTACTTCCGAGTGTATTTCGTAATTGTCAAATTTAAGCGGTTGTTGTTCAAGTTCGCATTGAAGCATGCAGGGCTTGAAATACATTAAAATATTTTACATAAATCTGCCCGGCGTTTTTTGTCTCATTTTTCTGTTCTTTTTTAGATTGTTTAGTAAATCATGATTTCATTTTTGTTAATGTCCGTGGATTATTTTAATTAATTTAGGTTGAAAGAAAGTATATAGAGGTATTTATTTACTACAAGACCCAAACGACTGAGGAATATTACGTCGCCGTTAACTTTTTGGAAGTATGGAGAGCTCATAAAGCTTAATGGAACGATATTTAAGTTAATGAAAATTCAAATTAATGAAGATTCGGTTAATGAAATTTAAATTAATGACTGTTCATGCAATTGGTTCTTTTCTACCAGTGCAACCTGGTCCTTTCTGAACGATCTCAATTAAACGGTCACTGTATAACGATCGTTACGTGTATTCATTTACAACAACTGACTGGATTTGTCGAATATACAACAAATTAAATATCTAAATTAAGAAACGAAGCTTTCTCCACCATCTAACGCATTCATAGGAAAGATAGAGAACAGAAACAGTTAAGTGCAACTTGTTTTCCCCGGATAGTGTTCACGATAATGTACAAAATCACCTAATACTAAGCAGGCGCCAGTGTAATTAAATTAAAGTCCTATTGGACACTTGAATCATGGAATACAGCTTGTAATTGATTATTCTCGAAACCGAAACAGTGTTCATAGAAATACAGTCAACCCTTCTGTAACACGATTAATTCGTTCCATGTTGTATCGAAACCGTCTTTTCCGAGACGTATAAATAATGCAAATAATGGGAATGTATTCCGTGTTATATCAAAACCGTATTTCTAGAGTATCGCGTTGTATCGAAATCGTGCAAACGAAGTCTACAAGTAATATGAATAAGGGAAATGTGTTCCATGTTATATGGAAACCGTATTCTCAGAATGCTTTCCTGTGATCATCCCCCATTGATATTTCTGGATTCTTAAATGAGAAACTGTGAAACAGTGTGATGTGAACATTCGCATTAAATCGTGCTATTTTGGAAACAGTGTTATGAACCTGTTAACTGCTTTGCTTCATTTGAAGAATGTGCACTTGTGTGTTTAATTATTTTTAAATTAGCATTATTTGTGTGCTTTTTTATTAAGTTTGATGCAATAGCAAATGTAATTTTTTTTCCTGCACGACGAGTATGCTCATCATTAGATAAAAAAATGCCATCTTTTTATGATGAGAATACTCGGCGTAAACAGTTAACAGATTAAAATATTGAATTTTCGCAACTGTCGCAATTTTTGCACCGTGTTTTCAGAATACGGTGTCATAGAAGGGTTCACCGTATCTCATTCGAACTCGTATATTCGATATAGAGCAACTACCTCTTGGACCGTGTCGCCGTTTATAGAACACCCTGTATATCCCTCGTACATCACTGTGCTCCTCTGTTGCGTGCGCGAACTTGTTGGTTGTTGTGCGAGTGCGTGAACACGAGCGCAGCCTGGCCGAGCCCGACCCGCGTACCGAGTTACGTACGCTTGTCCCGCGTGTAAATAGCGCGCGGGCTGCGACGCGTGTGCGTGTACACGCGTACCCCTAGAGGAGACAGATGCATAGCGCGCACGCATTTACATCTCGACACGCGAGACCCCTCGGCTCTCTTTTCTCGTCGACTCGCGTCTGGCTCGATTCTACAATCAGCCTGGCTCCATTGTTCCGTCCTCGAGGATCGTCTTGCGTGGGTCATCGAGGTTCCCGAGGCGACGAAACCTTTTTGCGCCATAGAACCGCCGTGGTTTCGATCGATCTCTGCAATCTTTGCTCCCCAGCTTATCAAAATGGGAATATTTTCTCGCCGGCTGAAGAGTACCACTTACTGTCAATAATCAAGTAGTCGGCGTATTAGCGCGAATACTCAACAACGAAACACGCGAATTACACTATACTGGCACCGATTGGTAGCTAGGAGGGCGTTTATAAAATATCGAAGACACCAGCGCGCTGCTCGAAACCGTGGAATGATAGTACACAGATTGTGTACATAGCCATGAAAGTTAATCGTCACGGTCAGCGGGTAATATAATAGCGCTGGACGGCCACTCCTGCGCTATCCCGCAGGATCTTCGGATAAAGGAGACGCTCGCGGCACGTGCGATAGGGCGGACTTGCAAATTCGATGATCCGGGAGCAGCTGCCCGCTCGAGAGCAGCCTCGACGAGAGAGTATCCTAGACATTTAAACCTAGATCCTCCTAGGGAGACGGAAGACGGCCGAGCAGGGGCAGACAGACAAACGGAAAGAGAGATTGACAGGCGGAAGATCCTGGTTGTCGAAAAGATTACGACGCCGGTAGCACGTGCCCCATTCAAGACACCGTGGAGGGGAACCACCCTCGTAACTTAACCTAACCTAATCCAACCTCCTTGCCGTGGCTATTCAGACCGTGACGAGGCAGGCTCCTCCTTTGTGACCCGGGGTTCAATCTGAGAGCGCGGCAATTCAGCCGTCTCTCCGTTTTCGTTTCTTTTCACCTTCCCCCAGCTTTCTCACTTTTTTATCGCGCCACGCATCAGGAAGTTATAACGTCTGCCCTTCAGGGTTCTGGCTTTTGATTCTCGAATTCAGATGGCCAATTAGATTGAAACGACGCGGCGAACGAGATGGAAGAACCGCAACACGGCTATTTTTAACTGATACATGAAATCTTCAGTTCGAATGATAGTATAAAGCAGAGGATATCAAAAAAGTCGATTATCCTCCTTTGAGGTTCATCAGCGCTCCTGAAATTATTTTGTGTTTACACTTAAGTCGTCGCACGTCGGAGGATGTTAAAATCACTAAGCAGCAGAAAAAATCGGCCACGTCCTCGGCACACGGTTCGCTAAACGGAACTCCCGAGGAAGTCCCCTCCATATTGGGTACCGCATACTAACCGGGCAATTTGTCAGTGGCGAACGGTTCCATGCTCCTTCGTGGACATAAATCACGGGAAGTTTCGGATAGTTAGGCCATTTACACGCCCTTCAGAGTCCACGGGACTCCATTTACGAGCGTCTTGCAAAGGAGTACGCCGCGGAACATTGGTTTTCGTAGTTCCTCTGACTTCTCCTTGGAAGGAAGCTGGCATAGAGGAAGCATTGTTGAAGGTCCTGCCACCCGCCGATGGTGTTTTCCCTATTTAAGACTGACACAATGCGAACACGCCTCGAAAATGTAACGAACACCGATGGCACTGGCCATTGTCCAGTCGTAGGAGGCGCACCCGAGTTTCTTCGGAAGCAAAAGCAAAAGGAGGAAGAAAGGGATCGAACAAGGTTGGGGTCATTCTGGCGACCGTTTTGCCCGGAGGCGTATGCTCAGAGGAATGACCATCTAATCTGTTACGAACCATCGTTTCTTACTCGCAGCAGGCCTGTAATTTCCGATACAATTTCGAGAGCTCCGAATGGAAAAGCCTGCGCAAAAACTCGCGCGTAATCACCAGCCGCGAATATCACAGCAATTATAAGGTAACTTCGTGTAAGACTTTCTAAGGAGGTTCCGTGATCAACCATAATTATTCAATCGCGCACTGAATCACGCAGAAAAATCGGTATAATATCAACGTGCGTAACGATAACGGTCTCTTGCTACACAGCGTGGTATTCATTTTATTTGTTGTCTTGGTTAATCGCGTAGGTCGAGTGCCATTCTAGTCCGTTCACGATGAACGGGCCGTGAACTTCCGCGTGTCTGTTCTAAACTGTGTAAGATGTTATACCACGTCTGTAGTGCGGTGCTCTGTCTATGGAAGCCACCGATAATAACATTTATTGGACGTTACCGCGCGTAATGCAACGGCAGAACAATTTACGTTCCCTTTTAATGCGTCGACTTCTTTTCAGGCTGTCTCGCATGGATCGCGAGACCTCTTTGAGAAGGGCGAGGAGAGCATTTTGTGCTGTCGCGCTGAAAGGGAAGCTCTCCGGTTGCGAAACCATCGAAACGATGCTGTGGGCGATCGTTAATAATAAGAGTGTATTATGAGCCGCGGAATGAGAGTGTAGCGTGCAATTACGTGTCAATTCCGTCAACGTATTTCGTCACGCTGCAGGATGCCATCGGTGACCAAAAAGGAACAGCCGTTCTTCTGTGTGTCTACCAAGAGCTGTATTTATTGCTTTCTTTCTGGCGTTAGTCCCTGCCGAGGGTTTTCCTAACTACTCCATTGGCGTGGAAGTCACTAATCGCCTCGCGTCAAAATAAAACCCGTCAAATCTTCTCATAGGAGGGAAATTTTGATAAATCGATATTTTACGAATACCGTTTTCAGATCGCAGTACACAAATGTCCACCGAAAGGATCGCTCGAAATCTCGGGCGCGGCATCGGTCAAAGGGCCCTGCGTCTCCGATGATGCCCGCGAAGAAGTAACTTAATATAGCTCCCGCTCCATTATTCTTCCGAGCGAAAGAGAACAAATAGAGACACCACAGGGTTACATCGCACCCCCACGGCTTTCGTTATTCCCGCGCCATTGTTTCGCGAATACGCGCAACGCTGTCGAGAGTCTAAAAGGCGCGTATAGGCGCGTTCCACACACACGGAGAGCAGTACAAGGCAAGCTGCAACAGCGAACCTTGTCATAACGGTCGTCGACGTGGTTATGGGGAATACGGGCGACAGGACGGGCAGCCAGGCCATTATTGTGTACGGACGACGATCTTTATGTAAGATCTTACACGGGGACCCATGGGGTCCTGCGGCGCACGCCCATGCCGTGGAGGGTGGCTGCGGTTTCACTATTTTTCTCCCTTTCCTACTCCCTCCTTCGGAAGCACCTTTAATCTTTCTTCTCCCTTTCTCGCCTCCCGCCTTTCTCTCGCTCTCTCCTCCCTTTTGCCGCCTCGTAAATCTCTTTAGGTGTTGAAACATTTGAAGGAAGGACGGGTTTTATGCCACAGGGTGGAACACGTCGAAAAGCAACGTTCGGTTTCTTTTGGACGATAACGCTTCGTTTATTCGATATAACCACGTCGAATCGCCGCCGTTGCTATACGACCAACGAGACCACGCTCCATGGAGCTGTATTAACACTTTACCTGCTGTCAGGGCTTGAATAGTCATTTTTATGATAACACGGTGAGCGAGATAAATTCTATTTGAAGTTTCTTTCATAACAGAAGGTCTGCATACATTTTGTCCCGCGCGTTGGTTTATTAATATTTGAGTAATGGTTTTACACCAGTACATTACTCGACACGGGATGGTTAGAAACAATATATTCTATCGACTAAGCCCACCTCTGACTCTATCTGAATCAATGAATTAAGTGTGCTTCTCGAAAATGATGCAAACCTCAGTTATTGCTGGATTCGAAGTCGAAGAAATTTTCTCTGAAATTTCACCCGAAGCCAAGCGTAATCAAAATGGAATCGCAATTTCCATTCTGGAAGCTTGGCGTAGGCCTGATTCGCTTAGTTCACGGGGAAATCGCGACGGTAGGGGTCCCGTGAGCGAAAGCAGCAACAGGTGGCAAAGAATAGGAGACGCGAACGTGCGTGGAAACCAGTTGCGTTGCAACGAGTCCTTTCGCTTCATCTCCATCGATCTCTTCCAGGATTCGGTTCGTTCGCCGGTGAATTACGATTACTCTGCTCCCGTCAAGCGCCGCGTCCCGAGGTAACGGACAACTCGGCGAGCAACTTGTTCACCGTTGTCATCTGAAATCGTTAAAGAAAAACCAGTCGGCCTGTCGTAAAAAGCCGAGATCAATCATGCGACGAATGACCTCCCGATCTTTTACGAGCGACCGCTCCTCTCGTTCACAATCTTCATGTTTGACAATTGACACGATTTTCGGTCATTAACGATCTTGTAGCTACACGTCTCCTCGAACCGGATACTTGTGTCTTCTTTTTGAACGGTACTGATAATCCCGTCGAGGCTCCCACTGTCCGTCTCGAGAATACTGCTGGAAGAAATTCATTAATTGGCTCTTCTTCGGGAAGAAAATGTTAACGGCGGCAGCGACGGCACGGCCGCGTCCACTTGTTAGCCGTCGCATGTACAAACACGATCGGGTTGTGGTAGTGACGATAGGTTGGTGGTAGGGGCAAACCCTAATGAGGATCCCCTACCATGGGCTGCCGACCGACCGACCGACCGACCGACCGACCGCCGCAAAGTAAATGAGCAGGTGCCTCTGGTATGCGCCCCGCCTACGCTTTCCACTTGTTCTTGCCTTCTACACAGGTTGCCGGAGCCTCTTCCTTTTTTCCCTGGCCCCAGCCAGCGGATAGCATCGCGGAAAAGTGGTTCTTGATATACTACCAAAGTCAGCCGGGGCTCCGACAAATTATTCTTATACACATTCCCGCCGATCTGATGGTCCGGCCAATCCGATCACATTAGCGTTTATTAGTTACAGCTAGTGCCATAATTTAGGATTAATTTCTCGACGTTGCTCGGCGTCTTCGTTAGCGACTCGCCTTCGTATTAGCGATACTCGGCGACAAGAGTTCTCGGTAGTGTTAGTTAATCCGAGCATCGTCCCACAAATTCTAAGCGCTCGCGCGGAAGATTAGGACTTGATTTTCAACTTAGTGGCATCGAAGCCAGTAGCCGTCTACAACAATGGAGGATGGGGTTGTAAGGATATCGCAATGCCATCCGAATGACTGATGCTGGTATTATATATTTGCACGTCCACCCGTTGCCGGTCGTTAGACTTCTCAACCTTGGAGGAAGACCTTCTCAAGGTGAGTAGACACCGCGACACGACCAGCTATATCTGGAAGAGAGTTCTCAGAGCTAGACTCCTCTTCTAGAGTATATACGTGGCCGTGAAGTAGCCTCCGAGACAGAACAAACCCGCGTGCGTTTTAAAATACGCGGCTTGCTTCGTGCTGTTGCGTGTCCGCATCAAAGTGCGGACCACTACGTGTTTGCTTAAAATCTTGACGCACAGTCCATTGATTTGTTTTCCCATTTCCAGGGACGGGGCTACTCGTGAACCGAAGTATTAGGCCGTTCAAATGTGTCGTTTCTATGCGTGCAATCGTGATGTACAATTTGTATCTTATTTCGCGAACAATTTCATTTAGTTCCACGACTTCATTTTTGTTGCCGCGGATTATTACACAAAATCGGAACTTTTCTCCTTGAGAAGCCAACATTGCAGGAATCAGTAAAGATTTACTTTAACACTGTAGCTAAATAACTGTTCTATTATCCAAACACTCGTTGCCCACTGAACAGTTTGGATAATCGAAGTTCTTCTCTACCGTGGATTAAACAAATACATAAATATGAGCCAAATTGTGTCATGTTTGGTGTCGTTTCAATTAGAAAAATGTCATAAATATGTGGGTAAAAGTTTAGTCAACTACAGATAAGTAGTCGTCGTACTTGTACGTAGTTGTACTACATTATCCGAAGTATGTAGTTGTACTATATTATCCGAATACCAATGTTCCTATTCTACTTATGTATTTCTACGTTTGTACTTTATTTTAAAATTCAGACTCTTTCACTTTTTACTTTCTACGAAAAATACGAATAATGACATCTAACTTACATAGTGGATGTGTGTGAAATGTAGATGAACGTCTAACAAAATATGAAACACTAAGAAAAATTAAGTAAGACCTTCACAAATTTACCATTTTTTAACACGTTCAGCGCCATGTCACCTGGGTGACGGAATTATTTATACAGAATTGAAAATAAATTTTTACGTTGGTAGATTGAGTGTACAAAATTTGCTTACGATCTGAGGAATAGAAGATGTTTGAAACAGTAATTAATATCACAAAACTAAACTTCTTAGGTTTTGTTTTATTAAATATATTGCTTTGATTTTGTGTAATTTTTATGATTGTGGAGTGGGCGCTGAACGTGTTAAGATTATGTGCTTCTCTAAGAATACATTTTTCAGAAAAGAAAATTGGAAAATACTGCCGATAAATCAGTTGACATCTCGTAAGGTTCTTCAACAAGATTGTCCCAGATGAATTTGTCCCCTGATGCTCCAGAATCATCGGAATTGTCTCAGAACTAGACAGAGTCCGTTCCTGTTAGTCTCCCTGGAGGAGAGTCATCGCCCGTCCTTCGTCGATCTCGCACCACCGTGCTCTTTTGTGCCTGCTCTCGCTTCAGAGAAGGACAGACCTACGTCCTACGGACCTCGTTCGTCGCGGTATGTAAATACGTGGAACGAGAAGACTCCTCATCTCGGACGACCGACCGCGGTGTATCGTATCGTATTCTGCCGCCATTTGTCTTCGCGATCCAGGATTACGTTACCCACGATGATACACGATGACATTTATTTCGGGATTTGTACGGGTCGCCGTGGCCCTTTTCTCCACGCTGTATCCTATGTGAACGAGTCTTTCGTCGGTCTGCCTACGCGCCTGTTCCATAACAACCGAATATCTTCTCAAAGTTTCACCGTTATCATAAACTGCGCCATTCAATATAATTAGGCGATCAACTGATTCAAATCGGCTGCTTTTCAAAATCGGATTTACCGTGCGTCATGCTGTTTTGAATAGCTGCGGGGTAACTTGGTCGAATAGAAAATATTTTATTGCTCAAAATAGAGGCATGTTTATCGAGAGAAATTCTTCGCACACAGAGTATGTAATAGAATACTCTTCGTACTGATCTGATGTCGCTTTGTCGAGGACTGTGACTTTCGCCTAAGTTCCTTATGTAAACATGCGATGGTAGAAAGATCGATCGAGCCCCGCGATCAGAAGTTGAACAATCGCGCGAAGATTGTGTAAACGCAGATGCTGTGAAGGAGCCACCCCAGCTTCCAAGATACGGAATAAAAAGGGAGCACGTGGCGAAGATCAAACAGCTGGATCATCTCGTGCATGCGTGCCTTTAGGTAAGGATCTTTTTCTTGCGGAAAAGGTGGGTACGCGCTCGACCCAGGTGCAACTTCGGAAACCCTGGAAGGCGTGCGTGACAATGCGTGTACGCGCGTGTGGCATTCGTCGTGACATGAAAGTCGCTTGGAAGAAAGGGAAAGTACGGTTTCTTTTTGAACGGTAGATAACGTTCTTCTCGTGTCCATACCGCAACGAAAACACCGAAACAGTACGGCGCGACGTACAGTGCGTTGAAAAGCCCATTTTCTGGACAACATTTCATGACTCGCAAATTATAACTGTTACGAAAAAATGTTTCAGACGAAAATTGTATTATATAGAAGAGAGTACATGATGATTGTATTTGTTTGACATTGCAGTACCCTTGAAAATCTCTATAGAGATTACAATTGAAATTTTTAGTGGAAACTTATATTTTTAATTACGTATTTTTTAAAGTAACACCAAGACGTTTTCAAAACACTAAAATGCTTTTGTTTCTGGCATAAACAATTATCGAGATATAAGCATCCAAAGTTGATGTGCCGACATTGGCATTATGCAGTGTATATCGCGCAGTTGTTCAATTGGAGTTAGCAGGACAATATTCTCCTCTATACCTTGTATCTTTCTTGTGTAAACAGTTAATGAAAGTACAAGACCTAAAAGAATTTTCAAGTGTTTCTTTTTTTAATTGTTTGAAAACGAGATATCGAAGATACATTTATTCGTAATTAACATATTCTGTGAAAGAATTGAAAATTTCTTGATTGTTGTATGGTAGAATTAAATTCTGTGATTGTTCACGTTCTTCATTTACAATACGGCCATATCCACGTTTGAGTTCTTTCTACCATCGTCGAATAGTATATTCGTTTGCCGTCACATTTTGATCAAATGTCGTACAATGCTATCGTGAATATATTTATTTTTCCACCAAATAAACTATATTTAAAAGTAAAAGTAATTAAGTAAATAAAATCTATAGATAGAGGCTTAAAAATCAGCTTTGTATCTTAAAATGATGTACAATAAACCTGTCGACTGTAATACTGGCATTTGCATTTTAAAATCGGACATTTCACATGCAACAATCTCATATTTGCGGGCATCAGCTTACAGGTTAATGTTACCTGGTTTTATGGAGCAGTGGCTAACACAGGAACTTACAATTTCGCTAATTAAACAGTTCGTTATTTCCTACATACTACCTGTTCCATTCATCAATAGTTTCTGACGAATGAGGTGTGTACTACTTCAAAGTTGCAAATCGAAAAGTCATGAAGTTAGAGTGGGTGTACATTATATGAATATGTAGAATTGTGTATCTGAAAGTTAATTTATATGTTTCCTCAACACTACAGAAGAAATTTACGTCAATAGATAACCTCCAACGTTAGAATTGATCAACTTCGATTTTTTTGGAATTGGCAAACGAAGCTGGACCACTAAGTGTACCTACTGTCAGCATTTTATTCCTTAACGTATGAGTTACGCGATTGCGATCTAACAGGGACCTAGGATCTAGGACTCAAAACCTCGGATCACGAACTTGTAATCGCCGAGTTATTGTTGACAATGTGGATCCAGTTTATTAACGTTCACAGTCGGAGGGAGAAAGAGTACGATACTCTGCACGTTAATACAGGAATGCGTTGTTAATACGTCGCAAATGGGCTGCGTAACACTTAAAAGGAAGTAGACGATCGTTGAATATATTCATAGCACACGAGCTCCTAAAATAAATCGACTCGAGTATTCTGCAATTTACGGTTCTTCCGCGTAGTGTTGGGCCCGGCGAAGAGCGGCGTGCCGGTTCTTCCGTTGAAAAAGAAAAAGAAGGTAAATAGCCAGCGTCTAGAAAAAATTCAAATGGTCGACCGGCCACTTAGCGAGTACTCTCAGCACAGTGGACACGTGTCTAAAGCGTGGCTGGGGCCTCAACCACATGTCAATATCTCGAGGGACGTTTGTTTACGAAAGTCATACAGGAGGCGAGACGCGTTCGACATTTTTATCATAGGCATCGGAAAAGAGCGTGGTCGTGCACTTACTACGCCTACCGGATGTACTGTCTCAACTAGGGTTGCAAATAAAGATATTCGAACGATCGATTATTATTCTTAGGTACCGAGAACCATACATGTAATTTAGTAATAATCAATACTTTGAAACTTTGAAGATGGAAAGGCATTATAAATTGCAGACATATTAAGTTGTCGCATATGAATTGTCCGATCTTAAACAAACATAATTAATTCCATAAAAAGCTATTGATCAAAATAAGCACCATTGTAATCATCGTATTCTGTCAACGAATTGCACGTTTTTTTGGTTATCACGTTCTGCATTTACAAGACCGTCACATCCAGTTTTTAGTTCTTTCTATCACCGACGAATAGTGTATTCATTGGACCACGACATTTTGAGCAAACATCGCACAGTGCAGTCGTCAATATATTTATTTTTCCACTCGTATAAAAATCTTACGTGACAAGCGCATTGATGACGTTGAAATAAACTTTATTTGAAAGTAAAATTATATATCTACATAAAACCTGAAGATGACACTTTAATGCACAATATGCTTCATAACATTTGTAATCTAAAATATGCAACAACGTAATAACAAAGGAATTTTAAAAAATCAAAGCAAACATTATAAACATAAATGGGTATCGTTCGGTATACTAGAAAACATTTGACACTATGTATTCCAAGTTCAGGTATTTTTGAATATCTATAGAACTGCACAAAAATAATGCATGCTTTCGAATGGAGTACGAAGAAACAGTGCCACTTTCCACGGTTGCTGTCATTTTTACGAAAAACGTTGATACCACTTTCAAACTCTTTCAAATTGAATTTGAGAAAGGAAACGCAGTCACGTGTGCGACGCACACTTGTTGCGCACACGCAAGGAGACGTCGGGCGGGCAAAAATGGACGTCTGAACAGTGCGCGCGGTTGACACGCAAGAACGCATGACGAGTCTGGAGATCGTCGGGTCCCTGTTGATCCCAGGGATTCCCAGCAGCATCCGACGCGCGGTTCGCTCCTTATCGAAGAGCTTTTGCGCGCGCAAGCACGCACTCTGGGCGCGTGGGCAGGCCCGAGCGTAGAAACCAGTAAGAAAACTTCCCTCTCTGTTCTCTCGTTCGTTCTCTTCCGGCGACCGAATCCGGTGCGGTTCTCTTTCTCTGTCCCGCTATCGGTTACCTTGCCGGTAAAAACAGCACGAGGTGGTCGGTCGCGCGAACAGGGGTAGGGGGATAGGCGTGGTTCGATTCTCGTAGGTGCACTCCGTAACGATAGTGTTCGTGCGCCCACCTCGCGCCTACTGAGCTCGGTTAGGTCGACGAGCGCACGAAGAGGGGCGAGTCTCGCCGAGGATCGTCGATGGTGGGGGCAGCCGGCACGGGCTGCGCAGTGGGGAGAGAAGGGGAATTAAGGTTCGCACACACGAAAATCGGTGGGGACACGGCCTGCGCACGTGTAGAGAGCGACAACGCGAGCGAGAGAGGGGCGAAGGGAGCCGAGCACGGCCGAAGGTGAAACCCGCGAGTCGCCGTAGCCTCGCAGTCGGCGCGAGACCGCGCTACTGGAAGGGTCGGTGTGTTGTTGTAGATGTGAATGTACGCAACGCTTCTCTCAAATATACTCTCTTTCCACCACTCTCGCTCGCAATCACCTCACCCGCGCGAGACAACCAACAACAAAATAAAAATCGTTTGACGACAACGAGGCTGTTTAGAGAAACCGATCAAGTCAAGAAGAAGCGACGTGTGGCCCGCGAACCACCCTTTCCCGCTCGGACGAGAGAGAAAGAGAGACAGACACAGTTTTTTTTTATTGTCAGCTCGCATCACGGAGGAAACAGACGCGCATACCGCACATGCGTCGAGGATCATCTCTGCGCACGATTGCAGTCGGAAGACTTGTCGATCGCTGTAGAATCGTCTATTGGTTCGATATCAACAACGAGGAGAAGCAGCGGGGTGATCGGAAGAGAAAGAGGACACGATCGTGGGGACACCGACGGGACCGAAGAAGTCTGTGATTTCGATGTGCCTGGTTGTATATAGATTTACGAAACGTATCAGTTCGCAACGTGTTTGTGTACAAGGCTCACAAACAGAACTGGTGAAGGAGTGCGTTCGTACGAACGTGAGTGTTCACCGTAAACCAATAAAGGATACGCTCTCTATCTCTTTCTCTCTCTTTCTCTCTCTGTCTCTCTCTGTCTCTCTCTCTCTGTGACGTTCGGATCGTCGAGGGAACTCTGTTGTTCGTAGTGCCATTTTCTACGACGGTAGTATTTAGTAAATTCGGTAGTGAGAGACAAACAGAGGTTATGTGACGTACCTGCTGTTGCACGTTGAAGAATACGAAGAGGGCGAAGTTGTCCGAGGCGTGTATAGTGTGTGATATATTCGATCGGCATCGATTAGGGGATTTGTTGGTGTTGATTGTTGTTTAATAGTAATCGTAATATTATCTCTCCGATTGTGTCGTCGTCCGTGGACGAAACTCGTTGCGACGCGACGGTCGGGATACGATCGCTGCTCTGTGATAACGAACGATACTCGACTAAGTTTTTAGTGCCTGCCACTGTGATTCGTGACATTATTACTGTCGGAAGTTACCTCGAAAGCGTCGTCAAGACAGCTTAAGTGTCATACGCTGGAAGGAGTTGAGTTTCGCGAGCATCGGATGCGCGGCCGTCTTTAACGACCACCGGGTAAGCCATTAAAAGGCGACTTTCTTTTGCCTACGTAACGTTCACGTGTGTCGGTCCGCCGCGTTCGAGAGATGTACGCGTTATCTACGAGTCAAGTGCTCTTCGTCTGCTAGTATTACTCGAAATCTGTTCAGTTTGCAATTATCAGCACTGATCCATATCGATCGTATTTACCACGAGACTACTGTGTCGTTCCCTGTGCCGTTGTCTACCCCGACGTCAAAAAGTCAATGTTCTCTGTTTACGATACCTGTCTACGCGCATGCGCGTTAAATGCGAGTTTAAATCCTCGAATTTCGTATCAAGGAGTGATCCCTTCGGTGTTAGGACTTCTATAGCAAATATTTACTGTAATTACTAATGCCGCTTAAACTCTAACTGATATTGATAATAATAGACACTTTGTACGCTATACTAATCATCAATTTTGCAAATGCGGTGGGAGGTTAATATATGTATATTCGTTCTAATATACAACGGAACATAGTTAGGCGTCAACCTTATATCTAGAACACAACGAGACGATTCAAACAGGAAAAGTTGAAAACATAAATGTAAAAACAACGAGAAACTAATTTCTTACATTTTTAAATAGTATATAAATTTAAAGAACATGAAATGTGTTTGTATGATAAATTCAGAAACAACTGTATAGATTTGCGGGGGCGGGGGGGTGCCATCGTTTTCACAGAGAATACAGGATGAGTAGTTTATTTAATATTATTGATCGAAGCAAAGAACTCGAAAATATTCAGGGCATTCGTAACTGGTAGTAGAACCGAAATAGGAGTGATTCTTCATAAAAATATACATGGACAATGTAGAATAAAAGTTTTTCATACAAGGCTTTTTTTTGGAGAAAATCCGTCGAGTTCGCATGCTTAGCGTTTGTATTTAAGTAGAACCGGTGGGTCATGAACAGACACGTCTGACGATTCGTATTCAATATTTCGCGTATTCGTCGAATTTTCAAACTTGGTTTTCTCGAACGCAAAGCATCATATGAAAAAGATTTTATTGTACATTTTCGACTTATTTTTTAACATAGAATCAGTTACCAGTCATTCTGTATATTAATATGACGATTAAAATCTGTTCGTGGAAAACGACGTTATAATGATCGAATGGCCTAAAAGCTTAATTTTTTTCACGTTTACTGGACACCGGAATGCTTCATAATTCATGTCACACAATTCTGCACCTATAGTCGCGTGCGAGGGCGGTTTAGTACCGTGAGCCCCTAGATCATTGAAGCGTCACGGCGCTAAGCGTCGGAAGTAGAGCGGATGCGCGCGTTAGGGTGGACGCGTGTGATCATCTCTTTTCACGCTCGACCTTTTCCCTTCTACGACGTCGTAACGAATTTATAAACTCGTCCGATATTATCGTCGACAGATCGAATTGAAACCTCTGCGCGTCGAACGTTCTGCTACCGCGATCCCATTCATTCACGATTTCGAAAGAACTGCATCTAACTCTTTCCATGTCAAACTAGATATGTTTAGGTCAATTTTAATTTTCTTTCTTAATGAAACTTGTAGGTGACATTCATTACAAAGAAAGTTGTCGTTTGTAGGAGGTTGCTTCCTTTCAAATTTTTGAGTTACACTAAAAGTTATATAGAATGCCACGATTATTCGAAGGCGAAGTAATTATAAATATAAAATGACCTATTAATTTAATTAATTTGTCTATGACATGTTCCAATTCAAGTCAACATTTTATGGCACCACATTCACATTAAAATTTCCGCGACTAGCTGAGATAATTCACGATTCGATAATAGTAGCAGTGGAACCAAAACTGAATCGCTTTGTTACAAATACGAAAACATCGAAGCAGTTGTCAATATTCAGATATACAGTATTGTATCAGCTTCATCAGTTCTATGAAACAGCGAATGTATGTAGTGCATCGTACATAATTTACTTGACACCTAAATACACTTTGCATATTATACGATTGTATCGGCAGAAATCATAGCTAACGGGTTAAATTTTATTAAAAGAATGCGTATTAATTGAGACTGTGGAACTTTAACATAATTTGACGGTTTAATTCATTGCATTTAATGGATTTATTTAATTATTAAATCATACAGCAGCGAGCTAAAGTCGATTATACTGGGGTGATTTAAACCTTTGCTGACGAGAATAGTGTACAAAACCGAGGCCGAATGCTTTACACCAGACCTAAATATAGGACTTGAATGAGGGAAAGAATGTATTGTTTAATGAAAATTTGATGTTATTGTAGAATAATAATTTTTCACCGCCTCAATGGCAGTCTTCGTCTGCAAAGAGTTGAGTTGTATTCAAAAGACAGGAAGAAAATAGTTAATTGAGATTTCGTGGTAGCACGATTAGGGAATGAAACAGTTCATTTAACAGAAATATCGTTTGCAAAAGCTTTTGTAGTTCGGTGACAACAGTCATTGTAGACATGGCACCCTGGCCTGCAATTTCTCGAGCCATTGCTTTCAAACTTTTTAACACGCGCACTCGGAAAATTTCTGTCGCTCCAACCTGCTGCGTCACGTGCGAGGGTGGTTTAATGTCGGAAGTGGAGCGAACACGCGCGTCAGACCAGCCACGTAGAACGATCTGCTACGACCAATCTCTTTTACGCGTGTCCCTTCACGGCTCGTGACTTTGATGCGCGTGCTAGGCATGACGTACGCGTGCTAATCCTTTGTGTTGATGTTGCCAACGTATGTATACGAGCATCGCGCGTGACCGTTCGACTAAAAATTCCCTCCCGTAAACGAATTTCCCGCGCGTCGCAGAACAGACCTAAATTTTGTCATTCTCCTCTTCACTCCATTTCCGTCGTGCTACCTATTTAATTCGTCCTCACGCGATAACGAATAAGCTACCATCCATCCTTGGGAAGAACTACTAAATTTTATCCCTATATGCCGTTCAACACAGTTTTCCAAAAAAGTATACATGATCTTAATAAAATGATTTCATATTTTTACATTCTTCAATCGCCTATAGTTTAACGATCCGAATAAGAAAGAAAATTCCGACCTGTTCACCACACTTATTGGTACAATTGAACTTTAACCCTTAAATTGGATAGAAAATCCACTGGAGCTGGATTTTGATGTGTTCCGATCGTTTTCCTTTGTGTAGTAAAATTTCTATCAAACCAAGCACTCGACCAGTTTGGTATACTAAACCAAGTTGGGCTACGAAAATTTTATCTGAGAGACATATAGTTAAATGATCATTGTAGAGATTCCGTAGGCTCCGAAGCTCCGCCTAAGTGCAGGGTGAAACGAGTAAATCTCGGAAACTGCTTGGAAACTATCTTGTTTCCCTAGTCCGTTAGAATTGAATTGTATTTATGTTTTCTGGTATCGTGAATTATTCCCGCTGGTCGAAGCGACTGTTAATCGACTGCCAGGCCACAAATTGTCGATGGTATCGAGGTGAGCGCGCCGCGGTCATAGGGTTAAAGGGGAAGTACTTGTGGAACAATGTTCCTGAACAGACGCGATACAACAAAGTGTGTCGACCGAGTTCGGCTTTTATATATTGTCGCCTTCGGCAAGCAACGTGTCGCTAGTCGTGCGAACCTCTATTGTTTTAATCGGCCCTACATACGACGATAAGCGAAGAAGTCAGCGCGGTAGCGTCGCCGATCGGCCGTGCGAGAAAAAGAGACGGCGTCGAAGAGTGCACGGGTGTCAGGTGTCACGGCTGTCCGGTTTCGTTTGCAAGCACGCTGAACAACAAAAACATTTCTTGTCGATCGTTCTCGGTTGATCTTCCAGGTGGTTCCATCTGCGTGCGCTCGTGGAGTGCCGCGAGGAAATATCGTTTTTGCCTGTTGACTTCGCAAAACGCGCCGCATCGAACGTGCTTATTCGCTATGTGTTTTTTTCCTGTTGCATACCGGGAATCGTTGCATCGATGATAAGTGTATCAAGGAGCGCAGGGGGAAGGAGAGGCGGGAAGGATTGCGCGACAGAGAACGTTCGCGCGCGACAATGTGCACGTTTGACCTATGCGACAGGCGTGACTAGATGTCGAGCACGACATCTATTGGTCTAATAGTCTCGTCGGATAGGCTGATCGCCACATCGTCTCGCGCAACTATGCACGGTTGCACCGGCCGCGAGCGCGCGCTATTTCCCACCGGTTGCATAATTCGCGATTTTTTTCACGTAGGTCGTAAAAGCGAAAAAGATCCCCGAGCACCGCCCATCGAGCGGCTTGTCATTCGTCGATCCGTATCTCTGTCGCGCGCAGACGATTTATCTTGCTTTATGCATATATTCGCGCCCGCCGCCGCTCGCCGTTGCAACGCCGCGCCGCCGTGCGTTGGTCGCCGAGCGTGCACCGCGTTGCTCGCTTGCTCACTCGCGCGCGCGCTGTATGCGGGCAGCTGCATCAAGACCAGGGCCGCCCCGCGCATAATGATACATTGCGCCGGACATGAAAGTTATAAGCTTTAATTCGAGGCTCGCGCGATTCACCGTGCGGTGACCGTATATCGATCGTCAATTTGCTATGCAGATCCAAGGCCTTTCGGTGCTGCGCTCCTTCACACAGCCCCTGCAATCTTGCTCCCTCTTTCTCTGCCACCCTTGCCACCCTTCTGCCATCGTTCTCGCAGGTCGTCTTACTCTCACCACAGACCGGGGACAGCCGTCGTACAGAAATAGAATAAGCGAGGATTAAAGTACGCGCTATCTGCTCGATAAGATTATACGCGCGGCGAGGATCCAAGAACGATTACACGATTTGTATTCTTCTTTCCTGACCGTCGATACCCGACCTATACATACCAGCCAGCTTCGCTATTACACCAATCTGCCTATACACGGCAGCTCGCCAAAGCACTCGTAAGCATCTCACCCTATAATGATACATATTCGTAAACGGAAGAACAAAATCTACGAATGTGCAAAATTTCAACTAGGTCAGTGACCCGGAGGAAGTGCACTTACCGACTGAAATATAGGTTATGCTTTACAATTTTGGAGTAGGTACTTTCCGTGCTTCACAAGAAGTCCCATAGCATGAATGCGGCAGGAATTCGGCAGCAATCTGTCTTATTGGGTTGTTTCACACGTATCTTCGATTTTAGCCGTATTATTGTGACTTCGAAGCCTAACCATTAGGTGCGAACGAGGATCCCCTTCGACCCTGTGCAGTCCCGCGAGACTTATCGTGAAGCACACAGACTACAGGGGTTCAATGTTTGTCGAGTTTATGCTCCTTGACTTGAAATTTCGTTGTTTCTAAGTTGAAATGGATTATCCCCTCAGCGGAACACGGCAATGGCCGATGTCTATAATAGCGTTCGGCGAAAAACTTTGGCTTCATTAATTCCCCCCCATCGTTCGATGATCAGAACGGACCACGCTGCAACTACCGTAAATTCGTTCTCCGGGTTTTCAACGCGATGGGTTCGCACGCGGTGTCGATAAATCGATCCACGGCTGATTGAACCGGATCCGCGGAGGAGAGATGTACGTCTTCCTCTGCGCGGTGGCCGCAAACCCACGCGTGCACGTGGCAAGAAACGGAAAGAGAGGACGGAGGGAACGCGTTTGGACCGGTACCATCGGGGTCTCGGTGCCGATTCGTTCGAGCGGGATGTTCGAACATGAGCAATCTCTTGTGGCACGGCGCCGCAATTAGGAAATCCATTTGGCGTAATTGCGCGAACGATCGCGCTCGCCGGTAGCTCGCCGACTCCGCAGCTACCGCGCTTAATCAAACGCCCGTAGTCATCCAGTTGGCCATTTACCTATACCTATAGACACCGATATCGGGAAGGGAGAGGGGGCTGCCACGCCACCGACCACGCCGCGTACACGATCGACTCGGCACCAGCCACCACGCCACCAATACACTCGGTCCCGAGATACGCATCGAGCTTCTTCACCGCGTGATCCCATCGCCGATTCGATGAGATCGAATCCTGTGTCTGCGCCGTTCTCGTTCCGCTCAGCCAATCAACGGTCCATGCTCCGCGAAGGACGGAGACGGTAACAAAGATGACGGTATTGATCGTTGACGATCGTAATGGCCTCCGATTAACGATTTAACGATCCACAACCGATACTCGGGGAATAAATTGTAGCAAGACTCCTCGCGGTGGGAGATGGACCTGACGCCGGGAACTGGATCGAGTGTGATGCGACTGTACAATAAAGTTTCGTACTCTTGAAAGGAAATTATTATTCGGTTCGGAATTTACTCTTTCATCTGTGCTGGGGTCTATAGCCGCCGTTGAACATTCGCTCTTTAGGTAGTTTCGTACCGATGACCTTAAGGTGGCCATTGTCACCTGTCAAGAATTCTGTGATCACGATTAAGCTTTGATTTCTGTCGCATTCGTTTGTTCGTAATTCGTCACTTGGTAATTTGAGATACATAACTTAAAATATAATTTGTAATACAAAGAGGTTGTAGAAAGTGTTGAATGCTAGAAGTGTACTGAGTAGTCAAATTGTGTCATTTTTACAATATAGGCACGAATAATTGCTTAACACGTTAAACGCGAAGCAATTTTCTCTCGGTTTCCATTTCGCCTTTTATTTAAGTTTAAACACAAAAATAGTCGGTACTGTCCGTAAGCAAAAGAACACGTGCTCCCTCCATTTCTGTTCAATCTGGTTCAATTAAATCTATTAACCCCTTGCTCTACGATTTATTTTACGGTTTCAGTGGTTACAACTTCTTTGTAGTGCATTTCCTAGAAAAAGGAGAAAATTTATATCTATTGTATGCCTATATGTTCTCCAATAACTGTATATTAACAACATCAAAATAGAATTTTATTTCGGTTTAAAGGAAATTAATAACATACATACTTATTAGACTCTGAAGAATCTCAAAATCTTCATCACGAGTCTCACACGATGTTATAGGGCAAGGGGTTAAGGCAGTGAACATATTTTTTAATTTTGTATGAATTATATATTATTTATTGTTTAGTAAATTCGATGCCGTCACTCCTCAGATATTGACATAGCGTTTAACGTTTTAAGGAGATATTGTAGTGTGAAACGCGTTTTCTTGGTGTCCTTTCCAAGATTTTTTCAAAAATAACTATACCAAGTTTTGCTATAATAATTTTAGAGTACACTTGAACATATTTCAGTAACCTTTATAATTGCTTTTGTTAAGAAAAAATAAACAATGATGTCATTTCATGCCCTCGTGTAAGTACGTTTTCGATTCTAAATGGACTCTTTTATCTATGCTCGTGACTATAGTCGGTGGACGTTGAAGACTCACTTTCAAGGGTGACAACAGCTTTATGCATCCTAAAGGTGACTATCGTTACCTGTCAAGAATTCTGATTGTGTTTGCTATTAACATTTGATTGCTGTCATAATTGTTTGGTTGTAACTCGCCACATAGTAACTTGAGACAAAAAAGTAGTAGGAAGGGTTGAATGCTAGAAGTTTATCAAGTAGTCAATTTTTTTTATTTCTATAGTTTTCGTAAAAATAATTGAATACATTTAACGTTGGAATTACCGAGAGTAACACTAGGTTTACGGAACACTATTTACGGTTTACTATCCAAATTTTTTAAGTAGTATATACCCAAAGAAATAAATTTGTTGAATAATTCCTCATGGATGCATCTTTATAATCTCAATAATCGTAAATTAAAAAAATTAGAAGCCATCATTTTGACGGGTCCTGTAAACCTAGTATTAAAAATGACTGATTAATTATTTCTCAATATACATATAATTCAAAATGAAGGGTCCCATACTATATCTACCAGTGTATTCAAGAGGAAAATTAATTATTGTACAATATCAATTTTTTACTTGAATAGTCTGGTAAATCCCCAGATAACACACGACGTCTTAAAGATGTCTTTAAGACGTCCATTTTACGTCTTGAAAATGTCTTACAGACGTCCATTTCACGTCTTGAAAATGTCTTACAGACGTCTAAAAAACGTAAAATGGACGTCTTAAAAACTTGTGTAAGACCTTTATAAGACGTTTTAAAGATGCCTTTAAGACGTGCAGTTTTGTAACATAAGACGTTCAAAAGCCGTTCGGAAGCCGTTCGGAGGACTTTCGTAGGACGTTCAAGACGTCATTAAGACGTCTTGAAAGTCCAACACCAGGCGTCTTTCAGATGTCTTTGTGCTATCTGGGTCTAGTATGTATTACCATTAAACTTGCCCAGCACTAAAGGTGACTGGTATGTGCAGCTTTATAGAAATGACAAGATGTACTAAAATTAAAAAAAAATTTTATTACAATATTTTCACATATTAAAAAATTTACTCAACCATTTTCTATGAAATAATTTTTACAATTACAGCAATTTAAAAAAGAAAGATCTGAAAACGGTCATTTGTCGGGTCGGTTTAGTATCAAAAATTTGCTACAATAATGTTAGCCAATAAATCTAAAGTTGACCATTTTGATCTGCCCAATACTGGTAAACTACGAAATATTTTCTGGATCCCGTGTTCTGTACTATGTCGGCGAGCTTTGAATCTGAAAAACTGTTTCAGTGACACCTCGCTCCAAGTTTTCTTGATTCTACAATGTGTACGGTTGACGAATCGTTCGTCTCTTGGCGAACTTCGGCTGCGGTTCACGCGATTTCGACCGTACGCCCACGGAAATCGGATGACGCCGGTGTAATGATCGGCCATTATGCTAATCATACTCGAGGGCAAATTTCGCGCAGCGATACCACGCCGTGAATTGTCACCTGCGCGTACAAAGAGCGTACATGCATTTCGTACAGATATATCATGCAAATTGCAGCCTGTACGGTCTCGTAGTTTGCTCTAGTGGCTATTACAGTGGAAATGTAAACGTTCCAGAAAGGCCACTCGGCATTGTTAGTCTAATGGTCTAATGAACTGAATGAACGGCGTCGCTCGGAAGAAAAGCTCTCGAATGATAGGTTTCACCCCGGCGAGTTGGAGGGTGGGGTGCTGGCGAAAAATACTCGACTGAATTTAGGTTACGAACGGTACTCGATTAGACGTTAACGCGCGTTCAGATCGCGTCAATGTATTTTTCTATTTCCTGGTTCGCGTGGATCACGTAACGTTTCGTGTCTAGTTAGCGCCATCCGATCCGTTCATATTTAACCATGGTAATGGCATCGAGTCTCCGGATCAAATAAAATATTCCGTATTTAAAGCGTCGACAAGCCTCTCTCTCTCTCTCTCTCTCTCTCTCTCTCTCTGTCTTGTCGAATAACATTCATAAACGGGACATAACGCCGCGATGACAACAGCTTCGCACCAAATTATGCGCGCGAGATGAGACGGTCGAGCGAGGCTATCGAGCGAGAGAGAACCCGTGTGAATTTTCGTCCGTTTAATTCGTCGAGCGGACTATAATGGGACCGAACGGTGCGGTGCGTAGGTGGTTGCTCACGGTCCGTTTCTTCATCGGCACGCAGGTGTAACGCTGGCTCTCGACGCAATCCCCTCGGACGATATTTTATCCGGGTCTCTGTCCATGGTCGATCTCTGACGAGAGAGAAAGATAGGATCGAAAGTGCGTCGCGTTGCGTAAATCCCGGCCGTTTCTCCGGGATCCGTGTATCCCGTCGCATTACACATTGTCCTCGTGAATCCGGTCCTCTCGGCATAAATTTTCATTTCGAACGTTCCTGCGTTATGCTAATATGCACGTATATATCCAGTCTTCTTTCTCGTGCCGTGTGCGCGCGCACGCGTCGTATCGTCCGGTTCGTTTGAAGCGCGCCGATTAAAATACAACAGAAATGGAGGAGCCATAGGCGCCTTGATAAAATATTTTCATTTTTATCGGACTGTGCCGATCTCCGCAGCTTGCTCGCTCGCTCGCACTTGTATGCGCATTTTACAGGGGCGCAAGCACGGACGCGAAAGAGGTGGAGTTTCGAGGAGATAGAAGGCAGCGATAACGCGGAGCCAGAGGATAGAGTTGTTAACCGTACCGTGAAGCGTTACCGCATGGATTGCCTGGGCAACAGTGGTGGGTGAAAGCGAGGGTTGCCCGAGAGAAATAAGAGCTGGAGGGGTTGTGCCGGCGTCCTTGACCGTGAATTACATCCCCGTGCGCGCGCGGCTCATGCCAACCAGCAGGTTGGTTAAGTTGCACGCTGGGATGCACACCGGAGACTATCTCCTCGCCGTGTGCCACGCTGGAAATCAATATTGCTCTCTATACCGCACTGCTGGCAGAAACTGTGCCACCCTCAAAACCGAAACATCTCTCGGTAGGGGTGCGCGCTTGTGCAACGCACAACCTCCTCTGCCAGAGTAAATTTTAAATGTACACTGTTGCCATTATTACTACATGGGAAACCTTCAACCATTTGCCTTATGATTTCTTTCACAATAACTATAATTAGGAATACCTACATTTAACCCTTATGCTGGCAATCAAATAGGACGACCCTCTATGATGAGGGACGTTTCAAAAACGTTTAACCCCTTGCCTTAGAATACTGTTTCAGACACTTGATGGATATTGGACGGTAAACTTGATTATTTTCAACTTTCCATCACAGCTAACATATGTAGTAGCAACCTAACCATTTTTCATTGGCTTTGAATCAATATAAATTATTTTATTTTCTATCGATGCATATTTACTATTTATAGTGTCAGATGAAATGAAATAGAGTAAACTATGTTCGTTTAATCCTCTATCGAATTTTTAATACGAACTGTGACCATCAAATATTGTTAGAATTGTGTTCTGGGATGCCAGATGTTATTAGTGACACAGCCTTCTCACAGAAGTAGCACTCAGGGAA
Source organism: Sphecodes monilicornis (assembly GCA_913789915.3). NCBI lineage: Eukaryota > Metazoa > Arthropoda > Insecta > Hymenoptera > Halictidae > Sphecodes > Sphecodes monilicornis. The sequence continues at coordinate 20,140,702 of OU565285.1, forward strand.
ATAAATAACAATTTGAAAATATTAATTTGAGCAAGTAAGCAAGTGACTCTAAGTAATTTTGAAGCTTCGGTATTTAAGATTCGTTGTCTTCAAATTATAAGGTGGAGTGATTGAGACAAAAAAATAGACTGTGTATTCAATCATTTTCCACAAGTGCATCTTTATAATTTTGAATAATTATAGCACAATAAATGTGCGAGGGTACTGCTAATGTTACATTGGGATGTGTCCATAGTTTCAAGAGAACCAGGCAGTTAGGATGCACCGGTATTTGTTAATGCTGTGCACCTCGCTATGTTAGATGTCTTTTTTTGGAAAAACAAATCGTAGGTAGGTGGAACGTTTGCGAACGTTGCCAGGAACGGTTACGAGGCACGTTTCGACGCTAACGCACTCCGACGAAACGGTATTTCAGTCGGTTATGTTATTATGCAGATTTTATAGCGAGCGTTGTTTCCAGCTAATGAGTGGATATTTTTAACGAAGGTAGTTTGGACCTGGCGATTTAATTAATCGTTTCTTCGACTTTAACTTAAGAAATCTATTTGAACTTCTTCGAATCTAATTTATCGATTCAGAAAACATTTTAAAGCGGTACAATTTTCCATGTTCAGGTTTCGAATTTCATTTTCATGGTACTATTGGATTAATACGGAATACATAGTAAGATAGAATCATATCGTTGCGGACCGACCGCAAACGATCCGACTGAAATGTAATTTTCAACCATGATTTACGACAGGAACCGATGTAAATCTCAATTTAGCAACATGCCGCATAAACACCGCTTAGTAGCCGTGCGTTAACACGCGTCTATCGGTTAGTCGAGACACTTGGGTGGTTTTTGATCAGCTTAAAACGAGGAAGAGAAAAATGATCGCGAACCGTGTCTATCGGCGTGCGTGACAGCGTAATATACTTACAACGAGCCGAGCGATAGTCGCTCGTATCTGTCCGACGTTCCGTGCCCACGTCTCGTGTAATACTCCCACTAACGCGAGCTGGTTTTAACGGAGTAATTAACGCCCACGCGACCGCTTCGGCAAAGTCAGGCGCGCGATTGACTTCGCTCGCGCGGCAGGAAGATTTGTCTCGGCTATTTGTCCCGGTTTTCTCGAATCCGCGACCACTTTTCCAGCGAGGAAAAATCTTATCAAGGACTCGGAATGGAAGTCGGCGCGGTACCGTTGCCCTCCCACGCACTAAATATTCCAACGCTGACTTTCGAGCATTAATCATTTAAGCGGGTATCTGCAAAAATCTGGTTGTTAGTGTGAAATAGTGTGAACAGGTGCGAACGATCAAATATTTCTCGAGGTGGACATCAATGTGCGAATCATTGAAGTCATAAGAAACACAAAACTGCGACCTCCAAGAAATGCAAATATGGAGGGATTAATATTTGGAACGCAGGAACATAGGCAAGTCCTCCTGACGATCTTTATGAAAAATTAACATTTCACTTCCCTTATTTCTCTTACCGTGGAACCACAATGTTGAATATGAACGGTATTTGGAAATTAGATTAGCTACTTTGTTACAGTACTAGATTAATTGATCGTTTTAGACTGCACTATTTACGTGTGGAGCTTACTCCATATTTCTGGAGAAGATTGAGTTACAGAGAAGTGTTGGATGCACTCCAGTTTGATGTACAAAAATAATAATATATCAGCTATGCGAAGAGCGCACGAAAAGTACACGAATATTAAGAAAAATAATACATTTGCTAATAAAAAATCTATTCTTCAACAACAATCCCGAAGGTAAAAGTGAAGACAAAAGGGCAATATTTCAAATGAACGATATATAAAACAATACAACAAAAGCATTCTTTTTTTGTTTAACAAATATGATAAGTAAGAAGCATTATTTTATAACTTGTGTTCAAAATGAACACCTTTACATACAATACACGGGTCAAGACAGTTTTTAATGTTTTCGATGATGCTCGCACATTGTTCTACGGTTATTTCACGCTGAGCGTTTTCCAAAATCTTTTTAAGTTGATCCACTGTAGTGTCCTTTGAAGAGGAGTTGTTTTGCTATAGAATTGACCACATAGAATAATCCATAGTGTTCAAATCAGTAGAGTTTGAAGGCCACAAATCTTTATCCAAAATCTCCGGAAATAATTCTTTGTAGAGTTTAAGCAATAATTTCGCTCTATGCCCGTGCCCACCAATTTCAATAATATTCGCGTGCCAGGGATCCACCACATTTCTCAAAAGTTGTTGTTCATAATTGGCAGCGTTAACTTCGACACTACTATCCACAAAAACCAGGGGTGTTTTACCGGTAGCAGTGATACCTGCCCATACCGCCACAGAAGCCGGGAAATGATGACAACCTGTCGCAATTTGATTGGAAAAGATCCCCGAATATTTCGGTAACAATTGGCGATCATTTTGCCAATTTTGAATTGTTTGAAAAGTGAAAATCTTCTCATCCGTGAGAAGCACTGATCGGTAGCGAACATCAGCGAGCAGCTTCCCAAGTTTTCTGGCATCACTTAGTCGTTGTAGTGCCATTTCTTCTGTAAGGTTATGACCGCGTACCAATTTGTAATCAACCTTTGTTATGTGAGGTACACTATCATGCCAGGAAAGAAATAAAAACATTTGACGGTCATACTTGACGACATAAAACGCAGTAGCTTTAATTGCCAGCTATTTTGGGCCACGGTGTACAACTAGTAGACTCGAAGAGTCCTCTCTAGGGTTGATACCCTAGCGGGTTCACGTCCGGGAACGCATCGAGCCACGCGGTAGTTTAGAGCACCGCTCTCTCCCAGAATTCCTGGTGTTAATATAGGTCAGGAGAGGCGCGTGGCGCCACCGATCGACCCTCGGGTTCGAGTTCAAGGTCGCGCATCTCGTTTCAAAGGCTACGCCGTTCGGCTGGCACACGTACGATCCCGAGAACCCCTGCTCTCGCCGGCTTGCGCGCACCCGTCGCAACAACTCGGCGTCGACAGTGCTCCTCGTGCTACTCTTCGCGTCGTGCGACGAAACGGCGCGGCTGATCGAACGGTGGAATCGAGAGAGAACCAAAAGGATCAGTACGCCGCAGCACCGCGCACCGCGGGTAAAGGCGATGGAGCAATCGTGCCAACTCGGCCCGATAAGCCAGAATTTTCGATCGCTAATCAAAATCTGCAGTTGAATCTGGATCCCCGTGACGCTGGTCTCTAGGCTCTTCCGTCGTGTCCGGTTATTCCAGACGGCGCACGGCGGTTCTCGGTTGCGGTTACTCGCTTCCGTAACGGCCCGCTGAACGATTGCCGCGCTGGCGCTAGGAAAACGATCATTCTCTATGGTCGAACAGGTAGCTGGGTTGGGCCGGGTCGTTAAGTAGGTGTACATACCTGCCGTGATCGCGAAGTCGCCAAAGAGCCTGGCTACCGGAGTTAACGAGTCTCTTCGGCGTCGTCGACCCATCGCGTTCTCCTCTCTCGTCCTTCGCTCTTCGTCATCGCTCGCTCTCGCTGCTCTCTTTTGCTTTTTACCCGAGCCGAACAGGTACTTGGCCTCGCCCGCGCGCGTGGGTAGCCAGATTGCTACGGTGAAAGATGAGGGTGGAGAACGGGGGTGGGGGCAGAAGACGCATCGAGATATCGATAACCAACCACGCGCCCTCGGCCGAAAATGAGGTTCGGGCCCACCTTACCCTCGTGTGCTCTCGTATGCGCTTGTAGAGAGCGTTATCGGCGATCGGATCTTCGTTCACCGGTACCCGGGGCAGGCATTTGCTTTCTCGTCGTTCCCGCGCCGCGCATCGGTTCCCTTGGCCAGTGGTTCCCATAAAGCCGGGCGGTCGTCGTCTTTGCAGCAATCGGTATCATCGCGGGGAAATATGTTTGACAAGCTACCCACACGGCGACACGACGCGAGGTGATTCGCATTGATACGCGATGTTTTTGTTACTTCGTTAGTCAACGGCCTCAGCTGTCCCGCGAGAGTAGTTGGCAATTATGGGCGGATAGTTAACCGCGGTACCAGCTGCGGGAGAACTTCATCATCCGATGCTCCGCATTAAAATCGGCTGGCCGTTCTATAATGTCCCGGTTGATATTAAGATCGTACGGGTTATATGTGTCTCTTCCAATCTCTTTTGATTCGATTCGTCGCAATGTAACACTCGCGTCGTGTCGCCCGGTCTCGCGCGTTCTTTTAATTAATCCTTATCTTCAGCTGGCAGTCGAAAAAATTATGCCATTAACTGTCAGTCGTAAATCCGAGTTTCACGTGGCTCAGCTGCGGAGGGCAACTCTACATGAAGCCCGCTTCGTACACCTGTTACGAGGCTGGACCTCTCCAGAGATTTCTCTTTCTCTTCTCTGGTTCTCCTCTTCTCCCATTCTTTGGCTTTCTCTTTCTCTCTCGCTCGCGCGTCCCTCATTTGTAGGTATCGCGGCCCTCCCACCTCTCCGTTATTTGTTCGTGCAGGTACCCTAACTGCTTATGCTCGCTCTTCCCTCTTCGTGGACCCGCGTCTCGCCCGGTAATAAATTCTCTTCGCTGCTACTTCTTCGCCTCGTTCCCCTTCCTCCTCCTCCTCCTCCAGATACGGGGCCTCCATATTCTACCGACAGTTTTTCTTTGCCTTATATCTCGTCTCCGCGACTCTCCATTGTGCTGCGCCGCCTTTAAAGGTACTTTCGCGCAGCTCTGCTCCCGTATGGTATCGATGTTCGACAGTTTCCCATATGAAAACGCTCCTAATGCTTTGTAACTGATAAGCGCGAGCATACTCTCGATGGTGCGGAGATAGTCACGGTTCGATCTGGCCTGTCAACAATAATTTACAGCACGTTTAGGTTTGATATTCGGTTCAGCCGTAGATCTGTACTCGGTCTTTTGAATCAGCGATGAAAACCCGTAACTAGTTAGCCGATAATTATCTGTTAGAGCTCCCGGCGTCGATAGGAGATCGCCGTTATTGATAGTGCGAGATACGCATTAAATATCGGAATCGAGAGAAAATAATCTGTATTCTGGCTTAATCAGTCTGTCCCGACTGCACCGATAAGAGTTAATTACCCGTACTCGATGATTCCTGCTTTTATTTTCCTCTCGTTTCGCTTTTGCTGATTTCCATTCCAACGTTTTTCTTTTCCTTCTTTGTTTTTCTCGCGAAGAGAAGCACGAAGAGAAAGATAGAGGCATCGAGATTATCGGGCGCGATCGATCGATCGTCACAGTTTCACGCCATCGCCATACGCGAGGCAAGTATCGAGTACTATGGCCGACGTCATGTCATAAATGGACGAATATCAATTCGGCGTGACAACGGGTTTTGATGGCAAAGGCGGCGACGCTGTCGAGTGTTGATTAAGTCCGCTCGTAGACCCACTAATGACGCCAATTGCAACCGGTTATTATATAAAAAGCTGCCCCAATGAACTTTCGGTCGATTAATCTTGCCATCGGTGTCGCGAGTTCGCTAACACGAGAGCGAATCGCGACGACAGCGCGGTCATTGTAGAAATTCCGACTCGAACTTTCGTTTACGCCTAAATCGTAATTACAGAGCCGTGACGCGGCGGCGTTCGTGCGCTACCGATTGCGCTCGCACGTAACTCAACCAATTGGAGTTAATCGCCGAGCCACGTTGCGTTCGAGCACATCCGTGTTTCACAAAATATTTCGGTATGCAAGAGTACTTAATACCACGCTATAAATATATATCGTAACCAACCGTTCATTCGAGATTATTAATTTTAATCTCGTATTAATTTAATTGCAAACCACTTAGCCCGGACGTTTATGCTTGAAAAATGTGATCAGGACTTGCGAAATACTAATTATGAAATAATTATACCAAAAGCATTGACTGGTTTCATTAACGTACTCGTACACAATTGTATAACGTATGTAAACGTTTTTAGATTCGTTTGCTCGGCTGTCCATGGGGAAATTGAATTGTTCGAGGTACTCGAGCGGCGTCGAGTGTTAGCCGAGCGAGAAGGAGAAATTCTTCGTGGTTAAGAAATAGAGGAAATGCTATTGGTAAAAAATCACGTGTAGACTTTTTGCAAAAATTCAACGATAAAAAGCGAGCAAAAACCGAGTCGCAGCGTTGTACTTAACTTACTTTGAACGTTCCATTCATTACACATGCGGTTTTTGCGGACAAATTCGATCGGCGTCTTCGCGTGCATCCAGGCAGCGGGGCAAGCCCGCGCATAAAATCTCCTCGGAATTACTCATTAAAATAATAGGTGCTAGCATTACCGTCGCGGAAGACCGTAAAATGGCGAATCGATCGGCGCATGACTGGTCCAAGGTGTTCGGACCGCGATTAATTGGAGGATTCGCTTTGCCGGTCACATTCTTTTTCCTTTTCTGAATATCTTTATCTTCAACGATTTACGTCCGGAGATCCTGCTTTAATCGGATCTGCATACATAAGTCGATTTGCCGAGATCATCCGGCGAAGATGACGGATAAATACGTGTTCCTTTCTTCGGCGATTGATGCCAGCAGCGACGATTTCGTCCTCGATTTTCCTCTGGTACACGAGAACTTGCGATTGAGATTTCAAGCAACGTGTTAGGGTCTCGTCGATGGTGGTTGATTTTCGCTTGTCCTTTTACATCGGCCACCTCCTCTTCTTCCCTCTTCGTCGTGTTCCCCTTTCTTCCTTTTTTTCGCCGTTCGATCCGAACTCGTTCCCCGCGAAATAAGAAAACTCGCGAGCGTACACGGGCCTCCTCGGCTGGGACTTTGCCTTTTGCGACGATTGGCCCGTTGCATTACGTCATCTCGGACTACCTGCAGTCTTGAAGGGAATGGGGGAAAAAAGGTACCGCTTCTGATCTGATGCAAACGAGCAAAGTAGGTCGTCTTCCTCCTGAAGCCACGCCGTCATCGGAATCCTCGGAGACCCTTCTTAGGGGTTCTCAATCTGGTCCACGGTCTCTCTCCTTCCAAGCGAAACTACTGCGCTCCACAGCGCCCTTGGTGGGAATTACAATTTCACAAAGTTCCGAGATCGTTATCGAGCCGTGCAAAAAGAAAAAAAGAATTGCAATATAACATCCTTTGACTCCTACCGTTTGGGTAGCTTCTCGATATTTGCCGACTCGTTTCCATTGATCGAAACGAGAAACGGATGAAAAGGTCTTCTGTGCTCCCGGACGCCTTCTGACCACGTCCTCCCTCGATAACGGCGCCTTATGCAACGAATTAAACGTAATCGTCAAGGGAAGCGGCTAACCAGATACGGAAGTACGCTGATATGTGATAGATTTCGTAGGTGTTCCGAATGTCCTAGCTCATCGGAATTTTTACGAATATTCTGTGTACGCTGTTGACGTTATTTGTATTATTCTTTAACCCTGTGTATGTAGGTCCGTGTAACTTTAAAGTTTACGTACCGATGTATCAATATTTTCGACAGGTTACTCCTCTGTAACCAAGAAAATTTATGCATTGTCATTTCTTTTATCAGAGTGAATTCAATTTGTTTGAAATGTGTATTCACTAGTAATTTGTATCTAGAGGGCGACGCTTGTTTGTTACTTTGCGTAACAAAAATTCGAGCCATAGAGGGTTGAAGTAGAAAACTCTTCCTTTGAAATTATAATAGACTGACCTTGATTGCTGAGGAAATTCCTATTGGGTTTCCTCTGGCCAGATAAGATTTATCAGAAAATATTCAGATCGTAACAAAAAAGTCGCATTAATCGGAGGAGGCTCTGATACTTCACCTGAGAACCATCGCGTTGATTCACCTGCCGCATAGAATCGTTCGCCGGTTAATTACACGAGTCAGGAGGCGGCAGTCGGCAGTAGCATCGTGCTATCATCTCCGGTGGTTCTACCTTTCAATCCCAACCCCCGAAGGCCCCTTGTTCCTTCCACGATCGTCTCTTACCTCCGAATTCCTAAATTCCTGGACTCTCCGTTTACGACGAAAGTCCATCTAGGAGGCCGGCGGAGGCTTGTCCCATTCGTTATTGGCAGATAAGGAGGCTCTCGTCCCACGATACTTTCTCGGTTGCACAAAGGAGGCGTCCACGATCCTCCCGGGTAACGATTTTACGTCGCCCGGAAATGAATTCACCGCTCCTGATCGACATGTATCTCCGAGAATTTTGTCCGCTGACTCGCTGGAATTTCGTCCTGCCAACAAATATTTCCGGATTCAATTATAGAATACACAAAAGTCCGTTGGCCGAAAATTTATTCGCCTCGCATTCCCCGCTGGTCGGTGTCGCGAGAGAGACGCTCGCGACGCGACGGCCGCCAGTGAACTCGCGACGTACCTGTTCCGGGTTTAATGGATTCATTTTGACGGTTTTACGATTCGCCGGGAGGTCGATGTCTCCACTCGAAAATAGACCGTCATTTGGGACATTGTCGCACGTCTCTCGGTGCGCTGTCAAGGAGAGAGAGCACGGGACGGAGACGAGCCGAGGAAAAAGGGAGAAAGCCGGCATCGAGTGGCAGTGAGTGATTTAGAAAGCGGTGTCCGCCAACGCGCGAAACCGCGTATATGTGATCCCAGAGATAAAGCCTCGTCCTACGCTTCCGCCCGCGGTGTGTCACTTCTCTTCTGATGTCCTGCCGAAACCGACCACGGGCCTAAACTCTTTGGACGATGGCCGCCGCGCGACTCCCACGGCGCTACTTAACATTCCGAAATCCGCGAACAGGTTATCTCCTCAATTATCGGTGTGAAAGCATTGTCCACTAGTGACTCGCCCCGATTTCTCATCGCCGCGTCTCCACTGCTATCCGATACATCCTCCAACCTCGATCGATCTCCGTCACAGACTGATATGTTTCTATTTTCGCCAAAAACTCACATACTTCCAGATAGCGTTTATCGAAATCCGTTCGCATAGTACATTTAATTGATTAGGCGGCGACGTGATGCTATCTTATCGAAACTCGCCGGGTGTCTGAGATGTTGGTGTGAACTGAACTTAAGGCGCGAGCCTGACCACCTTCCGCCCCAACACTTACCTTTTTTTGATCTAACTGGATGAAAATGATCAAGACATTTTTACTGGAACTGTTTCTTGACTTTGCAGAAACACGAGTTTTCGTACAATTATGAATAGACTGCGGATTTTATGCATTTATGACAAAAATGGATAGGTTTAATTTGAAACAGTAAAACCATTTGAAGAATTTAAAGATACCTTCATATTATTTTCAACCTATTAAACATATGAAGACAGAAATTAAATTTTAAGTTCCGCAGTTTAGTTATCAACAAATGTGTTGGTCCTGTCTGAGTCACCACTGAAAATTACTATACTGTAATTGAAAACAATTCCTACGTTATTAACACTAATCGTAACACGATCATTCAAATGAATGGTTTCACATTTTTTTATTTTTTCATTATAAAGATGCTTCCATTAGAAATTATTCCATACATTTCTTTGTTCAAGCACGTACTACTATAAAAGTTGTGAGAAATCTAAATAAGTTGAGTCTTTTAACTTTTATAAAAAAATGTATACCTAAGACATTTTGTACTCCGTACGGTTGCAGTAGTTAAATGTGTGCGTGTGAGTTAATACACTCGATTTTCTACCCTTATTAAATTCTGCTTAAAAATTACATTAGTTGTTAACTATTATTTTTAAAATTATTTTGAAATACATTTGTATATTTTTATTAACACTGTCAATTTTCTAATAGTATTTTTTAAATCAACTACCAACAATTGAGAATTTCTTTGGTCAAAAGCGACAACAATTTTATTTATAATGCAACAAATGTTTAGAATTAATACAATGCAACGATAAATTATTATTTTTAAAAAATGATCGAGCTTTCTACAGCTCTGTCATTAAAAACTTAAAACCTCAGACATTAAAAAATCTATTACATTTCGATAGGTAAAGTGTTAGGAAACAATTGTTACAGTTCAGTGCATTTTATATCAATGCAGCAAAATAATGAAAGTCAGCAATAGACGTAACTCCTTCGAGGAAAAAGACACGTATTTTTAAAATTGTTTTAATTACATAATTCTACGTCACCTCTATGACGTATACCCTTTTTGTATTTTGGATTGTCTTGTTACGGATTATTACTAGCAGTACGTGTACATTGTACATTGAAATCTGTAGATACTGTAGATTCGCAGTACAGCGTTGACTTCGTTAAAAATATGACATGGACCCTTCGAAGGAAGTTGCTATTCGATTCTTGAAAATAATTTACGAACTTGTCACGAAAGCGGCAGAAAACTCTTCTAGATGATTAGCCATAAATTTTTTGGGATATATCTGGGGGAGGGGGAGGGGGAGGGGCCACAAAGATGATCAGGGGGGTATATTATTCTACGCCGCCCAGCGCGTTTTTTTCTCTCGTTCGTTCGTGTTTATTTCTGCCAATTTGGAGAGTCAGGGATCGAAGGAGTCGTCGGAGGCCAGGCATTCCTTGGGGAACGACGAGCGAGGAGGACGTCGCGTGGGGCCACCATTACGTGGCTCCGTGGAACAGCCGTAATATCGCGCGATACGCCGCGGAAACCTATAACGCAATAATGTGCCGACTTTATGCGACGGTTATCGCAACGACTCGTGGTGCAGAAAGACGGCGAAACCGGCGAGATCCCATTAACCGGGTATGGTGGGCGCCCCAGCGTGTGGCACCTGTCTGGAATTGCGTGTCTACTGCGCGCTCGACTTCAACCCGCCCTCGGTCCTTCGTGTTTTAGATGTCTGACCGCAGTCCTTCCTTCCTCTGGCCCTCGTGATCCTCTCGGAACGACGCACAGTGGTCGATTATTCGAAAAAGTGGGACGCAAATCGGTATCGCTTGAAAACTTCATTTATTCGCGAACAATACGAAGGTTAGTCAAATATTAACCCCTTGACTTACAGTCTTATTTCAAGGTTCTCGATTAACGTGTTTAGGGCATCGTAGAAATATTCTAAATTTTACATTTTTTACGTAGCAATAATAGAACTACGGATTTTTATGCAAAATAAAAATTCTCTATCTCGATTTCAACGAACTGGAGCAAACTAAAAATTAATTTCCTTTCTTAATAGGTTCAATAGGATGAAAATAGTGTAATAGCAATTGTAAATTGTTTTCATGTTTTCACTGTTACATGTTTCTCCTATTCATTTTTATAATAAATCCATAAAATCCGCAGTCTAGTAATAATATTGCTAAGCGTTTATGTGCATGTGTGTATTAATGGAACGAACGAAAAAATAGTGGAAAGATGAAAAATAGTAGCGAGCAAAGAAAACTAACTTTTGTTACAAACACTTTTTTTTAGTAATATTATCGAAATCCCCCAAGAAATCGTGCAGGTCCATTCTACATTGAGCGGAGGTGATTCCGTATAAAGGAGGCTCAAAATCTTTCAAGTGTTTAGGGTCTCCAAAGATTATAAGCCGGCACTGATGAAAGCGCACTGTTTTATTCCGTGTGGTGCTCTTAATACCCATTCATGGAAAATAACATAATTTGTATTGATTCAGAATTAATGTAAAATGATTAGATTGCTTTTATTAGGTTTTTGCATATGAAATGTCCGATTTTAGAATGCAAATGTTTAAAGCGTTTCGGTCAAAAAATATTATTACAGTCTACAGGCTTATTGTGTATCGCTTTCAGGTACAAAGTTGATTCTTAACTTCCTGTGTTCAATTTTAATTTAAACATATAATTTTACTTTTAAATAATTTTTGTCACCGTCACTCGACGAGTGGAAAAACATTTGACGATAGCATTGTATTATGATATTTGGTGAACATGGAGTGACTACTAGAAGCACTATTCGTTGATGGGAAAAACAAAATTACAAAATGGAGGTGACAATCTTATAAATGAAGCACGTGAATGGCCAAAAAATTTAATTTTTATCGTAATACAATGAAGAAACATGTAATTCATTGACAGTATACGTCGATTACAATGGTGTGATCAATAAGTCTAGTTAGACAAAATTTGCGGTTATTTATCGTTACTGTTCAAAAACGGACATTTCATTATGCAACAACCTAATACATATTTTAACCATTGTTTCTTCTGACCTAGAACATGTTCATTCTATCTGATTTTTTTTTCATTTCATATAAATAGTCAAATGTTTAGTAAATTGAATACAAACATATTTAATATTGTAAACAATATTTTTAATAAGAGTATAGCAATTTTTAGTGGTGTTTCAGGGTTAATTTATGTTGAAAAGTTAAAACCATCGAGTTTGTCGTCTGAAACCCATGACATTTCTGAAACGTCCTTCTATGGCAAAGGACTAACCGGATTTTGTATTGTACAACAGCATAGTTGTTCTTATCTAGATAAGACCAAGTGGAAGTTCAAGTAGGTATGTCTTATACTCAATCTGCATCATGGGCTATTCTATTTAACCATTCTCTCGATAGCTGGAACAATGAATGAGCGAATAGTACCGATTTCCGGTATAATAACGCATTATTAGCACGTAGTTAACTGTTGAAGGTGCAAAATATATTGAAATCAAATAGATCAAGTCAACGACTTAAGGATGAGGCGCTACTGAGAATACAAGTGGTTGATTAACATAAATCGTTTGTTAATGAACGGCTACACCAAAAACCGCCGCCAGAAATCATTTAAGTTATTTTGGGACGGATTCAGTTGCACATTGAGTTGCATGGATTTGAGCACAAGGATAATTTAAAAAATTACATTTGACTATTCTTGAACATCTGCTTTCCTGTCTATGCGTATCGCCTTGTGATTATCATTTGTTTGGACCGCTCGAACAGACATTGGGAGGATATAGTTATAATAGTAACGATGAAGTGGTGCATTTCGTGTGCAATTGACAAGAGTTTATACGGTGAGCCACAAAAGTATTCGAACACCCTGTAAATCAGAATAGCTTTTTTAACCGTTTGAGTTCCAGGGGGTATTGAAAAAGCACTGTCGAAGAATCCCAAACAGCGCAACCGCGCTTTCTCTAAATGACTACGAAAAGACCCAAGCAGCGCGATAGCGCTTGTTTTATTTTATTTTGTAATGTATCATTGCATTATTATAGTATTATTCTACCTATTGTAAAATGTACTATTTACATTAAAAGGAGCTGTGTGATGTACTTGCGTCAGTAAATCTGAGCGCACGATTTCGACAATCAGTAACGCACCGTCAGTTGTCCACAATGCTCGAAATGTGCTGGGTTTTCTCGACATAAAATCTCAACAGCGCGATCGCGCTTCTTGGGACTCAAACGGTTAAAATTGGATCAAACGATCTGACTTTTTTTTTAGCAATTAGTAGCATTGATTTACTAAATGACGTGCGAATAAGATTTTGAAAAAAATTGCAATCGGTAACAGTTACATGAAAACATAAAAAGCGGCACTGATTAAAACTATTTTATTTAATAGTAATGTAAAAATGTCATCGACATCGGTTGATGCAGAAAAAACGACGTGCATTCAACAGAAACTGACCAAAAGTCGTGAAAAGCTGCTATTTTCATCATTTTAAACCGCTTATAGGTCGTGCGTACGTCAATCGATTTCGATGAAATTTTCAGTATGTGTATAACTAATGTAGATTTACAAGACACATATTTTAAATTTTCATTACAGGCTCAAATAAAAAAGCTTTGAAGAATGCCCTTTTGATATTTTTATCTAATTCTTGCCAATTGCAATTTTTTAAAAATCTTATTTAAACGTCGCTTAATAAATCAATGCTTCTAATTGCTCAACAAAGTTAAGTCGATTGATCCAATTTTAAAAAAGTTATTCCGATTTATTGGTCGTTCGAATACTTTCGTGGCTCAGTGTACGTATATGCACTGTAACAGAACATACAAAGAAAAATAACTTGTTGCGACGATCCATTCACGATTCCAGCGGCCTGAAGCCAAGCAATCAGTCCCATCAATCTATCATTAAGCGTATCAACCATTTCCCTATGCAATGGAAGCTACGCAATTATTAATGTCTTAGAATTCCCGTATGGGATTTCTGATCCCTCGAGAGAAAGGAAGTTACAGGCGCCGCAACAGATTCTATGAACATTATGTTGCACATTGTGCTCTTAATTAATTGACTTCGTGCAAAACTTCTATACTTTATTATGTAAACTGGAAAATTATGAGCGTCACGCGTTCGTGAACTCGCGTTCCGAGAGACTCGGGATGAAAATCAAATCTCGCGGCATAGCGCAAGAGGAAAGAATTTTACACGTTTTACCTTAGAGAAATTACAAAGTTGCCAGTCGGAATAATAATGGATAATTGATCTGATCTTACGGGAACGGTTTTTAATTACTTCCTGTAGCACTGGTAACCACAGTGCGAATCTTCATGCAGATTCTCTATTCCCGACAATGATTTCTAAAAATAAAGAGTAGGTATATAGAGTGTATGATCCGATTCTCTGTACTGCTGGCTTCATTGCGTTCATAAAGATTACATGTAATGCACAATTTCCTTAATAATATTATTTTACTGCATCTTAATGTCAGAAAACGCTATAAATGCATAAGCATCCCCGGTTCACTGATAACGGTTTAAGTACTCGAAGATACGAGGCTCTATTTCCTTGTGGAAGAATGATGCTCTCGTGTTTCTAATTTTTTATATGTTGCTTGCACGCTTTTAACTCTCTTCCGCCGATCGTGTCAGTTTGATACATGTTCCATTCATGGTAAACAAGTAATACTGTGTTCTACGCTTCGTTTTGCTAAACAACTCAACGTCAATGATCTTGTTTCAAACTCATCTCATTCTGTCTTTGGTTTCCATTTTCAAAGATGGAATTTATAATGTTAATTATCTGTCTTTTCACCATATTGATTCTTTATCATCATGTTGATTTGACACCAAGATACAAATTAGGCCTTATGCTTTAATTTATCTCCTTTGGATTTACCTTTTAGGCTTTATCGTTGGTTGGGTTTCTTCTTGGCACATATAAAAATTGTTGTAGATTTCTTTTTTGGATAATTATACATAGATTTGCATCAGAGACATAAAAATAATTCTGACACTGTGAAGTCCAACGACTATAATGTTAATGAACGTTGCAAATAAAAAGCCGTTCACATAAGGCTTGAATTGGATAAACGAGGGACGGACCAGGTTTAACAGATGGAGAGAATAGGGTTTGTTTTGACCCAGGACAAGCTTTACGTTCCACCTAAATTCTAATTTTTGGAAATCCCTCTTAAGACTAAACCTACCAATCATAAAACATATAAAA
Source organism: Sphecodes monilicornis (assembly GCA_913789915.3). Classification (NCBI taxonomy): domain Eukaryota; kingdom Metazoa; phylum Arthropoda; class Insecta; order Hymenoptera; family Halictidae; genus Sphecodes; species Sphecodes monilicornis. The sequence goes on from OU565285.1 coordinate 20,155,898, forward strand.
GTGAAACGACTTATAAAAGTGAGAAGATTGGATTTATTTAAACTTTGTGCGGATTTCATTACAATATGTGTTGAAATAAAGAAGGCAATTTACTCATCTCCTATGAAAGCGTTTTCATAATTTTAATAATAGTGAAATAAAAAACCGGTCATTTGACCGTGGTGGGTTTAGTGTTAAGAAAGTAGTGTTCAAAAATATACGAAAGAGTTGATGCGCAAGAATTTGAATGGTTCTAGCTTTGAATGGATCGTCATGGTTACCACGAAATCCTCGAAAATATCCGCCTTTTGCATGGTTTAACCCTCCGACAGCGAAACTTGGGTCTATTTATCGCAGAATAACAAAATCGACAATTAGTTACCCATTCTCTGGCGATTAAATTAAATAGGTAGCTCTTACATTCGAAAACAAAGGAGGACGTGTCTATAAGACATACCTTCAAAAATACAGTCACTCCCAGTAATATTCGGACAATCTTAAAAATACGATAACCCTTTTAATAGTGGGCCATACGACTTGGACTTTCTTAAGAAATTAGAACAATTAGTTTACTACATGACGCAAAACAGAAATTTTGAAAAAATTGTAATTGGACGGAATTGGAAAGAAAATACTAAGACTTGTTTTTCACAACTGTTTTATGTGGGTCTATATTGAAAGTTTAACAAATGCGTTTTATAGATTTGTGTCAATTGTATACACTCTGAAAATTTCACCAAAATCGATAAACGTTGGAATGAGCTACAGCCGTTTAAATATGATGAAAAATGCAACATTTCACAATTTTTAGCCGTTCTCCACGTTATCCGATTTTGATGAAATTTTCAGTATGTATATAATTGATACAGATCTACAAAACGTACTTTTTAAATTTTCAATGTAGGCTCACATAAAACAATCGTAAAAAACAACATTTAGTATTTTCTTTGCAATACCGACTAATTGCAATTGTTTCGAAATTTCTTCTTTGCGTTATGTAGTAAACTAATTGTTCTAACTTCTTAAAAAAGTTAACGTCTTTTTAAGAGTGTCCGAATATTAATGGGGTGACTGTATGTTTCCAAAAATTGATAAATAAAGCAGTGAATAGTCATAATCATCGATTATATAGTTGTAAGAACTTGCTGTCCGAGGGTTAATCACTGAGAATGTTTAAATGATTTGAAAAGGGGTTCGTTTTCTGACCCCTCCACTAGGTCCTAAAACTGAAAAATTGACAAAATTCCTTTCACACGGTCTTCGACGATAAAGCTGCGATAACCGGGTTCCGGTCGGTGTTTAATTATCGCGGGCGACTTTTTGATCGCGGCAGAGGGTATGAAAGAAGAAAGGCAGGACGGCGAAGAAGAAATACGTTCGTGGGCGTAGGTAATTAAGAATACGGGCCAGCGTGCTGCGGCGGCGACCGTGATTTCGTAAGCGTTCGGCGGTTTAATTGACTCGAATTAACGTGTTTTAATTACACGTCGTCCGAGACTGCGTCGCCCCTCCTCCCCGTCGCGGCGCTTAGCGTCGCGTCGCTTCCGCCGATTTTCTCTGTCTTCCATCGGTCTCTCCCTCCATACCGTCGTCCGGCGGAATATATCGATCGATCCTGCGAACGGTATTATTTTTAACCGTCACTGTCGCGAACTTTGTCGCTACTTCACGGAACGATATTTATCGGGCGTTCGTGTATTTTTAAAATTCCTCCGACCGTTGCGGCGCACGGTCGACAAAGTATCGAATCGCTGGCCGGCGAGTTAAATGCCGCAATTAATTATCAGATAACCGAGCGCTAATTTCTTTTCTACACTGCTTTTCAAGCGGTCGCGTTTCTTGCCGTATATACGCGAACGAAAGGAACGGCGAAAGCAGCGAAGGGTGTTAACCCTTGGAGCAGCGAATACTCTCGGCCGGATCACTCTTAGCGGTTACCATTGCTGGGAGCGGAATACTTTGTTGTTAACGCGAACTCAGTTGATTGATATATAGACTATGGTTCTTTGTGAAAAATAGAAATATACGCTGTATATTTACAATATTGATATTGTCCGTGCCAGTAACTTTTTACTGAGGCATTTAAAGAGTTAGTGATCGTTAAGAGCTGGTTCACGTCACCTTGCGACCAGCGATAGGTCAGCGATCACTTCGAATCGGCTCGAACCGACACGTCCGTGTATTTTCGAACCGATTCGATATCGACTGTTTGCTGACCTACCGCTATCGACGCCTTCAAACGATCTCCTCCTTTCCCTGCCATTTATAGATGGTTTACTTGAAAAGGGAAACTTGTAAACACCCCTGTGTTCGTTTACAATCGTTTTTAACTTTGTTTCCGATTTTTGAAAATTATTAGCGAGATTTATCGCTTGACAATTTTGTAGTCATGTATACTCACTTTAGAATCTCATCGTTAAAATTTTACGAATTTATGACAAAAATGAGTAAGTATAGATTTTAACAGTAAAAGTATTAAAACAGTTTAGAAAAGCTGTTATATTAGTTTCAGCTTATTAAACATATTAAGGAAACAAAAATAAATTTCTATTTCACTCCCGTTTGTTGCAATTCAGGTAGATAATTTTTATTTTTCATAGAGATCCGCTGTCTACTCATCGTAATCGGTGGCCATCCTATGAAACCAGCAAAAGCCAGTACGTTTAGGTTCTAGATTATGTACATGATGATCCTAAGTCCTAGATATTAGGACGCCTAGGCCCTACACGTCCGTTACCTTAATCTAACTGTGTTAGTGCAAAATTGTAACCACTGAAACCTTTTAATTCATATTTTCATTTCTGCAGAGCTATCATGATGGTGTAACTAATCATTACTAAATCTTGTTTTTATTTATTCGAAGATGGTTTCACGTTCCAGAAAAGCATAAGTTGCTAATAGACGACTTCCTTTTTTCTTAACCAGTTACTATATAATATCGAGCCAGATTAATGTTGAACCTGTCAAACAAAGTCAACTGTATGTAGTTTATACATTTCATTCAAGTCAAAATAAAATTCCATGTGTCTGTTACGAACATTGGACTAAATCCGGGCTGAACTCCTCAAATGCCTGCTTCCCCCACCAACCTCTTTTTCACTCAGCGCGCACGTTCGTCGCGTTCACTGATATCTCGTGTCTTCGTTGCCCCACCGTACGGTGCTTGCTGGAAGGGAACAGTTAGCGCTACGGTGGGGACGGTTTTGCCTCAATTGAGGCAAAATTGCCCAACTCTGGACTAAATGTAGACATACAATAAATATCAATTTTCATTGTCCCATGAGTAACTATTAACTACAGACAAAGAAATCCTAGTCATTGAAGCTGAGAAATGAACTATTCGACAAAAGTTCAGCCCGTTCTTACAACTATATAATTGATGATTATGGGTATTCACCGTTTCATTTATCAATTTCTGGAAACATATTTTTGATGTCATTTCTTGTAGACACGTTTGTCTACCTTTTTTCCTAATGTAATAGCTGTCCATTTAATTTAATCGCCAGAAAATGAGTAATCAATGTCAATTTTAATATTCTGGTTCAAACAGACCCAGGTTCCGCTGTCGAAAGGTTAACACCCATTATTTTGAATGTATAGTTGAACCCAGGATCACAGAAGGGTTAATTGCATTGACAGACTAGAATAGAGAAATTACATATACAGTTTTCGTAGAAATAATTGTTTCGAGAATTGTAAAGAGTACTCTGTCATCGGATGGTGTGCTTTAGAAGTTTCGCTTTAAAAACGAGAGTGAGGAAGGTTATTAAACTGTTAACAAAAATATTAGTGTACCGAAGTATTCGTGAAGTTCAATGATTGTTTGACGGACCATCATCAATTAGCAGTGTAACAGACAACGAGAGCCTTAGGGACCCTTATCACCAGAAATTCTGCGGAAATCTAGTCCTAGAGACTCTCGTTTCATACACCTGCAACAGTCACACTCTCGCCCGCAACAAATTAAACACCGAGTCTCTCATTAAGCCGGTTGTTCCTACGCGCGCTTATCTGCGAGCGCCGAGATGAATATTGCGGAATTAAAGTGGCACCGCGTGTCTGGGCACAATAAGTTCGTTGCAACGTTACACGGCGAGAAGCCCGGTCAATTACCGGTCGCGGCTGTTATCGAGCTCGCAATTATCGCTATGATATGGTCTACTGTTCGAATCACCGTGGCCGACGAACTCATCTGTCGGTGGAATTACCGCGGCGCGAAAATGTGGATCTTGCAATAGTGCAAGAATCGCTGCTTGGACAGTGAATATTTTGCACTTAAATTTCCTGCTCAAAATTAAACGGATGTCGATGTTAATCGATTGCCTATACTTAATCGGTATTGTTTGTTGTGGACTTAAATCGTGGACCTGGATTCTGAAATCTTACGTTTCATCATGTCCTTCATATTCTTTGTACGCTAACTAATAATATCAATATTAAGCACACGATTTTCGACGTTCACAACGACGCCCGATGGAAAGGAACTGTTTTTGAACGATCAGTGGTCCATGCCGGCGTGAACGTGCTCAAAAAGAAATTGCGGTGAAAGATAATAAAAAGATACATCACCTTTGTCACTGCACATTTATGGAATTTTGTAGCATTATAGTATTATATTCTTCAAACGATACATTGCTTGATGCACCCTAAGATTAAGAAGCTCTTATCACTTCGATTTACTTGAAGATGAAATTTCAGCTCAAATTTTTCAAATTATTCGAATACATTCGAACAGTTCTTTATATGTTTTCTTCGTGAAAACATGGAAATAAAGCAGAAAAATTAAGTTAGCGTCATATTTTTGTCTCTTACAGTTAGTTCGGTATCTGATAGCAAATAGATGAATATTCGAGCAAACTCGAGGAATTCGAATCTTTATGAGTAACTTGAAAGTTGTTCGTACTTATTCGTATAATTCGAAAATTTTCGATCTGAAAGTATATCTTCAAGTAAGTCAAAGTTTTACGAGGACTCGAATATTCGAACTGTTTGATTTTTCACAAGTGGCTCACATTTTTTTCAAACAGTTCGTTGATTTCAAGTTATTTGAAAAATTCAAACGCTCGACTCGGCTCGAGCAATGAAACCGAGTTCAGCTCAATCTTCTGTACAGTCAAACTTCACGGTGACGAACACAGTCGAAGCGATCGAACAGCGATCGAGAAGCGAGTCGCACGGAAGATCTGCCTCCGTATCTCGCTTTGCGGTTTGTCCCGCAGGCATGCTCGAGGAAGTGTCTTGTTCGATTGATTTTTATCGTGGCAAAAATTTCGCGCACTGCGGCGTACCGCGGTCACCGCGCCGCGCCGTGCCGTGCGCGTTGATCGGGCCGTTTTTCCCGCTACATTGTACCGTCGTCGTGGGCGCAGCCCAGAATTCCGTGCTGCTCCCCCCTCTCTCTCTCTCTCTCTCCGACGGGTTGGCTAACCGATCCTTGACAGGGAGTCGCGGGTATTCGATTCCCCTTCGTTCTTGCACGACCGTTCCTCCGTTTTTTCTTGCTGCTGCTACCGTCCGGGTTGCGCGCCTTGTACACCGAGAGCGCACGAAAGGAAACCACGCGAAACGCTTTTATTGCGGCAATCAAACCGCGTTTCTTCGCGCGGAAACTTACGAGCGGCGAAAACGATCGGTTAATCCGTCGCGCGATAAAACCGTAAAACGGACTCGATCGGGATGCCCGGGAAAAAGGTTAGTGCCTCCGACGCGATGGGTGCCGAGCAACGTTGACCAATCGACACGATCGGTACGATAATCTGTTTCCGCTACGCGTCTTTAAACTCCCGCGTGTTCAAATTGACTATCGATCATCTCGGCTTGGAGAGCTAATAGCCATGCGAGTACATACATACGCTGATTTTCTGATATTATACTGTACTATTCGAACTAATGCGATTCCAGCGGACCGTTTAATCGTTCCGCGTGGTGAGTCGGCAGCTGACCAACGACCGGAAAAGACTCGTGGGTGGAGAAGAAACTATAATAATGAATTTTTTTCGTATGCGATCCCGATCGAGTTATTGTATGCTTTATTGCGATGCTTTGTGCTTGCCTGTTAACACTAGGTTTACGGAGCACTAAAATTGATTATTTTACATTGCTCTATAAAAATAATAAAATTGTATTTACTTAGATCTTCAGCGATTTTTATTGTAATATGTACACAAAAAAATAAATCTATTTAATAATTCCTCACGAATGCCTCCTTACACTCTTAATAATCGTAAATTAAAAATTTTTGAAACCGTCATTTTGACGGGCCCCGTAAGTCTAGTGTTAATTTCACTCCAGACTGGCATACTGAAAGCGTTTCATGGAACCTGGGGAAAATACTATTGATTAGAAAGATTTATCCAATTCTCACAGGCCATATCGTGGTCTGCCATTTGTGTTTTCTTACATTTTACTGTGAAAACACTCCATCGATGCTGAATTTCTTCCATTCTTTTCTTTAATAATCAGGCTTAACATTGCCAAATGACAATATATGAATAGAAGATTTAAAAACGAAGCTATTACTAATAATAATTACTGATAGAATTTGAATTAATCGATTTGGCAAATGAGCGACTCCTATGTCCAAATGTGTTCGTAAGTTTTTAACACTAGGTTAATTTTTAATTTACGATTATTGAGATTGTAAAGATGCATCCATGAGGAATTATTCAACAAATTTATTACTTTGTATATATATTAATTTTTATAGTTAACATTTATATAGTGTTGTTAACACTTGGAAGGTCGGTCGTTGGATTTCTTGTTTTTCCACATTTCTGAAATCGTTTGTATACATTTTTCAGAAGGAACGTTATAGGGTATTGACAGTGGTAGTGTATTAACTAAGACTTTAGTCATAAATTATCTCTCCATCAATAGTCTACTTTTGTGAACTATATGCCAAGTAAATTCATACAAATTGAATTCAGAAATATTGATCTATCAGTATGTGGATCAGTAGACCGTGGACTTCCTGCATTTATGGTCAAAATGAGTAAGTAAAATATGAAACTGTAGAAGAATTTGGAGCATTTAAAGTCGTTCATAAATTAATTTAAATTTACTAAAATTGTTAAAAGAGTAGTGATCAGTATATGACTTCAAAGTTACGTGAAATTACAGTAGTTTAATTTCCGTCTCCCACAATTAACTTAGAAAATGTTTATTTTGCAGAAAAATCCACAGTCATTATGTCCACATAATCCACATAATCCACAATCATCAGATCCTAGACGTTACACATCAGATGCAGAAATAGCCAATAGGATCGGGTGTAATTCTTGAAGGGTTAAGATTCGCACGGTATCAACGCATTGATTTTGCCAATCGAAGCAAGGCGGAAACGATCCTCGGGTTTCAAAAACGCACGTCATCAGTTACGGTTTTGTAGAGTCGTTCCAACGGTCGTTGGGAGTTTTTATCGGCGATTTCTGATTACGTTCCTCGATATCAGACTTTCCTCGAATCGATCACCTTGAGCAGCTCATTTCGGCGAGCGTCCGGCGTTCGCCTTGTAAATCGCGATCTACGGTGGATTCTCGATCTCGCGGTCTCGAGGCGTGCGTTCACGGGCAAGAACGAATCGACGCGTTTTACCCGCGAAAAAATGGAGGATACGCGTTCGTAACGAGGTGCAGTGGTGCGGCCGTAGCATGCTCCTGGCGTGGCACATACAATCGTACGAAGGATTACTTAGCGCTGTAATGACGATCGGTCGGCAGATGGCGGCCACGATAAAAACTCGCCTCACCGCGACCATACTCGCCATATAATACCTTCTCCATCCGCGTCCATCCATCCTTACGTGTCTTTCTCTCCGTCTGCCTCTCCCAGAACCCCACTCTTCGTCTCTCTCCTCTCTCTCTCTCTCTCTCTCTCTCTCTCTCTCTCTCTCTCTCTCTCTCTCTCTCTCCTCTTCTTTGCGCTCGATCTCTCCCCCTGCTTCTGCGTTTTAACGGGGGCCTCTCGACATTGCGGCTGGTCCTTCATTTATCATGTTCCAATAACTCTGCCGGTAATAAGATTGATTTGTTCGAGCGCAACGATCCCTACTCTTGTCTAACGGTAACCCTCTCGGTTTCTACGAGCACAAACACAGGTGCGAACCCGGTGGACCGAGTTAGAGATGATGATGGTCTTCGTCTCCTTCCATCGAATTCGCTGGATTTAACACTAGAACTACCGGGCATTGAAGGAAGCTTCTCGTGTTATGACAGCGGAGGACAGTGATTTTTAAGAATTTTTTCTTAGAATAACTATTGGATATATGGCACCAGGCCTTTTTGGGATTTAACACTATACCTACCAAGCAGTAAAATTATCAGCGAATCTTACCTTACAATAATGGCAACACTAGATTTATTCAGATTGTCCGTAATTTCCAATATAATAGATGCTTGGACAAGGAAGTTTATTCCATTATTTTTCATAAACGAATTTTTATAATTCCAATAATTGAAATGCATAAAACCGGTCATTTGACCGTGGTAAGTTTAGTGTTAAACAGATGGTCTTGAAGTATCAGTGTGTTTTTTGTTCTACTCTTTTTATTATTTATTGTATAATATACAAGACTTTAAAGTTAGATACTATATGCTGGGATTGAACCTATTTTGAAAGAAGAATATGGAAAGTTGGAAAAGTTCTAGGTTGGGAAGAAAAGTGTACTTTTTTCGGTCGCTTAGTTCAATTTATATTATTTAACGGTTTAACGTTTTTATTGAGAGGGTTTTTGAAGTCTACTATTTAAAAAATGCTATTTATATATAATATAATATATAAAATTGTATTACTTCTGTGGTATGAAATATTTTTAAATATTATTTACTAGCCCAGACACAGAATCTGAATCGTGTGCGAGGATTCGTTTGTGAAATACTGTCGCTCGGTTAACGCTAATCGTACCGAGCACAAAATGTAACTGATATAAACTTGTTTTATAAAAATTACAAGGCTGAATTTATTTCAACTTATCGCAATTTTTATAAGAATAGCTGGAATGAACACATTGATTTACCAATTTCTAATGTAAGCATCTTTGTAATTTCAATAATTATAAAATAAAAATACGTGATATCGGTCGTTTGACCGATCGTGGTACACTTAGCGTTATTCAACACGATTCATTCGACGGTATGTTTTTGTACCTTTTCTCATCCGGCTTGGGACGATTTCTAGCCAGAGCTGCGGAGTCGGAGACTCCGACTCCAACCTCTCTTTTTTTTTTCTACCTCCGACTTCGAATCCGAATCCAACTCCGACGCCGATTTCGACTCCGACTCTGAATCCGTCTCCAATTCTGACTCCGACTCTCAAAATTGAAAAAATGTGTACTCGAAATAATTAAAAGTCGTAATAGAACTGAATAAATAGTTGAAATATCGTATTAAGTCTAAGAATATGGAACAGATAACTTTGATACAACACAACACGACTGTTACTTTCTCACTTTCAGGAAATAGTTAGAAAATACGTATCAATTTTAGAAATACTAACGATAAAGTTTCCATTTTCAAAAATTAATATAATTTCTAATATTTCATAGAGACACTTGTTGCTTTTAATGATTTATAAACAAAAGAGCCAGAATTCGAGTCGGAGCCGATATACAGGGTGGGGCACTATAAACAGGTCACCTGAATAACTCGCTTGCTTTTGAAGATAGAATAAAATGCATGAGACCAAACTTAGTTGACATCGACTTTGCGTGACCTTGAATGACCTTCATAATAGGTCATTGCATTCGTCTTGAAACACACTATCAGAATGTAAATAAAAAACCATACCGTTCCATTTAAAAAAAAACAGAGAAATACTAACGATAAAGTTTCCATTTTCAAAAATTAATATAATTTCTAATATTTCATAGAGACACTTGTTGCTTTTAATGATTTATAAACAAAAGAGCCAGAATTCGAGTCGGAGCCGATATACAGGGTGGGGCACTATAAACAGGTCACCTGAATAACTCGCTTGCTTTTGAAGATAGAATAAAATGCATGAGACCAAACTTAGTTGACATCGACTTTGCGTGACCTTGAATGACCTTCATAATAGGTCATTGCATTCGTCTTGAAACACACTATCAGAATGTAAATAAAAAACCATACCGTTCCATTTAAAAAAAAACAGAGAAATACGGACGATAAAGTTTCCATTTTCGAAAATTAATATAATCTCTAATATTTCATAGAGACACTTTTTGCTTTTAATGATTTATAAACAGAAGAGCCAGAGTTGGAGTCGGAGTCGATATATTTTTTTCCGACTCTGACTCCGACTCCAGGAGTCGTCGATGTATAGCTTTTTCTTACTCCGGCTTTAACTGCAGCGATCAGCAATTACTTCCAAACTCCAACTCCGAAGCCTTGTTTCTAGCTCCCACCGTGAGATTTAATTTCTTAAGTTTATGGATGACGTAATGATCGCTTCCTCGAAATTCTGAACTGTATAGCGCGACGTTGTTTTCATAGATTGAAAGGATACGAACGATGATGCCGTGAACGCCCACGCCACTTGTATTGAATGTCCGAGTAAAGATTATCTCGAATTGATTTACGCTCCTCCTGACTAGCGTTCGTCTACACGTTGCGTGCACTCGTGTTCGATTCGATTCCGCGACACAATCGCAACGAATGTGATCGCAGGGTGATCGGAGCAACTGGGGGAGCTACGATCCAGTATGTGGAGTATAGCCCTGATTCAAGTTAGAAAGAATTGGACGAAGGTCTTTAAGATTGCTCAGCAGAATCTCTTTTAAGTATAAGTCACAAGGAGATAGAAAACGACAAGGTTAAGGTTCCGTAATACAATCTATTACAACTGAGATTGCATGTACAAAAATGTGTACTTGCTAATAAACCCTGCCAATTAACCCCTGCCACATAATATTAATTGAGTCAGACTCTTGACAAAGATTTCAGACAAAACTTTTTAAGTCTAAATAAAATTAAGATAAGCCACATAGTTAACGGACAACCACTATGATATAAACCGCTGAAATTCTGATCAAATACGTTCTTGTTATTTTTATAAAGTAATGTACAATAGATACTTTCACTACATTCCGTAGATCTAGTGTTTGCACCTTATCATACGATTTTCTTTATGATTAAAATACAGAGATTACGGAATAGAATTCCTTGTCCTTAATCATTTTTCAGAAAAGAAAGAAAATTTATATTGATTATGTGTGTCCAATTAAATTAATTTAGTGAATAATTTCCACAAAAATTTGAAGCTCGTTACTTCTAAAGATCCCGTAGTTCTATTATTAATGAACATACGTGGCTATCATGAGCACACTGCAAATTTGTATGCATTTATGGTATGTACACATTTTTAAACTACAAGAAAATATGTATAGTGACGAACTTTCATAAAATCTCTACTTTATTCTTACCATAAGAGATGTCCTACTTTATGAATTGAACGTGTTCTTCAACCGGGTTTTTATAAAATAATCCATGAAATTTTGAATTTGCATAAAGATCCACTGTTTACCTTACTTGCAGCATTGACAAATAAAACACTGTAGAGAGGTTTCAATAAACTTGTCTTGCATGTTTCATTAAAAAAATCATCCACCTTCACACGAATCAAAGCCACAATTGACCGCAGACACAATCGCCGCCAAGTACATTAAAAAATTCCAATTAATATATTGCCCGCTGCTCGATTTCACGGTTTCCACGAATCCTGGAAAGTTCTGCGGCCCGAAAAGACCGCAATTCCCTTCTTCTGGTGTTCAGGCAGCGTGCGAAGGCGCGAAAGTTGTTTCGATAACGACGGAAAGTTTTCCAGCCCAGGAAGCGCCCCGTCGAACGCGTTTCCGGTCCAGTGGCATCGGGCCGCTGAAAAAATGCGGCTAAGGGAACCGGGTAAAGAAAATGCATCGGCGACGGGAAGGAAGAAGGTGCACGGTGCGTAGTGGTCGATGGCAGTCAATGACTCGGTGCGATCTGATATGTAGATACGGTGATATCGCTCGAAGGAGGTTTGAAAATCCGCGCGACCGAGAGAGAGAAAGAGAAGATGAAGAAGAAGAAAGAGAGAGAGAGAGAGAGAGAGAGAGAGAGAGAGAGAGAGTGACTCGACTGGTCGAGAGCCATATAATTTCAAAAGGCTCTTTCGATGTCCGCCGGTGATTTATGTAGGACGCGTCGCGTGTTGCGGTACACAGAAACTGCGGCAGCAGAGCCGTGTGCTCTCCCGGTCGATTCCGCCGCGGATAATCCCATAAACTCTAGTATATTTCACGTTTACGGTCCCCGTTGCCTGCTCCCGACACCGCCCCGTTCCGTTTTACCGGATCGACAAATATTTATCGTACCATTGAACGTTTTCTTTCCGCGGGCCGAGTAAATCATACCCGGCATCGATTAGCATGGGAGCACCGGGGGAAAACGCGCCGCGGACCGTTCCATTCCGCCTCGCCGCGCCGTTTTCAATGCGTTCTCGAATCCGCTTCGTTCCCGAGATCCGGCGACGATTAGAGAGATCGAATCGCTCGCGCCTTGCTGCGAAACCATGCGAGTCTTTCAGAGACGAGTTAATCTGCATAATGCACAAGGTGCACCAGGTTTTCCGGCCCGGACGCTCTCGGCCTGTTCCGCGAGCGAGATCAACGAAAAAAGAGTTATATAAACATTCGCCGGTAAATGTTTCGTTACAAAATTATTACTAGTAATGAGTACTAATAAAGTATTTATCGCGAGTATGTAACGTTGCTTCTTTTTTTCTGAATTGTACCTGTAGTTGCCGCATCGAAGGCCAGTTTGAGCAAGCCTACACTCGCCTGTGGTTAATCGAATACAGTCTTATCCAGTTTTGCGCTGTTCATTGATTATTGCGTGTTATGCTGTTACGATTCCATTTACTGGTTCTTCGGAATCGGCTTTAAAACCGATGCCACTGATACCAAGCGAAATATTCTATCGCGTCTGGTGTCATTAATTGACTACGGATTTAACGCCTTTCAAGAGCATGTTCGAGCATGCAAACGCGCAAGAAATGAGTTGCTTTACCAGAGTCTAGCGATGTTTACGGATTGTGTTTATTCGACAGAAGTGCTCCGTTGCAATATATAATATAACAGTCGTCATTCGAAATTTGCATAGAGATCCGCGGGCCAGTTAATGCCACTAATTGCGATAGAGTGGCTGACGTATTATCAGTGGAATCAACTCTAAACCATCCCAAAGAACCAGTAAATGGAAATTGAACGGAATAGCATGCCGCGATGAAGCTAGCAGCTCAAAGTGGATCGGTTAGAATGACAATCTAGTCTCGTTCACTGATTTGCGCGGGAATGCACGGGGGAGTTCCATTCCTGTCATGCTTCTTTTAACACCTGTTTCTCCCCAATAGTAATCGCGTTTACACTCTTGAATTCGTTATGTTAATTTATACAGAAAAGTTATATTCTGCAGTAATTACTTCCCACATTTCCTCGTCTACATTTGAATATATTTTCTAGAGAAAGCCATGTAGTAACCTGTAACATTTGTTTTCCTTAAATTCTTCTTTTCAGAAGCACTATTTTTATTATTATCTATTTATTAATCTCATCTTACTCAGCCTGGAAAAGAGTTCAGTTTACATCTGTCTTACGTACTCACAATGAACATAATATTTGCAAGCAAGCAAAATACATTTATCAAATCTTAAATATACACGGAAATACTACATATAACAGACTAGTTTAGTTATCAAAATCTGTATATATATTCTTATTTTATTTTTAATCAACATACTAATCTATTAGAAGCACTTTTTTCTCGTAATATAATTCTTCCGAGTAAAAAGAGCGTAGTGAATGATAGAATGCTTACAAATGCATGTGCATAATTAATATCACGATTAACATCATGCTTTTTTTACAGTAAATAGTATTGATCTAAATATTGAGCTTTGGTGGAGGCGATCGTGGCCCTGAAATTCATGATACAATCGACGCGACGTTGAAAAAATGATGATTCAATGTTTCTACGTGCCTCGTGCGTGCTGGATCGGTAGAATGCAACAATAACAAAATTCCGGAAATGCGTACACAGTTTGCGAACGCATTATTTTGACGTGGCACGCACACGGTGACGTAGCACACCGGATCTTCCCGCGAATTCACGTAACAGGTTCTGCAATTGCGGAATACTTTCCGTATTGTCAAAATAAAACTACATACAGTCAGGATTGTATTACACAATAATATTCCGAAGCACAATGTTTAGACCTTGCAAAAATTGTAATGAATATGAAAACAGGGTTAAGTAAAATTTTAGAGGAAACGAGAAGAAAAAGAAAACTTTTGAACGAAGACATTTTTGTATGTGAATATGAGTAACCTGATGAACGATTAAAACAGCTTTTTAGAAAACGAGACTGGATTCTAAATAAAGAATGATTATTGCTCATTAGCTTCTTGAATGAATCAAATGTAAATGAGTACAGACAAAACGACGAATTAGAAAATTTAAAATATAAGGAAATCATGACACGTTTAATTGAAAAACGCAATTTCGTGGTCAGTTATTCAGCTTCTATTTTGAGCACAGCTCGTTACGTTTTCTTTCTCTTCTTCTCGTCTCAAGTTTTTATTTCCTAGGTGAAAAAGGAGTGCTCAAAGTCCGAACAGCCGTTTAAAGGGCCGGATTAGTGGATTCAGTCGCGTTAATTAATCGGCCCCGTTTTGGATCGCCTCTAATTGGAAATTTCCATTTCCCATCGAGCCTGTGCACTTGACTCTGCGATTCCCGGCGCGTTTAACGTCGACAGGATTGGCATGGTGGCGGCTACGTGATCGCGATTTCATCGTTCGGCTAAATTGGCGGGAGAGGCGGTCTCGATGCCGGGTGCACTTTTGTGTCTCGCAGCCTTGACGCTGTTTGAAAACGATCGCAAACGATTCCACGTATCCAAAGATATTTACATTTCTGCAAAATACAAACACGGAAACAACCGTGAGGCACGACGGGAGTCTAATGGAATTGCACCTGCGTTCCTCCGGGCGACAATTTAGTCACTCCCGCGGTCATGTTGTCAACGGTGCCAGGTCTCAATCTTGGAAACGATTGCCACCGAAGCTTATTTACTTTCTTCAAGATTCGCTACGACGACTGCAGACATGACAATACTGATACTTCACTGATATTTCCTATAATTGACTGAGGTGATTACTTTGTACTTTTGAAGCTAGAACACCTGCAGGCAGGGAGACGATTTTTCGAACTTGTGACACTTCATAAAAGCTTTCAACAGAAGGTGAGACAATAATGAATTTCAGGCGCGTTAGGTGCAAAACCTCATCGCGGTAGGAGTAAAACCGATCTGGCGATGAAACGATGAAACAATCTAGAAAAACCTCAACGCGGTAGGAGTAAAACCGATCTGGCGATGAAACGATGCAACGATGAAACGAAATTCTATACTATTAGCATATACGGTTGAGGGTTCGGTATTGCTTAATAAAGATTATGATAAAATTCCGATGATGCTAAGTGGAGATTTCAACGTGAACTTTGCATCGGAACAATCCAAATTATTAATAGAATTTTTTAGAAGTAAATTAAGATTGGAACTGGTAAATAATCCTAATGAAGCGACAACAAGATCAGGAACAACTCTCGATGCAGTATTTGCAAGACATTTAGACAAATTGAATCAAGAATATTTATATCATAGTTTAGCTATCACAAGCCAATTGTTTCAATAATAGAATCATAGAAAAATAAATGTTATAGTGTTAATAAAAATTCGAAAAAAAATTAAAGGAAAAAGTTTCACTTCAGCCATGTGGTCTAAGCACACACCAATTTTTGCAAAGACCCTTTTGTTATAAAACATAGTAACTGAAATCTAACGAAAAGGGTCTACCTTTTATATGAAACGGAATGAAATAGTGAAAAAATCGCAGATCAACTTTTAAAAAGCTACTGTAAAGGGGAGAGATCGTTTTTTAAAATAATATTGAAACGAATATGAAAAACAGATTTTTCTCCATTGTAGAAATTGTCGAATTTTTTTAAATTTCGAGTGGAAACAGCGACTTCAATTTCTACCGTATTTTATAACGAAGAAGATACTTAAAAAAACGAGTTCAGAGTTAGAAACATTTTTATAATCAGTAAGTGTAAAAGTAAAGATCGGAAATATTGACCTAACCGGTATGTCTAGTGTTAATTACTTCTGCTGATACAATGAAATATTGTGTGACATCGGTTTCTACTCAAAACATCAAATAATTGCGTAAATGAAAGATTAAGGAGAAACAGCTCAGCACGGAACATGTTAGTAAACATTGGTGACATTCATGCTTTATTTCCTTTTCTACACTGATTCTCATAAAACAAGAGTTTGTACCAAGATACAAATCATTTTAATTTAGTGTATTACGATGAAAGTCCACGCTGTTCGCGATAATGCAGATTTCAAGCAGTTTGTTACACGTCCCCCGCGCCGTGAGCCATCTATCAGAGGATCGCGACATTCTTAAGACCCTGTCATGCTCAAAGACATTCCTGCAAGACCCAAAAACCAATACAGTCCGTGCCGAAAACGAATAGTGAATTTACGCAGACGAGGGAGCCAACCCTCGGTTACTCGTACGAAAGACAGATCTGCCGTGCGGCATGCGACGTTCATTAAGACTGGCAAGGTCGACCGACGAGGTGGGCCTTTCTCACTCGAGGCTGGAATAGTATAGCGATCCCGTGTAGTATGCTGTGCCCCCGTCGCGTCGTTCTCGGCCGCTATTCACCGTCGTACCGACGGGGGTGGTTACTTTACGCGACGGCTAATTTGCACCGGCCACTCATCATCGTCGGGCCTGCTTATTACCCGGCTCCTTCTCCTATTCTCATTCCGACATCGCTTTTCCCTATTCCAACGAATAGGGAAGTCAAGACGTTTGCCTCTCCCAGGTCGTTTCTCCTTTTTCAATCCTCGGCTCACGTGTTGGTCGCGAGGGAGGAAATGGTTCGGGTACGAAGTATGCTAGTCCCCCTCTTCATCATAGCGCGAACAAGTTTATATCCGACAGCGATTACCCGGGGCAGATGCTACTAAATCGTCTGCGGGGATAGGCGGTCGTCTGAGCATCTAATCGCGACGAGCTCCGTCGACGGAAAGTTTCACCGTTGGCGGCGCGACACTAAATAACGCGTAATGGGCTTGTAAGCACGGCCGTCCCGCGACCGATGGATATTAAATGAGCGGGATTAGGCGAGTCGCCGAGCGCGCGGGCCGCGCTTAATTGAGTTTCGATGGGACGGGGATATTCGGGCCGCGACCGTTTACTGGCTGATTTACTGTCCTGGCCGTTTGTCTTCGGCCGTGTGTCGATAATAATGGGTGTGTTTATGTAAACTTCCATCGCACAAGCAATTAGACCGCATTTTCCTATTTGCGAGCGAATGCTAATGCGCATGGGTGCGTTACTCGCCGATTAAACGACACTTCACGCGTGACGGGGAAAAAACTCTCCGTCACGCCAAGAACCGAGAAAAAAATGGAACGGCCTGGGTCTAACGAGTGTTGTTGTGTAAAACACCGTTTTATCATGGACTCGTAGTCAGGTCGAACCACGGGTCTTGGAAAATTAGGGACTAATGGAAAATCTAGACGGCCAAACCTCGAACCAGCAGGTGGCATCGATGACGAACGGGGCTCGTAACTTTCCCCGTGGTACACTGCGTTCGAATTATCGCTTCGATAGAAGAGATTTCGGATTTTTCTTTTTCTTGATCTGATCGGTTCGTAGGTTACTCCTTGCAAAGTAAATACACCGATTGATAACTGATACTGTGCTAGTCTTATTACTAAACTGCGGATTTCATGCATTTAAGGGGAAAATGAATCGGTGAAATACAAAACAGGGGGAAAGTACGATTTCCGTGGACCCCGTTTTGAGGTTATATTTGTGTTCTTGGGGTTATTTCAAGAAAAAAAATGTATATATGACATGATGTCAAATTGGGCTGATTTAGGCGGTAAAGTAGATTTCCGGTTTTTTCTAAATTTGCAAATATCTCGGTAATTATGCGAAATATGGCAAAATTTCAAGAGACCTTTTTTGTAGAAAATGAAATTTTATTCGCATAATCTTTGCATTGTAGCTGTCATCCAGAATTTGAACTAGTAATGGAAAAATCATGTGAATAGAATGAGTTGTGGTTAGGTCGTGGAGGGGGCGGAAATCGTACGAGGGGCCATGGAAATCGTACTCGTGCCCAAAACTGTCAAGACATTGGAAGAATTTCTGAATATTGTAACATTATTTTCGATTTACTGCAATGATTAAAATGATACAGTTCTCACTGTTGAGGCTTTCGGATATAAGCCGTGACCTAGAGGAATTATTTTAGCTTCGTCAGGGATCAAAGACACATCATTGATGGTTCATTACTCATCAATAAAAAATGGACAGTTTTAATTGGTCAGCTGAAAAATTTGAAAACTGGGAGGAGCGAGCTCTAGAGTGGGTTTAAATCTCTGATTAAAAGGATAAATACATTTTCATCCAATTTTTCTTTCCGACAATTGACTTAGAAAATTTTTATTTTGTATAAACATCCGCAGTCTAATCATTAGTAACAGACTGCTGGTCTGTATGCATTTAGAATATTTCATACAGCATCGTCTTATTCTTAGCTATATATGCACGACCCTAAAATAAATACAATACGCACGCTGATAGGCATGTTATATGTCTATGTTTCCGTTGTATCTATGTATGTATTCATTAATGGTCTTCTCGATGACTACGCTATATAAAAAGAAGCTCAACAATCATCGTTCAAATAATAATCCCATAAGAAATAGTTACAGTGTGATAATTGAGATGACTTGCTAGTTCACAGCTATACTTGTCATCGCTATGAAAAAATTGAAGAAGAAATTCTTCGCTCGATCACTGATCTTTAAAATACAATTAACGTTTACGTATTTTGCATAAAGAAAGACCGATCAATTTTATGAATTTTTTATTTAATGATCTGTTACATATTGATCATAATTGTAAAGAGGGATACGTTGTATTTAATTCTTATGCATACAGTCCACTCGTCTATACAATGTATACTTCCTTACTTCTTAAATTCGCAAACAGTGCAAACGACATAATTTTAACTTCTTTTTCATAACTGTATAATTAACGACAGAACAGTTCATGCGTTCATTTATTAATTTTTTAAACATATTTTTTAAGGAACTTCTTGTAGACCCATTAATCTCTCGTTTATTTGTAATTTAACATGCAGTCGTTTGATTTAATCGCCGTGAATTAAATAATTGTATGACGGTTTTGATGCTATGGGCCAAAATGGACCACGGCACATCATTTTGTCATTTTCATGGAAAGAATTTGCAAGTTTATTGTCTCTGGTCAACAGCATTCGAAAAATGGGCAGTGCCAATTGGTGTCTCCGCTAAACGATGTATTAACCCCTTGACGTATTATTGTCTTCGCAGGTACAATGATTACAACTTCATTGTGTCTAATCATTCTCCTATAGAGAAAGAAAATCTATATTTATTGTATATCTACAGTTACGTTGTTGCTTTAACATGTACAGCGGAAGAATGACATTTTACTTCTATTTAAGACAAATGAATACCATTGCTATCTAGATTCTATTTGAAATCTTTATCACGAGTCTGACGCGTTATTGTACGAAAAAAAAAACGTTTAAGATATACATGAATAATCAAATAATTAGAACCACAATCTGACAAACATACATTTTGTCCACGTGACAAAATGTTTTTTACGATCAAACATAATTTGCAGTTTGCGATTATTAATAATTGTAGATTATCATTTCATTAAAAAATTGGTTAGATAGTACACTCGTTAAAAAAATATAATTCTATAAGCATTTGTTTTATGTATAGTTAGATGATATTATACATGATGTGGAAATTAATATGTAGGAGCTAATTCCTTATCCATCGATAATACAATGAATTCGGGTGACCACCAGTCTAGCGAATGAACGTCTCCCAGTGTATGAATATAATTCGTTTTAAAGAAAAAGTTACATTTATGATGCCCTTTTCATGCCAAACTTCATACAGTCTTTCTATTTTAAGTTCATGGTTGTCTCACTACAGCAGTGATGGGCAATTTTGCCTCAATTGAGGCGAAACCGTCCACACCGTAGCGCCCTCTGTCCCCTTCCATCAAGCGCGGTACAATGGGGCAACGAAGACACGAGACATGGCATACGCAACGAATGTGCGCGCTGCATGAAGGAGAGGTTGGTGGGAGAAGCAGGCGTTTGAGGGGCTCCACCCGTGCCCACCACTGCGCTAAAGAGATCTTCTCGTTTACAACCTATTCGGCACAATGTTAATCTATTTAGTAGTTGATCGAACAACATCGCGCGTATTTAAAATGAGCATCGTTATTGTGAGATCATCACAATTTGTATTTTGAGATGGCACAATGGTCCTATCATAAGTTTGCTTGTGCAATTATCATTCACTGGAATACCTCTGTTCATTCGTCAGAGATTGATGTTCATTCATTGGTCGTTTGACCCATTTTTCGTTTAATCGTGTGCTAGATTTTGTATACAAGCTGTAACCATCAATAATACAGCCTTCTTATAGAAATAGCACACAGGAAATTAAATAATGATTTGCGAATACTAATTTCAACAAACATGCAGCTAAAGGGTTCTTTCATTGAACAGATTACCTTAGTTTATGAAAGAGACAGAAATTCTTCTAATCTATTCGGAATTTTCAATTTGACCTATTTATTTTTGCTATAAATATATAAGATACGCAGTCTAATGATAAGATATCAGTATATAACCGCAACATTAAATTTCAGTAGAATCACGTATGACACGATCCAAAAATTGTTTATAAAGACTTTGTATCTTTTGTGGCATTAAGTGCACCGTCTTTTAAATAATGTAGATCTATTGCCACCTTAAATGCGTACATACAGGCTTTTCAAGAATGAAATATCGAGTAAAAATGGTTCGACAATGGAACGTGTTAATTTCTACAAATGGCCCAATAATTCCATCATCTTCTACCGTTGTCCAGTATGAGATTCCGTATAGAACTAGGGATAGCCTCCCTACAATTTACCAACAAAAAAACCATTAACAGATGCACAAAAAAATGTCCATTGTTGAATAACACCTAATAGCGGAAAGAAAACCGTAGGATCAAAGTGTATCCGAAACCACTGATTACAAAAGAAACAAATTTTATTTCGTCTAGGAAGAAAGGCGTAACATTCATATTTGTTAGACTTTGTTTAAAATCTGCACCACGAGTCTGACTCGTCAAAATACGGCAAGGGGTTATAATAATAGTATCGAGTATTTGCTGTAATTATATGTTTTTGAAGTTTATCAAAAAATCGGGATGTATTGTTTTCTACACCTAATAGGTTCCCATTAAAAAATTTGACGTTTAAATCGTTAATTTTTACAAATGACTCTAACACTTAATGCTCCTCTGTCGTTAATGTCTAACACCAGCTCCTCCTACGATTTACAAAAAAAAAACCCATTAACAGAAGAGCAAAGAAAATGTCCATTGTAGAATAACACGTAATAGCGGGAAGAATACCGTCGGATCGAAGTGTATCCGAAACCATCGAAATTCTTGCGTCAGTCGTCATCAATCTCCGCTCAGCGTCTGCTCATCCGTCTCCCGGAGGCGTTCAGCAGCGGCGCGGCGTCGCGAGAATCCTATAAATCTGCGTCCTAATCGCGGCGCGTATCCAGCTGGTCGTAATTCATCCTCGCGGAGAGTAGCTTATGTGGTCGTCGGGATGCGGCTCGTCGCGACGCGTGAACCCTCGTCGTCGCGGTTCGTTTCGCGGATCATAGCGGGTCGATTATTTTCGCGGCGTGGAAAAGCGTCTCGTCGGGCACCCGCCTAGGTGGCTCGGCTCGTTAAGTGCGGGGGCAGACATCAAAGAAAGGGACCACATCAGCCGCTAAAGTGTGGCAGTGGCTCGCTGGCCGCACGGGGCCAACCACCGATACACACAGAGGAACACCGACTGCTTTACGCGATGGCGTGTAAACTGCTCCATCGGTTACGAGGGAAACAGGGAAACGGGGAAGAGCGAGAGAGAGAGGGAGAGAGAAAGAGCCAGGCAGGTTGAGGGCGATTTGCATACGGGAGATCCGAGCCCCGCATATGAGGGGAATGTTTACGATATCCGCATAATGAGGGCGTGGGTGTTTCTATTAAGGCGCGCGGCCGGGCCCTGCGCCGGCGAACTCGCCCTATCCGAGACTCGGATCTCTCTGTTCCTCTAACCGCTTTCGAATCGCCGCCTGCTTTTCCCTTATCCTCTTCCACCGGCTCCTTTTGTTCCCTTACACCCTTTCTAACTATCCTGTGTCCCTTTCACTGCTTAGTTCACTTTTTACCTTTGGCGGATGATTGCCGAAGATAAAGCTGAAGATGCGTTCTGTCCTGGGGCTTCTAAAAAATTCGTCTGCTGGCCTGTGTTCCGTTAACACTGGGTGGTGTTTAGTATTCACACTTTATCTACCGGAAGCCTATTAACCCTTTGCACACGAAGCTGTTTTAACTCCAAAACCCAGACATTTTTTGTCTTAGAATATTTCCATTGTATTATTGGGAGCGGAAACGAATTCTCTTGGAAGGAATGCGAGAAGGGCACGCCTCGAGTCATACGTATTTTCAGCTGTAGCGAAATATTGGCTAAGCAGTCAAACATACTATGTAGCGTGCATCGTCAAAGACTAAATATGGGGTGCCGAGCGAGAGACCCCGTTCAGGGATGCCAGAGTATAGAGATGTTACGCTTCCTCTCCACCATCAAATACCCCTTTTGCGACTCTCTGCACGACAGAGAGTGAAAGAGAATTTGCGTCGTACAGAAAATTGTCTCTAGTGTCGCTAAAGGCGAGTCGGGCCACATTTAGCAGTAGAAGGGAAAGCATTTTGAGGGTAATTGTTGTAATCTGGTTGAAGAATAACTCAGTGGAGATGTACTGTTTTATATTACAATATCTCTGTATTTCACAATTAACGCACGAGGTAAATACAACTTGTTCGTATGACTGCCGGAACACAAGAGAGCGCAGGATCGCGGTAAAGCGCGTACGAGGACTACCTATTAATTACTTGTAATCATGTCAGATGTCGCGATTTACATCTCTGTTCTAACAGTAATACAGCCCGCCTAGGATACCTGCCCCTCTTGCCCCTGTGCTGTTTTTATAGAATTCTTTTCAGCTCCTAATAATACATGATTTACTTCCATTTATGCATACGAAGTTTGTCATTATTACTCGTATTTACAACACTTCAATCTTTAGCAATTTCTTAGATACAAGCACAGTGATGTAAACATTCTTTTCAATAATAGTATGGCAATTTTTAGTAGAGCCTCAGTGTCACCATTCCAGTGCTATGGGTTAATAAAATTTTCAATAAGTGTGCTGTAGCAAAAGGAGGCTTGAGAATCATGTTTTATATGACTAAGCAAAACTATTAGATTACGCTACTGGGGGCATGTTGTAGGTTCACGATTGAAATTGTTACTGCTGTTGAAGGAGGTATTAAAAAATTCTTAGCTACGATCCATAGACTTTTAAAAATCAGGAAACAATAGGCGGTATTTTAATGGAAGGATTTAAAAAGCTTGATGTAATTACTAATCCTTCTTAAATCTTCTCTGTGACCTCTGGTTCTCACTATATTTCGTCGCTGATCTCTATCAGAAGCCATTATGTTATAAAATATTATCTTTTGCAAATAGAGATCCACATTTTACCGAGCAGTGTATGAAAAATTTATTGGTACTCGTCTCGCACATAATGTATTAACAGCGACGAGACTGGTTGATTGAAACTAACGAGAATTGGCACTGTGCTGTCTAAAATGTTCCTTCTTTTTTTATGGTCCACGTATAGCGTTACTATTATATAAATATTACAACTGTTCTCACATAGCTTGAAATTGTAGAATTATTAATCAATGTAATGCAAATTAGTAAAACAAGTAACTATGGTTGCAAAAATCAATGTCGAGTCTGACTCGACATAGGAATAGAACAACAATTGCGTTTATAATTAGAATGAAAATAAACGAAAAGATGATAATAGTAGAGGAATACATGAGAAAAATGAAGTTATAATGGTTGTGTTGGTAATTATTTACATTAGGGGCTTCCTCACCGATTTTGATGACGTTGAAATATGTTGTCAAGGTCATCATTCTGAACAACTTTTTCCTGTACATGTTACCGCCGCTCAGCTTTAGTTTCCGAGATATTTTCAAAAAAGTTTCAACATCTCGAAAAGTGATCGGAGTAGGTATGGGTTAGATTTGAAATTGTGGCCGCCGATAACGCTGCCACGGTCACAACTTAAAACGACTTCAATCAGTTGAGATCCACTGTCTTGTCTGTTTATGTTTATGTTACGAACTGAAACGTGAAATGAATCGTGTCGAACGCGAACTCATTTCATTGTCAGCTGTGTTAGTATACAGAGCATTAAGCATGAAACTATACGAATTCTTGGATATCTGCAACAATCAAGAAAATATATAATAACCCAGTATATAAATATATAAATATACAAATAATATATAAATAACCCAGACCTAACCCAGATCTACTCTGATCACTTTTCGAGATGTTGAAACTTCTTTGTGAATATCTCGGAAACTAAAGCTGAGCGGCGGTAACTTGTATAGAAAAAAGTTGTTCAGAATGATAACCGTGACAACATATTTCAACCTCATCAAAATCGGTGGGGAAGCCCCTAATGTAAATATTTACCGTTTAAAGTATTAAACGTGATGGATAATTATCAATTGTTGTTATTAGAATTGTTAAGCTTATACTAGGCCAGTTCGTCGAGTAAGTTTTAGTTACGAACATTCATACTACATAACATAAGGTACTGCACTTCATAGTCTTCTAAAATAGGAAGACAATTTCATCTTTGTGACAATTTCATCATACAATACGTTATACCTCGTCTTTGTATGTACAGATAGGAATTCAACTTTGACTTTATTCACCTAACAAAAACTTAGGACAAGCTTGTTTCCTAAATTGAGTTCCTTGACTAGTGTCTTAATTGTTATCTTCTGGCCGGGCAATAATGAAATATAATGCTGTACAATTTCCACAACACCCAAGTTTGTATTGCAGCACGTTGTTTATTGGAAAGTATACTCGTCTTGCGTCTCTATGGATTTGCCTCTAACGTTTCTCCACCGATTGGTACTATCATAATCCACCAGAAATGATTTCTGTCTCGCGCGACCGATCGCGCGCGCGCCGTGGATAAGTTATTAGGCTAATGGCTCTCTGGAGTTAACTTAAATCAGTCATTTATCGGTAACGGCGGAGGAAATTACGTGGCGACTGGCGGCCGAGGCGGACGGAAAGAGACAGACCAAGCGTGTAATAAATGACGTTGTCTAACGGCATGGTAGCCGAATGATTAACCGCAACGCGTTACGTTTCGCGTCGTTATTAACGATTTTCATGCGTCGGGTAACTATCCCGCGTGACCCCGGACTTATCCCGTGCCAGGTGAAAATACGGTTACACGGAACATCCACTTCCAAACGCTGCGCTGTTACAACCGAACATATCTCGACGTCGTCGTTTCGGTGGAGATCATCGCGTGCAATGCTGCTGAACGACAATATGAGACTCGAGGAATCGCCCACGCTCTAACTGTCCGCCGCCAGCCTCGAATTAACCCACAATTACGCGATAACGTTCCTCCGAGAACGCTGCCTGCCAGATTCTTCCGATCTTCTCGTGCATTCCAATCCGCATACAATTAACCCCCATGCAACGCGGAAAGTCCGTTTTGTCTTATGTATATTTTAGTTTATTTTTATTTTCCTTTATTATTTCAGTCAGAGCGTCGTAATTTTGAATCTCTAGTAACGACAATTCTGGATTTCTATTCTCTTCTTTTTGTCTAAGTTGATTTTTTAGCATTTTCTTGACCCTTAAGTGCCATATCGTTTATTCGAATTACGAAATATCATACCAGGACCTTTTTAAAATTCTATACGAATTTCTCAGATACATCTAAGTACATATAGTTTAAGACTATACAATTCAAATGTTTCAAAGAAGCTGGAGGAACTTGATATCTACAATTATCGTACAATACAGCAGCGAAAGTTAGTGTGCAGAAATATTATTGGTATTACAAGAGTTCTTGGTACACCAGTGAAGGGTTAACTCTTTGCGGACGCGTGTCTGCAGACAGTCGCCCAAGTAAAATTGCTACTCCGTGACTAAAAATCACTTTTTAAAAAATTATTACTCTCAAAAAACACCAAACAAATTTTTACGAAACACAACACTTGCTCCTTCATTTAATTCTTATGCGCAGCTCTCAGTACACCATTTCATTTCCCAAGGAAAATTGTACATTCGAACCGTCGATAAGTACGCTAAACATAATTCCCGTCCGCAAAGGGTTAAGTATAAATCTTGTAAAATATGTGAGCAAAAGGATTTGTTTGAATTCGTAAAATGAACGTATTAGGTTGTTGCATATGAAATGTCCAATTTTAGAATGCAAATGTTATAAAGCGTTTTGAACAATAAGTACTATTACAATTTTCAAGTTTAATATAATTTTAAGATGCAAAGCTGATCTTTAAGATTTTATTTTTAGTTTTTATTAAAACATCTAATTTTAGTTGTTTGAAATTAAGTTTACTTGAACGTCATTAATGTGGTTGCCACGTATGCTTTTTATGTAACTGGAAAGACAATACATTGACAATAGTATTATGCGATGTTTGTTCAAATGTGGTAATTAATCAACACTATTCGATGATGGTAAAAAAAATGAAGATTACAATTTTGTAAATGAACATCTTGAACGACAAAAAATTCAATTTGTCAAGAAACTTCCAATTCATTGACAGAATATGTTGCTTACAATGGTGCTTGCTTTGCTTAATAAGTTTATTTCGAAGAGAATTGTGATTGTTAAACGATACTGTTAAACATCAGACATTTCACATGCAACAACCTAATAGTTATAGGCGTTTGAAGAATGCAATTCGCATTTTATATAGTTCGCAATCGAATCTTTCAACGCGTTTTTCTCGAAAACTTATTAGTTACACTCGGTTACACTAACGTGCTATAACATTTATGCACGATCAAATAAATTCATATTAGAAACCGCGCCTAAATTTGATTAGCTCCTACGGCTTCATTATGACATACGTCTACTCTGCAGAGATCTGGGTTAGATCGTTGAGAAGTGAAGTTTCCCCGAGCAAAATGTCCTATTGAAGGCAAAACGTTCAGCGAAGATCAGCCTCCGTGAATCTCACTTCTCAGCCGATCGCCGGGCATCGAAGACTTCGTTGAATGGTGGAATCTCGTCTCGATCGTCATATGTCGAAGTAGGTTATTCACTTCGCCGCGGTTTGGACGAGTTACTCGAAGTACTTACTTCTCGTTCGGTAGCCGCTGATCGTTTCCGACGTCGCCGCGGGCTGATTTTCTCGTTCGATTCTTCGCCTCTTCCTCCTTCTTCTCCTCCTCCTCCTCCTCAGGAGAGAGAGAGAGAGAGAGAGAGAGAGAGAGAGAGACGATCTCGGCAGCTTTCTTCGTATTTTTCTCGAATTTCCCGTGCGATCCTCGTCCTTCCTGCACAACACGTCCGTAGCAAGTCCGTTACAAGCCTCCGTATTCCCGTATCCGCAGTCCTGCTGCACTGCGGTGTCATGATTCTTCCGATGCGGCTCGAAGACAGCTTTCTGCGGCGCGCCGCATTTACTGGCAACCGCTTCGAAACCTGCGACCCCCGCGAAAAAATCTTTACTTCCACGAGGAATTCTACGGCTCTCAACAGTGCTGCAGATGCTGCGACAACTCGCTCCGCGCGATTATCGCGAGTCGACGGGGTAGCTTGCGTATTGGTCTTATGCAACAGGCAATTCTATTATACATTCGCTGTAAATTCTAAACAGAAAATGCCTGGATTACGAATATAAAATCCGTAGTTTCTGACTTTCTTCAGGCGAGGATCTTATGTCCACTTGCAGCGTGGCAGTACTACATTTATTATAGTTGCAAATGCATTCACTCGTACAGTATCCTCTTACTCGAAAAATTATCGTAATCGCCTCTCGGTTCCACGGTTTGTGTATGGAACGAAGATACAACGGATCTTTATGTAACAGAAAAATCGTGTGCGTCAATTGGAGGAAACGGGAGCCAGGTAGTTTGTTTCTTCCTCTGAAAATTCTAAGAAGTTGGAGATAATGCATCGATACTTTTAAACCCTTCTGATTTTTAGCATAGAATCCACAGTCTAGTAATCAACGTTCGAATGGATGTACAAAACAGTTCAATCGATCAGTTATTAGTAGACTGCGAATTTTATGCACTTGTAATCAACATTGACTAGTTACAATTAGAAATAGTGAAGATATTACGAGAATTAAAGAGTAAGGATATGTTACTTTTGAAGTATTAAAATAATTCAAGATATTAAGCAATTTCCAAGTTGCTCCTCTTTTTGCAATTGACGCAGGCAATTTTTATTTTGCATAAAAATCCACAGTCTAGTTATTAGACTTCTACTTTGATCTATCTGCAATACGTTGAAGTTTCCTCTTTTATTATTCTTTGGACAGTTTCTACTTGAGATGTTCTCAAATCACTCTCTAAAAGCTCATTACCAGTTCCTAGCAATCATATTCTACAAATCTTCCGCATCGACATACATGAACATAATCTTACCATGTTATCAACTAGGCGAATGTTCGTTTGTACTTTTTATTTCTAATTAAAATGACTTCCTCGTTGCAGTAGTTCTACCCGAAGCATTTATCCTCGTAGACCTCTTAGTTTCCCTTCAAGGTTCGTTGCTCTTCATGGACGGACTTTTCTAGAATCCGAACTTCTAAAAACGATTCACGGTGAAGTTTCACGTTCCAGTTATTATAGCGATCAGCCGACGGCGAGGATTTTACGAGCGCGATCGCATTATCAAACGTCCGCGCACGATGTAGGCGCTTGCAAACGATGCTGCTTGTTACGCGGTCAATGTTATTAGTTCGCGGAATGGTCTGGCTCGGTGACGCAAAGAATCAGGAGCAAGTAGGAGAGCAGGAGCAAATGTTAAACGAACGTGCTATTTATTTGCAATTCGAGTGCGTCACTGCCCTCGTCTAGTTATGGAAAACGACGGGCTCCGCGTCGTGCCCCGGTGTTGCGCTCATTTTTGTAACTCGTTAAAAAGTCCTGTCAAATAAGCACCTTGATTTGTTATTAACAACGTCGAATTAGGACCTGTTTCCCGATTTATAATAATAAATTCATACGGCCGAGAACTTTTTAATTCGGAGCGTTTCCCGTTTCGCGATTCGCAGTTCTCGGACGCTTACCTAAATTGGGCTTTACCAATCATTGGTTACTAAATTTGGGTATATGTACCGACCGAGAAAATGAGGACTTTTGATCGAGGAGGGTAAACAATATGCTTGGATGGGTGAACGAGTTTCACATACCACAACGGAACGCAGATAATTCATGTTATTACCGACTTTAATACAATTTTTCTTCTATCGTTTTAAGATGACTCTGAAGCTTATTATTAAATCTACACTAGAGATCGCGGTTTTGAATGTGTATTAACCCTTTGCACTCGAAGCAAATTTAATTCCAAAATCAAGATATTTCTTTCAACCTCGAACATTTTTATTCGATGTATCTTTTTTCGATTGTGCACCTGAAATTGAACTTGTTTTTTTCATACATCAGTTGAATTTCTAGCAATTTATAAAATAGAGACGAGTTTAATAATAAAAAACTGTTTTGAATAATGGTATGGCAATTTTTACTGGTGACTCAGAGTCACCATTCGAGTGCAAAGGTTTAAAAACACTCGAGTATTATTTCACATATATTTAAATACACGTGTATTGAGTTCCCGTGTATTAATGCGTCCTCATTTTAATTTGTATAATTTTGTATGATTCTTTCGATTATGGTTACACACGTTTTGAAGTTAACAACAATAAATTTAAACATCATATTTATTAAAAAAAAATGCACGTGAAGTAGGGATCACTAGTCTAGACGCTGCTTCAAGCGCCAATTACATATATTCTTTCGACACTCGTCTTGACAAATGACACCATTGTAGAAACGATACTTAGATACCTATCCTGAAAATAGATAGTGAATAATTTTTTGTAAAGACTGCATAGGAAAGGTTCTTCCTGTTTTTTTTAATAGTTAAACTCTTAACTGTGCGATTCGATTTTAAAGTGTGTATGGACATTGTATCGCAATCATTTGTATTAATAATCTTTTTAGTTTTTCGTTTTCTTATTCATTCTTGATTCACAATATTCTATTCTGAAGCTCACGAATATATTCTGATTTTTACAAAACTTGCAATCTGATACATTCGCTAGAAGCTTTTGTTTTGGTGCTCACTCTCACTGATCAAATATTTTTTCAAATGCAACGTAACTTTTTTATGATACATTAACGCTCTGCACTCGAATGGTCATTCTGAGGCACCAGTAAAGATTGTCATACCATTATTCAAAACGGTTTTTATATTATTAAATCCGTGTGTACTCTATAAATTTCTAAAAATTCAAGTTTTGTATGAGAAGGTAGATTCAATTTTCTATGTATAATTCAAAACAGGGTTGAGTACAAAGGGTTAAAACGTTTTGTAGGAGAAAGTCATGGATTTCTGAATACGTCAATGTACGAGATTCCCATAGAGTCCTCTGTCACAGGCGTGCAATTACTCGGCGATCGACCGCGTTCGATCGATATCGGTCCATACCGCGATACATACGGTGGCTCATAAAAGTATTCGCTCTCCCTTCGAATCAGAATAACATTCTTAAAATTCGACCAAACCACTTGACTTTTTTTTAAGCTATTAGAAGCATTGATTTAGTAAATCACGTGCAAAAAAGATTTTGAAAAAATTGCAATTAATAGGAATTACATGAAGAAATAAAAATGGCACTTTTTAAAACTACTTTATTTTAGTCCATAATGAAAATTTAAAATATGCCTTTTGTAGATCTATGTTAGTTATACATATGCTGAAAACTTCATCGAAAACGGTTGATGCAGAAAAAAACGACGCGCATCGAAAGATGTAAGAAACTATGGATTTTAAGCAGAAACTGACCAAAAGTCGTGAAAAACTGCGATTATCACCACTTTCAACCGCTTGTAGCTGATATGTTCGTTAACCGATTTCGATGAAATTTTCAGCATATGTGTGAATAACATAGATCTACAATGGCTGAAATAATAAAGTTTTAAAAAGTGCCATTTTTATTTTTTCATGTAATTCTTACTAATTGTAATTTCTTCAACATCTTTTTTGCACGTGATTTACTAAATCAATGTTTCTAATTGCTCAAAAAAAGTCAAGTGGTTTGGTCAAATTTTAAGAAAGTTATTCTGATTTAAAGGGCGAGCGAATACTTTTGTGAGCCACTGTAATATCATTTTGCAGAGACAAGTGCGCCAAAGTTTCGCGCTATCGCCAACCGTCACACGGAAAACTCTGATATTACCAAACCTTTGACTAGTCAACAGCCAAGATACGTTTAACCAAGCTTTCTTGAAAGTCAATTGTATCTTACTCGCGATCGTTACATTACATTATATTATTTGTCTTATGTGCTAAGGTGTAGTTTGTTAACCTATGTCAATCTTCGCGAAGAACTGAATTATATACGTACACTCAACCGACGAGTTACCGTTTATTCAAATTTCCGGTCTACCTCGATGTCCAAGCCTTAGATGGCCATATCAGCCACCAAATTTCAAACTGAAGTAGACAATAACGTATATTAAATTAATTGGACTAACTATCTTTAACACGTTGACTGCTACGCGACTTTTGTACATTCCGCACAAGTTGCACATATTTCATTCATAGAAGCGATCAGCGTTATTAATAACAATTCTTAGTTACCTGATAATGAAATCCTCACCTTACACTATAATTTAGTTAATTTCAGCATTAATATATTGATATACACTGGCATTCAGTTAATGACAATCGTTTGTATCTCCCGCGACGTTCAACGTGTTAGGAAAACTGCGAAATTATAAACATCATATACAAGACGTTATAATTTCATAAGAAAGAATCGTGCAATAATAAACCCGGACTCATTTCAAAGTTTGAAGCACCTGCTTTCGCCATTTATCATTCATGTTTTAAAAATATTTCTGCATGACATAACGGTTAGGAACATGCATTGTCATTTCTTGATGACGAGAGTACTCGTCAAGTACAGCTAAGAGGTTAGGCAATTCCTTCTACATATTATGCAGCTACGTATAAACAGTGGATGAAATCGCGATAGCAGCGAAGGAGCGTGCCCGCATCGATCGTTTCTTCGGAGATCGTTATCGATCCAGCTGTACCGAATACCAGTCAGGAATACCGAATACTGAGGATGGCGGATCGCGCGTGGAATGACGGAGCCGGCAAGGTCCACCCGCATTAATCACTCTTGGAGCGCACAGGTGATTCCTGGGAGGAAAGGGCCTGGCGGATCGGAGTCGCGTGTGCGGACTTTCAGCTGGCGTTTCTCGCCGGCTCCTTTTTAGATTCCGCCGAGTGGCGGATCGCTAATGATTCTCCGCTCGCCGTGCCGGGGCCAGACTGCGTCAGAAACGAGCTGACGGAGGGTGGATAGCGGCTCGGGCCCGTAAAAAGCCCGGCTACGCACCGACGCGACGGGGGAAATCGCAAGACTTTAATTACCAGAGGCCGGCTCGCGTCACGGAGGATGTCAACCGTGGCCGACCGACTAACGACTCTCGGCTATCCGAGGAGTTGGTAGGGAGAGAAAAAGAAAGAAAGAGAGCGAGAGAGAGAGAGACCGAAAGGAGGGGGAGATTCACCAACCGATAACGATCGTTTCAGGAGCGCGTTTTCAATGGCGCCGCGGCAGCTCTGGGCTGACGCGCGCTCCTTCCTACCATCCTTCGCTCTCTAACGGCAGGGAGCGCCGGTTAAATAATTACGCGGCGGTTCAGCGTCCCAGCATTTAAATAAGAACGTCGTATCGAGGCTCGTCTATCTTGCATGGCGACGAACGAAATGACGCGTTAAATATTAACGCGTGAACTGCCGCACCGCGACGCGCACGCGCGCGCTTCAAAACCGAGGCTCGGGATGTCGAGGAATGAGAAACGGAAACGGGGGTAAGTTAATAACACCTGGGAGCGAATGAGACGATTTAGAAGTGGTTCGGCGAATAGTCTCGTCGCTCGTCGTGCGAGCGACAGGGAATCGCTTTTCGATTGACATTAGGCTTGAGTTATTGAGCTCTGTAGCGCCGAACCCGAAAGCAGGTATTCAAAGAGCTCTATAACTTTTTAATAGGTTTAGATCTGGATCTAGATATGTTCTATTTGAAACAGGCACCGTGGAACCTTTATCGTTTGTTAATGTTGTAACGTTTGAAACTTCGATGTGAACGGATACAGACTAGTTCTTGAAAGTAACAGTTTTAAACACTTTTTTACGTCAGGAACAGGAACTTTGTTCATCAAGAGTAAATGAGTTTTCTATTTAAAGGTACTTGGATTGGACACGTGTTCACTCAATAAGAGCACAAATTCGACTTTATTACGTAGAGCAGACTTCTAGACTCGATCGCATCTTGGGAGCTTCTACCTTCTGCGTTTTCTGCGAACCTCAAGGTAAACTCCGCAGGGCTGTTCCTCGACTGACAATTACGCTAATTGGACAGCGTAGATGTCAATCGCTGCCCAATTGTGTTGCTAACTTAGGCCAGTACACCCCTACCATTTCTTGCGCTCGAGGCGCGCTTTTTCGGAGTTGCTAGGTGTGACCGTGGAGGTTTCATGAAATAGCGGGTTTTCGCTGTCGCTCGCCTCATAAAGCGACCCGACCATTTGCACGCCAAATCTTTTATTGTACGCGCCGATTGTCGCTACATATTGTTATTACAAACTACTGAATGCTATTTGTGGAACA
This sequence comes from Sphecodes monilicornis, assembly GCA_913789915.3. NCBI lineage: Eukaryota > Metazoa > Arthropoda > Insecta > Hymenoptera > Halictidae > Sphecodes > Sphecodes monilicornis. The sequence goes on from OU565285.1 coordinate 20,189,896, forward strand.
GTGTTATAAGAATATTAAGTAATTGTTATAGCTAACCTTTCACTGACACTGTGAGTCGCCGAATTCCAGGCAGATTGCCATTTCTTGTTACTTTTCCGTTGAATTAGTATTGAAGTGAAACTTCTTTAGGCGCGGTAGACATAAAACCTCGACGCGGTAGGAGTAAAACCAATCTGGCGATGAAACGATGAAACGATGAAACGAAATTCTATACTATTAGCATATACGGTTGAGGGTTCGGCATTGCTTAATAAAGATTATGATAAAATTCCGATGATGCTAAGTGGAGATTTCAACGTGAACTTTGCATCGGAACAATCAAAATTATTAATACAATTGTTTAGAAGTAAATTATGATTGACATTTAACATTTAGATAATATTGAATCAAGAATATTTATATCATATTTTAGCTATCACAAGCCAATTGTTTCAATAATAGAATCATAGAAAAATAAATGTCATAAAGTGTTAATAAAAATTCGAAAAAAAATTAAAGAAAGAAGTTTCACTTTAGCCATGTGGTCTAAGCACACACCAAATTTTTTTATTGTAGAAAGATTTAAACATTTGCTACAATATTTTGTTGTGTTAAGCACAACATCGGTTACCAGAATCTAATTTTTAAGAAGAGCGTAGCATTCGCATTTAGTAAACTTCGTTCGAAGTGTTTATCACGTGTCTGACTCGTTAGTATACGGAAAAGTTTTCAGACGATGAGTAGATTAAACCCACTTGCTTTCTCCAAGGACCAAATCCTTTCGCGTTACAATTACGGGTATTTAGTTCCTCGTATTCCTGGAGCTTCTGTATAATCCTTTGCTCAATCGACAGATGTAGCAGCAGGTAGTCCAGTATCAATATGTAGTCGGTCGCTCCGACTCCTACCGAGGAATGCATAGGAGTACTTCTATCGATTCTGGGTGCACTTAACGCGTTCCATGCTGAAAAGAGACGAAACTGCGCGCGAAACCGAGAACGATGAGAAGTTGTCGCGTCATTAAAACCGACCAGAAGAGAATTGACGTCTTATTAAGCGACGGATAACGTCGACTAGTCCAGCCATTCGACGAGTATCAACAAGTAGAGACGAAGGGCATCGGCCGTTATCATCGGCGGTCGTGTCCCGATGCTGGGAATGATTCAGCGGATTCCCGGCGTCCTTTAATACCGGCGCCGGGCAATCGATTACACGGCAATCGGATCGACGGATCGCGCTAACTAGATCGTAAAAGATCGATGCCATACCAGCTTGTAATCACGGTTTATCCGCTACCGATGAAGTTCGAGCTGTCGTCGAGTCCCTCGACCGGTCGTCAGAGACGGCGACTTTTTGATGACTCGCCGCTCATAGAACAGGATTGCAACATCTTCCGAACCTTGAGTTCTCAAACTATTTATGATATGGAAATCGTAAGCCGGTCGTCTCGTAAAGAGAAGAAAGTCGTCCCAGACGTTTCCAGATCGCTGGAGAGCTTCTTGTCTAACTTTCTTAATTTGCCTGACGCAGCCGCTAAAGCTTCTCTGTATTTTTATATTAACCCCTTGTACTTACTATGATTAATTTTATGGTTATAACGATTACAACTCCGTCTTCCTGCAAAAATTTCTAAAAGAAAGAGGAAATTAATATCGATCGTGTATCTTTATTTTCTCTAATGGTTACATATCGATACCTAACAGGAGAATGGAAATTTATTCCGGTTTAAAGGACATTAATAACATGTACATTTAATTGACGAGTTAATTAAGATCACGAGTCTGAAACGGTGTTGTAGGACAAGGGGTTAATACACATTTAAATGAACACGAATCTTGTGTTTTCATTTCCGCGGAGTGTGCCACATAAATATTCAATCGCTGCGACAAGCTTCTCGAAAATTGTGCAGAAATGATTAATAGACGCTCTTATACAGGGTGTTTCTGTGCATAACTTCAGGGGTGGATTCAGTATGATAAAATAAGAATAAAAGTTGGTATGAACATATATCCGACACGACTTTGTTTCCCAATTATAGCTGTTTATGTCTTCCAGTAATTCTTATGGCTCTATTGACTGGTTCCTTCAATTGTTTACAAGTATCGCTTCTTATCTCGTGCACGATCTTGTGTTTTGCTATGTAAACACTATTTTGATAACGTATGGAAATTTGCTAATACATTTCATAATAGAACAACAAGTATCATACAAAAACGGCTATAATTCGGAAACAAGCTGATATCGGGTACATGTGGGGATGTGAGACGTTCTTGTATTCCCCTCAAAATTCTTCCCCTTCTACTAGTACAAATGCTGGCATCCCTGGGTACATGTATACATGATCTTTCTTTCTTATTTTAGCGTATTGAATTGATCCATGAAGTTATGCCCACATGTTTTGAAACACCCTGTATACCGAAATGTACATACCAACCTGAGAATGTACTTTACAACGAAATGTATCGTTATGAATAATCAAAAACTGATAAAAGAACATTTATAGTTCCTGTGTTACGAATTATTCATTTTCTCGCTCTCTGATATTTCGTAAAAAGCAAACGGTCAATCCTAATTTATAAAACTTCTGAACTGAAATCCTTGAGGGTTAGTTACTTCCGGTTGCAGACAAGAACACGGCAGCGTTCATGCACTCTGGTACAGCCTCCAGCAGCGTGTATCTGTGTGTCACTACCTCAATACTCCTCGTAGTCAGGTCTAATCTATCACGGGGCTTAACGAAGCAAGGAAAGATAATTCTTGTCGATAGTTATCTATCCCTCCGCTCGGTGAAATCAATTGTTGCGGCTCAGTCCATTAGCCACCGAGCACGGAAGAGAGAGGAAGACGGATAGACCCGAGGAGTAGGATAAATTGATTTTGTTATCGCGTCGATCTAACACGCCACCGAGGATAATTAATAATCGTCGTGCAGCGTGACGACGTGTCGCGCGCGTGAACTCGAAGCGGAACGCATCGGAGAGGAGCTGGAAGCGGTGTATACTACTGTATACCGCGTGTATCGGTGTGTCGGGACTCGTGCGGGGATTTTCTGGATCAAAAGGAGGCATCGTGGTATAGGCTTCTCGTCGAAGTCGTCCCTCCGGTGCGCCAGAAAAAGGACCACAAAGGCTTTTCGTGGAAAAGAAGGCTCTCGCTCGCGGCGTCATGGGGGACATCGCCCGCGGAAAGAACATCCTCGTGAAAGAACCAGCATGATCGACCGACCGTGGTCCACGAGCCTTATAAAATACTTACAACCATTCCCGGGTGACGTTAAGTATGATCGTTGCTTTTTGCATCTCCCTGAATCGGCGACGGGCCTTCTTTAGGGACCGATCCGGACACAGCTTGAGAATCATCGTCTGCTAGATGACACCCATGAATAAAAAATTCAACCAAACAAACATCATCAAACGAACTCTAAACAATATTCTATTTTGTCGATGCAATGTCCTATTTGCAGATACAACATGTAGAAAGTTCGCTGTTTTAACCATTCGCTGACGAGGTTTTTCTAAAATATTGAAATATCTGGAATGCTGATAAGAAAGAAAAATATGCGTTGATCTTCTGTTACTTAGGTAATTATCACATTTTGTATCGGTGATTAACCCATATTTTTTAGAAACTTATGGTCCATGGCTAAGAATTTTGTAATAGCTCTAACAGCATTTAAAATTTCCATCGCAAACAAGCTACTTACTCTCAATAACGTAATCTAATAATTTAGTTTCGGATTATTGTACAAAAGAAGATTTTTAAGCTTCCATTTGGTACAGCACAATTATTAAAAAACCTTACTAATAGGCTTCCGGTCAATAAAATGTTAAATTGTCTATTCGCAACTATAAGAATTGTATAGGTATATGAACCTTATGTCGACGGTATCGTGATTCTCCTCCACAAGAGACGAATGGCAATGGTTATTACCAGACTCCGGATTTTCGTGCACGATAAAAACTGTCTGCATCAATGGAAAAAAAATCAGAAGACACCTAGAAATTTCTTTGGATCACTAATGATTTTAGAAGGTTGAAACAAATACACCTAGATAGATTTCAATTCCTTGAATCTTTTTACTGTCTCCGATTACACATTTTATCATAAACGCATAAAATCAGTCTGGTTATTACGAAACTGTAGATTTCTAAGCGTTAGGAGCGAACAGAGCTGCAGAAGGTAGAAATTTAAACAAATTTGAACACGAATGAAATATTCGTTACTTAGAAACGTTCGTTGATGTGGCAACTTTTTACTGGAAGCCCATTTTCATCAATTAGACCATAATGACACGAATTTGCATAAAGATTAGCAGTTCAATGTTGCTGCTCCCGAATGAATGGGTGCGGAGACATTTCTTTCATTTCAGTTTCAGAAAGAATTTTGCATGCCATTTTATCACATTTACATATAATTACGTACGTACATAATCACATAGATAAGTATGTAAGCAAACATAATAACAGCTGTAGCTCGTTCGTTATAACACTTTATTCGCTACATGGGCATGGGTATCTGTTACTTGCAATTAGATTGCTTTGAAAATATTATTTTCTTTGTGGTAGTAAGTATATGAGTCTATCGAACCCCTATAGTTTACATATTACCGGCATCATTCAAATCAATCAGTACACCACCTTTTGTGTGACTGCCAAAAATTTTCTATCCAGCGACTCAAATTGAGAATCAACTCGAACACTGCCCTCACATCCGAAAAGCACACACGAAATACTATCGAATTCCTTAAAGAAATCAACCACTTCCACAAAATCTAAAGTCATGACCTGGATGTTGATGCGATGCTAAACTTTATATAAAAAAAAAATATTCTGCTGTTTCTTTTTTTTTTTTACCAAATGCAGCGAGGTTCTACAATTTACGGTTATGGCGGTACCTGAAGTAACATGCATAAATCATACTTAATATTAACTTATTGATACCGACATGAACTAGACTGTAGTTTAACGTGAAAACCTCATTATCAAGTAGCTAATGATAGTTGATTAGTAATACTGATTGCATTTATTAATGATATATTTATGAATGAATAGGTAAGATTTCTTGCAGAACACCCATTTGCTCATGTTTTTTTATACAATTTGATGTGTAGTAGGTTCCATTTGAAAAGTGTACATTAAAGGTAACTCCCTATATTGCCCGAGTTTTTGTTATGAATGCAAAAAACGTATGTAACTTAAAAAAGCAAGTACCATCCTCTGGATACACGATGAACTCGACGTTTCGAGAAAAATTAAATGTGACGTGTGAAATTATAATTGACAATAATAATGCACTAACTTTCTTGGTTACAGAAGACACATTAGAACAAGATACTTTTGTCACATTATAGCTACAAATTGAATGAGACTAAAGAATATTGATATAATAACCCAGTATACGACTGCAAAGTTCCTCGGAACTATGGAGGGTTAAAAAGATTAGACAGACAAATATCTATGATATCTGCAAATTGTACAGTGAATTGCCTTTAAAAAGTGGTTCATTTGATCAAGTAGATAAATAACAAATCAAACTTTTGAGTTCTTCCGAGAGGATGTAAAATTGGAAATATTGAGCGCATTTCGTTGGGTAGAACTGTCGTTGGTGAGTTTATTGTGCGTATATGGAAGTTTCATAAGCAAAAAATCGAAGATAATTGACGTTCCGTCGGAGCGCTCATCTATCTACAAGAACTAACTGTAGCAGGAGTGGTTTATAAAGTTTTTACGGCTTCCGTGGCTAAAACGGTCTCCAAGAAAGGGAAAATACCCGACCGACCGGGGAAACGACAGAGAGGAGCGTGCGCGCGTGTAGTTTCGCGTCGTATAGCTCCTTAAATCAACCCTAGTTGGCTTGTCAGCCGAGCGGCGCGCGTTCCCTTTCGCGGCGCACAAATTACGGCGCGTTTAATTACCGTCCGATATCCGAAGGGGGGTCATTAATCACCCCGCCGATAACCCGTAATTTTCCAGCAACGATAAAATCTGTCGCGCGACACCGCACGCCGACTCGTTCGCTGCCGCCGATCTTTGCAATCGCGCCGCGGTAGATATTATAGAAGAATTGCGTCCCTGTGTTTTATAAATTTTCCTTGGCGCCGGTTGCACCTTCCCCGGTTTCACTGCCGAAGGCGTTGCTCGCTCGAAAAGGGAAATAGGCTAAGAGAACCCTAAGCTCCTCCGAGACCGAGAATGAACTCGGACGATCGATAGCCCGAACGAGAACGAGACTGGACATCGCGGTTTAAAGCGGGAGGTTTTCAACCGCGATTCCTGATCTCTGGTCCTCCTCCAAAAGAGACACGGACACACCGACGGTTACTCTACCCGTTGCCTATGTAGATACCGACGATCGGCTTCTCTTCGGTAGCCCGTCTGGTTTTTTGGTAGCAGTTTGCCGGGGTCCCACCGCCACCGAGTCCAGCCTGCCTGCCCTAAGGCCACTCTTTCCTTCCGAAGGAGGAATGGTGGATGGATGATGCTCAGCGATGGCTTCGAACCGTCAAAGAGTGCATGCTAACAGAACAAAACTTAAAACTTAATTTGCCAACAAAGTGCTAATAGTGCTTTCTTAGAAGTAGAATTATAATCTTCTTGTAATCTTCTTGTAAAATCAAATTTTCCTGAAACAGGGTTAATGTAAACAATCACTTACTGTCTTGAACATTTTAGTAGACGAGAAATAAAGAAACAAAATCATTATAATCATCTTCGCAACTATAAACATGCATTTACTCAAACCTGCTATCGTGTAAATATCATGTCTTGTCGATTGGTTGATAATTCTGATTAGTCCTTTAAATGTTCGTAACAATTAATATATACTTTAACTTGTATTTTAGCTTCTACAACTAGATTTTTAACGCATTATACCACTTCACACAATGTTAATATCATTTGAATCACGAGTAATGTAATAGAGAATATTCAGCTAACGATGGCAGAACATTTAGGGGATAATTCTTCTTTGGAAAACGACAATCTTGTAACCTTGTTTTTTCGTCTCATATTTATAGAAAAAATTGTTCCAGCAGATCACCGATTTTATGTTTAAATTCATATTTTGTAAATAAATAAACAAATAAATATAAATTACCATGCTTCGTAAGTTTAAGTAGAAAGATCTCCATAAAAATGGAATTACATCAACTGACTATTACGGTTATGATTATTTAAAAATTTTAAGATTTATTTGTCCGACATATTTAGTTTCTGTTAGTTAGTTTTTATCGCCCGTGGCTGATGTTATTTATAGATTAAATTGCTACAGTTCGTAGCGTACACCTTGCCAAAGACGGTTTTTATACATCCGATCGTGTAATGCGGGCAACTGTTACATTTAATCGAAAAAAATGTAGCATCTGCACATTTTATTGCAAGGACTTGGTAATATAAATAGTAGATTATTACTCGCAGCATTTTCATTACGAATTCAATTACTGTTAAATCTAAGTTTAAAGCATTAAGACGCAGTATGGAGTAATATTTCTAACACACGAATAACAAATTTTTAAATCTCTGAAATACGTCAGGTGTTCTTTATCCGATAGACTAAAATAAATTTAGAAGGTATGAACACAAATAAAACGTTTACAGAAAAAAATGTAATCTCAATTTAAAACACATAGAGTAGTAATAATGACAATAATTTTCATGTATCAGACATTTAAACTTAACTGACAGGGTTGAAGCAAGTAATATTTCCACATGGAAAAGTGTATATGCGAATGATCGGACGACTTCCCATTGATCAAACGAAGACGAAAACTGAACAGATCGTCACGTGTGACGAAGCGTTTTTCGCATGTGACGCAATCCTAAGAAATTTGGGGAATAAACAAGATAGAGAGAGAGAAAAAGATACCCAAGGTCTTCAATATATCTCAATCCACGTTTTTTATAATAATGTAACCGCGCTTCGATTTGCATATCAAATTAGACATTTTAAGAGGACACGCGTGACCTTTAGAAACTCTGCAAACCGGTGGAAACATCGACAACGACAGAAAATAGTTCTTCGTCACATTTTCGATTAAATGAATCAATGAAGTTGATATAAACGAAGCTCTGATTAACCCTCACCCGTTTCTCGTATCAATATAAAACATTTTTCACTGATCTTGAATAAATAGTACATTCTGCAAATCGTTCCATTATGTAATTATATTACTTTAAACTTATCTCAACTTACCTTAGTCTTTCGTTTTCAACGATAATTTTATGACGTTGAACACTGTTGTGGATACCTAGATATTATCTACTTTGCATTTGCCTTTACAATTTCTAGCGCGTTTTCGTTGACAAAAAGAATTTATCCGTCCCACTTAACAATGTAACATATTTTTTACTGATTCTGAAGAAATAATATGTTCTGTAAACCGTTAAGTTATTAATCGTATTTTGAACGCGTCACAGCTTACCTCAATTTTCCGACTACAAAAATCACATTTTATGAAACTAACTCTCAGCTCAGCACCTAGATCTGGGTTAGGTTGTGTTTACAATTTTTCACACGTTGTCGTTGCTAAATAACAAAATTGTCATAGATTTCTATTTTCTTGAATAAATATAAATTGATTTAGATTTGAGACATAAAAGTACATTTGCTGTGCTGAAGTTATGAAGTCTATCAATCATGATGCCATATAGAAGATGTTGGGTATTGACCTAAATACGATGAATGTCGAAAAATTAACAACATCCGGCATAAGCATCCAGTCCCAGAATTTACGAACAAACAATTTAATCGTATACGTAACGAGAGATCAGTTCATAGTTTTCACTTCTTCCAGAATTTAAGACCTTGATGACACGATTTAGTTCTTCGAGGAATACGTACATAATGTTCTAAAAAATCCTCGCCCACAAAGGGTTAATAATTTGTTTCTCCATCGTACCTAGTGATTTTTCACCGTCAATTGAACGCGAAGGGACCAATTAGGCTGGTTAAACGAGGAACAATCGTACAAAGTGTACCAAAATGATTTACGAGCAGGTCGTATCCATCGTCCGGCAGCCGGGGCACCCGGTATATGGGCAGATCGTACGGGAGGGAAAGATCAAGCGCTCCACCCACGCCCATGTCTCAACCTGTTCTGTTTCTGCCGTCGGGCCGCGGTTACAGGTGCCTGCCCGAGGACATTCCTGCTGGAATTCTTCACCGATGATCTTCGCTCGGCCTTCCTGCAAATTCTCCCGTGGCGTAGTCGCGTCGCGGTTTACCGACGCGGATCGAAATCGTCTCTAAGATTCTTGTCCGTGGTCGAGACCCTCGATTTCAATCTACACACACACACGCACACAAACACACTCACAAACACACTCACACAGAGCGAGAGAGAGAGAGAGAGAGGGAGGGAAAGAGCGAGAAAGAGAGAGAAAGAGAGACACTGACAAAGAGGAAGAAAGAGGCTGCGTTCCATTTCTTGGCGCTATCTCCCATGAAAATTCAAAGGGGAGCCGTGGTGGCACCCACGGAACATCAACGCGGAGGAATCTAACGAGCCGGTTAAGTTTCTCCTCTCTAATGAAACGGACTGCGGTAATCGGGTTACATAATCGATGACGCAAAGCCAGCGAGGACCGTGTCGCCGGAGCGGTTTCTACGAACGGCCACGTCCGACCGAATCAGCCTCAAAACGTAACCGGCCCGGCCATTAAGCTTTCCTAAATGCCCTTCGATAGCGTGCCCGGCCCGGGGATAAAGTCCCGCGGAGAGAAAGGGAGCGGGCGTATTTAGTTCTCGAGTTTCACGAGCTCTCTCGATCTTTCGGAGCGTGTGCTAGCAGCGGACTGCTTGAAATAATCGTTCCTGTGGTGGGGTGGCTTCTCGATGTCGCGAGGAGCAGAGGCAAAAAGGAACACAGGAAAAGGACGCTCTCCGGAAGATGAAGAAGAAGAAGAAGAAGAAGAGGAAGAAGTGGAGGAGGACGAGGTGGAAGGAGGAGGTAGAAGACGAAGTAGCGTGGATGGCGAGGGAGAAATAGAAGAAGAAACAGTCGAGGAGAGGATGGCGAATGGCAGCCACGTACGCCCACACATCCTCGTCGGGGACCTGTTCTCGGCTTTTACGTTCTGACATCTTTTCACTCCGTTTACGAGTCCCCTTTACGTTTTACGACCGATCATCGGGGCCCTTTCTCTCTGCGAGATTCTACCGACGTGCCGTGCACACAGCCGGCCACGAGGCTCTGTGTTGCACGCCGAGCCTAGAAGGGAAAAGGGAGGACCGAACGAGGAAACAAGAAAACGATCATCCACCGCCAGGAAGAACAGAGACGCCGAAGACCGCCGTGAGACTCTCGCGCGCTATCCGCCGCGGATCTTCCGATCCCCGATACGAATATTGCGTCGAATGGCCACGGAATATCCGCCAAGGAATATGGAAGTCCATCGACGGGGGATACAAAGAGAGATTAGATCGATAGCGGGTTAGGTTGCCCCCTTATTCGACCGAGCAACATCACGCCGCCGCACACTTTGTTATTCCTCTGATCTCGGGAGGCTACAGTCTTGAGCCTTTCTCGCACATCTTTCTTGGTCCACCAACTCTTCAAATAACGTATTAGGTCGTTGCATATGAAATGTTGGATTTCAGTTTGCAAACGTTAGAAAGTGTTTTAATAAAAAAATACTATTATAATCTATAGGTTTATTATACATATATCATGAAGGTACGAAGCTAATACTATCTTCAGTTCATATTCACATATTTAACCCTCGGGCAGCGGACCGTTCTTACAACTATAGAATTGATGATGTTTATCACTTATTCACTGCTTTATTTACCAATTTTTGGAATCATATATTTAAAGATATTTCTCGTAGACACGTTAGTCTTCCTTAGTTTTCGAATGTAACAACTGTCCATTTAATTTAATCGCTAGAAAATAAACATATTGACCCCAACATTATGTGACGTTCGGTTAAAATGTAGCAGTCAATAATAGAGGAAGATCAAAAGTAGAGATGATAATCTCATAAATGAAGAACGTGAAGTACCAACAAATTTAATGCTTATTGTAGTTTTAACAAAAAAAAACTCGTCATTCGTTGACAGACCATGATGATTACAATGGTGCTTATTTTAATCAATAAATTTTAGTTAAATAAAATTTATATTTGTTTAAAGTGGCTGTTATGAATTGGACGTTTCATATGGAACAACCAAATATGTCTTTTTTATCGATACTAAATGCTAATCAATGCAATAAAAGAAATAGATAGAAGAAACACGAAACAGTAAAACGTCGGGAGAAGTTCAAGTTATTGTTATATTCTTGTCAACCTATTCAACGTATTGACCAACGTAAAATAGATACTGCAGACGATTTCATGTGACCCATTGCTAGATCTACGGAAATCCATATGCATCAATATTTTTTACATATTTTCGAATGTCTTTTGAGACCAACGTTTCTTATTGGACCAACTACAAGTAGTTAATGATTTGTGCTGGCTACTAAAAAATTAAAATTTGAGTGGAACGTTTGCAACTCTGGGACAAAATGTTATCCAGTATTGAAATCTGAGGGTTAATAAAGGAAAATCATCAGCTACTTTTATTAGGTCAGGTAAGAAGATCAAGTTTTAAATTAGATGTTAAGAAACATTGTTGCGTAAGGATTTGAATGGATGTTGCCATGGTCAACATGAAATCATCGAAAACATTCGCCTTGCAAGAGTTAAGGTTAATGCAAACTTATTTGGTAGGCACACTTTTAGATCATTCAACAAAGTAGACCGATGTATACGTATATTGCGAGCTCGTCACTTAGAGAATAGCAATCTAAACGAATCAATGATTTATATTGCTTCGCCGTGTTATAGAATTTTAAAAGCGATTTTCAAATACCATCGAGAACGGGGCTTTAACTTCTGTGAAAAACATTTAGATAGTACACTTTCAAATGTGCACGAATTAATAGCTTGACTAGGTACTTTATAACTCAACTCGTCCAGCTTTTAAGAGATAAATGCTTAAACCTGAAGACACTAAGCCACGCGACTAAGCAACCTATCTGCGTGCATAACCATTTATATCCGAGGTTTCCCTGGGAAACGTTCAATCTTGAAGGCGTAAAGGTAAAGACTGTTTCTTGCAATTGTTGTATCAAATTTGTATTTCACATAAGTACCTGCCGTCTATTTATTGCACAATAATTACATTCGCATATGACTGGTAGATTTACTACACCAAAGTATTCAAGTTTGTCATCTGTTTGAGGTTCTTAAGCTACTTTACGGTGTAAAATTCAAGGTCTTTGATTTCGTAAACGAAGCATAATAACACATAGCCGACGACATGATTAAAATTAGTCATTTTACCGACCAAACATCAACGACCAAGTAATCAAACTATAAACAGTACAACCAGTAATATTGGTGATATTATTCATTTGCGTCTGGGAGTAAATAAATCTAGTTTCTCCAAATCGGAATGGATTAAAACAACCCATGAACATTAAGCAAAAATAAATTGACAATTTATTAAAAAATATAATGAAAGACCCGGAAAAATGAGCAGAGCGTTAAAGAATAAATATTGCGAACATTTCGAGGTTCTTAAGCCGCAGTGTGAAGGTGTAAAGTTGAAGGCCACAGGTGTTACAGACGCGGCACCGCGCGGATTTCTTCTCAGGTGAACACAGAGACGAGCTTCCGCGGCGTCGGGGACGCTTTCTGCGTTAATGTCCAGGCATCCAAGCGTTTCTGCCATGAAAGGACCTGTCGGCGAGAGGGACTCGGGTATCAAATCGATTTGAAAGAGCTCGTAACTGCCCGCGCACGCTTCGGAATGCAATGGGTCTCGAGGCCCCGGTGGAAAGTCTTCGTCGGAGACATCTGTGTCGCCGCAGTCGCGCCTTCCGGGAACGCGAATTTCTATTCCGCGGATGCGGCTAATCGCCGTGCTGGAAAATCGTCACGTTCTTGGCGCGAAGATATCGACGCGCAGGGCCTGAAAGTTACAACGTTACTCGTCGTCGTCGCCGGGGACAACAGACACCGTGGCAACGCCGTGCGCAAAACCGATCCGGCAACCGAGTGAGGCCGTTGAAAGCGGGCGGCGCGTTTCATCCGCGCGGAATTCCGGGGAATATATTTTACGCATAATCGCCGCCATAAATCGCGATCGAAAATTTAAACGCGCGTCGTCCCTGTCTAATTTACTGCGGGTAATTTAGGTAATCGACGTTCGCTGCCTCTCGCCGCGACGCGCCGCGGCGCGTTTTCTCCTGCTTCTTCGAACGTGCTGCGCGCTACCCTCCGTAAAAACTGTCCGAGCTCTATGAGACGTCGCTGCTGCTGATTAATTTCAGGCGTTACGCGCCGGGAAATTTACTACTTTGACGCTCGCAGCTCTGAATTATGTCGTTCCTGCTTTTTCTTACCGATATCGCGAGACGTAAATAACACGCGCGTCGAACGGAAAATATTGTTTCGCAATAACTTCAGCGTTTATGCATATAATGGTACTTTAATTATACGCTACGAGATTAGTTTTAATTCTAAATGTATGTATCTGAGGAGACAATTTAACTCTTTGAGAACAAATGTCGACATATTGACATCAGGGCAATACATCTAATTCAGGAAGTTGCAAATATATGTATAATCTAACACTTTGCACTCGACTGTCCCCTCTGGAGCACCACTAAAAATTACTACACTATACTCCGAAAGAAATAGTACATTATTGAATGTCTTTGTATTTAATAAATTGTTAAAGTTCCAAGTATGATACGAGTAAATGCACTCGATTTCATATGGACAAAATGAAAAAGGTCATATGCAACGAAGACCAGCACGTATTGTTCGTTTTCCTTATTATTTAAGACTTTCAACCCCTTCGCCTACAATATCGTGTGAGAGACGTGATGGAGATTCTGAACAGAGCCTAAGAAATATGTTATTAATTTGCGTTAAACCGAAATAAAATTCTATTTTGTTGTTGTTAATGCACAGCCGTTGGAGAACATAAAGACATACAATAGATAAACATTTCCTCCTTTTTCTCGGAAATTATGAACTACAAAGAATTTCTAATCACTGAAGCCGTAAAATAAATCGTAAGGCAAGGGGTTACGACAACATAGAATCGAATTGTTTAAGGAAAATATTCTCAGGATTTTTTAGAATCCTCATCCATAATGGGTTCATAAGAGATGGGGTTTTCCGGGCATGATATTTAGAAAGGAGTTAGAATTGTGTTTCTTATTGGTGCTAGTCTTCATTCCTTATTAAATATTTCTTTAAAAAAATTGCCTATCTTCGAATGTAAGCAATATTGCGTCGCGTCTATTTTCTATTGCGCTAATTGCAGTCTAGAAGCAGGATTTACTCGGTTTCCCGAGCGGTATCATTAATATCGTCGCATTGTCGCCGTAAAAAATGTCGTTTCCGTGACGCAATTGCTAATTCCCAGCTATCAATTACTCGGACCGAAGGGAGAGCGTTGAGGAGACAGCCGGCATTACAAATTTTATGGCGTCCTCGGACGAGTCGAACAACTTCTCCACGGAAAGTCGCCTACACCGAAAAACGAGGATTATTCAGCTCGATTCATCGTTCGTACACGTTGATTCATGCGCTCGCGGTGCGCGCCGCGCGGGCGATTTAAATTTCAAATGGTCGCCGGATAGCAGCTCTCCGCTTACACGTGGTTTTATGACAAAGTGCCGTTGTCGCGTCGAACAAGACGAGCCGTGTGGTCCCCTGGCCGCATTAAAACGAACAAACATAAAAGGACCAAGCGACGAGACGCGTCGCAAGAGCGAATTTTTGCTCGGGGACCGCGCGCCTCGTGAATTCGACGACCGGTGATTTCCTGTTCGACCACTAAATCAACGCGATACTTTTACAAGTCATCTTTTTTCTCAATTTTAATTAGCACATAAAACAAAAAGTCGAACAGAGAGATCGTTGAATATATTCGAGGCCGCCGGTCATTCTCAGAAACGTACGCACACACACGAGCACAATGTTGCAACAGCGCCGCGCGTACACGCGTCACCGTTGCCATCTCGGAAGCGGAATCGATCACGCGATCGTCTCACCTTTTATTTAATGGCCGCGCCGAGTTCGATGACAGATTGTCAGCCGACACCGTTTCGGCATAGAAATCGAACGAACGATCTAATGGTGATTTATTGCGACCGCAATTCGAGTTTCCGCCATCGATCGGCGTCACGTCCGGTCTTCTGCTGCTTCGATCGGTACCCGCTCCGATCGTAGAACTTCACACCTTCCTGTTACTCCTTCCTCGCATCTCTTGTCGATTCGGTAAGCAACGAGTCTCACTTAACCCCAAAAAGTTTAACTAACTCATTTGTACTGTATAAAGATCGAAAACTGCCGAGGATCTATCTACAAACTGAACAGCACAATCTAGGGTACTCCATCTACTAGATTATTTATAATAATACAGTTTATATCAACATCTGTTTGATTGGATACACACATAATAGTCATATCTCGGCAGTATTGTTTCTTAAAAGATCTTCGCTGACCTAAAAATGATTTTTAAATACCGATATTCAAGACAGAAGCAATTGCTACTATCTTTTCAATATTCTCGACAGCGTAAATAACTGATTTTTAACATCTTCAGTTGATCACCTACTATCAGCTGTTTAATGATCTGTTGTTCAAGAAGTGTTTCCTTTTCCTCAAAGTTATTAGAGATACTTGCCTTTCTTGAAAAGTAGTAAAAAGTAAGGAAACATTATTTGTTTGCAGTTATGAATGACTTCCATAGTAATCAAAGAAATGTATCTCCCGAAAACAACTATATAAAATCTGCAAACGCATGTTCCATTTTAGGGGACGTATGAGAATCTATTAAATTGGAAGATACGAAAGAATCCTTGATTCCACATAGCAAGGAAGAGCTTAGAAGCAGAATGTTCCTTGGTATATAGCGATTTCTCGGTTCGTGTAATGATTCATAGAGCAGATAAGCGAACATAATGCATAACCGCAAGCCCTGGTGGGATCCGCTGCCCCTAAACGATGATTCATAGAATTACGCGTGTCGAGAGCGGTTTCGTTAACAATCGGAAATGAGGTTGCGCCGGCGCGGGGGCTGTAATTGAACGATAACCGAGATTACAGGGTAAGGCGAGAGAAGTAAGAGAGTGGTTTGGTTTGGCTGTTTCAGGACGAGGTGGGAGGCAGTACGGTGGTAGCCGAGGGTGTAGTAGGCGGCATAAAGGGCCCAGGCGGCGGGTGCCGCGCATCCTCGATGACGATGGCCGAGAGCGCCGTGGAGGACGCCGCAGCCGCGCCCCCGGGTCCAGCGAAGCCGCCACCGCCCTCCTGTACGAACAACAACACCCTGGCTGCGACCGCGAACCGCAACCACCGGAACCTTCGCCGACGGAAACGGTTGGACCAGGTGCTGGACATCCTACAACATCGGAGTTCGCCGTCGGAGGGTGAGGTGTTGCGTTTCGAGGGTAGCGGACCGGCGTCCGAGGAAGAGGAGGACGTGTTCTGTTCGCCGAGGTCGTCTTCGAGATCAGCGGCGGATCCGCCGTCTGGCATCAGCCTGCTACCACTGAGGCTGAAGAGCGAGGAGCCTGTGACGCCCTCCGAGGAGGAGAGAAGCACGAACGACGCCGATCAGCAACAGCAGCACCAGCAACAGCAGAATCATCATCCTCATCATCCGCACCATCACCCTCATCACCATCGTCACCGGCACAGGCATCATCAAAGGAATAACGCGAACCACGTGTATGATCACCTCCACCCGTCCCATCAGAGGTCGTCCGCGCCCAAGTACGCCGGATGCACCTGCGTCCAGTGCTCCCAATCGGCAACCCCTCCGATGATGCTACCTTCGCCGACCTCCCCATTGACCCCTCTCACACCGCTCACACCGCTCACGCCGCTCAGCCTGCCGCCGCTCACGCCCGGATCCCTGTCGTCGTACAGCTTCGAGCACTACATGCACACCAAGTACCTGCCGGATATATTCAGAGGCCGCAGCCACTCGGACTCGGACCTGGTCCCGGGCTGGGAGCAGAAACCGCCGCTCTCGACCTCGTCCGTCTTTGTGAATCATCCGTTGAGGAGTGGCTCCCTCGAGAGCGATACGACGAGTCCACAAGAGTCGCCGTTGGATCTCTCGATGAAGAATCTGATGGCGTCCGCTGCGGTAGTTTCCGGGAGACCACCCGCGCTTCAATTGCTACCACCTGGCATAGTGTCCAGGGGATCCGTGAGCGTGCCTGTCGTCAAAGGCGACGTCGCATCCCCGACGACAGAGGAGAGCGTCGCCGAGAGATACAACCTCGTGGTCAGGCCCGTCGTGGAGAAGATGCCACCGGGCGCGAACGTCGCTTATGTCTGTCCCGTCTGCGGACAGATGTTCAGTCTGCACGACCGGCTGGCCAAGCACATGGCCTCCAGGCATCGCAGACAGGGTCCGCAGGACGCGTCCGCGAAGGCATACCTCTGCGACGTATGCAAGAGGAGCTTCGCCAGGTCCGACATGCTCACCAGACACATGAGGCTGCATACGGGGGTCAAACCGTACACGTGCCAGACGTGCGGCCAGGTATTCAGCAGGTCGGATCACTTGAGCACTCACCAGAGGACACACACTGGCGAAAAACCGTACAAGTGTCCCCAATGCGCATACGCGGCCTGTCGTCGGGACATGATCACCAGACACTTGAAGACCCACGCGAAATGCCCGGAGATCCAGACGCCGAAGAGCGAACCCGGTCTCCTTGCCGGCGAGGACAGTCCCACGTTTGTGCAGGAGATGGCTTCGCCTTCCGCCACGATCAAGGCCGAATGACGATGGCCAGTGGTTCCGCGCGGACCTCGAGGGAAACAGAGATCCCCGTCTCAGCGACGCCGACGACGGTGCAGGTGCTGAAGAGGACAACGGCGAAGGGTTACGGATCCACCGGTTCATCCCGGTGTTCGTCATCTAGCTTCGATAGGATTCGGCGGTAGAGTTTTAGGGTACCTTAACGGACTGTTCGGGTATTCTTCGGAAGCTGTCATCACTGTCTCACAGTTGTCAAAAAGAACTTTATGCGAGCCGTTTTAAACACGTTTCAAGCTTGTCACAGTATTATCGTATCTCTTCGTCTTCCCCGTTGCTTCCCCTGAACTCGCGCGAATCTTCGCCGCAGGTCTTCGTCGAACGTCGGAAACGCTGCTACTCGGAGATCATTCCAGCAATGCTCGACCATCCGTCGAATGTTTTGTTCTACACTTTTAACGGAAACAGAGTCGAGTGATTTTATACAGGAATTATTTTTTAGTTGCGATCGAGAGAATTCGTGGTTGTTTTTCTTTTAGGCGAATCTTTGTTGACGGAAGATCATTGTTGGAATCTCTTGGAGTACGCGATCTCGATCGAACGGTGTTTGTCTACGACTTGAAACGTTAACGATCTGAAAGCATTCCCACAAGCCTTCACCGCGAAGGTCCACGAAAACGGTGCTTGAAGGTTCGGTACTGCCGGTATCGAGATGCGACCGACGCGGTCGATCGTTTGGATCCGTTCCGTCGTCGTTCCTCGACCTAAGAGCGAAAACTTGTGCCAAATTTTGTCTATCGAGAAACTGCTGGCCACGCGGATGTCCATTCGTGTTGCTGTTTGATTGGCCGTTGTTATAGGGAAAAGAATGTTTCCGTAAGTTCGCGAATCGTCAGCGCTATTCTCGAAACTCGTCGTCGCCCGTGAACTATTTAAATTGTCGGCCCGTCAGGTGAGAAACCGGAGTACTCGAGACGATTGTTCCAACGTGAAACGTACCGAGCCACGATCGGTATCATTGTTAATCGACTAGGATAGACTGTTTTTATTGCGCGTTTCGAAATTCCCCACGAATTGTGTCGTGATATATAATATTTATGTCGAAATTTGTTGTTAACTCGCGACCGAGACGGTGACGTTGGATTATAATGTTGAAAGAGCCATGAAGGAGTCCATAAACGTGCGAAGATGAAGAGGAGAAGCTGGAGGGCGTGCTTTTGGCTCACGGCAAAGACAGAACAAAAAATGAAGTAAAACGAACGTAATCGTACCTGCAAAATGAATGAAACTTAAAGCATAATAAATCGTCTAGACGTAACGTTAATTAGTGGGTAATATTGATATTATTATTGCGTTTTTATTATTACGAATATTAATATTATTAATTATTAATATTATTCTCATTGTATTTGTTGGCGAGAGAATGTTGTGAAGCATGCGGAGGAACAGAGAAATATTTTTTTACACGATGTCGAAGGGGTTTCGTGAGCTAGGTCCGCCAGGAAAAACAGAAATGTTGAAGAACAGAATTGGATGTGCGCAGTGCGCGTAAAATGTAATTGTTGATTCGAAATTGTGATTTTCGACGATCGGGATAGCTGGTTCTCCTCTCGGCTCTTTGGCACACGACCCATTCGACTGTTCGATCCTGAACGATCGATTGTGAGCGTATTCCGACGAAGTGCTGGTCGATTTCGACGACATTTGGATCCACGATACTTTCGGACGAGTCCTCGAAAATACTCACCACTTCACAGATATATGCACAATTTCGCAGTTCGATTCGATCTACGAGACAGTCAGCCTCGAATGTTTAGTCGACCAAAGTCCTCGTGTCCCAATAGTTCAGAACAAAATTAGCTGATCGCTCGAGGTTTCTCGGCGAACATTATTTCTTCCTGTGACATTAACAGCAAACTGCATCATATTGCTAACTGCATCAACATATAATAACAATCCTAATAGATGGAAACTGAACGATCAATCACTCTTTCAACCTACTTGCATTTCATAGATTCCAACGAAATATCATGGTGAAAATTAATTTGTAAGTCTGATGCGGCATTGAAAGTGTTAAATATCCGTTTTTACTTGTTATTAAAGAGGTATAGAAGACAATTTAAATGGATCCATAAGAAACATAATGAAAGAACATTGTAACACACCACTGCTCATAGACAAAATCGTTTTCTTCCTCCAGTATTTTGCTACACTGAAACTAAACTGATAATTTTGTGAAATGACAATCAAGGTTCCTATATTTAAGAAGAAGTACGCAAGCTTCACAGTTTGTGATAGCAAAGCAAGAAAAGCAAACTCTCATCATGTGGTACAGCGAAAGAACAAACCTGATGATCGCAACTACCCTGAATTATTCTAGACTTGTACACTTCGAGCAGTTAGAGAGTTTTGATCGGACTATAGCGTGGATTGCTGCAGGACTTCGGTCACGGGGTGAATGTCATTGAATCAGAGTATGATGATAGTCATACGTGAGTCCATCGACGAATCGGTCGGGCTGGATGTTCGCTGACATGCGAACCGACCACGTGTGGCACCAACTACTTTAAACCTTGCTCAATCTCGACCGTTTGCCTTTTCCCTTGCCATAACTCGCTGATTGGCGAGTCCACCGTTCATGGCCACGGTTGCAGGCAAAGTGATACACACGAGCGTTGTGGATCACTACCCCGAATTTTCTCTTTCTTTCCTTTTTTATTTTTTCTGTCTTATTTTCGGGAGAGACACGCGCGTACGTTGCGCTCGTCCGTACATGGACACGCGTTCCGTATAGTAGGACACGGACAGACGGACGAATACGTTGTAACAGAAAGAAAAAAACGGTGCCGGTATGGTGTGCGTGGCCCGCGCCAGGGGTATGTATATCTGTATTTTTGTATACCGAGGTTTTTTCTAATTAGTCTCTACCGTTTAAGCGTTTTCTCGAGGAGGAACGGAACGAGTAATTAGCCATTGAGGAGAAAAACTGTCGCTCTCTGCTTGCCATTTAACTTGCCTCTGTCGATCGAACGATTACTCGGAAGGTGGCTTGTCAGAGTGACAAGGTGGACAAGAAGGGAGGGACCTCGGGACGGAAGGTCTCGACGTTTTAGGAGAATCGCGCGCGACGCGTACTCCATTTTTAATAGTTTCTCTGCCCCCGCCTTCTACGATTTCAGAATTCTTTCGTTTCTTAACAAACGGTCTCTCCGTCACTTCTTGCAAAACGTTGCAAATGGAACTTTGCAAAGCTTGTTTTTTTCGGAACGATCTCGCACGTTGTCGTCACCTTGCGTCTCGACTCCCGTCCCTGAGCGCGATTCAGCCTTAAAACTGGGAGAATCTCTCTCTAGAGACGACCGTTCGACACACGAAGAGAATAATGTGTAAGTAGGAGAAGATAAAGAAGGAAAACGATGCGTAAAACACGCTCGACTTGCCCGAGGGCAATTAAGCGGTCGCCGTGCCAGACAACCTGTTCTTGTAATTATTAACACATTCGTACGATTGTAATGATTTCTATTATTATTATTATTATTATTATTATTATTATTATTATTAATTATTATTAATTATTACGCACTAGTTACGTTGTTAAGTGATTAATCATGTTTAATGCTTCTATTATTTATTTTGTTATCCTATTCGCAAGTCAAGCTTCCTATTTTTCGCCCCCGTTCTTACATTCACTATCCCCCGGATCAAACGACCCCTTGTTCCTCGTTTCATCGAATTAGGTCCTTCTCCATCGTCGGAGGGACGGAGAAGAACGCTATGGTTTCCTCCTTGTCGTTCGCGCACGGACGGCGCGGCGCGCGCCTGCATTTATAACAAGATTATTCAGTTTCGTTTGCTCGTGCGATTCGTTTTTTTTTCGCACGTTCTCGTACCCCGGAGCTTCTTCTCCAGCCGTCCAGTCGTTCCGTTTTTCTCAAGCGGAAGAAAATGGAAATGGAACCTGTGGAACGATAGCGATGAAAATGGCCCACACACCCCCGCGGGATTCCGACCCCGAGCGAGAACGCGTTCTGTTCATGTTTTTCTTTTTGTATTCGATACGGCGAGCAAGCAGAAAACAAGAACGCACGCGAGAGAGTTTCTGTAAATTATTGATGACGACGATTGTGTATGTTAATTTATAAATTATGTTGTGTTCACGAATCGTGCCAGAATGGAACAAAAATATAATTTTTCAACGAACCACACTCCGCCTTCTGATTTTTTTTTCTCTGTCTCCATGATTCATTACGTCTTCCCACGTCCGCCCGTACCTTTGCTTTCGGTTTTCTCTTTCACTCTTGTTTGCACGTCGGCTTCTCACCCTATTTTTGTTTCTTACGCAGCGATTGTATACGTTCTCGATCGTTCGTTAATTATACACGGTGCCTTCGTGTTCGTGAAGCAGCGAGAATCGCGACGAACCAGAAATACATATCACATTTAAGGCTGAAGATTCGGATAAGGTAAACGCACACGAGGGTAGAATATTTTTCCATATCCGATACAATTCTGCCGAAGGAGCTTCTTCATACACTATCGAGTATGTGAGAAATGTGTACGGAGTTTATATTTATGACCAGTGTTGTGCAATCGAATCCGACAATTTCCTTGTGTTACTTGACTGACCGTAATGGGTGGAAATCGATTTTATAATGATCAAATACAGTAGTTCTTTCGAGGTTCGTTGATCAACGTCACAGCTTCGGTCCACTGTAGATCCAAGTTAAGTAACAGATCTAATTTGATGAACTTCGATTAACCCCTTGCGCTATAAGAACGACTCAGAACCTTGATGAAGATTTCGAACAAAATCTACTAAATATGTGTGTTATTAATTACCTTGAATTCCCTTGTTGTCGATATACAGGGTGTTCAAGCTATTACTAGGCAGAATTTTTTTTGTAAATAGTAAATATTAGAAAAAAATGATAGAGGAAAAAGTAGTACTGTTTTTTATAAGCAACAAATTGACATATGCATTTTTGTTGTATTTACACTATTTTGATAGAAACGAAGGTGACCTCCAATTTTTTATATGGAATGCTATATATTTTTTTGTCGTATGAAAGTGTGTGTCAAGACGAATTCATCCATCTACCACACAATGACCTTCAAAATCATGCAAGGACAGAAATGGAAGAAATGGAAGAAACAATTTGAATATTGCGTACCAATGTGTTTACAAGTATTCTTTATTAATGAGGCTAAAACAAATGTTCAAAATGGCTTCCTTGCGCATGAATACACATTTCAGTTGTGGTAATTACGTTTTTGGTATCTTCTTCTAATGTGGTCCGAGTTATAAATCCACATGCTTGTGTTATTTTGTTTTTCAAGTCGTTTATATCGCTGGGCGGTGTTTCACAAACTAGTTCTTTAATAGTACTCCATAAATAAAAGTCCAGAGGTGATAGATCTGGAGATCTTGTAGGCCTCTTGACAGGTCCGTATGTTCCAATCCATCGGTTTTGAAACATGTCGTTAAGATAATTTCTTACGATTCTACTATTATGTGGTAGGGCCACATCTTGTTGGAAGTACATACCTTGCGTAATGGATAGTGGCAGATCTTCCCAGTAGTCTCTAAATTGCGTATTTAAAAACTCTAAATTTGGTACGCGAAAAACATTGGTACGCAATATCCAAATTGTTTTTCCATTTCTTTCATTTCTGACCTTGCTTGACCTTGAAGGTCATTGTGTAGTAGATGGATGAATTCGTCTTAACACACGCTTTCATAGGACATAAAAAAATATATAGCATTCCATTTAAAAAATTGGAGGTCACCTTCGCTTCTATCAAAATAATGTAAATACAACAAAAATACGTATGCCAATTTGTTGCGTATAAAAAACAGTACTACTTTTTTCTAATATTTACTATTTACAAAAAAAATGCTGGCTATATTACTAGTCTGAAATTTATTTTCATTCAATAAATATAAACTTCATTCTTCTTCTATGGAGTTAGAAACATCAGAGAAGCTCAAATCACTGCAACCGTAAAACAAATCATAGTGCAAGGGGTAACAAGTATGTATAAAGGTGAAAAGGAATTATTATTTGATCCGACCACTGCACAACACTGTTCGAAAACTACCTGTTTATGATTGTAAATCTACACGGCCTTTCTTGGATGGAATAGGCTCGAACAGATCTTGTGATGTCCCCTTTGTACCCGTTTCTACAATTACAAGTTTATAATCTTTGTATCTGTACATCGAAAGACAAACCGAATCTGTATGTTGCTGCACACGTATGATGGAAATATATATATACACATTAATTGTTTTTACAATTGACTGTGATACCTGATAATTTTTACTGTCTTCGTCGTCGTTCGTTCGAGAATCTCTTCATGTTAGGTATGTGTAGGTACCAGAGCTAGGTAAAATTTCGGAGAAAAAATATTTCAAATGCTATTTTAAATAATCGTTCTACAATTCAAATAAAATACTATTTTAAATAAACAGTAAAATTTTCGCCAGTCAGATATTTTTATATTGATAATCTAAAACATAAAATAAAATATTTTTATTTCATATTTTAGAGCAGCGATGCCCAAACTCGGCTCCGTGAGCTGAACGTCGTCCCCACCACCGTTCGCCGTTTCCATAGCGTCGTGACGCGGCAAACCGATTACCAATATGCTCGCTTCCCGCGTTGAAGAGATGATCGTCGATTGTTTTATGACACGCGGGTCAGTTACTCGGTTTCTTGGTCGGCGGAGTGAGAACACACTGCGCCTGCGCAAACTGACAGTAGGAAGGGAAAGCAGGCGCGTGAGGAGCCCCTACGCTGGACACCGCTGTTTTAGAGTATCAATATTATAATATTTGGATTTTGCATTAAATAGTATTTAATATGTATAACACGATTTCCTCGAAAACAAGGCGTCAAATGAAAAAAATTTATCCCATATTTTCGATTTATTTTCTCATGTAGAATCACCGCCTTACATAAAATTCTCACTATTTTACGAATTCTTCAAATAAAATGATATTTTACATACTATCTTAAAAACTTTTTCTAACAAACAAAATATTTGTTGACTATTTACTATTTACTATTTGAAATAATATAATATTTTGTCCAGCTCTGGCTGGTACCCAGAATCCCGACCGTTTATAATGTTTGGGTACCCGAATCTGCTGTCGGGGAGAGTCAAGTGTGAGGATCCTAAAAATTTGTAGTCACACGAGTATAACACTTTTTCATGACCTTCCAATTTAATTTCACATGTTAATTTTTCGGGTATCCGAACAATGGAAACTTTCGCGATACCGACCCGAATACAATTTTGAATACCTGAACTTTTTAAGTTATGAGGCTCGATTACCTGCACACTCTTAATTCACGAAGTTTCGAATTTTTCGGAAACCGGCTAGGCTAGATTCGACAAAGACAGCGTTGCGGGACAAAGATATTGTCATTAGCGAAGATGAAACGTACCGTTGGCTTTGATCAAAATTTATAAGAGTTAAATCATTTCAGATTCGTAATCGTAAAATCGGACAGGAATAGATTTCCAAAGGAATATTTACTACTGGCCTCATCCTTTTATAGTTATGGCGCTGTCATATTTTATACGTCCGCTATAACCATAATCCTTAACTGCGCAAGGAAAGGTTAATATCGCCGCATAAGTAAACGCGACACCGTTAATTAAGTACGAATGAACGGCAGCACACCTAGGCACCCGGGTAAACCAAACAGCGATTTTTATCAATCTTACCGCTCGGTTCTAATAAGCCGTCAATGAATTTCCAATATCAACATATCTCAAAATGACGTTTAAGTGTTGCCAGACTGAAATGTGTTTGGACTACTTGAACTACTTTCCGACCAGAAGTTACAAATCGCACCATTTAAAACGTGTAAGTTGAATGAAATCTTTTTCGAAAGATATGTTATTGAACACTTTGAACACGAGCATTATAAATCTAGATGAAGATTCGATCATGTTCATTGTTTTACTTTAATTCATCAAATCCAGTCGAGTACAAGTCTTAGATTTCACGCACAATTGAATTTTGGTTATCAAGATCTTTCCTGGAACGCTACGGTAAGTTAACTACAACTAATTAACTAATAATACATTTGTTTTATAAACATTTTACCGATATGCAGTTTACGATGTTTCTGAGATGTTTATAATACACGCAAGTATCCATAGAGATGAGTATATTTTCGTTTTCGCTACGTACAGAAAATTGTGATGAAAGGCTGAAAATCTTCGAACAAAAACTTAAAATTATTGATTTTTTAAAAACGGTAGGTATCTGTTTATTTCGGTTCGTAATAAAAACATATTTCATCCTATAACAATTTAAACCACTTAACGCTTATACCCGCGACTGTCACAGCAGTGATGCCAGAACGGTTGAACCGAGGGGAATACAGTTTACCACCTCTCTGATGACCAGAGTAATATGTGATACGTTGCGCGGTACGTCACGTGACCAGTTTACGGTCTTAGTGGGGGACGTTGGAATATGCTCAGGTAGTGGAATGGGATAGTGGAAGGGGAAAAGGAGGAGAGGAAAATCAACCCAGTTTTGGGTGGATCTGGCATCACTGTGTCACAGGCACAGTCGATACGCTTTACGCTTGCAATATGTATTTCGTTTAAGCTAGCCGCTGGTATGGCTCCATTCTAAGTATAGTATCCTATATCAATATGCGTTGCTTTTACTGCTTGTTCATTGTATATGGAATGAATAAACAATGATAAACAGATTTTAAAAATTTAGATTATAGACTTCAGCAAAACTTGTAGTCAATAAAATCTGAGCGTTAAGGAATTAACCCTTTGCACTCGAAGCAATTTTAATTCGAACGTCTAAAATCAAGATATTTCTTTCAACCTAGAACATTTTTATCCTATAAAATCTTTTTTACATTATGCGCATAAAATATAATCTGTTCTTTATCTTACAACAGTTAAAATTTCCACAATTTATAAAATACAGACGAACTTGGTAATATTAAATTGGTATGGCAAATTTTTCCTGACGCCTCGTTGACGCCATTAGAGTGCAAAGGGTTAATAAGATGAAAGGAATAGTATTCGTTAATTATTCTGATGTTTTCACCGTTTCATTATTTGACTTACTGCTTTTCTACCAGAAATGCATAATATCCACAGTCTAACTATAACACAGCGTCCCCGATTGTATAATCAACCATGTTCGTACACGCGTGATATCGTCCCCATAAAAAGAAAAATATACATTCGTGTACCAGTAGGAAACATCTGTAGCAAGGTACAAAAAGGAAAGCATCGCAAACGCGAAGCGTATGCAGCGGCAACAAAAATGGTTATTGCAATTGACTGATCGCAACACGAGCAAGCTTTCGTTCGACAACGTACTGACTCGGTACGTTTCCCGGCCTGTTCGAAATAAAACAACACGCCGGATGTTCTCGGGTCGAAAATATTATTCCGGGCGTTCTCGCGATGATTAATTTTCGCGATGCACGCGATCGGCAGGTCGAAACGTTTTCTGATCGCCGCGAACGTTCGACGTGATCCGCGTGTTTGCGCCACGGGACCGTGGGTATTATAAGATTACGATGCCGGTCGTTAATTCCGTCACGTTTCGTCTCACCGACTCGAAATTGAAATCGGCGAAGCAGTAATTCTCATGAGAACGATACATTTTTTCCAATCCTGTATTCCTTTCAATAAATTTATTCCTACAAAGTCCTTAGTCTACGATAAATTGTGGAAAAAATTGAAAATGATGAATAAATCATAAAGAAACCATTCTGTACATTACAATTACTAAATTACGGATTTTATACAGTTATGACAAAAATGAGTTGGTGCAATTTAACCGTTTGACTCCCAGGGGGTATTGAAAAAACACTGTCGAAGAATACCAAACAGCGCCACCGCGCTTTCTCTAAATGACTACGAAAAGATTATTTTCTTTTGTAATGTATTATTGCATTATTATAGTATTATTCTACCTATTGTAAAATGTACTATTTACATTAAAAGGAGCTGTGTGATGTACTTGCGTCAGTAAATCTGAGCGCGCGACTTCGACAATCGGTAACGCACCGTCAGTTATCCACAATGCTCGAAATGTGCTGGGTTTTCTCGACATAAAATCTCAACAGTGCGATCGCGCTGCTTGGAACTCAAACAGTTAAAACAGTGGAAGCATTAAAAGAATTTAAGAACGTCCATATATTGTTTGCAACCTATTGATATTTTTGAAAAGAAAAAAAAGGTCTATGTCAGGGCTGGGCACGGATAGGGCTCCTCAAATGCTTGCTTCCCCCACCAACCTCTTTTTCATTTAGCGCGCACGTTCGTCGCGTTCACTGATATCTCGTGTCTTCGTTGCCCCACCGTACGGCGCCTGCTGGAAGGGAACAGTTAGCGCTACGGTGAGGACGGTTTTACCTCAATTGAGGCAAAATTGCCGAACTCTGCATGATCACTGTTTCTTGCAATTGATGCCAACAATTTTTATTTTGCATAAATATCCGCTGTCTAATAATTAAATTGTAGCACAAATTAACGTGAATTTTATACATTCAGCTTGAAAGAAAATAACAGTTGAATACAATGTAGACACAAATCTACAATCTAACCTTTGAACTGGGTTGGTGAGTTCACTCGTAATTCGTCTTGGCTATCGTCAGCAATTTTTCCCGTTCTTCTTATTTCAGTAAATAATTCTTTAACTTTATCGTACCATAATGTCTGTATTAGCATAAACAATATCGTATTTACGTTGATTGTGTCAACATTCTTGCTATGTCCTGAATGTTCATAATTGAAAAGTCACTCAGTTAAAAGGTTAAAATGATGTGAAGTTGCCACATGAGAACAAAGAATTTTGAGTATAAGACAACATTTTATTTTCTAATATTTAGTATGGCAGAATTTAGAAAAATGAAGTAATCATCGTCATACTCAAAGTGAGAAGATAGCAACGTTCTTTGTACGACACATTCACTTGTTACCAGAGTTGCGGAGTCGGTAGACAAAATGCATAATTTCTACCCCGACTCCAATTCCGATTCTGATTCCAACTCTCAAAATTGAAGAAATGTGTACTCAAAATAATTAAAAGTCGTAATAGAACTGAATAAATAGTTGCAATATTGTATTAAGTCTAAGAATATGGAACAGATAACTTTGCGACAACATAACACGACTATTACTTTCTCACTTCCAGGAAATTGTTAGAAAATACTTATCAATTTGAGAAATACTAACGATAAAGTTTCCATTTTCGAAAATTAATATAATCTCTAATATTTCATAGAGACACTTGTTGCTTTTAATGATTTATAAACAATAGAGCCAGAGTTGGAGTCGGAGTCGATATATTTTTTTCCGACTCTGGCTCCAACTCCAGGAGTCGATGTATAGCTTTTTCTTACTCCGGCCAGTGATGCCAGAAATGTCAGCTTTTCGCGCATGCGTACTGCGACGCGCGCGGAATCCAGTAACGTATACGCGCCAAAAAAAAGAAACATCTAGGTAGCCTGCCGGGACATAGCATTGCCATAGACGAACTTGAAGATAACGGACGTTATTTTTTATTTACTTGTTTATTTATATAATCAGAAAATATATTTTTGTTATTTTTGATACTGGAAAGGTTTTTGGCAGTATCCTTTTGTCTTGTAACAAATGTTGGTATTCTTTATAGATTCTGCCAAATAAAATAAAATTTTATATTATGTTATCCTGTATAATCTTTTTTAGGTAAAGAAAGTATGTGAATGTTGAATGAAAAATATTATTTTTAAAACAGGGCCGTAAAGAACTCTCAAAAATTTGAAATTCGTACAGTACTGATGCCACGCGCGAATACGTATGCGTGAAAAGCTGACATTTCTGGCATTACTGACTCCGGCTCCGACTCCAGTGATCAGCAATTACTCCCAAACTCCGACTTCGACTCCGAAGCCCTGCTTACTACAGAGATGAAAGATCATTAGTGGTTTTATGAACCAAGTAACAGAATGTTTAAGTAGAAAAGGACAATAACAACAGAAGATATTGCTTCTAGCACGAATATTCAAAAACTCATAATTAGATTACGGATTTTATGCAGTTACGACAAAAATGAGTTGATGCAATTTACAGCAATAGACGGATTAAGAGAATTTGAGGATGTGAATGTATTAGTACAATATTTGTTAAATCAGTAGTAGAAGAAACATATTTCTAATTGGCACCTGTCTCTCATAATTAATGCAAGTTATTTTTATTTTGTATAAATATTCGCAGTCAATTTATAAAATTTCGTAATACTTGAATTGACTTTCTTTAGGCACGAGGAATATTATTTTTATTCGGCATGCTTTCAATCTCTCACGGCTGCAACAGAGCCAAGATATACTTTTTGAAAGAAGCATTAAGTCTGACGTATTATTACGAGCAATCGTGCGGCGTAACGTAAATTACCATTCTGTCGGCAGTAATTAAATTGATCCCTTGGAAAAAGAATGGAAGAAATACGTTGCCAAGGGACTCGAAAAAGTTTCGCCGAATTTATCTCCGCCCAATCACGAACCTACGCTTCCTTCACCTTTTGACCCTCGTCCTTAAATCTCGCCGGTAGATTACACGTTTAATTATGGGATCCATTGCGCCGGCCGCGAGATATCTCGATCGATACACCGGCTCGGGTTCTCTCTCTCTCTCTCTCTCTCTCTCTCTCTCTCTCTCTCTCTCTCACTCTCGTTCATCAAAGCGGCTTTCAGTTCTCGTTAAATCATGACCACGACTTCCGACTTGAGCCGCAATCGCTCTATTTAAGATCGGTATCGCCGTCAAACACCTATCCGAATCTCGTTGAAAAGCATCGAGCCTGACGTTCGACGCAACCGAACAAAAGTAAAATGCGAAGGGAAATGGAAAGACTGTCTATATGTGTATGACCTTTTCCTATCTCGAGCAGCAGTCTCACTTATCGCGATCTCGTTGATCGACGTGACTACTTAACATCCGTTTCGCTACCTATTAACAATGTAATTTATATCGGTTTGAATGATACCCGACACGCATTCGGCAAAAATAGAATGTAATTGCTTAAGGAGATTTCTTACAATCTGGGATGAGAGGCTCATCGTTTCGCTACAGAACTTTATCTACATATCAGTGTGTAATTACATCTCCAAAAAATTATGACAGCAGACTCGATAGAATTTAATCTTCACACGCTCCAGAAAAATTGTAGTAATTTTATTTTTCATTTCACACTTTAATTTAATGTGTCTCTCTTGCAGGATGTCCTATTTTATAATAATTGACCTGCTTACCTAGAATTAAATATGATATATTCTCTCGTGAAATGTCAAAAATGATATTGTTACAAATTATAAGTCAGTTACAAATAGATTGCGGATCTTTATGTAAAATATATAAATTCAGCAGTCTAATTATAAATATCATGCCCGACATTACAATTTTAGATAAAGACATTCAGATAATTAATTTGTGAAAATAATGATTCTGCATTCGTTCGTTAACCCTTTGTAAACCTATGTTGAAATTTTCATGTCTTTGAAACTGTACATTTAACTCCCGAAGTTGCAAATCTATAATCTAATTACGTAAACAATAAAAGATGAGTACATACTGTTCATTTTTTCTATCACTTAAGATTTTGATACACAATTTAGTTCTTTGAAGAAATTGTTCTTAGTATTGTAAAAAAGCTCGATCTGAAGGTTTGCTTTTAGTCTGATCTGAATAAGTGTCTAAAATAGAACATCGAAGCATTCATGGTAGCTTCATTTTATTTGGTATTCATAGAATGTATTAGTGAAAATGATGACTCTGTATTGGTCCATTAATTTCACTAACAAATATATTTTCCACCAAGGTTTCTTTCGGTCTGATGATCCAGGATGCTCGTAAATTTCGCGCAGGATTGGATGCATTTAATTTGAAATAAAATAATAAATAATCATTTGAAATAATGAAATAATTTTTCAAAATATTATTTGGCTTTTCAAATACACTTACAGATAATTATTTAAAATGGCATGTAGCCAAATAGGATAATCGTGAACGATAAATGGATAATCGATAAACGATTATTATGCGAATAATTTATTTTGATAATGCCCAAACCTGGTTTCTGCACAGTCAAAATTGAAGGGCGACTTTTTATGGCAAATAACATGAAAAACGAAAGGGAGGAGAGGAATAGAAAGGCCGTTGGTGTGTCAAACGTTGAAAAGAAGCATCGGTGCATCAGCGTGATGCTCGAATTTCACGAAAAGCAATGCAGGTGACGGTGCATTAAAGGGTGTACAAGGTCGTTATCGCGCGAATGCATAATAATGTTCAGGTTGATTTACGCTGCGCCTGGGATTTCAGGTGTGTACATATACAGATCTCATTATACGCGTATTATATGCACGGTGGATATGTGTGCGTGGATAGGCGTGTACATGCATATCGACGCGGCCGTATCCTGTTTCCTGCGATCGATACCCCGGATAAGTGGTAATGGAATAATCGACGTTTCGTGTAAAGGATATTCGGATAATCAGCTATCCGATGCGCGATATCTCCATAACAATATCCGGTGACACAATCTTTTTTTCATATATTCACTGCTATCATTCGTTATCTGAACGATGAACCATCGCGAACCGGTTCGCGGGGAGAGGGAGACCGTGTAATTGGATTAACGGACCATTGTCAGGCCTATCTTAATCGTGTTCCCAGTTGTTTATTGGCGAAAATTGCGGATCGATGTTGACACGTCGCTCGCGCGAATTTCCGGAAACGTCTTCCCGGGCAATGTATACACGTGTCGTATTAACTTTATTTCAACTGAAACGTGTACCGTTAAAATGTCACACTGCTTAAAAATTCTCCGATCACAGCCATCGGTACTGTTGATCTTTAGGCAAAGTATAAACTGTCTGTATTATTTACAGGTGACAGTATTTGAATAAAACTTGATTTCTTCTGCGAATGATGTTTATACGCTTAAAAAATAAAATTACTCACACGCACACACAGTTATGGGTGCTCTTAAATTTTTCTAATATTTTTACGGTTTTACGTTTCGCTTATGACACTTTTGTCGTAGATCCATTATACTGTTTTGGGTGTAAAAATATTACTATTCATATGACTAGGGGCTTCAGTGGCTATACATCATGACTGTATTGTGTGCGAATGATGCGACGCATTCTTAACTGTTTCAGTGTTTAATTTATACGTCCTGAGGGTGAGGGTCAGAATATTTAATCTGTAGTATTTATGCAGAAATTTCATGGTATTCATATTATTTATAATCTGACATTCTAATGACTATCGACAGGTTTAATGTCTATGCTTCTGTATTTAACTTGCAAATCACACCCGGAAAGGATGCTATAAAATACAGGTACCCTGTTTTCTTTTTCTTCTTATTTTAACAACCGCGTCATTTTATTACAGTCTTACTGTACATTTTCATAAAAAATGTAAACTCATTATTATTAAAAAGTAATTAAACTATAGATTAATCAAGAATTGTTGTGCAAGAAAATGTGATGTTCGACTTGATGTTTTATCAGATCAAAGAGTATTGCATGACGTTTCACGTTTACAACGATCGAGTTACATAGATTACAGATATTCTTTCGTCTACAGTATTTTGATATCGTTCTCAGATACACCGAGGAAGAAGACGATCTTAGCTACCTTAGGAAGAACGTGACGATACCGTATCCTAGGGAGTAGGAGTCGGAGAGCCTTGAAAAACTGCTGACGAGTCATCGTGAGGCGGGTCATCCACCTCCAATCTTCTCTTAGCACAATTTCGAGATCGGTAACTATATCGCTTCTGTGCATAACGGGGGTACACAATGGTCTTCACATTTTATAAACACGTGATACGACCGGTATCTTCGCGATTGCAAGTAAACAGAAATTGTAACAATATAGTCCATCGTCGATGCGAAAATGTACGAAAATTCTGAGATGTTCAAATATTCTTATTTCTTTATGCTTTCAAAATCTCGTTGTGATGACATGCGGACATCTCAAAGTAGAATACATTGAATTTTAATTTTTGTAGACTTGAATATGATTTATACTCAATTTTTATACCATCTTTCTGTATGCTTGATAGAAATACTACTAATAATACTACTAATAGACCGGGGATGCAAAATAAAAATTGTTTGCATTAATTGCAAGAAACAGAAGCCAAACAGAAATTTCTTTCTCCTTATTTTTATATTTCTTATTATTCATTTTACTAAGCTCAAATACGCTAATATTTTTTAATTCTTTTAGCTTTTCTCCTGTATTGAGTCTAGTCATTAATAAAACTTTTATTCTTATTTCTTTTTAAATAAATTCAGAATTATATACCGTAGAACAGGCATGAGCATTTTTGTCTCAATTGAGACAAAACCGTTCCCACCATAGCGTCCACTGTCCCCCACCAGCATCAACCGTTACCATAGAGTACCATAGAGGAAAGAAGTGCTTCGTTCGCAGCGAACAGAGCGCAGGCCACGCGCATGAAAAAGAGGTTGGAGGGAGAAGCAGGCGTTTGAGGGGCTCCACCCGTGCCCATGCCTGTCAGAGCCTCGGTAGTTGCACTCCCGATACTTGCATGCGAATTTCGTCAACACGCGACACACAATACTAAGAGGTTTCATACAGTTGATTGGTTACCTCGATAGTTGCAGGAACCTCGATACTTACAGGCTTTCTCTGTCCCGTTTCATGCAACTACCGAAGTTCTACTGCAATTAAAACAAAGTGACTCTAGAGTATTACATGCGATGTAGAGTATTAAAAATTGAATCTATAACAAATTGTAAGTTGACATTTCCATCTCATATGAGTATACTGCGGATCTTTATGCAAAATAAACATTTCTATTATTAATTGCAGGAAGCAGGAGTCAATTAGAAGTTTGTTGTTAAAGTCTTCTAATCATTTTAATACTTTATATTTCATAAATGCCTAAGACGAATCAAATTTTTATTTCAATGTAAAAGAGTTCATAGTTGATAGACCTTTTTTGAAATCTACATCAGTTGCCTGACTTTTTATTCCACGAGCACGAGTTAACAAATATCCTACTATTTACAGCGAAAATTTCAAGTGGCTTGCACGGAAAGTTGCAGGGAACGTCTTAGCAGTTTAATTGATACAATTTCTGTAATGGTTTATAAGACTAGCTGATCCTTCGTGATTGTCGACAGGAAGCAGCGTGACGCTTAGTGGCGTGATTCCCGCGATCCGAGCCCGTCGTTTTCTCGCTTTTTCTCGTGTGCACGCCGACGCGCGCGCGCGCGACGCTGTCCTCACGGATATAAATTATTGCGGGCCTGGTCGGCCCGTTCCGGCCTCGCGCAAAAAAATCCGTCGCTGCCCATTAGAAATTATAAGTGCTGCTGGTGGATGCGGCTTCAACCGACATCGCCGACTTCTTTGCCTCTCTCTCCCTCTCTTTCCTTGTTTTTTAAACTCCCCCGCGCACCGGCTTCCTTCGCCGCGGCGGCGGCGGCGGCTGCTGCCTCTTTTTCTTCCTCTTCTTCCCTCGATCAGCCCGGTGAACCGGCTGATCGTACTTGTCACTGGTCCTCGTTCCACCCACGCCACGCCACGCTCGCCTTTCTACGCCGTGGACCGGTCCAACTTTTTGTCACGACCACCTTCTCTCGTCTACCTTTCCTTCCTTCAACCCCCGCCTCCGGGGGCTCTCGATCTTTCTCCTCCCTTTTTTCTCTTTCTCGATCTATTCATCTCTTCCATGCCACAGCCCCTTTCTCTTTGTCTTCGGTGCCCGTGCCCGTCTCATACCGGGAAACGTCGATCGACTATCGAGATACCTCTGAAATGAGTTGTCGCGATCGATGAGCGGAGTCAGCATCGCCTAGCTCTGCTATCATTCATTTTGGTTTTTATGTACCATATTACGAACCAGTCATTATGTACTGTAGGTTCTCGCTCATTGCACTCCCGATCGAATGCTCATTAGTAGACAGCGGGTCTTTATGGAAAATAAAAATTGTCTTGCATCGATTGCAGAAATAGAAACCAAATAGAATATTATTTCTTCCCGTAATCATTTTAATAGATGAAAAATAATATTTTGACATCTTTACATTTCTTAAATTGTCCTAAGATTTTAAATTCCAATTTGTTGTAAATGCATAAAATCCGCAGTATACTAATTAGGATGGGCCTTAGTTATAGGAGTTTATTTGGTATTACTAAATTGTGAGACTTAATGAGAAAATGATGTTTGCCGGAAGCAATCGGACAACGGGAACTCTTGCCGTATTTGTGTTAAAGTTTTACAATTTTCAGGATTCCATGTCATCTTTAAACATAACTGTATTTCGTTACTTGTGGAAATATCGCTAAACATTGTTGAGTAAAATATAATGTCTTGTTAGATGAATAAGGATGAGAGTTACTTTGGAAAAACGAAATATTTTAAATTTGATGTACCATTAAATTCTGGACACACCGATTTTTATGAAATTTTAGTGTAAGATAGTTTTTGGAAAAATATTTGGGACGTACTTTTTTCCGGCCATCATCCACGTTGAATGGTTGGAATCAGCCATTAAAGTTGGGCGATGTCACTGAAAATCACCAACTTTAAGGGTTGTTTTCACCCCTTCCACGTGGAAGATGATCGAAAAAATAATCAAATATTTTTCTGACATGCGATGTTATTAATATTCTTTTTTCAATAAGAAACTGTTCAGGACAAAGAAGTACTAATTATTTTAACCGCGAAGAAAATCATACGGTAAGGGGTTAAATTGTGTAACAATGATAATTCGTTAAAATATGAACTCTTATTTTATTCTGTACTGTTTCTTAAACGATGTCGGATTCACTGTGTTCCCAGCCTAATAGGTGGGACCTTAGACCATATACTTATAGACCCGGTTTCAGATAGCTATGTTCCGAGATTAAATCGCGTAGCAGACGACTTTTGTGGGCAAAGTGCTATAGTCTGTTGAGAAATCGCAGTACCGCGAAGGTAAAGTGTTAGAAAGGAAAGGGGAATCGCCGTCGCATCTCATTCTGTATAAATATTTATGGAAACTGTAACTGTAACATACATACATGTATTTTATTTCATTACTCGTTCATTTTTACTTTGCTCTTATTATTTTAAATATGGCTAACTCATTTTATTGATTATAATTTGGAAAAAGTTAAATTTCAATGTAGAAATTGATAATATGAAATCTGTATTTATTTCCTCACAACTTACTTTATTTAAAAAAAGAATAGTAAGAACAGTATACATGTACATGTCGAATACAATCAGAGTTGGACATTATTTAGATAAAAACTTATATAATTAACCATTCGAATAAAAGATACTTTAACTTTATTCGTTATTCGAAGGTTCGAATAAAAAAAGTATCTTTATTCGACGGATAAATTCTCGTCTCATGCGCTATCCACCATTTTGAATTATCTCGAAAAGTGAAATGTGGGCACCAGGTACTTTTATATCTCGGAACAGTGCATTCTATGCACACACTATACCTATGCCGAGTCTATAAATATATTATTATATGGTCTAAGGGTGGGATGTATGCGACGCACGAGGCTTTAATGGAAAGTAATGCAAAATTGGTCGGGCAGGGAACGTGTTAAAAGTAGAGATTGAAATGCAGTAAAACCTCGATTATCCGTACTAAACAGGGAAACACGACTGCTCGAAAATTACAACAGTTACTCAGATTCAATCCTTATTGATTTGTGCACTAAACAATGTTGCATTTGGATCGCCTTAGATCAGTGGTGGGCACGGGTGGGGCCCCTCAAACGCCTGCTTCTCCCACCAACCTCTCTTTCATGCAGCGCGCACGTTCGTTGCGTACGCTGTCTCGTGTCTTCGTTGCTTCATTGTACCGCGCTTGCTGGAAGGGGACAGAGGGCGCTACGGTGTTGACGGTTTTGCCTCAGTTGAGGCAAAATTGCCCATCTCTGCCTTAGATTGAGCTATTCACGTCGGAAGCATGTTGGAATGCTAAAGGCTTCATACATCGGCGGTTTGGATAGTCGAAGTCTTACTGTGTTGAATTTCAGGTAGATTGAAATATCGGTAGATGTTTTTGGTGATTTCATGGCAGCCATGGTTAGATTCGTTTCAATGCTCACGCATCAATTTTTTTACGCATTTGTAAACCATATTATTAGATGAATCCACCTCCGAAACTTTATCTTTCGATGTCTAGATAGTGAGCTGCAACGAACAGTGAACATTCCACCGCGTGTCACTGTCCGCGTCAGATGACGCAGTAAATCTCGACACGGAAAGAACGCATTCCGCGAGTCGCTAGCATCCCTGCAGAAAGAAGCAGGGCGAGCATATCCTACGTGCTGAGGAGAGGATATAACGAAGTCGCGGCAAGAAAATCAGCTGCGTTTCTGTCTGTCATTCTATGTCGAATCTAGCGGCGAAAAACAGATTCCTACGTTAATTTCTAGCATTCGCGGATAATTGAATGCTCGGATATCCTTGTTCTCCCGCTGAGGAACCTAATCATGCAGACATTCGTTTCTTTGACCCTTGTGGGAGCAATCAGACTCTATCAATTATACATTACAATCTTCAATAAGGAATTAGGTTTAAGTGCCTTAGTGTTAATTAGTGTGCCTTTATATTTAAATAAGTCGTGGAGAAAAATGAGTGAAAATTACTAAATAGGATACTTTTTTAATTTAAGTTTAAGGTATAAGTGTATGTTTAAGAAAAACTCATATTATATTTTTTAAATTGTTACAGTACTATTAATATTTTTCTAAAATTCACATCATGATTTCGACAGCTGTACGGAATTCTTTTCACCAAAACTTTTCACTGTTTTTGAGTACATAAATGGACTATTAATATAATTTACAACAATTAAAATGTAAATTGGGGTACGAAAAAAACTCGATACTACGAAAAAAAAATTTCCAAGATACTTTTATAGCGTTTTGGTAGTATTAAAGATGTCTCCACAAATACGGCGAGATTTTACGGCTTGTCCGTATTTATGGTCATCAATAGAATGTCAACACTAACCTCGTTTTCGTAACAGAACTGGTGTAGAGCACGTATAAAGAAAAAAGAAACGAAAAATGAACCTAACCATGCAGATATTATTTTATTTTATATCGTATTTTTTTTTTTATTGAAAGCTTAAGTGGAACTCCCCATAGTTTGTATTTTCTTGTAAAACAGATTTATAATAAATTCAATGAATAACTTATGTACATTTTACACATATTTTTTTTAATGAACTACCTAGGTACTTTAAATTTCGAAACCATAGGAAAATATTAATTATGGAGCCCACAGTTTTAAAAAGCACATGAACTGGGTACTCAAAATTATGGACAGGAACAATAAATAATAAGAAAAATTGAACGAAAAGAATACTTGTACTTCAGGACTATCTGTTTACATCCCCAAAAGGCGTAGACCGATATGTCTAATAGTTTCTCTTAAAAATTCATAAAAATTACTTGTTTTCACTGCCGTTACACGAGAAGCCACCCTTAAGGACAGGCAAAATAGTGTATTCTTTATAGAGTAATGGGGAAGAATATGTTAGCAAACTTTAATTTCTTAGATTGTCAAGAACAGATTAGAAACGGCAAACACAAATGTCCCGATTTGTAGAAGCAGTACAACGGCACGTTAACTATCAAGTCCGCCTCTGTACACCTTGGAACGACTGAACCAGGAGTATTCCAAGAGCTCGATAGCAGTTTCAAGGAAAGCTTAGCCCGAGCAGGATCGCAGATGCTGTTTGAGTCGAGCATCGATTCCATACACAAGTCCGCGGCGATCGCAGGCCGGGCTCCCATTCAAAGCGTGGACCCAATAAATTGTCATTCATGACAAACTGAGGACAAAGTAAAGGCGCACGGCATCGACGTGGTATCCAGCACCGCGGCAGGATTCACGACGGACACTGGCAATGCCGTGGTGGCCACGACGTCGCGGCGTTATGCCGTATCTTCGGGCAATAGATCACTACCTGCTCGGCGTAATCGAGCAACGCGCGTTCGACTGCCGACGTCCGCGACGTCCGCAGCACGCGAATTTCTTGGACGTCCCTCTTGACATATTAGGTCGTCCCATTAGTTCCAACTATGGATTCGTTTATACCAGATCGAAAACGTTAGCGAACTTTTTGACAAGTTCTGTCTAATACATATGGGCCGCAGAACTTCATTCGTGCTGTCATTTTTGAAAAGCTGCGGTCTAAATATATAATTATTGTTCTTTATCACTGTTAATACGTTAGCTATAAATTGTTCTCATAATGTATATGCTTGTTCTGCGAAAATTACTTTTTGATGTCATTGTTACATTGGACTTTGTGTATTGTTGAAATAAACCTCGTATGAGATTTTCTACAATAAAACAAGAACTTCTTCCATAAATGTCCTTATATTATACCACATCAGGTTTGGGCACATTTTATTTGAAACAAATGATCATTTGAAATAATTTATTATTTTTATTGGATATGTAACATAAAACAGTTTTTTTATTTTATATTTGAGACAAATGAATTATTTTTAAATAATATTTTAGTTCAAATCCTTGAATCAGATGAAATAACAAATCACTTTATATCAAATGTTGAATTGAACTAATTAATTAACTGAGTTGTAGAACAGTAACCTTATCTGACAATGAGTTATGTACATACATATGTGTGAGATATTACAGAATAGAGAAATCTGTATTTTAAATGCGCTTGACGATACTGTCAAGATAGAATTAAATATTATTTGAGATTTCATTTGGAACAGTATTTGAATATATACAAAAAAATTACAAATTATTTCAAATAAATTCCAAATATCGAAATAATCTGAAAGATCTTCAAATAAAATAACATGTAATTACTTCAAATAACATGTAACCAAATAAAATAATATATTATCTTAACTATTATTTTTCTTAACTTTATACCAGGCTGATTTTCAATGAAATTCGGGATCCGAAGTACATGTAAATCATGGAAAACAGATCATTCATGTTCACACCCTTCGAACATTGAATTTTAATAAATGAAATAAATCTCGAGATACCGCAGAAGGCTGCAGCTACT
The DNA here is from genome assembly GCA_913789915.3 of Sphecodes monilicornis. Lineage (NCBI taxonomy): Eukaryota > Metazoa > Arthropoda > Insecta > Hymenoptera > Halictidae > Sphecodes > Sphecodes monilicornis. The sequence goes on from OU565285.1 coordinate 20,230,752, forward strand.
TTTGAATTCTGCTATTGTATTAGTAACGAGTACTGAAGTATTTTCAATAAGAAAGAAGAGATTTTAGTTAGTTTCATACAAAGAAGTTCTATACAAATATTCAAATTATGAGATATATTACGAATGACATCAGTTATCTAAATAATTCTTTCCTATTCTCCTACTACTTTAAAGCCATATTTTCAGTTTTGTAACAGGTTAAACGCGGAGCAATTTTGTGTCGCTTTCCATCTCACTTTTTATTTACGATTAAATACAAAAATACGACTGTGCATAAGCAAAAGACTTGCTTAGCCCACTTCTATTTAACACTAAACATACCACGGTCAAATAACCGGTAAAATATTTTGCAATTATTGAAATTATAAAAATTCATTTATGAAAAATACTGGAATAAATTTCTTCATCTAAGTATCTATTATATTGAAAATTACGGACAATCTCAATAAATTTAGTGTTCCTATTTTAAAATGGTACCATTTACCGATACTTTTAATTCTTGGTAGGTTTAGTGTTAATCTGTACCAATTAAATCTATTAAGACAGTTTAAACATTTTTTAATATTATATGAATTATATGTATATTATGTATTATTTTGTAATTTCGATACCGTTAGTCCGCATGGAGTGGCTTAGCGTTTAACATGTTAAACAGTTCGGAACATATTCAGTTCGGCAGAAGAGAAATATGAATATTTGAATCGAAAGGAATGTTTCAATCGAAAAGAAACTGATCAGACACGTGTATTAGATATTCATGAAACCAATTATACAAGAATTTTATTTATTTTTGCCCTAGTTCTCGTACTTATCGACCACTGTGAAACGTGTCGCGCGAAATTAATGGGCAAATAGAGACAGTGCTCTCTGTACGAGCACGATGTGACTACTGTTCTGATCTTATCAGCGACGCCCACGCGATGGAAAAGCATCGAGCTCAAACCAAAGACGTTGCCACGCAACCGGTGGTTCCCGTTTTGGAAAAGTTTTCTGGCAACCGACCCGATTGCCGGACAGGCATAGTGGCGCACGCACACGCGTCGGACGGGGGGTATATACACCGCGTAGATAAAATCATTGTTCTACAAGCACCGAAATGCGAAAAAGTTTGTAGGCCGATAGCGGAGCCGATCTGGTTATCCCCGACCTCTTCCTAGTCGGACAGACGTACACGCGAGTTTTTCGTCACTGTCCGAGTACCAGCAGGCTCCGGGTGAAGTGAAACACCGAACGGACACCGGTAACTCGCGATCGCTGCGATAAGATCGCGCTCGAGCCGCCCACGCAGACGTGGAACGCGTTAATGTTTAACGGTTTCCTTTTGTGGCGCTGCGTCAATCGTGCTCTACGCCTTGACGTTGGGTCCCTTTTGTGCGAGCGTGTTTGTTCAATAAGTTTGCCGGCTCACGCCGGGATTAACGCAGCCTATCACCTGGGATATTACCGTCAAAAGTAATCTACTGTGTGAAATGTTAGAGGTGCGGTAAAAACGGATTTGAGGGCTTGCTAAATCGAGGTTGGAGTAACGTATTCGAGATTTTATGATTTCCCGCGAGGTAGACGACGGTATCTGGTTTCTAGAGTGGTTGACGACTCCGTAACTCTAAATTTTCAATCAATTTTTCACAATATCCATTTTTGTATTCTTTGTGACCTAACTCCGTACAGTGTATAACAGCCCCATATGAAGAGTGCACTTTCATCTTCAGCTTTCTCATCGAATCAACTGCGTCTAAATCTATTAATTTTCATAACATAATCCAGTCCAATTTTTTATTTATTTGTCTATAACTAAATTAATATTACAAATTCAAACAAATTCTTTTGTACACATGTTCAAGAACTCTTATACTTAACCTTTTCGATAGGGCAACCTTGCTCGCAAATGCACGACGACGGTACGGGGTAATGTCAACGATGACGTACTTAAATTCCATCGCAACATACAATAAAAGAAATATGGAATACAAGACAATCGGTAACCATTGACATGACAGGTATGCTTTGTTTTAAAGACATTATGAAACAATCCAAGATTTTTACTGACCGAAGTCACCGTTAGTACACAGGTTCAGTGTCGCCAGATTAAGATTTGTCTCCTACTGTTAGAAATATTATTAGCAGACTGCGGGTCTTTATGCAAAATAAAAATTCTTAACTTCTTAAAATCTTTCTACTTTTTGAAATGACACCCACTCATTTTCCTTACAAATCCGTAAATTCCACAGTCAAATTATTACTTACTATGTAGAGTATAAAAATTATATGTCACGACTACCATAGCAGGTTTCTATACCTCTGGATCGGCGGAGATCTGTTAAAAAAAATGTTCCGCAATTTTGTCCTTGACCGTTTTTACAAGGTCAACATTTTTTTTTGTATTGCATCGTATAGTACTCGTCACAAGAACCAAGAGTCATAAAGACACCATGGGTCTCAAGTCAACCATTCTCTTGAAAAACGACTTTAAAGTTTCATAAACTATTTTATTCCACATGTCTACAGGGCGTCCCAAGATGGTATAAATGTGGAGAGGGTAATTCTACATGAGAAAATAAGTTTAAAGCATAAAATAATTTTTTTCGTTTAACGCCTCGTTTTCGAGAAATTACAGTTTGAAAATTCGGAAAACGCGCTTGATATTGAATATGAAATGTTTGACGCGTCTGTTTATTACCTACCTGATCTACTACTTACAAACGCTAGGAACGCGAACTTGACGGATTTTCAAACTCTAATTTCTAGAAAACGAGGTCTCAAATGAAAAAAAATTATTCTATACTTTAGACTTATTTTCTCATGTAGAATCACCCCCTCCGCATTTATATCATCTTGGGAGATCCTGTAGACATGTGGAATAAAACAATTTACAAAACTTTAAAGTTATTTTTTAAGAGAATGGTTGATTTGAGGCCCATGGTGTTTTTGAGACTGTTGTTCCATGCGACGAGTACTATACGATGCAATAAAAAATATGCTGACTTTGTAAAAACGGTCAAGGACAAAGGGTATAGCCGGATAAGATGGTCAAAACTGCCCTTGAGCCGAATGATATCGCAGATGGGTCATTCGATAGGGCATAAAAAATTGAAAAATCAGTTTTTGGCCTATTTGCCCTAGTTAACGGAGTTTAGAAATTCTGAAAAAAATCTGAGACATGTCAAACACCCGAATACATATTCTGAAATTCGTTTTAGATTTTTAAATTGAAAATCCTGCTTGTAAAACATCAAAAACCTCAAAAAAATTGAAAAAATGCAGATTTCACATGGAAGTTCTAGAGTGACTAACTTTATATTTTTACAGTACCGAAATATTATTATAAGTATAATATATGAATTTTTTCACATTTTTCGGTTCACTTTATTCCAAAGTGTATCACCAACACTGACCACTTCATTTAAAATTCGGGACCACCTAACTGACTCAATAATTGTAGCTATTTGTTTTGTTTGACCATGAGAATACCGAATCAGAATGTCACATTTAATGCACCTAACACGCGAAGTTTTAATATTAACGAGTTCTACCCTTTCACTTGCCATGCTGATAACACTCAAAAAAGAAGTCCACTTGTGCACAATAACACGATATCTCACTACGTTCTCGACAGTTTGAAGCTTCGTCAAACAACGATCACGATTACTTTGACGGGGATAACGTACTGTAATTTACTCAACTCAGGTCGCCAAGAGATGTAAACTCTATAACGTATTTGTTCAAATACTAGAATAATTGATTTAGAGGAACTTAAAAATTATTTTGAATATCTTGTAATCAATAATGATTCTAGTATTAAAGATAAAGTGGGTAATTTTACATTGTCAGACGAACGCCTTAAAATGTTTACTGGATTAACTTGGGAAAATCTAATAGAACTTCAAGAAATGACGACCTCCATGGGAAACACGCAGCAACGTGGCGTTACTCAAGCTCTTGTGGTTTCTTTATTCAAACTGCGAACTGGTAATTTTAATAGTTTAATAGATTAAAGAAATTAAAAATTGATGAAATAGTTTAATAGATTAAGAGATTAAAAATTGATGAAATAACGATTGCTCCGAAATTATTTTTTGACGTATTTTACCTTCAAATATTTTCTAAATATTTAAATATTGGTTCTAAAAGAATTCTATAAAAATATCATTGATTATTACGTAGTTAAAAAAAGAAAAAAAAGGAATTGATTAAATAAAAAAGAAAAAGACTTATGCTGAGCGCGAACCTAGTATAAGCATGTTCAAAGTCGAGCGCCTAACGCGCTGATCCAACCGTCCTGTTGGAAACATGGTTAATATTTGCAGATGTTATGCGCTGACGTAGTAGAATACTAATTAAGGTAATTTCATTTTTAATTATTTCTGTGAAATGTTCAAGGTTTATCAGTATCTAATAGGCTCACAGAATGAATAAAATGTTACAATTTGAAGGTTAGCCTCGTTTTTCACGGAAAAAATGGCGAAAAAATCGGTATTTATTTTTTTTAACAACGGCGCAAGAAACCGAAAAATGTGAAAAAATTCATATATGATACTTATAATAATATATCGGTACTGTAAAAATATAAAGTTAGTCACTCTAGAACTTCCATGTGAAATCTGCTTTTTTTCAATTTTTTTGAGGTTTTTGATGTTTTACAAGCAGGATTTTCAATTTAAAAATCTAAAACGAATTTCAGAATATGTATTCGGGTGTTTGACATGTCTCAGATTTTTTTCAGAATTTCTAAACTCCGTTAACTAGGGCAAATAGGCCAAAAACTGATTTTTCAATTTTACCCCATAACTACCCTCCCGATCAAGATATAGGGTTAAAATTTTACACAGTATGGTTTTTTTTGATGCCCTATCGAATGACCCATCCGCGATATCATTCGGCTCAAGGGCAGTTTTGACCATCTTATCCGGCTATACCCTTTGCGGACCATTTTTTTATCAGATCTCCACCGATCCAGAGGTATAGAAATCTAATATGGTAGTCGTGACATGTAATTTTGATACACCCTGTACAAGATTTACAATTCAGAAAACTTTTATGATGTTCCCTTCCCCTGATACCCTAAACACGTGCTTGCAATGATTATTGGTTAATTCAGCACTGACTACAGTCACCGGTTCTGTCGGAAAGGTTACAGAAAATGCGAAAAATGAATTCACATTTCAAAAGTTCAAAACCAGAATATAGCTGTAATAAGGGCACCGAGAAAGCCGAGCGGGAGAGGGGATGAAGCTGGCAAAAGAAGGGGGCGTGAAGGAGGAAAGGGTCGCTTGAATTTACAGAGGAAACCCGTCCGAGCGCGGTGCCTCGCGTTAATTATAAAAAATGTAAACGCCCGATAATTTTAAATATCGTCGGCCGACAGGTGCGAGCGTTTCGCCTGGACTCGCGTGAAACCGTACGGCTTTAAGCTGCCCCGCCTTTATCGGTGCGTGTGCGTGGACCGATCTCGCTATCGCGCGAGTGCGAGCACTTTCCTACGCGAGTAATTGGCTCGATTTCATTCGACGCACGCCGCCGCGAGAGATCGCACGATAATCCGCTTCCGTTCGCTACCGGGGAACCTGTTCCGTTCGATTCCGCCGCCGCGCCGATCGCGTTCCGTTTCGATTCCGTTCTCGCGAGAAGAACGACCGTGAAGATCGGACGCGAATTGTGTTTGCGCGAATCTCGCTATCGTTTACTACATCGTCGGCGGAATCCAACGCCACGCTGCAGAATGAGATCGCTTTTGGTTTTACGGCCGTTTTATTGCTGCCGATTTTTAACAAGTTTATGGACCACCGGCCACTCAGAAGACCGCGTTAAACGCCCTTCCGATTTTTCACTTGGAATTTATGCAGCTTTCATTTAGCGTTCGGTTTCATTGAATAAGCGCTAACAAATTCGTTGTGTGATTTTAGGAATTTTATGGGACGACGGAGGAGTATATAAACTTTTCAGGTGGAGTGTAAATACTGTACATTAATTCGTATCCTAGAATTTCACACATATCCCTGCAGAATTCTTTCCCGATTCACGGAAATATTGTTATTCGCGTTTAGTAAAATAATTTAACCGTAAGTATGAGACTACATGCGTCCTACAATTTGGAAATGGTAACTGTTATAGTTTAAAATGAAGTGCTCGGTGTAAAATCCCTGAAACAATTCTGATTAGACAGCAGATTTTTATGCAAAATAAATATGTTCTACCTGAATTGTAACAAACGGGAGTGAAATAAACATTTATTTTCTTTCTGAATATGTTTAATAGGTTGAATATAATATAACAGTATTTTTAAATTCTTCTTGTAATGTCTTTACTGTTTTAGATTACGCCTCCTCATTTTTGTCATAAATATGTAAAATGCACTATCGAATTATGATATAAGACACGATATAAGTTATAACACGAAATAGGTATAGTCTAATCTTAAATTATAGTAAGGTCGATGATTCGGTAACTGTTGATACCTCAATCTGACAACGATTAATTTTATTCCTTATAAGGAACAAAGTTTCTAGTAAATATTGCGTGGTATGTATTCGTATTTTAACCCTTGAGTGGTACCATGTTTACTCAGTCTCTGAAGTATTGTACTGGGGCTTTCCTAAAATTCCGTAAAAAATTACTCTGATAGTTTTAAGTATGTAGTTTAACACTAAAAGCCCCAAATGTTGCAAAGAAATTAAGGAAACCTCATGTTTGCAGTTGTTGTGTAATACAGCAGCGAAAATTAGTGAACAGAAATTTTGTTGAGATCATGACTCACGATCAGGTTCTGTCCGAACGTCCTACGTTCTAGGACGTTCGCAAGACTTACATCTCGTGCGATTTACGAACGTCCATTTCTTCAGTCTTACGGATGTTCTTAGAACTTATATTTCACATGTTCCAGGAACGTCGATTTCTTCAGTCTTATTGTACAGACAGTATTGTGCCTGGAACTGAACTTACATTTTATTTCATATTAAACTTTTATGATTAGTTAAAGTCAGAGTTAGAGTACCATTTATCTGAATCCCAAATATGCAGGAAGTCCCGCATACCATGGACAACCGTTCGCCAAGTACTTCTACATGCAAAAGTGAGTCGAAAAGAAAGAATAAAATGTTTTCATTTGATTCTTTGTTTTCAAGAAAATCGAGTTTTAAGATCCATAGCCTGCTTTAGTCCTTTGCGGACGTGTGTCCGAAGACAGTCGCCCTTCTACTTGGTTCTATACATACGACCTAGTATCAATTTAATTTACCATCAACAGACGTCTGTTAGTAACCGGATAGAATTTGTCGGTTTCTATCTTCCCGCATATGGATCTGACAGTCGGCGCCGATGAATACACTGGTAGGCCTTAACACTTATCCTTTCACAGCGTCCTCCGCTCGCAGATCGTTCCGAGAGGCGTCTGAGAGTAGTCCCGCGGCGTTCCGGCGGCGCCGAGCGTCGCCAGCAAAGAGCCCCGGTGTCGATAAATAAGTATCACCGCGTTGAAAAGCGCCGATTGGCCGAGCCGCGAAGGAACGCGTGTTCACCTGCGGCTTCGCAGCGTCGCGCCTCGTCGAAGAAAGGTGCGCGCGAGAGAGATATCGTAGATAAATATCTGCGAGTGCGAGTGCGAGTGCGAATGCTAGAGTAAAAGGACAAAATAGAGAGAGAGAGAGACAGAGAAATATATATCTATATATATATATATATATATATATATATATATATATATATATAGAGAGAGAGAGAGAGAGAGAGAGAGAGAGAGAGAGAGAGAGAGAGAGAGAGAGAGAGAGAGAGAGAGAGAGAGAGAGAGAGAGAAAGAGAGAGGGGGGGGGGGACGCGGCGAACGTTTGCGTGGCGCGCAGCGGTTTCACGTGTCAACCTGTTGATATATTTGCGACTAATGACTCGAACGAATAATTATGACTCTCGCCGAGAGAATTTCAAGCGTACGGAATCGTTCGGCCGACGTGTGCGTTCGGTTAAGGGTAGTTGAAGCTGCGATAACTCTGTCCGCCGCGCGGTGCGACGATCGGAGCTTAATCGGATGCATCGAGGTAGATTAACGACTGCGACGTGAATGGCCGTGCGCGTTTCGTTGACTTCTGGAGGATATTGATGTTCCTCGGTCATTTCACGGCTCCTTCCTTGTTCGGACTAAATAGGAGTACCATTTTGTTCTTATTGTTGGGTCGTAACACAAAATTCGGTCTTAATAACTTCTTCTCATTTTTTAACATTGTAGGCAACATTGTTATGCTCCTCCAAAAATTCTTAACTAATGAGATAAAAACGGCATGATTACTTAAGGAGCAACATTTACGAAAACACTTCAGCGGATGAATTAAACAGACGCGATCAAACAAACTTATCTCGCCTGAGAATGGGACATACAAGACAAGACAAACAAAAACTATACAAGTTTCACAAAAAAATTGAAGAGAAATACAAAAGCTTTTTTTATACATAAAATTATGGTTCTTTAAAAAATCAATATGTATATCCTACTACATGATATTTCAGTAGTACTTGCTGAAAAAGTCATCTAAATATCATAAACTATGTAGAATGTTTGTGCAAAACAATGTTCGTGGTATCAGATATATCTCTATGGATTTTTATGAACTTTTGATGTTCTGAACTATTTGTATTCGATATACAGGGTGGACCACGAAGCGTGATCAGCCTAGTTAGATTATTCTGCTGTTAGCGGTTCGATAAAAAGTTTTTTTAGCTATAATAACATAGTTCAAGGAGAGCTTTAAGATGTATCAAATTTAAGATTGTATCAAATTTTTTGTCAACACTTTTTGTCCAGCGTTATCAAGGTTACCTACGGTTTTTTTTATAGGTAAACCTACAATTTTTTACAACCATATTTTAGGGGATCAGCCGCACAGACCGATTATAAATCTCTCAGTTTTACGAATTTCCAAATAAAACTTTATAAGAGTATTCCAGAAGAATCGTACTAAAAGAACATACCATTTTTTAGGAATCGGCTTTTTCATTTAACGAAGGTTATGCAGTTTTTTTAATTGAAGCTATTAAAATAGAGTAGTCCTTCGGTAATTTGTCTCGCGATAGAGAAGTGGTTGGTCAAATTGCCCGATGGTACGAAAGAAAAATTTCATCGGGGTCCAGGAAGAGAAAGAGGACACGGGAAAAAGAGGAATGGGTGGAGCAGGGCATTAAGCCGTATTTACGCCTGACGCGATTTTGCGTGGGCGAGCGGCAGCAGCAATTACGGGCCCCGGGGACGAACCGATGAGCGAAGCCTCCTTAACGAGCGGTTCTCCGACTGGCCCCTCGTCCGAGCACCGTAGCCCCCTTTCCCTCTTCGTCTCCATTACCGATCGAGGTGTCCCACGAATTTTAAGGGACACCTTTGAGAGGACGACAGCCGCCTCCTCTCGCGCACAGTTTTCCCGGCGATTCGCTGCAGCGCGGCGGCGAAGGGACTAAAAAAAAGCCCAGGAAGAATCGTTCTCGGGAGCAGCAACCTGTGGACTGGACTTTTTATCGCGCCGGCCGGAGCCGGCTTTACGAGGAGTCCCATAACGGAAATTTACGGTCCTCCCTTGCACTCTGCCTTTCCTTTTCGACCCCCGCCTCCTCGCCGACCGTCTTGTCCTCTGATGCTCCTTTGCTCCAGGCCAAACAGCGTGTCTCCGACCGGGTCCTCGTTTCGTTCCGTTCCCATCCGATCCGGCCTTCGATTCCTGACGATCATCGCTGGATTCTCGCCACAGAGCCGGAAAGAATTAACGCCGATTAATTAAGGCCGGCAGATTTGGACACTCTGTGTGGTCCGGCCCGGGGACTGATTGAAACAGCCACGAGGGCAGTCTTTAAAGTACCGGTTATATGCGCGACAGTAACGAGCGGCCGCCTACGCTACCCGTTTCCGATGATTTCTTATTGACTCGGAACCCGACGCGACGGATTCGTTTAAGTGGCACGTCGATACTAATTAGAACGGGAACACTGAGTTGACGACGCTCATCGCCTCCGTCGAGTATCCTTCCTCGATCCTTAGTAGCTTCTGCGGACTCTGCTGATCGTAGGAGCATTTTCACTAAGGATGACATCAAGTACACTAGATGCTCCATTTAAAGTTTCGCACGATATTATTTCCGAAACTACAGCTTGTTTAAAAAAATGTGTCACATAAAAGTCTTCTTTAGGTGGTCTTCGCGTACTTCCTCTTAACGCCTTGGCATACCCGCTAACTCCTGATTGCTCGGGTCATAATAAACAAGAAGGTCGGTCTCGTGTCGAGCCATTTAGCTGTTTAGCCGTGTGCTCGAACTTGCGCAAAATGTATTCGTCTTATAACATGTATATTTCAGCGCAACGAAAGGATTTGTGAAATAATTAACACGTTTGAGCACAACTAATACTTTTCAGATGTCTGGGAAGTAATTATAATCAATTCATCGGTGAAAAAAACTGATTTATAATTTGAAAGTGGATAACGTGTCAGTAACAATTTGTAAATTAATACTTAATTTAAATTAATAATGTTTTGAGAAAACTCGTAGAGAATTAGTAATCTTCGTGATAGTGTTGTTTATGTTTGTCACGAATGAAGTACCACGAGCCAGGCTCGTTTTGTTCACGTTTGGTCCGAACGAAGTACCACGAATCAGGCTCGTCTTTATTGTTTTTGGCACAAATTTCTTACCACGAGTCTCACTAGTTATTGTGAAACAAGGGGTTAAGGTAGCCACTGTTTTTTATACGGGACTGTACGTTCTTATTTTGGTATGTAGCCCGTTCCATAATGAATTTGTTGATCTATATTCGTCTGGGTTACGAGCCTTCACATTAACAGTAGCAGATTCCTCTTGACACATTTGCTCAAATTAGGGTTGACTGATTTTGAATAAATTTTTTTAGTTATGAATCGATCTTCGATTCAAGGGGAAGCATAAGTTAATGTATCCATCACTGAGCGTCGTGGCTGCCCAATATTTATCCGTTGTAGGAACGTCTGTTCCGTCAGAGAGATTATTCTCAAAAGCGGAACATTATGGTCGAAGAACGGAATCGTATATCACCGGACCATTTACATTTACTCTTCGTAAATTCATTGCCTTTAAATGAATGGTTAATAAATGAGGATTAATGAATAATTAAATTAATTTTAATTCTTCCTTTTTCCACGTCTTAAATAAATGAATAAATATATCAATCTAATTCAAAAGTTTATATACAGTATCTCATCATGAGATACTATTGGTATCTCGATAGTGCTATAAAAGTTATGCATTCAATAATACTTTTTTATTGATCAACTTGACTTTGTAAATCGGTTTTAAAGTGTCATAAGGATTAAAGCATTGAATTTTAGATCCGATTTGCATAAACGGATTCCACGATATAGCAATATGCCATGCAGAATGCATATGGATATAAATAGTATTTCAATAGATTTGTTTTTAAATTGATTTTCAAAGAATCGACTTTTCAAGGTTCGGTATTTTATTGAATAAATCTTTGTCTCTGTAATTCAGAATCAATTCAAGAATCAATCTTTTTTCACGAATCGCCCATCCCTCAATCAAATCTATTTGGTTTTGTTTCGAATTTTCAGTGTTGGAAGTAAGGTTTCTGTTTTTCGAAATACCTATATGGTCGACACTAACTTATCAAGGTTCAAATCTACTTGCAAGGTACTTCCTCCTGTCGCATCTAATAATTGTAACCCGTTAATGAACTTTGGGCGAATGGAAGTAGTCACATTGTTTCCGTGTCTAGTTTCACGAATATTAATGCTGAAAGCACCGAGCAGTTAAAATGATCGAATTTTATTATAGTACCGCATAAACGAATCAATTTATTTAATAACTTCACAATGAGGCATAATCATTTTCACCCTCTGGTACAGTGTCGTGCAAAAGTATCTGGACACCCTTTAAAAACGAATAACTTTTTCAAAATTTGTTCAAACGGCTTGAGTTTTCTTGAGATGTTAGACGCATTAGTTTACTAGGTAGCGTGTAAATAATTTTTTCTAAAAATTGCTATTGGTCGGAATTTCGACGAAAATAGTAAAGGTTACGATTTTTAACTTTTTAATCTGTGCCTGTAACAAAAATTTAAAAGACGCGTTTTATAGGTCTAAGCAGGCTATGTACATGTACAAAGTTTCATCGAAATAAGTTAACGTCGTTATGAGTTACAAACATTTAAAGGTGTTTACATAAGGACAAAATTCCCTGGAAAGACCGAAAATCTGCGACTTTCACCCTTAAGCTCCCATCTTGCAATGTTCGTAGCTCATAGCAACATTAACCGACTTCGATGAAACTTGCGCATGAATATAACCTATGGAGATCTACAAAAGGTATATTTTAAATTTTCACTACAGGCACTGATAAAAAAGTTAAAAATCATGACTTACTTTTTTGTTCACAATTTCAACCATTAGCAATTTGTATAAATAATTATTTACAAACTACCGACTAAAATAATCCTTCTAACATCTCAAAAAAGCTCAAGCCGTTTGTAGTAATTTTGAAAAAGTTATTCGTTTTTAATGGGTGTCCGGATACTTTTGCACGCCACTGTAGCTTCACTGTTAAACCCGACCTAAAGTCTTTAATGGTTGGAATATTATTCGTACCGTTATATTTGTCTTCTCGAACCGATCGCTTCTTACTTGTCGTTGCAATTTCAGAGTTTAATTAAGTCAAACTTACTTCAATTTACCCACTACAAATAAACTGTGTACATAATACGTAGTATTCATAAACTCGTAACTTCCATTTCTTCTTTATTCCTTTTCTTTCAAATCCAAAAGAAAGAATCTGTAATATTTTCGACGTAATCTTGGAACACGGAATTTAAGTGACAATGATCCGAAGGAAGGAATTGGCACGTGTTTCCAGTGGCGTTTAATCATATCCCCGCAATTGTTACACGCGAGACATCATTTTGCTAATTAAACTGTCCCGAACGTCTTCCGAGCCTAAGATTTGGTACGTCGCATCTTGAGAACTTCGGCGAATTCTCCTATCGATCGTGACCCGCAATACGAGGGTAAACGGGATTCGGAACCAGGTCCGCGTTCGAGAATTAATCCAATTCCGTTGATCCTGGAAATATCTTGTTCCCTATTCCGAGCCGCAGCGTAACCGACGGATTTACTTATTTAGATTCAGCTGGGCGGTTGTTCTCAATAATAAATCAGTCAGCTTAATTATATTACCGCGAGTGTCAGTTATCGAGGATCGGGCCATATCTTGACAGCGCCACAGACTTACTCGCAAATAACTTGACACGGTTGATAAGTTAAGCCCGTGGGCTGACCTCACGCAGATGGAAAATTGTTAGAACGATTATTCTGTTTTGACCATTCTCGCATTTCTTTTTATCTAACCGACGAAAATACTTTCCTATTGACAGTTGTCAGTGACGGCGATTCGCAAACGTAAAGGACGTTTCCCTAGGAGAAGATGTACTTTGATAGTACACACAGATGCAGACTGTATTATCGAATTTCGCGCTAACAAAACGAATTATTGAAGTTTGAAGAGGGATGACAACACGTTGTGTCTGCTGTGCCAAACTCCATTGTCTACATATCTGTATTAAAAGTGTTGTATAGGTTGAAACAAAAAATGGACCAAATGACTATTGAATGAACATTTTCTAATGAATGATCAGAGGAACCCAGTATATGATAATTATACATACAAACTTGCCATTGATGATTGAATCAGCTCTAAATACAAATTGCTGATCTCACGATAACAATATAATTACTTTAAATACATGCTACCAAATTAATGCAGTGCCGAATAGGTTATAAAAAAGGGAAGATCTCTTTAGCGAGACATCTGTGAACTTACAATAAAATTAGTGTATAAACTTCAACGTGAAAAGAGCATCATAAATGTTATTTTTTCGTTGAATAAAAGTTATATTCATTCACTGGACAGATCATCCTATTTGTTTTCCAGCATATGTACTGTTTTCATTGCCATTAAATTATCATTGAATTACTGTTTTACTAGTAATAATTTTCTACAATATAGCAATAATAGCATTACATGAGAAAAACTCTGAATTTTTAGAAGAAAACTCAATGAAAAAATGAATACTTTTGGTCCGTACAGTAAAGGATTAAATGTATGGTTTCCTAACTATGGTAGCTGTGAAAGAAATCATAAAGCAAGGGTTTAAACCTCGCCGGTTTAATAATAACGACAACAGTGTGTATTTAAGGTTTCTCTTGACAGTGCAAGGTTCGCGTTGTGTTCGGGACACCCGGTACGTGAAATGACCTTTTAAACGTCACTATCCGTTGTTCGATAAACTGCTTCAGATCCTGCGGACGTCGCAACGTGCACCGGCTAATAAAACATGATCGTTTCCTCCCTTTGTTTTCCCGATTCGTAGCAACGACTCGATCGCATTGGCGAACCGGGTATAAATAATGTAGAGGCACCGGTCGTTAGTTCTAAAAGAGCTGCGGGCTGGTCGCTCGCGTTTCTTCGGATTCTGGACGCTGTTCATTCAGGGACAGATTGCCCGGAGACGGGAACGAACGTTGACGTCAGTCAACGAACCGGTGACGGTGGTCCTGGATCGGTTGTCGTTGAACGACCGGGATCACGATTAACCAACCTGGAAGGAACGGTAGATGGATTTGTTATTTTCAGCCGGACGAGTTGAATGGTACTGGACGCTGCTTTATTTCTGTTACTTCCACCAGAATTCGGCGACGAATTTGCGTTTCTTTCCGGTTGATTTATCGCTGTAACTAAGCAAACGGACGTTTGAGTGACAAGAATATGTGAAACGATCCGGCTTCGGAATCGAATAACCGGGTATTGAATAATTGAGGAATTACGTGATTGACGGGAGCTCGTGTCAGATATTATTGACAGGACCGGCTGTAATGACTCCTGGGAGTCGCAATGCCTTCAATTCAGGTTGACGGGAATCATCTATGATCCGAGTCACAATTAAGATGAGTGCTCCCGAGAATGATTAGAATTTTGAACGTGCTACTACTTTCCTGTAAAGTAATATTGAGTTTGTTTCGTATAATATCAATATTTAACACTTTATCCACCGCGAGTCCATTAATAGAATTTTCTATAATTGTGTTACATCATTAAGATTCTTAAAAATTCTCCTTCATCTAATAATCCCAAGCGAAATTAGTAGAGTACTGTTTTTTACGGGGAGTGACTTGTTGGTTTACTATTGAAATTGCTATTGTTATTAAAAAGATTTAGAAAGTAATCTTCACCGATGGACTTCCAAAACTTATGAATAGACTGCGGATCTTCATGCAAAATAAATATCTTCTGCATTATTTGCATGGTTCTGGATCCAAATAAATATTTGTTTTTACCTAATTGTAGTAAGTCGACGATAAGAAATCGATAGTATTAAATTCTTCAAATCCGTCTACTGTGTTGTACTTTACTTCCTCATTTTTGTTATAAATGCATAAAAAATGCAATCTATCTGTCAAACAATCATCGGTAGATAACGCGTTAAACATTGAAGTAAGCGTAGGACGTATGTGTAATAACTTAAGGACGAAGAAGTTCTAATAATTATAAGCTGTGAAGAACATAATACGTCAAGGGTTTAACCGCGAGTGGGTTGACCGCACTACATTAGGGTGGTCTTTATTTTTTGATTTTCGATTATTTCTGGTCTTACAGCCCTAAATTTGCGAGACTTGGTGAGAAAATGATGTGTGCAAAATTTTGAAACAATCGGAAAACGGAAACCCGTGCCGCATTTGCGTTAAAGTTTTATAATGACATGACATTTCATGTCATTTTCAAACATTACTGTACTTCGGAAATATCTTTAAACATTCCTGAGTAAAGACAATGGCTTAATATATTCGTGCGATCTCCTCAACTCGATATGATTTCACAAGAACGAGTTGCTGTGACCGATTCGCCGACACTTGGAAAGCGGGAGTAACGTTGCACAGTGGGGCAGAGGCGGAAAAAAGTCCAAAAAAAGTGTGAATTTTGGCTATTTTTTCTGTCAATTAATTTTCGTTATTAGTCAAAACAAATAGTTCCGATACGTTTATTCTTGTTATTTTTTTTTTGCTGCTGACAGGCCACTGAAGTTGAACTTTCTTACCTGAGTAAGAATCAGCAGTTTCGAATGCCGACAGTATTTTTGTTCCTATACCTACATTTTTATAGATATCAATGTGAAACTTTTCAGGTCTTCTATTTGTGTGTATAAGAGGCAAAAGAAATGTTTATCCCGCCCCAATTTCATTAGGATCATGGAGAAAAATAATAGACAAGATAAGCGTTTAGAAATTCGTAGTTCGATATGTTTATCAGGTTTTACAAAAAAAGCTCCGTCGAGCTCCAGTCTGGCATAGTGATTTCTTTAATACTGACATTATAAACTATCTTTCCTGTAAATTTCATATCCGAATGGATCCGAATGCGGCATCTGTATTACTTTAAATGAATCTTTTACTAATTTAACACGTTGACTGCGAAGCGAGTATATAAGAAAATCTCAACGAGGACGAACCTGATTTTCTTCAAACCCATATCAATCGAGAGATCATGTCTTGTGACGAAATAGGAAACCATTAATTTGTGTGGTAATTCAAACGGGGCTGAGAAAAATGACCCCAAAGTCAAAGTTTCCAAAATATGTAATGCCCTACCGTTCGCTATAAATGCGCTTTCAAAAAAGAAACGTACATTTTTACTTAGATGTAGCCTCTTAGATTCTTTTACAAATAATATACATTTTGTGGGGTGAGTAAATTTATTAAACAACTATACTCTAGTGGCACACGGTTAGCGCCTATAATAAGCATTAAGACTGTCCGCTTGTAGATGTCAGGGATATTTTTTCGAAATCCTTCTGTGACAGGTGACATCACAAAAATAGATGAAAACTTGATTCGCCGACTCGGTCTTATATTGGAAGTGATCAATGGCAGCTCTGTGATCGATACTCAAAAATTTAAATTATATGCGACAGAAACGGCGAAATTGGCGATTAACTTGTATCCGTGGTATTATATGCCTTCTACAGTGCATAAAGTTTTGATGCATGGGGCAGAAATAATAAAAGCTGCAGCTTTGCCAATAGGAATGTTCTCTGAGGAAGCTCAAGAAAGTAGGAATAAAGATTACAAATATTACCGGCTTCACTTCGCAAGGAAATGTTCCCGCATTGCCACGAACGAAGATATATTTAATAAAATCTTAGAGTCATCGGATCCCTAGATCGCGCAGTTGAGGCCAGAACCGAAAAAGAAACATCTCCCCCATCAGTGAAGAAGCCCTGGACTTATTATTGTGAAATTTAAAGGTATTTATTATAGAATATTTTGTAGCGTAGTTTAGTGAGACAATTGTGAGATAGTTTGTAAACATAGATATTGTAATCCAAGTCCAATTCTTGGCTGTAAGACTGAATAAAGCAGTATTATCATAATTATTATTATAGAATATGCATGTTAAAAATGATATTAAATACGTTTCATCGTTCAATATTAATTATAAAATGATATTACTTAAATTGCTTATCAGAACAAATTTTTTTTTTAAATTTAAATTTCAATTATTTATGAAATTACTTATCAATTATTGAAAAATATATCAAATCTCATTCATTATTGATGTATTTTTGTTCCCCCAATCGAATGAGACCAACGGCAGGTCGATACGACGATCCGTTACGGAGATATAGAGTTTTTTCCGCATTTTCGCCGTTCTGCCCCACTGTGGCGTCGTCGGCTACTAAAACGATCATTATAATCTAAGAACGACACCATTGCTTGCAAAGATAATTCATCTTCCGCGTCGGTCCACGCGACGTCTTAGCACCCCGACAGCCCCGCTGACGCGGAACACGATACCGCGCTCGATCGGTTTGAATATTCTCCATTTTGCTCCGTTCCACTCCGCCCCGCTCAGCGCGACGCCGCGATATTAATCGAAGGATCCCATGATTTTTCGCTGTGGGATCGGGCGTAACAGGTTGTCCGAAGCAAGGAGGTCGGTGACTTCCACGGGAAACGAACGACGCTATTACTCTCGCGAGCGCCGTTCATGCTTTTTTGATGTTCGATCGGCGCGGCGGCTCTCGTCGCCGACAGATACGTCGCACGAGAAGCGGCCGGTCGATCGATCATCCGTGGCTCGCATGTAAATCGGTCGTACTTGATCGCAGCGACGTCCACCGATCGCTGGATACAACCAGCCGGAGGGATGACGATGATCATTCCTCCCGCGCAGATCGACGATCGTCAGCGGCGCTTGCCCGTCCCGGAGACCGCCTACGTCGAAACCGGATTCTCTATTTGGCAAGTTGGCTGCCGCCCTACCCCCCTAGCGAGCCTGTACACTTCGATTAGGTTAGTTACGACCCGATCTCCTAAGGGCACGCCGGGTTCCATGACTGCGGGGTACCTGTCAACGCTTCCGTTTACCACGGCCACTCTTTACCTCGCCCCATGGGGACATCGATAGGCGTTGCACGCTTTCCTGCTTCCCGATTACCCTTGCCTGACTGCCACAGTGGCGTCGCATGGTGCGTTCTAATGATTTCGTGAGATGGGCGTTCAGATTTTCGTGGTGACGGAAATTGATGGGGGATTAACTGATATTTTGAGCTACGATCGTAAATCCTCTAATCCATTGCGTGGTTAACTGAAATGTATAGGTAATTTTAAAGCTTTAGTATTTAACATGTTTTGTATTTTGTTGTTGTGAATATGCAGGGTAATCCGTAACTGGGGGTGCTGTTTTTGAGAAAAAGTCGATTTTGAAAACCGTCAGGATCAGCATGCTTAGTATTTGTAAGAAGTAGAACCGGTAAATCACGAGCAAACGCGTCATACGATTCCTATTCAATAGCATGTGTGTTCACCGAATTTTAGAAACATTCTTTGCTGCATAATTTTTTGCAGTCGCCTCGTATACGTGAACACACGCTGGATCAACAGTCGATGACAGATTGATAATTTCTATTGTTTGATTTAACGAATGGTTAATCACCGTGTGCGCGGAATCACGTGTACACGACGGCGATTGCACCAAAGTGTGTCTTTTTGATAAGTTTGCGTTTTTAATTTTTGTTTGGTGTTTTTTTTATAGCCAAACCATTCTGGCATTATACAGTATACAATTAATTAAAACATTATTGGAGGTTTAAAATTGTTACAAATTAGTACTGACAATTCGTATAGATGATCGTATCGATCATAGTCCTCCTCTTCATTGAATCTATTCACTCATAGTCACTGCACTGTCGCCACATGCACTAGCGCTGCCACTAACATTAAAATTAACACTCCCACCCACGCACATCACATTCTCACATGCTCTCTTATAATTTCATACAATTTTATACCGCCTTTTCCTACGCGCCTTCTATGCTCGTAGATATTCTCAATAACACATCGCATATCGCTTTCATACGCTCGCAACAATTTTACAATCTTATACAAATTTTAGCGCATACTCTTCACCAGTTCTCACAAACGCTCACGCAAGTACGCAACTTCTTCGGATTATCATCCAGCGAAGAGAATCCAGAATTCCGTCCAGGAGCATGCTGAAGAACATCTGAAAAAACATTGGGGCATTTCAATTGTGTGCAATGGCATAAATGTACCGACAATATCATGGATGCCCCTGGAACTCTCAGATGTTTTCAAGATACATCTGCGTACAAACGCTGCTAAGAAACAGAGTTTGCACTGAGAAGTAATGACAGTACTCCTTCTTTATGCTAGTGAGGGGCAATTGTTCCAGCGAGAAAGAGTATCGACAGTAGCCACCTAGCGGTGAGAATTGGAAGCGGCGTAGTCCAGCTAGAACTTTCCCGCTAGTGAAAATTGTCGCTGATTCCTATACAGGATGAGCATCTTTGATAGTGCTAAATGTTGCTGCTAAGCAATCACTTATGGAAAGTATCTCCGGAAAGAATAGTCGTAGATATGAATAAGATTCGACGTTATTTTCGTTCAAGTGTCTAACGCTTCAAATAGTCTCTGTACATTGACGTGTGTTGGATCTCTGATAAGAAAAGTTGTTTACTCTGTAAACATTTGTTGGAACCAATATTATCGTATAGGACAGTAGTTAAATGGGTAGTTTCAATAAATTTTAATCTCTTGGGTATGATCGTCAGCTTTAGTCTACCACTTTTGATCAAATGAATGTACGCGGCAGATCGTCGATTGTAATCGACAGCCATGTTCTTTGTTTCCAGTCTTTTTAAATTTTACTGAATTTCAATAAAAGTGGATTTTAAACTTGCTTAATAATTTATTAGAAAATGTACTTGCGTTCTACGAAAGTATAGGTCGCGCCACACTTATTTTCGGCCGTTCCGAAGAGTTGCTGTAACTACATTTCATACTGTGACGACTGGCCATCGTTATTGTTCAATCAGTTAGAAATATGTACGGATAATGAAATGAAGATTAACGTATGAAACTAAAGCATTTTTTCACGATTATAAGTAAATAGGTTAGTATAAAGAAATAAGACAAATTTTCTGTAATTAATGAGAAAAGATGTAAGAGTACATAATTAAGTAAAAGATTTTTCCTTAATATGGGAATAGTATAAATAAATGGTGTGTTACTTACATTCAATGTGAATGTTATAATTGAAGGAGGGTTAAAATAATTATTGTAGATAAAAGGGGGATGATTTTAATTGAAGCACATATTACAATAAAAATTGTATGCAGCCTGAATAGATACAGTCTTGTTGTCATTCTTACAAAGTGTGGAATTGTAAGGTTTGGCAAAGAACAAGCTTCGACGCAACGTTTTTATTTAACAAAACTTATAACTAAACTAATCTTATAATCTAATGCTCTACGCGGTACGACTTTATCTCGCACGGTATTGTATACTTGTTCGCTCGACCTCGCGAATCTACGCTAGACTTTGCTGTTTTATACTATACCTACTTCTGGAATGCTCGACTTCGCTGCTTGCACTCCCCGCTTGCACCTCACACACTCTTTCTCTCACTCCTTCGCTCTCTGTTTCTTTCTTGACCACAGCATTACGCGAAAAAGTAAATAAACACGGAGGCCTGTATCGGGCCACCTGCAGACGCTCGTGAACTCGCAGAACACCTGCGAATCCGGCGATCCTACAAAAGTAATACATACAGATCAGTCGCATTTATTACTCGGTAGTTGTAGCGTTAGAATCTTCTAAACTGTATTTGCTTTATACTTTGTTTTTAGGAGTACTCTGCTAAATTCTCCAGGAAGCGTTATGGAAAATACACACTTTTTAAATTGTCGACATGAATAAGTAAGATGATGATGGATCATAAAGAAATAATAACGATTATTAGTAGATTTTTTTTAAGTAAACTGTCGCAAAATTCTTCGATCTGAACCACCGTGTGTCTCCCAACGTATGAAAAATTCTATTCTACGTAAGTTAAAATTTATTATAGTGGATGCTACTTTGACACCTTTGCATCCTGAAAATCCTAATAAAATTCGGTTGATGCGATTACGTTACAACAAAAATGAATAAGCATAAGACTAGTGTCAGTCATATGTGACGTACACGGCAGTTAACGTGTTAGAAATGAACGTATACTATTCCATGAATTTCCGCTATTTTTTATTTTGGTCCTACGATATGCTCAATTTGACTTTGACACAGCGAGCTAGCTACGCACCTGCGGAAACCGCGATCAATGCGTGTACATAGTACGCACACGCAGCGCTATCCGCTATTACCTGGTCGGCCCTCGGCAATCCTATTAGGAGTGTGTCAAACCCCGCGACATTTATTGAGCACCGACGGAATGTCCCGAGCCCGAGTGGCTCAGCTCGCCGCGGCGCGGCCTGGCAGTTGCCTGCTGATTTTGTCCAGATGTGGAACTGAACGCTCGCGACGCGAGGCGGTCACCTAAAATGGCCAGGCCTTGGCCAATCTATAAAACATCCGCTCGCTCTATCAACGGCCCTAAACGCTTTTGCGTTCGAACGCGCCCGCTTCTTGCCGTGCCTCGCCGTAAACCGCCGCCGCCACCGATGACACCGGCCCGACAAGAAAAACCAGAGAAGAAAGAGACCCGTATCTACCGGGAATACCGCTCTCGACAATATTCGTAATAACCCTTTAGGGAAAGCGTATTGCTTCGCGGCCAACAAGAGAGAGGACGGGCTGCGTTCTCGTGCGTGGCGCGCGGTTAACTGGCCTTTACAACCGCGGAGACGGCAAGAAACGACCACCACGGCAAAGAACTACCGTGTTTTTATACACCACGGTTCGAGGAGGCGGTTGGCGAACGTTTACGGTGGTCGAGTCTCAGTCGATCGATCGATCGATCCATCGATCGGTACCGATTCGCTACGTGAATCTCGTTATCGAACGCCCCACGTTTTCGGAAGCTTGCCTTGCGAGGTCGAAGGAAATGAACTTGTACTTTGAATCAAGACAGTCAGAATGCCACGGTTCCATACCATCATGCAATGCTACAGAATTTTAACATTAAACCTACCACTGCCGGTCAAAATGACCGGTTGAAAATTTTTCTTTTTATAATTATTCAAATTATAAAAATGCATTTCTGGGAAATGATCATATAAATTCTCTTACGTATATAACAATTGTACACAATCTTAAATAAATAAAAACTTGTCATTTTCATAAGGTAACATATGCCAATCACTTTTAGTGGTTGGTAGATTTAGTGCTAAGTAATTTCATTTTATACCTAGGACGCTCAAAATTGAGGACATTTCACATACACTGCTGTTTCTTTACTTGTGCTCAGTAAAGAAAAACAGCGAATGGGGCCATTCTGTGCTCTACATTCTATTTTGATACATTCACAAGGTTCAATCTATGGAAGAATTTATATTGTGTACACCAATTAAAAAACATTAAACTTTCATCTGTAAACCATGCACCAGCATAAAAAGAAAAAAACGATATTCGTGACGTATATAAATATTTTGATGAAGCTTAATTAATTTCGGTTGTTTCCTTATGATCTCAACTTTGAATTAGCCAAGCTGTACACAGTACTTTTAACAGACTTATGTCCTCTTTCATGTTAGATCGAGGATTTTGACATCAGTATTTGTAGTAGATGGTCTACCAGTCTACCACAGTGTTCTCGATCTTCTCGACTAAATTATCCGGTTCTAAACCTTTTAAACCTGTTGCGCACAATCAATAGCAATTCCAATTAGAACAGTCGATATGATATAATGCAACATTATACGTTGCTTCATTTAATTTTTCATTTTTCGAAACTCCAATAAAAAATCAGAACATTTATCAGACAAACCAATAACATAGCTACATAAATAAAAACTTAGAAAGTAATAAAACATTGCCAGAAGTCACAAAATAAAATCACATTGTTCGTATATGCTAATGTTTCCTAGCAGCGTTGAAGTACATATTTTACCTACACTTCGAATGAAGCACGTTTCTGTTTGAAAACTTATTGAATCTCACCTGATGAAAGCATTTTGTTCTAGCACTAAGATTCAGAACTTGCAGAACAGATATTCTATTGGTCTAACAATAAGAACGAAATGACATCGCAAAATCGTTCGGCTTCAAAACAAAAGCAAATTAGTTTGAGATCGATTAAAATTCAAAAAACATATATACATACCTGTTATTTCACCATATATTTTGTTACATCACCGAGTAATTCCGAGGTCTCTAAGTAAGAAACGATTGTTGTCCATGCTTGGCAGAGCGCTCCCACCGTGCACTTACAGTGCTTTTTCCTCGATCTTCGCTGCAGAAATCTTTTTGTTACCTTGAATGGTAGCGAAGGTGTACGCGGGTGGTGTAGAAAATACTTGGCGCCGAGGCTGAGTGTGTAGGCGGCAATCACTTTCATAGGAGTACCGAGAAAGAGGCTCAGAAGCTTGCGTACTGGCAACTCAATTGGTCAGGGCAGTTGACGGTAAAAGGAAGGCTCCGGGCTGAGGTCTCGGTCCAGTAAACCGTATCCTCTCCCTGCGAAAGTGCTGCGTAGTCGAGCGAAATCTCTTTTATTTCTGTTGATACCACGGCTGAAACCGCGAGGAGTTTATCTTTGTAGGAGATGCTTCCTAGTTTCTCTTTCATGCCCCCTAACCGATTACGGTCTTTCTTTGAGTACAATCGCGATGTGTTTCCAAAATTCCAGAAAAAATCAATTTTATTGTGCCAGTCTTCACTTTTGGGATGCGATTAAGTTACCATAATTCGTAACAATATAATATGACTACAATAACAATCAATTATAATCACAAATAATAAATAATAGATAAGAATGCACATCGAAATGCAAGTAAAAATTATCAATACGGCAAGATGGATTGCAATGTTGGTCATATTAGTAATTAAATTGAAGACAACATATTATATTTACGAAAAGTTTGATATCATTTGAGAATAATCGTCTTTGCACTGCTATGGGGGCGGTGTTTAAGGGTTAAACCGGTTTTTGGCAGGCTGTACTTCACTTGAATCGTCCGATCATTATCCCTAAATAGATTTTTTTTGATCGGTGGTGTTCTCGATGGTAACGAGCTGCTTCTGTCAGTTCGATTCAACAATTATCAGCGATTCGTGCAGGGTGCGCAAGTTTCCAGCCATGTTCCGTGAAACGGTTAATTCGCGAGCTTATGGGACGCGAGAAAAAGCATTCTCCTCGTAACTCTGTTCGCGAGAGACGGAAAGGAAGGCCTCGCTCTATCGGCCAGGATTTTCCCATTAATTACTGTCCACAACGGCGAGAAGCAGACCGAGAGAGGAGCGTACGGGTTGGCTCAGAGACAAAAAGCGACGCCAGAGCGAGCAGGACGGAGGATCGCTTGGATTTATTGCTAAATCGTGCAAAACTAATAACGCTCTCCTCGTCTGTCCGTTCCGATCGACCTGTTACACGCTTCTAGACTGCCACTCGCGTTTTTTCTCTCTCTCTCTCTCCCTCTCTCCCTCTCTCGTACCTCCCCTCCCCCCGCCGAATGTCCGATCCGGGACGTTCACCGATACGTCCAGCCAGCTCGTTGTTCCCGATCGATCATGATAATTACCGTCCTGAATGGGCCTCCCATTTACAAATAAAGACGGAGACCTGTTACGCGGTTTTGCCGCGGTTTTGCAACGCGTGCTCGACACTGCGCTCACGCATTTCTGCGAGTCGACGGAAACAGGAAACTGTTCACGACCCTTCCCTTGAATAGGCGCGGTTCTGACACGGTGGAGCGAATTATTTCTTCCAATAGACGAACGATAATAATAACAACGGTTCACCTAAAGGCATTGACATATACACGTGCGTTTATCAATGCTCGAAAACGTTTGATCGCTTTCAAAATGATCGTACCGGACAGAAGAAAAGAAATAAAAAGCAAGATACAATATTCCCTTACTACGGATTGTTATTTTGTTATGGTTACTCGGTTGTGTTTGTGAATTTTGCACGTATCAAATTCAAACTTCCGTTCCTGTCGTTTCTAACACTAGGCTTACGGAACACTAAAAGTGACTATTTTACATTACATTATAAAAGTAACAAGAATGTATCTATCCACATTTTTAGCCACTTTTTAATAGTATACACCCAAACAGATCAATTTGTTGAATAATTCCTCGTGGATGCATCATTACAATCCCAATAGTCGTAAATTAAAAATATTAGAAAGCGTCATTTTGATTGAAATACAAATACATACATATGTGCAAACGAATTCAAACAACTGATATTTTAAAAATTTTTTCAAAATATCTATTGGATATATGGCACTACGCCTTTTTGGGATAGTCTTGAAGTACATATGTTTTATTTAGTTCATTTCTTATTATTCATTGTATAATATACGAGATTTCTTATCAGATTTGGTAGTGTAGGCAATGTTGGCGTGCAGTGGTGCGTCTGTCACAGTGATGGAAACATATAAAGTCAGAAATTTCCTTAAAGTTCGATATTTTATATTAGCATTGAACCTATTTTGAAAGATAGAATATGGAAAGTTAGAAAAGTTCTAGGTTTGAGAAGAAAAGTTTACTTTTTTCGACCGCTTATTTAAATTTACATTGTTTAAGAAAATATCATACATAAAAAATCAAATGTAAACTTTTGGTTCAGTCCCTAAGAAGATATGTAAAGAAATGAATGAGCTGCGTCTGAAGTTGATTTACTGATTTTTTAGCTATCGTTTACGATAGTATAAAAAACATAGTTTCGAGAAACATGCTTATATATTATAATATACAATAAATCAGTGCGGGGCACGGTTGGGACTCCTCAAACGCTTGCTTCTCCCACCAACCTCTCTTTCATGCAGCACGCACGTTCGTTCCGTACGCTGATGTCTAGTGTCTTCGTTGCCCCCTCGTACCGCGCTTGCTGGAAGGGGACAGAGGGCGCTACGGTGTGGACGGTTTTTCCTCAATTGAGGCAAAATTACCCACCTCTGCAATAAATAATTGTTACATCGACCTACCCGTCGCGGATCGCAGCGACGACGAAAGACGTGCCGAACAATAGATTTATAGTTGCACGGTAGACGCAGAGGCACGTTCTCCGAAAACCCCGCTAATTTTTATGGCCCACCGTACCTTGACGGTCATCGTAAGAACAGCCGGACACACGTGCGACGCAACTGCGAGTTGCGACTTGCGACCGGCTGAGTGGTTGTAAATCACGACACCGACAAGACGCGACAAGACGAAACTGAACTTCTGACAATTTCCCACCCTAGGACACAAAATAGGCACACCCACGACCAATGACAAATTACAATTTTCCTCCACTCAAAACTATAACGAACCAATCACAAAAAACCCAAGTTGACGTAAAACGGAACACAACCAGGACGCATCAGAACGCTACTACCTTTCGACAAGGCCGAACCTTGCGATCAAACGACCACCTCGAACATCGCTAAAACAGATCTTTTGTAATAGAAGGTCCTCGGATCCGAACAGTTTGTTAATAAACAGTGATCAAACAAAATCTCTCGCGCCGTGTGTGATTCTCTGATCGGGACAAGAACCCAACCCTTCACGGAACCCTTCCGTGTGTTGCGGCAACGTAACAATAATAAAAAAAATTGATGTGTCAAAATCCCAAAAGGGTCTAGTCCCGTATATCCTATAGATATTTTGAAAAAAATTCTTAAATTACTATTTACTTAAATTACTATTGTCTCGGTCACTGTCATTAAAGTGTATTATATATTCGCGCAATATTGTACGTAACAGTATGTATAACAAATATGCACAAGTTACTGAAATATAAAGTTCCTTTGAGCTGTTCGAAATTATTCTTCTAAAACATAATAAATAAAAAATGGTGATTAAAGCATTATTTTTCATTCTTCCTTATGATATAAATGGGTTGAGAATCACTTGTTTTCACTGCCGTTGCGCGAGAAGTCCCCTTTAACCAGTTAGCTGTCGCGACCTTTTTGAAAAGCGTGTACCTAAAATGTGTCGCAAAAAGTACGCGAACTACTTTGTTCAACAGTTCTTCCATAATAATTATTTATATTTTTTCGTTTTATTTCGTCTTGGCCTACAAATATTCAAAACATCTTAATACAAATATATTTTAGATTTTACTAAAATTGCAATTTAAACAGCAAATTTTATCTTGCTCTACTTTTTACGCGCCACGAGTATACTCGTCATAACGCAAAAGCTTGTCATCTCTCCATGACGAGTATACTCGTTGGAAACAGCTAACTGGTTAAGGGATAATTCTTCACGACAATATCAGGAAGAAATCAAGACTAAACTATTCTGGCAGCTTCTTGAAATAACTAACGACTAAACAACGATTCCAGCACCCAAAGGCACCCACAAACACTGCTTCTATTTTCTAGGATCACGAGTGCGAGACGAAAGCGCCGATTACGATTCGTTCCTTGTCTCCCACGCTTTGTAAGCGATCTCCCGTCATGCTAGAGCAGTTCGGTAAATTCCTCTTCCATGGGTTCATCCACATCTCAGGCCACTTTTCGTGAATTTTCGGAGCACCTGCCGGTCGAGTACCCCGGCCGCATTCTCGGAACGTACGTGCGTTCCCGTGGGTCACTCACGCTCGATCTCCTCCGCTCTCTCGATCGGCGCGATGGGTCCCTGTTTTATTCATCACACCGCGAAACCTTTTTCCCGGGAACGCAGGATCCCAGGACGAGGATCGAATATGTCGAACCTCCATCGGGCCCGCGATCCTTCGGCGTTTCTCTCGGCTCTCCGTGGCCTGGAATACGCGCAAACGAGCGCACAATGCCGGGACCGTAAATACGCGCGGCGGCTCGGACAAGAACGGGGGAGATATTCGCGTACTCTGAACAAACGCTTTTCTCCGGTTGATCGTCGGCGTTCGTCCCGCTGAAGGGAGGATTTATTCTTCGTCGATTTACAATGCTTTATGGTGTCGGTCTCGCTGCTTCAACAAATAATTGCCAATTAAACGTCCCGCGCATCGATCGTTCAGCCCGCTCTGCTCGTTGCGGGACCACGGATATCCTTCCTGTCCAGCCACGGATCCCTTACTCCCTTCTGGTTCTTCGTATTTCTCCGTGTCGATTCGTAATTTCGCGTGGGCAGCCGGCTCAACTTATTGTACACGTTCGCGGAAACTCGGGGCCTAATGCTCGTTACACGCGTCCGCCGGGAAATACATCTGTTGGCGTTGTTACAGAGACGTTAGCGGGCGCAGACTATGCTCGTTTACGCCGCCATGTTGGTCGATGGCTGAGGACATCGAGGTTTTTGTTAATTGATTGTTACAGTGTTACGGGACAAAGCACGTCTTTGTTATTGCAGTTATTAGACCGGGGATTTGATGTGTCTGTGACAAAAATTGGTACGTGTAATTTGTAAAAGTAGAAAGATTCGGAAAGGTTTCAAACACATTCAATGTACCATTCCCACATTCTTAAAGTCACTAAAGAATGTGACATTCCTCTACTTTCTTGTTTCTTACATTTGATGTAGATAATTTAGAATTTGCATAAAGATCCATAGTCTAGTAATTATTAATCCTCGTTCGATCAATGTTTTTCCAATTCTATTTATTACTGTAAAAATTGGCACAATGGGAAAGAATTAATGTGATGGAGATATATATAATGAACTTTATAAATTCCAATTTTCGAAATGAAAATTTAAGGCGAGATACTATTTATTCAGAATCAGAGGAAAATAAAAATTAAGGTTGCCTAGTGGTCTAAAAATCGCAATTTACGTAAAAAAAGGATGAAAGTTTTTTTATAAATATTTTCTTGAACAATTTGATTCAGAATCGATTTTTTTGCAAGAATCGTCCATCCCTAGTATGAGCCTTACAACCAGTAATTAAACGTATCCACTAATCAATATGGCGGATGAGAAACACTGTCTCTTAAACTATGTTTTAATCGACAAACATTAAATCGCATCTAAATAATTCGTTATTCTTTCACATTTTAAGAAACGTGCGCGAAACATTATTTTTAATAAAATATTCTGTATGTTTTTACTTTCACTGGTATCTCAATCCACGTTACTGACAATGAGCATCAACACTGTTGTAGGATACATCAACTAAAAATATGACATCAACGAAACTAAGAAAAGTGGAAATTTGACGTCCCTCAGACTCATCATTCATACATAATTCAGCTGTATCTCGTATATCCTCATTGTTCTATTCTCTTTTCCCCTATTCCTCACTTCGAGGATGTCTATGGCTGGTAGAAAGCTCGTTAAATCGAGAGCTCGGGGTGGACGGGTAAAACGAGAGAGTGAGCCAGTAATAATATAAAACTCGAGTCTCGTTTCCAGTACACGTTGAAACGTCGAGAACGAGATAAATTTTCGAGTAGTTCGATCAGGATCGTCTCGGTGTGCGAGCGGCATGTCCCGATGCGGCGCGGCGGCGCGAGAACGACCAAAACGCCCCCGTTTCATTGTCTAGCGGCGAGCGGAATACAATACTCGCGGCTGCCTTAACATGAATAAATGTATTTACGATTTGACGTAGGTGTGCCCGCATACCCGGCCCCAGCAAAAAATCGAAACGAGCCCCGTGGTCGGATTCCGCGGTCGGGAACGATCGGGTGAGCCACGTCTTCTTCGTCCGGCACGTTCAACGAAACACGCGGCACACAGGTGGAGGACGAGTTTCGACCAGTCGGACAGATCCAAGAAAAAGAATAATCGTATCGACAGCACGCGATCCTCTTGAGCCTGCACGATTGTTCTTAACTTTTGGGCTTTTCCGTTGGCCACCGTTTGTATCCTCGATAAAAATCGAACACGGTGAAAAATCAAATTTCGTAAGGCAAATCTCGCCTGTAGAGAAGGGTTCAGCTAAAAGTACCGTTTTTAAATACACTGACTTATAATAATATTCGGCCACTTCTAAAAGCACAACTTTTTTAATATTGGACCCTTCGCACACTGGTCCACGCGCTCGATGTAGCTGTTCAGTTGGTAAAAAAACAACTTGCCCAAATCGATGTTTATTGAATGTATATTGCTTCCTAAATGTCCATGACATTCGAAAACGATGAAATTAATGAGATTTATTAAAAATTGTGATTAGAACAAGCATTTAAAAATCAACATTTTATGAATCCTATTTGCCACCGAAAAAATTACCTCTTTTCTTATTGATACCCTGGAGAATCTATTTAATATTATGTGTCCATTTTCGTTGCAAATGAATAGTATTTGTCTATATTTAGAGTATATCTTTTGTACTAAGATTTAATATTTATATTTTATTGAGATAACAATGCTCAATAAACTAAAGAGAATCTTCAAAATTTTCAATCTTTGGTAAAGGATATCTTTCGAGTCCCTCATCGTCCCTCATTGTATCAAAGTCCATTATTATCAGTGTTCTTTTCACTATGAAATCATGCAAGAATCACATCCCAGTCGGCCCCGGCACACGAGGTATTATTGTTTAAAGCGTATGTGTCACAATAATAAAATGTCAATATGACGTAATGTCAATTGTTATCGTGGTTTATAAAAATTATATTTTTGTTTTTTATAATTAATATTGTTTTTCGCACAATTTTGAATAAAATATTTTTAATTATGTTTATAAACTCAATTACTTCAAAAATGATTGATTATTGTGTTTATTTAAAACCTGAACCTGATTTATCAGACACTTCCAATAATCTGAGAAAAAAATGTTTTAAACAAAACTTAATCAACATTCAGCAGTCTACAAATTTCAATCCAAAAAATTAAAAAAGAAATTTTTAATGCATAAATAATTAGACACTTTGAATTTTTAAAAGTCAATATGCAATTTTGACTTCATAATATTGTAGCTGATATCAAAACGAATCCAACGACCTAAATTACTATACCTTCAATCTTTCAAAGAGTGCTAAAATATTAATGAACAGCTAGATCGAGCGCGTGGACCAGTGTGCTTCGGCTTGAATTCTTTTGAAAAGTTAGAGCAATTCGTTTACTGCATGACGTGAAAAATAATTTTGAAAAATTTGCAATTGGTCGAAATTGCAGCGAAAATACTAAAAGTTGTATTTTACAATTTTTTTTTCTAGGCATATATTGAAAATTTAAAAAATACGGTATGTAGATCTGTGTCAATTATACATACATGTTCTGAGAATTTATTCTGAAAAAAACGTCAGGCATGAAATGATGTAAGAATCCTTAGATTTATTACAGTTACACATCTTCAAACGTTTGTAGCTCATTGCAGCGTTCACCGATTTTGATGGTATTCTCAGAATATGTATAATTGATACAGATCTACAAAATGTATTTTTACAAATTTTCAATATATTCCCACATCAAAAAGTTGTAGAATACAACTTTTAGTAGTTCAATATTAAAAAAAAATTATCGTCTTTCTAAAAGTGGCCGAATATTGCTATGAGTCACTATAGAAACCTGTGTGAAATTTGGTAAGAACTATTTGGAAATATATTTTTTTATTTTGTACTAACTTTAAGCATACATATTAACGCTATATTTTGTTCCATACATTTTGCAGTCGGCTTTTCGTGTAATATAAAACTAAATAAAACTAAATATAGGTTTATTACAACTTTTAATTATTTTGAGCACATTTTTCATTTTTCTAAAATTTACTAACACGCAGTCGGAGTTAGCATATATTCTTCCGACTCTACAACCCTGCTAGAACGGTTAATGGCAATATTAATACATTACACAGAACATTTCAGAGAAATCATTTGCCCGGTGTTGGAAACACAGAAGCCCTTCGGATTCCGATTATGTAGAATCGCGTAGTTCGGTGTTCATGTATCGAATTCTCGTGTCAAAATATTCCGCCTCCATCATTTTCTACAATCCCCCGTGAGATTTTCGGCTCCTTAAAGCATTTCCGCAATTTGCTCATAGAGGCGAAAGCGGTTTCGTTTTCTCGCCGGTGACGGTGACGGTAGAAGAGTGGTCGGTGGTCGACACGCGCGTCCTTTCTGCTTCGTTTCTAGCGCGTCTTGGCAAGAAAGGTGCTCCGAAAGTTTATGACCGCGTAGAGGAAGTGAAGGAGATATGTGCGCACCGTACACGGGGATGCACCGTCGTGTATGCGGACGCGTGCAACGCGGCCGAGCAACTTCCACATGCATACGTACATACGTGCATACTACGTACGGTGGACCGGCGAATAAATATAATGCCTAGCGTGGGCGGCCATTGTTCGCACGCGTAAAGTTGAAACGCGCGAGAAACCGTCCGTAAATCGAAGATTTCGAAGTTAATGGTTTACCGGGATGCCTACTCTCTGCTCCGTGGGAAGATCTCGTTCCTCTTGCACGACTTTTTCGCCGGGTACCTGCTGCGCGAGGCCATTCCGAACGACACTTTTGAACGCCGCTATAAATTACTGTCTCTTTGAAACGAACGCTAGTTTTCTTCTCGAAACACTGTTGTGGCCGTTTGAACATGTTCGCGGCTGCGTTACTTGTGTGTTATGTTGGATGTAAGGAAACCGTCATTTCTGGAGTTGTGTGCGGGAATCTTTAACACGTTCACTGTTTAGGCCTTTAGCGTTCTACGTAACATTAAAATGGTCAATTTAAATGTCCATTTTTCCTATTGGTAATTATTATTTGTCCCCATTATTTCATTGTACCTCTTTCTACTGATTTATATACTTTTATTCACCCAAAGGATAGGTACTGATATTTGGTCCCCTCAGGGTTTCAAATCCATTTTACCATTCTCCCCCTTATTCCACTTTGTCCACTCTCACCTAACGCTAATGTTCAGCCTATTTCAGCCTACTTTTCAGCGGGACCTACTGTTTATTACGGTGGGTTCCGAACCATCAATGGTCAACGACGCAGTATAATATCACATAGAAGAATATTTCCATTGGTGACGGCGGTGGGATTTGAACTCACGACCACATTGTTTGTAGTCGCGCGCTCTATCCACTGAGCCACTGCGCGGCCACCTATACTGGGTGGGCCTGTATACTTTTATTCAACATATCGGATTTCATGCGCAGATATTTTAAATGAACATTATTCTATGCTGATTGTAAGTATAGATCGTATAGGATATACGGGACAGTGATCGTTTTATTATTTTGCTTAGGAAATTGCGCCATTAATCCTTGGATTGCGAACCTCTTTTAGAAGTATGTGATTGACTATGTTTAGCACCATTCACAGCTTTATTTATCAATTTTTTTAAACATATTTTTGGAGAAATTATTTCTAGACACATCAGTCTTTCTGTTGTTCCGAATTGAACAGTTAATCATTTAATTCAAATTCAATAATTAAATGACGATTTTAACCCTCAGCACTCGAATGGCGACTCTGAGGCGCCAATACAAATTACTACACCATTATTCAGAATATTGTTTACATGATTAAATTTGTTTATATGTAATAAATTATTAAACATTTAAATATTGTATGAGGTACTACATCAGTTTCGTACGCATATAATGAAAAAAATTATGTACGATGGAAATATTCTACGTTAGAAGAAATGCTTGGTTTTTTAGTTGAAATAGCTCCGAGTGCAAAGGGTTAATACTCTGGTTCAAGGTAGACATCGCCGTCGAAGGGGTAATATCTTGGTGTCTATTTCCTTGTACTTTCT
Organism: Sphecodes monilicornis; assembly: GCA_913789915.3. Classification (NCBI taxonomy): domain Eukaryota; kingdom Metazoa; phylum Arthropoda; class Insecta; order Hymenoptera; family Halictidae; genus Sphecodes; species Sphecodes monilicornis. The sequence goes on from OU565285.1 coordinate 20,264,824, forward strand.
TATATTTTCTGATAAATTATGAATGCATTTTTCATTAATGTTCATGGTTTATTTTAATCCATTTTGATTTAAAGAAACTAGAGTCATTTATTTGTTTTAAATCAGTATGATCAAACTGTTATATGCTTTTTTGTTATGGAGTTATAACAGTGTAATTATTTGCAATTTCTCCACTCCATTTTTCGGAGTAACGTAGTTGACATTATTATAATAAAATGAAGCTGATTTAAATCAATTTTGTAAGGAAAATGATGTGAACAAGGATTATTTCAACGTCAATCAAAAGTGTTAGTTCAAAATAAAAGAAAGGAACTATTAAAATTGTAAAGTTGAAATAAAACAAATGAATATGTATTCTGTGACATATAATTACCTTTCAAAAATGAATCATTATGGATCGTCACCTGTAGGGTTTGCTGACGAACCGTTCATATTCGATTAACGTGAACAAGGACCATACAATCTGGCGTAGCTCGTTGACGAGAGTGGAACGGTTATGAATGCCATAAGATGGATCAAGCGGGAAAACAAGGATAAAGAGGATCACCGGTATCGGCTCTTCAGACGTGGCCAGGTTACACGTGTCCACACACGCGTGATTTACGTGTGAGCAACGCGCTGTGAACTGTCGGACGACCTCGGGGCCCGTGCATGTAACGCCTGGATCACCTGTGTTGCAGGGAGCCGCTTATTATCGATGCAGAATCAATTTCAATTTCGCGCAGCTTCACCACCTGCAATGCCGTTCGCGGAGCCAGCGTCTCCCTCTTGAGATTACCTGGCAACTGGCTCTTTCGCTTACTTGCGTGCATTCGCGCGTGCGTGCGTGCGCTCGTGCGTGCACATGCCCGATTCGCCAATAAGTACATTAACCTTTCGGTATTGGGATATCATGTTTAGGACGAGAGATCCAAGGTCAGTCAGTGAAACTCTTCACCATGCACCTTATTTTGGAAGCTGACCCTTAAACGAAGACGATTTTGATGGTGTGATTGTGAGAGTCAACATAGCCGGATACATTTAAATTCTTGCGGATCGACTTTGTTTTGTTCGCCTTTGAATCTGTTTTTTGAAATCGACGTTGATAATTCTATTTAGGGGTGGGCGGGTACCCGAAATTTCGACCTCGAGCCTCGGGTCGAGTCGGACAATGATCTTGAAGGATCCCGAAAGTTTATAAACTTCGGGTACCCAAAATGGTAGTCGGGTCGGGTTTCCGAAAGTTTGCAATATTCGGGTACTCGAAGTTAAAGTTGTATTTATATAAGCATAATGCTGTTTCATGATTTTTCTATTCAATCTTTTATTTTCAATGGCAGGTTTAGAATGATTTTTGTATTTTCAGTGTAATCGGTTATCAAATTTCGAGAGGAAAAAATATTTTAGAATACATTATGTGAAGGAATGTACGTAAAGGACGTTTCTGTTTCTAGTAAACACTGTCCTTACAAGACAAGGATTCTTCGTCCGCACACTGTTCGTATAAGAGCATTGTTTCGTAAACAGTATTTACTACAAATCGAAATATTATTACAACCGATGATTGGACGTCTTAATATGCACAGAGTCGTAGAGTTATTTATTGCTGATTTGACCGCAGACTTGCCCCAACTTTAACTTCGAGTACCCCAATATTGCAAACTTTCGGGACCCCGACCCGACCCGACCCGACTACCTTTTCGGGTACCCGAAATTGCGGGTCGACTTTGTTTCGTTCGCCTTTGAATCTGTTCTTTTTTGGAATCGACGTTGATAGCCCTGTTGGACCTAATCGGCAGAGTTAAGTGATTTACGTAGTTCAAGACTTGAGATACCGTGTTTCGAACCTGAAATCCAAGGTCAGTCGGTGAAACTCTTAACCCTGCACCTTATTTTGTAAGCTGACACTTGAACGAAGACGATTTGTATGGTATGATTGTGAGAGCAAACATAGCTGGATATATTTAAATTCTTGCTGATCGACATTGTTTCGTTCGCCTTTGAATCTGTTTTTTGAAATCGACGTTGATAGTCCTGTTGGACGTAATCGGCAGAGTTAAGTGATTCACGTAGTTCAAGACTTGAGATATCGTGTTTAGGACCTGAAATCCGAAGTCAGTCGGTGAAACTCTTAAACCTGCACCTTGTTTTGCAGGTTCACCCCCCAACGCAGACGATTGTAACGATCTCAGAGCAAACATAGCCGGGCACATTCAAATTCTTGCGGATCGTCTTTGTTTCGTTTGTCTTTGAATCTACTTTTGAATATACTGATGTACATATGTCAGTTACGTGAGAAAAAAGTGTTGTTCCTCGAACAATATTATGACGCGCGGTCGTCGCCCCATACAATTCGTCATAGGGGAACAGCTGACCAACGACGACTCGCGCTCTAAGGCCAACATTCGAACTAAGACGTTATTGAAGAGTCAGTTAGCATTCGCACTCGATAGAACATATTTCTAGCTATGAAGCATAGCGCCAACCTTACGTTTCGATGTCTGTTGAGAAAACCCTTTTACTCTACATCTGAAATCGAGGTTAATACTCCAGTTTTATGTAATTTAGACAATTAAGTGATTCGCGAAATTGTGCATAATCTTTTAATAAATACAATTTACAATCAATAATTCATCCATTATATGTATAAAACCGGGTAATTACTTAAACAATAACTAATAAAAGGTTTTGCTTTTATGCACATGGCCCAGGGTAACAGAGTGGACAAGGTTGATCTTAAATTGATCCAAGAAAAAGGGTAATGAAAGAAGAAGTGGTGGTTGGTGGTCCAAGTTGATTTGTAAGTGGCCCCAATGCCAATATTATGATTTCAGAAAGAAAGCAATTGTTTCTAAACGATGTAACCCGTTGTGTGTGTTCGCGTATACAGTTGCACACAATGGCAAAATAAATCGTATGAGCTTCATTAATCGCTAACACGAAAAACTCGGAAGTTCGATAAAGTGCCATGAAACTTTTTGTTTAATCGCCTGCAAATGCACGAGTTTCCATTTATCGTTAAAATTTAGCGATGTTACAGGAAGTATTAAAGGTCTTACATCATAGACTAGATAGTGTAGAACAGTGGTGGGCACGTGTGGAGCCCATCAAACGCACTAATACATATATATATATATATATATATATATATATATACACATATATATATATATACATATATATATATATATACATATATATATATACATATATATATACATATATATACATACATATATATATATATATATATATATATATATATATATATATATACCAGTGATCAAACGCCTGCTTCTCCCACCAACCTTTTTTTCTTGCAGCGCGCACGTTCGTTGCGTTCGCTGATGTCTCGTGTCTTCGTTGCCCCATTGTACCGCGCTTGCTGGAAGGGGACAGAGGGCGCTACGGTATGGACGGTTTTGCCTCAAGTGAGGCAAAATTGCCCATCCCTGGACTGTAGAATCTCATCAGGTTGCACAGTGGAACCACTAAGGAAAATATGTAATTGGACGTGTCTATTAACTTCGCTAATTTTATTTTATGGAAAAAGTGTTGCGGACAAAGTTACATTATTTCGAGGGGTGCATACGCTGATGAACAATTTTCTTTCAGTATTACGTTTCTCGAGATTTCAAGCTTAACCGTATTTTTTCTGAAATGAAAAATACCTTTTTTGCTGTCTAAGAAAATGGGCGTTTCGTTCTGCGATGCGTCGCGCCGTGTCGTTTCGTGTTAATCTAGAACTCGTCACACGATCCGACCGTGCAAAAGATCGTCATGGTGGGCCACGGTGGCGACAAGTTTTCGCGGTAATGGTTCCAGTCAGGATCGGCCGTGTGGTTTTTAAGTGCAGACATCGATAGCAGAGTAATGACGATAATGATAATGATGCTCCAGATAACGATCGGCGAAAACAGAAATAAAATGGCATGGAATATCGACGTGCATATAATAAGGGAAGCGTGTTTGCTTGTTTTTCGGAGCGGTGCGAGTATATTTATAGTAGATGCTACTACCTTCTTCGTATTAACCGGTGTCTGATGAGTTTTCTACCAAAGAAAACTGTCATTTGCTGTATTAACGTTTCGAGAACATGGTGTCGGTAGTAACAGGAAAGCAAGTAGATATTTCAGATCCTGTAATTCAATACTCCCGTTTTCTGAAACCTTCAATAACGTTTCTGATTCACGTAAGATGAGTAGATCAAGTGTTTTCATGGTGCTCATATAAAGTTGATGAACGGTTCAGGATTCTTACTTAACGGAGAAATTTCAAGATCAATCTCGAAGAAAATTAATTAAATGTGTGGACTCAGTCGGAAATGAATATTCAGACTCTTATTTTGTTGTCGTTAAGCTATTTTAATTATTGTTGCAGCACGATGAAGATCGCGCACGCAACGATTTTTACGAAAGTGTTAGAATTCCGGTTTTTCTTGTTCAAAGATGATTCGAAGATAAATTTCTTTTAGATAATCAGTGAAAAATGATGCATCAATCTTCGGTGCTTACTTATTTAACAAGTTATCAATTTCCGATTAAATCTAGATTTATGAAGAGTTAGATTATTCAACATATCTAACTTTGAAAACTGTTTCATTCGAGAAGAAGAACGTTTGCAATTTTCCATGAACGTCTTTCTTATTGAACGCTTAAATATTGCGAAATGTAAATTGTAATCGTGAAACACAAACTGGGATGTATGCACCCGCAGTGAACGTCATCAATGATGAAAGGTTCGCGAAACTTTTGATACTTTCACCGTTCGTACGAGAAGAGCATTGCCATGCATAGAATTCCTTTGTGTGTATGCAAGTACGCCTGCGCGTTTATGAAACACACCAAAGGAATGTTCGACTTTGTTTAAACGTTTCGCTCGCGTAAAATCGGCAAACGTTTCTCCGTGAATGTGCGGCGGCGGTGAGTTGCAAGAAATAAATTAATTAACGTTTTTCAGTCTCATTTTCGAATTTGCGCAACGAAGCACAAAAGGAATTCATTTTACTGCATATTTAAGCAGTTTGAAACGATTAACGGCAAAAGACTTCCAGTTAAAAAATGTTTAACTCGTGCTTTTTCTTTGACTTCTGCATACACCTTTGCGTTAGTAATATTGGGCTGTTCGGAAAGTAATTTTTTTTTTCGTGTACAGATGGCATTGCTTTCATTTATTGTTACATAACTTTATTCTAAGTCGTAAAATTATTATACAGGGTATCCGATTTAAGTTGAGATTGTAAAAAGTCTTGAAGACATGTGATTTAAAAAAAATAACAAACTGACACATGACAATCCTTTAGTGTTTGGAGTGGGAGGAGTGAAATGGCATTACTAGTTTTCTAATGCGTGGCGTTTTTAAGGTTATTTCAAGGTCATTTTGACTTTTTTAAATCATGAACCCATACTTTTTATTTCGGAATCATATTCTACGCAAAAAATGCACAATTTTTGTTTGAAACATTTTTTTGTAAGTTCAATATTTCTTAAAATATTTAGCTGATGTTTATCGTAAACTTTTATCGTAAAATTTTAAAAGACGTTTCGCTACATATCTTGAGAAATATTGAACTTACAAAAAAATGTTTCAAACAAAAGTTGTGCATTTTTTTACGTAGAATATGATTCCGGAATACAAAATATGGGTTTATGATGAAAGTAGTCAAAATGACCTTGAAATAACCCTGAAAACGCGCACGCATTAAAAAAACTAATAGTGCCATTTGACTCCCTACTCGAAACACTAAAGGACGTGTGTCAGTTTGGTTTTTTAAATCACATATCTTCGAGATTTTTCACAATCTCAACTTAAATGGGACAACCTGTATATCTTGATGACTGACATTTCGGTCGCCATTCCGTGCCTTATAGTGCTTTATAATCTTTCAAGCATTTTTTTTGTCATCGTATTAATTATGAAAAATCAACGTGAGAATTTCCGTTAGATTTTCCTTTTTTATCACCGCAAGGGTAAAAAAGAGCTGTTGACAGAAAGGATTTACCATCGGATTGCCATTTATTTCGTTCTCTTTAACACTTTTTAAGCGATGTAAATATTATTTTCAATGAAGGCGTCAAAAGTAATGTAACTCAATTTTCTGCTAATAAAAAAAACAGGAATTCTAAGAACATGGGATCTCTAATTTGCGCGAAATATGGCAGAAGATCATAGTACTAAATGGTCACTGCATCACCGAATAAATAAGTAGTGAAAAATCGTGTGTCGAACAACCCAATAGTTGCCTAAGGATTTGGAGATCAGTCGGTGAACTCTGTGAGTTGCTAGGGACTTCTGTATTTCGATAGAAGCCATTTGCAGATTTGTAGAAATTCTTAGGTGACGTCGAATCTGCCTTGCGCCTTATAATGCGAAAAATCTACAAAAACAGAAACGTTCGAGTCGCGAGATTACTAATTGATACCGAGTTCAGTAAATTAAGAAAATTCTAGTTAATGTCGATTAAAAATAATTTATGACTGGCGGAATGCCACTTGACTAACAACCTGTAATTTGTGATTATCGGAAATGTAATCTTGCCAACGGCTGATTTTATCGAAAATTATATCGAAGGGTGAGTGAATGGTTACGTAAAAAGATCGGCACAATTATAGGCAATTTATGGTTGGTTCAGGTTATAGATCGTTTTCATGCGGTTTATTAAACACTAAATATTTATACAGGACTTGCAATTTCCAGGAATTGGATCTTGTGACACGAGACGTGGAGCTTACAGTTCGCCGAAGGCAGTGAACGAACAATGAGTTACGATTAGAAGTCGTACAATAATTAAGTAACAACCTATATCATTCCGATCGACGCGCTTTCCCCTGTTTTATCGATTGATACTGGTGAACGCTGCCGGAGAGCTCGCCACGGCAAAATAACTTGATTTATGTGATCGTTCAATCTGATAACACCCTCTTACACACAATGAAACAATTACAGCCGGGTATTTTATTTATTGTGTTTCTTCGAACGAATACCATTAGTCTTTTTATTGGCGTTATTATTGGTTATTATTGCAAGCAATAATGTCAATACAAAACGTTTCTTATGTTCAACTGGAAGTTACGACCAATCGACAATTAATATCTTCATTTAGATGTAATTTTCATGTCTCGAAGTATAAAATGTCTCGCATACACAACTATATAGGTGCACATGCAGTTTTCAGTAGCATTATTTAAGTACGAAGCAGCTGTAAGGAAGAGCATGATGGAATGTATTTACTCGTATCGCTTCGTCTTTGTAAATGACATCATGAAAGTAGCACATTTTCACTAAAATTAAGGGAAAATGCAATTCATATATTAAAGAGTTCGTTTAATGAAAACTAAAATAAAGTTGTTATGAATAGGCTGTAGATGTCATGCGCGCATGATACATGCAGACGGCAAAATTCTTTCAGATGTTTATTTCCTTTGGAACATAGCAGAGCGCCTAACAGGGTTGGTGAATTTTTTAAAAATAATCCGCAAAAATGTTATTGAAACAAAGTGTTATTGACTCTGCTGTATTCATACTTTTTAAAATTCCGACATTAACCTGGAATTTCTAAAGGTTTTCTTGAAATAAAATAAATAAATAATAATAGCATAAAGCATTGAAATAAATTTAAAAAAAAAAATTTAATGAAAGAACAACTATATTTTCCTTTTTCTGACAGATCTAGTCGGCTTTTAGGTTTCATAGGATAACGATTTTCATTTATGCGACTGATCCAGGATTAAAATGTTTAACCTACGTGACAGTCAACATTTTAATGAGATCAAAACCTTAAAGATAAAATTGATTGTAGTGGTTATCCCTTTAATTGTTCCAAATCCTTCAGTATTAATAAAAATGTACACGTATGCTCTGGGTCATTTCTGACACAGTTGCTGAGCTGCAACACTTGACAAACTAATGCTATTTCAAAGAAACTATTACAACTTGTCAACTAACTAATACGTCTAACTCTTAAAACATCTACTACAATAAATCTCAAGATATATCGAACCATTTTATAGAGTGAAGGTACGGATGATATATGTATGTTTTCGTGTGTATATTAACAGACAATCCCATATATAGCTAAATTTATAAAAATGAAGAATCGATGATAACAGAAGAATTTGAAAGAGAACGATCGCCCGAGCGGCTGCAAAAACACGTCGGTCGTGAACATTTTGGTTATCCGTGTGCCCAAATATATTAAATAAACCCGCTTTTCTTACGTCTTTTCCTTACAATTTATAATATTTTATCCATTCATTTTAAGACAAATATGAAGAATTAATAGTTCTTATATACGTCATCCGGAGCGAATGTGTTAATTATCTCCAATATATTATCTATCTCCAAAAATAGTGCTACCCATATGTGACCGATGTAGAAGTCAAAGTGTTCAGATGTTAATGTACAAAGTTAACTTAGGATAGAAAGGAAATGCTTGTAAAGGTAAAAGTTCAATGAACAACTTTTATTTATGAGAGCTCACAGTTCCATTCGACTAGTACTTTGGAACGTTATCACCCCTCATCCCAAAACAAATATACCAAATATTGGAAATATGATCCAAATGGAATCAAATGTTTCCATAAAAAGGAATCTATAGCTTGTAAAACAGAAAGTTGTAGAAAGAGGTAGTGCCTATACAATCGGTTAATAAAATTGTTCACCTTAAAATGTAACCGCATATTTGTTTTCAAAACGATCAGGAACTTTCGCAAACATCTAGTACAAAGTTAACTTAGACCAAAAAAAAATGCTTCGGAAGGATAAAAATTCTCTGATTAACATTCGTTTATGAAGCTAACAGTTTCATTTGACCTCAGTTTTGAAATGTTACCTTCACAGTCCCTGAACAGCAAATATTTGCGCAATTCATGAAACGACGGGGACAGTGCGCAATTCCCCACCCCCTAATTTGAAAATCGCACCGCCTCCGAAGCCTTCACACGCGCTGCGACCGTTCCGTGCCAGAATGTAGACGCAGCCACCGTCCCGACCACGAACGGTAGCCCAGAATTGCATGTTGCGCTCGCGATTGGTCGACGTCGGCGAAACGGCGGAACATTAATAATTACCCGCCACTTTCCCCTGGAAACCAGGAAAGCCTGAGGGACGGACGGTTGGTTGGTTGTCCAGACAACCAGCGTGTGGTCCCGATTGCCGCGATAACGGGCAACGTTCGAATTACCATTCGTCCTTTCACGTGTTGGCAGCACCGGTACCGCGAAACGTTTAATTTATCACATCGTATTGTGCCGCGGCGGGGTAGTAATTACGAGATATAAATCGTTCCTGGTTCTGCGCTCGCGCGCGCGTACATAAATGAACCGATCCTGTCCACGCAACTTTCGAGCCATCGCGGAAACCGCTTCCGGTTCGCAGATTCTACCCCCCGGAATTAATGCTCCGACATTTTCCGTAATGCTGTTGTAATTAATAATATTGGGTTGCTCGGGAAGTAATTTCGTTCTTTTAGTAGAGATGGCATTGCTTCCATTTGTTATTACTAGACTGTGGGTTTTTATGCAAAATAAAAATTTTGCAAGTCAATTCTAAGTGATAGAAATGAAATAAAAATATACTTTTTTCTATAACTGATTTTGATAAGTCAAAAATGGCATGGTAATCTTAGAGTCTTAGAGTTTTCTAATGTCTTCACAATTTTGTATTTTACCAATTCAGTTTTCCCATAAATGCATACAATCCGCAGTATAGTTATTGTTTAACCTTATTCTGAGTTGCAAAATCACTGTATATCTTGACAGCTAACATTTCGGACGCCATTTCGTTCCTTATAGTGCTGTATAACCTACCAAGCATTCTTTTTGTCATAACGTACCATCGGATTACCATTAATTTCGTTCTCTCCAAAATTTTTAAGCGGTGTAAATATCATTTCAAATGAAAATATCAAAAGTCATATAATTCAATTTTTTGCTAATATAATAACGGGAATTTGCGAGCATGGGATCTCCATGTTGCCAGAAAAATGGGAATAGATCATAGAATAAAATAGTGACTATATCACCGAATACAACTTCTGAGCAGTGAAAAATCGTGTTTCATTTCCTCTTGGAAAAACAAAATTATTTTCTGAACATATTAATACCATGCAAGATGTACTAAAAATCGTGGAATACGATAGTCAATTAGATACGGTACTTTTTGTTGATACCAGATTGCAAACTTGTATACAGTTTGCAATTTTATAATCGAAATTGAAGCGCTTCAGGTATCCCTGCATAACAGTGGATGATGAAATTATAAGAGCTACTTCTCTTTAAATATCTCCGAAACTAGTGCGCAGATAAAAAAAGTATCCTACAAAAATTGCTGGTCTTTTTACGTAAAATAAGATCTCATAATAGAAAATATAGGTTTCCATTTGAAAAAACAAAGTTGACCTTCAAATGACCTTGAAAACTCTACCCAAATAAAAAGCTGACACTGCCCCCCTCTTTCCCCATCGAAATCCTTGGGCATGTGGTTTACACTTTTTTAATATCTTTCATACTTTTCGAGATATTCGGCTGGAATGTATTCAAATGAACACCCTGTATATTGACGAGTTTACATTAAAATAAACCATTTTTAAATGAAAGTATAGTTCCACTGAATTATTATTATTTTTGTAAAGAATTTTATGAATTATGAAATTGCAAATATACGGGTACGGGTAACATTATCTATCACATAGGCAATAAATATATTTTTCGTTGTGAGTCTATAATAATTTGATTAAACACTTACAATTTTTTTCTGATGGGGAAACATATACATACATTGGCAGGCACAGTGTACACATATACAGATTTTCTCATTCTTTTGTCATTATTTTTTGAAAACAGAGTTTTAAACAATATATGGTATTGCAGTAGATAAAAATGAATATGTTTATAATATCTGTAATAATGTTCATTCTATTTCGTGAAGGTGCTTCATAAATCTAATTTGATTTATGCAGTGTATAGATATAGTATGTGCTGCACAACTGTTTCTGTAAGTTTTGACATTTTCTAGTGTATAAAAGTGTATGATACATGTATGTACATATATCAAAAGTATGTACATGAATAATATGGAGTCACTATTAACAGAAGCATAGCATTACGAAGTTTTCTATCAAATATAATTGTTATTATTTCTATACAATGTTTTGTATGAGTGGGTAATTACAAGAGTGTCCGGTCAAAATGAGCCATTTCCGTTGCTCAACGGTTAAGTCATTATTGTAATTATTTGTAGATACTGAAACACGTCGATTTAATCTAGTTTTCTCCATTTCACGAGGATTCGTGATTTCGAATAACTAACAGTGCATTTCTACGGTCGATTAGTTTAAAAGTAAGAGGAAAATGAATAAAACTGTATTTACATTCCATAGAGTAATTAATAGTTACTTATCTTCGGATAGTTTACACAGTTTTCGCGGTCTTTTAATGAGCTTAGCAATTAAGTGTGCGTTTTTTTTCCATGCTCTAACCAGGCTGCATTTTGCTTTCTACATCGTTAGTACCTATACCTGTTGCTAGCCTCCATAAGGTGAACGTTTCTAAGAAATAATCGAACGACTATAGGTCCATTTAAACCTGTATGTACTTATCAATTTTCCTAGGTATACACAATATTTAGGTACATTCCAAACATGATAGCTACACTAAACGATTTTAGTTTGATCTCTTAATTGGTTTACGTAATACAGTCCAACACTACTGTGATTACATGGAAATTACTGATCTATGACCACCGCCAATGGACTTTAAAACATTCTTTTGTAAGATCTACATACTTTTGCATACTTTTTCAAGGATCTCCCAGCAGAATCAACACAAACGAAAGCAAGCTTACTTACAACAAGCGGAAAAGCTTATGTAAATTTAAAAAATTATATCATTAATTGTTATAACTAGACTGCGGATCTTTATGCTAAATAAAAATTGTTCACATCAATTGCGAGGAACTGATACCACGCCGAAAAATATCTATCTTTCGTTAATAACTTCAAACGGCTGAAAACAATATATCGATACGCTTCACTCTTACGAATTGCACTTTCATTCTTGGACTCTTACCCATGTTTGCCTAAAGTGTACAAAATCCGCTGTTTAGTAATAACCTTGCAAGAGCCTTGATATCTTAAACAAATCTTGATATACATATACTCGGCGTCCCTTGACTCATGGTCAACCGATTAGAAGGTGATTTTACATGTAAAAACGAGTTGAAAAGAAAGAATAAAATGTTTTCATTTGAAGCTTCGTTTTCGACAAAATCGAGTTTAAAAATTTATCGGGTTCGCGGGAATTAATATATTCTCATAGTTGATTTGTTTGGTCTTGATCAGACGCGACAGCCGATTTTTATCTAATGGTATGCGACTCGCTGAATTTTCAATCTCGCTTTACTCGAAAACGAAACTTCAAATGAAAAAATTTTATTCTTTCTTTTCGACTTATTTTCACATGTAGAATACATCGTCTAATCGGTTCACCACAAGTCGCGGGACATCTTGTACATACATAATATACATATACATATATGCAGGGTGTTTCGTTTATCTTTGAACGGAAATATCTCGTGACGCACTGAAGGTACAAAAAAAATTTATTTACAAAAATTGTTCGGTATGAAGGGAACAATCATATGGTGTCATTTTTTCGGCATTATGATGATGGGGAGGAGGGATTTCAAAAACAAAATAAGTTTTTTAAATGGAACTATATATTTTTTTTGTCGTATTACGATAGCATTTTCCTAGACGAATTCAACGATATGTCACATTATGTTATATACTGTTACAAAACATTAGAAATTATATTATAAATTTGTAACTTCTTAAGTAGACAATGGTAGTATTTGGTTGTCGGCTATTAGCTGCACACTGTAAACAAAGATCGACGTTCTTGTCATTTGTATTTTTATTGAATATAATTTCCAATGTTTTGTAACAGTAAATAACATAATGTGACATATCGCTGACTACATAAACGCGAAGTGGCCTCCCTTCCCCTTTAACGGAGGAGGGGAGGTACCTTTGTAATTTTAAATGGAACCCCCTACAAAATGTTACATATTTAGATTCTACTGGAAAAACAAGTCAATTTTGTCTGAAACATTTTTTTGTCAGATACTTCCATGATGAGATATAGCAGTTTGAAGTTTCGAGTTGTAGGTACTTGAAGCGCTCGGAAATAGCGTTATGGAATTATACGCGCTTGAGTCCTTTGCTTATTCGTGAAGAAATAAAATGTACTTTAAATTAGATGTTCAAAATGTCCACCACGGGCTTGTAAACATTTATTTACTCCAAACATCAAAGTTGTTCTAACATTTTTTAACATTTCGTTTATCTTTGAACGGAAATATCTCGTGACGCACTGAAGTTACAAAAAAATTTATTTACAAAAATTGTTCGGTATGAAAGGAACAATCATATGGAGTCATTTTTTCGGCATTATGATGATGGGGAGGAGGGATTTCAAAAACAAAATAAGTTTTTTAAATGGAACTATATATTTTTTTTGTCGTATTACGATAGCATTTTCCTAGACGAATTCAACGATATGTCACATTATGTTATATACTGTTACAAAACATTAGAAATTATATTATAAATTTGTAACTTCTTAAGTAGACAATGGTAGTATTTGGTTGCCGGCTATTAGCTGCACACTGTAAACAAAGATCGACGTTCTTGTCATTTGTATTTTTATTGAATATAATTTCCAATGTTTTGTGACAGTAAATAACATAATGTGACATATCGTTGAATTCGTCTCGGCAAATGCTATTGTAGTATGACAAAAAAAAATATATGGTTCCATTTAAAAAACTTATTTTGTTTTTGAAATCCCCCCTCCCCATCATCATAATGCCGAAAAAATGACACCATATGATTGTTCCTTTCATACCGAACAATTTTTGTAAATAAATTTTTTTGTAACTTCAATGCGTCACGAGATATTTCCGTTCAAAGATAAACGAAATGTTAAAAAATGTTAGAACAACTTTGATGTTTGGAGTAAATAAATGTTTACAAGCCCGTGGTGGACATTTTGAACATCTAATTTAAAGTACATTTTATTTCTTCACGAATAAGCAAAGGACTCAAGCGCGTATAATTCCATAACGCTATTTCCGAGCGCTTCAAGTACCTACAACTCGAAACTTCAAACTGCTATATCTCATCATGGAAGTATCTGACAAAAAAATGTTTCAGACAAAATTGACTTGTTTTTCCGGTAAAATCTAAATATGTAACATTTTGTAGGGGGTTCCATTTAAAATTACAAAGGTACCTCCCCTCCTCCGTTAAAGGGGAAGGGAGGCCACTTCGCGTTTATGTAGTCAGAAAGGCCCTTTAGTTCCATGCAATTTAAGACTAAGAACTTTAAAATCGATGGCATAGTTTTCGAGATATTGAGCTGTTCAGAGTTTGTGGGCCACCCTGTATATGTGCATAAGAAAATATTTGATACAAATTGTTCTCAAAATCCACTTGCTTTAACAAAAGATCGTTTAAAAAAACGATCGTGTTTTTCAATCGCGAAACTACAAATTGAACAATTTAATTAAACGAACAGGTACTTTGATTTAAACTGGGCTCAAGGATGATCTAGACCTGCAACGATAACTCGTAGAGACCTGACCTCCTGAAGTTAATGAAAAGATAACACAAATTGCTACCTTTAATTAAAATACAGTTTTATGTCCAACCGATTCGAGTGTATTCGCAGCGAGCGGTGTCAGGATCTCATCTTCTGCCAGCTCGCTGATTTTACGGTTGATTCGGGCCTGGTCGGGTTCCACGGTGAGAGAAAGGCACACAGGAGGCAGTTAAAACGCGTTTAAAGAGAAAAGTCTTTATTATTCGCGTCCCTGGGCTGGAATCGCTTAACGGACACGATGATTCACGTTGGATCGGCTAATTTATTAATCGCTCGCGGCCTTCCCGAAAGAAATTGGCCGAGGCCGGTGCGAAAACGTTGATACACTTGATGCTTGGAATTACGAATGCAATCAACGCCGTGATTCGTTCTATCAACCTCACCGCTGGACACGCGAACGATCCCGATGATTGCGTTACGTGGAAGCCGCGTCCATTTTGATCGGATCCTTCTCCGTGCTCTGTTTTCACCACCTGCCTCTTCTCGGTAACCGTCGAACCGCCGGATTAGAAGGAAATAATTTGTTACACCGTCTCGTCGGGATGCGATACGCGTTGCGTCACCGGCGGTTTCTTGGCACGCGTGCTCAGTTCTTACGCGGTTTTCGGTTTCGTGGAACTATTCGACTGTGTACCGATCGGTGTAAACATCTTCGTACGGCGAAGCTGTTTGAACGGTGAAAGCGTTTTAAGATCCTCGCGCCCAGGGTTTGTTTGGAAAATCAGTGTTTTAGGAGTTTCGGCACTGCCGCCGGTTGTATTAGTACGTATGGGTGTACAATAGGCGTAGAGAGTGTTAATATTGTTGAATTAACGTGGCGATGGCTGCGTAATTCGTGATTAAAAAAAGATTCTGCGGGAACGTTTGAAAGGTTCAGCATGCAAGATGTTTGAACAGTCTAGGCTTAATTTTACAAGAGCCTGATGCCTTCTTAAGTAGCTGAGATATAAATCATTTAGAAACTCTCAGAAACCGCCAGGAACCGCTTTAAAGGGGCCTTCTCGTGTAATGGCAGTGAAAACAAGCGAATTTTAAGAATTTTTTTAGAATATTGGATATATGACGCTAGGTATATTTGGGATGAAAACAAAAAATCTTGACGTACAAGAGTTTCTTTTTAGTTGAATTATGCTGGGATTGAACCTGTCTTGAAAGAAGAATATGAAAAGTTGGGAAAGTTGTAGGGTTGAAAAGAAAGGTTTACTTTTCTCGGCCGCTTAGTTAAATTTATGTTTTTGAAAAGAATATTCTAAATGAAAAGTCGAATATAAATTTTAAGTTCAATCCCAAAAGTAATGTGTAAAGAAATGAATGTACTTCGTCGGAAGTTGATTACTTCACTAATTTTTTAGATATCGTGCACGCCAGTTTAAAAAACATAGATTCGAGAAACATGAGTATTATACAATAAATAATAAGAAGAACTGAACTAAGAAAATAGCACTTGTACTTCAAGACTATCCTTTAACATCCCAAAAAGGTCTAGTACCATATGTCCAAAAGTTGTTCTAAAATAAAAATTATTAAATATCACTTGTTTCACTGCCGTTACACGAGAAGCTCCCCTTAATCCTTCGAAAGTCCTCTTCACAATCTTCCAATGAAATGATCCTTATAATATCTATGATATCGAAAGGAATTGGGAGACATATTTTCTTTTTGTTGCAAGTATATGAAATGTTAAGTTTAAAAGAATAAATCATCGTGGTTAGTGCTTCATTGAGAGGTTTAGTTTACCTACGTGCAAGTGAAGCGAAGAGTCTACGAGGAAATTTCGTAAAAGTGTCCCACAAAAGCAATATTTGTCTGCTTGTAAACAAATTTAGATAAAATTCAAGATAAAATGTTTATATGTATTCTTTGTACAATCAGGAAGAGGATAAAAATCATGTAGAAAATATACAATGATATTTTTTTAAATGTATCTTCCCTTTGTAAAAAGAACTACTGTAAAAGTTCGGAAGATGCGCGCGCTATTGAATAGGTAACGTCTGACGGGTCTACTTCGTCTATAAAATGCGTACGAGCTCGATGAATGTTTTAAACTTGCTTTTCTTGAAAACAAGACCACATCGCAAAGCATTGTTGTATTTTACATTTTTGGCTTATTTTTTCATGGCGGATCATCCCCTTTCTGGACGTTTCATGAATAATACGATCATCGTATTGAACTACAGACGAATCTAAGAAGAATACTAATAAGCAGACTGCGGATTTTAAATTTCATTTATGATAGAGACGAGGTGGTAACATTTAAAACAGTAAAAAGATTAAACGAATTTAAAGATATCAATATATTATTTCTAACTGATTAATATGAGTAAACTACGAAAAAAATTTTCTATTTATTCTCTCTTTTTGTGATTAATGTAGAACATTTTTTAACAAAATAAAGTAAATTAACAAAAACCAATCCGATGAACATTTTATCATGCATTTTTTCATTCATATCTATAAAATTAGTAAATGATGAAAGTTCACAACGTTTAAGTGACAAAGGGCGTAAGTTTCAATATGAACGAACATGCGTATCTCTCGTTTATAATGAAAATGTTTACTTCTAGCACTTACATTTAAACTTGTTAGCAATAAGGTAACTAATTAATCTCAGGGTTTTAGACTACATGTGATCCTAAATAAGGGTACTCGAGTCTAAACAGAATCGTTAACCTAATTGGGTCATCAAGCTATGCTACAGGGATGTTCGCGAAATAGTGATGAGTGGATTGCCGATATTTATGCAAAATAAGGGAGTCACATAAAAATTTATTTCTTTTCATAATAATTTGAATAGGTTGTAAATAATGTACCCGTACTAATACGTTTATCTAACGTTTCTTCTGTTTTGTTTTTCTCCTACTCATTTTTGCCATAAAATGCATAAAATCCGTCTACATAGTAATCAGTTTACCATTGAAAAGGCCTTCCACGTAGCAAGCCCGAAATAAAATCTTTGTTAGATCAGAGTTCTGTTAGATCAATCTTTGTTAGATTAAGGAACATCCCGAAACTCAGGTCAGTAACGAAACGATTGACCCATCGCAAGCGTGAGTCAACGTGATCTATGATTCAACAGTTGCGTCCTTGCCGTCGCGCATCCAGCCTTCCGGTTCGGCGAGCATTCGACTGAAACCGCGTCGATCGACGATCCATCGCGCATGTGCCGGTGCGAGTAGGCGGTAGCGATCGCGCATGCGCCGTCCCGTTAATGTGTATCGCCTATGCGCAGTGGCGTTAGCGGCAGCGCGTTGCAGGCCGTGCGTATCGTGGCACGTCCTTGTAAGGCCACTTGCCTCCCGTCTAGCGGTGCGCACGCGTGCAGGGGAGCGTGTACAAGCCGTGTCTAGAACCACGGTTGTACACGCACGGCTGTGTGCGTGCGCACACGTGCCGGTCCCGAGGTTTCGCGAGATCACTGGTGGCTGTGGTTGTGCGCTGCTGTTGGTCGCTGTTCCGCGGGACTGACGCAACGGCGTGCACGCGTTTTCTCGTAAATCGATTCCGTTGGAACGGACGAGAAGGGGACGGGCAAGAAACTGCGAGAGAGCTTTGCCTTAAGCAAAAGACCTCTCTGCTGGACCGGCTCGGACTCGGCCCGTAACGACTGGTATTGTCGTAATGCGCGCTGTTATCGTACCGATCGTTACTCCTTCGCTATGCGCCCCGACTCCTATCGGAAACCGAGTTTTTCTGGCCGACCTTCGTTCCAGCACAGCCGAGACGCGGACCGGATAATGATTTTCGACAGGTTGCCACCGACCGGGCTTGCTCCGTAATCTAGCAACGGCAGATAGCAATAAAGACTCCGCTACAAACGAAACAGAAATTACTCCTTTACTGCTCGGAGTCCTAACCGGCAGGTGACTGTCGGCTAAGTATAGGTAAAGAGTTCGTAGAACGGGAGTTACACAGAATCATCGAGTGTTTGAAGTCACTGTTGGCTCGCTGCAACCAGATTGTCGGGATTGCCAACTGTTTCTCTACAGTTATCTTATTGAAATAGCAAACACGCTGATTTAATAGCGACCGCTGGTTATACAGGTAAAAACGAATTGAAAGTTGAGATTGAAATCGCTTCGTACGAAGCGTCGTTTCGAGGAAACGATCGCTCGCGAGCAGCCTGACTCGCGTATTCTAGTTCTACTTATTGTTACCTCTGTCTGTGCATTGCTGGTCGTTTCTACTTGTCCTATCTTTGTCGATCAGCGACGAAGAGATAGGATGCATTTTTCAATAACTCGCATTACTAGGGAATTACTGGAGCAATGACTTCGACAACTTCTTTTTCAAGGATCTGCAGTTGTTACTTTCGTCCTCTTATTTAGATTCTTTGATCCTCGTAGCTATACTATCGAGATCACGAGCAGAGAAAGGCTTCTGATAGTAGTTTCGCAGTATAGTTTCGTGGAATTATTTAAATGCGAGAGCACCGGAGGCTTTCGACAATCAGTTTCCGGAAGACGACTCTTTCCTCTACCACCACAATTCCGTAGGATGGTTTCGCTTGAATCGCTTCCTCGGTTGCCGTGATTTCACTGTTCAGAAGGTGAAACGGACGTTGATTAAACCACGGATGCAAACCGTTATCAGACGACGAATCGCTGTTTAAAGCTCTCGAACCCATTAAGAGAGCACTACCCTAGACGCGAATGCAAATTTCCGTGCGGTCCAGCTGCAGGATTCGTTTCCCTTTCGGCGATCGAGCAGGTTGTTCGAATTATAATGAGATAATTTAACGAGCACGACGAATCGGGACTCTTTGGTGTTTGCCGGTCACGCACGGAACGGAAATAGCGAATTGAATTCGAACCGAGACGAATCTCGCGGGTCGTCAGGTGGTCCGACTGCTATTCAAAAATCGGCTATGTTCCTTTCTCGGATGGGTCGAGAACGATCGATCGGTTTTGGGTAAATTCTCTAGAATTTTCTCTCCCGCGGTTCGTATCCCCCATTCCTGATCGGTTTCTATCCTCGTGCACGCATCTCGCGACCAAAGCCCTGTCTTCCATTCAGTATTTGTGTACAGAATGAATTGTGCAGGAAATCACTAGTTTGGGAGTCACGCAACTGGCCACCGCCTCGGCTTTGAGAATCGATACCCTATAATTATTCCCCTTCTTCTGGTAGCTAGTGCGCTTCTTGCAATACCAAACCGTCTGCCCCTCGAACAATTTCTAGAGAGCCCGATCCGTTCGCGTCTCGTCCTCTTATGATCCCTGTATCTTGGTTAAACTTGGTTCTCTTGAATGTTTGTACAATAGTATCCTATATTTACATGTTCGTTTCATCGAGCCCTTTTCTTAATACAATAGGACCTCAATTATTCGCAAAATTTTGGACAAAAAATATATCAAACATTATTTTAAATAGATGTTGCTCCACAATTCAAATAAAATACAATTTAAAAAAATTTTTCTAACAAATGGAATATTTTATTTTTAAAAGTGCACGTATCGTTTCAAATAAAATAGACTATTTGTTATTTAGTATTTGAAATAGTATTTTACCCAGCTCTGATTAGCCGAACCGATGTCTGAAGTTTTTAGTACCCCAACATGTGAAGCAAGGCGATGCATATGCAGCATCATTTATTGTACAAATCAATAAAGGTTGAATCTAGCATTGTAATTAATTAAGTGTTCTGTTACACGAACTCTCATGCTTCCCAATTCAGTTCGAATAATCGAGATTTCACTGTACTCATACATTTCTGTTTTACACTTTAAACGAACAAATCCTGGTCCATTTATGATACTAGATTTTAAGATCTGACTGGCATTTTTCCTCTGTTCATCTTTCTAGTTTTTGCAATGTTACTGAACATTGTGGAAAATTGTAGGTAGTGACACAGGGGTTAACGCAGTGTGAGGCTATTAAGAAAGAAATCAGTGTAAACATATTAGGATATACATGTGCTCCTGACGTCTCGTTGCATTTACCAGATTGTCCAAAAAGTTCGTTTTGTTTTCAACTAACGCACAAAGTGCAATTCAGCAAATTGTGCTTAGTTTTTTAAGCGACAAATGACACGATTATAAGAGTAAAAGCCAAAAACATAATAAAATAAAAATAACAAACAGACAGCCGCGCTGTTTGTATATAGTGGACGAAATTTCTATAAGAACACTACTAGTTTTAATAAAAAATGTTACGTAAGTTGTTAATTCATGTAATAGGTGATCGGGAAATCATAGTAAAAGGAGGCAAAAAAAGAAACGTGCTCTCAGAACTAACAAAATTATTATGGTTTTATTATATACTATAAATAATAATGTAACTACAGTAAAGAAACGAAATTTCTATAAGAACACTATATTAAATTATTATAAAAAACATAAAAATTATAGTTTTAATATGATGTAATTAAATAGATAACAGTTTCCTCATGATTTCCTTCAAGAAACATAATCAAGATATCTTCTAACATGTCTATATATTTTTCAGAGTTCATTCTTGTCGAAATTTTACAAATTGGTGTTTTGGAAACGTAGCTAAACGGGGCCCAAACCATAAAACTTCCTCCGCCGAAATTTTGAGTAATTGCAACAGACTTTTCAGTGCGTAAATCATGCCAGTAATATTTAAAGCCCACTGGTCCATCCAAATTAAATTTTTTTTTTATCAGAGAATATTACATTTTTCCACTCCTCACGCCAGGTCATATGGTTTTGTGCAAGTTCCAATCGTGAACGTTTATGTTCCTGCACAAGAAGTGGTTTCTTCGCTTTTTTTGTCCACTTTAACTGATTATCTGCTCTTAAGCTTTGTTGGACATGTCGTGTGGTTACTGGCAAATCCAAAATTTTTGTCATTCCACTGGCAGTTTTATTTCCAGTCACGAATTCTTTAAATATTATCGAACAATCGCGTCTTGTTAATTTTGTATTGCCACTCGTGTACTGATTTTTGCCATAATTCTCGCCTATTTTTAAATAATTATGTACACATGTAGTTAATTTATTAATTTTTAAAGCGATTTGACGGATAGACAATCCTGAATCGCGATAAGCTTCGATCTTAGCTCGTTCTTCTGTTATTAATACCTTTCCGCGTGGCATGTTCGTTAAAGATAAAATAACTAAACTATTGCTGTATATATTTAATAAATACAATACTATAATACTCAAATGTAATTTTCCAAAATGTGTCTCCAATGACTGCTGAGATGGAACTAAATAAACATGACTGTTCTTATGGAAATTTCGTATTGAACTTGTCTCGGAATGTTTCATTCTATGTTTACAAAGTGAAGATACAAAGTCAGACAACACAAATCGTTCTATAATAAACACACAGAAGTGCACGCACAACTGCATCTTACAACTCGTCAAATTTCATGAAATATATTAATATTTCTTCAGAAATTATGGTGTTCTTATAGACATTTTGCCCACATAATACGCGCGTTACCTAACAAATATCGAGCGCGGACATTACGAAAAGAAGTTTTAGGCCGACCTAACATAAAACATTCTCACAAATCTGAACCCCCTCCACCTCCGAAAATCTCGTTCATCCGATCGTCCGAACTGCATGTAACCACGTAACTTTCATCCGCTTCCCCTGCAGACAATAATATTGACGTAGATCAGACCGATAACTTCGGGCGACCCTGCGCATCAAGTCCTCAGCATCTCAGTCGCTCTCATCCGCCCTCGTCGGTCTCGGGGATCTTCGTCCACGGGCACAGGAATCGAGCACTGTCGAAAGTGAAAGGAGCCGAAGAAATCAAGATGGATCGTGCGTTCGTTATTAACGCTGGTTTTCTCGCTGCGTGCAGCACGCACCTCCTTCATCCTTCCATGTTCTCTTCCTCCACTGGTTCAAGGACTCGCGGCGAGCGTGGCAGGCGATACCGGCGTCGATAGCATCTCTAGCATCTCGCTGGATGACGAGGAGGACGAGGAAAAAACGACCAGGAAAGAAGAGAGGAGGGCCGGTTGTCCCGATCAAGTGAACCGTGTTAACGTCAGGCCTGTTAACGGGGAGTCGAATTAGTATCGACGAGGGCGAATCGATCGATCCCGTTCTTCTTTTTGCTCCACCGCTGATTTATCCTACCCCCTCTCTCTTTTTCTCTCTCTCTCTCTCTCTCTCTGCTTCACTCTGCTTGTGCTTTTTTCCCCGTTTCCGGTGGCGAGGAAGAGAGAGATTCGCTTCCGGGGACCGCCGAGAGCGGTTAGGCGTGTACACTTGTTGCGAACGATGCCGTTAGAGGATACTGCACCGTTCCGCGTGGCGCTCGCGCGTTACTTTCGGCACTCGGGGCCACGTTCCAGTGGATTCCGTTATGTTTCCCTCCATAAACCCTAAACGACGGCCTTTACAATCCGGCGAGTATGGCTTAACGTCTCTCCTTAGTCTCTCTCTGCGCTCGTCTCGGCTTGTTATTAGGCTCTCCCGCGAACCACCGGCGAGGCAACCCGCTCGGTTAGGCTGGCCCTCCGCCGAGTATGCGAACGCGGTCGTTAAGAGGCAGGTACGTAGGTGTACTTGTCCGGAATCGTCGGATCTTTATGACGCAGGTACCCACGAGGAAGAGATTCCAAAGGAGTTTCAGGTGGCTCAAGGGAAAGCACGGGGGTGGTAGTGGGAAGTTTCAACTTTTCTGTTGTCTCCTCCTTTGTGTCTATGCTTCTCCACCTTCCTCTTTGACTACTGGGAAATGCCGGCTTCGACGCGCGTAATTACAAGCTGTACTTCAGTCCTGTATTGTAAATATTATAACTCAAGATTCAAGCTGTCTACTATATTCAGCTATTAGTCCTTTCATTGGCTCTTACGAATTCCATCTTCGTGACGCTCAGTCTGTCTGTGGGAGTCGAGGTGTCACAACAATGAAAGGAACTCAATGTGACGGGATGATAAGACGCTGAGACAAATTGTTTTATTAAAATTCAAAGTTCCCATTCTTTGCACCGGCGTAATTCTGCTCTACATTTGCTGCGACCTTGCACTGTGCATGAGAACAAACGTTGCTAATTACTTTGCCGTTTAAAAGTTGAGCTCGTTATCCTTTCAGAAGAAATGGTGTAGGCATTGAACAAATGAATAAGAAGTGAAAATGTTTTCATTGTGATTGTATTAAATTTTTAACTGTAACTATTCATGTTTGTTATGACGTGTTAAAGAATAATCAATGTGACAAAAAGAAACATGAAATTACAACTCTTCAGTTTTTGCATTTTAAATTTCATTTTTTTTTAAATCAAGGGCTTCAATCATGTGGAATGTTCATTCAGTATTTTACGCTTACATTACATTACATTATATTACGCATTATAATATCGCGTATCCTACACAGCATTTATTTAATGTTTGCATCACTATAAACAATTGTATTACTAACTACCGCAGTCTTCGGGTTAACGCTGGCAAAAACCTGTATGTTAATCGTTACGTAACAGCCGCATAGAGCAGCAATGTCTTCGCTCGGCGAGAAGATAATTCCAATCGAACTAACGCGCGGTCAATTAACAGCTCATTGAAATATCCCAAAGACAGGGACTGGTAGTTGCGACAAATCCATTTTGCATCTCGTCACTACAATTAAGCAGGCGTGTGTATCCAGCGAGGAAGTTAACGTCAGCATTAAGACCGTGCCTAACGTAATTAGAAGGCAATTGACGTTGGCAATTGTAATTAATAAACCGCTTACATTCTGAACGGCATTCCTGCCGGAGACCTGCGTAAGAAGAATAACCGCGGTGTCTACTCGCGGTACCCGCACATGCGACCCGATTCGCGTCGACCCAGAATGCCCGACGCGATTATATTTTTTGCGAAGATCGATTGTACTGCGGGTAACATTGGTCGTATGCAGAAAAATATGTAAATGCTTCTAGGTATCAGACATAAGTAACAATAAATATTTGATTACTTAAATTATCTACATCAATTGCATGAAACAGTAAACCGATCGATGTTTCTTCTTTTCTTTAACAATCTTAAAAAATTTAAAGTAATATATCGGCCTTTACTAATTCCTCCAGTCCCTAGTGTTTTAAATTACATAACCTCTTTTACTAGTACCAGGTTGTAGATATTGGAGACTCTTAACCCGTAATCACAGACGCCGAAATATTACGACGTTACCGCAAACGGTCTCAAAGATCGCTATTATTAATTTCACAACTAATACCCTATGAAAATATATTTTTACTTTGGTTTCACTTCTTTCGCCATATATGAGACTTAAAACTCTAGTGTACCATCAACGTAGTTGAAATTAAAGCTACTTATGTTTATGTATTGATATACTGGGTATCCCAAATATGTTCGAGCCCCTTGAAAGGAGAGATTCCTGGGATTACTCTAGAAAGTTTTTTTCTTTGCTATATTTTCCAGTTATTAACGAAAAACACGGGTCGAAGAGACCGCAGCTACAGCTGACGCATTCCGGCGTGGCGGCTGATTCTACGGGCCGGCTGTGCTCGAATCGTGAGCAAGAAAATGGGTAACATTCATTTAAATAAAACTCGAATATTCAGCCGTAAATGCACTTGCTGCTTTCAATTCTCTTATACGGTAATACCGAACAATAATTGCACGCATGCTGACTTGCTGATTAAAATTGAGTCTAGTTTCGAAATGCAGCACAGATTTTGCAAGCAACTTCAACCATTATCGTTCGGCTGACTGCGCTTTGATGAATACCAACATTTTCATTAACACCTATTTGAAGTACACTTTTATGAAGACGATAACTTTTTTAATATTGGACCGTATGACTTGGATTTTTTTGTTGAAAAGTTAGAACAATTAGTTTACTACATGGCGCGAAAAATGAATTTCGAAAAAATGTCAATTGGTCGGAATTGCAGGGAACAAGCGATATTTAAGTAGGCACATGTAGTTTTCAGTTATTACATATCTGCAGTCCTTAAATTAATACGACTTTTCGTTTAATACTAATTTTTGTTTAATACTTATTATTACTGCTAATCACTGTTACTGTTACTAATTTTAATTCAGAATTAGTAGATGCAACTAATATTCCATTTCAAAATAGCTACCGTGTTGGGCAATACAAGATTCTCAGCGTTTCAAAATGGAATTCATTACTGTACGAAGTTCATTCGTATTTTGCTTCATCTAGGTCAGGGATGGGCATTTTTGTCTCAATCGAGACAAAACCGTCCCCACCATAGCGCCCACTGTCCCCCACCAGCATCCGCCGTTATCATAGAGGAAGGGAGTGCTTCGCCCGTTGCGAACAGTGCGCAAGCGTCGTGCATGAAAGAGAGGTTGGTGAGAGAAGCAGGCGTTTGAGGGGCCCCTACCATGCCCATGCATGATCTAGATGAATGAATCGTTAATTCTGTGTATCAGTTCATTACACGTATTGATTCTTGTTTTATAAAATTTTTCCTTTAAAGTTCTCCACACGTAACGATCAAGTGGCGTAAGATTTCATATTTTTGTTTATAACTATTTAATAAAGCGTTAAACAACATGTATATAAAACAATTTTGTCTTATTTGGACCTATGGAATATGTTGACAAACTTTGGCACTTTCAACCTGGAATGCCTGGTACGAAAAGAGAAAAATGCACCAAAATTGGGTTAGTATTTGACTGACTTCATGCACACTACACATTTACCTGTACGCAACGCGGAGGCCGGTGGCAGGCTAGCGAACAACGCATAACAGCCGAATTATTCGGGACGTTATTACGCGTTATTAACTGCCCTCGCAGGCGGCGTGACAAATTTGACAACCGCGGGGCCCTTATTTATCCGGTCAAGGTTCATTATGCTCTTGACAGAGCCGCTCATTATGCGTACGCGGACCCGTTAGGCGCACGGGAACAGGCGCGGGACGTATCGCGGTCGCGCGAGACGAAACTTTAACGACCCTCTCGTTACGTCAGCCCCGACTGATTGTCCTGCGGAGATAAAAGGATCACCGGTGATGAAGTCGTCCGTCAAAAGTAATCGGGCAATAAGGACCCGTCGGTACCGTACGATTCGCTGTGTTGTACGTGGCCATTCGAGCCGGCGTAATTCACGTTTCCTCCTCGCGCCACACTGGGGCTCAATAGCCGACGGTAAAAACTACTGGGGGACTTCAATTATCGAAGGCGATAATCAATTACCGTATCCATCAATTAGAGGCGATGTAATTATAGAGAATACTCCTCTAATTGTTGTATTAGAAGAAAAGCTTGACAGGCTACAATAGTTTCGTAAATGCGGTTATTATTGATTCACCGCAACGGGTTTCTTCACTCGTCGACACGGAGAACGTGTCAGCGATCAATCCGATGTTTGAGCGTTTTATCAATAATGAAAGCAATGGAAGCGATGTGCCACTCGTCGATTTTGGTATGTGAAAAATTCATGTTAAGGACAATGGTCTACAAAGGTCGAAGAGTTTTCTAGGCATTAGAAATTATATGGACACTTTTAATTCGTGATTTCATTGCCGGGTCGTTAATACTATACGTTTTTATTTATTGCAAGTTTATATACAGTGAACCACGAAAGTATTCAAACGGTTTCATATGAAATGTTTGAGGCTTTAAAAAATGTACTTACATTCAGAATTCCATAATGTGTTGTGATTATACATGAAAACTTTGAAGACTATACACTAATGTCAACAATAGTTATCAAATATTTCATGGAAACATCGATGATATGAAGTCCACAAAAGTATTCGAACGACGTACAATTACTTCTATTAACCCTTAGCGGACGGGGATTATTTTTATGATACTTTTTGATGGGTGGAATAAATTTTCTTTTGAGAAACAAAATTGTTTGCTGAGGAGTTTGGTGTATGAATTAAATAAAGGGAAACGTGTTGTATTCGGTAAAAATTTTTTTCATATTTTTCGGTAGTATTAATTGCTTTAAAAATTATTCACGGTCGCAGAACGGTAAAATTATTTGGGCGACTGTCGGCAGACACACGTCCGCAAAGTTTTAATATTTGGACACAATACTATTTCTTTAACTTTTGCTTTATATAAGGTGGCGTGATTCAGGTATCATGTCACTCATTGTACAAATATATTCGCCATTCGCAGGTGTAGTTATTTGTAATTTAATGTGTTTTCCGTATTCCAATTTTTATAAAATAATTTATGAAGAAGGATCGCATAGATGATATAGTTTAATAATAGCCAAAATGTACATTTAGCGCACACGATTCTTAAAAATCCGGTGTAGGTAAAACAAGTTTTATAAATTTCAATGAGCTCTTTTATTTGTATGTTGATAGTTCTTGTGATATGGTACATAATTTCAGTCTTCGAATATTTGCCATTTAACATATTCGCTATCACCGTCACAGGCATGCACCGCTCACAATCTTGCAATTTTTTAAAATATAGTCAAACTAATTTTATAAAGTATGCTACTTAAAATCATAGCACACCGTTCGATGTTCTGAGACTTCATGACGTTTTTCTGATAAATTGTTCCAATATCGCAAAAAGAAGTTACGTCACACAATTAACTCCTGAACTAAAAATTTCTTTCGACTGGGAATATTATTTTCGTTCTATATGATTTTCTTCATTTTGTGCGTATAAAACTAATGTACTACCACATACGATACTTTAATGTTTAGTAATATATTATTGGGTTGTTCGGAAAGTAATTTCGTTTTTCGTGTATCGATGGTATTGCTTCCATTTATTATTACTTAACATTATTCTAAGTCGCAAAATGTTGGAGTGTACACCGAAATGCACGAGTGCAGCGGAAAGAGGAAGGTCTTTTTTGACCTGCGTTTTATTGCACGCCTAGTGCCACATTTTCTGTTTTAGCACTGAGAGGCCTAAGGAGGCATAGGGCAAATCGTCGTCAGTCGGTCCGAACTAACCTACCGAGCAGGTCACAGTCCGTGAACACTTTCTTCTGTTTTTTATACAGAGTCACTTTGTGTTACATGCAAGTAATATTCACACTTGATATACCTGTATTCCATGCGTTGTTTCGACTAATAAACTAACGTTTATTATAAAGGGTTGTCACATTCATTCGCTCAATACATACCTAACCAACACAAAATCATTGTATATTTTCAGAACTGACGTTTCGGACGTCATTTCGTGCCTTATAGAACTTTATAATCTTTTAAGCATTTCTTTTGTCATCGCATCAAATATGCAAAATCAAAGTGAGCATATCCGTCACATTTTGCTTTTTTGTTACAGGTATGGTAAAAACGCAATTCAAGCAGGGAAAAAGATGTATGCTGTTTACAGAGAGGGTGTGCCGTCGCATTATCATTTATTTCGTTCTTTTCGACACTTTTTAAGCGGTGTAACTATTATTTTAAATGAAGGCGTCAAAAGTAATACAACTCAATTATTTACTAATAAAAAAACAGGAATTCTACGAACATGGGATCTCCAAGTTACTAGAACAAAATTGCCACTACATCACCGAATAAATAAATAAATAGTGACACATCGTCTTCAATTTCCCTTGGAAAAACGAAATTACTTTCCGAACAATCCAATAAGTACAAACAAACTTAATAATGTAAACAATATTTTCAATAATAGTATGGCAATTTTTAGTGGCGCCATTCGTGTGCTAAGGGTTAATAGAACTCTTAAAGAGTGAAGCTAACCAGCAAAACAAATGTTGGTATCAAACGTATTAAGATTGAGAGCTCCGCAGTCGACAGGTAATATTTCACTAAGGTGTTACGTTGCATTTAATAAAACCTTTTAACAACGAAGCAAATTATTGTATAAACAGTCACGGTTATACAACAACTTCTTACATTTCCTAACAAGACTTACATAATTTCGCCCTCTCCCACTGATCCTCAAATTGGATCTCATTAGATAAATTTCCAAGGAAGCGTTTGAAGTCGATGCGCGTTACAAGCCATTATCTGTAACTATTCGATATAGGTCCACAAGTTTCTCAAACAGAGAAAACTAGTTAGCCGGACGGTGTCGGGCATCTCAAAGGGCAGTCCCGAAATCGAAACGTAGATAATTCGATGTTTATGTTAATTCGTGCTCGCCACGAACAGAAGATTTCATTTTTCTACAATGTCGTCCTATTACGCAATCCATGAATATCATTATTTTCGGATTTCACCGTTTCCCACAGTTCCGTCGCGTGGATTATCGGCCCATGTCATCTCGGAGGACTTTCGAGCGGCTTGCCCCCACGTCTTCCACAAAAATCACCAGTGCGTCGTTCGTTACACGCAGCGAGGAAGCAGAGAAGAATAAGAGGAATAAAAGCTACGGGGCCATTTCCCGATTGGATTTCTGCCTTTCCATTTTTTCTCTTGCCCGTCGGCTTTTTGTTTTGTTTTAATTATTTTTCCCGGCACGAAATGCGCGCCGCGAGCACGGCAAAACTATTGTCACCCGATGTTTGTACCCGGACCCGATGTTTCGGAGCAGCATCCCGGTCCAGACTTTCGCGGTGCTCGGTCTCCGTGTGCTATTGACCCTTTTTCACTACAGGTGAGCTGGGAGGGGCCTTGAACAGGTAGATACACCTAACCAGCGTACCGTAAGTATTGAGAACTCCGTCTAACGGGTGTTCCTTTGCGAACATCGTCTCCCTGTTCCCAGTTGGCTTCACTGTAAAGCTTCTACGATCACGAGATAATCGATTACGCTGCCGACGGAAACGATAGAAGTCGTCGGGAGTTTAGTGGTTTAAGGAACCCACGCGAGCGGGTTGGTATTTTTATAGCGTCACGGAATAAATGTTTGGAGTCCTCGGTTAAACGGTCCGTAATTAATCTAAACGTAACTGGATGGGAACGTGCGTCGGAGAGCAGAAGCAATTAGAGGCTGGCTATCGGCGGCCGGCATCTCCGGCGTGTAAGAGCGAGCAAGAGAGAGGGGGGGGGGGGAGAATGATACAGAGGGAGGGGGGATAAAGAGAGAAGAAGAAAAAAGTCACCCGGTATGTGGCACGCAACGATGCTGTGTAGATAGCGAGCCGAGAGCGAGCATAAGGTGCACAAACTATCATACATGCCCTTGCACGGTGCTCGCGTTACGACACGATCATGGGGCACGCGTGTGCTCGCTCTCCCAGCATCGTTGCATCGTTATGGCCATTAACTACATTGTACTCGAAAGTGTTTCCTATAATGGATTCCTGTTGTTTATTAACGACACGGTTTATTAACGCTCGCCGCAACCTTCGGGAATCTTCGGGGCGGCGCGCGGCGGCTGCGCGCTCTTTATCGGCGCATATCCAGCTTGAATTACATCCGCTGTTTGATTTCGTTCGAACGACGGATCCTTCGTTGATCGAACCCGCGACGGAACAAGGCAAGAAGGTCGACGCTTCGATTTATACATGGTTGAAGAGCGCCGCTGGTAATCGCTATAGCGATACAAGATTGAAGAGAA
Source organism: Sphecodes monilicornis (assembly GCA_913789915.3). Classification (NCBI taxonomy): domain Eukaryota; kingdom Metazoa; phylum Arthropoda; class Insecta; order Hymenoptera; family Halictidae; genus Sphecodes; species Sphecodes monilicornis. Next base: position 20,295,819 of record OU565285.1, read on the forward strand.
CGAGTATAATGGGATGCAGAAAAAGTGGCGGCGCCCAGATTTTTTCGGTGCTTGTTTAGCGATGGGTATTGCGAGGAATAATAGGGCACACGGAGTTTTTAGAGTGCTCCCTGTCGGAATAGAATCATTATCCTTTTACGACATAATGAAAGATTCGATGAGGATTCGCGTCAGCGAAATTGCGAAATCATTTTAATGTCCGATGTTGCGAACAAAGCTATTTTCTTCTTCATATGTGGTAACAATTTTGTTGTTGTATCTTGTGTGTCAACCAATGCCATTGGTACATTCGTCGCTCGTTTGGTTTAGATATTAGTTTATTATATTCTTTCGTTACCAAACTTTCGATCACAATAAATGTGACATGATACTTATAAAACTCTGGAAACGAGAGTTAACACTAGAACCAAATAATAAAAGTTACTAGGTCGTGTTGCCTTTTGTTAATAACAAGATAATAATTATTGAGACATGGTATGTCTCGTTTTACAAAATATGTTTGAATAAGTAAATGTATGGCGGCTTTGAATTATGAAAGGATGGAAAAAGGAGAAGGAAGCGTTTCGTCCTAGGCCCGCTAAAGGACTCATCAGTAAGGCTATCTAGAAGACCCGTGCCTTAGACGCGGGATGTAGTAAGGACAGTTTAGGACGGTATATATACAAACAGAGGAAGATTCAGGTAGTAGCGGGAAAGGTGTTGTCGTAATGTCCCTCTGTTGACGAGCATAGGAAGTAGCCGCCACAAATGTATCCGATGTATAGAAAGGGGAAGTTTATATTTACCTCTGCGTATGTAGTCTCCAATAAAGTGGAATTCTATTTCGGTTTAAAGAAAATTAATAACATACGTATTTAGTAAATTCTGTTCGAGATCGTCATCACGTGTCTGACTCGATATTATAGTACACGGGGTTAAAGGAAATATTCTTAGTGTTTTAAAATATCCTCGCATTTTTTCAATCGAGTTTCAAGTTGAAGAACATAAAGATACGGTTTTGTCCAACTAAATTCTGTCTCTCGGAACACTGCGCCGATCGAAATCAGGGATCCCTTATAATAAAAATACATATGTAGATAGTTCTAATAGTTTTACATTACTTCTCTTAGCATTTCGTGGAAGCGTAGATATTCTTTTCTCATAGAATTACACATTACCCGGTCTCTGACCGTCGGAAGTACGCGTAATTACACGTGGAAGGAATCGAGCAATTCGATACGATCGATAAATCCAATTCCTGAGCGTCCTGGGACTTTATTATCGTGACGATTGCGGGGATCGGAGATCACGGTCTTACGCAAATATCTCCGGCGGCAATAAACAATCTTGCTGTAAAGGGGAAGTAAAAACCATCGCGATGGTGCATCGACGTACTTGGAAAAAAGGAGGATGAAAAGAAACCGGGAGAAATAGCGACGCGGAGGTATTAGAATCGGCGAAATATCTGTTTGCGCGGAAACCACAATGTTTCCTGGAGCGGGCGGAGGGGGTGGGCAAAAACCGCGATTGCCTGCGGAAGGATCGCGCGATCGGCGATCGGGAGCTGAGCGTAAAATGATGAAAACGCGAGAGGATCGAAATGATCGAGCGCTGGGCAAGCATAACCGGAACGGGCAGCCGTCCGAACCGAGATCAGACGGGATTGGATCGGATCGGATCGCGGCTCGCGAAAAAATTGGATCGCGTCGGGGACCGCTTCTGCATAATAAACGTAAAAGGGAAGAAACGCCGACAAAGTGGGGACCAGTAAAAACGTACGCGCCCGGAAAAAGGAACGTGGTGATGCTTAACGCACCGTCCGGTCCCGCTGAATAGACCGATCAAATTAGCGTATCGTTCGATGCTCGATCTTTCGCCCCGTGAAGTAATTACGAAATGGAAATTTACTGCGACTCATCGTCTCGATATTTACCGGCTTGCATGAAACACGCAACGGATGGCCCGTCGAACAGCCGCTCACGCTGCAACGGACTGCTCTCGCTCACGAGTAACAAAAGAAAACGACCTGTCTTCCTATACTCTTATCGATTTTTAAAATATTTTCCCGCCTTTAGCAAGTGAAAAAAAAAGAAAAGAGCAACGGATTTTCAAAATTTATGTTGGCGCGATAACAGGATGTGTGCCAAACATCCTCCCAAAGTTTCAAGTTAATTTTTCAACTAGAACTTCAGGTATCATGGCAACAATTTCAAAAAGTAGATAGGGTTTCGAGGCAAACACGTTTAAAGATTCATGTATCAATTATACATGGTCCACATCCCACAGACTTACTTATATGAGGGTATCCCAAAAGTACTGACGTTTTTAAATCTATTTTTCAACGATAATATTATCGTTTTTTGCGCGAATGGCATAAAAGGGTTAGTTGAAAGGGAAAAGATCATAGAAAATGATGGTCAATACTTCACTGATTAAAAATAAACATAAGTGCATTAACTTGTTCCTTGAAAAATAGATAAAAAAAGCGGCATTACTTACGGGATGACCTAATATTTTTGTAAATATTTTACACTTTGCTTATTTGTACTATATACTTTCATTATTATTTCACTAAAATGATAAGCATCAACTTAAATACCGACGTAAGTATACATGGATCCGGACATCAGTGTGAAGTGCTTGTACTAGCGTGGCGAACAGACGTTCCTTCTCAGGTTACGCGAGATAATCGCGATATTTGCGAGATGCGATTATCAATCAGCCTCGCGGACTTTCCTCTCCAGTATCGGAGAGGCCCGTGATGTCTAAACGCTTTCTAGATATACCTACAAACGTGTGGTTACCGATAACAGCGGATAATTGCCTGTCTTTCTCATACAACAATGTACGCGATGATCGTTTTCTTGAGAATCTACTCGGAAAATGGAGAAATCGCAAATACTAAAATTGAACGACCGAGTGCGTCGCGATCCGCAGTGATCGATAAGTACGGAAACCGGGACAAAAATCAAATAAAATGAAAATTGAAAATTGTTGAATTATTAACCTAAATTCATTCATTCATCTCAATTGAATTTCATTTATAACAAAGAAAATTCAAAGTATAATAATTTTTTAAATTTTAGTAATCCTACGTTCCGAATTGTTTTAGAAATTCAAATATGGCTTTAAAAAAAAGAATAGGAAAAGTATGATTCAGACAATTGATGTTATTCGTAATATATCCCATAATTGAAATATTTATATAGAACTTCTTTCGAACCGACTAGAGCTTCTTTCTCATTAGATATACAGGGACCGCGCCATTGCATGAATCGCATAGTTCGACTATTTTTTTGTAACCTAGCCGATCGCGTCGAACTTAGAAAAGGACAGCGTGTAAACACGGATCGCTGTCCTCTTCTATATCCAAATGTTGCTGTACATCAGGGATGGGCATTTTTATCCCAATTGAGACAAAACCGTCCCCACCATAGCGCCGACTGTCCCCCACCAGCATCCGCCGTTACCATAGCGGAAAGAAGTGCTTCGCCTGTCACGAACAGTTCGCAAGCCTCGCGCATGAAAGAAAGTTTGGTGGGAGAAGCAGGCGTTTGAGGGGCTCCACCCGTGCTCGTGTCTGCTCTACATACCGTAAATTCAACCACTAAATACAGTTCAAATTGTATCGTGTTTAGTGTCATTTTAATCAGTAAAATGCCACAGTTAAGTTGATAAAAGTCCCATAAAAATAATGAAAAATGAAGAAGTTTTGTAATTGGGTTAGTAGTAGTTGGATAAGAGCTACACAAACAGAATATTCGATGTATCGTGCCATTTGAGCTAGCAACTGACAGTCATGACTAGACAGCGGATTTTATGCATTTATGACAAACATGAGTAGGTTTAGTTAAACCAGTAGAAACATCAGAAGAATTTAAAAATACTGTTATATTATTTTCAACCTATTAAACATATCAAGATATGAAATTAAATTTCTATTCCACCCCAGTTTGTTGCAATTTAGGTACAAAATGTTTATTTTGCATACAGATCCGCTGTCTAGTCATCATGGAAAAGTCTTTGGTTTATCAAAGGTAAACAGCTATCTTACCCCATCTAATGTTAAGGAAACGATTATGTTGATCGCTGCGTCAGTTTAGAAGGAAATTGCTTGTAACATTTTACGTGTAATTGATCATGGTTTCCCATATTTAAAAATATATAATCTACAAAAATTGTTGATCCCGTACAAAATGATGAACATTTGAATACCAAGTTAAACATGAAACTTTCCTACAAAATTGTTAATTACAAAGCAAGTTCTTAAATGTACGTTCTCTCTTGTCTTCCCGATACTGTATCTCTTTATCTCTTTTTCGGAAACAATTGCAACTTCCTAAACAACGTTGATTTCCTAAACATCATCAATCATCGAAGACGTCTCGGCATGTCTTCCGATCTGTTTCCCAGAGGGAGAACTATATATATTAACGTACCCAATATTCCAGAACAGGGAACGAGTAGCTACCGTTAGATGATTCAGGGAACGGCTGCCCGGTTACTATCGAAGAGGTACCCGCGGGGCAGCAACGCGATAATCACGATACTTCGACAACCATTATCAGTAGGACATCCACGATTACCTCGAGCATTGCCGCCTCGTGTTTCGATTTATTTGTCAGCGAAATACCGGTTCGCGGGACGTATAAAACAGCCGATTATTTTGCGGGTAATCGCGTGTACGGCTTGCCAACCCGGTTCCGTGTCCCGGGTACCTGTCTCCGGTTACTATGGCGGCCCGGAAGACTGGAAAACTGTTTTGAAAGACAGTTTTTACTGTTCAGGCTCACGGGTGCAAGCCATATCCTTTTGAAACTACTTTCATGAGGTTTCGCAAGCGTGCAGCTCTATTAACCATCACTCGATATCAGTGGCGATGATCAAGCTGGCTGTAAGGCTTGCGAAAACGTTCACCCTTCAGGGATGATTATTCTCTGTTTCTATCTGAACGATCGGTGTTATGCAGTTAGGTAGATTTTATACAGAAGCTATTATAAGATGTTCGTTAACTGGATTCTACTGTATTTTTCATAGCTGTTGTCAAAACGAAGAACAGGAGGTTAATGCGAATTTACACTTTTTCACTTTGGACGTACAGTTTACATTGCACATGTACATACGTATAGTGTTAAATAAAAGTATTAGCACACCCTCTAAAAAGGTATAATATTTTAAAAATTGGACCAAGTGACAAGTTTTTTTGAGATGCCAGAAGGATTAGTATACTAGATAGTTTGGAATAAATTATTTAAAAACTTTTATTAGTCAAAATTGTAAAGAAAAAACTAATGGCTACAATTTTTAACTTTTCCATCGCCGACTATACTGAACATTTAAAACATACTGTGTGTAGACCTAAGTAAGTTATGTACATGCACAAAAATTCATCGAAGTCGATTAACGTTGTTAATAGTTATAAATGATTAAAAATGGCAATAATCGTGAGAAGCTAAACGTAAGATCAATCGTAAATACAAAATTAAAAACTCTTTAAGTATTTCAATGCCTATACCTTTTTTATGCGCCAACCGATTTCAATGAATCTTTGTGCACGTATGTATATCACTTACTTATTGTCAGATCTACAAGAGGCATATTTTAAATTTACATTGTAATGTCAGATAAAAGATTTAAAAATCTCTTTATTGTTCGCAATTCTAAACAAATTCTTTTCATATTAGCTAGTAAACTAATTCTTCTTACATTTAAAACAAACTCAAGTCTTTTGGTCGAATTATTAAAAAATGATTCGTTTTTAAAAGGTGTGCCAATACTTTTGTTCCGCACTGTACGTAAATAATAAAAATTATACATACTGTACATCGTATAAGGAACCAATACAATATATGTATTTTATATTTCTCATTTCACATGTAAGCAAAATAAACCTTTATTGAGGTTTCAAGTGCAATAATAAAAAAATGCAGTGAACACACCACCGTGACATTATTATTGCAGCGTTGTCTCTTAGCAATTAGTATTCAACTGCAAAAAGGCTTCTGTACCCAGCCAAATGAGCCAGTAAACAATGGTTCAAAATTTAAAAACTGTTCAGCTTCCTATATCGTTTCCAATATCATGTCCCGTGAATCTGTTCTCTCTCTCTTTCTGGTTCTTTCTATCCGGCTTCGTTAAATTCGTTATTTCGTAATCCGCACGCGCCTTTCCCGCGGCGCCGAGCTGAGCTACGCAGCGCGAACGCACGTGCGTCGATGCCGCAACGCGCACGACAACCATACGAACACGAGGGGCCCGATCCGGCCCAGTCTGGGCCCGGGTCCGACTTGTCCCGAGCCTCTACGCAACGCCGCGCAGCGCGCCTCGCGGATAATCAGCAACAGGATACGAATACCTTGAAACGGGAAAAAACGCACCGATATCTATCTCGCGACTAAATTGAGGCAATTTTCTGTAGACCGAGCGCGTTATCGGGATTAATATTTCAGGCAACGCTGTTTCTCCCCTTTTTCCCGCCTGTTACACCCTGCCTTGTAGTTACAACGAGATTGCCACCTGAACAGTAGGGATTAACTGTGATTCGAGGGTGTTCGATGATACCTCGAAGCAAATTCATCGTAATTGTTTCGTCGGCTGCGTGACTTGACTGCTGGCGTAAATATTGATTGAAAACGGTCGAGACAATTCAAATTTTTCATATGTCGAATGCGTTCCGCATGATATTTGAAATTGATAAGTGAATCATTGTTAAATTTTTGTTAGAATAATGTATTGAATTTATGGACGTTTAGGATTAATATTTGAACATATGTATTTATATTAATAAAAAAACTTGTTTTTATTTTAAGTGTATAAAGCCAATTACTTATTTTTGTCGTATTTTGGAAAAAATTAATTATAAACAGCAAAACGTCTAGAAGCCCATTAAATAATTGCAAATATTGTCTAAAATATTTTTAATGGAAACTGTGCTTAGTAATATTTGTTTAATTCGCTGGATACAAAATATGTAATACTAAATGTACAACTAGGCAAGATTTATAAATATTTAATAATTTATAAGTTTATAATTACAAATTCATACTTTGGTCAATTATTGGTTGGTTTTTCCTATTTCTCATTTCATAAACTTTCATATGCTGAAAATCATGAAACAATAGCATTCTGAATATACTTTGAACCTTAACAAAAACAATGTCATGTTAATGACAAACAAAATCATATCAATAGTCAATGGTAACTATTAGATAAGGCAGGGATAGGCACGGTAGGGGCCCCTCAAACACTTGCTACGCACTGAACGCAACGAGCGAAGAATTTTCTTCCTCTATGGCAGTGGTAGGCACGGGTGGAGCCCCTCAAACGCCTGCTTCTCCCACCAACCTCTCTTTCATGCAGCGCGCCCGTCCGTTGCGTACGCTGATCACTGATCTCTATACTATGGATACGGGATTCGGATTCTGAAAATGTCCCGAATTGAACGTAGATTTGGAAGCCAGCGCCGCTATCGTTCGACCGGTGTACTGTACCCCTCGTACTCCTCTTCACCTCCGTGATCCTCTATACTTCGCCATGTGTTTGCGTCCCTCTAGATGGCGCTGCTTTCAATCGAGTTGATTGGACGTTATCGACACTTTTTATTTCGTAGCGTGTCAATGGCGTCCAATTAATTCGATTGAAAGCAGCGTCATCTAGAGGGACGCTGTACAGTACACCGGTCGAACGATAGCGGCGCTGGCATCCAAATCTACGTTCAATTCGGGACAAAAAGCTGTGTAGCTGGCTTATGGCAATACCGTACCCATAGTATATATATATATATATATATATATATATATATATATATTGTTACAAATATGGCAAAATAGGTACTCCCGTTATATCGTCGTTGCCTAAACGACGATATAACAAGGACAAAGGACGGATTCGCTTCACGAACGTCGTACCGATCGGACGTGCAATTCCCTTCCTCTTTTAATAAAGAGATTAATTACCTTTTTATAACGGTCTTTTATTAAGTATGCCTAAATTACGCGGTCGCTCGCGTAACAATATATATATATATATCAGTGACGCTGATGTCTCGTGTCTTTGTTGCGCCATTGTACCGCGCTTGCTGGAAGGTGACAGAGGGCGCTACGGTGTGGACGGTTTTGCCTCAATTGAGGCAAAACTGCCCATCACTGCTCTATGGTAACGGCGGATGCTGGTGGGGGACAGTGAGCACTATGATAGGGACAGTTTTGTCTCAAATGAGACAAAAATGACGATCCCTGACATAAGGGTATACACGGTATTTTCAGAACTGCCAAACATTTAAAAAAACATGCATGTACCAAACATTCACGGTGACCCAAATGATATTTCTTTAGTTATAAAGTTCTCAGTTATTTCTGTGATAACGACTATAGAATCTCGAACTTCCACCTTAACGTTAAGTATAACAAGAGCACGACCGTTGTTCCTAGCTCTTCCTAGTGCGGTAAAGCTCCATCAAATTCCTTGACTATCGTTTCCGTCATTCTCCGGGATCCTTTAGGTTATTGCGCATCGTAGATGGGTCTCTATCGCGATCACCGTGGTCGAGCTTAAGCGAAACATCGTTGCATTGACTGCATCGGGCGCATCGCGTGTGTCCCGAGTCACGTTCACGTCGCAAACGTTAGCCGCCGAGCGTTAACTCGCCTATTCGTGGCGTGCTAGTCGCGTTATGCGAAATTAATTCGCGTAAAATGGGATGGCAAGCATCGGGAAACGTCCTATGAAATAGTTAAGAATTGCAGCGACCAGTTGGTTACGCCCGTGATTTACGCCTCCAAAGGGACGTTCCGGAATACATTGAAGTAATTCAACTGCCCGTGTCTCGGAGCGACAGTTCAGTACACGCGTCGAAATTAGATCGATCAAGTACTCTTGTACTTATTACCGGGATCGTGTTGGTTTAATCGTTTCACGTTTAACGCGCGAATCACGGATGCGAGCGCGGTGACCGGCTTTAATTAAATTTCGCGATTATCCTATTAAAAGCTCGTTCGCTCGTACCGAGTTCGAATTTAATCGTTTCGCGATCAACCTGCGTGGAAAAGTATAATCTCCCGGGGGCCTCCCAGCGTCTCGATAAAAGGCGTATAAGAGACGTATGCTGAATTTCGGAAAGTGGTAAGAGCGACAGGTGCGGTCAATCAATACGGTGAAAGGGATTGGTGGTCGTTGCGGTGGCGTCGCAAAAACGTTCGTACGCGTTAATCCGAGTCGGAGCCTGGATAATAGGTGCTCCCGGTAAGAAAGACGCGTACGATCTTCTCGTTGGCTATTAATTAACCGCTCGAGAAAATCTGTCGACCGTCACGCACGTACGCGCTTTACGACGAATCCTAATTCATTTCTTCACGCGACAGCCGCCGCTGACACAGCCATTGAAACAACTCGTCTAGTTCGCTTCTGCAATTTTCAAGACTCGTGCTAGCTCGTCGAGAACCTTGAAAATCGGTTCGCGATAACAAGGAGAGAACTACAGTCACTCGCAATAATATTGGGACACTCTCAACACTAACCATTTCGAAAATGTGGCCGAACCGTTACAAAACGTGACTGGTATACGTTGTTTTATCCATAAGAATTACAAGACTGAATTTATTTCAATATCTCGAAGTTTTTATAACAATATGTGCATCAATAAAGAAGTTTCAATAAAGAACAAAATAAGAAATGTGAAGTCGCTCAATTAGTCGGGAGTGATACAGTTAATGTTAAAAAGATAACTTTTTAAGTATTGAACCATACGAATTGGACTTTTATAGAGAGTTAGAACAGTTAGTTTACTACATGACGCGAAGAAAAAAATGTTTGAAAAATTACGAATTGATGGGAATTGTAGAAAAAAACTAAAAGTTGTTTTTTACAACTTTTTTATGTGGATCTGCGTTCAAAATTTAAAAATTCCGTGTTGCAGATCCTCGTCAACTATATACAGTCTGAAAATTTCAGCGAATTTGGTTGATGCGTTAGAAACTGACAAGAATCCTTAGGTTGATTACCGTTAGAGGCAGAAAATCTTGAAAAACTCATCGATTTCAATGAAATTTTTAGAATTTATGTAATTTACACAGATATACAACGCGTATTTTTTAATACATTTATTTGTGAATAATGATCCCCATAAAAAAGTTATACAAAACCTCTTTCAGTATTTTCTCTACAAACCCGATCAATCGCAATTATTTAAAAATTTCTTTTCCATTTTCATTTCTGTTCTAACTTCTAACAAAATTCAAGTCGTATGGCCCAATATTTAAAAAGTTATTTCCTTTTTAAGAGTATCTGAATATTATTACGAGTGATTGTACCCGTATATGTAATTTTCGAATTTGATTTGAATACTTCGTGTTTTGGGTACAGAAAAAAAAATCTGTGGTGTGAAATTAGCGAGCATTATTCTTCTGATACAAAATTATTAATTTACAACTTTCACATAGTTTTGTATAAGAAAAAACGGTTTATAACTTCGATGTTACATACTTTGCATATGGAAAATCATAAAACTATTTGTTGAAATTAAATAGGGATGAACATCGTGAAATTTCCGATATGCCATGAGAGAGTATGCCAGTATTACCAGTATGATAGTTAGACTGCGGATTTTTATGCATTTCCGGCTTGTGAAAAGTTTCAAAAAATGCTGTAATATAAAATTCGATAGAATTTAGTACGATTTCTATTTAATTCAGATGTACAAAGGTTATTACCATTGAAAATAAGGTTTTATTTGATTCCACTTTCTTAACATTTGTCCACAATAATTAAAATAAACATCCGCAATCTAATGATAGTATTTAGGTTCATAATGGAGCTCCAATAAATGATTATAGCCACAGATAAGTTCTTACAATTTGTCGTGCATCTTGTCGAGTCCTAGAATGAATCCGAAAATTTCTGTTTCTAAGAATAATACGTTTAACTTAAGTTCTTGAAATATTTTTTAAACTGTGAAGAATCATCTTAAAATTGAACTGATTAAAGAATGATAGTGTAATTTTTCTTACTCGTTCATTTTTGGTAGCGATTTCATTCTTTATTTCCAATTGGAGTTATAGGCCAACCATCTGAATACTCCGTGGGTGATTATCCCATCATAAATCACACTTACTACGTCTTAATCAATGTTTGGAAGATAGATACTATAATGTAGTAGAAAGATAGTGCGTCAGAGGAATTCAATCTCGAAATCAAAATATAATAACACAGATCAATTAGAAATAGGGGACCCAAAAATGTCAGCCGAATTTCTACCTTACAATGCATACAGTAATGTTTTTTTTATTAATGGTAGATGTAGGCAGAAAATACTAAAATGATACAAAAATAAATACTCCTCCATGAGTCTCAATTTGATTGAATATGAAGGACGCGTATACACATGTAAATTGATAAGATAAATCTAAAGATAAGAGAATTGCATTTGGGAGAAATCTTAGTAGTGTGTAAGGGACGTATTATACATATATAGTACTATAGTTTTACAGAAACATTAAATAATTTTGCGTTACAGTTACAGAAACAGCTGACAAAAGAATCTTTTTAAATTGGGCACTTTCATTATCGTAAAATCAGAAATCTTCAAAACATACATGAAATCAGGAATACAAATATTAACTTATAGGGGTTGTTTTCAGCCTAAGGCAGTACCGGATGAAGACGTTTCGAGACCCTATGCTGTTAAAAGATTTTGAGGCAGTATTATAGGGTGGACCTGTACGATTTCTTAGGAATTTTGGATAATTTGCTTAAAAAGTGTTTGAACAGAAGTCAGAGTTTTGCTTGCTCGCTACTGATTGTCATCTTTCCTACTATTCCTTCATTTTTTCCATTCGTACACAATTGCTTATGAACACTTAGAAATATTGTTATTATCTACCGTATATGAAATTTAGAAAATGTCTATCGTGCCTCCCTTCTCCTGATGTTCTAAGCATGTGCTTAGTGTGCTTATTGCTTAATCCAGCACTACCTTAAGGAACAGAGAAGTGCAGTGATTGATCAAATGATGTCGAATATATAATTTCAATTTTCTAACTAATTTTATTTCATAAGAAAATAAAAAATATTCGCTGTAGCTTTAATCTTACTTAATAATCTACTTAATAGTTTTAACATGAACCCGTCAATTTATGCAAGTGGTTTTTCTAATTATTGTAACCACTGTATACCACTGTTGCCCTCTGTGTCAAAAACAACTAGTTGACGATTCCATCGATATTCTCCAGACACTGTTCAACGTTTCATGAAACCCGGACCGTTCGGGTTACCGAACTTTCCTCGTGAGATGATCGTAGTCTCACTCGGCTGTTGTGGCTGCAAGGAATTCCGGTGCCGGGCATTCTCTCGGTTGATATGTATTACAGAAACCATACAATGGGACTTGTCTGAAATTCGCGTATACAGCCAGCGTCCGCTTCACTGGGTACAGGATAAACCTCGGTCCGAGGTCCGTCGTTCGCACGTAGCGGTGGGTGGGCCTCGCGCGAAACCCAGCTTTCGTTGGACACCTTCTAACCGTTAGAATACATTAATAAAAACGAGCGTATTATACGGAGTTACGTCACGGCACGGTTTCGAAAGTTTCCTTAGAAAACGCTCTCAGATCCCGCGGGGACCGCGTTTCGAGCACCTGCCGACTTTATCCGACGTACTTGGATTTGTCATCAAGGTCTCGCGATGTTGAACGCGACCGGGGATCGTGCTAGAAAAAGAAAGAAAACGAACCATAAGAAACAGAGAGAAGAAAAGGGAGAGAGAGAGAGAGATGCAGGAAGAAAATAGCCGAGGGGCAAAAGAGGCGGTAAGTAATAGGGACAAGGAAGATAGTAAGAGACAGAGTGTAAAAGAAATGGGATGCGAGGGAAAAGGTGACACACGGAGGAGGATTAGTTTCTACGCAGACTCCACGGAGATCCCACGGTGCTTAATATCTCACGGTGAACCATAAATAATCGACGGATGGCCGGTTTCGTGGCTTACGCTACCCGAAATCCTGCTCTCGTAGCTTCGGGAACAGGTATGAGGGCGCTGCGCGAGATAGCACCGGCGTTCGCAATTAAAAAACGATTTAAATGCTAATGGTCATGAGTAATTAACGCGAGTCACATCTCCCCCTACCCCTTGTTCTTCTACCCCACCTCACGTCGATTATTATTTCACCGGTCGGGACGGGGTTGAAACCCGCGTCGAACGGAATATCGATTTCACGAGGCACCCGTCGAAACCGTCGATGGATTCGTAATGAATCACTCCGCGGGTACGAAATCCGCCGCGTGGATCCTCCGGATCGTTAATAAAAGTCGTCGAGTTAATGCACCGCCGCGCCGATTTCTTCGTTGTTTATTACTGCCGTTTCAGCGGGTTGTAATGTGTTCATCAAATTATTATTCATACAATAGCCTCTCTCGAGATTTTATTAGGGTAACGTCGCTGCGGACCACAATGAAGACCTGACGGCCTTATGCTTCTCGCAGATTGCAGTTCTTGGAAACGCACGGTCCAAAAATGATTATTTTATTATGTACCGACACAAATTATACAGGATGTTTCACGTGTTTTGACATTTGGTTTACGTCACTATTATGGTACGTAGAGAAGATATTTGTTAATCTGTTTGTAGGTGGACGCGTAAAGGTCATGCAAAAGTTAACCTTGCTCTCTTTAAATGCAATCATATATTTTTTAATGCACTCATAGATGCAGGTCGACATTCTTTATCATAAGATATTAACCTATGTAATACCTTCATTGATAATTGGCTATTAGGTATTACCCAATATTTTTTTATAGAAAATGTCTAGATGCATCGATGTGTGCATTAAAAAATATATGATTATATTTAAAAAAGCAAGGTTAGGTTAGTCAAACAGACTAAGATATGCCTTCCTCGAAGCCATTAAAATATCACTGAAAATATCTTAGCTGTATGTCATAATAGTAACGTAAACCAAATGTCAAAATCAGGTGAGACACCCTGTAGAGTATCGAAAGCGACAGGTACGTAATTCTTTTATATAAGTAATCTCTCTTACAATGTAACTTATGCTCGAATAGAGAAATTTCTTCAATAAGTTATCACAGAAGCATCATTGTAATTTTACTAATTGAAAAATATAAAATTCATATATTTTGTCTGGATCCTAGTTCTAGTGTTTTGCCTGCATCTATATTTGAATTTCTACAAGAAGCTTTTAGCAGATTAGATAGATTAAAGAGATAAATTCTTATTTTATTGGTTTTATTTTTATGATTTCATCTTTTACGATTATTGTAATCTTCAAGACAGTACAAACGAGACACTCTGGTTGCTTATAATGTTAAAATTAATACGAATCAGTAGTTTTTAAAGAACTGCACAATGTTCGAATCAGTGGTTATCAGTATCATGAATTACATACAAATCAAAGGACTATAAAAGTGTCAATCAGTTGTGCAAAGGTCCAAAACAGAGTAGACAATGTCCAGGTTGGAAATTATTACGAAAATTGTCTTCTATATGTATTTAAAAAAGTAGAGTCGTCCTCTACAATAATAGATTTTCATTAATGTTTGTGGATGCTTGACTACTTATAAAAAATTCGATTTCTTTAGATACTATATTTTTGGTTGGTACAAACTTTCATAAATGAGCCGAACGTCCAAATTTGGGACTCGTTCGAGTCTCTTGGGGACCTTTTCGTTTTCATGGCGTGAACGCCTGGACAGTGACGATGATGCGAGCAATCCATTACTTCTAAACTCCATAAAGCCGCATTCCAGGGGAACTTACCTACATTGGAGTCGTTTCACGTCGACGGAGCTAATTGAAACATCCCGTAAAGATAACGACCGAAGTCGCAAAGGCGAAAGAACGCGCCATTAAGGGGTCCTACGGCCGCCTTTCACCGAGCTGACACTCCTCACCGATTAGTTGGGGCCCTATCCGAAAACGTTTCGTCGCGAGCCACGGGGACGACGTAATATCTCCTCGGTGGGTGGAGGAAATCACCGGAAAAATGAATTCGGGCGATCGCTGGATCGCCGAGTCCGAGGACGGTGTTCTCTGCTCGGGGCCCTCTAAGTGGTCCCACGATTCCATTTGTGCGGGGCCGTGAGTTATCGCGGGCTATCGCGGCGACACGTAGTCCCGGCACCCGTGCGTGTAAAAATCGTAATAACAGTTATCGCCACGTGTCAATCGGCGCCGATTGAGTATTCATTAATTAAATAATACGAGCCGGTGCGGCGCGATAAGTGGTCCAGAGTGGGCCCACGCTTATCCAACGACGAAAATATACGACCGTGAGCCCGACGCGCTGGGCTCGCGAGACTTCCTTGCTCCGCGACCCAACAAGACCGAACACGAGGCACCTTCTACCTGGCGATCACAGCCCCCGGACAAAAAACCTTATCGAGCACGCAATTATACGGATAATCCACGATAAACCCGTAACGGGCAAATGCTCTGCTCTCCTCCCTGCAGAGTCTATTTAAACGTCATCGATGCGTTGGGAAACAACGTACTACTTATTCATTAATCCTCGGACGGCGGATCATTTTTATAACCGTGCTGATAATCTATGAGAGTGGTCTGCGTCATAATTCTAAAAAACTTAATTTCACTGTACAGGGTGGTCTTTTTAAAAAAATATTTTTTACGTAATTTGCATAGTGTCAAAAGAGTCAGTATCTGGCACGAATATTTTTTTTCCCAAGGTCATTTTTCTCCGGAGTTGTCAAGGTCATCGGTGTTTTTTGACGCGTAACTAAATCTTTTTATTATTGCATTGTGTAGCTGATCGAAAAATACATTCAGATATGTATAATAACATGACCTTGAAATTACCTTGATCTACGAAAATTAATGTTTATACTCTTCGTTGTAAGTTTCGTAAACACGTGAGGAAACAAAAAAGTGGCAAGAGGTTGTAGAACGAGAGGGTGATTTCATTTTTCCGTAAACTTTAATGGTATGTTTCAAGTATTAATTCAAATAGTGGAATAGTACACGGCACGAACTTAAGGGAAGACCTAATAGAATTACTTCTATTATATTCCGGTATCGGGTCGGATAATTGAATCTTTCATTATCTAAGAAGAAAATTAATATTTTGAAATTAATTCAATTGTTTGTAATTCTTTTTTTAGATAGCATTTATAATTTTCTCAGATAAATCATTCATTTTGAAAATGGTCTAAGTTATTTAAGATTCTAAAAAGAATGTATCCGTACAAGTTTTTCGTAAATTTGTTACAACCACAGGTAAGTTTTACACTATAAGAATAAATATTTAATGCAAAATTATATGTTATAAATGCATAATATTTTTTAATCTATCCAATCGCAAAAGACTAAGTATGTCGAAAGAAAGAATAAATAACTTAGGCCACTTTCATAATCACCAGCACAACTATGTATGTCATTGATAATATTTAGAACTACTCACTGCTTTATTTATGAATTTTTTCAAAGATATTTTTGGTGGTACTTCTTGTAAACATGTTAGTGTTTTTATTGTCTCTAATGTAATAGCTGTTCATTTAATTTAATTGGCAGAAACTGAGTAAACGACGATTTTTATATTCGGGTCAAGGTTAAGGTTAGGTTAGGGGTATGCGAGTACTCGATTTATTCGAGTATTCGAATTTCGAGTCGAGTAATGATCGGTCTGTCGAGCGAGTCAAGCGTTTGAATTTTCCGAGCTACTTGAAATCGACGAACTGCTTGAAAAGAATGCGAGCTACTTGAAAAAATGAACCGACTCGAATATTCCAGCCCTCGTGAAACTTCGATTTACTCGAAAATGAATTTTCAGCTCGAAATTTTTCGAATTACTCGAATATATTCGAACAGATCTTTAACTTTCGAGTTACTCGTAATATTTCAAATATGTTTTCTTCATGAAAACGTGAAAATAAAACAGAAGCATTAAATTAGCGTAATATTGTTCTTACTTATAGTTAGAGTAATATTTGATAGTAAATAAATGAATATTCGAGTAACTCGAGCGATTCAAATTTTTACAAGGAACTCGAAATTCATTTTCGTGTAAATCAAAGTTTCACGAGGGCTGGAATATTCGAGTCGGTTCATTTTTTCAAGTAGCTCGCATTCTTTTCAAGCAGTTCGTCGATTTCAAGCAGCTTGGAAATTCAAAATAGGCCTAGTCTCCGCTGTCGGAGGGTTTAATGTCAAATTACTAATCGTAATACGTTACTTAACGGAGGCTATTTAACTCTTACAAACTGAATCCTTCGGGCAACTTTGTGGTAGTGATATATAGATCCAATCAAATCTTTATGCATCAATTGTTTTTACATATTGTTAATGTCGTGTCACTCAACGAACAATTTCTAATTGCAAAAGATTCAAACTCCAGGTTAAGTGATACTGCTATTGCACGATGGACATGGTACATTAGGTAAAAGTAACCAAGGAAGTCATATATTTCTTGAGTTTTAGTTTTCTTTTATGCAGCTTACTCAGACCTAGTTACCTCAAATTATCGCCTGTTTCGTTGCCGTTAACATCATCTGATTGATATACACTTCAGAACAGTGGAAACGATAAAACGTCGTTGATGATTTCGTTGCATTTTTTTTCAAGAGCGGATGCATTAGTCCACAATAACATCTTCTGTAACGTGAGGAAAGCGATTCATATTATTTGCGAGATTACAGTGTACTTTGTCTGTTGCTAAATAAACAACAAATTTATTAAGAAAAGGCCACGAATTAATTTCTTGTAATCAACGAAAGAAACTTTTCCCTAATTACAAATTTTGTACAATAATCTACGAAGATGGGTACTTGTATAAATACCTGCAGTTCGTTGATAGCAACAGTATTGCAAATAAAATACTAATTGATTCGTATAAAAGTACAATAATCCAGAAATCAGCACCAAGTTGTTACATTTAAACTTTAAGTCATTAAACAGAAATTCAATCGAAAGATGAAGTTTGTAGTAGATTTGAAGATCTACAGTCGCTTGGCACAATCTTAAAATAGTTGTGGTTTTTTAAATCGTGTTGGAATATTGCTGCGAGTCACTGTACATACAGTCACTCCCATTAATATTCGTACACTCTAAAAGACGATCACGTTTTTAATATTGGATCATGTGACTTGGATTTTTTTTGAGAAGTTAGAACAATTAGTTTACTACACGTTAAAAAAAAGAAATTTTGAAAAAATTGTAAATGGTCGGAATTACAAAGAAAATACCAAAAATCGTTTTTTACAACTGTTTTATGTGGGTCTATATTGAAAGTTTAATAAATACGTTTGTAGATCTGTGTCAACTGTATACACTCTAAAAATTTCACCAAAATCGGCAAACGTTGCAATAAGCTACAACTGTTTGAAGATGGTAAAAATTGCAGCGTTTCACAATTTTCGGCCTTAAACTGTAATAAATCGAAGGATTCTTACGTCATTCGATGCCTGTCACTGTTTTCCACGTAATCCAAATTGGATGAAAATTTGAAAATGTATACAATTGATACAGATCTACAAAATGGATGTTTTAAATTTTCAATATAAGCCACATAAAAAATTGTAAAACACAACTTTTAGTATTTTCTCTGCAATACCGACCGATTGCAATTGTTTTAAAATTTCTTTTTCACGTCATCTAGTAAACTAATTATTCTAACTTCTCAAAAAAGTCCAAGTCGTATGGTCCAATATTAAATAAGTTATCATCTTTTTAAGAGTGTCCGAATATTAATGGGAGTGACTGTATATGTACAATGTATAATTCACTGTGCAAAAGCGTGCGTTCATGGTATAAAGAATTTTTCGTCAACACCGGCGTGTTTAGCGAGTAAAATTTACAGAATGATTTTTCCACCGGCGCAACAGGTAGTTATTAAATTATGCCGGTCACGCACTTGTTAAAATGTATATAGTTTGATGAAAACGGTGAATGGGTTACTCGATTGCAGCCTATCGGTTAATTGACGCCGCCGAGAGAATACGATTCGTCCCGCTAATCTCCCATCTGCCACTCGCCGGGATGCCTTTGATAGTCTGTTCCGGCGTTCACTGACTCGACGCTTTTTCATCGTTGTAAAATCTCGCCTCGTTTACGGGACGAGATGCCTGGCATCTTTGTCGTTGAGCAAGAGGCCCGTTAACCCGCGTGTCCCCGGTCGCGAACCGAAAAATCCCTGTCGTGACATTTAGAACACTTCAGAGAAGAATTGTCTGTTTCGATCAAGATCTCTGAAACACCTTCAGAGGTGATTGCACCACAGTCAACCCTTCCTTACAGGTCCACACACCTGTCCCAACGTCGGCTCTCTGCCTTGAGATGTTGCGAGGGTACATTTTCGAGTGAGCTCTCGAGTTGCGATTAAAAACGAGGTAGAAGTTCCACTGGATGAAGTAGAATAACTGGTTCCAAGGGTGGCTGAAGCTAATATCAGGTTGGTACATAAATCCTGTCTATCTGTTTTCCATTGGATCAAGAGAAAGAATTCCATTCAGCCTGCAGCGGAACTGTTCTCACTAATACCACTCGGCAAGTATAATATTAAGCCAATAAGTATAGACCGCGATTCTAATGGATGTTTATCAAGGATCTTATATTATGTTGGAGCAACTTAATATGCTGCACGGCTATACGGATGTCTGAAACGACATGTTCCTTTTTCGAAAAGATTCACTTCGTTCTCGCTACTGTTTCAATAATTCTAATGATCGTCTCAAAGGTATTTTACGCATGCAATCGGTGTTGCGATGATAACTGTGCATTCTAATTGAATTTTTAAAACAGGCTCACCATCAACAATTAATGTTATGGGACTATACTTTACCATTGTTACTAACCAGCAGAAAATCTTTACATAAATTTCCATTTTGATAGATCGTTCTACAAAAATAGAATCAAAGGTAAAGTCCTCTTAACAAAAATGAAGATATCCTGGTATTTCATGAAGATGTGCCTGCCATGAATGCAGAAAGAATCGCGCATCAACTATCAAGAAAAATTTTATTTCTAGAGACTGCAACACATTTGCCTGCGCTACGCAAACTCCCCAGCGCAAACGCCCCAGGATACTAGCTAGCGATTCATCGATTGTTGGCCGTCACGGATGACTTTTCCGTTCGAAGCTAATAAGCGGCCTCGTCGATTAGAGGACTGGTCTGATAGAAGGCACACAGGTGGTCGTCGCATATCCGCCGCTGGTGATGGCCGATCCCATGTAGAACAGCGTCGAGGCAAGCGCCCTTGCCCTTCGACCCTGCCGAAGATTTCGGTCTGGGCCGCATTTCCGACCGTTTCTTAAATACCTTTCTCTCTCGTTTTGTTCATTCCACGAGTGCCACGAGCGGCGGGCATCCTTCGGTTCGACGAACGATTCGGTTACGTCGATACTCGACCCCCAACCGCGGCTGTCGGAGAGACCTGCGTCGATTAAGACGTGACCGATGAACGGAAGGCTTATCGAGTGAGCTCTTCAAGGCAATTCCGTGTGCTTGCGGGGGTTGTGGGCGAGCCGCGTGGGCGTAGGCAGATCGCTGTTCAATCTTTTGTTTTTTCTCTTACTTCTCTCTCCATTTTTCTCTCTTTTACTGCTTTGCTCTCTTGCTCCGTTTTCCATTTGATTTTGCTACTTTGCTCTCTCATGCTTTCTTGCTCTTATAATCATTTGCTCTCTTGCCCCCTTGCTCTCACGCTCTTTTACTCTCTCTCTCTCTCTCTCTCTCTCTCTCTCTCTCTCTCTCTCTCTCTCTCTCTCTCTCTCTCTCTCTCTCTCTCTTGCTTCTTTGCTCTGTTGCCCCATTGCACTTTTGCTCCTTTGTTCACTTGTCCCCTTGCTCTCTCGCTCTTTTACTCTCTCTCTTGCTCCTTTGCTCTGTTGCCTCTTTGCACTTTTGCTCCTTTGGTCTCTTGCCCCATTACTCTACTTTGCCCCCTTGCTTTCTTGTACCTTTACACTTTTTCTCTTTGGCTCTGTTGTTCCTTTGCTCGGTTGCTTCTTCGCTTGGTAATGCTTTGCTCTATTACTCCTTTGCTCCGTCGCTCCTTTGCGCTGTTGCTCTATTTCTGTTTTGCTTTTGCCGTCCACCTCGAAGATACGATCTACGAGGTAGCCACGGTCGAGAGGTGATGCTGTCTTCGAAAATGAATTTATTCTACAGTCGCTCGTTCCTGATACTCTGTTCACCGATGCATGACGTTCACCGGTGAGCATCGAACCGGCGAACTTCCTTAGACCAGCTGTATCGATTAACTCCACGGAAAAGCGTTCCAGGCTCCACGGGCAGTTCGCGGGTAATTAAGGAATCAATTTACACGCTATCAAGATTTCGTCACGCCATGCGTTCTATCAATCTCGAGGGACTGTTGATACTTTCGAGCTTGATCGCGCAGAACTGTCCCCTAACGTTTCGCTCTTGGATGATCGCCTTTTGGGACTTGATCTTCTTCATCTACGATTTCTCTCGAATTTATGATGATTGGACCATTTTCAATAAAGGTGATGTTTGGAGGTCTGCGAAGCCAATCAATCAATCAGCGCAATACTTTCAGCATTAAACCTAAGATAATTAAATAATTCGAAACTTAGTTATGCAAAAACAGCAGCGGATGTGAAGATTTAGAAAAATATATGAACAGTCAGCACGAATATGATAATAAAAAGAATCGAATTTGGAAAAGTTTAACTTATCCCTCCATCGACATGACAAAATTCATGATCCCGATTTCTTTTTATGTTTTCATAATTTCTTAAGAAAAAGACGTCTAACTTTTCCCATAATCACAATGATTATATGAACAAGAAACAGATAACTGATAATAATTAGACTATGAATCTTCATGCAAAATGCAAAATGTTTGCATTGACTACAAGATATAGGAGCCAAATAAGAATTTCTTTCTTCTTTTAATTATTCTATTAAGCTGAAATTAATCCATTGACATCCTTAAATGTATGTAATATGTCCACTGATTTAAATTGTACGTATCCATTTTGTGATAAATGCATCAAATGCACAGTCTACTGATAGTAAAACTTGATTACCAATTTCTAAAGAAACAGTTGCCTGGAAACATTTCCTTTCCGGCTTGTAGTCAAGAATGCACACAGACCACGAACCGAATAAAAGCGTTTGACCCCGACTGTCAAGATGAAAGTTAATTTTGCGGAACAAACGCACACATTCCGGAAGAGAAGAGTTTTCTGGCCGGTGCTCTCGAGATCATTCCTCGTGCCGAGGACAACGTTACCAAAGTTCGTCCACCCATTTCAGCGTGAACCCATGTAACTCACCTGGTATTTATCACACGTGGAAATGTTGCCGTGTCGTCGGTACGAGCGTGAGAAAAGGTCGAATTTCTAACATATTTTCATGGCGACGGTAATCGTCGTTGACGGTCGCGGATGAAGGGAGGGATGGGGAGGGGGGGACGAGTGATCCCAGAATCTGATACGACGATCCGGAATGGGATCATGAATCCGGTTGGTCGTTGAACTTACTCACGGCCCTTTTCGCTCCCATAACGAGGATTTTAACACCCTCGCCGGTCCTGGTCGGCTCCTTTGCTCCACGCTGAAGGGTATCACTTCCACGGAGCGTATTCCGACGCGGGCCTCATCATCGGCCTGTTCTTAATTCTTCAGATAAGAAAAATCAGGTGTTATGGCAGTTCCCGAGGCTGAGGCAACTACGCTTCTTGAAACCCGTCGTACGAAGATCATCGCGGGATAAGAGACGGTTGTTGTTCCCCGAGGTACCCGAGAAGATCTTGAAGTTTCTCGGCCGTGATGTGATTCATGGTTCTAGGTCATGGTGCTCTTCGTGGTACTCGATCCACCGCCTTCGAGCGTGGGCCACAAACGTTTCCCGCTAGGACGTTGTACTCGGGCTTCTAAGAAGCCTTCCATTCACCCCCCTCCCCTCGAATCCTGATACCGCCATGCTGCTCCACGCTGTAAGAAATTGAACCAAATTGTTTATGGCATGCGCCATATTATTTTCTGACGGTTCCCCACCCTGATGGTTTCATCGAGGCCTTCGGTATACAGGTTTCTCTTGTTAGCCGATGCAAGATGACGTTGTCCAAAGATTCAATATCTTTATTTTCCTCGCGCGTTACTCGTCGAGTACCTGTGACATGTTTGAAACGATTGTTCGATGAGCGTATGTATATATTACACCTAGCCTGTGTTCAGCGGACCTACAAGGTGCAAATTATCAAGGTGTAAATGCACGGTCTTTAAAAAACCCGTTGCGTTGTCTTGAGCACGCGCTGCTAAAGGTACAATCAGCATATGGAATTTCATAGCGTGTGCAATTTGTGGTTTACGGAAAACTTGACCATTTTTCAATTCCTTCTGATTTGTAACGCAGTATTTCATTAAAATGAGAAAGGCTAAAGGATTTGAAGGATTCATTGCTCTTTCTCTATGATTGAGAATGCTTGCGTTTTGAATTCACATTTGCGATGAACGAAATTCTTTTAGCCCTTATATGCTCTTCAGAAATACATGCAACCCTTAACACTCGGACAACGGACCGTTCTTAAAACTATATAGTTGATAATGTTTATGACTATTCATTGCTTTATTTATCAATTTTCTAAAACATATTTTTCAAGGTATTTCTTGTAGACACGTTAGTCTTCCATTTCTCCCTAATGTAACGGCTGTCCATTTAATTTAAGCGCCAGAAAATGAATAATTAAATGTCGATTTTGATATAGTGGCTCAAATAGACTCAGGTTCCGCTGTCGGAGGTTAAATAACACACTGCTTAAATTACACGAAAATTCGTGTAACACAGTGCACCGACTGCAGGGTTTATAAGTTTCTTTTCAACAATTCTAAAGAAGAAGTATTATTTGTATTTGACTAAAATTTTGTACAGATAATGTGAACGAATTTGTTAAAGCACTGAGCCAGTCAACTGCGTTATTCGAAGATTTTATTGATAATTAGACTACAGGTTTTAATCATTTACGGCAGAAGTGAATCGGTTAAACATAAAATTGTAAAAGCTTTGGAGGAATTTGACATTGTCACATTATTAAACTTGGTTAAAAGAGGAAATGAATTGTAATTTAATTTCTGTTTATTATAAACGACTTAGACTATGTTTATTTTGCATACAACATCCGCAGTCTATTTATAACTAATTTATATTAACGAGCTGTTGGTTCAGTAATCTCGGCAAGTATTTTTTCAGCTTTCCCACATAAAATGGCGTTGGTACTTGTTGAAGAAACTGAACAATTAGTTATCATGGTGACATTTACGAGAGAAACGTTTCCGCGAATTTTCGCCGGACAGTGCAGCGTCTCCGAAGATTCTCCGACCGCATGCCAGCTATAGATAAGAGTTACTATAATATCCGTGTAACATGTTGCCACGTGTAAATGCGCACTCGTAACCAGTTGCTGTTACCTGGTCACGCTTCGTTAATGAGACGTCTGCCTACGTGCATTTCCGAGGCCTGTTCCCGCGTCGTGGAAGCCCTATCTGTCGCCTTTCATCTGACCCGCTGCAGCCTCACCGGAAATTAAACAATTACGACATAACCGGACGTAAGAATCTCAGGAAAGTTGGCCCCGGAGGTATCGCCATCTCTCTCGGGTTTATTTCTCGAAATCGTATCGCTGCATGCTCGCCGACGCTCTCGTCAGAATTCCTTTAGTTTATCACCGAGCCGAGCGAGTCCCGATTTCTCTCGCGTTCTACTCCCCTGCAGTGGATCGGGTCGACCTAGTCACTGGATAGTGAAGTCTGGGTCTATGTAGACCCAGATCAAAATTTTCGTAGATCTGTATTCCGTGGTAAGTTATTTTTGCCGTATTGGGAAATAGTTACTTCATGTTGTATTGCGAACTCGCAAAGCTTGCTCAATTTTGGAAATGTTAATTACTAGACTGTGGATTTTATGTATTATTAGGGGTGTGCGAGTACTCGATTTATTCGAGTATTCGAATTTCGAGTCGAGTAATGATCGGTCTGTCGAGCCGAGTCAAGCGTTTGAATTTTCCGAGCTACTTGAAATCGATGAACTGCTTGAAAAGAATGCGAGCTACTTGAAAAAATGAACCGACTCGAATATTCCAGCCCTCGTGAAACTTCGATTTACTCGAAAATGAATTTTCAGCTCGAAATTTTTCGAATTACTCGAACATATTCGAACAGATCATTAACTTTCTAGTTACTCGTAATATTTCGAATATGTTTCCTTCATGAAAACGTGAAAATAAAACAGAAGCATTAAATTAGCGTCATATTGTTCTTCCTTATAGTTAGAATAGTATTTGATAGTAAATAAATGAATATTCGAGTAACTCGAGCGATTCGTAAATAAATGAATATTCGAGCCGGTTGATTTTTCCAAGTAGCTCGCATTCTTTTCAAGCAGTTCGTCGGTTTCAAGTAGCTCGGAAATTCAAACGCTCGACTCGGCTCGAGCAATCGAATCGAGTTCACACCCCTCGCACACCCCTAGTATTTATGGTAAGAATAGGCTTATGCCATTTCAAATAATAGAAAGATTAAAAGAATTTAAGGATATCAATATATCACGTACAACGTATTCAAATTATTAAGATCATTCACAGCTTTACTTATCAATTTTTTAAAACGTATTTTTAAAGATATTTCTTGCAGACCCATTAGTTTCTCTGTTGTTTTTAGTATAAAATTTTGTTCATTCAATTTAATAGTCAGAAACTGATTAGTTAAAGGGTTAAAGGAAAAAATAAATTTCTGTTTGGTGCCTATATCCTGAAATTTATGCAATTTTTATTTTGTATGAACATCCGCATCCAACTGATTAAAAATGGAATGATTGTTTATTAGATTCTGTCTTGGACGAAGAGCAACCAATATTATTTGCTTGGCGTCGTGTGAACTTTCTTTGTAGTGACACTGAATTTGCTACTGAATCAGAAGATAATACTTTGCGTAAATATTGTATAATTAACCTTTGCGGATGAGAATTTTTGAAATACTAACAGTATTTTCTTCGGAGAACTGCATTAGGTATGGAGGTCTTAAATGATGGGAAAAAGGAACAATATGCACTGATATTTTATATAAGATATATTTCCAATAAGATCTTGCACATAAAAACTTCCAACTAACATTTTTACCGTTGCATCTACACAAATGATCGCCTTTCAACGATTTTCATTTCAAACTCAGTAGAATTTTATAAGAAGAGTTATTTAACCATTATGCGAACAGAACACGGGGGATAATTATATAGAAAATCTGTTCTTCACTTCGTTTCGCAATAAGAACTGCAGTAAGAGAACGAGAAGATTTACTCAATCATTTCCCTTTACAAGCCCCCTTTCATTATCATTACTGTTATTTTTTGCCAGAACGGACGCATAAAGGGTCGAAATTAGCTCGGAGTCGTTCGGGCAAGGCTCGAGTCATCTACGATTACTCCGGACGCGTTTTGTGTAATCGGTGCTGACTCGAAGATGAATACCTGTTCCGGATCTGATTACACAGGACTTACGATAAGTGACATTCTTTTTTGTCGCTTCATCCTTGATACAGTCGAATTTGGATAATTCGTTCGCACGAAAGCCATAAGGTGTCTGCAAAAGGGCAACCACTGCGGCGGAAATAAGGAGTCTCATCCCCTGTACAGGCCGGATATACCAATCGCTTTCGCGGTAGTTAAAACAGGATTGTAAGGTTCGATCGCGCGATTGCCAGAGTCAACCCGCAGGCCTCTATTACCGTGTCACGGGGAACTGTCAACCTGTTGCTTTCCACCGACTTGCTAGCCTGCAACGAATGCCACTGTACAAAAGGTCCGTTCACGGTAACGCACCATTCCACCTGGATTTCGTTCATGATGGAATTAACATTCTTCCGTTAATAGTCCGTCCCATTATCGACAGACGATTGATGCCCCGTTGCGATTTTTCTGGCGAAAATGATTAGAAACGCGCGCGTGTAAGAAAGCCGCGTTTCAAAGCTGCTAGAATGTTATTCGACTTTTAAGGTCTCTCTTTTAACGAACCCTCTCCGTTCATTCTGTGTGACCTAACGTAATTGTTGCACAGGACTGTGAATGAGCTCCATACGTTGCCTGTATGCGCTTACGTTCTACATGATATATCCAGCAAGGATACAGTTATACAGGGTGTCCCGTAACTGGTGGTACAACCGATCAGGGAGTGATTCTACATGAAAAACTGAGTCGAAAATATAGAATAAAATTTTTTGATACAAGGCTTTGCTTTTGAGAAAAATGAGTTTGAAAATTTGTCTAGTGCGCGTGCACTCGGCTTACTTGCGGCTCAACGGACTTTATTCTGAGTTACCTCAACCTTTTGCCGCAAAGGTTTTCGAGGTTTGTATACATTGAATAAATCGAAGGTCGAGGTTACAATGTTAGAATTACCTTCGAGGAATTCGTTTAATTCATAAATTGCTGGAAGTGCTGTCCACGTTGTTGTAGACATAATTGTGCTCTTCGTATTAAATTCCTTCGAACCTCTTGTAATGTGCAATTATTATGTTGCTTTAAGTGTTCAAACGCTATCACAATTTTTTGTTGTAATTGTTCGATGCTCGTTATGTCATCACGATACACAATCGATTTTACCTGACCCCACAAATAAAAACAACCAGGAAGAAGCATCTATTCAATTTCCTGATCCCTATCCGCCTCCTCTTGATAGCGCGAGCAATTGGCACAGAGGTCCCCATTCCAAAGAAGAATTTCACAAAATAAAAAGAAGAAAAAAAAGCGAGGAGCATCTCGGAAGGACCGTTGGCCGGTTGTCGTGTGTCGGAAGGGCGGTGTTCTCCTTAGGGCTGTGGCCCGTGTCCTCGGTGTAGGGTGCTGTAGATGCGCCCGCGACGCAACCGGAGATACGCGGTCCCGGTAAAAGGTGGTACTTGCTCACCGCGTACGAGCGGTGCTGAGCTGTCGTCGGCGAGGATATACGAGCGATCGGTTGCTGATGAATCGCTCGAAAGTCGGGGACGCCCTGGGACGGTCCCGGTATCGGTGCTGGTGTAAACGGAACCGTAAATCCTCGGGACGATAAATGACAATTGCGGCTGACACGATCGGCTGCCGTCCCGCGTGTCGGGTGA
Organism: Sphecodes monilicornis; assembly: GCA_913789915.3. Classification (NCBI taxonomy): domain Eukaryota; kingdom Metazoa; phylum Arthropoda; class Insecta; order Hymenoptera; family Halictidae; genus Sphecodes; species Sphecodes monilicornis. The sequence goes on from OU565285.1 coordinate 20,323,874, forward strand.
CCGCTTGGCCAACGCGAGCTGGCCACGGGGTTGCTAGTCGCAGAGCTCTCTTGCAGAGGTAGCTGAACGTGTGGGCGGACGCGAGATAACGCGTCGCATTACGTGGGACGTTAATAAATTATTATTGCGCCCCGCGAGATCCCCTGCCGTGGAATGATATCTCCATTGTCCTTCGACGAATTAATAGCCTGCGAGCACCGCGAGCCGCTTCTCTCTAGGAGAAGGGTCCTCTCGTGGAGTGTTGCTCCGATAGATAGCGCCAACTCGCGTCAATGCTTCGTACAAGATACTTTATTGTCGCAAATACGTATCGGATTACAGAACGCCGTTTGCCAGAGCGTCACTGTCCGGCACAGTTGCTTAAATTCAATACGTGTCGAAGTCTTATTCTTCGCCTAAGAAAAGAAGGCACAAGATTTCACAGAGAGGCAACAGAGGACATCCGAAACCCCACCCTTAAAACTAGCGTAATAGGGATAATTTTGTTCTGTTCGTCAAGCGAAGTAGGGATATCAGCTGGTGGAGCATGGATACCTGCAAGCAGCGTTCCCGCGAAAAGTTCCACGAAGGGATCACATGAAATTACGTACCGAGAATTGTCTCACCAACTTACCAGTAGCGGGGGTGTCTAGTAGCATCACGCTCCGTACCGTAGGATCGTTATAGGATCCTCACCCTTAGCACGAATCGCGACGTCACTATCTGGCTTTTAGACTACACTATAGCTTCGCTATGTCACTCAGGGTCTGATTACAGCATTTCCCGCACTATTTGTCCCAGAAATTCCTCGATCTTGTAACGCGGCCTAGGTTTTTCTCTGTTCCTCCTTCTCGTGGACGAATGATATGCACTGTGTGCACAATGTCTGTGTACAGTATAATGTCGAAGTATAAATATCTCGTGTCTCAACTAGCGCTTAAATACACACACGGGCAGGTGGGTGATAATTTCTTTGTCCAATTAGAATTTTCTGTACTTTTAGTACAATGTCCTTCGCAAGGAGAACCAGCGTCCACCATGACGCAAGAGACCCTGCATCCTGCATCATGGCGACTGATGGTGGACAGGAGGTACCTTTAGGTGGAGGACACAAGCGTCCTCGATCGCTTGATAATGGTCTATTATCTCTGGAGGTTAGCGAAATGATTTTGGGAATAAACGGTGGTCGTCGCGGTTAAATAAAAAGTCGTTCGAGTCCTCGGCAAAAGGTGTTTGTTAGAAATTTTTCGTCGATTAAGGAAAAGTTTATCCAATTCTACCAATTCTTTTATGTTGGTTAGGTATGTATTGCGCGAATGAATGTGACAGCCCTTTATAATAAACGTTAGTCTATTAGTCGAAACAACACATGGAATACACGTATATCAAGTGTGAATAATACTTGCACGTAACACAAAGAGACTTTATATAAAAAAACGGAAGAAAGTGTTCACGGACTGTGACCTGCTCGGTAGGTTAGTTCGGACCGACTGACGACGATTTGCCCTATGCCTCCTTAGGCTTCTCAGTGCTGAAACAGAAAATGTGGCACTAGGCGTGCAATAAAACGCAGGTCAAAAAAGACCTTCCTCTTCCCTTCGCACTCGTGCATTTCGGTGTACACTTCAACATTTTAGCTACGCAATATTGGATTGTTTACCAATTTCCAACTTTCAGTCGTCACTCTCTCATAAATATCCCTATGCCAACCGATAGCTGAATGAACCAATTCATCCGCAACCACCCGACAACAGTTCTGTTTATTCTCATACATCCCCGTTCGAGATCTAGCATAGGCCAAGATCCTGCCGTAAATCCTTCAAAGGCTAAGAATCGCCTCGGCATCAACCCTCGGTTTTTCTTAAAACATGCCAGCACCAACATGTCATAAAAGGCTGGGTTTCTCACCTCGATGACCTCGCTGCAACGCTATGCTGCTCGTGGAATTTTGTGGCCGCTCCTCTAGCCGGGATCGAGGAGATCGAGAGGGACGATGATTGACCACTAGCCTCTGTCGTCTACGGGAGATTTGCAGCCGACCGCGGTGACGCGATGTCGCACGATAAGTCGACGTTCCCGTTCGATCTCTCGAACGCGGCGCTCTGGGTACCGTTCGTATAAATTGTCGCCGTTCAGTGGCTGGGCGTTTTACAAGGCGTTTAAGGGGGCATCAGTGTCGATGTCGTTATACTATCACGACAACCGTCACACCACCAGAACCCGAAGATCGAAGAGGTTCCCGTGGATGGGTGCGGCGCTCTCTGATCAATTTCTCGACCGCCGACGTCTTCATTGTCGCCGGTTTTAATCGGCCGACAGCAGGCCGATCGACAAAGTGGGAAAACCAGCGACGATTATTTGTTATCTAATGAGAAACGGGTTTACCGGCTTCTTGTGCGCCAGAGACAGTTGGCCCGATGGCATTCCTATCGCGAACAACCACGAAACATATTTCATCGTCCGGTGGAGGGGAATGCAGTGTTCTTCTCGGGCGATCCATCATCGTAACAATTAGCCGGAGTCGCGTTTCTTTATCGACTTTGACGTGGGAGGCGTAGGTGGAGAGACTATCTTCGCTGCTCGAGGATGATTCAACCGCGCGATTGTGCTCACCCTCGCGCGACTGTCTTGGCAGCTGTATTGTGGACAGTCGGAGCCAAATTCGAATTTCGTTGGCTTGTACTCTACCTTATTATTGTTGCTGTCGTTCTTTTCTTTGGAAGAAATAAAACCTCTGATTTGATCTACTGGAAAGTGACATACATGAAATTAATGTTAAAAATCACGTCAATTTTAGACCGTTGGTAACGTTTTGTCTAATTTGATTCCTTGGGAAGTTACGTACATAAAATTGAAGCTAAAAGATATGTTGATTTGTTCCGTTTCTATGCACTAATTCTTTCGGTTGCATCAACTCTTATGCGTCCCTCAGAAATAGTTATATGAAAAATCCCAGGACAAATGTCTCCTCAACTATTTTTTATTACGTTTTAACACATTACTTATCGGCGACTATTTATTTAATAGATTTGGAACATTTATGATTCACAGCTGAGTATTTCTTAAAGAATTATTCAACAGGTATGGCGATTTGGAACATGAGCCAACAATAAGCCCTCAAGAAAACAATCCAATTATATCCTCCAGTGAATGTTGAAAGTTTTTACTATTTTGTTTTACCCACTCATATTTATCAGAAACGCACAAAATCGATAGCGATGTCGAAAGCTTCTATCCAGTCATTGATTGGTAACAGAGTCGATGTTGTTGTGTACGGTAATAGTTCTTGTACATAGTGAAAGCATGGGGTGATGGGCACGGACGCTGCAAGCGTCCCGATTTGGTAGCGGCAGCTAGGGTTTACGATTCATTGTCAGTTTCGTTTTCGATCGCGTGTCCTTTCTCGTTACGCCGTGTTTGAGGAATCTACGAGGAGATAGTGTTTACGGAAACCATGTGGCGCACTCTCCCTAAATGTAAAGGATGTCTCAAAACGAACTGACATTTTAAATTGCGCGCAATTTTTTTTTTGTGGCGAACATAGAGTACTAATCTTTGATAACTGGCATCAGGAACTATTGAGGTTTAGTCATGGAGAATTACACGATCGAGCAACGCATAGAAATTGTGAAAATTCACTTTTATTCTTTCAACAAGATGGCGCAACCTGACACACTGCGGGCGAAACAATGCACTTATTGCAGGCGAAGTTTCATGGATGTGTTATCTTGCGCCGCGGCGATATGAATTAGCCACCAAGGTCGTGCGATTTGACGCCATTGGACTTCTTTCTATGGGGTTTTCTGAAAGGAAAAGTGTATGCCAATGATCTGTAGATCATTCCGGAGCTCAAGGAAGCAATTGGACGCACCATTAATGAAATTAGTTCGCAATTATGCCAAAATGTTATTGAAAATTTCGTCAGAAGAGTGAACCTTTGTAAACAGGGACGAGGCGGCCATTTATTAGATATTGTATTTCACACATAACCTCCATGTTTGTAACTTTAAAATAACTAGTACGTTTAATTAATATATTAAAATGTTCAGGTCAGCTCATTTTGAGACACCCTTTATATCGACGACAGTAAGAGCCCTGTGTCACGTCGATGAATCTGTATGTGTCGTTTTTACGTCGTCCCTCGGTTTTCTCGCACGACTCCTCCATCGCTGAAAAGCATCCGGCGAGGGCACTCGACAATGATGTTGACGTCCGTCTGGCAGCATGACAACAATTAACGACTGTATCGCTAATATTGTCCGCAATGCATCACTCGTTGATTAGTATCTCGTACGTAAAGTTCTCTCTCACTATTCAGTTGAGTATAACATGGACGAGGATCATCCGCAGTGAGAGTCAGAGATATCTGAACAAAAAGAGACTTAAGAAGACTTTCTCAACAAAGCGTTTCAAATAAAGATGATATATAGGAATTTGTTCTCTTAAAATATACAAAATTGTATAAAGATAACTTTTGTCCTTTGTTTGTCCACTCTTTTGTCATATAAAAACATTTTTTTGTTGCGGTTCTTGTTGTAGTGGCATTTATAGATGCCGGTCACTGCACTGCTTACAAAATATAGGGTGCAAACGGTGGCCACGTTCACAAAATAAGCTGTGAATCAATTCTTATGGCATCATTTTCGTTATTGTATTGGCTAACGCATGAACCAAAACGATGAATTTTGGAACATCCATTTTTACACGTTTTGATTAAACTCGCATTAAGTATCGCCACTTTGATATTTTTTGTCTGATAGTGATTCATAGCATAGTCACTGATATAAAGTTGAAGAATTTCTATCGGTTTTTCATTTTAGGAGATCTTACAATGAGTTATGGTGACCCACGTTTTTATCTCATATTTTCTAAGCTGTAGAGTGACCATCTATAAATTACACCACAACAGGAATGGCAACAAAAATTTTTTGTACACTAAAAGAGTGTGCAAACCAGGGAAAAATTGTTTTCTTATAAAATGTATATTTTAAGACAAAAATTCCTAAATATCATCTTTATTTTAAGTGATTTGATAAGAAAGTTCCGTTAATTATAATCATTAGTCTGCCAGTTTTATGAATTCTTAATGGAAATGGGTAGTCGAGACATCAAACTGTAAAGATAGTAGAATTTTAAAATATTCTTATATCCCCTTCGGTTTATTAAAATTATTGAAAAGAAGAAATACGTTTTCATTTAACTTCTGTTTCTTAGAATTAATTTATAAAATTTTTATTTTGCATAGAAATCCGCAGTGTAATCATTAGAGTACGGATTTTATGCATTTATAGTAAAAATTAGTAAAAGAACAACAAAACCACGGAGATGTGGAACGAATTTGAGCACATTACATTATTTTTTACTTATTACAATTATCAAAAGAAGGAATGCATTTTTATTTAACTTCTGTTCTCTACAATCGACTTTGAAAGCTTTTATTTTGCGTAATGATCCGCAGTCTATTCATGGCAGGTTTCCATTGATTATTACATATTTGTACTGGCAGTCGAACGAACGTACTTATGTTAATAGCATCTGGTCACATCGAATTTTACTTAATTCGAATGTGAAATGGTCGATCTTTTTTCCTTCTTCAATTTGTCAAAGCTTTCTCATTGCATACATTTTCAAAAATCAATAATCCCTTTCATCCTTTTAATAATTTCTTTGTCATAAATAATACCATCTATTTTTGTATTTCCGGGTCAATCTATTGCAATTAGGGATTGCAATACCGGTACACCGGTATACCGAATACCGGTATTTCGTGCTATTTTGCAATTTCGTGAAACCGGTACTTGCTAAGGTAAAATACCGGTATTTTCGGTATTAGCTATAAATAATAAATATTTTTTTTGGGGCATCTATTCTTATTTGAAATTTACAAATTAATTTTTCCGATAGTGAATTCAATTTAATATCAAAAACTGTATCAGGTCTGCTTCCAATAAAGCTGGCTGTGGAAGCATTATGTCGGAAGGATTCCAACTTATTAACAGCGAATGCAACAATAAATTTCATGTTGCATTCACTTAAAGATCACGATACGCTACTGTCTGAGGAATTATACAGTGCATTGAAAATTCGTGTGCAGAAAAGGAATAATGAACTAGAAAATATTTTAATTTATTTACATAATTATGACGACTTTAAAAAAGAAAACTAAAAGGAAGAAAAGAAGCTAACAAGGTCAAATTTAATTAAGTTCGTCATCAATTTCCACAAAAACATTTATGAAAAGCATATACAAACCTATCCAGAAGAATTCGTTGAAGATGATGTTGATGTTAATATCGAAAAAGAATTGTCTCTCGAGAAGAAATTACAATTAGCTACAAATAAAAAAATTTCCACGAACAATAATACAAAAATAATACAACAACCGTCAGACGAGAGACCGAGTTGTTAGAAGTAGGATATCGAGGAAAATATTTAGAGAAAGTATATCGCTCATTATTAACAGTACCACTAACCAGCGTGGATGTGGAAAGAGCATTTTCAACTGCAGGTCATTTTTGCAGAAAAATACGTTCCAGGCTTGAGGACAGTTCAATAGATGCATTATGTTTTTTACAATCACATTTCAAAACTACGTAGTTAATAAATCAGTTAATGTTTTTTTCTATTAAACAACTGTGTTTTTGTACCTTCTTGAAAATTCCTAATACCGGTATTAATACCGGTATTCCGGTACAAAGTTTAAACATGTTGGAACGAGTGGATACAATGCGTAGGATTGCTGGACATATATTTATTCGTAATATGCGAGGTAATAGCACGTGTTTACACTTCAAAGGTCTATCAGAGAAGAAGAGTACAATATGCCGGAAACGCGCAATACAATATAATGTGTAGTACATAACAGATGTCGCGATTATACAATGATGAAACGGAAGATTTCTACAAAACAAATACCGGATACCGGTATTCTATTTTTGGTCCGGTATAGCAATCCGGAGCATCCGGATAACCCGGTCCGGTATTGCAATATCTTAACAGCAATTTGTGCATCCTGGTTTATTTTTGACACAATTTCGCTGGCATCATTCACTCGAGACACTTCGTCGTTATCTTTGTTACGTTCTATATGCTTGGCGGTATATACTGTTATATAGTGGTACATAATCTAAGGATCAGCCAAGGATGCTATCTGCAACACAAAATAAGAAAGAATACCTAGGAAAGATGCCAGGAAAGAAGAATAATAAAGAAGAAGAAAAGATTTGAGGCCGTCCTAGGAGGTAATGGCTGTTACATGTATACGACTATACACAGTTATGTACGTATGAATTGAAATGGTTTGATGGCTCGACGTCCGACTATTTTTGTCTAGATTAGCATCGCGATGGAACATGTCGCCTGAATACGGGATCGAAGCGGACCAATAGAATCCTGTCGCTGGAAATGGGCGTACCATATTGTCGCAGCCGACCATTAAGCTAGCGAGTAGCTACAACGTCAGCAGTGGTCTCGATTTCGCAAACGGCTGAAATTATCGACGCTCGGTTGATTCATGGGTAATCTGATAGCGGCCTAGGTGTTAATAAAATTGTTGACCGACCGCGACAAAGTTAACTGAAACCGCGGTTTTGCGGGAATAAAGTTGAACAAGTCCGACGGGTTATCCCTGCATAATAATTTTAAGTACGAACGTTTAGGTATTAAATATCCTCGTCTTCGAGGTGACATTTACATAATAGGCTTGTTAATTGCGGTGGACACATTCTAATATTTTAATCATGCGGTTACCTCAGCACTTCTCGAACCGTTGCTTTCACTACAGGGTGAGTTACCCTAACATGGAACACGTATTTTGCGCAGATAATTTATCTATGTGCAATGTTTCTACAAAAACTTAAATGTTACGGGTTTGCAGGAATATTCATGCTTTTTCGATTGGTATTACTTAATATTAAAATATAATGACGGTTTAGACATTTTGTGAAAAATTCTTCACAATAGCATCGACCAAAAAAATTTTTTCTTTTCCAATTGATTAGCAAAATTAAACGAAGTGGATGTCAAGATATTTTACATTTGTCACGCGTTCTGTATTAGGGAAATTCACCCTACTTTTCAGAAATTGTGATTTTAGAAATCCGATTGTACACTGGTCACTCGCGTGTCTCAGCTACCGCAAAGCAGTGTGTAATTAATAATTAATAATTATTGGTACAAACGGTGCACCATCCGTGTCGAAGTAGCCGGGCGTTCGACTAATCGATCCTCACGCAAAGTGGCGCGTATTTCATATTCGCGGACTGATTTATGGTTTCTTAACAAGTATCCATACATTAAGCCGCACATATTTTCAAATTAGCGGGATTATGGGCCGTATGAATTAGCACCCTTATTCGTTCCTGTTCAAGGGCACGCATAATTACGCGCACTACATCAAAATCGGGCTCGCGTTTCGCCGAGTTCCGCGAATTTCTCTGTGTCCGGTAATAAATTCGTTCGACGTCCGAGACAGAGATCATTCTTGCGGTCTCATCTCTTTCGGCTCACCTGCGGGCGACGTAACATGGTAGCACCTGCCGAACCGAATCGACTAGCTACGCGTACAAAATAGCGGTATTGAAACGTTGTTCCTCAAGCTAATTAGGGAACCAGCCCAAACGACCTATTTCGATTATAATAAACTTTTGCTCGGGATGGCAGCGTGTATCTACTTCCCTCCTCGATGATATATGGAAACTATTAGGTGTGGTTTCCCGGTCATTTTAATGACGTAAGTGATTAAAGTTACATACTTTCGATGTATGTACGCATTCTATAAACACAAGGTAGCGTTATCGAGCCAACGTTCCCGCGACGATGGTATGTAACTTAAATTACCTAGTGTTTCGAAAATTATCGTGCAACTACGCACACCTAATATTTTACATACATGATCAACAACCTGCACGTTTCTAGTCCGCAACAACACATCATAATCGAACTCGAGCAATTGGTGTATTTCCTTTCCAAGTTAAACATCCTTTTATGGGTAATTTGTAACTACCTTTTGCTCGCGCGTTTACTAGCTGAACGTATTCATCGTCACTGTAATCTTTATTGGTAACCAATCGTTACTTTCACGAGTTGTTACGAACGCTTTATAGATAGAATATTTAGATAGAAGTCTTAGACAGAATCATCGAGTTTTTGACTTTTATGAATGCACTCTTTAAAATAAAAGTTAAACCGTTTTTCAATTGTTTTCTGTAGATGAATTTTCTACGTCATATTTATTTCTAAATCGACAAATTTTAATTTTAATCCAGAACCAGTATGATTTGGATGGTTACATCCCTGTCAATAATTAGTTTCTTTCATAAATTTATTACATATTATATATTATATATTACATTATATTGAATATACATATAAATATTGAATTTAAAATTGTTATATATACATAAAAATATTGAATATACGCAAAAATGTTTCAGATGAAAGTTGATCAGTACCGAGGGGACATCTTGTGATGGGACTATTATTTTTCACGGTGGACACTCCAAGGTGAGGTGAAGGTCAACTTTCTTTTTTTAAATGGAATGATATATTTTTCTAAACACCATCAAATAGTGCGTTTTAAGATGAGTTCAATTACCTATGACTCAAGGTCATTCAAGGTCAAACTTGCAGGGTCATGCAGAAAAGGTGTGATGGTTTTATTTGTAATTTGTATTTTATGTGAACATGATTTGTATTGAAGGAAAAGATAACATTCATGATGCACTTTTTATGTTGAAATTTATGCAGTAATTGTACTGTGAATTCACAGATGTCTCGCTAAACAGATCTCATTTTTTTTAACCTATTTTCCACTACATTAATTTATTTCGAAGTGGTTCGAACAACATCCCGCGTATTTAAGGAACGCAATTTGTATTTTGTGGTGGTTCAATAGACCAATGATAAGTTTGTTTGAATAATTATCATTCATTGGAGTACGTTTGTTGAATCATTATAAATTGATGTTCATTCATTGGTCATTTGGCCTATTTTTCATTTAATCCAATGCCAGATTTTGAATTTCAGCCACAATCATCAAATGTTGTTAGAATTTTGTTCTCAAATGTAAGAACATAACAATGATACAGCCTCCTTATAGGAATAGCACTCGGGAAGTGAAGTAACTGTTTGTCATACTATATCTTCCAAAGCAAGATTTCTCAGAACCATGAATTATAGTTATGGAATCATAAAACTTCTTCGCGACAGTTGTGATATTCTGCTGAGTTTAACCATCGGTCATAAGAAAATAATAACATGGAGTCCACCATATTATAATATTAGGTTGTTGCATACGAAATATCCGACTCATAACAGTAACTATTCCTGAAATAAAACATGAAGATTCAAGTAAGCACCATTGTAATCACAATCTTCTGTCAACGAATGACGAGTTTATCGCTTATACTACGGTCAAAATTCAATTTTTTGGTCGTTCACCTTCTTCATTTATGATATTGCCATATCTATTTTTGATCCTTTTCTATCACTGACTAACAGCGTTCATTTACATTCACATTTTGACCAAACATCACATAAAGTTTTCGTGAATATGTTTATTTTCTCACTTATATAAAAAGAATACACGACGATCACATCGACTAATATTGAAATAAACTTTATTTAAAAGTAAAGTTGGATATGAAAATAGAAACTGAAGACGAAACTTAGAAGATTAGTTTGTATCTTTAAAGGATATACATACATATAATAAATATGTAGATTATAATATTATTTCTGCATTAAAATACTTCATAACATTTGCAGTCTGAAATCAGACATATCGTATTGCAAGTGCAACTCTCAATGATTATCAGTTATATTGTATTCAACAAATTCCAACTCGTTTATACAATATGTCTGACATACGACGGCTGCTGATATCGATCGGAACATTTCTTTTGTCAATATATTCATTCATCTCTTATTCCTTTATTTCACTTACACAACACATACATCGAAACACAGTTACATGATTACAATATGCAACGCAAATTTTTTTTCTAATATATAATTATACGAAAAGCGAATTTGAATCGTCGTCAGATCGTTTCGTTTCACTTTGCAACGGTGGTTCCACCAGTGTTCGGTTCGCCGCTATTATAAGGAGAACCGCAAACCTGTCAGCGATCAGTGGCCGCTGGCCGGACGTCGAACGCACGGTGCAGAAGGTGCAAGCACGCGAAAATCCCACTTCCATCGTCGTCGACTAGCCGTGCCAAGGGAATGCTTCCGGTCTGTCCACCAGGAGGAAACGCCACCTGTCGCTCGTGTGTCTCTCGACGATTTTGTCCTTCGCCTCTCGGACGCTCGTGTTCTGTCCGTGGAGATAACTGATCGCCACGAGAACGGTGTGTCCCCGATGTTTGCGTGGGAGCACGAAACCTGCCATGGGGAAAAAAGAAAGAACGTCTCTGTCAGCCAGGGATCAGATATTCCGTTTGAGCGTCTGTGTTTCAAGTGTCGGATTAAGGTGACGCTCCTTTTTTTGTCCGTGTTCTTGATTACTAGATTGATAACGATTATTCAACCCTTTGCGCGTGACCAGCACCGTACGGAGTTCATTATGCGATTCGAACGATGCCTCAGGGACACCATAATTTATTTTAGTTTGACAAACTGTTCAAGTTTAGATTGGTTTATGTACATTATTTTCTTGAGTTTTGTCTTTTTAGTCAGTAGATTTTTGGTTTCTGCATATTTTGTGTGCGAAGATTAACTCGTAATGTTACTTGTTTATAGACATAAATACTGTCAAGTTTTAAAACAGTCCTTAGCTGCACCTCGTTTTAGATAAACTATTGGGTCCTCTCGTCTCTCGGCTAGACATTTCGTCTAAAACATTTCGTTATAATTTTTGTTCATTTAATAGTGTGTGCTTTATAGAACATGATTTAGATAACAAATAAAGTTCATTTATTCGGTAGAAATACATCTATCAAATCTCTTATAAATTTAGAAACCTCAGGCATCTTTCTACAAATTAGTTTAATACTGAAATTTAACATCACCAGTCAATTGACCGGTTTCACGTGTCTTATTCTGCAATTATTGAAATTGCAGAGATGCAATTTACTTCCAGTGGAAATTATTTAATTAATCTCTCCGTTTGAGCACACATTATTATAAAAATTGCGAAAAATCTGAATAAATACAATCTTTTAGTGCCTATAGAATGACGCATACCATTGTCTTTTATTGCTTAGTACGTCTAGTGTTAATCTTATTAAAGCGAGAGACGAATAACGCAGCAGAATCCGCCAACGACCTAATAGAAACACCGAAAGAATTTCAGTCACGTCCTCCGAATAGTCGTCGCAGCGGAATCAAGGATGCCAGTCGGCCGTAATGCCCGCCGCGAAAGTCATAATTGAAACAGCTGTTCCCCGTCGGAGATACATAATGCTAATTAAACAACAGATAATTTGTCCATTAGGATTCGCGCGGCCGGTGACGCGCAACCGAAACGACAGTCCTCTGGTGTCTATAAATACTGTTTTCGTTAGCAGTTTCCATGAATCAGCGTCGCATGCCGCAGCGATCTCATTGAAACTGCTTGAAAACGGCTGAATGAGCGTCGCGGAGGCGTGTAATAGAAGCGTAACCACCTTCACGGTGTACAGTGCATCAGCTACGGGGGCAAAACTTACAAATTTATATTTTTTAATATATTCTGTAATACATGAATATATTTAAAAAAAAACCATTTGTTCATAAACACTTGCTAAAACACATACATAACTAAATATGCTTGTATATATTTATTTGTTCCCTTACGGGGTACAAAGGGATCCCGTTCCCTTTAGAATTTGTTTAAAACATCTTGTCTCTCTTATTCTTCTTCTTTCATTCCTCTCTCATTCACACATTCCATCCTGCTTTTCTTTCCTCTCTCTATCTAACTTTGCCATCCACTCCTCTCCTTCCCCGTCCCCAGCTAGTATCTTTTTTATCTTCCTCTGTATGCCTTCTTCCATTCCATCTTCTTCCCTGCATCTTTCTAGCACGTGCTCCCATGTTTCTGGTTCATCTTCACATCTTCTGCACCGTCTATCATCTTCCTCCTCCCAGAACCTCCCTTCTCTCATTTCCTAGTCTGTATCTCGCTACTCTGCTCCACTTTTCTTCCTTCCATTTTCTCTTCAGATATTCCGGTACTTTCTCTTCCCTTATTTCTTTATACCATCTGTTATATCTCGATTCTATTGTTTTTCTCCAGTTTTACTCTCTCTGTTTTCTATCCTTTTCCACTCCTCTTCTCTCTCTTTCTCTCTCTCTCTCTCTCTCTCTCTCTCTCTCTCTCTCTCTCTCTCTCTCTCTCTCTCTCTCTCTCTTACTTATCCCCCTCTTCTAGTAACATACATAACTAAGTATTAATGTAATTCCATTACCTTTCGTCTTATCATAACATAAACTACGCACGTGAATGGAAGAGTAAAGAATATAAAGAATACTTTATAAAAAAAGTGAAATATTGAACAATTTGCGATGGATCCTTTAGTTCAAGGTATATACTGTTTATTATGACACCCTGACGGGTTTACAATCATTATATTTCTAATTTTAATGATTCAAAATGACCCGTTTATTAAAACGCGAAATTAAAAATTGTTGCAAACAAATTTTTTGCTCCAAACTGCCCCTTTAACTTTAATACTGTTTTTTTTTATAAAGACATTCAGAAAAATCGAAGCAAGAAATTTTTGAGGAATGGTTTTCTAGTCGACCAAAATGAAAAGACCTTACAGTTCTTTGTAAAAGCGTTTGTCACGTCAAATTTGAACGCTTATATCTTTGAAGAGTGAAGTACGCAACTTTGTGCGTGCGACACGATTCGCAAGCTATCTTTGTAGCATATATGTAGTATTCACCGAGAGTAATTCAAAATGTATAATCAACATCAACCTAAAATTAACGTTCTCCGTGTGAAAAGATATTTTATATTTTTCTAATAATATTTAAAAAGTATATACGAAAGAATTGGATATTATTGACATCAAACGACTTCGAATTCGAAACACGTTCATAAAATGCACTAATTCTGGTGTTGTAGTGCTTGTAAGTATTAATATTTGTACTATTTGTAAGAAAAAAATTGAAAGAAAGCAATAATTATGTCCTAAGTCCCGAACTATTAAAGTTTGAGGCAAAACTTAGTTTTAAAGATCCCCTATAAGGGGGATCCTATGAGGGCAGTTTTTGAGGGTAGTTTCTCATCTTAACAAAAAGATCGTACCAGAACCCTAATCTATGATCCCAAAGACTCTAAAGATTGTCCTGTTTGTAAGTAGAAATGTATAACTAAGAATTTTATGAATCTAGTCGGGGTTTTTACGATTTGGGACCACTGTGCGTCTTCGTCGCGGAACAGTGGCCGTCGTTGTTCGGTTAATGGGCTGCGCGTCTCCCCGTCCGTTTCCACAGCCAGCTGATTATGACACGTCTGTCCTGTCTGCGAGCAAGAGAGAAAGACAGGAATACCCCATACCACGTGCTACAGCTACCGTGACGCCATTTGCCCGGCTAATGACTCGCGGACACTTAGCGACAGACTCCTGGCCCAATCTTCGTTATGTTTGGCGCTATCGAGATGACTGTTCGCGAGTGGCTGGACTGGTGATGGATCTGCAGTGGATAGTGTTATTTATTATTTCATTCAGTTTGTCAAATTGTACACAATTTAGTTAGAGGGTCGCAATCCGGGATCGCTGCCTGGAATGCTGCATTTATATCTGCGTTGATCAGAAAACTACTCACTATTGGCATGTTCTAGTAATTAGAGAACATCATTAGAGAAAATATTTTAAAAGTAATTAATTAGATACGTCACTAATAATAACAAGTCATAATTATATTCTTCCCTCTACTCATGTATTAGATTGATGCGTGTGAAACATCTGATTTTGAGAAGTACTTTAAGAAGTACTATCACAATCTACGGGCTCTTCACACATTACGGTATTAGGTTGTCCCGAAAGTTCCTTTCGTTGCCCACTAGGGATGTGCGAGAACCCGAAAATATCGGGAACCCGATGGTCGGGAGAAGTCGGGAAGAGATCGAGTCGGGTCGGGTCGGGTTCCCGAAAATTCGAGATTCCCAAAAGATTCGGGTTTCCCGAAAATTTCGAGATTCCCGAAAAAATCGGGTTTCCCGAAAATTTTGAGAACTCGGCAACCGTTTCCCGAACAACTGTGCAGGGCTATATTATATATAAATATGTAACACACGTGTGTTTACCACTCTTGGAAAGAATTCGTAATAGACAACATTCTTTCAATTTCTTCTCTTAGTTTCCGTGAAGTTATTAGGAACACGGATTCTAAGAATCGTGTACCCTCATGTAAACAAACGTGTGACTGCGTGCTTAGTACTTCGTCATTGTGCACGCCGTTGAGCAGTATAGCTGAGAAGTTAAGGAAGCTCAGACGTATATTTCAAGATCTGTGTAAATTTAATAAAGATTAAGTCTTTTAAAAAAAAATGACGAGTGATAATGAGAGTGAAGTTGTAGCAGGGACTAGTGCAGAAGATGTCGTGCAAAGGAAGAAGATAAAGAGAAGCTTTGTGTGGGAACATTTTCAGAAAACAGACGACAAAAAGGCGGGAATCCCGATGATTTCGGGAATCCCGATTCATCCGAGAATTCCGACTTTCTCGGGAATTCCGATAAATTCGAGAATCTCGACATTTTCGGGAACCCGTCCCGATCCCGAAAAAATTCTGTGTTCCCGACCCGACCCGATATTTCGGGTTCTCGCACACCCCTATTGCCCATAATGCAAATTCAGACTAATTTAAAGAAAAAAGCAGATGACATGGTTAGTATTATTAGCGAACAAATGATTGTCAATAAACATATTGTCTGCATATGCTGATGGTATCTAAAAATATTAAATGTGTACAATGCGAAAGAAACTTTTGGGACAACCTAATACAAAGCTGATCTTTAAGGCCTTAGCCTCAATTTTTATGTAGATATCCAATTTTCCTTTTAAATAAAGTTTACTTCTATGTGAATCAATGTCCAGTATTCTTTTTATATGAGTGGAAAAATAATATATTGACGATAACATTATGTGATGTTTGGTGAAAATATTCCTATTAACTGACACATTATAGGAAGACTACAAAATACAGATAACAATCTTGTAAATGAAGAACTTGATGAACAAAACAATTCAATTTCTATCGTAATACAATTAAGGAATTTGTATTTCATACAAAGAATATGTGGATTTGGATGATTCTTGTTTCCATTTACAAAATTTAAAAATGGATTATGTCTGTATAACATTACCGTTAAGAATCGGACATGTCATATGCAACCACCCAATACATATCGCGTGCTTTTAGAATCACTTTGACTATTTGAGGCGTCCTAGCTATTCATTTTCTCACTACACAACTCTAAATTTTTTTCTTGATCTTGAGGAAACATCAGACGGCGATAAAGCCATGTGTTCATCGTAAAATCAAAGCAGAAAGTCTTATACACCGTCTGTATGTATCAGAATACAATGCAGTATTAGACCTCCTGGATAAATTTTCATTTATACTATTTGAATAAATTACATACGTACTTGAAACAAGATATGACAATAATAAAATAAATTGTACTTCACAAATTTCATAAAAATGATAAACTTCTATTGGGTTGTTCGGAAAGTAATTTCATTTTTCGTGTAGAGATGGTATTGCTTCCATTTATTATTACTTAACATTATTCTAAGTCGCAAAATCATTGTGTATTTTCAGAACTGATATTTTAGATGTCATTTCGTGCCTTATAGAACTTTATAATCTTTCAAGCATTTTTTTTTGTCACCGCATCAAATATGGAAAATCAAGGTCAGCATATCCGTCACATTTTGCTGTTTTATTACCGCAAAGGTGAAAATGCAGTGCAAGCAAGGAAAAAGTTGTGTGCTGTTCACAGAGAGGATGTGCCATCGGATTGCCATTTATTTCGTCCTCTTCAACACTTTTTAAGCTGTGTAAATATCATTTTAAATGAACGCGTCAAAAGTACAATAATATTAATAAAACACAGATATTCTACGAACATGGGATCTCCAAATTGCCAGAAAGATGGCAAAAGATCGTGGAACAAAGTGGTCACTACATTACCGAATTCATAAATAAATAATGAAAAATCGTTTTTCATTTTCCCTTGGAAAAACGAAATTACTTTCCGAACAACTCAATACATACGTTTTAGTGGGGGTGTACGTGACCAGCGAGCGTGTCAAGGGATGCAATGAATGTAATTATAGTTTTAACTTTGCACCCCAGTGAACGTTTTACCAAGGGTTAACAGAAGCCACTGTTACTGGTATCGTACACCCAATGCGACGCAGCCCGAGCGTGCATAATGCGTTAGTGCTAAATTTACGTTCTGGTGACGCGCATCTAGACGTACGTGGGAGGAGTCCGCCTCGTCCTGTCCCTGTTCCCCTCGCGATCTCACCGTCTCCGTCCCTCGAACGTGTCTCCCCCCCTCCCCCCTTTGCTTCTCGTCTGTTTCCCGATCTTGTCATCTCGGCCTGCTTGCGCAAGCTGCCGACGGTGTTGCCACTTGACTGGCGATTTGTTACTCGCAACCATACGCGATGAATAATTGGCGACGTCACGCCGCCTAGGTGTAAGACGACGTTTCCACGTTTCAGCGACGGAACGGAATCGTTTCCTGCACGCGGACGGGGGCGTCCCTCGTCCGAGAAAGTCCTCCTCGTCGTTTTGCTCGTCCGCCGTTGATTAATAGACCCGGAGATCTTCGAATCTTATCGCGGCGCCTCCTCGTTTTTCCGTGCGCGCGCGCGCGCACGAGGCGATTCCAGTGAAATATTGTTTTATCGGCGCGTTCACGTTCAGTCGCGTTAACGTCATCGTCCACAACCTCTCGGTACGGTATTCCTACCGGTTCCTAAGCGATTACTAATGTCATTAAACCCGACTGGGCGGCAGATAAGCAGCCGCGTTACCAAGTCGTCTTATTTATTACCGATTATCCGTTGCGGATTTCTAACTACCGGCCGAACGCGCTCAACGTGAACTGTATTTTCCATTCGCGAATGAAGTTGTCACCTGTTCAACGGGCCAGGCCGATTCCCCTCAGGCCACCTGCGTAAAGTCTTTTAATTGCCGCTATCGTCTATCCGAGATCTGTTACGACGGGCCCCGACCCAGCCGGAAAAATCTTCGAACCAGAATCGGTCCGTTTGTGGATCGGCTTTTCCTTCCTCTTCGTTCCGCGGATCGACGACGCGGTATTCCGATGGAGATCGAGGATCGAGGAACGCAAGATAAATCTCGGATCGTGGCTCTTCTGTCGAGCCGGAGATTAATGTTGCGGAGTAGTACACGGCGCGCTGACGAGGTTGCGATTCCAATGTTGAGATTCTTTAAAAAAATTCGTAGGTAAGCTAGTTTTAGATCGCTCTTGAAAATGTGTACAGTAGGACCTCGTTTATACGAACCAATTAGTGGTGAACATCATGTATACGAACTCTATTATACGAACTACAGCCCAGCGTACTATTAGTTGGTAAGACTTTCGAATTGCCCTCGCAAGCTTCTCGCACCTGTTATACGTGATTCTACTCGTTTTGATGTGCTTAATACGAATATGACTTTCGTTGTTGGAAGAAATTAAAACTTCGCGAAATACTTGCAAAAACCTTGCTTACTAAAACATTGAATTCTGTTTGTAAGTGTCCATCTGTGTAATTTCCACGAAAAACGAAGTCGTATTGGCATTCAGCACGTCAAAACGAATAGAATGAGATTAGTAACAACTTTGCCAGCCTACTTTTGACCAGGCCTGGGAAAAATTTGAAATAGTTTGAGATCAAATACTAAAAACTGAGACATATCCATATGCAAATACTATTTGGAAATATTATTTTATTTAGTGGTTTAATCTTGAACAAACACTATTTACAATTTACATTCGACTATACCAGAACACTATTTACATTCGACTATAGCGAAAAGGGAACTGTATCGAAAAATGTGTTCCGTTTGAAGCAAGTATATCAGTAATACAAATAAATTACTTTTATGGAGTATGTTCAGTTATTTATAAACAAAAAAAAATGTATTGTATTATCGATAAAACTGCATGTTAAAGTACAAAAGTTCTTACTTGAATAAAATTATTTGAGATACTAATATTTGAAATAAAAATTAATGAAAATATTATTGTTTGAGATATTTCTATCTTATATTTCAACGAAATACTCATTCTGCAATAATATTTGTACGAGTTAGGATTCACATATACAATATATGTACATTACCGTTCATGGAGGTAGGGACACTTGAAAATTATGCTGGAAAATTGAGACGCTAGAAAATCGAGAAACTACAAAATTTATTAGTGTAAAATTAACGAAGTTTGCATAAATATTTACATAATGTTGAAATAGAAAGAAAGTGCAGAGAAAATTCTAAAAGTTGTATTTTACAACTTTCTAATGTAGGCTACATAGAAAATTTAAACTATACCTTTTGTATATCTATATCAATTATACATATTCTGAAAATTTCATCAAAATCGGTCAATATTGAATTGAGCTACAAACGTTTGAAGATGGTAAAAAATGCAGTTTTTCGCGATTTTCATCCATTAACTGCAATAAATCTAATGATCAACCGATTTTGGTGAAACTTTCAAAATATGTATAATTGACACAGATCTATAGAAGGAATTTGTTAATTTTTCTATATGGGCCCACATTAAAAAGTTGTAAAATACAACTTTTAGTATTTTCTCTGCATTTTGTTTCTGTTTCAACATTATTTCATTATTTATAAATAATATCTTAATTTTATACTTGTGAAATGAAGAACTGAAATTATTTTGTGTTGAGCAATTTCTGTAGTTATTTTCTCGCTTAATTTTCAAGTGTCCATACTTCCATGAGCGATAGTATATCTGAAATAACTATTTCTTTATGTAATTACTATTTCAAAAGAAAATGTATTTGCCAAATCTTGTATGACTCGAAATAATAAAAGTATTAATTAATTAAATAAAAATTAATTTGTCTATTTCAAAAATATATTTATTCCCAGCCCTGATTTTGGCGTAGTAAATTTTTTTAAAGATACAAATAGATTCCGAAGTCTACTTATTATTATCAAGCGTGAAAGTGATTTCTGCTGCGATTCCGTTCACGATTTTAATCGGAAACTTTTTAACCTTTTTGTTAGTAGTTGGCACGAATTATCTGGAAACATTCGGCCGTCACTCTCGATGGAGCAGGGAGCACCTGGATTCGGTCGGTCACACCTGGAGGAACGGGGGATACGGAAGTTGTTATCGTCGTAGCTCGTAAGGACGAGTCGAAGTGTAAGTTAAAGGGACGGATGATTACGAGGTGGCGGAATGATTAACGCGTCGCAATTCGATACGAGGGCCGAGTGACACAGCGTAAAATCCGATACGAGTGCGAGCGCCGTGCCACTTGCCGGTCGAAGCAAAACGAATCGGAGAGCGAGTCTCGCCGGACAGAGAACAAGAGGCAGAGGAGAGAGAGGGGGGCGGAAGGGAGGAGAGGGTGAAAATAATAGAGCGGTCCATTGAAAATAATCGTAAATCAACACTAAATAACGAGCGCAAGGTCGCCTTTCTCAGTTTTTAGCTACCGCTGCTCGGCCAGAAATCTTAATTAGTCCTTTGTGTCCCCTCGACCACACTGGCTCGCGATGCGTTTGATTAATACGCGTTTCGGTGCGACTCCCTTTGTGACGGACGTTAACACGCTTAAGAAAACACAATCTACACGGGACCGCGGTTGGCGATGTCTGTTTTGCTTGTCGCATGCGTCTGCGAGCTTTGAGACGGCATTCAAAACGTTTAGCGCTACGAAAACATTCGCCCTTCGACAATTGGTTGCTCGACAAAACTTCTTGGCTACCCGTTGGATGATTGAGTATTTGGACAGAGGAAGCCGTTGGTAGATTTGATTGTTTAGTGGCATCGGTGTTTGGAGAAAAGAAGGAAATAATAAACACGGTAATTATTTACATTAGGGGCTTCCTCACCGATTTTGATGACGTTGAAATATGTTGTCAAGGTCATCATTCTGAACAACTTTTTCCTATACATGTTACCGCCGCTTAGCTTTAGTTTCCGAGATATTTGCAAAAAAGTTTCAACATTTCGAAAAGTGATCGGAGTAGGTCTGGGTTAGGTCTGGGTTATTTATATATTATCTATATATTTATATATTTATATACTGCGTTATTATATATTTTCTTGATTGTTGCAGATATCCAAGAATTCGTATAGTTTCATGCTTAATACTCTGTATGCTAACACAGCTGACAATGAAATGAGTTCGCGTTCGACACGATTCATTTCACGTTTCAGTTCGTAAACATAACCAGACAGGACAGTAGGTCTGAACTGATTGAAGGCGTTTTAAGTTGTGACCGTGGCCGCGTTATCGGCGGCCACAATTTCAAATCTAACCCAGACCTACTCCGATCACTTTTCGAGATGTTGAAACTTTTTTGCGAATATCTCGGAAACTAAAGCTGAGCGGCGGTAACATGTATAGAAAAAAGTTGTTCAGAATGATGACCTTGACATCATATTTCAACGTCATCAAAATCGGTGAGGAAGCCCCTAATGTAAATATTTACCATAAACACTTTAGTTTTATTTCCGAGACTCCAATCAGTTGAAATGACTTCAGAATTTCTAATGTACACTACTATCTTTTCGAGATTTCAAGTAAATGCAATTTCTTTCGGAATATCTTCCACACGTCATCTAGTAAACTAATCTTTTTATCATCACGAAAAAAATCGAGTGCTTAAAGCCAATTTTAAAAGTCTTTTTCTGAGTGTCCGAATATTAATAGTAGTTAAAAAATACTATAAATTTTGATGTGCCATTTTTTAATCTTATTCTAGAAAAAGTCTTTCCGACATCGTTTCATTAGGACAACTTCTCATTTAATGTTTACCATTCCTAGATAAAAGAATTTCTTCAATAATTTTAATTCTTTCCTTGGCAATTTTAAGAAATTGAAAATAATGTGACAATATCCTTAAATTGTTCTGATATGTTTAGTTTAGTGTTTCGTGTTTCTTCTATTCGTTTTACTATAAATGGTTAAAATCCACTATCTAGTTATAATATAATTGAAGAGAAATTAAAGCATTTATAAGATTTGATATATTTTAACACTAAACCTATCACGGTCAAAATAACCGGTTTTCTATTTTATATTTATTGAAATTAGAAAAAGGATTTCATAGGAAATGACTGAATTGACTTCTTTATTTAAGCACATATTGTAATGGAAACGGTACAAAGTTTAAGCAAATTCAATCTTCTCACTTATTTAAAGGGTTTTACTTTTTGAGGTTTTGTGCTCGGTAGGTTTAGTGTTAAGACAAAAGTGTGAAGAAACAAAAAGCTCTGTCATCCACTCATCATCTCACTCATCGGAGAGGATGTTTTAAATCGACACGTCTTTACGGAAACATAAATTTCACAGTAACGCACTACACAGTCGCTAGCAAGTATTTCACATCAATTAAAGTAATCACACGTTGAACAAAGTTTTGCGAGATCCACGTGCGAAGGGGGCACTCAGAGATCGGACAACGAGTACGTAGAAATAGCAGTCGAAGCTGAATATTAGGTCCAATAAAATTGCAGCTTCGTTATTTTTTAGCGGGCCGTTCTGTCCTGTCGCGCGCAAAATATCAGGGAGGCATCGATCTCTCGCGAATCTAATTTACCCGGTTCCCGGCCAAGCCCAACGTATTTTCATCTGTTATATTCCATCCGCTCGCTCCGCACAACCAGTACTGCGGTCCCACAATAGTAACACGAAGACAAATGTTAGCGATAAAGTCACGGGAATTGATGTGCGATGTAAGTACAATTGCCACCTCCCCGGTTTAGCGATAATTCGTCGTATGGTCGGGACGTTATAGTCATTTCACGCGTTCGGAACCCGTCGCTGCTCGATCTGCGGCAGTCGTACTTTGTCCGACTGCGAAGCTTCTATTTTCATTTTGTTAATTGTTGATTAATAGAGAACAATCAGGCATCAAAACCAAACGAAAATGTACCTTTCTCGTACTGACTAACATTAGTTTTGCAAATATTATGTAAAATTCTAGTCACCTGTAAACAATTAATTGCAGGTTATCAGATTGGCTTTGGAGACAAACCTGCTACAGCAGAGCAAGTCCGTACTATTTATTTATATTTTATATATTTATTTTTTATACATGCCATTTGGTTTTGGATGACTTTCGGTTATATTCATTTTACAATACATTCTAACCTTATCTTAGGCTTTATACTATTATTGCACATGACTTTGGTTTTCTGGATCATAGAATACCGAATAAATTCATAAGTGCCTTTAAAAATAAGAAGTACTGCTCAGCCTTATTCCTAGAGAATAGAAACATATGAAAAGAAACATATTAATAATATGCTATATGAATTTCATAATCGATTTCCATCTACCGTAGGTACTGTACTTATAGGATTTCACCTATTTAGATCTGGAATTAATCTAATCAGAATATTATGATATTTTCGTTACAAATACAATTAACGACTAGGAACTATCTTCTTACTATTGTTTATACCTTCTACTTGACGCTAAACTAAATCGGTAAAATGAAGCTTGAGCGAGTTCGTCCATAAACTTTTTTTTAATGATTTCCATCTACCGTAGATACTGTACTTCATTAAAAAAAAGTTTATGGACGTACTCGCTTAAGCTTCATTTTACCGATTTAGTTTAGCGTCAAGTAGAAGGTATAAACAATAGTAAGAAGATAGTTCCCAGTCGTTAATTGTATTTGTAACGAAAATATCATAATATTCTGATTAGATTAATTCCAGATCTAAATGGGTGAAATCCTATTTGAATAGAATGTTCTATCACATGTATATAAAATTCATCAACGATCGTAAACGTAATCACTACATTTGCCTATACACATTCGGCAACACAAAGTATACGATACTGCTTCTGAATGAAGAGGCATGTATCCAATCAGTATCATACAAACACAATCCCCAATTATATTTATAACAAAAATTCCGAGGAATACTCACTGAATTAATTACAGGTCCAAACGTGTTACTATTCCAATAGAACGTTCCGAAATAATATTCGAACACTCTTTACAATAAAATGACTTTATACGAATTTTTCATCTAAGCCTACATTGAAAATTTGAAACATTCAATTGATAAATCTGTATCACTTACATACAGGGTGTCTCCAAAATGCTGCAAATCCTTGAAATGGTCTGTCCCTGAGCTTATTTAAAGTAAGTTTTTCCTTTGCAAAAATGGCCGCCTCGACTTTGTTAACGAGTTATTAACGAAAAACACGCACCAATCAGAACATCGATATAGTGGAAGGGCTCTGGCTCGGCAACAGGTCTCGCTGACAGCGACGATTACCATTGGCCGAGCCGGAATCTGTCCGCGGTAACGGTGTTCTGATTGGTGCGTGTTTTTCATTATTAACTTCTTAACAAAGTCGAGACGGCCATTTTTGCAAAGGAAACAGTTACTTTAAATAACCTCAGGAACCGCCCATTTAAAGGATTTACAACATTTTTGAGACACCCTGTATGTTCTGAAAATTTCATCGAAAGTGATTAATACAGAAACAAATTACGGGCAGCGAAAAATGTAAAAATCGTTAGATTTCTTTCCGCTATAGGCCGAAAATCGTGAAAATCTGTGATTCTTGCAATCTTTAACTATTTGTAACTATCTATTACCTTTAACCAATTTCTATGAAATTTTCAGTATACATACAACTGACAAAAATCTATCGATCGGATATTTTAAATTTTCAATATAGACCCTGACAAAGATGCTAGTAAAAAGCAACTATTATTATTTCCTTCAGCATTCCGACAAATTGCAATTTTTTTCTAAATTCCTTTTACACGCCATCTAGTAAATTTATATTTTTAAACCTCGAAGAGAACTGAAGTCGTTTGGTTCGATTTAAAAAAGTTATTTGATTGTAAAGAGTGTCCGAATATTAATTCTGGTCATTGTATATTCAGTTGCGGTAGTTGAAGGAGGAAGCACATGCAGCTATCAATCAAGCACTCATCATCGCAACAACCTGCCACATGTCCATTGAACAAACTGTAAAGAAAATGCAGAGGTTAAAAATAAAAAGAAAGACTTTAGAGGAATGTCTAAGGAGGTAAGAACGCAGTGTTGCACAAATGGAACGAGGAGTCAAGCCGCGTGGGAGGGAGAGACTGAAAGGATTCGCCGGTAAAGGGCGGATAGATTCGAAGCTAGACAAAGCTTCGCTTTCACTCTCTCGATCCATTTCTCCGGTCCTCTTATTCACTTTTCAGTGTTCTGATTGGCGGCAAGCCGTGCGTCCGATGACGCGATTGCAGTTGCAGTTGCCTGCGCATGTTGAGTCTGTCATGGGGCCGCAGATAATCTGTCGACGTGCAACTCTCTCCGCGAGATCAAGCATCGGATCAAGGCATCGATTTTCTGGGAAAACGGGTGCCCGAGGTGGGAAACCGTTTTGCGGCGGTTTTTGAACGGTATATTGAGCGGCTCATTAAACCAGATTCGGAAAAGAATAATCGCCGCTGGCACTTGGACGCGCGGCCTCGTGCCAAGGTAATTAAATAGGCGCCACGAGGCTCCCGACACGTATTTAACGATAATCGGCACTTTCACCGATAATCCGACGTGGTGCATTCAAGGGGGGGGGGGGGGGGACGCGTGTTATCTACGTTCTAAGCGTACGAGCAGATTCCGCGATTATCGTCAACGTTTTGCGAGCGTGAAGCAAAAATATTGGACGCAGTGTACGAAAAAAAGCGATTACATTAGATTTCAATATCTTTATACGAATTCTTTTAGCCTTTTGGAAAACGAAAAATTGAAAAGTAAGTTAAAGGTTTATGAGTTTAGTCTGCGTGACGCTAACTTCTCGTGGTGGATTTGTTCGCAAAAGTAGAGTTCGTAGGAGTAGTCTGTTCGAAGCAAAGATTGTTAAAAGTTGAGTTTAACACTAACCGTACTACGTCCGGTTAAATGACCGGTTTCATATTTTCTATTTTATAATTATCGAAATTCCGAAGACGCTTCCATTAGAAATTATTAAATCAATTTTATCATTCAAGCATATATTCTTATAAAAATCGCAAGAATTCTAAATAAATTCGGTCTTGTAATTTTTATAAAATAACCTATATCAGTCACATTTTGTGCTCAGTACGATTAGTGTAAAGTAGTGTTTGGAGATGATCAGTTCGTTTGGAGATGTCGTTCTTTTGAGGTGTCTTATAGAGTATCTAATACGTCAATTTTACTGGTGTAGTAACATTTCTACTTACAATAATAGGTACAGTAAACAGAGGAATAAACTAGAGTAGTAGATGAAATTTATAAAATGAGCAGGATAAGATAACTAATTTAAATAAACTAAGTAAAATGAATAATATTGGTAAAGCGACTTCGACAGACGAAACAACTTAAGAGGAAAATACAGTAACGAATATTCGGACACTAGTCATGAAATCTCGATAAAATGGTCATTATAAATTTAGTTACTTTATTTGGCCTGTCTGATCATGACTTATCTATTCTACTTCTTATAAATTCTAACGCATTGGAAACTGTGTTGCCTTTAATGATAAATTAAAACTGATGTTCTTGAAAATGGAGTCTTGTTCAAGAAAATTTTATTGTATATTTTTCACTTACTTATCAAGTAGATGGTACCCCTGTCATTAAATGCTGAATACGACTGCAGAAAAAAATTGTACATCCAAATTTATGGATATATTGTAAAGGGAAAGCTGCAATTTTCAAACCTATAAAAGATTCAGTCACGAAAAAATTTTCAACGTTTTTAGAGGCGTTTCAATAAAAAGCGTGCCTTCAGTTTCCCACCTGCTATATCGTACAAAAACATATGGTATAACTACGCCATAAAAAAATGAACCATGAATGATAAAAGAGAGGCTTCAAGCTGTAAAATGATGGATATAATAAATGATAACATGTTTATAATTTCAATACTTCTACATAAAAAAGAAATCAGGCATAAATCATTTAGACTTATGTGACAGTACCTACCACTGTTAAATATGGTTAACTCTGCGAAAATTGGTAGTGTTCAAATACTTTCTAGAACCACTGTATGATGTTCTGGAGCCAATAATCCACACCGTCCCTGTGTCTTATGTTCGGGAAGGGGAATAGGTTGAAAAATCGGCAAACATGCGGATCCGTGTTGCGGGCTCGCGAGATATGCGCGGTTAGGATCGATGGTCGATCGAGATCCATGGACGAGCATCCAACCGCGCGCTCGATGAGCCATGAGCCGTGAGCCATGAGCTCGTGGTTACACTGAGCAGTGAGCATTAGTTATAGAATCGCAGAGAACAGAAGCACGATGCGCGTGTCCGTGTGGATCGCGCTCACCGATCTCGCGCCTACTTGGGATAATTGCGTCGAAGACGGGGTGATTAACTGACCAGTGTGTCTGCATGGATTGTGGGTCGGCGATCTATTTCGATCGGGCCACCATCTTCCCTCGCAACGGAGATCCACGTTACATTGTTCCGTCTGGTTTCCGGTAAAACGGCCGCAAAGTCATCCAAAATCGTAAAAACACGGACTAAATTTATATTATAGGTCACTTAATTATACATTTCTACTTACAAACTCGACAATTTTTCGAGTTTTTGGAATCCTGGATTACGATTCTGTTACAATCTTTTTGCTAGGATGAGAAACTACCCTTAGAACCTACCTTGTAGGGGATGTTTCATGTTGTGAAAACACGGTTTTTCCAGTAGATCCAGAATGCAATTTTGAGCAAATAATGCCATATAAGCATGACCTCAAACTTTAATTGCTAGGGACTTATTATAAAAAACAGTTAAGCTAATTCATAAAAAAGTTATTTTGATTTAAAGTGTGTTTGATCAAATATGGGAGTCACTGTATATGCAAATATAAACTGTTACCATCTGATTGAATAAAGGCTGGAATTAAACCTAAGTTTATTTACGCTGTTAAGATCTACAGGGTGTTCATTTGAAAACTTTCCAGCCGAATATCTCGAAAAATATGAAAGATATTAAAAAAGTGTAAACCACATGTCCAAGGATTTCGAGGGGGGAAGATGGAAGCAGTATCAGTTTTTTATTGTGGCGTTTTCAAGGTCATTTGAAGGTTAACTTTGCTTTTGTAATGGAAACCTATATTTTTTATTATGGGATCTTATTGTACGTAAAAAGACCAGCAATGTTCGTAGGATACTTTTTTTTATCTGCGCGCTAGTTTCGGAGATAATTAAAGAGAAGTAGAGCGAGGCATATTATTGTGTAAAATTCTTTGACGCAAATCATTGATGTTTTCCAGTTGTACTAGCACTTGCCGTTTGAAAACAAAATTAGAAAACAATGGAGAACATTTTGAAAATTTGTTATACTTATAGAGAAAGTACAAACTTTGTCGCAGTATACGTATCACTCGCTCTACTTTTCTTTAAATATCTATTAAAATTGCTGATCTTTTTACGCACAATAGGATCCCATAATAAAAAATATAGGTTTACACTGGAAAAACAAAGTTGACCTTCAAATGACCCTGAAAACGCCACAAAGAAAAACTGATACTGCACCCCTCTTTCCCCCTCGGAATCCGTGGACACTTTAATATCTTTCATACTTTTCGAGATATTCGGCTGGAAAGTTTTCAAATGGACTATTAAATTAAATTTTTAATCATATAAATCGTGGACTTTGAGCAATTGTGATCGCTATGAATATTGTATAAAGTCTACAACCTCTAGTAGTAAAGGATCCTTAGTAATCTGTAAAATGGAAAGTCTCACAAGGAGTAATTAAAAAATATGTTCGATTCCCAAATGTTAAGGCAACTGTTTAAGACCGTTATATTACAGAATAGTGATGTAATCAATTATATTTCAGCACTATATTATTAACCGAGATGAGTCATTCAAGGTAGGTTGTTCTGATGAATGACTACTACATATTTCGAGTCGCAATGGTGATATTTTGTCTCTGAACGATGATATTTCGATTCCGCCATCCGTATTCTATGTTTTCAACTATACAGTAGATAACGAAAGTATTCGAGCGACGCTGTACGTACAAAAATTGTACAAATTGCATTCAGGAAACATGTATCGGTGTTAATAAATACGAGTTACACACATACAATATTAGAAAAATGTAATACATATTCGGTAATGATACAAATACTTGGTTCTCATCATGGAAATATGGACAATATAGTACGCAGTTTGTATACTGTTTCAAGTTACTATACGACACAGGAGGATTTCCCATGCAATCGGGAAAAATAAAGTTTACTCAGCACGGTATACATGCAAATCACATGATCTAACTTTTTGCTTTCGATCATTTGTAATGTGCTTACGTCGGTACTTCTGTAAAAGGTACAGTAAGTCCGCGATTTAAGTCCTTTTTCGGTTTTCTGCCGGGACTTAGATCGAGACGGGAAACTTCTCTTTTGTGGCCGCGGCGACCGCGCCGAACGTAGAAAAGGACAGCATGTAAAATCGGACCGCTATCCTCGTCTACGTCCGAAAGTCACTGTACATATCGTCAAGTAAACCACTAAATACAGGTGAAATTATTTAGTGTTTAGTGTCATTTTAATCAGAAAAATTCCAGAAATAAGTTGGTGAAAGTTCCATAAAAAAATAATGAAAAATAAATAAGTTTTGTAATTGGATTAGTAGTAATTCACACCGATATACCCGACCAAGGATCAAATTACGCGGCATATTTACATTGCTCGGCGACCGAGGCAGGTCGAACTTCGCGGCCCCTCCGGGGATACTCCGCAGTGGAAGGAGTAGACGAAGGGATATAGATCACGATGTTCCGTTGGACTTAGATCGCGGACTTACTGTACATACATCCGAAAAATGAGTTGAATAATGTTCGTTTACAAATTGGTTTCAATAGAATTTTATAAGATTATGTTACTTGGTATCATTATTGGATACACGACTGAAAATTAAACATTTTTTAAAGGACAATTAAATAGCCGCAACGTTTTTCGAAGAACTATTAAATAGACGTCAATCAAGCTTTTTAATTTTAATTATTTGAATCTAAATTAAATTACCTGAAGTTCAATGAGGATCAATCCCCATAGAAACATTAATGCAGAAAAATTGATTAAAATGACACATTTAAAAAGGCAAAGTTAATTATTGTGGACAAATATTTGTTTCCTGCGAGTAATTCGACCGGTGTCAATTTCAGGACAAAATTTGTTCCGAGTACAAGATAAGTATAATGCGAGTGATCATCGTTTTGTTTGTGGCCCAATAACGCCGCGCTCATGCACGATTGCACACCTGTTGTTACGAAGGCTAGCGATTGGGTAGCGCGATTGCATTCGATCAACATTGCGCACAGTCACGTGACGATACCTTTGGATTCAACGATGAAAGTTTATTGTTTTCGTGCCGGGCGGTCGTTTTGCGAAACATGCACCATTACTCTAATGAACATGTTCGCTAAGAACTGGGCCCATAATTTATCTGCAAAAAATCAAATTACTACATTCACGTTGTTATTGAAAATTAAAAATTCGGTGTGGATTTTCTTTCTTTACTTTTGTTCATATTATGGAAAAGATATAGGTTGCATTCAATAAAATATTATAACTATGGAAACTATGATTGATGATCGTATTCTTTATTTCACTCGTGCTCAAAGTTTATGAAATTTACAGAGAAATGTGATTTTTTGTATGTAATCATGTAAGTTGAGACGGGAACGTTTAATGTTATCTAAATTCTGTAAAAGATTGATCGAAATCAGCGGTCCGCCATGTTGGACTACTGGCATTGAAATGTGAAATGATTTCTCCATTACACGCAGGAATTCAACAGCCTCTCAACGCCGTGAAAAATATTTCACTTTCTTAAAATGCGGTATGCTCGTGCATTTTATAAAATGTAAATAGTACCGCCTGTGTCAATTAGCACTTTAATATTCCGCTTCTAATGTAGATTGATACACATGAGCGGAAATTTTCTATCACCATTCTTTCCAGATTTTATTGCTGCTTTGGTATATCACTGCTCTGTCATTGTATACAATTTGCATCTTATTTCGAATTCTCATGGACGCAACGTATTTTTCACGTAATTTATATACCGTCCTCGTACGAGCGTGGACAGTATTAATTATGAACCTTAAAGAATTCTATTACAATTCGTGTATATACCAGAAGAGCCGAACTGATATCAACGAACGAATATCGAACAAAATTGTGCGATTATTAATCTCGAATAAAATTAATCGCAAGAGCATTCCTTTCAGACTCGTCTCGAACATCTATATTTAAAATAGCCATTGATTGATTTAACTAACACCTGCTATTATGAATATTCAAACGTAAATTGATAGGAATGGAATTATTTATCTGCGAGTTGTGAAGACGGTGGAGATAGCATGTTAGCATGTTTTACTTCCGTAAAGCCACGCTTGAAAATATTAATGACGCTTTAGTTTTTATTTATTATATTACAAGTTTCTATAAATACATATACGCTCAACATTAACGTGATCAAAATTATCTACATTATTTGCAAGACACAAGAGCTATGTGGACATTAATTTCTTCTTTCAGTAACTTTACTGAGCTGAAAGTACAGTAAGATTTTTAGATTCCTTGCATAACTTTATCGTTTTGTGTCTATTATATTTAGTTTAGTCACAAAAGCATAAAATCTGCAGTCTAGTAAAGACACAAACACTACCATTATAAAACAATAGTATAGGTATTACATCCTCCCATTTGTAATGGTACCTTTCTCATATTTTTGGAAGATAAAGTACAAAAACATAAACAAAAAACAACCACTAGTATTCTACGTATACTTTCCTTCATTATTTATAACCTTTAGAATTCTATGTGTCTAAATAAGAAAAAAATATTATATAAACATACATAGGACGTTTATGCTTCATTAAAAAGTTATAAACAAAAATATGAAATATTACGTCACTTAACTTTTATGCGTGGGAAACTTTAAAAGAGAAAGTTTTTAAAACCAGAATAAATACGCTTAACGAACTATTACAAAGAATTAATTATTTATTCCCTGTGATGAATCAAAATATAAACTAACTTTGTACAGTAAACAAATCCATTTTGAAACGCTGTCAATTTTGTATTAATAAAGACGGTGGCCATTTTGAAAGTAAATGTCAGTGTTAAGTGATTGATAGTAACAATTAGTATTAAACAAAGATTGGTATTAACTTAATGACTGCAGATTGTAAACACAGCTTGCATGAAACCATATCTACTTAAGTATCGGTTAACTGTTCCCTTAGAATGCTGTATTTTTGTTTATAACTTCTTAATAAAGCGTTAAACAACCAATGCCCATATAACATTTCGTTTTTGTTTAGACTCGTAGGATACACTAACAAAGTTTAGCATTGTAAATGTGGGATACTCAGTATAGTGGAACGATTTTCATATTTTTGAGATATTGTTGATAATAAACCACTAATGGAGAGTTTGTAAACTGGAATGACCAACTTTCATATATATATGTATATATATATATATATATATATATATATATATATGCATAATACTTATTTGTCACACGTATCCTTCTCACACGACATACGCAGTCTCGCACACCGACGCTCGCTTGTTCTTCCGACGCTCGCTTGTTCCTCCGACGCTCGCTCACTTCGCTCGTACAATTCAAATGTATATTATACACGTTTTGTAACAGATATAAAGTAGAGAAACACAATCACAACCACTAGTAGTCTACGTATACTTTTCTTCACTATCTACAACCTATAGAATTATATACAGCGTGTTTCCTACTTTTCCTACAAGATTGTAGGAGCATGATCTACAAGTTAAAATACGAAAAAAATGTTATATGAAGTTTGTTTATAAACGCTTTATTACAATATTATAGGCAAATATTGAATGTAGCTTGAATAGGTGCGGAACAGCAGATTCAAAGCATCATTTCAAAATGACCACCTTCTGCATTGATACAAACTTGACATGGATGTAATATGGAATGTATTACATTTCAATTTTCTGAAGATTTTCCTGCATCTCAGCAATTGAATTAGTAATTCGGTGGGTTAATTCTTCACGTCTACTTACTGCTGTACTGTACACCTTCTGTACAGTACAGTAATATTGTAACAAAGCGTTTATAAACAAACTTCATATAACATTTTTTTCGTATTTTCACTTGTAGATCATGCTCCTACAATCTTGCCGGAAAAGTAGGAAACACCCTGTAGAAGACTAATGATTGTGATTGTTCCATCGGATCTACCCTTCAAAAGTATGAAACGAAATTCGCATTACTTACGGAATACCCAACATTTCTGCTGATGATCGTTTATTGCAGCCGCAACGTAAACATGGCCAAATGGAAAAAGCCGAATTACGACGCCCTCGAACAACAGAATATTCAACGAAAATCCGTGTAAAGAAAATGTTTTCCTTCTCCCTTTCAGCACCTGGTGCAACAGCTATAGCGTGTGCAGTAGCAGACGTAAGAGTATCAATTTTCATACCTCTCCTCGTATGACCGGAGGGGTTCGCAGCAGCGTTCCAACGGGCCGCGCCGGTGTACAGTATAATCGTAACCCCAGTAATCGGTTAATTGGTTAACGAATACCCGGTAATCCGGTTCCCGAGACCGCCGACGTCCATTGTCGAGCTCGGTAGCTCGTAATCTCGCCGAATTATCGAGCAAGATCGGCGCACGCGATAGTCGTGGCCGGTCTTTTCCTTTTTTAGTTGGCCGCGCGTGGCAAAGGTCGCGACTGAACACGGCTCTGCCGTCTTCCCAGGGGCGAACTGAACAAGCAAACCAAACGTAAAGGGGCGCGTGGCACGCGACTGTTTCGCGCACTATTATTTGCCCGTAATTTATACACCGTCCCGGGATATATAGTGAGTTATCTCTCTCGGAAGCAGCCGAACCAACGATCAACCGAGGTCAGTAGGAGCACAGCATCGCGCGACCCGAGATCATTGCAAAACGAGAATATGGTTTTTGCGTGTACATTACCGTCCACTGATCTTCGCTCCATCTTATTAATCTCTTGCCCTATAACATCGCGTGAGAGCCGTGATGAAGATTCTGAACAGAGGCTAATAAATATGTATGTATGTTATTAATTTTACTTCAAATCAAAATAAAATTTTTTTAATATACCGAAAAAATTATGAACTACAAAGAAGTACTAATCACCGAAACCATTAATTAACACTAAACCTACCAAGCACAAATCATTCAAAAATAAAACGCCTTAAAGAAGTGAAAATATTGAATTTCTTTAAACTTTGTACCGTTTCCATTACAATATGTGCTTAAATCATGGTCAATTCAGTCATTTCCTATGAAATCATTTTTCAAATTTAAATAATTATAGAATAGAAAATCGGCCATTTCGACCATGTTAGGTTTAGTGTTAATGGCGTGGTTAAATCAGAGAAAACTTGAAAAATAATGAAACACTAGCGAATAGATGATCGCATTGTTTGTACATGCTCATGTTATTTAACAACATCAAATTGCGAAAAAAGCTTCTGGGACAAACTAATAATGCGCCACTGTATTTAACTAATAGTTCAGTGAAGCGGTAAGATTTTAATTCTATCGAACTCACAATAGGCGACTAAAGAGGCCCGATATCAAACCCATTCAACAGATTATTTATACACGAAGGAATTTGCACCTAGATGAAGCATTTCGACTACCGCGGGGCGTGCTTCCGTTCACCGTAGGCACGCGTGAACGTGAGATCGGAGGAGCTGACCTCCATCCCCTAACAAAAGCGAAGTCGACACCTCTGACGACCGTGCTACCTTTTTCTCGTTTCTTGATAGGACAAGAAGAAGAAGAAGAAGAAGATGAAGAGGAAGAAGAAAAGTAGACAGTGGAGGGGTTCAGTCACCGTAAATCCTTTCTGCTAGCGGCGTAGGCCTGGTTCGACGCCTATCAGAGCCACCGGCCGGTTGGGACGTCTATTTTCCTCCGATCGTCAAGGAACCGTGCTATTTTCGATTTGTTCGAGGCGCGCGGGGCTCTATTCAACAAGCAGAGGTGCCGTGTCGCGCAAACTGGGCAGGCTTCTTCCTGCTCTGGCTTCTTCCATGTCCCCTGACGCGAGAGAGGAGGCTAATGCATTCTCGACTGAATGGAGAGCGTGGAAGCGATTTTCCTCGGCTGCTCAATAGCGTCCTCTCGTTTTGTTCGTGGTCCCGTTGGCGCATCTCGCGGTACGCTGCTCCGAAGAGAACGACGAAGAACCCGAAGCCATCGGAGGAGGGTACGGGAGGGTCAGGAGAGGGCTAAGAGGAAAGAGGGCGGCCGGCGACGACGTAACATACGCGTTGCTCTCCCTACGCCGCCAACTCGAATAATTCACATTGTCCGTCGGGAATGGTGGGCAGTCCAGGCTTTTCTTTTGCCAATTATTTCGGGACACGTTGGTGCGAGGAAAGAAAGAGCCGCGGGGCAGAATAGATCGCGCGATTTTCTGTGGACTAATTTAGCTGGGCGCGTTCAGCCCGCCACCGTTCAGGCTCGCTCTTGCACGTCCTCTCTTTTTCCCTTTCGCCGTCAGTCTGTGCGACTATCTCTATCTCGAACCAGTGCGACCGTTCTCCGTGTCTTCTCTCTCTCGCACTCTTTCTGTCTTTTATCTCATTTTCGTTTTTTCTTTTCCGTGTTTTCTTTGCTCCTGCTGTTCGGCGTCCAATTCTTCCTTTTTTCCATGGTGCTGCATGCGCTGACGGATCGTCCTGCTCCTTTTCTCACTCTCTCTCTTTCTCTTTTTCCGACGGTGGAAGCCAGCTCGATTATTCCCCTCATTAACGCCATCCATATCGGTATTTCTCCTTTCTCATCCGACCACACCCTTGCCAACCGGAGCGATATGTTTGGTCCTCGTGTTCCGGAGAGCATCGTCCCGGACCGGACACGGCAACGCGCGCTGCCGGGAGAAAGCGCCGCGCGCGGTTTCGTATCCGCGATTGGTATCGGGCAATAAACGATAAAAGAGTCGATATGATGTATCGCTGTTTGCGCTCGTGGTCTTTTAATTACGACTGGCCTCGCCCGTTCTCTCCGTCCCCGACCGTGGCTAACTTTAGAGGAGTCAATTTATCCAAAGCCTAGACCTGCGGGACTGCGAACCACGGAAATTTCTATCGAACTCGATGAATCTACAGGATAACGGCAAATTAATGACGCCCGGATCGCTCCGGGTCCGTAGCACGCCGATTTTCAAGGCTTCCTTTTTGACATTTCTATATTTCCAATCTGCCCCGGTGCTCCATACTTGCTTCGGACCGACCGAGATACTCATTTCCTCGGATCCAGGCTTTCATCGCGAACAGTTCACCCGAGAGCCTCGCCCACGTGGCAGCTCGCGATCGGCCATTACGATTCGACGATTTGATCCCATGGGATGAATAACTGCTTCCCCTGTACCACGCTTGCTAGATTTATTTATAAGGATCATTTTCTTGTTACGCCAATCGCCATTTTCGCTTCTACTACGCCCGACGATTTGCTCGCTACGCGCAATTTGTCATCTCGTGGATCTTCCATTGCGATCGTCCAAAGACTAAACGTTCGCAGAAACTGTTGAAAGCTTCTGTTGATTGTGGATGTTGGGATCTTCAGCGAAACTGGAAATGTTGTGGTCTTACTGCTTTACGAGAAGGGGTTCTTTGAAGACTTTGTCTGCACTGGCTAACTCACTGATTTCAGAATTGTTGACTGTTGGTAGTCGACTGAAGTGATGATTTATTTAACATGTTGACTGCTATACAATTGCTTAAAATGATTCACACTGTCAAGGTACATTTTCTCATTGAATTGGAACTTGAAAAATGTTCAACAATTCGAGCGTCACGTCTACCAGAAATATTTTTATATAATTGTAATTACATGTGAGTTTACGTATTCGAGTTCAACAAAACGTCTCAAATAGAAGCTACAGTTGGGAGCAAAATGAAGTGGACACTCTTTAACAGCTAATAACTTTCTCAAAATTGGAACAAACGACCTGAGTTTTTTTACACGTTAGAAGGATTTGTTTACTAGATAATGTATACAAAAAAATTAATTAAGAATTACCATTGGTTGAAATTGCGAAGAAAAAAGGAAACCTCACGTTTTTTAACTTTTCTATTTGTGTGTATAATGAAAATTTTATATATGCATTTTCTAGATTTAAGTATGTTATAAACATGCACAAAGTTTCTTCAAAATCGATTAGGGTTGTTATGAACTATAAATAATTAAAAATGACAAGCATTGTGACAAAACTGCGATTTAGATAAATCGTGAGTGAAAATTCAAGGACTCTTACATCTTTCAATGTCTATAGTTTTTTTATGCGTCAACTGATTTTGATGAAATATTCTGCATGTGTATAACTTACATACATCTACAAAAATGGCGACCTTTATTCTTTTCTTCCCAATTTTGAGCAATAATAGTTTCAAAGCAAAGGCTATAGCCGGGTTTGGGGGTCAAATTCGCCCCCGGCCTCGATGTTAACGATTTTGAACCAGCCGATAGCCTACCAAAAAAGAAACCTTTCTGCCAAGTTTCGAAAAATCAGTTTTTGGCCCATTTTCCCCATTTAATTACAATTAAAAATTCTGAAAAAAATCTGACACATTTTGAATACCGAGCCACATATCATATATCGTTTTCAGATTTTTCCGTCGCAAATTCTGGTTTTAAGAGATGAAAAACGTGAAAAAATCGAAAAAATGCAGATTTCATATAGAAGATGAAAAATCACAGCTACAGATTTAATTTAGCAATAAGATATCAACATAAGTAATACTCTCAATTTTTTTCAAATTCCTGAGAGAGGGATGTCATAGTTGAAAAAAATAAAAACCAATATTTTCGGTGTTCTTCCCGTGAAAAACTAAGTTATACCAATCTTTTCTGAGTTTTAAGAATATATTATGTAATATTAAACATTCCTACGATCAGAAAAAAATTATTCCGACTTAAAAACTTGCGTAATATAAAAAACGAAAATTATACTGAGCACAGTATATTCCAATATTTCGAACTTAATTTCAATGGCGTCGGTTGGTGCAGCGGCTATGGTATCCGTCTGCGGAACCGCTGGATACTTTTTGGATCAGGTTCGAATGCCGACCAAGTCAATTTTTTTTTTTGTTCATCAGATGTCTTTCGTTTTATAACCATCTAATTGTTATTACACCATTGTAAAAACATTTTTTAAACTATTTAATTGGTTTTTATTTTTTTTAACTATGACGTCCCTCTCTCAGGAATTTGAAAAAAATTGAGAGTATTACTTATGTTCATATCTTATTGCTAAATTAAATCTGTACGTGTGATTTTTCATCTTCTATATGAAATCTGCATTTTTTCGATTTTTTTCATGTCTTAAAACCAGAATTTGCAACAGAAAAATCTGAAAACCATATATAATATGTGGCTTGGTATTCCAAATGTGTCAGATTTTTTTCAGAATTTTTAATTGTCATTAAATGGGGAAAATGGGCCAAAAACTGGTTTTTCGATTTTCCTCTATAACTACTCTTACAGATGATATATCGGGCTGAAACTTGGCAGAAAGGTTTCTTTTTTAGTAGGCTTCGGCTGGTTCAAAATCGTTAAAATCGAGGTCAGGGGCGAATTTGACCCCCAAACCCGGAGATAGCCTTTTTTACACATTGCCTAGCAAACTAGTCTTTCTAACATCTAAAAAATCTCAAATCGTTGAGTCCAATTTTCGAGGAGTTATTAGTTTTTATAGGGTGCCCTCTTAATTTTGCCCCCGACTATATACTTGTATACATTAGAGTGCATCAACTGCATCAACTATGTATGTACTGTAGCGAGCTGAAAATATTACACTTGCGACGCCACAAGGGCAAAGAGAGCTCTAGCTTGCTCCACCAATACCCATCGTTGACGCTGTCGTAGTCCCAATGTTTTGGCTTTGACATCACACGCTAGATTGTATGTGTGGCCGCCATAGCCAATATTTCGCTAGCGCCGAAAATACGTGTGACTCTGGGCGTGCCCCTTCCAATCTACCCACTTAGACCCGCATTCCTTCGGAGTGAAATCTTTTCAGCTCGTAATACTGTTTAGCAAGAAGACAGTGTCCCGCGGATCGTGCTCTTGATCGATTCGCCTGCAAGGAACTTCCGTCTAGGGAATTTTCAGGACTGTCCAATCTGATCAACGACACCTGTCCACTCCATATTCTATCGAATAAGGATTTCTTACCGGTCCACAGCGTTGCGAGGATCACCGAATAACTCGGCCCTCCGGCCACCGTCGCTAGCGTGGATCGGTCGCAATTTTCGATCTGCTTTCGGCCGTGCGAATTAATGCTCGCGGTGTTCCAGGGATCGCGTACGCCATTCATAACGCGAATGTTATTAGTGCAGATCGCAGTCAGATATACCGCCTGGTCGGTCGTGTGGTTAAAATAAAGATGATGAATGCTTGGCCGTCCCTCGCCGCGGCACTGGATGTAGATTAATATCGACCCTCGCTCACTCGCTGCACCGCGAGTCCTTCCTTCCACTAATATCTCCTGGCTGTACGTACCTTGTCTGTATAATACCGAGTATCCTGCAACTTATCGACGACGTTCGCTCCCGCTAGATTAGCTCTCGTGTCCTGACAGTGCTCCACGGTGTCGGGAGTAAACTGGTCGAGGACGCTGCAAGGTGCACTGGTATATACAACCTTGGTCCTTTTTGCAACATCACAGTCGATCGTGCCGATCGAATAATCCCGGCACAGTGTGCTGCGTTGCCGAGCGTTGCCGTTTCAGAATTCGAAGCTGACAAATCCCTGGGGGAAACTGGTCTGGGATGTGTATTTCGTTAGCAACTTTCTTGCAGCTGACCACGGTGGTAGACGCTCGTCGGATCGGTAATGGCGCGTTACGGAAGCAGAATTAGAATAATTTTCCGATTGTCCGAGAACCACGAACTTTCCAGTCGTTGTATTATCAAGTTCTCCGATGCAGGAAGCTGTGCCTGGCGCCACGTTCAACGCTGCTGCACACGCGAAATTATTGTTGGTTCAGTTTACGGTTGTCACGAGGCTTCCTCGTCTTGAAAGAGTTGGATCGACAGCAGTTTCGCGCGATAGGTACCGATGATATGGCCGCGGAAACGCGACTGGACGTCCAGGATCGGTTCGCCGATCCAGGATTGGCCGGTTATGATCGCCGAACTGTGGAAAGGTGTCGCATACCTACGACGAATTTGCATAGTCGCGGCAAACCGTCCGGCAATTTTAGTTCGATCAGGGCGGCTGATCGACGGCGCCGACTATCCACGGGTTCTTGAATCACGCCGCAATCTCTCTTTTCTCCCGGGTTCTCCTGTTCCAGAACGCTTCGATGCATCTGACGAAGGTGCTCGCGTCTGCCGACGGCTGCCTGCATTACTATATTACTAGCCTGGTGCACCGGCTGTATGTGCAACAACATATACGACCCGGTCTAGCGCGCGACATCATTTTAATATACGCGGCTCGTTAGAACATTAAGGACGACAGCCCCGAGTACCTTGCATTTCTTCGCTCGCTTCTTTGGAGACCAGTGATTCTCATTTATCCTGAAGGGAACGTAAGCTACCTGCTCTTTTAACGCTGAACCTACACCACAATCGAATACCTGCGGTTTCTTTCTACAATCGAGTACCTCATTTATCAATTTGATTACCTCCACGAAAAAGCAGAGAAAATTGATGAAATAATCTGCATTTATTCTTGAGAGTTCTCTCAATTGTTTCCATTCTGTGGTAGTAAGCTCAACTAGTTGGCTGCCAAATGATTATCCTTAAAAATCTCACAAAATCAATGTAATGTAGTCATTATAATAAAAATTGCACAGTCGAAGATTAACACAATGATTACTTCTTGAACTCTCTTAGATTGTACAAACCCCAATGATGGTGGATTCAAGCAACTGTATTATGAACGAAATTAATTTTTAGAGATGGGCGAAGAATTATGTCACCCACATGTCATCGATGTGGCAGCCAACGTGTTAAATGGATTCTAACATATCCATAGGATGTACATATTAAAGCACCCACCAGATATTTTACCTATAAAATCTATCTAAGACAACTCTAAAGGTAACCTGAGAAAATGTTCATTAAGATTGCGGATTTTATGTAAAATAAAAATTGTCTGCATTAATTGCAAAATACAGGAACCGCATAGACATTTGTTTCTTTTCTTAATAATTTTGTGGAGTTCAAAACAATACAACAGTATTTTTAAATTCCTGAAATGTCTTTGGTGTTTTTCATTTTTGTCATAAATGCGTAAAATCCGCAGTCTATTCGTTAGTATAGTGAGAAATAAAATTGATAAGCAGTTTCAAGTTTCACCGTTGTCAAAAGAATATAATCATGAATATATTTCCAAATATTATTCAAAACAATTTCTCGCTCTTTATCAATGCTTTTTTTTTAATCAAAAGCAGACTGTTGAATCTATTAACCTCGAGTGGAATTTCACTTGTTTGTTATCCTAGATGATATAAAATGTTCGATCTATGTTTGGAAAGAGGATAGTTTCGCTAGACAAATTTTTCTTCATTTTCGTTAAATCTAATCATTACATTACAGTAGAAAAACATAGTGAATAAGTATCAATGTATATTGTCCACGACCACTTCCTGGGAGCGTACGATGGTTAAACCTTGCATTTTACAAATCTCCGGAAGTTTTTACACGCCATTTGCATAAAGTTTCGCAGCCTAATCACGGAACACGAAATCGGATAATAAGACGTTCGGAGAGCCTAGAAAAACCCAGGGCAGTTAGAGATGCATAAGAAATGAATGGTTCAGAGAAATGTGAAAAAACTTGCAATAAAGTCGACTTCGCTGTCGCTAATCCGCGGTGAAGTACACTCATCAATATATTTATCGGAGTACATAAGTGCGGTATCGACGTTAATTCGATGCAAGACAAGATCCTGGTCCCATCCGGATCTTCTTTAAATCATAATTATCCCTCCGCAGAGCTTCGGCGACTCGTTAACCGCTTTCAGGCATCAACGAGCCGAGTATCCTTCAGTTTGGCATTTTTCATCCTTGGCGATGGGAACGATGTTTAACGAGGAGGGGGCGTGCTGCTCATTTGTCAGGTCAGAAAAAAGGTGGATAACGTGGAACCAGGTTCTTCCACGATTAAACTGGCTGTTCATCCAATCGCAAAACAGGTACTTGCGCGCTTGCGTAGGCAGGCAGTCACGAG
The DNA here is from genome assembly GCA_913789915.3 of Sphecodes monilicornis. Lineage (NCBI taxonomy): Eukaryota > Metazoa > Arthropoda > Insecta > Hymenoptera > Halictidae > Sphecodes > Sphecodes monilicornis. The sequence goes on from OU565285.1 coordinate 20,366,236, forward strand.
CCTCTCGAAGGACGAACGATAATGTCCTGGCGACACTCGAGATGCGTTCCAGATCCTGTTCGCGTTATCCTGCCGGGAATGGATGGTCCTTTTTTTCGCGCTCGACTGCAAAACGCGTCCGTGGTACGTTGTACACTTGACTAACTCGGCCTATCGTCCCTGGTACCGGATTATAATTCATAACAGAGATCCGCCGATTAGATTCCTGCACCGTAATGGTCTCAACATTGTGCACCTGAGAATCGATAACTGACGCATCGAGATCAACGTCAACAGTCGATAAGTTTCTGCTCCGCGATACAGCTGACAACGAGTCACACGTTTGTACACTCGTCTCTAATTGCAAACCCTTAATTGAGACTCATTTGTAGATCGTTTCACGCGTGCTAGTTTCTCTCATTTTACGAGTATCGTAATTTCATGCATGGTGAAACGGTTTCACGAGCATTTTCTGGTTTATGGGCTTATGTTGCCAGATTATGTGTTATAGGTAATGATCTTGCTCATCATTATTATTCCGGTTGCTTTTTCATAATGATCTCTGTGTAGAATCATACTTTCCTTCGGCTCTTTCAGTGCTTTTAAGATTGGAAATACTAAGTTCCTTTTTAGTCAAACGGCGCACAATTAATAACAAGATCTTTTCATTGTCTTTTTCGTAGACATTTCTTATGTCATTATAGTTCGTTATTACCTATTATATTCCTACGATATTGTTACCATGACTAGTTTCATTAACACATTCACACCACGTTACTTTTGGCACAGCTGTCGGACGAATTTGTGATAGACATGGTTGATAAAATTACTATAGCTTTTTTCTTAATTGCTATTTCTAACTCCCGAAGCATATATTATGACACATCTCAAGAGAAAATTAATCATTTGTACCGTTTAACGCACATCTTTTAAGACAGAGATGTGAAAGATGTAAAAATTCATATCATCCTGTGCAAATGTGTTAACAACTGGAGAACACAAGCGATGAATTTCGTCTGAATAATTAAAATTAATATGTCCAAGTCTTGAAGCATCTATTGTTACATATCTCAAAGGGAATTGAATGTAATACATCAATTGAATTGATTTAAAAATTCGTATGTTCACGATCCTGTGCGAATACGTTAATAACTGATGAATGCGAGCGATGCATTTCTCCTGAAAAATGATTACACAGATTAGGAATGCTTCCTATCAAATGCTTATCGCTATTCAACTTCCAAAAAGACTCCCGTTGTTTGATAACCCCTTGCCTTACGATTTATTTTACGGTTTTAGTTATTAGAATTTCTTAGTAGTTCATTTCTTAGAAAAAGGAGAAAATGTATATCCATTGCATGTCTATATGTTCTCCAATGGCTGTACATTAACAATAACAAAATAGAATTATATTTCGGTTTAAAGGAAATTAATAACATACATCTTCATTAGCCCTTTGCGGACCGAAATTATTTTAAGCGTACTTATCGCCGGACCGAATGTACACAATTTTCCTCGTGAAATGAAATTGTAGACCGACAGCTAAGTACAAGAATTAAATGAAAAAACGAGTGTCGTATTTAGTAAAAATTTGTTTCATGTGTTTTGAGAATAATCATTTTTAAAAAAATGATTTGCAGCCACGGATTAGCAATTTTGCTTGGGGGCGATTGTCCGCAGACACTCGTCCGCAAAGGGTTAGATTCTGTTCAGAATCTTCATCACGACTCTCACACGATATTGTAAGCGAAGGGGTTAAACTAACATGAATGAGCCCTCGGATCGCAGACACATCTGCATCGTCGATTTCTGTCGATTTCCGTCGATCAAGATTTCGCGCACGGTGACTTTCCTGTTTTTTCTCCCCTCCCGTTGCAATTAGAGTCGTTTGATCATTAATCTGTTACGACGCTGGTAATAACGCTTCACGGGGATTAGCTGTAGCGGACGACCGACGGACGCTAACTACCGAACGAGCATGGTTTAGCGGGATTCCGGCAAAAAGACGCGGCGGAGCAGAAAGGTAGAAGCATCTAGGCAGCGAGAGTATCCCTAAATCATTCTACGCGGGATCGGCCCGGACTCTGGAACATTACAGAAGAATGCAGGTTTTCATTGGCGAAAATTTGCGAGCTCCGCTAGTCCAGTGGCCCCGGTTAATACGCGGGACATTCTCAGACGGCGTCGCCGCGAATTAATATAGCCTCGACGCCTCGGTGCATCGGGGATTATAATTGCCTGAGAATAATGAGAATATCCAACGGGAATTATACACACGAGGGACGCCTTCCGAGTGCTCTAATGCAGTTCCTAATAAATTGCAACTGTGTTTGCGGTACAAATGGCGCGTCCCGTCCACCTCGCTGCTTTCGTTCCCGCGTCCTTACTTCGGCTTCTTTTCCCTAGTAAATCCAAATGCCGAGATCCTGAGACCTTGTCGAATTAAACGTGCTTAGGCGAACTTTATCGATGATTTCTAAGTGCTGGTAGAAGTAGGATTTCTGTTGGATAAGAATATCAAGTAATATTAACTAATGAAGGATGTTGAATGGAGTCTTTCTTGGTGTCACTCTATGAACTGACTTTAGGGTTATTCGTTTCATTATGCTCTAGGATTTGCTCAGGGTTCGTTTCAATAATATAACTTTCAAATAGTGTAATAACAGCTTAATTTCTCCACATAAAGCTGTAGAGATCTAAAATTTGAAAGTGTTAAGCAAAAGCCAAACTTATTATTAAATGATTTCAATTGTAAATAAAATATTCGATATATTTGAAATTTTATTTACTACAGTGTATTGAGAGTGTAATATTAACATATAATCTCTGCTAGCCGTCTCAAAATTATAAGAATTATAAAATTGTAGACTTTATTATTAAAATATTTTCCTTTTTCCTAACTTCTCTTAACATCATGTTTAAAAAGGAAACAAATGTTTACTTTCTCCTGAAGCAATTTAATTTTACGTGATCGTCGATCAGCTGCAGTTTGTAAGGAAAAGTAGTTTTACGTCATCCGTGAGTGCACCTAGAATGAATTATTTACTGAAAAATAGTACTGCGTCGATCGATTGGAAAGTGAGCTAACAATTGCAGTGGAATATTCTTCCCGTCGCTCTCTTCTTTCCGTAGCCAGCCTGTTCCAAAAAGCTCTCTTCGACCCTGCACTGTACTTAGGGTTTCAGCCTTATGCAACCGTACCCGTTTAACCTCCTTCATCGGTGACAAGGGACGAAGGCGTTCTAGCCATCGGGCCTTGTAGCGTTGGACGTTGAGCGATGCCACCGAGACGAGCGATTGTGTTCGCAGATATTTTACTAAGTCGGGAATCGGGCTAAAATTAGGCCAACGGAAAGCCGCGCGAAAGATCGCGATGGTGTCGGGGAGTCTTTCGGGTCGTTAATTGTTCCCCCGGCTGGATCCGTGCGAGATCGGATCGCGGGGATCGTTCGGTTTTTCAACGGCGACCCAGCCCACGATCTCCGGGGTTGAATGAATTTCATTCCGTGCTGGATACCATTCAACGTCGAGTCCTCTCTTTCTCGCACGGCTTTCTTTCTCTTTGTTCGATCAAACGGCATTGCTGATATTCCTGGATACGGCTGTTCGGGGGTCAACGGTAGATTAAGGCTTGATAGATCAACCGCTCTGCGGGATTAACCCTTTGAATTGGTATGCCGGTGGTTGTTTTCGCGACTAAAGATAGAACCGTGCGCGCGCTAATCACTTTAATTCACGGAAATGCGCTGGATCGCTCTGCCCGGGCACCGAACGTAGCGCGATCTTCGATTTCTATCTCTTTCGCAGTCTTTCTCTCTGGGGATCGACTTGTCCTTTCAGTTATTTTCATCGCAAAATAAATCTAAGTATATCTGAGAACACGATTAGCAGATTAGAGAAGTAAGCTTGGGGTTTCATGAAGGCGTTCTGATTAGGTTGTTGCATATGAAATATCCGATTTCTCACACAGTAACAAACGTAATCGTCTTCTGAATAAACATATGCATCAGAGTAAGCATCATCTTAATCAACATATTCTTTCAATGAATTACAAGTCCCTTGATTGTATCACAGTAAAAATTTAATTTCTTGGTCGTTTATGTTCTTTATTTACAAGATTGTGATCCCTATTTTGTAGTCTTCTTTACCATCGACGAGTCAATTAACCCACTGCCATATAACATCGTGTGAGACTCGTGGTGAAGATTCTGAACAGATAATAAATATGTATGTTACTAATTTTCTTTAAGCCGAAATAAAATTCTATTCTAGTATTGTTAATGTACAGCTATTGGAGAACATATAGGTGTACAATAGATATAATTTTTCTCCTTGTTCTAGGAAATTATCAACTACAATGTCGTTCTATTCGCTGAAATCGTCAAATAAATCGTAGGGCAAGGAGTTAATCGATACATTTTGACCGAACATCACATAATTCCCCATCGTCAGTGTGTCAGTTTTCCACTCATATAAAAAGAATATTCGATAATCGCATTGATTGTCATTGAAATAAACTTGATTTCAAAGTAAAATTGAATATCTAAATCAAAATTGAAGGTAAGACCGTAAAAATCAGCTTTGTACTTTAAAATGATGTTTAATGAACTTAGATCCTAATAGTATTTCTTCATGGAAACGCTTCGTAATATTTGCATTCTGAAATCGAACATTTCATATGCAACATCCTAATCAAAGTTGAGCGAAGAAACGATTACAGTTTTGATGAGAGTACGCGAATGTGTTGACGGACGTTGGAAAGTTACCGTTTGAGATTAAAAATAATTAATCGAAAATGTCAATGGTAATAACGTTTCGATGTTAATTCATTGCCTGAGAGGATTGTAGACGAATTTATCAACTAACACCCGCGAGGGTTAATTCACTTCAATTCAAAGAAACTAAAGTAATTCATCCTCTAAAAGACACGAATGACGAATATAACTAATGCAGGAGGACCTCGAAGTTCGAACATAACTCGTTCCAGCAGCGCCCCCTCTAGCGGTTCCGTCGCCCCGGACAAAAAGACAAATTGTCGCCCCTTAATAATATACAGGGTGTCCCACGCAACTGGAACAGGCTGTACCTCCTAAACGGTTGGGAATAGAGGAAAATGTTATAAGAAAAAGTTGAATGGCATCTGACGGTGCATAATACGCAACTAATTGTATGCACTTTTGTGCATCGGTGAATCAGAAAAATGCAACTGCACTTCTTTTTTAAATGGAAACCTACAATTTTGACTGCACCAATCGATGCAGTTTGTTGTGCTCTACATGAAAGTAGAACATATGCCCTAAACTTATGCCCTAAACTTATTCGTTAGGACGTTATCGTAACTAAAAGTTACAATCATTATAATGGAGCACTACGTGATATTCCAGAACACTTGCCGACAGAGCGAAATCATTCACAAATCTACAGCAATCTTAGCTACGATAACTTCCGAACGAATAAGTTTAGGACATAAGTATGTTAATACTTTTATGTAGAGCACAACAAATTGCATCGATTGGTGCAGTCAAATATGTAGGTTTCCATTTAAAAAAAAGTGCTGTTACATTTTTCTGATGCACCGGTGCACAAAAGTGCATAAAATTAGTTACGTATTATGCACCGTCTGATGCCATTCAACTTTTTCTTATAACATTTTCCTCTATTCCCAACCGTTTAGGAGGTACAGCCTGTTCCAGTGCGTGGTACACCCTGTATATGTTTTTCAAATACAGCTAAAATGGCACCCCTAAATTTTGGGGCCCCGGACAAATGTCCGAGTTGTTGTCCCTAGAACGGCCCCTGGTTCCAGGAAACCGTTTGATCTTTGGGTTGTTCGAACTTCGAATTATGTTCTCCTATTTGAAATATTGCAACATTAATAAAATTGTAGAGGTGAGGCCCAGAACAAGCGTCGACTATGCTTCTTTGTTCGAACGTCGCGTTTTCGTTCGAACCGCATATACAGTTTGTGTCACGAGAACGTATTGACGATATCTCTGCAATAATGAATGTATTTGGAAAGAATGCAATATGACTTGAAACATAGAATCCGTGTATCATTGTGGTTGACTGCCTGTCCCGGTCACCAGAGACAAATTCCACACAAAATTTTTGGTCTATTATGACGTAGAAGTATAAAGAAAAATGTATGTTAAAATTCCAAAGTCTAATTGACTACTCGAAACATATAGAGGTCACTACTTGTTTCGTGCGGATAAGTTAAAGTTAATTTACATCTACAAATATATAAATATTTACAGAAATATCGCCGACACGCTGTTGTGGAACAGACTGCATTTGTTCGGAATCGTTCAAACCTCGAGGATCTACTGTATTAATCGCTTGGTCTTGGTAATTGCCAGTGAACCGACTAGTTTCAATCACCCGGTCGAATGCATGTCAAGAAAATCGACGCTTGTTCATTTTGCTCGACAAACCACTCCACCGATTCCAAATTCACCCGTGTCCCCGCTCGACAAGACTTGCCCCCGATCCTGTGGAAATTCGATTGGTCGCAAGCATAGCACCGTCGAAAGTCTCGCGTTCTCGTAATTACAGGTTCGGTGGGATCGTTTTGAGTGGCTGTGGCCACGTTTTATCGGCCGTGAGCCGCGAGCCGGGTCGTGGAAAGGCGGTAATGAAGCTAATGGCGGAGCTGTGGTGGTCCACCGATAGCGAGAAGGCCCGATTATATCGATCTCGATCAGCGCGGCCGACGCTGTTAAGCGTCGCTGGCCGATGGACGCGGAGTGCCCGCGGGAGCGGGGCATTGAAGAGGGGGCAACGGATCAGAGCAGAACGGAACGATGGTGGGGGGGGGCGGTTTGCGGCGGCGGTGGGGGCACGGCGGGGCACGGGGTGGGGAGATGTTGCCACAACGTTACAACAAGGCGGATCATTAACTATTAAGCGTGCAGATATGCATATGAGACGATTGCGGTGCGTGGGCTCGCTCCAATCGGTGGCCACGATGCTGTATATTGCCGAGATAATATCCCGATCTGATTGGACGGTTATAAACGGGATATCGTCGCTCGCGCGGTTTTAACGCCGTAACGCCGCGTGCAGCCGATAATTTTTCGAGGGTGCCACGCCACCCGATATACGATATGGGATTTCGCGAGAGAGCGACGCGCTCGCCGTGTTCACCTCGATGCAAAACGAGCAACACTGCACGAGGAAGCGTACATTGTGCCCCGGGAGCCGATTTTTTCGTACGGCGACCATCCTCGTTTCGTATCTGCCCGTTCACCCGCAACCCGCCGCTCGTTAGCCGGCGCAATTAATAGCGGCGACTCAATACGCGCATTAGTAGATAATGTATTTGTTGTTTGTGCACGGGCCGTATGAACCATTACAGTAAATTGGGCTGACAAGAGATAAGCGGCGAAAGAAGGACCTCGGTGTGCTCTCGAACTGTTCGAGATGTGGAAGATAGGGTGATAAGGATATGTAGATTGCTTCGAGGTAGATAGCCAGGATGGAGATCCTTTTATGGAGACCTCGAAGGTTTATGGGAACGACCGGGCCGGCGGATTTAACGAGCTGCTTCGGTCGCCTTAATATGTCCATAACGCGAAAAGTAGTTTATCGGAAAAATAGGATACATCTAGGTGGACTCGATTGTACAAAAAGGATTGAGGATATGTTAACACTTTATCTGCCGAATGCCTATCAATAGAGTTTCAAATAATTGTGCAGTAGCAAATAGAAGCTTAAAAATTTTCTTTTACACAATAATCCCAAACGAAATTATTAGATTACTATTATAAAATCCTCAGCCGTAGGCCATAGATTTCCAAAAATTGTGGAATAATTGGCGATAGAATAATATGTTAAACAGGATGTATGCGTAATCTCTAATGCAGGAAAAATTTGCTTTACTTCTGCGTTAGTTGTTTTGCATACAGTTAAGTGGTCACGTACAATTTGTTCATTGATTTTATGAAAACAGATATAATTATAGAACTACTTAGAAATCATTTACTTTATAATTGTTGAAATTATAAACACGATTTTGTCAGGTATTATTGAGCATATTTATTTCTTCAAACACATACTGTTATCAAGATAGCGCAAAATCTAAATAAATACGATCATAGTTTTTTTACAAGCTGTTACAGACCAGTCACCTGTACTACTCGGTAACTGTTCGAATTAAGTAAGTCTGATAGATAGACTGTGGATTTAATGCATTTTTGACAAAACTGAGGCAATAAAATTTACAACAGTGAAAGGATTAAGTCAATTCAAGGATATCTGTACACCATTCCCAATTTATTAAAACGATTTGAGGCAAAAGATTAGTTAGCTCCTGTTTTCCGTATTTAATACAGAAAATGTCTATTTCGCACAAAGATCCGTAGTCTAACGATAAACATTATAAAACACAACACAATGAAGTAACTCGATCCCTTTCACCTTTCGTCATAACTACCCCATTCTGCGTGACAAAGCAACGCACCGCGCGAATTGCTACAGGAGTACCTAACTTCCGTCGATTATTCCATCGGAACTGGGACGTTAATCGAAAGAATTCTCGATGAAAGACGCTGGGTGTATCCACGTGGAATATTGATGAGCCGGAAATCGGTGCTAGGACGTAACGATCACCTGCAGCCGCCGCACCATGCAGCGCGACCGATTCCCTGGCAAATATCCGAGTGTGCCGGTGATGCTCTTCAACAGATACGTTGAAGGACCTGTTGCCCATTGAATCCAAGCGGGGAATCAAGACGTTTCCTCTCGAGCTTTCATCGTGTCGAAGGGTTAGGATGCATCTGCTCGGTACCTGCTCGGTCGATTTTCGAAAGGGTCGAGTTGCGGCCTGTTCGACAGTGTGTACGCATGTACAACGGGATTGAAAAGAGGAAAAGCAGCGGGAGATGAAAAAGGTCGTTGATTCGTTTGGTGGATGAACACGGTGGGTTCCTCGGGGGCACACGCGGTTCATTTCGTATGGTAATGAGATTCAAACAGAAAAGACGAGGACGTGGGGCGACGTCGATCGGCGGCGAGAGCGTGACTGTCCATCAATCTCTCTCTGTGGCCGTTGTTTTTCGTGGCCTGGCAGGATACCTGGTTTTACCGGCAATTAGGATCGACTGTCCCGAGGTGTCCAAGAACGATCGCAAACGTTCACCGCGGGAATGGACACCCGACTAGGTGAACCTTTCGCGAGCGACGAAACATCATTCCACCACGTCGAACACCATTTCGATTACGTTTGCGCAAGATTTCGCAAAGGCAACGCCGGTCTGTCACCGTCTCTTGGCCCGATATCGCATATCGGCCGTTTACCAACGGGGATTAAAAATAAATCCGCTATCCGCGGCTATCGATGCCAGGCCGTTTCCAACCACTTCGGCGCTGCTGGCCAGCGACAAGCAAGAACTCGTTCGACTGGATGCATTTTACGATTGATCATTATCTCATCTTGGAATCACTGTACTATTAAACCAATTTCCATATCCGAGAGACAATGTTGCAAGACATATGTGCTCCCGGTGAAAATTAAATCGGAATCCTAGAACCGTTCCCTAAGCTGGACCCGACAGTATCTTATCCTTACGGACACGCCTATCCTTTATCTTCCGTGCCCCGATTCTCTTCTTCTTCTTCTACTGCCTCTTTCCTTCTCGTTAGCGACCCGATGAATACGATTGCGAGAAGTTCGCATCGATAGCGAGTCTTCCTAATTTGTTTTGCCGGAGTCGCGAACACGCTCAAGATTGTTTCAAGCTAATAGTTCAATCTAAAAAGTGATTTTTTTTACACAAAACTATAGCACGTCGAACGGCTATAAACCAAGTAGGAAAAATTGGTACCACCGTTTATTCGTGGAAAGGCTTATTGAATTTTTTGACTACCTCGCTGTATATTCCATCTTCCTATCTTCTACCTTGCTACTTCAAGTTCTTAATTACTCCTACTTCTTATTACTAATGTGTCAATTGTGCACCTTAGATTTGCAATATGGTACACGTTTTTTTTGTATATAGTGTCGCGTGATCGCGATATAATTAATCGAAGCGTAATTTTAGTATTTTTCTAGTGTATCTTGTCCCAGCTCCAAGAACACCCTTCCTAATTCCACCTCAGCTGTTCGCGGCTACCGATCATCGACGAGGACGGTTTATTTCAGGCCCGTGGCCACTAATGACGTCGTAATTATGTCGGGGATTCTGTTGTACGGTAGTGCGGGATCATCGTGCCGTGGTCAGGCCCGCCGGTTGTTTCTTTTTCGGATGTTAATTATATTAGAAGCGGATGGTGATGCGTGTAGGCTATTAGTATCGTTTACAGAGATTATTAGTTTTGGAATATTAGTTTTGGAATACCGGCACACGGTACCCGCTTCATCTTCCTGTCAGTACGCGAAGTGTAACCGCGCCCTCGATGTCGACCTTTCGTCAAAATTCGCGAAACACTATTAATTGCTACTCTTGGCGACCGTGTCACAGTTCGTCGCGGTTAGGCGTGTCGTTGCTAATTCGTAGCTAATCGAATATTGTTGCTCTGACTAGATGATTAGACTGCGGATCTTTATGCAAAATAAAAACGGTGTGCCTTAATTGCAACAGACGAAAGCCTACATTTCATACTTCCATTAATAACTTTGACAAGATGAAAATAGTACGTCGACGTTCTTTAATTATGTTAATTTTGTTTCTATTTTATATGGTACAAGAAGCACAGTTATCTTACTTTAGTAATAATAATGAAATATTTAGTACTTGTTTGGACGTTCGAGTTCAATATTATGTCTCGGCGTGATGCAACAGGCGTCATTTTTTTTATTGGTGATTTATTCTGAACTGATTTGAACACAATGTGGATTTTCATGATCTAAGTTTGTCGCCTGGTGCATCTGGAAATCGAAGGCTGATTGTGTTATAGACAACAGATCGCTAAAATTGCTTTTGAGACAGATATGAAAACAATAAGTAAGGGTTTAGAGTCGCTGGAAAATGGAACTAAGAGTATCTTTCAAGTTTCAACAGCTATTGGCAATCTTTCGAGAACATTTCTTCTTATTCTCTACTCTATACTAAACCAAGTTACATGTATTACCTCTTTCAATCATCGTAAGAAGTCGAAAATAATAGAACAATATCCTTAAATTCTTCTAATATCTTTTGAGTTTCCATTTGATCTATTAAATAAACGCATAAAATTCGCAGTCTAGTCATGATGTTTCTAAGATTGAATACAAATAGCAACAGTGTCAAACATTTAGTTTACTAGATAACATCCTATACAGGCTAGGGCACTATAAACAGGTCACCTGAATAACTCGCTTGCTTTTGAAGATAAAAGAAAATGCATCAAACCAAACTTACTTGATATCGAGGCGCTCGTAATCTGATGTCATTAATTTTTTTATAGACGTCAAGGAGATATGACTCTGTTTTTTTAAATGGAACGGTATGGGTTTTTATTTACATTCTGTTAGTGTGTTTCAAGACGAATACAACGACCTATGATAAAGGTCATTCAAGGCCACGCAAGGTCAACTGCAATAGAAAATAAAGTGTCTCAAAGCACTCTTCGAACACTACGACGGTTTACATGTAACATGTTATTTACCTATTCACTGCTACTTCAAGTGTATAAAATGATGACCTTGAACACGGAGACATAATCTAAAACGTTGCAATACTGATGATACTGCCTGACAAATTTCAGTTGTATCTGTTACAGAGCAAGCTCTTTTTATACGTCCTTGCATATCAACTGTGGTTGTTGGTTCTTTGCGGTACACTTGTTCCTTCAATTTTCCCCACAAATAAAAATCTAGTGGTGTCAGGTCTGGGAAACGTGCTGGCCATTTAATACTTCCTGATCGACCAATCCAACGACCTTCAAATATCCTGTTCAGTAATTCTGTAACATTTCATGCCGAATGAGTAGGATATCCGTCTTGTTGGAACCACATGTCGCATGTCCAGTGAAATGTCCTCTAACAATTCTGGCAAACGGTCTTTTAATATTCTCTCGTATTTATGACTATTTAGCGTGCCATCAATGACATATGGACCAATTTCAAGTGCAAAGTCATCATTTTGAACAATTGAAGTAGCAGTGAATACGTAAATAACATGTTACATGTAAATCGTCGTAGTGTTCGAAGAGTGCTTTGAGACGCTTTATTTTCTATTGCAGTTGACCTTGCGTGACCTTGAATGACCTTCATAATAGGTCATTGTATTCGTGTCGAAACACACTATCAGAATGTAAATAAAAAAGCATACCGTTCCATTAAAAGAAACAGAGTTGACCTTCATATCTCCTTGACGTCTGCACCTATAAAAAAATTAATGACATCAGATTACGAGCGCCTCGATATCAAGTAAGTTCGGTCTGATTAATTTTCTTCTATCTTCAAAAGCAAGAGAGTTATTCAGGTGACCTGTTTATAGTGCCCCACTCTGCATACTCACCACTCTGTATAGACTTACATCATATTGAAAATTTCAATATTTGGTAGTGTTCTATGACATTCAATAAAATTGCAGCCATCAGACTTCATAATTGCAGCGCATATTTGTATGCCTCTTTCAATCAATTCATAATCATTAGACTGCGGATTTTATGCATTTATGACAAAAGTGCATAGGTGAAACATGGAACGGGAGACAGATAAATGGGATTTAAGAATGTCGGTACATTACCACCAATTTATTAAAATGGATAAAGGAAGAAACAAATTTTATTTTGGTTCTGATGCAGAAAATTTTTATTTTACATACAGATCCGCAATCTAATAATCACCCATGATAATGGAAGTCTACATGCGTTATTTGTCAAGAATACCCAACAAAAATGTTCAAGCTAAATTAAATGTAGATAATTGGGTATCCGTTAACGTTAGTTTCCGTTACTTTCGGACAGGAAATAACCTTTACATAAACGCTTGCAGCGAATAAGAGGTCGCGTTCTCATGCGCGCCATCAGTAATACAAGACAAGTCGAAGGTCAACGAGTGCGTTCGCGAATTCATTCGATTCCGATATTACACCTTGCTGTATTGACGCGTCAAAGAGAATTGATGTGGTACATTAGCGAACACGAATGTTCGTTTAGCGGAAAAGTCCAGATGAACGTGGGCTACCAATCATCGAACGTTTGACACGAATGCTCGAAACCATGTGTCCACCATCATTCCGGTGAACAAGTACGGGAGTTTAACGTCTCGATCGATCGTTGAACGTTCCCCTCCAAGGCAAACGGTGACACATACGCGTTCCCCTCGGTGTCCTTGCAGAAACTTATCCGAGGAAGAGGAGAAAGCCCGAAGAGGGTAGAGGGCCCAAACGGCTCCCGGGCCGAGCTTAGGGAATATAATATGAGGATGGGCTGAAAGGAAGGAAGGCACGGGACAAGATTCTTTTATACGTCGAATCCGAGCTGGAACCGTTGGCGAATGCCTTCGGTACACAGAACCGCGCGCGCGCGCGCGGCGCGATTCAAAGCGTCTCAGCTGTTTCTTTCTCCTCTTCGTCATCTTCTTTTTACAACGGCCCTGTCTCCGACTTCCGATTTTGGCACGCGTCCCTCGGAACCTTGAAATCCGTTGACGGAACGGTGGGTAGCGGACGCGTGGTGCCAGTCGATTTTTTTACGAGAAATCGTTGGCGCGATTCTTCTGCGTCGGCACGTCGAAATGGAGAGCTTCGAGGGGATCGTGACCGAATGAGATTCAACTGAGGGCTATTCTTCGGGTCTTTTGGTAGTCGACCGATGCTCCCGAAATCCTTTCAAGTGTGCATCCGTGTTTGCATAAGTCTGTAGATCGGCGTGATGTCCTGGAAATTATACTTAGCACGTTCACTTTGATACGAGCATGTGTGGCATCTGTCACTTTCGCTTGCGCGGATCGTGTTTGAATTCTCGTCGCATGCGGCCAGATATCATCGTCAGTTCTTTGAAATGCATCGGCCGACAATTGGTCTCGATTGAAAGCGAATGGATCCAAAGGAATAAAACTAGTGAAGTGCATAATCGAATTCACGATTGCGAAAATTAGGTTCATTTTGACCTACGGTTATTTGTAGACCACGGATCTCTCTGCAAAATAAAAACTGTCTGTCTTAATGACAAGAGACTGGATCTAAATAGACATTTTCTTCTTACTTTAATTATTTTAAAAAGCTGAGAATAATAAATTAAAATTCTTAAATATCCTTTCTACTGTTTTAAGTTACACCTACTAATTCTCCCTATAAAAACATAAAATCCACAGCCTAGTTATTAGCGTCAACGTTATTAGCGATTTTGTAGAGTTGGCATGCTAGTTCCCTTGTCTCAATACTGTTTTGTTTGTAGATGTACTTACTATCTCTGAACAATACATAAGTTAATGTCCGATCTGCCTTGACATATGGCCGGAAAGGGTTAAGATGTAAATGATTGATTTCCGTTAGGTGTACAAATTAATTCTCGGCCATAACACTAAATTCGCGGTTGCATTTATTTAAGTGGAACCTTTGCCCCCAAAATGTGGGACTGCATATTCCGAGCTTATAAGAAAAATGGAGTTTGAAATTCAAGTGATATAATCTCAGAAAATGCACTGTGTCTTTGGAAAATACAATGTCGAATGATAAAACGTATAGTAGTCGCTGATTGTTTTCCGCATTATAATTAAAAAATATGCTAGCGAGGCTAAAGAAATGATTTATGCGGCATTAGGACAAGATGCTATGTCCTATACCACGTGCTAAAAATGGTTTCAGAGATTCCGAAGTGGAAATTTCAATCTTGAGGGTGATGATCGTCCTGGCCATGTGAGAAATAATCGGAAGACGAAGATTTAAAGCAGTCATTAGCCGATAATCCATGTCAAACCCAATTAAAAATTTGCTACAGCATTAGGAATTGCCCAACAAGCCATTATTGTCCGGTTGCAAAAGCTGGGTGAAATTCACGAAGAGAATCACCGGGACCCGCATTGCGTAAGCCGGTTGTAAAGCTGCACGAAATTGTCAAGCCTTATACGGCGGAAACGGCTAAAGATACTCTTGATTCGTTGAACTAGGAAATTTTTCCTCATCCGGCGTATCCACCTAACCTAACTTCATGGGACTTTCACTTGTTCCGATCACTCCAACATCATTTAGTGGATTCTCACTTCAAAATGTATGAAGAGGTCGAGAAATGCATCACGGAATTCATTGACTCAAAACCGCCATCGTTTTATAGAAATGGGATTCACCACCCATCTGAGAGGTAGAAAAAAATATATAAATGCTGTTGGAATTTACATTTCTGATTAAACTGTTCTTTGATTTCGAATAAATAGGCATCAATTTTTCTGTGGAGGAACCGGTAATTAATTTATACACCTATTATTAAGAATATAAAATTTATATTAGACACTAGAGAAAATTGAATACAGAAATGGTCGAAGCAAAGGTACACAAATTACATTCATCGAGGGCCCAGCACGAGCAAACCACGGTTGGATCGACAGTTTTAGCACACTTATACCTAGTGATGGGCATTCAATACTCTGTCTTGTAAGTTTTCAAGCGAATTCATTACCACAGGGTTTCGAATCAATTCGATACTTATTCGATGTCAGAAATTTTTGAAACTCTTGAAAGACTTGATAGTCTTAATAAATGTTATACTTTTGAAAATCTTGCAAGTTTCAAACGTCTTGGGTGCTTGGAAAATCTTGAAAGTCTTGGAAGTTTAATTACGTCAAGATTTATGAAAAAATAACTATATTTTTCTATGAAACAACAAAATCATGTTTAACACTAGATTTACAGGAACATTCAAGATGACGGTTTTTAAAATTTTTTCTTTTACGATTATTGAGATTGTAAAGATAATGCATCTATGAGAAATTATTCAAGAATTCAAAGAATTTATTTCTCTGAATATATATTATAAAAAGAATAGCTAAAAAATTGGATAGGTACATTCTTGTTATTTTTATAAATTAATGTAAAAATGAGACTTTTAGAGGTACGGAAACGTAGTGTTAAGGTGGTATCTTTTAATATGTTTCTTTTGTTGGATCTTTTGCAGGATACCAGAGAATTTTACGAGTTAATTTTGATAGATTAGGATATTTAGTGATATTAACTGTTCAATACTGTAAAAGATTGGAATGTCTATTAATACAGCTTTCCTAACAAATTCTAATGAATAATACAGAATAACATTATTATTTTCACACGAATAAAACACTGGTGAAAATTCGATAAGAAAAATATTTTTTGTAATAATTCAGGTATACTTTCACAACATATATAAATCAGTGTAATTCCAAATATTAAATAGCACTTTAACGAGAACTAGTATGTCTACTAACATACTCGTTGTTGATATTATACAAAGAGACATGCGCGGACTGTGTGATTTTCAAGGATTCATAGTATTGTTGCGCATTTACGTTTTATTAAACATTGTGCGTCGCGGCATCTCGTATTAGAACACTATATTTACAGGATTCTGCAATTTATTATACAATGCTCAATGTTAACGGTGGGTATCAATTTTCGATGTACTCAATTCAGCGGCCTGTCATCGACTCTGCAGTTGTCTGTTGGTACAACAGTTTTGTGTACAACCCATCTTTTCCATTATTTCTTTAGGAGTTATCCTCCGCAAGGCAGCTTCGCGTTACGGCGACTTCACATTGCCACGCCACCGTAAGAATATTATCATTTCGGTACGTTCGTATTGTTACTCATCCCAATGCTGTAATTCTTATTTCGCGATAGATTTAAGGTTTCAAGTCTTTCAAGATTTTCAAGAGTTTCAATTTTAACAAGCCTTCCAAAATTTTAAGGCTTTCAAGATTCTCATGCCTACGAAGACTTTTATGGCTTCCAATACTGCCAAGTATGGGTGTGCGAGTACTCGATTTATGCGAGTATTCGAATTTCGATTCGTGTAATGATCGGTCTGTCAAGCCGAGTCGAGCGTTTGAATCTCCGAGCTACTTGAAATCGACGAACTGCTTGAGAAGAACGCAAGCTACTTGAAAAAACCAACCGGCTCGAATATTCGAGCCCTCGTGAAACTTTACTCGAAAATGGATTTTCAGCTCGAAATTTTTGAATTACTCGAATATATTCCAACAGATTTTTAACTTTCGAGTTACTCGTAAAAATTCGAATATGTTTTCTTCATGAAAACATGAAAATAAAACGGAAGCATTAAATTAGCGTCATGTTTTTCTTCCTTATAGTTAGAATAGTATTTGATAGTAAAAAAATGAATGTTCGAGTAACTCGAGCAATTCGAATTTTTACGAGTAACTCGAAAGTTAAAGATATGTTCGAATTTATTCGAGTAATTCGAAAAATTTCGAGCTGAAAATTCATTTTCGAGTAAATCGAAGTTTTACGAGGGCTGGAATATTCGAGTCGGTTCATTTTTTCAAGTAGCTCGCATTCTTTTCAAGCAGTTCATCGATTTCAAGTAGCTCGGAAAATTCAAACGCTCGACTCGGCTCGAGCAATCGAATCGAATTCAGCTCAGCTCGTAAATTATGGGTACTCGCACACCCCTACTTCCAAGAGATGTAAGCATCGAATTATGTTAGAAGTGATTCGAGATTTTTGTCATAAATATTGGATCAATGCGATTCGAGTTGTTTCAGATCCCATCACTACTCGTACCTCTTCATGGTGCAAGTTTGACGTTTATTCTCACGCAAAATGTGGAGCAGGCGGAGCACCAGCCCTTAATGGTCCGTTTAAAGGGCACGTTCTCACAAACAGAGAGAGTTCGGCCTGGTTCTCGATCTTTTTGTGCGTTCTTAGCAGGTACGTAGAGCGTACGTTACGCAACAGCCCTCGTAACGTACACGCGTCTCCTACCTGGATCCCCTTCAGGGGGGAAAGAAGGTAAGAAGGTAAAAAAGGGTGGGGGGAGAGAAGGTAGAAAAAGGGGGGAGATAGGAGGCAGGGGGATGGCACGCGCCAACCTAAGAGGGAAGGAGGTGGCCCCGATCATCTGCAGCTGCGCTTTCGGTTTTGCTCTTGGCTGGCAAGCGGCCTTTTGCTTGGCTCCCAGCCGATCTTGACCCGATCGTATCGAGCCGGCCCGCTGTCATCCGAAAACGAATGACAACCGTTCGAATTCTACCCGGAGGCCTCCGGTTCTGTCTTTAAGAAGGCGACAAGTTGACTTTTCCCGAAGTGATTTATATACACTTTGCCGTGCAGCGGGAAGACGGGATCTCGCCTGGATTTTCTGTTACGACTCGCAACAACCGATAGATGAAGACTTTTGCAAAATGACCGCGATATTTCATGCATGAACCACCGTCAAATAAAAGAGAACACTTTTATGGATATGTTATCTGATCTTGTCTTGGAAAATTATTGCGGAACATGCCACGGGGTGTAGAAAGTATTTGCGTAAATGGAGCATTAGTTTTATTGCTTACCTATGTCCGTTAAATTGATTTCTGAAGTTATGCGAATAAATCAATCGACGAAAGCTTAAATGTGCATGTTCGTGTTTCTGGATGACATGTAAATTGCGACGTTTAATGGTTTGACGAATAGTTTTAGTGGTCTTGTCAAATGATTTCGCGGATATGGGAATTTTAATGTTCGGTTGCTATTTGTAGCATGCGTGGTAATTTCTGACATGAAGATGTTTTTAGGAAAATATTTCCTATTATAAGTTATTAACTGGCGTATATTGCCTTATAATAACGCTAAGATTGCATTTACTCAGATTTCGCACAATTTTTTTTAAACATGTACTTCCATAGTGACGGTTACTAAAAAATTACTCCCGAAAACATATTTATACTTTCAATATTTCTAAAATAAAAAATTAGAAACGAGTCATTTCGACTGGTCCGCTAGTTCTAGTGTTAATGGCAGCTCTTGAAAATCAGTGATCTCATACTTTACATCAATTTTGTTGTATATTTTTATCGACAAATATAAATTTTATAAATTTCTACCTCGTTGGATAACGAACGGTATATACAATATCAATGGTACATATGTACATCTGCTACATGAGTACCGGAGAAAAAACACGAATAAAATGTGTTTTAAATTACAACAGAAAAATTAAGCAATTGATGGTGATTAAAACGCAAAACGTGTGAATTTACAGGTACATGTGTAGCATACAATGGTTAGCATTGAGCCTTCGTGTTGTCAAATGTTGCAGCTAGGGATTGATCTTGCGTACCAATGAACCATCGACGCTGAATACTTCTCGTTACAGGAGGAAAACCACACGGAGCATTTGTTGCGATCGATGCCCGGATTGAATCGGGGAAATTAATCTTTCCCGTGCACCTGGATAAAATACTTCCTACGGCGCACAATGGCTTTTGTTAGAAACGCTGTAATGCGCTCGACCACCCTCGCACGGTTTCCGTGTTTGGACACGGTCACTTTTCACGTGATGAACGACCGTGGGTGGTTGGTCAAGCGGTCAGCGTACTATGTCGTCGTTTGTCCTCTCATTGTGCTAACTACACGAAAACACGAGATGCGGGAACGAGCGACCGTACACCCTCGAAAAGCCTCCGTGGATGGCCGCCTTAAAATGTCCGCACACCCTAAGCGCTTATATCACCGAACAACCGTCGTCGTCGGCGACTACCAGCTGGCACCATAACACCGCCATCATAGCATTCGGATTTTTCCCGGCATTGTCCTCGCAAACACCTTGCGCGGAGAACGTCCGTTCGACACATGCCACTGCACGACGGATGCGAGCACTTAGGCTTCTCCAGAGTCTAACGACTCTTCTACGTCTCTAACGACCCGCCAGATTCGTTTCCAGGCGGTTATGAAACCATCTTCCCACACTTCCCGGTGATTTATCACGAGCGATACGTGTAACCCGTAAACTGTGATGCATCGGGTATTCATCGTCTTGGATTTTTTGATGGATTTGATCGCGGGACGTCCCGATGGAAATTTCGGTGGCTTTATTGGAACCGGACGTCATGGGCAGCGAGAGAGAACCGAATGAAAGCGGATGATTGTTCTGGGAGTCATTCAATAAAAATCTCACAGGTGGGATATGGTTTTTGGAGAATGGAATACCTATGTTCGTTTGAGATTTCCCAAATCTATAAGTCCGCTCGATAATTATGAAATTGACCAAAATGTATAAAAATGATGATTTTTTTTAGAGCTATACACACATACATAGTTTATTTAATCCTCATACGTCCGTTCAAAATACTTGTATAAAAGATCCTGGCACAATACTTCACCTATGTTTGCTTCATACGTTAAATCAACATACTGAATATCTACAGAAATACATTTTGCAACAGAAGCAGAAAAAATGAAATATTTTGTGGTAGGTACTTGGAAACAGAAAATGGAGAAATTCTCACATTGAGGAACACATGAGCATTAATTTATAAATACTATATTTTACGAGTTCAAATCCATATTTTTGTAACAAAAGACTGCGCATATACAGTAAGGTTTGAATGTGAAGAATGGTAAAACAATTTTGCACGACATGTTTTATGATCTGATTATTTTCAAACTTTTTTCAAGGTCAATACAAGGTCATTATATTTAGATCGCCGAATTCAGACTTCCATCAACATCAACGTGGTATTAAGAGTAAGGTGCGTTGACTTTGAAGGTCACCTTGATATCTTGGACAAAATGAGATATCAATAATAAAATTGTACTTATTCGTTGCGTTCCTTAAAATGCTACATAATTCACTAGGAAGTTTTTTGTAAAATTTGGACATCGAGAATGGTAAGAAAATTTTGGATGCCAATAGGTGGACATTATATACACTTCAATAGCTTATTGATTAAAATTAGATAAAACTTCTGGGAAATATTTGTTTGGAAATATCTACAACATGTCATGTAGTCATAAGTAATTACAATTAGACTTTATGAGCGATATAAAACACTGATACCCACAATTTCAGGAAGTATGGTGAATTAAGCATAATTTATTCAACTATTATACTCCCCACACTCGTAACAACAGTACTTTCAGATATTTCATGCTTCTGAAACTTGAAAATGTTAATGCACAGTCTTTTCATTCTACTACAAATACGAACGAAAAATTGTAGCACTTTCCATCGTATTAACCTTTAATTAAAATCACGCATCTTCGTGTTCAGCCTTCATGGATGCTGCACTTTATTCGTAATGGGGGTATATATTATAAAGCTACATTGTATATGTAGACATGCAATGAATATAAATA
Organism: Sphecodes monilicornis; assembly: GCA_913789915.3. Classification (NCBI taxonomy): domain Eukaryota; kingdom Metazoa; phylum Arthropoda; class Insecta; order Hymenoptera; family Halictidae; genus Sphecodes; species Sphecodes monilicornis. Next base: position 20,387,412 of record OU565285.1, read on the forward strand.
GAACTTCCTTTGTTGCTAATTATTAATGATAAAATATTACTAGTCGGTGGTGTTCAGAAAGAAATTAACGAAGGGTTAAAAAGTATATGCACCAGAGTAATGGATATTAGAGCATTTATCGGAAGCATTTAATATGAGATGAGATAAAAATCAAATCATTATGTTGAAGGTCTTGAATAAACAATTTGTAATATGTGTCAAAATTAATTGCCCATGCCTACTATAACAATGATTAATTCGTGAGCAATAGCGTCATAATGCAGTAGTATTTGCCTCGTAGGCTGAATTTCTTTTCTAAAACTGTAAAACTGTCTTATAAGATAAAACAATTTTATATGTTCACTTTAATCGCGTTATTGTCTAGTGAGATATTGTGTTCCTATTTTAATTTTAAAATGAAAACTATCGCATTTAAGTAGTGACATAAAATTAGTAAGTTGGCAATGCTTTAATGGTTTTATTACTTAACTTACATCATGATATATAACATTATTTTGAGTAAAAATATTGACTGTCAATGTTCACAGTATTCGCATATAGGTATAAATGAATTTTCACTTTATTAAATAACAAGTTATATAATAGAAAATACAATTTTTGTTGTAAATATAATAGAATCTCAATGTTTATGCAAATTTACAATTTTAGCTATTTATTTCATGATAAACAAATTAACTAATATTTTATTCCTATTACTAAGCGTTTTATTGAAATCTTATTTATTTATTTTGCCAATGATGAAATACTGTAAATGCATAAACTTTGCTGCAATGTAACGATAAAGGTAAACGTGAATAATGTGGTATATGTTGTAGCATCAAAAATCAATGTACACTGTGTATTCATTGTATACACTTTCCAATCTAGATACACATATATTTTCATCTATTATAATTTTCTATATGAACAATGTTACCAAAACTAAATTAATTTAGCCATAAGATCTCGCTATCTTAGATTTAGCTATAAGATATTGTCCAGGTCTGTTACCAACTGATTTGAAATCTAAATAATTTACATAACTTTAAACTGTAGAAAATTCCTTAAAATAAACCGTACATTTTAACAGTCCAAAAATTTACAAAATTTTAGTAATAAATCATCAGCTGGAGAAAACCTGTACAATCTGAAGGTTCTAACACTACAGGTAACCATAGAAAGCCGACTAAATAATTTTCACAACATCGCTGATACAATCCTCGGATTAATAGAGTTAGTCCATCAACCGATTCTTCGTTTCGAGCACCGCACGCAGTGTCCACTTGTTCGCCTGGTGAGTACCGTTCACCGAATTCGCATCAGGCGAATAAATATTCTTCGAGATCGTCGTCGGGACGATGGCTGCGCTGTCGGCATGAAGAAAGGTCTGTCGTCGACGGAGGAGAAGTAGAAGAAGAAGAAGGAGGAGGAGGAATACCCAGCTGGTTAATATTCGAGGAATGAGGTCCGATCGGCGTGTCTTGCTTAGTGACTTATGGAAATGCTCGCGGTCTTATCCCGGTCAACTACAATGATAGGAATGCATCCGCGATTCCAGGATTTACGGCTTGGCTCTCGCGCATCGCGTTCCGCCATTACGTCTCGTTTCAAGTTGACCGACAAATGCGCTGCTCCCCTCGTATCGTCTCGAACATTAATCGATATCACGCTCCCGTCGTTTAATGGTTCACCTTTTTCTCCTATCCTCGTCCTTTTTTTTCTCTTTACCCTGTCTCCGGTGGCAGCGACGCAATCGAGCGTGATCCACGCGATCCACGTGGCCGTCACGAAGATCGCGGCGCATAAATTTTTCCGTTCCGTTACGATCACTGTTATTTATTATTACGCGCTCGTTACTTCTTTACTGTTCATTATGTAATCCCAGCTTTAAAACCTACACTTTTGGAACATCATGGTCGCGTTAATGGTCACTTAGAATTGCACGCGCACGCGCATGCTTCGGATATAAGCTCCCGAGGAACGGTTAACCATTAATCCTAGTCGGTATTTACGTTTCCACTGGCGATCCCAGGTGAAAAATATCGAAGAGATCTCTCGCGGGATGCAGTATATCAAATAGTATGTCGTTAATTTATTCTACGATGACTTTCATGAGTTGCACTGGAGGAACGATCGCAAACCTGCGCCGTGTAATCCGCGAGTTTTTGCGGTTTCCGTAGTGCGTTCGCGAAACGGCCGAATGTGTCTTTATCTGTTAACGATGATACGCTGTTCCGTCGACGATACACGGCGCTGTCCTTCAATATTGTGGATTAGTGACGTTTTACGATCCCTTAATTAATAATACGGATGGTGACCTAAACGGCAGTGACGGTCAATAGCATTCCTCTCTAATTTTAATGGCAATTACAACACATACTCCCCTATTTAACAAACGACGTTCAATTATATATAGGATTACGTTGACGTACGTTCATTCACTAAAGGAGAATTAAGCTTCAGTCTTTGATAATAAACAGAAAGGTGAATACAGTGAAACCTTGATTACCATAATTAATTTTGGTGTCAGTGTTCGTTTTCGAATATTTTATGAATATCAATTTATGACAGCAACATTGGAGACGAATAATATCTTAAATAGAAATCACAGCTAATCAGCCCGATTAGAATCAAATGGAAGCAGCATTTCACATGATACGTTTTTGAACGACCATCAATTGCGCGGCGCAAAAAATTCGCAGTACTAGTACATAAATTATCGGGACAGGTGGAATGAGATTAATTGAGTCGCGGAGACCATATTTATCGTAATTTATATCGTATTTATATCGGTAAACATAATATAACCGACGTGCGTTATCTTCCCCTAAAATATACTCGGCGATAGCAATATCTATGGGTATTCTTCTTATTTTTAATGAACGGGCGCCCATTCGTGGCCGATTGAAGCTGCGACAGCAGCATCACCGGCATGAAACTGTGTAGATCCGTCCAGGCCAATCGATACGCGTTAATTAAAATAGCGTGCTGTTAGTCGGGCCTTATCGCGATTTTATTGCTGCACGGAATTCATTGAGTCGCTCGTCCGCCACCAGTCAATGGTAATTACCCTTACCGTTTTTGCCAACGTTGATCGCCGATGATTCTCGTTAATGTCCACCGGGTACGTAGATATAAACCCGCGCGGATCGTCAGCGCTCGGTCGATCCACCGTTTGCTTAAGTGCGCGAAACATCCTTGCGAGCCATCGGCATTCCGTTATGCCACATTTATGACGGGTTTTGTCTCCCATCATTGACGGAAAATCGGCACAGCAACCGCGCACCGTGTTATTTCGTGTAATATCGTCGCCACTCACGCATGCACCATTCAAAGAAAACAAACGTGCACTCTACCGCATGCTGTACAGGTGACAATTACGCAAAGTTGCTGCTCCTTTGTCCACTTGTTTTGCTTTCCACCATTTCAACTTCCATTTTTCTCGGAAAATGTGTGCCTCAATTTTCCAGGAACTTTGGAAGAACGATTTTATTTGATTAAAATGTAACGTTGCATGACACAGTGGCCTACAAAAGTGTTCGTACGCCCTTTAAATCAGAATAACTTCCTTAAAATTTGACCAAACCACTTGACTTTCTTTGATCAATGAGAAAAATTGATTTACTTTTAAAATGTGCAAAAAATATTTTGAAGAAATCGCAATTAGTACGAATTACATGAAAAAATAAAAATGGCACTTTTTGAAACTTTATTATTTCAGCCCGTAATTAAAATTCAAAATATGCGGTATGTAGATCTAGGTTATTTACACATATTCTGAAAATTTCATCGTAATCAGTTAACAAACACATGAGTTACAAGCGGTTGAAAGTGGTGATAATCGCAGTTTTTCTAATCCATAGTTTTTTTCTGCGGTAACCGATTTCGATGAAATTTTCAGCTTATGTATAACTAACATAGATCTACAAACCACATATTTTGATTTTCATTATGGGCTAAAATAAAGAAGTTTTAAAAAGTGTCATTTTCATCTTTTCATGTAAATCCTACTAATTGCAATTTCTTCAAATTTTTTTGCACATTTGAAAATGTAAATCAATGCTTCTAATTGCTCAAAAAAAAGTCAAGTGGTTTGGTCAAATTTTAAGAAAGTTATTCTGATTTAAGGCGCGTACGAACACTTTTGTGGCCATTGTAGGTTACAAAATATTAACCGCTTGCTTTGCGATTAGACTGAGGATCTTTATGCATTTATCTAAAATACACGAGTGTATTAACAAAATTAATAATGTTTTGAATTTATTTTTATCGCAAGAAGTTTTTCAGTCAATGAAAGAAATTTTTCTTCTGTCTAAGTTTTCAGAAATGTGTATAAAGATCTGCAGTTTACTTATGATTACGTCTCTGGATTTTATGCATTTATGACATAAATGAGTGGAAGTAATTTTAAACAAACGAATGATCTCAAAAAGTTTAAAATATCGGTAGATTACTTACAATTTGGCACGATTACGATTTCCGTGGCCCCTACTTTGAAGGTTAAATTGTGTTCTTGGGGCCACTTTAATCTAACCTAACCTAACCTAACCTAATACGTCAATAATATTCACTGCTAATTGAGTTTTAATACATAGACATTTCTTGAGTCTCGTATAAGCAGTTGTGAACGGAGCCTTTACGTTCCCCTGACCATCATTGCGGGAAGGAGGCAGTTGTTCTGCAGCTTCACCGAAATATTATATAAATATACTCGGAACTGATAAAAAAATGTCATAGAACATAAATTGTTGGAAATTTAATTTTCTACAAAAAAAGGTCTCCTGACATTTTGCCATATTTCGCATAGTTACCGAGATATTTGCAGATTTATAAAAAACAGGAAATCTACTTTACCGGCTAAACCAGGCTCATTCGATACCAGTGACATATACACTTTTTTATTAAAATGATCCCAAGAACACAAATTTAACCTCTAAACAAGGGGCCACGGAAATCGTAATCTCCCCTACAACTTAATAAACCGTTTATAGAGAGTAATAAATTCCTATTTGGTTTCTGTATCTTGAAAATGGTGCAGAATTTGATTTTGGGTTAACAGGAATAAATGACATATATTTAATATTTTGTTTCATAATCTTTGCTATGCGTCTCACTCAATATTATAAAGCAAACATTATTATAAGGATTAGAGTACTGATTGTTTAAATGGAGCACAAGGAATACACTTTCCGGAATGAGAAAGTCCAATTCGAATGGGGACCAATATTTTCTTCTTTGTTTTCTTTAACTCACTTTCTTATCATTTCTAAGTAATAAGTAAATAACAAAATAATACGCCATTTGAATTTGCTATTACCTCAAATAAATCAATGTAATTTTTATTTTCAAATAACAGTATTAAAAATAACGTTGCGCTAGAAATTATTTCAAATAGTCATTTCTTATTTCTATATCACATACAATTTGCCCAGGTCGGTTAGAAACAATAAGCAGTGTCTGCAAGAAGTGCCTCCAAAAATCTATTTTAAAATTTGATAAATAAAGCAGAGAATAATCCTTAATTATATAGTTACCAGAATGGCCCGCCGACCAGTGGTTGACAGAGGTGTTTTTGGGGTGAAATTGAAAAATCCGCGAACATCAAAGAACGCTTGCGGCGTATTCCAGCGATACAGTAAGGAACGCGTCAGGTTTCTGCTCCCGGAAGATCGATCTTACCAGAATGATGTTGCGGCGGTGAAAGTATTGGAGAAGTATCTCATTAATTTCAAGATAACGTAGTGGATCGAGTTGAAAGAGGTGGCGGCCTGTTTTTTCCCCGAAAATTTATATTCGAGCGCGGATCCTTCCTTACTGCCTCTTAATTTCAAAGCGGAGCGGCTCGGGCAGGCAGCTGGTTTCATAATGCTTGCACCGGTGTTAATTAAATATCCAGTCCGCATGCTGCTGATCCGTCACGGTGTACAGGCGGAATGAAACTGGCCGTCGTTGTGGCGGCGTCGAGCGCAGCCATGCGCTTTCAGGGTCCGGATCCATGTTGCAAAAATCGGCTAAATACACGCTTGGCACACGCTAATCTCACCGTGGAGAGGCACCGTTCAGCGGCCAGGCTAGTTAATACACATCTATCGCATGTAAATCACAGTTCCTTCAAGCGAGCACGCGCCACCGTAAGCAATACAGAACACGCGTCAAGTTTCTATAAATCAGTTCGCGGTCCGCTTCCCTCGTGAAACGGTGCGTTTGCAAATCGGACGAGCCACTTCACAGGCGTATAATGGAACGATTGATATCGATCGTTCGTGCGACGGTTTTATTCCGTGCGATGGGTTAATTGGGCCTTAAAGCCGATACGGGACGCCATAAAGTAAGATTTTTTAGATCGATAACAGGAATACGAGACGCTGAAAGGGCGTAAGGTGCGGCCACTTTATGTCCGAACGATACTACGCGGGCTCCCTATGCCCTACTCGGAACGGCCCCAATCATGTTCGGGAACAATTTGACGGCAGGTGCTCCAAATTGAAAACCTCCCGGTTGCACCTTCGCCTACTCCGCCTCTGGATTGCATCGCGGCACATCACATTGCATCGGTTCGACGCGTCCATTAGGCTCTCTCGGGCCACCTACGTACCAAACCGACGCAGTTTTTCGCATTACCATTTCGTGTCCGGTGAATTCTCCATGTGTCGATCGATCGATCTTATCGAGGGACGAACGAAGTAACAGTCAATTCGATGACTAAAAGAACCGGATTGCTTAATTTGTCCATAAATTATTTTTTACGAGTGTAAAATATCTCGTGCGCTCTGTAGCCTAGTAAAAATGTGTAAACTGTTTTATTAGCCTTAAAATAGGGAAAAAGGACACGATAAATCAGTAACAGTTACCTGGTCAGGAAAAAATGTTTAAAACCATTTGTTAATTGTTCACTATTGGAGAGCTCGGTTTTATGACGCTTGCTCTCAATATGCTCGAGTTGCTACTATTTTACATTCATAAGAAGAGAAGAATTTATGGCATTGTTTTTGCATAACCGTGCCGCAACTAAATATTAAACGTAAAGATTGTATGACCGAGAACTGTCGGGATATTGTAGAAAGTCTTTCGGTGAAATTGCAGGTCGTACCTTTGAAAGGAGTTGTGATTTTCGATTAAGTAGTACGGTTTAGTAGTACGGAAAGTATGACGGTCGAAATTGGCCAAAATTTGGGTAGCTCCGGCACCTAAAAAATTCTTATGGTGCCTTTCTACAGGTACTAAGGATTTGTGAAAGCATGATTTTTTTGGGTGCATATGGTGGGAAAATTATGAAAAATCTAAACAAATTGTGGCGTTCGCTGGGCGAAGTACTGCGATTCGCTGACTTTGAATGGTCAAAGCTTTGACATGAACGCATTCAATGTAAGAATCCAAATCCTATTTTGTAACTAAAAATCGATATTCATATCGTACATAAAAGAAATTGTGCAAAATATTATTAACAACCGCAAGAAAACAATAGTTTAAGAAAATTGATTAGTACTATCCGGGAAGTGATATTGGTATGATTATTCGTAAAGTAAACGTTGACAATTTTCCTTAGACAAATGAATATTAATATTTTAAATAAATTATAAGCAATATTTCTTATAGAAAAGAGCATTCTTAAGTACGAAAAATGTACAATTGGTAAAAGAGAATAGACAAATATTATTAAATAAACTATCCAGGGTATCATAAACAAGATGAGTCATTTTCACGATGAAAAATGGTAGACACGAAATGTTCATATCTAAACGCAATCTCTAACTACAATGTTTAAACAATTTCATTGATTTCATCGTTTTTAAAAGTGATGAACATTTATAGAGTGATATATTAGGTCGTCCCATAAGTTCGTACCGCGGATGGAAAAGTATTTTAATGAAAAACCACAGAAATTTTATAGTGACGGTATAATGCCTTTACCAAGAATGTGGGAACTGGCTGTAGAACGAGAAGGTTGTTACATTTTTCCATTAACTTTAAAAGTACGTTTCAAATGTTAATTGAAATAGTAAAACAGTAAACGGCACGAACTTATGGGACGACCTAATACATTTGACAAAAGTCGATATGAAAATGATGATTTGTTAGCGAATGAACAGCTAATTCTTCGATTGGGACCACTGTGCGTCGCGCCCGATCGTTCCGCAAACTTCCTTAATTAGGATTATGCAAATGGCGAGACAACCGTCAATAATGATGCGTAACGTAGCCTAATACTGTCGGACCTTGATTATGGCGTCAGCTGTCTGCAGCTGCAGTGTCGTTTACGCTTAACTCCGCGAATTATCGACGCTAAATAACGTAGTCTGCTGCGACTGCATTTCACGCCGACGGATTGCATGTCGGTTAACTGACTTCGGTCTATTAGAAGCTGCACGCGCGACATATTTAAAAAGGAATTACCCAGCATTAGCAGCTTTTAATGTAGGCCGCGGTACCGCGAGAGATACGAGTCTCGCACCAGGTGGCGGTTGTTAAAAGCGGTGGTGGTTAAAAGCGGAGCGCGGCGCGGGCCGGGTCGGGCCGAGTCGCTTATGTCTTCCTCTGGTAATCTGCTGGTACCTCCTGCCGGTCGAGACCTCGTCAAGTTATGACGCGGTGCACCTGCCACAAGGAGAAACGACCATGGCGTCGGACCGAACGAGACTCTAGCCGGTCAAGTCATGATCACGATAGATCGCCGATAATTTATACATTAAGGGGCTTTTCTGGTCCTAAGCGCCATTTTGTAGGTCTTGTTTGTACATTATTGTAAAAAAATCAATCCACTGTTTTCTATTGAGGTTTGGTATATATATTTTCTATTGTTTGGACTATACAATATAATTTCTTTAAGCCAATATACTTAAAATTGTAGGAGTATAATTCTGTGAAGAGGGGCATATAAAAAATGCCATATTGGTTCAAAATACTATAAACATTTATACTAAATACTTATACTTCTACAAAACACGTCAGAATACTTTCCTCCGCACGATGTGCAACACTACCATTCATTATGCATAATTATTGTTTAACGGTAATAAACAAACAGCCCCGAAACATATATCTCCTATTTTGGATCGAAGATCAGACACCCGAGTTTATACTAAAATAAATTAACAATACATAAAAGAAACTGCAAAAAGAGTAGAATATCTAATATATTGTTTAAAGAAATAACCCCTGTTAAAATTTACTTGATCGATTGAATTTCCAATTAGAAAATACACATTAGAAAAAATTTTATTTTTTTCGACTTCTGGTTCCGAGATATCTCAGAAAATGTGTTTTTGACCCCCAACTTTGAGGGCTGTTTTCACACCTTCAATGTGGATGGTGGCTGATAAAACAACACTTGAGTTTCATCAAAAACAGTTTGTGTAATTTGAATATATTCCCTTGTTAGTAGTTTAGACTATCGGTGAACACACGTCATTTCACGCGAGTAAACGCCAGGACGGAAGGGGAGGAAGAAGAAAGATTTTGCGATCCAAAATCGGATCGTTAGGCTATCAGACAACTGCTGTGGCAATTGTGCTCTCTGTGGCATCGATAAGGCTCCATCTGTCTGACTCATCCGTGCAAGATGGTCGCTGTCCGAGGCTCGGATAGCTTGATACGGTGCTCGTTCTGCGGGAACTTATGGAAATAAATCGCTGATTAAAAGGAATTTCGTTACACATATACAGGGTGTCTCAAGAAGTGTTTTAAACCCTTGAAATGGGCGGTTCCTAAGGTTATTTAAAGTATCTTTTTTCTTAGAGAAAATTTCCACCTCGGCTTTGTTAAGGGTCTATTAACGAAAAACACGGACCAATCAATGGACAGCTATAACGAACGGATTCCGATTGGGCGATAGGTTCCGCTGACAGTGGCGTTACCGTTGGCCGAGCTAGAATTCGTCTGCTGGTATCCGCGCTCTGATTGGTTCGTGTTTTTCGCTAATAACTCCTTAACAAAGCCGAGGTGGCCTTTTGTGCAAATGAAAAAATTCTTTTAAATAATCTTAGGAACCGCCCATTTCAAGAGTTTACAACATTTTTGAGAGACCCTGTATAGGTGTATCATCGACGTGTCTCCTATGTCATTTTGTTGTACTGTCATTAACCTTCAAAACCATATGTTTCGAAGATTCTGAAAGTGTTATCACCACATGTATTTTTTCGATTAAAAATGTTGAATTTCGTGCCAAAGAAACACCATTTTCAGGAACTTTTGTTATTCTTTTTCAATACGAAAAAACGGTGGCTGAATCTCATCGATTGTTTGTAGAAGCTTATGGTGATCATGCTTTACCAGAAAGATCATGCGGAAATTGGTTTGAACGGTTTAAAAGTGGTGATTTTTATGTGAAAGACAAAGAACGTCTATATCAACAGAAAAAGTTTGAAAATGGCGAATTACATGCATTACTGGATGATGATTCATGTCAGACACAAAAACAACTTGCAGAGGAATTAAATGTTGTTCAGTAAACAATTTCAGATCGTTTAAAAGTTTCGGAATGTGCCAGAAGACACGGAAAAGTAATTTTGCTCCATGACAATGATTCATCCCATACAGCAGAACCAGTTAAGGACACGTTGAAAACACTTTGCTGGAATGTTTTACCCCACCCGCCATAGTCTGCTGACCTTGCCCCGTCAGACTACCATTTGTTTCGTTCCATGCAGCACGGACTTTCTGAGCAGCATTTCGTTAATGTTGCAGAAGTAAAAAATTCACTCGATGAACGGATTGCTTCCAAACAAGAAAAGTTTATTTGGGATGGTATTCACCAATTACCCAAAAGATAGGAAAAATGTAACTAGCGAGGGACAATACTTCGAATAAAATGTATTTTATCCTTATATTGCAATAAACGTGCTCTATTTTAACAAAAAACGACAACTTTCAACCGGTACACCTAGTATCAACGTAAACAATGAATTGATGGAATAAGTTACAAGGTTACCGCGCGAGTTGTAAAACAGTAATTAATTTAACTGGTCTGAATTTATAAGATACAACAACATAACGAATGAAGGTGTATTCAAGCACTTCATTTATTTTCCGACATTCCCATTTATCGTTATTTTTTCTCCACTAAAACGCCCATTTGAAGGAATTGGTATTCTCTCGCACAAATCCAATATTCATCGGAGAACACAATAAATGAATAGTGTTTAGAGTTTAGAGTTGTAAAACAGTAATTAATCCAACTGGTCTGAATTTCGTAGTAACAACAAATTAGCGAATGAAGGTGTATTCAAGCAATGAATTTGTTTTTCGACATTCACATTTATCTTTATCCTTTTCCAATAAAATGCCAATTAAAAGGAATTGGTTTTCTCTCGCACAAGCCCATCGTTTATCAGAGTGAACAATAAATTGATAGAATAAGTTTAAGGTTACCGTATGGGTTCCGAAACAGGAATCAATGGCAACCAGTCCGCGTTTACCGGCAATACGAAAACGAAGAGCAAAGGTGTACTTAAGTAATGAATTTGTTGTTCGACGGAGCGTAAAGAGAATAACCGATGGAACGAAAGCAGAAGCTGTTCGAATTTCGCTCGGGTTCGCGCTAACGAATATTAATCCCGTGAACAAATCACTGGAAGCTTTCCCTTCTGCTTGCATTTCTGGCTAACGGTAGAAATCGATTATCCAATTACCCCGGAGTCTCCGTTTATGTTCCGGCACGGGCGTCTATGCAGATGGTTCATCGCCGAAGGCTGCTCACGCACGGTGGAACAGTACAGTGCAGCGCTGCACTTGCGCTCCGCAACTGCACTGTTGCACCGTACGTGAGCACAGCCTCTCGTGTAAGTCAACGTGTAATTTATCACCACGCCCAGCGAGATCTTAATACGAATCACTTATCGGTTGCCGCGGATACGTACGTGCACCGACGAATATATGTATACGTCCGTCGACTAATAACCGAGCGAAGTAATTAAGGCGAAGCCAACGAGAGTGCCGGGAGGAAGCAGATAACTTTGCTCTCTTTTTTTTCACCCGCAATCTCTCCGGAGACTCTCCTCCTTACACGTCGTCCGATTTCTCGATCCCCGGTTGTCCTTCTTTCTCGCAATCTTCGTCGCGCAATCCACGTACATACCTTCCTCGATCGTCTATTCGATCTTCCTTAATAAACGATCCTTTCTTCGTTCTAGATCTCTCTATTAAGGCTTTCGAATGATAACCGGATTTTTTGCTACTAGCCGCGTCGATGGATTGAATGGTAACTGATCAATAAAATGACAGACGTCGAGAGGAAATTATATTCTTTAGAAAGAATCGCAAAAACTGTAAAAAGTTTTATCTAGTTTCATTTGCTCTTGTTTGCTGCCAGTAGAGCAGCTTATATTTAATTCTCCACGCATCTGTTCATGTTCTTGTATGTCCTATTTTTGATTCAATACATTCCAATTCCTGCTACTTTATTTTCTATCTTTCATCTCTACATATTTGTTTTTTATGTTCCGCTTGGTTTAAATATCGCTATTTCGTGATCGTTCACATTAAATTTTTATTTTCTAGTATTTTGTTCCTTCAATGACCTTGAATGACCTTACATAGTTAATATAACGCTGTCCAACAAACTTCAATATTTTTATGTTTCTTAATTACTGTAGGGTGGTTCTTATAGAGTTTTTTGCGCTGATACCGAATCTGTCCTTACTTTTTCGCCTACACGCACTGTTTTTGAGAAACATGACGTTGAAAAAAACCTATTTTTCAACTTTAAACGAATATTGTGATGTTATTATAAAAAATATTGAATTGTTCTTTGCAGCAAAAGATTCCGTAGACCTTCCCGGATACAGTGATATTCAGTATTAATACATTATGAATGTTTAAACATGTTTAAACAGTCATTAAAGACGGAGAGACACCATTTTTGGTGTCAAAAAATAATTTAGTAAGCTTTTCTTTTACATTTAGTTTTCTTTATTAAGCATTTCCACAATAAGCGATATTAAATAGATTTTTGTATTAAATTATTTTTTGTTACAAAAGACCTTTTTAGTATGAAATATACTATGAACAGGAGACTAACATTAAAAAATACATAAAGTAATGTATACAGAATAAATGTACAAATAAATAATAAATAACATTTAAATAAAATTTAACATATAAATAAGCTAGCATAATTGCACGTTTTTAGCCACTCCATCGCCGTTACGCCGCGCCGTATCCCGACGAACGACCACGCTAGTGGAAGAGCACCATTGGCGGCAACTCATGTCGGGCGAAGATATTTTGCTTTCTGGTTCGGTACAAACGTCGATGTTGCAAACTTCCAAAGGGGGTTCTCAAGATAAAAGTCTGCTCTATCGCGTGATATAATACGATTTTACACTGGACCCTTATTTTTTGAGATAAATTCAAAAATATCCTCAAAAATTGGTGCAAAAATGGTGTCTCTCCGTCTTTAATGACTGTTTAAACATGTTTATACATCCATAATTTATTAATATTTGATATCACTGTATTCGGAAAAGTCTACAGAATCTTTTGCTGCAAAGAACAATTCAATATCTTTTATAATAACGTCACAATATTTGTTTAAAGTTGATAAATAGGTTTTTTTTCAAAGTCATGTTTCTCAAAAACTGTGCGTGTAGGCGAAAAAGTAAGGGCAGATTCGGAATCAGCGCAAAAAAACTCTATAAGAACCACCCAACAGTAATTAGGAAACAAATTTGGTGTTGGACAGTGTAATTGATGTCCTTAAAATGGTCTAGTAATAATATATGTTTAAAAATACATGGTTTCATGTAAAATGTGAATCCAAAATGAAGCATCAAATCAATGTACAAGATCGTTCGTCCTCCAGAATATAAAAATTGTCCATAAGGTGGCAAGGGAACGGAGATAATGATAGTAGATACATCATTGATTAAAATAATAAAATTTGTTTTATTTGCGATATTTGAAATTCTTCAATACACTGCTTTAAATTCACAAAAACATATGGACTGGCTTGATCCTTTTTGTTTGAATTATTTCTTTGTATTTCAAAGTTTGTGAGGTTTAATCGGATGGGCAATCTTTGGTAATTCACCATGTACACTTATCTGATGCAAGACAAAGTTATCCGTCTTCGAGATGTGAACTATCTTGCAAAGATGGTAAATGCAGGAACGCACAAAATTGATATTCCAGGCTTCCCAGTGGCAAGTTCTCCTCATTCATCAGGCCGACTAGTTTCCTTGGATTTATTCGACGCGGGAAACATTCGATCACACAGATAAAGGCGCAGAGGAGCGATTTAGAAAATGGTTGATCGCGCGGTAGTTAACGCGAGCTGCTACCATGTTGCAACTGAGCACCCGGTTCCCTCGTCACGAACGACTAACATGGTGTTTCTAAATCACAGATCCGCGTGCGAGAAATCTCCGTCATGGAAATCACCGTGATGTTAATTGAACGTCTGCACTATCCGCGGCCACTAATAAAGCTGAACCGTTTGATACATTTGATCGTGTTTGCTTCTGCATGTTCGTGATTCCGGAAGCTCGGCACGATTTCTGTTCTAACGACCTTGCAGTTATCGTGGCTTTGCTTTCCTGCGGAAAAACTTTCTAAATTTTTACATTCCTCTGTTTTTTATCAAGGTTCTGCGAAGTTCTATCATTAATTCACACGTCTGACGGCTCAATATGAACCTGTCCGTGCCTATCATATTCCACTTCATTTTCGTATTAACTTTTCCCGTAAATCTCTTAGTTCTCGGGGACCTTCCGGTTCGATAATAATACACAGTTATAATATAATCGATTTTAACGATGATATTTCAACTATCTATTAATTTGATAAATGTTTTTAATACTTTGTCTTATAATATTGAATCATACTCGTTGTGTAGATTTCAAGCATTATCAACTAAATATTTGCTATTTATTTCTTATGAATTGAAATACAATTATATTCTTTTTGTAATAAATATTTAACTATTACATTAAATATAAGTGTACAATAAATATACATTTTCTTTTTCATACAGAACAGTATTGACAGCGCATTATTTCTAATTATTATAGTTGTGAATATATGACCAAAATCACGAATAAAAAATTCGGGATTCTAACTTCATTTTCAAGTTATTAACGAGTCAACATTTCCCTGGTTTTGTACCTACATAGAAGAAGTAGAAACGGCAGGTCATACACAGACGCATCAGCAAACACCGATTTTATAGCATCCAATCCAAATTTTGCTTTAAGAGTGTTCAAGTTCGTTCTCTGTGGAAGCGAGGCCACAAACGAAAGTATTTTATGTTCGATAAAAACGGCAACAAAAAAGCAGAGATTATTGTAAAAGTCAGACAGAAAAAGTTATATATTTTTATATATTAATTATATTTTTTGTAGGACGTCGTATTTTAAAGAAATACGCCTCGTAACACCTACAGAATGAGATCAATCATTTTTCAGTATATAAAAATAATAAATGGGTGAATTTTCACCCTAAGGAACGTATAAGGGTTATAGATTCCTCGGGTTCGCGTGCATTAGTATATGCACAGAGTAGAATTGGTTGGTCATGATCAGACGCGACAGCCGATTTCTATCTAATGGTACGCGTAATCGCTGAATTTTCAAACTCAATTTTCTCGAAAATGAAGTCCTGTATGAAAAATCTATATTCCTTATTTTCGACTAGATTTTATGCGAGGAATCATCCGTTGCAGGTTGTGCCACGATTTTGCAAACATCCTGTATATGAGTCAGTGACGAATCAGATAGTAGCGAGAAGGCGTTGTCTGACGGTCCATGTACTGACGAGCGTAGGAGGTATCCGCCTCAAGTTCATTTACAAATATAGAAAAATTCGGTCTCCAAATTCTGGAAGACGCGGCCCCCAAAGTGTTAGTCCTCCGGCAACGGAGCCCGGATTTATTTGACTCATTGTATTCCAATCCATATTTAATTACTGAATTTCTACCGATTGAATCGAATGAATAAAATGTTAGAATACTTTAGGAATGTCAGGAAGATTGGTGGGTTTGCAAGAAATATGGTCTTGAGCAATATAAATTTTATAATCGTGAAGAATCGTGTCACTGTACTACTGTGGTTGTAGGCGAATAGTTTTGCAGCAAATTTTCCGCAACAGCTCTAAGAAGTTTACTTCCTAGCACAAGGATCGCTTCCTGAGGTTGTACTTTGTGAGTTGCTTGTTCCAACATATCCTAGCGACTTTTCTCGGGTGTCCTACGGGAGAAAGGACACGATAAGGCGTCGATTGAATGGCGCATTATCGCTTTTGTCACGGAAAACCTGTAGAATGTGTGCCGCCGACGAAAAGTTTTTATAGCAGGGTCATAAGGTACCTAGCCGGCGAGAGAGCCGAGAGTTCCAGCGGGCGTTCGTTTGAGGCCGCGTAGCCAATATCCTGCCTGCCAATAACCGTTTTCCAGGCTCTTTGTCCACGGCGATAGGTGTATAGGGCTGCGTACACGGAACCCGTTTACACGACGTGTTTACAACGTGGAAGTGATTCCCGAGTGATTTTACACGCTGCGAGAAATTCGCGCGGGCGACGCCCGGAACGAATTTACGAGTCTCCCATTCTTCGCGAGCCGGACTCAGCCGGCCATTATTTCCCGACACAAGCAGATTTCCTTCGATCACGACCGAAACACCGCGGCGAAAACTGGTCGCGTGGTAATAAAAAGGTGACACATACTACATTGTCGTTTTCATGCTCGCTTAACCCTTAAGAGCTCCTTCAGCGAATCGCAAAACTACTCGTTTCTGGTGGCGACCGAATGAGCGTGATGCTATGCCAAAAGAAATGTTATAAAATGGTTATTGGCTGAAACATGTACTAGATTAACTGAAGTTTTAGTTAATATACAGGGCGGTTCACGTAAATGTAACCACATAAATATCTCCGCAGAAATTAATTTCTAATAAACATAGTATGAAATATATTAGAAATGAATTTCATATTTAATTCTAGTTTTAGAAGTCAAAGAAAATATATACTTACTTACAGTCGATAAATAAATGATTATTTCCACTATACAAGAAATATATTGTCTATGTTGCAAATTTGCAATTTGCAAACGTCAATACCTCCTAAATATAATAAGAATTCAGCGTAGCTAGATTTTATCTTAGATATTGATTATTTCAATGTTTTGTCAATTTATGCTGGTGTGTCTAATTATTTGTTCGTTCAGTATATATTAGTAGAAATATCTTCGTGTGAAATAGTTTGAAAAATGATCTTGGCATAAAAATATTCTTCATAGCGTATTCATGCATCGATATTAGTCAAACTGCATACAAAATGTTTTTTATACCATGACAATTGAAGGACATATTTAGACGGCTAGCATTAATTGAACCACCCTGTATAGTTTATTGGCATGTAACGATTAAATATGACGAGACATCTAGGTCGAGTATATTTCTTTAAAATCAGTACGTCGTTTGGAGTAAACTATCTCCACTTAACTATCTTAAAATCTGGGGATGGACCTACAAAATTATAATCATTAATTTTCAAATGTTCTTCAGTGTGAAAATTCACTTATTCACTATTTTACATTTTGTAAAATGCTTGATCTCTTTCTGTTGGTGTTATGAGACGTATTTCTATAAAATGTAACGTCATAAATGAAAAATATTTTGTTGGTTTAAAGTGTAAAGCAAAAATGGATGAATTATTATAGTAGGATATTTTATGCTTCATTTATGAAATCATCGTAATATGCTAGAAATATGAAAGCATGCGAATATGAGAACGCTCGCATGAATTTTCGAAGTACAAATATTTAGTTTCATAGGTTGATGCTTGAATAACGTAAAAAATATAAATTTTTTGAAGATCATTGTTATGCAGTTGTGCAAGTATATATTATAAAATGCAATTTATCTTCAAGATGCGATCTTCGCGTCACTTTAAAATTATATTGCGGTTTGAACTAAAAATAAGAATTTCCGGGTTGCCTAGTTCCCCTCGTAAGTAGAATAAGACGTAGTCAGACACGCGAGCGTGTTCACTATCTACTAGAGATCTTTGTTTCACATAAGTATACACGTTGTTAAATGCACGTGTATTAAATATAGTATTACAAGTTATCCGGGCAGTAATACATCCTTGATTTAATTTTTGTAATTGTTAGAACATTAACATTTATTTCTTAATCGAGATTGTCGCTTTACAAATTTCGAGGTTGTTGGTATGAATATAAATTAAAATATTTTTATTAACAATATTTAATCAATGATTAGTCCGTTTTGAAACAAATGGATTATCATATCTACATTTTCTAATAAATTACAATATTACCGAGAATAGAGTTATCCCCAAACGAAATTGACTTTGTATCAAAACAGACAAACAATTCATTGAATAAACATTTTTAATAAAAATGACGTCTTCATTTATTTTTATACCAACAACCTCGAAATGTGCGAAACCATAGACTGGATTTATAAATTAATATTAATGTTCTAGAAATCGCATAAATTAAATAAAAGACATGTTACTTGTGAAACTGTTGGTGAAATGACCGGTTCCGAGTTTTTTAATCTTATAATTATTGGAATTATAAAAACGTATTCATATAACAAACATTATGTACACATATTTTCCTTACCTAAGCATAAGCTTATTGTAATAGAAACTGGACAAAATCTAATTAAACACAATTTTATTAATTTGATAATGTGCTTTCAAAACACATTCTGAAGCATGATGGAAGAAGCATTGGAATCCGACGAAATAAAACGGAAATCCCTTCGCGAAGTCCTCGTCGGACGTAAAACTGGCTCAACTGGGTCGTTTCGATTCTAAAGCAAACTAATTTTACGGCAGCGCGATTTATCGGGGCTATCGATCGCATCGTCGTCGGTATCGCAACGCCTACCACGCGTTGTAAATCGCTTGCAAATTGCGCGATCGTTGCGTAATAGCCCGCCGTAACGCAAACAAAAGGTGTATCGTGTAATTATCTTTTATTATTGGATAGATAGGTGCGTGCAACCCGGGTCCGTTCCTAGGCGAGCAAAACCTATTGTAGCAACTTTCTTATCGTCGGTCTTATTATTTGTATCATTGTTCTCGTGGACGCTGTCGATACAAAAGTACCACGAGCGGGCACCGATAATCGCGTCGGAGACAATAAGACCGCGGGAAGCTTGGATACAGCGCTGGGACGTCTTAATGCGCTTCCATTGTTGTCTGCTCTCCGTGTTCTTCGGGCGCAAGCTGCGCACCTATCGACGGAAACGCAATGATTTTCCATGCTCCGCTACCTATCCGAGGTAGTCATGGATCACTTGCTTAAGTGGAAGACAGCAAAAATCAGGAACCTCCGTTTCTGTTCGAATCGTGGACTGCCATTGTATTCGCAGTGTCAAGTATTGGCTTTTTCGTCCGGAAATCGACAGTTTCCTGCTTTTTCTACCGATCTGTTCAAGCTACACCCCGTGTCTTGAACATTTTATACTGTTCTATGTACTAAAACGTCAGTGAATATTTATGCAATTTTTTGCAGTTACGCGGATGCATTCTCAAACTATTCTGGTCCAAACAATTCGCTCTCCTTTGTTTCAAAACATGTTACAACGCCATACAATTCCATTATACGTAAACGTTTGTTCAAGCATATTGAAACATTGTATTCTGGCAAATATTCCATCATGTTTGAAAGCCTATAGCTCACGGCCGAGAATTTTTTAATAGATCCTCCAACAGAAATTTGAATTATAAACCAACAACTCACCCTCCATAACGTAATCTATTAATTTCATTTTCGATTTTTGTGTAAAAGAAGATTATCAGTCTTCCATTTGTTACAGCATAATTATTGAAATGCCTATTAATAAGCTTCCGGTAGATAAACTGTTCAGTACAGTAGACTCTCAAATAACGATCAAAAAGTCGTTTATAGTATGTGTTTTATTTAGAAGCGATTGTACAAAAAGGTGATAAATATACACAGTCTTTTTAAACAATTTTTTGATCGCGTTATACTGTAGTCTGTCGTAGTGTTATGTGGAAACCGAGTTATAAGCAGATTGCAGATTTTGTACATCTATGACAAAAATCAGCAGATGATCTAGAAAACAGTGAAAATATCGGAAGAATGTAAGATGTCGATTATATTATTTGTACCCCATTAAAATGGTTAGGAGAAGAAATAAATTTGTATGCAGTTCCTGTGTCTTGTAATCGATGCATACAATTTATATTTTGCATAAAGATTCGCATTCTACTTACAAGCATTCCGTTTTATGAGAGGGTTGTCACAGTTTTATATCGAGACCGTGTTTCAAAGAATCGTAAAAGGATCGAGTGTAGAAAGAAAGGGAAGGACAATGAGAATAGCAACGGTGAGATGTTGTCTACGCGTCGAAGCTCTTCAAATTCAGATCATCCCCCGAAGATAAAAGGATACCAGCAGAGCCAGGAGGTATTCGGAGCTATCTAGATTTCATATTCTTATCGCACCCCGCACGTATCGAGATGGAGGCCTGGAGATATGTATGCACGCGGTATGAAAACGGTCGATATTTCATAGCGTGTAACCCGCGTGGTATTAATATTCTCGTTTAAACTCGAGCGAGGAGAGAAAGAATTGGAGCAGAGGTAGAGAGTGAGAGGGAGACAATAAGAGAGAGAGAGAGAGAGAGAGAGAGAGAGAGAGAGAGAGAGAGAGAGAGAGAGATCGTGGTGCGCAGGGGCAAACGATAACGCAGCCGCGGCGCTCACGATCGCATGGTTTTAATAGGTGGCTGGGAGCGCGAGTATAGAGGCACCCGTACGGGACCACACACCGGTAGCGTTCAATTTATATTTTGGGCGGAGTTACGTTATTTATCGCTGCCGGCCTTCGTGCCTTCGACTGCCATTCCGCGGGCCGCCTTCGATGTAAATGGGACGAACCGCCCTCTCCTCGATGCCTTAAAACGCGTCGAAGCGAGCCGAGATCCCTCTTCGCTCTTCGTCCTCGTTCTTTCGCCTCTATACACTTCTCTGCTGCAACCTCCTACTCTCCGGACCAAACTTGACCTTTCCACGCATGGTAACGAGAAGGCACGATCGCAAGGACACACGTATGCGACACATTTTACGTGGGATATGCTGTGAACTGATGCAAATTATACTGGAGTAACCAGATCTTTTACTGTCTATGGTCTTGGGGTAAATGCTGATGGGTCAATCACATTAAATTCAGCTTCATTTAACACTAGGTGTACGAAGCATTAAGATTGATTATTTTACATCAATCCACGAAAACAACAATGATATGTCTATCCAATTTTTAGCCATTTTGTTGAATACATTCTTCATGGATGGATCTCTACAATCTCAATAATTGTAAATTAGGTGTCAATGAAGACTAGTGTCGGTGAAAACAGAATGTCCATGAAAATTGATGTCGGTGACATTGGAATTTTAATGAAAATACAATGTAGTGTCGAGGAAATCATTGTCCGTTATGTTCAACGAAGTTCTGTTTTTATAATCGTAGACCATCCGCATTCCACTTGTATGATCAGAATCCACCTCCATTTTCCTTGTCTGATCATAGACGATCTCCATTCTATTTGTCTGGAAATGGGGTGCCTTCCTGGTAAAAGAAACTTGATTGAAGGAGATCTCACTAGCCCACAATAGATCGCACCAGTTCGCATTACATCGAAAAATTTCTAACCAATTTGAACCATCTAATTTCCGATCCAGGCCCACGAGTACGAATCAATTGCTTTTTGCGAAAGCTGCGAAACGCGCTCCCTACCCACACCCGGGCTTGTTCGATGTCTTAATTAGGTGGCGGCTTCATGCATCTTCCTCCTGATGGCTGATGAGTGAACGGTGTAACGAGGGTACCAGCGGTTTTTGCCTCCCGCGGGAACCAGCCATTTCAGCGTCCCGGAGTAATTAGCTAGAAGAGAAATGGTTACTATCAACATTCAAATTAGATCTCCTGTACGCTCCGTCGTTAGGCCCTTTCTCCGTAACTTCGACTTTTTTGCTCGAACCGTTTCAGGATTACTCCTTGACCGCCGGATGCTAGCTCCGGTCGGGACTTCTTTGGTTTTATTGTTTCATGTAGATTTACGGATATTGCAAAATTGACGGGCACGCCTCTGCCTTCGAAAGTCCATGTTCGTTTAGCATTATTAGAACGTTGCTGTATTATTTGCGGAACATTGTGACCTGGCGGGCTTATCCCATTCTCTTCTGCAATGTGATTTCTTGGTTTAGTCAGTGTCTTGATGGCTCTACTTTGTTCTATTTATGAAATGTTAATACAAGGTGTCGCAAAAATGTGTTAGCACACTTCAATTGCTTACAAAGAGTTTGTTAAATATCGTACAATTTGTTTTCAATGTTTATAACGAACTACATTAATGTATTTTTAATTTTACGTAGTTCATATTTTCAATTTGACGACTATTCTGATATATATATATATATATATATATATATATATATATATATATATATATAGCGCTGCCATCGTGATGCTATGGAATCGCACACATTTAAAAACATTTCATTCGGAATTTTAGCACATTTCCTTTCGATGGCTACGGTTCATTCATCAACGGTTACAGGTTTTGTTAATACAGTTAACTGTTCGGCATGTTCTCATTAGGATAGGTCCTTATAGCATGATGGTAATGTGGCGGGGCTCTATCTTATTGGAAATAAAATGCCCCATCGCCAAAATCTTCAAGACTAAGTGGCATGATAGATTCCTGCAATAAAAGGAAATTGGCACATTGAAGGTAGCCTTCGAAAGGGAATATGCTGAAATTCCGAATGAAATATTTTTAAATGTGTGCGATTCCATAACTTCACGATGCCAGAGCCTTGTATAGATAGTCATGAATTTGAAAATATGAATCAAGTGCAAATAAAAATACGTTAATGTAGTTCGTTATAAATATTAAAAGCAAATTGTACGATATTTCATAAGCTTTTTATGTAAACAATCAAAAGTATGGTAACATTTTTTTGCAAGATCCTGTATAATTCTAAAATCCATATTATTCATCCAAATCTGTTCAAATGTTATCAGTAGATTGGGGATCTTTATGCAAGATAAAAATAATTTAGATTGTTGTAGGAACCTAAGGTTATATTAAAATGTATTTCTTCTTTTAGTAATTTTAATAAATTGCGAAGTATGTAATAATATACTTAATTTCTTCTAATATTTTCAAACTTTATTATGTCATTTAGTCATGTTTCTCATAAACGTATAAAATCCACAGTCTCTATATTAGATAGCGGATCTTTACGCACTCATGGAATACGCAATGGAAATTCATGATGTTATTTTACATTTACCATAAGCAATCTTGTATAGAATGAAAGAAATTTTTAGTTAGCATTATTATACAATTATGGAGTAAAAGTAAACAGAACGATATTAGTCTTGCAGATATATGTCTAAGACAACGAAAATAGTAATTTCTATTTAAGTAAACCCGCATTTGAATTCATAATTCCTTGAAAGCAGTTGTTGTAAATGATTCTTCACACGTAGAATACATTTTGATAAAAGCATTTACAGAAACAAAAATTACGTAACATTTATTTCTTTCCCGTTTAAATTAACACCTTGGGGGCATAAATATGTCAGCGTGAAGTTTGGAGGGAAATCCGGATTCATAAAATTTTATTTACGACTTTCCTTATCTCGAGCCTTATTTGACAGTTTGAGCTGTAAGAGCAGTCGCGAAACTGTTAATTAAAAGTTAACCTCTGTAGGGACAAGTTTTATAAAGCAAAAAGAAGAAATATATAATAATTTCATGCTAGATATAGAAACATTATCAGTGCTTCCATACTGCAAAACTGTTTGTTTTTATCATTGAGAGATTATGTAGTGATTTTGCTCTCCTCCAACAAATTTTTATTTTGTTTTACTGAGAATGATTTTAATTAATGGAAAGCATAACTCAGAAGAGATTAAATGAAATTGTTCACAGATTCTTTAAAATCTAATTTATAAATTTCTAAAAGTTATGTTATTGTGTAAATTTGCAGTGCAGACGTGATTACATTGCGGAATTTCATGCACAGAACCAAATTGAAATGTATTACTCCCTTTAATAGTTAACTAACGTGAAAGATATGTATCATGTACGTGTATTACAATCTTCCAATGCTTCTATTGTTTGAAATTACACCCATCCATTTTTACAATAAATGCATAAAATTCGCAGTCTGGCCATGGCTATACTGCTAACATAGAGAACACAATCATTTTTAGAAACTGATATATTAAATTTTAAAGAAATAGTGTACTGTTGTATTTTATTTTTTATTATCTAATAGATTACTAGATAGTAGTCAAATAGACTACATAGTAAACAGTGGATTTTCATACAAAATGAAAATGGTCTGCATTAAGGTGGACTTCACCTGTAACGGCAACAAAAACAAGTGATTTTTAAGAATTTTTGTCAGACTAAGTATTGGACATGTGAAGTACACTTGAAGTACAAGTGTTTTTTCTAGTTCAATTCTTCTTATTATTTGTTGTGTAATACGCATGATTCTCGAAACTATGTTTTATATACTAGCGTACACAAAAATTTAAAAACTAATCCAGTCATCAATTTCGTACAAGGCTGATTCAATTCGTTAGAAATTTCTCGAGGTACTGAACCACAATCTCAATTTACTTTCTTATTAATAATATTTTTTTCTTATCACATAAGATTAATTTTCCTATCGAAAAAGTATATTTCCCTAAAAAATCCATGACTTTTGCAATTATCAATATTTTGTCGTAAATGTTGGTTAATAGCAGCGCAAATAATCAAACGTTAAAATAATTCTTCATTTTTTGCTTTCAGATAACCGTGACACTTGCTACACTGTATTCCAAAATTATCTACTTTGTTCACAAGGTTGAATGGATTATAATAATTGTTACAATATTATTAAAGCCTTGAAACAGTAAAAAATTTTATGTTATAATTTGAAATTGTCTACTTACATGTCAAACAGTTTTACTCCGATACTATAAATAGTTTTTGTAAAGAAACATCGCAAAAATCTTTTACTCTCTGCTTGTTACGCGAGAGTCCTCCCTTAACTACAAGGCACAGTAGCTACACAAACAGTCATTTTATTAACAATATCAGTGAGTTAAAAATGACTTAATAATACAATCATATTTTAAAATTCTCTAGTTTTTACTGTTTGCATTTGATTCACTAATTTCTGTCATGAATGCATTCGCCATCCAGTGGTGACAATCGACCAAATTCGAAAAAGTTACGAGTATCTCGTGGTCCGTGGGTCCAGCACTCGTTGCCGGCGTGATTTGTGATAATGATAGCGTATTTTATTCGAGGATCATTTGTCCGGTGCCAGGTTCGGCCGGCTGCGCCGATGATGACGTGCAAAGTGGGCATTAAGGTGTTCGCGGTTGCGTTAATCACGCGGATTTCGCACTTTCGTCGGATGTCTCCGCGGCGAAGTGCTTTCTTTCTCTGACAATGGAAAACTGCTTTTGCGAGAGGCCGGCGTGGGTGACTTGCACGAACATCTCGGTGAAAGTGGGTCCTCCTCGATCGTTATAACATTCGATTTATCCCCGCTCGAAGTGAAGGGCTACCGCCGCGCCGCAAAGAAAAGTTTCGGTAAAAGTCTTCTCCGACAAAACTATAACCATCGGTATCGCCCCTATCACGAGTTACTTTCATCGAGGAACGATTCTCTTTCCTGCTGCCTTCACTATGATTAAAATGGATGAGGTTCTCGTACACGCGTTATCCATTTCCGTAAAATTCTTGAGATTAGCTTAACGGGGTTTCTCGGTAATGAAACGGTAATCACCAGACCGCGTTCCCTGTAAATGAAAATAATAAGAGCATTATTCTTACCGACGCGATTGAATGTTCGATATCCCTTTACAGCAGTACTGTGCTTCCGAAGACTTGGAACAACGAACACACCGTTTGTTTGCTTTCTACTTTGCAAGTGTAAGTATAGACCAACCTGTGCTCTGTGTTCCAGGCATGAAGACACGCTTGAAAATTGTTCTGCAGGAGAATGACTTCGATTCGCCGGTGAAAGCGACCGAATAAAGGCAATCCAACGTCACTAGCTAGACTGCTGCCCGATCTCTCGATCAATGACTTTATGAAACGTTGCTCCCGAAGATCTGCGCTCGATATCGGCGGTCGTTATACGTCGCGAGCAACTACAAGGTGTGTTCCAAAAATTAGGGGACTTCTGTTATATATTGTTTGTTCGAAGGCTTAATGGGATTTACAATATACAGGGTGTCCCACGCAATTGGAACAGGCTGTACCTCCTAAACGGTTGGGAATAGAGGAAAATGTTATAAGAAAAAGTTGAATGGCATCAGACGGTGCATAATACGCAACTAATTTTATGCACATTTGTGCATCGGTGCATCAGAAAAATGCAACTGCACTTTTTTTTTAAATGGAAACCTACATATTTGACTGCACCAATCGATGCAATTTGTTATGCTCTACATAAAAGTACTAACATACTTATGTCCTAAACTTATTCGTTCGGAAGTTATCGTAGCTAAGATTGTTGTAGATTTGTGAATGATTTGCTCTGTCGGCAAGTGTTCTGGAGTATCACGTAGTGCTCCATTATAATGTTTGTAACTTTTAGTTACGATAACGTCCGAACGAATAAGTTTAGGGCATAAGTATGTTAGTACTCGTATGTAGAGCACAACAAACTACATCGATTGATGCAGTCAAAAATGTAGGTTTCCATTTTTAAAAAAATGCAGTTGCATTTTTCTGATTCACCGATGCACAAAAGTGCATAAAATTAGTTGCGTATTATGCACCGTCTGATACCATTCAAATTTTTCTTATAACATTTTCCTCTATTCCCAACCGTTTAGGAGGTACAGCCTGTTCCAGTTGCGTGGGACACCCTATATAGCCTTTAAAACATGCTCCTACTGCACGTATAAATTTATAACATTTTGTTTCCAACTTGCGAATACTTCCTGCTAAGCCGATCTCGGAATACGCTTCAGTTCTTCCTGTGATTTTGCAATTATGTCATCCTTTTTTTAATCCACTGGCTTGATTGCTGCTTTCTCTCCACATGAACCCTGGTTTCTTTTCCTGTTATTATTGTCTTTAACAAAATTTTCACCGGTTTCGACTCGTTGCAATAATTCCTCGGCGATGTGTTTCCGGTTCCGTTTTTACTCGGCCGTCAACATTCTCTGTACAAAGTTTGAGGAAACTTTTGCGTATTCTAAACTTTCAACAATTGCATGACACGAACCTATTGATACGCCTACTTGTTCCGACAAGTCTCTAATTGTGAAACGACGGTTTGCTTTCTTCCTTCTTCTCTTCGGTAGTGGAGGTTGAAGGTCTTCCTGCTCCTGGATCATCTTCAACGGAACTTGGACCACTTTTCAGACTCATACAAGTATCACCGAAAGTAATTTGAAGCATCTCCGCTCCGATGCCGTTTCCTTAAGATTCAAACAGAATTTTAGGAATCTTTAAGATCTGAAAGAATCGCCGAGGCTACAACTCACAGTTTACGGCGACGAACAATTAATAGACAACTGCGCCACCGATCGCTACGACACTTGGCAGGTATATAGGAAAACGATCGAAGATCATACGCTGTGAGTTTCATTTCTTTCTGTTGCTTCTAAAACGATTTGTCCCAGAAGTCCTCGAAATTTTGAACGTATCTTGTATTTAAACGTATGGTTGCCGTGTGCGAAACGCGTACGTTAAGTGCGAACCCGCAAATTAGTTAAACGAAGGGGACGATTAAATTGATGGGTGCACGTGTTAGCATATAACCGGTGAATCTGACTAAAACAGCGCAACGAGTCACTATGAAATACTCCTTCATTTTCCACCCCCTTCCGTGAAGATTGTATCGCAGTGATTTCCGCGGCTCATAGCGGTGCAATTAGAGATAATCAGCAAGATACATGTAGATTGCTGTGCAAATCGCGCGACAAGTGGCCTTCATCATCCGCGGGGATTACCATTCAATCCTTATGTAGTCTGTTAAAGCAAAATTAATCTACGAGCACTGCAATTAGATCTAAAAGCCACGCAAATAAAGCGCGCGAATTCCTGGCTCACCTCGTCGTTTTGTTAGCTCACATGCAGAAATGTTGTTCTTGTATGTCGTGTTTTCTTTTGTTTCAATAAAGATGAATTATTAGCTGCCTTGGAGTAATCATTTTGTGCTCATATTTTACCTATTTGCATTTATAAAAACTTAAATATCACGGTTTTGTAGGAGATTGCATACTGTTTCCATTAGTGTCACTTAACTTTAAAAGATAATTACAGGTTAGACAATTTATAATTGCATATTCGATCAACTTTATTTTTTGAGAAGAAATATGATATAAATTAACATGATTGACATTAATTATTGTACAAGGAAGAAAGACAATATGTTATTTTTCATACAAAATCATCAAAAAAATCTAGTATGTGTCTGTTTAACCTAATATTTTTATCGAATATATATTACGTTGAAATATATGTGTTCACACTTACAGGATGAATGAATAGTATTTTTAATGTAATCCATATACTACTTATATTTTATCAAAATCA
The DNA here is from genome assembly GCA_913789915.3 of Sphecodes monilicornis. Taxonomy (NCBI): domain Eukaryota; kingdom Metazoa; phylum Arthropoda; class Insecta; order Hymenoptera; family Halictidae; genus Sphecodes; species Sphecodes monilicornis. The sequence goes on from OU565285.1 coordinate 20,415,950, forward strand.
TGAAATAAAGCAAGAACATTTTATTTGGCTCCCGTTTGTTGCAATCGATATCGAACAATTTTTATTTTGCATACAGATTTACCATTTATATACAGGATGAGTCACCTACGATTTTCCCCTAAATATCTCCGTTGTTTTTACTGGTACGAGAAAATATTCGAGGAAGAATATATTTGACTTAAAGTGATAATTATTATTATTGAAAAGGTGTTTTCTCAATGCTAATGAAGAAACGAGTTGAATCATATATAATATGTTGACCTTGAAATGACCTTCACAAGAATTATTTCTCAAAAAACACAACTTGTAGTACGAATGTGATATTCAAGCTTAGTGTTCAAGTAAGATTCCATTGGTGTAAACTCTCAAACATTTGAAGAATAACTATTCCGAACGTCATTTGGAAGTCAACATATTATCACGGTTGAATTTGTTTTCTCATTAGCTATAGCATTGTACCAATAAAAGTGAATCATCTCATTTAAAAAATGAACAATGACCTTGATATTTCGGAAAATACGGCCACGCGAAAAAATCTCTCCTATCCCAATAATTTCCTCAATTAATCAATCATTTTCTTTATATTTTCTCGTATCGCTAAGAACAGAGGACTGTTATTTATGTTAATCATAGGTGACTCGCCCTGTATATGATTTTAAAAATACGGAAGAATTGTTTGTTTGGTGATAATGCTTAATCTTTAGCCTGTTTCGATTTAAAATGTTGTTTACGGTATATTGTATCCATCTTTTATTTATAATTTCTGTGAAGAGGACGCGTGTTCGGCTTGTTAGAGTATCGTCGTGTTATGTTAATAGCGCATAAGTGCAAAGTACAAATCGCGCTCAGCGATACCAGATCGCCAAACACGAAGCTGCGAAATAATCGGTTCGGGGAACTCGCGCGCTCGGTTAGCCGCAACTTTTTCTCGCTGGAAAAATGCAAGTAGCTCGTGCCTGACTCCGCGTTAAGTGAATTCTTCGTTCTGGAAACACGCGTGTTGCACACAGGTGCGTACCTGTAAATGACGTGTGCGGATCGGAAAGAACTAGCGAAGAAAAAAAGGGGGACCAGTTGACACGGAGAGAGAGAGAGAGAAATAAAGAGAAAGAGAGAGAGAGAGAGAGAGAGAGAGAGAGAAAGAAAGGAGAGAATTACGAAAAAGAAGAAGAAGAAGAAGGAGGAGGAAGAAAAAGACGAAGACGAGGAACAGCGGGCGCTGCCACTCAGCGGTCCATAAACCGTATGAAATATTAATAATGGCGCCGCTCGCCGGTGGACTTGCCGAGCTCTCTGGGACTTCGCGAAAGAGGGACACGTCCCACGAGATGATCGGTTCGTTAACCCAAGTCAATGGCTAGCGATCGACGTAATCTTCGGCTGAATTTTCTACAATGTTTCCCCTTTTATCGAGGTTTACGCCTCCGTCGTAACGTCTTTTAACGAAACCCACCTACCAGCAAAGATCAAAGGTTCATAGGAAAACGTAACGCGCATTCTCGAATCGATGCTCAAGCCTTTTAAACCCTTGGCTACGCTAAAACGTTCGTCTTTCTTGAACCGCGCTGTTTTATACCTAAGATCGACAGATGCTCCCTGGCGATCGGCTGACGCAATGGACAATAGTACACATTGCGCTCTGTTACGGAGACCACTCCGGAATTCTATGGTTTCATCACGGTCCGTCTGACGTATAAATTCGCCGTACACCTGCTGCAACGTGCCTTTTGTTCATCCGCCATTGCTTCTTAACCGCGACTGTTCGCTATCATTCAAGAAACTGTTTTCCTTTCATGAAAGTTTAAAATCGTCGAATGCTAATCGGGTCTGTGAGATGGATTGAAATAAATCATTTATCAGGTGCAGGAATTACTACGGTGTCTTTACGTTGCTAATGTCAAGTATGAAGCACATGGAAACCTTAAGCCTTTGCGGACAAGGAAGTTAAACCTTATACCAATGTCTTCAGTTTTGAGAAAAAATAAAAATACATACTGATCTTTTGGTACTGCAATTATTAAATCATTTGTCTGCGACTTGAAGAATTAAATACTTGGATCAGATGTCGCTAATATACATTCGTCCTCAAAGGATTAACATTCATAATAACTTGAAGCACGGCTCGTACGTAATTTGTCCCTTAACATAAATTCACCAGACCTTGTCTTATCAGGTGATACGTGTCCTAAAATATTGTAATGATACTGTTTGTGATTAATGGACGGAAGTTAACAGGACAACAGGATTCATCTGTAAATGAAAGGTGAATTTATTTTAATTAAACATTGTGTCGATTTGTACGTCGATTCGTATGTCATTTGACTCTCTGCTTTAATTCACCGAACCTTATCTTATCAGGTGAATTGCGTTGTAAAATATTGTAATGATATTTTTTGTCATAACTGTTAACGCATGGAAGTTGGCAAGACACACGGATTTACTGTAAATGACCGGTGGATATATTTTGATTAAGCTTTGTATCGATTCGCACAGGTAATATTATGCCGGAGTTCTTTACGAATAGGATGAATTTGTTCTCTAGAAAATGGTCTCCGATATTACAAGGGACTTCCCGGCTAATGAATTCGACTCGGTGGAAATAGGAGGTCCCATTACCCCGATAATTAACATTGCGATCAAGTGGGGTCTTTAGGCGGCTGATCTACTCGTGAGCCGTTCCCTCTATTCCAGAGGTATACGTACCTTAAAGGGGTATTTACGCTCGAATTGTCGTAATTATTTCGTAAGGACGACCGTAAAGACCGCTTCGTTATTGCATGGCTGCTGCTGGCCCTCTCTTTCTGCCAGCCGTTCATTCCTTTCTGCTTCCTCATCATCATCATCATCGTCCTCTTCTCCTTTTTCTCCACCTTCTCCCGCACTTTCTCTTTTTCTCTCCAGGGAACTAGTCGCCCGTGCGCGCCGTACGCTCTTTTTCTTTCTCTCTCTTTCTCCTCTCTCCTCTCTCCAACCTCCTTGTCTTTTTCTTGAGCAGGTGAATATTATGCATAATGAATCGTTCACTGTTGCGCGCGCGCATTCTCGTACCTGGAAACTCGAGGCGTGGTTTAGCACCGGTGAAAAAGGAAGCGCGCTCGATGGTCAGATCGCGATCGACACAGTGGATCCCTCGATCCCGCACGGAGATACACGTTATTGATGATACGGGCGCCGTTTCCCGTCAAATAATTCGTCCATTTGGTCGCGGTGCGCTGAGCTTAATCCTCGTTAATTTGTTATTTCCTTGCAACAATGCAATTCGGATCAGCGGTTCTCGGGCCACAATGATTAACCTGTAATTGAGGAGGACTATCCGCGGGAATCGAGCATGCCGAAGGCACTCGACACGAGAGAGAGAGAGAGAGAGAGAGAGAGAGAGAGAGAGAGAGAGAGAGAGAGGGGGGGGGGGGAGTGGAAGGGAGGGAGAGGGGAAGAGAGAGAGACTGAGAGAGCGGGGATAGAGGAAGGTAAAACGCATTGATTATTCTCATTTCATTCGCGACCGGTGGGGTGAGATAATTGCAGGGTGTTGTTAATTCGACCTCGATCGAAAAGTGAGTGGCACGTGTATTTATTTATTACCGATGGAGATTAACACGTTGCGAAACTGTAAGTAGCAAGTTTATTGGTTTGACTTTTACCAAGCTTCAAAGTTCACCTGGGCGAAGATAGAAACGACTGTTTCAGCCAATCAACGACAGAAGAATCGCCCATTGGTTGAGGGGTGCACGAGAGGTGTGATGTCTAAAGAGCAATATGGTGCTGTAATGTCGACAGAATGATCGCGGTCGTTCATAGTTAGTTTTCTTGAATATCTTCGCAACCATGAATATAGTCTCATAACTAAACCATGGATCTTCAATTGCAAATGATAGAACAATAATTTAAATGCCCATCTTCTCTAATTAATCATTTTAATCAATTGAGAATATTATATTGATATTCTTCAATCATTATATTTTTCTACTGTATTAAATTGTACCTACTCAATTGTGTCATCAAATATACAGGGTGGAAATTATAAAGCGTTACAGACGTATATCTCCCAAAATATTGAATATTCGTAAAAATGTTTCAGATGAAAGTTGTTCAGTTCCGAGGGGGACATCATGTGGTGGAACTTTTATTTTTCCCGGTAGACACTCCAAGATGAGGCGAAGGTCAACTTTCTTTTTTTAAATGGAATGATATGTTTTTTCATCCACCATCAAATAGTGCGTTTTAAGATGAGTTCAAATACCTATGATGCAAGGTCATTCAAGGTCAAACTTGCAGTGTTCAAAATGATTACCTCTTACTTCAACGCACTTTACAATTCTTTGTTTAAATGGCTCTCTAACTTCGCTCAACATTTCAACATTTATCTTAGCACAAGCTTCGCATATTCTGACTTTCTTGTTTTCATGCGTCGTAGGATTAATGGACATTACACAGTTTTTAATGTGACGCCACAGAATAATGGAGTCACCAATTAAAACGATCACACCTTTTTTGCATTTCCCTGCAAGTTTGACCTTGAATAACCTTGAGGTAATTGAATAACCATAGGTAATTGAACTCGTCTTAAAACTCACTATTTAATGGTGGATAAAAAAACATATCATTCCATTTAAAAAAAGAAAGTTGATCTTCACCTCACCTTGGAGTGTCCACGGGGAAAAATAAAAGTTCCACCAAATGATGTCCCCCTCGGTACTGAACAATTTTCGGCTGAAATATTGTCATAGAATTGTTTATTAGATTCGGTAATTGGCCGAAAATTAATTTAATCGCAATATAATTCGCGAAGTGAGAAATCGATGGCGCTCGCGTCTCGTGCGACTCAAATATCCGCTTTTACTATCACCTCCAACGAAAAAAGAATCGCATGAACGGGACAATTGAACGAAGGATAGAGTTCTGGTGTTGTCATTGGATCATTCATTAGATTCGGTAACCGGCCGCGTAAGGATTAACGTTACTACCGCGGTTCGGTGTGATTTTATGCAGTAATTTCAGGGAAATAATGGCGTCGTTATCGCGGCTTAACACCGTCGCAGGCGCTCGATGGGCCCGCGCATTTCACTAAATCTCGCTGGAAGAGCAGCGTCGACTATTCCGCGGCTAACAGTCCATATTTGGGTGTGTCGAGGGGGTGAGGACGGCGGGGAATATCGGGTAGCGGGCGCGTCATCAGCCCGCGAGAAGAGAGAAGAACAACCCTCTTATCGTTTCACGAGATCTCTTATCAACGAACGAAACAGCGTGATCCGCGACAGAACGGTCCGATAGCGGAACAGACTTTATGCGATCGAGCGCGCCGATAAAACGGCGTTGTCGGTACGCGGAAATACGACGGTCACTTGGTTTACGAAACGATCGATCGGTACGAACGCATAAGATCGTTTAACGAGGGAATGAACAGGACGCGACCGGCCTCCTCCTTTAGTTACGAACCGGGATAGGTGTATTAAGGCGACACCGTCGAACCAGGCGCGAACGAACTGTTGAAAATCTCATTCTTAACACGGTTGCGAACCGAGGAACATCTTTGTCCCTATTGTATATACGAGGTGTTCACGCTATCACTAGCCAGCGTTTTTCTTGCAAATAACAAATATTCGAAAAAAATGATAAAGGAAAAAGTAATACTGTTTTTGGTAAGTAACATAATGGCGTATGTAATTTCCTTGTATTTGCACTATTTTCTTAGAAATGAAGGTGGCCTTTCAATTTTTTAAATGAAATGCTATGTATTTTTTTATATCATGTGAAAGCGTGTGTCAAGACAAATTTATTCGTATACAACACAATGACCATCAAGGTCATACAAGGTCAGAAATGGCAGGCAAATTTTGAATATTTCGTACGTAATATTTCGTAAAGATATCTTTCACTATACACAACGCTCAGAAATGTAAACGACTTGCAAAGGAAACTAACGCGATCATGTGCATTAATATTTCGGACAACGTTAGAAGAAGCCAACAAGAATGTAATTAATAGAGCCGAAATATGTATTCATGCACAAGGAAGTTATATTGAACATTTACTATAGCCTCGTCAATAAGGTATACTTGTAAACGCATTAGTACGAAATGTTCAGAATGTTTTTTCCATTTCTGACCTTGTATGACCTTGAAGGTCATCGTGTCGTATACGAATGAATTTGTCTTGACACATGCTTTCATATGGTATGAAAAAATATATAGCATTCCATTTACAAAAATTGGAGGTCACCGACATTTTCATGAAAATAGTGCAATTACAAAAAACTTACACACGCCATTACATTGCTTGCAAAAAACAGTATTGCTTTTTCCTCTTCCAATTTTTTCTAATATTTATTATTTGCAAGAAGAACGATGTCTAGTAGTAGCGTGAATACCTTGTATATCTAGACTGCAGATTTTATGCAGCGATTTCAAAAATGCGTAGCTGTAATTTATCACAGTAAAAACATTGAAAGATTTAAAAACCTCTACTATACTGTTCTTAACTTGTTAACCAGTTAACTGTTTTTGACGAGTATACTCGCCATGAAGAAATGGCACAGTTTTTTGTTATGACGAATATACTCGTCATGCGTACAAAGTAGCTACAATTTGCTGTTTACATTGCAATTTTAGTGAAAACTAAAATATATTCTTAAATTTCAAGATGTTTTTAATATTTAGAGGCCAAGACAAAATAAAACGAACAAATACGAAAATATAAATAATTATTATGAAAAAACTGTATACCGTGTGCACAAAGTAGATCGCTTACTTTTTGCGGCACATTTTAGGTACCCACTTATCAAAGAGGTCGCAACAGCTGACTAGTTAAACTTATTACGAAGAAAAACTAATTTTTAATTAACTCATGTTCTTTGCAATTCAGATGGAAAATTATGATTTTTCAGAAAACTCCGCTATTTACACATTACCTACTGGAGGCCTATTAAAATGATTCTCAATGGCTGTGTTGTATGAAAAAAGAACTTAATAGTCTCCTTTTAGAAAACAATATCCAAAGAAGATATTGGATCACATTGCTGAGGATAGCTTGGAAATGTTCATATTTGAGACCGTACAAAATGTTACCACCCAACAATGATGAGTTGTATGACCTTAGACCAGGCAACCTCTCTTTCATGCGCGAGGCCTGCGCACTGTTCGCGATAGGCGAAGCACTTCTTTCCTCTATGGTAACGGCGTATGCTGGTGGGGAACAGTGGACGCTATGGTAGGGACGGTTTTGTTTCAATTGAGACAAAAATGCCCATCCCTGTCTTAGACGGTCGAAAGATAATAGAAATTTAAAAATCTTTTTTCGTTTGGGATATAAAATTATGTTTCTTCAGAAAACTAATATGTACATCTTATTATATTGAGATAGATATTTTAAACTAGAAGTGTCTACGTAGCATGTATGTTCCCAAAGCCTTTTCCACAAAAGACCGTAAAACATTAGTTTTGTGTGTACGTACAATTCAAAGTGAAATCCAGGTATTATGTTAAGAAAAATGCAAAGAGAACTAGATGGTACAGAAAATTAATTTATGTTTTACACTTTCTTTATGCTGTACTTTTTCGTGTAATAAATATTCATCTCTACAAATTGGTTTATTTCTTCTACAGCGATTATTCAAAAGATCATCAAAACGGATTTGTTTTCCTGTTAGTGTTTGAACAATCGAGGTTCTACTCTACATTTTTATACGAAACGATACATCCATTAAAACAGATCCATCGGTTTGCAATATAATCGACGAAAACTCTGTCATTTTACAGTGGAAGGACGCCCGTAGTGCACTAAATTTCTAGATTAAGTACCCATCAGTCCTTCTTTCTAGCCAGCGACTTTAACGATCCTCGATACCCGTAATAAACTATGCAACGCGGTTTAATGGTTCTTCTAACGAAACTGCACCGTCGGAGATTCCACCGTGAATGGCGTTCCAGATGATGTAGAGGATAAGCAAACGGTCGTATTATTTGTTAATTGAATATGTCACGAACGCCTATGAATATTCAAAGAAAGGCTCCGCGGACGGGTTTTTTACGTGGTGATTTTCCTCAGCGATCTTGCAATAGTCGGGGAGGACAGGATGGAAATACGGGGGGACGATTATCGCTTATGCTGTCCTTATTACCAAGTCTAAACCAAATGTATGGTTATACCGAATGAAGGCGTTACTGTTCACTCTCCTTTCTCTCGATCTATCCTCTCCCTCCCTCTTTTCTTCGCCGTGGATTTTTCTTCGTGCCTTCCTTCTCGTCGCGTTTCCATAAACAACCGTTTACGAGCACGAGTCGGAAGCCACGCGGCTCTGCTTAAGGTACGTGCGCCGATTTTATCGGGAGCCAACTTCCTTGTGGCTATATTTTATATAGTTCTCTGCATCTAGCGACGTGAATTCCAAACGAATCGACCGCTGTTTATGAATCTTTCACGGACAGTTGTGTCTTCTTTCTTTGAGGAATATCACACTTTACCGTCGACTGGTCCCGAGATACTATCGAGCCGGAGCTGGTAGCTTTTACTATCAAGTAGCAGCCACTATCAAACAGGTAGGTGTCCTTCCCTGTGGGAATGGATACTGTATCCGTCGAATAAACTGTGGCTTCTTGTACGTTTATAACTTACATACATTTTCAGAAATCAATGCAAGATCGATATAGCGAAATAAAGTGATTCACGTGTTTCATAAATTCTGACAATGAGGTTTTCAGTATGAAGTCGTTTGCACGATTCTGTGCACTAGGACTGATCGATCGATGGTTGAAATGGTAATTTCCAGTTTAGATTGAGTTTAGTGATCGTTTGTGTTGTGGGTACTCTGAAGGGGCTGCAGTTTGCTTCATAGGTAATGATTTAACTGTGAAAATCAAAAGTCATCAAATATTTACATTTTAGGAAGCAGTATTAGGAAGAAAGGAAGAATTAAAAAAGTACCTGTCATTTTATCTAGTAAACGTGAATAGAAAATTATAGATTGCCTTGATATTTAGTTATAGTGGAACGTTATTATAAGGTGTATTTTTAAATAAAATGGAATAGACATTTTCAAATAATCGAACTTCTTGGAAATATTCAAACAACATTCTCGTCTTTTAGTTTGCTTTTTATTTGTAAATGAACTGTGCCATACAATTCCATAGAAACCTTTTAAAAGATTTATTTAAGCGTTTTTTGAATTGAATATTTTCTATTCATCTATATTCGTTTTTAATAGCCTCAATAGTTCTCCAATTTCTAATAGTGTCGTTCTGTAGCCCACGAAAATATTTCTACGCAACGTAAATATTTCAAATCTTACCTAAGTAGATGGAAAGTGTGGTCCAGGCCATAATCAACTGAAATGGTTCTTTTAAGTTGTAGTTTACTATTTGTTTTGAGGATACGGCATTCAGTGAGCCGCTGCGTTTATTAAAAAATCTGTACAATAGAGATTTATGTGGCGAATTTTTCGTTTTTATGCAAGCACTTTATTTTATCAAAGTGCGCTTCCACCAGTTGCTGAATTCTTGCCAGCATCTTTGTTGTTTTGCCAGCGTCTTCAGCGAGGATTTACGTTCTCCTGTCGAGCGTAAATAATAATCAACTTCCACCTCTTGGACATGGCCAAGAGGATACTAAACTCCATCGCCGATAGTTTTCCCTCGCTACCTTCGTCTGGCGTTATGCTCAATCACAACTGGTTGCTTCGTTTCGATAACGAGCACTACCGATGCTTTCTTCGCGGCTCTGACTACCTTCGTACTCCCCAATTTCCGTTTTTATATTGCTTTTTCCCCAGCGGATGGCCATTACAAACCAGAATCCCGAAAATTGATTATCGGTACGTTCATTATAATCAAGCAGGAAGAAGTTGTCGACTGAAAAAACCTTTCAGCGAAAGATTTTAAAATCAACTTCTGTGCTATGTGTGTGTGTGTGTGTGTGTGTGTGTGTGTGTGTGTGTGTGTGTGTGTGTGTGTGTGTGTGTGCCTTACTGAAAGCGGAATATCTTTGCAGTTTTTTTGAATAAATGACTTTTTCAGAATATGTATGATAAATATAAGTGATACTAATCAATTTGAAACATATATTTCATAGTTACAGTATTCAGAAGTACCGTGTTCTTGAGTGTAATCTGAGATTATTAGTCTTCTATCAATAAAAGTACAATTCTAACAAATTGCGAATATACAGGGTGAGTCAACTAACGTTTGCACCTCAAATATCTTTGTTGTTTCTAAAGATACGTAAAATATGGTAAGGATAAAGTTTAATGGTACAATGGGGCTGACACAATGCTAAAAAAATTTTGTTTTTATCTCATTTTTTTTAGAGATATCAAGGTCACCTTGACTTTTTTAAATGGAACCACCCATTTTTTAAACATCTACAATGATAGTCCCTTTCATTACGAATTCAGTGACTATAATTACTCAATGTCATTGAAGGTCACGGACAGAGTTCAACATTCCTTCAAAGGCCGTTTACAGACATGTATCGATGTTAAATCTTATACATTATCTTTGTCCGCGACCTTGAATGACCTTGAGTAATTATAGTCACTGATTCGTAATGAAAGGGACTATCATTGTAGGTGTTTAAAAAAGGGTGGTTCCATTTAAAAATGTCAAGGTGACCTTGATATCTCTAAAAAAATGACATGGAAACAAAATTTTTTTTGGCATCGTATCAGCCCCATTATACCATTCAACTTTGTCCTTACCATATTTTACGTATCTTTAGAAACAACAAAGATATTTGACGTGCACGCGTTAGGTGACTCACCCTGTACGTCGGATTCACTGTGAATGAAATATGTATCGCAGTTACCTGTGTTTATTTTCAAATAGAATGTATAATACAGAAGGCCTTTTACACAAAAAACCAATATTACTGTTACGAATACGGCACGATAAGGGCACCCGTTATATCGTCGTTGCCTGCATGAGGGCATAACAGGGACAAAGGACGAGTCGCTTCACGAACCTTGAGCCGATCAGACGTGCCAAACAGATAAGTATACTTCCTCTCCCGAATAAAGGAAATATAATTTGCTACAAGAGTCTCTTTTATTGTAGCTATGCCGAAATTACGTGGCCGTCCACGCAACATTATTGTATTACAAGAACAACGGCGAAGGGTACTCTTCAATTCTTAACCCTCCGAGCATGTTTCAATGTCATTAGTGTTGACTGCGGACCTTTATACAAAATAAAATGTGTTTGCATTGATTGCAAGACACAGGAGCAAACAAAAAACGTGTTTCTTTTTTTAAGTCTCTTAGTAAGCTGAAACTAATACACTGATGTCTTTAAATCTTTTTAATACGTCCATTGCTTCAAATTGCACGTATCCATTTTTCTCATAAATGCATAAAATCCGCTGTCTAGTCATCAGTAACGTCAACTTTCACAATTAAACTCTTGAAAACCAAAGAATTTGTTCCTAGAAGAAACAACTGAAAATAATGCTACAAAGGGTTAAAGTCATAATACTATCAAGAACAAAATGTGCCATTTTTCCATGGGTCCACAACAACCTCATCGCTAGGTTGCGGATGTTATGCATTTATAACAAAAACGAGTAGATGAAATTTCAGACGGTAGACAGATTAAAAGAATTTAAGATCGATGTATTATTTCAATCTTTTTGAAATTATGCAAGATATAATCACGATCTGATTTGGTTCCTGTTTGTGAAATCGACGCAATCTTCATTGTGCATAAAAATCCGCAGACTGCTCATCTTTTCCTGAATCGTGGATGAGTCGCTAACAAAATCCGAAGATTTTAAGACTCATTATGCTGCAACAGAACATTCGTTCCTCGCTTATATAATGAACAACCATAAAACTGCATTATCTGCGCCGTTGTTCGGTAGTTTCGCAGCGATTTAATTGAATGGGCCAGGCAGATCGCGAGTAATCTCGCCGGTGTAAGATCGTTTTACAACTTTGTTAGGCTGCACAGGTGAAAGACGATCGTCGACCGGTGAAAATCATCACGGGACTGACAACGATAGAACGCGCGTCCGAGATTTATTTGAAGTCGCGACCGCGGAGCTCGCCGCGATTAGCTTGGTCAATTTTGCGAGCCGATCTGCGGTTAAAATTTCATTCTGCTCGAACTAATTGCAGATGTTAATCCCATGTTCCTGCCGCGGTTACGGCCACGTAACCGTGGGATTAGTAAACGTAATGAGCTCCCGGTCTTGCCATTAGAGATTCGGTATCTGCTTGAAGGATTGATACGGCAATTTACGGCGCCACCGCCTTTTATTGCATCGCGAGCCTATCCCGGTTTCCCCGTAATTGCAATTCCCAGCCACGGCCGATCCAGTGGACGCTCGTGTTTATGAACGCCATCAAAAGTTTCGTCTCGTTCGAAACCTCAGAAAATTCTGACCGAGGAAACACGGTTTTCGTGTCCGTTGTTGCGCAACCACTGAAACCAAACCACAAGATCATATTCGCGCGTGACGACGTTAGTCCTCGCATCGCGGACCATTTTCAAATACATTATTCATACAAAAATTGTATGGCCATTCCGCCCCTGTACTCAACAATCATTATTATAATACTTATTTATATCCTGTACAACAGGTACTGTCACGAGAACAAATTTCATTCAATTTCATCTTATTTTGAAACTTTGATCAAATCCTATTTGTCATCCCTGGTTTATAGCGTTGTTTGGTAATGTTTTGAAATATATTTTTCGAAATACCTTTTCTAGAATGATTGCCAATTCCAATTATTTACCAGAAACACAGTAAAAGAGCGACCTTGTTCTCTTGGTCAAAATGGACCCAAGCTCCGTTGTCCAAGGTTTAATTTGTGACCCAGAAAGAATCCATTCATCTGGCGGGCTGAAAATCACACTGGGGTAAGTCACATAGATGTATATCGGTATATCGATTAAAATAATGTTTTACATTTGATGTTATGAAATACTTCGTATAGGCATTGCGGCTGCAAATACACATCTATAGGTTCAGGAAACTATAAAAAATGTCTGTATATGAAAATTAAACCACGAAACAGAATTTTATACAATTCACAAGGAAATTATGTAATTAAAATTGACTTGTACCGAAATAAAGTGACTCTCATAAATATTCGGACACTCTTAAAAACATGATAACTTTTTAAATATTGGACCCTGCGAATCTGATTTTGTGAGAAGTTAGAACAATTAGTTTACCATAAAACGTAACAATTTTTGAAAAAAATTGCAATTGGTCGGAATTGTGGAGAAAATACTATGGCAACTGTTGAATTGTGAAAAGATGGAAAAAGGAGAAGGAAGCGTTTAGGACGATATACAGGGTGGGGCACTATAAACAGGTCACCTGAATAACTCGCTTGCTTTTGAAGATAGAAGAAAATGCAACAGACCAAACTTACTTGATATGGAGGCGCTCGTAATCTGATGTTATTAATTTTTTACAGGTGGAGACGTCAAGGTGATATGAAGGTCAACTTTGTTTTTTTTTAAATGGAACGGTATGGTTTTTTATTTACATTCTGACAGTGTGTTTCAAGACGAATACAATGACCTATTATGAAGGTCATACAAGGCCACGCAATTGTTGCCGCCACAATACTAAGAATTGTACTCTACAACATTTTTGGGGGGGCTATATTGAAAATTTTATTAAAATTTGAGTAAGTAAATAAATAATGTCTTTAAGATTCGAAAAACAATATTAACTCAAATCTTCAAAATTTGGACTAGCACCACTATGATTCTCAGCCCACCATTTGATAAGCATTTTTATTTATTTTTGTCTTTTTTACTCATTTACGGAGATACTATCTATTTCGAATGTGTCGTAATACTGGCAGAGCTTGTGTTCAACGAAAGTTGTTTTTGTTATTGTAGGATTTTATAAAATATATTGAATTTTTATGGTGGAAAAATTATATATGTCTATATTTACCCAGGCATTTATAATCGTTTATCAATAAATATTTTATAATTATTCTGTTCTGTATAAAAGCAGAAGGAAACGACATTTTCGCTAATATTTTTCAACAGGAAACTAGTAATACTTACATTCTACTTTGACGCGACAGAGTATTTATATTTTATCTAATAATTATAAGACACGTCTACGGAACTTTTTAACAAAAATTAGTACTATCTATAGCACAAATTTTGAACGACCTCTGACACCTCTTCGAATTACGCTGTGGTCTGACCAATGAGACGAGGCAGTGAAGTATCAGCTTGCGTCCTTTGCTAACTCTCTGAGAAGGATAACTTCAACTCTGTCGCACTCGAGTGGTTATATTTACGTTTACTGCTTCGTTTCGTTGGATGGTCTATAGACTCCTGTATACTACGATCAAAGAATTGTCTAACACGACTGCTTACAAGGTACACGAGGCTGTAAGTGTCCAGTATTTTTCAAAAAGTTTTCGTACAATCACTATACATTTAATGTTATATAAAGTACATAGAAACACGATTTTTCCGATCAGTTTTTTGATCACGTTATACAAGAGTTTGTTCTGTACACTGCAAATTCAGCAGACAAAATCGAACTTCCTCTTCAGACACCATTCTATTCGCACTTCTGTGGAAGAATATTTTTGCGTGATCATTCGGAATCCAGTGATTAGGTACGTGTATATGCACAAGACAGAATGTGAGAGAGGAAGAAAAGAAGAAAGGATGAAATTAATGATTAACATTTCAGAGGAAGTGGACGCTGGAATAATCTTGTACCCATCATAACTCGTGCGTTCTGATCATGCTGAGCACCGTTCGTGCTCGCGGCTAGGTTATCGCGCTGAGGTTACCCTGCGATTGACCTTCATCGTCTATCGTGATGCTGGACGGCGTGTAGGAGGCAGTAATCTTCGTAGTGCCTTTACCACCAGCAGCGATTCGTAAATGTGACTCTTCTTGCTACCAGTCGAACACTTACTGGTCTGGAAGGTAGATGATTTTTCGTGCTGAAAAGTAGAAGCGCTTATACAATTGATTCATTTCGACAAATGCTATTTTACATGGTTAACTTTGATAATATACAAATCACGTTTCTAAAAATGTAGAATTATTTGACTAGCATGAGGGATTTCATGCTTCAAGGTTTTCTCCCTCTAACCGTAATCAATCTAAGGATTCTTGTCGGTTTCTACCGCATATAAATATAAATATCTCAAATATTACCAATATCTCCCACTATCTTCCCCTCTCGCAATATTTCCTAATTTATATCTCGCCACCCTACTCCGCTCCTCCTCTTTCCATTTTTTTCTCAGGTACTCCGGCATTTCCCCCACCCCCTTATATCCTTATACTACGTGTTATACCTCGATTATATTTACTTACCTTAGAGTTATAGCTAACATTTCTACGGGAGTTAAGCACGTCTCATCCATGTATCTTGTGATGCGATTCTCTCTGTTATTCTATCTAACAGCTCATCATATGAGTGAAAACTCATTCGAAAACAATTAAAGAATTTTTCAGATTTTTCTCTTAAATCAGCAAAGGCTGTAACAAGTCTGCCTCGTGTAAATCTCGAATCGATAAAAGGATGCACCCAATATCGTCTTCTTTGTTTGCTACCATAGTATTTGTAAATAAAATAGGCAAATACTCTACGCTTTTTTTGGGACACCTCTATCTTCGATAGTAGTGAAAAACGCAATGAAAATCGCAGTCGCTGCACGTTAAGCAAACGCAAGTGGACGCCTTTCAATTGAACCGCAAATCCGTTGCCGCACGTTAGAAAAATAGATGTGTGCAGCGGGCCTAAATATCAGCGATTTTCCAACGGTTGCATCTTTAATTTTTCATACCCCGCCGTGTAGTAATCTAAATGTTCCAACTTCACGTAAAGATCCAAGTCGTTTACTCTACTTTTTATACTAGGTTTACGGAACCCGTCGAACTGACGGGTTTTAATATTTTTAATTTAGGATGATTCAGTTTGTAAAGATGGATCCAAGGCGAATTATTCGAAAAATTTATTTCTTAGCGTATGAGTTATAAAAAGCGGATAAAATTTGAGTAGACACGTTCTTCTAAAATAGTAAAATAGTCATTATTAGTGCTCCGTAAACCTAGTGTTAAAAAAGGAATTCTCTCTGAAAGAGTACAGAAATACTCGCATAAGCGACTGTAGGTAGCCGAAGCCAGAACGCATTACGTGCCTCCTGATAATTACTCGAGCAGCTGCAGGCGAGTAACGTCACTGGGAGAACGAATGAACCAATTACAATGTCGCAACAATTTTAACGTTTCCGTGTTACGAATGTCTTCGAGTGAATCGATTATCGCGGCCCTGTGGTCCCGTGTCTGATAAATGATTGGCTCGCGGTGCGAGGAGGACGTTGTAGCGTCGGGAACGTTATTATTGAAACACCGATTCACTTATGAAGACGTAATCTCCGCAGGATTCCCTCTCTGCGCAACGGCCACCGCTCGCCAAGTGATAAAGTTCCGAATACACCGGCGCATTAAGTTAACGGATGCTTTTTCCCGATCATTAAAAAGGATGGCAATTAAACGGCATCTATCAAAATCCCGACGATGCGGCGCGCGAACGCGACGTGACCACGACTCGACCACGACGTCCCCAACTTATGATAGCCCGGCCAGCGTAAACTTCTCAGCGACGCGTCCTGTCTTGTTTTACGCGTTTCCCCTGTGTCGCTTCGCTTCGACGTTGTAATTATCCTTATCCTTTCTGGCTTCTACTTTCCGGCGTGTAACGAGGCAAAATTTAACGCTCGTCCGACCGTGGTTCTTCCTTTTCTCCTGTATCCATCTCCTCCTCCTCACGTATCCTCCTTATTCTTTCTCGTCGTTTTCTTCGTCTTCGTTTTCTTTCTCTTTTTGTTCTCGCTGACTCCGATTAAAAGTCGGAGACACGCGGCAGAGACCGTCGAATCGGACCGGACAGGCAAGTTTCGTCCCGCGCGCATCGGCTTCGAAAATAAACCCGGCGTCGAATAACTCTTTGGCCGCGTGTGTCTCGGCCGTACGCACAATCCGGTATCAGGTGCGTACGCAGTGCGTCATCTCGATAGCATCTCGCCAGTCGCGAGTATACGCATCTCGATTCGATACGGGCGCTGAACATTCCGCCCACTTTCCGCCACGGAGCGAGCCGCTAAGCGACGCGTCGCACAGTGGTCGGCTCTCCTAAAACGTATGACAAAAATCGGCATTGCATAACATCTTACGAACGAGTCGCCTTTATTGACAAAGTCCTATAAATTATGTTAACCATTCAGGGACGACGCCGTATAGTCGGTTTTCTTTTGTACGATTGTACGATGGTACGTACGTTACCGTAATCTGTTGACGGTTTAGACTCTGGTATTTTTCGTTGCCATGTTCGAATTTTAGAAAGTATCGTTAGATATAGTATAGAATTGCATCGAGCTTAACGGTTTGTTGGCGGAACGGTTTAACTTGAGATCGTACGCTCTACATAAATAAATAACTATACAGGGAGTTTCATTTGAAAATTCGCGCGCAATTATTTCCGAAACTATAGCTCGTTGGAAAAAATATTTCAAATGGAACTTGCTCTGTTTCTGGGGAGACATCTTCTGGTGGTCACAAATCCAAAGGGTACTAAATGACCTTGAATGACCTTGGAAGATGAAAGTGTCATATGCAGACCTCGGGTTTTATGCATTTGTGACAAAATTGAATAGATGTAATTTAAAATAGTGGGAAGATTAATAGATTTGAAAAATTGCAATGTATTATTTGCGGTCTATTAAAATTAGTAAAGAGAGAATCAACTTTCTCTTTTGTTTCTATTTCTTGCAATTGATGCGGAACATTTTCTTTTGCATGAAGATTCACAGTCTTGTTATAGGTTAATAAATTCGTCTCGGGATACCCCCTTACCTAAATGAAAACATACAGTTCCATTCAAACAAATAGAGGTAGATATCTCGGTAGCACGTCCACCTAGACTAGGTTTGTGACCACTATTGCGCGCGAAACTTCAAATGGGACATCCTGTATAACGAGAAGGCTACGAACTCATTTGTACTCTGAATCCATTCTCCTATTTTCGTCCCATTCCCGAGAAAAATCGATCACTATGCGTCGAACGGACTTATGGGATCTTCATCGAATTTCGTTACCCGTTCTGTCCACTCGAGATCTATCCAGCCGATTACGACGCGCCGCCGCGCCGGTTTAACACGTCTCAGTCACTGACGAGCCGATACCCGGCTGTAATGAGACCCATTACAAGGACACACATGGACACGACGATACACGATTTCGTAATTAAGTCGCGGCCAGCCGTGCGCACGCGTTTGATTAGAGAAAAATATTCGATCGTTCGGCCGGAATGGGACCGGTCGCTTTTGCGCTTTAATGCACTGCTACCGAGAAAATTCTGCTAACTGCGGCGAAGTGGTCAATAGACGCCATTTACAGATAGAGGATCCGTGTTAAGAGTCCGTGCGAGAACTCCGGATTTTCCGCGTTAGGAAGTCTGGTTTTCGGTGAAGCCTCGTCTCGTTTTCCAACTTTCTTTCTCTCTTTGCTAGGGGCTCCTCGATTTTTGTACACGAACTACTCTGAAAGATTTAGAAATGGTAACAAAATATTTATTCTAGTAAAGAATTGTTAAGAAATCTGTCAAACTTCAGTTTCGAGGAAGCTTCGTTATTTCTAACATTTGCGACACAAATTTAGCAGAAGAAAGTAGTAGATGTTTGCAAAAGTTCTGGTCTACTCTTCTGGCTATTGTATACGCAAAGGTGGAGGTGTCTGGCCTTGACTCACCATTTCTACTTCGTTCATATTTTAGTGAATTTCAAAACTCGTATTATATTCTCGTATACATATTCTTCTATAGTCCAGTATATTCTAGTGTATTATACTATTCTAGTATATACTATACTATACTATTCTAGTATACACTATACTATACTATACTATTCTAGTGTATACTATACTATACTATACTATACTATACTATACTATTCTAGTATATACTATACTATACTATACTATTCTAGTATATACTATACTATACTATACTATTCTAGTATATACTATACTATACTATACTATTCTAGTATATACTATACTATACTATACTATTCTAGTATATACTATACTATACTATTCTAGTATATACTATACTATACTATACTATTCTAGTATATTCTATTCTAGTATATACTATACTATTCTAGTATATTCTATTCTAGTATATACTATACTATTCTAGTATATACTATTCTAGTATATACTATACTATACTATACTATTCTAGTATATACTATACTATACTATACTATTCTAGTATATACTATACTATACTATTCTAGTATATACTATACTATACTATACTATTCTAGTATATACTATACTATACTATTCTAGTATATACTATACTATACTATACTATTCTAGTATATACTATACTATACTATACTATTCTAGTATATACTATACTATACTATACTATTCTAGTATATACTATACTATACTATACTATTCTAGTATATACTATACTATACTATACTATTCTAGTATATACTATACTATACTATACTATTCTAGTATATACTATACTATACTATACTATTCTAGTATATACTATACTATACTATACTATTCTAGTATATACTATACTATACTATACTATTCTAGTATATTCTATTCTAGTATATACTATACTATTCTAGTATATACTATTCTAGTATATACTATACTATACTATACTATTCTAGTATATACTATACTATACTATACTATTCTAGTATATACTATACTATACTATACTATTCTAGTATATACTATACTATACTATTCCAGTATATACTATACTATACTATTCTAGTATATACTATACTATACTATACTATTCTATATGTACTATACTATACTATTCTATATGTACTATACTATACTATTCCAGTATATACTATACTATACTATTCTAGTATATACTATACTATACTATTCTAGTATATACTATACTATTCTAGTATATACTATACTATTCTAGTATATACTATACTATTCTAGTATATACTATACTATACTATTCTAGTATATGCTATACTATACTATACTATTCTAGTATATACTATACTATACTATACCATTATAGTATATAATATTATACAATATTATACAATATTGTAATATATTCTAGTATATTCTATATTCTATATTGTACGATATTCGCATATATTATATTATATTTTGGTAAGTTGCAGCGTATTCTAGGATATTACAGAATATGTATTGCAGTATATTATATTCTAATATATGTACATATAGTTATATGAGAGAATTAAATGTTATCAATTCAATGCTATTGAAGTATTGATTACTAACAACATTCTAAGATTATTAAAGAAATAAAGAAAGAAAGAAATTCCATGGTGGCTTCTGTTTCTTGCAATTTATGTGGACAATTTTTATTTTGCATAAAATTCCGCATTCTAACAATGATAAAACGATCATACCTACATTAAAGTACAAAAAGCATTACTACCTAAGGGAACAAAACTAGAAATTCAAATATTTTAAAACAAATTATCTGACAAAACATGAATATAAAATAGATTTGTAATTGATCCTAGGGATAAATGTTCGGATCACCATCGTCATCCAAAGAAATTCACGGGAATATAACATCTACTTTGGACTGGGGAGACCGTCCATCACCGGGGCTGTCGTTAAATTTGTTTATTGAAGCAATCGGCACTTAACGATCATTTATTCGGGCGTAATCGGATGTTGGCGCGTGTAATCAAGTTGCATCTGACAGTGGGCTCGCTGTTTTCCATCTTATCTCGTATTCCATTACCCGGACAAGCACGAGGACGGCGGGTGGAAAGCGGCTTTAATGGTAGTTATCAGATCCAAACCCAATAACCTACGCGGGATAAGCCGTCGGAGATGGATGGTGTGGGCAGATAATCACGCGAACCACATACTTTCATTCGATCCTTTCTTCAGCCGCATTCTCGTACAGGGTGTAAGAACACTAATGATCATTACTTCTACCGGTGAATCTACACCTCCTCGACACTATTCAAACGATAACCTTCTAATGTCTGTGCGAGTGATTCAAAGAAACGATAATCGCAAGGTAAGACACATGGACAGTACATATATTCAAGAATAATCCATTGTAGTTTTTTAATGTTTTCTTGTATTCAAACGGCTGCTCAACCAGCTCTTCAGATGATTTGGGGGGAGTCGAACTTTTCTTTGTGTTAAAAATGTCGAGTTTCGGTTTTTAAATAACTTTTTCCTACGTATTCTCAGCTTTTATTTAAGACCAAGATCGCTCATTTCTGATGTGCAGTTCGGTCTCCAGGGGCATTCTGGTATCTCGACGTACTGTAATCTCTATAGTATCTGTTTCCGTTTCTGAACTTTCAATTAAGGTATTTGAAAATTGTGTTTTTTCACATAAAATGTACCTTTTCTCAGAAACTACTAGGACTATCTTGAAAATCTTTTTTTCGTTTGATTCCATATTTTCTTCTGCACATTTTAACACGGGTTTTTTCGAAATATTGCTATCTAAAAGTATTATGTAGCTGTAAGTGCAATTTTTTAAATTTTCTTAGTACCAAACTTTGAAAATATCTAAAAAATATAATTTTAAAAATTTTTGGAAAGCTTCTCGTTAAAGTGTGCATGGAATCAAGAGGAATCAAACAAAAATTTATTTATAGATATCGCTTATATTTGCTGAGAAAAGGAACATTGAATATTGGGAAATTTATGGAGGTATGTAATACAATGTCCGACTCTTGTTTCTTGTGACCATTATGTCCATTAACAAACGATTTATATCAAGCAACCATTTGTGTTCTCTGTAATGTATCATCCTCAAATTGTTGCCGTGATCTATGTAAGACTTTAATGTATTTTGTATAAGAATTTTGAATATTTAAAAGATATTTTGAATATTCGATAGTTAGAAACGTGGTAATAATACGTTCTAAAATTGAAATCGGTACTAGTTCGCTTATTCATTTATGTAGCTCTCAAGAAAATGGGTAAGTAGAGTAGCTCATGATGTAGAGTGTAGATTTCCACTTGGTCTTATCTAGATAAGATGAACTATGCTGTCGTACAATAGAAAATACGGTTAATATTTGACAGATCCTCGTATTTGTTTCCAACACATGGTTCGATTCTAACCTCTCCTTTCCTTACGGAATAGAAAGTGCCGATGTAAAAAGTTGATAACAACAATTTTCTTTTTTGATTCTGTGGGATTTTCTGGGGATGACTGTTCGGAAGTGAACGTGTTTGGAGGACTTTTTCATCAAATCATTTAAAATAAAGATGACATTTAGGAATTTTCTTTCTTAAAATATCCAAGAACATTTTATGAAACAAACGTGTTGTCTTCAGTTTGTACACTCTCTCAATGTACAAAAAAAATTTTGCACTGCTTACAAAATATGGTGTGAAAACTGTCGCATGAACCAGAACGAAAAATTTTGGAACACGCATTCGTTTGTTATTCATACTTTTATACGTAAAATTGACTGTTATTTTTATACATCTTGATTGAACTAGCATTAAACATCAGCATTTTGATTTTCTGTCTCACAGACATATAAAGTTTACGCATTTCTATGGTTTTTTCATTTCAAAAGATCTTACAATAAGTTATTACGGCCACCGATTTCACTCCATATTTTGTAAGAAGTACAGTCACCGCCATCTATAAATGACACCACAACAGGAACTGCGACAAAATAATTTTTTTTCATACTAACAGACTGTGCAAATTAAGGACAACACGTTTTTTTTTTAATAAATGTATATTTTAAGAAAAAAAATTTCTAAATATCATTTTTATTTGAAATGATTTGATGAGAAAGCACCTTACTTAATTAAATGTCCACCGATGCGGAGGTGTAAATTCATCCCTAGAAGCGGTAGCCGTTCGTTTTCTTACACCTTGTACGTTGGACGCGTGCACCAGTGGCTCTGTTGCAGCGGGTGCGCACGGAGATTGCATCCTCGGCTGTGTGTGCATCCCGTTGCGTGTATCTGCGGCCCGATTCCGCACCAAACTCGAGCTCGCGTTCAAGCTCGGTCCGAGGCTCGAACCCGATGCCGGTCTTTCCCAGCTGCCGCGCCGATCAAAACTTTCGATATCGATGGTATATAATGACGCGCTCGTAACTATTGGATACTGCGGCGAACCGCAGCCCTGGGTTATACGGCTGGTAAACTTAAAAGGTAAGAATAAACTCTCCTCCACGCAGCGCACGCACTTGCATGGAAATCGCCACCGCGACGGCCAATAGCAATCGACGCATCGGGATCGGGCGATCCTTCGGCATCCTTCCACCCAGCCTGATCGAATTCCGAGCGATTTTCAGAGACTCGAGAATTCGTAATTACGGGACAAGGGATGGGGATAATGCACCAGGTATTTTTAGAGACGGTTTCTAGATGGGTTCCGCGAAAAGGACATTTGTCATGACAGTTACCAAGAATTTCAGTGATTGCATCGTCCCTGTAGTCGTTGCTCTAGTGTTAACTCCTTGTACAGAGTGTAAAGAAATGACATGTGGCGACAATCATAGAATGACACTTACAACTACACCCTCCATGTGGTGGAAATTCATCTAAGAATGGAGACGGAAAATCACTCTTGACAATCAAGTTCAAAAGGTCATAAACTTCTTTTTTATTGCATCGTATTCTACTCGACACAAGAACAAAAAGTGAAAAGGGAACCATGGGCTAAAACACAATCGTTCTCTTAAAGAATTATGGTAAAGCTTTTTCATTATCAAACTAATTTTATTTGTATAAAATTTTCATTTCTCAGTCAGATGTAGTTTACATAGCGTGTTATTCACGAAGCCGCAGGAATTATCAGATTGATAATGAAAAACACTTTACCATAATTCTTTACCCGAACGGTTGAGTTTTGACGCTGGTTCCATCTTTACTTTTTATCCTTGCGACGACTAGAATACGATACAGTAAAAAAATTGATGACAGTTTGACATTTTGACCATTCTTACATCAATTGTTACCAACCCAATGGTGTAGAACAGGGATGGGCATGGTAGGGGCCCTTCAAACGCCTGCTTCTCCCACCAACCTATCTTTCATGCGCGAAGCTTGCGCACTGTTCGCAACGGGCGATGCACTTCCTTCCTCTATGGTAACAGCTGATGATGGTGGGGGACAGTAGGGGCTATGGTGGGGACGTTTTTGTCTCAATTGAGACAAAAATGCCCATCCTTGGTGTAGTATCACGCTATGATTTTTGTAGAATCACACTATGAAACCCTGTACTTAATATGATTCATTTGATAGGTGCAGCGAGAACAATTTCTCTTTTCACACATCGAATACTTTCTGTCACACTTTCGTCATAGTCATTTTGTAAAACTTTCGCTCCAAAAATCCGCTGCATTACTGTCCATCAAAAGAGAAAATATTTTAATAAATAATGAATGTTGTTGAGTTATGGGTGTATCAAACTGTATGGTGAAATTCATTAAACGATCCAGTAATAATAAATTCAATCCACTAAGAAGGAACAAATCTTTTTTCTCTAACATTTGCAAAGTAGAGTACCATTAATTTCTTCCAAGTTATCTTGTTCCACTTGCCCATTTCAACAATCACTACATCAAAGACCAATAAATCAAAATGATCTTTCACACACAAAAAGTAGAGATTGCGTAAAGCCATTAATTGCTAAACATTCATTAAAATAATTTTTCTTAGAAAACCTATAATCCATCAAATTTTATAATGGAGGAATTAATAAGGTATATTGACAAAGTACCACCTTTCCTACTTCAAAAAAATTATCTACTTAATGGATCAATGTATCCAATCGCCGCGCCGTTAGCAAAAGTACTGCGGTGAACGATTGAATAAGCCTTTCAATTACACGCGTAAGATTCATTTACGCTCGAACAATCGAACGCAATGACTGCTTAATAGAAAATTTCCGCGGTAATTTTTTGCAAAAGTATTTTATGCCGGAATTATTGAATTGTTTTAATTACCATTACCAGACATTTCTTTAGTTGCCGACGGCAATAAATTGGTTTATGTTTCGCCTCCGTAACCGCATTTCTTTTCTTTTTTTCGTTTCACGCAGTTCAATTCAGCTCCGTTTTTGTTCCGTTCTTCACGGTTTGTTTAACAGGACACAGACTCGCCACCGCAAACATTCTACGTTACATACGTGGATTAATTTTTTCATCGCGGATATCTGTTATCTTACGTTCAGGAATTCGAAGGTTTCAGATTTTTTTAAAGCTGACGCGGTTGACAACAAAAGCCATTGAATTGGTTTTTCCGTCGTGAAGTGTTAAAAAATTGTGTCACTATTGCCACTTTTGTAGGCGTAATAATCTTAAAATCAATATGTTTTATCTTATAACAGTAGAGTAAAAAGTGATACTTATTTAAATCTAAATAACTAAGAACGCAACAAAAATATAAAATTTGTATTTGATATTGAATGTATTAATAGAAACATTTAATGAATTATCTGATGCCACAAGATTCAAAGTAAGGTAAAGTACAATTACCAGTATGTCCTAAAATATAAATGGACTTTTTGTTATTTGAAGTGCAGAACCATTTTTATGGAATAAAATCGCTTCAGAAATTAATATTAATAAACTCTCTTAAGACATGTTTTACTTTCCAATTAGCAGGAATCTACAATTTCTGACTAGAATCTACAAAAGTAGAACAGACTGTATCTGTTACTTCCGTTATCATTTTCGCAGTAATGAATGTTTATCAATTATACATGAAACTGTGCGTTTCTGCATGAAAAGATTAGAGAAATCTTTATTACAAGATCATGTCAATGTCATAGCGAACTAGATCGTTGAAATCGTTTTGCCATCTGAATCATAATAAACGGTAGCAATAAAAATCCTCCTGTATTCAGTAGAAATGGCTTTGGAGAAACTGCTGCTACATTTTTATAGTTAAGATATTTAGCTCAATTTTTCAGTAAATACTACTTCAATGTCTTACAACGAAATGACATACTGAATTTTTAAAGGACCATAATTTTGAATATTAAAATATCGTTGAATTAAATAAAAGGTTAAAAATATAAATTGGCATAAAATTCTCGGTCTACTCGCAACATCACAAACGAAGTTATTGTAAAGTTTCCTTTCGGATGACTAATGTTTATTATTATTATACAGTTGTTACCACCAATGAGAGGTTGTTCTGCAGTTTGTATTACATACTGTTATGAATATGGCATTTTTACGAATATAATATTACAATAATAACCCTATTCTAATGTGTAGGTAATGTAATAAATACATATCAGTTGGAGGCACTTAATTTGTGATGTTGGAGGATAAGTATTAATTAGACAGTGGAAATTTATTCTACAAGAAAAGTTTTCTACCTGCATTGCAACTGGGGAGAAATTGAAATTTATTTTTTTTTCTTGAGATGTTTAATAGGTTAAAAATAATCTAACAGTATTTTGAAATTCTTCTACTATTTTTACTGCCAGAAACTGCACCTATTTATTCCGGTCATGAATGCATAAAATCCGGTTCCTACTAATAATAAATAATAAGAAGAAACAATGGAACTCGCTTAAAGTTTAACATATTCACCTTAATTTTTCAGCAAATACTACTTAAATGTCATAAAATAAAATGTATATTCTGAATTTTTAAAGGAACATAGTTTTATATGCATAAAAATAATGGTTAGATTAAATTAAGGGTTAAAAATGTGAATTTGCATAAAATTCCTCGATGTACCCGCATTTGAAACGAAGCTATTGTAAAGTTTCCGTTCGGATGACTAATGTCGGGGATAAGTAATAATAAAGAAGAAGGAACAATATAACTCGCAATCTGTGTCAGGGTGAACGAAGCCTCGTCCAGCATCACCTGCACAGATTGCACGGCATCACCGGAGTGCACATTATCGTCGCGACGGGCCGCAGAAGAACGTCTCTGCCCACGCAGTAAACGTCTAACCGGCCGCGCGTGTAAGCCGCTAATTAATACGTGAAAGTCACATAACCCGTGGGCAGAGGAGTGAAAGAGCGAGGGAGATTCACCGGATAAACCGTCACGATTAAGATACGCTGTATCGTCCGATGGTTTCCCAGAAAAATTCACGTTGTCGGACAAAGAACGAAGACGATAGAAGAGAAAGAAAAAGGAAGAGAGGGATCAGGAGGAAGAAGAAGGCAAGAAGAATACGGTCCAGCGATGCTCGTGGAAACATCCACTGTGAACGAACGATCCCTGAGATTGGACGTAGATTAGATCTGGCATCGAATTATGAAGAGGATCCACGAACGAACGCGGGCTTCCGGGCTGGTGGATACGGCTGGGTATTCTTTCCCTCGGCGACTTCACCAATTACTGGCCTTTGACATTAATTTGTCGACCGGCTGACCAACGGTGGCTACACGGTGTGCCGTTCGTTTAACCAGGAAATGGAGATGTCCGCGGCCACCGACTAAATATGCTTATACGCGGCGACGCACTTTGTCACGGTCAGCCAACGACATTTTTCTCGGTGACGAACGCGCCGCGGCGTAAAAGTGCCGCGGAGAAATTTCCTCGCGCGACCGTACGTGAATTATCCTACAGGGACAGAGTGAATGAGAGAGAGAGAAAGAGAGAGACACTTACCAGTGACGAGTTCAACGGTAATCCTCGGTGATGGACGATCGAGACACGCTTTCCTTGCAACGAGGCCAACTTTTACCCAAGAAACTCGGATTTCCTCTAGCGCGCGTCGTACCTACGCACGATTAGCGGTGCATATTCGCTGTTCAGGATTTTATTAGGTGTGTACGCTTAAACGGTCGTTTGAAGGGCTGAGTCACCGATATAAAGTGATTCGCGAAAATATGCGATTCCCCTTTAAATCAGAATAATTTTTTAAAATTGTGTGGACCAAACAACTTGATCTTTATCGAGCAGTTAGAAATATTGTTTCACTAAGTGACGTGAGAAAAAATATTTTGAAGAAATTGGTACGGATTATATACAAAAAATACGGAAGGCACTTTGTGAAACCTTTTTATTTGAGCCCGTAATGAAAATTTATAATACGTGTTTTATAAAGCTATGATAGTAGTTATAGACATACTGATAATTTCATCGAAATCGATGAACGCTGAAAAACACGATACGCGTCGAATGATGTAAGAATCTGAGGATTTTAACCAGAAACTGACCAAAAGTGAAACACTGCGATTTTCACTGGTTTCAATTGTTTGTAGCTCGTGTGTACTCCTCGTCCACCACAAGAAGGTAGTGACAAACTTGTCGGGATCTCCGTCCCACTACCTTGATTTCCCTACTTCGCACTATACGTCAAGAGTGGGGTCCTGCAGATCCCCCAGCACCCCACTGTCGAAATCACTGCCATCTTTTGATGGACGAGAAGTACGCTAATCTGACATAGATCTACAAGACGTATATTTAAATTTTCATTACGGGCTCAAATAAAAAAGTTTTTAAAAGTGGCTTTCTTATTTTTTCATGTAATTCTTATGAATTGCAATGTTTTCAAAATCTTTTTCGCGCGTCACTTATCTAACTGCCCAAAAAAGGCCAATCACATGTTTCAATTTTAAAAAGTTATTCTGCTTGAAAGGGTGTTCGAAAACTTTTTTGGGACACTGTAAGTCCAATTTTGTCAAATTTATTTGGATCGTAGCAAATTAGTTTTCGTTGTTTTTTACTTAAACCTTTGCAGACGCATGTCGATGTTAAAAATGATTATTCTCGAATATACTTCACTAAATTTTCATTAAACGTATACTCCCTTCTTTAAAACTTGTGTGGTACCATGTTTACTATACCATGTATTTTATATTTTCATTGTAGACACGCATAAAAAAGTTAAAACACGTGACGTTCTCTTATTTCTTTGCATTTTCGACTTATGATAATTGTTAATTAATTTTTTTTACACATTATCTAGTAAACTAATCCTTCTAACCACTTAAGTGGTTTAGTCCAATTTTAAGAAAGTTCTTATAGGGTGTCCACCTAGTTTAGCTCCCGACTGTAAATCATACGAAGTATCATCGTCTTGTTAATCATATCGTGTACAGCGAAACCCTATAAGTTATAGTATGGCGATAAGGAATTGTAAGAGGAAATAACAAGATGTTCACATGTAGAGTACAAACGTGACAAAAACCAGCAAAACGCAACATTATCAGCAAAGTAAAACGAGAACAAGCGTGCTACGCAGTTAAAGCCGTTTGTCAACATTCTGATATTAATGCGGCCGCATAATTTTCGTCACCTTTCTCGATAATCGAGCTTGTTCGCGAAAACAGAATATTATTTTCGTTAATTCCCCGAAACAAGTGATCGAAATGCTTTCGTGGAAGCGTGTCGCCGCGGCGACGCGGACACCCGGAGACAGAATTAAGAGGGTCGTATTATCGATACGCGTAATTTGCAAGGAGGACGGCTAATTATGCAACGCTGATAACGCCGATTCATTTTTTCCTGTGTGCGTCTCTGTTCAGACCCTGTCCTGATCTTGCTGGCGTCGTTCCCTCCTCGCCAATGATGAAGCAGCTGCTACCAGCTCGAAAACGAGAGCACTCGTGCACGCACCGGACGTCGGACACACACGGCTTGATCGATCGATTCGTGGATCGATGGATCGTACAAGGGGAACAATATTTGCCAGCGAATACGATAAGGCATTAACACAGAGACGAGAGGCCAGACCTCTTCCTCTCGCACTCTCTCTCTCTCTCTCTCTCTCTCTCTCTCTCTCTCTATATATATATATATATATATATATATATATATATATATATATATATATATATCTCCCTCCTTTTCTCTCCCTCTCCCTCTCTGTTTCGTTCGGCGTAATTAATTACATCGTCCGAAAAGAAAATGAATTGCTGCTCCCAGCAATAACAGAGGTTAATGCGGCAACAATTATTGATGATGCCGCAATAAATGCTGCTTGTCGAAACGGTAATTTATCCAAGATTAATAATTGATCGTGGATTGATTTTGATCTAAATGTTCTTCTAAACGGACCACTTAATATCCGCTGTTCGTTCCCCAGCCACGGAGACATCGGGAAAGATCTGCACCTGGCTTTGTTACCTCCACGATGATCGTGAAGATGGAACTAGTGATCGATTAATTTGCTCTCGAAGATTACGTCAGACATAGTAACTATGAATGCGTGTAGCAAACTTTAGATTGATTCATTGTTTTTAATACCTTGTGTGGCAGACTCTTGATACTGATAAACAGACTTTGAAAAATATGACCATCATTAGTTCGGGTTGTGATTAAGTCGATTACTGAATCACAACCACAAAAAATTCATACAAAAGCAAAGTAATCTAGTTAATGAAATCGAAACTGGATTAGATAACATTTCTTATGCTGATTACTCCCTGAATGATTCTATATCTTACAACTCAAACATAACACAATAAATATTAATTTATACAAACTGGTTAAAGAGCAGTGTCGCCAGTATATGGCCGACGTGGCAGGCAGTATGTTAAGTCTATTATAACCAAACAAAATACTATACACTCAAAAAATTCTGACCTCCATCGGGATCATACTCAGGTTGTACACTTTTAACGAACATAATCAAATTTTTTTAGCGGATTACAGTGGTCCGCAAAAGCGCTTGTATACGCAGATGAAACTAATTTTGCATGACATTTTTACGAAATTTTGTTAGAAAATAAAGTTCGTAGACACCGGGATTTATAACCGATATGATCTTGATACTAGTCTGCACTATAAGAAGATTGTACCGAAATTGATATAATTCCGAAATCGTTACATCACCGAAATGTATGAATACTGAAACCGAAATAAGTGCCGATATTTTTTCGATTTTCCTTTTGCCTGCAAATCGTAGCGTAGACTACAATTCTTGCGGGCGCAAGAAAGATTGGTAATTGGTATTGATATCACAACATTGTATGCGTAAGATGCAGTTATTCAAATAATTGATCACATACAATTTATATCAGTATAACTTTTTTATAAATTTACCAAATAACTGCAGTTTCTCTGTAAGGCTAGAAGGTTTTTTTTGGTAATTGACGTCTAACAAACATGTTGAATAAATGCATTTGGTCGGAATTGTGAAAAAAATAATGAAAGTGATTATTACAACTTTTTTATATAGGCCAATATAGAAAATTTAAAAAATGTGTTTTGTAGATTCATATAAGTTATATGCATGCTGCAAATTTCATCGAAATTGGTTTATTGGTTTATGAGTTATAAACAATCAAATGTAGTAAAAATTTCAATTTTTTACGATTTTCCGCCTATAACTGCCATTTTTACCACATTTGATTGTTTATAACTCATAAACCAATAAACCAATTTCGATGAAATTTGCGTCATGTATATAACTTATATGAATCTAGAAAACATATATTTTAAATTTTCGTTATTGGCCCTGATAAAAAAGTTGTGATAATCACTTTTATTATTTTTTTTCACAATTCCGACCAAATGCTTGTTAGACGTCAATTACCAAACTAATCCTTCCAGCCTCACAGAGAAACTGCAGTCGTTTGGTCTATTTATAAAAAAGTTATATTGATACAAATTGTATGTGATCAATTATTTGAGTAACTGTAAATCAAGTATTGTAACTTGGGGGAGAGTACGATTTCCGTGACCCCTCGTTTTGAGGTTATATTTGTGTTCTTGGTGTTATTTCAAGAAAAAAATGTATACATAACATGGTGTCAAATTGGCCTGGTTTAGCCGGTAAAGTAGATTTCCTGTTTTTTTATAAATTTGCAAATATCTCGGTAACTACGCGAAATATGGCAAAATATCAAGAGACTTTTTTTGTAGAAAATGAAATTTTAGTCGCATAATCTTTGCATTGTAGCTGCCATTCAGAATTTGAACGGTAATTACTCTGATTTCGTTATCAATGCAATTGTGGCACAACATATCAATTTCGGTATTTGCTAATATAATATCGATAATCAAATAATATTGGATCTAAATCTAAATTATTACAATTCTAGGGAAACCGAAAAAGCTACTGATAAATCGCGATACATACAGCAGTATTTTACATGTCGTTAGAAGTCCTTGCTTAGGTTATTCCATTAAAGCGTATTGAATATTGCACGCACCGGTAAAATGGTTGTAGCCTATCCTATCGAGCAACAAACGTAGGGACATAAGGAAGATCAGTAGAAGCAAAATCGAGCAGGCAACCGTCCGATTACACCTTGCTCAGTGCATAATGGCAGGCCGATGCACTGTGCAGCAAAAAACGGTGATCACGTTGCAGCTGGCCCCCTCTCTCGGTTGCAAGGACGCGCGCGGGTCCGAGAGCGCGTCGGCATCGGCGAGATCATAATGATAATCGTGACTGTACGACGATGTTTGGGTGCATGAATTCGATAAATATATATTTATGGCACGGTGTCACGTGTGCAAAACTCGAAGCCGACGATGCGGCGGGGAATGCGCGTGCGACAAGACAACGCGTCCTCCTCGCGAGCGTGTTCACGCTGGCTCGCACGATCATTCGCATTTTGTCTCTCTGGCCGCGATAATGATCAGTGAACGGGAATCGTCGAAAGTAAGACGTCTCGAGACATCGATAAAGGACCGTTCGACTCTCACTCCGTTCCGCGATACACCACCGAACCGCTTCGATCCGTAATGATATGCGAGAGACGACCATATGTCGGCGGTGCACATTCGTGTGCGCCACGGTTCTGGCATATGTCGGGGCATCGTTCTTCGTCATCTAAACACAACAGTCACGCACGGATCTCGGCCCGCCACTTTGTCGATTCAGTAATTTAATTGGCCCTTCCAGATACGTGCATTTGCACGTGAACGAGCCCGGCCAAGGGCCGCTCCGATCCTCCCGGTCGATACCGAGATGGGAACAACGTACGATTCGAGATTAAGTGGTTCGTTTTCTGAATATCATTCCGTGAATATATTAGCAACAACTAATATGTACGCTTTACTTCTGCTCGACACTGACGAATGGTTTTGTTGCAACACGCTTATCTTGATTTTTCGCGAGCGTTATTCAATGAAATCGGACTGTCGAGACGCAATGTAATGAGGTTCCCACGAGAGTTTCCTTAGAATTTCACACCAAATGCCAAAGACTTTGACCACCCGACCTGAGACAATAAATGGAGCCGTTGTTCTTGAAATTCGTTTAAATCCATTTTTGGAAAAAATGAGTTAATGGTAGTTTCAGTCAGGGATATGCTTTTTTCATATTTTTAATCACAGAGTCAATGGTGTACAATATCCTCATAAATTAATCAAACAAGTTGAACTGTAAAATGTTTTCGCAGGAATGTTCTTGTTGAAAGTGGAAAAAGTCCATTCGTAATAATAATAATTGAAACAACTTTCTAATCGCATTAATTATTAATTATTACTACTTGAGTGTGCATTGCCCTTAAGTCTTTACCGCGGATAATAGCCAATGGCTTAAAACGGAAACTCTTAAATATCTCAATGTATGAATACATGGACTTGTACCACTTTCAAAAACGGCTCAATTAGTCCAAGAGTCGAACGATCTTGAGCTCGACGCGAATGGACTCGACAAATTTTTTCTATGACTTTCCGGCGCCATAAAAGACAAGGAGCGACCAGGACAGTCGAAAAAGTTTGAAGATGCAGATTTGCAAGCATTATTGGATAAATACTCAACTCAAAAGTTGAAACAATTGGCAGAAGCATCGAATGTTGCGCAATCCACCATTTCCGAACGTTTACACGCATTGGGAAAGATCCAAAAGGAAGGAAAATGGGTTCCATATCAATTAAAGGAAAGAGACATTGAAAGGCGAAAAACCACTTGTGGCTTTTGCATCGAGTTGTGACAGGTGATGAAAAGTGGATCTATTTTGACAATCCAAAGCGCAAAATATCATGGGTAGACCCAGGCCAGCCTTCAATATCACAGCCAATGCGCGGTATACATGGAAAGGAGGCTTTGCTGTGTATTTGGTGGGATCGTAGGGGAGTTGTGTATTACGAAGTGCTGAAACCTGTTGAAACGATTACTGGTGATCGATACCGACAACAAATGATAAAATTGAAGCGACCATTGACAGTAAAACGACCAGAATACACCCAAAGACACGATAAAGTCATTTTTCAACATGACAATGCTCGACATGTTTGTACATGTTGCAAAATGTGTAAAAAACTATTTGGAAAACGTTAACCGGGACGTCCTGCCCCACCCGCCATACTCACCGGACTTAGCCCCTTCGGACAACCACTCATTTAGATCGATGCAGCACGGACTTTCGGAACAACACTTAATTCTTACGAAGAAGTGAAAATTTGGTTTCATGAATGGTTGGCCTCCAAAAACGAGAAGTTCTTTTGACGCGGAATCCATTCTTTGACAGAAAGATAGGAAAAGGTCATAGCTAGCGATGACCAATACTTCGATTATTAATGTAATTTTTTTGTTATGGAAATAAACGCTCAAACTTTGCAAAAAAATCGACATTAGTAACCGAAGCACCTATTATCATACGAAAGCGTGTGTCAAGACAAATTTATTCGTATACGACACAGTGGCCTTCAAGGTCATACAACGTCAGAAATGAAAGAAACATTTTTGTTGGCCAACAACCTAATATCTGTTGGTGTAATCCTTTACAGAAAAGTGCCGCGAGGAAATGTTATGACGAGTGAAATTATAGCACCACGAGCCGGCGAACGTTCGAATCCTCGAGCGGTCCAGACGTAGAATTTCGTTGGAGCCTCTCTGCCAAATGTTTACAAGTAAAGCGTGAAAGACCCGAGGACGGGCCGAGTTGTGTGTTGCATGGCTCGCGTGCGCATGATTGCACCCTCGAGCTGCCGAGTCAGGTGGCTGTCTGCCCAGACCTTGAGGAGTCAGTATTCAAACGCTGAAGTTGAAACGTTACTCCGAGTCCCTGACACAGTAGACTGCCCCGGAGCTATCTTCCTCTGACTTTGAAAATCGCGTTCCGTTCTGCAAAACTGCCCGTAGGATTCACCGGACGATTGTCTTTTTCTTTTGCCACAGTGGACGGCCGCGATTGTTCGGCCGATTATTCCCCTAAAAAGCCACGCAATTTCGTTATTAAAAAACGTCCGGCTTTCTTCGTCCCTGGAGGCTCGCCTGGAGTTACCCTGCGCATCAGGATCTCTGTTCACGCGTGCCCAGAGATAACTAAATTTAGAAAATAATTATACAAACGAGTCCTACCGCAGTGACTCGGATCTTTACTTCTTCTGAAATTGAGAAAACAGTGATAAAAACAAGCCCTTCGGTGGTAACTCGAAAAACCGATTTAGAGATTGACTTTGAAATGTATATTTTTAAGATGTTACTGGTTGTTTCTTTTTATTTTTCTGTTTATGAAATCTACAGTATCAACTCAATGGACATCAGAATCACAAGAATGACAAAAATTAAGAATGAAGTTAGAAAAACATCGCTTCTTTCATTCCTTACCTACTATAATCTTGAGAACCACAATGGCTTTTGTTCGCGATCACGCTCGCTCAGGATGAGCATTTTGAATCCCCTCGACCGCTCGCCCCGCGCGCTCACGAATCGTCGTGAGCCCGTTACGCGGATCCCTGTTACACCCCGTGTCCCTTACGATCACGCGAGTTCGGAACCCCAATCCGCGGGCGCTAATTAACGGGTGATACTGCGTGACCAATCCGCGGCTTTCTCAGAATTTCGGAATCTCGCACGTTCTCAGAATTTCGACCACTTCTGCAAATCTCGTCGCGACAAGCAGATCTCTCGCTGTCTCTGTCTCGCTAATCTGGTTGTCTGCCGCTGCAAAGTCGCGATCGTAAAATCACAGTTAATTCAATTGTACAGTTTCTTTATTATTTCTTGTTACAGTCGTTGTTAGTAAAATACAGTCCCCTTGTTCTCGTGTACGTGCTCGCATAAAGACTCTCGTGGTTCCTTCAACTTCACGCACAGCGCTGAGCGTTTCCAGCTCCTTTTTCCTTCGGATCTCGCGGTCATCGATCGTGTCCGATACAGTTTTGAAGAATATGTCATTTGAAAACACAACCTTGTTTCTTAAGAATTCAGAACATATATTTTTGGCTGTTCCTTCCAACATCCTAGTTCCCTATTCTGACTTTTCCCATAGCTTCCGAAAACAAGCTAGGACGCTGTCAGTCAATTCTATTCTTGAAGAAGCAGAGTTCAAGGGCATTAAATTTTTCAGATCCTTCTAACACTCTGGGTCTAAACCTTGGTTTGCTAATCTCAAGCTTTCTGGTCACTATCAATCGAAGGCCTCCCTCTTCAAGATTAAACTTGCTGATGACACAAGTTGCCTATGCGGTTGTCAGATACAGGATCCTGATCATGTGCTATGACAATGTCCGATATATAATACTAATAGAGATGCTTTGATCCACAAACTTTGCAACAAAGGTTACTTTCCACCTTACACAATTGATGCCTTTTTGTGTGGACCCTTTCCTTGCCCCTTACGTTATATACATAAGTTTCTAATGTCCCATTGTTTGTACCTTTAGAATTGTACTCGGATATGCTCTACTATATTGTCAACCCTAGATTCTAAGTGATCTTTGTAATGTTAGCATGCACAGTCATGTGCATGCTGCTAATAATCCCGTGTGGGGTTTTATAGCTTAATAAAAAAAAAAGAACACATATTTTTGAATGCAACAAAGTAATATACCACTTACAACTAAATTGCGGATATGATGCATTTGTGACAAAAATGCGTAGGTATAATTTAAAACAGTAAAGACATTAGGAGAATATTATTTTCAACCTACTAACCTACTAAATATTATAAGAAAGAGAATCAATTTCCATTTCCCTTTAGATTGTTGAAATTCAGGTAACAAATTTCTATGTTGCACGAAGATACACAGTCTACATATAACCTTCCAATGGTACGTTCAGAATATTTGTGATTAAGAATATCACGTAGGATTCCCGAAGTACATTGGAATATTTCCAGTGGTGTGGTATCTTTTTGTGAAAAAAAAATGACATACTGGATCCATCAGTATATTCGAAAGTATCTGTTCGTATTCAAAAAATGACACAGTTGGCCTACGTGTCCTATACACCCAACAACCCACGGCAAATAGCGTTCTTCTAAGAACCATGCATCATTATTCACGGTAGTTTCATAATTATACGACAAGACGGATACGAACGGGACACCCAGTACACGCAATTCGAAATAATATAAGTCACCCCCGAAACATTCGTTCCTCGCCTCGATTAACTCGGGAGACGTTCATCCGCGAAGATTAAACCGCGCCACCCTCTGCAGGGTCCGCATGAAAAACGACCCGCAACGCCCACCTCGTGCACGAAACTTCGTCCGCGAACTTCGTGGTCTGCACGTGGACGTTCGTTAAGGTTCTCTCCTCTCGGAAGGTCGCGAACACGCATGTATGTATGCAACAGCGGAGAATCCGGGCGAAGGACACAGCGAGTCCTCTCGTCGGAGGGTCCCACGATGATGGATGCGCGTTAGCGCGGGAGTGCGCGAAGACAAAGATCCTACGGATTCCCTCCCGGCGTGCGCAACGCGCATTAGTTCGTGTCGCTCCCGCTGTGCGCAAATTAGACCTGCGAGTGTAGCGATGTACTGGTGCACCGGAGTGAAAACGAACGAGAAAGAGAGATAAAGAGAGAAAGGGGGGGGAGAGAAGGACCCGAAGAAGGGTGGAGGAAAAAAGGAAAGGCAACGAAGAAGGAAAGAGGAAGGCGAGGAAGAAGCGGCAGCAAGAACGGATGGTAGTAGTAGTGATGGTAGTTTCAGTAGGTACAGAAAGAAGATGAAGAAGCGGAGAGGAAGAAGAGGAAGAAGAAGGGGGCGCGAGCGAGGCCGCGATGAACGACCGCAATCAACGCAACACCGCCCCGCGAAAATTGCCTGGAATACACCCGGAATATATTATCCACACGGGTGTTCCTGCAGGCGGCGTCCTCCTCTGGGTCAAGAGGTCGCAGGCTCCGGAACGGACACGGCCCGGAGGAAGAGAAGCGTGCCCGTGAAAGGCCGGCCCGCGATGGATCATGAAGAGGTGGCCCCGGGTTTTACGGTCGCCACGACCACCCCGAATTATCCGCGATTCTACTCATGTAACAGCTTTCTCTCCGGAAACTATCCTGTTTTCTACTGTAGTGCGAGGAAGAGTCGACCTTGGTCTATAATGTTCCCTTAGATCCACATTGATGATGTCTCTTTCGATGTGCTCCCCTTCAGAAGCCGCTACCTTTTTCCAGCGATCCTCCCACTTGTAGATGCACTACAGAATTTCATCTTTCAGATTTGTCAACGGCTACCTCATCGCGTTTCGTTTATGTCTGCAGGGACAACACCTGATTGATAGTTTCCTTCTGTATGGTCGACGTTGTACACCTCCCTGGCAAAAAAATTAGAATCTCTCACGATTTTCAATTCTTTCCATGCTTTATTAAAATTTAAAAGATTCAATGATATTGTCACACAAGCTTTGACTTGCGATTTCAGCCGCAGCACAATGTTCGAACTCATATGGGAGTCGCTAGAAAATTAATAAGTCTTAAATTAATCCGTTTTCGACCTAAGATCCCATATACTTTCTGAAAGAGGACTGGAAGGTGCATCGATTAATGGAATGGATAAAAATCTTTTTGATCTTTTTTTTTTATTGCAATTTATAATCGTATAATTACGAACCAATTTTTGTATGAAAATTTTTTTTATGTGATTATCGGAAATGCTAGATCTTTCAACGATATTCTCGGGCAATGCTGGTCAAATAAAATCGATTGATATTTAAAGTGTATTGTGTCCAGAAGTAATGTGCAGAAAATTAGGAAGTACCTTTCTGTATTGGAAAGATTTATAAGGCCTACAACACAGTTGCATACGTCTCGGCAGTGAACGCGTTACGTCTCAGCTACTTTCTTCGGTTCGGAAAAAGATGGGTAAATAAAATCAATTGTTATTTAAAGTTTAATGTGTTCAGAAATAGAGTACTAAAAATCACAGAGGTGCCTTTCTATCTTCCTTAATTCGGACAAATGTGGGCAAATAAAATTGCTATTTAAAGTTTAATGTGTCTAGAAGTAGTGTGCAAAAAAACAGAAATGTACTTCTTGGTATTTTTTTTTAAACTCAAATCAAAGTTGACTAACATTTAAAATGAAAATTGGGACAAACTGTTAGTATTTCAAAACAATTCTTATGTTCTTTGATAGACTTCATAATACTAAATATAATGATTAAAATAATCGCTTATCATTGTTAGTTATGGATCAGCAGGATGGTATTGCTTATGAGAGGCACTCATAGCGGCTTTCTCTAAATGATGAATACCCATTTTTTACAATAGTATATATATATATATATATATATATATATATATATACATACATACTGTACCAGCAGGGGCGAATTATTTTAAGGGACAGGCAATTATTAATCGTAGGCAGCCCGCAGGTTTAACTCTGTCTTCCGGGGGCGGCCTCAGCTCGTAAACGCGTTGCTTATCTGTGATTGAATTTCGAATTAACTGCTCGTAAAGTAGCCGGTAGAGAACATTATGGAATACTGGAGGCATTAAAGATGCCAGAATTCGAATGCATCAAGGAATTATGTGATTTCGCTCGTGTCGCTTGCTGACGAAGATTGCTCTCAAGCTGGGTGGAAGCTGGGACACTAAGTTTCATGTTTGCCAAATCTAATCAGTATAGTCGCTACCCTTTTAAAGTTATGAGAGCTTAATGAGGATCGAAACTTAGATAGCTAACATGAGTTTTCATTTTCTGATTATCCAATCAATCTATCAAAATCAGTAGTGTATGTTATGATGTTGTATTATATGCACTGTTAAATATAAATTGTTTTTTACCATTACATCTTAAGTATTCATTGTTTTTTTTTTAAATTGAAGCTAAAAGCGTGTTATAAAGTTGTAACTTTGCAGATTTTTGCACTAATTTGCCATTTTAACAAATATCCTTTTCTTATTGAAAATTTCAAAAATACGTTTTGTAGAACTGTGACAAAAGAATAAGCTGTCATTTTTCAGCAAATCATGAAATTCTACATCAAATAACGCTGCCGGTAAATAAATAATGTCTTTAAGATTCGAAAAACAATATTAACTCAAATCTTCAGAAATTGGACCACTATGATTCTCAGCACCCCCCCCCCCCCATTTGATCAACATTTTTACTTATTTTTGTCTTTTTTACTTATTTACAAGGATACTCTTTATTTCGAATGTGTCGGAATATTAGCAGAGCTTGTGTTCAATGAAACTTGTTTTTGCTGTGGTAGGATTTTATAAAAAAAATTGACTTTTCATGGTGGAAAAATTATTCATGTCTATATTTACCCAGATAGTTATAATCTCTTATCAATAAATATTTTATAATATACTGTTCTGTATAAAAGCAGAAGGAAACGACGTTTTCTCGAATATTTTTCAACAGGAAACTACCTAGTAACATTTACAGTCCACTTTCACGCGATAGAGTATTCACATTTTATCTGATAATTATAAAACACATGTACTTAACTTTTTAACAAAAATTACTACTATATATAGCACAATTTTGGAACGATCTCACACATATCTTTGAATTACGCTATGGTCTGTCCAACGAGACGAAACAGTGAAGTAACAACGTGCGTCCTTTGCTAACTATCTGAAAAGGGTAACGTCAACTCTGTCGTACTCGAGTGGCTATATTTAAGTTTACTGCCTCGTCTCGAAAAAACAATATTAAATCATATCTACAGAAATTGTACTTCCACCAATTTGATTCTCGTGACGCCATGCGTTGCTTGAAAACCATATGAAATATTTCTAAATACACCAGCCAATGCAGGTTACTTAATGAAGATTAATTAGTTAATTCAGTAGAGATTAATGGGACTGAATTCATTTGAATTAGCTCTAAGTTGCACATCAGTAGACGCGATCAATACGGAATCAAATTAATTTTAGCCAGTTCTGGGTTATTACGTATTAATCTATAAGCAATCGGCGCTCGAAAGCAGTATCCGATATTGGTTCCAACGACGACGCTACGAGGACAGAGAGATTGCCATAATTCATGAGGGGTATGCTGGCAGAATCAGAGCCGGCTCTCGGAAAGCAGAAGACCCGACTGTCGAGATATGTTGGCTCATTATCGTGACGTATGGCTGCCGCTAGTAACGCTGAATAATCTCCGCGCTGGAAGTAGCTACTACCTCGGTTTGTTCCCTAGGGGCGTTTTCCGTTCAGTTCCAACGAAATCGTTTACAGGCTTCGTAATTTCAGCCGTTCAATGCGCCCGGACGCGATTCACATCGGCTAATGGTGCTCGGCGTAGAAATCGGACTTTGATTCCCCTGATTTAAATGGATTCCCCCGGCTGGATAACTTTATTTAGTCCATGCCCATGTCGTCCAGCTTCATGTCCGCCCGCCAACGATGGTGAATGATTGCGATTAAACGGCTATTATCTGTAATGCATATCGCGCTTTTTCTGAGTACATATCATTGCAGCCTATGAAGAATAAATATAGCGCAGGGAGGATGTAATGACGTCGTAGAAATCGCGGCGCCAGGATCCAAGATCCAAGACGGTAGATAACGTAAATTTAATTACATTCGGCCGATTAATGCCGAGCCCTCGTTCGTTTGCCTGTTTCAAAATCGATAGTTCAGTTCGAAGTTTACATTATGACATACATAGATCATTTATAGTCTGACGTTTTTTCGAATTAACAAGACACTTTGTTTCATATTCATACGTTCCTCATCGAAAATTGATCCATGTTGTTTGGTTATAGCAAAAGCTTGATTTCTGGTTGTGTTGAATTTGATACGTTTAATTAAATATATGTAAAAGACATACTCGAATTTACACTCGAATTTACATCATGGTCAAGTGACCGGTCTTTTATTTTACATTTAATGAAATTATGAAAACCCTTTCGTGGGAAATTATTACAGAGCTTCCTTTGTTGTTATATATGTAGGGCGAGTCAACTAAGATTTTCATCGGAAATACCTCCGTTGTTTTTAGTGAAACGAGAAAATGTGCAAGGAAGGAAATGTTTAACTCAAAATGACAATTGTTGTGGTAGAAAAGAATTTTTCTCAAGGTAATATCTTGCGATCATTGTTGGTATTTTAAATGGGATAACGTACTTTTATTGGTACAATGTTATAGATCATGAAAAACAAATTCAACCATATGCAATATTTAGACCTTCAAATGACCTTCGGGACAATTATTCTTCAAATGTTTCAGTGTTCACATCAATAGACTTTTATTTCAGTACGGTAAGCTTGAACATCACATTCGTATGTTACGTTATGCTAATTGAAAAAGAGCTCCTCTGAAGGTCATTCGAAGGTCAATATATTATACATGGTTGAATTCACTTTTTCAGTAGTCATTACATTATTGCTATCAAAATGCATCATTCTATTTAATGAAATGGCAGTGACTTTGAAATTTGGGAAAATACAACCCTGAGACAAAAAATCGTTTCTATCATAACAATTGCTATTATGAGTTTAATAATGTCTACCTTTTCGCGTATTGCTAAAAACAGCAGAGGTACTTCAGTTGAAAATCTCAGGTGATTCACCCCGTATAGTCCAATAGAAATTGCGCATAATCAGAATAAATTAAATCTTGCTATTTTTAGAAAACAATATATGTCACTCACTTTCCTGCTTGGTAGGTTTAGTGTTAAATTGTAACAGAAAAATTGATGTAATGTTACCTAAGGATCCTGTAGTTATCTCCTAGGACTACTCCAGAAAGGGTTTGAGCATCATTTAACCCTACATAACTGAACTATCGTGTGCAGAAATGTCGACACCAATTAAAAATGCAAGTACATAATCGAACACGTTTTAACTAAAAATAAAAACAGTTGATCTGGTAAAGAACAATAATGTCAAAGACAGTAAAAAATGACTAGTAGTAACTTTATTGGTTCGCTAAGGGTTACAATCTTTTACAGTTTTATCTTCTCCCACTTTACCTCGTCATCCCGCTCCGAAAACTATTCTTATAACTATCTTATATCCTATCTTAATTCTAAACTTATACTAGATAGAGAGAGAGAGAGAGAGAGAGAGAGAGAGAGAGAAACCTATTTACAAAAAGTTGCTACTTAAACTATTTACATTACTCCTTATTAAACTATCGCACTTCCTCCTTATACCCCTAATCATTCCCTCCTTCCCTAGCCTCGGACCCTCTCTTCCGGTCGCTTATCGTCCTTCCTAACTCTTTCATTTCATACTCACTCTCCAGTAAAAAATGACTAAATCAGTTAAAAATATATGTCAAGTCAACTAACTCCATAGTCGAGGTTCTTTAACTCATAGCTCTCACTAATCTAATTGCGTTAATAA
The DNA here is from genome assembly GCA_913789915.3 of Sphecodes monilicornis. Lineage (NCBI taxonomy): Eukaryota > Metazoa > Arthropoda > Insecta > Hymenoptera > Halictidae > Sphecodes > Sphecodes monilicornis. The sequence continues at coordinate 20,459,355 of OU565285.1, forward strand.
CTACAACGTAGACTCGATTAGAGCGACTTGCAAAACCAAGCCTGTATACTCAAGCAATTGTGCAAGCTTTTAGTATGTAACGGGCGAACAAAATACCAATTTTATTGTAAAAGTTTGTCACGTTAAAACTAAGTCAACCAGTTGCTAATGTTCAGATCCTTTGTAACTTTATGTGCCGTATAATGACCGCTTCAGTACTGCGAAAACCGAGTTGCAAAAAAGCACAAGTCCCGAGAACATGGCCCGTTGAATATAAAGTGCGCCTCATAAGATCCAAAGATAAAGATACGTAATAGTTTCCCGGAATTCCGGCGAAGGACCGGTATTTTGCGAGCGACGCGAGCGAATTACGACGAGGTCGTCGTCAGGCCTGACACGACGGTAGATGAATGGCGCAAAAACAAAAAAGTGAACGATGAGGGATGGGGCGAGGGACGGAGAGAGCCTCAACTGGTGGAACTAATGATGATTTTTGCGATGAAACTCACGAATTCACGGTCCACGGGGGGCAGGGGTCTGGCCTTAACACCTGCGCCTTAACCTTACCGATTTATTAGGGCCGGTTCACAGGAGGAACCCGTTCTCGCGGACGCGTTTAATCCACCCGCGTGCTTTATGCGCGAAAGCTCCGTGCTTCGTGGAAAAGCTGCCGGTACTCGTATAATTCCGACGCGGCTCTATAAAGCAGCGGGCGTGCCGCAATTTTGCCGATCTAATGAAGCAATTGAATGCGGATGTGAAGCGGCGGCAGTGCATCGGCTAACGGAGGGACTGACTGGCTCCTTGAAAATTCCTAAGGTTTCTGCACCTCGTTCCTATCTGCGGACGAAGATAAGATTATGACTTTAATGGGCTTAACGGGCTCACCGTAACATTTGTGTTCAGACAAATTCTTGCGAATTATATGAATTATGTGAAACGTCATTGTTTGGGGTAATTAAGTTACAGCAGATTCGAGTCGATCGGCGATAATTCAACTGGGTATCCTAAGCTGTGTCGTCAGTAGACTGCAAATCTTGACAGGGTGTTTCGTCTAAAATAGGACACCTAAATATCTCATCTACCTCTGAAACAACAAAAAATGTTTGTAACGTATTCTAAATGGTTTCAAAAGACAAATCAGATGGAAGAATCGTTTTTTATAAATTGTCACTTTTTAATCGTTTTTTCAAGGTCATTCGTGTTTTTTTTACATATATACACACATTTTTTGTTGTTGTATGTTATAGCAAACATTATTGTGCATTCATCCATGTTTAATGGCATGACCTTGAAATGACCGTGAACTCTAAAATTTGCTAATTAATGCAGAACTTACTTTCAGCGACATTTCAGATTTCAACGGTAACAGAAATTCGACCATGAACTTGAACTTGTAAATAATCACATTCGCTGAAAGTAAGTTCTGTATTAATTAGCAAATTTTTGAGTTCACGGTCATTTCAAGGTCGTGCTGTTAAACATGAATGAATGTACAATAATGTTTGCTGTAACATACAACAACAAAAAATGTGTGTATATATGTAAAAAGACACGAGTGAGGTTGAAAAAACGATTAAAAAATTACAATTTATAAAAAACGATTCTTCCATCTGATTCGTCTTTTGAAACCATTTAGATTACGTTAGAAACATTTTTTGTATTTTCAGAGGTAGAGGAGATATTTGGGTGTCCTGTTTTAGACGAAACACCCTGTATGTGTTAATTCTGAGACACGGAGGCCAAATAGAAATTTCTTTCTTTCTTTAATAGTGTTAAGAAGTTAAAAATTATACAGGGTGTTTCAAAACATGTGGATATAACCAAAGAAACTTAAATCTCTCCTACTTATTTTTATCACAAATGCACAAAATCTACAGTACAGTCATCACTATACACGTAGCGTAACGAAAAGATGGTTAGGCTTCGGGTTCATCAAAGGCTTGAGTATAAATTCGTAAAAAAAACAGCGAAACGTTGATATTAACGAAAATTAATAGCATTTTTGTCTCGTTTCAACATAAAGGAATCTTCCAATAAAATAGCAATATTCATAAAGATCTACAGTCTAATAATGACTATGCATTCCACCTAAATAAACTGTAATGGTAGAATCCAATTTCATCCGTAGAAACTGTTAACAAAGTGTAATATTACATGATCCCATAAGTAATGTCGTCAAAAAAACGTCATCACTTATGGGATAACCTAATAATTTAGAAACTCCATTCCAGCAATTGAGTTATTCGTTAAGTAGTTTCGTTTTTCGTGTACACATGGTATTACTTCCATTTGTTGCTAAATCATTGTATATATCGGTAGCTGACATTTCGGACATCATTTCATGGCTTATAGTGCTTTATAATCTCTCAAGCATTTGTCACAAAGTGAGCATTTCCGTCACGTTTTGTTTTTTTACTACTACAAGATTAAGAATGTAATGCAAGCAAGGAAAAAGTTGTGTACTGTTTACAGAGACGATGTAAACAGTCTCCCGTTTCAATATGTGTCTTAAAACACCACGCTTTGCCGATAAATAGAATTAAAGTTCGTAAAAAATCGATTTTTACCATCGGTTTACCATTTATTTCTCTTCGATACATTTTAAGCGATGTAAATATCATTTTAACCCTCTGCACTCGAAACTATATTGACTCCAAAATTCAGACGATTCATCTAATCTAGAATATTTTTGTTACGTATGACCTTCTTTATTTTGTCCATTCGAAATTGAGTACAGTTACTTGTATCACAATTGAACAATTATCAATTTGTTGAAAACAAAGACAATTACATATGTAAAAATTGTGTTGAATAATAGTATAGTCAATTTTAGTGATGCCTCAAAGAGGACAGTCGTTTGTAAAGAGTTAAATGAAGACGTCAAAAATAATATATAACTTAATCTTTTGCTAATAAAAAACAGAAATTTTACGAACATGGGATCGCCCAAGTTGCCAGAAAGATGGCAAAAGGTCATAGAACAAAATATTTACTGCATTACCGAATAAAAAAAATCGTTTTTCAATTTCCCTTGGAGAAACGAAAGTATTTTCCGAACAACCCAATATGTGTACAGGTCTGGATCCCGGATACGTGGGCGTTGGTTGATGCTGTCGCCCGGCTCGCCTCTTTGGTAATAGGCTAAGGGTTAATGGGACATACCTGATATTTACAGGTGCGAGGCGATTTCAAGACCGCCAAAGGGTTCGTGGAATGCTCGTCGTGTTTGGGAATGGGAACGGAAGCAAGTGTTGCGCTCCACTGTTAGGTTCTTTGTCATCCTTGTAGCAAACAGGAAGAGGTATCTATTGAAACCAATATCGATTCATGAGTACAATTCTATAATGTAAAATAATTTTATTATGCGCCTTGCGAGCCACCCTCCCAACCTTAGCGCCCAGACTCTTCTAACCTCAATATACTCATTCTTCATTTCTAGGCACCTGAGTTTTATAGTCTAGATAAGATCTGTGTCATGAATAATCCCACACTTTCATTGCTAGCCTAGTTTTCAAGGGAACTTCAGGTGCTAAACCACCCTCATGTCCCGGTTGTTAAGGCTCTTATGGGTCACTAGACACCTGGGTACCACCTACACTAACGATGTACCCAAAAGATCGGATCCTCTCTCGGTAAATGCATAGTTTAATAATATATAGAATAACTAACGTGAACAGTACAGTCGAACTTTGAAACTGAAAACCTCCGTAAAAACATTAAAAAATTTTGTTCATGAACGGATCTTCCACAGATTTGAAGATTTAAGCCTCCTCTTTACGATACCTTAAAAATTTATGTGCGATTTCTTTTGACTGAGTTTTGAAACAAAAATGAGGAACAACGTCAGTGGTGTAAAGTCTTCACTGTAAAGTTGGCTGTACACCTTTCGTTTTAACCTTAATAAAACGACTAAAAAAAATCGTACATCAAGTGTTTTGTGTTGTCGTAAAGGGTAAAATTCCATCTTCAAATTTAACGAAGAATTTTCAATGTTTTTAGAGACGCTTCAATCGGTAGCATTTTCGAAAAAAAATTGTCATAGGGAAAAATGAATGGTCGTTAGTGGAGTAGAAATCTGAAGCTTTCAAATGGGATCAAAATTATTATTGTACTATTTGTCTTAACGAAATCATCTCTGTTCAAACATCAGCAATTTCTCAAGAGTGGAAAATTTATTGTTCGAATACTTTTTGGATCCACTGTATATGCAATGCATACACGTCTTTCTTCTTGGGCCGTGTTATTTCAAAATTGTGTAAAAAAAGATTTGGGTGTATACATATGTGCATAAAAGACCTAGTTTTAACTTTTATTTCATGACATGAAAATTTTTTAATTAATTCCACCTATTTTATAGAAACGGCCCACTGTCTCCCGTCTTGGTTGTCTGTTTTTGGGTTTTGTTCTACATTTTCTATAAAAATGCAGTAAAAAGTATTAATATGAAACCTGTCTCTACATACTCATCTTACTTTCAAGGCTACTTACAAGTTTTTTTGTTAAAAAGTAATAAAAATTGGCTTCAGTATTCATACTAAAAGCATAGCGGAAACTAGAATAAAAGAAAAGTACAATTGAAAACTAAACAAATGACGGCACTTCATTTAAAAAAATAAATAAATAAATAAATTTTTGTCTTTAAAAGATTGTAGAAAGTAGAACAAATTTTATTTTGGCCTTATTCTTGTTTCGGCTATAACCACATTCATCGTGAGTAAGAATAACTATGGATTTTTAGGTTCAGACAAGCGGTTTGGCCGGATTCATGTCAACAAGTAATATAACCTTTTTATGAAGAATTAATTTTAGTATGCTGTACTGCAGTCAATTTCGATAATTTAAAAAAAATATTTGCAATTACCCTTAAAAGTAGGATAAGTATGTAGAGACAAGTTTCATGTTAATACTTTTTACTGAATTTCTATATAAAATTTTCAAAGAAGCGTAAAAGAGACACACATTGCAGTAGAAGACCCCCTTAAAGGATATCTGCCTAGTAATGTGAGCCTTTGTACGCTGCAGAGGATTTTGACATTTGAGAACTGAACGATCCTCAAACGGCCGTAATTGCGATTGGAATAAATGTGTAACGCCGTCAACGGGGACACTTGGTTGACAAATTGTCGCAACCCGTAGTTTCGTGGCGCTCATTACCTCGCGTAATAAGCATTCGTTGTCTAAGAAATAACGGAATTAGCGATCTCGTCGGGCCCATTCCATCGCGCTCGGTTTAATTGACGGGCTGGCCTGTCGAATAGCTCGCGGTGGAGTAAATCGACACGCATCGACGGAATTCATAAAGCTCCGGGGCCCCGGTGGAATTTGATTAATCGATCTCGGGTCACAGGTTCGATACGCTGTTGAGAATCTCGTGATCGGTTTTCGTTTCACCTGTAGTATGCATATGAGCCTGTTCGCGTCGGTCGGAGCCAAAACGAAAAAAAATCAATTTCTTCGCCGCCGTGTGCACATGCGTCGCACTGTCGATCGTGTATATAAATCGTCGGATTAATTGTAAGGGAATTTACTGACACGCGCGCAGCCTATGCAAGTTTCGATGCGACGTTGCGCAATAAACGTGTTCTTTATTCTCAGCCAGGGTCGAAGGTAATCGATTTGCTTTTTTTTCGAGGTGCGAGAACGTTGTTAACGTCGTTATACACCTGCAGAACGACGCGCGATGGCCTCTACCATCGACAAGTGTAAAATCCTCGCGATCTTCGATCTCGAATCGTCCACCGACGTCTCCACCATCCAGACACCACTGATTTTGCGAACCCAATCTGTAGATTCGTCGCCGATGATACCCGAAAAAATATTTTCGAAGCATTTTCCTTTCCGTTCGATCGGTAATAATTATTAATAGCCTATAACGACCGAGAAAATGGAGAACGCAATTACCACACTCTTAAACACTCCGAGAGCTCTGCACTATTTTAAAATCTTTTCTTATTAAGCTAGTGACACGTCAAAATCGCGTTAATCTTTTTTAACGATACGCTCAATTTATTTCACTGGATGAAATCACATTTTTTTAGTGTCAGGACGATTAAACTGTACTTCGGACACTTGAATGACATCGCGTGCATTAATTATCTAGTGGCAGGATGTTTAACGGAAACATGAAAGAGGTGGGTCATTTCCGTGGTGGAGTTAATTATCTATACATTAGAAACTTGTTTCGCCTGAAAAATCAATTTTCTGTTGTACTCTTTTTTTAAGAAAATGGAATAAAGGAATTGCTGAGCCAATTATTTAATATTTCACTGTAATGCAGGGGGCAACTGCTGTTTGCTGAATCAGTATTAAGCCTGCTGGTTTAGTGATTTTGGGGAATTTATCCGTAGATATTACCCGATCGTATCGATCGTTCCGTTGATCTCCGATCATTTTAATGCCCCTCGTCTGAGATACGTACCATTTTGTACGCCGTATCACAGAATAAACGTATAAATATAGTGACAGACAATAATTTAAGACCACCCTTTCAAAACAAATAACTTTTCCAAAATTGGTCAAAATGACTCGAGCTTCTTTTAAAATGTTAAAAGGATTAGTTTACTAGATAATGTGTAAAAATAATTTTGCTGAAATTGCTATTGATCGGAGTTGTGAAGGAAAAAGTGAAGGTCGTGGTTTTCAACTTCTTTATCTATGCCTAGAACGAAAATTTGAAACGTGTCTTTTGCAAATCTAAGCGAGTTATGTACATGTACAAAGTTTATTCAAAATCGGGAGCAAGAAAGCCATAGGCATTAAAAGATGTAAAAATCTCTGAATTTCGGGCTTAAATCAGATTTTGTCACAATCTATCTTCATTTTAATCATTACTGGCTCGTAACGACCTTAATCGATTTCGTCGAAACTTTGTGTATGTATATAATTTACATAGATCTATGAAAGACACATATTAAATTTTGATTGTCGGCACAGATAAAAAAGTAAGAAATCTTGACCTTCACTTTTTTCTTCACACCTCCGCCCAATTGCAATTTTAAAGAAAAAGTTGTTTTCACACATTATCTAGTAAACTAGTCCCTCTAATATCTCAAGAAAAACTCAACTTATTTGGACCAAATTTAAAAAAGTTATCCGTTTTTAAAGGGTGGTCTTAAATTTTTGTCCACTACTGTACATATACAGACACTCTAATATCTGTCCGAACTATCTACGCGGATTTCCCGACGTATTTACGACTATCGGATAGACCAGCTGGAATGATCTCTTATTCCGCGCACGAGACACGTCAGGTACAATGTTCTCCCGATTAAAATTAAAGAGTTCTCCATGCACCGAACGAATATATATTCGCCGCGGCATTCACATGTAGGACGAAAGCGAGGATACCGACTCGAAACGTTCCTGGAATTTCTGGGCCCCATGTAATCTACATAGATTTGCTGGAACGCCAAGCGACCCGCGAAATCGCAATATACACTTATTCACAAAAATCTACGTTCAGCTGCAGAATTTTACATATCTGGAAAAGGGACAAAGGTGTCGTGCATTTAAATTGTTAGTTTAAAACTGCAGAAATTTTCCATAATGATGATACCACCATGCAATCTACAATACATAGATTCGCTAGAACACAGCGCGAAAATTGTAATATACACTTGTTCACAAAAATCTACGTTCAGCTGCAGAATTTTACATATCTGAGAAAAGGACAAAGGTGTCGTGCATTTAAATTGTTAGTTTAAAACTACAGACATTTTCCATGATGATGATGATACCACTGTGCAATCTACTTGGAAAAAGTACAAAGATCTCGCACATTTAGATTATTAGATTAAAATTAAACATCAGTTTACTTGAACACAAGAATAAATCAAAAACTCCAAGATTCTATTAGACAGTCATGATTTTCAGAATCTATACAGTCATAGATTAGCATAGAAAATTTTATTTGTCTTATCATTATCCTCTTAACATACAAATTAAATCAAATTCGATGTCACGAAACATACTATTTATTATTTGGCTTATTATTGGGAAATCTTAATAATGAATTTTTGTATAAATTCAGAATAGATTTGTTCTTAGGATGATAATGGATTCGTTGCTATCGATAATATTTGGCGTTAATATTAAAACTTGTCTGAATTTATGTGTAAATTAATTGGTGGTCACAAAATGTTTATAACCTTTGTTTCCGTTTCAGGTATTCGAAAGGCAGGCGTGTGCAGACTTTTATCACTGACTGCACATTTCCCTACAAAATGTGGATCGTGGAACTGTGTTAGACAAAGATTGACGAATTTATTTGTCGAAATTCATTGACGTGTTTTGTACCATTTGGTAATCATTTATTTTTACACTACCGTATAAGTAGAAATAAATAGACAATATAATTTATAAATTAAGTTGAAATTTTAAGAATATTTCTTGAGTTAATAAAGGCTTTCAGTGTTATCAAAGACAAATGCAATAAATTGTACTAGATTTTTAGCTAACATTCTTAGCAAGTTTATTTTTACTAACTGTAATATGTTAGACACTGCTCTGGTAAATCTATACAACTATGTTTCTATGAAGTTTATTAAATTCGTAAGATAAGTGGATACGTTTAAACGATCTTTTATCTTGAAGAGTACGAAAATGCTTTTGCCAGAACCGATTAGCTTTTGAAGTAACATGAAAGGAAGTAAGAATAACCAAATTGGAGTAGAAAGTTTGAGCGAGAAATAAAATATGTAAACTCAGAACAATTTAGAGAAGATAAAACATGAAAATGGACGATAGACAGATAAAATTGAACTATATAACCGTATAACAATCGGTTCAAATCTACTGAATGCAAGAATATAATCAATTTATAAAAAGCATATCTCGTATCTCAGAACTTCGCGTATCCTTCAGGTAGATATTCTAAGAAACGTTCAAACAGATATGCAGAATAGTTCTACGAAGCAACGTTCGTTAGTAGACAAAGTTTGATAAAACATTTATGAGATATGTAAGAAACTGTGGAATTGGTGTACAGCAAGAAAAAATTGGAGACCGATTGCGCAGACATGCTAGTTTTCTAGAGGAAGAAATTATCTTCCGCCTGTTTTCTCCCGGCTTTCACTCTGCGAAGATTCATTCGTTAAGTTTATGGCTATAAAATAACTCATGCTGCGACGCGTGTTGTCCTTAACGATATTTATTGCGTTTGCATACAATTCACTCTTGGAATATCCAAATTACAGAGTCTTTCATTGTTACATAAAATTCTGCAGAATATGTTTCTAGACAGTATCACTTCCACCCTAAAGGAAAAATCTTCTTCTTCAAAGTTATGCTGTGTAAAAGATAAAGATTATTCCATAGGTTTGTAAACAAACGTGGTAAACGCTTACAGTGCACTCATTATACTATAAGTTTCACGCATTTGTGGAAAAAACCAGAGGTGCGGAGTCGGTAGACAAAATTCATGGCTCCGACTCCAACTCCTCTTTCTTTTTACCTCCGATTTCGACTCCGACTCCGACTCCGACGCCGATTTCGACTCCGACTCCGAATCCGATTCTGATTACGACTCCGACTCTCAAAGTTGAAAAAATATGTACTCAAAATAATTAAAAGTCGTAATAGAACTGAATAAATAGTTGAAATATTGTATTAAGTCTAAGAATATGGAACAGATAACTTTGATACAACACAGCACGACTGTTACTTTCTCAGTTTCAGGAAATAGTTAGAAAATATGTATCAATTTGAGAAATACTAACGATAAAGTTTCCATTTTCGAAAATTAATTTAATCTCTAATATTTGTCGAATATGAGTCGATATATTTTCTTCCGACTCCAGGAGTCGATATATAGCTTTTTCTTACTCCGGCTCCGACTCCAGTGATCAGCAATTAGTCCCAAACTCCGACTCCGACTCCACGATTCCGACTCCGACTCCGAAGCCTTGGAAAAAACCAATAGGTGAAATATAAAACAGCATTATTTCAACAGTCCTAATGCAGTGGAATGTTAAACTGGCATAATTCAAAGCGCAGAGAACCAAAGTAATTATTTCAAAAACGGGATAGTTGGCACTTCAGATCAGCCATTATCCGATCAACCAATTCTCCATCGCTTTCCATCACAATCGCACCAGATACTCGTGAACCTGTGAACAATTACTGTACCATTTCCATAATCTCAGTGCAGTGGGACCAAAGACCATCATAATTCAAGGCGCAGAAGGTCGAAGGAATTATTGAAAAAGGAGCTAGGCTCTTCGGTCCAGCCATCATCCGGTCTCGACCAATTCTTGGTCGGTTTGCGTCACAATCGAGCCATGACTCGGTGAACGGGCATCGAGAAATATTTATAGAGTGGCAGCGAAGTGACACGTTAATGACGTTCGCGTGCATGCAAACGACTGGGCCCGTAATTGCGACGGCGGAGTGCGTTCAACGAAGTGACGGACACGGGTAACTCGCGCGCGGACAGAGGTGTAGCGAACGTCTTCTGCGGTGGAAGAGGGCGAGCCTGGTAAAGCGGTCGGCTTGGTGAGCTTCGTGTAACAGCGTCGGGAGCGGCCAGTCGTTTATCACCTTCGCTGCACGCGAAATATAAGCGTGTTTTCTATTAATTCCTTCCGTTCGCGGCGCACCGCGTACAACGATGCAACCGGGTCACGCGAGCGCGCGTGATGACCAACGGAACGGAAGTTACGGCCGAGTTTGCCGCCGAGGACCGTGTCACGGTCCGGGACTCTCAGGCATCCAAATTCGTGAATCTAGGTATTGTAATGTCTTGAGACATGTGAAAAATTCGAACCCGATGTGTCAGCTATACAGAGTAAGTGGCCCGAGACTCTCAGGGATCCAAAAACATAAATCTCACTCGGCACAGTAGTGCGAACAGCGCACAGTGGGACGAATGGCCATTCTAGGTGGAAAAAAGTCATGCCAGAAAATAGATATGTTTACTGAGCTTCATGGTACCCATAATAAATCATTTAGTAACATAGTAACATATAAACATACAAATCAATACTTAAAAAGTCCGAACTGTAAAAACGTGAAATGTTTCGATAAATATTACGTTTAGGGGCGGTACCTCGGATGTCCTTGACCTTGACATATGTTGTCAAGATCACCTTTCTGAGTAACCCCCAAGAGGTTTCTGACGGCGCTCGTTGTTTATTAAAAAATTATAAACAAAAGAATTTTTCAAAATATAGCAGTTATTTTAAGTATTGAAGACTAAAACAATGTACTGTATTGACATATGCTATCAAGGTCACCTTTCTAAGTAACCCCCAAGAGGTTTTAGCCGTCGCTCGTTTTTTATTAAAAAGTTATGAACAAAAATATACCGATGCTACCACATTGCAATTTGCCCGTATTTAAATGAATGTGATTTTGGATTGGACATATGTTATCGAAGATATTCTCTGAAACTGGGCGACCTCAAGATGGTGTTAGGTCTGGGTTCATACTAGCCGTCGCTCGTTTCCTATAAAAATAGTTAACAAATCAACTTGAACTATGGCTTCTTTTGACAGCTTGTACAAGAATAAAGTGTACTTACAACCAAAATTTAACGAAGGTTTTTTGCAATTATCTCGGGAACTATGTCCGAGGGACAGGTAGATGTATAGAGGAAAGTTGTTCAGAATGTTGTCCTTGAAAACATATGTGAAGGTTAAGGTCATTCGAGGTGCCTCCCCTAAACGTAATATTTACCAGTTTCTTTTCATTGTATGGAAAATTGTTCGACAATAACTATGAAGATTCTATAAACTCCTATGCATCATCTAGTATATTACCATAAGTGAATGTTCACATATCAATAGAGAAAATTATTGAATAATGTATTTTAAAATAAATTTTGGGGGCTTATATAAATGCCAACTTTTCATGCCGTTTAGCTTACTTTAGAAATGTAGACCTAAAAATATTCGAATATTTGTAACTTGAAACTTGTAAGAAAAAGTCATTATAGATCGATGTAAATCGACAAGAGTGGTAAAATGAAAGTAAGAGTTGAAATTCAGATAATATTCAAGCCGAAATGTTGATAGAAGTGCTGACAGAAGAGCTTTGTTGATCCGAACACCATGTAGTGAACTAATTGTCCTAACTTGTCAAAAAATCCAAATCGACTGGTCGAATCTTAAAACAGTTATCATTTTTTTAACAGTATCCGAATATTACTCTGAGCGGCTGTAAGTACAACTTACGTGTTTCCCAGTATCACACTTATCCCTCAACATCGTACCACAGTCATTAACCAAATAGAAGCAGTCCACATACTCGATACCATGAACATACATCTGTGCGCATTCGTTATACGTCTCATCCGGCTATCCAAAATAATTGCATCCAGCAGGATGCTAAGAACTTTACGCAATAACTTAAAAGACGAGGTTTTTCTTCAAATTGTTGGACCGATGGTCAGCGAAAAGAGAGTGGGAGGGGGGAGGGCGAGAGTGCGAAAGTTACGTTAATTATGCAGCAGAACTGGTGCGTTAAATGAGCGAGTGCGCGAAATGTGAGGCGTATAATCATTCATCGTTGCGGTTCGATTAATTGTAGCGGCCGAATATCGCTAAGGAAGTTTCGGCTAGTCATTAAGCACAGGTTTTTTATCGGCCGCCGAGACGTTCGTAGTAATTTCCCTTAATACGCCGTTACGGCATTTTATAACTATGTTGTTGTGTTACAAGTGAAACAGCTCGATTAATTCGCGGACGTGCCACGGGAACGCGTCGCGCCGGTTCGGTAGAATTTTCTGCGCCATTAGCGTGAAGGGGCCCATCGCTAATTAGCACCGGTAGCCGCCCGGGCGTACGACGTCGAAAACGAGAGCAGGGATCGGTAGCAGATGTTCCATGGCGGAGCAGGTGGACCCGGCTATCGTTCTCCACCGTAGAGGATCGGGGGACACTCGTGGCGACTCTGACCTAATCACCATCGCGCCCCTAATGACGTCCAACCCCTTTCGCCACGCGGCGACAGCGCCTTCGAAATTCACTTAATTGGCGATACGATTGTTATTTATCGAGCTGTACCGATGCTTTCCTACGTGCCGGGACTCTCGATACCCAGCGCATTAATATTCGTCGCTCGATTCTCTCTCGCCTCTCTCTCTATCTCGATGAAAATAGTTATCAGGGGAAGTGTGTCGCCCGCGATACTCCACCGCCATCGGACACTGACAATGATGACGGTATAGTATGCGATTCACGCTCGGCCGCGATTATCCTCTCGCTGCTTCCCGTCGCACAGTGGGTCGAAACGACTTCACGGCGGTCAAAAATCGATTTTCGTAATGAAATAAAATAGAAGAAAATTCATGCTACTTGGTAGAGAATTAATTGTATTATGACATTGTAAACGCCATTTTGTAATGTTTGATTTCGTTCTCCTGTGACCGATGCTTAAAGCCAGCAGAAAATCACAACTGTCACCAAGAGGACTCATGATTCTATAACCTTAATTCATAGGTCTAAGAAATCTTATTTTGAAAGATGCAGTTTAAATTAGTTAAATAGTTTCTGATATAGGGTGCGACCGTATAACATGTACAAGCTGGCATGAGGTAATTCCTTGTGAATAAATAAGAAAAAAATATACAATAAAATTTTTTCATTCGAAGCTTCGTTTTCGAGAAAATCGATTTTGAAATTGCATGGAATACGCGTGCTATTAGATAGGAACTGTCTGACGCGTCTGATCACTACCAACCAATTCTACTTCCTGCATATACAATACTAAAGCATGCGAACCCGACGGATCTTGAAACTCGATTTTCTCGAAAACGAGGTATCAAATGAAAAAATGTTATTCCTTCTTTTCGATTTATTTTCACATATAGAATCACCCCCTGCCCGCTTGTACATGTTATTCACCGCACCCTGTATGTCTATCGATCGTATTAGGCAGGGCTATGGAGTCGGAGTCGGAGTCTGAAGAAAATATGCCGACTCCGACTCCGTGTTAGTAACTGTTACGAAAATCTAAACTGCGGTCAAAATAATTGAAAGTTTTAGTAAAACTATTTATATATATAGATATTAAAAATACCAAATTTTTATCAAAGTACAAGTAAATACTGGACTTCACTGGTTTTCTTTTCGTATTGGAGAGGAGAAGTTGTGAATTTTGAAACGTGTTCGAACGAAACTCGCGTTGCAATTTCTTTGGTGGGAGTAGAAGTACTGCACTTGTAATGACCTTCATATCCTTCATTAATGAAGAAATCGCTTCACCAATTTCGTAGAATACCCTTTTTATTCTTTGTTCATCGATGACATCATCGCGATGATAAATTTTGTCTTTCATAGTGCGTAAACGGTATTCGTCAAACACAGATACTTTCGGAGCCAGAGTCGGAGTTGGGATTTCGATTGCCGACTCCGCAGCCCTGAAATTAGGTACATAATTTGGGATAAAATCTTAATAACAGCTTCAATGATAATGTTTCAGTCAAAAGAGTTACGTCCTAACAAAAATTTCAACTTCATCTTAACTATTAAAGAGTTGCACTACTTGGCATCATTGGCTCTTCAAACGCAAAGAATTGAGTGCATCATTGTGCTACTTTTTAAGATGATGGCCGTTGAAGTAAACTATCGTGGTCTGGTGTCTCGTATCCGCATCTGTATCTCTCTCGTACTCCATGTTTCTTATTCTCGCTTTTACTTGACAACAGAGAAACAAAAAACTATACATATTGTAGGAGCTTGGCTTATAATATATTACGTTCGTTCTCATAATTTGGCATTACCGTATTACATGGTTCGGTTCTTGGGAAATGAATATCTGATAATAAGGTGAATATTTGGATACTCAGTCCATTAATGCCACTAAAATTAATGGAACATAATGGCTATAATATAATGATCAACTTCTCAAAAAATCAATAAGTATATAAAGTAGTAGCAATGTTACAGTATTTTTATAGCCGTCAAGTCGTGCCGTCCCACTGTGCGTCGCACGACAACCTTGTATCGCGTGACCGGGTCGCTGGAATACCAACAAACTAACCGTATTATTAGTTATCCTGAAGACGAGTCCTGCCGGTTAAAATAGATCTAGCACGTGTTAGTTACGCTCCGGTTTGCAGCCGATTTTCCGATCAGGGAGTTTGCTTTTATATGCCTGTAATTAGCTCGTGTGCTTAGAGTTTTATAACCTGCGTTTTGTAGGAGACTTCCAAGAACTGATCGTTTATCAGTCTACGTCGATCAGAGCCGTGTAACATTCAACAAATCGTGCACTAAAAATGACTAGTATGTAGAGAAGAGCCGGGCCAATTGACCAATGCGGTTAGTTGACTAATTGCTTCTATCTTTTATATTTATGGCGGTATTGAATTATGAAAAGATGGAAACAGGAGAAGGAAACGTTTCGTCCTATGCCCGCTAGAGGCTAGATAACAATTTTAAACGCGAATTTGGTGAGCGCCGTAGGAGTACGGTAGAGTGGGAGAAAAGTCTGGCGACACTGACTAGAATGTCAAGGAGAGCACTAGCAAGTCTAGTGAGTCGATCTTTATGCAAAATAAAAATTGTCGGTATCAATTGTAAGAGACAGGATCCGAATATAAGGACATTTATTTCTTTAATAATTTTAATAAGTTGAAAATAATATGTTGATATTTTCCAATTATGTTAATCTTTCACCTGGTTTGAATTAAATCTACCCGATTTTATCATAAATTCATAAAATCCGCAGTCTATTAACAATCGAAGGGTGTTTCGGTCCCTTCGAAACTTTCAAAATTTGTCCACGTGACACCACCAAAGTGTATAGATTCTTCCAAAAACATTCTCAGAAGGAAATATTTTTTTCTTTTCCAAGTGAACATGATTTTACTTTAATTTAAAGACGAGCAGTCTAGATAGGACCAGTAAATCAGAAATAGACTATTAATTGTATATGGTAATAATGAAGACGTATGAGACTCTATGAGATATCAGAGGCATCTCTAGCAGCTCTAGATAAGGTATCGAACAATCTATGGCGGCTGAATAGTGTGTGAGAGGAGGAAAAAGGAGAAGGTAGCGTTTCGTCCAAGGCCCGCTAGAGGACTCATCACAGTAAGGCTATCTAGCGGACCCGTTCCTTAGACGCGGGATGTCGTAAGGACAGTTTAGGACGGTATATATACAAACAGATTAAGATTCAGGCAGTAGCGGGAAAGGTGTTGTCGTAATGTCCCTCTGTTGACGAACATAGGAAGTATCCGCCACATTACCCCCTTGCCAGTGGTCAACGATATCTGGACAAATTCCCCTCTAATTACGCTAATCTCCGCCGGAATCCAATGAGGTCGCTGGAATGTGTGCTGTCAGTGTGCCCGCCAGTGATGCTGCCGAATCGACGAAGTTGAGTAGCTCCCTAAGCCGCTTGTAGGACTCATATAGTCGCACAAACAATGGATGAACGTCGCACAAATGTAGATACGAAAACGTCGCACAAATTTAGGTGCGGAAACGTTAAACCATATAATGCTGCGAAGATGACGTCAGAAGCGCGTAGAAGTCGTCACCTTCTTTTGGGGTTATTGGCTATATTTATTATTTGTTGCAGACATTAATATGAGAAATTAGAAAACAAAAATCTGAGAAGGTCAAAACATCAGCTGATATTATTTTATTGGCAGTCCGAATTGTTATAGATGATGCGTTAATAGTATTGCTAAGACTTTCGATGATGACTTAGATGATGATTTGTAGATAAATACATATATAATATATTAATTAAAATAAATTCAAGAAATATGTAACGATGTCGAGAGACATCGATACAATCGATCCACACTCGTAACAATATGTATAAGAGATGAATATCAAGTCAACTAACCCCAGATCCGGGGTCACAACTACGACTGTTTTCTGCAATAGATGCAGACAACTTTTATTTTAACATATTTTGCACATATGTTTATATCAGACAGAATTCGATTTCGTATCCCAAAGTTTCTATCGTATACACACTGTTGCACCGTTAACACATTACACATGGCATTAGACATTAAGAAAATGTTCGTTATACTGTTTGCTACATTCTAGAGGCACTTATAAATGGACAAACAACCTAATCATTAAGATAAGTAACCATCCCCGACAGTTTCCCCTGAATAGTGCATAACTCGATCCAAAGAGAAATCATCGAAGAAAAACCAAAGCACGGTTCACCAACACGGCACACAGGGGAATGTGAACCATGAAATTTGTATCCGGAGTAAGTATAATAAAACTCCCGACGGTCAGAGCCATAAACTCCGGAATACCAACTAGAGACTATCTTCCACCCCGTGTGCACCGGGCACGCCATAAGAAAAACCAATCGACTAGAACACAAGCCGTAGGGACAGTCTAAGTAACGATTCAGGCTCACGCGATTAATAATTAAAGCTAGAGAACAAAAAGGCGAATAATCCCCGTATGAAATTCCAGTCCAAAGTGCTAGACCATACACGCGTGCGCACGAAACACGCGGTGTATTATCGGCAATTAAACAACAGACGCTTATCTGCGGGAACGATTAACGCGCCCTCTTTCATTACCAGCTGCGGAGGTTCTCTCACTTTAAGGAGATTGCGCGGAGATAGCGGTTTTACGGATCGGCCGTGAACCGGTGATAAATACGGATGCGATTAAAGAAAGTATAAATCGCGGGGCGAGGCCGGACCACGGTGTGCAGAGGGGGGGGGGGGGAGGATGCTGCTTATATTTCATTGTCGAGCGGCCCCCATAAAGCCAGGGAGGAGCATATAGCGCCACAGAAACTTGCAACTCGCGTCGGAATCTCGTTATCAGGTTGTTGCCGATCGCGAGCGAGCGGGGCCCCGCTGATACGGGTCCAGGTTTTCTGCGAGAAACGAAGATTCAGGGACAAGCGCCGCGTTGGTGACGGTGCCGAGGGGAAATGGGGTGGAGTGGGGCAAAGGGGGATACAGCAGACGGCGGTTTAAGGTAGATCAAAGGGCGCCGGCAATAATTATAGAAATATGCGCGTTGATGCGTGCCGCTTTGTCGGGTAATCCCCGAAAGGGGTTGCGATCCTCCTTCTGCTGTTGGCTGCGGCGTTCACCGCGGTCTCCTCCGCAGAGAGCTGGATGTTATCTGTCCTCCACGCTTCTCCGTCTCCGGTAATACAGTTATTTATTCGCCACCCAGTATCGCGGCGTAATCTATAAACACGACGTGTTCCTCTTTTATGTACACTCCTGGACAAAAAGATAGCGCGCGTGTACTATCATCATGTCCTCGAGGATGCATGTGGAAATTCTTCAAATGTGTTGAATGCTACATAAACTTCAAATAATAGTCTACGGATATGCATTTATGACAATAATGAATGGGACTAATACGAAAGTGAAAAGTCAATCTAAGAATTTAACGATACTTTTACAATGTTTTCGACCTTTTAAGACTTGGAGAACGTATATTTTCATTTAGCTTCGGCTACTTACAATTGACTTAGACAATTTTTATTTTGCAGAAAGATCCGCAGTTCACTAGTGAGTGATGTACAGGGTGGCCTATATAACTCTTAACAGCTCAATATCTCGAAAACTATGCCATCAATTTTAAAGTTCTTGGTCTTACGTTGCATGGATCTGAAGGGCCTTTCTAACTACATAAACTTGAAGTGGAGCCCCCTTCTCCATTAAGGAGGGGGGGGGGGCGAGGGTACCTCTATAATTTTAAATGGGACCCCCTATTTTATAAATTTTGTCTGAAAAATTTTTTTGTCAGATATTTCCATGATGAGATATAACAGTTTGAAATTTCGACTTGTAGGTACTTGCTTGAAGCGCTCGGAAATAGCGATATCATCATCAGACAATTTTTGAATGAAAAAGGGAACAATTGGATAGGTCGTGGGGGACCTCATCAATGGCCTCCTCGATCTCCCGATCTAACACCAGTAGACTTTTTCTTGTGGGGATATGTAAAGGACAAAGTTATGTTTGAACCGCCGCGGCGACGACAAAAGAGAATATGAAACAAAGAATACGTGACGCTTGCGCTTCAGTGACTCCCGAAATATTAACAAATGTTCGAACAACTTTGATGTTTCGAGTAAATAAATGTTTCCAAGTCCGTCGTGGAAATTTTGAACATTTAATTTAAAGAACATTTTATTTCTTCACGAGTAAGCAAAGGACTCAACCGCGTATACAAATAACGCTATTTCCGAGCGCTTCAAATTACCTACAAGTCGAAATTTCAAACCATTATATCTCATCATGGAAATATCTGACAAAAAAATGTTTCAGACAAAATTTACTTGTTTTTTTCCTGTAGAATCTAAATATGTAACGTTTTATAGGGGGTCCCATTTAAAATTATAAAGGTACCTACGCCCCCCCCCCTCTTAAAGGGGATGGAAGCCCCACTTCCAGTTTATGTAGTTAGAAAGGCCCTTCAGATCCATGCAATTTAAGACCAAGAACTTTAAAATCGATGGCATAGTTTTCGAGATATTGAGCTGTTAAGAGTTATGTGGGCCACCTTGTATATATGTATATTTGAGGCCATCACGGTCCGGCATCCTACAGTTATCACTGTTAAGTGAAAACCAAGTATTCCGCTGTACCATTAACCCTCGCACGGCGGATTACTGTGGGGTGAATACAGGGTCCATTCGGACCTGTACGGAAAAATTGGTGTTTTCGTCATTGAAAATGATTTATTCAATCAAGTTTATTTTTTCTATCTATGCAGTGTCGATTTTTAAGAACACTGTTATTACCATTACTATACAATGATTAAGCGTAAGTTATATAGCATTTATAGGGTATAAAAAGTATTTATTTATTCTCATTACAATGTACGCATAAAATAAGTGTTTTGTATATCTTGTGGTTACAGTTTTCAGGTGAAAGTTAAAAAAGTCCGAATTTATTGGTTTTTGTAATGAACTAGAACATGAGCAGCTCTAGTATATTAGAGCAACACCACAAAGCACCCACTAATATTGCTGCGTATAATTCCTCTAGTAAATGTTGCTAAGTAAACGTTTTTGGTGCGGTAGTATTAGTATACCAAGTTATCATTATTAAGTGATTGAGGTCTTCTTAGCAATATCCAAATTAAAATATCTGATAAACTAATAATTTTCCAACATGCATGTGTTAATACTTTCTTATAATGAATCACAAACTGCATCGATCGGTGCATAAAAATATACATTTTCATTTGAAAAACCATATTTGACCTTTAAATCTCCTTAATGCCTCCACTTATAAAGAAACCGTGATGTTTTCACATCATGTGATGTGATCACACCACATGATATCCCCCTTGATACCATGTAACATCTGTAGAAATCATTTCTTGTTCAGCGCATAATTTAGAAGTTATTCGAGGTAATCAAGTTACGTGCATCACCCTGTATAAGGAAAGAGAATAAATACAATACAAGAAATCCTGTATAAGGAAAGAGAATAAATACAATACAAGAAATCCTGTATAAGGAAAGAGAATAAATACAATACAACAAAAACGCTAACCTACTCGCGAGAATTTCATAGCTGGCTCCCGAAGGTAGTATCATCGAACTTTGGATTACTACATATAGGGTAACCTGTGTAGTGGATGACCTCCTAGTGAATGAACATGATTCGAATTAAACGAAAAACTAACATTTATGATGTCTTCTTCGTGTCGAAATTTATGTAGTAATTCTAATGTGGGTTCACAGAGGTCTCGCTAAAGACATTTTCTTTTTTCAGAACCTATTCGGCGCTGCAATAATTTATTTAGCATTTGTTCATATGACATTCGATGTAGTCAAAGCAAGTATTGGTATCGTGAGATCAGTAATTTGTATTTCGAGGTGGTTCAATGGCCCTATGATATGTTTATTTTAACAATTACACAGTCTTTTTATAGAAATAGTACTGAGGAGATTAAATAATCATTTCCAAATGATAATTTTAGCGGACATGCAGCTTAAGGAGACTTTCTCATCAAATCATTTAAAATACATATGATATTTAGGAATTCTTTTTCTTAAAATATACAATATTTTATAGAAAGAACTTTTGGTTCTAAGTTTGTACACTCTTTTAGTATACAAATCAAATTTTTTGCTGCGGTTCGTGTTGTCGTGTTGTAGTGCACCGCTTACAAAGTATGGGGTGAAGACGGTGACCATCATATCATAACTCATTGTAAGATCTTCTGAAATGCAAATACGATAGGAATTCTGAAACTTTATTTCAATGACTATGGTATGAACGAATGTGAGAAAAAAAAGATCAAAATGATGACGTTTAATGCGAGTTTAATCAAAATGTATTAAAAAACGATGTATTTTGCATGACACATTAACAAAAGAAATGCGTGTTCTAAAAATTAACGTTTTGGTTCATGCGATAACCAATAGGTACAATAACAAACATAATGCTACATGACTCTTTGGTAACAGTTCACAATCTTTTTTGTGAACGAGGCCACCGTTTTCATCCCATATTTTGTAAGAAGTACAGGGACCACCATTTATAAATGTCACCGCAACAGGAAACGCAACAAAATATTATTCTCTAAAATGTTTATTTTAAGAAAAAAAAATTCGGAATATCATCTTTATTTTAAATGATGTTCCTTAACCGTTCGTTCACTGGACGTGTCACCATATGTACGAACACAACGGAGAGCCAAACAGAGTGTACCTTCTGTCTTTCCTGCAGAAGTCGCTCTTTCCGGCTTGTCGCGGAACAACGCGAATCCGCCTCGGATCGCAT
The DNA here is from genome assembly GCA_913789915.3 of Sphecodes monilicornis. NCBI lineage: Eukaryota > Metazoa > Arthropoda > Insecta > Hymenoptera > Halictidae > Sphecodes > Sphecodes monilicornis. The sequence goes on from OU565285.1 coordinate 20,481,034, forward strand.
CGCGATTCGCAGGCGTGTGTACGCCTGCTGCCCGCAGGAACTCCCTCGATATCTCGACTCGTAATTGGCGGGCTTTTTCTTTTTGCGGACCCGGCCGATCCGAATGGAGCAGACGTCGTTAAAGGGATTCCACCGCGCTTCGATCTAATTGCGAGCTAGCTGCTCGCTCGTCTTACCCGAGTCGTTGCTTGTCGAATTAAAATCGGATCTTTTCGAACCTTCGTCGCGCGACCGTTCGCCGACTCTCGTTTTGCACCGATAATAGAGCCACCGTATCGATACCAACGACCCATTTCGAATTTTTCGTTTAATCTGGAGAGAATCTTAATTTTGTTGCTTGAGGACTGTTCTGGTATCCGGTTCGGTGATTGAAACGGTTATGGAGAACGTTTGTGCCGCGTAACTATTACGGAGAACCGACATTTCCAAATATTGGGCAGTGAAATAAGTAAACTGTGGATCTTAGTGCAATATAAGAATTTTTTGCAACTGTCCAATTTCAATTTTTATGTTATAGTATTATTCCCCTATGCTTCTTGTATATTTAATCTTTAACATACGAAGGTGAGACGATCGATGTTCTTTATTAAGCGGACCCCAGGATATTTTATTGATACTTTAGTTTGTATAATTATATTTTCGTAAAATATATAAATTAATATAATCATAGTTTATAATAACAACAAATAATATATACATTTTATTATATGTCTTTCTATTAGATAACTTCGTAAATCTTACAAACCTCCAAAAAGGTTTTCAATTTTTTTCCAAAAATCATTATAACAGATTAGTTTTAAAATTTGTTTCTATTTATCGGAATTGATAATAATGCGCACTGCGCGATAACGTGCAATTTTAAGCCGAGCATCGAATTCGAAAATGTCCGCTAGTCAAATTACCTAAGATGTTGGTGTTAATACACATGTAAAAATGAACGGTGAGTTTTCCGGAAGTTTAGACACTTGAAACGAACAGAGTTGCAGGGGAAACACGTATTAGCGAAACGGCACAGAAGTGTTCGATTGCTGTTTGCAGAGAAACATATAATATTTTATTAGAAACATATACTTTTTCCCATCTTTCGTTTATTCTGCTTCTTCACATAACGTTTCTATACACGATTTTACCAAAACATATTTATACAATCCATTAAGATGATTGTCTTTTTGAAAATGCCTCCAAACGTCAAAAAATTCAACTTACGGAATAGCGATTACTGTCACTAAAAATATACTATATATATAATATACATTTCCGCATAATAAGATTTATGTGAAAAGACAGCTTAAAGTCTGCTCTAATACTACCAACAAAAATTTTTTCGATTTTTTTACATTACCTTAATACTTGACGGAATTTATTAAGACAACAAAACGTACCTTCGCCGTTAGTTTCAATTATAAAAATTCACTTCAGAATATGAAACAATTAATACGAAACTTATTTAAAAAATATCAATTAACATTAGCTGGATATAAGAGCTTGTGTGGACCTCCTTACAAAATGTAGGAGAATATAAATTTAAAATGTTTTCACATTTCTGTCGATAAACCGGACTTTGAGAGTAATACCAACAGAGAAATATTAATATTCTTACTATTTAGACATTACGCCATATGACTAGCATCTATTTTTCACGAAAGTACGTTATGAGTTTCGTCCAGCTAATTAGCATTGATCGCAACACTGTGCGCCGATGCGTCGAAGTCCCCGGACGATTCGCAAAGGGTTAAAAGTGTTTCATTGTTTCGAACCAAGGCAGGATGCTCGGGCAGGTTGGTCCTCCTCCTGGTCGCTTCCACCTTGTCGGCCGGACAATGAGCTGGTGTGCATTCGGGGCGCACAGGTGCGTATTCGGGCCGAAGGGGCGTTAAGGTCCGTTTTCTCCTAATTGGCAACATTTTTCTTGTTCTCCGCCGGGCGTACTCCCCGTCAGACAATTGCATCAGGCATCGCGACACGCATTGAAAGAATTCGTAGCCAATTGCCATTCCAGCCGGACCAAACGAACGAACGAACGAAAGGCCGAATGGAAAAAACGAACGGGTAGATTGCTCTAAGATAATTTCGCGCGGCGATTGAGCAACCGGACCAGCAGCCGTCGCATATTTCTCCGGCTGTCGAGTATTAAACGAAACGCCTTAAATCTTAGCTTACCCATTGAGAATTGAGCCGACAGGCCGCAACCGGCAACCCAGAAACCGGGATCGTGGTACAAGCTTCTTGATTATTAACTTATTCCGAGGAACGTTACATGACACGACGCGGTGCCTGTCTAATGATAGTAATGGCACCCACAACTAGCCGCCATTGAGTTTCTGTTGGTACTGAACGGAGATTTATTGTTGATTTGTGCGTTGATCAGATTCGTCGGACGTTCGATACTGCGGAGGGTGATCAAATTATTAGAGCCACTCCATGCGTAAATTAACACTAGGTTTACGGAGCATTAAAAATCATTATTCTTGGTCATTTCATAAAAATAACACGAATCTATCTTATCCAATTGGTAAGCGTCTTGCTCTTTATTGTCATGTTTAATGCCACGCTGTATAATACAATTCTTTATATTTTTTTTTGCACACAGCACACTAACTACACTGGGTGGTCAAAAGAGGTCCGACACTTATAGGCCTTATAGTACTCACCGTGCGGACTAAAAAATGTCTCCAAATAACATAGGTCCTAAAAGGAATCCTTTCCCTGTAAAATTAACTTTTGTTATTTATTTCTGTTCCATATCATAACTGTTTCTCTTCACAACACATTGTATGTATAGAATTCATAAACGACTTCATTATACTTTTTTGTTGCACACAACACATTAACTACACTGGGTGGTAAAAAGAGGTCCGATACTTATAGGCCTTATAGTACTCACCGTGAGGAGTAAAAAATGTCTCCAAATAACATACATATATAGGTCCTAAAAGGAATTCTTTCCCTGTAAAATCACACACACAACTTTTATCATTTATTTGCTGTTCTATATCATAACTGATTCTCTTCACAACACATTGAATGTATAGACTGCATAAACGACTTGTGTTTACAACCTTGTGACATTGAATGTATAGACTTCATAAACGACTTGCGTTTAAAACCTTGTGTTTACGTGTACTTATGGAACGCTAATAAATAATAAAAGTTGACATGGAAACTATTGCTATTAGGGCCTATTTTAATTAGATATTTTTTACGCCTCCTGGTGGACCCTATAAGGCCTATATGTGTCGAACCTAATTTTATCACCTTGTATCAGTGCTAGCTATCTAACCTGAGCCTTACCGAATGATATTTTTCTTCAATCATTTGCTCCAGATGCCTACAATAGTCGCAATCTTTCCATCCTTCTTACTTTCAAAGATTTAACGGGTCTGTTCTACTTGAGCGACAGTGACATTCTCGACAATGGTTTCAATCGACACTATTTCCCCCATAATGCTTTTATCGACATTCTGTTTTCACCGATATCAGTTTTTATCAACATTCTGTTCTCATCGACATATACAAATTGACTGATACTAGGCTGAGCCATAAGTTCGTGCATTTTTTGCTCAAATCCTGCACTTTTTATATTTTCCTTACCGCTTAGGCCGATTTGAAGTTGTTTCCAGTAATGCCACAAAAACAGACAAATAGAATATACATGATTATGTATAGGGTAATTCTGGGTTATGTTACAGCTTACTGCTCTTTTTTAGGTGAAAATAGAAAGAAATTTTAGAGGACAAAATTGTGTGGTTGAAAGGGACAAATATTGTAGTAGATAAATAAATATTTGATCAAGTTTATTTTTTTCGAGATAACACGGTTACCCAAGAATTTTTAAATGGGACTGTATATTTTCGTTATGATAATATTATTGCTGAGGTCAAGACAAATCCAATGACCTATAAGTCTATGACCTTCGCGTGTCCTTGAATTACAAAGAATTCACAATAGTTGGATAATCAACAGAGAAAAATAACAGAAATTATTTCGGTAAACCTTACGTTTAGGGGAGGATGCTCCGATGACCTTGACCTTGACATATGTTGTTGAGGACAACATTCTGAACAACTTTTGTCATTACTACTACCCGGTGCTCGGTCTCAGTTTTCGAGATATTTGCGAAAAACTATTGCTAATAGTGTATTAAATTTTCCGTATTCTTCCACGCTCCGTGGTAACGTAAAACTGTTCCGGGGCCGCATCTGTTTATTTTTTGTTTGTAAACACGTTGTGGGAATAAGAAGCGACAATACCACACACACCCACCCAGTGTTTCTAAAAAGAAGGCTCTCACATTATACAATATAAAATCAACTGAGACGAATACAGCATACATGTATTATATTATCGCATTTGATAGTAAAACAAATTGCAAAACCTAACCCAGACCAATACAGCATTCATGTATTATACTATCGCATTTTATAGTAAAACAAATTGGTATTAGTTTCAGTTGATTTTACGTTGTTTAATGTGAGAACCTTCGTCTCAGAAACACTGGGTGGGTGTGTGTGGTGTCGTGTGTTGGTTAGGACTAGGTGGCGGGGGGCGGAGAGCACGCAGACGAAATTATGAGTATCTTGAATAGTATCTATATCAAACTGAGAATTTTATTCTGTATTTAAATGGTATAATGGATACATAGAATTCATTATTCATGGGTCACATTCGGATGTATGAGTTCTTGCTATGTTTATTTATCTAAGGTGTAGCTCATTCGAAACTATGGTAGCCTTACGTAGCCACGAAGAGTACAGAAAATTCAATACAGTACTAGCAGTAGTTTTTCGCAAATATCTCGAAAACTAAGACCGAGCACCGGGTAGTTGTAATGACAAAAGTTGTTCAGAATGTTGTCCTCAACAACATATGTCAAGGTCAAGGTCATCGGAGCATCCTCCCCTAAACGTAAGTTTTACCATTATTTCACTATTATCTATAAATTACCCAACTTTTGTGAATTGTTTGTAATGTAAGGTCACGCGAAGGTCATAGTATTATATGTCGTTCGATTAATTAAAATTAATTAGTGTTTGTATATCCGCTTGTTTCATAGAATTAAATCTTTTGGTAAAAAATTATCGTAGTACACGATGGTTCATTATTCTTATTAAACTGTATTTTTTTACACCCGGAGAATTTTATAAATCTATACAATGCATCAACAGCTGTCGTGGCCATCTTTTTGCTTCGTGCTTGTAGTGAAACAAGTGTTGGATGCTGAATTATCGGAATTCTACTGTATTGGGGAAATAGTGTCGACATAAACATTGTCAAGGAAATCACTGTCGGTCGAATAGAACGGGCCGCATTTTACACCTATTTATCGAAATAAAAAAAAAGTATGAACATTGCTAACATTGGAATTAAGTCATTAAGCTTACTTCGATCGGCCACAATAAAATTCTGAAAACCAAGCATGAAGCTCCCGCGTTAAACCGAATTACACCTGAAGCCATGAAGTGCGGGTTTAAAGGAAACGATGGCAGGCCTTGTGTCTCATTGTAGCAAATATCTTACTCGCGATCGAACGGCGGCCACGGCCCGCTTCGAACGCAGATTAAGATTCCCGAGATGATCGTTATTATGCGCGTTGAATACCGGGAAGCGCTCGGATCGCGCCGCATTCTTGCTCGGTGACCCCGAAACGTAAATTAACATTATCTGCCGGCGAGACATCCGTGGACTCGATTCGAACGTGGCCGGGGCAAAACGATGGAAGCGAACAAAACTGGTAAAGTTATTCAACCGATAGGATCCGTTGATCTGCGATCGGCGATCGGCGGAACCGGCGAGTTCATTAAGCGGTCTATCTCGCCGTAGCTCCGGCGATCCACGAAGAACCGATGCTCGATAAGTTATGATAATACGATGGCTCGTTACATTACAACTGCCCGTATGATTTCAACGGATAGATTTTATCGGGAGCAACAGAAACGTTGCGGTTCGCAGGAACGCTCTTTTTATTCCATCCGCGAATATGGGATGCTTGTAGAATCTCCTTTTTTTGTACTTGTAACGATTATAGGTCATTGTTGTTACAGCGAACGAATGGCGTTAACCGAAGTTTTCTTAAACGATTACGCGTAATAAACGATCGTCGTGTGTGTGTTTTGTGTAGCGATAATCGGAGCGAGTGCTCAAGCAAATTCACGCTCTCAGGCACCAATTAATGGAAACAGGAATTTTACTGCGTCGACTAGCATTTTTGCTTACCGAAGAGAACGTTAAAGCCGTGCCCAACACACTGCTGAAGTATTCAAACTTTCATTTGACTAAATTTTGTAAAGACATTTTATATCAAAATGTTCGGTCAGTCGGTTTAACGATCACGGCGCGAAGCGCGTAAGATCGGAGATAAGTATGATATGCGATCGAGTAAAATTTAATTTGATTGCGAATGCGGCATCGGCTGTGAGAGAAAAACGTGCAGAAAACGTCTTCATTCTGATGTTTTAACACGTGTCGTTGTCGCGAGGGAAGTAAGTATTAATTTTCTGGCGGTATAACATAAACCGTTAGGATTAAAGGACGCGCGTGTCACGGGAGGGGAATTAAAATCGTAATCGTACGCGCGGGCATTAAGAGTGTTGAATAACGATTCTCTACGAATTTAATTGCCAGGGGCCCGAGGCCGCCGAGGTATGAGAGTGAACAGGTAATAAGAGAGGGAATTATAGTACCGTGGCGAGCATGAGGCAGAATGAGGGATAATATTTTGATGCGCGGCGAAAAGGAACGGATAAGTCATGCGCACGCTCGGCGAAGGGAGATTGGTCACGGTGACATTCACAGCGATCAAGAAGTAACATAGTTCGTTGCATACACGCGGGTTGAATTTGCCGCACGTGCAAAACGAACGGAGACGTAAAATCGCAGTCGGACGGGCAAGTCTTAATTTACTACTACGGTATCCTGTGTTTCCGCGTGATATAATTGATTAGGCAATCAGATATGCAACATATATTCCTATCGGGGGTCGAAATGAACAGTAATCTTTTTGAAAACATTCTGTTCGGACTTCTACGTTTCGTTCAAGAAGATGGATCTTATTAATGTGCGGACACTCTTTACAATAAACCTTTTCAAATTTGAACTCAGTGACTTCAGCTTTTTTGACAGGTTAAGCGGATTAGTTTACTAGATGACGCGTAGAAGGAATTTTTATAAAATAGTTGTTTCTTTCAGGAATACTAATCCTTCTAACGCCTCAAAAACGCGCAAGTCGTGTGATTGAAATTTAAAAATATTATTTTATTGCAAGGAGTGTTCGAATATTAATGATAGCCGCTGTAATCGTTGCTGTGGCAATTTTTTTTTATTAAGCACTTGCAAGCGCGTACGAGATTCATTTGTGGAATTTTTGTAGAAAGAATCGCTACCCTCAGGAACTTCTAAGAAAAGAGTTCTTGTGGACTGACAGTCCTATACAATAATTTCAATTGTGCTCAGTTTAGAGCGTAAAGCCTTATTATCTACCGAAGCTTTGAGATTTAAGACAGAAGCTTCCCGTTTGCTACAACCCCCTAAATCATAATATACGCTTATTATTAGATTTTTGCATATGAAATGTCCTATTTTAGAATACAAATATTACAACGCGTTTTGATGAAGAAATGCTGTGACAGTCTACAGGTTCGTGATAGGAAGTCCTATCTTCAATTTTAATTTAGGTGCCTAATTTTACTTTTAAATAAATTTGATTTGAGCGTTAATCAATGGGGTTATCGTGCATTCTTTTTATATGTATGGAAAAAACAACATATTGCTGATAGCACTATATAATTTTTGGTAAAAAGGTGGTGATTAATTAACATACTATTTGTTGATGGTAAAAAGGCTACAAAATGGAGATGAAAGTTTTGAAAATGAATTTTCTCTGGGTGGACCAGCTTCCGTCTAACTAAGCTTATTCTGAACGGCAATAAATGACCTTGAATGACCTTGAATGACGAAAGTGTTATAGGTCAGTGAATTCGTCTCGGGATAGGCTAGACGATTACCTAAATGAAAACATACAGTTCCGTATAAAAGAAAGAGGTCACTCGGAAATTTTGGAACCAGGTCCATGTATAGAAGATTTGTGACCACCGTAAAATGTCTCCCCCAAAACAGAGTAAGTTTTATTTGAAATATTTTTTACACCGAGCCATAGTTTGGGAAATAATTGCGTACGAAACTTCAAATGGGACACCCTGTATATGAGGTGTAGCATTAATTGGTTCGTATAAACGAGGTTCTACTGTACCGATAGGAACAGGTACATGGTAAATCGAGCTGCATAATGGAGAGTGCGAGGAGCGCGCGGTACGATCAAGCGTTTAACGAAAAACCGCGGATGAAAGAGCAGAGAAGAGAGAAGAGCTGGTAAGCTCGATAAATAAATGGGAAAACGTAACATGGTGGCTGGTTTCGACGTTCCTGGGCGGCTCGTCGAAATTCAAGCGATCGCGCCGTGTCCCGCATTTGTCACGAGGATCGTCCAGGTTTGCGTCGCCGAGATTAATATTGCTGCGTTTTCTTCCCCTCGCCACTTCTTACACTTTCTCTCTCTCTTCCTATCTCTCTCTCTCTCTCTCTCGCTCTCTCTTTCTCCCGCCACGTCTCACCTCTTGCTTTAGCTCTTTCGCTGCACCCCGTAGGCGCCAAATATAATTGTTGTCCGACGCGACGTCGGCCGACAAGCAAAACTGGGTCATCGGTTGCGCGCGAATTCACACAAGAGGAAAGTTTTATGATAATCGCCGACCGTAAACTGTCCCGTCACGGATGGAAATTAATTTTATCGTGGTTACCTCCATCTTCTGCATCCCCATCCCCGCTCATTCGAATTTGAATGTTCCGTGAAAGAGATAGCGCCTCCAAAATGTAATGGAACATTGAATTTCCAATTTTTGAAAGATTGTTGATATCTAAACTATTGTAGTTTTGCTACCGAGAAATGCGCAACAATAATCCTGTACTTATTTTAGGCTTGAAGCTTCCATCTACACGTCTTGTTAAGGTTTCATTAGTTCCTAGACCTATAATTATTTAACCACACTGTTTTCTTGTGTAGAAGACTGTTTTAGCACTAAACCTACCACGACCAAAATGACCAGTTTTCTATTTTACAATTATTGAAATTAGAAAAACGATTTCATAGGAAATGACTGCATCGACTTCTTTATTTAAGCACATATTGTAATGAAAACGATACAAAGTTTAAATAAATTTAATCTTCTCATTTCTTTAAAGCGTTTTACCTTTGTATGTTTTGTAGTTGGTAGGTTTAGTGTTAAATTTATGCACATTAGTTGAAAACGAAACGAATTTTTGGTACAACATAATAAAGAAACCCGCACTAATCATATGGAAAATCTATCCCGGTAAAAATCAGTTGGATTTTTCATATGTTGTAACTTAGAATCTACTGAACAAAAGATGTAATGGGCACAAAGTTCAATAATGGACAGTTATCGAGTTATAATCAGTCAAACATGACAAATTCGAGCTGCCGAATACTCAAATCTCGGGAAATATTTATTTTTTGGAAAAATGTTTGAAACAAAAATAGTAGGGTTTCACAAAATCTGTTAGGCGGTGTCATTATTTTTGAATTTTGAATGTCCTTGAAAAGGTCTGTGAACAGAAATCTTTCACAAAAATCTTTGCGTGTCACAGCAGAGATAAGGACCCCACAGTTCGTCACTCCCGTAGTATTTTTTGACTCCAAACACTCTCTGCTGTGTGTGTCTGATTGTGTGCGTGTGCGTGCGTGTGTGTGGATTAATAAAAAAATGATCTTATCATGTATTACCACAAGTATGGAGGTACCAAAATGTATGGAATACACTGATATCAATAATATAAATATTGGACGTAGATATGCCAGAAAGTAATAGCATTCGGCAGCAATAACGCTAGTATGTTGCCAACTTCACTTAGGTCGCGCAACTTGAAAATCGAAGGAGTGGGGTGACGGGAGTGGGGGTGCGGCAAAACCGAGATTTGAGTATTCGGCTGTTCGAATTCGTCATGTTTGACTGATTATAACTCGATAACTGTCCATTATTGAGCTTTCTGCCCACTACATCTTTTGTTCAGTAGACCATAAGCTGCAACATATGAAAAATCCAACTGATTTTACAAGGATAGATTTTCCATATGATTAGTGCGGGTTTCTTTGTATCATCAGGAAAGTGCAAAAATCCTGCAAAGCACTTTACAGCACCATTCGCCTCCACTTGAACAGCGAAATAATTTTCAGTCTCTACACCCACTTTTTGTACTTCTAGTTAACTAAGCAACTAATTTAACAGCAGAGACACCACATGTTCATTATCCCCCCAGCCATCAGGTGTGAATACGCAAGAATTGCGTGTGGGATACTTACGAACAAATCTTTGATTTAACGAGCCGAAGAGCTGACTAATATACAAACAACTTTGAACAGCGTGGCTCCAGATGTTTAAGTACTTTTCAGTTAGCTCGAGTCGTCGAAAATGACGGCTCCGTCGTAATTATCGAATCAAGTAAACGGACGTGGCTCTGCCGACTACCCTAACAGTATCCCGAGGCGTACGTGTTTTTCGAGAAATTTTGCATAATTCAACACACCCTATCTCGCAAACAACTACACGAATCTCTCGTGTTCGTTGAAGAAGTCGAAGAAGTCGGGCCCGAGGCGAGGCTACCATCCGATTCCCTGCGTTAATCCCTTCGCGCGGCTCGTAATTACCGGTTAGATCATTCGTTAAAGCTGTCGCGCCTTCGGGACAGCCCTTAATGCTCGCCGGGATCCTTCGTTTGCCACCGAAGTTTCTCTGCCAGGACATGGTGCTTAACCGCGGGTTCGCTTAGCGTCGAAATCGCGAATCGTGGAAACGGATTTCGCTCCAAGGAGCCCGTGTCCCTGCTTTATTACAGGTCAGATCCGTTTTCTGGTCAGTAGCGTGTAATCACCGGCAATTCGAAAACACGCGAATGAAATTGACGTTTAGCCGGCTGCGAGTTTCTTAATCGCGGCGGGCATTACGCTTTCGCTGTCGGTTGCGGTTTCGCGGCATCCTGCGGATCTTTACCGTGATCTGGAAAAGAGGTAAGTGGGTTAAATGTGTTGAGTATTAGCTGAAATATGCAGAAAGGGTTTAGATAGGCGAGAGATGTCCTATTTTACTCGTTACAGTCAGTGTAAAAGGTATTCGTACACTCTTCAAAAGCGAATAACTTTTTTACAATTTGACCAAACGGTCTTGACGAAATGGTTTCTTTTAAATGTTAGATCGAATAATTGTTTTTAATTATTTTAGACCGAATATTTACTACTTGACCATGTCAAGGTAACATCGTCATTTCCAGAGTTAATTAATACTCCATTTCAAAATGTCTACCGTTTTTGACAATACATGATTGACAGCGATCAAAGATCGAATTTATAACTGTGCGAATTTCGTTTAAATGCTCGCAGTAACAGCAAGTCGGTTACTATTCCACTTGAATTCCATATTTTTATTATAAATTTTCAATAAAGCTCTACGTGACGTATGCTTGCATAGCATTTTTTTCTTATTTAGTGCCGAAGAATATACTGACAAAGTTTGAACATTAAAACCTGGGACACCTTGTATATTAATGAATAATAGTTCCGTTAATAAAAGCAATGTTTTATGCTACAAAAGTTGATTTTAACGCAAGGTTTTATGAAGGCTTTACCGCGATTGTTATTGTGACCTAAACACGAATACATACATACTTTTCACGAAAGTTTCAGCAGTTGTGGAATGGAATATCTGAAATTATTTCTTCTCGTGTAATACATAGCAGAGAGGGGATATTTTCGATTGTTTTTGTAATGTGTGTTGCTGCGTTAACTTAAAATATTTATAGACAGTCTTAATAGCTTGAACGAGCGGGTTCCGGAGACTCCGAACCAGGCAATAAACGTTAACCGTTACCAGCGGACGACACATGGACAGCATCCGCAGTTATTTCCTCTGTAAATTCCAAGGCTCCGCAATTCTGTTCACCCCCCTATAGTATCTTCAAACTAGCTATAAACCTTCTTTGCACAAACACCAATCGTTTAAAATACCCGCCATCAATTTTTGGATTCGCGATTAGCGTTTCAAATATTTTGGAATTTTATAAAAATCTATGGTTCGTAGCTAGGTGATTTCTGATCTCTCAACTCGTGGGTGATGGTGATAATGATTATTTTGATACAGTGTTTGCAAAACATTATTTCACTGCACAGGTTTCTGAAAGAATCTTGGAATTTAAAACCGATTTACCATAATTTCATGGATCTTTACATTTTAGTAGGATTAAACCGAAACATATCGCCTAAGGATTGGCAGCTTATATCATCAACGTGACGCTATGTTTAACTGAAAACATAAAATTTAAACGAGTACTTTAGTAATTTTTTTTAAACACCTATATGTATAGGTACACTATAACAGTAGGGATGATTAGAAAAATAAATAGATTGTGAAGTATTGCTGAATGAAGATTTAAATGGATCTAGACTTGGTTATTAAGCCTATCTGAAGAATGTGTCTGAATTATGTATTTGTGGACAAAATCCTTAGTATTTCTCACTAGAATGTATTGATTTATATTAATTAATAATGAGCAATTAGCATCAGCCTGTAAATCGCGTGAATATGCGTGTTGTCATAAAATATCAGTTCTATAGGGAATTAATTGAGAAAGAAATAATAAAACCTAAAGACGTTGCTACCTGTAATCAGTTAGAAGATGAAGAATTAACATATCGGATATATTATGGGAGGCATTGCAGTGTTGATAAATTTGTCAATAATAATAGCATTTCCAATCCTTATTACTCATATTATCTCCTATATAATTCAATAATTTACTTTGAAATTTCACTTTTTGATTAAAACCAACGTGCAAAATTCGTGATGGATGTTTCGAACTTAACAAACAATTTTTCTTATTCATTGCACATAATCGAAAGCACAAAGCTATTTTATTGTTATTAACACTTCACTTTCATACTAAATATGGGCTCATAGTAAACTTTCCCGTCCTTTAAAACATTATTAATAATCAAATGACAGACAACAGTAGATAAAGAAAAGGATCATAAAAAAATATTAAGTAACTAAATAATTTTGCATTGTCCAGAATGGAAAGAGTGTATGAATCAAGTGTTGCCACGATGAATGAAGTCGGACCAGGACGTGTAGCGTAATTTTAAGCAAATCATGTAGCAGAAAGTCCGCGAAATCTTGCACTTTCGCAAGGGAACGAGTCCGCCAGGCGAAGTCGAGCAGTTTCGTTCGCGATGTATGCGCTGGCAAGACGTATAACGGATGACGTCCTAAATAATGCAGCCTGCCGGATTTGCGAGTGAAAATCGTGCGTCTTCATCGCGGAGTCCTCGTTTGCTCGGTTGCGGGAGCATCCGCGGAACGGAGTCACGCGTGTAGCGTTGATACGTGCGAGGATTACGTTCTGTAAACCGCACTAAATCACGCCGGCTGCGTCGCGTCGACGTATATATTCGCGCTCGTTCCTCGTGTCGGACCCCTTGAACCGACCACGCGAAAATTGTTTCTCGAAAATTCAGATTCACGAGATCGATCCGCGTCCTTGCGGAATTTATTTCGATCGCGACGTTACAGCTGGTTTTTCATTCGAATTTTACTGCTGCTGTAATTACAATGTGAATTTTTATGCATTTTTAGTATACCTTCCATTTTAAAATACCAGAGAACGTGTGTATCGTAACAAACATTAATTACATCTCTACACTATTGTTGCCATAAGGAATTTTCTAGTTGATAAATTCAACTTGTTCCTCGTCCTGGTTTTTATGAAATAGTTCATGAGAGTTAAAGTTAGCATAAAGATCCGCAGTCTACTGATGGCTAATAGATTGCGGATTTTTATGCAAAAGAAAAATTATTTGTATCAATTTCAAGGAACAAAAGCTATACAGACATTTATTTCTTCTTTTAATAATTTTATGGAGTCCGAAACAATACAGTAGCTTTTCTAAATTCTGTAAATGTTTTAAGTCTGTTGCATTTGATCTATTCATAACTATTGATATATTTAAATTATTCTACTGATCGCGGTTCGATCGGAAGTTTGTTTACTTAAAATAATATGATTCAAGGAGTGCTTCAAGATGATTGGATCAGATTATTTGTCAACCTTTCTCTTCCAGAGTTATCAAGGTCACCTTTAGTTTTTTGTAGGTGAACCCACAATGTTTTACACCCATTTTTTAGGAAATACTGAGACGAATTCGTGGCTCTCCCTGCATATTAAGGTTATTTGTTATAATCCTGTGCAGAAAAATTGATGTTTACTTTTTAAAATGCTGGATACTGTTTTCTATAGAACTACTACAAATTTCAGTACGCTCGTAGCAATTTTATAATACTTTTTAACGTGAAACATTTATTTCAGTACAGGAAAATCTAAATGATAATATCAATTTAATTGAAAAAAATGATTTCTGCACTTAATACCATTGTGGTTACAATGTTAATGTATTAATCTTAATTTTATGATGTATAAATTTAAAAAGTAAGAATACGAGATGTTTCGATATAGGATATCAAATAAAATATGATATAGAATATAGAAAACAAAGTAAACCTAACACATTTCTCGCCATTTAACTACAATTATTTTATTTTAAATGGTATAGATTTACAATTTATATTCCACGATAAAAACTGTACGCGTCAGTATTTAACAGTAACAAACACCTTAATTTCATTGAAAATATCAGCATATTTCACGTTTTATAAAGGCATGAAGCCTATAAAAGCAAAATGCACTAAAAAGACCTAATATCGTCAGTGTATGGGATAATACCATCTTATCCTTATTAACACACCGTAAACTGTGTTTTCATTGCTGGATTTAGCCGACGTAAAATCAAAAAGTGCAATGGGTAATTCCAGCGGAGCAAGTTAACGAGGGATGACTCGTTCACGCGTCATTGGATTCGAAGGTTTTTCTTGTCGTTAAGATCAAATATGTCTCAACGGCGCTGAAATAGTAGGATTTTGTCGATCAATGACGACCGTATGCGTGCTGAACGCGTGGTTATTACCAAGTAATGGCAGCCTGTCAGCGTTGTCATCCGGTTTCGGCTGAAAACCTGATCCCTTATAATCATTCGAAAATGCAATCTTGCACGCCGATGTGTCGGCCGAGGACGCGGTCGGACGCCTCGTGTTTCTTGCCGGGGCAGATTTATGCTATTTCACCGCTTGAAAATGTAAATCGATGCGTTGTTGCAAATGTCCAACGGTGTACGCCCTGCGCTTGTTCTTTCCCTCTGAAACGTCCCCGATACTCGCGCGATATTGCAACAGGAAGTAATAATAGGTTGCGCACCCCAGCCTTCTCGTATAAGTGCACGTACGTACATACATGTACGCGTATCGACGGATGCAAATTTTCCCGGCGAGTATGTTTGCTGACGTTACACCCGGAAATTCGAGCCCTTGTTCCATTTCAAATTGTTGCTCTCGATCGTAATAATCGGTGTCACTGAATGATTTACGCGGGCGAAACGGTTCTCGCTGAGAAACTTTATGGAACTACCAATGATACCGGAGAGTTCGATGCTTGCCAAGAAACTTTGTGCACACTTAATGAATGCTATACATTCAATAAAACACAATGATTTTGCATACGTCGTGGACGTTGGTTCACTTGCAAGTTGAAATTTGATATACTCTGAATAAATGACGTTTTTTACACTCTCAAAATTGAATCATCGATTAATACTTCGTGCACTGTTCAGGAAAGGGCAGTTACAGTTTTAGAATGAAACTACGAAAAGTTACAAAATGGGGTTTTTAATTATTTTGACACCACGTGGTGTCTAGCCATTATTCCACACTTTCCAACTACAGAGCTTACATAACTAAATTGTAGCGCCAACTTCAGGATATCTGTTAAAATACGTTATAGTTTTAATATCTCACAAAATGAGTGCAATGACATTGCTCCCTCTTGTAGCGAATCCCTCAATTGCATTGAATCTAGTTTTTAACTTTTGTGTATGATGTATGCAAACTATCGATGTTAAATAAATTGATCTATTTCAGCAAGAAGAATTACAATTAAGAGTAGCTGTCTGCAGCCAGTTATATTAATAATTTTCTATTTTAGAGAGAAACGTATTACGACAAAAATTCTTGTGGAACTTACGACGGTTAATAACGGGTCTAATTTATTAGCTACTCATTTTTTTACGAGCCAGGTAGTAAACCTCCATATTTTTTTAAATACGGGAGTAATTAGTTTTCAATTTTAATTCCGTTTCCCTTTGAATATACAATACAGTTGATCCAAGAAGTAGTTGAACACTAAATACCCGATTTTCAAAAAATTGCGTATATTTAAATCGTGATGATTTTGTAAAAAGTGGTCATACAACAATAAATGTGAACCAATTTCAAAGCTAGGAGCTTCTAGTATCAGAAATCCATCGACCATTTTAGTTTAAGATTTTTTTCTCGAAAATACTATATATTCAAACGCCTGTGAAAAGTTTAAAAAATTTTGTAGCTGTCTGAAACTAACATAAGTGTAAACATTGAAGCTTCCTCTTTGCAATGACATCTTAAAAATTGATGTACGATTTGGTTTTAGTCGTTTCATAAACTCATTTTTATTACATAAACCAGTGAAAAAAATCGTATTTCTTTTGTCTAGTCTATTTTTAGGAATATCAGTTTCCCACCTTCTACCTTGTGCAAAAATATCTTAGAGGAAAATCACCATTGTTTTGCGAAAGTACCGACCTCAAACTTTAAAATGAGTCCAAGCACGTGGTTGTACTATCTGTTTTTACGAAGTTATCACAATTTAAATATCGACAATTTTTTAAAAATCAGGATTGTAGTGTTTTACACTAAACCTACCACAGTCAGATGACTAGTTTCTATTTCACAATTATTGAAATTATAAAAACGCTTTCATAGGAATTGACTTCTTTATGTAAGCACATATTGCAATGAAAACCGTATAAAGTTTGTCAATTCAATCTATGAGGTGTTTTACTTATAAAAACTAAAACCTACCACGGTAAAATGACCGGTTCTTTATTTCACAATTATTGAAATAATAAACACGGTTTCATAGGAAATGATTCAACTAACTTCTATATTAACACACAGATTATAATGAAAACCGTAAAAAGTTAAAGTAAATTAAATCTTTTCAATTTCATAGGGCATTTCACTTTTATATGTTTTGTGCTTGGTAGGTTTAGTGTTAAAGACTTATTGACCTAATTTACGTATTAGTGCCAAATAGTCAATGTCGATAATGCAGATCGACATTACGCACATACATGTTCCCATCGATTCTTATCTCTTCATCTTGTAAAAGTACGTTGCCAAGTGAACACGTGTGGCATTGGTGATGTACAATATGTACTGTATTCAATAAATATTATGTTTAATTCAACTATTGTACAACGTGATTGACCTCGGTGTACATCAGTCTTTCATATTTGGTAAGATCACGGCACAGCAAAAGAATCATTAGTTCAGCATACAGAAAAACGCCATTTATATGAACCTGTCGGGAAGCAAGTTGGTTCACATAATTAGGTGGTTCATACCTACAATATGAGTCCACCTGTGTCCCACCACTGACTATGAGTTGTCGTTCATTTAATAGGAGTTCACGTTCATGTAAGAGAATTTCGCTCAGCTAGAATTCAGTTAACCAGGCACTGCTAAAATTTAATTCATATCAATGTAATTCATATAAACGGAGTTCCACTGTATACAATAATCTATCATAAAACTCTTTCGATCCCCGCCTTCTATACGTACTGTAAGAATGCTGCTAGAGGAGTTTCCTAATGCGCCTAGAGCCTAGACAATCAATCAAGAACAGTTCAATCAGGAAAAGTTCCGGCGGCGTCTAAACCACCCTGGTCCTGCAACAAGCAATAGGAATGTCGTCGGTCGTTTGCAAAAATGCAACGGTATCTGTTTAACAGGCGTCGAACAGCATGTCGGCTTGTATCGGCGTGCCCACATGTCGCGGCCGCGCGAACCTGCGGTTCGAGGGAGTCCGTGGACCGTTGTTGCGGGGCCAAGAAAACGTTACTTCTGCGATAAATTATTTCGCCCTGTCGACAGTGCTATCGGAGGTTTGCGTGCGCCAACAAAGTCTCCCTGACGAGTGTACAAATCGATTGCAACAAGAGAGACGACGACGAAGGGGACGACGACGATGGCGACGGAACACGCGGAGGTCGTCAAACTTGCGGAGGTTACGTAAAACCTTCTCTCGCATCCTGGTACCTACGCAGAGACGAGATATATGACCGGCACCGTCGATAGTATACGTCGCCGTGGCAATCGATCACCGGCCACTAAAATGTGGAACATTTGCCTGTCTAACGTTTTCCGCTAACCCTGATAAGCTCTCACCGCGCTGCTACGTCGGGGACTTGCTGGGATTGGACTTGCGGTGGCCATCGTTTACCTTGGATCCTATCCAGTACTGGATTCAATGGCTGATAATCGACATGCTTGAAATTCGTCTAGAACGCTGATTGCGTGATAGGAGAATATTTCACGCCAAGGAGCAGCGGAGACCTGGCAGCCGGAGAACCGAAGAAAGGACGCGGATGAAGGATATGGATTTCGGTGGAGATTGCTGCTCAACTATAGCGATGTCGGATCCGTGGTGCATTCTAAATCAAACGTTCTAGGATAGTCGTGTTTTATTGCGCAACGTACAGTGCGTCGGTCATGAGGGCAAAAATAAAAAAATTGTGTTTACGTGAATATATTAAAAGAAAAATCCATTTGTCCGTACCCACTCACCAAAACAAGTAAATCGTGCATCAATGTGAAAATAATTTTATTTATTGTCATAACCTGTAGCATCACTTTTTTCCTGTCATAACCTAAGTTACGTTCTTGAGAAAAAGACATTTCACAAAGTATTGTAAAGCGAAATATTAAACAATTTTCGATAGATCCTTTAATTGAAGGTATGTACTCTTTATTTTGGCAACATAACGGGTTTTACAATTATTATATTTTTTATTTTATTGATTCAATATGCCCAGTTTGTGAAAACGCGAAATTGACAATTGTTGTAATTTTAACTAAACTTCCCATAAAAAAGGTAAAATATGTCCTGAAATTCTTGCTGGAAAATATTTGTAGGACTATTTTTTACAGATTTCTGAACTAGTTCATAGCCCACGATGCCCCCCTAATTTTAATCTTTCTTTTCTTTATAAAAATTTCCAGAAAAATCAAATCAAGAAATTTTTGAGAAATTGTTTTCCAGTCGACCAAATGAAAGGAATTTTACAGTTCTTCGTCTAGTTCAAGATTTATTTATACGTAGTCAAAAATATAGGTTTGCATATGAAATTTTGAAAGTGACCTTCACAAAGCTTCTGACTACAATATCAACCAAGTAGAATTAGGAAAAAGTAGTCTGCTATTTACAGAGAAGATGTAACATCGGTTTACCATTTATTTCGATCTCTCCAACACTTTTTAGGCTGTGTAAATATCATGTTAAATGAAGGCGTCAAAAGAAATATCTCTATTGTTTTCTAATAAAAAACGGGAACACTACGAACATGGAATCTCCAAGTTGCTCGAAACACGGCAAAAGATCATAGAGGGAACTAGTGACTGCATGACCGAATAAATAAATAAATAAATAATGAATAAGATTCCCTTGGAAAAACGGAATTACTTTGCGAACAATCCAACAGCCACTATAGTTACACTTGGGAGGTGTGTTCAGTCTTAGCAGCAACTTTAAAGTGTCACAACGTGGCAGTCGAAATGTTCAGGACCCGAAGAGAACATTGAGATATTGAGCAACAGCGCTCCATCACATCAAACTCGTCACCCACCTACATCTGCAAATTTGATTACCTCGCGGTGGTCGGGATCGTCTACGGCGTTTATTATCCCAGAGGTATCATAAAAATGTTCAGGACAATATGACGTAGGCGTTTGTCATCAGTCGCGGAGATTTTACAATGCAAACAGGTCTTCCGTGTCCGAATTAATAGGAGAACCAAGAGGGCGTCGGTAGAACGTTGCGGAGGAGGAGGATGAAGAGGAGGACGATGAAGTGGAGGAGGAGGAAAAGGATGAAGAAAAGCGCATCGATTACACGGCGCGTTTTCCGCTAGTGGATAATTCCGCTTATTACAACACAACGGTTCAATAGGGCGAGTTGGCGCACATTACTCACTGGCCCGTCGCGTACTATATCGTCCGCGGTAAATGTATCATGAACGTTATTACCGGATAGCGAGGAAAGAATGGGCGAAGGAAAAAGGTGGACTCGGAGGAGGATAAGAGTTTAATTATCCACGCAAAGCGGGGTTTCCTCTTCGGGACCACGAGCGGTGGAGGAGCGAGGGGGTCGATTAGGTGTACTGTAGTTGGGTCCACCTGCGTCCGTAAGCCTCGTACGTATCGTGAGCGCGATAAATCTCGAGGAGTCAGGTGGACGATGGTCATCAGCTAGTCTCCGCGTGTAAGAGAGGACTTCGAGCACCGTGCCGGGGCCTTAAGCCTGTTCTCATGACGGCGGACGGCCTAGCAACGACCCACGACCCTGCTGGCCACAACTTACCACATCGTACACCCGCAATGCTTCCTACGATACCACCACGGCATTCCTGACCCGCCGGACCAGGTTGGAATACGCAATTCCGACGAGATACCCGCACGGCAAACACCACCGGAACAGAACGCCGCGCCGGGCTGCTGGGAACAGGAGTAGAGCGAATTGTTGCTGGACGGTGGAACTCGCGGGTTGCTTGACCTCGAGATGGCACATTGCTACTTTCGCACGCGATTTTCATGTTCAGGACGCGCAACATGTTCTGTTAGAATTTTCTAAGAAAATATCGGACAAGTTCATCAAGTAGAAATTTTAACGTGATAATCATACGCTACGCGATGAAGATCGGTACTATTCGCTCATTCATCGTTCCAGCTATGAAGGAAACGGTTAAACTTCATTTTCGCAACGTACTGTGTCCCTCGCGTGTCAAACTGACACAATGACAAAATATCAAGTGAAATAGAACGATACATTTCTAACTTTGCTAATTATTTTATTGCGAATAAAGTAAGAAATATTTTCACAATCCGTTGCTCGCATATTCTACTCTACAACTTTTGATATTCAAAGCTATACATATCTAGTTGCATTCTAAAAGAGTTGTACAATGAATGTATAATTACACAAATTACCCTTAATATTATTAGCCTCTTTTGCAACACCAACAAAATTTATGTGTAAAATAGTAGAGATACGTGCAACCACAAAACCGCTGTCAACGCCGCTGACACTCGGTGATCGAACCAAATAGCACCTCGTCTGTGATAATAATTAGTTACCTTAAGTCTGTGGAATAGCAACAGGAAATGTATTAAGATATAGTTATAATATTAATAGTAAACATTGTGATATTTAAGCGATATACAATGTAAACTATGTATGACTGCTTATGTGCCAGATTTGGCCTAAAGCTTATTTTAATAAAAAAAAGAATGTATAATTACAGTGTAACAATTACAAAATAATGAACTAGCCGTCAAAGGACTTCAAAAAACGTGAAATTATATGCCAGATTGACACATCAGAGCCCGTTTCGTATCAAATGTTGTAACATTTTTGTCGCATGTTCTGCTACAAAAATGTGAGCTCATATTGAAAATTTAAAAAATACGTTCTACAGATCTGTATGAATTATTAGGTGTACAAATTAGTTCGGTGCCTTTTTATCATATATTCGATGTTTATTTATAAAAGGATGGAATGCAATTTACGTTTCAAAGTAATCACCATTACTTGCTACACACTTCTTCCACTTTTCGGGTAGTTGGCGAATTCCGTTCCTATAAAAAGAAGGTGGTTTCGATTGAATATAGTCATTAATGCTTTTTCAAAAGTTTTGAAGTGGGAATCAACTAAGTGATTCCGTTGCAGCAATCGAAAAAGATGGTAATCTGAGGGGCTAGATCTGGGGAATATGCCGCATGAGGGAAAATCTCCCAGCCCAAAGAAGAAATGACATCCAATGTTATTTTCGCTGTATGTGGGTGTGCGTTGTCATGCAACAGGATCACCTGCCCGACTCCAATGAAACCCAACGGCCTACCTTCCGTATTCTCCCAAGCTTCTTCAAACGAACTGAAATTGCTTGATGAGTTACTTCAACTTCCTCAGCATGTTCCTGTTGCGTTGGTTAGGGTCATCGTTCAACAATTGCTCTAAATCCTCGTCCTCCACTTTTCTCGGCATTCCACTGCGTTCAGCATCATTAAGATTAAAATTTCCACTATGAAACTTTTAGAACCATTTTTTGCACGTCTTATGGGTTATAACATTTTCACCCAATGCAAATCATTTTCGTAGCCTCAGCAGCATTTTTCTTCAATTCGAATGTAAGAAGAATACAATGCCTAATATGATCTTTTCGAAACGCTATGGTGCAAAGTATTGTTTTTTGAGGTTATGTAATAATTAGTGTAAAGTTATATAGTGCATTTCGTAGGGTGTGGTTAGTACTGTAAGATACCGAAGCGGCGGCAACAAATTTTAATTTGAAACGTAATTGCAGTTGAATGTATGTAAAGGCACCGAACTTATTTGTACACATAATGTACAGGGTGTTCCACATAAATGGGAACACCTAAATATCTGTCGTATTTACAGTCCTATCAGAAAACTTCAGAGGACAAAGTGACACTATTGCCGTTGGCACATATAATGGTAAAGAAAAAAAATTTGTATGTCGTGTTTTTTAATGAAATTTCAAAGTCACCGATGTTTTTTTAAATGGAATAGTATATTTTTTACGATAGCATAATAGACAATGAAAAACTGAATTTAGTGGATTCCACCTTTTTGACCTTGAAATGACCTTGAGCAAGAATAATCATGTTGGAGCGGATAAAATGTGGTAATTAAAAATTTACATGTTTCAGCAAAGATTACGCGTTGTTTACGTCGGGTTGACCTTCACAAACCAAAATAAATGTTTGAAATATTTTTCATAGTAAACAGCGTATGTTTATGTTAGAGTATGTATCATTGAGATCGTTAACAGAAGGTTAATCGGTTAGAATAAGTACGTTGTTCCTTCTGCATCATTCGAATTCGAAACGTGAAAGTGATAACAATGCGTTATACTGTACAGGAACGAATCGATATGGTTTTCACTTATGGCGAAAGCCACCAATCTTTACGGCAAGTAGTATATTTGTATCGTGAAAAATTTGTGAATCGTATTTGTCCTTCGTTACACGCATTTTCCGCTGTGGTAAAACAATTTAAAAATACCGGTAGTGTAAGTGCTAAAAATCGTAATAAACAAAGAATTGTAACGCACGAAAAAAATAGAATTAATATCCTAGCTGCAGTATCTAATGATCCACATGTAAGTTTGCGACAACTCGAACAAGAGTCCGGTATTTGCAGAAGTAGTATTTCACGAATACTGCAAATAGAAAAGTTTCACCCATATCACTTCAGTTTACACCAGGAATTGTCTGCCACCGACTATTTATTATGATATGTAAAGGTCAACCCCCGCCGTAAACAACGCGTAATCATTGCTGAAACACGTAAGTTTTAAACTTCTACATTTTATCCGCTCCAACATGATTATTCTTGCTCAAGGTCATTTCAATGTCAAAAAGGTGGTATCCATTAAATTCAGTTTTTTATTGTCTATCATGCTATCGTAAAAAAATATACTATTCCATTCAAAAAACCATCGGTGACCTTGAAATTTCATTAAAAAACACGACATAAAAAATTTTTTTGTACCATTATATTTGCCCCCGGCAATAGTGTCACTTTGTCCTCTGAAGTTTTCTGATAGGACTGTAAATACGACAGATATTTAGTTGTTCCCATTTATGTGGGACACCCTGTATACATTTTGAAAATTTCATCGAAATGAATGGATGACATGTACCTCAAGGGATATACTCAAAGTCTTGAAAAATAAGAATTTTTGCACATTTGAATTAAAATTGAGTCCTTAACGGAAGCCAATTTGAGTTTCTGTATTTTTACAGTTTAGGCAAAACTAGAAGAGAATGAACTGCTCAAATTTTCAAAGTTTTCGAACTACAGTTCTTTCTTAAATACCGTATATAATTAAGCAAAGAGTTGTTGCTACTTGTACCATTTATTAAATTATATAATACTGAATTACACGTGAACAATTTGTTTTCACACAATTCTAAGACCATAAATAATTGGTAGGTAGGTTAGCAGCTATAATTGTTATGAATGTTTTATTTTAAGGATTTCCTCTTATTGTGGAAGCTACTGAACAACACAGTATGCAAATTGTCGTACACGGTATCAACCGTTTGCTGAAATCAGATTCGCCGGACGTCATGTTCTGATCAAAACAGAAGGCACAAAATACACGGTACAAAGGTCCTCCTTTGGCCCGGTATCTTGCTGAGATCTTGTCACATTCTGCGATCATAATGATCGCGAGGATCTTAAAGGCGGTGATCGCGAGACATCGAGAGCCGAGCTGGATCCCGTGGCGCGAGATACCATCTCGACGAGCGGCCACACAATACCAAACATATTAATTAATATGCATCGCCACAAGGGTCGCATAAAGGGGAGTGACTCGGAATGATATCCTATTTTTCAACGCTGCAGTGTTGATGCACACCGCAAAGAAAGGGGCGGTGAGAACGAGTCATAAACGGGCACCTGGAACTTCTCGTCACGGGTGGTGAAAAATGCAACAAAATCAAATTTCCAATGTACTGCGTAACATTAAACTTTACTATCCTTACCGAATTTACTAACAATCTGATAACATCAGGTTCTCCCATTAGTCCGTTTTAATAATTCGATACTTTCTCAAATACAATTATAAAATTTTAGAAAGCATATTTTTAAAATATTGTGCTTTCCATGTATGTAATGAATAGTTCGATTTTTTGGACCTATTGCAATCGAAAAGATTTTTAAAGATCCCGTTCTCATTCAACTTTCACGATGACGTTTGCGTCGGGGCAACACGTGCTCGAATATAATTACATAATTTCGCTATTTTCTCGAACACGATTATAAAATTCAACAAGCCTATTCTTAAAATATTATACTTTCGATACATGCGAAAAAGAAAATGACTTTCTGGATCAGTTGAACTCGAAAACCCTTTTAAGGAGTCTAGTAGTGATGTTTGCGAAGCAACACGTGTTCCTCGAATATAATTACGTTCCTGAATATTATTCTGCACCTCGGCCAAGTGACTCTATAACCGCCCCGAGTTCAGGGTGCGAACGTTTACGCATCAGCTCATTACGGGTTTTTACTGCGGCCGTTTCCTCGAACCATTGGCTCGTTACTCGGTCGCAGCTCACGGTTCCGGCAAGTCGCTCGGCGTTTCGTCGCTAGTAAAACCCTTTCAGTGTGCTCCGACGAAGCAGTAAAGTCGTGGAAGAAGCCGCGGGACAAAAAAAGATTGATAAGCGAATGGCCAATCTCCGTCCGGGGTAGCTACACATTGTATCCTATCGGGACGGTCCTTTTACGGGAAACCCGATAATTCATAACCGAACGGTCTGGTTTTCTCGATGCTTTCTACGTCCCTGTTAATTCCTCGTTTCGCCCGGCTAACGAGACGCGATCAGCGTTCGCACGGTCCACGGGGCTGCCTCCTCTGTTTGCTCATAATATCGCATTTAATGCTCAAAGTGGTAGTCGGGAGAGGCAAAAACTGGAAAACCACTTCCAGGTTCGAAAAGGGATTTTACGATCACCATACGACGATGGCGATTCGGTGTCCGTGGCCATTCGTTCGCGTTTATCTCGCGTGTCCCCGCGGTTTTCTTTTATTTCGCACCGGCCTTCTGAATCATTCTCGCGGCTCTTAATGAACGAATGAAAAGGGAGGACGTTGAATTAAAGAGTCCACGAGCCCGACATCATCGCCGCTAGCGACGTAATGCGTCGAGGATCGTTCGCTCGCGTGTAATGCCGCGTCATCAGTCGCCATGCGAGAAGAAACGAACCATCACGCTTATCATACCCCTCTATTTCTAGTCCCTTCGCCTCGGCTGGTAGCGTGATACCGTCGCGGATTAGCAACTTTTACGACGTTTTAACGCTGATGCGACCGGCCAACGCGGACGAGTACGAACACCGAGGAAATTTGAAGAATTCAGCGTGACCGCGGATCGCAGAGGAACAGCACTCTCGTGATTGTTTCCTTCAGAATTGTGCCGCAGCTGATAGGACAGCTGGACGCAGCGCCCGGATCATTTAAGTGTCGTTAGAAGCCGTCGTGGATGCGCTTGCAACGTCCACGATGGAAGACAAGGTGCGCTCGAATGGTTCGGGGACGTTGTACGTGGAACGAGGTAGATGATAGTTTTGGGAAATGAGGGTACGGGAAGGGATTGTCCAATGTGTGAACAATGGACACATCAAATGGCGTTAGATACAATCTATGTTTAATTGAGTTGTTGGAATTTTAGTGGAACTATGTCATACGTCTTCGACGAGTTTTATTCACGAAAGATTTTAACCATTAGGGGAGGGTCGCTTTTGAATATTTACGGCAGCCATTGATGTATGTAAATTCTTACGTATCAATTTTATTTTACATATTTTTGAATGTACTGATCCGAAACGGAAGGTTAGTGTTCTTATTTGACTTCACATACGTAGTTGATGATTTAAACTACCTTTTAATTATTAGAATTTAGATGAGACATTTATAATGCAGGGTCAAAATTATTGTGACGTAGAAGACTTTAAGGTAATAGATATATTATTTTTAATTGGTCATTATTATTATTAACCTTTTACAGACGATGGTTTTTTGAAATACTTAAAATATTTTCCTCGGAGAACTAGGTTTAGGATCAAAGTCATAATTAATATGAAAAAAGAACAATATATTAGTCTTTCTTACTGTACGGGGTGTATAAAAATTATATGTCACGACTACCATAGCGGGATTCTATATCTTTGGTTCAGTGCAGGTCTGTTAAAAAAATGAGCCGCAAATTTGTCCTTGACCCTTTTTTCAAGTCAAACTTTTTTGTATTGCATCGTATAGTACTCGTAGAACAAAGTCTCATAGAATACATAAATCTCAAGCCAACCATTCTCTTCAAAAACGACTGTAAAGTTTCATAAACTATTTCATTCCACATGTCTACACAGTCTACAGGGTGTTCCAAGATGGTATAAGCGTGAAGAAGGTGATTCTACATGAAGAAATAAATCTAAAATATAGAATAATTTTTTTTTATTTGACACCCCTTTCATTTTGACCTTGAAAGGTCAAGTACAAATTTCGGCCTAATTTATTAACACATCACCACCGATCCAGAGGTGTAGAATCCCGCTATGGTAGTCGTGAAATATAATTTTCATACACCCTGTTCATAATGAAAGTATATGTTTGCATCTTCGAGAATTAAATATGCAATCCCAAGGTCGTCAATATATCGAAATCCGCCCAGGGTTCAAGCCCACGAAATTCGATATCTGTTTCCTGCAATCGATGCAGAAAATATTTATTGTTCATAAAGCTCTGCACTCGAACAGTCTAATAAACACTTCTTATCATTGTTATTTCTTCAATATCTAACCCTTTGTCTGAAACACATTCATGATGTACAGAGAAGACAACAAAGTGTTATATTTTATTTCATCCATATTCATGTTGGAGAATATTTCTCAAGAATTAGAGCTGCGATTACTTCCTGATTAGTATAAATTACTGCGAATATTCTAGCCGTAGCTGGTTCTAATAAATAAATAGAGAACAAAACTAAAGTAAAATACAATACGAAAAAACTCCAGATTGGCAACAGCTGTTGAGACACGCTTTTTGACCAGCTCAGTATCATTCGAAACACAGTTTACGTTTTCTTAGAAAGGACTGCGGCAAATAGACCAACGGATGGCATAAATGTCCGTTGGAACGAGTCCGTTCTGTCGATAATTGATGCAGTTAAATCGTAAACGCTGTTTAATTTTCATCGGTGCCCGCGAGACCAATAACCATAGGAAATTGCGCAATCGTAATTTCATACGCTATTTAACGAGCATCTATTGAAAGTCGGCGCGGTTCGTTGCACAATCGATTAGTTTTCTTTTCCCGGCGAATATCACGGGCTCGAGCCTCCTTTTTAATAGCAAACGATACCAGCATTTTTCACCGAACTCGCTCCCAAGCTATTTTCACACTCCATTGAACCGTCTTTTCTTTGAACCACCGGGAAGATCTCCAGGCTTTATCTTGACTGTTCGTTTCATAGGAACGAGGTGGTGCTCAATTAGCCTTTTCATTTCAGTTTGATACATTTTATCGCACAGTAATACTATATCGACACTTTGAAACTGAATCGATACAAATTATTCAGCCAATCAATCTCGCATACAACTCCAAACAGCAAATTAATTGTTTAATCAAAATAGAATGCACTATCGATTCCAGAGTAGGATAAACTGCACTACACTCGCCGAAATTTCTATAAAGTCATCTTCATTTTCTTAGATATTTTAAAAATATCACCATTTTTGTTGCTTTATCGTGTCTGGCCTTGTGCTTCGTTCACACTAGGATGAAAGGAATGCGCACTCTAGACCGCTATGCTTGCAATTTACGTTTGTTTTGATTTTTTTCTGCGTGCTGCAGAACATAAGTGCGAAGTTGCTCTAAAGTCACTCAGTGTTTCTCTATATTCTAAGCAGGCAACTACGGAAAATTGTAAATAGTCTAAAAGTATTAGTTTTTGAACTCATAAAAATCGTATTTGTTATAATTTAATTCATGTGTATTAGAATGCCGAGAGGAAAAATATTAACAGGCGAAGAAAAAGCATCACGAAGCGTGGGCCTCTGTTAAAACAGAAACGTTATAAAAGTTAGTTTCGTCAGTGCCCAACCGTATTTTTAATGTAATTTAAAAAAATGGAGGTTACACAAAATATTAGAATAGAAATAATAAAAAAACAATTGTTAATTTCAACTTGATTCCTGTAAAACGAAAGTGACATTATAGATATTTCGCAGTTTCTTCTCTGTAAAATTATGTTTTTGTATTTTTTTAATAAATATATGTTATAGTTATATTTTGAAATCGGTGTGTATGCTTTCTTAATGTAATCTCAAAATGCAACCAAATACAAATTTTTCACTGGTATGGTATAATTATAAGAATTCAATACAAAACGTACTGTGTTTAAATATCGCGTTAGTTTGAAACGTGCTTGAATTTCGCGATTCTCGCGATCTATATTCGTTGGTGACCTCCTCGATGTTATTCTTCCGAGGAGCCAAATAACCAACAATATTTCAAGTAAAAACGGCGTGACTTTCTGGCTACCAGCTAATGTCAGCCGATAAACACGGCGATCGGTGGATCAACGTACAAAACGTTCAAATCAAACTCGTGTCGCGAAAGTATAGAGAGACAAAGAGAACAACATACAGACGTACATTGAACAGAGACAGGCGAGTAAGAGAGAGACAGCGCCGCGTAGCGGGGCAGCTGACACTCTCGCGCCGCTCCCAGTTCGCGTCTACACTTGCTCACGAGACGTGCGAGGAGTAACTCGCTCACGAATCGTGCTAGCGGTCACTTGCTATCGAGGCGCGCACGCGAACACTTCTTCTAAGTCTTCGCTGCTGTCAGAACACTCCAGTCGAGCTATCGGATACTTGTAACAAGTATCTGCCAGCGAGCTTTTGCACGACTGTGCGACAGGAACTGAGATCGGTTTCGAAATCATTCCAAACGCATTCAGAGAGCTGACCCGCCCAAGCAAGGGTTATCAAAGTCTGTAATTCTAGAGATTTTGAATATTTAATTTGTCGTTCGATCTCCAGTCGAGCTATCGGATACTTGTACCAGGTATCCGCCAGCGAGCTTTTGCACGACTGTGCGAACGGAACCGATCTCGTGGTCGAGATCGTTCCACCCGCTTTGAGAGAGCCGACAAACCACGCATATATGTAAATCGAGCTCCGGACTTTCCGAGCTTCATACATACAATAGTGCACCGTTGCGATAGCTGCTTAGACACATCTAACGCGGTTATCGCTTCAACGTCTAAAAGTGTATTTCGGTGTGATCGACGCGTGATTTGTGTTCGTTCCCCGAAACCACTGCCCGCCGTTCAAGAGAAACTCTTTATTAACACACTTACGTTATACGCCGCTTCTATTGTGTACAGATAGTCGATCTTGTGCGTGTAAGTGTTCAAGAGAAACTCTTGGAAGGAATCGTGATTTCCGATTCCGTACGGCCACCCGTGTAACACGGAGGACACTCTTTCCGAGTACATTTTCTCTGCCATAAGCTCTGGCATACGCATTGTCGTCCCAGTGCTGCAGAAGAACGGATACTCGGTTTGTGACAAGGTCGATTCGTTATACGCTTTGCGGGAATCGATCGGTCCGGCCACAGGTCTTGATTGGTAAGTCCTAGCCCCGTCACCCTCCTACGAGAGAGAGTGACGCCGATCTCGGCACACTTGACCCGTTCAACCACCAAAGTCGCACCCACATACGCCGTCGCTAGTGCTATACAGCCACTACCTGAGCGGGGATCGTGACTGGTTGAACACACTTACAATATACGCCCCCTCTATATATCTCTATATATATTGGCATTTGTGCGTGTAAGTGGTGAGTCGGACCACGTCTTCCACCGAGATTTCTCTAGCCGCGTGACGTGTTGAGTCACTCGCGAGCTTTGAATCAAGGTTGTTGGAGCACGGGGTAATTCGGCTGGATAATCGAACTTGGAGCCTTACAACCTCCCTGTAAGATTAACCGCCACCTTTACGCTGACGCCCACGCAGTAGAATCGGTTTAACCGTGACTACGCCAGTGCGAGCGGACGGATTCTCGATCCTCGAGATCCGTCAAAAATTATACAGTCCACTAACTCTGCGTTCTGAGCAGTTTGGCTCTACTCCCCCTCCTTCGATAGCGATTATCGCAGTCAGGAGCGTACGGGAAACAGCGTCACGAACGGATACGTATCGTATCGAATAGGTGGTTTCACACCTTCGTTCGTTATTATTAATTTTCAGACGCCAACGTCGCTAGACGAAAACAGGGACAACCCGGAGGAGACGGAGGAGTCGCGAACCGCCATCTTCCACGGGGATTATATTGATTCAATAAACGGCCCACCATTAGGTGGGTCACTATCAATATAACCTCGCTGTACAACAATTTACTTTCCCTCACACCCCTATCTCCTCATATTCGAGCCACCGTTGAAAAGTCGTTGGAATTGTAATTACACAGTCCACCTTTTTAACAAACGGTCCTTCGAGCCGGATATTTGAGGTAATTAGGAGTGGAAAGTAATTGTACAGGTCTCCTCAAGTGGGAATACCCGCAAGGTTCTTCGAGTAGATATTGACTCTCGAATCGATCACCATGTCGACACCGCTGGCAGAACCGACCGTTGTTGACAACGCGATCGAAGATCTGACCGACCGGTTAACACTAATTCGAAAGGTGATCGCGAACCTTAAAAAACTAGGGCGTGCGCAGTTTACGGAGGCACTCCTCCAGCAAAAACTGACGCACGTTACCACAAGTTGGACAGACGCCCTACAACGTTGTACCACGTTGAAACAGCTAGTCCCACCCCAGAAGCGTAATAGTTACGAATTCTTCAAGTTGGGGTTGATGGACAAAGCTTTTGACGAGGTCCTCCAGTTTGAGGACTACGTCCACGCTGAAAAAGCGAAGTTAGCCGAGGCTAACAAAACACCGGTGCCTGGAGTACAATTTCAGGCACCGATCGAGCTCCCAAAGTTGCGCTTACCCAAATACGGAGGAGATCCATCGGAGTGGCAACACTTCGAAGATCTATTTACCACCGGGGTAATTGAAAACGCAGGGCTCTCTAACTTGCAGCGGCTGCATCAGCTGAATGCTTGTTTGGAGGGAGACGCTTTGGCAAAGATACGAAACCTGAAAATTGAGGATAAAAATTTTCAGGTAGCGTGGGAAACCCTGAAGAAAGAATTCGGGCTTCCTCGCATCGTTACCGCCAAGCTGCTCGACCAGCTCACTCAGCTGGAATCAATCCGAACCGATGACCTCGCTAGTATACAGCAGGTCACCATCGGATTCAAGCACGCGCGCGCTGCCCTAGACAATCTGGGAACAGTGGAAGAGCAGCATAGCTGGCTACTCGCGCATTTGGTGAAAACCAAGCTTGACAAACGGTTAGACTGGGAATGGGAGAAGTCTCGGAAGCTCTCGACGGAATACCCCTCGTTTGACGAGATGTTGGAGTTCCTCGAGACGCATGCACGCGCTATGATCGTCATAAACGAACAGAAACGCAAGCCCGAGAAATCAAACCCTCAGAAACCACGTGTTCGGGCAATGAACACGGTGGTGGCTCCCAGTCCCGTTACGGCGTTGACCTGCGTGCTCTGCGACCAATCGCACCGACTATTGCAGTGCAATATTTTTCAGCGATTGTCGGCGAGAGCTCGATTCGAGTTCTTAAAGGATAAGAGGCACTGTATACTTTGCCTTTCATCCGAGCACACGGTCAAATACTGCCAATGTACGACAATGTGCAAAGAATGCAGTGGCAGGCATCATACTCTGCTGCATTCAGATCAGGCGGAGACTCATAAGACGTTTAAAAAGGCTGCAAACGGTGAGTGAAATGGAAAACGGTCTACCGTCCGACCTCACCGGCAAGCCAAAATAAACAGAGCTCCTGCTGATTCCCCGTAACGCTCTACGTCACACTGTACCGTGTTCGGTGCGTGTGTACCGAGGCAAGTATTGCTTTCTACGGCCAACGTAAGAGTGTATGGGAACAATAGCACGACGTCTATCGCGCGTGCCCTTATGTATCAGGGTTCCGAGACGTACGTTTTCTCCGAGAGCTTAGTAAACGAACTAAAACTCGCGAGGAGAAAAAACCCAGCCATGTATACTGGCTTGGGGGGGCGGTCGGACCCAGACATAAAATATAGTGTTGAGATGCATCTGGGAGTTACCTCAGATGAATCGCCGACCTATAATGCGAACGCATTCGTGGTTCCAAAAATCCCGAATTACGTATCGCTGTCGGTGATCGCGCTTATGTACGTCGCGTAACGCTTCGTACAGCTCGCCGATCCTGACCTAGCGTCGAGACAAAACATTGAGGTGTTGCTCGGCGCAGGTGTGTTTACGAGTATTATTCGGCCGGCATTCCGCCGAATACATACGCACGGCCCGATCGCGCAAGAAACAGCCTTTAGCTGGATATTGTCCGGTCCGGTAAACACACAAAAACCTCACCCAAATAATGTAAGAACTTTGCACTGCAATGTTTTCGAATCGCTGGATCAGACGATTCGACGGTTTTGGGAAGTAGAGGAAATTCCCACGGCCTCGGGGTTTACCAAGGCTGAGGAAAAGTGCGAAGCGCGCTTTATAAAAACCGTCGCATGAAATGCGACGGGAAGATTTGTTGTCAATCTTCCCTTTAACCGCACAAAGCAGGATACAGTATTTGTAGATTTTTCCAAATATCGCTTTCCGCTTGGACAAGGTTACGGAAGAAAAGTAGACACAGATCAGACACTCGTGCGAGAAAACAATGAATTTCTTGCAGAATATGAGTTGAGGGGTCACATGACGCGCTTGGCGCCCATTGACAAAACCCGACTCGATATTCCTTACCGAGCGGTAATCCGCGAGGCGAGTGCATAAAAAGGCTGCGAGTCGTTTTTTTTTTTAACGCTACCGGCCGAACAGCGAGAGGTCGCTCGCTGAACGACATCCTACACGTAGATTCGAAATTACAGCACGATATTACCTCGGTTTTGACGAGATGACGTCTGTACGAATACGTGCTGGTGGCTGACATCGAGAAAATGTTTCGACAAATTCTCGTCGCCCCTCAGGATCGTCGATATCTATGCATCCTGTGGCGCACGCCGGAAACCGAACAGCTTCAAGCTTTCGAGTGGAATACCGTGACTTCCGGTACGGCCTGTGCCCCTTATTAGCGATGCGAACCCTTCTCGAGTTAAAGAGACAGAACGGTGATGGGTTTTCCCTCACCGCGCCGATCTTCGAGAAGGACGTTTAAGTCGACGACACGTTTATGGGAGCACCCGATAAACAATTGTAAGAGTGCATCCGCACGCAACGTGCGGGCTCTTACAGAGACGTGGGTTAATTTGAGAAATGGGCTGGAAATTCGTCAGGATTACTACGAAACACCCCCAAAGCTCTCACTCCCACGCCGTCGACATTACCTTGTTCGATAATACCGAACTAAAGGTACTTGGATTGCGATGGATACCATCAAGCGATTATTTTTATTTCAATCTGCAACGGTTTAAACCGTCCGCAGAACCGATTACAAAACGCTCTTTGTTTTCGGAGATTGCGAAATAGTACAATCCGCTCGGCCGGCTTTCGCCAGTCGTGATTCGTGCGAAGATTTTGATGCAGTTCCAACGGCTGGAGAAACTCCAGTGGGACGAGCAGATCCCCACGAATACGTTAAGAACGTGAAACACGTTCCGTACGGATTGGAGCAATCTAAATGATTTAAAAATTCCTCGATGGTTCCGATACGGAGCCGACACGATTTCTGTGAAGTTACACGGATTCTGTGACGCTTCACCCGCCGCTTACTTGGCCGTTACGTCTTTACGCGTAACGCCCAATAACAATGACGTCTCCACGACATTGTTACCAGCCAAGACGCGAGTGACTCCGATAAAAAACGCAGTCCATCCCGGTTCTTAAACTGAACGGGATCAGGCTCCTCTCCGAGCTGGAAGTGCACGTGAAAAGCTCACTTGAAATACAAGTTGAGCAGGCAGTTTGTAGGACAAACTCCACGATTGCACTCGCTTAGGGAAGGAAGCATACAACGACATGGAAGGTTGTAATTGCCAACCGAGTGTCAAAAATCCAGACCATGCTTCCGAATGCTGAATGGCGTCGTTTTCCGACACGCTACAACCCGATGAATCAAACTCGAGAGGTGCAAGCTGCGGAACCCCTTCAGTCGGAGCTATGGATATCTGGTCCGGCAACACCGGAGGCGCAGATCCACGCGGGCGTCGATCAAGCGATGCACTCCGCGCTCGGAATACTGCAGGGGCGTAGAAATTTGGCCCCACCTGCCAGGATGTAAGTAAATTTACTTTACTATCCTCGCATGTTGTTCTCCCTTTTGGCTCTTTCGTTACTTCGTTTTTTCAAACTACCGCATCTCCTGGTCATTGCACGAATCGTGCAAGGGGGGCGGTATGTTTAAATATCGCGTTAGTTTGAAACGTGCTTGAATTTCGCGATTCTCGCGATCTATATTCGTTGGTGACCTCCTCGATGTTATTCTTCCGAGGAGCCAAATAACCAACAATATTTCAAGTAAAAACGGCGTGACTTTCTGGCTACCAGCTAATGTCAGCCGATAAACACGGCGATCGGTGGATCAACGTACAAAACGTTCAAATCAAACTCGTGTCGCGAAAGTATAGAGAGACAAAGAGAACAACATACAGACGTACATTGAACAGAGACAGGCGAGTAAGAGAGAGACAGCGCCGCGTAGCGGGGCAGCTGACACTCTCGCGCCGCTCCCAGTTCGCGTCTACACTTGCTCACGAGACGTGCGAGGAGTAACTCGCTCACGAATCGTGCTAGCGGTCACTTGCTATCGAGGCGCGCACGCGAACACTTCTTCTAAGTCTTCGCTGCTGTCAGAACACTCCAGTCGAGCTATCGGATACTTGTAACAAGTATCTGCCAGCGAGCTTTTGCACGACTGTGCGACAGGAACTGAGATCGGTTTCGAAATCATTCCAAACGCATTCAGAGAGCTGACCCGCCCAAGCAAGGGTTATCAAAGTCTGTAATTCTAGAGATTTTGAATATTTAATTTGTCGTTCGATCTCCAGTCGAGCTATCGGATACTTGTACCAGGTATCCGCCAGCGAGCTTTTGCACGACTGTGCGAACGGAACCGATCTCGTGGTCGAGATCGTTCCACCCGCTTTGAGAGAGCCGACAAACCACGCATATATGTAAATCGAGCTCCGGACTTTCCGAGCTTCATACATACAATAGTGCACCGTTGCGATAGCTGCTTAGACACATCTAACGCGGTTATCGCTTCAACGTCTAAAAGTGTATTTCGGTGTGATCGACGCGTGATTTGTGTTCGTTCCCCGAAACCACTGCCCGCCGTTCAAGAGAAACTCTTTATTAACACACTTACGTTATACGCCGCTTCTATTGTGTACAGATAGTCGATCTTGTGCGTGTAAGTGTTCAAGAGAAACTCTTGGAAGGAATCGTGATTTCCGATTCCGTACGGCCACCCGTGTAACACGGAGGACACTCTTTCCGAGTACATTTTCTCTGCCATAAGCTCTGGCATACGCATTGTCGTCCCAGTGCTGCAGAAGAACGGATACTCGGTTTGTGACAAGGTCGATTCGTTATACGCTTTGCGGGAATCGATCGGTCCGGCCACAGGTCTTGATTGGTAAGTCCTAGCCCCGTCACCCTCCTACGAGAGAGAGTGACGCCGATCTCGGCACACTTGACCCGTTCAACCACCAAAGTCGCACCCACATACGCCGTCGCTAGTGCTATACAGCCACTACCTGAGCGGGGATCGTGACTGGTTGAACACACTTACAATATACGCCCCCTCTATATATCTCTATATATATTGGCATTTGTGCGTGTAAGTGGTGAGTCGGACCACGTCTTCCACCGAGATTTCTCTAGCCGCGTGACGTGTTGAGTCACTCGCGAGCTTTGAATCAAGGTTGTTGGAGCACGGGGTAATTCGGCTGGATAATCGAACTTGGAGCCTTACAACCTCCCTGTAAGATTAACCGCCACCTTTACGCTGACGCCCACGCAGTAGAATCGGTTTAACCGTGACTACGCCAGTGCGAGCGGACGGATTCTCGATCCTCGAGATCCGTCAAAAATTATACAGTCCACTAACTCTGCGTTCTGAGCAGTTTGGCTCTACTCCCCCTCCTTCGATAGCGATTATCGCAGTCAGGAGCGTACGGGAAACAGCGTCACGAACGGATACGTATCGTATCGAATAGGTGGTTTCACACCTTCGTTCGTTATTATTAATTTTCAGACGCCAACGTCGCTAGACGAAAACAGGGACAACCCGGAGGAGACGGAGGAGTCGCGAACCGCCATCTTCCACGGGGATTATATTGATTCAATAAACGGCCCACCATTAGGTGGGTCACTATCAATATAACCTCGCTGTACAACAATTTACTTTCCCTCACACCCCTATCTCCTCATATTCGAGCCACCGTTGAAAAGTCGTTGGAATTGTAATTACACAGTCCACCTTTTTAACATACTGACTTTATAGAAATTTCGGTGAGTGTATTGCTGACACTGTATTAGTCATTGGCACTTTTGATTTAAACGGCAAATATTAAAAAATTCCTGGTATGGAAAATCATTTTTTATTGCTTCGTATTTATATTTCAAAGCAACGTTGTAAGTTTTCATAACAGAGTTCCACATATGACTGTTAGCAACATTAGGGGACATCTAGTAAGACCGACGGATGATCACAGTGCAGAGTAAATAGCTTTGTTAAAATTTTCGTTATGAGTAAAGTATACTTTATCGCTTTATAACTTAATTTCGGACTGTACCACAGATGTAATAAGTGTGTATATGTTTAATTATAAATCAAATAGTCTGATTGACATTTACTTCTTACTGTTTGCCAAATGTGTCAATGACTGTACTATTTGTCTTGCGATTGTTATTCACAGGATATATTTTATAATAAATGATTGAAACTGTTTGATTTTGCTGAAAAATCTCTATTAGCTTATAATAATAGCAGGTTAAGCTCGTATAAACATTTTAAAAAAAGATAAAAAGATTTTCACTACGATTTTGGCTTAGGGTGCCCATCATTGTATAGTTTACTCTGCGCGTACATGTAAAAAAATCCATTAGAACCTTTTTTCGCCTCGTAAATAATTGATACGAACTGTCGAGATGTGCAATCTGTTCTTTGGGCATTATAGAGGTTTTTAAGGATGTTTCTGATATCAAATGATTATGGTCGTAGCGTATTGTCATGTTTTTCAGTTGCGCATCACAAACGCGCACCTGTCGATTCCCACACGTCACGGAAGGTAATTATGATCGATCGGCATGTTTACCGATGAGTTGCGTTCATCGGGTCACATAAATCAGCCAGGAGTAGGTGCAGAGCAACGAGTGTCCGCGAAGTTTGCGAGATTTTATCGATAATCGGCATGACCTTCCTCGGTTATGGTTTTTTCCATTTAATCGGCAGATTGTTATCGATTGCCACGAGCCACGCTTCGATTTCTCGTACTTCACTATAATTAAACGTTCTCGCATGATAATACGAGGTAATGATAGACTGCCTGCGAAAGTGTATTACAGACTGCCGGCTAACGATGATCGATTTTTCTATCGCCGATCATAATCGGGAAATCGTTGCAACGGACACGATCCTTTATTCCGTGATCCCGCGTGTCGTTTCCTTTCATGGAACGTACGTCTCTTTTTCGCGTATGGGAGCATAAGCCCATCCGTGGGTTATCCCATATTTATAGCTGCGGCTAACGTACAAACATTATGTTAATATTTGTCCAATATTTGTACGGCGTGCGTGGGCGTTCGGTGTCGCCCATGCACATGCGTGCTTGTATTTGCTCGAAAAAGGCGATGCGAGCCAACGGCTCCACTCGTTGCTGAAGATGTCCCCCACCATCGTGGCTTTCATTCAGCCACGGGAAAAGGAAAATATTATTTTGACGTAGTGACATGTGTAACATTGTCACTCGGGCCTTGCCTATGTGTGCGCTGTTGAGTGGGAGGAATTCCGAGGTGACACTCGAGCGGTGTTGTCGCAAAACAATGTAAGAAGAAGATCGTAGAATGCGTTCCTGATATTCATCTGTGTATACTTTGTCAGAGATATCATGTATCGTATTGCTGTACGTTATACATATATTAACTGAAATCGTGAAAAAGTTTGCTTTCTGATTCTCTATTATACATCGTGTCTCCTCGCACCGACACTTTTCTAATAACAATGGAAGCTAAAAATATGTTTTAAAACTTTTATTAGCATGTTCGCGACACTTTTCTGATTGAAATGACACCAAATACAACGCAATTCGGATTGTATTTAATTGTTTGAGTCACAATGCAATAGAACCTCGATTATTCGTACTAATCGGTGCAACATGAATGGTCCAATGATAGAACATTGTTCGGAACTATTTAAAATGTTTATCAACCAGCTCGTGACACTTTCCTGATTTGAATGTCACCAAACGCGAATCGATTTGGATGCTATTTACTTGTTTAATGTGGATATTGAAGTTTTGTAAAATACATTTCCATATTTTTATCACAGCAGCATACAGAAGATGCCAAAAGTTTGGCAGGAGATCCTAACAGAACGGAATACGTTCTGTAATTCTTTAATGAAGTTTTTGCTCAAACAACGAAAAGAATGTATTTCTGCATTTAATATTTTTGCAGAGAATTAATATTATTTGTAGCATGAATGGTTTTATTATCGACGCAGTACAACTATCTTATCTCTAAAGATATTAAACGAGTCCCATTTATAAGATTGCAGGATATTTACCCACGATAGCCAACAACGTTCCGCATTCAGACTGTAATTACTACTTCATTCGGCGAAAATCCAGTGGAGAAAGCAACGATTATACCGACAGTGTTGATAACCCGATAAAGCCCATTGTCGTTAGCCACATTGTTCCCATGACCATGCGCAAAGCACGGTTGCGTGGACCCCGTCCCTTGTTCATTGAAATCAACGATCGAGTGGACTTCGTCGCGATTTCACTCGCACGTGCGAACGTGTGGGTGTTGGATGATATAAACGTCTCGACCGGGTCGCGTCATGGGCGATTTTCCTGATCCGGTACGAATCGCCCCCGCCATTACGAAATATACATGCTACGCATTACGCGAAGTTATCTTATTGGTCTGACCATTTGACCGACCGTGCTCGATCATGTTTATATACCACCAACATTTGTCAACGCGTCGACAACCGCCCTCAATCGTCTTAATCCATCTGCGATTTTACCACGTTTTTATTAGCTCGCTTTCTTATTTGTTCGCTTGTTTGTTTGTTCGGTATAAATCTTGCAATTAATTTTAAACTAACTTCCCGATGAGCTAGAGACTTGAAATTGGAAACGTAGCTCAGAACTGGATGACAATGCAGTATTCAAAATTTTTTTTTAAAAAAGTCTATCCGTTTAAGAGAAATAATTTCAAATTTATGTTTTTATTTTCAAATCATTTTATACTTTTTAGTCCGTTTTTTTATTTATTATTATTTTATACTTTTTAGACCGTTTTAAAAATTCTATTAACACTTCTGCTGCCCACTTTGATCACATGAATATAAGATATAAGAATATAGTATATTATATATAATATATTAGATATAAGAATATAGTATATTATATAGAACATATTAAAACACACTAGGATATACTAAACTATACTATAATGTAATGGAATATACTATAATGTAGTAGAACATACTAGAGTAAACTAAAACATGCTAGAACACACTAGAAAATAGTATACTATATTAGAACGTATTATACTAGAATGTACTAGAATATACTAAAATACGCTAGAATACACCGGTATATAGTAGAATATACTAGAATAGACTATAATGTAATAGAACAGGTAGTTCCAACCATTGGCTCCGGAGCTATTAGAGGCACATTCTCCGCTTAGGTTCTTCCTCCACTCTTAGACTTCATCGCTATAATGTACAGTAGTGGACAGCTCCACCACGAGAGCCGCGGCGGCGCGCGCAGCACTCACTAGCTCTACGGCTGTACGTAGTAGTGGGAAGAGGTTCTATGGTGGGGACCTTGCAATTCTCGGAGGGGAATACGTTGGAACTCCCTGTACTACAATATACTATAATATTCTAGAATTTACTGGAATATTCTGTAACACTGTAGAATATAGTATACTATGCTAAAATATATTATAATATATAGTATACTATGCTAGAATATACTATAATATAATAGAATATACCATGATATACTAGAATATAACATGATATACTAGAATATAGTACAATATTTTTCCTGGAATCCATTTAACAGATTTTAAATGTTATTTTTCAAAGAAGATTTTCTAATGGAAGTAATCATCGCGAATCATACTAATGGCTTCCAGGAATTAATGTGATAAGTAAACCAAATTATATCAGCATCTTCGAGGTGTAAGAATGGTATAAAAACCATTGTTATGATGAACATTGTTTTTTTTCTATTCTATTTTTGTATTATTAAATAAGTGATTTTCATTTGGTGTGACTTTTATGGGCATTCCTGTGGCACTCAATCTTCTCCGTAGATCATCACTTCGAGATTTTAATTTTGTATGATATGTATGGTCATTAGTAAATCGTTATGGGCATTATTAAAGGTCAAAAGTTCAGCGACGGTATGAGAAATGTTCATGCATTAACCTTTATATAGAAATTTTAGACAGCGTCGCTCCTCATTCGTTTAGACCACTTACTGACATTGCTGCGAGGGTGAAAATATCGCTTCTTATTCAATTTGATGAGGACCGATGGGTTGCTTTTAATCTAGATATAATTACAGCGATTAATTTTTTATGACTATGTGGCGTACCGATGTAGGTCATTTATTTTCGGTAATCTCTGAATTTACATGTTCCCCGTTCGAGTTTTCTTGCCTCCAGCAACACGACCGTTTCATGCAGCCTGACATCCGGAAATCTCGTTCTTAGGTAATGTCAATTAACGTACGCTGATAATTTCCGGCGGACATATTGAGCACGGAAATTCTCATTGACAGGTGTACCACGCGTCTCGTTTTTCTCCCGTGCGTGATCGACAGACATGAACGCCCGCTCACTAGCCGACTACCATCTTTAGAACCGGCAAACCATGATCTTTCAGCTGCAGAAGATCCACTGATACAAACGTCGATGCAAACATCCTGTTATCTCGGAGAAAATCATGCAGAATGTCTGCGGGTTTTCTCCAGCGTCTTCCATCGACGAACTTCCTCCATTTTCACGGTGAAGAGTACATTTAGTTTTTTATTTTTTATTTTTCGTAAAAAAATAATAAGAATTTAGTATAACTCTCCTTTCATTTAAAAATTGTTTTATGCGCACTATTCAATGTATGCAACTGATGTTAATTTGATCACTGTATAAAATATTTCCTGTGAGATCATTCAGAAATTAATTACATATTTAATCTTAATTTTGGACATAGAAGGAAATATACACTTATAGTACTTAACCAAATTAATGGAGGCACAGAATAAAAAATATATTTATTGTTCACGTGTCCAATACTTCAGAAACTACTTTAAGTGTTGCGTTCTGTGGTGGATTTCTCAATCCTGCAGAATTTGGCGCGTTTGCACGTGGTATGTCGACTAATTTATTAACCACTCACTATTCGAAGGACCACCTTCCCTTGCGCAGGAAGGACAAATAACTATAAGTTAACTTTGTTTTGTTTATTTAACGAGGACTAACTACAAGTATGCTATAGCTCTGACTATCAAAAAATGAAGAAGAGTCACGAACCTTTAAAAATATGTCTTTATATACACCCTGTGCCTTTATTCTTCTTGTCGAATACAAGGTCTTCTTAAAGGAGGACGCAGGCTCGCTAGGGTATATATTTAGCAACAGCGCGGCGCGAGCTTACTGCAGGTATGACCAGGTCGTTCCAGGTTTGAAGATGCACGTGCTGGCTCGTAACCGTAACCTTTGGAAACCTTTGGAGGCAACGAAATTAGCAAGCAATTAAAAACTATAGTCAAAAACATCGTGAAAAACAGCTGTCCCCAAGCGGCCCATAACCCCGGACAGTGTAGGAGTTAACATTATAAAAATAAGAATTTAGGATAACTATACATTCATCTA
Organism: Sphecodes monilicornis; assembly: GCA_913789915.3. Classification (NCBI taxonomy): domain Eukaryota; kingdom Metazoa; phylum Arthropoda; class Insecta; order Hymenoptera; family Halictidae; genus Sphecodes; species Sphecodes monilicornis. The sequence goes on from OU565285.1 coordinate 20,524,075, forward strand.
CAAATGGATTATTTTAATGCAAAATCCTCAATTTATGCAAGTGGATAAATTGTATAAAACAACCATAAAAAATCGTACATCAAGTTCTCGGGGGTCGATGTAAAAAAGAAGCTTCAGTCTTTAAATCTATGATCAATTCAATCATGTAAAAAATGTTTTCAACATTTTTAGAGACGCTTCAATGCATAACATTTTCGAAAAAAACGCGTCTTCAGTTTCATATAGGTAAATTACATAATGCAGAAACATCTTCAAAGAAAACGAACGATAGATTGCAAAATTGAAAGTTACAAACTTTAAAATGTGTCCAGGCTCGTTTCTGGAATTTTTCGATCATTTTGATCATATTTTCGAAATTATAACAAAAAAAAGATAAATTTAATATTCTTACTTTATGTTCCACTACAATCGCCCAAATATGTCAAACGAGTGTCTTTCACAAACAATGCAGCATACAATGCTCCACAGAGAATAATAGCAAGTCTTCATCGTCTGAGATACTCTCTCTGATTCCAAACACCACCCACCGCTCGAGGCTCCAATAAATACTATCGAGCAGCCTATAACAGATAGAAGATTGCGACCGCGTGTGCTCGCCTTCAAAGTAGCCGACAGATAGCAGAACTATTTTATGCCCTGATTAGGTACCACGATCGATTAATTGTTGTTTCAGCGCCCTGTTCACCACACTAGATCGTACATCCTTGTTACGTGCTAGCACAACACACCGGATCACTCATAGATCTTGGTGGCTCGAGTTACTCTTCGCAGCATTCTCTTCTCGCGTCCTGATCACTCTGTCAGTCCCAATCGTTCGTCCTTTTCCACCGTTGGTAGCGGTTTCGAGCGTAAAAATCATTCGTCAAGGGGATCCAGCCGCTAGCCGGTTCGATGCGAGAACAGATGGTGAGATTGTGTCAAACGTTCCGGTTTTTCGTGTAAATTAGTCGGCGGAAGTGGCGTTCCGGATTTCGCTAATGAGGACGGTGATCAAAGCGGTCCCTCTCGGCTGAACTCGTCAGCCTGTGATTAAGTCGAAAGGACGATCATGCGAATAGAAAATTACTTGGCGCCTGTTAGCGCCGTCGATTAACCAACCGTTTTCTCATCGTCCACGCTGCCGTTCCTGATTCTTTACTCATCCGCGCCGCGTGTACATCCGATACATTATCTACAAATGATTGTGACCTGCACACGTGGTCTACATACTAAATATAGCGGACACAGTGACGATCCTCGCCAGGAGAATAACGATCGAGGATGCGGGAAACCTTTAGCTAACTTTAGAGGACCTGTATAGGACGCTTGGTCGATGGATCTGCAAAATTGGGATTTACAAGAATCTGGAACTGTTCTGTGGCAGATAAGGAATACCAAATGATCTAATTACTTGAAGGATTGCCAGGACCTTATCACCTTTAACAAGGACACACTTTATAACTAGACTGCTTTATGCAAAATAAAAATTGTTTGTATCAATTAAAAGAAAGGGGAGAAAGACTATTTTGTGTTTCGCCTACACATTTTTGTTATAAATGCATAAAATCCGCAGTCTATATGTAACTGATGTACCTGAAAGTGTCGTTTCTTGTTTCTAAACAGAGGAGCATTAAAAGTGGCTACTTTACATCTCTTTTTAATAATATTGTAGTCCAACAGAAATAAATTTGTTGAACAATTCCGCATGAATGCATCTTTACCATCTCAATAATCGTACATTACAAATATTAGAACCCGTCATTTTGACGGGTCTCACAGACCTGGTGATAAGATTAAATATGCCAAAAGAATGTGAAGGTAACTAATGATTAGATTGTGGATTTTTATGCAAATTAAAAAGTATCTAATTCAATTCTGAGGGACGCAAGCTGCATAAGGACGTATTTCCTATTTTAATAATTTTAATAAATCAGAAATAATGTGATTTCACTCCTATATGCATCTAATGTCTTCTTAGTACTGCATTTCTCAAATCCATCCTTATAATAATTGCAAGAAATCTGCAGTCTACTATTGACATTCAAGTGAAATTATGGTGATTTGTTTTAAGGTTTTCGGAATATATGGTAGCGGTTCTTAAATGAATTCAGTGTAATAACGATAGAATATAAAATCAATACATAAAACGACAGACATATTCATATTGCAGAAACATAATGACAAGTGATTATAAATGAGAAAACATTGAACACTGATTTCATACAACGTATATATATATATATATGGACTATATATGGACTCAAGCGCGTATAATTCCATAACGCTATTTCCGAGCGCTTCAAGTACCTACAACTCGAAACTTCAAACTGTTATATCTCATCATGGAAGTATCTGACAAAAAAATGTTTCAGACAAAATTGATTTCTTTTTTTTCCGGTAGAATCTAAATATGTAACATTTTATAGGGGGTTCCATTTAAAATTACAAAGGTACCTCCCCTCCCCCGTTAAAGGGGAAGGGAGGCCGCTTCACGTTTATGTATTCAGAAAGTCCTATCAGTTCCATGCAATTTAAGACTAAGAACTTTAAAATCGATGGCATAGTTTTCGAGATATTGAGCTGTTCAGAGTTATGTGGGCCACCCTGTATATATATATATATATATATATATATATATATATATACAGGGTGGCCCACATAATAATATATATATATGTATCGTATGTAGGGTGATTCTGGGGACTGGAACAAGTTACTGTTCCTTTCAAAGTAGAAATAAAAAAAAATGTTAGAGGTCAAAATTGTTTGGTTCAAAGGAGCAAATATTATAATACACAAAAACATAGTTTATCAAGTTTATTTTTTTTTAGATATCAAGGTCTTCGAAATTTTTTTAAATGGTACTGTATATTTTCGTTATGATAGTATGATAGCCGAGGTCAAGACGAATTCAACGACCCAGCATACTATGACCTTCGCGTGACCTTGAATTACAAACAATTCACATGAGTTGGGCACTTGATACAAATAGCGAAGTAATTTCTGTTAGTTTGCTCTGTCGATTGCCTAATTTTTGTGAATTTTTTGTAATCCTAGGTCACGCGTCTTGACGTCATCTATCATACCATTATGACGAAAATATAAAGTCCCATTTAAAAAATCTTCGATAACCTTAATAACTCGAAAAAATAAGCTTGAAAACATTTTCTCGTCTACTACAATATTTGCTCCTTTGAACCAAACAATTTTGTACTCTAACATTTTTTTTTATATCTACTTAAAAAAGAGCAGTAACTTGTCGCAGTTCCCAAAATCACCTTGTTTACGTTGTACTGATTACATCATATAATCTCTATCAGTTTGATAGTCTTTGATACCGTTTTACTAAAAATCTTGGTTATAAAATTACTATGATAGATTCATTTTTCCAAAGATAAGTAAAAAAGTGCCAGCAAATAATTGTAAAATGCCACGATGTTAGACTACAGGCTGATTTCCCCTGTTTCTAATTGGTAATTCCCGAAATACCTCGGTAACCACGAAACGCTTAATTAATTTTCGCCTGGAACGGTATCGAAAGGCGTCTTGCATAAGGAAGCAAGTACACATAAATCCTTTGAGGGTTCGCCATTCTCGATCGCATGACGATCAATGATTATTCAAATCTTCCCGTCCCATCGGCATCGACTCCTGATGTTATCCATGCCTTTCAGATTCGGTTACGAGTATCGGGCCGTCGAAAGCCCGCGGCGAATTTCGGACATGGTAAAATATGCCCGACCGGCATCCAATCCAATTAATCACCAATAATTACGAGCGCGGGGGCAGCGTCGATGAACGAGAACGATTAATGAGTAATTGATTTCGATCACGCCACTCGCCGACTGAAAACGAACGCGCTGTGGATAAAGAAATGCTTTGCTGCAGATCATACTCTTCTAGTTTGCTAATTCAATTGAGAACGTACATATCCTAATGAAAAGCATCGCGTTCGAGCCAGAATCTTAAAAATTTGCGATTAATCCTTTCCAATCCCATTTTTGAGGCTGAGTTGTATGTTATTTCAATTAATTAACACCTTCGCTATCATCATCACAGATACTTGATTTTCACAATCGCATACTTTTCTCAACCCTCGGACAGCAGAGCGTTCTGACACCTACACATACTTTGAGGGTATTTCTTGTACACGCGTTAGTTTTTCTAATGTCACAAGTGTCCGTTTAACCTAATCACCCAAAAATGAGCAATTCTATGTCGATTTTGATATTCTGGGTCAAACAAACTCAGGCTCCGCTGTCGGAGGGTTAATTCTGACCAAATTAATTTGATTCGTTTCGTTATGAAAAGGCATAGTACACGGCGTAATATTCAAATATCCTAAATTGTTTTAATATGCCATAAAGGAGGTGCATTTCACTTAATAAAACATTTTAACGATGAATATGCGAAACGAAACAAATGGTGAACGTATTACCCCTTTAGGGGCAATGTATGTCTACTGTAATGACTCTAAAATGTATCTACAAATTTATTACAAAAAATCAGCTTGTTAGGTACTTTCTGGAATTGTAAGATGGCTTCGAAGAATATTAAATACTCTAAATCATCAGCAGATTATAGTAGTGCACGCCTGGGACAAGATCGCGCATGCCTCGCACCTTCGTTGCCCCCACCATACGTACCTTCGTACCTGACCGCGCGCCCGGTATAAACAAGTCACCGATGTAAACAAATAACGGTTGGAGGGAGAGAGAGTGAAGCGTCAAAATACATATGTTTCATTTCGTGCCTTCCAGAATGAGCGAGTCGTGAGATAACAAAATGGATTCTATTTCCCCGTTCGTCTTTCACGTGCATCCGAATGCGTGCGGCCGCGATGCGCGAGGCCTGCGCACTGCTCCCGACGGGCGAAAGGTATCCTTCCTCCATGTTAACGGCGAATACTGGTGGGGGACAATGAGCGCCATGGTGGGGACAGTTTTGTCTCAATGGAGACAAAAATGCTCATCCCTATGGTAACGTGTGCAACATTATACAATTTTAGTCGTACGAACAGAAACTTGTAGTCGGCTGTAGTCCCCAAAGCGTTAATATCACAATAAAATGGTCGATGACTTAAATGAATTAGCAAAGTGGCGTAACAAAATGTATTTCAATAAAACCACGTTGATGCAGATTCCAAAAGTCGGAAAACAGTCTGGACCTGAAAGATCTAATCAATCTAAAGAATGTATAATCTCATAACTCCGCATCAAGGTTTATTAATTTTATCAAATTTCTCACCAGTCAAATTTCGCAGCTGATACGGCCACGCGATCGCGAAAAATTAATTATCATCATTTGTCTCACCCGCCGATAAAAGAGGCAAAGTTATTCGTAGGGGAAGCGGCTCGCATATAAAAGCGATCATCGGCGGCATTAAAAAAGGCATCAGCCGCGAATAATCGTAATTATGTTCTCAAATATCAACGAGCAGGATGTATTACGTCCGAGGCAGCGGACGCATTAATATCGAAGATCTCGCGGCTCGCAAAGATGGGCCCATAATTTATCGTCACTTTGCCGTCCGCATTATCGACGCGTCCGCCATTGAAACAAAGAGTGGCTCATTTTTTACCTTAACTGAGGTGGAATCCTGTTTCGCGATAACGATCGCGGCAATACTATCATTTTCTAATTATTATTTTAATGCGGACCACAGATTCAACATCTTTTTTTCTATTAGCCGAAAAGTACCTTCTAGGGACTGCTTTACAGCACTTCCAAGTGTTTACAGTTCTCGCTCGCCTATATTGGTGTAGATGCGACCGACCAAATGGCCAGAAAAAATTACACGGTAAAATCTAAATGTCGGAGATGGCCTTTACAGGTATTTTTCAATATCCTAGACTTAGCCGGTATAAATGCATGGGTTTTATATAACGAAACCACGGGAGAAAAAATTTCGAGACAAGAATTTTTATTTCAATTGGCAGAAGAACTTGCCATCGAATATCAAAAAGAGCTACAGCTAGGCAAAGAAGATCAACCAACACCCGTTACAAATACAAGTACAGGTTCTCGTGAACAGAAAATATGCCAGATAAGATATTGTAAAGACAATAAGAATAACAAATTCTGTCTAAAATGTAAAAAGTACGTATGTGGAAAATGTACAATCGAGAAGCCTATTTGTAAAAAATGCGGTGAAAACGAATAAAATGTACATTATATACTTCTGAATAAAAGAAACTATATTTTTATTCTGTCAAATTGGCTATTATCTTCATTCTATATTAAAAAATAGAAGTTGTGCTAAAGACCGATCATTTGACCGGTCGCGGTAGGAATAGGTATACGTGAAGTGTCGGTAGGAATAGTGTTAAACGGTTCATTGGCGAGGGTTAACTTTACAGCTAACAGTGCTTTCCAATGCGGAGCAGAACGACAAGACCTAAATCATGTTATATGGCAATGGCCAGACTATGAAAACGAACGTAATATATTAGAAACAAAGCTCCTTAAAGGCAAATACTGTTTCCCTCTTTGTATTAGTTCATTCTTATGTAAACCTGATATACAAGCTCTGAAAATAATTTTTAATTTTCTCAAACAATGTTCCGTTAGAATTTAGAAACAATGTATCACTTATTTAATGTAAACCAAGTGTAATAATATTGTACTTGCTATATAAACCGGGTTTTTTTAAACAGTAACAAATAAATAAATAAATTATGAATTGGACACTTGATATGCAGCAACCTAATAGTTTGATTGTAAAATGTCCTTCTTTTGAGAATGATTTGAAATTTGGTAAGCGGTATTGGGTGCATTTACCTCATAGACGGAGTAATATCCCGGGTCAACCAACTCTCCTATGCCTCTTCTTCTACCTGGCCCTCGATTAACGACCTTTTCTCTCACCTGACTCGCAGTAATTCAAATTCGGAGGAAGTCGGAGGCCCGTGCGCGTACGTGGCCTCACGTTGCGTGTCGGTTCGTGAGCCCCGAAACTATTAATTCCGCGATTCTCGTTTCTTTATTTGCTGCCTGCTCGCTGATGGGGCGCACGGTTTCATCTCCAGAGCCGTGCCTTCATTCTCGTCGAAGCGTGAAGATGAACAGCATCCTTGTGAAATCGCCGCTAATCCCTGGGATCCTAATTTTATGACATTGAACGATGCTTAGGCACGAGTACCACCAACCCGAAGTGATCTAATTTAATCGCCGATGGTCCGTGAACACTCGATGTCGGAAGTCTTCAGACTGTAATTTGCTGTTTGTGAACGGATGGAACTTTTTATGCTCGCGGCGCATAATCGTCTTCTGGTAAAATGCACAGTTTATGCGAGATTAAGTGGACTTTCCCATCTAATTATTTAAAATGAAGATATATTTAGCAACTTTATTTCTGAAAATGTAGATTTTATAAAAACAGTTGCAGTCCTTAGTTTAGACATTCTTTTAGTATACAAAAAATTGTTGTTGAAGTCCCCTACTGTTGTGGTGTCATTTATAGATGGCGGTCGCTGCAGTACTTATAAAATATGGGATCATAACTCACTGTAAGATCTTCTGGAAAGAAAAAACGATAGAAGTTCTTATAATATTCGTACGTATAAAAGTATGAATAACAAAAAAATGTGTGTTCCAAAACTCATCGCTTTGGTTCATGCGATAGCTAATACAATAACGGAATTATTGCTGCAGGAATTTTTTGAATCGGTTCACAACCTTTTTTTTTTGTCAAACAGACCACCATCTATAGATCACATAAACGGAACATAATTTAAGAAAAGAAAATTACTAAATATCATCTTTATTACAAATGATTTGAAGAGAAGGTCCCCTTGATGGAAATTTGTTTTGCTTGCGATTTATTGGAATCGTCGTTGAAACGGATGAATTTGATCTTGATTCATGGTTTGTGAATTTGTCTAAATGCAGAAACGATATGCAATCTATTTAGGAAAAATTATGGAGTGATGTAAATTGCGTTTGTATGGGGGCTGGCAAAGTGTGTTTCATACGATATAATTATTCTTGAAAGAGGATTGAAGTGAAAATAGCATGATACTATTATGAACACGTCAGCTAGATTACTTTATTATATTTTCGGTTAGATACGGTAATACTCAATGATTCATGATGAATCAGTAATAATGAATCATGTATTGCAGATATTTCTATCGATATACAGGGTGTACGCGCTATCACTAGCTAGCGTTTTTCTTGTAAATTGTAAATATTAGAAAAAAATGAAGGAGGAAAAAGTAGTACTGTTTTTTATGCGCAACAGAATAATTTTTTTGTGTTCATACTATTATGTTAGATATGAAGGTGACCTTCAATTTTTTAAATGGAATGCTGTATGTTTTTCTATATCGCGTGAAAGGGCGTGTCTAGACGAATTCATCCGTATACTGCACAGTGACCTTCAAGGTCATGCAAGGTCAGAAATGGAAGAAACATTTTGAATATTTCATACCAATGTGTTTACAAGTATTCCTTATTCAGATGATGTTGTCATTCACTATCAGAGTGTTTACTTCTAGTTTCTTCTATGCTGAGACAATTTTAGGAAAAAAATTGGAAGCCACAAAAAATGTAATTAATACAGCTGAAATGTGCAATCATGCACAAGCAAGTCATATTGAACATTTACTGTAGCCTCACCAATAAATAATACTTGTAAACACATTGGTATGAAATATTCAAAATGTTTCTTCCATGTCTGACCTTGCATGACCTTGAAGGTCACTGTGCAGTATACGGATGAATTCGTCTAGACCCACGCTTTCATGTGATATAAAAAAATATACAGCATTCCATTTAAAAAATTGAAGGTCACCTTCATATCTAACAAAATAGTATAAACACAAAAAAATTACATACACCATTCTGTTGCGCATAAAATACAGTACTACTCTTTCCTCTTTCCTTTTCTTCTAATATTTAATATTTACAAGAAGAACGCTGGCTAGTGATAGCACGAACAGCATGTAGATGTTAGTGATCTAATACATAGAATCTAGATTCGAAAAATGTCTTATTTCAAAGTCGTTTCACATCTAACTGCAAATAATAATTCTGTCAATTACCACTTCAACAGCTTCGATAGTTCTCTTGCAGAAGAGTTCCCTTAATCTATTAGCGTGCAGCCCGATTTTTAAACAAATGACTGATTTTGTTTATTTTTGTATACCTCCAACGCTATCAATGTATAAAATAATGTGCTACACCCAAGTCCCACGAGACATAAACGGGAAATTATATAGAGATAATGTGACACATGCTTGTCAACTTCGATATGCTAATTTCTATGAAAAGTTCAATTTATCCGTGATAATTTATTATTGGGTTTTGTTTTAATCAACATACGGAGTAGTTTTTATTAGACGTATTCTGTATAACGGCTTTCGCTAGTTTCTCTTATACTACACTATTCACGTTCCACAGAAGTACATACAGGGTGTCCCACATAAATGGGAACACCTAAATATCTGTCGTATTTACAGTCCTATCAGAAAACTTCAGAGGACAATGTAACACTGTTGCAGGGGAAAAATATAATGGTAATGAAAAAATTTTTTATGTCGAATTTTTTAATGAAATTTCAAGGTCACCGATGTTTTTTTAAACGGAATAGTATATTTTTTTATGATAGTCTGATAGACAATAAAAAACTAAATTTAGTGGATACCACCTTTTTGACCTTGAAATGACCTTGAGCAAGAATAATCATGTTGGAGCGGATAAAATGTGGAAGATTAAAACTTACGTGTTTCAGCAAAGATTACGCGTTGTTTACGGCGGGTTGACCTTTACATATAATAATAAATGTTCGAAATGTTGACCATCATCATTTATGCAATATTGCAATCTTGCATTAAACGATCTGTAGGCATTGTCGATTTCCTGAGACGTAATTGAAGCACATGCTGCAGTAATCCTTTGCCGCATATCCTCTGGCGTTGTGAGTTTGTCTTTATACACAATACATTTTATCTTGCCCTATAGATAAAAGTCCAATGGTGTCAGATCCGGAGAACGGGCTGGCCATGGAATTGTTCCTCGTCGCCCAATCCAGTGTCCAGGATATTTCATATTTAGCACCGTTCTAGCAACTTTAGAATAATGCGCTGGACAACCATCATGTTGAAACCACATGCACTCCCGATCGAATAACGTAATTTCTTCTATAAGGCCCGACAAATCCTGGCGTAAAAATGCAGCATACTTTATACCAGTAAGAGTTCCTTGTATAAAGTACGGGCCTATTATTTTACTGAATAAAATTCCGCACCATCACTTTCACGTTTCGAATTCGAATATTGCAGAAGTAACAACTTACTTATTCTAACCGATTAACCTCCTGCTAACGATCTCAATGATACATACTCTAACATAAACATACGCTGTTTACTATGAAAAATATTTCAAACATTTATTGTGGTTTGTAAAGGTCAATCCGACGTATACAAAGCGTAATCATTGCTGAAACACGTAAGTTTTAAACTTCCACATTTTATCCGCTCCAACATGATTATTTTTGCTCAAGGTCATTTCAAGGTCAAAGAGGCGGTATCCATTAAATTCAGTTTTTTATTGTCTATGATGCTATCGTAAACAAATATACTATTCCATTTAAAAAAACATCGGTGACCTTGAAATTTTATTAAAAAATTCGACATAAAAAATTTTTTTCTTTACCATTACATTTGCCCCCTGCAATAGTGTCACTTTGTCCTCTGAAGTTTTCTGATAGGACTGCAAATACGACAGATATTTAGGTGTTCCCATTTATGTGGGACACCCTGTATACATATATACATATACAAAAACGAGGCAAGTGCCTCAGCCTTGAGGCGACAGATGTCACACGTCTGTTTACATACGTACATTATATTCACGTCGGTGGATCGCATGCTACCTTATCGATAAGATTTACAGTTATTCTTAACAATCCGGAAAAATATCTGCAGTAACTTCGCCAATCGTGAACTACAAAGTCATCAATAAAACCATGACACAACGCATATCTACATAAACGACGCTCCGAGAAGATCACTGGACAAGATCCGCCAGGATTCTGTTAGTTGAGGAGTAACGGTTGCCAGAAGTAGATAACCGAGTATAGTTTACAACATTAGAGAAGTGATCTGCCATCGTTGTTGGCTAGAGGGACTCGCTGATGGGTGAAGTCTCTGATCGATCATCCGGCGGTTTATCTGGCGATAACGAGTCGCGTGGCCGCGTATAGACTCTGACCCAGCTAATTGGACGCTTAATGAGACACGTGGGTAGGCCGATGGTGGGGATGGGAGTAGTTGCAGGTGGTTTGTTTATGATGTATTAAAGCGTGCACCGTTTAGCGGTCTGGTTCCCTCGACTCGCACGATTTACCCGTCGGTTTTTGTGGCGAGCCGTATATCAACCGGCCGGAATACGACGACCATGAGCATTGCATAGGCACTAGAGTCTCGACGTATGTACGTGTCGTAATTCAATGACATCATTTTTGCAATCGGCAGAAAAGAGGCGACGTCGTAGCCGCCTGGCTTCCGGTACGTTCGAACCGGTAACCATCCGCACGGAACCACCGGGTTACCGGTCTTGTATTTATATAAAGTATAAACCAACAGCGGTAAAGTAACGGGACGGGGTGCAGCGGGAGTTGCAGGGGAAGGTGCAGAGAACGCGATGCAACCGGCGCGAGGGAAGAAACCTCTGCCGAGTGCTTCGAGTACCCACAATGGGTCCATGCACCATACAGACTGCTCTATTCAGATCCAAACAATGTAATCACAACTCAGCGCTTTCCGCGCCGTCTGCGACGCTCGCCTTATCGATCGATGAATCGATCGTTGATCGACAGATCCCGGTTCGGATTCAACGTCTCATGGTCCGTGAATTTTTGCGTTAATTAATTAACCGCTTGTCCCGCCGTTCGATTGCCGACCCGAATCGCCGGGGCCAAGTACGCCTCCTACCTTCATTGAGTTTTGGTTTGCAATATGCGTGGGAATCGGTTGTGATGCATGATGGGAAGTTGGGAGAACTGTTTCTCGTTTGGGAGGACAATTGTTAGGTTTACTAATTAATTCTCGGCCCTAACACTAAATTAGCTGTTGCATTTATTTAAGTGGAAACTTTATCCCGCAAAGTGTGGGGCTGCATATTACGAACTTATTAGAACAATAAAATTTCAAATTACCGTGGTATAACTTCGGAAAATGCACCGTTAATTTGAAAAATATAATGTCGACTGATGAAACGCATATTAGTCGCTGCGTTGGTTGCTTTTCGCATTCTAATTAATAAAAGTTGCTAGCAAGGCTAACGAAGGTTTCATGCTAAAATGGTTTCAGAGATTCCGAATACGAAATTTCAATCTTGAGGATAATGATCGTGTTGGACGTTCGAAAAAAATCGGATTTAGACCTATAATCCACGCCAAACCCAATTAAAAGCTTGCTACAGCATGAAGAATTACTCAACATACAATTATTATTTGGTTGCGAAAGATAAGAAAAATTTGAAAAAGAGAATCGCCGAATCCCGCGTCAGTTAAAAAGCTGCACGATATTGCCAAGCCTTATACGGCAAAAGCGACTACAGCTCATCTTGATTCGTTGAACTAGAAAATTTTGTCATATCCGGCGTGTTCACAAAATATAACTCCATCGGGCTTTCACCGGTTCCGATCCCTCCAACCCATTTAGTGGATTCCTATTTCAAAAGGTATGAACAGGTCGAGAAATGCATCACGAACTTCATTGACTGAATTGCCAATGAAACATGTAAATATGATCCAAATTATACCTTGATTCGTTAAAAAATAATAAAAAACATAAAAGTTTTGTCAATGCATTAGCATTGGCTCATCGATATACCTTGACCCGTATCATGTTGCATTTCTCGTAGTGCGTATAATTTTATGTGCACTTATCGTGTACAGCCTCGTATCTTTTATCGCGACGGTACTGTATTAGTAACTGGTCATCTCGAATTTCATTTAATTGGGATGTCAACGGGTTAAACAGTGTTTCTAAATTCATCTTGTGGAATGAGGGACTTCGGAGGTAATCGAGCAATTAAAATCGGTGGTGCGAGACCGGTGGAAAACACTGCGGTCAGTACTATCGACACCGAGATCGCCAGTAGGGCGAGTCCATCGTTAATTAGCGATGCAAATGCGATTCTCCTCGCGAGGAAGAGGACGAAGGATAGAGGGAAACGGACCGGTGCACGTCGAGGACGCCTACACCTAGATGTGCAAAAAACGGCAACCGTGCGTATCCGTTGAATCGCACCTCGCAGGTGTAACTCTCCCTCCCGCCAATCGTCGCGCGCCTCGATCGCGTCCCGTAATTTTATCTCCGGCGACGCGAAAACCGAGTTCATTAAGGATCCAGTTAAATAATTATCGATACCACTTCCGGTCTGCGCACGCACGACATCCGGGGGTGGTGCCAGCTGCCGTTATGCGGTCAGACGAATGTTTCTCGCTTCTGTTTCCTCGTTTCATTGGCTTGCGAAACGACACACTCGCTGTGTTTAACACACTTTCATTACTATGTCAGTCATATATGTTCCGATAATTATGAAAATAGTTTGTCATATATTCTTTGTTTCGAGATACTTAGATTTCTTCGTTTGGATTTACTGAAAAATATTTGACTTTATAATAAAGTGAACTCCGGTTATTGCGACACCGCTTATAACATCAGACCGCGTATTGCATCCTATTGGCTCTCTTAAGTTTAGTTCCCACACAAATTATCATGGATTTCATTTCCCTTATTTCTTCGATTATTCTTTATTTTATGCATATTTATTTAACAATATTTGTTTATTTCTAGTCATTAATAAGTACCTCATGATTTGAATATATCGTAGTTCATTTGCTAATGGGAACATCTTAATTAGAATATTAGTACAAACAAAACCTCCATGTTCTAATTCTGCTAATAACATCGTTCGTTTATAACGACGTAATTTCTCTGTCCCTTAAATGTCATTATGAACGGACATGATTGTATATAATTTGGCATTAAATATTTGTTCTCGTAGTTTGAAAATTACCTGTGGTTGTAAAACTTTACGACAAACTTATACGGATGAACTCAAATGACTAAGACCATTTTCAAAATGAATGACTTATCTGAGACGCGACTTATTACATACATAATAAACATCATTAATTTTAATTATTTGTCTTCTTCGATAACGAAAGATTCAACTTTTGTTTGACATTCAGTTCCGTCTGTTTTGGATTTATTAAAATGATCTGGATAAATCGAAGGGTGCATGACAATAAATCTTCCCTTCTTAGGCGAAAGATTCAAATTTTGATTTGTCTTGTTATCATCTTCAGCAACCAAAATTGCATATTTTCTTATTATATTATTATAAATGATTATCTATTAAATTTATATAAATGTGAATTCTTACACAATATTTACCCGAACCGCTATCAGATCATAATAGAAAAATAATGATTTAAACCAGTATCAAAATAAACGTAACATGAAATTGGTGGAATCCAATGACGACTAACTTCAATTACAATACAATTTATGAACATTTAAAAAAAAATCCATAATATAGTCAAATCAATCGATATAATACAAAATAAGAGATAAATTAAATTTTTTTAGAATCTTGACTTACTATCACTTTCATAATTATCGGCACATATGTGTGGCACGATTTTTCCACAGAACTTGAGAATATTTGTTACAGTCTATTCGGTAAACCACATGTTGGTAGAATCTACGAGATGTAAGATGATAAAAATATGTATATACAAATTAATTCGTAGCCTGTTCTTCGTGAATTTTGTGTATTGTTTATAAACAACCGAAAGACTATCTCTTCTCAAAAATAATCTTCATCTTTTTCTATGCACTTACTCCATTTTAGAATTAACGAGTCCCCAATGTGGTGAATAAAGGATTTGAATTTAAAATATAGATGCAATTGTGAGAGCCACGAATTAATTTGTACCTGATGTGATATTCGTGCTTTATGTATGTGTACATAAAGTTTCAGAGGATCATTGTAAAGGAGAAGTTTCAATCTTCAAATCTATGGTGGTCATAAGAAAAATTTTCCAATGTCTTTACAGACGTTCCAATATTTTTGAAGCAGTGCAGTTCCCTTTCCCGCTAGCTTATACAAACATATCTTAAACGAACATGAATGAAAGTGGAAGTGGAAGCTTTGAGCTTTAAAATGAGTCCGGTCTATCATTATACCACTTGTTCTTATAAAATTATTGGCAATAATTGATTACAGTTTAAAGAACCACGATTTCTCGAGAATCGGAAATGCATTCAACTACTTTTTGGTTCCATTGTATGTGAAGGGGATGATACATGAATAAATGCAAGTGCTTTTCACGAAATCGAACGTTAGACTGTATTCGTTTCTCTATAACGGTCGAGAATCTAATCCTAATGCTGGGCTTACATGGTCAACATAATCTCGGCGACCATTATTGGTGAACACACTATTAACGGGCCAGCGCGTTGGTAGCCCTTGCCCAGCCGAGTGAACCGTGTACCAATCTAGACTCATAAAACTGGCCGTGTGTCCGGTAATAACGTGCGAACGCGCTATCCATCAGCCGGGACAAAACAGTTAAGCGGTTGTACGAGTCTCCGGAGCAACGCCGTAATGAACGCCGGCCCCGCGAAACGTCGGTGAAAAAGGCTCCGGAACACGCGCTAAATCTTCTTCCACGCGTTGCTGCTGCGAGATTGGAACTCGCCAGTCCTCGGATCCGTGTTCGAACCGTGTAGAAATTCTTCGGCGAACAGGGCGGGGATGGAATCGAGTTTCGAGCCACTCCTGCCTTCGCAAAGTGTGGAGGATCCGGATCCTTCGCAAAAGTGCACTTCACTTCGACGAAATCGTCTATTACAATCGGGAGCAAAATTAAGTGGACACCCTTTAAGAACTATTTTTGTTTTAATTGGATCAAACGACAAGTTTTTTTTGAGATATTAGAAGAATTAGTTTACTACGTAATGTGTAAAACAAATTTTTTTGAAATTCTTATTGCTCGGAATTCGGAAGACGAAAAGTAGAGGTCACGATTTTTAACTTTTTTATCTGTGCCTATAATGTCAATTTAAAATACGCCTTTTGTAGATCTACAGGGTGAGGCACTAGCTATTCTCACCTACAATAGCTCCGGAAGTATGATAGTAGTAGAAACGTTTTCGAAATAAAAGTTGCATCGGACAACAGAGGGCATAGTGTGACGTTAATTTTTTGTTCCTACATGGAGTCGCTTCAGAGATGTGAAGGTCACTTTTGTTTTTTTTTAAATAGAATGCTATGTTTGGATACCTGTTTTCTGATAGCGGCTATTGAGATGATTCCAACAAGGTGCAATATTGAGGTCATTGAAGGTCAGCAAAGGTCATTTATGAGTGCCGAACTTATAAGAAATACTACTCCATCCACGATAAGAAGATTGCAGCATTGCATTGATACCATGAACACCTTCTGTAAATGCAAGTTTATTTCCCCTTTTTTGTCATAAATGACCTTTGCTGACCTTCAAAGATCTTAATGTTGCATCTCGTTGGATTCGTCTCAATAACCGCTATAGAAAACAGGTACCCAAACATTGCATTCTATTTAAAAAAACAAAGGTGATCTTCACATAAAACGAAATTTTTGGAAATCTTGGTATCCTTGGATTTTATAAATCAGCTCATGCTATAAATGCATAATGATCCGCAGTATATTTATGACTGACTTCAATAGAGTCTATTGTAGTAGATTCTTCACCCTTGGACAACGGAGCTTGGGTCCATTTTGACCCAGGGGTTAGAAATCACAATTTTAATGCTCAGTTTGTAGTAGAATCATTCCATTTAATAGCTGTTCTATTATGAGCAATAGAAAGACCTAGAAAAAGTTCCTTTAACGTACATTTCCAAAAATTATTGAATGACGTTGTAAATAATCTTGAGGAATAACAAGATTTTATTTTGACTCATTATTTTCAAATTTATCTATAGTAGTATCGCAACAAATTCATGGTTTATTGAGGACTTATATCTAACAATAAGTATAGTTCGTGTATTTTTAAAGATTCTGCAGCAAAAAAATTACTGCAGGTTGTGCAACATATGTACTTTCATATACCGATACTCGTTAAAAAGAAGTCCATCAATTATTTCCAGAAAAAATTTATAATAGTCACGCCCTCTTTAGATTAGTAACTAGACATGACCCCTACAATACTATTAAATGTCTAAAAATAAAGTCAGCTGTACATCTCCGTATTTTGTGAATAACACCTACATACGTTACTCAATAAGTAGCAGAAGATCATAAATAATAACGTTAACTATCACAAAGATTGCAGTTGTACCAGTAATTTTTCAAATTTTGATATACACGAAAATCAAGGCAACTTTCTTTTCATTTCGCAGATCTAACTTTAAATATTTCCTGACTCTATAGACGAACGAAAATTAGCAATTATGTTGTATAAAATCTCTAGACAAGGCTCATCAGTTATAAGTACATTCCGTCGGAAGCAATCCAGCAGCCTATTATCTATCTCATTTCTAGCTACCGATTGATCGATCAACGGGTTCGACGAAAGACGGGTCCGACAGGGATCTGACGATCATTGATAGGATCGGTTGAGTAATTCAACCGGAAGTGTCGCACTCGTTAGCCGGCGTTTCTTGTTGCGAAACAAAGCGGGAAGGGCCGGGGCTTAATCTCGGCATCTGGAACGTAATTAAGTACGGTCACCTTTATAGGTGGCAGCGGCGCTATGAGATCTCTGCGCTAGTTACCGGGGCTACGAGAAAGGCAGCGGACTAACGGCGGGACCACGGACAGAGTAATCGGATGCTGAGATCGCCACCTGCTGATTTTGTATCATCGGCGTAGCCTAATTCGAGCACCCGGTAGTTTACAGTCGGTTATCAACCGTGCGGATCGCTCGAATTAAAGTTTCTCGCATGTGGTCTCCGGTCTATTAGCTGTTGGAGGTGGTGACTAATTAAATTCCTCGTCCTGGACCGGATTAGGTACATTCACACGGGACGAAGAGACCTTCCTGCCTCTGTTTTGTCGTACACGCGGCCGCCACGTGTACATGAGAGCGTTATTTGCACCGTTACGCTGCCTTGTTTTGCGTTCATCTCGAAAGATTCGTGTCGGAAACCTTGTCTGAAGAGTTCTAATAAAATTCGATTGAAACAACTTCTTTCTTTTTCTTCATTTTGCTTACGTACTGTATAATCGACGTACGCGATGAATATCATTGGCACATGGTGCAATCTATTAGGTTTCAATGACCCAGCTGTTTCTTTTCATGTATTTCACTGGCAGCAAAAGTATATAATATGAACAATAAATAATTTTTGTGGTCATTGTCAATTTTAGTAAGCAACGCGTAGAATACATGTGTATTCATGTATGGTACTACGGATGTACAGCGAATTCCGCAAAATTACATAATAAAACTTGTATATCATACTTGATAAAACTTATGAATCTATACATATAGATACGTGGAAAAATGATTTCAAGTATTACATAAAGGGTAGATCACCTAATTTTGTCATACCAATTCACGTTATTAATATTAACTATAATTAAAGGAAAGTAATGGAAGGCAGAAAGGGAACTTCTTTGTTTTGTGCTTCCTAAAACAACCTAAATTACAATCAGCTAATCTTGTAAATTTTAGCTGATTTCGAGCTATGCATTTATATAGAGTAAGTGCAATTTGATTTCATTTTTTCATGAATCATATGACATACGAATCGAATGATATTCCTAATGACCAAATGTATAATGTATTATTTAATTTATAATTGGGGAAACTTAACAATGAATTTTCGTGTAAACTCAAAACAGACATGTTCTTCAAATGATAATGGATGCTGATACTTAGACTGCGGATCTCTATGCAAAATAAAAATTGTCTGCCTCAATTATAAAAAACTGAAGTGTATTTCTTTCTTTAATAAGTATAATAAGCTGGAGATAATATATTAACATTATTAAATTCTTTTAATATTTCAAATTTCACAAACTCATTTTTGTGATAAATGCTTAAAATACGCAGTCTACTGATAATACATACTGTTAATATTCAATAACATTTGACTTGAATGTGTAGATTATCAAAAAAGCACGTGACATTTCTGAGACGTCATTGTGCATCAAGGAGTTAAATCAGCCATTTCACATGCACCAATGTAACAGAAAAGCATGATCATCAAAATGCGATGCGTTGCGTCAAAGACTAACGTATGACAATCATGCTATAAACCAAGTCCACATTTCAAAAATCAAAGGTCATCAAATGTTCGAAGTGCCTTCACCTAGAAAACTTCCAGCCATCCTATGCCACCTCTAAAAGCCTGCAGCTCCACATTAGACGCTTTTTCTCTAACCATAACGTCCGCATGACTCAAGACGGCAACATCAGGCGAGCCACCCCGTGCGTGTACACGGTTTGCATCTACTTCAGTTGGACTGTAACTGCGTCGGTGAATAGTAGTGGCCAAATAAAGCGCAATCAAAGTGTCTTTCACTCGGCAGCCATTGCTTGCGGTCCACGCATACTCGAGCTTCCACGTATCCAGGCTTACGTAGCGTATAGGGACTAACGTCTAACGTAACCCCTCGCGGCCTCCGGTGCGTACCACATAAATCTACCTTAATGATATCGCACGTAATGCCAGGGTGACGCTATCTCCCAGGTTGGTACACGTGAGAACACGGCTGACACCTCGATCCACCATTTCGTAGCCGCGGTCGTAAGAGCAATCGTGCGCGAAAGATCGTATCGCCGAGATTTTCTGCCGGTTCTTCCTACCCCGGCCCTTCTCTCGTCGTTTAGGACGATTCACGTCGCGATGACTGGCCAGGCCATCCCGCGAGACTCTCCTCTCCTCTCCACCGAACCAACGAAATTTCTTCCTACCAACCGTTTCGTGTTTCTCCTTGTTTCGAAAGCCAGAAATGATTCCGACCGCGATTCGTCTTCAGATAGGTCAACCCTCCGCGCCATTCGCGGTTTTTGCACAGCTCGCTGCAACACTTCTCCCATTTTTGCGCTCTTACATCACACTGCGAGTTTCGAGATCTCCTGATACCTTCACGCTTTCTTCACCCTCTTTTCCGGCCGTTTCTTCTGTGTTTTATTGAGCTTGTAATGTTTTCACACTGTGCTCGAAGACGCTCGCGCTTTGCTTGAAGATCCTTCGAGTGGAGAGAATTGATAACTCAAATTGCATTCGTTAGAGGTGAATGCTTTCGATACAATAGTACATTCAACGAGACGAGTCACCAGACGTAAATAAACGCATATCATGAATCAAATAAATTAATATGGTTGAAATTGTGTCATGTTCGGTCTCGTTTTAATCAGAAAAAATGGCAAAGAAATTTTGGTAAAAGTTTCATAAAAAATAATTAAATACAACATTGTCTGTTTATATTTATCAGGATCAATTCTTCACAAACAGCGTATACATCTCCTTCGATATGTGTGAAAGAGGCACGAGTACGATTTCCGTGGCCCCTCGTTTTGATCCGTCCCCTCCACGACCTAACCACAACTCATTCTATTCACATGATTTTTCCATTACTAGTTCAAATTCTGGATGACAGCTACAATGCAAAGATTATGCGAATAAAATTTCATTTTCTACATAAAAGGTCTCTTGATATTTTGCCATATTTCGCATAGTTACCGAGATATTTGAAAATTTATAAAAAACAGAAAATCTACTATACCGGCTAAACCAGGCCAATTTGACACCATGTTATACAGGGTCTCCCGAATTTAAATCGCAAAACTTCAGGAGCGTATAGGTGGCCGAAAAATTAAGACAAAAAGTCTTTTAGAGATTTGCTCGGTTTTGCTTCGTTTTAGAGAAAATCGCAAAAATTCAATATCTCGTTGTCAATTGCTCTCTTGAGTTGTTGTATACACTTGTATTTGTGATTGATTTGACATTGTTGTGTGAGTTGTGACAGTGAGATATGTAAACACTTGATGTTATCCTTTACATTTTTTCGTTTGTTGACATTCTTGCTTGAAGCAGGAAGTTTATTCGGTGCCAATCAATTCAAGAGAGCAATTAAGAGATCGAATCATAGATGCCGTGCACCAAATATCACCAGAACAATGTTTAGCTGCAATTTATCAAGTCAGTGCTAGATGTAATGTTTGCATTACTGCAAGAGGGCAACATTTTGAACAATATCTAAATTAAATAGATGATAACGTAAATAAAATGAAAATAAATAAGTACAAAAATGAAAACTTGTTTTGTTTCTTTTTTGCGATTTTCTCCAAAACGAAGCAAAAACGAGCAAATCTCTAAAAGATTTTTTATCTTAGTTTTTCGGTCCCCTACACGCTCCTGAAGTTTTGTCATTTAAATTCGGGACATCCTGTATATACATTTTTTTCTTGAAATTACCCCAAGGACACAAGTATAACCTCAAAACGAGGGGCCACGGAAATCGTACTCTCCCCGTGAAAAATAATTTTTCTGTAATATTAGAAAGAAATCATATTAGATCAAGAAACTGCTACGATTGATCTGTTCATAAGGAAAAAATTGTAACTAACAAAGATTCGAATTTTGTCGACATTTTCGAGTAAATTGACCACTACGACGTCGGAATCCGATCGTAAACCAAAAAAAAGCCTCGTTCCGTTAGAGGACGTTACAACCTGGATACGAAAAGTTTAATTAAACAGGGTAATTAAATAGCGGATATGAGCGCGGAGATTTGAGAGGCGCGCCTTGCACGCAAAAGTTGCATAGTCGCGGCAGGTGGAACACGAGGGGGCAGGAAGCCTAAAAAGAGCGGACACCATCTTCTCGGAGCCGCGTTCCCGCGAACTAATTGTGAGATCAGAGCCGAGGAGAAGGACCGGAGACCGAGGGACACGAAACGATAACGGGGCTTTCAGCGTGGAACTCGTAAATTTGTCGGTGGCGTGTGTTGCCGGTGCGGATTTTTAGCCCACCACCCTCCTGCAAATTGTCCCCCTTTCAATTTGTCCGTTCCCCTCTTATCGGCGTTTCGCGTTCGCTCGCGAGCCGCTCGTTAAATAGTAAATAACGCCGCTAACGGGAAGAAAAGTTCGTCTCCCCCTCACATTATCTTATCGAGCACTGCTCGACCCTTGACTTATGTGTCGAGAAACTATCCCGTCTTACAGGATATACATAGGTACTCCGCAGAGTTCGTTACGCTCGGGAATTACTTCACTCTATCATGATCTTTTCATATAAATGCTAAAAAACTGCATGGTAACGCGATTTGTTAATCTCTCGACTGCGTGTCGAGGTTAATTATACATTATACTCTCGATATTTGTTATTTAACTCTGTGCACGGTCCAGCGTTCTCTTTGTTTTATTTCAAAAATTTCTGATATTCGTACTGTAACAATTTCGTGACCTAATGTCCTACAACAACCATTCTAGACTCATTTTAAAGCGTAAAACCTCTTCAATTAGACTTTTTAGAAAGAAGTTTCTGCATTATGTAAGATGATAGAACAGCGAAGATATCTCAGAACTAATAATGTCTAAACCATACCTTTCGCAGATTATTCAAATTCATATACTTTGACCGGCATTGATCAACTTTTTTAAGAACTAAAATATCATCGATTTACAGGTCAAAGTCTCTTCTTTACAACGATGCATGAAATGTGATGTACGATTTTTGCCTGCAAAAAACTGCACGCCACCAAAAATTTTTAAAACGAAGAAGGTATTTACACCTTTTCACATTATGCAGAAATCTTCGGAAAAAATAACTGTGCACTCTGAAAGTAGATACATTACGTTTCAAAAGGAGCACACAGTTATTGTCGTATGATGGTACATTATTGGTTTCGATTTTACGTTGGACCAAAAGTTGGTGCAAAAATGGCGTCTCTCCGTCTTTAATGATCGTTTAAACACGTTTAAACATTATACATTATGAATGTCTAAACGTGTTTAAACGATCATTAAAGACGGAGAGACGCCATTTTTGCACCAACTTTTGGTCCAACGTAATAATGTATTAATATTGGATATCACTGTGTTCGGGAAAGTCTACAGAATCTTTTGCTGCAAAGAACAATTCAATATATTTTATAATAACATCACAATATTTGTTTAAAGCTGAAATTGCTTTTTTTTCATCGTCATGCTTCTTAAAAACTGTGTGTGTAGGAGAAAAAGTAAGGGCAGATTCGAAATCAGCGCGAAAATCTCTATAAGAACCGCCCAACAGTAATTACGAAACATAAAAAAAATTGAAATTTGTTGGACAATGTTATTGGTTTGATGGCAATAGTTCTGTAATGAATAGAAATGAATAACATGCTTATAAATTCTGTTCGAAACATTTGTCACCAGTGATTATAAATTAATAAACTGATAAATACCAGCAATAACATTGTAGATATTTCTCTTCTACATTATTCACATTCAGAATTCTCTACCAATATTATCTAGTAATATTTTATGGGTGTATCCTCGAAGATGCGCGTGTTTATTATCAATAAAAGTAGGCGTGTAATAAATAAAAAATGATTTATCGCCCTGAATTTTCGAGCAGCATGAGACTTAACGAATTCAGAATCGACTGATTCGACTACGCCGGTCACGAACACCGTGAAGACACCTGTTGATTGTGAGAGCGGTGCGTGGGAGTGAGCGCGGCCCATGATCGCGTTTCTCAAGGTTGTAATATCGAGTTATCGGGGCCCCATAAGTCCGGCCGGCTCATTAACAGCCAGAATGCCCCCCATTGTTGGGTTGCCCTGGATCCTACGAAATAATAAGCCGTGTTACTAACAGCACATGCAAGAGAACGGTCATAATGCATGGCCGCTTACTCGTTATCGCTCACAATGGCTCGCACGCTGAGACCCGAAACTACCGGCCGACGGACCTAAATTAAAGCCGCTACGTGTTTCCTTCGTTATGTGTTGCCCGTGGCCACGGAAGGCACCGCTTGTATGAAGCACCGATTATGTCTCGTTGCTGCTCTTTAATACATCGACCGCCGTATCGTTCGTATATGCATAAATGACAGAAATTTAGATGGCACGTCAGAAAATTAATTCTAGAATGGCTAAGCGTGCAATTTGAGCGACATATCCGCTGTACGGTGCCATTTACTTTCAATTTTGATGCAACAAAGACGTGATATTTTTACTACAGTAACGACGATTTTACCAGTACCGAGTTTGAAGAGATTGATGCAATAATATAGAATTTCTTTTATTATACGAGGGTCAGTCAAATATCAACCGGTCATTTTCTTTAATTTTCTATTTCAGTGGAATTCTTTAAAAATACCAACGATTTGATTCAACGACTTGGTTACTATGGCGGCTGTTGAATTATGAAAAGGTGGAAAAAGGAGAACAAAGCGTTTCCTCCTAGGCCCGCTAGAGGACTCGTCAAGTAAGGCTATCTAGCGGACCCGTGCCTTAAACGCGGGATGTCGTAAGGACAATTTAGGACGGTATATATACAGAGGAGTATTCAGGTAGTGTCTTCAGATCAACCAAAACTGGGTTGATTTTCCTCTCCTACTTTTCCTCTTCCACTATCCCATTCCACTCCTGCGCACACTCCAACGTCCTCCATTAAGACCGTAGACTAATCACGTGACGTGCCGCGCAACGTGTTACACATTACTCTGGCCATCAGAGAGGTGGTAAATTGTATTCCCCTCGACTTCAGCGATCTGGCGACACTGTATTCAGGTAGTAGCGGGAAAGGTGTTGCCGTGCTGTCCCTCTGTTGACGACCATAGGAAGTAGCCACCACATTACTATTGAAACGATATCCTCGCAATGACTATTTGAGTGCCCCAAATAAATGATAATCACAAGGTGATACAAGGTGATTCAAGAGTAGTCCAACTACACGAGAAGCTAATTTTGTCCAGTTTTTTATTTCACTTCACAAAAGATTTACTGTTCTCATTTCTATCTAATCAAATCAATTGGGGCAATGTAAACTTATTTTTTAATATTATATGAATCGTACATTATATATTTATTATTTCGTAAATTCGATACAGTCGGTTCCCAGTTACTGACATAGCGTTTGACGTGCTAAGACCGGTACAAGTAAATGCATACAATTTCTTGTGATTTAGATGACATTAATCGTATAGAATGAGACTACTCTTGGTTGAAAGAAGTATATATTAAAGTTTTGGAATTACGATAGTTTCGAGTGCAAAGGGTTATGCGTCTCATGCATGTGTCATCTTTGTCGATGTCATTCAATAGTGTCGGATTGAAAACAAATTTCTCCGAGTACTACCGATAATCGGAGCCACTTCCGATTCTGCAAATTTTCAACTACGATACTGCGCGTCGTAAAAGAGGGAGAACGCGTCGCAAAGTGGTAGGTTTCTTCAAGATCGTCATTCGTTACCGAGAGAGACAAATCGGCGTAGATCGAGATAGCCCCGGATGGTCCTGCGGTCCTTTTCATCGGGACCATCCTCAAAGCTGGACCTCCGATGAAGTTTGGGACCGGATGAAAACGGTTCTCCATCGCTCGAAGAGAAAACTCTTTTAATGCTGACCGTTAGAATCGCATTAATATCGGCTGATGAATCCCCCCGGTAATGTCACAACGACCTCCGAGAGAGTCTTGCCGAATAATAGGGAGCAGTTAGATCGCAGTATTGTGACGCGCACGCAGGACCCTGCGGGACGTCCGAGCGGTACCAAGAATCGGCAGACTCTCTCTCAGTGGGGACCGGTAAATACCACTAATCACTTCTCGATCCTTTCTAACCTACCTTGACCCCACCGCTGGAAGAGTTATGGCCGTTGGTTTTATTCGGGCTACCTCAGTCTCGGAACCCTGACCCCCGTTCGCGCCTGAGACCCATACCAATGCAACCTGCTCGTGCACGCTCGTGAAAACTTGCTCCGAAAAAATCAGCGACCGAGAGAAACCTTCGATGAGGATACCCGGGATCTGTCAGGATCGATTTTTTCCCTGGAGGAAACAGCGCTGGTAGCATTAACCCTCTGCCGATGAGGATTTTTGAAGTGAAACTTCTTTATTAGGCACGTTAGGCGTAAAACCTCGACACGGTAGGCGTAAAACCTCGACGCGGTAGGAATAAAACCGATCTGGCGATGAAACGGTGAAACGATGAAACGATGAAACGATTTAGTAAAACCTCGATACGGTAGGCGTAAAACCTCGACGCGGTAGGAATAAAACCGATCTGGCGATGAAACGATGAAACGATGAAACGATGAAACGAAATTCTATTAGCATATACGGTTGAGGGTTCGGCATTGCTTAATAAAGATTATGATAAAATTCCGATGATACCAAGCGAAGATATCAATGTGAACTTTGCATCGGAACAATCAAAATTATTAATAAAATTTTTTAGAAGTAAATTAAGATTGGAAATGGTAAATAATCCTAATGAAGCGACGACAAGATCAGGAACAACTCTCGATGCAGTATTTGAAAGACATTTAGACAAAATTGATTCAAGAATATTTATATCATATTTTAGCTATCACAAGTCAATTGTTTCAATAATAGAATCATAGAAAATTAAATGTCATAAAGTGTTAATCAAAATTCGAAAAAAATTAAAGAAGTTTCACTTCAGCCGTGTTTAAATACTGTAAGTATATTCCCGAGGAAGCTAAATCCTGTATCAGAGTCTTCCGTACGGGAAAAACTAAAAATATATACTGATCTTTTGTTACTACAGTTATTACTAGACTGCGGATCTTTATGCAAAATAAAAACTACAAACAGTTTGAACTGGCACATTGATATTTTAAAATTCCTTTAATCTGTCCACTGCGGTAAATTGTACTTACTCATTTTCGTCATAAATATACATATAAAAATGGCAGTCTAATTATTATTAACCTTTTTTTTAATACTAACAGTATTTTTATCTCATGAATTGTCTAACATTGGCGGCTATGAATGGGAATACAACTTTAAGTCACAATTCTTATGAACGAAAGTATTTGCTAATCATCCTATAGGAAATACTAGAATGCAATCGATAAACAGAGATGTTTAACCATTTCAAGAAGGAACTTCGCAGAAGTAAATCAGATTATTTCAGTTTCTTTATAAATAAATATACTTTATGGAATTTAAATAGGCATCAATGGAAGAAAACAAAAATGAGAATAATTGTGAATGCTTTGAAAAAAAGTAACGTCAACGTGTACGACTATTAAGCGTTCCATGTAACTGAAATATAAAATGACATGCTGCGATCCTGAAGTTTCTTACTACACTGAGAATCTTAATGTATCTACAACTTACGATCCTGAAGTTTCTTACTACACTGAGAATCTTAATGTATCTACAACTTACAAAGATTCACAATATGAACAACGTACTGTTTGTTTCCGTAACAAAGTGTCTCCTATAGTATGGCTAAACATACATCTGCAATTTACAAAGCATGAATACTTCATAAAAATATAGCGAGTATCCAATGCAACTAGGTTTTCGTTAAAAAATTAGTTGTCTCAATATTCAATTAAATGGTTATTTTAATCGTTATTTAAACAAGTGGCTCTAATAATATGATCATTCTCTGTAGTTTAAACAAACTCCAGATTTCTCCATCTACCAAACTGCATAAAATATAATTCTATCTAACGTGCCCACCTATATAATACGTATCCTAACGTATCATAAGCGACACGATTGAATCCAGGAAAATTAGTATAAACTACATTTATTACAAACATGGACGAGCACCAGTAGTGAGGGTACATCATAAAGGAAAATACACATGACTGGTCGGTTAAAATAGTCGATAATTTTGGCAGAGCTGTCGAAAGAAAGGGTCCAGGCCACGGACCATGCCATTCGTTTGGTTTGGCGAGCGTCATGGGGAATGTCGATCGGCGCCGACAACGTGCTGAGAGATTGTCGCCGCTAACGATGGTCGGGTCCAAGGCATAAACCAAGCTGTTCGGCCGCATTAATCTTGATCACGATTCGCCCGTCGATCGTCGATCGCGGCATCTTGATCGCTGTTCAGCGATGATCGACTACGGGATCCGCTGCGGTCCCGGCTCTTGCTGCGGCGCTCCGTGTCGCTCTCCTTATCGCGCACGTCGTCCTCGACGTTCTGTGACTCCAGCGCGGTGTCCTTCAGGAGCTGCAAATCCCTGGCCCTCTTGATGCACCTGCAATTGGTGCAACCAGCCCGCCTCGACCTTACACTCCTCCGCCTGCCTCGTCTCCTTCGTCTCGATCTGCGACTTCTTCGTCTACGACCCTTGCTGCGACGTCGACCTCTTCGTCTTCTGCTTCGACCTCGTCGTCTGCTTCTTCTCCTGCTTCTCTCAACTGGTGCACTCGATGGCGCGAGCTGCGATATATCAGCTTCCGTGTTTAGGTAGTAGTGGCCGTTGTTTTTCTTCAGGATACCGTAGTCCAGGCCGCGCTTCAACGCCGCTTGCATCTGTGAAAGAAAATTGTTTCAGTAACTAGTATTGTCTCTGTTAGAATTCGCTTCATCTAGAATTTCATGTACAAGTATTGTACAATTATGTACTGTATTACAAGATAACTGTAAATATGTTGATTATTTAACATTAACCGTACCACGACCGGTCAAATGACATATTTCACATTTTTATTCTATAATTATCGAAATTACAAAGACGCTTCCATTAAAAATTATTAAATACATTTCATCAAGCATATGTTGTTAAAGAAATCAAGAGAATTCTAAATAAATTCAATCATGTCATTTGTAGAAAACTACCTAGAACAGACACATTTTGTGCTCGGTGCGATTAGTGGTAATTTGTTTTAAAATTCAAATTTTGTCGTTTCCAAATATGTATTTAACGGTGTTGTAGTATATTTTTATGGTATTTTTAGAAGGATCCCTATGTGACAATTCAAAATCTGACAAAGTAACACCAGTAAAGTGTACGACTGATATAACAAAGAATTATACATAAAATAAAATTGTCTTGTAGTCATTCTATTTTGTGAGTTAACATTGAGAAAGTAGCCAAGGAGAAGCGAATTTCACATGATTATTAATTTTTATACAGTCATCTTTGAAAAACAAAATTTGTTCAATAGTCAAACTCGATGCATAGTTAAGGGTCCTGTTTAGATAAGAATAAATTATAACCGTTTTCAAATGTAATAAAAATGATCGTTAGATTAAAATTTCAAAATGACAATTAATGTACCGAATGAAATATTTAAAAATACACACTTGTCTCTGTATAGTCGATTCCGGAGCACTATACTGCGACATGATGTAGCTCATAATTTCCTTGGACGTAGATCCGTGAACTTCCCGCAGATTCTTGATCGCGTTGACTACGCGGGCCGACATTTTCGGTACCTGTTTTCCCATTTTCTCTCGTGTTCTCCAATAAATGATCACCAAATTGCTGATAACTATTTCGCGTCGATTGGCTTTGTGGCCCGGTAATTTCCAAAACGTATAGATTGGAACCACATCAATGATTTGTTCAGGATATTATCATTTCCACTGCCACGAAATTTTGAAAACATTTGACTCGTTCAACAACGTTAAACCAACGCTACTCACGATAAAATTTTAAAATTGTTTACCAAAAGCATCGTAATGCTAAACGGCCGAAATTACGCGTGACTCGTAAACGATTTTGATTACAAATGACTGCATTGTTTTATGGTTTCTATGCGTTGCTCTTGTCATTGGTACTATTCGATTGCGCTCGTTTACAAGTCGCGCGAAGTTTCGTTTACAATCCTGAACACCAGTTTCTATTTATGCACGATGATAGTAAAACGAAAACGGTTTAAAAAATTATATTGAGATACATGTATGTATGAATCTTCATATATGTTGACGTGGTCCGTTAACTACTTTTAAACCTACAGTGGTGTTATAAAATTAAATACAACATTTTAATACTAAAATATCTGACTATGAAGTAAATTTTGAAATATATCACCGCGTGTTAAATAAATAATATTTTTAATGTGCATAGGTTCTTTCAACAAAAACTTCCGAAAGTTGTTAGTAATTAAAACATGCTTTCTATAGAATTAGCAAAACTTTTATTTTAAATTATAGTACGATCTTTTACAATAATGTATGAAATATAATATCGGGTAAACAAGCACCAACATTTTTTACACGATATTGTTGTTGTCTCAAAATTTTTTATCACATTCGCATACAATGAATGTTCTTTGTGATTTGTTCTGATGAACTTGTTGTCTGACATGGTCCTAAAGAAAAAAAAATTGGTGTGTGCTTAGACCACATGGCTGAAGTAAAACTTCTTTCTTTAATTTTTTTTCGAATTTTTATTAATACTTTATGACATTTAATTTTCTATGATTCTATTATTGAATCAATTGGCTTGTGATAACTAAAATATGATATACATATTCTTGAATCAATTTTGTCTAAATGTCTCGCAAATACTGCATCGAGAGTTGTTCCTGATCTTGTTGTCGCTTCATTAGGATTATTTACCATTTCCAATCTTAATTTACTTCTAAAATATTTTGTTAATAATTTTGATTGTTCCGATGCAACTTTCACGTTGATATCTCCACTTAGTATCATCGGAATTTTATCATAATCTTTATTAACCAATGCCGAACCCTCAACCGTGTATGCTAATAGAATAGAATTTCGTTTCATCGTTTCATCGTTTCATCGCCAGGTCGGATTTACTTCTACCGCGTCGAAGTTTTACGCATACCGCGTCGAGGTTTTACTAAATCGTTCCATCGTTCCATCGTTTCAACGTTTCATCGTTTCATCGTTTCATCGCCAGATCGGATTTACACCTACCGCGTCGAGGTTTTACTAAATCGTTCCATCGTTCCATCGTTTCAACGTTTCATCGTTTCATCGTTTCATCGCCAGATCGGATTTACACCTACCGCGTCGAGGTTTTACTAAATCGTTCCACCATTTCATCGTTTCATCGTTTCATCGCCAGATCGGATTTATTCCTACCGCGTCAAAAATCTAATAGCCTCAAATCGCTAAATCTTGGCGGCCAATTGATACTTCCGTTTTTTGACAGAACTCTGTCGCTGAACTTCTACCTTGTATGGTTATTCTTTCGGCGCATGTGTGGTATATGGCTCCATTTCGCTAAAACCGCATACTGGTTACATCAGCATTACTGCAGCATCGTGCGATTATGTTCGCGAGAAAAGAATACTATCGTGTAAATATAGTTTAGGTGTTCATTTACCTGATATTGTATTCCATACATAATTGTAAAATAACGCATCATAATTTACAATAAAAGTTTTGCTAATTCTCTAAATTTAAACATGGGTTATTTACAGAAGCTCTCGTTGAAAGACCCGGCATTTCTTTCCAATATTTTCTAGTGCAATATGTTGCAGTTTTTTTCGCTTTTTCTTGTCGGTCCATCTTTTATATCCAAACTGATACATTTTAAACGACGAAGAAGCTTTTTATAGTGCTCATAAAATTGTACAAAGAACGTTTATGGACTATCTGTAGGTAACTGCCACGTTAGCCTGTCCGCGAGGCAATTTTGTCAAGTGTGTACAACGTTTAAACTGTTGCTCCGATGAAAATCCGGAACCGACATCGCGTTTCCACCCGAGTGTGTCTTACGCTTCGATGGAAGCGAAGATAATCTCGTCTCAGGCGATGGCTTATCGCTGCTCGAACCATTTTTCGAAAGTCCTGTAATGGCGATCGAGTTGGCTTTTCGATGTACCCGGCGGCTGGTGCACCGAATCGCACGGGTGAAATAGCGACGAAGAAACCACGTAATCGTAAAGATACCAGCTTTAGTATCCGTGTTTTCCTCGCTGTTTCACCGTTAATACCATCGTTGACGTTCGTCGCCATGCGATACGACGTTTCTGCTCATTTCCGGTCCAGCTATCGGCGTGATTGCATTCTATCAAACCATTAAAAGATTGCACACGATATATACGCGCGTCCATTGCCGGCGATGATGGGTAGATAATTTAAATCCGTCGCCTTTTTCGTGTTACAAACATCGTTGAAAAGTGTTTGGCAGAGTGTGCTTGTCTCGTGAACATTTCTTCCTTAGATGTCTAACGCGATAATCGGATCGCTATCTCGCGCTAGAAGGATACCTCGATCATCGTTTTGGAAGCAAATCGTAACAGATACTGAAATATGGAGTAACATTTACGGAGAAAGCTTTAATTCGAACCAGGACATGATCGCAAGATGTTGCGAATAAATGGGACACATTACGCTTAGACGGCGCCACTCGTTGAAAAATAGCGGGAAGAATAAAACTACAGGATGCTCTAGATCGAAGCTTCAGATTGTATTTGCGCGCGACACGTTAAGTACTTATTTTTCTAGTAATACTTGTATTATTTCCAGCTGTTCGCTGCAATCATGTCGCTTTTGTAAAACTGTGTGCGAAATAAAAAGGTACATCAAGAATTTATCAGTCTACAACTGAAATTTACATGGTGTACATGGTGCTGCATAAGATTCATTTGAATGTTTATGTTATATAAAGAACGAGAAGTCAAACGTATTCGTCATTAAACTACCACTAGGAGGTAATGAGAATTTATGGATGAAACGTCTCTTTTATTAGCACATGGATAACAGAGTCCGGGTGCATTTTGACCCAGCATTTCAAATACATCATTTAGCTATATGTATAACGTCTAGTGATCATTTTCTTACTATAATTGTCCAATTTGGTGCAATAAAACGATCAATGGACCTACGTGAAGTACCGTTTAGGATATATCTGTAAATATTGATGAACAGTTTCCTTAATGGAACTAAATATTGTCATACAGTGCTCCACATAATTATTTATATATCGTCTAAGCAACCATTCAGGTTAAAAATTGTTACATGATGTTATATACACAATGCTGATCAAAGGTATGTGGATGGCTTCACATTTTGAGAATTTATGACTAATTATAAATAATCGACAAGTTCAGAAGAAATGGCTACGAATTAATTTGTACATATAATATTCGGTTATATAATAAACTCGTTTGGTTGCAAATATGAATGTCCTATCTTTAACAATGTAATTGTACCTCATTAAAACAACTGTGATTAAACATAAGCTACATTTAATCAATTCTATTTTTGTTAATAAATGACAAGAAGGTATTGAAGATTCGAATTCTATCACAGCAAGATGGCTCACCTTTCGAATACAGTCTTGTTCTGACATAAGACGACAATGTTTGTTTCGAAATAAATAAATCGCTATCCCGTCTTCTTCTTTTGAAGCTGCACGCGACATCTCTTAGTGCGAGAAGGACAGGGGATGCCATATTCCATACTTTTCCCAGGAAAGATATCGCTGCTCGGTCGATTACTTCATGGTCTGCCACTACCTCTCGCTTCAAGCCAGTGATGCCAGAAACACCAAAAACTGGGTGGATTTTCCGCTCCTTCTTTTCCCCTTCCACTACCTGAGCACACTGCAACGTCCCCCACTAAGACCGTAGACTGGTCACGTGACATGCCGTGCAACGTGTCCATTTAACTCTGGTCATCAAAGAGGTGGTAAACTGTATTCCCCTCGATTTATCCGATCTGGCATCACTGCTTTAAGCTCATTCTCCGTGTTCTCTTTAAACCAATTCGAGAACAAAGTCAAGCCGAATAGCACACTTGATCCCATATACGGCGAAAGCCGGTCCCGAGCTTCCGCCTTATATCGGAACAATACCGTGTTACCGATCAGAACCATCTAGTTACACTGTCCTAAACAAGGGCGTCCCCGTCGTTCCTCCTTTCCCAATAATTCCAAATTTACAACAAAATAGCGTGGAACCGTCAAACTACGGTATTCAGTTCACAAATTAGCACACCTCGGAGCGTAACCGACCCGGTAATTGAGCGCTATTTGTACAAGCGGGACAAGAAGGTTCAATTAAGGAATTCGCAAGGTCCTGTAGTCGCACTCAATAATTTCCTGTGGGGACTCGCTCTTAAAATCCCTACAGGCCGTAGTCGCCAGGTAGCCGATTAATAATACGTTCCGAAAGCACGGTGATGACGGCAAAGTGGCAAGAGGGACGACCTTAAAGATCACAGTCGCGAGACGATACTTGTTATATTCGTCGATCCCTAGTGTTAACGAATCCTGTTTCAGCAGCCGGCTCGGTGCCACGCGATATTTACCGATTAATTCTCCTCCCCCCCCTTTTCCCTGGACCTGTGCTCATTAGTTGACCTTAATGGTGTCGGGCGGCATTAAAAAAAGCCCGCGATTCCGAGTCCTCTTGTGGAACGCGCGTGCATGCACGCGGGTAAACGGGGACCATCTTGCCGCCTCGTCCGGTAATTGGATAGTCGGGGATGCCGCGGTTTACAAGAATAACGCGGCAATTTAGCCGGCCACTTAGCCTCCTCTACCTGACCAGAACCGATTCACCGATTCGTTAATCAGCACCAGGTGTCGCGGTGTGGCGCGGCGCGGCGAGGCGAAGCGCGGGATGCATTCGCGTTGCACTCGCGGTGCAGTCGCGTTGCAGTCGCGTTGTAGCGCGGCGTGCCGGCCTGAATGTACACCTGCATGTAGATGCTTGCGTCTATACGCCAATGATTATTTATCAACGTCGCGCTTAGACCGGGAAACGACTGGACGTCGCGTTTAAGCTCTTTTATTGTCGTCACTCGGCGCGCGCTCGCACACGCTAAGGTAATCGTGCGCCACGCTGCCTGCTTGACTGCCTGACTGCTTGACTGGCTGACTGCCTAGCCTGCCTGACTGCCTTGCCTGCCTGACTGCCTTCCTGCCTTCCTGTGCCTACCTTTCGCTCCCTTTCCGCCGATTTACTGCCGCTGTCCGCCTCGATACCGAGACCGCCCTTCTCTCTTTCGAGAGCTTCTTTTCAGCGATCGCCGCGGAACGGTAATTCACGCGAACGAATATTTACGGCCGTCTCGCCGAACAGAAATTTATACCGTCTCCCATCCAGGCGATACATCATCCGAACGCTGCTCATTCCGACGCATCTATTCCGACGAATCGAAACCAACATTTATTGATAGCGCCGGACCAAACTGCTAGCCTCCGCTGATACATGTACCGTAAAACCGACAATGCATCCGCGGATGTTGATTTGAGATATTGCTTCATTGGACACCGTGTATCCAGGTTTTGGCAAGAAATTGTTGCATGACCATCAAGAACTGTTTCATTGGCCAAAATGTGTCAACTGTTTTGGGGACTCTGGACTCCAGGACTTATCCAGATAAGTGTGTAGCTCGACTTTGTATGTGGCTACTAAAAATTTTTCAAAACTTTATTTATCACATATCGACCTCTCGTGAATTTCTTTGTTTCCTTTCTTTACTTCGTCTTTGCCTCGAAAAATTCTAAAATGTCGACAAATTAATAATGCGTTTTAATTTTCACTATAAATTTTAACATAAATAGCAAGCAATTAATTTTATTCCATGACGAGCTAACTCGGCAAAAACAGGTAACTGGTTAAGGCGAACTTTTTCCTTCGCATTTTTCATCGCGTTTTCATCTGCGCTTCATCCATAATGATCATCCAAAGTGATTAGTAAATAAGATCATATTTTGATGAATTGACTGGATGATTAGAACACAATGAAGCAGTGAAATGACAATGACAAGTTTGTACCTGCTCAAACTATCGAACAGTATTCATCTTCATCGTTCTGTTTCAATGCTCCGGTTTGATGTACAGTGGGTCCAAAAAATATTTTAACACTGAGTTTCTTATTCTCGAGAAGTTGACGATATTTAACCTGTTTTAATTTCGCAAAAAATAATCGTGCAGTAATAAAACTGGTCATTTTAAAGCTTGAAGTATCTACGTACACACATCATTATTCTCTTTCTTCTATCAAATTTTTGCATGATGTAGCGAGTAGCAAAGACCCATTTCACGTAATTTTTAAGTATAATTGCATGCGATAATATTTAATCATAAGTGAAACTACAAAAAAATGTTAAAAAGCTTCAGCTCTTGCTTTCTAGTCTCGGTACCTACTAACTTCGCCAATACTATAATACATCGTACGCAGAACTCTGCCATTTCGTAGTTACGCTTCGCATTGAAGGTACATAACTTTTATCTGTTTATATTTTTAATGTTTTCACGTATCTACACCTAATGTTTCACGTATATCATTAGAAACTTGTATACTACCACCGTGCAAAGGTACATTAAAATCGAAGACGACCAGCTCGGGTGCTTCCCTTACCAGGGTCGCCAGTTTCCAGGAGACCAACGAGCCAGCTGACAGCGCGTAACAAATGTCGCACGTCACAATAATTACCAACCGGAATTCGCCTCGACGGAAACTCTGGTGATGGGGCATAGCGCGATGCACCGGCTATGGTGCATCGGAGACCGCAGAGAATTTCTTGGTTCTAGACATTGTGTGCGGAAAACGTCATCCCACATTCTTTGCCGCAGGATGTCCGATCGAATGGACACTGGTCAACTGACCATGTCGATCGCTGGCGAAGACATTTCTACACCTACGCTGCGGCTTGGGGAACTCGACTGCGTCACTGGGCTGACATCGAATGAATCCCACTACTATGGTTGGCTGTGAGTCACAAAGGAAGTTAGGAGAATTGTGAATAGCCTGCGGATTTTATGCATTTATGACAGAAATGGGTAGCTGCAATTTAAAGCCCTAGACAGCATAAAAACGTTTAAGGATATCGTTGTTTTAGTTCTCAGGTGGAGGACCATTCTTGTAATTCATCGTGTCAATTATAAGAAAGAGAAGTTAAATAAATCTGTAATTCCTGTATATTAATTTAAGCTGTCTTTTAATAATCTTAATAAATCGTATACAATATGACAACGTCATTCACTTCTACTAATGTCTTCATAGTTTTTTATTTCACCCATTCATTTGTGTCATAAATACATCAAATCTGAAGTCTACATATCTCTATGCAATTTATAATGTTTAGGGCTATTCACAGCTTTATTTATGAATTTCTTAAAATATGTTTTCGAAGCTACTTCCTGTAGACACGATAATCTGACTATGCTCTCTAATGTGACATCATTAAAAGGCAATCGTTAACAGGTGCACTTCTTTAAAATGTGAAACTGCGAATGTTACACAATTTGTTGGTGGTAAGTGTAAAACGAAAACCGGTGAAGTACTATCTTAAAAGATTGTAATATGCATTTTACATTTGCAAATAAATACAAGCAACATTACATTATGTATTGCTACAATCCTCTGCCGTTTGAGGGTTGACTTATTTATTTGTAGCACTAAAAATCGATAAAAATTTAAATTAAAAAACATTTTCATCGTTATCATAAAATATCACAGAATAGTCATTTTTAGTGGTCCATAGATCCAGTGTCGAGAACAGCAACAATTTGTCCGTTCCGTAGCAGAGCATCAGGATCAAAGATGGCGATTCTAGCGGGGAGTTGAAACTCCGGTGCAGCATGATCGCGACGGTTCGCCATTCGGAGCGCATGTCGATGTCCGAGTAGCGTTTTTCTTGTTACTTTCCCGCGGCGCGGCGGGATCGTCGTCACAAACGACAGGACGTCCGCGTATCGGAGAATTCAGCCGTGGGGGCTTAGAGGCCTCTATTAAAGCGGATAATGGTTCTCGCGGCGGAAAGAGGCGACACGCGAGAGACGGCTGCCAGCCAATCAACCAATCAACGGCATTGTACCTGTGCCGCGCGATGATTGCAATTGGCTGATTAACAACCTTCCCCGCAAGCCACGGCTACCTCCTCGGCCACCGTGAGTCGCATAACTTGACCGAACTCCGCATTTTGCATACTCGATTGGTGGCAGCTCTGTCTGATCCCCTAGTGTCGCCGGTCTCCATGATCTGCGACAGTTTTTGCCTGTACCGATCGCCATTTTGGATAAATTAGCACAACTCGCGGATCGTTAAGTTTCCGTGGTCGCGACAGAAATTCCCGATCGCGACACGCCTTATAAATATTCGTGGCGCAATTAATAATTAATATTCCCGGTGAATGAGCGGAGATAAATCGTCGAGGTTTCGTATTCATTAGCCTGGGCTAGGCTGCTTGCCTGGGACACGAGCGGTTTTTCAAGAAGGCGCTTGCCGATGGAAATTATTCGCGTGGCCGGCAGTCAAAGGAATTGATTGCCCGTTGATTTGCAAGGCTGCTTTTTCCACCGGCCACTCGGCACCGGTCGTTTTCACCTTGTGGAACGTTGTCAACGAATCGGAGCTCGGTTTTTCATGAAACCCCGACGACCCTCCTCGATGAATGTGTCCCCGCATCTCTGCGTGCAACAGCGATGATAGGAGACTGCAACGCGTCGCTCGTTCTAATTGCATGGTAAACATCCTCCGCGCAATTTTATCGTATTAATTAGGATGAGAGACGTGTGGATATAAACACTATTGGCACGACCAACAGCGGAGTTTCAAGAAATGATTAATACCACGAGATACGGCCAATGCAAATGAAGTTAATCCAATGGAAAATATTCTAGCGGTACACGCTCGGGAAAGAAATGGTGTATCTATTCCACCTGTTCTTACTTAATCATTTATGCCGCTCACGGACCCGGATCAAATTAACACTTTCTACCGAGATTAACACAATCTTTTTGCTTGCCGCGCGATTAGATGACAGTTTATGTTAATTACAGGCTCCGATCCAAGACTTAATGCTATTCGGGAAAGAATGGTTTGTACTGTGACTGCTGTACAGTTGCAAGAGCGGTATAGCTGATAATTGTACATATTGCCACGAAGTGACATAATTTCTGATCTGACGATTTTGATTCGTTGAAATATAGAGAACTGGTACTTGTTTTAAAAATATCATACTTCGATATGATGCCCTTACGAAATTATGATTCGTATTATCTACACTTACTTCATGATAAAATCGTGATCAATTCTACAGCAATTCAACATTATAGTACCGTATAACGTAATATACTATATTATAAAATAGTATAATTGTTGTTATGGGAAGTAGATATTTCTATTAAATAATAAACATTCGAAATTAAAAGATTGTTAATTGTAAGTGAAAATTATCATATATCATGTGTACACATTGTTGAAGTTTGCGACTTCTGTTGTTTAACATACAATTTTTGTACGCCCTTTTTTATACAGATCTTGAGTAAAATTCACAACCACATAATGAAATACACTAGATCCTCGGTTACACGAATTATTAAGTTGCTGCATATGAAATGTCTGATTATTAATGGTAATGTTCAACAATCCTAAATTGTTTCTAGATATACTTATTGGTTAAAGTAAACATCATTGTAATCAATGTATTCGGTCAGTGAATTACAAATTTCTTGATTGTATTTTGGTAGAAATTGAATTTTTTTGGTCATTCACGTGCTTCACTTAAACAAGACTGTCTACGTAGTTTTGTTTACTACCAGCGAATAGTACGTTGAATAATCACCACATTTTTTTCCATTGTTATAAAAAGAGCGTACGATAATCGTATTGATTGACGTTGACATAAAATTGATTTAAAAGTGAAATTAGATATCGAAATTAAAATTGCAAAGAGGATCTTAAGGTTCAGCATTGTACCTCAAAATGATGTATACTAAACTTGTTGATTGTAATAGTATTACTTCATGAAAACGCTTTATAATAGAAAATTTCGACAAATTGAGTGGATAATTATGTAATATAAAAATCATTTACATTAACTGCAGGATATAAAAACCAAATAGAAGTTTATTTCAATCGTTCGTAGTTTCATTAAATTATAAAAAAATCTGTTAATGTTCTCAATTTTAAAATATCGTTCTGACCAATATGTTCCTTCATTAACCCTCAGCATGTCAAATTAACACAACGGTAAAACATCGAATGAAATGAAATAATGAATTGTTAACTCTACCAATTATTTTAGGGAGAATGAAGTAAGAAATATTTACACAACGCTTTTACGGTTGAAAGTGGTGAAAATCGCAAATTTTCACGACGTTTGGTCAGTTTCTGCTTGAAACCCACAGATTCTTGCATCATTCAATGCGTGTAATTATTTTCGGAGACAACCGATTTCGATGGAATTTTCAGCACGTGTATAACTCATCACATAGATCTACAAAGCGCATATTTTAAATTTTCATTATGGGTTCAAATACAAAAGTCTTATAAAGTGCTATTTTTATTTTTTCATGTAATTCCTACCAATTGCAATTTTTGCAAAATCTTTTTTCCACGTTATTTAGTAAATCAATACTTCGTATTAACAAAAAAAGTCAACGAGGTTTAGTCCAAGTTTAAAAAGTTATTCTGATTTAAAGGGTGTTCGAATACTTTCGTGCCCACTGTACGCCGGAATTTGGCCAGAATGCGTTTTCCATTGGATAACTCATTCTTTTCGTTCTACACCTACAATCATTCGATGCAACAATCCAGAACAATGATCATATACAGAGTGGGGCACTATAAACAGGTCACCTGAATAACTCGCATCCTCAACTTCTACTCACATTTTACTTTATAACTCAAAAACGAATGATTTCCCCAAGGTATGACAAACACCATTCGAAAGGGCATGAAATGTACTATTAATGCAGCGTTTTTGGTTAAAATCAGGCGATACTTTTTTGGGAATTGCAATTTTTCTGAATTTTTTACGCCTCGAAAAACACGAAAAACGTGAAAAAATTATGTTAGCAATAAATCAATTACATAAACTTACACACCGTTGGAAAGCTTGAATTTTTTATGATTTTTTGGTATCAGTACCGGGTCGATATCGTATTTTTATTAAAAGTTACAGCACATAATAGATTTCGCAAAATACGTACTTTGTCCCCCCCCCCCCCCGTAACCGTGAAGTCCTGGGAAAAAGTTTTTGGACGGAATCAATGTTAGACCCAAAGGGCTACCAATATGCAAAGTTTCAGGAAAATTGGTCATGGGTAATTTTGGCCGATTTTGAATCAACGCCTTTCAATTTTACGATTACGCTTAGTAGTCCGGGGTTGCCGATGTCACGCGCGCCGTCATATAATTAATGTTAGAAAAATAAAAGTCGCAAAGTTTCAGAACAAGTTTTGTACAATACATATGGCAGAATAGCATTATCCTTTGCGTGAAAAATGTGTCAAACGTGACAGAAAGGACGGATAAAATAAGGATTAAGTAGAAATCAATAGCAGCAGCGTCATTGATTTTCCTTGGAAGTGTACCTTTCCTGCGTCGTGTTCCCCACGATCGAGAATCAGCCCGGGCCCTTTTCTCTTCAGGGGAAACAGTTTCGGCGCGTTAAACCTGTTCCGCGGTTCCTCGAATCTCCCGTGTCCTTTGATCACGGGAGCCTTTGAGGCTCCAACGGTACACACGGGGGCCGGTGCATCTTGCACGCGAGCAAAGATACAGCTCGGTGGCTTCCCCATCTCTCCTATCTCTTGCTCTCTCTCTCTCTCTCTCTCTCTCTCTCTCTCTCTCTCTCTCTCTCTCTCCCCCTCTCTTTCTCTCCTTTTCTCTCTCTTTCTCTCGTTCTCTATCCGATCTGAAGGATTTTCGGTGCACGGAGTTCCATGGCAAAGGGTGAATTAATGCCGATGAGAGCGGGCGCAGTTAATAAACCGGACTTATTAAACGATTACATTAACGCAACCGTCGCCGGAGATTAATGCACTCCGCTCCGGAACGTCTCACTCGTTCGCAAGGCGGTCAGGTATATATACGAAGAAAGGCAGAAGCCGACAAGAAATATGATCTACACGGTGTGGGCACCGTATCGCGGTAGCCCCGAGATAATTACGGCTACGACCGGCGATAATTTTTGCGTATCGAAGGTCCGAAGATCCAGCAACGCGAAAGTGGGCCGATAAACGATCGCGTTAATCCACCGTCCTCCCCCTTTAATTGCCGGGAAATCCATTAGAAAGGCACCGGCCGGACGTAATTACTCGGAAGGACAGTCTTTTCTAACCGGGGAGAGCCACAGTGTTACACCGTTTGCGTGCGACGTATCTGTCGATGTTGCGCGACTCTTGGTCCCAGCTTGTAATTACGCTCATGGCAAGCGTTTCTTGCGAACGGTCGCCGCGTGGCGTGTCATTAAATAATTTGTTCAGGCTCGGCCGCGATATTAGGCCCTCTCATGTGTGTAATTAAATTTAGCGGACCGAAGAGCAGCCGAGATTTTTTATGCCGGAAATTGGTTGTGCGTCTGCTAAAAGGTTCTAAGAGCATCCGAATACGTTCGCTTGTGGAACGATACGAACGCTCGATCTGCTCTTGCCTGTCGGTTTCTAACATGTATACATACATGCAAAGCCGGTCTCTTGGTCTTTGTGTCAGTGTTCCTTTCACTGTGATTTTTACATTATTTGACTATTTCGGTGTGGGGAAACTGATTGGAATCTTAAGCTCTGAAGAAGCTGTAGTCCTTCAACATAATTTGACCTGAAGAGGAAAGAAAGTACAATACAGTGGAAAAGTATCAATTTTCTGCAGCTCTACGTTCTGATTATACTCTATCGTTCAGGTCAAAATAGTTTGTTCTTTGTAATAAATGACACTTATTCTTCTAATGAAGAAATTTTAAATTTAATTTTGTTCTGACCTTTGATTCTTTCTGGAAGACAGTTCTTATCATATGGTTAAATTTCTACCTATTGTAAAATGGTGTAAAGGAGCTCCTGAAATGAAGTTTTATTTAACCCTTTGAGGTATGGTTTCTCTTGCATTTACAATGATTAGAACTTTCTTAGTCGTTTATCATTTTCTACGCTTCTTCTACACTTGCTCTATTTGTTCACATTATTAAATATTATATATTGTCTTGCAGAACACTATTTTTTTCTCAACTTCATTTTCTGATAAATATATTTCACGTTACTGAAATAAAACCATATTGTTTATCTAAATTTCGCTTTGTCTTCATAACATTAGCAATTTGAATTGTCTAAACATTTAGTAATTGAAATAACATTCTACGAAAACAAGGTTATATAGAAAAATAATTACAGCAGCTCCATTATCAATAATTCCATAAACTTATTAGTATTAATGGCCAGACTGCAGATTTCATGCATTTATGTGAAAAATGAGTGGGAGAGATTTAAAACAGTAGAAAGATTAGAAGAATTAGAGGATATCGATATGTAAAGTTCAACTTCTAATACATAAATCTCACCATTATTCATCTAAGGCACTGTCTTTAACCCAAGAATGTTTAACGATATTTCCAAAATGGCGAAATACAGTTATGTTTGAGAATTACATAAAATCGTAAAAATTTTGAAACTTTAACGCAAATGCGGCACGGGTCCCCGTTCTCTGATTGCTTCGAAATTTTCTTATCAAGTCTCACAATTTAGAGGGGTAAGACCTAAAATATTTCAAATCAAATGTTTGACCCCTATAGCTAAGGACCACCCTAATCAGCAGAGTCCCTGCAAAAAGTTGTTTCACCTCTGATCCGAGAACGTCACGCTTTTCGGGGATGTGTTCATATGCTGCGAAAATTTCCGCGAAAGCGGGGGCGGCCTCACGTGGAAAGGAAGCGCTCGGTGTTGAGAATTTAATAAGACGGACAGTGGAAAAGGAATATCGCGAGATAAACGAGACGAATGGGAATAAGAAGAAAGAAGGCGCACGCGGTTCATGCGAGCAGTACATGCGAGCAGGTGCACAAGAAGAGGCGAGAACACGAAACTACTCGGCCAGAGGCAGGGTCGACCGCTTTCTTGGCCCACCCGCACCTACCACTCGTCTCGATGTCACGTGTTTATAAATAGTGCATCAACGTAATGCCCGGCGGCTGTAACCACGCCGAAAGATTTACGAACATCACGGCTACTATCCGCGGACCGAGACGCGGCGAACGCGGAAAGGAATTTCGCGATATAATAACGAGGGTGCCTCATCTCGTACCTAGTTAGGCATTACCGATGACCGTCCGAGATTTCGCGGATGACTACTCCTCTTTGCTTCAGGCGAATACTGCGGCATCTTCAATTAAGTGCTCACCAATTGGACGCGTGTGCGACCCAGACTTTAGTGCTTTTAATAATTATTTTTAAATTGCTTTTTTAAAATTGTCTCAGAAATTTGTAGTATCGCCGACTTATATCATAATTAGACTGCGGATTTGATGTATTTATGTTAAAAATGGGTACGCGAAATTTAAAACAGTGGTAATATTAAAAAGATTTAAGGGCATCACTGCGTTAGTTTCAGCTTGATAAGATAATTAAAAGAAGAACAAATTTTTTATTTGGCAATTGTGTCTTGCAATCAATGCAAACATTTTTTATTTGACATAACGATCCGCAGTTTAATTATAACGTACAGTGGACGATAAAATGGTTAGAACCACTTACGTAAATTAACGTGATTATATTAAAACAATCGATTCTTAAATGAATGTCTAGCTATTTTAAATTCTTAAGTTCGACCCAGACCTGAGCATTTTGAGACAATTTATAAGACGATACAGATTTATATTATTTCGATACAACCTTATAAACTTGAAACACAGAGTAGTATGAGAACAGTCA
The DNA here is from genome assembly GCA_913789915.3 of Sphecodes monilicornis. Classification (NCBI taxonomy): domain Eukaryota; kingdom Metazoa; phylum Arthropoda; class Insecta; order Hymenoptera; family Halictidae; genus Sphecodes; species Sphecodes monilicornis. The sequence continues at coordinate 20,568,572 of OU565285.1, forward strand.
TTTAATGGTTAAGGTAAACGTCAAGCGATTTTGATGTTCTGCCTCATGCTGCTTATTCACTTGGCTAGAATGGATCAATTTGTTCTAGAACAAGTAAAGAACAGTGAAGAATAATAAACTGGTAGTGTGAAGAGAAAGAGTTTGATCTTTGGAACTTGCAAAAATTGAATTTTGTAAATATTGAGTTACTGTTAGTTTCAGAATAGACAATACACGAACGTATACTGAAAATATTAGTCATGTTTAAAGTGTATTAAGCACATTTGTTGAGATTTTTCGTAACTACAGTATTTAATCGATAAAATTCGCAACCACGGGTCCGGCCAGCGACACTTCGTGTTCAAGTATGCTATTCTTTGACTTCTGCCGAACGTAGAAAAGGATAGCGAAGCTCGAGAGGTCTCGGTCGCCGAGAAGTGTAACATTATACGGATCGAGTATGTCAGTGTGAAAACGACACCTAACCCAGTGACAAAACTTCTTCATTTTTTATTATTTTTTGGTGGAACTGTCACCATCATATTCGTAGCATTTTTCTAATGAAAATGATACCAAATAAGATATAATTGTGATGATATTTACTTGTGTAATAGACGATGAAAGTTTCGGAAAATTATTTAAATATGATCAGAATTATATTGTGTTTGATATTATTTTAATCAGAAAAATGACACAAAATATATTGGTGAAAGTCTCATTAAAAAATAAGTAATAATAACAAAGTTTTTTTATTGGCATTACACTGTGAAGACACGCGGGCGTTTGAACTGTACCGGCGACCGCGACTCTCCGCGTCTCTTTCGTTCCCATACGCTGTCCTTCCTTGCGCCCGAAACTTTTATCGTCCATTACACAAGTAAATATCATCACAATTATATCTTATTTGGTATCATTTTCATTAGAAAAATACCACGAATATGTTGGTGAAAGTTCCATAAAAAATAATAAAAAATAAAAAAGTTTTGTCATTGGATTAGTAGTGGTCTCACCGATATACTCGACCCGTATTATGTTACACTTCTTGGCCACCGAGACCTCTCGAGCTTCATGGCCCCTCACGGGGTATACCCCGCGGAAGTGGGGATTGTTTGGCGACACTTATCAATTATATACTGTATTATAGTCGTGCCCCGATAATAGGCGAAAGCTCGGGAGAGGCTTTCGCCATACTTCGGATCAGGTATGCGATTCGACTTGGTTTTGATCTCGTATGGGCCGGGAGGGAACACGGAGATTGAGCGAGAAGCGAGAGGCAGCGGCTGGCGATAAAGTAGTCGGCCGACAGTGGTGGATTAACCAATAAGTAAAGTTTTAGGGCATCGGGACATCATAGAAATCTTCTGAAATTTACATATTTTACAGAGTAATAATATAGCTGAACGTTTATGTGCATGTGTGCGCGAGTCGAAAGAACGAAAGATCGCGTTGAAGTGATCTTGTATAAGACCTCAAATCTTTTAAGTGCTTCAGCCTTCTAAAGTTCTTACTCTTGCATTGCCGGTCGAGCAGCGATATCTTTCCTTGGAAAGGGAAATGTTTGTTCTCTCGATTTGGCACTAAGCGAAAAACTTCAAAGGAAGAAGAGGGGTGAGCGATTTCCTTATTTAGAAAGAAACACCGTCACCTTATCGCGTAAGAAGACAGTATCGTAATTCTTACAAGACTAAACACAATTATTTTGGCTAAACTGAGCTAGTATTAAATATTACAATACATAATGCAATATATTGTAGATAAAAATATTTAATCGCCTCTGTTCGTTTTGCATTATCGAACGAAGCACTATGGAGATCGAGTGCCGGCGAATTTAATTTGCAATATTCGTGCGAGTGCTGCACGCGTCTGGTACAGAAAAGAGGTCGCAGACATCAATCATCAATAAACTGAAATTTCTGAAGGGAGAAGCGAGGAGACTCGCGCGATACCCGAGACGGGATAATTCAGGCCACGCGTCTCGCGGGCGGACAAGTAAAATGCGTTACGGAAATCGCGGCTTACGGCTGAAAGCCCGCGCATTTACACGCGTGACAATGAATAATTTTGTCACGTGTCACAATTATGGGTCGCGTAACGTCGGCGAACAATCCATTTTTCATACTAATCCGCGGTCCGCAATTCCCGGAACCGTCGCAGAAGAGTATCATTTGCCGCGAACCACAAAGTCGAATTGTTACTGCGCAAATCAGTATTTTCAGATTTGAAGCAAAACAATTTTATTAATCGTTTGGACAGATGTCACTGAATACTCATTCATTGTCAGATTTAGATACTAACACTGCAAGCACGAAGATCAAAGTGACTGAATTTGATATTACTATTACTAAAATTATAAAGTTGAATTTATGGCAAACGACTGAGTACAAAATGTTGATTGATCACGTATTGTAATAGAAACCATGCAAAATCTAAATTAACTCGATGTAGTGATTTATATGTGGATGTATAAATTATAAAATTGTAATCATTGAGATTTCAATTGACTTCCCTTGCACTGTTCATAGGTATACATTAATCATTTTCCGAACTAAACTAAAGAAATCTGGAATGAGTAATTTTAACCCATCTGGCATTTTCAGTGTTAAGTAAAAAATAAGAGTTAGTTCCTACAGTAACCACTTCTGTTTCTGATTTCTTCTTTCACAAACGACCAAAACAGTGTCTATATAAAGACATTTTTTATTTTAAGGAGATGGAATGTTGAAATGTATTTTAACATTTCTTATTTTTAACAGACAGAAATTCTCTCAACATCATCAATTGCATGATTGAGCCGCTCATTTGTCAAATCGATGAATTCCACAGAATGGAGAATAAAGAAAATCGATAGAATTGTATACACTCATTATTAACAATTCTTTCCATTTTTTGTCATTGAATGGCATTGAGCCTAATTACTAAGGAAACTTATTTTAAATGGAAAAATGTAAGTATCGATCTTTGGCAGAAAAATGTAAGAGAACTCCAGTTATTCGATTTATTTTGTGAACGACTTAATTGAGATGTCGCTGAACACGTGGTAGGCAGGACACGAGAGGCAGATGAATGTTACAAAAAGGCATTCCGTTTTAAAGGGTGTACGGTGACTTTTTCGACAGACTGTAAGCCTTCGCGTTCTCTCGTGGACCGCGTTCACTATTATTGTCAGCGCGGCGTGCACTTACAGGAGCCGAACGGTTGTTGGTGCCCGGTGGCTGCTAACAAATGACAGTCGAAATTTTCCAAGTTTCTAACGGTATACGCGCTTTGTCAACGTAGCGACAGATATTTCACGGATCCTGAGTATATACGCCGGATGCGTGTGCCAGCTATTTCTGCGATCCGCGACAGCCGTGTCTGATGTGCTCCCGCGCTCGCCACCGACGTCATGCCATTCTGTAACGCGAGCAAAGCGTTTCGCGACTCCTGGTGCAAATTCTTATCACAGGTTTTGCAACGCGATCCATCCCCTCCTAGGAGCCTTGTTTGCCGCCGCCACCGACGATTGATCGTCTGGTTTCAATCTTGGCCCGGTAATCGAATCAACGGACCTGGATGCTCCGCGAAATTAGTCAACGTAATGAAACATCGGGACACGGCCGACAAGGGAATGCGGCGCGCTGAGTTTCTGGTGATGTCGGCCCAGGAATTTCGAACACAGATTCGAATCGAAAGGAAAATGGGAGTTAGACCTCGAACGGCGATGTTCGGGTCGGTTGTGACCCAGTACGACAGCCTAAGTTGATACTAGGGCGTTTTAATCCGAAAATGTATCATCATCACTAGATCGCGGATCTTATGAAAAATCAAAATTTTCTATCTAAATTGCAATAAACTGGAGTGAAATAGAAATTTATTTTCTTCCTTAATATGTTTAATAGACTGAAAATTAAAGAACAGGATCTTTAAATTCTTCTAATGTTTTTACTATTTTAAATAACACCTACAAGTCAAATTTGTCATAAATTCATATAATCCGCTGTCTAATCATCACTTAAGGAGGGCTCCTCGTGCAACGACAGTGAAAGCAAGAGAGTATTTATATATATATATATATATATATATATATAAAAGATATATATTATAAAAGATATATATATATATATATATATATATATAAAAGATATATATATATATATATATAAAAGATATATATATATATATATATATATATATATATAAAAGATATATATTATAAAAGTAAATAATAACATGAATGAAACTAAAAAGATAACACCTGTACTACAAGATTGTCTGTTTACATGCGAAAAGCCCTAGTCCCATATACCTAATAATTACTCTAAAAAAATTCTTAAAAATCACGACGTTTTCGCCGAGTCGTTACGCGAGAATCCCCTTAAGGTGTTGAAAGGTAAGAGACATTTGACAAAGAATGTCGAAGAATTAGATAAAAGATATAAAAGATAAGATAAAGACAAAAGACATTTGACAAAGAATAAAAAAATAATGATTGTTTAAAAATCCAATATGTATGTCTTATTATGGAAAATTAAGTAGTATTTGTTAAATCAAGTCAGGTAAATATCTTAATCTAGAAGGACGTGGGTAGTCATTTCCTCAGACCCATATCTGCGGAACACCATTTTAGCAGTTATATCCGCTAGATTCCTAATTTAATACATATTTCGTTAATTTTGAATGAAACTAGACAAATCGATCAAGTTCTTATCAAAGCAGATTGCGAAAAAATCAATTGGTAAAAAAGTTACAACTGTGTCAACTTTCTTTCACAGATCTTGTAAACTGGAGAGAAGATAATACCAAATTTTATAAAATTTTGTATTATGGATTAGAGATTTAGTTACGTAAGGAAATTACAAAAAAGTCATTTGCTCGAGCAATATCTAAAGCATGTGAGATTTCTTTTATAATTTTTCTTATGCATTTGTTAAAATATTAAATAAAATAAAAATTGAATTCGAAATGTGTTGGTATCTTGTGATATTTCCTAAGGAAGTAATTAACTGAATTTTGAATAATAGAAGAGATTGTTATGAAGGGTTGTAAGTAAGCAAGAGTATAGTATTTGACTGTAACGCCAGGAATGCTGTTGTTCTTAGACATAAAAGAAAATAACGATCGCAATCCCCTCAAAATATCACTCGCTTAAACATTCATAACGAATGAATTCACGACTGAAATGCTCAACGTGACACGGTAACTCATATCTCCGGCTCAATGGATTAAACTTTCGCGTCTGCCGGAACAGTTTGAAGTTCTAAGTCAAGTTGCTTGATTAATGAACCCGTCTGAATTTGTTGACGAGGCATTTCACTCATTTTGTTATCACTTCTTGCAATCTCTCCTCGTGACAGAGTTGAAAAGATCACGCGCTCTGAGTAACAACTACCTCGCAACGCTATGAAAAATCAATAACTACCGTGTCGTTGTTATATAAAAATCTACTTCAAAAAATTTAGCACAACAAGATACAGCTGATTTTTCTTCAACTTTTATTTTCTCATCGGTAAAATAGTTTTCATTAAAAAAAAAAACATAAATTCATGTTATTCGAATCCATCTACGAGGTACGTAGTTTTTGAGTCATGGTAACAAGCATTGGCAATCAGGATAACGATAAATGATTACATCATACTGTTAAAGCTGCTAAAGGATTAAAAGCTGCCAATATGAAGCGTAGCACTACACCACCTGTAGGTGACCATTTACTCATGTAACCATTTAACTAATTTAATTAAGTTTTTGAAGTGAAACTTCTTTAGGCGCGTTAGACGTAAAGCCTCGACGCGGTTGGCGTAAAACCTCGACGCGGTAGGAGTAAGGCCGATCTGGCGATGAAACGATGAAACGATGAAACAAAATTCTATTCTATTAGCATATACGGTTGATGGTTCGGCATTGCTTAATAAAGCATCGGAACAATCAAAATTATTAATAGAAATAATCCTAATGAAGCAACAACAAGATTGGGAACAACTCTCCAGGCAGTATTTGCAAGACATTTAGAAAAAATTGAATCAAGAATATTTATGTCATATTTTAGATATCACAAGCCAATTGTTTCAATAATAGAATCATAGAAAATTAAATGTCATAAAGTGTTAATAAAAATTCGAAAAAAAATTAAAGAAAGAAGTTTCACTTCAGCCATGTGATCTAAGCACACACGATTTTTTTTATAATTCAGTGATCCTTTAATCTTGCGAAGTAGTGCATTAATTAGATGATTTATTGGTAACAGAATATGACGAGTGAAGGCTGAAATGGTCATTGCTTGTTTACCGAGCAAGAAGAAAAGATTTTTCGTCGAAATTACACAGAATTCGTGAAACACGATTAATAATCCAGCCCGTTAGCGTCGCGTGTTTACATGCTCGGTTTCAAATGGTCTGGGTCGCAGCTTACGGCGGACACGCGTGAACACTTAAATTTGATGTACGGCAGACGCAACAATCGGCCGCGGCGAACTGCTCGTAGACGAAACAATCGTGGACAATGAGGAGAAGAAGCCTCCCCCGGCTTCTCTCATCCGTTTGAGAAATGCCCGCGAGAAATGGATACCGACGCGATGCAAGCCGGGGATTCCGTTCTCCCGGCAATTATGTATGTGAGCATTTGTTAGCTTAATGGAATCCTGCGCACGTATTACAATACGCCGCGGAAATAATGGAACCTGCTTGTTGAAACGCGACCGGTACAAAGCGTCCCGGTTGTCCCGGCCATCAAATTGCACGCGCCTCCGACGATTCTTCGTCGGTCACGACACGAGACCGAATCCATTCTCGAACCTGTCCCGGACACTCCTCCGAGTCGCGGTGAATTCGCCGACACCCGCCGCTTCCGGGTGCCTCCTACGAAAGAACCCGTCGACCAGTTTAGAAACCATCTCCACCGCGTCTCTAACACCGGCCGCTATAAACAGAGTAACTGCTCGAATTTTCACCAAGAAAGCTCTTATCAATTTTCCCCAAAAGGATCCATCTCCATTAAAACCGCCAAACTAGGATTTAGTTTCATTGTCGATATTGAAAGCCTCATTCTTTCTGAACATTAACAAAAATTGTTATACAAATATTTGCATAATTACGGATGTTATAAGACTGAAAACACCTGTATACATATATAGGAACCATCATTTCAGAATTAAAGGGGGAGTTTCCCTTTCCTGGGGGAAAAATCGATTTGTTTGAAGGTTTTTGAAGTGAAACTTCTCTAGGCGCGTTAGGCGCAAAACCTCGACGCGGGAGGCATAAAACCTCGACGCGGAAGGAGTAAAACCAATCTGGCGATGAAACAGTGAAACGACAAAACGATGAAACGATGAATCGATTTAGTAAAACCTCGACGCGGTAGGCGTGAAACCTCGACGCGGAAGGAGTAAAACCAATCTGGCGATGAAACAGTGAAACGACAAAACGATGAAACGATGAAATGATGAAACGATGAAACGATGAATCGATTTAATAAAGCCTCGACGCTGTAGGAGTAAAATCGATCTGGCGATGAAACGATGAATCGATTTAGTAAAACCTCGATGCGGTAGGAGTAAAACCGATCTGGCGATGAAACGATGAAACGATGAAACGATGAAACGAAATTCTATTCTATTAGCATATACGGTTGAGGGTTCGGCATTGCTTAATAAAGATTATGATAAAATTCCGATGATACTAAGTGAAGATATCAATGTGAACTTTGCATCGGAACAATCAAAATTATTAATAGAATTTTTTAGAAGTAAATTAAGATTGGAAATGGTAAATAATCCTAATGAAGCGACGACAAGGTCAGGAACAACTCTCGATGCAGTATTTGCAAGACATTTAGACAAAATTGATTCAGGAACATTTATATCGTATTTTAGCTATCACAAGCCAATTGTTTCAATAATAGAATCATAGAAAATTAAATGTCATAAAGTGTTAATAAAAATTCGAAAAAAATGAAAGATAGAAGTTTCACTTCAGCCATGTGGTCTAAAGCACACACCAATTTTTTAAACAGTGGCGAGTATTATCTTAATACACACAGTTTCCATATTCAGTAACGCAAAGAATAAAATCAGGAGTACTAAATAATCCACTAAAATTCGATTCACTAAATACTGATAACTAGACTGCGAACTTTACACTATAACGACAAAAATGAGTAGGTACCATTTAAAACATACAGAAAATGAAAATGATTGAAGAATATCGACGTAGTATTTTCAATTTTTTTAAATTATAAAGAAAAGAATGAATGTCTAGTTGACGATTGTCTTCTGCAATAGATGTGGAGAATTTTAATTTTACACAAAGATCCGTAATCTACTAATAACTAGGGTGCTGCGTGTCTCAGAAATGGAAGATGGAATTATTTCGATATTATCCACGTTCATGCACGAATTTTCGCGTTAGTATATTTAATGTACCAAAGCGTGATATTAGGAAAATTCAAGAAGAAAATCGATTAATGATTTCATGGAAGTGATCTGAATTGGTAGTCAGTGCGTTGAGTCCGTCTGAGAAGATGAAGCGTGGAGGCCGTACAGGGACAGTCTGCAACAAAATCGAATTGTTTCCCATTAAGAGACAAAGCGTATCCCGAACTAGCGGTTGACTGGTCGGTCAATTACACGGGCGATCGATTAAGTGGGCCAGATGATTCGACGCGAAAGATTCAATTGGCCGCGATACTCGTACGCGTCGGTGTCTAGCCGTTTCTAAAGCGAACGCGACGATCCCTCCTTACCGTGGCCAGTAAATCAGCCGATTCCGAGGCTCACAGAGGAGAGTTTATAAATGTATCTCCCACGCCCTCCACTGTCTGTCTGGATTTCTCTCTTTGCACAGCTCGGTTACTCCTTGGCTTCCCCTTAGCGATGGGAGTGATCCAATTCTTTCTCACGATCTTCAAGTAATTGGGTAACCCTGTACTTATATGGAAGAATGCAAGCGTATTGAAAAGTAAAGCACTTGGCATTTTTATGTTGCTACTGTTTTATGTTTCACCTACTGATTTTTATTATAAATGCATAAGATCCAAAGTGTAATCATCAGTAATCCAATCAATAATCCAAAAAGGCTATCAATTCTCCATATTTCATATGTAAAACTTCTTGATACTGTAAATAAGATTGAAGATAAGAATAAATACAATTCAAAATGTATCGTGTTTAATTTGATTTTAGTCAGAAAAATGACACCAATATATTCGTCAAAACTTCATAAAAAAGTAGCAAAAAATAAAAAATGTTACTCACTGGATTAATAACAAAATTTTGTATCATGTTACCGTTCTTAGCAATGAAGGTTCAGGGTTCCTCAAAGGCTATATTCTAGCGATGGGAATAGCTCAATTATTTCTCATGCTTTTCAAGTAATTCGATAATGAAATACTTGTATGAAAGCAATACTTGCCAAAATTAATACCGAATGATATTAGTATCATGATAGCAGTGGATAATACTATCACAAACAAAATCACATAATTTGAGTACTTCACGAGTATTTCGTAGAAACAATGAGAATTGCTAACATATTTAGTACTTTGAATTGCTATTAGGAACCGATACTAATTGAGAAGGATCATGCCCATCACTACTTCCCCTCGCTCTCGACTTTCTTCGCCTCGAACGCCGTTGTATTACGTGCGAACGTTTCGGAAGGTTAAATTAATTTGCTTCTTTCCCTTGTGCGTTTCCTCCGTTGTCGTCGACGACACTGGCCAGACACGTCGGCGTCGTCTCCAGCTCGCCTAAACGCTGTGAAAAAATGTCTTTTCGGCTACGGCAAGAGTTACGGCGCGATAATGCCTCCCGAGAATTTCGTTCGTGGCGCACCGGGAACGATGGAGATTTATCGTTTTAATGCGACTCGCCCACTCCGACCGCGAAAATAGTTGACAAGCATGTTGACGACGCCGAATGAATTTATTGTTCTTTGTACAAGTCTATTCTGCCACTTGTACTGGTCTGCCAAGTGACCGCGAAATTCCCCACGCGTGCTTTACAATAGGTTTACGGAGCACGAAAAGTGAGTATTTTACACTACTTTATAAAAATAACAAGCATGTATCTATTCAAACTTATGGCCATTTTTTTTGTAAACTAGATCAATTGAAATAAATTTCTTGATTAATTCCTCATGGATGAATCTTTACAATCTCAATAATCGTAAATTAAAAGATCAAAACCGGTTGTATTGATGGGTCGCGTAAAGTTAGTGTTAAAACACGTCAAAGTTAATATACATAATGAATATAATAATATACATACTATAAGGTGGTTCGAAACCGACCGTAATAAACAGTAGGTCCCGCTGAAAAGTGGGCTGAAATGGGCTGAAAATTAGGCGATAGTGAGAGTGGACGAAGTAGAAGAAGGGGGAGAGTGGTAAAATGGATTTGAAAGCCTCAGGGGACCAAATATCAGTACCTATCCTAATAATATATATAATAATATATAACGTATATAATAATATATAATATATATAATAATACACGTTTAATGGACTTAAATAATTTTTTGAATCGTGCATTCATTCATGTGCTTGTGTATGACAGTGCTTGGTTTCTTGGAGATTGTAAGTAGGCTGCGGATATTTATCTAACAAGTTACCTAAGTTACCAAAAGTTACAAAATATTGATTTCTTCTCTTACTACTTTTAATAGATTGTAAATAATATACCAGTAATATTAAATTCATCTGTTTCTTCTATTTTTTGTTTCACCTGCTCATTCTTGCGATAAGTGCATAAAATGCGCAGTGTATGTAATCGTAAGGAGTATCAATTCAATAAAAATATATTTATTGTTTTAATAAGTTTAATAAGTCAACAATAATTAAACGTTTTCTTTAAATTCTTCTAATGTCTCTACTGTTTGCATTTTATCTATTCATTTAGTCTAATCATTAGACTGTGGATTTCATGCATTTATGACAAAAATGGGTAGATACAATTTAAAGTAGTGGACATATTAAAAATAATAAGAGTTAAATAAGTAATTAAAAGAAAGAAGAAATTTTTATTTGGCTCCTGGGTCTTGCAGTCAATGCAAAATAAACATTTTTTAGCTGAATTACGACAAACTGGAGTGAAATAGAAATTTATTTTCTTCCTTAATACGTTTAATAGGTTGAAAATAATATAACACTATTTGTAAATTCTTCTAATGCTGTTACTGTTTTAAATTACACCTACTCAAATTTGTCATAAATGTTCATTATACAGTCAAACGAAACGTGACATTCTGATGTCATTCCGTGGGTGGTGTCATCATCTTGTTAGCTCAGAATCTCAGCTATTTTCGATTAAAGAAGCTCGAGAAGATTGACACCATTTCCGACAATCTAATCAATCAAAATTGAAGTCCGACGAGAGAAAACTCTGGTACAAATTCCAACCGGAGATCCTAGAATCTACTCACGATTGACACTTTGACCGACCTGTCAACCGTACATGGGTGACACTGCCACTTCACTAGTGACCGTATAAGGATGACAGCCTTTTTTCGCCGATTGTGAATGACGTTAATGAGTACCTACAGCAAGATCCGGTGACGGCAGTAAAATATTATGAAAGTAATAAACGAGATTTATTAAAATTATAGTAATTTGAAATGAAAGGTACTTTGCTGGCAACCGGCCGTTCTAAGTAAGGTTATGGTTGCGTGGGACGTGCTCGACGAGAATTCATTAATCTGTTTATGTTTCTGTTCGTTGTCTAGAGATATAGAAGGAAACCTTTAGTGGAAATAGTATGTACGACCACTCGATGTGGAATATTGAGAGAAATAATATCAACACTTCGTTATATGGTGATGTATGCTTGAAGAGACAACAATGCGGAATAATAGTCAGGTTGAAATAAGAGCACTTTTCCAAGAATAGTATCCAATTTACTCGTTGGAGTTGTCATAAGTGTTGTAAGCTATAATAACGTTCAACAACGAATTCAAGTATTAAAAATTTTAGTATAGGTATTTGTGAAAATTATACAGCTAGAAATAGATCATCAGGGTGAGTAAGGTTCATATACTGTCTTACACTATTCATTTGTTTAATAATAATACAATAATGGATTTTGTTAACGTTTTACCATTTGTATAAAAAGAGTACTTCTTCATAATTCACGGTGTTGAATGGTCATATCATACAATTTTCTATTTGGAATTTAAACCTCCGCCGGCATTATGGATCGTTTAAGTCCAGGCGAAAATTCCTTCGTTTAACTTCTTCCTACGACTTTTATTTTTACGGTAAAAGTGATTAAACCATTTCGTTTAACTAACACTTATACACTAAATTAAAGACTGCAATAAATGTGTCAGAAATGTTTTCAGATTTTTTTTTTCAAACTTGAAAAATCAAAAATTAGGCCCGCGAATAAAAGGCCCGTAACGGGGACAATGTTGGTAAAAAAAACTACATTGTCGACGGAGAGTTAATTGCAATGTTCAAACAAGCTTTCCAGAAATTCAGTTTGAATTCAAATTGAAGTTTTACAAATGTTAAATGTTATATGTTAAATCATAAATGTTGAGGATGGAAAATTAGCAAGAAATTTGTAACACTATACCTAACACTGCATCCAATTAACCGGATTTTCTTTGATCACCAAATAATTCGAAAATACATCATTAGACTACATTACTGTAGATGTAGGTGTAGACAGATGTAGATTCACTAGTAGGTAATTTGCTAATAAGATGTCGCCTGTCAATTAAAGCACTAACTGAACACATCGCCCAATACACACGCGAAACAGTAATAAAGTCACACATAATCTAGCCAACAGGAGGCTCCTCATCATCTGGTGGTTCGGTACGAATTACATCATCGTACAAATAATAAAAAAATTAACAATAAAAGAATTGTCAATAAAATCTGCAACAAACCGCTCGATGTAATACACGCTGCGTATATCGAGGAGCACCTGGGACAGCATAAACGCGCGACAAAACGAAGGAATAAATTTCTTCACCGTATCTGTCAACATGATACGATTTCTTCGACAAGTGGAAGAGGCAATTCCGATGGCGGGAATTGTAAACCGGAGACTAGAACGTGTTATCGTTCTAATCCGCGGCGCCGTCATGGAGTTAAAAGCCGGCGGAGTAACGGCGGGTATTGGAAGTATTAAGAGGATATAATTAGCGGCTATGTAGTTAGGCTCTCGCTCGCGCCGCGCCGCCGGAGATTCACGTGTCGGTGGGTGACAACCAGCTCTCTCTCTCGGGCCGCGGACGTTCGCGGTCATTTAATGACACTTATGAGAGCCGACCGCTGTTCCGAGAGCCCACGCCGCACCGGATCGTCTCGCACTTACCGAGGATTAACGAAACGTAGAACGTTCGCGGACGATCGCGAGATTAACTGCCACCACTATTAAATAATTACAGAACACGTATTTGTCGGTTGTTCGTTTCGAACGCTTCTCAACGAGCCACTTTCTTGATAGACGCCGCAGTTGCGGTACAGGTTGCACCGTGGGTCAAATTCTTTAAGTATATGTATACAGGGTGTTCACGATATTACTATCCAACATTTTTCTTGCAAATAATAAATATTAGAAAAAAATGAAAGAGGAAAAAGTAATACTGTTTTTTGCAGGCAACGTAATCGCGTATGTAATTCTTTTGTATTTGCACTATTTTCATGAAAATGTCGGTGACCTTCAATTTTTGTAAATGGAATGCTATATATTTTTTCATACCATATGAAAGCGTGTGCGAAGACAAATTTATGCGTACATTACACAATGACCTTCAAGATCATACAAGGTCAGAAATGGAAGAAACATTTTGAACATTTCATATTAATGAGTTTACAAGTATACTTTATTGACGAGGCTATAGTAAATGTTCAATATAACTTCCCTGTGCATGACTACATATTTCGGCACTATTAATTACATTCTTGTTAGCTTCTTTTAACGTTGTCCGAAATATTAATGCACATAATTGCGTTAGTTTCCTTTGTAAGTCGTTTACATTTCTGGATGTTGTGTATCGTGAATGATATCTTTACGACATATTACGTACGAAATATTCAAAATTTTGCTGCCATTTCTGACCTTGTTTGATCTTAAAGGTCATTGTGCAGTACGAATATACTTGTCTTGACACACGCTTTCACATGATATAAAAAAATACATAGCATTTCATTTAAAAAAATAAAAGTCACCTCCATTTCTAAGAAAATAGTGCAAACACAAGAAAATTACATACGTCATTATGTTACTTACCAAAAACAGTATTACTTTTTCCTCTATCATTCTTTTCTAATATTTATCATTTGCAAGAAAAACGCTGGCTAGTGATAGCGTGAACACCCGGTATAGTTCATGGCAGAGTTGGGCACATTTCACTTGATATAAGGTAACAAATAATCATTTGAGATAATTAATTATTTTAAATACTTTAGTATTTGTATTCTACAAATAACACAAAAAAAGTTCTTTTCATTTGGCGTTTAAATCAGATGAATTATTTTTAAATAATATTTTGTTTCATTAACATTGTTCTAATACAATAATAAATAATTTCATCGCACGGAGAGGTTATTGAAGTGACTAAATTGATTAATAAATTTAGATTCACTTTCAAAATTGTTCTTTAATACACGAAATAAATAGAATTTTCGAAAGTACGAATTATATGATCAAATGGAAGATGAAATGAAGAATATAATACATTATGTTAACGATTATTTTACAAACAATTTATTTCCATAATGTCCAAGCTTCATACGCTTTAATAATATTAGGTAGTTGCATATGATACGTCTGTTTTTGACTAGTAACGTTAAACAAACATAACTTTTTATTAAATTAAACTTATTGATCAAAATTAGCATAATTGAAAACAACATCTTCTTCTTCTTCTCCCAATCTTCTTCTGCCAATGGATTAAAAAACATTCTAGATTGTATTGCGACAAAAATCGAATTCTTTGGTCGTTCGCGTTCTTCGTTCACAAGATTGTCATTCTCATTTTTTATGATCGATGTATAGCGTTGATTAATCACCACATTTTGAGCAAACATTACATAGTGCCATCGTCAATATGTTTATTTTTCCACTCGTACAAAACAATACGTGACAATCACTTTATCTAAATATAAAATTAAATAGATAAATAATAACTGAAGACAGATTCTTAAATATCATCTGTGTACCTTAAAATCGGATACAATGAGCATGTAGACTATAATAGAATTTCTCCATCAAAACGGTCCATAACATTTGCACTCTAAAATCTAAAATTGCATATGCAACTACGTAATAGTTTAATTATTCCTTTGTTACATCTCACCTCACTGAGCAACATTCACGATATTCGTGGTAATTCTACGTCGTCATAGATAATATCGCCATCTATCATCTTCTTTTTCTTGTTCTTCCTCGAAATAATGTAATGGTGGTAATAATATATGTATTTTTTTATTAACTTAATTCACTGTTCCTAGACCAATTTCGCTATGTTCCTGAGCGTTGAAGTATTTTATATAATTTATAACAAATATGTAAGGGTTTTGTCACTTTTCAGTATATTTTCTTCTTTTCTAGACGCCCGTCATCATTTCGAACAGCAGTTCTCATACAGACTGTCATCTTATACACTGTTACATAACTGCTTACGTTACTGCTACATAAATTTCGTTAAAATCAATGTGTTATACTAAACCTGAGACCAAATAAGAAGGTACCTGACAAATAACGAGATTACGGCTTTCTCTGTGCACATGAAACAACAAAGCTCGTCCATTGGCTAATCCCCTACTCGTGCTCAAGACGATACAGATCATTTGTCTTCCGGAATATGAGAATGCATGACGCTGTGAGTGATCGAGTGTGGGAGCAGAGTCTTTACAACGAGGCAACCGCGCAAAACAGGTTCCTTCTTATTAGGTGTCGACTATATGTCTCTTGTAATTGTACCTAAGCACCTGCTCCCTTTTATGCGTCCAAAGACCGTTCAAGTTCCGATGTTAGGATCTTCTGTTCTTGAAGCGTGACTCAATATTTATAAAATAGAATTTTATTTTAAATAAACGAAATTAATAACTTGCAGGCTCTGTTACAATTCTAGTGTCTAACTCGATATTACAAAGTAAGGAGTGCAATATTAAAAACACCCTCAGAGACCCCAAGACCGCCATCTTCAAATTCCGATTTATCCCAGCACACCTAGCACACGAGCGACGAGTCGGAACGGGAGGCAGCACGGTTTCCTTAGATCCACGCGGAAATTGAAATTAATTAATACACCTAAATGGTCCCGAAACGAGATCCGGCAATCGTCATCGGGCAGAACGCTCATTCATCGCGTCCGTGCGGTACAACCGACTTCCTCTACGGTTTGTTCATTCACCGAACAAGCATTTTCGCAAGAATGCCTGGATACTGCTTGTAGTATCGCGGGGCCACGCGCCAGAAATACGGGGACCGTGCTGCTGCATCGTTCTGCTCGGCGAAAACGATCGTTTGTCTCGGCACGGTCGTATTTCGCGGACGCATAACCGTCTTGTCGTCTAACCGGGGAGCAGAAATTTCTTCCGCTAGTTGGCTTTAATTGCTGCGCCGGCAGGGAACGGAACGAAACGGATAGGATAGGTCCGCAGCTGGATACTTATACGGATCACGCAACAAGGAGCGACGCTGTTGGCGACGCTCGCGTGAAAATAGACGCCCGATGCCTCATAGTCGCCACGCCAGAGAGCCCCGATCCCCAACGGTTGACTGTTATGAGCAGCTATAATAACAGCCGCGGCTAGCCGCGACGAGGAAACCCTCATTAATGGAACACCCGCGAGACTATGAATCGCCATGGTGAACCCAGTGAACGGGCGACCGTCTGCTGACGGTCTCTTGAAAGCGCATGAATGTAACGAACCCTCCCGCTCATATCTCTCTCTCTCTCTCTCTCTCTCTCTCTCTCTCTCTCTGCCTCTGTCTTTCTCTTTCTCTCTCCTCTCTCTCTCTCTCTTCTCTTTTCTCTCTCTCTCTCTCTCTCTCTCTCTCTCTCTCTCTCTCTTTGCACTGCCGGAAGATTCGTCGCGCTTCTGTTGCAACTCCGATGACAATAATAGACAGGACCGGTGGTCTACGACCGCCGTTCCGACAACCGAAAACCGGATCTGACCGGGCTTCTTTAACTCTCCTACCTACTTCGTTTGATACCACGTTGAAGGTCCTCGTGACCATTTTTGACCACTTACTACTACTGTGATCGAAATGTTCGTGGAATCACCACAATAAAATCCAGTGGTTCAGTTTTCATCAAAGTCGAAAGTATAAACTTCAAAGTAGGCTCTTTTTGAATGTATACACTTGCTCCAGCGGCGTTTACATTGGTTAAAATAGTGCTAGAGATCTTCTTGTGAAACGCTGTTCAAGACTCCCATCAGTACTTGTTTTATTGTTACTTGGGACTAGGTCAGGTGAGTATTAAAGATTCGTCGAGTACGCACATTATTGAATTGGAATCGGTTGGTGTGTCTGATCACGGCCTACCATTTCGACTTCTTATAATATGTAAGAGTTAATGTTCGAGAATTTGACCAATTTTTAAAGCCGATTGTTTCAAAAAACGAAATGTTGTTTGAAAGAATATTCTATATTCTCGACTTACTTTTCTTTATAAAATCATCCCCATTCAGGTTGCATCACTGGATCAAAAACACTATCACTACATTGGAATAGTGAATTGCTTGCGGAGTTACAGCGCTTTCAAACTGTCGATGTTAAAATAACTTTAAGGCGAGTATTCAGTGTAACATATTGTCGCATTCAAATGAACATTCTTATCCTATCCTTTTTTATGCATTTTTGATCTCACAATGTTTTTACATCTTCGTCGGAATTTAGTATTAAAACCAGCACAGCCCCTACGTTTAAATCTCTTAGTATTTGCACTCAAACTTCATGTTCATTCATCAATTCGATGAAAGCATCATTAAATACATCTACTAATTGAGTTATTTGCATTTTTAGAATCTACTTAAAGTTTAATGTAACCTGCAAAATACTAAGGAAGGAAGGAACGTCTAGAACCTATTACGTATAAAGCGTAGTAAAAATAATGTCTTTAATTTGCTGAAGATAAGTATTTTTTTACCCATTAAAAAAGGTAGTAATAATCATGGCAAGAGTTAATTTATGGATTAAGATTGCGTAAATATGAAATATAAATATAAATTGCTTTTCGTGATGCAAGTCGTAAAAGACACCTAATTGCTTTTTCACAGTGTGCATCGCCATCCATTGTTCGTCTCGAAACCTGCAATTGATAGCTCAATGAAGATGTTAAGATGATACAATTAACGTCTCCAAAAGAAGTTTATTTAAATTTATACAGTAAGTCGCAAAAAGCGTTCGTGAAATTTATGGCGCTCTTAATGGTCGTAAACGTCAGTGGCCATTCAACGGGCTATGTTACGGAAATCTGAGAGCTTAAAAAATGGCAGCAATTTCGGTACAGTATTGAACATTTAGCAACATCTAAAATTATAACGTTTCACTATACAACAATGCTATAGAAGGTAACCCAATCCAACTACTTCAGAAAATATTAATTGTCCAAATTTGGGACACGTTATATAACACACGAAATAAATGTAGTTTCTGTTTATGGACCGGATATCTGGTTTCTCCAAAACGAAGCATATTACTTTTCATCTATTAATTCATTATGTGCAAAATTTTAATGGTCAATCTTCCAAAACTCTTGTGAGGAAAATATGAAAGTATGGGTATACAGGGTAATGAAAACGCTGATAAAGCAGCAAAATTGGCAGCTTGTAACACAAAAATGAATCAAATCACCCACTATGCCAGACTAAACGATCTTAAAAACCACTTAAATGAAATTTTTAGGAAACAGGTATTTGACAAAATTAAAAAGAATTGCATACAAAAATATCATAACGAAGGAGCGAATTTTGAGTGGCAAAAGTTTCCAAGTCCAGTAGATAGTCAAATTCAAACTTCAATTTCTAAAATTAGAATTGGGCACTCAGAAATAATCCATTCATTTTTGTTGAATAAAAAAGAGAATACGATCTGCGATATATGTAAAGTACCAGTTAACATGAATCATATAATAATAGAATACAAAAAATATGGAAATGAAAGGAAAATTGCTAAGTTGCCTCGAACCCATTCTGTTAGATATTGTAAGAAAATGTACCGTGTTGCTAATGACCTTTGATGTTGAAGCAACATTAAATAAGTAAATAATAATAATAAAAATATATTCCTAAATTATTAAATTAGTGTTCCCTTATGAACGCATAGGCAAAGCAATTATACCATATACATATTTTTCTAATTTACTCCAAATTGAAGAAAATAGAGCTGCGTCTTCTTACGACAAGATCCTGAATTATCAGTGTTACACGAGTGCCTTGAAACACAAATAAAGAAAAATCATGCAGATTCCAAAGAGGAACATCGGCCAGAAGAAGAAACTAAAATGCATTCTTATTGGCGAAACAAGCTACTCCCCTTTTCAATATTTCGATTAATTAGCGCTCCGTCAGAAATAGACGAATCGAAAGGAAGAGCTCGTTAGAGATTCTCTGTTCCCGTGCGATTTCGCCCTGTTTCCGCGGACTGCTGATGATTTACGCGTATTCTTTACCGCGGTCGGGATGAGAAACGGTCGGGCAACGTCGTTAGTTACTTTTGTCCGTAAACATCGGTATATAAAATTCGGGCCGTGGAGGGCCTCTGTGCGGCGACATGTAGAAAACGGAACGGTATCGTTTCGTTCGTTTTCAGCGGTTTGATTTATGGCCGTCTTACGTGCACTCGTAAACGTTATATTGGTTTCCACAGTAGCAACACTCCCCGCGCAACACGGAGAACCAATTAACTTCGCATCAGCCGCGATAAAAAGCGACGTGGCCCGCTAGGGGAGAAGGGGCGATGCTTATACAGGGTGTTCGATTACGTTTGCAAGGTATTTCGACGGCTGCAATATTAAGTAGAGTGAGAATCAAGAGTGACGAATTGTAGCTTCGGTTTGCAAATTATTTATTCATTGATTAACATTAGTCCATTCAGATTTATAGGAGATTTATAATCTCGAACGTGGTCCCATTTACTTAAAGAATCATTAATCTTTACTAGGTACCCTTTATGAACGCATACGATCACGGAAGTTGCGGAAATGATTATTCTCAAACAATATCAAACAATGTTTCATTATACGCAGCATGTTTCGAGCTCGGTATTTATTCAAACATATGCTACTATAAAAATCGCACAAAATTGAAAATAATTCGATTGTGTCATTTTTGTAAGGCAGCACGTACAGCTTTTTAAAGCCGGGTAGATTTATTTTAATTAAATGAGTTGCCAAAATTGGATTCGATATGATTGTATGGATTACCGTATTCAATAACATATTACAATAAAAATCACACTAAATTAAACTAAATTGTATATTGTTATTTTTACAAGGAAGCCACTTTTAGAGCTCGATGTGTTTAGTGTCAAACGAGCTGCTGACGTCGGATTGTAAGTGATTATACACGCTTCTTTATTGAAGCACATGTCATAATAAAAACCGTATAAAATAAAATTTAAATAAACCCTGTCGTGTCGCGTTTATAAGGCAACAAATACCAGCCACTTTTATAGGTAGGTTTAGTGTTAAACCTGTCGTTGATATTGCAAGCAGGAACAATTCTTGTTGTTAGTTTCTCAGCCTTTACTCGTCGAGGTGGTCACATTGTTGGATCTTTTACAGAAGCGATCGCTAAAAGTTATTTCATCGACTCATTTCGCCAACACTTAGACGCTCGCGATTCGAGGCGAGGGCGTGCTGACGTGGGGACGCCATGACGCTGAGTGCGTTCCAAAAATACGACCGCACTTTGGCACAGCACACTGCGCCCGGTGAGTTTAGCGGTTGTTTACATCGATAAAAAAGCTGTTGCGAGTGCCATTCCGGACCATTAGTGACCTTACACGCTACCCTCGCCACGATGGAAGTCTCTTTCGACGAATGGAGAACGCGAGACCTCGACCCTTTTGCAATTCCTTTCGCGTTGATTGGTAACGAGTTATCGAATTAAAGGTTTTATAGTTGGTTTAATGCCGTACTTCGGAACTGACATTTCTGTTGGAAACAGTATTTTATTGACTGTGCAATGTTTATGCCATTGTACGCACTAACAGCATGCTTAATTATTTAACACTCAGTATTGTAAACGATTTCTAAACGCTTGGTGCGATAGCTGTCCTGAAAGGATTTTTATGAAGTTGAATTCTAAATTTTTAGTAGTGATGTATATGTATGTTTTTCTGAAATATTCCTTATTACAATTGGTATCAGTTTCTATTTTAAATTCTTCAGTATATTCTGGAAAGTAGAAAAGACTGCCATTAGACAGTCATGGTCTCTGTCTAATTGAGATTTCTACTTCCAAGAGGATTGAATATTATTAATTCTACAATTAATTCTTTGGAAATGTGTGTCACTTAGATTGTTGTTTAAATATTCATTTAGATATTTAGCATTAATGGAACTTGTGAAACGCACCGGAACAATGGCGCAACCGATCAGGTGTAAAGTAGAAATCCAAGGCATATATCATACTGATCCATTCGCTGCTGAGTATAATTACTTATAATATCATATCATAAATAATTAGATATAATTAGATCGCAGATCTCTATGCAAATTTAGATCTCCCGGGGCTGTTTTTACTAACATAAACTCTGCAATCCAGTAATTACTCATTACGTCACTGTACACGTGTAACCACCACAAATTCAGAAATGATGTTCTAATAATGTCAATACATAAAGTACATTTTCGAAAACGAATTACCTTCACCTCAATATAATATTTTTAGTGTTGCAGTCGTTAAAAAATCGACGTAAAATTATATCTTACCTAATAATTTACTTCCAATTTATTCTTGTTAGACCTAAAAGATTTTATTCGTTGGCCATATTTCTAGTCATTTAACGATTCACACGTTTTCTATGTTGTATTATTATTAGACCGC
This sequence comes from Sphecodes monilicornis, assembly GCA_913789915.3. NCBI lineage: Eukaryota > Metazoa > Arthropoda > Insecta > Hymenoptera > Halictidae > Sphecodes > Sphecodes monilicornis. The sequence goes on from OU565285.1 coordinate 20,590,537, forward strand.
GTATTTTATGCATTTATAGCAAAAATGGGAGGGTGTAATTTCAAACAATAAAAAAGATTACAAGAATTAAAGAGTATCAATACATTTCTTACAGCTTAATAGAACCTGTAAAGCGAGACATAAGTTCCTATTTGGTTCCTATGTCTTGTAATGAATGCAAACGATTTTTATTTGCATAAAGATTGGTCGTCTAATTATTATAGTGCCTTTTCCCTTAAATGGCACTATGAAATTATACCGTGTATGCAGCAACAAAATAATTTTTGATTTGGTTCACTTGGTTTCAGTCATTTTGTTGTCATTAAACGTTCCACATTTTTATTATATTGTACTATTTTATTACCATTTCTTCTAAATGGCATAAAACTATTCTCCGTATGTAGCTATAAAACGAAAATTTTTTTATTTTATATTGATGTTTACACAACTCATTAAATGAGATCCCTAGAGCTGAATAAACACATGTTTATCTTGAGGAAAATATTTGGAGTAAGAGAGCGTCTTGTGCGAACGTAACGTCGTTTAATTAACGACTCTTTCGCAACCGTGTTTCGTGGAACCGTGAATATGTACGACTCGCCGTTTCCATTCATTAGCGGCGTTCACGCGAGAAGATTAGATGACGCGTGGAGCATAATAACAATAACATATTTCAGGCAGGTCGGTGGCCGGCGTGCCACGGAAAGATATTTGTTTGCGCGCTTATGCGCACCGCGGAGTGACGTTTAGTGGGTGTTTTCGGTTTCCGTTTGTCTTGATACGAGGTGTTAATTCGCGCGCGCGAAAACTATGTGCCGTCGTCGCTTCTGAATTATTATCGTCAGTCCTGTCGCCGCCTCTAATAATCCTAAAGAGCAAGCCATGATCTTGCTGCCATTTTTTGGCCATTTTGTCCACGCATCGCGGATTACGCGGACTCAATCTTCTTCAAACGTTTAATAACAATAATAACGATTATATTAGTACTCTGTAACTTATTACCAACCGGGAACTGCAATTAATTCAAATAATTTTAGACCTAGAAAACTAAAATTAGGTTCCACAGAAATCTTTCGAATTTACTGTCCTACATAAGTGATTCGAGGAAAATAGTATTTCAAATATGAATATAAATTTTAACTTTATGCATTTCGCAAATGTACCTAGTGTATTGTATATATTATCCCTTATAATTTACCTTAGTGTAAATTTACGTAATATGTTTGCCTATTGCAAATTGAATATCAATCCAACTGAACGTACAATCAGAATGTGGTGTTCGTGCAAAATAAAATTCTATTGGTTTTATTTGTGATTAAAGTGAAGTAAGTGTTCATGATAATACTTTAATATTGAGCTGTAACCAATATTGAATGTATATATTTTATTGCAACAGTGAGTGGGATCACAAATCTCCATCGTGTAGGTTCAACTAACAAGAAAAAGATGCGGTCATCGGGTCTTAGATTTTGTGGAAACTTCGCATACTGGTAGATTTCGTTCTCCTGTTTATGAAAATATAGCATTATAGGCGTCGATACTCAATAATTTTTAAGGTATTTAAAATTTAAATTTCATTATACCCGTTAAGCCGTTAAGTACACTTTTGGTTGAAGTTTTTGTCAAGTGCCAAACGGCGTTATGGTAACGTACTAGATTCATTACTGGGAATGCCAGTGTTCAAATCCCTTTTTCCTTTCTTTCAATTTTTTCCTTTTTTTCTGTTTGGTTTATCTATTTTAATTAATTGTATTTTGCACATGAAAAATACACTCGTAATATCTATAGGATACAAAATATAAAAATTTTATTGAAAAGGATCATAATATGAAAGGAACACTAATTTCATCAATCTTAACGTATCTCAAAAGTTGTTGAATATCGACGCCTATACTGCTACATTTTCATAAACAGGAGAACGAAATGTACCAATATGCAAAGTTTCCTCCTTGTAAGATTAATGTTCTGAAAATGAAATTATATCGAGATTAATTACGATTTATGACAGTTGATCGGTCGCGACCTCTGACGAATTAAGTATTCCTGAAACAGCTATCCTGTATTCAAAGAATTATCGTTGGCATTTATGTCATCAATGCCGGGATCGACGATCACGGTGCGTCATTATAAACTCATTAAACATGTCGATTCCGTGTCACGGTTTAATTGCGGTCAACGAATGTACATTGGATTCGTCGTCCATCGCCGCGGTTTCGTCTGGACTTCTTTAACAATCGTCGGAGCTGAGAATCGTTTTCGAAGCAGTTCTTTATAGCCGGTTAAAGGGACAAAGTGTGCCATTTCGTACACCTCCCCTCTTTTATAACGTTTCAGGCTCGCCGGCCAATTTGTGGCCGGACACAGTAATCGAGTTAAAACGCCGTTTGCCGTAAAACAGCACGTTTCTAGTTTTTGTGCCGGCTTGGCAAATCTTCTTTTAAGTGTTACCCATAATTCATCCATAGTCAGATGACCGGGTAGAAAAACACCGAGGCAGGAACACTGTTCCATTTAGGGATGCTGCTTATTTATGGGCCCGCTGGACGGGAATAGCGACTTGGAGACAAGTCGACTTCGATAGAACCTATGAATTAATTATAAGTGGCCGGTTATCACGGAATTATCGACAGTCAAGCGAATCTTAAAGTAAACGATCTGTCACTCGCCTGAAAAAAGAACGTTTGGTCTGGGTTATAGATGGTAATTCAACGAATTTTCAATAAGTCGATCTTCGTGTTGAAAACTGTATTATTACTGTATCGATTCTATACTATTTTTTGTACATTTGCAGAAAAATCAGTAGTGCAATTTAAAATTGAAGAATATTTAGAAGAACTTCAAAGGAATACTAAAAATTACAATTTGTACGTGAATAACTATACTCTAAAAATATTGTTTTAGAGCAGGGAGTTCCAACGTATTCCCCTCCTAGAACTGCAAGGTCCCCACCATCGAAGCTCTTAACACTACTATACGTTATAACAATGAAGTCTAAGAGTGGGGGAAGAACCTAAGCGGGGAAGGTGCCTCGAATAGCTCCGGAGCTAATGGTTGGAACTGCCTGTTTTATAGTATGGTTAGCATATTCAATTAAAACACTATTTTTAGCATTTCAGCGATGTGTTTCTTTCAAAACGATGTTTATAGAAATCGGTATTGTAATATGTACTTTAAATACTCGTCTACATATTTACGGCATCAAGGATTCTTTATCTATACTACTATCCACCGAAAAAGCAACAACGTTTATTTACAATTTTCCTATTATGCATGATGTTACAAAATTGTAATGCTTGAGAAGTTAGTTTTAGTAGATGGTGCACGGAATTTTGAGAAAATCATTTGTAATTCCATAGCACCTGTCGCTATCCTCTATAATTCCGACTAATTCTAATATTCTAAACAAAATGTTTCCACACTGCCTGGTTTCAAGCTCATTCCTTCAACATCTCAAAAAGAGGTTTGAACACACTTTTAAAAAGTTATTCTGTTTCAAAGAGTGCGCGAGTACTGATTCAATACACCGTATATGGGACCGTTTATGACGCGTCGGGTTCTAAAATTTGATCGTTAGGACCGCTCGCGGGATGTTCTATTCCACCGGCCGTTATTGCGACCGGGTCTCGATAAATCTTCGGCGTTCACAATTGGCCGTGGCCCGTTAATTACGTCTCCGTCCACGCGGATCAATTTTTCCGACGCGGCGGTGTTTGACGCTCGATATGGTCGCGGAACGAGAGCGAGACGTCTCGCGCGGCTGAACACATCTGCCATGTGGGTGTTGCCAGTAAATCTTGTGTGTGCGATATGTCGCATGCCTGTGTCACACGTTCCCCGTTCACAATGGGACTGACAGTACGCCGGCAGGCGTGGGTTCGCTCGCGTGTGTTACAAGACCGTGGCAAGACGAGCTTAATGCGGCCAACGACAGGCACACCCTAAAATCGAGAAATGCGACTCTTGCGACGGGGTATCGTGCGCTGACAAAGTACGAACTGCAGAATGCCACCTCGGTGATGTGGAAAAGAACCACGGACAAATGTTCCGCGACGTTGCTCTCTCGTTTTCGTGGCTCGTGTAACACGTCCGGCCGAATATTAATATATTTTTTCGTCTTCTTCTATTTCGGACGGCCGTGTACTAATTTACACGCCGCGGCTCGGCTTAATTAACTCCGCCGCTGATCTGACAGATACATACTAACGTCTTTTTATAAGTATGAAGCAAATTTAAATTATACTCAATATATTCGCAACTACAGTCCGCGACACTTGATTAAACGCAGTGATATTTTTCTTCTATTGCTGTTTTCTAGACTTCGAATCAATATTTTCTATATTTCTACGAACAGAAGGTGTTATTTAATGAAGATGTGTGCATTTAAGTTGACACATGAAATACTTAATGTAAAAATTTTTTATTTTTTAGAATATAATACAAATTTTTCCGCGTCCCCATTTTTTAACCCAATAAATATGTTTTCTTGCAAACTTCAATCTCTCTTCTTTATGACGTCCTTTCAAACATGGCTTTCTCTGCAAATGCTTTCTTTTAAGTGTAGATGTTCATTTTAAAAGTCTTTGTATCGTGCGTACAGAAACTGAAACATTAGCTACCTGGGCAATTTGCTTAGAATTTTTGCAAAAATTCGAAACAATACGCAAAATTAATCGCTTTTCTCTTTTTGTTTGGTTCTGCCTTTGTACAACTTCCCATAATTTTGACTATTTTTTAGATAAGGACGAATTACAAATTCACTTTTTCCTAATCTCTTAGCAATTTCTCTATTAGAATATCCTTCTTTTTTAAATACTTTAATTTTTCCAATTTCTTCGATACTCAACTGTTTTGCTCCCCCAATTTATTTCCTCGTCGAATTAAGTCGACGCGAACAGATACTTGAAATTATAAAGTGCAGCGTAGCATTCGCGAAACCAGAGTCCCATCTCTCATCACATATTTGCGATATTTCACGCGAGAGGATATTCAGAAAGTATAATAACCACGATGACTGTTTCCGAAACAAGGGTAACGAACGCGTTGGTCAGAAAATGAAGACGTCAAAGTGCGAGACGAAGTCTGTTTTCCTCGAGTCGTAAAGGATGGGGGCCAAAAAGCTGCTCGGCAAGACACAATGGCGTCGCAAGAAGAGCCGAGAGTACGAACAAAGGGACGGTGCCGTATTTACGTTGAAAATTAATCGCGGAATCTATGTCGGTTCTCGAGTAATCCGTTTGGTTGAATGGCGATATTAATGTGCCGGGTGGATGTGGCGAAACGTCGTCTGAGAACCGGGCTCTGCTGGCTTAACGAGCATTAAAAATACGGAAACGTTCTTTTTCTCGGTCCCCTGAAAGTCCGTCTCTGTCCCTCCTCGTCGCACGGTTTCTCCATCCTAAGACCTCGGGAATCCGTCCCGGCGTGAAAGTCAGACTAAACACTTTATCCCCGGGCTGGCCTGGTGGCAAAAAGACACAGTGTCACTCGCATTTTCGTGGATGCGTGCGAACAATATCGCGGCGGGGAATAAAACGGAAGAGTGAGACGGCTTCGGCGGGGAGAAGAAACGGGCCAACGAAACAGAGACGGGAGTCGTCTGGGTCCTTAAAGGCTCCGGAGACAACAGATGTTCCCCTTTTTTCGGACGGTCTGCGCATGCCAAGCGAAAAAATTCTTCCTCTCACGACGCTGTCAAAATCGAACGAGGAGGTCTTATTTATTGGGGCCCGGTCGACTCGCGCGCGCGCGAACCCGAGCGCGAGCGCACAATCTCTTTTGCTCTCTTTTCGCACGCTTGGGCTCCTTCCAACCCGGCAACGGGATATCGATATTATCCTCTCGTTTGCGTGTTATAAAATTCTCCTTTAATGAACTCGTCCCCGCGAACTTATTTTTAGTACGTTCCCCGGGCCACCGAGTTGTCGTTATATGTCCCTTATTTCCCGGAGAGAGACGCCTGTGCGCACCTCGTCTTGTGTTCATTTGCCGCAGCCTCTTAAGCGTTTTCTTCTTTCCTCTCTTCCGCGTTCTTTATTACGTAAGATTATAATTACGAGCGTTTACAAATTTAATTTTATAGTAATGGGAATGGCATTAATCATCGCGAACCGGCCGAATGCTATGGCGAAATAAATTGGATCACCGAATTAATTTTTTACTGCCGGCTTTAATTTAATCCGGCGCACGGCGACTTTGTTACCGACCGTTCAGTCGCGTTTACACGGAACATGCAAGCGTGTCGAGAAATTTTAGATTGTACGTTTTGGTAAAATGGCTATCGTTGGCAACAGCAATGTCGCGATTTGACTGGGGTTCTTTATGCAATACAAAAATTGTTTTTATTAGCTTTAGGACATAAAAACCACAGAGTTGATTTCTCTCTTATTAAAATATAGGAAACGTGTTGATATTATTAAATTCCTTTAGTTTTCTTAGTCATCTTTACCATAAATACATCAAATCCGCAGTCTAATTATGATTTTTATTTAGAAAAGAGCTTTATAATCACAAAAAAAGAACTTATTAGGAAAAACTTCTGTTTTTTTGATATGATGACTTAAATTATAAAAATACCTTTTATGTATCACGTATTATGAAAACCATTTCCTTTCAAAATAATTCTTCAATTTAAAAGAATGTCGAAAAATCAGCGTCCATTACTAAACAATACCGAGCAATCAACAGAAGTAATCTTTAACCATTTAGCTACTAAACGCCACTGTCGTGGCTTTCGCGTATGTTACCTTTTCGAACGGTACGCCACTATAGTGGCTTTCGTGGATATCATGTTTTTAAATGAAGAACGTTTCCCGTCATTTTGTAAAACTGTAAATACCAAAAAGACGTTGCGAAAATGTGTAGTGTGCTCCAAAAAAAAATGATATAAGGAGAAGAACACGGTACGAATGTAAAGATTGTGATGTGGGACTCTGCGTCGTTCCTTGCTTTAAAACGTATCAAACACAATAATACTTTTAACTAATGAAGTATACGTCTTCATATTAGCTTATTGCGTATTTTTCGAACTTATTACATGAAAGTGTACAAATAAATTATAATTTATAATTTTATAATTCTATTTCGATCTAATGTCATAGTAAGAAGCGTCAGGTATAGTTCGCGCGCAGTCCGCGTCGAAGCTTGCCGTACAGAGATACAGTGTTGCGGAAAGTCCAGCCGTAGCTAATAGGTTAATATCCAGCAAAAATGATAAAAATACATCTATCAAAGTTTGACAGGATTTCTATTCAAAGTCCGTCCAAACAAATGAATTTGTTCAATCACTTGTAGAAATAATATATTAGACGTACAAATTAATTCATGGCTCTTCGGTTTCTTGTCCGTTTACAAACAACCAAAATACAGTCCAGTCTTAAAAATATTGACCATCATTTTCTATCCATTTACCGCGCCTTATAGAATATTATAGATGACTGATGAATTCAGTAACAATTTTGTATTTAAAACAAGGTTACATTCGGTTGATTATAAGGGTTATGAATTAATTTTTACACCTAATACCGTCTTTCCATTTTATGATTTCCATAAGTGTAGATTGACTGATAGTTCTAATTTAGTCATAGTTTGGAAATCGTCGTATAACGAGGGATACCTTCGCGTTCTTTCCGCGAACGATTCGCAGATTGACTGGACGCGAGCTTGGCTCGCAGCTCGCGGTCTAAGTTTGCCACAAAGCCGGACAACTCTGATATATTAGTTTCGTGCGTGGTTACATAACCGCGAAGAGTTGTTCGCCATCGCATACCCCATGTCAAGCCCGTCGCATTAGATGAAAAGTCGTTGTAGTCATCTTCGTCGCGGAGTCATCGTTGCCGCGCGTTTGTCCGCGTTCTGTCGTCGTCGCGTCTCACGCGAACGCTATCACGATCCATCGTTGTTAACCACGTCGTTTACGATCCTCAGGAAACTTTATGTATTCATTCTTAAGTTCGTAGCAATCTACAATAATGTCTCGATATAAAGTGGCTCACGAAAGTATTGGAACGGCCATTCAATCCGAATAACTTTTTCAAAATTGAACCAAACGATTTGACCTTTTTTTTTTAGTAATTATAAGCATTGACTTATTAAATGACGTACAAAAATGATTTTGAAAAAATTTCCATTGGTAGGAACTACATGAAAAATAAAAGAGGCAGTTTTTAAAACTTTTTTATTTGAGCCAGTTTTGAATACTTAGAAAGTGAGTTTTGTAGATCTATGTTAGTTATACATATGCCGAAAATTATATAGAAATCGATTAACGTAACAACGAGCTAGAAACGGTTGAAAGTGGTGAAAATCGCAGTTTTTCAAGACTTTTGATGAAATTCTGTTTAATATCCACCAATTCTTACATCTTGCCATATGTGTTGATTTTTTTCTGCGTCAACCGATTTTGAGGAAATTTTCAGCATATGTATAACTAATATAGATCCACAAAAGTCACATTTTAAGTCTTCATTGCGGGCTGAAATAAAAATGTTTTATTTTTCATGTACTTCCTACGAATTGCAATTGTTTCAAAATCCTTTTTGCACGTCATTTAGTAAAATGGGCCACCATATGGACCACCATTCTTTGATATTTTAGCGTTAGCGTACTTGCTATTATAATACTTCTATTATAATATTCTATTATACTTATATATACCATACCTCTAATTTAAACATATTTCGTGGTATAATAATTTTTCAGACAAATTTTGTAGTCAGGAAAATAGCATCAGACATTGTAAAGATGAAAAAATTCTTAAAAAATGCCGTCTCAAAAGGGTTACAAACTATACAGTATCATTCTACTAATTTCAAAATGGATTCCTAGCAATAATTATCATTAGACACCATTTTCATAAATTCATGACAAAAATGAATAGACGCAGTTGAATTCAATATACAGATAAAAAGAATAGAACATCAATGCATCAGTTTCAACATATTAAAATCAATAAGCAAGAAAGAAAATGTGTCTTGTACTTTTCGAGATTGATGTAAACACTATTGATTTCGCATAAAAATCCGCAATCTAATCATGATAATCCATATACGGTTGACGCACAATATGACGGCTACCAAATTCGCAAACACAATCCACTTACGAGAGTGATATTTCCATTATTATATCCAGAAGCCGTGTAAAATTCATTCAATGCCAGATACTCACCTGTCGACAAGCAACTGGTCCGAGGCGTTCGCCATCAAACTTTTATGAGATTCCAATTGGCATATTCGTCGATCCGAAACCGCGCTTATTCGCTGACTGGCCGTTTGGATTTCCGAGAAATCGGTGCGGGGAATCAGGCGCAGAAATCGTCAGAGATTTTTATCGTGAGCGGATAAAAGAAGAGTGTTGCTGCGGTGACGGGGTTCCATGGCGGAGGGCTCGCATAGTAGGACGGTCTGCGGGTTATAGTTTCCATGTAAATTGGTGGCCAAGATGGAGGAGGAGAAGGAGGAGGATTCTGAAGAAGGAGAAGATGGCCCGCGTCTGGCCTGCAGCGGTCTTTTACGCCGTGGAACGATCATCGGCGTATGGTCGCTCGTAAAATTGTCAATGATGATGATTACGGTCCAATTACCAGTTCGCGTATCGCCGCACCAAAGAAAGAACGGCTAGGTGGGGGCTGGAGTAACGGGAGAGAAAAATAACTTTTCTCGCGCATCCCCCGCGGCTGGTCCTACCGCTAAACGATAATTGTCGCAATTTAGTAATCGAAAATTCCAAATAAATTTACTTCCCGTTACCAATTAACGACGCGACGCATATTACTTGCAGATTGTTACCATTGTCCTCGATACATAATACCTGAAATATCATCGGGCCGCCTTCGCCGGACTCGAAACCGCTGTAGGAGTCTTCGCAACCGTGAGCTGGTTCTCTGCTTTGCGATTATGGTCAAACTCAAATTTTAAGGTGTACAGGGCGTTCCGGATTTAAAAAGCAAAACTTTGTCAGTATATTGTATGAGTCTAAACAAGAAAAAAATGGTATAAAAAACATAGGTTGTTTAACGTTTTATTAAAGAGTTACAAACAAAAGTATGAAACTCGAAGAAAATAGTAACGGACGCGGTTGCTGCGATAATTTGATGGAATAGATCAGCGATACGATGGTATGCGAGCTTGTTTCCGCGAGCCGTGTAAACAAAATACGAATGAACTTCGTACAGTAATCAATTCCATTTTGAGCCACTGTCAATCTTGTTTTGCTAAAGTCGGTGTACATTTTGAAATGGAATATTAACTGCACCTACGAATATAGTATTAAAGTTAGTATCAGCAGTAGAAATTAGCATTAAGTGCCAAGTAATAATAATTAGTATTAAACAACTATCTGTATTAATTTAATAACTGCGGATAGCAAATATAGCTCGCATAAAGCTACATGTAAATATCGCTTAACTTTTCCCTTTAAATTCCGTATTTTTGTTTAAAACTTTTTAATAAAGTGATAAACAACATACGTTTACGTAACATTTTTTCTTGTTTAGACTTCTAGAATATGCTGCCGAAGTTTTGCACTTTAAATCTGGGACACCCTGTATAATCGCAGGTATCTCATACGCAACATGGTTTCACTCGAATATGGTTTGACAATTGGAGAAATCTCCACCTGCCACACGATTTGTACAGTGAATAAAAACCGAAGTATTAGAAGCACCGAGGATCTTCATAATTTTGGATTTCTATTGCGGGGTTACATTCCTACGAACGATTGGAAAATAAGAATAATTCAACAATGTTTTTCTGTATATAATATCATGTTGCTCTAAAAATCAATATGTACATCTTGTTATATGATGTTTAACCTAGTATCTACTTGCTGAAACATTGAGCTAGATATCTGAACACTAGGATTGCAGGGCCCGGCAAAATGACGTGTTCTATCATTTTTAATCTACGATTATTAAGATTATAAAGATGCATCCATAAGAAATTATTCAACAAATTTATTTCTTTGTGTACATATAAAAATTTGTATGTAAAATAATGTAAAATAATTACTTTTAGTGCTCCGCAAACCTAGCGTTAAACTAGTAAGACGTTTCAATATTTAAGGATGACACGTGGCAAAAGTTTGCAAAAAATTTGGCAAGAAATAATCATTAACTCTCTAAACAATTAAAAAGGATCAACATCCGCATTTTCTGAACGTTTGGATGTCGATATTATTCATTGTTCAACAGGACGGCTAGACAAAATCGTGCTGCGACTGTTGATGTCTCATTTTAAAGGAGCGGCTTCAATCTCCTTTGATCGATTAATGCATGAAAAAAATGATCTCATCTTCGTAGGGGCGTTTGAACGTACCCAAGAAAGAGAAATTACATAAAACGCATCCGATGCTCCCAAAATCCTGGTGGCTAAGCAACCTCCGCGTCTCCTATTTGACTCCGAAACCTAATTCAGAGTGGAGCCGGCCATTCGATTCTCCTCCGAGCAAACAGAACCATATAATCACAACGTCGGTATCGAGAGCACCCGGCCGTGAGCGGTTGCCCGTGGGCTTGATTGTTTGCTGCTCTATTTTCCGTTGGCACGATCTGGTTGTCGGTCGCCTGTAAGGATATTGGAGTCCTGGCGATGCGTATCGGATCTTGAGCAGAAATGGATTGCTCTTAAGAGAGAAAGAGAGAGGGAGAGAGACAGGCTCACTGGTGGTGTTCGTGATACAAGCCAGCCTGTTCGTAAATAAAGCAGAGCCGATAGGTCGCCGTGGATGATCCGGAACACGAGATCGACGAGAAGAGGCGGCTCGCGTTGTCTTCTTCCGTTCTTTGGTATCTGTCTGAGTGATCTACAACTGTCTATGAGGTCCCCAGCGTGTTCCTTTGTCCGTTCTTATGGTGGGTGGCCGGCCAAGATGAATGAACAATAGTACACGTGTACTAATCATGCCAAACTGTCATGTCGCTTCCAAAGGAACAACGGTGCGCGAGCTCTCGCGTTCTACTCACTAGTTGGTCAGCTACCTCCTACTATAGTTACACAGGAGAAACACGTGGCGTGCGAGCTGCGACCGCGTTGTTTCGCCGTTTGATCTAATCTGGCGAGGACGATGATGGATCGCGCTTTTTCACGAGGATAATGAACTCGTTCCGAAGTGCCGGCTACGCACCGGTACTCCGCGTTAACCATCGCTACGGGGACGCCGCTCTGGAACCGTTTCCACGGGGAAAAAACGCAACAGTGATACGATCCCGCGGCAGATACCGGTGATAATAGAAAACGCGGCGTGTGGTCCGGGCTAGTCCATCTAGCCGGATCCTGTTCTATCAGCTTTTTTCTGCAACCAGTTCGAAATACTGTACCCGAGTTTATGAATGTAGGTGGACAATGTTTAGTTGGCAGATTGTTGGCTGGATACAATGAAATGAAGCCTGTTTTAGTAGAATCGTAAGAATTGAGGTATAGAAGATGACATTTGCACAAGCTATAGTCACCAAAAATGGTTGGAATTGTGTTTCGGAATGCAAGATCTTGACAACGACACAAGCCTCTCATAGAAATAGCACTCGAGAAATTAAATAACGATTTGCAAACACTAACCTGAACAGATGTGCAGCTTAAGTGTTCATTCGATATACAGTCAAACCTCGGTTCGCTTACTTCGTTCCTGAAATTATTTTCCCTATAGGAATTAATTTAAAATAGATTAATGCGTTCCTGGGCCCCAGATGATTGCTTATTAAAATTTTTACAACAGTATTTTGTGCCTAAGTTCTCAACACAAAATAAATGAAACAAACGCAACGCTAAGCAGATCAAATATAGACGATTTATTATTAATTTAGTTTTACGGTACCTGTATGACGGAAAGTTGATGGCGGAAGTACACGATGATGAGGAAATGAGATGGTTTTGTTCGAAAGGAGATTCTTTTTCTTTTTTCTGTCTCTTGACATCACATGACTCTGCGTCGGACCCACTGGGTCACTGTAACACTAAAAACTTGTCCATTGTGAATTATTTTTGTCTACGTTTTAAAATGTTTATAAAGTAACAAGCATTATCATTGAAAATGTTTATGCTGTGGCTTGTTACCGTTTTATCGGAGTGATATCGTTCCACGTAGATCTATTTTGCTTTTTATGTCGAAAACGAAAAATGTTTTTCAAAAGTTTTAAAATTTTTTGAGTAACGCCTCTTTTTCTCTTCTTCAAGTTCACTCCAACTTTTGGTATTCAAAGCTGCAAATATCTAGTTGCATTCTGAATGGGGTTGTACAATGAATGTATAACTGTCGTGTAACAATTACAAAATAATAAACTACTCGTCAAAGGATTGATAAAACGAGAGGATTATGTTTGTCAAATTGACTCATCCGGGATCTTTTTACTAACTAAATACTATACTAAATATATACAGGGTGAGTTAGTAAGAACTACTACCTAAAATGACTTGGAAACTATTGGTTGTGTCCAAAAACATTTAAACAACTTGTGTAGCATTATAAGGGACGCATCAAATGAGTACAACTTGATTTTTTTATATCTCATTTGTTTGAGATATCAAGGTGACCTAGAGTTTCTTCAAAATCAATGCACTTTTTTTTAATACCACGTCGTTGCCGATGGAACGACATCAGCGGCCTATAATATGCTGACTTTGAGTTGACCTTGAAAGAACCTTTGAAAAAACTCAAGGTCACTTTGATAAAAATAAGATATTCCACGCGTTCCTTAAAGTGCTACATAATTTGTTGGAATGTTTTTGTATGCAATCAATATTTTCCGAGTGATTTCAGATAATAGTCCTTGCAAACTCACCCAAAACATTTCATGTTAAGAAAGTAACTTTACGTGAAAAATATGTCAAATTGACACGAGAGACGGATGAGGGTTAATATACATATATAATTATCCGCATTCCTTTTGAAAACAGTTCCCGCCGGTCTTCTCCTTTCGCGAGATCCTTTGGTAGACTCCTAGCGGTTGGCACGGTATCTATGACACAGTTAGCACCCCTCATAAATCACGAACCAGCAAAAAGAGGATCTAGCGTCGCGCGGAGCAAGTACAAGCGTCGGGGAGACAAGAAATCAGCGGATAGAGGCACGGATCGCGATCGGCTCGGCTCTGGCGATAAGGCATGGCTTGTGCAAGAATGTATCAGGACGGGACGCAGGGTGTCGCAGACGGGGCAGATTGAATCAGAAGGTGGAGCAAACGATGCGGAGGGACGTCGAGTCGCGTTCCGTTGTTTCGGTCTGAAATAGCACGACAGTTTGGCATGACGGTTACACGTGTACTATTGTTCGTTCAATCCGTGGCCACCCACCTCAGACGCGTGGTACACGCACCGGAGGAAGCAGAAAGATCGAGTAGATCCGAGAGAAAGCCAGACAGATATGAAATAAACGGAGACAAGGCGATTCCTCTGCGCACTCCGAGATTCACAGCACCGAGAGCCGCGTGTATTATCGTCGCTATTATTACGCCTTCGCCACCCCCGACACCGTCTTGATGGACAGTACGACAGACAGGTTTCTGCCTCCTATCCTTTCCCTTTCTCTCTATCTCTTTTACTCTTGTCTTCGTCTCGCTAGCTAGCCGCTACTTTTCCCTTTCGTTTTGCCCGAGTCTATGTCGACTTTTTCTCCTTACCCGGTGATGGAAACTCTGCTCGCGTTCTCGTGACACTCCGCGATTATTAATAAGGCCCTGCCTCTAGACGGTGAGTTGTACCTTTTATTTGTGTGTACGGTGTACAGTGGTCAATTTGCTCGAAAATAATTGTGGATAAAATTGATAAAGAGTTTTTAGTTTGTGCAATCTAATTAATGTTATCAGTAGACCGTGGAGTCTTGCACAAAGTAAAAATGTTGTGTCTTCATTGCACCAAACAGGAGCTGCAAGAAAATATATTTCTTATATTGTTCATTTTTGTTATATTGATATAGTTTTACTGTCTTGTGTTCCATCTACTCACTTTTATTATAAATATATAAACGCGGCAGTCTAGATATCAGTGTGTATAATTTCTTGTGAATCTCGATATTCTTAACCGTAACTCTTTGAACATATTCTAGTTCAAAATTGTTCATCAGAATTTAAAAAGACATTTTTAATATATTGACGAATTATTATTTTTGTTATTTCTTCTCATTCAAACTGTAACGTTACCTACAGAATTTTTATATTAAAGAATCTTATACTTACAATAACACAACGGATTGTATGCATTTATGACAAAAATGAGCAGGCGTAATTTAATACAGTGAAAAACTAGAAGAATTCAAAAGTATTGTTATATTATTTTCAACCCATTAAACATATGAAGAGAGAAAATAAATTTCTACTTCACTCCAGTATGTTGAAATTCAGGCAGAAAATTTTTATACAGACGTCTAGTCATTATAATTTTGTTAGAAAGTTTTTAGTCCTTTAGAAAAGAGAATATTCACGCTTTTTGTTGTCAGTCGTGAAAAATCCCATTCAGAGTGTAATTTGACATGAATAGCGGTGCACGGTATATTTAGAGCGGTTTAGAAGTGTTCCAAAATTATTTGGCAATTGCATAAATGACAACCGGTTGGATGTCTAGAGAGAGATAGAGTGGATATATATATGACATATTATTTCGTCACGCATGCATTGTTGAATCTGCACGTGGAATATAATTTGAAGGGATCGCTCGGTGTGACGCTCGCCCGGCGAACAGAGACGCCTCTTTTGTCCGAGGCTATTCGTCGACGAGGGCGTCGGGATGCTGGCGGACAGTTACAGGAAACATAGTTGTCATGAGATGTGCTCTTTTGTGAAATACAAAGTGATATTAATCGCCGCATGTTTGACGAACAATTCTATTCCGGGCACTGGTCTTCCTGGTTGGCCGCTTGTCCCTCGGCTTGGAAAGATATATCGGGTTCGTTTTCCGAATTTATTGCTGACCAGCTTCGTCGCGATACAAGGCCGAGGATGGATCTAAACGATCCTCTATATCGCGAATATTTTCGCCATTTTTCAAATCACGCTAGTAACCAAAAGTGACTATTCATTTTTTTTTTAATAGAACAAAGATTTCTTCGGGGGACCTTGATGACTTTACTGCGGATTTTTATGCACTTGTGACAAAAACGAGTAAGTGTAATTTAAAACAGTAAAGACATTAGAAGTATTTAAAAGTACTGTTGTATTATTGTCAGCCTATTAAACATGTTAAAAAATAGTAACTTTCTATTTCGCTCCAGTTTGTTGCAATTCAAATAGAAAATTTTGATTTTGCATAAAGATCTGCAATATGTTGATGACTAATGATCTATCCGTCTTTGTTATTTATTCCAACGACTCGTATATTATTAGTAGACGCGGATTTTTACGCAAAATAGTAATGGTCTGCTTCAATTTTAACCCCTTGCCCTATAACATCGTGTGAGACTCATGATGAAGATTCTGAACAGAGTTCAATAGATATGTATGTTATTAATGTCTTTGAGACCGAAATAAAGATTTGTACGAATGAAACTCGTGTTAAAGTTACTTGGAGTTATGTATTCTCATCTACTTGACCAATTCGCAACGTGTACAATCCACGCGAAAGCAAAAATTTATCCGCACATGTTATAACGTAAAGAATGACTGTTCCACCACCGTTGCTGCGGTTGCGCGTTTGCTACCGCTCGACTAACTTCCTGAACATTTCTCCAGCCTGCGAACTTTCATTTTTCCCAGCCACGCACTATTCTTCTTGCTGTTCTTCTTCAGGCTAGCGCAGCACTCCTCGGGGAATCGCTTTAGTCGCATTCCTCTGGCAAGAGACGTTAAGCGTAATTCCGCGAGGCCTCTGCCTCTGACGCCTGCTACAAGCGAACGGCAGCGTCGATGACGGCGTTATTGCCACCCTGCACGCCGCAGCTTAACGCGATCGCTGACTGAGACCAGCCGTTATCTGAGAATAGGCTTGGGGCGGAGAGGCCGCGGCAAAATTGGTTGGAAATTATGTGTACCCGCAGTCTCGTATTCGTTTTTCGAGCCCTGCGTCCTGGTTGGCGCCGCTGTTGCGGCATAAGTACTTTATCGTTCCCCGTTGAAGCCAGTATTTCGCGTCTATTGTTTCCTAGAGAAGCTCGTTCGCAATTTGCGGATCTCTCAGCAGTTTCTTTCAGAGAGCGATTAGCTGTGATTGTCAATGTTAATTGGTATCATTGTTGTAGCTGTAAATTAACACCTTGTGATTTGTGGGGTAGTTACGCTCACAGGCCCTGCTATATTGTCAGTAACTTCTTAGCAGATTGAGAAAGACAATGGCAGCTGTATATTAGCTATTAAAATAGAGTAGGCGTAACATGACTACAAAAACTTGGGTACTGTCCGAGTGAACGTTACAGGGATTTAAGTGTTAGTTATAGGAACTAGCCATCGGAACTAGCAAACTTGAGACCATTTTGATCCATGGTTATAAATAGACTATGGATCATGCAAAATAAAAATTTTCTAATTGAATTGCAACAAACTGGAATAAATTAATAAGTTGCAAGTAATATAAGAGTATTTTTAAATTCTTCTAATGTTTTAAACGTTTTAAGTAACATCTACTCATTTTTGTCCCAAATGCATAAAATCTGCTGTCTAGTTCCAAAGTTAATTTTAATTGTCTAGGAGACAGTTTATCCTAATTCGCGGGGTTTATTCACAACTCTGCTTGTTAATATGGATTATAATTGATCTGTAGAGGAGACTCACCTTTTTATTGAGTATACAACTGAGCTTATGTAATGTTATAAGTACTACCATAATGTACATACTGGTTAATTAAACTTCTTAATTTTTTCACAGTTGTTTTCAAATACCAGAACGCGTATTGTACATAACAATCTGGCCTCGTGTAATCATTTTAAAAAACAATGAATACAAAATGAATTTTTAATCAATCGTCGACCCTGGAGCTTTACTAAAAGGCTCTTTTGTCTAGAGTTGGAAAAAATACTCCATAAAAACGTCCTTTCGATTTTACCATCTTCAGACAATCGCATTTTCTACAAAAAAAACTAGCACAAAATGCCGCAGCCCCCGCTGGTTCACGGTGCCCCACTCGGGTTCCGTGTCCAATCGTAACTGTGAACCCCCTATTTTCCAGTTTGCTCTGACGCAAAAAGGGAAAACGATAAAGCCGAACGGTCAATCAAAAGAATCATTCCAGAAGAATGAGTTCGACTCGGTAGTCCTTCGAGGGGGATCGCAGGAACGCGTTGGACGGGGGCCAAAGGGGGGTCGAGGGGCCCGCGACGGTATGGGACGTCCGCTTGAAATAGTAGCTTTGGAATTATCAGCGGTGCTTGTGACCGTGGTCGGCGTTAGTGATGGGAGTGATCCAATTCTTTCTTATGATCTTCAAGTAATTCGGTTATCGAATACTTATACCCCCGCTCTAAACTCATAGGACAACCTTTAGAAACAAATACCCTTTTTAAAATTGGACCAAACAACTTGAGTTTTTTCGAGATATTAGAAGGATCAGTTTACTAGAATATGTGTAAAAAAACTTTTTTAGAATTTCCATTAGTCCGAATTGTGAAGAAGAAAATGAAGGGCATGATTTTTTACTGTTTTATCTGTGCGTATAACGAAAACTTACAACGTGCCTTTTGTAAATCTAAGAAAGTTACGTGTGCATATGTAAAAAGGGTTATCGAAATCGGGTGATGCATAAAAAAAGCCATAGTCATTGAAAGATGTAACAATTGTTGAATTTGGGGCTTAAGATTTATTTAAATCCCATTTTCTCACAATTTTTGCCATTTTTAATCATCCATGGTTTATAGCAACCATAATCGTAGAACTCTTAGAGATGTTGATTTTCACTGATTTCACCAAACTCTAAATGCTCTTTTCACCCTATCAACATGGATGATGGCCGAATAAATAAGTGTCAATTTTTTTTCCGAAAACTACCTATCACTAAAATTTCATCAAAATCGGTGTGTCCAGATTTGATGTATCCCCCCTTTGCCAGATTCTACGTCATAAACTGAATTCAGTGGTAAATCAGATTTAAAGGTTATGTGTCTTTTTTGAAAACAACACATAATTATTCTCATAAAATCTCATAATTTAGGGGGGTAAGACAAAAAAAATCGAAAGTTGAAACATAAGGATCAGCGTGTTGGTGGAGCAATTCTGGGCACATGACGTCAAGTGATCCCTTCGAGGGAGTTTTTGCGACAACGCCGTTTGACATACAGGGGGATTCTGGTAACTGGGACAGTTTACTGCTCTTTTTTAAGAAAAATAAAAATGTTAAAGGACAAAATTGTTTGGTTCAAAAGGGCAAATATTGTAGTAGACAAAAGAATGTTCTCAAGTTTATTTTTTTCGATAGCTAAGGCTAAGACGACTTTGCATGATAGCTAAGGCTAAGACGGCTGAAACGACCTCTAATACTATGACCTTGAACTTCAAACTTCACAAAAGCTGGGCAATCAACACAGCAAAATAATAGAAATTACTTCACTATTTGTATAAATAACAATTTTTGTGAATTTTATAATTCAAGGTCACGCGAAGGTCATAGTACTATAGTTCGTTGGATTCGTCTTGATCTCGGACATCATACGATCATGACGAAGATATACAGTTCCATTCAAAAAATCTACGATGACTTTGATATCTCGAAAAAAAATAAACTTGATAACATTTTTTTATATACTAAAATATTTGTCCCTTTAAACCAAACAATTTTGTTCTCTAACATTTTCTTTATTTTACTTTAAAAAGAGCAGTAGCTTGTCTCAGTTCCGAGAATCACCATGTATATAACGCTGATATCATTCATTGATGCCTTGCATACAATCGTGTTTTGCTATTAGGAATTGGTACTTATTGAGAAGGATCATGCCCATCGCTAGTCGGCGTCCAACGTGGATGGTAGACAGCCAGGAAGATTGTAACGTTTCGAGCGTCGCGACGCGACGGCTGCTGCGAAGCCTGCGACAAGCGTCGGTCAGGACGCCGAGCCATTCCGTGCGATCAGGCAGGGAAAGAGCGTCCAAAGACAAATGTGGAACCAGAGCCAGCCGGATCGCGTGGGTGGCTGTCGGTTTGCCGACTGAAACGCAGATCGAAATATTATGGCGAATTATGCGACCGGGTGGTTCGTAAAACCAACAGAGAAACGATATACCAGTTGTGGTGTTGTTCAACACTGTCAACTGGTTGAGAAAAATGGTATGTTGTCATTAGCTGTAATATTAATGGCCAAGATGACTGTTCCGATAAACAGGCTCTGCAGCATGGTAGAATGACATGAACATAAAAACACTGAGAATTGGACGTCATCCTTAAAGGGTTAGTGCCTAGAACGTAAATAAATAACCATCGCACTGCAGTGTCTCGTTCATAGACTTGTACTCTTTATCATTGTTTTTATCAGTCAGTTTGTGCAAAATTTGGATGAAATTCATTTTTATTTAATATCATGTTCTCAAGGATATACTATACTTTACGTTTTGTCATCTAAATGTCACGGTTTCTCTATGAGTGTAAGTTTTGTTTTGTAGTGGACACTGTTTTGTGGCAAGAGCAGCATAAAAAAGAGAAATATAAGTAACTAAGCAAATAAATCTGCAGTTTTTGTTAAAGTTATACATGTGGAAAAACAGTAGGAAGCGGGTCATTTGCACGCAATGTGATATAATTATATCATCTGAAGACAGTGACACTTAATGAATGTTTGATGTCACAAAAGCACAAATTGACTGTGGAGAATACAGTAAAAGTATTGTATGTATTGTACTTACAAGGAGAAGACGCGGTCATCGGGTTTTAGGTTTTGTCGAAACTTTGCATAATTGTAGATTTCGACGATAGGCGTCGATACTCAATAATTTTTGAGATATTTACAATTTAAATTTCATTATACCCGTTAAGCCGTTAAGTACAGTTTTGGTTGAAGTTTTTGTCAAGTGCCAAACGGCGTGATGGTAACGTACTAGATTCATTACCGGGAAGGCCAGTGTTCAAATCCTTTTTTCCTTTTTCTCCATTTTTTTCTTTTTCTTCTATTCAGTTTATCTATTTTAATTAATTGTATTTTGCACATGAAAAATACACTCATAATATCTATAGGAAACAAAATATAAAAATTTTATTGAAAAGGAACATAATGTGAAGGAAACACTAACTTCATCAATCTTAACGTATCTCAAAAGTTGTTGAATATCGACTCCTATAATGCTACATTTTCATAAACAGGAAAAGGAAATCTACCAATATGCAAAGTTTCGAGAAGATCTGAGACCCCATGACCGCGTCTTCTCCTTGTTAGTTAGAATTTAATTAAATTAGAATTTCTACAACTTCCTTTAAACAACACAGAATCATTTATAACGTTTCTGCAAGTGTAATAGTCGATTACTAGTTTGCCAGAGCTCACGTTCAGATACAGCCTTATTTATGGCTTTCACAACATTCGTACAGTTAAAAGAATGGCCAAGATTAAACATGTACTGATAACACAAGATTCAAGCGAGATCTTCATTGAACAGAGTAGTCGTATGATCTGATTAAACGGCGATGGTGCAATTTATATGTTTCAACTGCCCTTGATAATATACGTACGTATAGAGTCAGGGTAACAGCCTCAGGTGGTCTCATAGATTGTTCGATACCTTATCTAGAGCTGCTAGAGATGCCTCTGATATATCATAGAGTCTCATACGTCTTCATTATTACCATATACAATTAATAGTCTATTTCTGATTTACTGGTCCTATCTAGACCGCTCGTCTTTAAATTAAAGTAAAATCACTTTCACTTAGAAAAGAAAAAAATATTTCCTTCTGAGAATGTTTTTGGAAGAATCTATACACTTTGGTGGTGTCACGTGGACAAATTTTGAAATTTTCGAAGGGACCGAAACACCCTTCGATTGTTAATAGACTGCGGATTTTATGAATTTATGATAAAATCGGGTACATTTAATTCAAACCAGGTGAAAGATTAACATAATTGGAAAATATCAACATATTATTTTCAGCTTATTAAAATTATTACAGAAATAAATGTCCTTATATTCGGATCCTGTCTCTTACAATCGATACCGACAATTTTTATTTTGCATAAAGATCGACTCACTAGACTTGCTAGGGCTCTCCCTGACATTCTAATCAGTGTCGCCAGTCTTTTCTCCCACTCTAAGGTACTCCTTCTACGGCGCTAACCAAACTCGCGTTTAAAAGTGTTATGTAAGATATACAGGGTGTTCGCGCTATCACTAGCCAGCGTTTTTCTTGTAAATAGTAAATATTAGAAAAAAAAGAAAGCGGAAAAAGAGGTACTGTTTCTTATGCGCAACACAATAGCATAGGTAATTTTATTCATGTTTATACTATTTTGTTCGATATGAAGGTGACCTTCAATTTTTTAAATGGAATGCTGTATATATTTTTATATCACACGAATACGTGTCTAGACGAATTCGTCCGTATACTGCACAGTTACCATCAAGGTCATATAAGGTCAGAAATGGAAGACACATTTTGAATATTTCAGACAAATGTGTTTACAAGTATTCCTTATTCATACGAATCAGATGATGTTGTCATTCATTATCAGAGTGTTTACTTCCAGTTTCTTCTATGGTGAGACAATTTCAGAAAAAAATTGGAAGCCACAAAGAATGTAATTAATAGGTCTGAAATGTGCATTCATGAACAAGGAAGTCATATCGAATGAAATATTCAAAATGTTTCTTCCATTTCTGACCTTGCATGACCTTGAAAGTCACTGTGCAGTAAACGGATGAATTCGTCTAGACGTATTCGTGTGATATAAAAATATCACCTTCATATCTAACAAAATAGTATAAACATGAATAAAATTACCTAGGCTATTGTGTTGCGCATAAGAAACAGTACTACTTTTTCCTCTTTCTTTTTTTTCTAATATTTACTATTTACAAGAAAATCGCAGGCTAGTGATAGCGCGAACACCCTGTATATTATTAAGAAATACATGGAAAAGAGGACGTGGTGCAGTAGCTCAAATATACAAGGATAGAACAAAGTTCAGCGAACTTCACCAAAACAGCAGCGTTGGAGAAAAATTTTCTAATTACTTTATAAGTAACCCTATATAAATCTACTTATACGTTTTTATCAAATTCCTAAAATATCAAATGAATAAACTCATTCAAACAACTTACTGCTCTTTTTAATGCTTCCGTCACTTTTTCCCATTCCTTGTCGACTAATATACGGTTTCTATAGGTTTCCATTCATTTGTTCTATAAAGCAGGCCTTTTTGTACTTTGGGGATCAATAACATAGCGAAATTATTCATATCTTTGTGACAGAAAACGAACTTAATTTCAAATGCAAGCAATGCCATCGACAAATACGATATCGCACGCACCGCCAATTAGGATGCGACCATAAGATGTGTTTTGTTCATTTCTTGTCGTGTTGGTTTGTTCGATTGGGCGACAACGATTTTGCCGTCGTGCGAAAACTAATTAGGACAGTGCCGTATTAAGGTCTTAAGCATTTAAAAACTGTCTAGACCCCCTGATACAGGATTACATCAACGCAGAGTAGGGTGGACTTGTAAGATTTCTTAGGCATTTTCGACAATTTGACCAAAAAGTGTTTCTAATAAAAGTCTAAGTTTGGAATATCTACTATTATTTTGTAAAAGATGTAAAATTCAGAAAATTTCTGTGGTGCCACCCTTCCTCTGGTGTCCTAAGTATGCACTGATTTTACTGATTGGTTAACCCAGCACTGAATTAGGACAATGATTAATGCTGAAATATCGCTGCAACAACGCACGGAAGGTCACTTAGCAAGCCGAAGCGACACCAACGTCGGGTTCTAAGCTGGTTCGCTGATGTTTTCCGCGAGCTTCACACGTGGGTTCCTCGAATTGTCGCTGGCGATGGTGGAACACCATGAATCGGAGAATCGCGAGAGGGACTTGCAGGAACGAAGAGGGAACGCGCTTGTCGGAGAGCCAGACGTCGCCGGCAATAACTTGTTACACCCAACCACTTGTTGCACGCCTCTCAAAATTCTTCACGCCTCGCTGAGCAATTTTACCGTAAATTGCCTCTTCGGTGAAAAAAATCTCTCGCTTATGTATTTCGCATTGGCGCCGTTCTCGGACCGGGCTCTCGTCCGGGAAACTGGTCGCTCGCTTGTAAAATTGCGACCGGGAATGACCAAAAAGGAAGCCAATAGACGCTCGCGAAGCAACAAATTGAGAGGTTTTACTATGAGGCCGGCACACGCAATCGTTCGGCCGTTGTTTGTTTATCAGCCGACATCGGCAGAGTTTCCTCGGCAAGCAAGCACAAGGATTTCGCGCGAAGCTTTTTTTTCCTCTTCGAACATCCCGACACCCGGAAATCGCGAGTTAGCCGAGGATCTGCAGCGTGAGCTGGCAGTCGAAGTCAGAGGATTCGCTTATTATGAACGAAGTTCCGGTGTAATCGATTCTGTGATCGTGAAGGGAGTAATTACTCGGGAGACGCATGCGGCGAAGCGCGAGTCGTAATTCTCTGGAGTGATCGTTTGATTGTGAGATGGAAATTCCGGTCGATTAATTCGTGTGGTGGTCGTTTTTGAGAAATGTACAGTGGATCCAAAAAGTATTTGAATACCAATTATCCGATTCTCGAGAATTGTCAATATTGTCAATATTCGAACTATGAATATTTTATTAAAAAAAAGTAAAATAATAAATTTTTTCTCATTTTAAAAACTGATTACACGTTTTTGGACGAAAATGTTATAAATTGAATTGAGTCTGTAAATGCATCAAAAAAATTGTTTCTGAATAAATCTATTACAGATTTAAAGATCGGATCTTCCTCTTTACAACGACTGGTTAAAACTTAATCTGCGATTTTTTTGCTGTTTTATACAACAAAAATGAGGAACAAGTTATTGTAAAAATGGCAGTGTTCCTTTCATTCGAAGCTCAATAAGTCGACTAGAAAAATCGTAGAGCAATTTTTAAGCATTCGTTGTAAAGGGAAAGTTTTTATCTTTAAATTTACTGTGGTTTCAGTCATAAGAAAAATTTTTCAATATTTTTACACACGTTCCGATTTGAACAAAAAAGTATTTTCAGTTTCCTAGTCGCTGTATCCTGCAAAAATATCTTGGACAAATTGCACGATGGATGGCAAAGGTAGAAGCATCAAGTTTGAAAGTAAGTCCAGGTATATTGTTGTACTATGTTTTTTTAACGAAATCATGACAGTTCAAATTTTCACAATTTCTCGAGAATGGACAATTTAGTGTCCAAATAGTTTTTGGATTTACTGTAAATGTATCATTTTTCATCAGAATACCTTCCGCATAATTAAATGGCTCGCTCTTGCATTTGATGTATTAATTTCAATAAAATAGGTCTAGTATGTACAAATATCTTGTCAAAGGGTATAGCCGGATAAGATGGTCAAAACTGCCCTTGAGCCGAATGATATTGCGGATGGGTCATTCGATAGGGCATCCAAAAAAACCATACTGTGTAAAATTTTAACCCTATATCTTGATCGGGAGGGTAGTTATGGGGTAAAATTGAAAAATCAGTTTTTGGCCTATTTTCCCTAGTTAATGATGTTTAGAAATTCTGGTCAAAATCTGATTTGCATTTTTTAATTATTTCTGTGACATATTCAAGGTTTATCAGCGTCCAATAGGATTACAGAATAAATAAAATGTTAACTAGGGAAAATAGGCCAAAAACTGAATTTTCGATTTTACCCCATAACTACCCTCCCGATCGAGATACAGGGTTGAAATTTTGCACAGTATGGTTTTTCTTGATGCCCTATCGAATGATCTATCGTCGATCAAATTCGGTTCAAGGGCACTTTTGACCATCTTATCCGGCTATACCCTTTGATTCAATCCACTGGTACTGATTAAATGATATATTTATGATCAACCTACGTATTGCTTAAACAATTTTGAAGTAAGTAGTAACATTGTAAATAATTCAAAATCAATTATAGCCATGATCTTTGATATATGATGTAAAATTACCGATGAGTATATACATCAAATTCCAGACGATATAAATATGCAATTAATATACAGAGTGCTTCGTTTATCTTGCCCACAGCTGTCTTCGTCAATTTTGCAGATTCAAAAATATGGACGAGGAAAGAAGTCTTTGATTTCGAACGATAATGTTCGTGATTTGTCTAGTTCCCTTTCTTTTTCAATAACAAACATATACTTCTATCGTCGTTTTATTATCACAGCGATTAAAATGATGATAATTGAAAATGTATGAATGAAAATTCGTGATAATTAGGAGGGAAGCAGGAAATCGGTCATTTCTTTATTCCTGTCAATAATTTGCATGTACGAAAAAATTTACTTAATGCGATCTTGGAAAGGAAGAAAGTAAAAAGTCCGCGAGACTCAAGGAAAATGAAATACATTCATGAATGCCATATTAATGAAAGAAAAATATACTTAATAAATACGTCATATATTTAACTCTCGGACTGCGAAACTTGGGTCCATTTTGACCAAGAGTATCAAACTTTCTATCCAAATCCTAATTTTTCACAGCCAGTTTAAAGTATTTGTATTAGCTTACACATGGAAATCAACGTTGATGCCAAAGAAAATTCGAAAATATATTGTATTAACATTAGGGTTGCAGGACTCGTCAATCTTACGGATTTGAATAATTTTAGTTTATGACTATTGATATTGCAAAGAGGCGTCCATGAGGAATTATTCAACAAATTTATTTCTTCGAGTATGTATTATAAAAAAAATGGTTAACAATTTGGGTAGACACATTCTTGTTATCTTGATAAAGTAAAGTAAAATACTCACTTTTAGTGCTCTGTAAACCTAGTGTTAGACAGAATTGATTTGTGAGGATTTCAATGGTTTGCTATGAAGTCCTCAAGAGCGTTCGTCTGGCAAGAGCTAATGAAAGAAAAAACATTCTCGATGAACTGTATAATTAGAAATTGCAAATTATTACACTACGACGCTAAAATACAACGAAATTCACAGAGATACTGCAGTGAAAGACTTCAAAAGAGTATCTTCTTGAAGAAACATCCAACAGAAAGCAAACTCGCCAGATTTCGCGATCATACAAGCAAATAGAGCGTTTAAACAACGATATCTCTCGTCTCATTATTTCCATACGGCGATGTTCGGTAAAAAAGCGACGTTTCCATTAAAATTTACTAGTGAGGTGATCTACGAGCCGGGAATATTAATTTCAGTCCCTCGGCGCGCTGCCTTGATAAATTAGCTCCGCAAATGACCATGAATGTATGTACCGGCGTTCGCGTTTACCATGTCGGAGGAAAAAAAGGCCCGCGAACGATGAGATCGTCATGAGGAAGCGCGGATACTTGTAGCGCACTCGCGTGAACGCGTCACGCGATTAGTCTTCTTTTTTAAAACCGTCCCTGAATACCGTTTTATCGGTCGAATTATCTGTCCTCGTTAACGCGAGTACAAACTATGTCCGGTTTTAACGTCAATTAAAACGATTCAATTCGACCAACACGGCGTCCCATCTTCCGCAATACTTTATTTATTAATTAATTTCTTTCTGCGTCCATTCGCCGGGACTGTCAGCGTTACTAGACATCATTAAATTGCGGCAAGATATAAATCTCGCGGCTAATGCATCGTAAAATTGTTGCTATGCGAAGAGTTTATTGATTACTTCGCATTTTTCCTTGTTTAATAATATGTATCAGTTAGAACTGCGGCGTTTTAAGTACGTTACACGTAGCGCCTAATAAATGGGCCGCCGTGTGTAGTAATAAATAAATATATTTAATACGAGAAGTGTTTAGCTGGCGTCGATTTCCAACTAGTAATACGATACTTTTATCGTATTAATCACACCGCGTTTCGTAGACATATAATTAAATTGGTTACATAGTAAAGCAAGTTTGTACTGGCGACGTGTATTTATATTTGGTTACTTCGGGATTACCATGAGACCAGAACGAAACTCGAACGAAACTCAACAGGAAAAAGATGCCAGGACATTCGCGGTTTCGTAGATTTCAAGTTAATATGCAAAAATAGAGGAAAAGGGTAACTGATTAAAATAATAAAAGGCTACGTTACCTATTGCCCGGAATGTAGAACGCTGTCTAATACTTTCATTGGAATTCAGCGGTGTGTACAGGCGACTGAGACGCGGCGCGCCGGCAAAAATTTCTTCTACGTCTTGTTTTATATTCGGCGTCAACTTTTGGTATCTTTTGAAAGTTTATATTAACATTCTTACCGCCAACATCGGACCTTGATAAGGTTCTGCTTCACGCCCGGCAAGTGAAATAACGTTTCTAGGAATTGCAAGCGACTCGTCGAATTTCTTGATCGGAAATACATATATTTAATTACACATCTTGATTTAATCAAATTTCATGAACAAGATATAATTTCGGTAATTATTTAGAAGTTTTCCCTCCTCACCGATGTTGATGACCTTGACAACATATTTCAAGGTCATCAACATCGGTGAGGAAGGCAAACTTCTAAATAATTACCATAATTTCTTCTACATTAGACATTATACAGATTATGTTATTTTCATAGGCTTCATATGTGTGATTGAATTTTTCTGTTACTGTATTCAATACAGTATTCTGTTCGAAATTTACTATACATTCAATAGGCCATTTATTTGTAAAACTTGCATAACCTAAATTTCATATAAATGAATATTATCTAATTTTCATTTATTGAATAGTTATGCTCCTAAGATATAGCTTCTACAAAAACATTCATTCCTTTTTTAAATATTTTTACGAGCCAAACATAATACAACAGTATTTCCAAATTCTTTGAACGTCTGTACTGTTTTCATTTAATCTACTCATTTTTATCGTAAATGCATAAAATAGTGATCATTGGACTGCGGATTTTATGCATTTATGAGAGAAACGAGTAGTTTTAATTTAAAACAATCAAAGACAATCTAAAAAGTTCACTCCAGTTTGTTGCAATTCAGGAAACAAATTTTTATTTGGATATAGATCCGCAGTCTAGTGATCATACAATTCAGTTAAATATGTAATCCGTTTGCCGATAGTAGCACAAGTGATAAAGCTGCTCCTAATTTTTTTAATGAAAAGTATGATCAATATAACGTTTCAACAATACCCTGCTATACATACGTCAGTTTGAACAATATTTTTAAAAATTCCGCCTAGTGCGATTGCATTTTGAGAGACGTTGAAAGGACTAATAAGCTTCCAGTAGAAAATGACGTTCACAGACAGACAAGTACGACTATACTATCTGCTCTCGCAGACATCTGGGTCGAAGACAGTTTCATGTCAATCTTCTAGTTGTAGTAACGCCCCGTGTCGACGAAATTCTGATTTGTACGGATCATTTCTGAGCAACTGCTTTGAAAGGTGATCGGTCGCACGTGGATCTACTCAAGGTTGAAGGACGAGAAGTACATCAAAGAATGTATTATTAGGCTGTGACACGAACTCGCGAAAATAGAGACACCCCCGCGAGTTTCTCTCGCATTTCGCCGGTGCTGTGAGCGATTTCTTGATGAGCACGTGGACAGAATGAATATAAATAACATTTTGTTCCTGCTTCGTGTTTATTTCTTCGGATTCTTTCAAAAATCAACGAAACTTCAAGTATATACATTTATTATCGGCAATTATTCACCATAAATGATTTTTTAATACACTGACTGCATCATTGGTGGTCTTGAAAGTCACGCAATATTAGAACAATTTTTATATAATTACAAAACTCGCATGTTAGTATAAGGCAACTCGGACGTGAAACCCGTAATCACAAAAATTTCATCCATTCCATTTATCTCTTCACCAAGAGCTCCATGGCAGAGACTTTGAAAACCGCGTACACTTTTCTCAATGCGGTATACGGAAATATGAAAGTGATGAAATGTTTTTCCAAGCAGTATTGTTTACGGATGATGCATCCTTTACAAATCGTGATCAAGTGAACCTCAAGAACATGCATTATTGGTGGGTTGAAAATCCACGATGGTTTAGACAACTCGATAAGCAGAGAACATGGACCATAAATGTCTTGTGTGGTATTCTAAATAATAGGATAATTGGGCCGTACTTTATCAACGATAAGCAAACTGGGCAGAAGTATGCTGAATTTTTAGAACATATTCTACCAGGTTTATTGGAAGATGTACCATTTAGGGACCGTATAGTATTATGGTATCAACACGATGGGTGTCCAGCACACTTTACCCATATTGCAACACGTGTCCTCAACGAAAAATTTCCAAATCGTTGGATTGGACGCAATGGACCTGTATCACGACCGGCTCGTTCACCCGATCTCACGCCACTTGATTTTTTCTTATGGGGGACATTAAAGGGCTTCAGAAAATATGAAAGAACGAATAATTGCTGCATGTGCTGATATGAAACCTGAAATCATCGAAAGAGCTGTACAATCTGTAATTTTTCGCCTAACGAAATGTATCACAACGGAAAGACATCATTTCGAACATTTATTGCAGTAATAAATGTGATTATTTACAAGTTCAAGTTCATGGTCGAATTTCTGTTACCGTTGAAATCTGCTATGTCGCTGGAAGTAAGTTCTGCATTAATTAGCAAATTTTAGAGTTCACGGTCATTTCAAGGTCGTTCTATTAAACATGGATGAATGTACAATAATGTTTGCTATAACATACAACAACAAAACGTGTGTGTATATATGTAAAAAGACACGAATGACCTTGAAAAAACGATTAAAAAATTGCAATTTATAAAAAACGATTCTTCCACCTGATTCGTCTTTTGAAACCATTTAGAATACGTTAGAAACATTTTTTGTATTTTCAGAGGTAGAGCCGATATTTAGGTGTCCTGTTTTAGACGAAACACCCCGTATACATATATGGATCGGTGACATATCAGGTACTAGCGGGAAAGGTGTTGTCTACTTGTTCATCTAGTGGCGGTCGTAGCAAGTAGCCGCCACAGGGTTAATGGATATTCTAATGGGTTCTTCGGAAAAGAATATCAATTTTGTAACAAGTCAGCGTCAGCGTTTAATCAGAAAACAAATAAAATAACGTTTAGCGTCACGGTTTATTAATATTCCCGATGGACAGCATTTCGCTGATTGGGAATATAAATAGTGCCAGACTGAATACATAATAATCGAGGACGGATGAGGAACAATATTTGATGCGACAGTTTACAATCTATGGGCATACCTCTTCGCAAGCTGCGACCTACGACGGCTAGATCCTTGTGCGCCGATAGCGGTGTGTTGCTTTACGGTCGAGCTGTGTCCACCGGTTGACGGAGGATCGATCGATCGGCTGAATCGATGCGATCTTCGTTGGTCCGGCGATGTCTTACTCGGTCCCTTCTCACCACCCACCGGACTAATGAACTTGTACGACACGGCAAACTCTCGGGTTCTTGGCAAAAATCGTTTTCACGCATGCAAACGAGCGTCTCATCATTAATTAGCATCAACGTGGCCGGACCAGGTGTCCGTTCCACAGCCGTGTAATAGCTCTGGTATGTCGGCCTGACGTATAATGACAAACCTATCTTTGCCGGGAGATCATTCGTCCAACAGATTTTCCCGACGGTCCATCTAATCGTTCGTTCTGTCACAGAAACTGATTTTCGAGCAGACATTCGGTAGTAAATACGGCTTTATTAGTCCGGTCAGTAATCATTGTAATTACCTTATCGCGATACCCAAAGGCAATTAAAGTCGTCAACGGAGGATACGAATTACTTTAATTGGATCTCGTGATTTTCTGAGTCTTTGTGCTCTTATTCGTTGCGTCGCGCCGACACACTGCGTTATCTAAGAGGTTGATGGAGTTGATTAGATTTTGATTGATCACGCCGGGTCACGGGTTGACACCGCGCAGGATAACGATCCCAAGAGGTGATGAAGAAACCTGCAAAATTTCAGTTAATGGCCGGGTACTGTCGAGGAAGCAAGATTTATCAAACGCTGAAGCGTTGTATCCTTTGTGCCAGGAAGTTTTAAATAACGCGCGATCGGGTGTGCGACTTGCAATCGTCAGTCTTGCGTAACGTAATGGAAATTGCTAGTGTACGGGCGATGTTGTTAATTAATAGAACGATCGATGCATCCATCAATACTTGAATGGCTAATCCACAAAATTGTAATTGAAAATCCCTCGAATAAGGACCTGTACGTCATTATGTTACATTTTTTGATTTTACTAAAAAGAAATTGTGCGTTTGATAGTGGCATCGTTTTTGTGTTGAAATTTGAAACTATAAGAGAAACTTCAATGTAACTCTGAATATAGACAGGTGATTCTTAATCTGGGAGATACAATATAAATTTTAACAAATCCTATCGACTTAAAACAGGAGTCAGTCACCTAATAGTTAAAATAGAAAAGATTCTATATCCAAGATATAGACGATATAAACAATGTCACTATAGAAATGATAAATAAATTCAAAAGATTAGAAAGAATCATCTTATTTAATAGTCCAAAGTTTCTAAAGAAATGAGGTATTCAAAAATATCTAATCAATTTACATCCTTAAAAATGTAGTACAGACACTTCAGTGGTATGCAAGAAATAAATGGAAACATATGACAAGGCGTAAATATCAAATATGACAGTGTCTAAGGTGCACGTACATTATGATGTGATTCAGAATTTATACTAGACCAGGTCTAATCAGGTACAAGCACTGTCAGCCATCACACACTCGATTCAATTGATATTAAAATCAAAAAGTGTGACCTAAGTAGTATTAGATTGCATATGAAATATCCGATTCATAACATTAACTTTAAAGAAACATGACTTTTCTCTTCATGAAACTTATTGATTAAAGCCATTGTAATCAGTAGACTGCGGATTTATTTATGTATTTCTTCATTAAAACACTTCGTAATAAATACATTCCATACACAACGATCTAATACTTAAAATTTTATGACTTTCCTTTAACCTTAAAGTGGTGACCTCTATTTTCATAGCAATAATGGTAACGTGACGTCAAATTGACTCCCTATCAATAGTGGCGACTTGAAGTCAAATTGACTTCCTATCAATAAAGGTGACTTGACGTTATATTGACTCCGTATCGCTAGTAGTGATATGACGTCAATTTGACGTATCCTTAGATGGAGGTATATTCTACTTATTTTAAAACGTTATAATTTGTTATTCTCTAGATAATTTAATTATATTTACAATATTTCATAAACAAAATGTGTCTCTTGTGAATAAAATTACAGTAATGAATTTCATTTCGATACATTTAACAAGAATAAAAGAAGACATTTTAATAGAAAATTAATAAGTCAATCGAATCAATTTGACTTGAAGTCACCACTATTGATACGAAGTCAATTTGATGTTCATCATCACTAGTGTTAGAGTCAATCTGACGTATATCGCCATTAGTGTCAGAGTCGATTTGACCTACGTCACCACTTTAAGCTTAATCCTTAGAAACTGAACACTTTTGATGATTTTACAAATGCTAGTGCTTAAGTCCACATGGGTAATTGTTATAAATTTCTTTAAACATATTTTTAAAGGTATTTTGCCTCATTGACGATCTTAATGTACCCAATTAAACAGTTCAAATTTTAAATTAAGTCCCAGAAAACTGAAAAGCTAGATGATGATTTTCAAATCCTACGAAAAAATACCTAGCCGTTCGAGCGTTAATTATGTGCATTTAGTGTCCTAAATGTGTCCTAGTACGTTCAATGTAAGGTCTTTACGTTATAATAGCGTTTGTATCAAATCTGCAAAGTCTGTGTCGGAAGTTTTAGATTCCAGTACTGTATACATCGAATCTTCGAAGAGTCCTTATTGGGTCTATATTAGGTCTTATGTATTATGACTATCTTACTAATCCGTATTAGTTCTCTTGACTATGATACAGTCTGTATTTTGTTTTCAGGGAATGATTGCGAGATTGGGAAGAAGAATAATGAGATCTTTTAAGTTGTGTGTGTGTGTTTGTGTGTGTGTGTGTGTGTGTGTGTGATTTAGTATCTTCCGCACCAGGTATTTTGTCTCTGGTAGTTCCTATATCACATCTGCATGTCCCGACAAAGTCCACATTGCATATTTAGGGTTTCCTACCGCCTGTATCAGATCTCCAGAGCCTACGCTTGCATCCGGTCTCCAAGGTCTATAGCAGTCTTTACCAGAAGTTGACCACCACCTATACAAAATCTCACAACGTACGTTTAGCAGCGCTGATATCTGACACAATTTCTGTTGTGCAGATTACCATGAAATTTGAGCACGTTCTACGAACGTTCTTTCTATTTGTTCGAAACCGGAATTCAACGAATTGATCCACTGGCATATCTGATTCCGAGACTCCGCATTTATCCGCGTCGGATGCCGGTGCATGATTGCTATCTCGTGAAAAAGTGAATGCCCGCACGGCCAAGGAATCTAATAATGTCTCGCGCTGCCAATAAGTTTATCGAGAGTTTTCGGCGGGGCTGAAAAATCGGGAATCTTGATTGACGGCGGTATGCGGCACGGTGATTACCGTAAACCCACAAATAAACTTCCGTAAACGTATTCCGCCGTAACGAAACGCGCTGCCATTCGCGAATCAGCCTAGCCGTCCCCCTTTCTCCGTCTTTATCTTCCTGTGACAGTCAATCGCGACTTGGCAACGAGACGGGACAGCCCGACAATGGTGAAAAAAGTGCGCTGGCGTGTCGAAATGAACGGTGGAAGGGATTCGCGAACGGCGCAGATATATCAATCCGAGTTAGTATGAATCTCGCCGACAGGTTTAAGGCTCGCGGCCCAAACAAGTCTCGGACAGGTGCGATTCTTATGAAAGAAGCGTGACGTACACGCACGGGGACCGGCTCCGAGCGCGGATCTGTGTGCGCACCTGAACAAGCATTATCCTCGAGCGCAGCCCGATCACGGCGCGCACGTTGAATTAGGTGGAAAGGCAAACAGCGAGTACGAGTACGTGGGACCGGTGACATTTCGCGGGGACCATTAATAAACCGGACACTTAATCGGGCCTTTTCTGTTCCGCGGCCCCGAAGAACTCTATTGCTGATCCTGAGAGAGCCAGGTGTGGGAACTAGGAAGATCCAATGGGATTTAGTTACTCTATAAAAAGATAAACGATACCAATCACACAGATTTGTTCTGACAACTGTACAGAACTCGTATATCGCGCTATTCGGTGGTCTATGAAAGAATAATTGACTGAAAGTTCCATTCAACTGTGTGAAAGCACATAGTTTCGAGATGAAGATGCTTCATATATCTGGTTGTCTTTTTATGTGACATGATTTTACATAAATCATTTTTACAAAGATTTCGAACACGACTTATTTCTTTTTACGGGATTTTTCAAGTCCGGTTTATTGACATTTATACAGTTTCTTGAGCACGTTTTATTTATCCTCACGCGGATTTTAACACGTTTCCTACCGCGGAAAAAGCGGACTAAGTATATCATTATTTCTAAAAATTGTAATAACAACGATACATCGCTGTCAACTACTCGATTTGAATAAATTTTTTACAATTTTTCTATAAACCACAACCAAACTACATCAGGTTGATGTATTGATAGTACTAAAAGAATTACTTATAAACAGCCTTGTTTTTACTAAAATATGTCAAAAATATATTTTCATAATAGTACAATACTATTTTTCTGTAAACCTCAACCAAACTACATCAGCTTGATGTATTGATAGTACTAAAAAAGTTACTTATCAACAGCCTTGTTTTTACTAAAATATGTCAAAAGTACATTAACATAATAGTACAATACGAAATTAATGAAATATACTTACATTTTATAATTACATTAATGGAAATAGTACACATAACGTGAAATCTAAACATTTCTTTAACACGAAAATATTTTAACATTTCATAAATTTAAGTAGTATTATCGTTTTTATTATATCAGAATTGTATTATTCTAATACATCGCAGTTAGGAGTACCTAAATACCTGTCACAGTTCAAGCAATGTTGATTCGTACAGGTTATCAAAATTATATAGTAATATCTTTTTTATCATATCATAGCTTCATTATTACCTAATTAATACATTGCAATTTGATGTACTTAAATATATATCACAGTTGAAGTCATGTTGATTCGAACAGGCTATAAAAATTAAGTAGTAATATCGTTTTTATTATATCATAACTTTATTATTACCTAATTAATACATTGCAGTTTGATATACTTAAATATATATCACAGTTCAAGTCATGTTGATTCGAGCAGGTTATGAAAATTAAGTAGTAACATCCTTTTTATTATGTCATAATTTTATGATTATCTACTACATTGCAATTGGATATACTTAAATATATATCACAGTTCGAAAAATGTTGATTCGAACACATTATAAAAATTAAGTAGTAACATCCTTTTTATTATGTTATAATTTTATTATTATCTACTATATTGCAATTGAATATACTTAAATATATATCACAGTTCAAATCATGTTGATTCGAACTGGTTGTAAAAAATAAGTAGTAATATCTTTTTTATTATATCAGAATTGTACTATTTTCTAATATATTGCAGTTGGAAGTACTTCTTAAACATTCATCAGAGTTCAAGTCAGATTGAATCGATTAATTTGTAAAAATGAAGTGATAATTCCTTTTTTATCAATTCAGAATTATTATCTGATATATTAAAACAGCGTATAATTTTAAACAATTGTTTATTGAAGTTTTTTTATTACGTTCATTTACTTCTGCGAGATCGAGTTCGACAGCATCGGCGCCAACTGACGTCGACATTGTCATTAAAAAGCATTTTCGCCATTACAACTAATAAGTGCATAAAACATGTTAACCACTTCAAAACGTGTAAGTTTGTGTCTCTTATCGCGAATTCTTTAGCATCGATTGACGCACATCGTTGTATACGACAGCACATCAAAGTTGTAAGTTACAATTACTGCGATGTTAATTGCGGTGTGAAGCACAGGAAATTACTAAATTGCAGACATGCATAAAATATGCCACCGTTGTCACAAAACTAAAGTAATTATCATCCTGTAATGTGAACAGTTCATTTTAAATTCGTACAATTTCTGGCAATTTACGAAGTATTTAACCAATAATCAATGTGCATACGTCGGATATAACGAATATCTCATTTAGGGAGATGTTGAATACGTATAATTATTAATTGTGACGCGTAATTAGACGACAACCACTGTTATAAATTTCGTCTGCATTAACATATTTTTAAATTAACGTAACTACATTATTACATTAATACATTATTAAGAAATAGTGTTAGTGATGAATATGTATGTTACACTACACAATTTACTCGCTAATTCAAGAAAATTAATCAATTTCTATCGTGTACTCGATTGTACTACATTTTTTATTTTTCGAAGGACATTTGAAGGACGAAATGAAATTCTACTTTATAACATTGACTTACAGTAGAAAACTTATCTATCTTTGAACTTCATGTAAAAAAATCCTTAAAATGTTTTGCCTATGTTCATTCAAGGCTGTGAGTATATTACTTTCACGTCCCTTAATTCAGCTTTTTCAATGTCTTTTGTTAAGCTCAAATATCGACAATTTTTTGTTATCATTCAGTATTCTTTAATTTAGTGGAGCAGTCCATGTTATAAAGAATGTTTTCAATAAAATATCGCAACTGTGTAGAATGTAGACTGTTAGACTATGTAGACCGAATTATTTCTAGTATGGAATAAAAATGAAATGTTAATGAATTATTTCGAGAACAGATAAAATGCCACTTATCTCTTATAAGTACGCTGCAGCACAAAATTAAACGAATACTAAGTTACAATACAAACCTTGTCTGCCTTTGAACTTCGTGTAAAAATATCTTAAAATATGCTAACTATGCTTATTTCAACGGGTGAATTCTCTACTTTCACGTATCTGAACTAAAAATTTTCAAATTCAAAAATCAACATTTTTCGAATAGAATTCAGTATTCTTTAATTAAGTGGGTTATGAAGAAGGTGTTCAATAAAATATAGCAACTATGTAGACTTAAAGAAACAAATGGCGGCGAACGTGTTAATGGATGACTTCCGATCCCCATTGTTATTCAAATAACAACTTGGAACGTCTGCTCGGATCGGGAAAAGGGTGGGACCTGGGGATGGACGATCCCGATCACGCCGCGATGACGTACGATAAAAAATCTCATTTTCGTTGCACCTTGCGTGCGGTGGGCCACGCCTGCTAAATTACGTTTTTCCCAAATTGCCCCCAGACACGCCCACTCGTACGTTCTTGACATCGAGAGGGGTTGACGGTCATTAAAGCATACAGGGTTCCCTCGCGGCACCGATCATTCATTCAACTTTTAATCCCTCGAAAAAACCGAGCCGTTTGTGGAACTGCCTGGCAAATTGTTTCGTTTGACTTCCGCCGCGCGCGTTGCAACTTTGTGCGCCGGTGGTTAATGGCGCGCCGCGAAATTTATGTGACATTATTCCGCTGCATTAATACTGGCTCGGGGATCCCGCGCGCAACTTTTGTGCCTTCTCTTCTATCCTATGAATCAATTAACAATGTAATTAACTTTCAATTTAAATGCGATGTATTTATTACACCAGCAAGCTAATGTATTCATTTTTAATTTTGTTACGTTTGTTTCGCAGCATCGCCTCTTGAATATGCATAAATCGAGGCACTCATTACGAAACGGTCACATTAATCTGGTTTTTATAAAATCAGTAATTAGTTGATAAGTTTTAATGGTAATCGATGTTCGACCTCCAACATCATATCTACATGTTATGTCATGATTACGAAAGTGGGGATCGAACTTTACTGCGTCTTTATCATACCAAGACAGTACATTATGGAACATATTTTTTTGTACATAGTAAAAAGATTATTATAAGATATATTTAGTACGCGACATTGATTTTAATTTTTGTAATCACTGAACGACGGATCTTCAAGCATTTACGGTGGTAGCAAATAACTACAGGAGTGAAGAATGTTTACCCTACCGTGCATGTATTCCATCTAGGGATTGAAATACCGGTACACCGGTATACCGAATATCGGTATTTCGTGCTATTTTGCAATTTCGTGAAACCGGTATTTGCTAAGGTAAAATACTGGTAGTTTCGGTATTAGCTATAAATAATAAATATTTTTTTTGGGACATCTACTCTTATTTGAAATTTACAAATTAATTTTTCCGATAGTGATTCGATTTAATATCAAAAACTGTATCAGCTCTGCTTCCAATAAAGCTAGCTGTGGAAGCATTATGTCAGAAGGATTCCAACTTATTAACAGAGAATGCAACAATAAATTGTATGTTGCAATCACTTAAAGATCAGGACACGCGACTGTCTGAGTGATTATAAAGTCCATTGAAAATTCGTATGCAGAAAAGGCATAGTGAACTAGAAAATATTTTAAGGTATTTACATAATTATAACGACTTTAAAAAAGAAAACTAAAAGGAAGAAAAGAAGCTAACAATTGGATCAGATTTAATTAAGTTCGTCGTCAATTTCCACAAAAAGATTTATGAAAAACAAACACAAACCTATCCAGAAGAATTCGTTGAAGATGATGTTGATGTTAACATCGAAAAAGAATAGTTTCTCGAGAAGAAATTACAATTAGCTATAAATAAAAAAATTTCCACGAACAATAATACAAAAATAATACAAAAAATAGGTTCATCCAAACCCGTCAGACGAGAGACCGAGTTGTTCGAAGATGAAAGACATCGAGGCAAATATTTAGACAAAGTATATCGCTCATTATTAACAGTGCCACTAACCAGCATGGATGCGGAAAGAGAATTTTCAACTGCAGATCATTTTTGCAGAAAAATACGTTCCACGCTTAAGGACAGTTCAATAGATGCATTATGTTTTTTAAAATCACATTTCAAAAATATGTAGTTAATAAATCAGTTAATGTTTTTTTCTATTAAACAACTGTGTTTTTGTACCTTCTTGAAAATTTCTAATACCGGTATTAATACCGATGCAGAATTTTCTAATTAGACAACGTTTTTAAATCACTTTAAATTAAAAATACGCCCTACACGCTGTTAATAAATTAATAACATACTAAAACTAACATATGATATGTATTTACGCACTGTTTATGTTTCTGCGGCAATCGGCGGGTGATCGAATGAATAATAATTAGGTTGTTGCATATGAAATGTGCGAGTTTTAATGGCAACGTTACACAACCGCAACTGTTTCCTAAATAAACATATTGATCAAAGAAAGCACCATTGCAATCGGCTTGTACTATCAATGAATTACAAGTTTCATGATTGTATTTTGGTAGAAATTGAAATTTTTGGTCATGCACGTGTTCCATCGACAAGATTGTCATCTCCATTTTGTAGTTCTTCTCATCATATCAACAAATAGTGGGCTGAATAATCACCACATTTTGACCAAATATCAAATAGTTCTATTGACAATATGTTGTTTTTCCATTTATATAACAAGAGTACACGACAATCGACTGACGTTGAAATAAAATTCATTTTAAAGTAAAATTACATATTTAAATTAAAATTGAAGATAGGATCTTAAGGATCAGATTTATACCTCAAAGTAATATACAAAAAACCTGTAGACTGTAATAGTATTCCTTGATTAAAATGCTTTATAACATTCGCATTCTAAAACTGGACGTTTCGTACGGAATAATCTAATAAATGAATTTAAGAAATTAGAACAAAAGTTAATTGAGTTTCGTTTTATATGAAAGATAACCTGTTAAATGTTTACAGTGTTTAACCAAAATGTGTATTTCGATTATCATGCTCATAATTACCATGTACGATAATACGGCTGCCACAAATCGTTTTCTCATAGTAACGAGGAGGGTGAATTCAGTAACGTTGTTGGGAATAATAGTCGAATTAGTAAGGTCATGCCAATGTCTATTCTTAACGTCCATTACACTCGCGGCTCGAAATCCGCCAGTAAATCTGTTATCGCGGCTAAAAGCCTACCGGTCGGGCGTCGCGAAGTGAATTATAACGAGAATATGGAATCTGTCGCGCATCATTGCTGAAATCCCATCGATTCTTCTGTTCGACTGGCTTGGCCGATTTAGAGTCCAAAATTGAGACCGAGTCTAGAACGTAGAGCACAGAAGAATAAGCTACAAGACAAGTGTTGTGTCGTGTCAGTGCTCAAACAGTAATTTGTGAGCCGCTGAGATACACACCTCAAAGAGAGGTAAATTAAATAAAGAGATAATCGGGTTTCGGATAACTAAGTAACTTTTAATAAACTGAATGTGAAAGACGGTATAAAAGAGACGGTATAATAACGACAGATAATTCACGACTGATAGTTTCGACTCTTAAATCACGACTGATAGTTTCGACTCTGAAATCACGACTGATCTTACAACTAACGCGTAAGAGACAAGTAACCTCGTGGGGTTGAAAAATCCCTCCACAAAGTACAAAACAGTGGGGGCCCCAGCCAATGATATAATATTTGGGAGGCTACAGATGACCTCCCAAAACAAGGGCAACGCCCATAGACGAAATACGTCGTAACGAGTGTCGCTAAACAGACGACACTCGGTTTCCTGCAATTTCGCCGGAAACCATAATTTAGGCTCAGGGCCATAGGCCCCCCTGGCGCTAGAAGTGGGCCTACGCTACGCCAAGTGCCATTGAGAGCTGCACGGCTAGGATGACTTTCCCATGGTCAGCTGATAGTTTCCAGACGTACCCGGGTCATAAAACAATAAATTTTTCCAAGACGTTAGAAGAACCCTTCGACAATGGCACTTGTCCAAAGTCGACCGTAGCGTGGACCTAAACCGAAATTCGAGCCGGCCATACCATAATCACGTCTCAACAAACAAGGCTAAAAAGAATAACACCAGTACGTTATAGCTTAATGATTCGTATTTAACACTAGATTCACGGAGCCCGCCATTTTGACGGATTCTAAATTTTTTAATTTACGATTGTTGAGATTCTGAAATTACATCTGTGAGTAATCATTCGATAAATTTATTTCGTTGCACGTATGTTATAATAACAATTACTAAAAATCTGAATAGATATATTCTTGTTATTTTCATTGAATAATGTAGAATAATCATTTTTCATGCAAGCGAAGCAAAAGATTGCAACTTTTATAATTTTTTATTTTTTTTTTTATGAAACATTCGTCATCAACATCGTACACGTCTCTCTTTTCTAATTAAAATAACCCCAAACATGATATAGTTACGATCATAATTACGTGGCGAGAACATTTTCAGCATATAAATTAATTTTATCTGATAGAAGTCAGCAATGAACAATTGCAAACGTAGAAAAAAATATTGTTACTTATTGTAATGCAATTACAAGTAGTAATAAATATTATACAACTATTTTATTCAATTATAGGGAACTACTTTCAATAAATTTTTTTTATATATTTCATATATTTCTTGCATATATATTGCACATGTATTTCATATTCGGGCATATAGGATGTGCATACACATCCGCAGTCTGGTCATAGGGCCCACGGTCACATCACTGTAAAGCACTGTATAACGTTATATAAGTTACAAGAACACGCGTCGACAAAATGTAAAGTAAATATTCAATACGTGGCAGCGGTTTGCTTCTTTTTACCTAAGAACAAAATGAAATGGCAGAAATCCTTTTCCTGCAAGAACCATGATTTATCTTCTAGCGCGGACAGTTTTCTAGAAAGTAGAATTAAGAATGCGGTAACGTAGACAAGTTGTCCAGAATCTGGACACCAGAACGCTGCGACAGCGTGATTAGTCGCGACAGGCAACCTCGTTTCGCGCTGAAAGTTAAAAAGACGCAACGGGGGCAAGCTGGAACGCGACGAACGCGAGAGAACCATCTGACATTCGGTCATTGTTCACTTCGTTAAATGCATTAGCACGGCTATTAGTCACAATTACCAACCGAGCTGTCGTTCGTTCGCTGGGATATGCCGCGGATTTTCGGATTCCCCTTTCTATTGTCATTATGAATGGCGTTCAATGACCGGATGATTGGATGGTCCCTGCCCAGAAAATTCAGTATCTTTATCAGAATTTAATTACATTGCTTGTACACTCTGGATCGATGGAGATCTGTTACAAAAATGGTCCGCAAATTTGTCCTTTACCCTTTTTTCAAGGTCAACATATTTTTTGATTGCATCGTATAGTACTCGTCGCATGGAACAAAAGTCTCGAAGACACCATGGGTCTCAAGTCAACCATTCTCTTAAAAGACAACTTTAAAGTTTTGTAAATTGTTTTATTCCACATGTCTACAGGATCTCCCAAGATGATATAAATGCGAAGGAGGTGATTCGACATGAGAAAATAAGTCTAAAGTATATAATAATTTTTTTTCATTTGACGCCTCGTTTTCGAGAAATTAGAGTTTGAAAATCCGTCAAGTTCGCGTTCCTAGCGTTTGTAAGCAGTAGATCAGGTAGGTAATGAACAGACGCGTCAAACATTTCATATTCAATATCAAGCGCGTTCGCAGAATTTTCAAACTGTAATTTCTCGAAAACGAGGCGTTAAACGAAAAAAATTATTGTATACTTTAAACTTATTTTCTCATGTAGAATTACGGTCTCCACATTTGTACCATCTTGGGACACCCTGTAGACATATGGAATAAAATAGTTTATGAAATTTTGAAGTCGTTTTTCAAGAGAATGGTTGACTTGAGAGCCATGGTGTCTTTAAGACTTTTGTTCCTTGTGACGAGTACTATACGATGCAACACAAAAAAATGTTGACCTTGTAAAAACGGTCAAGGTCAAATTTGCAGACCATTTTTTTAACAGATCTCCACCGATCCAGAGGTATAGAACCCTGCTATGTTAGTCGTGACATGTAATTTTTATACACCCTGTACAATACCTATAAACACATAGACTAGATGCAGATTCGA
The DNA here is from genome assembly GCA_913789915.3 of Sphecodes monilicornis. NCBI lineage: Eukaryota > Metazoa > Arthropoda > Insecta > Hymenoptera > Halictidae > Sphecodes > Sphecodes monilicornis. Next base: position 20,634,433 of record OU565285.1, read on the forward strand.
TCCTCATTCTTGCAAATTCTCAAGAAATTCAATCGCATCTTTATTTTTTTCTCTTGACCTTCTATAAAGTCTCAGAACTTGAGGACCTTAATATTTTTAACAAGTGACTTTTAATGGTTTGTCTGAAATTTTGAAAGTCTCAAATCCCGTACTACGGAACAATGGATTGATGATTAGACTGTGGGTTTATGTACAAAATAAAAATTGTCTGCATTAAGCAAGGGGCTACATACATATTTGGCTTCTTTTCTTAATCATTGTAATGCGTTGAAAATAATTCAACAGAAGATTTACTTTTATTCAAAATTTTTACTCTTCTGCATTTGATCTACACGTTTCTGACATAAATGGATGAAATCCGTAGTCTATCGATGATGATTCTTTGCCATTTAACTGCATGACTTCTCAAATGTGAACACTTACAAAGACGCAACGAGAGTCGCGTAAAATTAACGAAACTTTCAAGACAGTCATCGTAAATACAATAAAGTTTCTACCAATATGCAGGGTGGATCACTTAAAACAGGTCATCTAGAAATAAATTGCTTGCTTTTAGCGATAGGAGAAATGCGTCACAACAAACTTGTTTGGTATCGAGGGTCACACAATCCGGTGTTTCTAACTTTTGTATAGGTGTATGTGTAAAGGTGATATGAAGGTCAAACCTGTTTTTCAAATGGAATGATATGGCTATTTTTATTTACATTTCTATAGAGCATTTCAAGACGAATACAATGGCCTATTGTGATGGTCATTCAAGGTCACTCAAAGGTAACTGCAATGGAAAATTCCGCTCATCTCAAACGCACTCTTCTAATACTCTTGTATTCCCGTTGGTTGTTGATATATCGCTATATCCATGTTCAAGGTCGTCATTTTGAACTCCTGCATTACCAGTGAGTTGTATGTAAGTAGTCGAAGTTGTCTGAACAATGTCCTTAAACAACTTATTTCCCATTGCAGTTGCCCTTGAGTGACCTCGAATAACCTTTGTAATAGGTCATTATATTTGTCTTGAAACGCTGTATCAAAATATAAATAAAAGACCATGTGATGCCCTGTAAACACACAGCTCCACCTATAAAAAGAAATTAGAAACATCGGATTATGCGTTAAAAACAAGCCAGTTATTTAAGTGATCCGTTTCAAGTGCTCCACCCTGTGTAATGCAATAATCTGAAAGACTTATTCGTTGAATTCAGAAGAGAAATTTCTGAAAATCGATAGTAGACTCGAATGACGAATCAACTAGCCATACCCAGTTAAGAGGTAAATGTATTTTCTAAAAGTGGGAACTGATGGGACTTTCTCAGTTTGAACGGAACAATTTTCAATAGAAAGTCTCATTTTCATTGCCAACATTGGCAGTTTCTTTCGGGGAAACTATGGATTTTTACGCTTCTCGGTCGCATTTTTCAAATCACCCTGCGCACGCACCATGACCCGTGATGTTTTGTATGGATTTATGATCTCCCGTGGCCGCGGAAGGTTGAAGACGTTTACGTGTAAGTATCTATCCATGGAGAAAAGTTCATCGCGGGTTAATCCTGAAATACGGCGACCTAGCATAGCGCAGTGTACAGAAAATGCTAAGCCGCGTTAAACGATCGATCCTCGCTAAGCGCCCATACGTTATGATCTCCCATTCCGGAGAATTGTGCTATAGCTAATTTATTGTGGCACGAAGAAGAAATAGCAGAGAAAAAATTAGATAGAGGAAGATGTATACATACATTCGTGCACACAGAGAAAGCCGAAGAGAGAGAGAGAGAGAGAGAGAGAGAGAGAGAGAGAGAGAGAGAGAGAGAGAGAGAGAGGGTGGGAGACAGGTTCGACGCGTTTAAATCAGCTTCCCCGAGGCGAAAGTTCAACGCGAAGGGACAGCAAGCCGCGGCCGCGCGGCTCCCTTTCTCTTCTCCTCTGTTTCTACTCGACACGGCAATCAGTCAAGGCTTTTAAAAAATCTTATCAGCCGAGCCATTCCCGAGAAGACCGGCTCAGCAATCTCCTTCGCTCACGAACGATCCCCGGCTCGCTCCGGATGAATGGAAATCGCGTGAATGACCGAGGAACGCTCTGGGTGATCGGTTGGAAGCAGAATGAGCGGCGAGCCGACGTGCGTGATCGAGGATGATCGACTGACTCTCCGTGAATCTCTCGATCTTCTCGGTGCGCGCGCCTCCACCGCCGCGCCGAGGTGAAATCGATGCTCGAATAATCCTGCGGGACGTACGCGAACATCCTGACGCGCTCGAGGGCATCTGTTATTAGTAGACTGCGGATGTTTATAAGAATGCATATTTTTATAGAAAATAGGTTGACCAATGCGACCTCGGAAATAATGTATGCCATGATTAATTAATTTTAAAAACATATTTTTTATTTTGCATATTTTCATACAGCATATGTTTTGCACAAGGTATATTTTTTCATATTGTGCACATTTTTAGCGTTGTAATGTAATAATAAAATCTCATAATTTCAATATTTGTATAGAACATTGGAGACTACTGGAATCTCTTCTTTCTTATTGCATGTACTTCAGTACTCATTGCTGCAATTGCAGAATCCAAAAAGTAGCTGCGTTTTTTTGCAGTATCTCGAGATTTTAGGGCGGAAAGTCATAAAGGGGCTCAGATGCCTAATGCGCAATAAATATAAAAGAATTTGAATAGTACATTTTTGAGACAGTAAAATTCAATTTTCGAAGAGTGTGAACATGGAAGATCGGTTTCTATTGCTTCACATGTACTTCGGATTCCGTTATAACAGACCTGATGGGGTTTTCATTGGAAAACCCTTCATGATCGATGGTGATGTTAACACTAAATCCACCAAGCATTAAAACTATCAGCGAATGTTGCCTTATAAAAATGGCAGCACTAGATTTATTTAGATTGTCCGTAATTTCCAATATAATAGATGCTTGGACAAGGAAGTTTATTTCATTATTTTTCATAATTGAATTTTTATAATTCCAAAAATTGAAAAACATAAAACCGGTCATTTGACCGTGGTAGGTTTAGTGTTAAGTCATTACTAGAAAAAATATTATAAATCTATCTACGAAGAGTAACAGGTGTAGTTAAATCTATTATATGAAAACAAATGAAATTTTCATGTGATATTGATCTTTATTCCACTTTTTCGAAAAATCGACCAATGTGCGTCGTGGGCTAGAGCAGCCGGGAAAGACCGGCAGCGAGGGTTTCAAAAAGGAGGAAAGAATAGCCAAGTGGAAAGTGGCAGGCCACCGTTATTGGCCGGCCGAAAACGCGCCGCCTCCAGGCGCAATATGCAAACGACGCTTTAAAACGGGATATTTGCGCTTCGCGCTCGCCGGGCAGATACTCACCAACACATGAGCTTATGGCATCGGATGTGCACGCGCACTCTCGCATCGCGGCTTTTGCTGTTTCCTTGGTTCTCTCCCGCTGCATTAGGCCCACGCATCTGGGCTCCAGATCGCTGCTGTAAAAAACACTGCTGGAACCAGCCTACCGCCGGACATGCGACCTGTAATCAGACCCGGGACCAAGCCGAGGAAACAAAGCGAGCGCACCCGTTCGTACACACACACCGGCTGATTAGGATTTACATTTAATCGGGCCCAACGACGCCCCACCCCCGAGGCCTCACGGCGCCGTAAAATTGATAAAGGATAGCCTTCGTTCTGCGAGCACGAACAACCGCGTTAAAGGGGGCTTCTCTCGTGCAGCGGCAGTGAAAACAAGTGATCTTTAAGAATTTTTTTCAATTTATCTATTGCCTAGATGGGACTAACACTTTTTGCGATGTACGCAGATATATGTACAAGTGTTTCTTTTTAAGTTCAATTCTTATTATTATCCATTGTATAATACGTATGTTTCTCGAAACTATGCTTTTTAAACTGGCATGCACGATAACTAAAACGCCAGTAAAGTAATCGATATTAGGTGAAGCTCATTCATTTCTTTACACATTTCTTTAGGGATTTGATCTAAAATTTATGTTTTTTTACTTATAATATTTTTTCCACAGTATAAATTTAACTAATCGACCGAAAAAGGTAAACTTTTCTTCTCAACCCTGGAACTTTTCAAATTTTTAATATTTTTCTTTGAAAACAGTTTCTGTGTTTTAGTCACTGTGACAGGTGCTATATAGTATGCCAATAATGCTTACACTGCCGAAGCTGTTAAGAAGTCTTGTATATTACACAAAATTAATAATAAGAGGAATTTAACTAAAAAAGAAACACTTGTACTTCAAGACAAACTATTTACATCCTTAAAAGTCCTATTTCTATACACCCAATAGTTAGTCCGAAAAAAATTCTTAAAAAATCACTTGTTTCCGCTGTGGTTACACGAGAAGCTCCCCTTTTGGGAGTAACAGTGTTGCTCGCCAAGGAACACTGCCAGTCGTTGATCTTCCGCTGACTGGTCTTTCTTATTAGGTTTACGCATCTGGAGCCCCGTGGAAAAAGTGTGTGATGAAAAGGGCCTGCTGGGAGTACGCGATCATTCCTCGGTGATACGTTCAACTCTTCTTATTGCGCGAGGTTTCGGTGACTGTCTCATGCTGTTGTGTGAATTTTTATTATTTTATTTTGGTTCTTGTAAATGTTGACTGCTTTGACCCCTTCTTGAGACGTGTTTCAAAATCTTCCGACTTTGCTGGATTTTAATCCAAGTCTGTTTGACCCTTTCACAGTTTTATTTCTTCGACTCTGAAATGGTATAATTGCTAGTTGACATTACGAAGTAACACACTGGGATCTTTCCCTAAAATTACGTTTAACATTTTTACCAACAATAAGATACTTTTAGGTATAAAGTTTGAGGCTACAAAATCTAAAAGTCCAAAAAAGGTTAAAGATATAGAAAATATAAATATAGAAAATTTAGATATATAAATATAGAAAATTTAATTAGGGTCATGAGTAAACTGTGGATTTCAAACATTTTTGACAAAGATAAGTACGTGGAACACAAAATACTGGAAATATAAACGGGATTGATGATTATCGATATGTCACAACTTTTTTATTACTTCCAGTACCTTGTAATTAATGTAAAACATTTTTATTTTGCATGAAGATCCACAGTCTAATCATCAGTAGACTGCAAACTATATGCCTTGATCCCAAAAATGAATGCATGTAATAAAAAATTATGAAGAAGCTACAAAAATTCAAGAAAGATAGTATAAATTATCTTCGATTTACTAAATTTATTTGTAGAAGAAATATATTGTCAATTTGTGTTGCTTACCATCGACTTAGAAAATTCGTCCTGTAACAAGTGTTGTTTATGAATTGACTGCTGATTTGATGCACTTATGACAAAAATGGCTATGTCAAATATAAATCTAACTATTCTCAACCTATTAAAATTATTAATGCACAAAAATCCATTGTCTATTTATGAATTAGGAAATTTTTTTAGCAGTCTAGTCGAAAGCCAATGTAAAATTGCAATTATTGCAGTGGCCACACGCCTCGATCCAAAAGCCCCAGGGTCTCCGCCGACCCAGGGTTCGCTGACGTAACCAATTCAAGTGTCGCCGTGCAGATTCGAGGAGCATAAGCCTTGGGGAAGGGCTCATCGAGGGAGAGGATACAACGTAGACGAAGAAGAAGAAGAAGGAAGGAGAGGGTTGCTCCACATATAAAAGAGCCGTAGCCCGAGGCGCGACTGGGCTACCGAGGTTTCTCTCTGGTGCACCGCGTATAACATTCGAAGAGGAGCAACGGCGGCAGAAGCAGCAGCAGCCGCAACCGCGGCAGGAGCAGAAGAAGAAGAACAAGTGGAACAACGAAGCCGAGGAGTGCAGGGAGGGGAACGTCCATCTCATCCATCCTCCTACCGTCCCCTCATTCTTGCTTCTCCTAATGATAGCGTGCACGTTGCCCCCTTCGATGCACCGTGGACTGCACCAGCAACAACAACAACAACAACAGCAACAACAACAACAACGCGAGCACCATCGGTCCGACGAGTATATACACCGAGAAACGATGGTGAGGGCGAACCTAACTACCAGAGCACGCCTCCGCCTCCGTGCACTAAAACATTACCACGCCGCCAGCGTCGGCTGCCGTTCCTGCTACCTTGTAGGGTATCATCCGAGGCACGTATAGGGCCCTAAGTGCTATTCCAGGGCCCCGAACCAGAGCCACCCCTTCCTCGTTTCTCTTCTTCCAGCCGGAGATTCCTCTCCTTCCTATCGTGCCCGAGAGGAAGAGACGGGTAATCGAGCGAGACCCGTGATTACCCATTGAGGGTGGAATTCATTATAGCGAAATCCAGCTTGATACGCTGCTCTCCGCGTCCTCTACCCACCCCCCCTCCCTCGTTCTTTCTTCTTACCGTTTTCTCCGCACGGCCCTGCCGCATTTTATTGTCCTCTTTGTTTCTTCGCTCTTGTTTTCCTTTTTTTTTATTTTCGTTTTCTCTTGCTGTCTTTTTTCTCGTCGTAATCTCGATGCGACCGGCTCCCTTCTCGTGCTCTTCTCTGTCTCGCGATTTCCCGCACTTTGGAGCCGAAAAATTAATTCGACGGAACTGCGAAGGACATTTAATGGCACTGCGACACTTTCGATCATTTTCGAACTATGATCTAATTTGAGTTGTCAGATGTTTTGCAAAAATTGTGAATTGAAGAATAAATTACCGTTCTTTAATGGCACTGCGACTATTTTTGCTAGATTTTAAGTAGTAATTTGGAATTGAAAAATTAATTCAGTGGTCTTCGTGAGAGTCATTCCGAGGCATTTCAATTCGCCGAGCACCATATACAATGTGTTGTTGTAAAAATTACTAGATTGAATATGAAGATTAAAATCCATTAAAGTTGCTACGCGCAAGATTTGAAAATTGTCGAATTTGCAACGCGTTGATTAGAAACGCGTAAGAATTAGAATGCGCCGAAATTGCTATACCTGATAATAAAAGGATATTTCACAGCGACTTATCAATCGGTAATAGAACTTCAGTATTACATAATAGTTTAACATACGTCTGGTGGATTTCTAAATAAGTTGCATGCATATTATATACCCTCTTGCAATATGTACTTCTAATAATCTCAGATCATATGTCTTTTACATGTATCTCATCGTAGAATTGTAATTATATTTGCTTCTTTAATCAAATAAACTAATATGAATTCTGTTAATATGTCTGTTATCATAATCAAATAATATTCGCACTTAGTGTTTATTTAATACTGCAATTATCGACATTTACAGTGCTTCTAGTGCCATAACAAAAATTCTCTTCCGCTTGTATCAACGTCATTAATTTAATGTGGTTGTAGTATAATGAATCGAATTACTAGTTATAGACACGAAATAATTGATTTACCGTTTATAGAAATGAAGAACAAGCTCGAAATGTGAATGTTGGAACGAGACGTGACGTACTCTTCGAGTTCATGCGACCTTTACAACGAGATTACGGAATTCCTTCTTAACAATGCTTGTTTCTGTGCTGACCTGCGCTCGCTCGTGACAGAACCTATCGCGAAACATTTGCTCTGATCGAAATCCAATTTCGTGGAATAGAGAATAGCGACGACGCGGTTCTCTTGTTCGAGAATGCAGAATTTCTTCCGGCATACATGGAATTTACATCTTGGTACATAATATGATACTTGGAAATTAAAACTCGTTTTCTGTAAGGAAAATGAAGGTATCAGTTTAGGCATATTGCTCGCAATCAATACAGTTTCGCTATTAAGCTTTTATCACGTCTCAACATTTCTGTAACTTACATTATATTTTTATATTGTCATTTTTGCCGACCAACAGGACCACACAATATTTTTAATTTAAGTTCTTGTTATTTTATCATAAACGTACATTGTTACTGATATACTGCAGTTTATTGTGTAAGTTCACATTTTAATACCCAATTGTCTAGTATAGAAAGTAAAGTGGAATTTTAAATCTACAGAAACATCCAATTTATTTTTATGATTTGGAATTTTAAAAGCTATAAACGAGTGTAATCAGCAATCTACTGGTAATCGTAGAACTAAAACATAGACGTGTGTTACAATTCAACATACTTACTATTAATATGATATCAATACTAGCTTAGAACTGAAAATCTTGGATGAAGGTAGAAAATTCACTCTTTATGCTGAGAAGACTGCGGATTTTTGTGCAGAGTAAAAATTGTCTTCATTAATTGCAGGATACAGAAGCTACATAGACATTCACACCCATTTCTTAATGTTTTTAAAGAGTTCATAATAATACAACAGTGTTTTCAAAGTTTTTAAATATTTCCATTGTTTCGCATTTGATAGATCCATTTTTCTCGTAATTGTATAATATACACAGTTTAATAATAAGCATAAGCAGAATGTTTCTGTAAACAATTTATTCGATGTCGTTCCGTGGCTAGCTGACACGATTCTAACCATCGCACCCCGGATTCTCCATATTCAACCCGAGGATTGGTAATGGTGAAAAGCCCTCCATTCTCCATGCCGTCGCGTACCTGAGGACTGCAGGAGGGTTCGGTACAACCGATCTGCTTTTGATTCCTCGTTTTTCCTTTTGATCGTTGACCCCAAACTTCCCTTTTCATCTTTAGAGGCTTAGAGAATCTCGTGGCCAGAGCTGGGCATTATTTCAGATACAATATTTTAAAACTTATTTGAAATATTACTTGAAATAAAAAGTTATTCACAAAAATGTTTCACTATTTGAAATAAATTATGTTATATTTTGTCCAACAAAATAATTTTAGGAAATGATTATCTATTCTTTTATTCCATGAAATACATCAGTTCAAATAATAAAATAACATGTTATTTTCTTATTTGAGATAAGTCTTTCAAATGTCAAATAACATGTTATTTTATTATTTGAGATAAGTATTTCAAATGTTAAATAACATGTTATTTTATTATTTCATACAATAAATATTAAAAATATATTATAAATGAAAATATGGTTCGAATTCTTTTAAATCTTTATTGCTACTGATCAATCATTTATTTTCCAAACTAAACATAAATAAGGCGAAATTTCAACTTACAATTAGTATCGTACATTTCTCTTAATTATTCCAAATAAGTTCATTTCAAATGACTATGCCGAAATAAATTATAATAAAGTTGTTATTTAAAATAAATGTACTCAAATAAATTCCTCTCAAATAGTTATTTCATAGAGTTTATTTGAGATAATGTTATTTTCAATAATTAACTTATTATCTTCATTTGAAATAAAATTTGCCCAGCTCTGCTCGTGGCTTCTTCCAGTAGCCTGACGGCCCCGGGTGGACTCTTCGCTCCCCCCCCCCCCCTGTGCCCGTTAAACCACTGATATATATACTATGGATACGGTATTCGGATTCTGGAAATGTCCCGAATTGAACAGTAGATTTGGATGCCAGCGCCGCTATCGTCCGACCGGTGTACTGTACCCCTCGTACTCCACTTCACTCCGTGATCCTCTATACTTCGCCATGTGTTTGCGTCAATCTAGATGGCGCTGCTTTCAATCGAGTTGATTGGACGCTACGAAATAAAAAGTGTCGATGACGTCCTATCAACTCGATTGAAATCAGCGCTATCTAGAGGGACGCAAACACATGGCGAAGTATAGAGGATCACGGGGTGAAGAATAGTACAAGGGATACAGTACACCGGTCGAACGATAGCGGCGCTGGCATCCAAATCTACTGTTCAATTCGGGACAAAAAGCTGTGTAGCTGGCTTATGGCAATACCGTATCCATAGTATATATATATATATATATATATATATATATATATATATATATATCAGTGCGTTAAACCTTCATATCCGGGGAATAATCCCTCCACTTGTTGAGGTTTTTCAGCGCCTTGCGTCTACCTTTACTCGCTTGGCTTGACCATGCATCACAACACCTGTGTCGTTGCATTTCCGCCTCCGAGATTCACGAGCCTTTACGTAGCAGCGAGTACACTTCTCAACGTCGCTTATGTCTTTTACAATATTCTAATATCTAAATCGCATATAACTATATCTAATACGCAGATAACTACATCTAGAAACGCAGCTTAACTAAATCTAGATACGCCAATTCTTATGGAACTAGTACGTTCAATTCGCGTCGCACACTCCAGTCACTTGGTCTAAAGATAGAAGGGATGTACCTACGTATCTATCCGCAACACAGAATATTTTAAGATTTTTCAACACAAAAGTACAAGAGTTACAAACTCGACGATTTCTCAATTGTAGATAATTCAGCGTATCTTTAATTCGGCAGAGCAATGTATTTACAAAATCATCATCGACGTTTTCCAGAAACTTAAATATCTCTTGATTTTATAACAAAAAAGAGTAGACGATTTACCCTGTAAAATTCGCATGCCCTCACACTTAAAGATTTTTTCTCACTGGAGTTACAAGACTTAAACTACCGACAATTTCTCTGTTCCAATTCACAATTCTTTCAACGTTGTGAACAAGTATAAAAATCTCGAGCAAAGTAGATCGAGAGCACCTATCCCCAGAGTCGTGTAGTCGTGCTCCCGATTCGAAAGAACAATCGTCTCGAATCGCAGAAACCGTCCCGCGGCAAAAACCGCGAGTCCAATCGCAAGGTCCGAAATAGATGAATCGAATTTCCGAATCAAAGCGAGACACGTCGAAAACTGCGGTGAATAGAGAGTCAATTAGGATACCGGCTGGCGGGCTGAGGGGTTGGGAACGGGGCGAGGGGTTTTGGTTTCGCAGTGGCGGGATCAAAATTCAATTTGACGGAAAGGAAACAGTCCGTGTTCCGACGCGGGCCGCTCCTTGCCACCGTCGTTCTCCTGCTTCGTCCCGGTTTTTGCTCGTCGCTTCTCCGGACGAGGTTTTTACTGCAAGAAGGCAGAACGCTGCTCGTTTCCCGGCCGGTCGCCTGCGCGAATACTATGTGTTAGTGATGGGAGTGATCCAATTCTTTCCCATGATTTTTAAGTAATTCGACCAATTGAATACATACAGTGTTGAACAAAAGTATTGTAAGCACACATTTTAAAAATCAATAATTTTGTTAAAATTGGACGAAACGACTTGAATTTTATTTTAAATATTAGAAGAATTAGTTTACAAGCTAATATGAACAAATTCTTTTTTAATTTGCTATTGATCAGGATTGCAAAGATAAAATCAAGGATCACGATTTTTAACTGTTTTATCTGAGAATACAATGTAAATTTAAAATATGCCTTTTGTAAATCTAAGTGAGTTGTATATGTACACAAAGTTTCATTGAAATCGGTTATTGCATAAAAAAGTTATCGGTTTTGCAACATGCAAGAATCTTTGATTTTTGGGCATACGATTTATCTAAATTTTACGATTTTTGATATTTTTAATCACTTATAGTTCATAACAACGTTAATCGATTTCGAATTGATAAATACGTTTGTTTAGAAGAAAGTTGTGTTTGTTATACGGTGCGTATATCCTAGTGATGGGATGATCCAATTCGTCCTCGTGATTTTCAAGTAATTCTGTAATCAAGTCCTTGTATGGAAGAATCGAAGCGTATTCAAGAGTGAAGTACTTGGTACTGGCAGCTGATATCGATATCTGTTGATAAGAATTCATGTTTTTGAGTAGTGTTCATTTAGGAATCGATACTATTTGATACCAGCGTTATCAGATCCAGGGATTTCAGGGATAAGTAGCGGGGGAAATGCTATAGTCAGAACCTAAGTGACGTCATGACGCTATAGTGTACTCTAACCCAGCTGGTGAAGTGGGGATTCGTGCTGAGGGTGGGGATCCTATTACGATCCTACAGTAGGTATCGTGACGCCACTAGGTACCACCCGTATTATTGGTACGTTGGTGAGAGAATTGTCAACACCTGACGTCATGTGATCCTTTTGCGGGAGTTTTTGCGACCGCGCTAGTTTGATATTTATGTATTAACATGTGCCGATAATTCTGTGGTTGTAAAGTTCCGATCGTTCGATTCAAGTTCTGATCACTAATTCTTGATACAAATAATATGTCCCTGCTTTCTTTTTACAATGTAAATGTCTATTTCTATCACTTTGCATAATATTGCATATTTGTATAATTAACGCCAATAACAGTAGTAGGAATTGTAATAATTTATAGACGCTTCAGCCACTAGACTTGTGTTATTCTGCTTCATCGTGTCGTAATTAACATGTTGGGCCCGGCGCCGGTCCCTGGGGACCGGCGGTGAACTTTCCGTGTGGCCGGCGCCGGTCCCTGAGGACCGGCACTAGAATTTTCGTTTGACTGGCGTGGGACCAACAGTATTAAAGTTAAAAAATAAATATAGTCTCAATGAAATGTGATCAAATGTAGTTTACATTTTATACATCATGCGAAAATATAGTGAACATAATCACACATACACCTAAAAGATGTCGAAAATAGCGCGACAAAGAAGAATTCTTTATCCTTCGGCGATACCCTACAACATTGTATCGCTCACCTACTGCCGGCTGAACGGAAAGGACAGCAAATTCGGCGCCGGGCTCAACGTGTTAAGTAGTCGTTCCAAAACAGAACATCACCGTCAATTTCAGATGCGAGCGTTCTGTTAGTGCGTTCCTGCATAGCACAAGGACTTACGTTGTTCTGCCTAATATGTATGAATTTAACATTGTTCTTCGGTTAAATTGCATTATTTTTTTGAGCCTACCGTATTTGTTTTCGTGACTTTTTTCTGCTAAATACGCAAGTCCTATATTCTAATGCTCAATTAATGCATAGACTTAAATTTTGCGAAGATGTGAAACGCTGCATTTTCCCTGACAGCCACAGATTTATGTATTTATTTATTTATTGCTTTAAACCAAGTGGTTTATATAGCAAGTACAGTATTATTACATTTGGCTTACATTAAATAGGTTTACAGTTTCCAAATTCTAACGGAACATTGTTTAAGGAAATTATAAATTATTTTCAGTCCTTTTATATCAGGTTTACATAAGAAGGAACGAATACAAAGAGGGAAACAGTACTTGCTTTTGAGGAGCTTTGTTTCCAATGTATTACGTTCATTTTCATAGTCTGGGCATTGCCATATAACATGATTTAGGTCTTGGAGTTCTGCTCCGCATTGGCAAGCACTGTTAGCTATAAAGTTAACCCTTGCCAATGAACCGTTTAAATTATAGTGATTGGCTCGACATTTATTAACAAAAACTAGAAAATCTCTGGAGAGCACAAGACCAGTGTACCATGGTTTGCCTCTTTTCTTGTGATAAAATCTAACGTAGTTCTCACGTTTGACTAGACCTTCCTTTTTGATTAGGGTATGTATTCATACAATCATACTTTGCTATTGGAATCGATACTAATTAAGAAGGATCATGCCCATCACTATCATGTGTGCCCCCGTATGAACGTGACGGTGTGTGCGGATGTGCGGTTGTGTACGTGACAACGATAATCAGCGAGTTTAAGTGGGGTTTAATTTACGTTGGCGCGGGCGGCGGAGAAAGGTGAAGAAGGTGCTCCGGACGAAAGGGAGCAGGAAGGAGCAAGGAGCAAGGAGCGGTGCCACCACGGGCATGGGTAGGGAAAATGCGTGTATACACCTGCCAAGGGACATGCAGCCTCGTACACGGCATAGGCGGACCTAAAAGTCGCGGGAGCAGGAGAGGAGACAAGAAACCAAGCGAGAGAAATCGGGTGGGTCGACCAGCGAGGAGAGAGGATGGCTAAATGCGAGCTGCGTCTCCGACAGGGACACAAGAACCTCCTGAGCACGCCCGCGCCACCTGTAATTGGGTCCAATCATCGTGGTTCTCATGTGGAATGATGCTGTTCTACTTCGGCTACGGAATACGATGATCCTTGCTGCACCTTGCTTCGCGAAAATCGAATTTGTAGAACGATCCCTGGGATTCCTAATGTATTAGGTTGTTACATCTGAAATGTCCAATTTCGGAATGCAAATGTTACAAAGCGCTAATTAAGCAATACTATTATAATCTATAGGTATATTATGTACCACTTGACGGTACTAGTCCTTTAAGTCCTATCGTCAGTTTCTATTTACATATTCAACACTACTTTTAAATAATGTTGATTTCAATATTAGTGTATGCGATTGTTGTATATTCTTTTTAAATGAGTAAGAAAATAAAGTGACGTTTTATCATAATATAGTAATAAATGAACGCACTGTTGGTCAATGATAGAGAAAGCTCAAAAATAGATATAACAGTCTCATAAATAAAGAAGTCGAATGACCAAAATATTTAATTTTTACCGCAGTATAATCGAAAAACTCGTCGTTTGTTGACAGAATATAATGATGAGTGGTGCTTACTTTGATCAATAAGTTTTATTTAGGGAAAAACTTATGTATGGTTAAAGTTACTGTTACGAATCGGACATTTCATATGCAACGACCTATCATATGGGCGGAGAAGTTACACGACTCTGGCAACGAGATGTAAAATCTTGGGGATCATCTGAATTCAATATACACTCGAATTACCATTAAACAAAAAAGAGAGTCACCTTTCTAAAAAATGTGCGGAGTTGCCTGCTTCTTACGATAGATACTTCATTCTGATATGCAGCACAGTAGACCGTTCTCCGATTTAGTGTTATAAAGAATGATTAAGTCCCAATTTAGATCAGTTATTTTACAGTAATCAGAATAAAATATCACAATGATTCGAACATAAGATAAGAATGCTATTAGTCTTTACTAGTAGATTTTATGCACTTTTGACAAAAATCGGTGGCTGCAATTAAAAGCATCAACATACTATTTTCAGCTTATTGAAATTATTAAAGAGAGAAAGAACTTTTCACTTGGCTCTTGTTTCTCGTGAAACACGGCTCTTGATGGCCAAACTTTTTATTTTGCATAAATATCCGCAGTCTATTTATTACACACACGTTTGCTTGCACTTTAAGAATTTGAATGTACCATACAAGTCTAGTCAATCTAATAACGGATACTCAAATATATAAAAAAAAATTTCGACCAGTAAATCTACATAAGAATAATGTACTTTATTGATATTATGAATTGTTACAAATATTCATTATACAGTATATGGAAGATTATATGAATTCATCCTATTCTGACTGTCAGTATACCTCAGGTCACTTGTGACAAATAACAAACAATAACAGTATAGTTCTTCGCATATTACAGGCAGGGTTGATTGTATTTTAACTTTTTTTGTCGAATTGTAAGTGTATTATATTTAACCCTTTATTTTCCGTTGGTACCATTGTGGTTGCATTCATAATCTTACATAACAAATTATTTACCTGAGAATATAGCTAATCAGTAAAAGAAGTTAAAGTAAATAGGTTTATAAATATTTTTAATATTCTCTTCACAGAATAAATTTCTTGGTTCAAAAACCTCAAAAATTTTCTAGTGATTGCATGTCTTTGTCAAGAAGGTAAAAAATTGTCATGGAACATGAGTGATACGTACCTAGATAGCAGATCTTATGAAATATACGAAATTTAGAATAGTAGAAAAACTAAAAGAATTTAAGAATATCCATTCGTTAAATTTTATGAAAACGATTAAAGAAAATAGAAATTCCTTTGAACTTCTATTTCTTGCAATAAATATTATTTTTAGTATACTCAGGGTTGTGAAAGAAATTGTTTGATACCTAGGATAATTATTTGAGAAATTTAAGTCTTCAATCGTTGGTGATTTACCGCGATCCTAGGTTCCCCTAACTTCGTAACACCTCGGTCTGTCAAGCACGAATGAGAGTTGCTGGTTGACTGCGCATACAGAAGCCACGTCGCGTCTCCGAAGGCAGCTGCCTTGACTCCTTCGCCTTGCCTACACGGACTGCATCTATCCTACGATTGCAGTCAGCAATGGATTAGAACACTGGTCAGACTTGTCCAAGGTTGTATATTTATCTTGGAATCGGTTAGACTCGGTCCACAAGATGTATTTCTTTCCTGGGAAACAACTTTACTTCTTCAATTCATTATCTGCGAACTGTGAATTTGCATGCAACATAAAGATTGTTCCAAGCTACTTAGACGATCGTTTATCTTCTTAATAATTTTAGTGAGTTGAAAATAAAAAAACAGCATTTTTAAATTCTTTGAATGTTTTTACTGTTTTTGCGATTGATTTACTCATTTTTGTGATGCGTTCATAAAATCCACAGTTTAGTTAACTGTTATTTTCTGAACAGACATAATAGTAACAATCTACGATATTTTTGTTGCGATGATTGGGTGTGTCAAGGTTTATAATAAAATAGAGTCCACAATAATTGTATAGTCTAGTAATCAAATTATTTAAAAACAATGACATAGATTATAATACTTAGAATCGTAATAGCTGACGAGGTAGGTAATGCAGCAGTTAATATAACATCGAAAATCAGTATTTAATGTTGCTCTATGTAAGAAACTAGACTTTCAAGAATTCGATCTGTGGTATGCGTTTTATGATATTAGAATGTACTGAAGCGAAATCTGAAATGTCCTAATTGCAATTTCTATAATGGAAACAGCCACTTAATCAGACACAATAATCGTTTGATAACGACGTACAGCATCAAGGCTCTTTCCTGTATTCAGGAAGAGTGGATATGAAAATGAATTCCAGATATTTCAGTGCGGCAGTATCGTAACCATTCAGTGCACTGAAATATTCATGATGATCCGACAAGGCTTGTGTACACCATGTGAATATTTTGAATCGTAAACTACGGTTTGATCACTCGATATGTAAAGTTCCTTAGATAGCTCTAGAAATATGTGTGTACGTGCCCGAGGTCTTTATACTTGTTTTTAATTATACATATGTTTTTCTCACGTCGTTCGGCTTACTCAATCTCACTCTTTCTCTCTCGCACACCCTGTTTTTCTGTCTACTTCGCGTTACGACGTCCGAGCGATAAAAATACTTCGTGTACCATAGATATTGTTCTGTCAAGTGCAGCGCCCCTCATTAACTCCCATTTTTCCATTATTCAAAAAAATGCTTCCCCAACCACTGAAAATCATCCTAGCCAACGACCGTGTCGCATTCCTCCATTCTTCCTCGGCCTTTCTCACTCACTGGCGACTCTTTGTCGCAATCCCTATCCCACCAAAGAGTTCGAACTGCGGTAACGTCGATCACTCGAGAAGCCTCCGCCGTTCCATAAATTCGCGATCTAAACCGCGAACGATCGTCATCGGCATGTAACGGCCCAAGCGAGAACGAGAGGAAGTCGACGATCGGAAAAATCCACATACCGTCGGTCCTCCTCCCGCTCGGCGAAGATTATCTCAATTATGAACGCGTAAAAGAAGCAAACTCATGCCGACGTGCTCGGTCATCATCGTCGTGAGAGCGCAATCGCAATGCCTCCCTATATCTGCGCGCGTATATAAACCGCTCTCCTCCGTCTTTTCCTTTTCCTCATACTACCTTCTACCTTCCAGCACCCCTCCCCCGCCGTTTTTTCTTCCCCCCTTCCAACCTAGTGGGCACATATACGCCTCCACCTGCCACTCGCCGATGAACCGCCTATAAAACCTGGCGAGGGAACAACTTTTATATCCGCGCGGGCCTCTTCCCTTCTGCGGAAGAGACCACTGGCTCTGTCCTCTGTCTTCTGTCTTCTTCATTGCGTTTCTTTTACCTCGTTATTTTATTTAATCTAAACCTAACCAGGACCTAGTTGGATTTTACTTTAAATCAGACCCAGCCCATTGCACTCGACGCTATTTTAAGATTTTATGTATTTATGGCAATAATGTGTAGACGGTATATAGAATAGTAGAAAAACTAAAAGAATCTAAGAGTATTCGTGTATTATTTTTAATTTTATTAAAACGATTAAACGAAAAAGAAATTTCTCTTAATCTCCTATTTCTTGCGATCGATGCAGAAAAGTTTTATTTTACACATAGATCCGCAGCTTAATAATCACATTACTGCGTAATGCTGAACCCTTAAATGGACCTTCAAAATGTACTTTAAAAGTGTAATGATTTTTATAGAAAGATATTCCTAGAATAATATTTATCTCTATCGAAATGGCAAATGGAAACGTAACAAGATATAAAAATTTCATTTTAATCCTCACATAGTTGCATTATCACATATTAAATAATTATTAAAATACTTTGAGTGAATATATATTTCAGACGAAAGCTGTAAGATGTAGAAGAGATACATGATGATTGTATTTGTTTGATATTACAGTAACCTTGAAAAGCTATGTAGAGGTTACAATTGAAATGTTTAGTGGAATCCTATACCAATTTTTCGAAACACTAGAATACTTTTGTTTTTATATAAATTATTATCGAAATATAAACATACAAAGTTGATGTGCCTACATTAACATTATGCAGTGTACATCGCGAGGTTGTACAATTGGACTTTCTCCAGCACTATTCTCCTCCATGCCTTATATCTTTCTTTCGATACATTTTTTCAGAAGAGTTAACATCAAATTACATTATTACCATCAAATCACTTTATATTGCTAACATTAAAAAATGGTTGCAAATTAACGGGCAGGTAGGGGTAGTTAAATCTTGTAAAATTGTTTACAGTATACATCTATGCATATTTCTGCCAAAAATCACGAAGGGATTTTAATGAGTATTTTTTGAAACCTTAATTAAAGTCATCACTAGCGTTTAAATTTACATTATTACTTTGATCTGAAGAAAGTGGAAACAACAAACGAATTAACATCAAAATAACAAGTGCATACCTCCAATAACACACTCTATCTGGAGATAATGAAAAGTTTTCACTTTTATGAAACAAACACATTAGCGCAAACAGTAATCTTTGACTAGAAACATTTCACTTGCAGGTGAAGTATCTAGCCATAGTTAATACTTGTTTTTTGTTTTTAATAGCATTACTTACCTCTGTAATAGATATCTAGGAACATTTCTACGATGGATTCAAATACCAACATGAAAGTTGATTTTTTTCTGTTTGTCCATTGTCAACGCAGTTGTTATCGGCCCCAATAGATCATTTAAGGGTTAGACGTGCGTGTCAAATATCAATCTAAATAAAAAAGAAAACTTCCGGAATAAACAAACAGTTTTAATACCGACTTGCGGAGGTACCAAAAATGGCACCCAGTGGTTGTTTTGACGGCGCAAGCTCCGAACTACCGCCGACACATTTTTATACCGGCGCTGTGTCAGAGAGACATCGAAGACACGGGTTACGAACGAACCCCACAAATTGTTGGAGCGCAAAAAATCGCACGGTAACCGTTAAGGGCCGATAAGGAGCAATCCGGAGGTGGCGCGACCGGCCCCGGGATTATTTCTCTGGTACTCGGCGCGGCGAAATACTTTCGATGCCTCGTGGGCCCTTTTCGGCCCCGCGCTACCGGCTCCGATATCAGCGGGCGTAATCGGTTGGCATTCTCCTTGGTCGCCGAGGAAAAGAAACGAGGATCGAGGCCTGGAACTTATGGCGGCGCCGTGCAATGACATCAGTAAGCCGGAACGGGTCCGTATGTCATCGTTACGTTAGCGAGATTCCATAGATGAGCCGTTGATACGGCGGTTATTAATGCAACAAGAATCGCCTCTCTGATGGCGCTGGCTCCACGGACGACGGGAGCTGGCCTGTACGTCCGACAACTTCTTCGGCCGGCTTCTCGAGGTGCCAATAAAAGTTTCGCAATCGCCGGCCAGGATCGCCAGTTGCAGGTACTTCTTATTCCGACGCGGGGGCGAGCTTATCTGCCGGAGACGCTACCCTTCGCACTGTCTACCTGCTGCTGTCGTCTTTTCAAGCTTTTTATTCCTTTCCGTTAACCCGGCTATCTGATTCTCACGAGCCCCAAACTACACGGAAGCTTCGATCTTGGGTGCTTCGCTGGAAATTGGGGTTTGAGCGGGGGTTGAAATCAACAGTAGTCTATCGTCTCTTAAAAAATTCTAGACTAAATTAAATTACTCAGTAGGAAGTATTGATACTTTCATTAAATTACTCAGTAGGAAGTATTGATACGTATCGAGGTACTCGGTATTAATTATCGATACAGATTCTTTTTCATTCGATACTAATTCAATACCAGTAGCCGAGATTGAATTCAACTATTTAATTACGAATATATACGTATAACAACGATGATAATGCGTAAATATAAACTACAGCAACTGAACGAATACATGAAAGGAACACGCAACCAATCTTTCGCTGCAAATCTTCATCTGAGATTTCGTCTCATCTATAGACGTCGCACAGAGTGGTATTTGAGCTGAAAACCTGGCCAAAAATCAAAATTGTAAATATTTACATGCAGGGTTGTGTTTGCGTAACAGAATAGATACATAAACATGCAATCACGTGGCGTACCCCTTATCATTGATTACCCATACAGTCATCCGTGCCTGCGCTTAGAACATAGCATTTGTTCGATAGGCATCTGTTTATTAGCAGCATTCGTTCGTACGCATCTATTTCTTGTGATAATATTTATTTTGTAAGTGATCTTTGTGGCGAAATTTGTGATGGATATTGTTACGCAACGTATGTACATTATATTAATCATATTTTTGTCAATATTCAAATTTTTTTGTACGTGATTTTACCGACCTGCAAGCTTGACTAAAAGTTCTTGGATTTTCATAACTTTTTTGCATATATTAGTGTTTTTAAACATATACCACTCATCGCCACAGCATAAGTGTTACGTGTTGTTAAACTTCAGGATATCTAGAATTAGTATACCGCAAAAAAGTTTTCACAAGTCTTCACATTAGAAAAAAATAATGCTCCAAATACAACCCCTTTTGGCTGAACTGGGCATAAGAGGACTAAAAATTTTCATGTTTTCCGTATGCGATGCTATGCGAATCAGGGTTTGGTTACCCGAGTTCACTGGTTGAAAAGTTATACACGTGTAAACATGAGCAATTTTAAGCGTTTTTTACAGGTTAGAGCGTTGCCAAATTGGATATTAAGTAACTAAATTTACTAACCTGGCAAGAATTTAGAAGAAGTTAGAACATCGCGCCGCCTATTGGATGTTTGTTTATCATATGCGCTGAACACTCACCATCTATCCTGCGCATGCGCTCAACAGTAGACCCTACAAATATCCAATTTGGCAACGCTCTAACCTGTAAAAAACGCTTAAAAGTGCTCATGTTTACACGTGTATAACTTTTCAACCATTGAACTCGGGTAACCAAACCCTGATTCGTATAGCATCGCATACGGAAAAATTGCAAATTTTTAGTCCTCTTATGCCCAGTTCAGCCAACAGTGGTTGTATTTGGAGCATTATTTTTTTGTAATGTGAAGACTTGTGAAAACTTTTTTGCGGTATACTAATTCTAGATATCCTGAAGTTTAACAACACGTAACATTTATGCTGTGGCGATGAGTGGTATATGTTTAAAAACACTAATATATGCAAAAAAGTTATGAAAATCCAAGAACTTTTAGTCAAGCTTGCAGGTCGGTAAAATCACGTACAAAAAAATTTTAATATTGACAAAAATATGATTAATATTATGTACATACCTTGCGTAACAATATCCATCACAAATTTCGCCACAAAGATCACTTACAAAATAAATATTATCACGAGAAACAGATGTGTACGAACGAATGCTGCTAATAAACAGATGCCTGTCGAACAAATGCTATGTTCTAAGCGCAGGCACGGATGACTGTATGGGTAATCAATGATAAGAGGTGCACCACGTGATTGCATGTTTATGTATCTATTCTGGGACGCAAACACAACCCTGTATGTAAATATTTACAATTTTGATTTTTGGCCAGGTTTTCAGCCCAAATACAGAGTCGTTTCGTGATCGCTTCCTGAACTCGAAACACTTGAAAAATCGCGTTCGCCTTCTATCTTTCTTTCTCTCACACACACATCCATTCACGCTCATCGTTGACAAAACAGTCGTCCCATTGTCAGCGGTCCCGGGACGGTCCGCGACAATAATTTTCGAACGGAGTGAACCCATTCTTCATATTCACCCAAAACCTGTAACACCGCGCCGCGAGGTCCTCCGGCCTTCGTAGCACAACACTCGATATCGCGAGCCACATTATATGTAATGAGTTGTTGTAAAGTATTATCAATTTACTACCGCGGTACATCACTGAAATAGATTATTGTAAATATAAAAACATTGGATGCACGTGGGAACGTGACACGTCCATTATTATATACATTTGAATCATTTAAATCTCATGTCTGATCACATAAGTTGTAGAATAGCTTATTAGTACTGCTACAAACATGCGAATCGGCCCTGTTCGCGTTCGGTCGTCTTCACAGCGAAATTCGTTTGTTTTAAGAACTTCTTCTAGTAGATATCAAACAAGTAACCAGGTTAAAAGCAACAAAATGTAAATATGTTGATATTTCGAAACAAGAACTCATGGTTATTATATTCTGATGTG
The DNA here is from genome assembly GCA_913789915.3 of Sphecodes monilicornis. NCBI lineage: Eukaryota > Metazoa > Arthropoda > Insecta > Hymenoptera > Halictidae > Sphecodes > Sphecodes monilicornis. Next base: position 20,656,829 of record OU565285.1, read on the forward strand.
TAACGTATAAAATTGAAATAAATATGATTTTGCAAAATTACAAATCTATTTTATTCCTAATTATATAAAAATGACAAAACAATGGCTTGTATTATATAAAATATATTGGACACCATCACTATGCATAATTAACGGTAACTATCGAAAGTTAGTAGTTCAACTATCGAAAGTTAGTAGTTCAACTATCGAAAATTGATCTTTTCGTGGACGGGCAATACATGATTCAGGCGAAATTTTTTGTGCAACACCGCACCGATTCAAGAACACTGTTTTCGACGACCTTTGTTATCACGGAAACATTGCAACAATTTCGGGTGACATCGATCAGCCAGCGGGGCCTTCAAAGTCCCCACCGTGGGCTCCGCGGCTCTATTACTTTCACTGGATTCTGCCATAAGCGGCTATCGATGGCGTGGTGCGACCCGAACGCATGACTACAAATTCGACGACACGAGATCGTGGCCGCTTTCCGAGATACAGATTCGATAAGGAGGCATACGGAGCAGTCGCGAAACATTAGCCCGAACGAAGCTCTTCAGGAACGGTAGAGGATACCAAGGGAAGACAGTAGAGGATGGTGAAACGCCGAGGAAAGGGAGGAACTCGCGGAGGAACGGCAGGGCCAAGAGAAAGAGGATAGAGAAGAAGGGACTTACGCTGATAAACACGTGTAGCTTTTAGCGAGGCATCCCGAAGATCGTATCTCCGGTAAAATATGCCCTCCGAGGACAATATTAACTGCTTCGTGCTTCTGCAGCCTATCTCTGCCCCCTCGCGACACCGACAACCATCCGCCCTGTTGCGGCGCACACGCGCTGCAACGTGAACGACGCGCGAACCCTCCGGGATTCTTCGGCCACCGGTGAATTATCGGCCGTCCGAATCCTTCGCGGCAACGTGCCGGTAATTAAGCGGCTTTAATTATTATTATTCGCTGCACGCGGGTGGCGGGCCCCCGTCCGCTTTATGACCCCGCATGCCTTTGACCTTCTCGGACGACGACAGTATTTTTGAACAGAGTTGAGATGCGGAGACCTAGCCAGAGAATACCCGGCGTGTTCGCAGAACGTTTCTGCCTCGAGCGTGATTTTCTACGCTTGTTGGGATGAACTGTGTTGAGATTAGCGGTGTAGTGTTTCTCCCATGTAATTAATACATTTCGAAAATTTTGGAAGACTGCAACGGTAGTCGTAGATATCTTTTCAATTTCAGCAAAATTGGTGATACTTCGAGTGATGTTAACAAATTCTATGCTAGCGATTTCAGACAATTCGACTACGTTGGAAAAACATTATAACACATTGTTCTGATTACGGATATACGTAGGGGAAGGGCGACATTATGGGGTATCATAAAAATATGATATTGTAACAGTCAAGTCGTTATGAGAAATGAGTGGGGGGAGTACGTATTTTCCGTTTAGAACTGTGAAATCGTCCACGTGCTATGTCGATCTTATTTTGTGCGCTAAAAAAGACTTCTAAGTAAGTCTATTATCTTTTATGCATTATAATATTCATTCGATTTGCTTTAAAACAATGGCTTGAGGGAAGATGAAGGCTATTGTACCGTACTATGATTATTCATATAAGGTTGAACAACGCCATCGTTCTATATTATAATTATAATTATAATTGTCGTCGTGAAAAACTGTGATTCTCACTTCTAATCCTTACAGAAAGAAATTGGAATGTATACAACTATCAGAGAAAAGGAAATGTCCTGATCTAAATTATCCACTTTTGAAAAAAATGGAAATACACAAAAAACAATAGATGAATCCACAGAATTCGAAGATTACAAATGTTTGTATGGTAATGAATCTTATTTACAATCCACCGAAGATTAAATTGCATGTGAACTTGATCCCACAACTTCTACGCTAGGGTTGATGAGAATGTTTTAGAAGAAATTCGTATTTGCATATCCGTTGTGGAAATTACTAAGCAGGATGGTTTTCAACTACTTTTTTTTAAATTTGACTAACTTCATATTTTTATTTAAATATTGCTCAAACTATGCACCAAAGACTAAAGTATTAACTTATGATTATATACTGATTCATGAAAACTTAAATTTATTTCATGAATTGATAAAAAATTAGTGCCTTATCAAGAACTAGTTCCTTAACACGTTCACTGCCACGTCAGTCATACGTGACTGACACAATTCTTTTACTAGATTCCGTTATTTCGTAGGGTGACAGGCGGAGTAAATCAAAATTTTGTTTGCACCTAAGAATTAGAAGAAAGTTAAAAAAGTAGTGACTGTAATAAATCATGACCTATCAGTTACGAGTGCTATTAAAAAATTTATTCGATTTCTTGGAGTTTTGTCACGTGCTGGCGTAGCGCTTAACGCGTTAAGGGTATAAAGTGGGTAAGTGGGGAAACATATCGCGTGATTGGTTACCTCCTTTCTTGCACAACCTCGATCATTGCACACATTGTCGGTTCCGTTTCTTGCAACGAGCGAGGTTCTACTATATATGATTTTTCAAGTAGATATGCGCTATGCGAGTAGGGCGCCACGTTGTTGAAGAGCACGCAGACGCTGCGTGGTACAACTATAGCTCGTAATTTTATAATATTAAATTTCATAAATGAGACACTATTTAGATAGGTGTTAATTTCTGTCTTAACCGTCACCCGGTCTGCGAAATATTTCGCCTATACTCGCTGGTCCGTAGGTGAAAAATTTTGAAGAACTTTAGTCTAAAGGGTTTCTAGACAAACCAACGAGTGATAACGACCCGGCGCGGCGCGGCGATTCTATTACCGACGGCATGCGCACGGTCGCAACCATAAGAGATTAATGCAAGAGATACTGGGGTACAAATGATCGAGGACTACGATCGGCTGATTCAATATCGCCAGCCAGGTTAGGTGCCCCGTGTCGTTTAATGGCGTAACGGGCTATCGATCGAAGTTGCACGACACTGTTTGTTAGGGAGCTGAGTCGGCTTTGTGATGTTTATTGCATAACTAGCGCGCAATTTAGTACGGATAACCTCCGTATTACACGGCAATTATGGTCTTAACCCTGTTGGGGTCCTTGGTTTGATTGTGTGTTTGAAATGGTGTTGAGAATGGAGGTGTGGCGATGGATTATGGTGTAAGTACAGTGAGCAAGTTAGAAGTCATTATATTATATGTTATTGGCTTGAGATTGTTGCAACGTTTTTACTTATTTGTAGGTTTTATCGTTGTAGCTTCGATTTTAAATAGAGAAATTCAAAAGTCCAGGAAGTTTTTATGAGTAGCCTGTGGATTTTTATGCGTTTATAGTACTTTTTCACTTTTAAAATGTTAGAAAACATGTATAATAGCGAACTCTAATGACACTTTTACTCTATTTTTACCGTAAGGAATTTTTAGTTGATGAATGAACTTGCTCGTCATTCTGGCTTTTATAAAATAATCTATGAAAGTTGGAATTTCCATAATGATGCGCAGGAGTCATGCACCTTCATGACTAGACTGCGATTAGATGAAGTACAAAATTCTGAATACAATAAACGAATTTAAGAATATTATTACATTATTCTCAGCGTATTAAAGTTGCCAGAAGAAGACATTTATTTAATTTTTGAATCTTTCAATTGATTTCGAAAATTTTTACTTCGCATAAAGATTCGCAGTCTATCCATGAAATATGTAGGATTGTATTAATTCGTACCTCAAGCGCTTCTCAGTTTCAAATACATACAGTGGCTCACGATAGTATAGAATAATTTGTTTAAAATTGTACCACTCAACTTGACATTTTCTTTCGCAATTAGAAGCATTAATTTAGTAAATGACATGCAAAAAAGATTTTGAAAGCATTGCAATAGGTAGGCATTACATGAAAAAATAACAATGGTACTTTTTAAAACTTTATTATTCCAGCCCGTAATGAAAATTTAAAATATGCGACTTGTAAACCTGTGTTAGTAATACACATGCTGAAAATTTCATCGAAATCGATTCATGTATACACGAGCTACAAGCGGTTCAAACTGATAAAAATCGCAGTTTTTCACGGCTTTTGGTCAAATTTTGCTTAAAATTCACAGATTCCCACATCTTCCGATGCGTGTCGTATTTTTCTGCGTCAACCGATTTCGATGAAATTTTCGGCATGTGCATAACTGACACAGATCTATAAAACGCACATTTTAAATTTTCATTGCGACCTGAAATAAAAAAGTTTAAAAAAGTGCCATTTTTATTTTTTCATATAATTCCTACCAACTGTAATTTTTTCAAAATTTTTTTTGCATCCCACTTAATAAGTCAGTGCTTCTAGTTACTAAAGAAAACGTGAAATTATTTGGTGCAGTTTTAAAAAAGTTATTCCAATTTAAAGTGCGTTCAAATACATTAGTGAGCCACCGTATATTGACCCAGAATACAATCGAATTTGTCTAAAAGGATTTTTGAATGTCTCGTTATTAAACTGCAGGAACATAAAAGAATGGCTTTCGTATTTTATTTGGATTGTAAGGATTTCTTTAATAGGCAAAATAAATTTTTATGAAGTTTATGTTTTGCAATTTACCAATTATTTTAATCAGAAATTCCAATGGTGTCTATAACTAATGGTATACTAAATATTGTATGACAGATTTGCCACTCGTTCTCATTTAATCGATTTCCAGAGATTGCTCACATCCGCAATTACAGACCCGTATGAACGGGAATACAAAAAACAGTTCCCTAGAACGGATAGAACTGTTGTGTCGACTCGATACCATCGAATTACTGTAACTAATGTTATCTACACCAACCGATAATAGTCACGATTTAAGTTCCTTTCAAATCCTTCATGTCGCTAACTTTTTACGCGGCTTGAAAGCTATACGCTAACGTATCATTAAAAAGACTATAATATTCTACTTTATTAGCAACTTTTTCGCGCGATTATACTCGAGTCAGGTTTAACCATAATGTGTGATGAATAATGAACCATTGTGAGCGGAAGTAAATCATTTACTTATTCTACAAACAAACTGACAGTTGCGTCAGACTAATAGTTGAAAGAAAACTATTCCTTCTAGCCATATGATTGAACATTAACAAATGCTGTCAAAATTACTGTAAAATTATTTTTATTTTTAAATAAACTAATATGTTACCTTATCCCTGACTTACAAATCTTTACACAAGTTTCGAGTATCTTTATATATAGTAAAATATGAACAAATTTTTAATATCGTTATAATTACTCTTGTACGGCTGTATCTTCCTAAATATTGTACAAATCAAATTTAAACGCAAATCATTCATGCATTCTAGAAACAAACTAACAGTTGTATCAGAGCTATGGTTGGATCAAGAGAAGGTTGCCAAAAAATTATTTTAATTTAAACAATTTAATATTTTACCTTATAACTGCATCGTAAATCTTTACACAATCTTCAGTTTTAATCGATTTGCAAAGAAAGTAATCCCGTTGTTGACGAATTCCTATACATACAGTAGAATTTATTATTATTATTCCTATACATTACAGTAGAAAACGTTTTATTTAATATCATTATAGCTCTATTGGTACGGTGGTATTTTTTAAAATGTGTGTATACGTGCAATTATTTGGTTTCATTGTTACAAGTTTCAGCAGAATACCTTTCCAAATAATACACATAACAGGAGGATCATTATTATATCATTCATGCCCTCAGCGATGCGATACGTATCGATCCCAACCCTTTCGAGTCAGCCATGCGAGGATCGAATTACCGGTAGCCGAACTTTACATATTTTATTCCCGTCGGTCTAGAGGTACGCCTTTATAACAGTGTTCGTTGTGTTCGCTGGTATTAATTGTTCATAATTTGCTTACTTAATTTCACGGACGAGATTGCACGTTGCGCGGCTGCGTAACCGGAGGAACCTGAAATTTCAGATTGCAGCGAGGGCTCCACCACGCGTTCGCATTTTTGCATGTTCAGGAACAGCTTGCATTGATGATACGGTGCGACTATGATTTTATACGATGCAAATATTCAGATGCGACGGACGTGATAGGAGTAAGCGCATCTTGAACGAAAATCGTTCCTCGCGAGAATCCAGATTACTGTAGTCGCATTCCTTTAGCGCCCTTTGAAAATGAACATTACAAAATCTGTGGAACATTACGACCGTTTTGCTTCAAATTTTAAAAAAATGTTCTACGAACTCTAAAATATAGCGTAGGATGTTTTTAATATCTCAAATATTTGTTCGTTGTATATGGTTAAAGTTGATTTTTCAACGTAAAATACGATTTTTCGATTGAGACTGCTGCTATTTCTACAAATGATGGAACTTCTTAGAAATTCTAAGCTGCATTCAAAATATTACGTTCTAGTTCGAGAATAAAAAAATGTTTAATTTCAGACATTGCAAGTTTTGTTACCAATGACGATCATCCATCAATGTACCAATGAAAGATTGTTGCAAAAACAGCGAATAACTGTGCCATTTTATATATTTTCTTCTGAAAAAAATGGAGAACAAGATCAAGAGTTATGTTAATATTCACTGCAAAACCGGAATTTTTCGCTCATTAATTATCGTAAAAAAAATCCGGAAACCATAGCAGATTGTTAGATAGCCAAAGAAAACTGCATTGGTGCATCATAAACACAAGTCGATACTAATTTACTTTAAATTCCACCAGAAATACAGCCGGTGTATAGAGCGATTGTATCACTTTCTCCAGTCTCTAATTTTTGTTAATAACTTTTTTCAAGATATAGAACGCCTTACATTTCGTTCTACAACGCGAGCTATTTCGAGATAGCCAATTTTTTATATTTGTCGCACCGTGTTCTTATGTCGATTTTCTGCCCGCGCCAACGACGGCCTAGATATAAGAACTTCACGTCGCGATAATTTTTCTATACCTCATCGAGTTCAGCTGATGAGCTCGACACGTGCACCGAGGTGAACGGCCGCGATTTTAAACCCATTTGGCAGCGGCTGTTTAGGTTTCGCATCGTACTTCTCTAGTGGGCCATCGATTCAATATTCCATATTTTAACCTCTTGACGTACCCGCTAACTGCAGATTGCTCGGGCCATAATAAACAAGAAGGTCGGTGCGCATCGAGCCATTTAGCTGTTTAGCCGTGTGCTCCAACTTGCGCAAAATGTATGCGTCTTACGACATGTATATTTCGGCGCAACGAAAGGAATTGTGAAATAATAAACACGTTTGGGCACAACTAATACTTTTAAGATGTCTGGAAAGTAATTATGATCAATTCATCGGTGAACAAATAATTTATAATTTGAAAGTAGATAATGTATCAGTAACAATTTGTAAATTAATATTTAATTTAAATTAATAATATTTTGAAAAAACTTGTAGAAAATTAGTAATCTTCGTGTTAGTGTTGTTTACGTTTGTCACGAACGAAGTACCACGAGCCAGGCTCGTGTTGTTTACGTTTGGTCCGAACGAAGTACCACGAATCAGGCTCGTCTTTATTGTTTTTGGCCCAAATTTCTTACCGCGAGTCTCGCTCGTTATTGTTGGCCAAGGGGTTAAATCCACTGCCTAGTTTCCATTGTCTCCCTCACCGCACCGGTCGTTAGGGCAATGCCAGGATTGCCAACGAACGTTAGGTGCTGGCGGATCCTTGCAATTTCAAAAATTCCACTCCTCAATTTCTCCTAACCGATGGCCCCAAGAAACTATACATAGTCTCGCCGAAATCGCTCGCACTCTCTTCGCTATCTGACTGTTTATACCGATTCCACGCTCTGCAACGCTTACCTCTGTGCGCTTCACAAGTGCAACGCGGTCTTCACTTAGTCACGTGCGCATTACGTGAATAATCTCTTTATACAATTCGTGTGCTTCACGTTTTGTCCGTCATCCTCATCATTTCATCACTCTCGCGTCATTTCTGACGATCTCTCTCGCTCGATCACGTTTCTAAGATATTTACCTTTGTGCGTTTCGCACCTGCAAATCGCTTACCGATTATTCCTGTGCGCTTCACGTGAATTCATCGTTCCACACAATTCGTGCGTTCACTTGTGTTTCACCTTATCTCATCATCCGCATTTCATCTTGTATCATATACATCTCCTTCTTTTGTACATACCGTTTCGAATATATCGCGTTTTATCAGTCATACCTTTTACCTTTCAATCATCCACGCCTCGCTATACCTTTACTTCCTTTCTACTCAATCCATCGCTATATATTACAACAAACTTAAACATTACTTGTTACAAATCAAACAGACCGTGGCTAAATAATGTCAAATATGGGAATTATTGCGAATGGTTCACTATACTCCGATTTTGATGAAATTGAGGTATGTTATAATTTCGATATTTTAAACAACTTTTTCCTTTTCCAGTATAGGGGGTCGCTTTTGGTTTTCGAGATATTCGCAAAAAACTATTGCTAATATTGTATGGAATTTTCCGTATTGTTGCACGCTCCGTGTAAACGTAAGGCTGCTCCGGTGCGGCGTCTGTTTACTTTTTTTTGTAAACAAGTTGTGGGGATGAGAGAAAAAACAGGGTTTCACTCTATATAGGTTGACTTTTCAATTTTGAAAGATTACTCTTGAACTTTCCGGACCTCTCCGCCCGCATAATCTTTGTATTGTAGCTGTCATGCAGAATTTGATCTAGTAATGGAAAAATCATGTGAATAGAATGAGTTGTGGTTAGGTCGTGGATGGGGCGAAGAGTGCCCCAAAATTCAATAAAGTATTAGCAATAGTTTTGCTAAATATTTACATTAGGGACTTCCTCACCGATTTTGATGATGTAGACATATGTTGTCAAGGTCATCATTCTGAACAACTTTTTCCTATACATGTTACCGCCGCTCAGCTTTAGTTTCCGAGATATTCGCAAAAAGTTTCAACATCTCGAAAAGTGATCGGAGTAGGTCTGGGTTAGATTTCTTAGCAGGGGCGGGATTTGGGGGAGGGGCGACAGCCTCTCGTATAGTTTCATGCATAATACTCTGTATGCTAACACAGCTGACAATGAAATGAGTTCGCGTTCGATACGATTCATTTCACGTTTCAATTTGTAAACATGAACAGACAAGACAGTAGGTCTCAACTGATTAAAGTCGTTTTAAGTTGTGACAGAATGTTGTTCAGAATGATGACCTTGACAACATATTTCAATGTCATCAAAATCGGTGAGGAAGCCCCTAATGTAAATAATTACCATAGTTGTTTGCGAATATCTCGCAAACTAAAAGCGACCTACCTATATTGGAAAAGGAAAAAGTTGTTCAAAATGTGTTGCTGCATAACGTATTTAAATTTCATCAAATTCGGAGTATAGTGATCCTTTCGCAATAATTACCCAAATATGTTAGCTATAATTCTAGACAATGTTACCTATTGCATTTAAACATAAAAATGGTTGTTGTAAATGTAATAGTTCTTTCGTAATCGTAGTACAAAGTCAAATTGTTACTTTCGACCCCGGTCTCCCTACTCTCAAATAGACATAGAATCTGAGAGTACTCTCGAGAGCAACTACCGGAAGAAACTCTCAACTGGACACGTACTTTTACACGTAGCCGTTCGACTCCGTCGAATCCGATTTTTTAAATCGAGACCCAAAAAGAACGCGAAGAACCACATTACACGTTTATTAATCGACCGGAGTTCGTTGATCTCCTGCGATATCCTGCTATACATCTTTAAGCGGATCAATAGCGCGGCAAAACAGACAAAAGAAACCAGATTGGTCATCAGGCGCTAAATACCCAGCAGAAAAGCTGCTCGGTTTCAACGAGCAATCCAAAAGTATAAATACGACGCACGAAGAGGAGATCGTGGATATAGGACACCTGCGAAGTCAATTACCATCAACGGAAACGACATTAAGAGGTGAGATTAACAGGCCGAATCCCTCGGATCGGGGAGAAAATACAGCGGGCCCGGTTTCACGTCGAAATTATTTAATAACGCGTGGCCGGAGCCCCGCGCGACCGCTGTTCCGATCGTTAAAGTCTTTTTACGAATGAATTATCGCCATAAGCGATGCCCGTGAAGCATCGCCCGTCAAAAAAAGGAGACCAGCAATTGGTCGCGCGTGCACAGCGAAACGCGAGTCTCAGTTTAATAGCCCTCATTACGCGTGCTCTAGTGTTCTGCCGCTATAAAACCGTGAGAGAGCATGAACGACGGAAAATAATAATCGTAAGGTCAGCGCAACGGCCGGGTAAGTGACAGCTTGAACCATCGAAGGGAAGGATGATTCGGCCGAGGAATGTCCCGCGGGAACGGGAATCAGGAAACGCCGAACAGGCGCCGAAATAAAACCGAGAATCGCGCCCGGTAGAGAGACCCAGGACTTGCAACGCCTCTCACCGAACTCTGCCTCTTCTTCTCATGCATTTGCATATTCATCGACTCGCCGTGTTACAACAATAAAATGCCGGTAAACACGTGTTTCGCGGTACGTTACGACCGGGCTTTCGACAGTGGGCGACGTCGGCCACTCTTTCGGACACACGTCCCTGCCGTTCCTCGCGTTTTCACGAACCCAGTACACGCTACCGCGACCGTAATCGCAAATTATTCGATCCCCCGTCCTATGTTTCGACCGATTCCCTTCTGCTTTCTTATTTTCGCCGAGACTTACTCCCATTACGGGAGAACATTGTGGGCTTGAACACTTTTAACTTGCGAGGTACTCGTCGAGTTGTTATTCTTGTTACTTGGTGTACGGATGTCTGAAAACACAAAACAGGATTATTTGTCACACACAAGTTGTACTTGTCCGTATTCTTTGTTCGAGGATGTCCGCGCAGTTGTGATATGTTGAATTATCGCATTCTTTCGGGTCCTTGTTGAGATACATATTATTAGGTTGTTGCATATGAATTTTCCGATTTTATAAAGCATTTCGATCAAGAAATACTATTAGAGACTACAGGGTTATTATAGATCACTTTGAGCTGTAAAAATGATCCTTAAGATCCCATCTTCAATTTTAATTTAGATGCTTATGTTTCTAGTACTGAATCTGCAACAGTATGCTTAACATTATTAGTTGGCATCCATCTGTGACACGATTTACTTAATTTTATAAAAGTAGAATTTTTCTACGTGTTCCATTAAACGAATGTAACAACTTTCTGCTAATAAATTGATGATGCACGAGACACCGATGCTTCGAGCATTATCAGAATCCGTGTCATGGATATTTATCTAGTAACATCGTGATAACAGTAATCATATGTTTTTTATTGTATAACTGTATAAAGTAGATGGCCTAGAAATTCGCGTTCTAATGTTTCCATATGTGCCTTAATGGCTTATCTGACACTAGTAGTTACCAACTAAGTAACCATTGAATTTTTTAAAATCCGAGTAATACGTTGCAAGTCCAGAGCAGTTAGATAACCTACATACCACAGTGTAATAACATTTATATATCAATTTCCTGAAAGCTAATAGATTTCAAACAAACGATCAGATTTAGCTGGAAGCACGTGTGATAGGTTGAAAATTACCCAACAATCTTATATAAAGTACAAACACAAAAATGGATAATTGCAAGCTTCCCCCCTCTCCACCTTTTAGTATCTTTCGGGGAAATTTTTCACGTAATATCGACAATTTTTTTATTTGCGTACAGCCTTGTTTTGTGATATGATAATTGTACTTAATGATACCATTACATATCATACTATATAGGCAAGTAGGTTTTTCCTGGTTCACGTCAGTGATTATTCTTTATTACCTGACAAATGGGATAACAAATTTTTTTCATTTTTCCATTCCATTTTCTGAAAACTATCGTTTTGGATTAGTCGTCAGGGAAGGTTGGTACTGCAAATAGTGTTGCACCTTGCTGTTGCACATAAAATATTAAAAAAGAGTATATGAAATGCCAGATTAGAGTATTAATATAAGAAAATATATTCCTTGTTTTGAGTGTTATAAGGATATATATTAATTATATAGATTATATAGATTTATATAGATCTTATATACAGGGTGTCCTAGCTCACTCGTCCACCCCTATTAAACTGGTGGACTTAAGATCATTGATTAAAAATTTCATGGAAAAATTAACAAAAGAGTCATTTTTTGAAGTATTTTTTAAAAAAATTAAAATATCTGCAATCGGGTTTGACGGTTGGATTCCTTATTAAATGATACATAACTTTGCCATGTGAACCATCCCTCTAGCTCAGGCAGTTCTGGAGCTACTCCAGGCACCTTCCCCACTTAGGTTCTTCCCCCACTCTTGGACTTCATCGTTATAATGTATAGTAGTGGGAAGCTCCCACCATGAGAGCCGGGCGGCTCGCGTAACACCCACTAACTATTGGGATCTGACATGGGAGCGTGGACAATATATATAGCTATCCAGTATGGCGACGAAGAGCTTGGTCTTAACATTGAATTGATATCTTTTTTTTCGTTTTTACTTAAAATGTTTGAAAGGAAGAAGAAAACTCTGTGTTGAGGTAAAAGCATCGGTATTATGAGCAAATCCAGCTGAGGATGGCAGTGTTAAATTTAGAACTAACATATTTTGTTATATATTCTAAGTTTGATAAAAAATATTTAGCTTTAAAAGTTACAAGAAATGACAGTTTTATTTCTTCAATTTTGACTAAATTAAGAAATATTTATTATACGAATATGTTACATAAAATTTGTTTATTGGAAAAAAATATGAGAATAAATAGACTTAAGAAATAATAACAAGTGACGAGAGTACAGACTTAATAAATACTGACGAGTTTAATGTTACTTCGAAAAAATATATTTATTAAATATATGAAATAAATACATGTAGAAAAATCAATAAAGCATGTTTTGTCAAATAATTCATTTTACATAAAAAATTTTGTTTTTTAATATACCTTCTAAATTTACAATTATAATTTCATAAATTTCGAATCGCTTAGAATTGGTGAGGACATATTAATTGCTCCACAAATAATTGTACAAATATCTTCTATTAGAGGCACCAATGCCACAGGCATCACTGAACCAAGAATTTTGAAAGTCTTTATACGCTGGTTAGGTCTTTCAATATGCACTCTAGCTTTAGCTATTTTAGCTGTTAAAATAGACTGTTCTTTTCTAAATTGTTTCTTATATTTTAAAAATGGAGGTCTTATAAATTTCAAGCAGTTCACTTCACATACTTCATTTCAAAGTGTCGAAACGGAGCAACAAATATTTGCTCGCTCTACTATCACAATCTTTCACTGCACAGTAATCAAAATTTTTTTTTGCTACGCGGTGGAGAAATTGCAACTTCCATAACGTTATTTTTAATTAACACCTGTTTTAACACTGTAAGTTGCTTATAAGCCAAGCCAAGCTTAGAGTATTTCTACTTTTCGGCAGCAGACGGCGCCACTCAAAATGTCAGATCCCAATACGGCTGTACATAGTAGTGGGAAGAGGTTCGATGGTGGGGACCTTGCTGGTCTCGGAGGGGAATACGTTGGAACTCCCTGCTCTAGCTCTAATAGTTCCCGAGATATTCAAACAAATATGGTTCGGACCCCAAACTTTAAAGGCTGTTTTCACCCTCTGAATATGAACGGTGGCTGCTAAAAAAATATGTGTCTAATATTTTTGCGAGAACTGCTTCCCCCAAAAGTTTCATTAAGATCTGGTGATGTCTTGTAAGTCTTGAACGCTGTGCCCTCGGCCAGAAATCCCCTCCAAAGGAATGTGATTCTCGGCGAATTGATGAGTGGGAGTGAAAATTGCCAATAGAAATCCTGGAGGACGTTTTCCCGTTTCCCCTAAACTTATCCCATCTTACCCACCATAAGGGTGATGGTCATAGGATCACTGCACAAGGTGTGCAGATTTACGGGAAAATCCCAAGACTGACATGTGCAGCTCACGACTGACCGTGAGAGCCTACAAAGTTTATAATATACGCCGCTGCTAATGAGCCCCAGAAAGAAGTCCCAGTCTTTCTTCCTGATTCCGAAATGAAGTAATAAAGAACCAAATTTTATTTTTCGGTTGTAGTGATTAGATCTGCTTTGAAGGTCATAGTGTCCTAGAAAAAGGAGAAAATGTATATCTATTGTATGCCTATATGTTCACCAATAGCTGTAAATAATCAATAACAAAATAGAATTTCATTTCGCTTTAACACTTTGTCGCCCAATCAAGCGAACATAAAAATTTTATAAAATCAAACTAATTTATCTAATGAAATAAAAATTGAAAATTTAAGATGCACAATACTGAGTACTCTTCCAACGTCTCATCTTCGCATTTTGTACACGCCAACCAAATTAGGTACAGTGAACACATTAGTGTACGTTTGATTTAATGAAATTCGTATAATTTTAACAATGGGAGAGCCAAGAGTCCTGCGTAAGGAGATGAGGCAGGGTCTCCGCGAGCAGGGTACAATCACGAGTTCGGTATCAGACCTCACGTGACTAATTATCAGCGTCATCAGTATCGTTTTGTGGGGGGTAAGCATTCGGTGACACGTCGAACGATCGTGGGACCAACAGGGATCCGGCGTGGCCCCGGTGCACACATAGGTGTTCGGTCCGCGTGGGCGAGCAGGCGATTGTCTGGCTTGTGCTCCTTTTTTGCGCCTATATAGCTCGCGGCAAAAATCAGAATAGCTCGGCCCGCTCGCTCGCGGCGTGAGCCCCCCTCGCCTGGTTCTCCTCGTCAGTTTCGAGCCTACTCGAAAGGGTAGGCAGCGGCGAGCGTACACCGCGGAGGCGCGTGTAACACGCGTGCACGCTCGGTGCAGCGGCGTGCACGTCGCTTTAATCCGGCGTTGATTTACTTGCTGATTTACGTACTGCGTCATTGGCCAAATACCACCGTGCTCGCGAGCAACGAGTTAATGCGTCTACCCTTTTCTCGCTGGCATATTCAGTCACTGAATAGTCACTGCGAAACGATTTTCAATTACCGTCCGCGTTCTTTGAAAATGGTGGAAAGTCTTTGGCAAATGATCATAACTTTGACTGCGGATTTTATGCATTTATGATAAAAATGAGTAGATGTTATTTAAAATAGTAAAAAGATAAAATGGATTTACGGACATCGATATATTATCTGCAGTCTATTAAACAATTTTAGACAAGATGAACATCTCTATTTCGTTCCTGTCTCCTATAATGGATTCGCAAAATCTGCATCCTAATCAGAACTATTAGGTTGTTGTATATGTCCGATATTAGAATGCAAATGTTATGAAGCGTTTTGATCAAGCAATACTATTACAATCTGCAGATTTATTATACAATATAATTTTAGAGTGCATAGCTGATCTTAAGGTCTTATGTTCAATTTTTATTTGGATATCCAATTTTATTTTTAAGTAAAGATTATTTCAATGCCAATCAATGTGGTTATACGTGCGGAGAAATAAGATATTAACGATAGCATCGTGCGATGTTTAATCAAAATGTATCAAATTTATATATGAAGACTACAAAATGAAGATGACAATCTTGTAAATGATGAATGTGAATGACCGAAAAATTGAATTTCCACCGTAATACAATATAAAGCTTATAATTCATTCACGTAATCTGTTGATTAGAAATCACACGCATCAACCTAATAGACTACGGATTCTATGCATTTATAATATTTTGTAGCTCTAATTTGGAACGATATAATCATTAAATGGGTTCAAAGGGTTAAAACAATAGGCAGATCAACAGAATTTAAGAGTGTCGATGTATGATATTCAACTTATAATAACCCATTCAACAAATTACCGTATTTTGTTTAAAGCTTATGTTATGCAGGGTGTTCACTCAAAGACATACACTCTATTTTTTATTACACACTAGTCAACGTTTTTCTTGCACATAATAAATATTACAAAAAAATGAACGAGAGAAAAGTAATACTGTTTCGTGCAAGCAACGTAATGGTATATGTAATTCCTTTGGGTTTGCATTATTTTTTTACAAATGAAGGAGACCTTCGAGTCTTTTAATGGAATGCTATATATCTTATTTTATCATATGAAAGCATGTGTCAAGACAAATTCATTCGTACTCGACACAATGACCTTCAAGGTCATACAACACCAGAAATGAACGAACGGTTGAACTATTTCTTGTTGATACGAATTAGATGATGTTTCTATGCATTATCAGAGAGTATTTACTTCTGTTTCCACAATGACAGGACAATTTCAATATTAGTTCGTAAACCATTTAGCGATATCGTATAGCAATGTATGGAAATAAAAGACGAAGTATGTTAAAATACCGTGAGAATCAGCTTGGTTTGCTTGTAATACGTTTAAAGGATACAGGGTCTATGCATAATAATTGTCAACATACGTTCTTTTTGAAAATATAAAGTTAGACATTCTGTTGCAAAATATGTCTTCCAATTCTGATCTTTTATGACTTTGAAGGTCAGTGTGTCTTATACGAATGAATTTGTCTTGACACATGCTTTCATATGATATAAAAAAATATACATATAGCATGCCATTGAAAAAATTAAAGATCATCTTCATTTCTGAAAAAATAGTGCAGACACAAAAAATAACATACGCATTAAAAATATCATTAACACATAAAAATAATAGCACATAACACATAAAAATAACATTACTCTGCTTCCAAAAGACAGTGTTACTTTTCCTACTTCCATTTTTTTTCTAATATCTATTATTTGCAAGAAAAACGTTGGGTAGTAATAGCGTGAACGTCGCGTGTATATCAAAGGGTTAATCACCACCTGAACAATTCATTTCGTTTCAAGGATATTTTCAGCATATCCTCTATAGGCGGTCCGAGGTGATCGGTCCTTTGCAAAACGGAACCTGAAGCATCCGCCGGGCTGCGGCTGGCCGGCCGATGTGTCGGTATTATCTGGGATCGCGAGAGATCAGGCGAACTTCCGTAGTTTATGCCCCGTAATTATTATTATCGCGTACCACGGTAATAACACGATGAAGCCGCAGTGTGTACTTTTAAGCAGCCCCGAAACCGTTTCCCTAAAGAACAGAGAGATGAGGTAAATTGTCCGGCGACGGTATCCGTCGTTTTTATACGACGTCGTCCCGTTTATCGTCGCGGTATATGCTCCCCGGGAAAGGAAACGCGTTCCGCGGGCAAAACGACGATGCTATCTGAAACACGCACCGCCCCGTTATGGAAATCGGGCGCGTCAGCGAAATTCGCCGCACGTCGATCGATCTCTCGAGATCGCGGCTCGCTCGCGCCCACAGGAGCGTAGGAGTCTCGTTCCGGAGCTCGGAGACCGGTTTCAAAATGTCGTAGATCGGCCGACCGTTTTCCACGACGTCGATTGTGTCGTGCCCGTTCCATCGGGCGCATAAACGAGCCGCATAAGTCGCGCGGCCACGCGAAATTCTCGATCGCGTGCAACAATACACGCGCGAACGCTGCAACAAGCCGCCGAGGAATTCACGAGGAAACGCGCCGCGCCCCAGGCCCCGGCGAAAGGACTAACGAGACCTGTACTGTTCGTGTTAGTGAATTTCTCGTTACCGTGTACGAAACTCCGTGACATTTTTCGCATTGCAACTTTCTCCGTCGAAATCGGCAATTTGTTGATTACGCACTTAAGAACACGTACACGTGAATTAATTTAGCCGAATCTTCTAATTGTCCCCTTTGGAATTTTTCATGTTACTAGATTCTTTGTTATCGCGTGCACAGCTCGAAGTAATGTTTGACATTGTGAACCTACTTTGCTGGAATCGACAGTTTTGCGTTGCAATTCGGACTTTGAGATGGTTCAATGATCCTATGATTAGTTTGTTGTGTAATTATCATCAACTGGACTATCTTTGTTCAATTTGACCTATTTTTCGTTTAAACCTAACTCAGATTTTTAATACAAGCTTTAACCATCAAACACTGCTAGAATTGTGTTTCGGAATTTGAGATCTTAGCACTTTATCTACCGGAAGCCTATTGACGGGCTTATGAATAATTATGCTGCACCAAATGAAAGCTTAAAAATCTATATTCATACAATAATCTCAAACGAAATTATTAGATTACGTTATTGAGGGTGAGTTGTTGATTTATGATTGAAGTTTCTGTTGCTGTAGGAGGATCTATAGACTTCCAAAAAATATGGAATAATTGCCGGCAGATAACGTGTTAACAATGACACAACTTTCTAATAGAAGTAGCATGCAAGAAATTAAATAACGTTTTGCGAACACGAAATTTTCAACAAACATACAGCTTAAGTATTCATTCACTGGATAAGTCAATCTGGTATGTTTTAAATTGTGATGGGGTAAAACACACAAAACGTTTTATTAGAACGACCTGATTGTTTCAAAATAGAATTTATAAATTGTCAATGGACTGACGGACTCAACACAACATTTATTAACGAAAATCACGTCCGCAATCTCATCGTACGGCAATAAATCTCCGTGTCGCACATCTGCAATCGACGCGGTCGATTCGAGCGATCGGGTCGAGTCTTCGTTTAACAACGAAACGAGATTTCGTCGATGGACAAGCGGTCCTCGGATGGATCGGTTACCGGACGATCGAGAGGGTGGTCCGACTCGCGGGTCTCGATCGGGCCGAGGATTTGCGGACATCGGGACGGGACGGTAAAAACGCGCGACGTCCGAGAAATCCGTGGTTGCAGGCGGGACGAAAGGAGCCGCCGTAGCGTCCATTTGTACGTCGGATTAAGACGTTTGGATTTCGTTCGGAACGACCGAATGAAAGAAGGAGGAAGCGTCAGAGGAGCTACGCAGGAACGAGCCGGAGAGCCGCGGAGGGGAGAGGACGAGAGAGGCGCGAGTCATCGTGATATCGTACGGCGACCGGCCGACTGCCAGATTAGTATCAGAACCGTAAAGCGTGATGGGAATTAAGACGACGGCGCCCATGTCAGGGTGGCAATGCATGGAACTGATTTTGTATCGCGGCAGAGCCAGAGGCAGGAGAAGTCGGTGATGATGATCACTTTTTGGTCTCAGTTCTTCGGTCTGTGAGAACTCTGTTCCGATGCGCTCGGATCTATCGATCCGGTTCAAAAGACGAACCAAGGGAAGGATTTATCGCGCTAAAAGAATAAGCAGTAAACGTCATATGTGTCAAATTAGAACCCCTGCCTTGTTCGGAAGGGTAGTTGCAAGGGAAAAATGGATTTGGTCACGAATTATGATCACTAGACTGTCAACCTTTATGCAAATTCCTATTTGACATTACAGTTTCTTATGTTCAAGTGTTAAAGTAAAAGTAAACTGCGAATGTTCATGCAAGTATAGATGCTTGGAAATAAAATTACATAAACAGGGATTAATAAATTTATAAAATTCGCCATCTATAAATAAGTCATTCAAAAATCTTTAAGGAAACACTGAACGCTCACTATTATTCACAGCTTCATGATCTTGACTCTGATCTAAAAGATTATAATCGCTTCATTTTCCCGGACAAACTAAACAAACACTTCCTAAGTCTACGTAATTAAACAACACAGTACCCTCCAATAAGCATAAACATCACTGTCCCAAAACTGCTCACTGACAATATAAAAAAAATCAAGTCGTATACCATTAATTCCAATCTTAAAAGAACAATGCAGCTGTCTCGAATGTGATCGTACGGTACAAATGCCAACCAAAATCAGACAGAAATGAATGTGAACTCACCGCCCATTGAAATCAGGAGTCGACAATGTATGAATGCATTCCACGGTAGCTCTCGCCGCGAATCACCTCGTTTGGATGCACATCGAGCCATTCGCCGGTGGATTTTCATGCTTCCCACATCTTACCTACGGTCGCTATCGTTGGATGATACGCGTGGGAAGGTAAAGGTTGACGATAAGCCGGACTTCGCACGACTCAATCGGCTCCCAGTGGGTGCTAGCCATACAGGAGGAGCTATTGTGCGCCATACGATAATCCACAGCTGAATGAAAGGACCGATAGATGCGTAATCCCTGTGCAAGCAAAAGGGCCGCAAACAAGAGTCGGTATCTTTCTTTTTTTTTCTGCAACTCTGCGAATTCGCCCCTGCAATTCTGGGCCTAGCCACCCTCTTTTCCTCCCCTATGTCTTCTGCTAGGTATCCTGCGTGCCCTTCTGCGAGGAACGTAGGAGAGCCTATAGAGGAGATAATCTTTTTTTAATGTTCATTTTCAGCCCTTTCCTCTCGGAGATGATTGCATAAATTAGCTCAAGCATTTACTGGAGCCCAATGTTACGATAAAAATTGTGCAATCTTTTAATAAATACCATCTAAAAATAGTCAGTATAGTAGAAACTCGATCAATTTAAATATATACAATTTTTATACGGTAACACATGCCAGTTGCTTTTAACTCTGCATCACTTACACGAGGTATACGATTCCCAGGAAATTAAAGATAATTCTTATTAATACATTCGAAACCGAGAGCGTACTCTGCGTCAGTTCACATTCATAGGCTGGACACTGGCAACGTAATGTCTACGTCATTATTTATATTCATATAAATTGATATAGCAGACCCTCGCGATGTTCAGCTACCGACTTTTGGAAATTATATACGGCGTTCTGCTGATTTTAAGCGTCTCATGCGACAACCGCCGATTGCGACTGTGTAAACGCGTTTCATAGAAGTCTCAGCTATTTCATTCATAGAAGCGATCAACTTACAGTATAATCTGCAGTGCATAGAGAAAGTATCGGCACACTCTTTACAAAGGATGTGAATTTTTTTATTAATATTAGAAGAATTATTTCAATGTGGACAAAACAAATTTTTAAATCGTGATCAGAATTGCGAAGAAAAAAGTGAAGATCACGATTATAACTTTTTTATCTGAGCCTACAGTACAAATTTAAAACATGCATTTCGTAGATCTAATTAAATTATATACGTGCACAAAATTTCATCGAAATCGGTTCACACATAAAAAAGCTATAGGCATTGAAATATGCAAGAATCTTTGAATTTTGAGCTTACGATTGATATAAATCGCAGTTCTTCACGATTTTTGCCATTTTTAATCATTTTTAGCTCATAACAACGTTAATCGATTTCGATGAAACTTTGTGCATGTACATAACTTACATAGATCTACAAACAGTATGTTTTAAAGTTTCATTATAGTCACTGATAACAAAGTTAAAAATTTTGTAACCTTTATTCTTTTTCTTCACAATTTTATGCAGTTTTTAAATAATTCCTTTGCACATTCTCTAGGAAACTAATCCTTTCGACATCTGAAAAACTCGTTTATTCAAATTTTTAAAAAGTCATTCCTATTTAAAGGGTGTGCCAATACCTTTTTCAGGCAGTGTAATAATTTCATCATTAGTAGAAATCTTTGTTAAGCAATTTCATGCGTGGCTTTCCACGTTTTAATCCGATTGCTGTTATTGCTTAACAATCAATTACTTAATCCATCTGTACATAGTCTAGAATATCTCACAAAAACTATAAGAATTTTAAAAATGAGCAGCGTGCAACTCCACATGAATACTATCCCAAATATTTCTCGCATGAGTAATTCATGGTTAATGCTTAAGGTTTAATGTTAAAACTTGCTATATTGTCTCATTCGAGATTGTGAGTGAGCATATTACAAAACCGCATAAAAAAAGCAAACAATCAGTCAAACTCACCAGTTAAATACCTTTGCCTCAGTCGAGTATGCATGTAAGTGTGTAGGCACCTTTAAGAATACAACACTTTAACGCTGGACCACAACTTTATCTAATAAAATGATGAAGAAATCCTACTTACATCCGAAAGACATCAACCGAGGATTACTACCGTGCTACAAGTAAGCCCACTGTGAAATGATTCAAAATTGTGTCAAATGACTGTGGCAGTGATGGGCACGGTTGGGGCCCCTCAAGCGCCTGCTTCTCCCACCAACCTCTCTTTCGTGCAGCGCGCACGTTCGTTGCGTACGCTGATCTCTCGTGTCTTCGTTGCCCCATTGTACTGCGCTTGCTGGAAGGGGATAGAGGGTGCTACGGTGTGGACAGTTTTGCCTCAATTGAGGCAAAATTGCCCATCCCTGGACTATGGACTAATGTTGCATTAAGGGGTGCTTCTCGTGTAACGGCAGTGAAAATAACCGATTTTTACGATTTTTTTTACAATAACTATTGGATATATGGGACTAGAGCAGTGTTGGGATATTGTGTGCTTTTTCTCGCGCATGCGCGTCCAAAACAGTAACGTATCTATATTGTGGCGAAAGTAGGGGGAAAGTAGCGTTGGGAACTATTCTGTCGGGAAAGTGCCAGAAGAGTCGAAAACATTACGACGATACGAGTGAGCTGCGAATTTGAGGTAAGTTATTATTAACACACATTTCATACATTCATTTTTCAAAATCAATACATAAAAAGTTTTACTAAACTATGCGGTGTTACCAAGGTACCCCATTTTAGCCTAATTCTCTACCTTACTGACGCTAAAATCTCGCGCATGCGCGAGAAA
This sequence comes from Sphecodes monilicornis, assembly GCA_913789915.3. Taxonomy (NCBI): domain Eukaryota; kingdom Metazoa; phylum Arthropoda; class Insecta; order Hymenoptera; family Halictidae; genus Sphecodes; species Sphecodes monilicornis. The sequence goes on from OU565285.1 coordinate 20,679,233, forward strand.
AAGCACACAATATCCCCACACTGGACTAGGGTTCTTTGGGATGTAAACAGATAGTCTTGAAGTACACGTGTTTTCTTCCAGTTCGATTCTCTTTATTATTTGTTCTATAATATACGAGACTTCTTAACAGCTTTGACAGTGTAAGCATCGTTGGCGTGCAACGTAGTATCTATCACAGTGATCAAAACACAAAAACTGAGAAATTTTCTTAAAGTTCGATACTTTATGCTGAGATTGAACCTAGTTTGACAAAAAATAGGAAATACTGATAGAATTCTAGAGTTCACAAGAAAAGTTTTTTGTGAAGAAAATTTATATTGTTGAAAAGAACATTATAAGTAAAAAATCAAATATAAATTTTAGAATCAATCCCTGAAGAAATATGTAAGCTCAAAAACATAGTTTCGAGAAACATACGTATTATACAATATATAATAAAAAAAAAACCTCGTACTTCAAGACTATCAGTTTACATCCCCAAAAGGTCTAATCCCGTATGTAGAATAGTTATCCTGAAGAAATATTGTTCAAAATCATTAGTTTTCGGTGCTGTTGCACGAGAAGCACCTCTTACGAGGAAAATAACTTGCGTTTGAAATTTTGGCAATGGGACGCATTTGATTGAAAATTTGGCTCCCTCATAGCGCCTTTAGCCTAACCGTTTAGATAGCGAAGAATTCGCGTCTCTCTCGGCATTCTCGCTATTGTAGATTGATCGACAGATAGGGACACCGACGTGTAGGACCCCCCTTTAAGGATTCCACTCGTTCGTCTTCGTCTTTGGCGGGACGTTCGCTCGATTAGCGGTCGCCAGACCCGGTGATAACCGCCGGATAATGGACGCGGTGACTGTTTAAGGACGCAACGGAGCCGGCCCGTGAAAGCGAGAAATTCCCAAATCGAGAAATGCCAACGACGACTGTCTAAGCGACTAACGAGCGTATCTCGATGACCTTTCGCCGGAAAAGTTCAGCCGGAGAAGAATACGTCGATTGTACTTCGGCCCCGATCGCGTCCGGAAAAATTGGCGCCGCGAATGGATTCGGTGGAACGAGTTTGAAAGTAGCAACTGAAAATATCGAAGAATTGTTGTGACTATACGGGATAAGGATTGTAATATCAGTAAACCGGTAAGTCGCATAAAATACCCCCAAATTTTGACCGATAATTCGGTAACTAATATAGCAATGTAGCGCATATATGCGTTTTATACTTACGCCGCGCAAGTAAAAAATGCAAGTTGCGCTTGCATGGCAACCAGCGAGTGTTGGTACATGTCAACATCGACATCTACTGCATCATCATCAATGATGGAAAACCTTAAATTTTTAATAAAGAGCAAAAAATATCTCGTGAGGAATCAAGTCTGATCCGAAAGAAATGCAAAACTCTAAATCATAAATTGACGTATTTTCAAGAAGAAAAAGTAAGCGTAAAATATATACAAATGGCGTATAATTTACTAATGACTTCCCGACCAACAAGTGTAAAATTTTGAGAGAGCTCTTTCCGCGGCTGGATACTTTTACATAAAAATTAAGTCGTAATTAAGACGTAAATTAGATAAATTATGTTTTTTTCGTGCTTATTTGTTAAAATGTTTTATTAAATAAAAAATATTTAATCATCATGTAAGTTAAGATTCTTTCCATAGGTTTCGTGGTGAAGATTCATATTTAATGAGTGTTGTTAATACTTTGCAAATATATCTATTTTGTGTCATATTATTTTATGTTTTCATAGGTTCGATTAGATTTCAATAAAATGTTCTTCTCTTTGTAATATTCAATCTTATGTTTTCAGTACATTTAAAAATTATGTACTGTTAAATTACCGGTAAACCGGTTTTCATCGAAAATTTTACCGAATTACCGGATTGCAAAAGTCGATAAATTTGTAATCCCTAATCCTGGTGGATCTGCTGGGACAAAGTTATCTTCGGTGAGCGAAGTAACTTATTCAGGTGATAGCCATTTTTTCTTCCTCACAGAAAAGGTCCTCCCATAAGTTCGTGCCGCGGATATGTTTATACTCTTCGCTGACTGTTTTTCCATTTTAATGAAAAACCACAGAAATTGTATAGTGACGGTAGAATTTCTTTGCCAAAAAGGTGGGAAGAGGTTGTAGAACGAGAGGGTGATTACATTTTTCGTAACCCTTAAAGGTATCTTTCAAATATTATTTTAAATAATAGTCGTACAGTAAACAGTACGAACTTATGGGACTATCAAATATTTGAACATTCCAATCTTTAAAAATGATTTATTTTCAAACTCCCAGACTAACCAGACCTAGCCCTAAAATTATTTTACTGTTACAGTGATTGTGTTCTTCTTCTTAGTTATTCATAATTTCCCAGTATAAATAGAAAATTTATATCTATCGTATGGCTATGTATTCCACAATGACTAAGTATTGAAAAAAACACAGTACAATTTGATTTCGATTTAAAGGAAATTAGTAACATGAGTATTTTGTAAACTGTACAAAGTCTTCATCACGAGTATGCCTCGATGTTACAGTAATGAAAATGTGCCTTATACCAGCCCCTACCCAATAGTCAGCTTTCCTGAAAGCAAAGTGCTTAAAAATAAACATCCACTAACAAATTATCATACATTTGATTGAACATAATAATCAGTCTATTTCTCAATTCCAAATTAAACCATGTAGATAATAGTATTATAAAACGGTTAGAAAATAGCATACTAACCCTCGTACAGTGGACCTTTCTCACAAATTATAAAGTTGATGTTGCTTAACACCATTCATAGCTTTATTTATGAATTTTCTAAAACATATTTTTGAAGATATTTCTAATAACATTCTATTTATTCAATTTAATAGATAGGAATCGAATAATTATATGACGACGTTGGTACACTGAGTCAAAATAGACCAGGGCACCAGCGTCGAATGGTTAATAAGAACACCGCTTAAGCTGACTGGATATTATTGGAATATATTCTCCACAAGGGATTCAAACGGTTCACAGCATTTGCATTCTAATATGATACACTCTATATACACTCTACATAGGGTGTACCATTTGAAGTTTTACACTCAATTATTTCCCAAGCTACAGGTCGTTGTAAAAAATATTTCAAATAAAACTCTCTCTTTTTCGGGGAACACATCTTATGGTGGTCGCTTTTCTCTGGGTAAATTTTGAACGGCTTTAAATGATCTTGAATGACCTTGGCAGACGAAAGTGTAATAGGTCAGTGAATTCGTTTTGGGATAGGCTACACGCTTACCTAAATAAAAACTATATATATAGCTCCGTATAAAAAAGAGAGGTCACCTTGAAATCTCGGAAGCGTACGTCCAGCTAGAGAAGATTTTTGTCCATCATAAGATGTCTCCCCGAAACACAGTTTTATTTGAAATTTTTTTCATAACGAGCTATAGTTTGGTAAATAATTGCGTGCGAAATTTGAAATGGGGAACCCTGTATACTAAGAGCACGTTTGAAACGGTACCTAATGTCTAATTACTCTCCACTGATTTATCCAAGCAATCTAAAAGTGGAGCTGCCTCGCAAATGCAACGCCTTCAAGCACAACTAAACTGCAGCATCCACCGACCAAGAAGCCGCCTTGCCCGCAGAAGTTAGTCTTCACTAGCGAGTAATTTCCAATAACCCGTAGTCTTCTCGACCTCGTATGCTTAATTTCCACGGCAACAGAGTCCGTCGGAACGCGAACGGCATTAAGGTTAAACGACTCGTGATTACCCGGCGCGTCCATACAACATACAACATCGTTCCTGAAGCAATTCGTAGCCTCGTCTCGTTCTCGCCTCTGCCAGCTAGCCGAAGCTAGCTGTGGAGATAAATTTTTCCCGCCTCGCCCTTCACAGCAATTATCGGCGCTAATAGGTAGTGATGGGTGTGATCCAATTCTTTCTCATGATTTTCAAGTAATTCGATAATCAAATACTTATATGGAAGAATCGGGGAGTATTAAAAAGTTGGTATCGACAGCTGATATTGGTATTTGTCAAAATGAATGCTGAATGATATTGCTATCATGATCGAAGCTGCTCAATTGTTCTCCATAACACTAAGCTTACCACGACCGGTCAAATGACCGGTCTCACATTTCTAATTTTATAATTATTGAAATTATAAAGATGCTTCCATGAGAGATTATTAAATAAATTTCTTCATTCGAGTATATACCGTTATAAAGACTGCGTGAAATCTAAATAAATTCAGTCTTGTAACTTTTATGAAACAACAGTCACATTTTTGCTTGGTACGGTTCATGTCAACGGATACTATATACTACCGCACATTGCAATATAGACGCTGCTTTAAAAGTTGTTTTGATAAATAATCCTTCATAACTTGCATAAAATGTGTTTACATTGCCACCCCTCTGGTTATTTACTAAATAATAAGTGACCGATATTTTTTTTGAGACTACTATTTATATGAATTTTTTTTGCGTTCGAAAAAATTGTCCCACTTCTAAAACCCAATTCTGGACACTGTTACAGGAAGCATAGAGACCTATACCAGATGAAAAATACAAAAATTAACACGACGAATGCCACAATTAACCAAAGATATAATAAATGCCAAAGGAGGATTTTTCGACGAAAAGGACATTTAGATTTTAGTTACTAATTTGTTTCTGTTGCAATGTTATTTAATCATTTATGCACAATTCGTTAATTTTATATTTTTACAATGAAAACTGATCAGAAATGAAATTATATTGCGTTGAGCAATGTCTGTACTAATTTTTTCGCTTAATTTTCAAGTGTCCATAGTTCCATGAGCGGTAGTTTATGTATAACTCCGCCATGCTGTTGCAATCGTTGCATTGAACGTAAAATCATCGATTTAGAGGGTGGATTTTATACATGAAAATCATTTTTGTACGTTTAGTATCGCTGTACGTTTCCATACTGAATCTCCCAGGCGTACTTTGAAGGTTTTGCACAAAAAGAAAAGGAGAAAAGAAAATTTGTAGGAATTACGAATTTGTCAAATCGTTTGGGGACTTTTGCTCCATCCTGTACACCAACACTTTGCTACTAGAAATCGATACTGATTGAGTAGGGTCATGCCCATCGCTACCAATAGGAACGCAGCGCAGTCTATCCAGGGGTCTAAGACGGATCGGCTTTGGTATTTCACCGCGCGATCGGCCGCTTTTAATTGAACGAAATTACAAGGTGCGTAATGCGCGAGCATCACAGGGGCGGGTTGCCTAGCGAGCCCTGGGCATCGGATACATTGTGTACGGTACCGTGTTGTACCGACAGGCCGCCGCCGTTGAAATATTATGTTTTTACCGTTAGCCCGCCGGAGACGGTTAATTATCCCGTTTAAGGTGGAGGTGAAAAGTTTTAGTCACCTCGGAGAGCCTCGGAGCCACCACGTCGTACCAGTCGCGTACACTGAGAGAAAAATATAACGGAAGTGAGGGCTGGCCCGTTCCACCGGGCCCCGTAATGCCCGCGAAATTACGCTCGTAAAGCGAATTCGAGCCGTTCCGTCCCATTCCGTTCCGTTTTGTTTCTCGTCTCCACCGAGGTACAGAGAGAGGGTCCCGAGGGGTTCCGGTGATTGACACCCCGCCAGCACACGGTCCTGTGTCCTTTTTTCTTTTTCTTTCTTTTTTTCCATTTTGTTGTCGGTCCACGCGAGAGTTTGTAATTAACGAATCGGCGATTTAAAGAGCAACCGACTACTTAAAGTTGCTCGTTCTTATTTCTGTTCTTTCCTCTTTTTTTCGCGGCGAGTACGCGCGGCCACGTGAAAGCATTTCATTATGGAAAACGCCTGACCGCTCGCCGAATGATCTGATTATTATGTAAGATCGTTTGACAGGGACGAGACCAGCTGACGAATGCAATCCGACTTCTTTTTTATTGTCGATCAATTGGGAGATTTTGATTGGAACCTACCGGTTTGAGTCGTCGATGCTGGATTGGGTGGAATTTGTAACTAGATTGCCGATGATTGTGTGTCATTTCTTATGGAAAGAATTGAAGAAGAATTGAAATTTATTTTTGTTGTAAATTGTAAATTTTTGTTATTTTGTTTTGGAGATTTTGGAATTAAATTTACTTCGAGTGCAATGGGTTCAAACTGCAAAGTTTAAAAGGTTTAAAATTGATCTAGCAACACTACTCCGTCATCGCGGTGCTTATAAAATCCCGACGTGACAACGTATACATGCACGTTCAGAAGGAGGGGTGGTAGAGGAGGAGGAGTAAAAATAAAAATTACGTACCAAAGGCATACTGCTTTGTATATTCATAAGACGTTCAACATTCTAAATAAAGATATGTAAGTTCAAGTGGAATTACTGCAAGCTGGAAACGAGTCAAGCTTAGAACTTGTAGTTGACAGCTTGTGTTACTTGATGCCTTAGCCAGATTTCAGTTTTGCCGTAATCCTTATTGGGACATCGAACTCGTGAGACTTTGTGACTAGATCGACAGGAGAACGGTAAAATACGAAAAGGATGAGCTCATCATCTGAAATAGAAACTTGTTGAATTTAGGAATAAATGTTATCGTTGACAAGTAGACTGCGGTCCTTTATGCAGAATATAAATTTTGCGAGAAACAGAGATTACATAAAAATCAATTTCCTTAATCAAGTATTTTAACAAATCAAAAGGGGAGTATTGTGGGAATCAGGATTGCCACAGTTGCGTAGAATATTCCTACGCACGATATGGCCACAATCAGGAATAATATTATTTGTAGAATATCTTTCGTACACGATGATTACAGGACTTTTATTATAAATATTAGGAGATAGTGTTAGGTACTTAAAGAAGTTTCTGCCGTTTACTAATTGATGCCGAAACTAATAGTACATATCTGTAACTTGAACTAGAACCATCTCGGGGAACGAGACGCGCGGGCGGTGGAATGGGGGTAAAGCTTGAAAATGCAACAGATCGAGCAACTTTCGTAAATACCTGAAGTATGTAATAGCACTATAAACCAGGCTTGGTCATTATCGTAATAAATTATTTAAAAAATAAGGTAAATATTTACATTAGCCTATGTATATATTCTATAATCTATTTCTATATTATTCTTTATTCTATAATCTATTTCTATATTATTCTTTATTCTATACTATTCTATATTCTATATTATTCTATTTTCTATATTCTATACTCTATATTCTATAATATTTTATATTATTCTATATTATTGTATATTCAATATTCTTTATTCTATATTTAATATATTCCATATATTCAATATTCTTTATTCTATATTTAATATATTCCATATATTCAATATTCTTTATTCTATATTGAATATATTCCGTATATTCAATATTCTTTATTCTATATTTAATATATTCCATATATTTAATATGTACAGGGTGTCCCGTAACTGGTGGTACAACCGAGCAGAGGGTGATTCTACATAAAAAACTGAGACGATAATATAGAATAAATTTTTTTGATACAAGGCTTTGTTTTCGAGAAAAATGAGTTTGAAAATTTGTCTAGTGCGCGTGCACTCGGCTTACTTGCGGCTCAACGGACTTTATTCTGAGTTACCTCAACCTTTTTTCGCAAAGGTTTTCGAGGTTTGTATACATCGAATAAATCGAAGGTCGAGGTTACAATGTTAGAATTACCTTTGAGGAATTCGTTTAATTCATAAATTGCTGGAAGTGCTGTCCATGTTATTGTAGACATGATTATGCTCTTCGTATTAAATTTCTTCGAACCTATTGTAATGTGAAATTATTATGTTGCTTTAAGTGTTCAAACGCTATCACAATTTTTTGTTGTAATTGTTCGATGCTCGTTATGTCATCACGATACACAATCGATTTCACCTGACCCCACAAATAAAATTCTAACGGTGACAAATGCGGAGATCGTGGCGGCCAAGGTACTCTGCCACCGCGACCGATCCAGCACTGATAATTTTCACTTAAAAAACGTCTTACTTCGCAACTGTAGTTCGGTGGTGCTCCATCTTGTTGAAAAATTAGCGTTCTTCGAATCCCAAGAGGCACATTTTCCAATAATTCCGGCAACACGTTTCGAAGAAAATGCAAATATGCTTCCGAGGTCACATTTCCCGGAAAAAAATAAGGGCCTATAATTTGGTCACCTGCTATGCCAGCCCAGTCGTTCATACTCCACCTTACTTGGAAATTTGTTTGCAAAATGGTATACAGGTTTTGATCTGACCACCTGTGCGAGTTATGGATATTAAACATGCCGTCTCGCGTAAACTTCGCTTCATCCGTCCATAAAAATTTTTAGTAAAAAATGGGCGTAGCCCATTGAGCCGCAAGTAAGCCGAGTGCACGCGCACTAGACAAATTTTCAAACTCATTTTTCTCGAAAACAAAGCGCTGTATCAAAAAAATTCATTCTATATTTTCGTCTCAGTTTCTCATGTAGAATCACCCCCTGCTCGGTTGTACCACCAGTTACGGGACACCCTGTATAATATATAATACAGGGTGGGGCACTATAGACAGGTCACCTGAATAACTCGCTTGCTTTTGAAGATAGAAGAAAATGCATCAGACCAAACTTACTTGATATCGAGGCGCTCGTAATCTGATGTCATTAATTAATTATAGGTGGAGACGTCTAGGAGATATGAAGGTCAACTCTGCTTTTTTAAATAGAACGGTATGTTTTTTTATTTACATTCTGATAGTGTGTTTCAAGACAAATACAATGACCTATTATGAAGGTCGTTCAGGATCACGCAAGGTCAACTGCAATAGAAGATAAAATTTCTGAAATCACTCTTCGAACATTACGACGATTTTCATGTAACATGTTATTTACGTATTCACTGCTACTTCAAGTATTCAATTTTAGTGGCAGATTTTACCAGTTCAACCACCATAGTTGCACCTACATACGCCTTTGTTATTTTCCCTACGGGAAGTATTTTGTACGGGGACCGTAACTGGTTGAACAACACATACGCTATACGCCGTTGTTATTGTGCGCAGATAGCAATTTTGTGCGTGTATGTGGTGAGTTGGACCACGTGGTCCACGTACTCCACCTAGATTTTTACAGCTTTGTGACGCATTGAGTCACTTTCGAGCTGGAAATCGAGGTTGCTGGAGCACGGTGCAATTCGGCCGGACCATCGCACTTGGAGCCTTACAACCTCCTTGTGAGATTAACCGGCTACACCTTCTTAACGCACACGCAGTAGAATCGGTATAAACCGTAGCTACGCTGGTGCGAATTGACGAAGTCTCGATTGTCGAGATTGGTTACAAAATACACTTCACTAAATCTGTTCTGAACAGTTTGGCTGTATTCCCTCTCCGCGGTCGCTGTCAGGAGAATGCGGGAAACAGCGCCACGAACGGATATGAATACGTATCAAATAGGTGAATATTATGCTTGTTGTATAATTATAAGTAACAGCGTATACAAAACTAATTGTCTAATTTCATGTAAGCTACGAGACTGCGAACGTCATATATGTATGTATGTATTTGGTTTATTTCAGCCTTACAGCCAAGAAATGTGACTTGGTTTACATTAACCTAACTGTACAAATCTATCTTATTTCATGCATTCGGTCCATACCTTCTCTCACACTTTTTCTTTGTCTCCCTCCTTCCTACACTGACCTACTCTGGTAGTCTCCTAATTACTGCTAAACCAATCATTTAACCCTTCCCCATTCCCTAACATTTGTTCATTGGTTTGGCATATTCTTTGGTCTATTCATACTCTCCTTTAGCTCTTTCTCCTCAACTTCTCCAACCACTCTACGACATTTCTATCTTTCCTCCCACTCACTGCATCCTCAATCCTGATCATTTCTCCCATTACCCTGCATTCTCTTGTCAGATGTTCTAGGCTTCCATACTTGTCCCCACATAGGTCGCATCCTCTTGCCTCGTCCCCCAGCCAATATTTGTTCCAGTTTTCTGTATTTCCGCATCTTGCCCGTGCTATGAGTTTTTGACTGTTCCCTCCACCCTCTTTACTTAAATATTCCGGTAATTCTGCCACTCTTATATATTTGTACCTTTCATTGTATTTGGACTGCTCTATCCTCGTATGCTGCTCTTGCCATTGTACTTCGCTATCCCTATCCTTTAACCTCTCCGTTATCTCTCTCTCTTGTCATCCCATCTCTTCCACCCCTGCTTGGCTCCAACCGTTTCTCTTTAAATATTCCTCCCTTTCTTTTCTGCTTTCGCCCTGCACACTACCTGATTCCTTTTCCTTCAGACACTCCTTAACTATCTTCCTCCCTTCGTTTTCTCTTACTCCTTCCGTGTACTTCCAGGCCCTAATTCCTGTCTCTACTCTGAGCTTTGTTCTTTTTGTTTCTTCCAGAAACAAATATCCCGGCGTACGCGTGTCTAAACCTAGTGTCCACTTTAAGTATTTCAGCTGTATTCTTTCTACTTCCACTCTTTCCTTGAAGCCCCATAGTTCCACCTCGTATAGCAGTACCCCCATTACTAATCTGTCGAATAAGAACATTCTCATTTTGAAGTCGTCCTTAAATTTTCTTTCCCCAATTCCCCATACTTGGGATAGGACTACTCGAACGTCATATATGTATGACGGCAGATGCGAACGTGTTAAGTCAGAAATATTATACGTCTCCCGGGAGGAAAATATTTTATCAGGATCGCAAATATAAATAAATATATTATATAAATATATTACATAAATACCTCAGCGCTGAGGTGTCCTTTGTTTTTTTTCATACGGGTCTGTATGTTTTTATTTGAGTAAGCGTGTTACTTATCTCGAGACAAATTCACTGGCCTATAACACTTTTGTCTTCCAAAGTTATTCAAGGTTATTTAGTGCCATTCAAAATTTGGGTTAGCTAGACTGAAGCACGCACACCTAAAGAAGATTTTCGACCACCATAAGACGTCTCCCCCGAAACACAGTAAGTTTTATTCGAGTTATTTTTCATAATGAACTATAGTTTGGGAAATAATTGCGTTCCAAACTTCAAATGGGACACCCTGTATACACGACACAAATACGATAGTTGTATGATTAACATAGACTATTTAATCTAGATCTTCTCCAGATTTAACCCAGAGCGAGTAACCCACTATAAAATATCCAGAAAGGTTCAACATGATACTCGAATCGACATAAAACCGCGAAAGTTACATTGGATCCTGCAATGTCTCCTAAAGTGCATTGCCACGAGCTGAAAACGACTTATTTACAGTTGATAAGCCACGAGATATTTCGGTGATAGTGGCGCAGACGATTGGTTTGATTCTTTAAAGTTACGAATACCGTGGATACCGATATCGTTGTTTTATACCGTTAATAAAATTCAGTAGTCAAAGCAGCTGGCCAATTATGTCGGCCCCGGGACATAATTCCGGCAGTACGATCAATTCCGGTGAGCAATCGATGCTCCCGATGACTACAGAGTTGCTGCGAAAATAATCATGCTCGTCTATACTGGCGGTGCACCTGCATTCATTATGCGCTGGCTACCTCTCGAAACGCGCGCGCGCGATAAGAATATCCAATTTAAACGATCGTCTCATAATTCCCTATCGACCAGATCGGTAACTGGAGAATTTAATTTCCAGTTAACCAGCCCGCGACTGGTTAACTGGAACCACGAAAAACAATTTACCCGTTCAACGAACGTTTCTATTCGCGGATCGAACCAACGGATTACAGTGGTTACACCATCGACACAGGATCCTCGCCTTTCTGTTAAAGAAATCACGATCTAACTTCTATCTGCACCGTGAGCGTCCGAATTCGATTATGGCTGTGATCTAGATATGGATTCCGGAAATGAAGTGCCATTGCGATTTGCTGAATTATACTTAACCCCTCGCCGTAACGTTTTCTTTAAGGCGACAGTGATTAAAACGTCTTTGTCCCCAAAAACGTCTATATTTTTGATATGGCTACGATTGCTTCAATGCTGAAATATTGATTACGAAAGAATACAATTTTATTCCGTCTGAAAAGAAAGGCACAACATTCATGTTTATTAGATTTTGTTTTAAATCTTCATCGCGAGTCTGACTCGTTACAATACAAGGTGTTAACGCATAACCGATCGACATTTTTCCTTTATGTACGCCTTTCTGTTTCTTCATATATTTTCTAATAAATTACGATTTTATCTTTTATCAATGTGTATGGATTCTTTTAAATCATTCCGTTTTAACGCTCCGGCGGTGGACCATTTTCACAACAATACAATTGATGATGTTTGGGATGTTTAATGGCCTTATTTACCAATTTGTTAAAACATATTTTTAATGGTACTTCTCGCAGAGTACTTAGTATTTTTGTTACTCCTAATGTGATACATGATCATTTAATTTAATCGGCAGATATTAAGTAATAAGTTGACGATTTTGATACTTTGGTTCAAAATAGACGGCATCGTCTACGAAGTTTGAAATGTTATGTTACTTTGTTTCTTATAGAACGACTACTGTTTTGTTTAAAGTCTTGTTTTATCCGCATTAGTTTTCCAGATATTTAGAAAAGAGAATTGGCCATCCATTAATTCAGATTATTTTACTTTAGATACAACTAGATAAAAATTCTTGTAATAATCGCTGCCATATCTTTAAAGATCGTGAAAAATTAATAAAGTTGTTACTTCCACATTCTTCAGCGTGAGTTTATTAAAAACATTTTGCAAGCTGTTCGAAGAACCTAAAATTGAAATTCGAGATAATTCACTTTAAAATCAAAGATTAAGAGCACAGCTATAAATTCAATAAAGTCATTATTTTATTTTATAAAGTAAACATTAGCTCTTTAGCTAATTTACGTGCTAGCAAACGAGAGTGATCTATCAAACAGCGCAAATATTAAAAGAATCGGAGGATATCGACGTATTACTTTCAATCTACAAAAATCATTTAAAAAAGAAATCCTTAGGTGGCACCTGTTTCTTGCAACAAATGCAGAATATTTTTATTTTGCACAAGAATCCGCAACCTAGTTATCAATTACAACATTGAATTCTCTTCTTTTCATCAAACGCATCATAATACTCGAATTATGAACATAATAGATTTTTGACAAAAACGTTTATATTCGGAAAATGACAATTGTTGATTGTTGCAGGAACACTAAAGACAAAAGTGAACGAAACACGCGCGAGAATTTGACTGTTGTACCGTGGCAGCATACGGTAACTGCACGTAGCGCTCATTAATAACGCGATTATTAGGCGCGGCGCCAGCCCCGTTACGCTATTCGGATCCTAACCTAATTGGCATGGACAATCGGCCACGGCATAAGCCGTTTCGTGCACCGATGAATTTATCTTCTTTCTTGTGAGTCGCGATGCGACCCATAATTCACCAACGGATCCGACGCAGCTCCTTCGACGAATAAATTTTTCCTCGTCTTGATAGGCGCCGTTATGTTACGTCCACGCATGATCACGAACCTCGCACTGCCGTGACCATTTTCTAAATGGTCTTGATTAGAACTGTTTTGTGTTTGTCCTACCAATTTTGCCATAAATACATTTAAATCCGCAGTCAACTGATCAAATAATAGGTTGTTGCATACGATATGTCCGTTTTTGAACAGTAACACTAACCATTCATAATTAATTCCAAGCCATGGGAACCAAATAGGAATTTATTTTTAGAGGTTTCTTTAACACGTTCACGCCGAGGCCGATTTTCATTTGTTTTGCTGTGAGGCGGCGCTTAAATTAATGCCGCGCTTCATCTGGCGGCGCGTGATTTTTGTCTGTTCAGACCTGCATACGCGTTGTTATTAATTATAATTGTAATTAAAAATAAATGTTTTTAATGAAAATACGTTAAATTTTCATTATTTTAATTTTCAGCGTCTAATAGCACAATCGAATGCGTACCACCGGTGGTACGCGCCGCCCGATGAGACAATCTAGTGCGGGCCACCGGTGGCCCGCGCCGGCGTGAACGTGTTAAGTTACAAGAAATGTATCGATACTCTTGTATTCTTTTCATCGTTTTATTGATTGAAATTGCACCCACCCATCGTTGCCATAAATGTATAAAATTTTCAGTTCTATAATAGTAATCAAACATCAGACCACCGTATCCTATTCTGATTTAGGATAACGCCGCGGAAGGTATTTCTTGTTCGCTGTTCCGTCTCTGTTCGAAACTCCGCAAAACAGCGAAGCATTCAGAATAACAGACGAACAAATCTCTGACACGGTGACGTATTTACGGCGTTGTATCGTTCGCGTCGCGATCCTCTTTTCCGAAAATCTCGGTGTGTCGCGGGAGGAAGAGAAAGAGGAAGAGGACGGCGCACAAGAGGATGAGGACGAGGAAGGGGAGGAGGACACCTGGACGTTGCACCGCGCGGCCTGACCAACATGATTTCGCAGTGGATTTATATTCTTCCGAAGTCCGGGAACCTCGTTGATCATCGCGGCGTTCCTTTTGCGGCTCGTTTCTCATTGTATCGGGCCAAAAGTTGGCCGGCAAAAAATCGTCACCTGGTCAGAGCGAAAGAGGGTCAAGAGAGAGGAGGGACGGGAGAATCCGTTGGCCGGTTGTATCGGCGTGCACGGAATGCCGGAAAAGGGATCCATGGATCATTGTTTTTGCGGTGGGACGCGAGACGGAGACAGAATCGGAGGGCATAAATCCCTCGAGCGACTTTCATTGAACGTAATTGGATCGCGGCCAATCGGCGTGGTCGTCGACGGCGTCGTCGTCGGCGTCGTCATAGTAGTAGTCGAAAGTTTCGTTCTCTCTTCGTCAAAATTGAATGGCGGCCAGGGGACTGTTGATCGAGCGACGATTACCGACGACAGAAAGAAACCCGGGCCCGAAAACGAGGCTCTGTTTCTGCGGGAGATCATCCTCTATTCCTGCGATCCGATCTTGGTGGAGTAACGAGCTTCCGGTCGATCGCGGCTCGCTTCACGAAGTTATAATTAAGAGCTGGTACGGTTTCCCTAGAAACGGCTGCCGTGAACATCGGCGAGCCGGTTATCGGTGGCTGTCTTGTTAGGCCCGTATACATTTCCGATAATACCGATTCCGATTAAACCGTTGGAATTAACGATTCCATTGCCGGACAGATAACCGGGCGAAAAAGCGCGCAAAGCGCGTTTGCTTGCTCCGCCGCACTTCTCACGGTCGTAAAATTTGTAGTGGTCGTTAACGTTTTGTTTCCAACACGAACAAAAGTGGCTAACTTAATTCCCGATGACGTTCCGAACGAGCATTATGGCGCCTCTAATAGAACGGCCATTTCGGAAATGAGATTATCTATTTTCATTCGAGGAACGTTGCGATCCTTTTCTTCTCGGCTCGCGGACACGTTAACGTCGTTCTTTCTGATTGGTAATGTCGACGCGCTTCGAAAGTTGATATTTCAGCACCGGTTTGCTCTATACGAAGGATTTCTGCTCCGCTCGCGTACCTTATGTTCGGCCAATAATTAAACCTCCTATCGGACCCGCGGCTTTGATGGAAGAGGGCGTTCCGGACAAATGTGACTTGTGCGATAAGGAATCTCTCCCGGTGGAAAAACAATTTATCAGGAGTTTAATTAGAGGAAAGTATTTACCGTGAGTTATGAAACTTCGAAGTTTAATACGTTTTCGCTGCATAGTTTATTCGAAAAAACGAAGAAAACCTGGATAGTATATTACCTGTACACTTGCTACTTAGTTGATTAAATCGTCTCGAAAAAAGCACTTATTGAGCATAGTTTTGAAAATATGACGACCGGTTGACAACTGTGATTATAGATTCTGCGGGTATCTATGTAATTAAGCTATCTAATCTACGAACAAACCTAGAAACTAGCTCTAGCGGAGAAGATAAATGCCGCCCCGCGAAAAGTTTATATGATAATCAACGTTCTGTGGGATTAACTGTTTTATTTTAAATATCTTTATTAAAAGTAAAAGATGAACGTGTATGTAAATGTGCTTTTTTATGTAGGTTTTTGATTTGTACATTTGTGCAAATTTATGGTATACATAGAAATACAAGATTTGTATTCCCAATCGACTCTTTTGCACATCATATTCACCTTTTTGCAAACCAAATTCACACTTTTAGAAATGAAACACAGTTAATCACATCTAACCTTACAGATCCAAATTTTTTAACGTTATACATATAGGGAGGACTTGAGGAATTTGAACACCCTAAACAATTTTTGATATACAGGGTGAGTCATCTTACGTTTACACCTCAAATTTCTTTGTTGTTTCTAAAGATACGTAAAATATGGTAAGGACAAAGTTTAATGGTACAATGGGGCTGACACGATGCCAAAAAATGTTTCTTTTTATGTCGTTTTTTTAGAGGTTTTCAAGGTCACCTTCATTTTTTTAAGTGGAACCACCCTTTTTTAAAGACGTACAATGATAGTCCCTTTCATTACGAATTCAGTGACTATAGTTACTCAAGATCATTCAAGGTCACGGACAGAGTTCAACATTCCTTCAAAGCCCGTTTACAGGCATGTATCGATGTTAAATCTTATACGTTATCTCTGTCCGTGACCTTGAATGACCTTGAGTAATTATAGTCACTGAATTCGTAATGAAAGGGTCTATCATTGTAGGTGTTTAAAAAAGGGTAGTTCCATTTAAAAAAGTCAAGGTGACCTTGATATCTTTAAAAAAATGACATAAAAGCATAATTTGTCCTTACCATATTTTAAGTATCTTTAGAAACAACAAAGATATTTGAGGTACAAACGTTAGGTGACTCACCCTGTATATAGAGATGGAAATAATTTTAATGAAAAAAAATAGTGGCGAAGAATGGTACTTTATTTCATAATAAACACAATTTAAAATACCAAAAATTCCATTTATATACTTAAAGTCATCGGTCTAATCAAAGAAACTGGTTTCCTAATTTTCACTTATGGTACCTCAAAATGGACCACCAATTTCGTTAGCCACAATTGGTGCGAAGGTATTTCTTGACTTTTGGACTTACTCCATCACATTGTGTATGGACCCAGGTGCGACCAAATTCCTCTAAAGTTTCAAATTTATTAAAAAAATTGTTAATGAAACTTGAAATTTGACCGGTCTAATTTAGGAGCCTAGAATGTGGCACAATCTGGGCAACTTGTACAATTTTAAAAGATTTTACTTAAGCTTACTTTTAACTTATGTTAATAAAACTATCGTTGCAATTCATATCTAAATGGGTTTGTATTCTGAAGATATAATATTTGTTTTTTTTACCTACTTTAAATTGTCACGAGTTCTTCTTCACTTTCTACTAAAACTTTAATCAATGACTTGTCAAAAACTAAACTCACACTATTAACCGTAACCACGAGATGCTTGCTTGAAAAATTGATGCAGCAGGCAAGTATACTTCCAGCAACGTATACTGCCCACTTTACGCAATAAATATCTTTTACCGGTGAAGTTAGATTGGTGTGTCCAATTGAGGCTACGATCATAATACGGCCACTCTCCCCTATCAACAACAATTATAAGTCAGACTTGTGACAAAGATATTAAACAAAATCTGTTATGTATAGAAGTTTCCTTTCTTTTAAGTCGAAATAGAACTAGTTTTTTTCTATCTTTACTTAAGCATTAAAACATGCAGACATATAATAAATACCAGATTAGAATTCTGATCGTTCTAGCCATGAAGAGAATTGTACGGCAAGGGGTTAAACATAAACGTTTCTTGAAATATTTCTACTGCAATGACCTTATACTTCAGCTTTCAATCTAAAACAAAAGTACCCATATTAATCATTAGACTGCGGATTTTATACATTTACCACAAAAACGGGTAGATTGATAGGTGTAATTGAAAACATTAAAAACATTAAGACAATTTAAGAACGTTCACATGATATCGTAAGTTATTAAAATATTTTCAAATGGAAAGAGATTCCACCAATTAACTATGTAGCTCGACTTTGTATGTGGCTACTAAAAATTGTTCAAAACTTTATTTATCACTAGACTGCGGATTTTATGCATTTATGGTAAAAATGGGTGGGTGTAATTTCAATCAATAAAATAATTACAAGAATTTTAGACTATCAATTTGTTTCTCGCAACTTAATGAAACCATTAAAGAGATGCATCAATTCCTATTTGGTTCCTGTGTCTTGCAAGTACTACATACGATTTTTATTTTGCATAAAAATCCGCAGTCTATTTATCACATATTGACCTCTCATCAATTTCTTTGTTTCGTTTCTTTAGTTCGTCTTTGAATAGAAAAATTCTAAAATGTCGACAAATTAATAATGCGTTTTAATTTTTACTACAAATTTTAACATAAATAGCTAGCAATTAATTTTATTCCATGACGAGTATACTCGGCAAAAACAGCTAACTGGTTAATACGGTTTCTGTGTCTTGTAGTCGACGAACAAAATTTATCTTGCATAAAGATCCGCAGTCTATTAATCAAATTAAAGAGTACTGTACTGGCATATTGCTTTGTCTGAGACAATTGAACGTAACAATTACACTTTTCCTGTCAAAGTTCACCAGCATAGATCCATTATTGGTTTCGTGCCTGTTTCTGGTACGCTCGCACAACAACAACCATATTATTTTCAATATTCCTTATTATTATGTTAAACAGGGTTTCTCAAGCTTGCTAATTTCCGCCATTTGTCATCGATACTGACGTCGAATGAATTGTGAAAGCGCTTAATTAGTTAGATAAATGTGTTCGGCCATAAATCTCGATTCGCCGATCGGTGGAAGTTCATTCTCTGGTTCGCAGACATTATAAACATATTAGGGTTCCGTTGTTGCTATTGAAACGGTGACGGGTGTTTCCAGTCACGTATCCCTCGTCTAATAATCGCCTGATCGTGCTGGGTGCTCGCATGCAACACGCCCTTACGGTGCAGTAACGCGAGCGCAGCCTCGATTTGCATACAATCGCGCGTCGCATGGCTTCGACGTATCGTTTCGCGCGTTTCCAACAGTTCTTTTCCGCACGAGTTACACAGTGCACCTCGGTACGTCCTACGAATGAGATATATAACGACCATAAGCCGGGCGATCTAGTGATGGAGATGATCCTTCTCAATTAGTATTGATTCCTAATAGCAAAGTATGATTGTATTTAAGGTACGCGATTTAAATCAGAATAACTTTCTTCAAATTCGATTAAACGACTTGAGTTTCTTCTAGAAATTAGAAGCATTGTGGTCCGGTGTTGTATTCGCGGCATGGGTCACGTGTGACCCAAGTAGTTAGAGCGGCCATCGCGGGTACGCTCAGTGATGCCAGATCGGTTAAATCGAGGGGAATACAGTTTACCACCTCTCTGATGACCAGAGTAATATGTGACACGTTGCGCGGCACGTCACGTGACCAGTCTACGGTCTTAGTGGGGCATGTTGGATTGTGTTCAGGTAGTGAAATAGGATAGTGGAAGGGGTGAAGGAGGAGAGGAAAAAACAACCAGTTCTGGTTGTTTCTGCCATCACTGGTTACGCTACACGCGAGTACGAATTGCCGGAAGCGGTCGTGAACGAGTGGTCGTATCAAAAGTCTTTGTAGCAAAGCTGAGCGTTAATATTACTTTATATGAATCTTGTTATATATGTATATTGTCAAGAGTGTAAGTTATCCGTGTGTAGTCTAATATATCACTGTCGCATCGAACAGATCGTAAGATTCACTCAAAATCCAAGAGATTTACTAAATGACGTGCAGAAAAGATTTTGAAGAAATTACAATTGGTAAGAATTACATTAAAAATATTAAAAAGTCACGCTTTATAACTATTTTATCAGAGCCCGCAATGAAAACTTAAAATAAGCGTCTTGTAGATCTATGTTAGTTATAGAGAGGCTGAAAATTTCATTGAAATCGATTAACGTGCACGCGAGCTACAAACGGTTGAAAATGGTGAAAATTGCAGTGTATGACGTATTTTGGTCAGTTTCGGATTGAAATCCACAAATTCTTACATCTTTCGATGCGTGCCGTTTATTTTCTATGTCACCCGATTTCGATAAAATTTTCAGCATGCGTATAACTGTCATAGATATACAAAACACATATTTTAAATTTTCATTACAAGGTCAGATAAAAAAGTTTTAGAAAGTGCCATTTTTATCTTTACGCGTAATTCCTACCGATTGTAATTTTTTCATTATCTTGTCTGCACATCACTTAGTAAATCAAGACTCCTAATTGTTCAAAATAAGATAATCCGTTTGGTCCAATTTAAAAATAAAGGGTGTTCGAATACTTTCGTGGACCACTTTGATTGTCAGATTATTGATTCCTAAATTATATCTACTCGAAAACATCGATTCTACACAGATATATCTTGGATGGGATCGGTATCGATAGTTCCACAATTCTGGACGCAACAGTGGTCACATTTCGGTAATGGCGTCGAATATGTCAGGGTAATTTTGTCATTCCTTCTGTTTTCCTCACACTCTCGCTCACATTCCTTTATGTTAAATGCTATGTCAAAGTATTTTAGACTTAGGAACTATGTTGAAGAACCATATTTACCTACAACTGGCAATCCTCTAACCCAGGCAGTTCCAACCAGTAGCTCCGGAGCTATTCGAGTTACCTTCCCCGCTTAGGTTCTTCCCCCACTCTTAGACTTCATCGTTATAATGTGTAATTAGTGGGAAGCTCCCAACACGAGAGCCGTGCGTCGCGTGCAGCACTCACTAACTCTACGGCTGTACGTAGTAGTGGGAAGAGGTTCGATGGTGGGGACCTTGCATTCTCGGAGGGGATTACGTTGGAACTCCTTGCCCTAACCTAAAAGGAAACTAATGTATTACAATATCCAATGTTCTCAAACCTAGCATAAGAATATTTTTGTTCGATGGCAATGTCTGTTCCTTCGAAAAGAGTAGTTTCTAAAAATAGCAAGATAATTACTAATAAGAGAAATCAGCCGAAGGACCATATAATAAGCAAAATATTATTATTTAATGGTATTAATAAATAAATTTTCTTACTATTTTGATCTCTATATTTATCAATATCTCTCTTGCAATTATTATTTACGGTTTGGCACAATTCAAAGTACTAAATCTTAACAATTCTCATGTACGGAATACTCGAAAAGTGCTTAAACATTTGATTCTATTTGTGACAGTATCAATACATCCATTGCTGTTATGATACCAGTATCATTCAGTGTTCATTTTGACAAGTATTAATACGATTTTTCCATACGAGTATTTCATTATCGAATTACTTGAAAATCATGAGAAATAATTGGATCACTCCCATCACTAGGTCGATCCCCAATTTATTGTTGCACGGCCGTTGAAAATGTTATCCGACCGATTGTGCCCGATCCGCGGTCGCGAATACAGCTATTATTATTTATTGGTACACAATGCCCACGATGGTAATTCGATCGCGCACTAAATCAATCGTTTTACACTCACTTTCGAAGCACGAGTCAGCGCCTCGGGTTCAGACACGATGTGACATTTAATGGATAATTTAGAACGGACCGCGGACCCGAGGGAATCGATCAAGAGGGTGGCGAGCCTCGATGACTCGTAAACTGCTCGCTCGAACGTATGTATAATATAAATGGCCGTTTCAAATGCGCTAGTACTCATGTTTCTATTAAGTAAATTGTCCTCGTATCGCGATTATGGCTCGGCGTCATTGAATCGAAATGATTCCTCACGAGTGTCGCGTTGATTAATGGCCCACGATACATCAATGAATTCGCCGTAACCTAAACTGCGCTCTGCGTGGGCACCACTTTTTTATTGAAGTTACAACGAGTTTCCAACTGCTTTTACTTTTCAAACTTTTCCTTAAACACAGAGTATATGCAATTATTGTAAAATTAAATTAAATAATGACGAAATGTCACCTGATATTATGGAAAATCATTATTTATAAAATTTAAACATTCTCTTATTAAAAGGAAAGTTAACGTTTCCGGAGGGCTGGTAGAAAAGAAAAATTTAAGTGACCATTCTTTTCCAGGTCAATAATGGTCCTAGATAGACATATTTTTCTCAATAAAGAAAATAAAGCAAATTCTTAATGTATTAACAGACAGAAAATTAGGAAACAAGTTCTTTATATTTTGTCTTTGTCTCAAGTATTCTAAACTGTCCGAAATATACGAATATATTATAATGTCCTCAAAAATTTTAGTTTAAACAGCTAATGGTCAATTTATCTAAATAATGAATATACTTGTCACACAAAAAAGAATTGCTACTTCTTCATTAATGTTACACTCGTTATACACAGCTTAGAGATTGAAAAGTGACCACCAGTTTTACCAGTTGCTGAGTTCTCCAAAAAAACACCCTGTTTTGTGCCGAATATTGTTGGAATCAATACAAATGGCCGCCTAAACGTCGTGGAATGTGTATCGAATTGACGGGAACGATTCGACAGAATTTATAACCGAAAGTTAGCGTTTAATATTCGCCGGATGATCAGGATCGAGCAAATTCTTTGCTAGAGACAGAGTGGTACGTGGTTTCTTTACGAAAAAGGCAGAAAATAAGTTCGTGGTGCGTGACGTCTCGGGACCGTTACGTGAAGAAACGGTTATGTGGCAATAAATCTGCCCTCCGACACTGATTGCATCCATAAATCGACCGACTTATTAAATCAATGAAATCGATTTATTAATTTTGACGCAAAAATCGCGCTGTCCTTCGCCCCGCGCGCTTCTTCCCTCTTTTTCCCACTTCAGTAATTTTTCACCGTTTGCCCGCTTACTCCCCCAGATCCGCGCACTGTCTTTCTTTCCGCGGCCTGATTGATTTATCGGGGGTAATCAATTTCGCGCCGAAAGTTTTGCATGAATAAGTAATTTTTCGCCTTGCGGGTCCTTCATCTTTGGCACTCGGCCCGGTATTCGTCGAACGCGTTATCGGTTGCTCACGAACGAGCATAGAATCGCGAATATACTACAATTACATTAGAATATACCAAGATATAATAGAATATACTAGAGAATATATTAGAATACACTAAAATATACTATAATATACTAGGATATAGTAGAATATGCTGTAATGTATTAGAATAGAATAAAATTTACAAAAATATACTATAATTAGACTGCAGATCTGTATGCAAAATAAAAATTTTGTGTATCCATTGTAAAGAGAAGAGAATACATACAAATGTGTTTGCATCCTTAACAGTCGTGAGACATGGAAAGTAATAGAACAATGACCTTTAATTTCTCTGATGAATGTACTGCTTTACATTGGATCTGCTCATATTACTTGGAAATGCATAAAATCCGCAGTCTAACTGTATTATACTACAAAATAGTATAGTAATAGTAATATTATATAATAATATAGTAATATAGTGTATAGTAATATAATAATATACTATATAGTAATATAGTAATATAGTAATATAGTAATATAGTAATATAGTGTATAGTGTATAGTAATATAGTAATATAGTAATATAGTAATATAGTAATATAGTAATATAGTAATATAGTAATATAGTAATATAGTAATATAGTAATATAGTAATATAGTAATATAGCAATATAGCAATATAGCAATATAGTAATATAGCAATATAGTAATATAGTAATATAGTAATATAGTAATATAGTAATATAGTAATATAGTAATATAGTAATATAGTAATATAGTAATATAGTAATATAGTAATATAGTAATATAGTAATATAGTAATATAGTAATATAGTAATATAGTAATATAGTAATATAGTAATATAGTAATATAGTAATATAGTAATATAGTAATATAGTAATATAGTAATATAGTAATATAGTAATATAGTAATATAGTACATATACTATATGGTAATGTAGTAATATAGTATATACTATATGGAATATAGCTTATAGCATATAGCATATAGCATATAGCATATAGCATATAGCATATAGCATGTAGCATATAGCATATAGCATATAGCATGTAGTATATAGAATATTGAAAAATACAGTATATAATGTATAGTAAAACACAGTATACTGCAGCATACTGTACAGTACAGTACCGTATATTACTATACACTACAGTACTGTATATTACTATACACTACAGTACTGTATATTACTATACACTACAGTACTGCATATTACTATACTCTACAGTACTGTATATTACTATACACTACAGTACTGTATATTACTATACACTACAGTACTGTATATTACTATACACTACAGTACTGTACATTACTATACACTACAGTACTGTACATTACTATACACTACAGTACTGTATATTACTATACACTACAGTACTGTATTTTACTATACAGTGCATACTATATAGTATAATATAGTATATAGTATAATATACTATATAGTATAATATAGTATATAGTATAATATAGTATATAGTATAATATACTATATAGTATAATATAGTATATAGTATAATATAGTATATAGTATAATGTAGTATATAGTATAATATAGTATATAGTATAATATAGTATATAGTATAATATAGTATATAGTATAATATAGTATATAGTATAATGTAGTATACATTATAATATACTAGAATTTGCAATAATATTCTAGATTACAGTATAATATACTAGAATATGCAATAATATTCTAGATTACAGTATAATATACTAGAATATGCTATAATATTCTAGATTACAGTATAATATACTAGAATATGCAATAATATTCTAGATTACAGTATAATATACTAGAATACGCAATAATATTCTAGATTACAATATAATATACAAGAATATGAGAATCGTCAGGTCTAGTTAATTACGAATGATCTTTTCGAATGTAAGCGTGAAGCTAATGAAGCATATAAATAATTCACATTTTTAGTGAACGTACGTCTAAGGTGGCAGCACTCGTTTAATGTAACTGAGGCAATTTCCTTGTAACATTTGATAACATTTTAGTAACGATTTCTGGACAGGTACTTTCGCAGATAAGTAATGGAAACGAGAAATCTCGTGACCGGTCTTTAAACCGTCAGGAGACATTCGTTTCATACTTTGTCGTAGTTCACCTGAAGTATTGCATAAATATAATCACTATTGACTGAAATTTTTGCATCCACATGGAATTTTAATGAATTTTAAGATACGCAAAACTTGATTTGCGGTATGCGTAATGTATAAAATCATACCTGTCGAACTATTCCACAACAGTATCGAAGCTATTAATTTGACTGTAGAATATATGAATTACGGGGATTAGAAATTTACATATTATCGAATTCTTTGATCGACAAGAACTTATCCCAACAAACACGACCTATTGCCTCGTGTTCGTTATTAATTAATAGGGTGCCATTTTATCATTGGAAATTGCATTTTACCAACCGGAAAGCTGTTGATTGGCTTCTCAACGAGGGAGGTTTAATAATTTTCTTTTAAGTACAAAAGTATAATTATAAGAACATTTTAAATTATGTTTCCAAGGTGATTTAATGATGTACAATTTATATTGTAAGTATCAATGAGATATTTATTATCTGGCTACAATTTTGATGAAATTGAATTGTTCTCTCAAACTTTATTAAAAATGTGTGTCAGTTTGGTTCGGCAGTTTTTGGTCAAATTCAACTTTTTCTGTTGGTATTGTAAGGATTAAGGAATCCTTGACTAACAATAATTTATTTATTTATGACTCTCCTATTATTCAATAAATTTCTATTTGTAAAATGTTTATTGAACGTTTATGGCTTGGTCTGTGTTGTTGTTATGTAGTAGTGATGCCTTTACTATAGAATCTTTTTGGCATTTACATTGGGTATACTTATATTTTGAATTAAATTGTTAATTGTTTTCACTGTGAGCATATGGCAAAAAGTCCATTTTGAATTGATAAACATCTGGTGACACAACTCAACAAAAGATGAAAGTACCAATGTGCTGTCAAGCACACCTTTGTAAATGTAAAGTATAATAGTTGCAGTTTATATAAATTGTAAAAAAATACAGTGTGTAATAAAATTACATCAGTGCCACAATTCGAAAAATATATATTTTAATCACGCGATGAATAATGTTGTCTGCAACACTCCAAAATGCAGATTTGTAATTTTAAAACTTTAATACTTTATACAAAAGTTATAAGAACTCAGTGTAGCTAGACTTTCACTTAAAAATTGATTGTTTTAGTGTAAGATTATCTATCTATCCTAGTGGTTTTAATAATTTTACCATCCACTAATTTACATCACTATATAAAAATACCAAGAATGTATGTATCCTTGGCCACGTTTTAAATACGGCATACTAAAAAAAAAATAAATTTGTTAAATAATTCCTCATGAAAGCATCTTTGGAATCTCAATAATCGTAAATTAAAAATATTAAAATTCGTCATTTTAATGGGTTCGTTAACCTAGTGTTAAATTGTTATTCATAAGATTTGTATAGGTTTATACAAATAAAAAGAAAAATGGTACTTTCGACACGATGATCAATTTCCAAGGGGTTGGAAAATTCTCTGCTAAAGTCTCTGCTAGAGTTTCGCAACAGATCAAATATCAAGTATTATCATCACCAGCATAGATGATTCGGTCGTCGATCAATGACCATTTCTCAAAAGTATCAAAACCTTATGACTTTTAGATTGACAGTTTCTAAGTTCATTCCGCCGTCACCGATCGTTTCGGTGATCTTATCGATTTCTGGTCCCCGCGTGATGTTTGTACACATTTCATCTGTTGCGATCTTGACGTCACGTCGTATCGATACGTTATCACGCGATAACGAGAACGCTTAGCGCCGCGTGTTGCCACCAGTTTTCGAAGCGTGGCTGGCTATCGTGTCGATGTCTATCTGAATGGCAACCGGCTGCTCTGTCTTCGCGTGCTCCAATTTGTTTTCTGGCACACTCCACGGTGGACCTCCCGGCGTCATTGACTACTTAAGTCGCATTCAGAACTCTTAAATGGCGGCCCTGCGTTGATGCCAAGGCATCTCGGACTTCGATAGCTGAACGGTGGTGCGATTTCAAAATGGCTGCCGCCATTTCACGGTCTGCCATTCCACGATACCCTTCTGAAAACACTTGTAGTATCATTCAGGGATTCAATATTTAGCGATATATCCGTAGAAACATGTGCAGGAGGAAAGTGAGATGAAAGAGGCATGTGCTGACCAGGATGTCCTAATTATTTGAAACATGAAGATTCTCCTTGCTACAGTGCCTTTTATAAATATTCAGACACTCTTAAAAGACAATAACTTTTGTCATATTGGACCGTACGACTTGCATTTTATTGAAATGTTAGAACAATTAGTTCACTGCATGGCGTGAAAAAAGAAAGTTTGAAAAGAATTGCAGAGAAATTACTCATTGCAAGGGCATATTTCATTTCCAATAAATAGTATAGAATATATTTTTTATATCGCTACAATTGAGCCCCTTAGTTGACAAGTGGCATAAGTTCAAAATTACGAAAAATTGAGTTTTTACAGAAAAAGTGAGTATTAAGAATGCTTGTTTTATTTAACACATTAACTTGTGCATACTTTGTTTTATGCTAATAAAAAATAAGAGTCAATTTTACATCATAAGTGAAGTGACTCTAAAAATATCTCGAATAATGGCATAAGTCCAATCTCTTGGACTTACTCCATTATTCCACGAAACATATGGACTTACTCTACGGTTACATTCGATTAAAGGAAACTGGTGTATGTATACGCGATAATCGTTTCGTATTTATTAAAGCCGACGAGGGTAATTCATGTTTACATTAACTTCTAGAACTGTTTAGTATCTTATTAGCTTTCGTACCAGTAACATTGTGATATATTATATCCGTTCGAAATGAATAACGTTAACGCAAATCCTACACAAAGTCGGAAAAGAGAAAGAAATAGTGATGGTTGGACTAGGAATGTTGCAAAACGACCTCGTAAGTCGCGTGCAGAATACGTAAACCGGAACAATAATGTAATTCCTGCGAAAAAGTTTGAAAACAAAGATTGTGGGTACCAGAAAAAATGTACAGACAGAGTTGATGATGAAACACGGAAGGATCACTTCTATAATTTTTGGAAAATAGGATCCTTTGAAACACAAAATGCATATCTTTGTGAATGTATACAAACTGTACCTATGAAAAGAAGACGACCACGAGATGAATGTAGATGTATGAAAAGTACCAGTAACGTATATTATTTACTCAATATTGGTGACTCTACCATTGTTGTATGTAAGAAGTATTTTTTTTAAACTTTTGGTGTCAGTGAGGGACGCTTGAACAGAGCTATCATAAAACATGTAGAAGGTAAATCTGTTGGAAATGACGATAGAGGTAAAGCAGCAAATCCGCGTAAACTTAGCGAAGATACTATTAGAAATGTTTGTGATCATATTCAAAGTTTTCCTGCCAATGTATCTCATTACACACGTGAACAGAATCCAAACCGACAGTATCTAAATGAAAATCTCAATATTAGAAAAATGTATATGTTGTATAAAGAAAAATGCTCTGAATTAAACATACTACCAGTAAAAGAGCACATGTATCGACATCTATTTAATACACGTTTTAATCTGCATTTTAGAGCACCACGGAGAGATACATGCAAGAGATGTGATGAATATAAAATTATATTAGATGCAGAAAGTAGTGATCAAGAAGCTATTAAAAAACTTGAAGATGAACATGAGTGACATTTACAAAAAGTAGAAGTAGCACGTAATTCTATGAAAAAGGATATAGAAAATGCAAAGTGTTCAAATAATATTTATGTATGTAGTATCGATTTACAGAAAGCATTACCATTTCCAATATTAACAGTTTCTGATGCGTACTATAAGAGAAATATGTGTTGTTATAATCTCGGTATTCACGACTTACGTGAAAATAAAGGATACTTTTATGTTTGGGATGAAGCATTAGCATCCAGAGGATCGCAAGAAATAGCATCATGTTTAGTTAAACATATTAAATCTGTTGCTGGTAATAAAGATAAGATTTATAGTGATTCTTGTACTGGACAAAATCGTAATATAAAAATAACTTTGTCTCTGTTAAAATTAGCGCAAAGTGATGATATTGCAGCGAAGGTCATACAACAGAAGTTCTTAATATCAGGACATTCATTTTGCCGAATGATTCAGATTTTGGATGTCTTGAATCTGCAGCACGCCATATGGCGTAAGTCACTTTCTGACAAAAAAGTATTGTCACAATTCAGTGCAATAATGGCACTACGATATTACACGGAAGCCCAATTTCTACCATATTAAGAAAAGGGACTTGATTCGCTTGTCAACTAAGGGGCTCAATTGATGGAGATATTTCAGTGACTATCTTCATGTGGACGACACTGTAGAACAATTATATTACATTTCGTAATCATTGATAAAATACATACGATAAAACGATAAGACACACTGTAGCTTCATTTTTGGGGGTTGCAAAGCAAAAGCCTGAAGAAGTGAGGTGACGCGTAGGAGGAGTAAGATCAATGGAAGAAGATAACCGGAAAAGGTCCATCCAGAAATTTCCGCATTGCATTCCCATGGGATTCATCCTCGTTACACGAGACCACGTCTCTTCACGTCGACTTTGCGCGATTCGCGACTGGGTGAAGCCCGCAATTCATATAGGTCTCTCACGTTTTCATAGCGCAGAGAGTCCAGAGGCACTCGTTCAATTACTCTTGGCTCTCGTTATTACGCTCGTTTGGATCGTGGTGAATACGCTCGCAGATGCAGCGAGGCAACAAAGATCCGAGATAACGCCGGTCTACGTACGGTGGATTTGGATGTGACCTCGGGTTGCTCGCGGGTCCATCGCGAACCAGCGGAAAGTGTTCTTCTTATTATCTCGGAACTCTAGATATGTTCTCGGCTTCTCGGTTCAACCTCGCGGTCTCTTTCTGTTGCTCGCTCTCTCCCTTTCCATTTCTGATTCCGACAGCCACTTCAGGGTGTCAGGAATGCTTGACTCGAGGCATGGCATCCCGCGGAGTTGGCAGGGCCGACGATTTAAGGCGCGTGCACAGTGACCGCTATTTTCGAGTCTGCCCACTTTCTCTGCATCCCTCTGGACCTCCTAAATATGAGAATGCTTGAGTGTGGACCATGATTCTTTCAAGTATTACCTGGGATCGATAACTGTCCCCTTAGAACATTTAATCTTCGTATACTTACAAGGTGAGTACCTAAAATTTTGTTTTTAGCGATACGACAAAAGCGATAACAATATGTTCTATTCAAAGGGACAATTATTGCGATCGAAGAGATTTTCTTCTCATGGTCATATTTTCCGAAATTCCGAGGTCATTGTGATTTTTTTAAACGGGATAATGTATTTTGATTGGTATAATGTTGTAGTTAATGAAAAAACTACTTCCACCATGTGTAATATGTTGATCTCCAAATGACCTTCGGGAGAGTTATTCTGCAAATGTTCCAAAATTTATATGAATGAAATTTTACTTGAATACGGTAGACTTGAATATTATATTTGTATTTTAAGTTGTACTTTCTGAAAAATAACTCTGCTGAAGGTCATTTGAAGGTCAACGTATTATATATGGTTGAATTCGTTTTTCCATTAGCTGTAACATTATACTAATCACAATATATCACGAAATTTAAAAAAAAAAACGGCGGCCTTGAAATTTTGGAGAATGTAGCCTTAAAGAAAAAATTGAATAAACATATCTGCTTACTAATCAACACGATAAAAGACTGTGATTAAAGAGCTATTTGAATGAGGTACATCATTGTAGACATAAGATCATTATTTACAATGCGGTATATGAATGAAGAAGTTATCCTTGTGTTACTTATTGTTGCTCATTACGGAATATAAATGAAGATTTCCTCGTTTTTCTTATTGCCGGTCATGTGTAGGAGACACGAGTCTCCGTTCGTCTTAACAAATTAATTTTTCTCATAATATATTTGCTTGAACCAAAGTTCATTAGGATTTGTACGATCTGATAAAGTTTCAGAAGCAATCACCGTGATAAGCTTTAACTCTGCAGTTTTTATTAGATTGTTCGGCAGTGTCGACGTGTTAAATAAAAACTAGAATACTGTTCTCTTTTCTCTAACAAAGAAATTGATAGTTGCATATATCCTGATTTTAGGATTGCTTTGAGTGTCTCCGTGTGCTGTTCGAGTATCCAATATTTGGAGACGATTTCGTCTCAGTTTATTACTTAGAAAACAGTGACTAAAAATGGTTTTTATAAAATATTAGAATGCGATAAAATTGATGAAGCAATGATCTGAATAATTGGGAATCTGCGTCGAATGTAGATTTCTTTACAAAATATTCAGTCAATCATAAAACAAGTCTAAACAAACTCACGGCCGAACAATCAATGTAATTGATACAATCAAACAATAACTGAAAAGTTTGATATAGTAGCTATTATTTAAACCCTTGTGTACCTCTCACAACTTCTAATCTTTACTGCATTCTGACCAGTGTTTTGTAGAAACAATTTTGGGAAATGGCTGCCACGTCTTCCTACTTTAATATACTTGGCACAATTTTTCAACAAATGCTATTTAAATGTCATATAATAAGACGAACATATTGAAATCATCCTGTCCAAAATGTATCTAAACCCATAACCAAATCTATACCCAACCTCCTCAGCAGCTATTTGAAAGTCCAGCACCCAGAATCCCACCTTCCAGCTCCCCGATAATTAGCCAGTCACATCGAATCGCCCATCGGATTCCCTATAAATAGTAAAATCTCGCGTCGCCGAGATCACCGGTGGCAAAAATAATAGCCAGACGACAGACGGAGTCTTGTTGCACGATATTTTAAGTGATATCGGGTTATTAATATACCACGCTAGGTGTCCCGCACCTAAATATACATTATTGGCGTGGGCCCAAGTGATCCCCGGTTGGTTTTATCGCGAGGGGATACGGGACGTCAGAGGGTGGAACGTTCGGGAGTAGGGGAGAGAGAAGGGGTGGGGATATAATGTTTTACCCGATAATTAGAAACTGTAGATCTCAGTAGGCGGAGCCGGACCAGCCGATAAGTTTTAATTGGGACTGAACCGGTGTACATAATACGTCTCTTGCCGTAGCCGCGTACTCTCAACATTCCTCACGGACGGCCGCGAACCAGCCAGATATCTTAACAAATCGGTTCGAGTTCCCTTCGAGTTCGTCCGATTCTTTTTCTTCTCCCCTTCCGTTTCTCTCCTTCCACTTTCTGGTCTCTACCTTCTTTCCTCGTTCGACCGAGGCTCGTTCTCGATCTCCGCTGGATCTGAGTGATCTCTCGTTTCTACGGGATACTCATTAGTGCTGCCAGGCTGCCCCGACCCGAGACAGCCACCGAAGATCGGAGATCCTCGATCATTAAGACAATGTTTATTAGCGGGCTTTGCATAAAGATATTTATTGCCCGGCGTCTCGGCGAGCATCAACCGTTCCTGTCCACCCCGAAGACCAAGTTTCATGGGAACCCGCGCGAATCCCTTGATTCCGGGTGACGATGCTGATGTCCTACCCTCCGGCGGACCATCGGTCGCCTGTAATCGTTGCCGTGTCTAATTAGCTACCACCAAATTGATTGCGGGACGGTGCTTTCGGTATGCGAAGCAAATTTTCTATTCACTCGAGAATGAAGTACACATGAAATTCACTTCTTAATAATGCGTAGATCAGGACCAAACATGATTCATTATTGAGGTAGTACTATGTTTTTAGGATTCTGAACTAGAGCTGTTACTTTTCCAAAGCTTTGACTCTTCGAAGCTTCGAAGAATTCGAAGGAACGAAGGGAACCTCGAAGGTGATGAGAATCGAAGTTTCGAAGCTTCGAACCTTCGAACCTTCTTTTCCTTTCCAGATAACGGATAAAAGAAATAAATTTTCATAATTTGTTTCTATATTCATTATTTGAATTATTTCAATAATTTATTATTAAATTATTGTTTAGACAATGTACACGTATTTACATAATTAATGTAGGAACGCATTTCTATAGATTATAAAAATTTATAATCTATAGGAATGTGTTTCTATATTCATTATGTAAATACTTGTACATTCTTTAAATAATGATTTTAACAATGAATTATTGAAATAATTCACATAATGTATATAGAAACAAAATATGAAAATTTATTTATTTAAACAATTATTTTAACAATAAATAATTGAAATAACAATTCACATAATGAATTTAGAAACAAATTGTGAAAATTTATTTATTTAAACAATTATTTTAACATTGAACTATCGAAATGATAATTAAAATAATAAATAAATTGTTTTAATAATAAATTATTGAAATAATTCAAATAATGTATATAGAAACGAATTATAAAATTTATTTAGTTAACAATTATTTTAACAATGTGCTATCGAAAGGATAATTCAAATTATATATATATATATATATATATATATATATATATATATATATATATATATATATATATATGTATATTATCTTAACAATAAATTATTGAAATAATTCAAATAATGAATATAGAAACAAATTATAAAATTTATTTAGTTAACAATTATTTTAACAATGTGCTATCGAAAGGATAATTCAAATTATATATATATTATCTTAACAATAAATTATTGAAATAATTCAAATAATGAATATAGAAACAAATTATGAAATTTTATTTCTTTTATCCGTTAACTCTGAAATCGAAACTTCGAAATCTTCGATCTTCGAAGGAAAGTAACAGTCCTATTCTGAACACGATGGTCATTTTTTGCGAAAAATTGCGATTCTGATCGCATAGATGGAGAAGGGTGAACAATGTTTTGTATATTCTTTTCTATAATTAGATTTGTATAATTTTATATAGTGTCATACAGTATCGTCGTTTTGTCTGGAATATGGTGGTCGATTTTCCGCTGAGTGGCATCCCTTAGCACGTCATTCCCGCTAAAACGCGTTTTAAAACATCGTCACGATTCTCGATCACGATCGAGGATTCCACCACGCGAGCCAGCCACGAGAAAACGAACTCATTGCGTCGGAATTCCGATCTCGAACACTCCTACCATCTGATATTAAACATCGACAGGCCGAACGTGAGCTCGATGGCTGTCACAGTCGGCGGCTTGAGAAAAATCGGTCCGTGTATCGTTGATCGCCGCTACCGTGGATGAGAGTAGATAATTCTGCTCCTTTCGTAGTCGAAGGGGGGTGGGACGATGGGGGGCAACTGTTTCATCTGGCATGGTGCACCTATGCGTCCATCATAACGGACACTTAACATCGGAAGCCCTTTTGCATCCCTCTCGTTGGGGTTCGGCGTTCGCGCGGGCCGATCTGTCGATTTTTCTTTCATATCCGGCCGGTTGGTTGATTTACATGTGAATACCGGGCGTTAACAGACTCTCCACCGGTCGCTAACTACTCCCCATCTCCTGTGCCTACTATCGGGACCTGTCACAGAGAGCCTCTTCGTTCGATCGTCTTTCGCTAGACCATTAACCTCCGTCTACTTGAAAGGATCCATTCTCTCTCTCTCTCTCTCTCTCTCTCTCTCTCTCTCTCTCTCTCTCTCTCTCTCTCTCTTCCGTCTCGTGGTTCTCCCTAGTGATGGGAGTGATCAAATTCTTTCTCTTGATTTTCGAGTAATTCGGTAATAAGCTTCTGCCGATTATAGTAAAACCTC
Source organism: Sphecodes monilicornis (assembly GCA_913789915.3). Lineage (NCBI taxonomy): Eukaryota > Metazoa > Arthropoda > Insecta > Hymenoptera > Halictidae > Sphecodes > Sphecodes monilicornis. Next base: position 20,713,809 of record OU565285.1, read on the forward strand.
GCTCGTTGTACGAAACGGAACCGAAAATGCGTGCAACAATCGAGGTTGTTCAACGAAAGAGATAACCAACCACGCGATCTGTTTTTCCACTTTCTCACTCCGTATTGGCCCTACGTAGGCATCCAATCCCCACCACGAGTTGTTGGAAGTTCTAACATCTATTCGTATATACAGGGTGTCCCACATAAATGGGAACACCTAAATATCTGTCGTATTTACAGTCCTATCAGAAAACTTCAGAGGACAAAGTGACACTATTGCAGGGGGCAAATATAATGGTAAAGAACAAAATTTTGTATGTCGTGTTTTTTAATGACATTTCAAGGTCACTGATGTTTTTTTAAATGGAATTATATATTTTTTTACGATAGCATGATAGACAATAAAAGACTGAATTTAGTGGATACCACCTTTTTGACCTTGAAATGACCTTGAGCAAGAATAATCATGTTGGAGCGGATAAAATGTGGAAGTTTAAAATTTACGTGTTTCAGCAAAGATTACGCGTTGTTTACGTCGGGTTGATCTTTATAAACCACAATAAATGTTTGATCTATTTTTCATAGTAAACAGCGTATGTTTATGTTAGAGTATGTATCATTGAGATCGTTAACAAAAGGTTAATCGGTTAGAGTAAGTACGTCTGCATTATTCGAATTCGAAACGTGAAAGTGATAACAATGACTTATACTGTACCACCAGCATGTGCTTCAATTACGTCTCAGGAAATCGACAATGCCTACAGATCATTTAATGCAAGATTGCAATATTGCATAAATGAGGATGGTAAAAATTTCGAACATTTATTATGATATGTAAAGGTCAACCCTACGTAAACAACGCGTAATCTTTGCTGAAACACGTAAATTTTAAACTTCCACATTTTATCCGTTCCAACATGATTATTCTTGTTCAAGGTCATTTCAAGGTCAAAAAGGTGGTATCCACTAAATTCAGTCTTTTATTGTCTGCCATGCTATCGTAAAAAAATATATTATTCCATTTAAAAAAACATCGGTGACCTTGAAATTTCATTAAAAAACACGGCATACAAATTTTTTTTCTTTACCATTATATTTGCCCCCTGTAGTAGTGTCACTTTGTCCTCTGAAGATTTCTGATAGGACTGTAAATACGACAGATATTTAGGTGTTCCCATTTATGTGGGACACCCTGTATATTAGTACAGTTGAACCTCGGTGGTTGCAACCTCGTTTATTGCACGGAATCTGCGTTCGTTGCATACTAGCGATTCCCACCACGATTTCTTGGAAATTCTAACCACTAGTATGCATCGAACGAGGATTCTGTGCAATAAACGAGATTGCAACCACCGAGGTTCTACTGTACTAATAGATGTCCGAACTAATAGTACTTGTATGCAATTTGAGATGGTGTGGTATATGAATATGTTCATGTTCATGTTCATGTGTTAGCATATGAAAATGTCGAATTTCTTGGCAACAAAACAGCATTCCCGGGAGATGCTGACGCATCATTTCATTTTAAAGAAAATTGCAGAAGAAAATCATCGTTCGCTTGTAAAGGTGTACGGTGATAATACGTTGTCGGAAAGTAGTTGTAGAGATTGAGTTCAGTGATTTAAAAATGATCAATTCGATATTAAAGACCTGAATTACTGTGGTGCGCCAAAGAAGTTCCAAGACGATCAGTTGGAACCATTACTCATACTGAAAGAATGATCAGAAACCATCACTGCTAATCGCTATTGAGAACAATTAAACAATTTAAGTCGAACATTGAAAGAAAAACGTCCAAAATAGGCAGAAAGACATGACGAAGTGATTTTTCAGCATGACAATGCTAGACTACGCATTGCAAAACCTGTCAGGTAAACGCTGGAACTGCTTGGATGGGATGTGCTACTCGCCATATTCACCAGAGATTGCCCCATCAGATTATCATTTATTCCAATCTATGCAGTATGGCCTTCCCCAGCAGTACTTCAATACTTATGAAGATACAGAAAAAAATAATTTGATGATTAAATTACTTCAGATGAACCGAATTTTTTCTTTACGTGAAAATATTTTGAATACAATAGTCTCTATTTTTGTATTCAAACACAGGACTTTTATTTACAAAAAGAACGGCAGAAACTGATTCATGTAACAAATAATTGAAATGGATCATGCCCATCACTAGTTCTCTTTTCTACTTGCGATCGCGCAATCGCAATCGATTCGGACATTGATGAACATAACCGAGTTAATTGAGTCCCATTAATCGGCAACATGTCCCTCTCGAAATTAAACGTTCGCCAGCCTGACACAAAGAACCCTTTGTCGTCTGAATGCCGGAACGAGAAAAAGGGGGAGGAAGTTTCCTCTTGTCTCGCGGTCTGGAGAATTTCTAATACCGATAAAAGCATTCTTTATGCAAATATCCTTAATACAAGTCTGAGTGATCGAGCACCCTAGTTAGCTTTGATTTCTGCTACGGACTGAACCGCTTGACAGCACTAATGAGTCGTCGAGATCGCGGACCCGGTAAGTCGAGTTTGAAGGGACCGAGATAAAGAAGAAAGGGGGACGGTGAAAAGAACCGAGAACTCTCGGATCCGCGGACAACGAACTATTTTTGTTTCTCATGCGTGACCCCTTGCGGCCAGGATTAATAGGTTTTCGCGTTAGGCGAGTTCTCGCGGAGCCGATCCTCTAATTTTTTGGACACCTTTGTTGTAAACGATTGTACCGTATTTATCGTAAGACCACTTTGGTCAAAAGAAATTTGTTACGTCATTTTAATCCTTGTGTCTACACTGCGGACCTTTATGCAAAATAAACATTTTCTACATTAATTATACGAAGCAGGAGCTACTATTTTTAAAATCGTTTAATCTTTGCACTGTGTATTCAATTTTACCAAAACATTTTTGTTTGAAGTGCATAACATACTGATGTCAATATCTACAGAATGAGGTCACTTCTAGCTGAACTAATAGGTATAAGTACAAAGAAACTGATTCTTAACCCTTCACATGTATAATATACAATGGGTGTACAAAGTACTCGTACACCTTCTAAAAATGATTCTTTAATAACTTTTTAAAAATTGGGCAGAAGGAAGCTCATAATATTTAATTGTTTCATCTGTGCCTCTAATGAAAATGTAAGATGCCTTTTATAGATCTAAGTACGTTATGTACAGGGTGTAAAAAATGAGATGTCCCTACTGTTATAGCGTTATTCTATACCCTCGGTTTGGTGAAAATTGCTGTAAGAAATAAGCCGCAAAATTAACCTTGATCTTGAATTTCAAGGTCAAAAAGTCAACCATTTTTATTTATTCCATCATATTCTACTCGTCACATGGATAACAAATGAAAGAGGAACCATGGGTCACAAGTCTATCGTTCTCTTAAAAAATTATCGTAATGTTTTTTCATTATAAGACTGATTTTATATATATATATATATATATATATATATATATATATATATTATATTTTCAATATATTTCACGTGGCAAGAAATAATTTCCAAGGACTTCATCAATAGCACGCCACATGAACTCCACTTGACTGAGGAATGAAAATATAATTTAAATAAAATCAGTTTGCCAATAAAAAAACTTTACCTTAATTTTTTAAGATAACGGTCGAGTTTTAGCCCCAGGACCCATTTACTTTTGCTCTTTTGAAATTCAAGGTCAAGGTTAATTTTGCGGCAACTCTCTTATATCAATTTTCACCAAACCGATGGTGTAGAATCACGCTATAATAGTTGCAACATCTAATTTATTTACACCCTATAGGTGTACCAAGTTTCATCGAAATCGGTTGATGCATAAAAGAGCTGTACGTTTTGTAAATTGCAAAAATCTTTGAATCTAAAATTTCCAATTCATATAAATCGCTGTTTGTCACAATTTTTGTCATTTTTGATCACTTATGGCTCCCGGCAACCTTAATCGATGAGATCTTGTACACGTACATAAGACACTTATTTTCGCGAAAGACATCTTTCAAATTTTCATTGTAGGCACAGATAAAAAGTTTAAAATTGTGACCATTACTTTCGTCTTCGCAATTCCGACCAATAGCAATTTGAAAAAATTTATTTACACATTACCTAGTAGATTAATCATTCTGATATCTTAAAAAATCTGTGATCGTTTGGTTCAATATTAAAAAAAGTTGTTCGTTTGTACAACGTGTACAAATATTTTGTACACAAACTGTAAATAATATCACTATTATAAACCTTAATATTAATCTATTTAACCGTGGTAAGTTTAGTCTCAATTAACTTGGCGATTAGTAGAGATATTCGTACAGTTATACCATGTGAGAGATTGTGAAATACAAGTAATCCCGTATATCAATCAAAACTAATTACATTAGTATTCCATATTCACTATAAGGAACCTCAAGAAATTTTTCCCTTTTCCAAACATTTCCGAATTAATTAGAAACGTTTCCATGAAGATAGGCAGCGTCGAGATTAGATTCTAAAATAAACTCGTACTCACATTTAAAGTAAGTCGCAGTGATTAAAGCCTAATACATTTTATTTTAACAAGTTCATTGGCACGAAGAAGTACTAGGAGCACGCGATCGCGTTATAATGAGGAACACACGCTTTTCAATTGCCTTTCCGTTTTTTATTTGAATTTATTTCTTTTTCCCGGTCTTCGAACTGAACGCGAGCCATCGGGAGAGTCCGGAACAGTGCCAATTTCATATTTTCTCTCATTAACTCGGGGCGCCATTATTGGTAGCTCTTGCAGAAACGAACCTTGAAAGATGAGAGGCTATAATTACAGGTGTAATACGTCGCTCGTTACCAAGGATTTATTCGTCTTTCTCGGTCGCGCAGAGGCGCGATTTTGATTCCCGCTAATATTTCAAACGCCACTTTCCACACGGGAGGCGTGTATAATTAATGAACTTCTAATGTTTGTTTAAAGGCTGTGGTGCTTGGGATCTTACACGGTCGAGAGAGCAAAACGAAATCAATCACCGGGAATCACTTTCTCCGGTCCTTTTTTCCGCCGAATGAAAATCATTAACGGGACGTTCTGAATCGTTTAAAGGGTCTAGTCGAACAATGGCGAGCAGAGACGAACGCAAAATTCTAGAGTCACGCGGACTCGCGACGCTCGTTGTCCGTCAATTACCAGAAGTTGCTTTTCACCATTTCACCTATACCTAGGCCAAGCATTTTGCTCGGACTTCAAGAGTCACGGTACGAGTCTAAGAGAAATTGCGGGTTTAGAAAACGAAGAGAATGCTCGTACCAAAGGTGGAGATGACTCTGCCATCATCTTGCTCGGCTCCACCTTCCTCGTTCGCATTCATTTTCGTTTCTGGTTTTTCTCCTTTAGCGAAACGATCCGCTCGTAGAATACCACGAAACGATTCGGTAAAGTCGGGAATCGAAACAGTTGACTCCTCGATAGGTTCTATTTCAAACATGGACCGTATAGCATTTCTAAAAGACGTTCTCACATCATATGTTTCGATGGAAACAGTTTTACTTTGAATGGAACTTGCGCAGTGTAGGAATATAAATTATTCTGTAATGGCAGCAGCATTTCGTTCATCAATATTAAAAAAATTCTTAACCCCTTGGCATACCCGCTAACTCCCGATTGCTCGGGCCATAATAAACAAGAAGCTCGGTCACGCGTCCAGCCATTTAGTTGTTTAGCCGTGTGCTCGAACTTGCGCAAAATGTATGCGTCTTATGATATGTATATTTCGGCGCAACGAAAGGAATTGTGAAATAATAAACACGTTTGGGCACTACTAATACTTTTAACACGTTCAGCGTCATGTCACCCATATCTGAGTGACGGAATTATTTATACAGGATTGAAAATTAATTTTTACGTTGGTAGATTGAGCGTACAAAATTTCCTTACGATCTGAGGAATAGAAGGGGTTTGAAAGAGTAATTAATATCACAAAACTAAACTTCTTAGTTTTTGTTTTATTAAATATATTGCTTTGATTTTGTGTAATTTTTATGATTGTGGAGTGGGCGCTGAACGTGTTAAGATGTCTGGGAAGTATGATCAATTGATCGGTGAACAAAAACGATTTATAATTTGAAAGTGGATTATGTATCAGTAACAATTTGTAAATTAATACTTAATTTAAATGAACAATGTTTTGAGAAAACTCGTAGAAAATTAGTAATCTTCGTGTTAGTGTTGTTTGCGTTTGTCACGAATGAAGTACCACAAGCCAGGCTCGTGTTGTTCACGTTTGGTCCGAACGAAGTACAACGAGCCAGGCTCGTGTTGTTTACGCTTGGTCCGAACGAAGTACAACGAGCCAGGCTCGTGTTGTTTACGTTTGGTCCGAACGAAGTACAACGAGCCAGGCTCGTGTTGTTTACGTTTGGTCCGAACGAAGTACAACGAGCCAGGCTCGTGTTGTTTACGCTTGGTCCGAACGAAGTACAACGAGCCAGGCTCGTGTTGTTCACATTGGGCCGAACGAAGTACCACGAGCCATGCTCGTATTGTTTACGTTTGGTCCGAACGAAGTACAACGAGCCAGGCTCGTGTTGTTTACGTTTGGTCCGAACGAAGTACAACGAGCCAGGCTCGTGTTGTTTACGTTTGGTCTGAACGAAGTACATACCACGAGTCAGGCTCGTCCTTATTGTTTTTGGCCCAAATTTCTTTCCACGTGTCTCACTCGTTATTGGAGGCCAAGGGGTTAAGCGCCGTAGAATATTTTGAATACCATTCAGCGAATAGTACTAGGATAATATTAAATAATTCTCACTCTAATCTAATTAAATAATTTTTAGTCAAATTAATATTTTGAATGTTATTTATCAGTAATATTTACGTAGATAATGCGTAGATGTGCTGGAAATTAAAATTATAAGTTAAGCAATTTATTTAACGAAAAGAGTACTTGAATCACTCAACGTATCATTCTAATAATTCATGTTTGAATGAAGAACTTATCCAGGCTGATTTCATCAATATACGACAAATATAAAGTATATCAGTTATGAATGATATGCTATTAATTTAATAATTAACACTATTAATTTCATAATTCATATTATTACTAAAAGATTATCTATAATACACATTACTGACACACATTCTGAAGATAATTGCTGGTTGAAGCTGTGTATCATTATCATTAAACGTAATAATTATATCGTATAATGAAGGATTTAAATACTATTTAAATCAATGGAGCAGAGAATCAATAAAGAGAAAAATAATAATGATGGAAACGATGAATAATTAATAATTTATAAAACTATAAGGTATGCATGAGCTCCTGCACAATCTATTTATTACAAACATGTCAGAAATCACTTCGATCATATTTTCAACGTCAGTATAACGCTCAATGCTTCATTTACATCTGTGTTCCAATGCTCGTAGATTTAATCACACGAACTATTCCCGTTTGAGGTGTAGTTGACAGAAATGCCAGCGTTTACGAGTGGGAACGCCTCCCTGTATGGCAAACCGACAATTAAAATTGTCTATGATTATAGTAAGTAAATTACACGTCTAATAATATTCATACAAAAATATTTAGAAAGCTTGTACGTTGTTCTTCGGCGATGAATGTACAGAAAAAGAGAACATTATGAATTTAAGAAAAGAAATAATATATAATACAAGTCAACGTGATCTGCATTCGTAGACCAAAATACAACCCATAAAATCCAGTCAATATGAACCATCAAATTTTAAACATTAATGGAACACCTCAGGGTGTATGAAGAATTATAGATTACCATAAATATTTTATAAAGAGACAGCGGATTTTATGCATTTATTCTAAAAATCAATAGGTCAATGAAGAATTTGGGGATATTGTTATACTATTGTTATACTTGCTTATGTTTCTCATAATTTATTTACACAACTTTTATTTGGTACAGAGATCCGCAGTCTATTTATTACTTGTTTCTGATTTTCCTTTTGCAATTATTGAAATAAACTTCTTTATTTGAGCACATATTTCCATAAACAACGTAAAACATCTACATGAATTACCTTATTACTTATATCTACAGAAGAACCTCGTTTACATGAACCAATTAATTCTAAACCTTAATGTGTACCAACTTTTAACCGAGTCTCGTCGTTTCTTCACACATACAATAAGAATGCACGATAATCGCATTGGTTAACGATGAAATGAACTCATTTCATTTTCTTTCATTTTTGAATTCAAAGTGATGTATAGTGAGCATGTAGTCTGTCGTAGCATTTCTTCATCAAAACGCGTAATAAAATTTGCATTCTAAAATCGGACATTTTATATGCAACAACCTAACATTAACAAATATAGCGAATCAATTTCTCGATACCTTGATTCCTCATCAATGTCTCGACCTCTTGATTTCAGATATGTATATACAACTCTTTCCATAAATGGAACAAAATCGGTATCAAACATCATCAAGTCCCATAAATACATTAGGCTTCACCAACTCCGAAGCAAATCAGCCCCAAGTGGAAATTAAAAGTATAAAATACCCAAGCTCGATGGCTATACGGGTATTCGATCCCCGAGGTAACCACCTGTATTCAATTATCGATCATCCTCAAAACAATCGGGTCGGAGTCAGAATAAACGTGACCACGTGACCCCATGGCCGGCGTCGAACCATGCATTTACGGGAACGTTTGCCTTAATGTAACTCCTTACACGGTAACACGCAATCGCGATGGCGGCACGGAGCAACGTGGAGAAAGTAAGAAAAAATAAAGAAAAAAGTGGCATCGCAGGACGATAATTGCCGGTGTATCGTGGGCGTATGAAGAAAACGCGGACGCGAAAACGTTGCTTCCCGAGTAGTGATGGGCATGATCCTTCTCAATTAGTATGGAGTCGTAATTGCAAATTATGATTGTATTCAAGGTACATACAAATACAAACAGTATTTGAAATTTTGAAATTTTTCATTGAAGTTTTTCAAAATTGGACCAAACGACTTGACTTGTATTTAGCAATTAGAAGCATTGATTTACTACATTACGTATAAAAAATATTTTGAAAAAATTTCAATTGGAAGGAATTACATGAAAAAAAGTATGAATGGCACTTTTTAAAACTTTCTCATTTGAGCCAATAATGGAAATTTAGATTATGCGTCTTGTAGACCTATCGAAATCGAATACCGTACACACACCGCTAGAAGCGGTTTGAAGTAGTGAAAATAGCAGATTGATTAGTTTCTGCTTAAAATCCACACATTCTTACATCTTTCGATGGGTGTCGTTCTTTTTCTGCATCAACCGATTTCGATGAAATTTTCAGCATGCGTATAACCGACATACATCTAGAAAACCACATATTTTAGAACATGTAGAATATAAGTTTTAAAAAGTGCCATTTTATTTTTTTGGTGTAATTCCTAACAATTGCAATTTTTTCGAAATACTTTGTAATTCAGTGCTTCTAATTGCTAAAAAAAAGTTAAATCGTGTGATCCAATTTGGAAAAAGTTATTCTGATTTAAAGTGTGTTCATATACCTGCGTGGGCCACTATAATACTTGAAATCATCGATTCCTACATAGGTATATCTTGGATGGGATCGGTATCGATAGTTCCACAATTCTGGACGTAACAATGGCCACATTTCTATAACCGCATCGAATATGTCGGGGTAATTTTTCCATGCCTTCTGTTTATCTCAAATTTCCCTCACATTCCCAGACGTTAAATGCTGTGTCAAATCATTTGAGACTTAGGAACTTTGTTGAAGAACCATATTTACCTAGAACTGAGAATCCTCTAACTTAACGGAAAACTAATGTATCAAAATATCCAATGTTCTCAAAGCTTGCAAAAGAATACCTTTGTTTGATAGCAATGTCTGCACCTTCGAAAAGAGTACTTTCTAAAAATTGCAAGGTAATTACTAATAAGAGAAATCAGCTGAAGGACAATATCATAAGCAAAATATTATTATTTAATGGTATTAATAAATAAATTTTCTTACTATTTTGGTCTTTATGTTCGTCAATATTTCTCTTTCAATCATTATTTACGGTTTTCACACAATTCAAAGTACTAAATCCTAGCAATTCACATAGTTTGTACGGAATACTCGAAAAGTGCTTGAACATTTGCTTTGTTTGTGGTAGTATCATTCACTGTTCATTTTGACAAGTATCAATATCAACTGACGATACCAAGTACTTTACTTTTCAATACGCTTCGATTTTTCCATATGACTATTCGGTTCCGAATTATTTAAAAATCATAATGAAGAATTGGATCACTCCCATCGCTATTCCTGAGGGAATTACGGGGGCGGGTGCAAGCACCCTCGCCGGTTACGTGCATTACAGGAACGTGCGCAGCTTTCGTGCCGCGTCGAGATAAGTGGTGTATGATTTGGCGATGATTGATGGGGTCAGGGGTCAAAGTGATCAGCGGCGCTCCGGGCGCCTCGCCTCACCTGACCAGGTACACTCGAATACCGGGGGCCTCCTGCCCGTGTAATACGGCTTCAACCCTTGCCACATCCCACTCTCACCCCCCGAGTCGTTTACTGGTGCCCACGCGTTCTTCTACAGGAAATTTCTTATCCCCTTTAGTCCTCCAGGGGATTCAGGTATTACTCCACGGGATGACTATATAATTTACCGTCTTCCTTTGATAGATTAGTTCAGCAAATATTCAATTACCGCGTTTAGCTTCGCAACTTTCTGAAATACAACGATTTCATTTAGAGCTGTCGCTTCTATGCTGGGGGCTGTCTTGTTTGCAAGAGGATTGTTTGCAATTTATAGTCATTCTCTGGAGCCCTCGTATAGGGACCCACATATAAATTATGTGGGCAACCTTTATATATTAATAACTTTTTTAATATTAGATCCAATAGCTTAAGTTTTTTTAAGATGTTAAAAGATGAAAGTTTACTAGGTGATGTATAAAAAAAGCTAATCAAAAATTGGTCAAGGTTGCAAAGAAGAAGGTCGCGATATTTAGCTTTTTTATCTGTGCCTATAATGTAAATTTAGGTTCAACTGCGTTTTGGAGAACTCTTTTTTTCAAGTTTTTTTTTATACAATCTTATAGATTTCGACGAGAAAACACCGAAAATGAAAATCTTATTGTGTGGAATTCATTGGTTAAAAAGTTATACGCGTATAAAGTTGAACACATTTAAGCCTTTTTGACAGGTTAAAGCGCCGCCATATTGATATAATTGCTAGGCGATACACATAAAATGCACTACATACCTCCGAACAGATCCGTTAGATGGCAGCACAAATACATACGTAATACTAACACATTTACTAAATCAAAGTGCGAAACATTATACCATGGTCGGGCCGGCCTTTTTCGCTCCCACGACGACCTAACTCCAAACCATCTTGGACTGTACCTTCTTTTTGAAATCCTGTATGTGATTCTGTATATTTTAATTACTGGACATCGAAAACGACCGATTCTATGATTATTGTTATAAATTTTCATTTCGCACCGATAAGTACGACATTTTTTAAGTTTCCGCAACAATCCACAATCAAGATCCCAAGTAATTGCTTCTTCTTTACTACTTGGCATATCTCTAAAGTTAAAATTTCTAATACTTGAACTAGCCATTTCAAAATCAACAATAAACTTATTAATAATTAATTTGTGAAAAGCACTTCAAATTTCTTATGTTTACAAAGTATGTGTAACCACTGAATTGCTATCTAGCGCATACGCTCAGTACTATTTAGCCGATCCCGCAAATATACCATACTATCCAGCACATGCGCTGAACACTCACGATCTATCCAGCGCATACGCTGAACAGACCTACCTACTTCACCACTCAACGAATATCCAATATAGCGACGCTCTAATCTGTCAAAAACGCTTAAAACTGCTCATCTTTACACGTGTATAACGTATAAACGAGTGAATTCCTAACAACCATATACACATTATCGGAATGTCTTCATCGATATCTACAGGATCACATAAAAAAAAGTTCAAAAAAGTTCAAAAAAGTTAAGAACACGGAGTTATATACATTCGCATTGTTTGATCAAAATTGATTCAGGTTGCTATAATCTATAAATAATGGAGAATAGAAAAAGTTGTAAGAAACTGCGATTTAAATCAATCGTAAGTCCAAAATTAAAAAATTGTCTCTCTTAAGAAATCTCTCTTAGAATGGTGTTTGCTTCTCTGAATAAGATTTATTTCGACGAAAGTTATGTCTGTAGTATAACGTTACTGTTCGAAATCGGACATTTCATATGCCACAACCTAATAAAAGTTAACGATATATTTTACATTTGGATACGAACGAAGAAAGTTCGCGCAGAAGGGTAGAAAACCGCCAACCGTTTATGAAGAGGAAACCTGTGGCGTGAGGAGCCCCACCAGTGGACATCCCTGGCTCAGGGAGGTACCACTTTCACCGTTTCGCTTGGGATACTCTGGAGAGGAAAGATTGATGATGCGTTACACTGGGTGTAACGTTGGGTGAGTTACAGTTAGATATCTCTGAAACCGAGTGATGTATGAAAGATCTGTTTGTTGCGAGTTTGTGTGGAATCAACCCATTGACCGAATAAATTCGTTTAGAATATTAGTTAATCACTTCATCATCATGTTTATTAAATACACAAAACTGCTTCTCTCTGTTGAGTTAAAAGCAGTGATAATCATGCTTGAACATACTATCACATCCCACATACCAAGGTGTGCAAAAATAACACCGTACTTCACTCAACCCACCCAAGATTTGTAAACTCAATTTGATACTTCTTTCTGAGGAACAGTAGCAACAGGACGAAAGTGTACGATCTTAATCACCCTAATTGGAACCAAAGCTCTTACGAATCACCTGCAGGAAGCGATCCCCGTCGACCTAGTGAACCGAACTCGCAGATTTTCGCGTAAACCGTGGTCGTAAACAACCGTCGGCAAAATTACTACGAGGACATCGGCGCACGGTGGGTGTGTACACACTAACTCAACGTGAATCATCATCGTGATCTCCTGGACCGAGGCCGTGTGTCCGTGTAGCCCGTATACGTTTCCAAGAAGCTTCTCCTCCGTCTACGACAAATTGGCCTAACCACCCGCCCCCTCTCTCCACGCTGCGAGTTTCTCTCCACCCCCTCTGCCCACGTTCTGACGTAGCACGGTGAATATAAACCGCGCCATTAGTCAAGCTTCTGACTAATTCGGGCAATTAAGATTGCCCCGAGCAGGGACCAACCGTGAACGAGAGTCGTTTGGATATCTAGCTGCCCCGGTCTAGTCGCTTGCAGAGGAGACGCGAACGAAACCCGAGGAGAAAAAAAAAGAAGAAGATCGGGACTTTTCACCCTGTTACCAAGTTCGGGATAATTAGTCGTAATTTAAGGGAAATAATCAGGACGATGGTGGCATTAATCTTGCCGCATGGTCGCTCGATTTATCTTTCGTAATATGTCGTTTAGAGAGCGGTCTGGTGGCAGCAGGGGGGAGCGGTTTCTTGAGAAAAGATAATTGCACGTTGAAAACCGAGTTTCGGATATGAAGCATTTACTTTCGGGAGATTCTTGCATGAAGAGCCAATCTTTCATATCGTGTTAATTTTGTTTAACACTAGGTTTACGGAGCACTAAAAGTGACTATTTTACATTATTGTGTAAAAATAACAAAAATGTGTCTATCTAAATTTTTCGACATTCTTTTTATAATATATACTTCAAAAAAATAAATGCATTAAATAATTCCTCATGGATGCGTCTTTTCAATTTCGATAATTGTAAATTAAAAATATTACAACCCGTCATTTTGACGGGTCCCGTAAACCTAGTCTTAAATTTGGTGAACCTTTCTCCTGAGTTTTGCTAGAAGTAGTCAATGATACTTTCGAGCGATTCTTTCCAGAAGAATCAATGTAGTTTCGACCTTATTCCAATCTATAACAGTTCGAATTTTCTGAACCTTTTTCCTGAGTAGGGTGACTTATCCAATGAATGACCACTTAAGCTACACGTTTGTTGAACTTAGTATTTGCAAATCAGTACATCATTTGCTGATTGCTATTTCTATAAGAAGGCTGTGTCATTGCTAAATTCTTACACTCCAGAACACAATTCTAACAATAGTTGATGGCTGCAGCTTGTATCCAAAAGATAATTATACATTGAAAACCGAGTTTTGAATACGAAGAATTATATTCGGGTGATTTTTTAATGAAGACGCAAGCTTCAATCTTGTCTTAATTTTGTAGAATACGTTCATGCCGGCGGGTACCAACGGTGGTACACTTGCTGGTTTTTGTATCGATAAAATAAATAATTAAAATAAAAGCATTTTGAATAAAAACTATACTAATATCAGCGACAAAGATTTTCTGTTTCAGATGAAGATTGTTGGCTGTAGAATGTACACAAACTGACGATGCGAGCGGCGCGGAGCTGTGAAGTTAAACAAATATTTCGACAACAAATATATTAAACGTTAATGTAGACCAATTTTTGTATTGTTTAAATATAGAACATGACACCAAAAAAGTTTGAAAACGATCCGCTTAGTAGTTATTAAGAAAAAAATTCCTAAATTTTCGAGCGCTCTAAAGTGTCTTGCCCCCTTAAGCTGACAAATTAGAAACTCACTAGATCTAGTTTAAGAACTCAAATTTCATTATTTGTTTTAAAATGTTCGCCCTTTATATAGTTTCCTCTCCGATCCCCGAAATGTGATTATAGAAACAATAAACAAATGGCTGGACCAGACTGACGCGACGTAAACGTTGCCACGGAGCGTGCTCGCATATGGAAGATTCAGTATAGTAGTAGGTACAGTTTGTTGCGATTATCTCGGAAGTTAAGAAACCGCTTATTCTATTGTACGTTTAGGAAAAAGTCCAACTGCATAACATTTTCCATCAAAATCGGAGAACAGATCTACTTTGTATATAATTACCGAGTATTCTTCTACTTACAAGGAGAAGACGCGATCATCGGGTTTTTGTCGAAACTTTGCATACTGGCAGATTTCGTTCTCTTGTTTATGAAAATATAGCATTATAGGCGTCAATACCCAATAATTTTTGAGATATTCACAATTTAAATTTCATTATACCTGCTAAGCTGTTAAGTACAGTTTTGGTTGAAGTTTTTGTCAAGTGTCAAACGGCGTGATGGTAACGTACTAGATTCATGATAGGGAAGGCCAGTGTTCAAATCCCTTTTTCCTTTTTTTCCATTTTTTTCTTTTTTTCCGTTCAGTTTATCTATTTTAATTAATTGTATTTTGCACATGAAAAATATACTCATAATATATATAGGAAACAAAATATAAAAATTTTATTGAAAAGGAACATAATATGAAAGAAATACTAACTTCATCAATCTTAACGTATCTCAAAAGTTGTTGAGTATCGACGGCTATAATGCTACATTTTCATAAACAGAAGAACGAAATTTACCAATATGCAAAGTTTCGAGAAAATTTGAGACCCCATGACCGCGTCTTCTCCTCGTTAGTTGTTATTCACATCATTTGATTGCAGTTTGGTTTTGTTCAAATGTGTGCAACTTGAATTATTGCAGAACGAACTTCTCGAACATTTCATAGTTCAATAATTAATCTTCAGTATCTGAACACTAGTTATCTTTTGTATTCTGAAAGAAATATAGAAATTATGGAGAAAAGCATTTATTATTTATTGTATTTGTTGTACCTTTCTGAAACCTTGTGTACAGTATTACTAACAGTCAAAGAAATAAGTAATCATGACGTCATTTGAGATATTTGGCAGTGAATGTGCACAGAAGAGCTATGATACGGGGCCGGGTTCCCAACTAGTCGTACAAAAGAAATTAGGTGTTATTAAGGACTTCATCCTCTTAGCAACAAGCACGATTAAGAGGCATTGTGCCCATGCATCCGAAGCATAATGTCTCCACGTGGGCGAGCAGAACCGAGCCCATTGCCATAGATCGGCATAGAATGATCTATAGGTAGATACTATTTCGTATACGATGCGTACTCAGCCTTGACTAATTAAGGCATTTGCGTGCGATCATTACATCTTGTCTTAGCAATCGTGCAAATCATGATAATATATGGACCTGCGTTCGTACCAAATTGCTATTGTCTGACCGATAGTGGAGCTACTATGTTAACGATTTTTATCAGAACAATATTAAAATACCCGACAATATTGCACTTTAAAATTAAATATTTCTGCTGCAATCTAATCAGAATCACCATAGATACCTACTTTCATAGCTCGTTGTTATGAATAGTTATGTAATGGTGAATCACTTTCAGTTACAACGTTTGAGAAATGATATTTTCTCTATATTACGCTCGAAACATTTACCAAACCTATCGTTTATCGACCAACGCTAGTCTTTAACGTTTGAAACGGCGACTACATACATCAGATTTCGCAGTGTTGTCTGAACAATTCTTTATTTTCTATGAAGACAGGTGATCAATCACTGTGATTGCCAATGATGTATGGTATGGACAGTAGACAGTGAAAAACCGTGTTAAATGTCAGTGTGAATTTCAGTCAGTTGATGAAAGATTTTCCAACCACGAGCTCCACTTCCTTTCGTCCGACGCCCTTTTTCGCCGTTTTTGCTCGAAATCGATTCCTTCAACTTCAAATATGATTACACGTGGCAGAAGTAATAAATATTAACACTTCGACGACTCCTTATACTAAATACATCACTAATTCGAAAAGAGAATAGCAAACTAGAGTGAAGGTTTGGAGATTAAGATAGTTTTATATTCATTGGTAAGGAGATCGAAGGATAGCTGGCGCACCGGTATAAGGATGTATGTGGGATGTGAGAGAAACGTGCGAGAGTGTGCACATGCGGGATTTAAGTTTATATAATAATGTTAGAATATTAAGCACTATTATACCTCATATTATATTTCTTATATTATAATAAATAGTTTCTTCTAATAACTAAATGTGGCCTCACAGAAGGCACAATTTATAAAATAAAAATTGATATCTCATTGATCTTCTCCTATCAAATTGCAGTTCTCTATTGACAGTTGGTTTAATGCTCTATGCAAGGCTTAAATACAATAATTTACAAATGATGCCTTTCCAAGACAAGTGCCTGATTTAACACTTCCGTGACGATGTTCGATTGTTGATTTGTTTCTGTACGATCGACGTCGTATGACGTTACAGATTTTAATCACAATCTGTACGAGGCTGGATCAATAAGTTCACGAAATGGAAAAATCATGTCCACGGTTTTTGCGATATGGAGGGTATCCTGCTGATTGATTATAAAGACAAGAATATCACAATAACTGGACAATCTGATCTGACTACTATGATCTGCTGGAACAATTATAAGAAGCTGTGAAGGAGAAAAGAAGAGGAAAATGGACACTTCCTTTCGCGAATTTTTTGACCTTTCCTCGTAGGTCATTTAAACTTCTTGATATCTTCTATGGCCGTCTCATAATTCTAAAACATTGACAGTGATGGATGAAACTGCATCGTGTCTAATAATCTGACCGCGTGTAATCAATCTTGAAACATGTTTCAGAGTCAGTATGGTGTTCAATACGTCGCACAATGGTCCCAAACCAATATTTAGCTGTTAACAACTATTTTACCATTATTTCAAGACTTAATGACCGAATTATTAGGTCGTTGAGTTCGTCTTGAGGTCAGCTATAACATTACTAAGTAAGAAATATATAGTGACAATTAAACAATCAAAGTGACCTTAACTTTTTATTTAAAAAAAAAATTCTTTTAATTTTTATATTGAAGTTTACAGAAGAGTAAGTACTAATTAATTTTTGTTGCGATCATTTGTTGTCAGAGCACCGGAAACGCCTGAAAAATTGCGGCAATATGTGAATAATTAATGATATTTAATATAATATATAAAAAATTTGTGATATCTGAAATCTGTCTTCGCAGGTTATCATACAAATACACAACTTTGCGATTTACGCCATTCCTCTATCTACAGGGTGTTCAGACTATTACTAACCAGCATTTTTTTTGTAAATAGTAAATATTAGAAAAAAATGATAGAGGAAAAAGTAGTACTGTTTTTTATGCGCAACAAATTGATATATACATTTTTGTTGTATTTACATTATTTTGATAGAAACCAAGGTGACCTCCAACCATCTTCTTGGAAGTACATGCCTTGCGTAATGGATAGTGGCAGATCTTCCCAATAGTCTCTAAATTGCGTATTTAGAAACTCTAAATTTGGTACGCAAAAAACATTGGTACGCAATATTCAAATTGTTTCTTCCACTTCTTCCATTTCTGACCTTGAATGACCTTGAAGGTCATTGTAACACACGCTTTCATACGACATAAAAAATATATAGCTTTCCATTTAAAAAATTGGAAGTCACCTTCGTTTCTATCAAAATGATGTAAATGCAACAAAAATGCATATGTCAATTTGTTGCGTATAAAAAACAGTATTTACCAAAAATGCTGGCTAGTAATAGCCTGAACACCCTGTATAGTAGTTTTCAAGATATCCATGGAAAATGTTCTTTACCTTCAACTTTCAGGTTTTTTCCTCATCCGTTCAGGTTTTGAAATAAAAAATGTTCCTCAATTTTTGAAATAATGGGCTTTGTTATTTTGAATTGTGATTATTTAGCCATCTTATCTTCAGAGCCGCTTTAAACAATAATAACATTTTTTCTGGGACAAATCATGATTGATGAAAACATTCCACTTTGAAAGAAAGCGGTACTATTTGCAACTTAAAAGATATTCATTGTAAATTATATAAAATATTGACGATTCTCCTTAGCCAATTGAATATTAATTTTTTAAATAAATTGTAAGCAATATTTCTTATACCATAGACAGCAATATCCGTAATTACGAGAAACGTAGTACTGGTAAAAAAAATAGACAAATATTATTAAATAGGTTTTCCAGGGTATCCATAAGGAGACGAGTAATTTTCACGGTGAAAATGGTACTTACAAAATGTTCATATTTAAACGCTTTTTCTAATTACAATTTTTAACAAATTTAATTAATTACCATCGTTTTCAAAAGTGGTGAACATTCATGAAGTGATTGAAGTCGATATAAGAAAGTTGATTGTTTAGCAAATCAACAACTACTTCTTCGATTGGGACCACCGTACGTCGTCCTTGAAGGGTTAAAACAATAGCTCTAAATCTCTGTCTCATATATATATAAAAAATTACAATTGTGTCCTCCGCTTCCAACATTGTATCAACCCGCGGGCTGTAAAATATTGCAGTGTCAGGGACCGAACGCTGCCAAGGCAGGAGTAAACGTTTTTCGTTCGGCGCTCATATGTGAAGTTGGTTAGGGAGTAACGAGGATGGCAGTAATCCGGGCTAATCAATTTGGGCCTAATTGGAGATTACGGAGACCTGGTCTTGGTCCTCGTCTCCGTTCCCCTTTATCCCCCCGCCGGGTTTCTTTTCCCTCTTTCATCCTTTATTCGCCGTGGATGCCGGGACGGGGACTGCCGCGGCGCTAATAGATTAATTTATTACGCCAAAGCCCTCAAAGGCGCCGCCCGACATCGCGGCCCGACGACATATTAGTATCGTGTCACAGCGATCATTAAACATACCCGCCGGAGAATCGCAAACCGTCCGCTGGCGGAATGTTAATTCCATCGGGGAGTCGGCGATGCACGCTGTGGCGTGGGTGAAATTTTATACCCTTTTCTCGCCGTTTCTTTCGACCCTCTAAATGCGAAACATTCCGACGGAATCGTTCCGATGAACAGTTTTATCGCGTAACCGCTCGAACTTGCGTACACTCCAAACCAAAAAGATAGCATGTGTATGCTTCTGAATAAAAACATTGCCAATCTTGTGATTGCGACGAATAAAACGGTATGATATT
This sequence comes from Sphecodes monilicornis, assembly GCA_913789915.3. Classification (NCBI taxonomy): domain Eukaryota; kingdom Metazoa; phylum Arthropoda; class Insecta; order Hymenoptera; family Halictidae; genus Sphecodes; species Sphecodes monilicornis. Next base: position 20,733,652 of record OU565285.1, read on the forward strand.
GAGAATATACAGATAATTCGAAAGACGTTACAATTCGTGAATATCAAGGTTTAATTATGAGTCAGTCAGTCAAATAGGAGGGAGTAGTCGAATTTGCGACAGATAATACGTTGGACCGCATTTATAAATGATAGTTAATTAGCACCACTAGTAACACTGTAAGTATTTTTCTTGTTAAGGATATTCAGAGTAGTCCTGTACATATTAAATGTTCATTATATCCGCTGTTTTTGAAAATATGAAAAAACATTATGAACCAAAGTTTTTCAGTATACAGATGACTACACTATGGCAGTAACAGTTTTTTTTTTTGGAGGTGAAAGAGTCGGAAATTTCAAGGTCACCTTAATTTTTTTTAATCTAATATACAGGGTGTTCAGTAACTGGTGGTACAAGCGAAAAGGGGGTGATTCTATATGAAAAAATAAGTCGAAAGTATAGAATAAAATTTTTTCATGTGAGGCTTTGTTTTTGAGAAAATCGAATTTAAAGATTCGTCGGGATCGCGTGCATTTAGTGCATTAGTATATGCACCGAGTAGAATTGGTTGGTCATGATCAGACGCGACAGCCGATTTCTATCTAATGGTACGCGTGTTCGCTGAATTTTCAAACTCGATTTTCTCGAAAACAAAGCCTCACATGAAAAAATGTTATTCTATATTTTCGACTTATTTTCTCATGTATAATCACCCCCTTTTCGCTTGTACCACCTGTTACCATATAATAGCAAGTTCCTCTGTCCTCTGTGACGGTCAACAAATCTCGAAACACAGAAAACATAGAAATCTGAAATTTGGTACACAGGTAGGCGCTAGCCCAAAGCTATGCCCGAATATGTTTTGATCTCGGAAATCCTTCATGATCAAGTGTTAAAATTAAATTAATGTTATTTAAGCGGAAATGTAGACTTGTACCACCAAGTTCACTGTTCCGTACACAATGTCATGTCAGTATGGATTATTCTAGCCTAAGCCAGCCATTGGTTTTTCAACGGGAATTAACCAACAAATTTTTTTAACCGAATTTTGTATTGTACAACTGCAATCGTCATTCTTATCGACATAAGACCAAGTGGACGTTCAAGTAGACACGTCTGACACACAATCTGCATTATGGGCTATTCTACTTAATCGTTTTCTCGATAGTTGGAACGATGAATGATCGAATTGTACCGATCTCCATTGCATAATGTATTATTATCAAGTTTCTAACTATTGAAAGTGCAAAATACATTGAAATCTTGCATAGATCACGTCAACAATTTAAGAATGAACATTAATTCTTTGTTAATGGACGCCAACACGATCAAAAGAGAATACGTCAAGACAAGCGTCACAGGATATCATTTGTCATTTTGAAGCTGATTGAGCAGCTGCTTGAACACAAGAAAAAAGTCAAAAATTATATTGGACTATTCTTGAACATCCCTTTTACTGTCCAAGTGTATGACCCTGTGATCATTATTTGTTTGGACCACTCAAACAGTGTCGCCAAAAAAAACTCAAAACTGGGTGGATTTTCCTCTCCTCCTTTTCTCCTTCCACTATCTCATTCCTCTGCATGTTGTGTATTGCGTTCCCGTCGCGCATGCGTAACATGTGCACGTGTTAATCTGGTTATCAGAGAGATGGTAAACTGTATTCCCCTCGATTTTAGCGATCTGGCGATATTGCACTCAAACAGACCTTATTCTAGTATTTTCTGATAGTATTACTTAAATACCGCCTCAATTGAGATATCATCGGTTCGGATAATCGAGTCTACTAAATGGTCAATTAAACGAGTAAATCTAATCCAAATTGAATCGTATTTGATGTCATTTTAATGGAAAAAATTTCATAAATATGTTGGTAAAATTTTCATAAAGAAATAATTAAAAAAAAAAGTTTTATAGATCAATTAATTTTATTTTGATGGATGAAGTTAAAATTGCCACCCCAAGAATCTATTTAGAGCATTAGGCAATTGCGACAACGTAGTAACAATTTAAAGTTTTATGATACATGAAAAACAGTGACAAACAACAAATATGACGGTCATTAGTTAACGCGACGTAGTGAGCGTTCGCTAATTTCAAATGACAGCATAAAAATCGAGCGAAGTGAAAGTCTTGTGTCGTGCTGCCTGTATTGTAAACCAACAGGTATATTTTCCATTCATCTATTATTTCCGTTCTAATGATGGAAAGGTTCGCAAAGATTTCAATCCCCAATCAGACCCATGTCGATTCAATCCCACCCTCGTTAGAAGTTCATTCGACGCAGGGTCTATCTCGTGTCTCGATCTCATTAGCTAAGTCGAAATCTCAATTAATCAATAGAAATACTTTTCACTCGTCAAGTCAGCGGGCTCAATTATTCTCGCGCGATTAAATCGCCGGGTAGGTACACGCCCCGCGAACGATAATTCCGAGATCGTTTCAATTACCTCCTTCACGATCTGCGGCGCTGGTCGCGTTTCAGCTGTACGTAAGTACAATAATTGACGCTGAAAGTGGCGAGCCTGATATCGAACGGCTCGACATTTATTAATCACTTGTTATTACGTCGCAGATGGGGTCATTATTGCGGCAAATCTTTCACATGCGTCAACATTCGCTTTTTTATTTCGCTCGAAATTTTCGCCGCGCGGACCAGGCGATTATAATAGCAGTCGAGGTGGAACTGGAACTACGCTGATTTATTACCTGGATAACGCCGTTTTCCAGTAATGTATTAGCACTTGTTACCACAAAACTAGTCGGTTAAATACCAAATGCAAGAAAATAATTTTGTGGAACGATTTTTAATTAGCTTTTTAACTACATTTATTTTTACGCAGATAAACATGGACGAAAAGCACAAACTTCGTTCTCAAAAATTTATATAAACGTTTAGGACTCCACTATTTTTCATAAGAGTGCAATCAAATTTTTATGAACTACTGCTAGAACTATGTACTCTCATCTGGTGATGACAATTATTCAATAAAATATTAATATATATGAATGATTTTCAGTATATGCATCCTTATAAATCGATTGTTTTAATAGGGGAGAATTTCCGAATTAGGACCGTTGCCTAAATTGAACCACCATTATGACTTGACCGGTATAAGAAATTTGTTATGTGAAATAAGCAATATACGTTACTTAAAAATATACTTGCCTGCTTCATCCATTTTTTCGAGCAAGCACCTCGTGGTTACGAGTTAAAAGTATGGGTTCATGATAAAAAAAGTCAAAATGACCTTGAAATAACCTTGAAAACGCCCACGCATTAGAAATCTAGTAATGCCATTTAACTCCTCCCACTCGAAACACTAAAGGACATGTGTCAGTTTGTTATTTTTTTTAAATCACATGTCTTCGAGACTTTTTACAATCTCAACTTAAATGGGACACTCCGTATATCGAAAATTGTTTAGGGGGTTCAAATTCGGCAACTCTACCCTGTATGTATACAATACGCTTATCTGAAATAATTCATGACGCAGCATCTAATTGTTCGTGTACCGTCGATTATAATATTTAATAAGATTGTTTATTTAAATTGGAGTTAAGAAACCAGCTCTTTCACAATTACAAACATCTTTTCATCGAATAAAGTTGAATTTGACTGTTGCGAAGTGGTACTTTTCGCAAAACTTCATCCTCGTGTCCGTTTTCATGTAAGTTTTCAACCCAGCTACCACAACATGAGTGCGAAGAAAACTTTTCCAATTATTTCTACGAACGAGTCTTTCCTCGCTCACAAAAAGAATTATTCAATGTCCCATACACGTTGCCTTGAATTTTAAACCAGAATTTATAATGTACCGCAAAAACTTCATGGAAAACGCGACGTTAATTAAGAAGGAATTGCCGTGAGGTGCATTAGGTCGAGGAGAAGCTCGTAACAAAGTCTACAGTCTCCCCTGATGCAATCGTAGCAAAGATGCTGGTAGTGACGACCACGAGCGACGATTAAGTCGAGAAAATACTGTCCAACCAAAAATTCTAAACCATCTCACGAAACATATAGCCACTCCCATTAATATTTGGACACTCTTAAAAAGACGATAATTTTTTTAACAGTACCATACTACTTGGACATTTTTTAAAAGTTAGAACAATTAGTTTACTACATGGTGTGCAGAAGAAATTTTAAAACAATTAAAGCTAGTCGGTATTGCAGAGAAACTATTAAAAATTGTTTTTTACTATTTTTTTGTGTGGGTCTATACTGAAAATTTAAAAAATACGTTTTGTAGATCTGTGTCAATTATACATATTCTGAAAATTTCATCAAAATCGGATGTCGTGGAAAACAGCGACAGGCATCGGAAAATGTGAGTATCCTTCGATTTATTACAGTTTAAGGACGAAAATTTTGAAAAGCTGCAATTTTCACCGTCTTGAAGCGACTGTAACTCAATGCAAAGTTTACCGGTCTTGCTGAAATTTTCAGAGTGTATACAGTTGACATAGATCTACAAGACGTATTTGTTAAACTTTCAATATAGACCCACATAAAACAGTTGTAAAAAACAAGTTTTAGTATTTTCTTTGCAATTCCGAGCAATTACAATTTTTTAAAATTTCTTGTTTGGATCATGTAGTAAACTAATTGTTCTAACTTCTAAAAAGAAAATCCAAGTCATATATTCCAATATTAAAAAGGTTATCGTGTTTTTAGGAGTATCGGAATATTAATATGAGTGACTGTACATATAAATCGAACATTCTATCTGAAATCTTCGAATCGTTTGTCGTGACGTGACTTACGAAAACTCCGTTCATTTTCTTTAATTTCAGTACCAAAAGTTTCTAAATTGTGTATTAACAAAAAGAACAGTTATTTTTATTATTTATTTATATGAGCAGAATAATAGAATGGTGGAAAATTGTTAGACGGAAAACAAGGAGATATGGAAAATTTATTTACCATGATAACATTTTTATTTTCATCTAAGATGAGTACAAATTCTAAGAATGAATCTAACACTAACTGGCATGAATCGCTTTCTGAAATTGACAAGATTGAATTTATTTATATTTTGTGCGATTTTTACTATAATATGAGATGGAATAAAGAAATGTGTTTAGTCGTTTCCAGTGGAAGCAACCTTATAATTTCAATAACTGAATGAAGAAGAATCATTTGACCGGTAGTGGTAGGTTTGGTGTTAAATATCTAGCAGCTTTACATTTCCATAAGTTATTGAGAAAGATATGTTGAATGTCCATAGGCTCTTCATTGCTTCGAATGACAAGTAAAAATTTGAAATTATTAATTGCATTATGTTTGATGAACTGTTGTTGTTGTTAACTTATTTTTTAAGAAAATTGGTTGGAGAAACTCGGGTTACGAGACATAACCTGAAGACGATACTTCCGTGAAGGGACCCAGTGATCTTCGGCTCGTTGAGGACGATTTACAGTCATCTCCTGGATCACGGCAACGGAACGGTACCTTCTTTCACCCGGTAGCTGTTTACCAGAGAAGAAGAAGAAGAAGTGGGAGGAGGCTGAGGAGGCAACAAAGAACGAAACGCTGGAGTCACTCGTCCGTCTGGAAGTCTAGGAATCAATCAATGACCGTCTTTCCAAGGAATCCAGTCGCCTCGTAGGCGGATATCTCTTTCTCCTTTTCTGTCTATCTCCGTCCCCTTTGCTCACATTCGTTCTAATGCTTTTCGGTCCTTCTTCAGCTTCTTACTCAATGCGATACCAACGACTCGGAATCGAGGCTTCCTCTCGTTTCCTTGGAATCTACCCCCTCGGCTCGCTTTTTGCGCGAAGAATACCCAGCCATACCGGAGAATCTGGTAACCGGCGACTAATCACTTCATTCTATACGTCATCGGCGGTAATAGGGGCTCATGACGGTAATGAGGGTGCTTGGATCGTGCGCCGACTGCCGCTTCTCACCGGTGTTCTGGATCTTTTTTTATGAGCCATGTCGTGGATACGTCGTTAGAAAAATTTGTTCATTAAAATGGCATTTGTTTGCTACGTCAAACAATTTTTCTTGTAAATGATTAAATTTGGACGAGGAGAAGATACAAAACGGAAAATATCCTTCATTGTTGAAGGTTTCATTGTTTAGTTCATTGAAATGGCATTTGTTTGTTATTTGACACTGAGACTTAAAAAAGGTGTCCTGCATTGTTACAGAAGCTTCTTCATTATTTGGTCCATTGAAATGGTACTTAATTAAACGATTTGGACGTGGAATTGATACATACAAATTCAAAAAGGAACTTATCCTGTATTATTGTAGGAACTTGTTTATTGTTTGGTTCATTAAAATAGCACTTATTTGTTACATTTGTATTTCTTATTAACTGCTGAAAAATTGCCATAAGCATTACTGGGAGCTACCTCCTTCTTACAGCAAATGAAACATCAGATTGCTCTAAATGAAATAGGATATACAGAAAAATGTATAATAAAGTTTGTATAATAAAAAAAAAGTGAAAAGTGGAGCTGTCTCCTTATTGCAGCAAACTTCTCAATTGTAATCCGGCAAAGTGGAGAAAGAAGAAAGCGCACAGAAGATTGAAAGAGGTCGCCCAGCCCTGCTTTTTCGCAACCGCGTCTTTCATTTTGCTCGCACTCGACTTCCCAAGATAAGGGAGGAGATGTTTACAGCGTGTAACAAGCGCGCCAACCAACACCGATAACTAGCTTAATCTACGGCCAGGTGTTTTCTCTGATTTCGCGAACGATTTCGCGGCACGTGGTTTCTTTGAGAGTGGTGACCACGTTTCTGCAATTACGAATTGTGATTAGCAATTGTGTCACATTGCATCTAACGAATTGCTGCTGTGCGAAATACAACAATCAGTGAGCTGAACAATTGATGAAATTAGAACTTCCAAAAATTTGTGTTATCTTGGAAATTTGTACAGGAAGTTCATTAACACTAACCGTAACACGTCCAACCAAATTTCACATTTTTTATTTCATTACTGAATTATTCAGTAACAAATTATTCATATATTATTGAAATTACAAAGATGCTTCCATAATAATTTGTTAAAGAAATGTCTTCATCTAAGCAAATATTGTTGTAACAATTGGAAGAAATCGAAATAAATGAAGTCGTGTAGTTTTTATAAGACATTCTATATCAGTTACATTTTGTGCTCAGTACGGTTAATGTTAATCATAACCCTTTATTAAATTTTTAATTTAAATCACAACAGTGTTGTATTTTGATTACCACACTTCATCTGACTACAACCTTGATTGTTCATTTAAATCATAATGCTGTTATATTCTGGTTACTATTTTTCTTCCGTTAATAGATTTTACTAATAGTTAATGGATTATACAAATTTATTTTATATTGAAATAAGAGACTACCAGTCAATCTTTGTACAGTTAGAATGATAGCTGAATAATGATGATATGAAACTTTCAAAAATTCATCTTCTTTCATCCATCACAATCCTAATTTTTAATTTAAATGATAATGCTACTTTATTTTGATTACCACCTTTTTAGGTTTCAGAGATTTTACATAGTTCACATAATTTACATATGATAAGATGCTTCCAGTCAACGTTCATACATTTAGCATTATAAGTAAAAAATGATCGATTTTCATTATTTTGTGCCCATGAAGTAATAGTTTTCTTATCAAATATAATGGATTCGCTGATTATCATGCTTTCATAGAAAGTTCGTTGGTAGGTGTTTACCAATTAGTCATACTATTAAAGAACAATTCAATTATAGTGGCTGTGAGTGATTTATGAACAAGTACGCAGCCATTCTTCCTCTACACTGCGTGGTCCCACACTCACGCTTCTAACAAACAGTCATAAACATGTCACTCTGTTCTCAACCATTCATATCACTATGTTATTTTCTCTTGTATGTGGGAGCATCATTTTTATACGATAATCAGCGATAAACATTTAATTCTTTGCATACGTTCTAAAGTTCCTTTGTGTTCTATAGTTTCTTAGCTTGCGGAACTCTTTCAGTGAAGAAAGAAATAGTGCTTGATCCAAAGAAATGATCTTAAACGAGATATTTAACACGTTCACTGACACGCCAGTGCCAAATAAGTCATACAAAATCAAAACAACTTATTTCATAGTATAAAAATTGGAAAAAATTAGATTCATCAAACAATATTGCTTTCGTAGTGCTCTTGCCCTTAGTAGATCATAACAAACTTCAGTTTACTTAATAGTTTCTAATAAAAATTGGTTTGCCAGTTTAATAAAAAAAATTTTGTAATCAAACGTGGTAATCAAAGTATTAAAATACTTAAATTGGAATGCCCGACACCCTATAGTTGATTAGAACCGTCCATGAACAGTTCAAACCGGGGTAACCACCTCACAATAATGACAATAATTCCTCTCAGACCCTACAGTCAGTGTTGAAAGTACTCGTACACCCTCTAGAAACGAGTAAGTATTTTAAATGTGGACCAAACGGCATGAATTTTTTTGAAATGTTAGAGAGGTTAGTTTACTAGCTAATGTGTAAATAATTTTTCTAAAAATGTTGCCATTGGTTGTAATTGCGAAGAAAAAGGTCAAGGTCACGATTTTTTTATTTGTTATCGATAGACTGCGGATTTTTATGTAAAATAAAAATTTCATGACTCGATTGTATGCAGCGGAAGTAAATTCCTATAATAAATATTTTTTAATTTAGTCAACATTAAAAAAATAAAACTGTCATTTCTTGTAACTTTTAAAGCTAAACATTTTTTATCAAACGTAGAATATATAACAAAATATGTTAGTTCTAAATTTAACACTGCCATCCCCAGCTGGATTTGTCCATAATACCAATGCTTTTCTCTGAATACCTTGTTTTCTCCTTCCTTTCAAACATTTTAAGTAAAAACAAAGAAAAAGATATCAATACAATGTTAAGACCAAGCATTTCGTCGCCATATTGGATAGCTATTTATATTATCCACGACCCCATGTCAGATCCCAATATCAACAATAATATCTGACCTTGCAAAAGCCATTCCCGAAGTAAAGCAAACACATCTGATTTAGAACTTGTCTAAAACAACACGAGTTAATGCAAACACCCGCAGTCTTGCAACCCCATCGAAAGTTCCCGATGCCCGGGGGAAACGGATTTTCTCACGGTCCAGCATCAACAGAAGTTCTCGCGAAGCTCGGCGAAAGGGATGCGTTGAAGAATGAAGGAATCCTCAGGTCCCGTCGTGGCATCTCCATGCAAATGGGCCGCGCATAAGAAGGGCGAAACTACTTATTTTGGGATCTCCGGGAATGTGACGCACCCCATGGTTCCACCGGTGACGGGTGTCGTTATTTCGGACGATGGGTCCCGCGCCGGAGACTCCAGCTGGAGTAACCATAACATCGCCCTCGTTATTCGGTGCTAATGACGCCGCGCGAGCTGGATTTATGGTGTTGAGAGTTAAGGGTCCCGCAGATTTCGCGCGGACCTCGGACGCGAAACGTGTGGGCGAGCTCCTCTCGTAAATCGAGCTTTCGGGGAAGCTCGTTCGCCTAAGTGACTTTACGACGCGATTCCGGAAAAATGTGTCGCGATCTTTCCAACCCCACTCCTCCCTTCATTTCGTAAATTGGCGCCGTAAAAATACAACGAGTCTCATCCTTGTCACGATTTTTGATTGCCCAAGAGAATAGTGTTACGTGTAATTATCCCAGGGACAATGGTTTATCGAAAATAGTCTTCTCGTGAGTTACGTTTTGGTATCATAGATTATCATAATTGGGGTACAGAGAACATTATAAAACATTCGTATGTCAACTTTAGAGTTTCAAGTCGCATTGAAATCTAAGGTCATGAGCGACTCACTATATTATGATTTACATTTGCATTTACATTTATATTTCTCGTTTGGTTCTAATTGCATTTTGCTACTAGATTTTGGTATAAATTTTGATTTCTTCAAAAAATGCTATAGCGTTATTTATATTTTCGGGTGAGTTTGTTATTACGTCAATGTTGGTTTTACTTTATGTTTAACTATCATAACAGCTATTATCAGATTAAAGGTTTAGGGAGCTGTTCTTTTGTATATATTTCTGGAATTAAACAACCAAAATATTTAATATTAATTGCTTCATTTGCAATCGTAAGCTAAATCATGCTATATTACTATGTTTCTCTTTTAAGAATAAAATACTTCCCTTGAAGACATTTTTGATTTAACGAAATTGATGTCATGCATATTTATTGTATATATGTTTCAATTTTAAAAAATGATTTCTACCCTTGTAGAAATCTTTTTTCTCATACTTTATGAAAACGATGAACATATTTCTTAATTTTCTCTCTGCATTTTTATAATTTCTATAATATTAAGACTAAAGAATCCGAACGGTAACTTCATCGTTCAGTAAAGTACTTTACTTAGACTATTTTTCAGTGAAGTACCCTTCATTGAAAATGTCTAATTGTGGCAAAAAAATGTTGAGAAAAATTAGAGGGCTGTTATTGCGTACGTATGTTTGCTCGTTTGTTGAGGTATAAAGTAGGAGAGAAACACTGGAAAGTGGAACAGCGAAGAACATTGTGCAATAATATGACGTATATACTGTTGGGTGAAAGTTAGTTTTGCAACATCCATTTCCAGGGTGTTTGTCTCGCAGCTGCAACCCTTCCTTCTCGTTTATGATTTAAGCCCGCAGCACGTGCATACGCTTCCTCTTCCTTCGTTTCCCTGACCCTCTTCCCCTCGGGAGCGATCACGACGAAGGATAACACGGTGAGAATTTATAGATGCCTAGTCTTCAACGAAGTCTAACACACAATAGTTGACTATAAGCTTCGGCAAGCTTTCCGCGTCTCGTTGACGATTACCCTCCGACCATTTATTGTACGCACACGCGATTACATAATTAGATCGTTATCGATTGCTTAAGGAGTAGCATATCTTTAACACATTTGCAACATTAAGTAGAATAATCCACACACAATGACTGTCATCTGTCGCAAAACACGGAATAATCCGCACATACGACTGTCGATTGAGCTGTTCAATGACCAAACTTCTGAATCATCAAAACATCCTAACAGTTGAACACAATCGAACGGCTGCTTCCAAAACATCTTAGTCATACTCGCTTTCAAATCTCTCCTCGAAGTCCAAAATCCTGGAGGAGGCTAAGTGAGTCACCCTTAGCTAAGGGCCAATGTAACCTTTTCCCTACTACAACGATCAAAACGTATACCGGGTGTTAATTTTAATTCGAACACCTCAATTATTTCCGCTACTATTAAAAGTAAGAAAAATAACTAAATAGGATGTACATGGTTTTAAGGCGTTCATCAGATGGTAATAAACAAAAATCCTTTGAAGATCATTTTAACGGTTTTTTCAAGGTCACCGTATTTTTTTGCATATTAACATCTATTTTTCATAATGCAGTGTAGTAGTCGGCGTCAAGAGAGGAGTTCAACGACCTACACACCATGACCTTGAAGTGACCTTGAAGGCGAAAAAAACAGTTTCAATTTGAAGAATACAAAAGTAATAAAACGAAAAGTGTAATATCACCTTATTTGATTAGTTACTCAAAATGCTGGCAGTCCGCAGCAAGACACGTGCAAGTATTATCTGGCCAGCTCGATCACCCGACTTATCGCCACTAGATTACATTTTGTAGGGAGCTTTAAAATCTATTGTTTATAACGAAAGTCCCACGACGCCAGAAGATATGAAAGAACGAATACAGAATGCATGTTGCACTATGAATCGCGGAAATGCCATAAGAAATGCCATTCAGTTATTCACTTCTCGTGTACAGACATGTCTGACTGCCAGCATTTTGAGCAACTAATAAAATAAGGTGATATTACCCTTTCCGTTGTATTATTTTTGTGTTCTTCAAACTGAAACAGATTTTTTCGCCGTCAAGGTCACTTCAAGGTCATGGTGTGTAGGTCGTTGAACTCATCTTGACACCGACTACCACACTGCATTATGAAAAATACATGTTAATATGCAAAAAAAATACGGTGACCTTGAAAAAACCGTTACAATGATCTTCAAAGGATTTTTGTTTATTACCATCTGATGCACGCCTTCAAACGATATACATCCTATTTAGTTACTTTTTCTTACTTTTAATACTAGCGGAAATAATTTAGGTGTTCGAGTTAAAATTAACACCCTGTATATAAACGAAGCGCTTCATTCTTAGTTCTTAATTCTTGTTGTTACAAATAAAAACCTCTTCTTAAATTTTCTTTTAAAAAGTGTTGTATTATTCCATCACCCGGAATCCAACAGAGCATCCCGGATTTTAGAAGTTACTCGCCTATTTAGAGTTAGGATGCAAATTTGTGAAATATAATAAAAAGAAAAATTGGCGATAAAAATATTATTTCTTGTTTTTCCTTCGGATACAAATGGCTTAAACGATTCCAAAACAAGAGCAATTTAGCAATTCTTTTTATATATAAAATTATGTTTCTTTTGAATTAATATGTACTTATTGTACTTTTATTGTATGATATTTAAGTAGAATTTGCTGAAAAATTAAGACAAATAGCTCAAACTAGAAGAACGTGGCAGCCATTTTTCCGAAAAGATTTCTTTGATAATGTTTGAAACGTTTTCTTGTATTCTACGAATTTACCAATGTTATAAATGCATAAAGACTCGATGTTTACCAATAAAATCTTGCAATAATAAGTCCTTGTAATGAATAATTTTTCAATACATTTTCTGAAGTATATAAGGTGAAGGTTTTATTTAGAACGTTTTCTTGATGTTTAGTATATTCCATTTATAATATCGAAGGTTTTATTTCAATAAGCAAAATTATTAGTTTAGTTGAAAATTGTACGCGAATTTTGTGCGTGTGGTTAAATATTGATAACAACAGAACAGCATTTTATTTCTCTTAACAAATTTTATTTGGAACCTTAACGCAGAACATTCTGGTGTTCTTCAAAATATCCAACGAATCTCGTCAAAAATTCACGTGGGTAAATTTTGCAACTTTGTTGTGCTAGACGTGTCCAATCGAAGCAGACGATTTATGTTGCGCCGCGAAACGACTTCCCCTCTTCTTAATCGTCTTTTAATTACGAGACACACGTTGGCAGCCGTGTAATCGTCGAAGGCGCCGATATCACGGCTATTTAGTTAGCCACAAGTTTCCACGACGAGACGCATGGGACGATGAAGTTATGAAACCTTACGAAGACTGTTTACGCACGCGTAATTAGAAGGAGAACGAATCCTGCTACTAATTTATCTCCCTGTCACGAGCGAAATAAATCACTTTTAATGCACCGCGGCTCCATCGCACGTAATCATCGATATTCCGCGTGAAAATATTTTCTCCGCGATTCGATCCTCCGTCTTCCATCTTTTCCTTTCGCAAGTTGCCACATGGATCCGCGCTAACGCGAATTAAAAATGGTTGCTATCAATATAACACATGCCTAAATAAATACTACTTGACGCATTCAAACTACTGGACATCCATCAATTCTTTCCACTCACAAGGAGAAGACGCGGTCATGGGGTCTTAGATTTTCTCGAAACTTTGCATTTTGGTAGATTTCGTTCTTCTGTTTATGAAAATGTAGCATTATAGGCGTCGATACTCAACAACTTTTGAGATACGTTAAGATTGATGAAGTTAGTGTTTCTTTCATATTATGTTAATATGAACAATAGTAAGAATAAGTCAACATTGTAAAATAAATTTGTTATCCAAGAATTTATATTCGAGAAAATCGATTTCACGTCACCTGAGGTGTCTGTCTATAACCGGTCGATTATACTTAATCGTAGATGCTAATTCGCGCGAGTCTGTATATATAAATAGGCTAACTAAGAGGTTTTCTTGGAGTAGAAAGATAGCAGCATTTTTTATAAATGGTTGTTTCAATTTCAATCGAGAGCTTGTTTCAATCGTTAACTTATACAAGTAGTACTAATAATTGAAGACCTCGGTACAAAAACCAGACAAGTCCATTTTTTAAGTAAAACTCTACTTATTGAAGTTTTATACATTTTTCTACATTCCTGGTATATTCTTGGTTTTGTGCAAGGATTATACGATTTTTAAAAGATGGATTTACCAGGTCTTTGTACTAACAAGACGAGGACGCGGTTATGGGGTCTCAGATTTTCTCGAAACTTTGCATATTGGTAGATTTCGTTCTCCTGTTTATGAAAATGTTGCATTATAGGCGTCGATACACAACAACTTTTGAGATACGTTAAGATTGATGAAGTCAGTGTTTCTTTCATATTATGTTCCTTTTCAATACAATTTTTATATTTTGTTTCCTATAGATATTATGAGTGTATTTTTCATGTGCAAAATACAGTTAATTAAAATAGATAAACTGAACTGAAAAAGAAGAAAAAAATGGGGAAAAGGGATTTGAACACTGACCTTCCCGGTAATGAATCTAGTACGTTACCATCACGCCGGTTGGCACTTGACAAAAACTTCAACCAAAACTGTACTTAACGGCTTAACGGGTATAATGGAATTTAAATTGTAAATATCTCAAGAATTATTGAGTATCGACGCCTATAAAGCTATATTTTCATAAACAGAATAACGAAATCTACCAAAATGCAAAGTTTCGATAAAATCTAAGACCCGATGACCGCATCTTCTCCTTGTCAGTTTCTGGCGAGTTAATTAAATGAACAGCTGCTGTATTAGGAAGAATAGACAAATTAACGTGTTTACAAGAACTACCCTCAGAAATATATTTTTAAAAATTGATACATAAAGCAGGGAGTGGTCCTAAACATTATCAATTATATAGTTATAAGAGGATTGCGGATGTTATGCATTTATGTCAAAAATGAGTGAGTGCAATTCAATGTAGTGGACAAATTAAGAGAATTGAAAAATATCAGTGTATTCGTTTCAGCTGGTTAAGATCATTAAAAAAAGAATGACATTTCTATTAGGCTCCTCTGTTATACAATTTATGCAGACAATTTTTATTTGCCATGAAGATCCGCTGTCTAGTTATATTAGGTCGTTCACTAAGTGCTACGGATCACTTGTAAATGGCGGTAGTGTAGACTGAGTTTACATTTCACGCTGATTTTCTTTCGTTTCTCTTAAATTGGTTATGTGCTATAACAAAATATGAAAAGAAGATCAATCCTGATGCCATAAACGTTTCTTTTATTCATTTAAAATGATAACTGGAAAATAGGCATTGTCGGCATTGCATTTTGCAGTTCTTTAATTTGAAGAAACGAGCAACCCCGAACGCTACAGTCATCGATTAATGAACCTTAATGCAGAATTAATTGGTAAACGACCGTTAACCCCTTGGTCTACAACGAGTGAGACTCGTGGTAAGAAAGGCGTTGATTCAAAATCGGTCAAAATTACCCGAGATTAATTTTCCTGAAACTTTGCATATTGATAGCCCTTTGGGTCTAACATTGATTCCGTGCAAAAACTTCTTCCCAAGACTTCACGGTTACGGGGGGGAGGGGGTCAAAGTACGTATTTTGCGAAATCTATTATGTGCTGTAACTTTTAATAAAAATACGATATCGACCCGGCACTGATACCAAAAAATCATAAAAATTCAAGCTTTCCAACGGTGTATAAGTTTATGTAATTTATTTATTGCTAACATAATTTTTTCACGTCTTTCGTATTTTTCAAGGTGTACAAAATTCAGAAAAATTGCAATTCCTAAAAAAAGTATCGCCTGATTTTAACCAAAAACGTTGCATTAATAGTACATTTCATGCCCTTTCGAATGGTGTTTGTCATACCTTGGGGAAATTATTCGTTTTAGAGTTATAAAGTAAAATGTGAGTAGAAGTTGAGGCGCGGGGTCAACTACTCGACCTATATATTCATTTCAAACGTGGAAAAAACGGTTTCTGTGATTATATATACACTTTGGAAGCGATAGTTCGTACTTTTATTTAAATATACACATGTTCCGTCCCAAATGGTAAATATTTTATCTTCATTTTCCTGAATTTTGTTTAAATGAAGAGCTATATTTGATGTCTCTTGTTTTATCTTACTAATAATTTTCTACGAGTTTTCTCAAAACATTATTAATTTACAAATTGTTACTGATACATTATCCACTTTCAAATTATAAATCATTTTTGTTCGCCGATGAATTGATCATAATTACTTCCCAGACATCTAAAAAGTATTAGTTGTGCCCAAACCTGTTTATTACTTCACAATTCCTTTCGTTGCGCCGAAATACACACGTTATAAGACGCATACATTTTGCGCAAGTTCGAGCACACGGCTAAACAGCTAAATGGCTCGACGCGTGACCGACCTTCTTATTTATTATGGCCCGAGCAATCGCGTCAATACGGTCGATAGTCATTTTGCAGCATGATAACGGCAGACCACACGCTGCAAAAATCACGACAAAGACGGAGATTAGGATGAAAAATTCTTCCTCGTCCTACCTACTTTCCAGATGCTGCACCTTAAATTAAAATTAAAGTATTATCTCTTTCGCTCAATGCAACACAGTCTGTAAGGACAGCACTTCAAAAACCCGGATGATGTGAGAAATTGGGTGGATAACTATTTTGCCTCCAAGGAACCTGCGTTTTTCCGCTGCGCAATTCAACTCTTGCTAAAGAAGTGGGAGAAGATCATTGAAGCTGGTGGCCATTTACAACACTATTTTAATAAATATTTGAAATTCGCAGAACTTAGTTAACGACCTTGTAAGAATAGTTCGCCGTTCGAGGGTTATTCGAGGCGTGGTTTTCATAGGAAATTCCAAGGGATGCGATTTCTCTCGCGTCAGGAGACACGTTTTTCACCCAGGAATCAATTCCACGTATCCGACCGTGCAATCATCCTGGAATTTTGAGGTGGTCATGAAAATTGCGCGGTTGTAGGACTCGGGCTCGGGAACGGCACCTAATCTTTTTGCGGCGTTATTACGGTAATCGAGGTGTTCCGCGGCCATTATCGATGCTCCATATTTTGCGCCCTCCCCCGCCTCGCGTTCTGCAGCTCTCGGGCATCTGTGTTGTACACACTGGCACCGAAATCGTTCTACAATTACTCGCTCATAAACGAGCGACGTTAAAGGAAGTTATGCGCCCGGCCAATAAAAGAAGCGTCAATGACACACGCACGGCCGCCAGCAAAAAACGTTAATGGCCGGCGTACCATGCCGGGGCCACGAGCACAATGTGTCCCGGGTGTACAGGTTCTTCCATTTCTGGGGGACCGTAGCAAAAATAGTATTTATAGGGCCGGCTTGCATCGCGACGGAATCTCCTCGTTAACTTGCAATCATGAATCTCCGTGAGGCATCGCCGCAATTTCGTTCGAATAAAATTCACCGCGAGGCATCGGACCGGCCACCGACAAAAAGATGACGGATAGGCGCCGTGTACAGAAGTTCCGTTTTTGTTTAATCAGATATTATGAAATTGAAGAGCATTTTATCGTATATAGTAATTGGAAACCCCTAATTTTTCGTTTGCTGGTTAGTTTTATCGTCTACATGCTTTTAGTATTTGACAAGCTGTCGCTATTGCAACAGAAATATTGAGGTTTTCTAAACGTAATATGAAAATAGTTATATATGTACATATCTTGAAGACATGTACATTTGAAAGTATACATTAAAACAGGCATGTGTCGTATCATATCAAGGCGTATTACATATCATGTCAATCTGTTTGTTGTGTTATAGGAATTCAAATTTCTACGTGTTCTGAACTTATTATCAAACTGCGGATTTTATGTATTTGTGATAAACATGTGCGCACGAAATATAAACCCGTAAAAGCTTCGGGAGAATTTACCTACTGTTGTACACTGCCAACTCACGCTCGTAATCAATATTTCAAATTGTTAACACTAAACCTACCACGGTTAATATGACCGGTTTTCTATTTTACAATTATTGAAAGTAGAAAAACGATTTCATAGGAAATGACTGAATTGACATTTTTAATTAAGCACATATTGTAGGTTTAGTGTTAAATACGAATGTTATTTCCTTCCTTTACGATTACGAATAAAGCATATATTGTCGACTTAAAGTATAAAACGGAAATGAATGAATACTAACCCAGCATTTCCAGTACAATTATTTTTGAGGAGCGGACAAGGATGAAGAGCATAATTGCCAACGTCAAAAACGCAGTATCGACTAGCAAAATACAAGCTTCTGTTTACTGGGCCTATTAATGATTCAATTAGAAAACGTGTGCTGATTTTGATCGTTAATCCGTTACCACCATAATCCTGTAATTGTAAGTACGATCATGATTCCGGCCATAATAATATTTTTGTAAATCGCGGAGGTTCGCAGGGACGTCGGTCTCGGAATGGAGAGACGGCAGTCGCGGCATGGGATCATCGAATGAGCGAGCTCGAGCGCATCGTTCCTCGTAACATCCTATACAGGCTTATACAGGCAGTTAAACCTTATCCAAAGTCGATGAAGAAGACTACAATAACCACGAGGACGACGGCCGCGTCCTGCGCACTGCCCATAAAAGCTTCCCAGTCGGACTACGCGGATAATACCCGCATTAATAATTTATAACTCGGCCGTTAACAGTTCTGTTGATTTTTTCTGGTCGTTTTGGTCCGGTTGCTCGTGTTCTCTCTACCGAAGCCGGTAGGAGGAACACGGCACCGGTACCTTTTTGCTTTCGCAGGCGACAAAAGGCTCCGGGCGCCGTGTGTCCTGACGTCGCAGCGCTCAGGGACGTCATTTCATCCTGAAAATCATACACCAAAGCCGAATCGACACCGTTAGCATTAAGCTTGACTGCCACGCGCGTCCTGCGAATTTCTTTAACCCTTAGTTGGTATGATTACATGTTAACGAATATAATCCAAACGTAATAACGATTTAAATAGTGCTCAGCCTTTGAAACAAAATTAATATTTAAATGTAGCGGATAAAGCTACACTTTATGCCAAAAAAGTACAGAAAATTTGGTAATTATTTACAAGTTGGTCCTCCTCACCGATTTTGATGACCTTGAAACATGTTGTCAAGGTCATCATTCTGAACATCTTTTCCCTATACATGTTACCGCCGCTCGGTTTTAGTTTTCGAGATATTCGCAAAAACTATTGCTGTTCCGGCGCGGCGTCTGTTTACTTTTTTTTTTGTAAACAAGCTGTGGAGATGAGAGAGAAAACAGAGTCTCACTCTGGTCATACATATATGTCGTGAGCTTTCAATTTTGAAAGACTACCCCTCGATTATCGTATACGTGGTCGGGCCGGCCCAACGACCTGCCCGCTCTGCCCCCTCCACGACCTAACCACAACTCATTCTATTCGCATAATCTTTGCATTGTAGCTGTCATCCAGAATTTGATCTAGTAATGGAAAAATCATGTGAATAGAATGAGTTGCGGTTAGGTCGTGGAGGGGGCGGAGAGGGCCAACTATCATCGTAACATTTGTAAGAAGCAGAATACGTTACGGACGCCGTTAAGCGATCGCCTATGCTGATATACGAAAATCCAAGAGAGAAAATTCTATACAGTACTAGCAATAGGTTTTTGCGAATATCTCGAAAACTAAAACCGAGCGGCTGTAACATGTATAGGGAAAAGTTTAGTAATTATATAGAAAAGATCTGCGTACTCCGATCTTGATGAAATTTTAATATATTATAGATTTCGACATTTTGAACAACTTTTTCCTTCTCCAATATAGGGGGGTCGCTTTTAGTTTTCGAGATATTTGCAAAAAACTATCGGTAATGTTAATTTCATAACGGAAACCTTCTCTTTAGAAACACTGGGTGCGTGTGAAACACTGGGTGGGTGTGTGTGGTATTGTCGCTTCTCATTTCCACAACGTGTTTACAAACAAAAAATAAACAGATGCGGCCCGAAAATCCAGGAAATGGAATAACAGAAGAAATAAGCAGAATTATCTCCTGCAGATAACTCTGATCATACATAGATAGGTTGAGCTTTCAATTTTCAAAGACACTTCCTGGATTTTCGGGCCGCATCTGTTTATTTTTGTTTGTAAACACGTTGTGTGGAGATGAGAAGGGACAATACCGCACACACCCACCCAGTGTTTCACACGCACCTAGTGTTTCTAAAAAGAAGATTTCCGTTATGAAATTAACATTACCGATAGTTTTTTGCAAATATCTCGAAAACTAAAAGCGACCTCCCTATATTGGAAAAGGAAAAAGTTGTTCAAAATGTCGAAATCTATAATATATTAAAATTTCATCAAAATCGGAGTACGCAGACCTTTTCTATATAATTACCAAAAGTTGTTCAGAATGATGACCTTGACAACATATTTCAAGGTCATCAAAATCGGTCAGAAGGACCAACGTGTAAATAATTACCGAAAATTTTCTAATTGCCTAGCAATCACAAAATCAACGATCTATATTGTTACGGGTCGTCGGAGACCCAACAGTGGCAACTAAGTGTTAATCTTAAGAAATTGAGAATAATACAGTAATGTATTGCTGTACATTGCTTGTACAGTATATTTGCATACGAATTCAAAAGTGTTTACTAGAGTAATCAGTGTGATTTTTAACTCTATAGTCTCGCTAATTAACTCTTCTCATTAACCGAAACAAAGGTTGATTTGGTAGGATTTTTCTTCGAGCTCGAACTCCGAGAAGTATAATATCATACCGGATTAGATATACTGGTGAGATTACACGATTTCTATAATATACTGTTTTGTTCTCAGCTATTTCCTTATTATTTCACCAATACATTCGAGACATTTTGCTGATTATAATGAGATCAAACACGATACAATTGGTTACGTCTTTACTCGTTTAATTTACGATTTAATAGAACCTCGATTATCCGAACCGATGGTATCCGAATTCTCCATGTGACGAGTACTTACGTGTTTGATATGAGAACAATTCAAACTAAAGCAATCTACAGTGTGTCCGGTTTAAGTGCGAACAGTTAAATATCTCGAGAAATATGAAAGATACATGAACAATGACTCACACGAAAGATGTAACATATCATAAAATAAGAAATATAGAGTACCATTTACAATTAGAGTTACATGGAATATGAACAAATACCTATTAAACAATGGTAAGAACTACTCGCAACAAAGTGATAAATTATTATATCCATAGTGTAAAAAATACATTTATTTGCAATATATATTTCCAAATACATATTTCATTAAAAAACGAAAAATATTCGGTACAGCTGGGACTTTACTTAAAAGTTAATTATTTCAACATAACCGAATCAATTTCCGCAAGTATCTGGAGTGATTTATTCAACCCTAGTACCAAAGGCGCACAAAAATCTGGAGACACCACTTCGGTGTGGTCCCCGATATTCTTTTTAAGTTTGATAGGACTTCCGGTAGCAGAAGCGTAAAAACCCGCTCGACCTCGTAAAGTAAGCAGAATCCATTTCGCACTATCAGAGATTTTTTTCGACAATCAAAGTGAACTCTAACGAGTACCTCAGCTCTCACAGAGATAGAGAGAGAGAGACTCGAGCTCATTTCCAAAATCAAATCCGGTAATTACCGATGCAAATGGCTTTTTATCGAGGCTCTGATAAAAACGTTCCTTAGCCGCGGAACCGTGCCGAAGAAATCTTCATCGTTCCATCGATCGTTTCCCCGAACGCACTTAAGGGATTGCGGCGAAAGAGAAAAAGAACAAAACAGAAAAAACGTTTGATCATCAGGGAATCGAACACGAAATAAATTTATTACGCCGCCAGTGGTGCGCCGTTCTCTGATTTATCGGTGAAAATAAACCAGCCGGATGGTTTTCGCAACGATAATCGCTCGTTTGGTTCCACGATGCGCGCGATATCTTCGCGGGGTCCGCGAAACGCGCGTTGCCCGCTCTCGACGAATGACTGATTTGCGATATGTAATCGCAAGAACCCGCGCCCTGGAGCAGTTCCAGTGCTCCAGAAACCCTCGGACGAACGTTTTTCGGCTCGTTACCCGGGCAAGAATATGCGGGAAGAACCGTTCGACGCTTAACGATCAGCGTACCAGAGCTGGGCGGAGCTGCCTCGATTAAATCGCGTGTACTGGATACGACGGTGAGATTTTTGGCAACAAGAAGTCGTTGTATCGACGCTGCAGCCAATAAAGAAAAAGAATGTGCGTCGAAGTGCGTTCAGTTGATTCTGTACTTATGCGTATAGGTAGTAAGGAAGATGGGGGGAATGGCGGTAACTTAAGCAATAATTATGACAAAATGAACATATGAGAGGAAATATTTATTTAAAGACACGTTTCATAAACTTAAATTATTTATTTACTCCTACTGTTAAGAGCAAGTGCTAGAAAGTGGAAAGGTGTAAAGAATTCGACTGACACGACTTGACTTTAGAGACAATGACTAACCGTTTATTTCGACGTCGAGAACGAGACTGATGCACTCGAGGCCGATGCATAACGATCAAGGAGGTCTTAAACCGATAGACTTATGACAATACATTTAAAGCTGATGAGTACATGTAAATAACAAACATACACACTTAAAAGTAGAGCACGCGTATCGAACAGCATACACACTTAAAAGTAAACACAGATGCGGACGGTACTATCGAATTTCGCGCTAACACCTACCATAAAAAAGTATCATACTCATTTAAGTAGTCAAGTTTATAAAAATGGAAAAGATGTCTTTAACTACAATCGGCCATATCTTTGGGCAATAGTGGTCATTTTGCGGGCAATAATGATATAGGAACTGTTACTGTTTTCGCATATACAGGGTGAAGTATCTGACACGTGCTACCTATATAACTCAGTTGCTATTGGTGATAGAAAAATATGTGTCAGACGAAACTTGCTCGGTTTCAAGGGTGGCATATTCTCGTGTTAATGCTTTTCTTGTAGATGGACGCGTAGAGGACATGCGAACGTCAACCCCGTTTTTTAAAATGGAATGATATATTTCTCTATGTATATCTATCTATTATAATAGGGCGTTTTAAAACGCCTACAATGAACTACGACTCAGGTTCATTCCGGATCGTTGAAGGTCAACTGCGATGGAAAATATTTTACATATTTCGTGTGTGCAACGTAAACTACCGCCATTAATTTCATAAAAATCATTACACAAAGCTTGAAAATTACAAATTTATTTGGTTGCCAAAAAGTTTGAATTACTATTGCTAATCCTTTTTATTTGAAAGGTTTCCAGCTCTGTGATTTTACCTCACACGCATCTGCATTTTGTCCCATCGCACGCTCATATGAAACGGAGATTTTAAAAGAAAATAAGTAAATATGAAAGACGCGTCCTATCGACAACAAATTATTTTCTAACTGGTTTTACGCTCCACCGGTAGATTCTTTCCTTGGACATCAAATCGAAGCCACGATGAAAATAACGTACAGAATGAGCCTCTCCCGTGTCTCGTTTCCTTCGTTTTGCTCCTCGGACTCGCGTTTCCATAAAGTTTTACAGGCGCGGCGACGCTAATCGTTGCGTTCGCATCGCTGTAAATCATCGACGGGGGTCATCGCGAGTATTTCGTGCGTGCAAGTTCAATTAATTTGCCGAACGTGGCGACCGGGGTCCATTCAGGAGATTCGTTTTATACGAGTCGTTCACAAGACAAATCGCTTAACCATCATCTCAATTTTTTGACATTTCACTGCTAAAACACTATAAAGTTTCTCAATATTTAGGTTTAATACCAACAAATGATAAAAGATGAGAGAATTTTTAAAAATGAACGTACATTATTTTATCAGTTTTCTCTACTTTTACTGTCGCGAGTCGACTGCAGATCTTTATACAAAATAGAAACTGTCTCAATTTGTTATGAGTAGACAATTGCAAGACACAGGAACTGCGCACGCAATTATTTCTGTCCTTAATAATTTTATAACGTTGAACACAATACAACACTATATTTATTTTAGTTTTTAACTTTAACTTTTTATTAGCTTTAACAGTCTACTAAGATATCGGAGCCACTTAAGAACGTTTTCTTTTCTTTAATAATTTTACTAGGACGAATGTAAAATATTGATGCTATTCAATTCTTTCAATATCTACACTGTGTAAAATTCTTGCTAATCATTTCTGCCATCAATGCTTAAAATCCGCAGTTTATGAGTTAATCATTTTGGCAAGTGAGTGGCTCATATTGAAATCGGACATGAACGTTTGAAATCATCCAATAGTCGCAGTCAGCAGTGTTTTTAATCTTTTCATTCTAACACATCAGCTTCAGATTTTAACATTACCTGTTTCCTCAATCTATTTTCATCGTCAAGAAACATTTTAAATACCATTTTACTCAAAGTTTAAATATTTTATATTATGTTTTAGATTATCAAAATGAAAATTCCTTATTTTATGTTTTAGATGAACAAAATAAAAATCTTTTATCCACTTAGCTGTTGCGACCTCTTTGACAAGTGTGTACCTAAAATGTGTCGCAAAAAGTAAGCGAACTACTTTGTGCACACTGTATGCAGTATTTTCATAATAATTATTTATATTTTCGGACTTGTGCGTTTTATTTCGCTTGGCCTCCAAACATTCAAAACATCTTGAAATTTAAGAATATGTTTTAGTTTTCACTAAAATTGCAATGTAAACAGCAAATTGTAGCTACTTTTTGCGCATGACGAGTATATTCGTCATAACAAAAAACTGTGTCATTTCCTCATGACGAGTATATTCGTCAAAAACAGCTAACTGGTTATTTGCGGAAATTTTACAGTTTATTTAAAATAGTATTTTATTTAAACTGTAAAACAACAATTATTTAAAGTAGTATTTGAAATACTTTTTCTCCAACACTATATCCAGCTCTGCTTCAGACACAACGTCTACTTCCAATATAATTAGCATGAATCTCGAGGTAGTTGGACCGCGATGAATCAAGGCAATCATCGCGCAATTACGAAAAGAAGCTGCGCTACGATGGAATAATGATTCAGTGTGAACGGCGCCTCAGGTGGCAGGTAAAGCGCTGGCACGTCAACAAAGGCATATCTCGCATTCGCTGGGCGTAAAGAGTATTAACTCCAAGAATAGTATGCGTGGGCCGGTCTCCCACGTCCGCGTCATACACACGTCATACTCTGCGAAGCTGAGAGCTAGCTGGGAGCCAGGACAGGTAAGAGGCCTGTCCGTCTTCCAGCTCGAATTCCGCGGTAGCCACTGCGATTCCGCTTTGCTCGTTTCGCGGATTTCGACATGCAACCGCACGCGATCGCCGACTACTGGAAACAGAATCCGGATTTTGACCAGGCTTTCTCCTCGTTCGACTTCCTTGTGCGTTGAAACGTTATTTTGCAACATAAACCGTCTAGTATGCTGTAAATGTTCCCTGCGAATGTTGGGATCAAGGGGTCGCGAGCTGTTGATCAAATGTTTGGAATCGCTTGCCGATTTACTACGGAATTATGTGATGCGATGGATAGTTTCATGATTATAATCGTTGAAGTAAACAGCCGTGCTTGTTCTCGTGTTTAGATTTTCTTGAGGAAGTTGTAGTTGAGCTTGGAAGTTTAATATTTATTGTAAACATGTATTTGTTTATAGTTGGCATGAATCTCAAGTGGAATTCCAAGTGCTTCATAAAGCGACAAGCATGTTTCTCTGATTCAAATAGAGAAATAAATTCATGAATACATTCGAAAGTGTTAAGAGTTTGTAACATTGGTAAATATTTACATTGGGGGCTTCCTCGCCAATTTTGATGACGTTGAAATATGTTGTCAAGGTCATCATTCTGAACAACATTTTCCGATACATGTTACCGTCGCTCAGCTTTAGTTTCCGAGATATTCGCAAAACAGTTTCAACATCTCGAAAAGTGATCGGAGTAGGTCTGGGTTAGATTTGAAATTGTGACCGCCGATAACGCGGCCACGGTCCCAACTTAAAACGACTTCAATCAGTTGAGACCCTCTGCCTTGTCTGTTTATGTTTACGAACTGAAACGTGAAATGAATCGTGTCGAACGCGAACTCATTTCATTGTCAGCTGTGTTAGCATACAGAGTATTAAGCATAAAACTATACGAATTCTTGGATATCTGCAATAATCAAGAAAATATATAATAACCCATTATATAAATATATAAACAAGTAAATATATAAATAATATATAAATAACCCAGACCTAACCCAAACCTAACCCAGACCTACTCCGATCACTTTTTGAGATGTTGAAACTTTTTTGCGAATATCTCGGAAACTAAAGCTGAGCGGCGGTAACATGTATAGCAAAAAGTTGTTCAGAATGATGACCTTGACAACATGTTTCAACGTCATCAAAATCGGTGAGGAAACCCATAATGTAAATAATTACCGTAACATTTTATAATGTACTAATACGTTTCAAGATAATGCTAATAACGTCTCATGGTGCGATTGTTCCGACTGAGGATGTTCATGCAAAACAAAAAATGTTTGCATTGATTGTAAGACACAGGAGCCAGATAAAAATTTCTTTCTTCTTTTAATTATCTTATTAAGTTAAATCTATTTAATCTCCCCACTGCTTTAAATTGTACGTACTGTTATGTGCTTAGCGAAAGCTAATACCGCTGCGTCAACTTCCGGCCGCCCGATCGCGCTCGATGCCTGGATCATGGAATCTTCCACGATGCACCCGGCACTAATATCTTGCTGACCCAACGCGACCCCACCCCTGATTTTTGTATTAACTAGTTAATATAAAATCGCCGTTCAATCGTCGAGAGCGGCCATTCTTGTTCGATTCTGTAAAGACACGGCGCACCACTGTGACGCCTACTTAAAATAAAATCTACATACGTGTTGCCCAATCATTCTCGACTTTTGTCTCTGGCCCTTGAGCCTCTGTGTGCGGATCCCGGACCACATTTCCTCGGAAGCACCGTCGATTCCTGCGAGGAATCTTCACGCTCCCAACATATTACTCAACTGAAGAGCCGCGGCATAACAGTACCCATTTTTCTCATAAATCTGTGGCGGCTACCTCGTATGCTTGCCAATAGAAGGACAGTGCGACAACAACTTTCCCGCTATTACCTGAATCTTCCTCTGTTTGTATACATACCGTCCTAAACTGTCCTCACGACATCTCGCGTCTAAGGCACGTGTTACTGACGGTCCTCTAGCGGGCCTAGGACGAAACGTTTCCTTCGCCTTTTTCCATCTTTTCATAATCTAAAAAACCCGCCGCCAAAAATCCATAAAATCCGCAGTCTGGTTCCAAGTCATTTGCCCTTGTGAAAGGCTACTAATAATCAAAACACGAAACCTGAAAAACACGAACCAGCATCTTCCATCAAAAGCATTTGAAAAACAGAAGTCAATTGACGTCTTCTGTTCAGAATGTGGTAGTATATGAATGGTCTGCGGATTTTACGCGTTTATGAAAACAAGGGGGAGGCACAATTTATAATAGGGAAAAGATAAAGAGAGTTTGCAAACAACAATGTACTATTTTCAACTGACTGACATTAGTAAAAGAAGAACTTGTTTATGCCGCTTTTGTTTCTTAAAATTGATACACAACATTTTAATTTGTATATAATAATTCTTCTCAACGTTTCGATCTCTATATGGATCATTTTCAAGAGAGACATTTTTGAGTCTGAAAAATAATATATGTATAATACAAGTTGAACAAAAAATAATATTTCGACACAGCTGTGTAAAGAGAGCAGAAAAGGGAAAAGAAAAAACATACATACTTGCTGTGACAAAAGGGGATACAATAAACAGAATATTAAGGAGTTACGGGAAACAATACTTTAGTCCATGGTGACAGATACGTAACTGAACCATGTGCTGGCGCAAACGTGAGAACTAGTGTGTGCTATAGGACGACAACGTTCCATGATTGGTTGGTCGATATCGATCGGTGGAGCTTCGAAATCATATTAGGCGGTAATTTTGAACTGCGTAACTGAACAGTTTTGTTAATAAGTCCTACATAAAACAACACTGTAGAAAATTGTGAAAAGAAAAAACCGAGCATTGAAGGCAAACGGAGAAATCCACATTCATGACTTTTGTACCACATTTTCCTTAGACATGAAAATTTATAATTAATATTAATGTGAAGAAAGAAAAAAGAAAAAGCAAAAGATTAGATAGAATCTAAGTTATATTGGAAATATCATCATAAATAAACATTACTGGTTCAGTAATGTCACGTGGTAATCATGAATCTTAAGTGTTTCGTACCTAAGATTAACGCTTTGTTGTTTAATCATATGAATGGTTTCCAATCATAATCTACGTTGTAAGTTAGATTCCCTGTCAATAATCTTCACGTTATCAAAATCAAAGCCGTGGTCAAATTCCAATGAATGTTTCGTTAAGGCAGTGTGATGTGTAGGGGAAAGAAAAATGTTACGTTTGTGTTCAGTTATGCGTGTGTCCAAATGCCTAGAGGTCTGTTCTATATATGTCAAATTGCAACCTTTACATGGTATTTCATAAACAATGTTGCAACTTTTTGTTAGAGGTAATTTATCTTTAATAGGGGGGAGCCATTTTTTTAAATATTAAGGTATATTGAAAATGGTATGAATACCAAACTTCCTGAATATTCTTTGGATGTCAAACGAGATATTGTTTATAAAAGGAATTACTACCGTGTTTCTATAGTTAATCGGACCTGTTTGTGAAACTTTTCTCTCTTTTAGTTGGGTGACTAAAAAAGGCTGGTAAATTTGAAAAATCCTTTCCTTGATGATATTGGAAACTAAAGAAATAGGGAATCCATTGCATTTCAGTACTTTTTAATAATAGATAAATTATCGGATCTGAATTCAGGGTTTGCGAGCAAAATGGCACGATCGACTAAGCCTTTTATGAGACCGACTTTGTGTTGTAAAGGATGGGACGAATAGAAATTAATGTATCTGCCAGACCAAGTGGATTTATGGTGCCAATTCGTTTTTAATTCATAATTTTAATTTGTATATAGATCCGCAGTCGATATATGAACAAAGAGATAATAGTAAAGGTGAGAGTCGGTGGACCCCTATTATCCGAACGATAGAGTTATCCGAATCTTGTCCCCCGAACGGATAAACGTAGTTCTGCAGAGCATTGTTCATTACAGTCACGTCTGTGGGCTAAACGAGCACGTTATTTTCGCATTCTTCTCTGCGAAACGATGATGCAAGATCCTCGGTTGCGATCGATTGCGCAACTGGTTGAGCTGCGGTGCCTGATGGCGCGCAGCGTTGGCGGTTCGATGGTTGATTTACAGCCTGTCGGATGTCTCGCGTGCCCCGCGAGGGAGAATCGGCTACGCAACGCGTAATAGGTCGTTGCCGTGTTCGATTTCGTCGAAGGAAACTCAGTTTGCCTACATTTCTGGTGTGGGTGTCGAGAACTTTTTTGCGAGACCGCCTGATTGGAGCGCGCACACCACCACCGCCGATGGAAAGCCCCGTGTAATAAATGGGTAATAAAGTGGCAATGAAATCCGGGCTGATTGCGAGTAATAATCCAAAAATAGGTTAGTATAGTTCGCTGCTTTATTGCCACTATCGTGACGATATTGCTCGTTCGGATACATTGTGAATACATCCGTTTGTTTACCTTTGCGCGATTGGCCAATTTGAAATTTGCCGCCTTCTTGACTTTCGATGATGTTAGACAGTCATTGTTTTAGAGAGTCCTTGTATTGAGTGGTTCTTTCAAAAATTGGGTTACCAGTTGGTTAATATCGTTCTGCTTTTTCTTCTTTTATTAATAGTTTACCTACCGGGAGGCTACTCACCCCTTGTACTGTAACATCGAGCTGGACTTCGAACAGAATCTACTAAATACGTACGGTAGCTCACGAGAGTATTCAAACGCACTTTAAATTGGAATAACTTTTTTAAAATTGGACTAAATAATTTGACTTTTTCTGTAGCAACTGAACGGCAACTTTTCTGGGATGCAAAAAAATTTTGAAAAAATTACAGTTTTGAAATCATACAGTTGATAGGAATTACATGAAAAAATAAAAATGGCTCTTTCTAAAAGTTTTTTATTTCAGTTCGCAATGAAAATTTAAAATATGCGTTTTATAAATCTATGCTAGTTATGCACATGCCGAAAAGGGTATAGCCGGATAAGATGGTCAAAAGTGCCCTTGATCCGAATTTTATCGACGATGGATCATACGATAGGGTATCAAGAAAAAACATACTGTGCAAAATTTCAACCCTGTATCTCGATCGGGTGAGTAGTTATGGGGTAAAATCGAAAAATCAGTTTTTGGCCTATTTTTCCTAGTTAAGGATGTTTAGAAATTCTAGTAAAAATCTGACATATGTCAAGAACCCAAATGCATACTTTGCAATTGGTTTCAGATTTTTAAATTAAAAAAAGAAAGAATTGATTAAATAAAAGGAAAGTAGACTTATGCCGTGGGCGAACCTAGTATGAGCATGTCCATAGTCGAGCTCCTAATGCGCTAACCCAATCGAACTGTTGGAAACACGGTTAATATTTTCAGATGTTATACACTGACATAGCTGAATACTAATCAAGTTAATTGCATTTTTTAATTATTTCTGTGAAATGTTCAACGTTTATCAGTGTCTAATAGACTTACAGAATAGAAAAAATCGGTTTTTATTTTTTTTAACAACAGCGTAAGAAACCGAAAATTGTGAAAAAATTCATATACGATACTTATAATAATATATCGGTACTGTAAAAATATAAAGTTAGTCACTCTAGAACTTCCATGTGAAATCTGCATTTTTTCGATTTTTTGGGGGTTTTCGATTTTTTACAAGCAGGATTTTCAATTTAAAAATCTGAAACCAATTGCAAAGTATGCATTTGAGTTCTTGACATGTGTCAGATTTTTACCAGAATTTCTAAACGTCATTAACTAGGGAAAATAGGCCAAAAACTGATTTTTCGATTTTACCCCATAACTACCCTCCCGATCGAGGTACAGGGTTGAAATTTTGCGCAGTATGTTTTTTCATGATGCCCTATCGAATGATCCATCGTTGATAAAATTCTGTTCAAGGGCACTATTGACCACCTTATCGGGCTATACCCTTACATCGAAATCGGGTGACGCAGAAAAAAACGACACACATCGAAAGATGTAAGAATCTGTGGATTTTAAGCAAAATTTGACCTACAGTCGTGAAAAACTGCGATTTCTATCAGTGTGAACCGCTCGTAGCTCATGTATACATTAATCGATTTCGATGAAATTTTCAGCATGTGTATTACTAACATAAGTCTAAAAGACGCATATTTTAAATTTTCATTACGAGAAGTGCCATTTTTAAGTTTTTATGTAATTCCTACTAATTGCAATTTCTTCAAAATCTTTTTTGCACGTGATTTACTAGATCTATGTTTCTAATTGCTCAAAAAAAGTCAAGTGGTTTGGTCAAATTTTAAGAAAGTTATTCTGATTTAAAGGGCGTACGAATACTTTCGTGAGCCACAATATGTTATTAATTTCCTTCAAACCGAAGCAAGATTATATTTTGTTGTTGTCGATATATAGCCATTGGAAAATGTGTAGGCATACGTTATCGGTGAGTGTACGATGTGTGTGTATATGGAGTATGGACGTGTGCGTGAAGGACTTACAGTTTATAAAGATAGACTCCGAACCACCTTGGGTAACGCTGTATACATTGTTCTTTTAAGACATTTGAACGAAAAAGAAGTTCTAATCACTGTAACCATAAAATATATCGTGGTGCAAGAATTGTTACAGCTATTGAAAAATTCCTTAACCTGTTAACTGTTTATGTCTAGTATACTCGTGATAAAAGGTGACATTATTTTTATCTAATGGAAAGTATATTCGTCATGTAGTGCACGTTGTTAAAATCAAGCGGAACAGTTAGCAGTTTAAGGACCGATACACGCTATCGTTCCAGTTTCGATCCGATCAAATATAAATTACATAGTTTTAAATGCGAGCGTTCACACTACCGGTCATGGTCCGGTCAAGATTTTTTGGAAAGAATATTTGATCGGAGCGAGACTGTAACCGATAGTGTGTATTGGCCCGAAGGAATTCTTAGATACGAATCGAATATTTTCAAAAATTATGAAATATTTTAAAAATAATAATTCTTGTATAAAAATTTCCATTAGTGTCATGGTTTTTCCCAAAAGGTTGTTAAAAATTATTCTAACGATCGATATCCGTAGCGATATATTACTGGAAGCTACACTCCATGCAACGATGTGTAACAATTACGGTGACCATACAATCTTGGAGGAAATAAAGGACTGATCAGGAATTGTTTCACGTTTAGGAAGAATATAATTTCGATACCTTTTAAAAGAATTAACTTTTATTAATAAATCGGGTTTGTGTTTCAAAATTTCATAAAACTGTATACAATTCGTGTCAAAGTTGCATTCGGTATAAATGCATGTTTTCAAAGCTTCGATTTTTAATTCGGTTTTTTCACTGGTACACATGTTCACTAATGAAAATACTGGTTCAATGGGGGCTTTAGATCCAGGTAGACATAAGCAAAATTCAACGACTTTTAAAATGTTTTGAAAAAGTACGTCTTTCATGCGAAATATTTGAGAATTTTAACCACGTTGACAGGATTCATCATTTTATCGTCATTATTCGAACTTTTCTTCGAAGTTCCAAAGGCTGGAAATGAACAAAATGTTTTCTCCGATCTTCGCACACAGATTCGCACACTATGGACAGCGTGCTGTGCGCCAACGTTCAATTTTATTTCAATTCACAAAATAGAGGACAAAATGGCCATTTAGGAAATAAAATAAATCGAAAGGACAGAGCAATGGAATAAAGGACTGTTCTCTCAAATGAAGGACGTATGGTCACCGTAAATTGATAATAAATGGAAAGGTCTGTAACGTGGTAAAGTGTGCGCAAATTATTCAGCGATAGTCTGCGAGTGGTTGAGGACGATTCGCCTCTAATTCGACAGGTCTGAAGACGAAAGCCCGAAGTAAGATGGCGTCGGAAGAGGTTTCCCTCGAACCGCTGGCGGTTCTGGTCGTTGAGGAGCGGTCGGCCTCGATTAGAGCCACGGAATAAATTTCTGGCGGAGTGTGGGAGCGAGTCGGCCGGGGTCCTCGTCTCCAATTGACCCCACTTTGCTGCGAAACTCAAGTGACTACACCGGGCAGATTTCAGCACGGCACGCGAGTATGCCTAGATTTTCGCAGATTGCGCGCGGTTCCTGGCTCCCTGCTATGGTCCTCGAGTAGAACTTGCCGCGTTTTGCGGTCTCTCGCATAAGATGATGCCTCGAAACCACCGGTTTATATACCCGTGAATGCATGCTCGCGTATCAAATTTTCTCACCGGCCCGTTTCCCATTTCCATGGCACCCGCGGTCTCCGCCGTGCCGACCACCATGTAATGTTAATCATATCGTTTCAGATGAGGGTTCTGTCGAGCGCCGATTAGAACCTGGACACAAACTCGATCCGCGCGGCATACGCTCGCGAAGTTAATCGCCGCTCGTTCATCTAACACGAAACTACCCGTCTATGAAGTAATTATTGGCCTCGCGGGAAGTAATTGCCCGATCACCATTCATGTCCGCGATGTTATAATTCCGTGTAGTTTGCATACGCCACGATTTATTTTCCATTCTATGCAACGAGTTCTAGGAACGATGCACGCGGACTACTAAGTATTTCGAGGGAGAATTATAGAGGTTATGGGAAAATTGGTGGTTTCGATAAAATGGTATGAATGGTATTAAATTTATCCTTCCATTTGTTTTTTAACATTTTCTTACTTCTTTTCTTTAATTTGTACAAGCGTATATATAGCTTATAAACTGAAGGAATATCCATTATTTTTTACCAATCCATATTGGGCTTTCTGAAGTTATTAACAATCAGTAAGAAAGTATATTTCTCGACATTGTTACGATCCCGGAAAAAATTAATGTCAACCGAACTGTAATAACTTAAATTTTAAAAGCGACATGCTGTTACAGTCAATCGATATCGTCTGAATTGTGGAACATGAAAATTCTAAAAATATTTATATTATCAATCATTTTATCGAATGTCTAACACTTATTTGCCTTATTAACATCAAAACTCCTACTAAAAGCTTTTAAAGCAATCTTTTGTACACTTAAAAATGTATTTTACATCTTGTATTCCAAAATAGTACGTACAATTTTTTATTTATATCAAATGAGAAAGAAAATATTAAAAAGGGACATAAATAAACATCTTCATTCAAGATTTTGAAATATATTATTGTTTACCCACCGTATGAGTGATAAAAATGTGCGTGTTATACCAATGGAAACAAAAAATCTACAAATATATAAATATTAATATAAGGACTATATCTTGTGGTATTTATTTTATCCGACACGTGAACGTTATGGGCATACTGCTGCCAAATTGTTGAAAATGTCGATTGGGGTTACTTGACTATGTACTGGCGGGATTATTTGACTATTAGTCTAATTAGATCTAGACATAGATTTAGACCTAATTTTTATTTTGCTTTGCTTTTTGTGTCAATTAGCTATGTTTGTTCCAGGCATCAATATGAGGCATCATAAACGAAAAATTGAGAAGAGCAAAATATCAGCAAATACTATTTTATGAGCAGTCCGAATTGTTATGGAAGAATTTGAAAGCGTTAATAGTGTCGCTCAAGACTTCAATCACGAAAAATGCATACATTCGAATGAAGTGTTTTATGCGTTCAATAATTGTGACCTGGGTGACGATTTGTAGATAATGTTTATAGATATGTTAAGTTTGTAGATATGTTAAAGAAATAAATAATTTAAGTTAGATATTAATTAAAATAAATTAAAGAAATATATGTTAACTAACTCCACCGTG
The DNA here is from genome assembly GCA_913789915.3 of Sphecodes monilicornis. Lineage (NCBI taxonomy): Eukaryota > Metazoa > Arthropoda > Insecta > Hymenoptera > Halictidae > Sphecodes > Sphecodes monilicornis. The sequence continues at coordinate 20,768,409 of OU565285.1, forward strand.
TATGTCAACTAACCCCAGACCCGGGGTTCGTTGGCTTATTGCATTCAGCATGAAAAACATGATAAAAACTTCATGCAATGAAAATTAAAGCCACTTTCAAAATCATTCCTATACAAGGTGAGTCACCTAACGTTTTCACCTCAAATATCTTTGTCGTTTTCAAAGATACATTAAATGTCTTCCGAATAAAGTTGAATGGTACATGAGGCTCACACGCTATCAAAAAATTTTTTGTTTTTATGTCATTTTTTGGAGATATCAAGGTCTCTTTCATTTTTTCAATTGAACCACCCTATTATAAACACCTACAATGATAGTCCCATTCATCACGAATTCAGTGACTATAATTACTCAAGGTCATTCAAGGTCACGGACAGAGATAACGTATAAGATTTAAAATATGAAAGCAGAATACGTTTATTACCGTTCATTTAAAAATCGAGTTAATTTTTGTCACTTGGGACTGCATCAAAATCGTTCATTCTTTTCCAATGTCTTGTTTACGTAAGACATAGCGTTAGTAAATAAATCGCAGCGTAATTGGCTAGAGGATGTTTGAAAACAGTCAATAGCATTGAAGGACCTTAGCATGTTTACTACAAGTGTCACTGGTAATAAACGTATTCTGCCTTTATATTTTAAATCTAATACGTTATCTCTGTCCGTGAACTTAAATGACCTTGAGTAATTATAGTCACTGAATTCGTAATGAAAGGGACTATCATTGTGGGTGTTTAAAAAAGGGTAGTTCAATTTAAAAAAATGAAGGTGACCTTGATATCTCGAAAAAAATGACGTAAAAACAAAAATTTTTTGGTATCGTCGGGGCCCTATTTTACCATTCAAATTTGTTCTGAAGACATTTAATGTATCTTTGAAAACGACAAAGATATTTGATGTGAAAACGTTAGGTGACTCAACCTGTATATTCAGACAAAGACAACTTTTGGTATTCAACAACTCAACTAAATACCAGTAGTTTATTTATAAAAATTAGACGTGTTCAAAATTAGTCAACTAGCCCCCGGTCTCCCCTACTGTCGGTGCCAAGTGATGTACCAAATTTATAAGAATATGTTATCTATCACAGACGACGAACATAAATTGAACCGTAACACGTGTAAAAATGAAGAGTATGATAATAACCACAGACTTCTCCTGCAATGCAACAAAATGGTAAAAATTGTCGAGTTTCAACACCGAAAATTAGCATTTCTCGTGGAATATCTCGAGAATCGGGTAGGATTCGCGAATGCTGTTGGCAAAATTTGGTGTCCAGTCGAGAAGGTGAGCACCACGACCGCGTGATTTACTGACGGCAGTGGATTCGGCCTCGTGGTCGTCACACGAATGCGCATTATTCTGCACCGGCGTATGAATCAAGATCGGTATCGTCACCGGCTCTTATAGGATAACAAGCGCGACTCTTGTTACGGACAAACACAGCGTGTCGAGCGGCGTAGTGGGTGGTGGTTTCGTGTGGACGAGTCTTTAAGCGTTAATTGAGACAAGAGACCGCGCGTTGGTGGTCTAAATTCTTCGCTATTCCGGGAAGGCTATTTCCAGATGTATCTACGACAATTCGCCAACTCCACGGAAATGAGGGGTGGAAGATGACAACCTCTCGGATATATAAATTTCCTCCTTCTTTCATAGTTCGGCATACTTCTCTGTGCTGTCACTGCGGAACCGTCAGCCTTCCCGATCTCGGACAAGATCCTATTGTTAGTTCATCTTCTCTGGCGAATTTAGTCGTTACATGTACCATTCTAGAAGAAATGTTATCGATATGAAATACGAGAGATTGAAACAGTTGTAGAACTGCTTAATAAGTTGTATATAACCCTTAACGGACGGGGATTATTTTTAACATATTTTTTGATGGGTCGAATAAATTATCTTTGTGAAACAAAATTGTTTGCTGAGGAGTTTGGTGTATGAATTAAATGAAGGGAGCGTATTGTGTTCAGTAAAAATTTGTTTCATATTTTTCGGAAGTATTAATCGTTTTAAAAATTATTCACAGTCCAGAACGGTAAAATTGTTTGGGCGACTGTCAGCAGACACGCGTCCGCAAAGGGCTAAATCGTGGACCACCAAACTTTGATTAAAGACATTCTCATATTAAATAACCATAGATCGTTGCTGACGCTACTACTCATTACTTGAAGCCGTGAATTGGAAAAAATTTCATAGAACGAATAAAAGAATTAATCCCTTGCCGTATTTTAACTAGTCAGACCCTTGATAGAGTCTGAAATAAAATTTGATTCGTTTCGAATAAATATTTAAGCATTGAAGTAAATTAAATGTAGCCGTAACAAAAATATAAATTTTCTTTTCTCTTCTGCGACATTTTTGAGGATAAAGACATTCTCCAATCACTGTAGCCTTAAAGAAAACGGTACGGCAAAGGGTTAATAAAAATAACAATGTATGGTTCGAACCGAGACAATCTTAAATTAAAATTGACCTTTTAAGAGTGTTACAACATTATTTATTGGCACATCCGAAAACTGGAAAAAGATTATTGACAAAAATAAAATGTCAACTATACACTTTCTAATGAAAATGAAACTTTTCCTCTAATCAAACATAAAGTATTCTTTACATTAATTTCTTTATTCATTTTAGAAACAAACTTGATGTTTTACCACTTTCCTATATCCTGCAATCAAGTTTTATAGATTGTATACAAATCTTAGCTATTACAAACTACCGTCGTCTGTTAACAGGACGAACCAAGAAACAAAACTGTGTAACATAACTTTTCAACATTTTGTGAGTTACGTCCATTATAATCGACGCAACTCCGAGCGATCATTACAGCATAATAATTCTTCCATGTTGTATCTCGATAACGTGCTAAAATATCAGTAATCTTCGCGATATTAAACTATTCAGCGAACGTAATTTGATTCGATATTCCAGAATAACTTAAAGCGACAAGCTGTAAAATTGATGAAACTATTCCAATATCGAGCTATAAAGAAAATCCATAACATACGCTGTAAGTATAGTAGAATTCGCAATAATTCAGCAACGTGATATTTCCAAAGAATACCATAAATTTCGTACGATTTTTTCCAAACAAATTTTTTAACGCTTATACTCTGCAGCGGACAATTTCCCTAACACCATGTTAACAGTCTTCGAGAATACAAATTCAATATTGTTAATTAATTCTCAAATACGTGTGTTCATCAACGGTTTCTTCGCTAATCGTTTTTCCTTTGTACGAGATCGATGTATCGCCAGCGATTGGCAAACACATGTTTAGTGAGTTCGCCAAGCAGTATGGCGTGTCTCCACCAGAGAAAAAGTTTGCTTTATGATGTTGTCGGTGTTAAACTAGTTTCCAAGGTGGTAGGACAGTCCCTTGCATGCTTAATTTCTTCGATACCAACAACGCGTTGATAGTCATGAGCAAACGCTATTTCACGTGTACATAGTGTACATTACATAATATCAACTTATCTCGGCGTTTCAATTACATTACAGTAACACACCTTCGGTAAACAGTATTCGATCAAACAAATGAAGCATTCATCATCATTGTTTTTCATATATTTCATTTATAAAACATTTTCAGTAATCATGAAATGCTTGTTCCTTTTTCTTCATTATATACTAATATAAGTACTAATAATTTATTGCATATACTTCATATTTTGCTGGTTGGGCAGTGAACATTGTAAAATAATACAGCTAATATTTTAAACTTCATCATTGAGACTTTGAATTATTAATAATTATTATACGGGCGAGTGAAGCATTTACGTCTTATCGATCTGCTTCATTTCGATGAATGTCAATAATTAGACCTCTGAGTTTTAGACAAAATAAACATACTTTGCATTAATTGTAAGAGATATATTCTCTAATAATCTTAACAAATCTTGATTGTTCTTTATAAATATACAAAATCTGCAGTCTAATAATAATTATATTGTCGATATTTGTCAAAAAAAGAACAAAGAAAAAAGGACAACAATACGTCTATATAATTTTTACCATAAGAAATTGTGTAATTGACAATAAAATATTTCCCTTACTTCGACATCAATTAAGCAACACAAAACTGAATCTAGCTAACTGGTCCACAGTTCCGTGAAAATAGAATTCATAAAGAACAAACGAAGTAAGAATTGTGTCAAGTGTGAAATTGGAGTGATCGAAAGTAGTACGTCGACTTCGAGGACCAATGATTATTCCGAAGAAGTCAATTACAGGCGCAAGAAGCAGAAACAGTTCTCTAGTATCGGATAGATACACCCAAACCACATTCCAGAAGATAGTACGGGATCGGACGCAAAAGGGAAACGGAGACACGGTCGAAGCAGCTCATTCCTCACAGGAATCGGTGTAATTACGATTTTTCGCGTGGCACGGACGCGGTTATAATTTCTCGACAAGCACGCGTGTGGGATAAGTAATGCTTATCGATCTTTCCCCGATGTTTCCCGGCGACTATCTGCCTCGCAGAACGCGCGCGCGCGCTCACCTCGGCGTGGGAGGCCAGGATTTAATGGCCGTCAGATAATAACAAACGGATATGCACCCGATCGACCACTGAATCAGCCCTGGCTGCTTAGTATTTCACGGTTTACGGGTTATGAACACCAGGATTATTGTTACTATTATCACCGGACCACCTGCGTGGTCGCCGCGCGGATCCGCTCTCACGTTAGAGCGCCGCGCGCGCTCTGTGACCGCAATAAGGAAGAGATTTTATTCCCGTTCGCTGAAAAGCCCTGCTACGTTTATCACCCGCGGGAATACATTGTCAAGCTGGAGATACTTTCGTTTCGTTACGCTAGGCGTTATAGTCTCGGGCCGTTCCCTTCTTTCTTTCCTCCCTCGAAACAACGTTCTGCAGAAATTAAATGGAAACTGGCTTCCATTTAAGTTGTGCAAGGCATACATTTTCCTTTAAGTGTTTTTTATTCTTTTTCTTCCTTGAATCTCAAATTTAACATGTCTTAACACTTCTGGAGCTTGAGTCAAATTTACAGGATTACGAGACTTTGGTTTCGTTATGCTAGGCGTTATAGTCTTGGACCGTCCCCTTCTTTCTTTCCTTCCTCGAAACAACGTTCTGCAGGAATTAAATGGAAATTAGCTCCATTCAATTTTTGGAGGGGAAACATTTTCCTTTAAGTGCTTTTTATTCTTTTTTTCCTTGAATCTTAAATTTAACATGTCTTTACACTTCTGGAGCTTGAATAAACTTTACAAAATTACGATACTTTCGTTTCGTTACGGTGGACATCGTACTTTTAGACGCGTATTGCTCATTTCCTTGTGCGGGGTAAAGTTCTTCACGAATTAAACGGAAATTGGCATTCATACGATTTGTGTACGAGATACATTTTTCTTGAATTGTTTTCTATTATTCCTGATTATTTTGTTCAACTGTTTTAGCTTCTTTTCTTCAATTACACACATAATTGGTTTGATTCAATAAATGTTGCCAGTGATAGCAGATGGAGGTGGGTCAGGACGGGGCGGCCATGAACAAATGTAGGAAAGGTGGAATGGATTATTCACAAAATATTTCTTAAATAATGAAAAAATATATATATATTTATCTTTGAGTATGAACAATAGATCTGATATTATATAAAGCAAGAACTGAAGTACTTGTGATTATTCAAATTAGTAGAATTTTCTCATCTTGTCCGCATGCGGGGCAATGAAAATTATACTTTTATGAAAAAGTAACTCACAAAGGAAATGTACTTGCCGTTTTAGGAAAATAAATATACACTATTAACGTACAGGGTGACTCGCCTAACGTTTGTACCTCAAATTTATATACTGGAATATGCTAGAATATACTAGAATACACTAGAATATACTAGAATATACTAGAATATACTAGAATATACTAGAATATACTAGAATATACTAGAATATACTAGAATATACTAGAATATACTAAAATATACTAGAATATACTAGAATATACTAGAATATACTAGAATATACTAGAATACACTAGAATATACTAGAATATACTAGAATATACTAGAATATACTAGAATATACTAGAATATACTAAAATATACTAAAATATACTAAAATATTCTAGAATATACTAGAATATACTAGAATACACTAGAATATACAAGACTATACTAGAATATACTAGAATATACTAGAATATACTAGAATATACTAGAATATACTAAAATATACTAAAATATTCTACAATATACTAGAATATACTAGAATATACTAGAATATACTAGAATATACTAGAATGTACATTAAATGTCTTGAGAACAAAGTTGAATGATTTAATGGGGCTCGCACGATGCCATAAAAATTATTACTTTATGTAATCTTTTTAGATATCATCAAGGTCACTTAAATATTTTAAAATTGAACCTCAGCCACGGTGATAGTAGCTTTCATTAGAAAGTCGGCGACTATAGTTACTCAAGGTCATTCAAGGTCACAGAAAGAGAAAACGTATAAGATTTAAAATGTGAAAACAGAATACCTGTATTTCTTTAATGTTATTATATTATTCGACAACAACAAAGACATTTGTGGTACATACATTAGGTAACGCACCCTGTATACTGTTACTTCAAACTTGATGGATTCTTATAAAAATGTTGGAAACATTCAGTATTCCGTAGTAAATTACTACACGTATGGCCTGTTGCATTAATATTTCCGATATTATTGAACTAGTGTTCATTCATACTCACCTCCATATTCTGATTCTGTGTACACTGTAGTATTTACATTGTCTGTAAAGCAATGGTTTCCCATCTTACCTCACCCGTCCATCTCGGCCTATCTTTCCGTATTTATGAAGTTTAGAAGAATAAGGAAAAATTAGGTAGAAGTGTTGGATTAAACAAAGTGTATCGAAGTGCAATCGTGTCGGGCGATGACCAGGCTGGTAATTCCGAACCAGCAACAAACAGTTCCATCGCACGCGCGTGTACGAGAGAACGGTTAGTTATACGGGGAACCCGTGAATTGATTTATTCGAGCGTCGCATTCCCGGACACTATCTCACGACCTTAAAAGCGGCTAAACGATTCAATTTGTAGTAATTATAATGCAACCGGCCGTTCCGGGGGCTGGTTGGCTGGCTCGGGCGTGCGCTTTTTTTCATTGGGCCCACTTAAGATGCGACGACGTTTCACGTGTGGGCGTAAGGCCGGTCGAGAATCGGCCGAGCGCCTCGTCCCGACAATTTCGAGCTAATCTAAACGATATTGGACTCGAGAGACGTTAAGCACCGCCGACGACGGAAATTTGGTCGTGAGTTATCATCCCGGTTGTTTATGTCGATTCGTCGAGCCTTGTCTTGATTCACTATTAAACCGGTCACCAAAAAAGTTATGGAACATTTCATTAAACTCTATTAGCTATACGAATTAATTCGTAACGCTCTCTTCGTCGATTTCTTGTTTATTTATTGGACGAGTTTTGAGGGATTTTTTTCAAAAAAGATACGCTTATTTTTGGAAATCGTCGAACCAGGGATCGAAAATGTTCCGAAAATAACTGTTTTAAAATGTTATATATCGGTTCTGACTTGCGGTGGGTGTACATAGTATTCGTACACCTTTAAAAATCAAATAATAGAAAATAGTAATCGAAAATAGTAGCGATTACAATTTTTAACTGTTTCATCTGTGCCTGTAATAAAAATTTAAAAGACGCATTTTATGCGTTTTATAAATGTTACAAACATTTAAAGGTGATTACGTAAGGACAAAATTCCCTAAGAAGATCGAAAATCTGCGACTTTCACCCTGAAACTTTAATCTTGTAATGTTTTTAGCTCATAGCAACAGTAACCGACTTCGATTAAACTTTATGCATGTATATAACTTACGTAGATCTACAAAAAGCGTATTAAAATTTTCATTATAGGCAAAGATAAGAAGTTAAAAATTGTGACCTCCACTTTTTTCTTCACAATTTCGACCAATAGCAATTTTTAGAAAAAAATATTTACACATTACCTAGTAAGCTGATCCTTTTAACATCTCGAAAGAACTTAAGTCGTTTGGTCTAATCTTATAAAAGTTATTTGATTTTTATAGATGTAAGAATACTTTTTACACACACTGTATATAGGTTACGGTTTCGGTTCTTCAGAACTGATATTATATCGGTTCTATAACCGTTATTTTTCGGTTCTGGGTTACGTCAGTCTGTCAGAACCGATATATAACAGTTTGAAACAGTTATTTTTGGAATAACGTCAATTGTCTTTATTATTATACTCTTACTCTTATTATTTCTTTCTACCCCTACTTTTTTAGTATGTTCTATTCTTCCGCTTGCAACACATGGGATGTATATACATATACATAAAAAAAAGAACGTCAAATAAATATTGCTTTCGTGCGACAAATAAGTAGAAAACGCATTTATAAAACTTATATGTATGATAAATGCATTTATTATATTATAGGTTATTACAAATACAATACACATACATGTATATGTAATATAAAACTGATACATAATCTTTTGGTGATTGTAAAAGTAAAATGTATATTACATGTGTACCGACCACGTAAAATCGTAGAATCGAACTGTAACCGAAATGCATAACCGAAACCAAGACCCGAAGAAAATGCAATTTTTACCATCTTCAAACAGTTGTAGCTCATTGCACCGTTTGCCGATTTTGGTGAAATATTCGGAGTGTATACAGTTGACACAAATCTACAAAGCGTATTTGTTGAATTTTCAATATGGACCCACATAAAACAGTTATAAATAACAACTTTTAGTATTTTCTTTGTAATTCCGACCAGTTACAATTTTTTCAAAATTTCTGTTTTTCAACGTGTAGTAAACTAATTGTTCTAACTTCTAAAAAAAAAATCCAAGTTACATGATCCAATATTAAAAACGTAATCTCCTTTTAGAGTGTACGAATATTAATTGGAGTGACTGTAGTTCGATGTTACGCTGGACTCTTATTTTTTGAGATAAATTCAAAAATATCCTCAAAAATTGGTGCAAAAATGGTGTCTCTCCGTCTCTAATGATCGTTTAACTATGTTTAAACATTCATAATTTATTAATATTGGATATCACTGTATTCGGAAAAGTCTACAGAATCTTTTGCTACAAAGAACAATTCAATATCTTTTATAATAACATCACAATATTTGTTTAAAGTTGAAAAAAAGGTTTTTTTTCAAAGTCACATTTCTCAAAATGTGTGCGCGTAGGCGAAAAAGTATGGGCAGATTCGGAATCAGCGCAAAAGACTCTATAAGAACCACCCAACAGTTATTAGAAAACATAAAAAAAGTTGAAATTTGTTGGACAGTGTAATCCATCACCAAACCAATATACTCTTCAAATTCAGCCCAACAAACGCAAACTAGACACGCTCCCGTCATCTAATTATACCAAAACAAAGGTGCTCGACACTTCCTCATTTCCCAGCATCCGTGCACGTGTACAACAAAGCATCGTGTGTCAGTACAGCTCAGAAACAATTTCCACAAAGGGAATAACTGTTAACAAAGCCCGCGGGCGGCAACCGCGAGCGCGTTCGTGCATGAAAACGAAAATGCGGCTCTCATGCGGCTCGTCATTCTATCGAATGAAACGAACGGGTGAAAAAAGGTAAGACGGCGAGTATAGGGGGATATGGAACGATGGCGAAGAAGAGAAGAGAATGAGAGAGAAAGAAAAAGTTACGTTAACAACCGTACGTTCCGCAGGGATACGCTTATCGCGTCGCACGCGTCACGATCGAAATTTTATTACGGATAGGAATAGGACGGGACTACCATCGAAACGAGCGTCTCTCTCATTCGTTACGCAGTTTATTTCGACGATTATTTTTTTTGTCTCCCCGGCGCGGAGCTCCGTAATGTCTCGCCGGTTTCTAGTTTACGGCCTTACGAAAGGCAGCGTCGTTAGACGTACCTTTAATCGAGAGGACGCGACGCGTCTATGTTGTTTGCACACACGGGCGTTTGTTGTCCGATCGTCGCCGGGATATTTCGCGGGGATCGTCCCAGGGTCATTGCCTATAAACGTTCCGGCCCCGGAGATCGGTAATTTACGACCGTTCTCTTGGAAAACGAGCGGCCGACGATTATCGCTCTAATTGTAATTAACGTCTCCCGGCACCGTGCTCACCGGCCGATCGTTTTATCGGGCCACGCGCATATTAATGAGTTTTCGCGAATCACTTGTCGCTCGCCACGATACGCTTCCTCGACCAGATACATCTGTTTATTACAAGTAGAACCGCTGGGAATTGCGTCACCCAAACCTTTATTAGCGAAAAGCGACCACTGTCACACGTGTACGGCTTAGGAAACAAATCGCGATTCACAGTTGGCCGTTCATGCTGGCCCCAAAAGTATCGGAACATTAATTTTCCGATTTTTGACAAATTTTTGTATTGATGTAGTTTCATAAAAGAAACGCATATTAATAAACCTGGTGTCATTTTCCAGTTTGAAATCCCTATTTTCGGGTTCGTTCTACTTGACCGATTGTGACATACGGTATTTTTTAATTTACATTGTAGACGGATAAAAAAGTTAAAAATCGTGATCTTCACTTTTCTCTCCGCAATTTTGAGTGATTGTTATTTAAAAGAAATTTGTTGAGCTAGTCAACTAATACTTCTAATATTAAAAAGAAATTGAAGTCGTTTTGTCTAATTTTTAAAAAATTATTCCTTTTTTAAGGGTGTGCCCATATTTTTGTCCGGCACTGTATATGCTTCCATGGACATTCTGTTTACGGCGAAATTCTGTTCTCACCGACGTATACATATTGACTAATACTAGGGTGAGTCATAAGTTCGTGCTTTTTATTTATCAATTCTGGCACTTTTTGTATTTTCCTCGCCGCTTCGGTAGTTTTGAAAGTTAGTATCCGGTAATGCCGCAGATGTTCGTGAATTGAATAAACATGATTACGTATACATGGTGGGAATTATAAAGCGTTAAAGACGAATATCTCCAAAAATAATGATTAATCGCAAAAAAGTGGGACTTTTATTTTTCCCTGTGAAAACTCCAAGGTGAGGTGAAGGTCAACTTTCTTTTTAAAATGGAATGATATGTTTTTTTATCCACCATCAAACAGTTCATTTTAAGATCAGCTCAATTACATATGACTCAAGGTCATTCAAAGTCAAACTTGCAGGGAAATGCAGAAAAGGTGTGATCGTTTTATTTGTACTTCAGTTTAGTATGTGTTCAAAATAATTACCTCTTACGTCAACGCACTTAACAATTCTTTGTTTAAATGATTCTCTAACTTTGCTCAACATTTCAACATTTATCTTAGCACAAGCTTTGCGTACTCTGACTTTCACGTTTTCACGCGTTGTAGACTTAATGGACATTGCGCAGTTTTTAATGTGATCCCATAGAAAGTAGTCGAGTGGTGTTAAATCCGACGAATGGGGCGGCCAGGCTACAGAACCTCCTCGACTTATCCACTTTTCTGCAAAGATTTCATTCATTGCTGTTCGAGAGCATAGCGCATAGTGCGGAGGCGCACCGTCATGTTTCATCCACATAACGCGCCTTTTATTTAAAGGTACTTCTTTACATAATTGGGGTAGTATATTATGTAGGAAGTTAACATAAACTTGCCCAGTTAAACGTCCTTCGAAAAAGAGCGGTCCTGCATTCTTCTAGTACCATAAACATATCAAAACAATTTTGATACATTTCCATTTTTACCACTTATTTAAGTACTATTGTTCAGCAAAGGATACTTTAGCACAAATAGTAATAAAAGTAAACTGACTATCTTGCAGAAGAGCACAGTAATACATAAATACGTTTGTTTTCATTTTATTGATAATGACTTTAATGTTGTCCTGAATAATGCTGATATTGAACACATGTTATTGTTTTGGTGCGAAAGTTCGAAGGCACGAACTGAAGTACAAATAAAACGATCACAACTTTTCTGCATTTCCCTGCAACCTTGAATGACCTTGAGTCATAGGTAATTGAACTGATCTTAAAACGCACTATTTGATGGTGGATACAAAAACATATCATTCCATTAAAAAAAAGAAAGTTGACCTTCACCTCACCTTGGAGTGTTCACCGGGAAAAATAAAATTCCACCACATGATGTCCTCCTGGATACTGAACAACTTTCATCTGAAAGATTTTTGCGTATAACCAATATTTTTGGAGATGTTCGTCTGTAACACTTTATAATGTATATGTCGGTGAGAACAAAATGTCGAAGAAAATTGACATTACATATATTGGGAAAATAGTGTCGATATAAACATTGTCGAGGAAGTCACTGTCGGTCAAATAGAACGTCCCCGTATTTTCACGGACCACCGTGCATTTTCTATAATAGTAAGGTGATCTCACATGATACAGGGAATAAGAAAATGAATGTTAGAAACATTGGACAATTTTATTCGTCGCAGAGTATGCCATAGATTAAAAGATTCAAAGTTTCTCTTTACAACGACACCCTGAAACTTGGTATACGATTTTTTTGTTCGTTTTACTGAGCTTTGAATGAAATATGTACTGCCTGATTTACAATAATATAAAGTAGGCCACCTTTATCTCATTTCTTTTTTCTATGATAGTTAAATTCAGTACGGGAATAATATTAATGATGTATCACAAATCTTTATAAAAATAGGAATTTCTTGAACTATTTTAGCAAAGTAGTTTAGCAAATAAAAGTCCTTGTTTTTTGGTAATTTGATAATTTCATGAAAATACTGTTTCAAAATAAGGAACACCACATTATCTAAAATTTTTGTCTGAAGCTTAATGTTGGTTGAGACTTTGAGATTAATATGAAATAGTGCGAATACAAATTTACATCTATACTATTTTAGAAAATTGAAAAATAAAGAAAATCAAACTGTATCACAGACTGTCGAAATTTATGTTTATCTTCAAAGCTTCGGAGGATACATTTTGTATAAGAAAAAGATGAAATGAAAATCTTATAAATGAAAATACGAAAGTTAAATTGAAGAAATAAGATTCATTTAATTGCACTAATGCGAAGAAGAATTAGAATATCGAACGTCAATTTAACGTCACGATTAGGTACAATTTGTTAATGGAAATTCACGTGTAGCTCGAGCGCTCAACAGTGTAACATGATTCGTATCTGTTCTAAATACCGTGGAGCACGAAGTATCGTGCAAAATCAATTTGACCGAACGCGACGTTGCACTGCACGCACTTCACATACTGTGACTCCAATTAACATTCCGTTTAATTGCTAATCGTAGTATTTATAGACGTGTTTGCGCACGTCGACTTTGCCACAAGCTGTGCATTCCCATGACCAAAACACGCACTGACATAATCTATTTTGTCAGTTTTGCAAATTGTGTTTGACATGTTACAGTCACACTTATAATAAACACTGTTGTTCCATATTAGAAGCCGAATTTTCTTAAATATAGAATCATATATAATAAAAATGTATATGTTACAAATAGACTGCAAAAGTTTATAGACAACAAAAAATTTTTTACGTCGATTTGAAAAAAACAGGAACCAAGTTAAAATGTCCTTCTTCCCTTAGCAATTGTAATGAACCGAAAGTAGCATAATTGTCCTCTTAAGTATTCTTCTCATTTATTCACAGTTTTGTATATTACCGATACAATTTTATCATAAACGCATAAAATCTGTAGTCTAGCTATAATTGTGTGTTTTGAAAATATATTTGATGCTTGTAAAAATTAATTTGCTAAGTAAATTAATTCTACCGAATAAATATAAATTAAACTCTCATTCGTTATTGGTAGCACCTTCGTGGACTACTGTTCTACATACATATATTGCAGTTCAACATACTGCATAAATAATCAAGTTACTCTCATAGGTGTGTTAAAAACATTTACATTCTTATCAAATGCCCTGTTCATTATACTAAAAACTAGTATCCAGCGTACATGAAAAACCAGATAAAGATCAGCGATCATATTGCTCAAACCGAAATAATTTTCACTTTTAGAAAGTTTTATAAATGCGCGATCATCTTAATTAAGGTTGGCATTTTTTATGATATTCGCTACAAAAAAGCAGTTACAATAAAAATTCAAGCATTCAATTAAAAAAAAATGGTGTGTGCTTAGACCACATGGCTGAAGTGAAACTTCTTTCTTTAATTTTTTTTCGAATTTTTATTAACACTTTATGACATTTAATTTTCTATGATTCTATTATTGGAACAATTGGCTTGTGATAGCTAAAATATGATATAAATATTCTTGATTCAATTATGTCTGATTATGCAAATACTGCATCGAGAGTTGTTCCTGATCTTGTTGAGGCTTCATTAGGATTATTTACCGTTTCCAATCTTAATTTACTTCTAAAAAATTCAATTAATAATTTTGATTGTTCCGATTCAAAGTTCATGTTGAAATCCCCACTTAGTATCAACAGAATTTCATCATAATCTTTATTAAGCAATGCCGAACCCTCAACCGTATATGCTAATAGAATAGAATTTCGTTTCATCGTTTCATCGTTTTATCGCCAGATCGGTTTTACTCCTACCGTGTCGAGGTTTTACGCCTACCGCACCTAAAGAAGTTTCACTCCAATAAAATAGAATTTCGTTTCATCATTTCATCGTTTCATCGCCAGATCGGTTTTACTCCTACCGCGTCGAGGTTTTATTAAATCGTTTCATCGTTTCATTGCTTCATTGCTTCATTGTTTCATCGTTTCATCGTTTCATCGTTTCATCGTTTCATCGTTTCATCGTTTCATCGTTTCATCGTTTCATCGTTTCATCGCCAGATTGGTTTTACTCCTACCGCGTCGAGGTTTTACGCGTACCACGTCGAGGTTTTGCACGTACCACGTCGAGGTTTTGCACGTAACGCGCCTAAAGCAGTTTCACTTAAAAAACGAGAAGACTAAAGATAATTGCACTAAAAGTCCATTATGAAGGACAGTTAACGGAAAATAGAAACTTCTTGAACGACTGGTCAATAATCTAAGAATTCTGGAAGAGTAACAAT
Organism: Sphecodes monilicornis; assembly: GCA_913789915.3. Lineage (NCBI taxonomy): Eukaryota > Metazoa > Arthropoda > Insecta > Hymenoptera > Halictidae > Sphecodes > Sphecodes monilicornis. The sequence goes on from OU565285.1 coordinate 20,783,425, forward strand.
GTTGTAGATGACGCTAGAAACAGCATGAGAAGTGAAAAATATGCAAAAACAATTCGAGAAATGAAATAGTTCTCGTCCGCACCAGAACTAAAGCAATACAAATGTACATACGGGATACAAAGTATATTCGACGAATTAATTTTCTCCACTGCCGGGAGACAATCTAAATCGCCAGACGTTTCAACACAACACAGAGAGTTAACAGAAAATAGGCATATCCTGAATGTCCCTACTTAATAATTCAGGAAGCCCAAAGAATTGAGCAGTAATACAGGCCTGATGAATTGAATCAGTTTGAGTGACAAAAATATGCAGAAGCAATTCGAGAAATGGAATAGTTCTCGATCACGAGCTTCAAAGCGACGCTAACGTCGAGGATGCGAGGTAGATGCATCGACGAATCGATTTTCTCTAAAATAACCGCAAAGTAGGAACTTTCTTAACGTTATTTAATAATAATTCAAGAATACAGAAATGCAGTTGAAAATTATCTGAAAAGTGAACAATATGCAGAAACAATTCGAGAAATGAAATAGATCGCGACCACACCATCTTCATCACTAGGAGATAATTACAAATCACCAGACGTCTCTATAAAAGGAAAGTAGAAACCTTTTTTAATGTATTTACTGCACAATTAAAAAATCCCAAAGAAAATAGCAATAATACAGGCATGAAGAAATTGTAAACAGTCTGATAAGTGAAAAATATGCAGAAGAAATTCGAGGAATGAATGAATACTCGATCGCACGAGATTAGGAGCGACATTAATATAGAGAGAACCATTCCACCAGACGTCTTTTATCAGCATTAGTTAGAAGATAGTTAAGAGAAAATATGAACTTCCGGAATGTCTGTACTCAATAATCCAAGAATCTCGAGGAAAAAAATTAGAAATAGTTTAAGTGAAACATATGCAGAAGCAAATCGAGAACTCAAATAGTTTCCTACCACATGGGAAGCAATGTGACAGAAATGCGGAGGATGCCAGGTGGATTCCCTGACGAATCAATTTTCTCCATCGTCGGAAGACAATCGCAAATCACCAGACGCCTCTATAGAACACCCCCCTCCCCGGTAACTGGAGCCAACTAAGATGTCTCAGGGATCGAAGAAACCCGAGGAGGATTCGCCGTAGGAAAACGCTTCGCGATGGCGCGGTGGCGGCGGCTCGAGGGGCGCGGTGACAGGTAAAGTGATACGTTCGCGGCACCCACGCGACCACCGGTCTAGATGAACTGTTTGTTGTTGCGTTTCAGTGAATTATTGCCGGGCCCTGGCCTCGTGCTACGAAGCCGCCGTATATTAGCGGCTGAAAGCCAGCAAATGAGATCCGGGAAAGATTACAATTACCATCGCAAACAATATTCCACCGTAGCACGGAGCCGAGAAAACGGTTATTTACAGCCCATTATACTCGCGGGACAAACCTGGGGGAGGAAGCTGCAAGAACGCGTGCACCATGCACACCGGAGAGACAAGTTCTTTGGACCTCCTTCGGATTGGGGGTGCTGGGAGTCCGAGGTTCTGCGATTTGGAGAGAAGCTCTTGAGCGATATGTGGCTTTATTGTGATAAAAGTAGTCTTGTTTTATGCTGTAGACATTTTGAAGTGAAACTTCTTTAACCGGTACGCGCGGTAGGCGTAAAACCGATCTGGCGATGAAACGATGAAACGCAATTCTATTCTATTAGCATATATAAGTAAGGGTTCGGCATTGCTTAATAAAGATTATGATAAAATTCCGATAATACCAAGTGGGGATTTCGACGTGAACTTTGCATCGGAACAATCAAAATTATTAATAGAATCTTTTAGAAGTGAATTAAGATTGGAAATGGTAAATAATCCTAATGAAGCGACAACAAGATCAGGAACAACTCTCGATGCAGTATTTGCAAGACATTTAGACAAAATTGAATCAAGAGTATTTATATCATATTTTAGCTGTCACAATTTAGAGATAATATTTCAAATATTCTGGCAATTGATTCATGGCGATATATTCCTTCAAGGTCATCTGAAAGTCATCGTATAGCAGGTCGTTGAATTCGTTTCGACGTCGCCTACAATATTATGAAGTTAAAAATACCCAGTTCCATTCAATGATATGACAGCGCCATGAGTTTTTTGTTGAAAATTGTTTTTTTTTAAATTTAAAAACTTTCAATTTCTTGTCGGTTAAATACTGATTAACTTTGGTAAGAAACACTTTTCTGTTCGACCATCCGAAGGGGCTGAAAAATCGTGGGGACTAATTCGTGTCGCACCCTGTATGTACAATGGCTCACGTAATTGTTCACACACCCTTCAAATCAGAATAACTTTATACAAAGTGAACTGGACGGCTTCAGTTTTTCTGTAAAGCTAAAACGATTAGTCTAGTAGATAATGCATAATGATTAAAAAAAATTGTATTCTGTCAGAATCGCATAAAAACCACTTTTTGATCTAAGCATGTACTGAAGATTTTAAGAATATGTTATGTAGATTCATGTCAGTCACATATATTCTGAAAATGTATATTAAATTAAGAAATTGAGCATTTCAATAACACATTGAGTTGCTTGTATTGTATTTTTCACGATACTCAAATAAACAATATCGCGGAAATTCTGGCTATAAGAAATACAAGTGAATGATCGTTTGCCTGAAACGTTGAACAGTTTTATCGAAGCGTCAGGTTCGAGATCGAGTCGTGTAAAGGAATATTCTGCGAGAAATCACGGCTCGCGCGAGTTCGTCGCCGTGACGAAACAGTAACTCACGCAATAACCATGAAAAAGTAATGATTTACGTTCCGGTTTTGCTCGTTTTGTCACCGCGGCTTGTTCCCAGCCACCGCGACGTATTATCGTTATAAATTTCGTTGAAGATGTTTAAGATTTAAATCATCCGGATATGTGCCGAATAAATGATCCCTTGCACGCGGATTCATAAATAAATCATTCCCGTGGACGTCGCCAGGAGACGACATTGTGCATGACCGACCGTATTTCTTTTTTCACGAACTTTAGTGCTCGCACCTTGGCTGCCGGGAACCCCCGTCGCATTGTAAAAACGAAGGATCGCGTGTGTGGGATGTGTTCAACAACGTCGCGGTTGGGAAACATGAGCTTTGGCTTGTATTACATGTTGTCTGAATCATCCATGCGAATTCCTTCTTAAACAGTGCGGATACACAACATTATACAGAATATTCAACGGGGTCTTTCAGTCTGGAGCATTGAAAAAAACCGATTTTTCATTTTTCGCATTCTCTTAAAGCACACGTCTGCAAAAGGGTTTGTATAAATTCGTAAGAATAACAGTTACAGAGTTATACAATTATACAGTTATAGTGTTATAGACGTTTGTAGATCGTAGCTCTCTGTGTACAGAACTGGTAGTCAAATCTTTAATCGAATTTTTTTCGAAACCTTATTTTCCGATTTAGCTAACAGGTTATCTTAAGGATCTAGTTTGGCGATCAAGTTTTGTGAGAATCTTCAGAAAACTTGCCTCTGTCGCATGAACCAAAAATTTCAACTAGTATTGATATATTTCTATTACGCCAAATATAAAGAAAATGCCTAAAAAATCAAAATTCGAAATTCAAAATGCCGCCATTTTGTTGAATAAAGAGATATTTTATGTCTCTTGGTTCAGATCATAACTACATTCGTAATAATTAAAATGCTAATTTCTTTTTTTTTTTATTTCAGACCAATAGAACGGCTGGAATTGTGTCAGCCAATAAGACACTTTCTTGTTATACGTCCCTCTTCAAGGAACTATAACTTTAAGTATTTCGACTTTAAAGAATTGTATTGTGTAGTCCAAATAACCGATAATATGTATGCAAATGCACAATAAAAAATAGTCGTCTGATTTCTTTACAAAAATTTCTAAACAAAGTCTACAGAATGACGCTCTAGACCAGGAGACTCCCTTAATACCATATGTCTCACTTAATGTCATGCATAGAGATAAATCTTCCGCGAATGACAAACAGAACTGTTCAAACGATTGCACAAAAACTGGAAGTTAAAACAAGTGACAGAAAAATAAAATTGCAGCATGTAAATCACACTTGGATATCAGCGTTTTCTTTATTTTAAATAATAGCCTGGATAGTTAGCTTCTTGTGACATAATATTTTATATTATTTTAATACGGTAATTTAAAGCCGAAGCAGCTTCTTATGGAAAATATTAATTATTACTATCATTATTTAAGACGAGAAAGAGGAAACGCTGGCAGTAGAGGACATTACGAGAAAACGAGGCAGAAAAGGGATAGTAAAACGAAGCGAGATAAGAAATAAGAGTGATGAAGTCGGCGAAATGCAGGTGCACGAGAGAGGTAGAGACGAATGTAGTAAAAGAAGGCATAAGTAAAAATGACGATAATGCCGATCAGTTAACAGGTACAAGATTAACACGAAATTAAATTTGGACGAGATGAACATACGAGGTTAAGAGTAAAATAACAAGTTTGGTAAAAAAAGAGTATGAACTACACGTGCGTTATAAATTATTTCTGATTACAGCTATCAATACTAATTTTAAATGCAAAATGGGGTGGAAACTAAACCTCTTAACGCTATACAAGAGTTGCGAGCAGTTAAATTAACTGGTTTGCAACGTCGTGCACAAATTACGATAGGTAGTAATTTTCATGAGATTTCACGCAACTCTTATTTGGTTGTGGTTGCTTAATCCTTATTTCAATCGTCGGGTATCATTTGGCAGATTAATATTCCCAAACTTAAAATATGCTATCTTCCATAGTCATTCGGCACATCTTTTACATATGTTCACTGCAATGTTGGAAATTTGTTATCAGAAACCTGTTAAAATTGTCCGAAGTACAATGGAGTATAATTGTCCAATAACCAGGCTGGGTTTACCCTCACAAATAAATAAAATAATTGTACGCAATTCTATAAGAAATCAACGAAAATATTATAATGCTTTATTATTATAGTTTACTGTATTTACTTTATTAAAATAGATAAACGTTTATTTAATAACCATTTTTATGTCATACTATTGTTACACTTCTTGTCAGTCTTTGCATCATCTTTTTCACACTTCGAACATGATATTTTTGCTTTCCTAAATTTTTCTGTTCATTCTAATGCTTTCGGTGGTATAGACAGATTTTTGTTTTTACTTATTTGTTTATGAAACTTTTATCAACGTTGTTCTGTTTAAAGTGATACCGAACATCACACAATTTGAATCGTATTTACTTTTTTAATTTATGATATAGTGCAACATCCATTATCTGTACTAATCAGTGGACATTGAGCGTTCGCATAATAGAACAGTTTCCTGACTGCGGTACTAGATTAAACTGTTACTTATTTCTACCAAGGAATCTCCGATGAATAATAATAAAAGTCGAAAGAGTTTTGTCGTTGAATTAGTATTGTCTCATTGATATCCCTTATCTTGTATTACACTTCTCGACGATCAAGCTTCTAGGTTCGTCAAAGGTCACAGTAGTAGCAATTAATTCACAAACATCGTGCACATGTGTTTCGCTTACAATGAAGAGGAAAAGTGTATCAACACCATTTCAAACAGCATGACCTTTTTAAAATTAGACTAAATGACTTGAGTGTTCGGGAGAAGTTAGGAGGATAAGTTTATTAGATGACGCGTAAACATTTGTTTGAAAAAATTGCATTTGGTTGGAATCGCGAAAAAATAGTAAAAGTACATTTTTACAACTTTTTTATCTGGGCCTATGTTGAAAATTTAAAAAATGTGTCTTACAGGCTCAAATAAATTCTATACATGATGTCATTTAACAACGACACAGTTTTTTTGTAGGAATAGCACCCAGGAAATTAAATAATGATTTGGGTATACTAATTTCAACATACTTTGAGCTTCAGTGTTCATTCACTCTCAGTTCAATCTATACGTATCCAGAAAATTTCATCAAAATTGGTCAACGTTGCAAAATATCACAAACGTGTAAAGATGGTAAAAATTGCAGTTTCTTGCACGATTTTCGATCTGTAACTGTAATAAATCTAAGGATTCTTACATCTTCCAATGCCTGTCGTTCTTTTCCGTATCAATAGATTTCGCTGAAATTTTTAAAATTTATATCAGGGATGTGCATTTTTGTCTCAATTGAGACAAAACCGTCCCCACCATAGCGCACACTGTCCCCCACCAGCATCCGCCGTTACCATAGAGGAAGGGCGTGCTTTGCCCGTCGCGAACAGTGCGCAGGCCTCGCTCATGAAAGAGAGATTGGTGGGAGAAGCAGGCATTTTTGGGGCTCCTAACGTGCCCATCATGGATATATATAATTGATATAGACCTACAAAACCTATTCTTAAAAAGTTCAATAAAGACCCACATAAAAAAGTTGTAAAATACAACTTTTAGTATTTTCTCTGCAATTTCGACCATCCAATAGCAATATTTTCAAAAAATTTGTTTCACGATATGCAGTAAACTAATTGTTCCAACTTCTCAATAAATCCAAATCGTAAGGTTCAATATTAAAAATGTTATCGTCTTTTTAAGTGTCCGAAGATTAATAGGAGTGACTGTATTTATCCAGAATCAGTGGAAAATGTATGAAATTGACACGAAAAACGGATCAGGATTAAATAGGAGTTTGTAAGTAAGGTAGTAAGAGACATTAAAATTCAGGGTCAATGACACAAATTGTAAAGGGTTCCACGGAGTCTGTGATTTCGCCCAGAACACGGTTTCTTGAGGCACCATATGAGAAACAGCGGAGTTGAATTCACTGCCCACGGGATCCCCGGAGGAACGTTGTTGGGAGGAGTATATCCTCCGGCGTGGTTCGTCCGACGTTTCTTTTTTCTTTCCCTTATTATATCGGCGATGATGAAGTGCCGGCCGGGTTACCTAATGCTCGCACAATGGCGACAACGGCGCGTTCCATGCGCCGCGCATAAATCTCCGAACAACGGGCGTATGTGTGCCGAGAGCATACGCTTACGAACGCCGGCGTTATCGCGCGATGTATCGCGGCACAGCTCGCTAAATATGTTATAAATCCTCCGGTGAAACATTAGGGAATGCTTTGAATGCGCCTAATGCCGGACGTTGACTTTTCCTTCTGCTGGATGCGACGAGCAGCCACCCTTTCTTTCTTTCCAGCAGCTCTCGGGCCATCGAGATCTCAATCGATAGCACTGGAATTTCCGGCGATACGATGGACCATGAAAGAAACAAGCTGATCCATTCATGCGGACCCTCTATACGCCGATGCCAGGATTTTCAACATCTGGAAACATCAAGCCTTGTTTACACTGCCTGCTGCGTTAAGGATCGTACCACTTGTACAACTGGATCGAACATATTTTCTAAAATAGTTACACAACTTCACAAGATTAAAGGAACATTAAATTATCACCAAACAAATGCGGTTTTCTATAGCAAAGCCTGCGATTTTTCTTCGTGGTTTTATTATCAGAATTACAGTTTTCTAAGTAAAAAAGATGATGTTTAGATCCAATATCGCAGTTTTGGCTACAAATGGTTGCTATTTTTTAGAAAATTGATATTTTTTTAAATTTGTTATGACACACGATAGTTTTCTTTATCCACTTTGATGAAACATTTGTTTGTTGAAAATCCACATGCAGAGTTCCATAGCAAAGCTCTAATCGTTCTTTAATTTTCAATGAGACTTTAGAAGAAGTTACAAACAAGTGAATATAATTTATATAACGACGGCGTTATAATAGTATATATGTACAAGGACGTTGTAAAAGAAAGGTAATATTCCCAAAACAATGTAATAATAATTGTCAAACTTCATCTTGCTCTTCCGTATCTGAGACATGTGAAGAAGATAATGCTTCTAACCATTAACCTTTCTGAATGAGAATATTCTGAAATATCAAAAAACATTATCACTAGTTGATCAAATCGTATATCAAAGTCCTAGCTACTATAAAAAGATGTACTGGTCAGATATGCACTGAACTTCCATTCTTTAAATAATTAAATTAGTTGTTTGCCAACTTGGCGAAATTTTTCCTCAAAACTTGAAAGGTTGTCGGAAACTTCAAATTATCCAGTAGCATTGCCTCGAAAAAATTCAAGCAGGCGAATAGGTTCTCTGTTGGTGGCAGTATCCTTTAGAAATCGAGGCACGGCCCACGCACGAGCGTTCCAGAGCGTGCTAGAAACGAGATCAAAAGTACGAGTCCTTGCGGTAGCGTGAAAAACGCGAACGGCACGTGTGCACGTGGAACCGTTCGTCCAGATCGAGGAACGGGAAGGTATCGGTGGTGGTCGCGTTTGACACCGACACAATAGCCTGGCTAGACTACAATATAAGCAACGGGGGCCGGATCGTAACGGGGCCCCGCGTCACGAAAACGCTTGTCGCCGCGCTGAAAACAGCGTCGGCGGCCGGGCGCGGTTCACTAACGACAGCCGGCGACCCGAAGGGAACACGGGAATGCGGTAGGAATCTAAATAAGACACAATCGTTTCGAACAATCGCATACCGCTGGTGCATTGGGACTTTCTAATAAGCGCTTCTCGGCGCCGCGCCGGTCGGCCTTGCTAGGACTACTGCTAGTCGAATGTGAGGCCGGCCTGCCCGCATTCAACAACCTGTTGCTCCTGAACTACCTGTTCGCGCGCGTGCACGCCGCACATTGGGCCGTTTCTATTGGATTGTTCGGAAAGTAATAGAGTTTTTCTATGGAAAAGAGAAAGACCATTTTTCAATATTTCTTTAATTATTGGTAATGTAGCGACCATATTGTTCGATGATCTTTTGCCATCGTTCTGAGAACTTGGAGATCCCATGTTCGCAGAACTCCAGGTTTCTTATTAGCAAAAACTTAGGTAAATATTACGTTTAGGGGAGGCACCTCAGATGTCCTTGAGCTTGACATATGTTGTCAAGATCACCTTTCTGAGTAACCCGCAAGAAGGTTCTGACGGCGCTCGATGTTTATTAAAAAGTTATAAGAAAAGAAGTTTTCAAAATATAGCAGTTAAAGTATATACAGAATATACTAGAATATACTAGAATACACTAGAATATGCTAGAATATGCTAGAATATACTAGAATATACAAGAATACACTAGAATATACTAGAATATACTAGAATATACTAGAATATACCAGAATATACTAGAATATGCTATAATATACTAGAATATACGAGAATATACTAGAACATACTAGAATATACTAGAATATACTAGAATATACCAGAATATACTAGAATATACTAGAATATACCAGAATATACTAGAATACACTAGAATATACTAGAATATACTAGAATATACTAGAATGTACTAGAATATACTATAATATACTAGAATATACTAGAATATACTAGAATATACTAGAATATACTAGAACATACTATAATATAGTAGAACATACTTGAATATACTAGAATATACTAGAATATACTAGAATATACTAGAATATACTAGAACATACTATAATATAGTAGAACATACTTGAATATACTAGAATATACTAGAATATACTAGAATATACTAGAATATACTAGAATATACTAGGCTAAAACAATATGCTGTATTGACATATGCTATCAAGGTCAGCTTTCTAAGTAACCCCCAAGAGGTTTTAGCCGTCGCTCGTTTTTGATTAAAAAATTATGAAACAAAATATACCGATGCTACCATATTGCAATTATCCCGTATTTAAATGAATGTGATTTTGGACTGGACATATGTTATCGAAGACATTCTCTGAAATTGGACGACCTCAAGATGGTGTTAGGTCTGGGGTAGATCTGGTAATGTAACCAAGCATAACCCAGACCTAATCCAGACTTAACACCATCTTGAGTGTTTAGCCGTCGCTCGTTTTCTATAAAAGAGTTAACAAATCAACTTGGACTATGTCTCCTTTTGACAGCTTGTACGAGAATAAAGTGTACTTGCAACCACAATTTAACGAAGATTTTTTGCAATTATCTCGGAAACTAAGTCCGGGCGACAGATAGATGTATAGAGGAAAGTTGTTCAGAATATTGTCCTTGAAAACATATGTGAAGGTCAAGGTCATCCGAGGTGCCTACCCTAAACGTAATATTTACCAAAACTTGAGTTATATTACATTCGACGCATTCATTTAAAATGATATTCACACCGTTTAAAATCTGTTGAACAGAACGAAATACAATGGTAATCCTATGGTACATCCTCTTTGTAAACAACACACAACTCTTTGATTGGTCGCTTGCATTGCATTTTTACCCTTGCGGTAATAAACCTCTTTTTAAACAAAATATCCGCAGAACTTTAGGACGACCTAATAAAATTTGATTTGTTAATGTCTAATACAAGGTATGATCGAAAATAAAACGGACTTCAGTGTCCTTGCAATGGTACATGATAATAATTTATGGCTTTAATGATCACTTCTCTGTACCCCTGTGCATCAGTATGCCAAATCGAACTGCAGATGTGTCAATATGTGCCATTAAAGAATTATAAAATAAATAAAATAATGCGATTTCTTATTCGTTTGAACAAGCAATGGGTAGACGTGATATTTTTTGTCAAATTTGAAGAATCTGCTACAAGGACACTAGAATTGCTTCAGCATGACTAATTGTAAGAATTCCTTGTAACTTCTTCTTGTCTACAAAAGCGAAATCGGAGTTCAAAGGACAACACGTTGACACTGTAGAAGAAGTTCGCATGACTTGAAGACTTGTTCATGAAGACTTGAAGACAATGATTTCCAACTACTTGAGGAATCGTTGTATTAACGTAGAGGGGAACTACTGCGAAGGAAATGGGTGTCAGATTTAGGTTGACTGATTCATAGAACCTTTTTGAATTCCTTTCCCATTTTCTCATACTTTTTCAAATCGCAATGCGACGCGATTATACTTCCACGAAATTGCATGTAACACGCGTTAAAATATCCACAGGTCGATGAAAATCGGCAAACTGATGCCCAAAGGGCATACAGATGTGACTAACAAAGCCATCAAATTTTATTTAATATAGTTACAACAAAACTAACAAATTCTGGTATCTTTTTGATCATTCCAAAATCTCATATCTTAGCCTAAAAGTCTCCAAAGTGCTGCCTTCGCATGCAAATGCACAAAATATTTCTCTTAACCACTTGCACTATGAATTGTTTTACGGTTGCAGTGATTAGAACTTCTTTGACGTCCATAATTTTTAATAAGGATATATATACCGTCAAAGACAAAATAAAGTTTTATTTAGGTTTCAAGGGAGTTAATAATATACATATTTAGTAGATTCTGTTCGTAAGCTTCATCACGTGTCTGACTCGTTGTTATAGTGCAAGGGGTTAATTTAATAATTCGTTGGTAAATAGTGTCAAAATCAATTTAGCTTATCGAGAAAAATGTTCTAACAGTTTCCAATCTGTTGAACGTCTGAATGGTCTGTATTTAAGAAAAATTGAATTCACCCTATGCAGTATACGATTAGAAATGTTTGGTTTGATGATCTCTAGGGCAAACATAATTAAGATAATAGAATTTTGAAGTTAGTTGCCCCAACACCAAATGAATCGGCGGAAAATCGCTATTAACACTTCCGAAACTACAGGTTAACCTTTAGTCATGTGGCTCCAATCCTGTTTCCCCCAACTGGAGGCTCCTCGGAGGGTTCTGTCCGTGCAAAGTCACAGGCGGACCTCTTAAATTCAATTAAGCGACCCTCGAAACCAGTGGAACCCGATCCCAGATCACTAGTCATCTTCCGCCCTTTCCCGCTGCATTCACGACACGATTATAAAGTGTAAATGAAGTAATCTCCTGGCTGAGCCGTGCTTTTTCACAGTATTGCATACTAGGTGATCCAAAAGTATCATTATACCTTTTTTAACCAACAAGAATTCCGTGTCATTTATTCTATCGGACCACCTTTCTTTCTATAACGTTGCTTACAGTTAACCTATTATTCTAAATCAAGATATGTGTGAATTATGAAAAAGATTATTTTAACAAAATCCATTATTCAGTTTGGTTGGACTGTATTATAATAATTTAATAATTACACCGTCTGTTCCACAAGAGGAAATTCCGATGTAACAGCTTTCAGACAGGAACTGATATTTATCAATTTTTCTTACAAAAATTACAAGACAAATATTTTTCCCCTCAATCTTTATTAGATGTTGGCTATTGGTCGCCGTTGAAATGAAGAAAGTTAAGGATATGATATACAAGTTTCTTATCTGTGCCTACAATGAAAATTTTAAACATGAATTTGTAAGATGTAAGGATCTATGAATTTACGATTTGCGATTGATTTAAATCGCAGTTTCTTATAATTATTGCTATTTTTATTCCATTATACATCGTACCAACTTTAATTGATTTCTATGAAACTTTATGCATGTATACAGGGTGTTTCGTCTAAAACAGGACACCTAAATATCTCCTCTACCTCTGAAAATACAAAAACTGTTTCTAACATAATCTAAATGGTTTCAAAAGACGAATCAGATGGAAGAATCGTTTTTTATAAATTGTTATTTTTTAATCGTTTCTTCAAGGTCACTCGTGTTTCTTTACATATATACACACATATTTTGTTGTTGTATGTTATAGCAAACATTATTGTGCATTCATCCATGTTTAATAGCACGACCTTGAAATGACCGTGAACTCTAAAATTTGCGAATTAATGCAGAACTTACTTTCAGCGACATTTCAGTTTTCAACGGTAACAGAAATTCGACCATGAACTTGAACTTGTAAATAAACACATTGTATCATTCCACTGTGTACATAGAGAGTGAGAGAGATATGTATTTAAGAGTTTGCTCACTGCTAGATTTCTGAGTGTATCGACAAGCGATCCATAATGCGTTATTCAGAACAGGAGAAAATTCAAATGGTTTTCATTTACGGTGAAGCTCGAGAGTGTCTAAGAGAAGCAATACGGATTTACAAAGACAGATTTCCAGAACGTTCTTGTCCATCACGTTCTGCATACTCAAGTATTGTTAAAACATTTTGCGAGACTGGTAGTGTCAACAGAAACATTCGTGTGAGACGTAAGACTGTTATTCATGAAAAAAATGTGAACAATATCACCGCAAAAGTTAATCAAAACTCGCATGTTAGTATAAGGCAACTTGGACGTGAAGCCGGTATTAGTGTGACAAGCATATTCCGGATTCTTCATTCTCAAAAATTTCATCCTTTCCCTTTATCTCTTCACCAAGAGCTCCATGGAAGAGACTTTGAAAACACTTTTCTCAATGGGGTTTTCGAAACAGCTGTACAATCTCTCGTTTTTCGCCTCACGAAATGTATCACAACGGAAGGACATCATTTCGAACATTTATTGCAGTAATAAATGTGATTATTTACAAGTTCAAGTTCATGGTCGAATTTCTGTTACTATTGAAATCTGAAATGTCGCTGAAAGTAAGCTCTACATTAATTAGCAAATTTTAGAGTTCGCGGTCATTTCAGGGTCGTGCTATTAAACATGGATGAATGCACAATAATGTTTGCTATAACATACAATAACAAAAAATGTATGTATATATGTAAAAAAATCCTTGAAAATACCTTGAAAAAACGATTAAAAAATTACAATTTATAAAAAACGATTCTTCCATCTGATTCGTCTTTTGAAACCATTTAGATTATGTTAGAAACATTTTTTGTATTTTCAGAGGTAGAGGAGATATTTAGGTGTCCTGTTTTAGACGAAACAGCCTGTAGAATCAATATATTGTTCCATTCCTTCGTAAAGAAGTTCACACGTGGGTTAAGCCATGAAAAAGACTGGATTTCTTCAAATTTCCAAAGTGACTCGTGGCTTCGAAATGCTGGAATCGTGGGTGGGTAGAAGGCAAGGATCAGAAGCAGAAGCCGATGGAGCGACCATTAAGGAAGGAGGGTGATCATAGCCGATCGCAGGAGCTCGTATTCCCGGTGATCGTCGCGAAACGAAACGAATTGCCCGGGGAACCGGCCTTGTCCAGCATAGACACCTTGTGCATCGGGCAGCTGGCACGAGCACACCTATAAATACGGCCAGTTTGCATAGCGATCGTCTACCGAGATTACGATCCACGCGCTCGGAAAAACCGCGCGGCTACGGAGGATCCTCTTCTCTCTTTCTCGAGATCCCTCTCTTTCCTCCTCGTCCTGGCACTCCATCCCCATTCCCCGAGGTTGATCTTCGTCGGATCGTTCGGTGTTGGTCCATCGAGGCCTGTCCCCGTCCATTTCGAGGTGACCGGGGACTTGAATGGTGAGACATCCTATCCACGTCGCCGCGCAAATGTCCCCCAGGTAGCCTCACGTGCGCATAATACGTGATCGTAAACGATCTGCCGGTGAACCTGTCGACAGGCTGGTTCTCGAAACGCTGATGGGAATAAGGATATTCGTAATAACGGGCCGATACCGGGGACAGGATGCTTTATATGGACTGCGGCTGTTAGCTAGCCAGATTCTTTATTTCACTTGACCGGGCAGCGTCTCTCAAACTTCCTCCTTAATCCCTCCAATCATCCGCTTCCTCATAAGCGAATTAGATGGCCAGCCCTCGATCGTCCATGGATATCGTACCAATAATCGTGTCGGATTATCGTTAATAAAGAAACGCATCTGATCGCTAAGAATGCTGTCGCTTGAATTTTCAGTGGTAGGCATTGCCAGGTATACTTAATCGCCGACGTATCGATAAATGCTCACCATCACCGTTCTTTGGCTCTATTAAGAATTTATGGATTTGCGTCGTGTTTTACCGATCTTAAACAAAATTGACGGTATTAAACACCGCTGGTGTCCCAATTACACTTAAAATCGGAATTTTCACACGAAAATGCTTTAACGATCGTGGTAAAGTATTACTGACAGATATCGATAGGTCTTAAAACGTGGTAAGTAATATCTTGAACAGAAAATAGTATTACGAATGTTTGGAATTACTCGCGTTTATGGAAGTAATAATATGTTAAATTAATAAATTCCAGTAACAATAAGTGCTTCAATTTTTGATTGACGAGAGCTAATAGTTTTACTATTTTTCTTTTTCCAAAATATTTGCTCGGAATGAGAAGAAAATATATGAATCACTAGAATTCTTATAATTTCCAAATGTAGTACTATTGTTATATTTTTTAGCAAGAATATACTGGGTCATATTTTTACAAGAATAATTTATACAGTTGTTACTTTTTCCTATTTTCGTATTTGAGAAATGGAATGAAGTTTCTGTATTTGAGAAACTTGTATTGCGAATTTCTGTATCGCTGAACACGGTTCTTAAATTAGAAAGAGAGTGCTCCTGGAAAACGTGGTGCTCGTTATTAGTTTGAGAAACGCTGTCTCGATTCGCAGTCGATAACGTGTACAGACCATCGGATCGAAAGAAAGCTTCCGTGATAATTTGATATTTGTGGCGGGAAACGTTTACGCGCACTCCAGGCACGCGGTATCTTTTTTCTAACACGCGACAAATCAAGTTTTACGAGTAACTTGTTCGAGCACAGTTAAACACACTCTTCGTGTTTCACTCTTGTTACCGCTAACGTTTTAAAGATAGTGTTTCAAGTCACTTTTCTTTTACAACTTGATACCGTTAGCATTCGAGAATTTACGACAATGTACGCACATACAACTCCACGACAAACAATACTTTAACGTGTACTTTCTCTTTGGAAAAGTCGTCGAACGCTGCTCCTTTCAATATTCTTACATTCAAATCAAAATAACATATTTCTGATTTCTCCTCTTATAATTATTGAACTTATAAAAGGAGTTTGTAATAAATTTTACACATATATTTTAGCGCATGTTGCAATCAAAATCATACGAAGTTTGAATAAATCTTCTCGTTATCATAAAGCAAAAACTGTGAATATTTATGCGAAATAAAATTTTTCTGCATGAATTGTAAGAAACTGGAGTTAAATATATGTATTTCTTCTTTTATTGGTTTTAATAAATGAAAAATTATATAACAATACTTCCAAATTCTTCTGTCATCACTGATCTGCGTTTTCTTTACACATATTTGCTATAAATACATAAAATCCGCTATTTTCCATTCACGTCTTATACTCAATCCTTTCAGTGTTAAAATAATTGTGTAAAAATTATATACTTGACGTTTAGTCAGTGTATTTGATAAAATGTTAGCAATTAATTTATATGCTTTTCGGGTATTACAGATGATAATGCCATAAACATTAAACCGTTGCTATTAAATTTAATGGTCAGCTTAAAGTTGATGAACAAAACATCCACTGAAGTCGGTATGCATTAAAGCGATATTCTAGCGTATAGAGTGCAGCGTGTTAATGTTTTATTGCTAATAAAAATTCACTTTGAACAATCTATCATCTATACATTGACAGACGCAGAAAACATGACGGACGAAGGGGCGCAAAGACATCGGCCGATAATCGAGCGACGATCGGCGCTTACATTGTGCACCAGGAACTTGTTAATTGCTTCGATGACCACACAAGTCGTTCAGCGAAAAAATTCTGCGACTACGCTAAACCATCAGCAGCTGAAACCATCAAACCATCAGCCCGGCCCACCCATCTTCGCGTTTTGACGTTCGTACCTCACCGTCGCGGCGATCATGAATTTTCTGCGATCTCATGTTGCGAACTTGACTGCGTCATGCCAACGATATTCCTCCTTTTTCCTGCGTCAGCGATTTTTGGCGCAAACATCGCCTGGCTTGAAAAACCTATCGATGCTGAGACCATGTTGAAAGTTTTCATAGGTTTCGAATAAGGGTAGAGGGTGGCTTTAGCCCTTGTTCTTCATCTTTGTCTTTCTTCTCGCTTTTCACAACCGCGAGACACCTGTTGCTTCGAGTTTCGGACTGCAGCCGCTACGTGGTGCCACGAATCAATAATTAAGGTAAAGGCACCAGTAGTAGACCAGTTAAGAGAAGTTTTTCACACGAACATTAGTAACCACTTGCTATGTCATCAAATAGCGAGAGTCGATACCTGAAGACACTCTTTAAGTCTTCTAAATTATGTAACAAGACCGCTTTTTAAAAAAAGTTTAGTTATACAAATTTAAAAAAACATATTTAAAAATTCAGTAATTGCTTCAGAAGTTGACCACTCTTAAAAATGACAAACCTAGTAATTGTTCGTTAGTAGTTGACCACTTATACTAGAAAGAGATTTAAAGCAATAATGTTGGAAATCATTTTAGTATCATTTAGTTTTAACAATTACCAGCATAAATTACAATTAAAGAATAAAATAAGAAATAAAACAAATCAATTCTATAACAAATTCAATTCAGGAACAGAGTAAACGTTGCGAGTCAATATTTGACCGTGGATGCAATCAATAGTTGACCATGTGGTCATCCTCTAAAACACGGTATGCTACATTTAGAATTATATTTTGTACTCCTAACAATCTTAGATGTAAAATGGATACATCATAAATCGTAAACAAATTTAAATGAGTCACGTTAGTAATTGACGTTAATTTATTAGGGGGTCAACTTCTGGAAATTGTTCAAATAACAGTACTCAGAATTTGACCCCTCAATAAGCTATTGTTTTTGAGGTTAGAACAACAAAAACGATGCATTTATCACTTATAAAACGCTGTGAGAATTTAAAAAGTAAGTAATTCTGTCGCGAAAAGTTCACAACGTATGGATTTTTTCCTGAACTGTTCTTAACAGAAACGTTAAAGAAATAGAAATACATATATCGACATATTAATTACCTTAATGAACTTAGACATCCGTTGTTACTATGCATACTTCACTTCGCATGTAATTGTTTTAAAATTTAACCAACAGATAGTGTGGCATCCGAGGTTTACTTTCATAAAAAAGGCGGAACTTATAATAACCTTATTTTTTATGTTTTTCTAAAAACTGGTCAACTACTGGTGCCTTTACCTTACTTCGATCGAAATTACAATTAATTAGGTGAGCAAATTCATTCCTGGCCCTCATAATAAATCAATAGTAACTTTATTTTAAATCCAAATTGCAATTAATAGGTGTACAAATTAATTCCCGATTCTCACAATTGATCAGTAGTAGCTTTATTTTAAATCCGAATCTTTGTCCGTCACATTAAAGATTTCTTAATTATTTCAACCTTATATTGCAAAACTGGTGAAAGTTAATATTTGTCTGTTTGGTTTAACACCAAATCTCAAGGGTTTAATCATGATTAAATAAAATAATTGTAAACTAATTATAGCGTAGCTTATAGGCAACATCCTTCGATATTAATGTCTTATATAGAACTTTTGCTTAATTCCTCATTATCCAATTATTTAACTGTTTTGACTTGGACCCAGTTATAAGATGATGTAAAATTTACATTGTAAATGCACAGAAACTGATGTAGAATATTTTCGTCAATATTTGGATTGTTTGCAAATAATCTTCAAAATCGTCAATAAGGGGCTACGAATTAATTTGTATATCTAATATACGGCATCAGAATAATGTAAAAATTCGATTCATTCAGCTTACGCACGAATAAAGACGTTTATTAAAAAATTGTCACGGAATATTAGAAACAAATCATTTTGACCCGTAGTTCTATTGTTAATCTACCATTTGTGCTGTTAATCAAAACAACCTCCACACACCTTTTAAAATGGAGTATGTAACTTTCATAAGAGTGGACCAAACGACTTTATGATGTGTCAAAAATATAATGAGAAAATTGATATTGACAAGAACTGCGAAGAAGATACTAAATACTGATTTTACGGCTATGTTCAATATGTAAATAACTAATTTAAATCTACAAAACGTATTTTTTCAATTTTTATTAAATACGCAGATAAAGAAGTTACAAAAGGCGACCTTCATTATTTTCTTTGTCATTCCAGGTGCAGTTTTTTCGAAAATCTTCTCATACATCAACATGTACACTAATTCTTCTAAAATCCCAAAAAGACTCGCACGATCTTTTTAAAAAAGATATTCTGTTACAAAGAGTGAATGGAGGCATCTTAACTCTTGCGTCAATAACTGGGCACCCATTTTCAATTTCTTTTTCAAACTGCTTTAATTTGTTTGTGGATAAATAGCAAAATTATCGTAGATTTTTATGCACTTGGATGGCCACAGATTAATTTACACTTGATGCATAGAAATATGCATTGAAACTATAAAGTACACCATCGATGAATATCGTAGAAAAGTTTGCTTATAGATATAAGGGTTAAACCGACCGTAAGACCGCGGCCGTACAAATGCGGTTCGTTAACGTAAAATTCGCGGAAAATTCTGGCAAGTTTCAGAGAAAGTGATCAGCCCGCGGCTTGTCCAAATTAAGGAAATTGTTAATTAACGATTCAGGCCAGTGCTGGATCAGATGCATAGCGCGTTCTCCACAAATTCCAGGGACGGTGGAAAACGCGACGCGCGGGAACACGTAGGCCGGTTGTAATTAATGACAGGTGTCCGGCACGCTTTAACGAGCGGAGCCCGAAAATGGTGGTGGCTGTTTCCCTCCTCCTTCCTCCCTTTTTCCTGGGCTTAGGCCTGGTGTCGGCGTACGTGGTTTCCAGAATGTCGCAGCTGTACGAAGAAGCGGCCCATTTTGTTCCCAATAAATTGTAGACGCGGCCGAACCAGGGCCGAACGTCTCTCGCCGTAGCCCGTGTATTATCGCCTCGCCTAATAAACCTATAACTTTCCCGGGGGAATGCCGACGTATATGCGCGTCCCAGGAAACAGCGAGCCACTTTATGACACGCCTTCCACCAGGACGGCAGATATAAGGCGCGGGTATGAACGTAAAATCGAGCCGCTGCGCCGCGTAATTAAATGAGGGAGTCCTCCTTCCATCCTTTATTCTTTCTTTTTTTTACACGTCGGCCTTGGGCTGCCCAGCGCCTTCTTTCTCGAAATATTTCGTGATGCTCTCGCAAAAACGCGTCGTGGGCGTTTCGTCTTGCTTCGCTTTTCAAGTTACTTGGATCTGTCCGCGGAGCAACGCATGGCGACCAAAATGGGCTTTTTATTATAACGGGTATTTCACCTAACTTGACCACATTAAATATATCGCTTATTTTGTATGATAGAAAAAATGTCAGGGGAGAAAATATTCTGCTGGAAGGCGCCAATACGGTGATGGGCCGAATTTTTTTCTCAAGGTTATTTTTTTCGAGATTTCAAGGTCATCGTATTTTTTTAAATGGGACTGCATATTTTCACTACAACAGACTTATAGCTTATAAAAAACGAATTCAATGAGGTGCAATATGTTGACCTTCACGTGACCTTTAGCGAGGAAATTATGAAATGATTGTCAGTAATTTCAGTACGCGTTCGGAGACGGTAAATGAAGGAATTTCAATTTCATTGAAACAGTTTACCGTGTAATTGTCCCTGGTGCTTGTAAACAGACATCTGTATTCTCCTTTCATCGGTTGAAGTATGTTTAAAAGCATTATTATCAAAGCGATAACCTTAGCAGAAGATTATCGCTTTACAATCAGTATCAGCACAACAAGCTACGGTATCGGTATCGATATACTAAAGGTCACATGAAGGTCAACATATTGCACCTCGTTGGATTCGATTTCTTATAAGCTATAAGACTTGTAGTAAAAATATGCAGTCCCATTTAAGAAAAATAAGACGACCTTGAAATCTCGAAAAAATGACCTTGAGAAGAAAATTTGACCCATCACCGTATTGGCGCCTTCGAACAGAATATTTTCTACCCCTGACATTTTTCCTATCGTACAAAATAAGCGATATATTTAAGGCGGTCAAATGAGGTGAAATACCCGTTATATACAAGGTGGGTCTAGTAATTGGTTTAGGTGCACCTTGCAACTACACCGATGTACTCCTGCAAAAACTCGCACTACTTGATAATAGAGCTTGTTAACACGTTCCCTGACGCGTGGGACGTATGCGCCCCACGCTGAACTTTCCGTTCAAGCCATTGAGTATTGTCATTTTACAATGAAGAATTTCTTAAAAATTTATTATGCAGTCAATTATAGGCAACTTAATACTATTGCTCTGTTGTGTTATGCATCTTAACCCGGCGTTAGTTAGGTGGGGTCTCACAGACCCCAGAGATTTTAGATTTATTGTAACATTGTAACAACGCGTGACAGCGAGTCGGGCCTGAGTGTACCTTGCCCTTCCGTAGTCTACTACTCTACGACATTGAGGACAGGTTGTTCTGCTCAAGCACATTTAGTGTGCATACGTGTAAAGTGTGTTGGAGTCCCGACTGTGCAATTACAGAAAATGAAAACTCGGAATCTGAAGACTAAATGTTTATTATCGTATTAGCTACTTTAATGTATATGTCCCATCTGTAAACCAATACCAAAGTGCCTAGCAAATACTGATTTATATAGTTCGTTCGTTGTTAAAGTTAGGAGGAGTCTATTTTCATTGAAAAATAAAGATGTTTCACTAGTCGAGTATTTTTGAATAATAAAAATTTAATTCCGTGGATGTGCGTTTTGACTCTGAAAAATTACAAGACTCTTAAGCAATACCTAATCTTATATTCATGAAAAAGGTATTTATTTATATAATAAAATATATTATTTCGGTGGGTCTGTGAGACCCCACCTTACCACTATCGATACATTCCCACCTTACCAACGCCGGGTTAAACTGCACACCTTGTCCTTGATAATTACAATTTTGTACTATTTTCATCATTGTAAGGCATACGCCAGAAACAAAACAATACAATTGTAAAGCGTGGGGCGTATACGCCCCACGAGGCCTGAACGGGAAGTCTTCATAAAACGGTGTGGCATGGAACGTGTTAAGCAATACAAAATCTTCCTTTGCAATTGTTTTCTGTCTGCAAAAGTAATCAGGGTTCAATTGTATTAATTCATTTACTGAACCTTAACCTCCTCCGTTTGAATTCAAATGTGTGAAGAAGCTTCTTAACTGAGTAATCGCTCAAGAAAACTCGAAACCATAGTCATATCGAAGTTCGAATACTCACACTCAAAATACCCGGATACTTGAATACTCATACTCACATCCGGTTCTTGGATCGGAGTTCGGATTATAACGAGTACTCTGAGTACTCGAATACTTTGATAATAAGAGCCATAGCTCGAATGTGATCAGAGTAAATCATCGCCAGTCTCCTCGATTTCGAGGTTTCTCAAGTCGCAGGACCTCTGACATCGTGGACAGTGAAGCAGGTGAAGAGCAGAGGAGCATGAGATCTCCGCAACCACGGCTTAATTGACAGTAGCTGGGATTCGAGGGGGGTAACGTGGCCGGCTACCTCGCGTCCTTATTATCGTTAATTTTAATTAGAGGTTACTGCCTTGTTCCCGGTGTCCTGGGAAGATACGCGGCGGCCGCAGGAGCAGCGGGACGTCCTGGGGCGGGAAGAAGAGGAGGACTCCGCGGTCCCTGCCGCGGGAGGAGACGCGAAAAAGGACACGGCGGCTGATCCTGATTATAAACGACTGCTCCTGCGCGGTGCCCCGTCGCGAGAGAACGTCCCGGTGAACCACGGACGAGACAAGATTCTGTGAGATGATTCGAGGGAGCCGCACCCCCCCCCCCCCCCACCCTGCGTGAATCTTCGGCTGGACGATATCTGATCCTGCGCGGGACAGCTCCCGGATTCGACCGACGTCGCCCCTCACCAAAGAATCCCGCGGCGAATCTAATTTCTCTAATTTCGGCCGCCGTTGCGGGAGGATACGTTCCTCGGACTTTACTCGACCCGACTCCCGGCTGAATCGAGGAATTTTAATGCTTCCGAGCCACCGACTTGCTGAACCATCTCCTGGAAATATCGTTTTCCTGATTGGGATTTTGATGTTTTCGAGAAGTTTTAATAATCGCATCTACCACGATCATTAACCCCTTGCCTTAAAATTTCGTCTCAGAGACGTCACGGATTTTTAATGCCAAGCTTGACTATTTTTAACTATCTATCATAATACATACAGTGGCCCACAAAAATATTCGACCGCCCTTCAAATCAGAATTACTTTTTCTAAAATTGGACCAAACGACTTGACGTTTCTTGAGCAATTAGAAGCATTGATTTACTAAATGACGTGCAAAAAAGATTTTGAAAAAATTACGATTGGTAATAATTATACGCAAAAATGAAAAAGGCATTTTATTTGAGCCAGTAACGAAAATTTAATATATGCGTCTTGTAGATTTATGTTAGTTATTTGCAAGCTGAAAATTTCATCGCTTCTCAATCAATGCTTCTAATTGCTCAAAAAAGTCAAATCGTTTGGCCCAGTTTTGAAAATGCTTTCCTGAGTTGAAGGACGGTCGAATACTTTCGTGGATCATTGTAGAACACAGCATTTAGCAGCAACATAACCATGTTACATTGATTTTAAAGCATTACAGATTTATTTACTTTCGATTATTGCGTACACAGAAGGTCAGGCAAAATTAAATAGAATGTTTTAGTCTGAAACCTCAAAATTAAATTGTAAAGCAAGAGGTTAATTGAAAACAAAATATTCTCTCCAGTTCACAGTAGTCTCTAACAAATGCTCTATATTTTCTTTTCACTCTGCTTCCACCACGTGAATGTTGAATGAGGATCGCAATACATTCGTGGCAACGTAGACATGCTCGAGTAGGAAGTTACTGCACAGATGTTTGCATCTAGGCCCGTCCGTAATTATAAGGCACAATTTCTATCCAGTTCATATTAGTCCCTATCAAGTTCTCTACATTTTGCGTTCACGGTTTCCATCATATAAATTTTGAGTTAGGCTCGTCATACTTCGTGGCAAGGTAGGCATGGTTAAGTTGGAAGTTACTGTACAGACAATTGCATCTAGCCCCATTCCTAATTATAATCACTAATTTCGATCAATGTCACTTTATCCTTTTGTGCTACCATTTATTTTATAGTTACACTGAACTTCTTTGTCGTTCGTTATTTCTCAGGAAAAAAAAGAAAATTGATATCGACTGGATGCGTACGTATTTTCTAATGGCTATATATTGATAAAAACAAAATAAAATATTACTGCGGTTCAAAAGAAGTTAGTGATATAAATATTTAGTAGACTTTATACAAACTTGTGTCACGAGTCTGGCTCCATGTTATAATAGAAGGGGTTGATCCATATCAAATACCCTATATTCCTGATCCAAAGCAAGGTTTTGATAGTAAATATTGTTGCTACGGTGCCGCAGAATTACGCGAATGCTTGTTGAGTTTGGCCATTGACAAGCTACAATAATTCCATTTTGAGACAATAAACTCATCCTAACGCATCGCTTTACGTGTTTAACCATTTACGATCCAAAAAGTGCACTCTCTTTTATTTTAAGACTTGCTAGAGCATATACTTCCATTATATTCCCATTTTTACTAACCTATTTATAGCAGTTTCAAAATACTACAATTTTTCTTATATACCATGTAATCATGAAATTACTGATGAATATAACGTAAATCAGTCAAATAAGCAATTATTGGTGCAAAAATTAATGTCGAGTCTATTAAACACAAAAGGGATTTGTCATTGGATCGGTAACAAAATCTTGGATCATGTTACACTTACAAGGAGAAGACGCGGTCATCGGGTCTTAGATTTTGTCGAAACTTTGCATACCGGTAGATTTCGTTCTCCTGTTCATGAAAATATAGCTTTATAGGCGTCGATACTCAATAATTTTTGAGATATTTACAATTTAAATTTCATTATAACCGTTAAGGCGTTAAGTACAGTTTTGGTTGAAGTTTCTGTCAAGTGCCAAACGGCGTGATTTTCCTATTTTTCCATTTTTTCCTTTTTTTTCTGTTCAGTTTATCTATTGTAATTAATTGTACTTTGCACATGAAAAATACACTCATAAGATCTATAGGAAATAAAATATAAAAATTTTATTGAAAAGGAACATAATATGAAAGAAACACTAACTTCATTAATTTTAACACTAAACCTACCACGGTCAAATGACCGGTTTTTTATTACACAATTATTGAAATTATAAAAAATCTTTCATAGGAAATTACTAAATTGACTTCTTTATTTAAGCATAAGTTATAATGAAAACCGCACAACGTTTAAGCAAATTGTCACTTCCATAAGACATTTCAGTTTTATATGTTTTGTGCTTCGTAGGTTTAGTGTTAACATATCTCAAAAGTTGTTGAGTATCGACGCCAATAATGCTACATTTTCGTAAACAGAAGAACGAAATCTACCAATATGCAAAGTTTCGAGAAAATCTGAGACCCCATGACCGCGTCTTCTCCTTGTTAGCAATGAATTTTCTGGGTTTCTCAAGGGATACGTCCGGTAGTAGCAGAGATAAATGTTCCAGAAATATCGAGACATTGTCGGACTCTATTGTCATGCCAGAAAAGCCATGTCACTGCACGTTACCTGACCGCAAAACGGGCGAGTGGCAATCTGCGCGTCGTAATTAATCAAGGTCGATCACGATCATTGCGGGCCTCGTAGCCAGAGGGCGAGGGTGGTTCCGCGCCATAAGTCTTTTTAATAGCTAATATCTCACGGGAGTCGTACAAACGCGAATTGGTTACTAGTTACTACTTGCACGAGCTCGCGTGATTTATCGCCGCAGGGTGGCAGGCGGAGGCGGTGAGAAGATGGTTGTTCGACTGGACAGGGAAAATATGAAGAGGAAGGGATTTCGATGGGAGTATAAAGAAGACTCTGGGGCGGGTGAAATAGATCGACGAAGAGGGATGATGGGGACGCGAGTGTGAATCGCTCGGGAGGCTCCGCCGCGACCAATTAAGGGCCAGTTTTAATCGTTCCCCGTCTAATTGCCGACCCATTACATTGTCTCCTCAGGGTAAATACGTCCGACTAAATACCCCCGTCAGCGGAAAGAATCTCGGCCCTCGGAAATCATCGTCGAGTAAACACTGGCTGCGAATCCAGCTCGGAATTAGCGAGCTGGTGTTGTTACCTGCCATCGTGCTCACGACGCGAGGTTATTAATAAAATTTATGCGCCGGCCACGATGGTCGAAGGGAAATGCACTCGTTCGTGCCATTTATCTGCAATTCATTCCACTTTGCAATTCGTTATTGCAGGGTGTCTCTGTAGAGCTTCGATGCGCGGTCTACGGAGCGATAGAAATGGCTAGAAGAAGCAGAACGTTCATGACAATGACCTGAGAAATATACAGGGTGGTCCACGCAACTTGTTCACCCACAATAACTTCCAAAGTATGCATTGTATGAAAAAACTTTCTCCAGAAAAGTTGTATGGTTTGAAAGGGTACATTATGTAATTCGTGTACTTTTTTTGTAAGTGGAGGTGTTTCGGAGATTTGAAGATCAACTTCGTTTTTTTTTTAAATAGAATGCTGTATTTTTTGTGCCAAAATATCGAAGAGCGATAAATTTTGAATAAAAAAGTAACCTAACCCAGACCTTTATTCGCTGTAAACCTATTAGTTAACGAATAATTTGAATCGATGTTGAAAAATATTGTCACGTAAACTCCGCGGTCTTACGGAAATCTTTGCTGGTATTAAAACTTTTACTTCATATCATGCAAAGACCCTTTTCAAGAACAAAGTTAAATTATTCGTTAACTATTAGGTTTACAGCTTTTAAAGGTCAGTACTTTTTTACTCAAAATTTAACGTTCTTCGATATTTTAGCAAAAAAAAAATATAGCATTCCATTTAAAAAAACGAAGCTGACCTTCAAATCTCCGAAATGCCTCCACTTACAAAAAAGGATATGAATTGCATAATGTATTCCTTCAAATTATACAACTTTTCTCGAAAAAGATTTTTCATATAATTCATACTTTGGAAGTTATTGAGGACGAACAAGTTGTTTGAAAACCAATCACTTTTTTAAACTTGGTCCACATGACTATTTCTTTCTTGTGGATGATAAACGGATTAGTTTACTAGATAATGTGTAAGAAAAACTTTTTTTAAAATTGCTGTTGGTTGGAATTGCAAAGAAAAAAGTGAAGGTCACGATTTTTAACTATTTTATCTGTACCGACAATGTAAATTTAAAATATGCCTTTTGTAGATCTAAATTATATACATACACAAAGTTTCAATGAAATAGGTTAAAGTCACTGCAAGCCATGAATGATTAATAATGACAAAAATTGTGAGAAAATGCGATTAGAGCTTGAAATTCAAAGATTTGTACATCTTTCAATGCCTATAGCTCTGTTGTGCGTTACTCGATTTCGATGAAACTTTGTACATGTATACAGGGTGTCTCAACCGATTTTGATATCTTGATTTCATCGCTATTATTAGATCTACCGAAAAATGTTTCACATAAGAATTAAATGGTGCTAAGTGGAGCATAATTTGGTGTTATTAGTTTATTCATGGGTGAACGCGTTAAGGTCATATGAAGGTCAACTTTGTTTTTTTAAATAGAATTATATACTTTTTAATACATCAATCGATGCAGTTGGATATTCTTTATAAAAAAGTATTAACCTATTTATGTTGAAAAATTAGTCGTTCAGGAGATATTTCGATTTTAAAAATGCCGTGATACAAATGGTCGTTATGCTAAACATTTTCTTTAAGGAATAAAAGCGAACGCCTTAGTGCGACAGTAATGTTGTCTTGGAATTATTTTTCAACATAAACAGGTTAATACTTTTATAAAGAATGTCCAACTGCATTTTATTGATGTATTAAAAAGTATATAATTCCACTTTAAAAAACGAAGTTGACCTTCATATGACCTTAACGCGTTCACCCACGAATAAACTAATAACACCAAATTATGCCAACTGAGCACCGTTTAATTCTTATTTCAAATCTTTTCGGTAGTACTAACAATAGCGAAGAAATCAAGATATCAAAATCGGGTGAGACACCCCGTATAATCCACCTGGATTTACAAAAGGCATATTTTACATTTTCGTTATAGGCATAGATAAAAAAGTTGAAAGTCATGACCTCCATTTTTTTCTTTACAACTCCTATCAATTGTGATGTAAAAGAAAGTTTTCCACATTCTCTAGTAAACTAATCCTTTTAAAATAAAAATAAAAATTGATTCATTTGGACCAAGTTTAGAAAAGTTATCCGTTTTTAAATAGTGGTCTCTAACTAGTTAACTAACTAGTTTATAACATTGCAAACAAACAATGTCAATATCGTAGAGGATGAATGCATAGATTTTCATTAATACTTAATTCCATTACCCTTTGCACACGAACGGCAATTCTGAAGCATCACTAAATGTTACCGTATCACAATTTACAACAATTGTGATATTATGAAATCAAACTTATCTATCTAACTTCTCAAAGGAAAATTCAAGTCGTTTGGTCCTGTTTTAAAAATGTGTTGACCTCTGTGGTATCAAATCGGTCACCGAATGTGTGTGTTATGGGACATTGGATCTAAATTCTAACTTCGGAGGACAACTCGTTTATATTGGTAAACTAAGCTATGCTCGGCTATACTTAGGCATATCGGTAGATCGGTAGTAGAGAAAATTCTGATTTGGTGGAGTCGTGGAACATTTTAGGAAAGCTCGGTTGTAGGTGTGGTCTTGGAACATTGCATATCATTGGTTCTAGAGTGTGTCGGAAAAGTGGTGGAGATGTCAAAAAATAGGAGTGAAAATGGAGAAAAGTTAAGGTGAAGTAGGAGTTGAGTACGCAGGGTGGCAAAAGGTTATAATTATTAATTGTCGTAGCTAACCGCGGTACAGGGCCTTCGAAACATGCGGGTATCAGCTGTACTCCGCACGAGTCCTACGATGTTTATGGCATTTATGATCAGTACGTAGCCAGGTATAGTAGTTGACCTCGTTCGCATGGTTGTCCCTGCGCACGGAGGGTTTGGCGACGGAAGAGTCTCATTTAAAAAGAGTGTTCGGATATTAAGGAAATTCACTGTATGTGATCAGTACACTGCAGGTTTACTTCTTTGATGTCAAAAATGACATGAAATACAAAACTGCGAACACGTTTGAAGAATTTCCCACTACTATTACACTAATTTCGATCTATTAACCCTAAGTACTCGGAACTATTATAACTCGAAAACCAAACTATTCATCTCAACTAGATAGAATATTTCCAGTCTACATGATTTTTTTCATGTTATACATTTGAAACTGATGCAATTTACTCACACAATACTTCACATTACACCTACCAAGCACAGGACATACAGGGTGGCCCACATAACTCTTAACAGCTCAAAATCTCGAAAACTATGCCATCGATTTTAAAGTTCTTGGTCTTAAATTGCATGGATCTGAAGGGCCTTTCTAACTACATAAACGTGAAGTGGTCCTCCCTTCCCCTTTAACATGGGGTGGGGGTACCTTTATAATTTTAAATGGAACCCCCTATAAAACGTTACATATTTAGATTCTACAAGAAAAATCAAGTAAATTTTGTCTGAAACATTTTTTTGTCAGATATTTCCATGATGAGATATAACAGTTTGAAGTTTCGACTGTAGGTACTAACTTGAAGCGCTCGGAAATAGCGTTATTTGTTTACGCGCTTGAGTCCTTTGCTTACTCGTGAAGAAATAAAATGTTCTTTAAATTAAATGTTCAAAATTTCCACCACGGACTTGTAAACATTTATTTACTCGAAACATCAAGTTGTTCGAACATTTGTTAATATTTCGGGAGTCATTGAACCGCGAGCGTCACGTATTCTTTGTTTCATATTCTCTTTTGTCGTCGGCGGTTCAAACATAGCTTTGTCCTTTACATATCCCCATAAGAAAAAATCTAATGGTGTTAGATTGGGGGATCGAGGAGGCCATTGATGAGGTCCCCCACGACCTATCCATTTGTTCCCTTTTTCATTCAAAAATTGTCTGGTGATGATAACGCTATTTCCGAGCGCTTCAAGTATCTACAAGTCGAAACTTCAAACTGTTATATCTCATCATGGAAATATCTGACAAAAAAATGTTTCACACAAAATTTACTTTTTTTTTCCTGTCGAATCTAAATATGTAACGTTATATAGGGGATTTCATTTAAAATTATAAAGATACCTCCGCCACCCCTTCAAGGGGAAGGGGGGGGGGTGGCACTTCGCGTTTATATAGTTAGAAATGTCCTTCAGATCCATGCAATTTAAGACAGTTTTCGAGATATTGAGCTGTTAAGAGATACGTGGGCCACCCTGTATAATAGTAAAACGGCTTATAGATATGTGAGAAGATTGAATTTACTTGAAATTTATTAAATGTGAACAAATTTAATAATGTAAACAATATTTTCAATAACCGCATAGCAATTTTTAACGATGCCTCAGAGTCGCCACTCAAGTGCTAAGGGTTAAAATTATTAAAAGAAAGAACACATTTGCATTTAACTATTATTTCTTATAGTTGATTCGGAATCGCAAAATAGGCTTGATGGAGATTAAAACTGCTTAAACGCAAGAAAGAAAAATTGACTTAGAAAATTGTTCTTTTGCTAAGGATCCACAGTGAAGGTGTAAATCGGCAAAAGGGTTATTTACCTCAACACATCAAGAAACGCAACCAGAAACAAGACATTCCAGTGGAAGGTCGCAAAGCTAATGTCTCTATGCGTGCACTAAGCTGCGGCGTGGACCACCGCGCTCTTCTCTAATCCGAGTCCTTGGTGCTCTCGGTTGGAACCGGTCGCTCTTAATAACCACCCTCGCACATGGCCTAAGGATCACCGTCGCGACCTACAATCACGCCATAGACAACTCGCAGCAACTCGATCATTATCACGGCCAATAATCACCGGGACGTATTCCGCTAAGTGCTCCCCTCTGCTCCGGAGTCGGTCTTTCGCTCGGTCCGCCTCGGTCCCATTCCTCTTCTTCTTTTCCATTCGGCCGTCCCCTCGATACCGCTTTATCTCTCTGTTATTTGGCCCGGCGACGAGCGATAATCAGGGAGTGGGATACGCCGTTGGATGGACGGCATCACTAATTCGGTCCAATTACGCGGGACGATTAAAAAGATTTAATTGTCCGACGCGCCGGAACCCCTCCAGCGACTTCTGCTCCGTCTGCGCGGGAGGAAGGAACTCTCTCGTTGGATATTTCGCTCGTCTTCACCCTCTGACGTCGTACACTACTCTGGAAAAAAATTATAGGTAATAGCTACTACCCCTGGCAGAAAATATTCAATCAAAGTCGCGGATATGATTGTGGAACGGAAGACAGCAGATGTCCTAATCGTTGTAACCAAATTGGAAATTTGGTATGGCATACCAAATATATTTCCCTTTAAACGATTTTGGTTACCAATAAACATTGTGCATAGTTGCATTTGGTTACTAGTTACTCTTGTCGATGATACAAATTGTTTTTGATCATTAATAACCACTGTCGATGACGGAAATAATTTTTGGTTATTAGTAACCATTATTTAGAACCGAAATTTTTTTTGGTTCTTAGTAACTGTTATCGTTTATGGAAATTGTTTTCGGTTAGTAGTTACCGTTACAAATGACAGAAATTGCATATGGTTACGAATAACCATTATCGATGATGAAGATCGTTTAATTTTCATATAATGCTCCATTTATTCTAATAGACGTAATCCTTAGAAGCAACTGTCAATCGGCAACTGAATCGGAAATGCGTTGAAGAAAATAGTAATACTAATAAGGAAGATGGGTCCAGCGACTCATTTATTGCTGCTTTAAGCGAGTTGTTTACATCTTTTTACACTTAAGCTGTTCGATCGAATTATTTTTGCCAAGGATAGTAGACTGCGGATTTTCATGCAAAATAGAAATTGTCTATATCAATTGCAATGTATAGTAGCTGCGTAGACATTTATAACATAATAGAACTTCTAATAGGGAATAACATTTTCTTGACTTTTCTTTAAACAAGTTGCTTCATAAAAATGCAAACTTGGATGAACTTTCTCAATTTTAAAATGAACAACAATTTTGGAGCAACTCCATATTCGGTCAAGTAATTAATTATCATCGACGCTAGTGTCCCGTTAACATTTATGTGACTCTTCCCGTTTCTCCCGATTAACAAGATTAAGTATGAATATCATTCATAATACTCAGCAAATAATTCTCTCGCAGTCTTAATCCGACTCAAACTCCATTTATATGGAAATATCTGTGTAAACGCTTCATTATTCTCCTCTAATATCCTCATAATTTCGTACTTCAACTTATTTATGCACGCAGCTGCGTTAATGGGCCTGTTCACTTTCCACCAACACGAATCTTTCGTGATCGTGTGACGTGCTGGAAGTAAATTCACGACGCGACGGCTATTCATTTTGTGAATTCATGCTAATATTTTCGTAAAAATATCTATAATAATCCGGACCTATAATCAATTCCTTTTTTCATATACATTCGAGCCACATGTTTTCATCTTCAGAATTCTTCTCGAACTGTTTATCATCTTTTGTCACGCGAAGATCAGCCGCCATAGTTCTAATCGCCATAGTTAAAAACAACGAAGCTCCTTTTTCGCAGAAAGCTCGACGCACGCCATTTTAAATAGCCGCGACGAAGAAGCCATCGAAATTATATGTGTTTGGACACATTATATTCACGATCATTATACTCTTCTCTATTATGCTCTCCTTAAATTTGTGCCACGTTAGCGACACGCTAATAATGGGTACTTCTTTTTAATTTCCTTATTAGAAAATGAAGGATACTTTATATTTACATACATAAATATATTATAGGTAAATATTACTTTTAGGGGAGGCACCTCGGATGACCTTAACCTTCACATATGTTTTCAAGGACAACATTCTGAACAATTTTCCTCTACACATCTACTCGTCGCTCGGACATAGTTTCCGAGATAATTGCAAAAAACCTTCGTTAAATTTTGGTTGTAAGTACACTTTATTCTCGTGCAAGCTGTCAAAAGGAGACATAGTCCAAGTTGATTTGTTAACTTTTTTATAGAAAACGAGCGACGGCTAAACACTCAAGATGGTGTTAAATCTGGGTTAGGTCTGGGTTATGCTTGGTTAGATTACCAGACCTAACCCACACCTAACGCCATCTTGAGGTCGTCCAATTTCAGAGAATGTCTTCGATAACATATGTCCAATCAAAAATCACATTCATTTAAATATGGGCAAATTGCAATATGGTAGCATCGGTATATTTTTGTTCATAATTTTTTAATAAAAAACGAGCGACGGCTGAAACCTCTTGGTGGGTACTTAGAAAGGTGACCTTGATAGCATACAGTGGCATGCAAAAGTATCCGGACACCTTTTAAAAACGAATAACTTTTCCAAAATTAGTTCAAACGGCTTGAGTTTTTTTGCGATGCTCGAAGGATTAGTTTACTAGGTAACGTGTAAATAATTATTTATAAAAATTGCTAATGGTAGAAATTTGTGAAGAAAAATGTAAAGGTCACGACTTTAGCTTTTTTATCTGTGCCTGTAATGAAAATTTAAAATATATCTTTTGTAGATCTTCATAGGCTATATACATGCACAAAGTTTCATTGAAGTCGGTTAATGTTGCTATAAGCAGATGAGCTACAAACATTGCAAGATGAGAGCTTAACCGTTTGAGTCCCAGGGGGTACTGAAAAAACACTGTCGAAGAATCCCAAACAGCGCAATCGCGCTTTCTCTAAATGACTACGAAAAGACCCAAGCAGCGGGATAGCGCTTGTTTTATTTTATTTTGTAATGTATTATTGCATTATTATAGTATTATTCTACCTATTGCAAAATGCACTATTTACAATAAAAGGAGCTGTGTGATGTACTTGCGTCAGTAAATCTGAGCGCGCGACTTCGACAATCGGTAACGCACCGTCAGTTGTCCACAATGTTCGAAATGTGCTGGGTTTTCTCGACATAAAATCTCAACAGCGCTTTAAAATTGCAGCTTTAGTACTATCGTGCTAGAGCATTTTGTACAGAGTCGGTAATTCGGAACCGTGGACAGAAAAGTGCATTGCATGCAATGTCTGTAGGTATCATAAGTCTGTGACGAAAGTGTCGCACTTGCGGGCGTCGATGTCTCCAACGGTTGTCTCAACACGAGCGCCAATTCTTCGACTTCACTAGCAAAATGGATACAAATTACTCGTGATTTCCTTCACATTTCATTCTGCCGAATGGCCGTGTCTCTGGGCAGTTCCTCGCTCGCGGCTTCAACCCCTGGTGATTACGAATTTCTGGCTTCTGCCGGGGCCGAGCCGAGGAGGAACCCAACCGTGGAGACGACGAAATCATCTTAAGCGGTAAATTACACATATGCTAAGTGGCCACTATTCAAATTATTATTATCATCATCATCCCTCGGCCACGGAATCGCCCTTCCGAGAATAATTACACGCGGCCACGGGGACGCCGCGTATGCTAAGGCACGTCTCTCTGTTTTTGAGGCCCATCCTTTCCTCATTTGTATGCGATTTGGATTGGCAGCGGTGCGCATGCATCTTGCTGCAGGCTTTCGCACCGATTGGCAAGTCTTCGAGTGCCTTCTCAATCACCAT
The DNA here is from genome assembly GCA_913789915.3 of Sphecodes monilicornis. Taxonomy (NCBI): domain Eukaryota; kingdom Metazoa; phylum Arthropoda; class Insecta; order Hymenoptera; family Halictidae; genus Sphecodes; species Sphecodes monilicornis. Next base: position 20,817,854 of record OU565285.1, read on the forward strand.
TTGCTCTTTAAAAAAAAAAAAAATACCATTTAGGCAGACAATGTTGCTGAAATATTCAGTTTTGTACGTCTGGAACTTTTGCGTCAATGGTATTATTTGTGCCATCATGCTAAGAGACGAGATTCAAATGTTTTAGACTAGAACTACCGAACCAGTCAAGTTACTGGTTCCTATTTTTTTTCTTTCACAATTAGTAAAGTTATGAAAATGTTTCCATCAGAAATTATCGAATGAACTTCATTATGGAAGCACATGTTACGATAAAAATTTTATAAAGTCTAACTAGATGTAGCCGTGTCATTATTATAAAATAATATACAGTAGAACCTCGCTAGTTGCAAACTTATTTATTACACGGAATCCTCGTTTGTTGCATATTAGCGACTCTCACCACGATGTGTTCAAGGTTCTGGAACTCGTGATGGTTATTGTGATCTACATAGAAACGAACGAAGATCGACACAACGAATTATTATGATTGGTTACCTCTTTCGTTGCACAATATCAATTTTTGCACGCATTTTCAGTCCCGTTTCGTGCAACCAGCGAGGTTCTATTGTACATCAGTCGGATTTATTACTCGGTAGTTCTAGCGTTATGAATTAAAAAAGTATCGATGATTGAAGAAGGCGAGAAGTTGTAATTTTCTTGTAAAACAGAGTTACGAGTTTTTCGGTTGTTGAAAAAAAACGTACCTACGGGGACTAGGATTATTCGTTAAATCCCGTTCAATTTGAAAGGAGTGATTATAGGCATCAATATAATTTGTGTAGCCGCTAATGTATCTAAAATGTTTCGAGAGTGAAAGCAGGGGAGAACCACTGCGGAAATGATAGAGTATACAAAGCAATCCCCGCATTCGAGCCCGATTGAAGGACCGATTCTGGTAATACGTTATTAATTTGAATGGCCCGCGCACGATGAATTATTTAACGGGCGATTACCCTAATGCGTCGCCTGTCCTCTTTTATTAAAACACTTTGGTACGTGTCTCGTTCTTAGCAGGTCGATTGGCCGTACCGTACTTTCGTGATTTTTGGTCACGGTTCTTTGTGGCCCTCACGATTCTGTTTAATTGCGAAACTCTCCATTAAGCGGTCGGAAATGCACGATTCTTCCTGGAACTGTGACCACTTGATTATTGTTATTACCTTCTGAACGTTGAACACGTAGCGCGCAAACGGTTCTCCCTCGAAAATTTCATATTGATGGAACCCCGTTCGCGGCACGTGGCAATTATTTCACACTGCTATTCGCAACTCCTTTGTTTTTCCAAGCCGATCTCTTAGGACGGGTACGATGACTCGTACGACCGTGTTTGCGATTTAAATGACTGGGATTAGATAGTATTAGGATTAATACGGTAAACGGAGTCTTTTTAGTGGGACGATCGTTTTTCGGAAAGCTGATGATTAGTATAGCTGGAAAGAAGAACCATTACCTATGTCCCATAATATTAGCGTAGCATTCTTGTTTATTTACTGTAGACTATTTTTTGTTTTTTGATTAAATGTTACATAAAGGTCCATCTAATGGTACTCAATTAAATATTTTATTCAGTTGTGACGACAGAAAATATATTTTGTATGCTTTTTGAATGATACGAATGGATAAATATAATGCAAAGAGTAGTTTCATGCCAAGATTATTTTTTCAATTGATTATTTTTGATCATACATAACTCTTATTAATTTTATACGCTTTGTAGTCTCAAGTCATTGTACAAGGCATAATACTTTATCCACCTACAATTTTTTAATAGTCCTTTTGAAATCAATCATAGAGTAACACCTTGTTCTGAAATTATTTTCTAAAATAAAATCATCGTGTTCCTTTTAAATACAGTACAGGTATTAAAGAGTCTATTAACAGACTTTTACAGAAATATTGAGAGTGTTAATATTCAGAAAGTTAAGAAAATTGAAGTAGCTGTGAGTAAGATAAATCTTAACTTTCTGAAGAATTATCAAATAAGTGTAGTACATGTTTAAATTCAAGTAAAAACAGAACGGTGCAAGTTATTGATATATTTATTTTTATTTCGTATTTATTGCTATACGTCATTATGTTTTAAAAATAATATCATTTAAATGACTGTTCCTGGACTTCTTTAAATAATCGTTCCGTGAACACCCATTTTTAACCAATTTTTCTGTGGCAATAATAATACGATTAGTATCTGTTTTTAAATTATCTAGTGTTGTCACCTAATTGAAAAAACTAATAAAATTCGACATAACCTCAGAGAAACTAATCTAAAGGTGTCTTGATCTTGGTGGTCAGTTCGTATCAGCATCGCGAGCGATTACACGATCACCAAACATTTCTCTCAATAATCGAACAGATTGATTATTTTTCATAATAATCAATAATTTCTACACGCTGTGCAACTGTGTGTTTTTCCATGATAAAATGGCAATCAATACTCAACTCCCTTGTAAAACCTGGAAAGAAATAATTTAAAAATATGGCTGTAGTAAGCTGCCAAAGATCTATTATAGTCCTATTTTGATATTCCTGTGGTTGCGGATTCACCTAAAAAAATGGCCAGATTTCTCGGGACTCTGGTGCATGATGGCATGGCGCTGCTAACGTGTTAAGCGCGCAGACCCACCCACGAAATTCCTAGACAGCGATGGCACCCGTCCATTCGACGAACTGCCATGCCGCCCTGGTCGGTTTACGTTTGGCAAATATTCTTAAAACCCTGACCGCAGGCCAGGATCCCTAATTGCCGGGCGTCGCACCGTCGGATACGGCGTTCAGTGATCCCCGAGGACAAAGACCCGCTTCCTCCCTGGTTCGGCACCACCTACGATTGGAATTCCATCCCCTGGTAGCGAGGTAACGCGAGCCGAGCGTTGCGCAGACCTCAGGAATGCCCCCCGAGCTGCGACGGTTCCGCGGTAATGTTACGTTTTCGACGCGAGGGAGGGACATTGGTCCCCGGGCTCTGTGATTCGAACTCTCTGGAATAAACGTCGGCTGCTTTTAGGACTCGGGCCCCCAACGCGCGGACGTCTTGCAGCTCGTACACCGCCTTTTTTGTGATGTGAGCGGTGCAAAGTTAGAGAGTTGATGTCTTCCCGGAATGTTGCTTTAATTGATTATAATATTATCTGGTTTTTGAAAGACGTTCAGAATCTTTCCATCTCAGATAATCGTTGTTTTGGATAATTTAATTTTTTATTATTTTTCAAGCTTAGTAATGGAATATCCAGGAGGCAAAAATCGACATTTCCGACATCTGCTTTTCTTCGCTTTTCATCGAGGTCAAAAAGCTGCCGCAGCCGCTCGGGATATTTGCAATGTGCACGGAGAAGGTGTCATAGGCGAGTCTACAGCACGGAAATGGTTTGCAAAATTAAAAAATGGCGAATTTGACCTGGACGACACGCCTCGCAGTGGACGGCCTGGTGTCGAAAATGTTGATTTTTGCCTCCTAGATATTCCATTTCTAAGCTTGAAAAATAATAAAAAATTAATTATTCCAAACAACGATTATCACAGTTTTGTAGAGCAGAAAGAGCTCTTTCGATTCAACACTTTGCCAAAGAACAAAGAAATCGTTGTAGGATTAAAGAAAACATAAAACGCTACGAACTCATCCCCCAACCCAATAATTTTGCTATTTGCTTTGCTTATTTTAGTCTAGAGAATTGGTCATCTCACAAAAGACTATGAGATAACTTTTTTCATTTTTGCAACTATTAAACTCTCATCCAGTAAGTTATCGATCCTCGATTAGGCCTGCACCCGTCTATTGCCCATTCACGAAACTTCGCAACGTCCGCGTTTCGTCAGCAGCGTTAATTTCTCGACCGTACATAAATTTCTTCTATACGAAATTGCCGGTTCCCTGGGCGAGTGGGTGCTCGTAATGAGGGCGAATCTGAATCCCCTGGCGCTGTCTTATTTAAAGTTTCGTAAACTAGAACGTCGGTTCACGGAATCGGCTGAAGCGAAAACGGCGAATTCGGTGAGCCCGGTGCGTAAACGTGCGGGTGGATGATTGCCATGATTGCCCGGTCATTATGGGAAATTTTCGAAAAGTCGACGATCCTGGGGCCCCTGTATCCTTTCGACAGTCGGGGGTAATCGTTCGGTACCGAGTTAATTGCATCTATTACCGGAAATTCTGGAAAGCTGACGCAGACACGATTAACGGAGAAGGCCTCTCCTGATTCCTCTTTGATCGCGCCGACTTTGATTAATCCATCGAGATTACTTTGCTATTAATCAACGCTGGGAATTGTGGTTCGGGAAACTAAGACCTAGCTAAGACTGTTTTCTAAAAAATACTTCACCATTTCGCAGAAATGTCTTTAGTACTTCTATACCCTAAATTTGCGAATTTAGAACAACCCGTTGTGTTTCTACATTTTTTTTAGGTTAAGACGAGGTTGAGTGAAAGAGAAAAAGTACCGACGTAGAAGCTCGATAATTTTAAAAAATTGCTAAGAGCTATCTTCAAATTCTTTCTTATTCAACTGCAGAGCAAGAAATGCTACAGTTAGTCGAATTTTAAGGGCAACATAATTCAACTTCAATTAGTCCTATTTCTGATTATTTTCAAGGATTTTAAACTGATATCAATTGCATAACAAAAATTCAAATGTAATGTTTTATGCTAAAAGAGAAAGTCTAACCGAGGAGTACAGAAATTATGAAAATTCATAAATTTCTAAGAGGATATTCGTGTAACATTTTTCGTTGCATTTAACTATTATCTGAAAGATCAAAATAGAAAATTAAAAAATTAGTGAAAATGTTTCGTCTAAAACTAAGATTGACTTGACGATACCAAAATGAAAATGGTCTTAACAATAAAATAAGTAAACACAACATGATGATGTGACAGTATTATAGAGTACAGTGAACGACAGTGTTTATTAACGTAAATTTTATTGTTTAAATTAGACGTGACAGTATTATGTCGTATCTACAGGAAAAGTACAAAGTTATAAGTTATGCTATATGTATATCATATATATTATAACACGATAATAATCGTACGAGATAGCGAAGAGGTTCCTTACTTCAGCGTTCGATTACGCGTTCGATGGGATGAATTCTGGGACAAACAGGATTAATTAGGTAGCTTTGAAACGGGGTGCACGAGGATTCAGAATAGGTGAACAGGGGTTTCGTGGAGTAGAGGTGGTGGTTGGTTAAGGAGACACGTAACATAGAAAAATAAATGTGAATCGCCGAAAGCAGCCACGACAGAAGGCACGACAAATTGCTACACGGAAGCAGATGCCCGCTCGCAGCATCCTTCTCACGACAGGCTCATCATTTTTTCATATTTTCTCCGTTCTTGCATATGAACCTGGGCAACGCGTTACACGGCGTCGGATAAAACGAAACACATGATCGATTGTAAGGCAGCGTTGTGCACAGCTCGTCGATCCTGATTGTGCAAAGGAACGAAATTATTTTTCGTGGTACGTGAAGCAGAATAATTTCGTTCTTTCATCGTGAAAGTAGCGTGAAAGACGATCGTCGAGCACTCGCGGCGAACGGGGGACTTTCGAGAGAAAGCTTTTCTTTTTTTTTTTAATTTGCCGCTTTTCATGTCTCTTCCGGTCCTCTTCTTCACTGTGCGCATACGTTCGTATTCGCACACGTGGCTCTCAGGTCTGATTCGCTGAATCGCTCGGAGAACGAGCGTAAAATGGTCGAACGAGGCTCGATCGCGTCCCGTTCATAAAATCCAAAGAAAATCGAGGAAAGACACGGTCCACTTTGCCAGAAATCGGCGAGTATTTTTTTTGAAAACGTGTATATGTACAAGAACAGGTGGTTTTTACCTCTCCTCCGGCTTCACGGCCACACTCCGAACTTTGGCGATTGCGACAAGCAACAACTTAACATCTAGACTTCTTAATTTTCCTTTCAAGGGACCAAGGCGGCGTGAACACGTCGATTATTCCGTGCATTTAACTTCACGGTGCGTTAGCACCTGTATATAGAAAAGTGTACATAATACATATTTCAACGAAGTAAAAAATTATAATAGTGATTCGTTCATCTTGAACATCAGGATTGACAATTCTTGTTACAAGTTGGTTAATAACCTTCAATACGATGTAACTTTATGATTATTTATGAATTTCTATTTTCATCTAAGCGATAGGTAAAAGGTAAAATTAAACATATTTTTACAAATTACTGTTTTTTTAATACATTAGGGTAACTACTATAAAATGTTTTTGTTTGATATTGTGCTTGTAGTTAAGTATGTTGGTCGAGTATCTGATGTACAGACATGTAGCTTTGAATTTATATTAATAACAGTTTTATTTATTGTTTATTTAGCACGTTGACTGCTCCATTAGAAACAATGAAATCTCCAAAAATCGAAATGTAATTTATTTACTGGGAAGAAACTTAAAAGTTACGATTTGTCATAGTGATTACTTCACCAGCCCTCTTGTATATCGAAGATTCAAATTGAATTGAATGAGCACGGAAATAAACGTTTAAATCTGGATAAATAATTGGTAGTTAACTTGTTAAAAGGGGATTGAGATAACGTTGCATTTCTGATCGTGTTCTCACCGCATTGTCGCTTTAAGTTGCTTATTTCACTAAGAACGCAACGTTTCGGTCGTTCTTTCGACGCTCCGAGAAAATCTCTGTTCGTATCCTTATCGCATTAATCGGTAAAAAATAGTGATTAATATGAGCGTATATGTTGTCTTGATTCTTTTAATACGAATAGATGTCTATATTTATATGTCTAATATACGTAACATGCGAATATTTGGCGTGACTTCGGGGATCGATGAGACAGGGGCTATCGATGGAAGGGAACGATTTATTGAATGGATCTAAACGAAAGGGCGGAAGACCTAACATTAAGCAAGCACATACGAAACTGCCAATCTCCAAACCCTTCGATTAGAAAATACAAAAATACTTGAATATTAATCAATATTCACATCTCCGCGCGCATTTTTTCAGAAAAAAAAACAAAATAAAATTCATTATCAAATTCTTCTAAAATCAAAACCACTTTCGTGTGCAAATCTAATAAAAAAATCTCCGCTACTCCGAATTTTTACTCAGGAATCTCATATACTAAGGTAAATAAACAATTAACCTCCTGAAATTGTTATAATTAAATTTATGTTAAGAAAATTCATAAAGGACTTTATTTGAATTGTTATAGCGCACATATACGAATTAAAAATTTCCAAGGAGATTGCAATCACTTTTTAGATGTAATATTTTTAATTTGACAAACTTTTCAACGAAATTTGAAAAATAAATATTGAAAATTTAGTTTTCAGTATCTTAGGTACATGAGATCCCTTAACACTAAAAGTCCAAGTCAAGGTAATTCGTTCTCAATATTCTATAAAAACTGCAAAAATATATTTATTTATATTTGTCACGATTTTTATCATAATATGCACACGAACGAACTTAAGTAATAATCTCCCTCGAACGTGTCTGCACAATTGCAGTAATCAGCAACTGAAAAACCTAAAACGGTCATTGTAATATGCGCGGTTCTTTTCAAACTTGATCAAGGATGCCCACATCTATCAAAACAAATATTATAGAACCAAAAAACAGGCTTCGCAAAAATCAACATTGCTTCGGTCTTACAAAACCGAGACTCTTCCGTATGCACCCCCTTAACAGAAACTCAGCTCGGGTGAAAATTCGAAGAAAAGAAACAAGATAGGTAGACAGCACAATTTATCCACATCGCGCTATTGCAGAAGGTTCTTGTTAAACACAGGCTTAGAATTAATTTGTGAATGACAGCAAGAAAAAATCATTAGCAGGATGCGACTACAATCGTTCTTAATGCTACGCTAACGTATATACATTAGGGCAAACACGATCGCGAAGAAACTCGATATAAAATTATGGAGACACACGTTACACCGCGAACCTACGAGAAAGGAAAACCGTCGAAACCGACGAAAGCTGCGATCGATTAGTTCGTCGATAGATCACGATCGAACCAGTCGTCGCCGTCTTTGCCTAGCAAGGGAAGCTCCCAGATAAGTGATTAATTAAAACAAAATAGGAGTTAGAAGTTACAGTCTCTGTCCTAATAATCTTTCACTCTCCTAATAATCAAGACGAGTAGCATTCGGCAAGACGAGTAGTAGCGGCAAGGTTCACGATAAGCGAAAATGAGTATAAATGACATTTTCTCATAATTACTTTTACTTTGGGGAGATTTTCTAAATACACAAGTAAATTGAGTGGAACAGAATACAAATATTCAGACGTTGGATGTTCAATATTTTCATGTACGTACAAACATATCTCATTTTACATTTGTTACATTTTGTACCCTTTACTGCATTTACACAGATCATAATTAGACTGCTGATCTTCATGTGTTTACGGCGTATGAAAAATTATCAGGAGGTGGTGTACTATAACTTCCAGCACTTATTTTTCTCTAAGCTAATGACTCATCGGAGGAGGTTGCCTTTCAAGTATCTCGAGGGAGAAAACCTTTGCGTTTCTTGTTCAGTAAGTTCTTCCGCAGTCTTATGTTTCCTATCGGACGATCTGTCGACGAACGCGATTATGATTTACGACAGACGATCGTCATCACGCAAAGAAAATGCACTTTCACTCGTTCCCTCCGTGGCTCTCGGAGCGTGTAACATCAGCCCGTGCGTAAACCACCCGATGCTCTCCCCTCTTTCCTTATCCATATCGCGAACGTCACATTCGATCACGCTTGCGGCGAGGTTTCGGAAAGCTTTTTAATTGGTCATGGTTGAATTAGACGCGTGAAACTTTCTTCCCGTTGTCCGTGTTACGTCGATATCGCTCGCGATCGTTCGTTCTCCTCTTCGACTCCCGTTGCCACGTTTCCGGGTAACGATTTCTACCTTTTTTCCACTTTCTTTTTGTTAACCTTTTTGTTAACATTTGCGTCTTGTTGTTCGAAGGCAAAATTTTCTCTGGTTGCGTATCTTCTCTTTGTGTATGGGAAAAAGGATCCGAGTAATGGTACGCCTAGGCGAGAACAAAAGAACGAACGATCATGATCTGATGGGCGGGATCCTTTCGAAAAATGAACGATCGCAACGTTCGATGAACATATGTCTTCCGTGTTCGCCATCCTAGACAGGTGGCAGAGCCCACAGAGTCGCTGTCTTGTCGGCTGAGGTGCTGAGAAACGAGAACTCCGTTGGATGCCATCGGCCTGAGATTACTTTGTCTTGGTGTTGCGCTACCACCACGCTGGGCAGGGGCATCGTTAGATCGCCTGTGAACACGTGATCGATTGTTGTTAACGGAATGGTTATCGGTTTGGTATTGTTACTTCAAGAAAGATAATTATTCAAGATTTGACACTTTCAAGGGTCGGCATCATACAATTTCTACTACTGAAGCTTTTGGGTGCAAGCCATGTCCTTTTGGAATTGCTTTCCCAACATAAGCATTGCAACTAGCTTCTTTAGGGATCAGAAGACAATTGATACTTACTCATTGTCGATACATCAAATTTTATTTAAAGTACTATACAATGGATGATCATATTATTAGTGAAACTCGCATAAATTGAGGGTTTTACATTAAAATAATGCAGTTTTAAATGGAAACCTAGCTACACTAAATTCTTGTCATTTTTTAATGAAGCATTCATATTTTTAAATTTTGAATATACATTCAACAACATAGTAGCCCATCGCAAAAACATATTCCTCATAATGTGGCTCCAATAATTTGATCACTAGACACTGTCGAATTTATGCGTTAATGATAAAAATGAGTAAATCAAATGTAAAGCAGTAGGAACTATAAACAAGAAAAGCAAAAATACTGTTATGTTATTCTAGACTCACTTAAATGATTTAATAAAGTTATAAATGTCTATGTAGCATTCGTATTTTGCAATTAATGCAGACAATGTTCATTTTGCATAAAGTATCTGTCGATCACTGTAAGTAATTTGAGTAAAAAGTTAATAATTCAGTAAAAACAGTTTCAAGAAGTAAATAATATCAGCCAAAAATGAACAGACAAAGCAATTCACGACACAGAGAGTTCAGAGCTTAGATTTCCAGAGTCAACAGTTGAATGGCATCAGGTTGAGTATTAACATTGCCAGAAGTTACCTTGCAAATCCGTAAGAACGAGCTTATTATCGTATCCACCGGTGAGCAGGTAATACGCGGATGGTGAGAAACGTATGCTCCTGATGTCGGCCGCATGCGGTTTGAAGCACTGCACGGTTCTTCCGCCCCGGATATCGAACAGGACGCAGCTACTGTCCTCGTGACCGGATACCAAAAGACGTCCGGATGGATCAACGCAGAGCGCCGCGACAGGACTGCCAACCTGCAACGGGATCAAATGCTAATCAGACACGAGATACCGATTCTGTTCCACATTGATACGTAGCACGTCCGATAAAGGTTCGATCCTGATAGAGCACTAGAGAGTGAGAGAGTCGAAAGTCGTGGAAAATGTGATACTCGTGACGGGGAAGAATGATCGGTGCGAGTTGAAAAACGTGGGTCGAAGCCTTTATCGGACGTCGGATTGAAAACGGAACTGAAACAACTGAAAATCGATGTCCTCGATGCATGCTGGATGCGTTGTCCATTGCAGAAATCCTTTCTGCGTAGGAAACGTAATATAACGCAAATATCTAGGTTACAGATTTTATGCATGCAAAACACAAATCAGTAGACGAAATTTGAAACAATGGAAATGTCAAATAAATTCAAGAAAGTTGAAACGAATTTATATTTAAGCCTCTGTGGACAATTAGGGTCGTTTATGTCTTCACTCTTGAATTTCTTTCTTTTTGGTATTTATTTTGTTCCATTAATGCTTTAAACAATTGAGATTCCAACGATTTTATATTAAAATAGGGACTTCAATACATATTCTAGAAACTTCTTACATTTTTTGAAGCTTGAACAGTAAAAAAATTAGTCGTCAAGATAAACGACGGAGTATGCAGATTGCACCAATAAAAATAAGGTTGCAGACGGAGGATTAATTCATATTTCTTGTAATTGATACAGATAATGTTTGCTTTGCATAAAGATCCGCAGTCTAGTGATAACGTAAACGCGTAACACGATAATAGAAAATTGGTTTTATATTTAAATTTTAATTTAAATGCGAATTTGAGGTCGAAAGAATTTTCGCAATCTGGACCGATGACAGGAAGAAAGCGCTAATCTAATCAACTACTTTGCTATTTGGTTCTAGAAAATCAAGCTCTTTTCTCCCGATGAACTGTGATAGCTATCTGAAACAGGCCTGTCCACTTTTATTCTTAGCTGCATATTACCTTAATGTTTAAGAAATTGAGATCATCGTGGTAGAGCAAACTAACACGAAGGTTCTGTGTAACATTTTTTTTATAGAGTAACATTATTTCAAATAATATGTAATATTACTTTCTAATAATGAACAGACCTAGTATTAAATGGCTTGAGAGCCAAGTGGTACAAACTAAGAAAATTGATCGAAAACATGAACGACATTTCATTACATTCCTCCTACCTTGAAGATACTTCAAATTACTATTTTCGTTAGAATTCTGCTGAGTCAAATACTTTCCCATTTTTGTAAAAATTAATGTAATTTCGCAAACTTCAAAGCATTCTTCCTCTTTCAAATAAATATAGATATTGCGTTTATACTAAATAGATACTAAATTCGTATTCTCATTTCGTTAGAATTGGAGAGACTCAACTATTGAAGAAACTCACAACGAGAATTGCAATTATTTTATATCGCGTCTAACATATTACCGAATAGTGACCATTTAGTAGGTTTTAAAAATCTACAATTCACAGCAATTTTACTAAAAATTTCTTAATAAATTTTCCAACAGTAACAACAGTTTCCATCATGTCCCAAAAAATCATTTCCATTAATATAATGTACGTAATCATTTCGTTTAAAATTATTGTTGAATACAAAAATTTTCAAGCTTCTTTCTGATATAATAAAATAACTGAGAATCCTATTTCTAATACAAATTTCAAGAGAACATGAGAAGACTACATACTATTAATGATAATGCTTACAAGATCTATAACTTTTGTTTCACAAAATCAGTATGTTTAAAATCTCGCAGCAAATCCCATTTAAACAAAGCAATTATTCCCACAAATAGTAAAACAAATAATGCGTTCGAGTTTCTCGTAAGTAATCTGAGAAAAGTTTCTTAGTGTAAAGGGTTAAAAACTGAAGAATGCTCCAAATTTGCGAGTCAGTACATATTACTCGTTGCTCACGTATTGTTTTGCAAAATCGTTTCAAAGTTGATACCACTCGGCGCAAACTATTAGGTTGTCCCGAAAGTTTGTTCCGTTTTGTATTAATACGCCCAGTGTAAATTCAGAACAATTTGTTAACAAAGCAAAAACTTGGTGCAATAGGAGGAAGCTTAGGAAATAATAAAACATTAATAGATTGCGGATTTTTATGCAAAATAGACTTGTGTGCATTAATTGCAAGACACAGAAGATATGTAGGCATTTTTAAATGTATATCGATGACATTTTTAATATACAGGGTGTCCCATTTAAGTTGAGATTGTATATAATCTCGATGACATATGATTTAAAAAACAAACTGACACATGTCCTTTAGTGTTTCGAGTGGAAAATCAAATGGCACTACTAGTTTTCTAATTCGTGGGCGTTTTCAAGGTTATTTCAAGGTAATTTTGTCTTTTTTATCATTAACCCATATTTTTTATTTTGGAATCATATTTTACGTAAAAAAATGCACAACTTTTGTTTGAAACATTTTTTTGTAAGTTTGTAAGAACTTTATTATGTGTTCAAGTGTCTAGAAATTGAGGGTAAAAATTTCGAGCATTTATTATGATGTTCTTAAATGAAATAAAAAATCTTCCAGAAGAAAGTAACGTTGTCATTTTAATAGAAAAACAAAATTATCCTTGACATAAACATGCAAAATCAGCTAAATTATTAAGAAAGATTGAACTTATAAAAAGATGTTTGAAAGAAAAGTTGTGCATTTTTTTACGTAAAATATGATTTCGAAACAAAAAATATGGGTTTATAATAAAAAAAGACAAAATGACCTTGAATTAATCTTGAAAACGCCCACGCATTAGAAAATTAGTAGTGCCATTTGACTCCCCACACGAAACACTGAAGGACATGCGTCAGTTTGTTTGTTTTAAATCGCATGTCTCCAAGATCTTTTACAATCTCAACTTAAATAGGATACCTTTAAATTCTTTAAATGTTTTCTCTATTTTGAATTGGATCTACTAATTTTTGTCATAAATGCATCAAATCCTCAGTCTAAACATTTGTATATGCACGTGTTATCTAACGATGTTGAGACGCGCACATTGCGAAAGAAACATTTCGGGCAACCTGATACTTGTGATTCTAGATAATCATGACAACTGGTACAAGGTAGCTAAACTAACCCTGCTGCCAGGTACCGTAGCGGGTGTGACCATGTTGACGCATCCCCTCGTTCTGAGATCCCAGAATCTGACGGTTTTGTCCTGAGATCCACTAACGAACATAGCACCACCCCAATTGTACAAGGTGAGAACATGACCACTGTGGCCACTCAATGCCTGGAAAGGTGTGCCGGTCGCGCAATCGGTTACGTAGATCTTGCAATCACCTGCGCCACCGCTAATCAACAGGCTCGACTTGTTCGAGGTGTCTTCGAGGAAGCACAGGTCGCGAACCGTGCCATCGTGCATTGTCAGCTCAACTTCTTGACCTGGAAGAACCATGACGAAACTGTAATCTTATGGGAAATTTCACTTTTTGAGAGTCTCGTTACGCAACAATTATATAAATCGTGTGTTACAGAGTAATATACACCGCGTCCGGCTGAAAGTTAATGACCGGTCTCCCTTTTTTTTGTGCAGGAATTTCATATTCACCCAGATCGCCGAGATATTGCTGCTATTAAACGTGATTAACGCAGTTCCAAGGAAATCCTGTCGAGCCCAGATGTTTCGAAACATTTTTATATGTATATTGAGTCACTTGTATTGATTTGTGGCCAATGAAATTTATTACAAGTTTGTTACATGTTGTATAAACTTGACACCAAATAAGAAGACACCTGACACAAAGCGAGTTTAAGGCTTTATCTGCGCACATGATACAACTAATCCTCTACTCCCTCTTAAGACGATACAAATCACAAATCACTTGTCTCCCGGTATATGAAAATTATGACGTTTGGTGAACGAGTGGAGGAGTCGAGACTTTCCGACAAGGCAACCGCGCAATGAGATGCGCGAAACAGGTTCCGTCTTAATTGGTCTCAACTATAGTTAATTTGGGTCTGTTGCAAGTGAGCGTTGTAAGAAGATTCCGGCGTGATCTGATCCGAGTTAAAAAATTTGTAATTGGTAGACTACGGATCTTTATACGAAATCAAAATTTTCTGCATTTGTTGCAAGAAACAGGAGTCATTTATAAATTTATCTCTTGATTGAATAATTTTTGTACGGCAAAAGTAATGTATTAATGCTCTTCAATTTTTTAAATCTTACTATTGTTTCAAATTGCACTACTCATTTTTGCCATGAATGCATAAAATCCGCAGTCTAATAATTAATAAGTTTGGGGATGGTACAGTACTATGGAAACTTAGAAAAATCAATTGCATTTTGATGTAACTAAAAATTCATGTAATGATTCACATAATTCTTACATTATTCTAGGAAAACACGATTGGTTATTAAATTGTACCATTTAAAATCATTTTTTTTAAATAAAAATAGAAAAGCTAACAAAAACTGCTATTTTGAATGTGCTTTTTTAATGAATAAAGATACATATTATATTTGTATGCACAACTGGATTCCTGATTTGAAAATACACAATTTTACTTTTTAAACCATCCCTCTAGCTTTAATAGTTTCTAACATATTCAGCCAAATATTGTTTTCATCCTAAACTTTGGGGGTGGTTTCCACCCCTTCAGTATGAACGAGCATTGATAAAAATAAATATGTATCTGTGCGTTTCTTTGTCAGAAGAAACAATTTAATTTTAGCTATGCAATAGTGCTATACTTCATTAACCTCTTGACTTTAACCAACGATACTATTATATTGTATTTATTACTTAACTTGTGACTGGGGAATCTTAATAATCAATTTCTGGATAAATTGAAAATATTAGGTGTATGTTAAAGTTTTAGACTTTTTCAATCGTCCATGCATAATGACTGGACTTTGGATTTTAGGCAATTATGATAAAATCCAATGGGCGTAACTGGAAACGGTAGAAGGATTAAAAGAATTTTAGTATGTTAATGTAATGTTTTCAACTTGTTAGGATTATTAAAAAAGCCAAACAGCTTCTATACAACTACTGCATCTAGTAATTGACGGAGATCATTTTTATTTTGCATAAAGATCCGCGGTATAATAATGATTTATAATTATAATGGTTATGAAAGTTGTTGGTCTAAATAATCAGATTCATTATCGACTCGTAACATACCTCGTATGTCATGTATAAATAACAGAAAAATGAACACTAGACTAGAACTTATGCGTACACCTAATAGATATGTTTTTGGGATGATAATAAACATGTTACTGACACTATTTGCCATTCATGTTAAACAATATTTTACTGCAATGTGTGCAATGTCATAAGAAACACACGGCGCATCTGAGATGCCTTCGTACATCAGGTACGAATTCGTCTGGTTGTTAAAGATTTTGATTTACCTTCGAGGTTCGACGTGTCGGCGTTGAAGCGCATCAGTTTGACAGTCTTGTCGTTGCTTCCGGTTGCCATAAGCTGTCCATCCGGTGTCCACGCGAGACAGTATATCGAGCCCTTGTGGTGTTTCGTTCTCTTGAAGAGAACCGTGGGCTGATACGTCTGATGATCCTCCCTGCAAAAAAAACCGTAACCCATCAAGATCTCGTTAGCGGCTGTCCATGCGAGTGTTTTTGCTACGTTTTTCGTCGAACGGCTCGAACGAGCCTGTTCCATTTCACCACGCAAGTATCACTAAAACAACGAAACGAAATCACGCGACGGCCTAGCGATTCCTGCAGCCGAGGCATCAGATTGCCTTAACCAGTTCGCGAATCGTTTCACTTTTCCCTGGCTTTTTGATACGACTTTCCATTTCGATACCACTGATATCGGCAGTAGAACGCGAAAAATATCGTGATCGCTATCGGAACTTAAATATTTATTAGTATATACGCCTCCGTGAATTGTTTTTTATGCATCCATCCCGAGGAGATACTGCGAATGATTTACAAGCACACTACGAAACTTCATGCATATTCAGATTTAACGATGCTTCTCTGCGGTAGGAGTAAATTGGAAAGGTCTACCTCCTGTGGAAGACCTTATCTAAACAGAAATAAAATGAAAGAGTTCCTTCCTCCCAGTAACATTTACTATAGTTTATATCTTATCGGTTTCAACGCTACCATGTAAGGTGTACCTGTGCACATATAAATTTCTAGTGTATTTATTAAATATTAGTGAGAATGAGAAAAATGTGTGAGTAATGAAGATTTTCACACTGATTTCAATGACAGTTTGATAACTGTTTTGAAATGTGGTAGTGATATTTGACCTACTTTCGATTATTTTTATATTGTATGCTCGATCCTTTGCATAGGTATAACGACAATGAAAAAAATAAATTTTATTGTAGTTGAAGATACAACTTCATTTTTGTTAATTTTAGTTAAAGAAATGAATCCTAGAATCTGGAGCAGGGCAGTACTGTTGCCGCGCATTATAATCACTGGTGCACGCTTCATGACCTACGAAAGGTTATCGTGAAGACAAATTATTACTATTGTCATGTTTACTGACTGTGAAACGAAGCGTGTATTTTTAATATTACCATTAGACTGCGGATTTTAGATATTTATGGCAAAAATGAGTAGGTAAAGCACAAAATAGAAGAAACAACAGAGGAATTTAATATTACTGTAGAATAGGGAGTTCCAACGTATTCCCCACCGAGAACTGCAAGGTCCCCACCATCGAACCTCTTCCCACTACTACGTACAGCCGTAGAGTTAGTGAGTGCTACGCGAGCCGCACGGCTCTCATGGTGGGAGCTTCCAAGTCCAAGAGTGGGGGAAGAACCTAAGCGGGGAAGGTGCCTCGAGTAGTTCCGGAGCTACTGGTTGGAACTGCCTGCTGTAGAACATTACTTACAACTAGGGATGTGCGAGAATCCGAAAATGAATGGATCTCGATGGCTGAGACAGGTCGAGAAGACATCGAGACGAAGCGGGTCGGGTTCTCGAGAATTTTGGGACTCTCGATTTTGTGGAGGTTCTTGAAGGTTGCGGGATTCTCTAATGTTTCGAGATTCCAGAAAATGTTCGAGATTCTCGAAGGTTCCGACATTTTCGAAAGTCTCGAAAAGAAGAAAAACAAGATTCAATGACTAAATTTTATTATCAAGTACTGAACATCCTAAAATTTTTGAGAATCCCAAGACTTTCGAGAATCCCGAAACTTTCGAGAATCTCGAACATTGTCGATAACTCGTTCCGATCTCGAAAAAAATTCTCGTCTCTCCCCGACTCGACATTTTCGGGTTCTCGCACACCAATACTTACAACCTATTCAAATTATTAAGAGCTGAAATCAATTTTTATATAACATCTTTATTTCGAAATTGATGCAGACAATTCTTATGTTGCATAAAGATCTACAGTCTAATTATCATCATGGAACAAATATTTTCTTTTTATCTAGGAAATAATGCTATAGTATTTCTTCACTTCTGGTAAGCATGCTTAATGTTTCCACAACTACACTAAAGCGAAATTCATTAAACATTATTTGTATTCTGTGTTAATGGGAAAATTAAATATACGAAGCTAAGAGATTATAAAATATACGATCTCTTCCAATTAATTTTATGGATACTTATCAGAACATAAAAGGAGAGAGAACATTATAAACAAGTGCAAAAAATACGAGCCATTTATGAGCCCTGGCAATTTGATCACAAGAAGTAATTAAAAAGGATCTCGCATTCTAAATACGATTTATAATAGTTAGATTACAAATCTTCATGCACTCATAGCTTTCAATAATTAAGCAAAAATTTTAATGGAACTCTATTTTGTTTTATTACATTTTTTAGTTGATCGCAACTCTTGAATTAGAGTTAAATCATGTACTCCCAGAAATTAAAAAAAATTTCTAACTTATGGTAATAAATCTACGCGCTGTGAGTCAATGATAAAAAAAGCTCAAAAATATAAATGACAATCTCATAAGTGAACAAGGCGAACGACCAAAAAATTTAATTTTTACTGTACTGTAATCGAAAAACTCATTTGTTTGCAGAATGTAATGATTACTAAACTATGGATTTTTATACAAAATAAAAATAGTTGGCATTAATTGCCAAAAACAATAACCATATAGACCTCTCTTTTCTTCTTTAATAATCCTAATAAGTGGAAAGACAACATATTGTAATTTTTAAATTCTTTATCATAAATACATAAAATCCACAGTCTAATGATTACAATGTTGTTAACCTTAACAAATAAGGTTTTATTTAGGAAAAAGTTATGTCACTTTAACGTTACTATTATGAATTGGACATTTCCTATGCAACAACCTAATATAAAGACTGCCCGGCCCGTATGGTATTAACATTTTATCTATCAGGAAATTATTGATAGACTTTCCAGTAATTGTGCTCTATTAAAAAGAAGTTTAAAACTATCCGTACCGAGCCCAAATTTGACTGGTACACATTGTATTATAAAAATTACTAGACTGAATTTATTTAGATTTCTCAAATTTATATAACAATATGTGCTTCAATGAAGAAATTTATTTAGTAATTTCCACTAGAAGCAACTTTGTGCTTTCAATAATTATAAAGTAAAAAATGTTAAATCGGTCATTTGACCAGTCGTAGTATGCTTAGTGATAAAAATCTTCTCTTACATAATAATCCCAAACGAAATAATTAGATTACGTTCCTGAAAGTGACTTGTTAGTTCACGAATGAAATTGCTATTGCTGTTGAAAGATCTACTAAAAAAAATTGGTGTGTTTGCTTAGACCACATGGCTGAAGTGAAACTTCTTTCTTTAATTTTTTTTCGAACTTTCATTAACACTTTATGACATTTAATTTTCTATGATTCTATTATTGAAACAATTGGCTTGTGATAGCTACGATATGATATACATATTCTTGATTCAATTTTGTCTAAATGTCTTGCAAATACTGCATCGAGAGTTGTTCCTGATCTTGTTGTCGCTTCATTAGGATTATTTACCATTTCCAATCTTAATTTACTTCTAAAAAATTCTATTAATAATTTTGATTGTTCCGATGCAAAGTTCACGTTGAAATCTCCACTTAGTATCATCGGAATTTTATCATAATCTTTATTAAGGAATGCCGAACCCTCAATCGTATATGCTAATAGAATAGAATTTCGTTTCATCGTTTCATCGTTAGATCGGTTTTACGCCTACCGCACCTAAAGAAGTTGCACTTCAAAAATCCTTAGTCTTGGGCCATAGGCTTTCGAAGCTTATAGAATAATCGCCGGTAAATAATGTGTTAAGATTAATTTTCAGCCCAACCAAGCCCACAAGAATCATCGATTGATAATAAGGTTATTATATAGAAAAGGTCTGCGTACTCCGATTTTGATGAAATTTTAATATATTATTGATTTCGACACTTTGAACAACTTTTTCCTTTTCCAATATAGGGGGGTCGCTTTTAGTTTTCGAGATATTTGCAAAAAGCTATCGGTAATGTTAATTTCATAACGGAAATCTTTTTAGAAACACTGGGTGCGTGTGAAACACTGGGTGGGTGTGTGTGTGGTATTGTCGCTTCTCATCTCCACACGTGTTTACAAACAAAAAATAAACAGATGCGGCTCGAAAATTCAGGAAATGTCTTTGAAAATTGAAAGCTCAGCCTATCTATGTATGATCAGAGTTATCTACAGGAGTTAATTCTGCTTGTTTCTTCTGTTATTCCATTTCCTGGATTTTCGGGCCGCATCTGTTTATTTTTTGTTTGTAAACACGTTGTGGAGATGAGAAGCGACAATACCACACACACCCTCCCAGTGTTTCACACGCACCCAGTGTTTCTAAAAAGAAGGTTTCCATTATGAAATTAACATTACCGATAGTTTTTTGCAAATATCTCGAAAACTAAAAGCGACCTCCCTATATTGGAAAAGGAAAAAGTTGTTCAGAATGTGTTGCTCCATAACATATTAAAATTTCATCAAAAACGGAGTACGCAGACCTTCTCTATATAATTACCGATAATAATCTAATAACAAAATATGTAGCGTTGTACAGCGCACTAGTAATGCAAAAAGTGCATTTGCGTGTGCAACCACATTTTCTGAATTCCAGGAAAGAGCAAAATATTCTTTCAACACGGAGAAGATTTGCTGACTGGCAGAAATGTTCAAGTTCGAGCCACTGTCATGTAGTTTCGATCACACCCGTCTCGCAATCCCAGCTTTCTTCTCGCCCACTCGCCAAGTCTAGAACGATAGCCGCTTCACTCTGTTTCCGTGTAAATTGGCCGCGTGGAACGTGATAAACGCGCGGCAGCGTGACAGCCGGTGATTAATAAGCGAGAGCGTGGATCTTCATTTGTCGTGAAGCGTTTCGCAGAAACTGTATCAACGGCCAGTCTCCTCTACAAGCCGGCGCGGTGTGGCGTCGCCCGACTTTTCATGTTTCCTGCACTTTCGAAAATGAATAACTGTCGAAGTTATTATACACGACGGAAGTGTATGACCGGACGTTTACGCGTTACCCTATTTTTCGAGGGTACTTCATCGCCGTACAAGTAAAATAGAACACGTTTTCTATTAACGACTCGGAATTATTGAGCGCACGAGGGAAGTTGTAAATTAAATTGTCGCAGATTTTGATCGCAGCCCGGACTCATTATCGCTTCTTTCCATTGATCGTAATATTGGGTTGTTCGGAAAGGGATTTCGCTTTTTCCAAGGGAATTTCTTTATTTCTTTATTTGGATTATTTCCAATAATCTTTTGCCATCTTTCTGGCAACTTGGACATCATATTCTTAGAATTCCTGTCTTTTCTTCGCCGCAGAAATGGAATTAAAAATGTTTTTCATTGACCACTCGGAATGATTGAGCGCAGAAGAAAAATTATAAATTGAATTGTCCCAGATTTTGATCGCAGCCCCAAATCACCGTAAGCGGTGCATCTGCATATACATATAATCTCTTTCCTCTTTCGATCGTAATAGATAATTTAGTCTGTGATTTTTCAAAGATTGTCTGAGCTTCTACATTCCTAGGAAGCAAATTTCAAGGAATAAATCTGATTAATTTCACGGTAATCATCCGCCATTTTCCCTTAGATGGCACCACTGTATTTGCGAGGATTCTGATACAGTGTACGTCAGGGATGGGCATTTTCGTCTCAATCGGGACAAAACCTTCCCCACCATAGCGCCCACTGTCCCCCACCAGCATCCGCCGTTACCGAAGAGGAAGGAAGTGCTTCGCCCGTTGCGAACAGTGCGCAGGCTTCGCGCATAAAAGAGAGGTTGGTGGGAGAACAGGCGTTTGAGGGGCCCCTACCGTGCCCATCCCTGGTGTACGTGATTGATTGCAGGGTGGGGCATATTTCATTCGATCAAGATAACAAATAATCATTAGAAATAATGAGGTATCTTAAATACGTTACTATTGGTATATTACAAATAACAAAAAATTAGTTTTCATTTGGCGTTTAAATCAATTAAATTATTCTTAATGAAATTAAAGTAATATTTTATTTGAATAATTTTTCATTTCAATTGCATAGTTCAAATAAAATAATAAATAAGTTTACCCCAAGAAGAGCTTATTTAAGTGACTCAATTAATTATTAAATTTAGATATGCTAATTTTTGAAGTTTAATGACTAAAGTTTAGCTGGATTCGCTTGTAGAATTATTCTTTAGTACACGAAATAAATCGAATTTTGGAGAGTACGAATTATTTGATTAAATGAAAGATGAAATGAACAATTATTTGATCTCCATTTGATATAGTCAAATGTAGTCACACAGGATAATATATTATTCTAGCTATTATTTATCAAATCATTTATTTCAATAATGCCCAAGCCTGATTTATAGGCTGCCTCTTCTTCTTTCGATCGTGATAGATCATTTAGTCTCTGATTCTTCGCAGATTGTCTAATCTTCCATGTTCCTCGAAAGCAAATTTTGAGAAATACTGCGGATTATATACACTTACGACAAAAACGAGTAGATCCAGTGTGAAACAGTAAAAACTTTTAGAGAATTTAAGAATATTGTTGTATTGTTATCAACTCTATCAAATTATTTAAAAAAGAAGATGTCTGTGTAAACCTTGTGTCTTGCAATTAATCCAATTTTTATTTTGCGTAAAGATCCGCAGGATAATAATCTGTCTTGAAAACTTCGTAAGCATCACCAAGTTACCTTTACACTCAGTATACAGTAATAAAGAACAATCAACTTTCTTAAAAGATATCAGTTAACTCCTTCAAATAGTGTACAGTTGCGTCATCTGCGCGATAATTGCCTGTTCAACCAAAATGAATTAATTTACTGCTTTTGCGAACGAGAAAGATAACAGTCGGACGAATTAACACTATTCCTACCGACACTTCACGTATACCTATTCCTACCGCGACCGGTCAAATGACCAATAGTTTCTTTTATTCAGAAGTATATAATGTACATTTTATTCGTTTTCACCGCATTTTTTAGAAATAGGCTTCTCGATTGTACATATTCCACATACGTACTTTTTACATTTTAGACAGATTTCGAATGACTTATTGTCTTTGCAATATCTTATCTGGCATATTTTCCATTCACGAGAACCTGTACTTGTATTTGTAACGGGTGTTGGTTGATCTTCTTTGCCTAGCTGTAGCTCTTTTTGATAATCGATGGCAAGTTCTTCTGCCAATTGAAGTAAAAATTCTTGTCTAGAAATTTTTTCTCTCGTGGTTTCTTTATATAAAACCCATGCATTTATCCCGGCTAAGTCTAGTATATTGAAAAATACTTGTAAAGGCCATCTCCGACATTTAGATTTTACCGTGTAATTTCTGGCCATTTGGTCGGTCACATCTACACCAATATAGGCGAGCGAGAACTGTAAACACTTGGAAGTGCCGTAAAGCAGTCCCTGGAAGGCACTTTTCGGCTAAAATCATGCCACAACTGCATTATCTTTCGTTTGTAACGACTTTATAGTTTCGGAATTGAGTCTTTGAGAGAATACTATTACAGAAAGATATAAATCGTTCTACCGGTCGTGGTAGGTAAGGCAGACTACAAATTTTTCTCAGAAAAAAAAAAAGGAAGTGAATATTGAAAAATGCATTATACGTTTAAAAGCGATTCAGTTACGTTGTATATAGGAAATTCTAATCGAAATTTTAAAAACGGTCGTTTGACCGGTTGTGGTAAGAATAGTGTTAAAGAGTGGTAAGTTCATGGAAACACGTCCGAGTGGCCCATTTTTCGCGAAGCGGATAGTATTCGCGGCGAAGATTCCATCGGAGCGATATAATACCTGCCTTTCACGTAACAAGAAATCAAATTAGAAGAGTGGTTTAACAGAGCGAAATTCGTAGCAATTACACAGCCCAGCAAATTGTTTAAACACGGTTCTCGGTATCGGCGTCCATTATTCCTTGATCCGGCGTTGTTCTAGGTGCATCGTCGCGTCGTTCTCACCAGGAGAAAGCGAAACGCCGGATTCTAATGAAGCAATCGAAGATTCGTTCGTGATCGCGGCCGACTTGATAATTTCGAACACGCGATACGCGCGTTTTCGCGGAAGAAAGTGAACGCAGGCAGCTGGGCCCTGTTTTGTTCAGGTTCGCCGCGCGGCTTAATCGGCGAACAGTATGATACCGGTGGATTGGGCTGGGAAAACTCGCGGCTAATTAGAATCGACGTAAATAGGAGCAGCCAGCATGAAAGCGGTGCTCCTCGTCTCTTAAAATCACGCCGGGGATTCGCTCCCTCGTTTCCACGGCCGAAACGGTATACTGCGAGCCTTTTGCGCGCTAGTATGATCTTTGCGTTAATTAAAGGCAAGTCGCAAGCTCGCGGATCTGGGAACCACACGGAAAACGAGGCTGATAGAAAGTGACGCATAAGAACCGTGGATGCGCTCTGTACTCCACAAAAATCGATGTCTTTGGAACACGGTGAACTGCGAGCAAAGTGTTGTGTCATTATTATTAGGGGCACGAGTACGATTTCCGTGGCCCCTCGTTTTGAGATTATATTTGGGTTCTTGAAGTTATTTCAAGAAAAACTGTATATATAACATAGTGTCAAATCGGCCTGGTTTAGCTGGTAAATTAGATTTCCTGTTTTTTATAAACCTGCAAATATCTCGGAAACTATGCGAGATATGGCAAAATATATACGGACCTTTTTTGTAGGAAATTGAATTTTCCATAGAAAACATTAAAATGATAACCCAGACCTAACCTAGCCTAACCAAAACGTCAATAATATTCACTGCTAATTGAGTTTTAATACATACACATTTCTTGAGTCTCGTATAAGCAGTTGTGAACGGAGTCTTTACGTTTCTGCAACTCCACGGAAATATAAATATACTCGGAAACTGCGCAGCTGATAAAAAAATGTCGTGGGACATAAATTGTTGGGAATTTAATTTTCTACAAAAAAGGTCTCTTGATATTTTGCCATATTTCGCATAGTTACCGAGATATTTGTAAATTTATAAAAAACAGGACATGTACTTTACCGGCTAAACCAGGCCAATTTGACACCATGTTATATATACATTTTCTTCTTGAAATAACTTCAAGAACACAAATATAACCTCAAAACGGGGGGCCACGGAAATCGTACTCTCCCCTTATTAGGTACTTGAATAAGCATCTGCTGTTCTTTCGGTAAATGAAAGCCCTTTGTTTGGATAGAAAAGTAGAGAATATTTCATTCAAAATATTCCTCATTGTTAGATACAGTGATGCGGCGATGAGATTGACAATCTTCTACACGATGAGTGCGTAAAAAATATCCCCACTACTGCGGAGTATACCCCTCGAGGGGCCAAGAAGCTCGACCGCTCGACTCGGCCGAGAAATGTAACATGATACGGGTCAAGGTATATCGGTGAGCCAATACTAATGCAATGACCTTTTCGTTTTCTTTGTTATTTATTCATGAAATTTTTACCAACACATTCGTCACATTTTTCTGATTAATATGATACCAAACGCAATACAATCAGAATCATATTCACATGTTTACATTCACATCTAGTTTTCAAACTTGCAAACGAACAACGCTGTCTAACTTATGATTTGCAATATCCACCGAGTGATCTTTATAAAGCTTCTCGTCCAATACACGAATTTCAAAGTTAAAGTGCTTGATCACCCTCAGTTTGTGATAAAGACGAGTTTTGGGGAAAATGGACCATCCTTTGAAATATGAGGTACTGCGTAAAAACTAAAAAGGCTGGCTGGTCATACTCAGTGTCCTCTGTAGTTCTTTTTTGCATAAAAAAACTTAAGCATTTGTGTAGTGCTGATTGTTCACATCGTAGAATTATGTACAACAAAATTAGTTAAAAGTTCCGTAAGTTACTACGATTTTATCAAGAAAAAGAAGAAAGAGATTAAAAAAAAATGGAAGAGAACTAGATAAAAGAAGAAGTGGTATACGGATAAACAGACACTAAGATGAAAAACGTAAATAAATATGTACATATAACCTTTTTCATTTAAGATTGATAAGTATTATAGTTATAGCAGTGAAGAATTATAGGTCTGGGTTAGCTGTAGAGTTAATCAAATGTATCAGTAGGTCGCTGCATATGAAATTTCCGATTTCAGAATGCAAATGTTATGAAGTGTTTTAAGTAAGAAATAATATTTCTACAGATTCATTAGATATCACTTGAAGATACAAAGCTAATCTTTTAAGTCCTATCATCAGTTTCTATTGACATATCCAACCTTACTCTTTAATAAAATTTATTCAATTGATTAATTTTAATATCGAACATGTGGTAATAAATGAATCTCAAAAATGGAGATGAAAAAAAATGTAATATTTACTGTACTGTAATCGAAAAACTCATTTGTTGGCAGAATGTAATGATTACTAAACTATGGATTTTTATGCAAAATAAAAATTTTTGACATTAATTACACGAAACAGTAACCATATAGACCTTTCATTTCTTCTTTAATAAGCTTGGTAAGTGTAGAGACAACATGTTGCCATTGTTAAATTCATACAATATTTCTACTGTTTTAAATTGCACCAACTTTTTCTATCATAGATGCATAAAATCCATAGTCTAATGATTAGAATGGTACTTACTTTAGCCAATAAATTTTATTGAGGGAAAAGTTATGGATGTAATAGATGGATGTAACTGGCAGTTATCCTCGGCCGAAAGGCAACGATTATGACAAATAATGAAGAATCACTATAAATTTGTTCCGTATTTTAATAAATCGCTACATTGGAAAGCCTCTTATGAACTCTTTTAGATTCAATCTACAGCTGAGAATATAAAAATATAATTTTGTCCAACTAGTTCCTGTCTCTCAAAGCATCGTGTGATGAGGAAAAAAAGACAGTTCCGGCAATCGAGTTTCTAAAGCTTGCGGTTAAACAGCTCTGCGCTCAATCGCAGGACACAGACTAGCTAAACGGTTCCCAGCGAACATAATTGAGCGATCACTTGGTATTTTAATGGCCGCGTTTACAAGAACCTTGCCTTTGATAGCTGACGCAACCCGGCATTACATCGTAAAAAGTCACTTCCTGTGATTTTACGGCAGCGAGTAGTTGAAATTTACGTATCGTATAACGACTATTATCTTTCCATCGATTGGAAACCCGGAGCTCGCTCGTCAAAGAAACTGTTGCAAGCTGTGCACGCGCGTGCAACGCTCGAAACTCTTGTATTCTGTGTTTTAAATCAATTAAATTATTCTTAATGAAATTAAAGTAATATTTATTTGAATAATTTTTTATTTCAATTACATATTTCAAATAAAATAATAAATAAGTTTACTTCAAGAAGAGGTTATTTAAGTATCGTATAACGACTATTATCTTCCCATCGATTGGAAACGCGGAGCTGGCGCGTCAAAGAAACTGTTGGGAGCTGTGCACGCGCGTGCAACGCTCGAAACTCTTGTGTTCTGTGTTTTTCCCCCGTTTTCAACGAGTTTCACGGTTCGAATCACGATTCGCTTTTTATCGGCAATCAAATCCAATATATTTTAACGAAAATTGTAATCTCGATCTGTAAATCCACTCGGTTGCGCCGTGATGCGAGACTTTCACCCCGTGGTAAATATTAATTTAGCGCGTAACGTAACAACTCGCTCTGGAAAGCGCGTCGTTTCGTCCTAACGGGCGTTAAAATATGAAAAAGAGACGAATTATGTAAACCGTTTGTATTTTAATT
Source organism: Sphecodes monilicornis (assembly GCA_913789915.3). Taxonomy (NCBI): domain Eukaryota; kingdom Metazoa; phylum Arthropoda; class Insecta; order Hymenoptera; family Halictidae; genus Sphecodes; species Sphecodes monilicornis. The sequence goes on from OU565285.1 coordinate 20,845,351, forward strand.
GTTTACGGTGCCATGGCGAAATGTTCTCGGTATGATTCACACTACTTTTCATGCTCCTTTAACCCACAGTGCAGTTTACGGAGTCTTTTGCGTGAAAGTTCACAAAAATTATACTTATGGCTTAAATAGTAGTACTGGACCGAGACTGTCATATTTGAAACTGATATTCAGTGGAAAAGGTCCAATAAATTTGATGGTAGAAACTTTTCTGTTGTTTTGCTGGTGGAAAGTATCGCGGGATGATTAAATCGCAATTTGGATAGCACGCAACAGATCCAGTCGGCGTGCGATCAACTTTCCTTATGTGTTTGCACGTTTCCATGTCGTATCGTCGAGGAGAAATTGAAATAATAAAATGAACGAGTTGAGGGAACAGACGATTCGACGAACCCGAACTTTCGCCGAAGGTTATCGGTTCCTCAGCTCCGGGAAATGATCGGGACAATAGTCAAAAATAACCTCATGAATTTTTAATTAATTTATAACAATTGTTTTCGACTATAGGCGTGAGACCTATGTATGGGGGATGGCAAAACTTCGTGCCTGATTTTCAGAGATCACACACCTTCATTGCAGGGTAATATTTTAAAATTAATAAAATTGTTATTTTAACCCTTAGCACTCGAGTGGTGATTCTGAGTACCACTAAAAATTGCTGTACCATTATTCAAAATATTGTTTACATTATTAAATTGATATTCAATAAATTAGTAAATAAACATTTAAGTATTCTATGAGGTATTATATTAGTTTCATTTTTTCAAAATGATAAAAATCATATAGAATGGAAATATTCTTGATCGAAAAGAAAAAGTTTGGTTATGGAGTTAAAATACTTCCGAGCGCAAAGGGTTAAGATGTAACAACTTTCGTGTTTTATTTTCCAATTGGGCACCGTGTTTTAGAAACGTCTAATATAAGGAGAACGTATAAATAATATAACAAATTAGTTCAGTTGATTGTACTATTTATTTTCATTAAACATGGAATAATGGACTGCAAACTAATATGTCATTCATATTTGTTTTAAACTTTAATTCGACTGAATTTCTTTTACTAGACGGTAGATTTTTATGCAAAATAAAAATGGTTTCCCACAATTGCAAGAAACAGATGTGAAATAGATATTTTTTTTTTTTAATAATTGTAGTAAGCTGAGATTCATACATTGATATTCTTAAATTCTTTTATTCTATCTACTGCTTTAAATTGCATCTACACATTTTAGTCGTGAATGCATAAAATCTGCAATTTTATTAATAACAAACACATTGAAATAAATATATGCACACATGCTTACATAGTATATGTGCCACAAGAATGCACTGCAACTAAATAGCAATACATAATGCATTCACTGACTTGCATTTCCATCCGCAACAGTGTTACAGTGTCTTATAACATTCATAATAGGACTTCTTATCGTTTTTCTTATATCATGACAAAATTATTTTAAGTCAGTGCTCGTGTACGATGATTTTCGCGAACTTTGAAGCCTCGCTAGAAGATAAAAACGCAAACAGAACGAATGGACAAGATTTCGCATGGAATCGTTCGAAATCATTCGAAAATGATTGAATAAATTTTCTAATTCAAATACATATATCAAAAATAGCTAAAAGTCTAGATAAACTCAATCTTATCATACTTACTATTAAACTGCGGATTTTTATGCAAAATAAAGCTGCATTAATTTCAAGCTACAGGAGCCACCTAAACGTTAATTTCTTTTCTTAATGATTGCTTAAATCCGCAGTCTACATATTATACAGGGTGTTCCAGGACGGGTGGTATAAACGGACAAGAGGTGATTCTGCTTGCAAAAATAAGTAAGAAAAATGAAATCTCTCCAATAACTATTACGGAGAGAAGAAGAAAGTGAGGGGGGAGAGAGTTTCTACGATGTAACAAAGTAGGAGTGGAAATCCAAAACGTTACATTTATCAATCGTACCGGAATCAATCTATCGCGCGTGGTACAGCGATCGTATTAAACCGTGAGCACAGTCTACAATATTCTGACAGTTCTCTTCACGCAGATAACCGATGAGAATCGCAAAAAAGTCTTCCCAGCCACGCTAAGACACGCTTTTATGTGTTTCCGTCAAGATAACCCAGATCAAAAGGCGGAAAGTCGTTCTGGATGCTGTTTCAGCGTTAGATGTCCGAGAAATTATTAATTATAAATGTAATTCGAGCGAATTATAAGGGACAAAATATGGAACAAGTTTTATTCGTTAATAAAAATTAGTAAATAGAATATCAAGCATGCCGATTGACGGATGTACGATAAAACTGTAACGGCGAAGAGTATTGCTGAGTAGAGTGTGAGCAATAAAAAACTGTTGCAATAGATGTGCAGATAGTATCAACTAGACACTATTCGAATCAGTATTATATTACAATAAAAAATGAGCAATGAATATATAATAAAATCCAAAAATTCTCCTGCGAGAGAATAGGCTTAGGTAGAAACTTACTCGAAGGAATTTACATGAAAGATCAGACAACAAACAATTTAAAAAAAAACGAGACAGGCTAATAAAGAATATCAAATGGACATCTACAAGATAGAACAGAGTTTTGAAGAAACTGTTTGATGTTCATTAATGTTTTAGCAATATTATAATAAAATAAGGTGATATTATTAGTATAATAAAACACTGCGTATGTATATAGATAAATTAATTTTATTACAATTGTTAATAAGGTTGTAATTGGAAGGCGCCGGTGAGTTAAATCAGAGTTCTATTTGATTCAAAAGGCAATCTATTCAAATTGTATTAATTCTATGTACAATAGATACGTATAGAAAACGTTTCCAATTTATTAGTACAGCTCAAAAATTGGGTGAATATACACGGAATAGTAACAATAAGTCAACATTGTAAAATAAATTTGATATCCAAGGCTTTATATTCGAGAAAATCGAATTCACGTCAGGGCTGAGGTGTCTGTCTATAACCGGTCGATTCTACTTATTCGTAGATGCTAATTTGCGCGAGTCCGATTACACAAACAGGCTAACTAAGAGGAGTTTTTGGAGTAGAAAGATAGCAGCATTTTTTATAAATGGTTGTTTCAATTTCAATCGAGAGCTTGTTTCAATCGTTAACTTATACAAGTAGTACTAATAATTGAAGACCTCAGTACAAAAACCAGAGAAGTCCATTTTTTAAGTGAAACTCTACTTATTGAAATTTTATACATTTTTCTACATTCCTGGTATATTCTTGGTTTTGTGCAAGGATTATACGATTTTCAAAATATGGATTTACCAGGTCTTTGCACTAACAAGACGAGGACGCGGTTATGGGGTCTCAGATTTTCTCGAAACTTTGCATATTGGTAGATTTCGTTCTTCTGTTTATGAAAATGTAGCATTATAGGCGTCGATACTCAACAACTTTTGAGATACGTTAAGGTTGATGAAGTTAGTGTTTCTTTCATATTATGTTCCATTTGAATAAAATTTTTATATTTTGTTTCCTATAGATATTATGAGTGTATCTTTCATGTGCAAAATACAATTAATTAAAATAGGTAAACTGAACAGAAAAGAAAGAAAAAATGGAAAAAAATGAAAAAGGGATTTGAACACTGGCCTTCCCGGTAATGAATCTAGTACGTTACTATCACGCCGTTTGGCTCTTGACAAAAACTTCAACCACAACTGTACTTAACGGCTTAACGGGTATAATGAAATTTATATTGTAAGTATCTCAAAAATTATTGAGTATCGACGCCTATAATGCTATATTTTCATAAACAGGAGAACGAAATCTACCAGTATGCAAAGTTTCGACAAAATCTAAGACCCGCTGACCGTGTCTTCTCCTTGTAAGAATTCCCCTTCGATCATTCTCTGTGCATGGTCTAAAATAAATCTTCATTTACCTGACATCGTGGAGCTTCGGATACGAGCATATTCTGAGCGTCTTCGAGTTCGATCCAACAGCATAAAGTTTCCCATGGGGGTGGAATTCTGCGCATCGAACAGCTTGCACGTCCTCGAGCGCAGTTACAGGAACGAATCTCGGTCTTCCGCCATTGCTGCTGCCGTTGCTGGCGTCCAATTCCTGCCTCGGCTCTTGCTGGAAACAAAACAACAACCAGTTTATTATACGATACTAGGCACACGACTAATTGCGATCGTTTGACGTTTGCCGGCGATTAATGACTGCGCGCGGCGCGATTGAAACCATTGAGATCGAGATCCGATAAGATCTACGTGGACCAGCCGTCATAAATGTCACTGGCGGAGAATGTGCGTCATTCGTGCCGGTCTCTTAAAGGCTCTTGAATGTGGCATTACTGGTTGAACTATTGATCGTGTTTCGCGAGACATTTTTGCAGTAAAGAAAAATTTTCTGTGGGAAAAATTGGATCCTTTGCCTTACTATAACCAGATGTTGGTAATATACATTCTTGTTTTAGTGACTGGATTGTTATTATGAAGATTCGTAGGGAAAATTTTAGATGTTTAACAAACCTGGATAATATTTGATCTGCATTTAAGAATATACAATTGCGTTTATAAATATTTAATTTTCTAAGACGACCTTCTTCTATTCAAAAGAATATGAATGAATATTTGCGTTTTTATACAGTAGAGATTCATACTGCCATACAATAGTAGACTACAATATTTTTTTAATTTATTGTTATTAAAATTGTGGTTATGAGACAAACTCGTGGTTACGAGCTTTTGCATAAAATATAAATGTTCTACATCGATTGTAAGAAACAGGTGTTAAATAAAAATTCACATCTTCTTTTAATAAATTCTTGAAGTATATTGAAGATAATATAAGAATATTTTATAGATTTATCTGAAGATTTTACTGTTTTGTATTTCTCTAATCCGTCTTCATCAAAAATCCATAAAACACGCAGTTTGGTTATTATCATAAATGAACACAGGTGCATCTGGGCGCCTCATGAATTAGCTATGGTAAAGTCGCTTCTTAATTATCAAAAGATATAGTGTGAAATAATAATACCATTTGAAACGAAATGAATGTGCGACTCACACGCAGGTGTTCTTCAATACTGAGTTAATGCACAGGGAAGCTAAGGTAAAGTAACGGGTTTAATAAAGAAAAAGCGAAATTATGGCAGCTTTCGGCTGTCGACGCAACCTTCCCCAATGTTTCACTTTGAAACCGGCTCGCGTGTCATTAAATCCCGTGTGACGTCCATTTCGACCCCTTTGTGGGTGCCCTACGTGATCAAAGTTACACGGCTTAAAGACATTTTTCGCTGTGAACCAGTTCGCCTGACCGCAAACCGGTGCGTTACGACCAGCGAACATTACGAACGACGAAAACTTGAGAAGAATTAGAAAGTCAGACCTTGAAAGGATTTCTAACGCCTCTTTTCTACACAATCATGAAATTTATTTGTATGCTAATCCCGGCGGAGCTTCCTGCTCGCGGCGATTTGACGTTTGAAACCTCGTTCACAATACGGTTATACTTATGGTGCACGGGCTTGGCAATGCAACGAGCAGTAGTCGTGCCAAGTACTGCAGTGCTATTTTAAAGAACGTTTAAGACGTTGAGTTCCAATCCAACAACCTCATAAATTCTATAAAATCGAAGTCATTTATTTAATGAAATAAAAATTAACAAGGTTAAATCTTTGACACTGATTACTCCTTCAACCTTCTTGCATTTTCTGGATATTAATGAAATTTAATACAATAAAAAGTAAAAGAAGTTGGATATGATTTATAATACCATTTATTATTTTACTTATCATTTGTGTGAGCTCAGCAATCGATTATTGTATAAATTCAAAACGAATACGCTTGTGCGAGGATCATAAAAGTCAATTCACACTGAAACTATATGATTATTAAAACTATAAGGATCTCTCTGTAAAGGATTATCGAGCAAACTGATTCACTCGTGTCCATATTAAAATGAAACTCAACTGAAGTCTCGATTCAGCAAATCGTTTTAGGAAATCTTAGTATTAATATTTTGTACTTTTAATATCATGTTTGGTGAATGGGAACCATACGAATAAAACCAGATTGTGCATACTTCACAAACAGCCTAACAAATCTGGTTTTATTTTAATTTTAGATCTAGTCTGATTTCATTTTAATTTTCTTTTAGTTGAACGACACTATGCTGATGTAATTTCGGTCTGAAAGAAGTTCGGATGGATTTCGTAGCTCTCTCGGAAGATAAATAAATTTGCTTTGTATATTCCCCAGTGCAAATCGGCGGCGTCCGAAATTTGTTCGCCGTTCGTTTTGCGCAACGTTTCGCGCGCCTCGCCGCGCTTTTACTTTCGAGTCCCGCGAGTTCTTCGGCCACGATTATCTCGATCGAGGGAATTAGCAAAGCAAATGGGGACGTTCTGTCGGATTCTGTTGTTGGCGACCTCCTCTTGGCAAACCGCGAACCGAGAGCAAATTTCTCGGTTTCACGGTGAAGTGATCTGACTTCATTCTTTCCGATCAGAACTTCAAGTTGTTGGCTCTCGATACTCGAAGTGTGATCCTTTGTTATTACTAGACTGCAGATTTTTATACAGAATAAACGTTGACTACATTGGTTGCAAGATACAGAAGCCACATAGATATTTATTTATTTTCTTAATAATTTTAAGGAGTTTGAAAATAATACATTTTTTGTAAACTCTTTAAGTGTTTTCACTGTTTTGTATTTGATCTACTTAGGTTTGTTATAAATGCATGAAATCCGTAGTCTAACTATTACCCTCTTGCATTTTTAGGTAGAGTATCCTCTTACAGATCTTAATAACAATTATTTCATTATTTTGTTACTAGAAGTAGGTACGATTTTTTTTATCTAAACCCTGAACTAGTTTCAAGTGAGTGTCTTTCTAGTAAAAGGCACTACATACAGCTTAGAATTATTTACTCATATTATTTTTTTTATTTAGTATCGCATATGATTATAATGAGCTGAACTATCATTATTTTCATTATCTTATATGTTAGTTTATACTCATAAATTCTGTGTACATGAATTGTACATTAAAAAAGTTAGAAACAAGTATTTAGAGTGACACAAAAGTTTAGTTTCTGATGAATTGTGTCACTACTAGTCTAGTTACCTCTAAATAACGTATTTAGCATTATAAAATTCAAGTGAATAGGTCCTACTCTAAGAAACAGTTATGCTTTCTTAAAACGATGACTTATAATTACTCTTACTCTTGACTGTCTCCTCAAGTGTCATATATCGGGAAGATATTGTGTTTCACGTAATGATGATTAGCCTTTCCGTCTTGCGTCTATCAGCATAGCATGCGACTAATAATTTTCATTGAGCAATACGTTGAACAACTGATTTCCTGAAACGACGATCGTTTAAAATTTAGATAGCTGTCTGTTTGGACATTGATTTCTGTTGTGAAATCATTTTCGTGTGAACAGTCGTGAAACAGTAACCATTTTAAGGTTCTACAATCACTTAAATATCTATATTAAAAATTCTACATTCTTTCTTTCACGTTTTCATAACTATATGTACACATAAAACAGTTACAACCATAAAATTACAAACTAATAAAAGATTCAGTTTTATCCACTCGCGAAAGATAATCACACTTTAAACTTTTTTTTTTACTGAAAACAGTTGATTCTACGATTCCTATCAGCACGCAAACTATGATGCTAATTACAAACGAGTCCAAGTCGTAATAAAGATTGGAAACTGAGTCTACAAGATATAAATTATTCATTTCGTATTCACTAAAGCGAAATCCTATCATGTTGTAAATAATGAAAAGATTGATGAAAAATGTATAATTGTAACTGGACTGCGAATATTTATGCTGTTATAGTTTGGAAAATGTTTCTAGAACCAGTAAAATTCGAAACACAGTGAAATAAATAAACGTTGAAATTATTTTTGGTCTGCTGAAACTTTCATTAGGTAAATGAAAAATGTATAATTGTAAATAGATTGTAGACCGATATGCTCGTTTAGTTTAAAACACGTTTCTAGAAACAGTAAATTCAGAATACAGTGAAATAAATACATGATTTAATTATTTTTGGTCAGCTGAAACTTTTATCATAAAAGTTAAAATTTTTAAAATTGATAATTGCAATTAAACTATGGATCATTATAGTATAGAGAATGTTTTCAGAAACAGAGGATTTCGAAATATCATAAAATGGGTACGTGTAAATTATTTTTGACTACAAAATGTAACTAAGAAAAGTGGACAGAGGGTCCGTTCCTGTTCCACTAAATTATTAGCAAAGTATCGAAATAAAGATCGGCCAGGGTGGTTAAACGTACGATTGTTCGAGCGACGCGATCGAAATGAGAGATTGACGTGGAAAAAATCCGAAAGATCTAGGACGAGACAGGTGTAGACCGATCCCGACAAACAGTACGAATCGTTGCTTAGTCACGAACACCGTTTCTCCATCGGTGTTCACCGTACTGTATCGATCTCGAGGGTACATTGAAACCGGCATGATCGAAAGAATGGGCACGTAACAATCGAATGTGCCAATTGGGAGGCCATTCGTACGAAGCTTATAAATCTGTCTACTTTAGTCATAGTTATCACTATGTCACGCACAGCATGCTTATTTCAGCTAAAACCACACTCTATACAATAATCAACAACATCAGATAAAGAATGTAGAAGCCAAATAGAAATGATGTACAGTGGAGGGCAAAACTAAGTGGACATCCTTAGAAAACTGATAACTTTTTTCAAGCTGCGCCAAACTACTTCTATTGTTTTTGAGATATTAGAAAAATTAGTTTACTAGGCAATCTATGAAATAAATTTATTAAAAGTTGCTATCGCTCGGAATTTCGAAGAAAAAATAGAAGGTCATAAATTTTTACTTTTTTACTTGTGCCTGTAATGAAACTTTAAAATATGCACACAAAGTTTCATCGAAAGGCATTGAAAGATGTAAGAGTGAATTTTGACCACAATTGATCTAAATCGCAGTTTCTCACAATTTTTGTCATATTCAATTATCTATAGCTCGTAGTAAGCTTAGTCAATTTTGATGAAACTTTATGCATGTAATAATTTACTTAGACCTACAAAAGGCATAATTTAAATTTTCATTATAGGCACAGATAAAACAATTAAAATCGTGACCTTTACTTTCTTCTTCACATTTTCGACCTATAGTAAGTTTAGATTCATTTTTTGTATACATTACCCAGTAAATTAATCCTTCTAAAATTTCAAAAAAATTCAAGTCGTTTGCCCCAATTTTAAAAAAGTAATTACTTTTTAAAGGCAGTGCACTTAATTTTACCCCCCACTGTACCCATTAATAGCATAATTCAAAATAGGAAAAACATCCACAAAAAATGAAAAAGATTTAGAAAACATTAACAAATATCCGACCCCATGATCAAAGTGAATCATTAACAGCCAATGAACGATCAAATCTATATATATAAAAAGAAAGTCCTGACTCAATGGCTCATCAACCCCCAAGCTAAACCCTTGGACCTAGAAAGCTGAAATTTTGCACAGAGGTTTCCTTTATGATCTATACAAGGAATAAGAAAGGATATTTCCAAATTCAACCCCTAAGGGGGTGAAAAGAGGTTGCAACGTTCGTATGAGGAATTTTTTATTTGTGGTCGGATTTGCTTGAAACTTGGTCTTAATGCTTTTTGATATAATTAATCAAACATGGGACGTTAATTACGAAAGTGGCATCAATTTTGAAATCTAAGATGGCGACATGACATAAAATTAAAACTGTATAGGGGTGAATGGGTGGTTAAAAGGTTTTATGGAGAAACAATATCAATTTCTGAAGGCATTAAACGATTTCCTGTGCGAGCGAAGCCGCGAGCAAAAGCTAATAATTAATATTATTCATATTAGTAATTTGTAATTCACATTAAATAGATGACTTCAGTTTCCCAAAGTTGAAATTAATGAAAATAATACTTGAACGTTAACTGGCATGAAATTTGAATTTATTTGAGAATAAAAAAAGGACAGAGAGATGAACAGAGAAAAGATATCGGTCGAATATGTGTTAAGATGAATTTTATGTACAGTCAGTCAAAAAGGTTTCCGTACACACTTTAAAATGAAATTACTTTTTTAAAATGAGCTCTCATAGCTTTAGATTTTTTGAAATCTTAGAAGGATTAGTTTACCAGCTGACGTACCAAAAAAACTTTGGAAAAATTGAATTTTGTTGGAATAGCTGAGAAACTACGAAAAGTTGTTTTTACAAATTTTTTCTGTGGATCTAATATCGAAAATTTAAAAAATACGTTTTGGTGGTCTGTGTCAATTATACACACGATGAAAATTTCATCGAAATCGGTCAACGTTGATATGAGCAACAAACGTTTCCAGATGAACACCTTAAGGGTGAAGTCGCAGATTTTTCGGCCTCGTCAGAGAATTTCACCCTTAAGCTCTCATCTTGAAAGGTTTGTTGCTCATAGGTATGCTGTCCGAATTCGATGAAATTTTCGCCGTATCTATAATTGACACAGACCTCCAAAACGTATTTTTTTAAATTTTCAATATAGACCTACAAAAATTTGAAGAAACAACTTTTCGTATTTTCTCTGGTATTCCAACAAAATTCAATTTTTCCAAAGTTTTTTTGGTACGTCAGCTGGTAAACTAATCCTTCTAAGATCTCAAAAAATCTAGTCGTCAGAACTCATTTTGAAAAAGCTATTTCATTTTAATGTGTGGACGGAAACATTTTTGACTGACTGTATGTAGACACTTTCATGAACTTCCAACGTCGTTTGATGAAATTGATTTAGTTGGTCATACGTGGGCAAGAATTTAGCAGGGATTAAAATGTCAACGGTCATTAAATAACTAGAATTACGACGGAACTTTCACGCAATGTAGAACTCCGTCCGCCGGAATGATACTTACTGCGATCGTGTTATAGTGCCACTGGTTTGCTTCGTTTGCTCTCTTATGAATTATGAACAGCGCCGATAATAGGTGAAGTTACAACAGCCGTTTCGCGAAAAAGAAATCGACAGTCCACCGAAACGATTCAGGATAGAACGTCCAGACGATTTATGAGTGAGAACGGGGTCGGCTGAAAGGAATCGATCCGTCGATCCGGCTCGAGAATTTTTAGCTTCGTGGAAACTTCATCGCGCGGGCGGCTTTCTTCCGGACGATTTAACGGACCGGAAACAACTCTGTAGAGAATCGTCCGGGAATGAACCATAAATTTCGAAGGATCCAAGCGGGAGTCTAGTTTCTCCAACGGCTCACTAATCTTGCAAATGAGTGACAGTTACAGCCCGCGAAATGATTTAACATTAACAGGTCAGACCGCTTGTCGGGGGACGAGAGAAAACAATGAGAATAGTAATACCACGAAGATTACTTTGTACATTACTTGCTTCATTTTGCAAATTTATTGCGCAATGTGTTGGACACAGGATGTAAACATTCTTTCATTATTGCAATTTTACAGTGCTTTCAATTTTAATAATGACGGATAAGATTGTTTCTCATGCATTTTACTGTGCGAATGTGCAGTGAAAATGAAATTTAAAATGTTCCGAGTCATAGTAGTTTTAAGACTGTATGTACATTATCGATATAATCGATATAATCTTGCAAACTATTGACAGTTACAGCCTGCGAAATTATTTAACTGGTCAGATCTCTTGTTGAGAGAAGAGGGAAAACAATGAAGGTAATAATACCACGAAGATTACTTTGTACATTACTTGCTTCATTTTGCAAATTTATTGCACAATGTGTTGGACGCAGGATGTAAGCATTCTTTCATTATTGCAATTTTACAATGCTATGAATTTTAATAATGACCGACAAGATTGTTTCTCATGCGTTTTACTGAGCGAATGGGCGGTGCAAATAAAGTTTAGAATGTTAAGATTCATAGTAATTTTAAAACGGTATGTGAATGATTAATCTGATCGATATAGTCTTGTAAATTATTGACAGTTACAGACCGCGAAATGATTTAACAGGTTGGACCGCTTGTAGAGAAACGAGAGACAATCAGGGTAATAATAGCACGGAAATTACTTTGTACATTACTTGTTCCATTTTGCAAATTTATTGCATAGGATGTTGGGCGCAGGAATTTACTGTAAGTATTCTTTCATTACCCTTTTTACAATTTTAGAGTACAGTCAATTTTTATAATGACGAACAAGATTGTTTTTTCACGCGTTTTACCACTTAACTGAATGCACAGTGAAAATAACACCTAGAATATTATGGTTCATAGTAGTTTTAAAACTGTATGTGAGTTATCGGTACGTGTTCAATGATTCAAGGGATATAAAGTATGAGCTCTGTCAGGTGTAATATATTATTATATATTCGATAAAAATGAATATTACTACTTTATTCTACATCGACATGAAATATTATTTTTTCTTTTGCCAGTATTTAACTTTTAGTGCAACTGTACGATTCACAAAATTCTCTCTTTCTAATGAATGGCTGATATTGTTGCACCAAGTCAATCTGATCGAACTTCTTTTAGAAAAATTGGAAACGAATTAAATTCTGACATAATCAGGAATAATTGCACAACTCGAGGGAACAGGCAGGGGCACGTTACAAAAGTAAACGTTCCGCAGATTAAGAGGACAATTTCATTGTCCGAGGTTCTTCCATAATGCGTGGTAATTGCCTGACACGTCCTCCATTCATAACAGTTCGCGCTGCATGCACGTAGAATAATAATCGTCTCCTCGTCGCATTCAAAAGCCGCACAAAGATTAATGACGTCACGGAACCACCGTGTGATTCATTGCTTGGACCCCTAAATATCCACAAGCTCTTCTGTAGTGTAGCATAAAGTATCTAATTTGTGAAACACGTGGTTGATGCAATGCATTGCGTTAAATATGGAGTTTCATACATGTACACAGTTTCAAGAGTTAATGAATTACAAATTTCAAAGAAATATAGAACGCTTTCATTTCGTTTTTAGTTTAATAAACCTAATAATGAAGGAAAGAAAATTTTGGCTTAATTTTTATAAAATTGCAGACTAAAGCACTAAAACACTTAGTTATGATTATAAAACACGTGGTCGATGCTAATTCATTAAATATTAAATGAGACTATGAAATGATGTGCACGCACAACATAGAAACACAGAACCTTTCCGCTTTAATTTTACATTACTGAAGCTAATAACGAAGGAAACGAAATTTTCGCTCATTCGTCTCTTTACTTTCAGGCATTTATTAAACGGCAATCTAAAACACTCGACTATTTACTAAATTAGCCATTACTATTCGCATGTAAGAGAAACGAGCTATAATAACGGGCAATTATGTATACACCGGTGGTTTTACGCATTTATAGCAGAAATAACTAAATGATAATTGAAACAGTAGAAAGATGAAAAGAAATTAAGAATGTATTACTTTCAACTTATTAAATTTATAATACCAAGGAAGAAATTTATAGTTGGCTTTTATGTCTTGCAGTTGATATAAACAATTTTTATTTTGCATGAAATTTATTTTATCTAGTCATGTATTAAGTTATTTCTTTAAAATATTATGAATTTTACATATGTGACTCTGAGATCTGCAGTGCTTTTGGACAGATTATTGAGACATTGTTGATACAAACAAGAAGATGGTCGAATTAAAAATATTATGAATTAAATATACAACTCAAAGACCGGCAATCCTTTTGGATGAATGATTAGAACCGACAAAGTATTGGGACACTGTGGAAGCAAACTACAAGATGGTCGCATTAAAAATATTATGAATTAAATTTACAACTGTATAATATAAGATCTGCAGTCCTTTTGGACAAACTATTAGAACCGCCGAAGAATTGAGACACTGTAGATACAAACAAGAAGATGGTCAGATTAACCTTTAATTTGCCTTTTAAAGTAGCCAGTAATTAGTTGATGGGATGGTTAAGCAAGCTCGAATGATCGATTCGCGAATTTTCGGTCATCAGTGAGATTGTCACAGTGTAGAAATACGAATCGAGACAGTAATTGCATCCCGTTCGCGTTTTCAATGAATAATTCATGTCCACGGAGTGATCAAACCGCGAGCAACGCGACCAAACGGTTGCTCTCGCTTTCCATCGAAATTACTCCAGCGAATCTATTTCTTTTTCTGCAACTTTCGATGATAAACTGGACACGGTCTGGCATCACTTTCTATGAGAGCTCCTCTTATCGATTTCGTTCGTGTGATTCTTATTTTCGATCAATAAAGTAAAAAGTGGCAACGATTGTTAGAGAATCTTAACAAATTTAATTGCATCCGGTCCATTACTTTCACCGGCTTAAATTGCAACAACTTTCTTTATTTAATATCGAATAACCGTGCTGCTGACGGTTTTAAAACCGCTCCGATAAAATACATTTTGTTATGATTTGGTTGTATGATTTGTCATCTACTAGGTCAATGTTTAAGCACCATATGTTCATCATTTTATTCCATTCTAGTGCAATGAAATTGTAACAGTGACTTTATAGCAGTTCTTAATCGAAGCTATGCTATGTTGACTTTAAAACCAAGAAATTCCAACTAATCCAGATATCCCATATAGGTCGGAACATTTTATAAACAAGAAAAAATTATTATACTACTAGCACTCATAGTGACCTTAAGTGTCTACTAAATAACGACAAAAGCAACGTAAACATTTTTAGTAGTGCAGTCACAGACGCAATTCGAGTAGAAAATGTTAAGAAATGAACGAAACGTAATGTGAAAAATTATTTTCGTTCCAGTATAAAATAGTTGACAATTGATGCACAAAATTTCTTCAATCTTACATTTAAAATGGGCAGTAAATGTTTATTCAATAATGGTAATTGCAAATGTGTGAAATACAATAAACCATTTTCAGTAATACATATTAGTAGTATTCCCATTCTAGTTTTGCAATCAGAAATATTATAATTGGCAAAGTAAATGTTTTCTTAAAGCAATCTATGAAAATAAAAATGTGCAAAAAAGTCCATAGTGTACTAATGAGAAATGATGACAGCTGATATGGAGGAAATAAATGATTCTGTATACATAAAAGAATGTGTCGCGAAAAGTTTGGAAATCCACCGGAAAACATGAAGGCTTTCGATCAAGCATCATGTAGGAGATCAGCGACGCATGACGCAAAGAAAAATAATTGCTGATTAAAAGATCCCTGACCTACCCATCGGTTTCTTTTGTTCTTTCTGTAAGCGGTCCAATAAGACACGAGGGATTGTTTGTTGTAAATTTATTATATTGGGTTGGCAACTAAATGATTGCGGATTTTGTCGATAGATGTTCTAGCACATTCTTTTGTTTTGTCAACGTGTTCAAAGCACATAACCTATATTGTTTTCTTGTTGTTTGGGCTTCCACCTTTAATTAGTAAGAAAATTGTATCGATTAGTTATTTAGTTTCGTTTTTATCTCAATTTAAAAATGGAACAAAACGAGCATTTCAGACATATTTTATTCTTATTTCCGAAAAGGCAGGAACGCATCGCAAGCATACAAGAAATTATGTGCCGTATATGGGGATGAAGCCTTGAAGGAGAGGCAGTGTCAAAATTGGTTTGCCAAATTTTTTTTATTTTTCTAGTTTTATGAAAATGGAATTATGACACTGCCTGAAAGATGGCAAAAGGTCATCGACAAAAACGGACAATACCTAATTTAATAAAGTTATATTTTCAAGTAAAGGTTTTGAATTTTCCTTTTTATTTAAAATCCGCAATCACTTAGTTGCCAAACCAATAAAAATTCATTATATATTTGAATCTTGACTGAAGTAACCAATTAAAGATGATATCAATATCTAACGAATAATGAAAATACTGCTACACCTCAGTGTAAAATGGTAATTATAAAACAATCACGTAAATAATAAAATCGGAAACAGTCGTACATGCTTTGTAAAAAAGTAAATTGTTCAATAAGTTAGAACCAAGTGAGCGTACGTAAGTTTCGGATAAAAGAAATTATAAAAGCTTGCAGATAGAAAGTATTATTAAAAATGCAATAACATTCTTATACAGAAGTTTATAAGTCTCACAAAAAATGTTTAAATTATATGTCTTTTTATCCTGGTAAGTGAAATTAATTTCAACGATACTAAAACTGACTTGTTTTCCGTGCCACAATAAAATGAAAAAAAGATTGCTAGATTTTATGCAATTTTGATTATAGTATATGACCGAATGAATCAATTTATTCAATAAATTCCTACGAAATCTATTTTGGTAACAATAAAATACGAAGTTTAAAATCGACTAAGCAGTTTACTGCTAAAACTGAACACCAAATGAATTTTAGCACTAACGTACCCAAAAATGATTTTAATATAAATGATGAAAAATTCGCTGTAATGCTCTTAACTTGATAGATTACAAATTAATAATATAAAATCGGCCAGAAAATCGTTTCATAGATTTACCGTCGTGTATAATATCATACATCTCTAAAAAGTTTGGAAAACTCTACTAATTTTGGCACAAAATATTCGATCAAAATCGTGAATGTGATTGCTGAACAAATTATTTGGTTGTATATTAAATATGAATAATAGTACAGTATATACCGGTATATATTTTCGTCATTTTTTCTGTTACGCGAAAATATCAAAAGCCACGAATTATTTGGTACGAGCGGGCACATATCACGGTGGGAATCATTTTTCCTGCATGGTCATTTTTTTGAGATTTCAAGGTCATCGATGTTTTTTTTACGGAAACCAAGACCTAAAATCTCACCCCCCCCCCCCCCCACGTGTGATCTTGAGTACGAAAAATTTACAAATTTTCAGGACTATGTGAATAATAAAATGGCTACAACAGTTAAAAATTATCTTCGTCGACTTTTAAACATTTGTTAATTCGATTATGAAAAGACCGTCGCACATCAGTTACCATTTGTGGTATACATATTCTTGATATATGACAAGTTCTATTATTGCATTAATTTTTTTCCAGGTGTACAACTTCAAATTCCAGAGTAGTAAAACGAATTAGAAATCGATTAGAAAATGCTTTCGCAAATTTATCGCCCCACGATATCGACGAATATTTGCGAATGGATTATAATATAGAGTCGCCGCAAATTCTCGAAGTGAAATCGCTGAATCGGAATTTCCCGATGGACGATATGGATCGTCGTCGCTTTCCTCCGACATCCGTCGCCGGCGGAAGAGAGCCGTCACGAAACTGGAACGATCGAGATCGGTCGACGAGCCCACGCAATTCGGCGCAGAGATTTTCACTTTTGACGACAAACCGGTTAAACCGGACTCGTCTCCTTTCTCTGTCCCTATAAACCCCATAGATCGATGATCGGCAATGATCATCCGATCCACGGGCCACTATTGAATCGCCTCGAACGCGGAAGAAGATCTAAGAGAATAGAATTAGGATGTTCACCGAGTCAATCCCCGGTGAAATCAAGTGTCGTGTCGGATCTGGGTTGCGGCACACTTTTTCAACGATCGGCAAGCGTCTCGGGATGTTGAAAACGTCAGTGTGGACGCGGCTTAAGAGAGCTATGGACCGTCTGAGAGGTTCGGGAGGACGGAACTTTCGAAACGTGTGCACCGAATTTCACCGTTTAAATTTATTATGTTCAGTAGCGTCGCGCCTCGGTAATGATTCTAGAAAAAATTTAATGTATCGGGATTCTTATTAGTGGGTTGAGCAATTATTGCCCTGAGGGGGGAATGATTAACACGTCCGGAATGTCTAACGTGTCGGTATACTCAATTTTTTGCGGTTTGAGGGACCTGGTTTGTGCTGAAGTTGTTTAGCAAATAAAAAGATTAAAACCGTATGTATGTTAAAATTTTAAATCTCAAAACATAGAATTATTTATGTATCTATGAAATTATGAAGATTGTTTGAGATTTGAGAATAAACTATACAATTATTTGTGTATTTAGAAGGTTGCGTTAATTTTTTGAAGCTTCGAATTATTGGTGTTAAAAGTGTTTGCGGTTCAGAATACGAAAATTAAGAATGTGAATTCAAAAATTCAACGAAGCTGGAACAGAAGATATTTGAGAGTAGAATATAAAAATATTAGTATGGTAACAACATTGTAAACATTTTTTAAGACTGCGAAAAGATACTTTTAGTGTTAAAAATGTTTGGTGTTCGAAGCGTAAGAATGTTTGAAGCGATTTGGCAGATCGGAAACTGTAATTTAAGAAAGAAAAATTGTACATACTTGAAATTGATTCATGTCAAGTCAATCAACAAAGGAGAGCAGTTGTCATCCGTAAGAAGGAAACTTGGTCACTCGAAATGTCTATTTTATAATATATCAGTCGCAAAACAAGTCTTACGGATTACAATAATCTTAGGTTGTCACTTCTGAGACACACATTTCCTTAGGTCTTCGTAAAAATGCATTAAATTGCATAGTACATACTGCATTGAACGCTTCGTTGGTCGCAAGTAGAAATCACCTTGGGCTTGTCTATTTCTTTTGACAAATTGATCGTAGAAACTAATTCAATATAAATGGAAATCTTAAAGTGATTCACGTGCAATTTTTTGTCCACCATTTCCCTCTCGCAATCAAGAAACTGCTAACGGTACAAGAATTTGAGAGACTTAGGCTGTTTGCAAAAATGTCTGCCAAATCTCAATGTACTACACCTCAAATTGGTTTTAGTGTTCACTGACGTCTTAGCTATCGAAGAAGCACTGAACAATAATTGCCGTGTGTATGAATATTTCTTATTTGATTTGTGTATAACAGGAAGCACAATATATCGACACAAATACTATAAATTTAATACAAGAAAATTGCACTTTCTACATATATGTTCTGCATTTTACAGTATATTAACAAGGCACTGTTATGCAGAACACTACCAACCCTTAAAATTACAAAAAACGAGTTAAACACAATACGGACACCAGAATGTCTTTAGCTTTATTCTGCAACAAACTTCCCACCCACGGAACAATACTTCTATCCTAAAATTATTAAGGTTTAACTGCGTTTTGGAGAACTCTTTTTTTCAAGTTTTTTTTATACAGTCTTATAGATTTCGACGAGAAAACACCGAGAATGAAAATCTTATTGTGCGGAATTCATTGGTTAAAAAGTTATACGCGTATAAAGTTGAACACTTTTAAGCCTTTTTGACAGATTAAAGCGCCGCCATATTGATATATTTGCTAGGTGATACACATAAAATGGGCTAAATACTTCCGAACAGATCCGTTAGATGGCAGCACAAACACTTACGTAATAATAACACATTTACCAAATCAAAATGCGAAACATTATACCATGGTCGGGCCGGCCTTCTCCGCTCCCACGACGACGTAACCCCAGACCATCTTGGACTTTTCCTTCTTTTTGAAATCCTTTATATGATTCTATATATTTTAATTACTGTTCAGTGACAGCTTGAGCTAATTCAAACTTGGAAATTATTTTGTATAAAAGGTTAAGAACAACTAAGTATGAAAAAGACAGGTCAGCCCCAGAACAAGAACAAATAAGGATACTTCAGGACACTGAAAACGATCGATTCCATGATTGTTGTTATAAATTTTCATTTCGCACTGATGAATACGACGTTTTTTAAATTTCCGCAACAATCCATAATCCTGAGCCCAAGTAATAGCTGCTTCTTTACTACTTGGCATGTCTCTAAGGTTAAAGTTTCTAATACTTGAACTAGCCATCTTAAAATCAACAATAAGCTTATCAATAATTAACTTGTGAAAAACACTTGAAATTGCTGATGTTTACACATGTGTATGTAACTTCCAAACCACTGAAGTGCCATTTAGCGCATACTATCTAACACACAGCGCATGCGCCGAACAGACCTACCTACATTTTCCATTCAACGAATATCCAATATGGCGACGCTCTAACCTGTTAAAAACGCTTTAAACTGCTCATCTTTACACGCGTATAACTTATAAACCAGTGAATTCCTAACAACCATACACACATTTTCGGAATTTCTTCATCGATATCTACAGGATCACATAAAAAAGTGTTCAAAAAAGTTAAGAACACGGAGATCTCCAAACCGCAGTCGAGCTATTATTAAAATTACTAAGCCATAGTTCCTTTTTGTCTTCATGCATTTTGCAGAAACCTTCCAAACTACTTGAATCATATCTTCTTTTGATTACACAGAATGAGCTTCCTAATCCTCTTCAAGTAATAAATTTAAAGAAAGTTACTGGCGGCAGATATTCAAACATTATGGATACTTTTACGGATCTATCAATATTATGGCCAAATGGAAAAACCCATATCAGTGGCAAAACTTAAAAGTGTACAAGAAATGAGGCGTCTAATCCAAGCAGATAGTTTCCATTTTTATGATAATTTGAGCAGTGACAATAGGATTGTTGATGAGATAAATGGTTTCAATGTAGAAAATTAGAATTTGCTGAATAATACTCACAGAAACTCACAGAAATTCGCAGAAAAAATAAAATGACAAATAATTAATAAATAATATTAGTACTACACACTGTTTAACAACTCACGAAAACGATATTGTGAAACAAAAATCAGAAATAAAATATAACCAATATAAACGTTGCTGAATTTGTTTCAATATCAAAATGATCAACCTCAATTTTCTCGATTTCAGATCGTTGTGGGTTGCTACCGTTCTGCATAACTTTGCCCAATTCGTTGAGATTATAGGGACGGGTCGAAAGAAACCCGGTGATCAGGTAAAGGTGGAATGTTCGTGTCTCGAGTTTCAAAACGTGTAAAGTGGTAACTGTAACGAAAGGAAGCGGTGCAAATGAATATCTTCTGCCTCGAAACGGAATTTATCACGGTCAGATGACAGAAATCGTAAAAACTGGGCGAACGTTGGCTGGTAAGAGCGATAATTCATACGCAAGGGCTGGCAACGGTTTCTTTAGTGAACGAAAATAAATTTTCGAGTGGCACACGCAAAAGTGGGCGACATTACGGGTCGGAGAATTTTATAAGAGGCCACTTGCGGCGAACGAGTTCTTATCGCAAGCTATCCAACCGGTGCAGAAACACACTTTTCACCGCGAAGCTCAACACACGCTCGAATCAGGATTTTTCAGGACCAGCGGCCTTTAAACCGATCACGTAATAGTTCAGACGGCAGTATCCTCGGGCGCAAGACGTTCATATGCGACTCATGTGCACACTAGAGGCTACATATCACTTTCGGTATTCAACTGTCTTGTGTGTCAATCCGTACGCTCGAGTATTCGGTAATCTACATCGCTATTAAATAATGCTGTAATCTTAATCGCTTTCACAGGGTAGAAACAGCTGTAGCTCGAATTGAGCTGTTCCCAAACCAAAGCAATTAACTACCTTTCGAGATTGATTCTAGTTTTTTGTATTTAATATCAAAGTGCTACATAGGACATTATGGATTGCACTGTATGTTCAACAGATCTAGAGGTTCAATTTTACTATAATGTATTGAAGAAAATTAATTTTTACCGAGACTGGCGAATGGAGAATTACTACGACAAATTTCATCTATTCAATTCTGGGTTTTATTGTTTAAATTACGTTGTTTTTTTTTATTTTTTGGGGTTTGTAATATGGCACTAAATCTGTTAAAATTAATAATCAGGTTTGAATACCACTGAATAGCAAAAGTTGAATGAATTTTTGAAAGCGAATGTATACTATTATATTCATGATTACAGATATAAATCTGATTAACGCTAATCGTACCGCGAGCGGTCAAACGACCGGGTACATATATTTTATTTTATAATTATTCAAGTTATATAGATGATTCCATTGGAAATTATTATATAAATGTCATCATTCAAGCAGGTGACGTTACAAAAATTGCGAGACATTTACATAAATTGAGTCTTGTAATTTTTATAAAACAATGTATACCAGTCGCATTTTGTGCTCGGTACAGTTAGTGTTAATGTTAGAGTTAGTTTCAGAATGTTCTTATACATAAATCAGAATATACAGGACGCGCATCGCATTCAACACGTGCACACTATACGAAGGCAAACCTACGAACGCCCAAAGACGCGGGAGAAACAAAGACAACGAGATCGCAAGCACACAACATAATGGCCAACACAAGACGAAACGCGAATTTCAATCATTCCAACAGTTAATATACTCAATAATATTTTAAAATGCAAAATAAAGTCTCTGATAGCTACAGGAGAATAACTCTAGATTTTTCGAGTACAATTCAGCTAAAATTATTTTCGAAAGCGAAACGTCTGCAAACTCTTTCATATCCACATTATGCTGATTCCGAGTGAAAGGCTATTCGAATGATACAATTAAAAAGAGAAAATCGCATAAAAACGTTCCTATAGGATTATCAGTTGCATGTCTTTAATTATACAGTAATAAGTTGCGTAAATACAATACGTAAGTGGCAACTGACAAAAAGTGTATCTTGCATACGTCCCTTTCGAACAAAGCTGTCCGTTATATCTTCACAGAGGATTCTAAACGCTAACCGTTTTACATAATCGTTTTTTTTTCAGCTATTCATGCATCACTTGGGTAACATTAATAACTGTCGAACAGCTCGATAAGAATATATTTTTATTTGGTCCGATCCACAACGGAGGCAACCGCTTCCTTTTCTCTATCCAATTATGGAAAAAGAAAGGCATTTCACACCGGAGAATGCCAGCTGTTGTAATCGTCCGACGAACGAGATTAATTAAACACCTCACCGGCAGAAACAACCGCTTTTATCCTGAGCCCCGCTTTCAACATTCGCTCGATCGTTCGATACAAAAATACAACGAAAATGTTTCCACGTTTTGCGTCGCGTTCGTCTTCGTTCGCACTCACGTGATTGCACAACCCGCCGATTTACTTTCACCAGAAAAATTCTTTTTCGAAAGCGTCCGCGATCGTAATTATTAATTTGGCGACGAAAATATCATTTCGACAGATTTCGGTAAATAAGAAAAAGTATGAGTTAAGGGACACAATTAGTAAAAATTAATCCACAGAAAATACTAATTTTTAATTTAATTTTGCTGAGACTTAAAATTGACATCGGTTATGTATATTAATTAGTGTGAATCTAAAGTACAATTAATAATAAGCTTCTTATGTTAATTATATCGGGTCTGAGCAAAAATTCAATACTAAATTGGTCTGGGTTATGTTAAAAACGAAATTTTGTAATTTATTCTTTGCTTGCCAAGACTTGAAATTTGCTACTTCATTTGTACAGTTTTATTAGCGTTGTTTATAGTTTCACTATATGCTAAATAATATCTGTCATCCTTTGCAGCGAAATGACGAATTCAAATCATCATAAACTCCCTATATTAACTATGCCAAATTTAAGGAAAATTTTATATTAAAGTTGTCCTACATAATAAAAACAAATTAATTGCATATTGAGGTATGATTTATGTTGTATACATTTGCAAACAAAAACACAAAGTAAGGATTTAATAAAATAATTTAATTATTTAGCCATATAATTAAAAAATACATGTGAAAGGTTGTTTCAAATTCGTAAAAAATTTTAAATTAGATTAGTTATTAACTTTTGCTGTGAAAAAAATTGAATTAGCTGAAGAGCCTTATTCTTCTTATGTGAAGTACCATAGTATACAATTCAATTTATTTATCAGATTAATAAATCGTAACTGAATAAAGAAAAATATGTATAAACTTTCTTGAAAGTATGAATATCTCTTTACGTAAAATAATTAATTCCAAAAAATAATTTAAATGACTGCAAAACGCTGTACGTTTGAACATTGAAATAAACATGTATGTAAAAGGAATAAGAATTGCATTAAACTTGGAATCTTAATTGTTGGGAATGTAGATGGAATGATAATACATGTACAATAATCTAACATAGTGTTCGCTACAACGAACGCAGCGATATAAAATTAGATAGGGCTAAGTAATAACAAATATTCTGCCGACGACCGCGCTCTTGTGTAAACAGTTTTCTCGCCTATTAGAGATTCATTTCACATTAAAATTTCTCCTTGTTATACGATGATAATTTAAGAATAATCTGAAGCGCATACTGAATGTTTAAGTAATTAAGGTCAACGTTCTTCGACGGCGTTATAGTTCATACGTAGGACAATGATGAATCACCAGTAATAACTGCGATATTATAGTTCGAAATAATGGAAACCATTAAACACGAGTTTCTCTGCATTCTAAATTAAATTCATCGAAAGCGATCGGTGATCATTATTCGCTATAGTAATTTTCTTTTTGCCACCTAACGAAGAGGTAACTGTGGATTAACTCGAGGTCGGCAATTAGGAACACTTTCTATCCACGAAATTAAGGGTTACAGGCAACAACAATGTACCAAAAATCGAGAAGCATTTTAAAAACAGAATTCCAATTTGATTTAATTTTATAAATGCCCTAAAACAATTGAAGACCACATTTCTCCATTTTCAAATGGATTTGAAATCGATTGAAGAGTTTGTTCGAACGTTTTCATATGGTTGTTGACGATTGCATTAGAGATTTATTTAAAGTTTAATGATACAAGAGTTTCTAAAGCTAATTAATCGCACGTGACAGCGATTATCAACGAGAGAAGAAAATCGATTATCTACAGTATTAAAAAGACTTATTCAACTCTCAAAAATTGGCACCAATTCTCGGACAAAGTGAAATGATTGGAAAATCTTATAATCACTATAAAATACCCAATTGAACTAAATATGTCTCCATTATTTGAAGATGTCCACACGGGTTAAATGAGGTCCCCGTTGATTGCATTGGAAAATGGCACGCGCAATCACTGCGTTCGATTAAAGATACAAGATTGTCCGAGACAGAAGTTTAATCACACACGATGATTATCAAAGCGAGGAGAAAATCGATTATCAGCTTTCCTGAGTCATACGTCTGTTTCCACATTGCAACAGGTGCTAAGAGTTCTACCTTGAGACCATTTGTACGCGTCACGAGGGCTGCATAATGGATCAAAAGGTGAATAGACGTCCGGAACTTGCCGATCATTAGTCAGAAACTGTGAAACTGGAGTAACTCACGGAACACTTTCCATTAAAAGTTGCTTTCGTCGATTTGCATATAAGACAGGATAGCGGAACAACCTCGTAAAATACATTGAAACCAAGCGTGTTCGATAAAATTGAATTTAGTAAATTTGCATCGGAAAAATTCGACGGTTAATGGCGTAGAAAATCATCGTGATTTATATTCAGAGTAACCATTCAATATATTAACCGTTTTCTTCTGTCAAGCTACAATTTACTGACTTTTTGTTGAATACTTCGTACGTGACTCCGTACAATTTCCTAGACATTAAGTAATTCCTCTCACTTTCCTCTTTTCAGGGATATACACTTTTCTGTTTGCTATATTTTACTCTAAATTACCAAAGGGTTTTATAAAAGCCTTCCTTAAATATATAATTATAGTTATAATATCAGTAGATTGTGGTACTTTCTATTCAATTCTGTTAAGTATTAGGAAACAGTCTGTGATATACGGAGAAGTTATTTTTATCTAATTTTTCAATCGTGAGATTTAAGAATGAAAATTTGAGTTACATAATCTCGAGTGATGAAAATTTTAAACAAAATCTACTAAACTGTAACGTTATACGTTTCTTTTAAATCGATATAAAATTCTATTCTTCTCATTAGAATGTTAATCTCCCCTTGTAGGAAATAATTAAGATCAAAGAAGTTCTGATCATTATAACTATCAAACAAATCGTAGAGCAATGGATTAAAGAAAGACAAATTTAATTTTAAAGGCTCGAGAATTCTAACAGTATTATATGATGATATGAAAAGAGAATAGTATCTTAAGTTGCTCCTTCAATATTTCATTTCATAAATTTTAATATTTCGAAGCGACATTGATAAAACTTTGGCTAACCGAAAGAAGCTTCACAGTAAACTTCTGAATTCGAGTCATAGAGTTAAAATATTGCATCAAGCACGTAACAAATAATTCGACATAAAGTGAGTTTTAAATATAAATATTATAAAATGTATATAGTAAAAATAAATATTTACATCTGCAGTAGATAGAATATAAGAGATTAGCATCTGCAGTAGATAGAATATAAGAGATTAGCAGAAATTTTATAGTTATATAAATATGATTGTATTCGAAAGAGCACTACTTAAGAACCTACATTCAAATGAGCCTCCTACAAACAACGCTTGCAACAGGTCAATCCTCTTTGAGGCAGATTAATTCCATCCCCATTAACACGTTCACTGCCGAGCAATCATCCCCCAAAAATCCCACAAAATCAAGAATTATTTCTTCAACTCTTTTAGATCGTACAAATCCCAATGGCGTTCGGTTTAAACAACTGTATTATGATCAAAATTAATTTTGAGAGATACACAAATATTTGTGTCACCCATATATTACCGACGTGGCAGTCAACGTGTTAAAAGCACCTGGACCACGGACCACAACCTACGAGTCATCAATAAAATCGCACCAATTCATCGCTACCAGTTGCACCCGGAATAAATAAAAGCCTAACGAACCATGTAGCTGCCGCGCCTTCTTCCCGCCTTCTCGTTCCTCTTCTCATCCGGTTTCCTGCAACTTCTAGCAACCCTTTCGAACGTGCTGGCTTCATGCTGTTCAACCGACTCAACATCCAGAAGATTCTCCATGGATCTGCGCACTTGTCTGCAGGAGGCGCCGCTTTTGGGGCTTTTTCTTTGGAGATGATTACCATTCTCATCGTGGAAGTCTTCCCACTCGCTGACCTCGCTTCTGACGTCCTCCAAGGACCTTGTCCTGCCAACGGAGCAGGTGCAAGGAGGAACGGAGCTTCTACAGAGTCCACCGGAGCTTTTGGCTCGACCCCTAGGCGCCTCCATCATCATCATCCTTGGGGATACTGCGACTGGGGACACTTGGAGCGGAGATATGCCCTGCGGAGGAGGGATACCGTTTCTGTACAAGGGCGCTAGATAATAGTAATCGCGGCCCTTGTTTGAATTCGATCCGCTCATTCTAGCTGGCACATAGTTGTAGTCTGCCAAATGAGGTGTCATCCATTGTGGCATGGCGTCTAGAGGAACGGGACGGTAGCAAAACGATGGCCCCCTGGATGGTGGATGGTTCCGATACATCGGCGGCCAGGGACGCGGCTGTTTCAACTCGAATCTAGGATCCATTCGCGGATCCAACACTCGGATGTCACCCATTCCCCTAAGCGATCTTGACCGGGTTCCGGGATGACGGCTGCGGTACAGCGAGCAGATGAAAGTGGCGTCAATGAACGACGCTCGGCACGTTCATCGCGGATGGCACTACTTCCGTTGCCCGAGGACTATCATTCTTCGAGAACACGATTGCCCGCGATTAACGTCGCCCGAACTGGGTCTCCGAGATAATCAAAGTAGATCGGGGGCGGGAACGTAGAAAGAGAACCCGAAGAAAGTCGACGCGGATCGGAAAATTTGGCGCAACGGGCTGTCTTCGAGAAGAATGTACAGAACAAAGGAGTTCGCACGAGAACGGGTCCGATTTTCACCACTTTCCAACGAGCGCCCGAGTGAGCTAGGTCTGTCACTTTCGATCTTCTCCTGTGGGCTACACTTTTCACTTCACTGCAGACGAGTTTTCGGACTCCCGTTCCCTCCTTTTTGTCACTTTGCCGGACACACGACGTGCGCTTCCGACACCGTTGGATCCCACCTTTCACTTTTTTTCTTCTCTCGGAAAGAACTCGATGTCAGGATAGAGTCGAAGGAATGATCGAGAGACAGCCGAGGATCGTGGATCGCGGATCAGAGACGACTGTGCCTAGCTGAGTGCAGCGAAGGAGTGCGTAGCCGACACGTTCACGTCGAGTGACTTCGGCTCGTTGAGAAACGACCCACTTCTCTGCCGCGGAATCGAAACCTCATCTCCCTACCACCTCGCCTTCTAGGCTCATCCCTAAGTCCTCTCGTGACTTGCGGCAACGAGAGAGAGAGAGGAATTAGGGAGCACAGAGAGGAACAAGAGTGTGCCGTTCCGTTCGCGAACCACGCGACGTCGGCAAACTGTCGATATCGCAACAGGTGGTCTCTTAAACCGACGAGCACGACTTTGATATACGGTGCTTGTGATCAAATTTATTTATGTATATTTATGCCGAGGATACAGCACTGTCTACCTGAAATTTGGACTCAGTCGCAGATTTTTATTAATGGGCAGTTAAGAATAAGTGTCCAATCTTTTGACGGATCTTTACGACACATGCAATTTTTCTATCAATGAAATTCATTGATTAAGGTGTGTTTATCTCGCTGTTGTTTTTCTTGTTTCATTGTAGTGGAGACTTGTGATATTCAATGGATTTTATCAAGGTTCCTTTGGTTTTTGTAGTTTAGGAATAATTGTCAAAATATTAATTCGTAGTGCCTGATAGCCAAGAATGAGTTGATAGTTTACGTTACATGTAATATAATATCTAGTGCAATGCACTGTTAATTATTTATATCACTTTTATATTCAAGTCCGCTTTTATTATACTTCAGCGCAATTACCAAAATCCTGAATAATCTAAAATAATAGTAGTAGTGTTCAATTTTGTTTCATATGGTTATATTAAAGGAAATTTTTTATTGAAAAATATACATTAATAATTTTAAGGAATAAATTAAGTCTTTTAAGGAATGCCGTTGCAATGCATTTTTAATAGGAACTTGACCTTTAACGAGATAATGAATACTTGTCTTTATAGTATGTAAAAATCATTAAAAGATTATAAAACACTAGATCTAGTAGAATTGCTTATGCATTACTTTCAAATTAATTTCAAATTTGTTTCTATCGCCTCTGGTGTCTAGACGTTACTAAATCCCAGTGTAGTACTTCTAATCACTAGGTAGTAACATAAATAAGTTCGTTCTATTAAAAGTTTAAATATATTCAAATTATAAAAGTTTAGTGACACATTCCGAAAACCATGAACTGATTGGAAAATCGCCATAAATAACATTGAATATCACATAAGTATATGATCGCAATTCTGTACTTTGTTAATGCACAAAAAGAACTATTAAATATAGCAGAAATTATTTATATTGCCACCTAATATATTGTATCAAATAATTGTATTAAAAAAATATTATAGATACCTGAAAGTGCAGAAAAATACTTTATATTTCTAAGTTTTCTGTTACCGAAACCTAATATATTTTTATTTTTTATACACAAACGGAAGAACCGATTGAAATATGCACTAAATATTCCAGATTCATAATTATGGTAATTATACGAACACCAACTCGTGATTGTACTAGCATCATAGTTCGAAGTCTGGAGACTTCAACGCGTGGTTTGTACTAGCATCATAGTCCCAATTCTGGAGATTTCAACGCTTGGTGTACGGCATAATACTCTCCAGTCTCTAGTCTGATAACGTGGTGATTCGAACATTACCCACTTCATATATTTTTTAAAGTCACACCTAACTCTTGTCTTTTATCGACTATGTAGCTGACCGTGCTATTTTTATCAATAATTTCGTTTTCCTTAAAAACTTAATACAGTTTTTCATTTCGTCTTCTTTGAGGTTGTTCTTGAATATTTGACAAATTTCGAAGCGGTCACACTGATCCTGTCCATGCTTTCCAGTATTATCACCAATAAATGACTAGGTTGTAACATAAATTTATTCGCATGTAAATATAAACATATCCTGATTTTTAAGATTTTATCACGAAAAGACTGCGGATTACATTCGTTTATGTGAAACATGAGCAAGAGAAATTGCACATTTTCTGATTTTAACGATTTAATCACGAAAAGACTGCGG
Source organism: Sphecodes monilicornis (assembly GCA_913789915.3). NCBI lineage: Eukaryota > Metazoa > Arthropoda > Insecta > Hymenoptera > Halictidae > Sphecodes > Sphecodes monilicornis. Next base: position 20,875,116 of record OU565285.1, read on the forward strand.
ATTACATTCATTTATGTGAAACATGAGCAGGAGAAATTAAAAATAGATTGTGAAACATAGGAATACAATTGTAGAAAATGGTAATAACTATAATAATCGCTATTTTAAAATGTAACTCCTTGTATTTTATGTTCATACTGAGGACGAACTTTTCCAGTCATCTAATACTGACGTACACATAAAATCGCATCAATTTAGTAATAAATACTAAGAAACATACACATATGGATCTTTCTAACGCAGCATTGCACGAATTTCACCGTTCTAAATATTTTCAATAAAACAGGCCATTGCAAATGGATAATCCGAGGAACAATTCGCGAGAGAGTACGATAAAACGCGAGGCATTAAAATCGTAGCAGCCACGTTCCTTTTCGATAGTCGCCCGCTTTCACTGGCGCGATTCTTTTCAACGACGACCAAGGCCCGTCCATTCGGACTTGTCTTGTTTTAGATAGAAATCGCGCCATTATGCGCAGGAAGTAAGAAGCAGGTGGGTGTTGAGAACTAATTCCGGCGGGTGTATACAAGCAGGCGGCAACGTGTTCGTTAAAGAGTTTAATCGCGGACGTAAAGCGCACACCTTACGATCGCCATTGCGAAATTCTTCGTCCCAGTGCATCCTCTCCTTAAACCGCGCAATGCTGCGTTTTAATCTGCATAAATAACCCATGTTTTGTAATGATTTATTTCGGTAAGGGACAATTATCGTCGGATATTCGATCAGCTCGTCGATAAATCGAACGGTTCCACTCTTTCTTCGTTGCAGGACTCGCGCAGCGTTCGGACTTTTTTTTCGAGGGATACGCCGATACGATCCACGCATGACGCGGTTCAATTTTCTATCTCAGCTTTCTCCGATACGCTCCGTTAATAATTCGCGACGATGCGGCAATCCTCTCTAGATTTTTTTCCCTCCTGTTTCTCGGCATGATCCCCTTTCGTTTATTCCCGGGAAACTATTGCGCGCCCGGGCCCACGCAAGATTTCCTTTCGCTCGAAACCGGGCTTGCACGATAACACCTTCCTGTTCGCGACGCGATCGGTACGGGAAAAGATCGATTGCCTGCAGACTTTCCGGTCCCGTGAGCCCGAAACGATATTAACCAGTTAACTGCTTTTAACGAGTATACTCGTCATGAAAAAAGTGCAAAATCTTGTGCTATGACGAGCATCTTCGTCATGAGTAATAAGTAGTGACAATTTCAGTTTAAATTGCAGTTTTATTGAAAACTAAAATATATTCGTCAACTTCAAGATGTTTGAAATATTTTGAGGCCCGTCGAAATAAAAGGAACAAATAAAAGTTTCTAAATAATTAATATAGAAAAAACGGCATATAGTACGAATTATTTTTCGTAAATGTGTCGTTGTCTTTTATTAATCATCACAGAAGCAATTACGAATTTATATATTGTTTTAGACTATGCAATAAGTGGCGCGCCTGGTAATAAAAAACGTGATGAGGATCCTTTCGTTTCCTTTTTACATGTATTCAAGAGGCGGCGTTTTTTATAGCTCGTGTGCAGGATTCGAGTTGCAAGGATCATCCAAATTGAGTTGTGGACTACCTGCCTGCTAAGATATTTCCCTGAACATTTTTGTTTATGTTTTATCATCTGGTCAGGGATTCATTTACATAAATATCGGACTGTAATGTTGCGACAAATTTGCGATAAATTTGAGTAATGAAATAAAAGAATAAGTCATTTTATTACAACCTAATTTCATATTACACATACTCTATGTTTGACGAGTATACTCGTCATCGCTAAATTTGTGCGACGCAATTTAGATACGCATATTCCAAAGAGGTCAAACAGTTAAGGTTAAGCTACGTCCGCACTGAGGCAACATCGAACGACTTTTTGTCGCCTCTTGTTTTGCCTTCTTTTTCTTTTTATACGTTAAAAGCGGCGACTTTTTTCAAAATGCGTGTAACGTTAACAATACTTAACGTAAAGTTGATCGTTGTTGCTTCGGTGTGAACGTAGCTTTAAGTTCCCAAACAACACACGATCGACACTTAGAATTAACACGTCGTTGACCGAACGCAGCGAGATGCATCGTGCTTACCTGTTTTTAATGCAATCTTAAACAATTAAGATAAAATGCAGTTTAACGTATCAGGCTACTAGCACATGAAATTCAAATAATTTTTCATTTCATATTTTATTTAATCGAATAATTCGAACTCTCCAAAATTCTATTCATTTCGAGTACTAAAGAACAAGTTTAAAAGCGAATACAGCTAAACTTTAATGATTAGTTACTTCAATAATCTCTTCTTGAGGTTAAATAATCATTCCAATCAAATATTATTTGGAAATAATTTATTCTATTTAAACGCCAAATGAAAATAAATTTTTCATGCCATTGGTCAAATATAAATAATAAATTACTTAGAATAATTCATTATTTCAAGTAATTATTTGTTATCTTATTTCGCAAATAATTATTTAATTCTCTGAGTGCTATTTCTATAAGAAGACTGTATACTATGTTTATGTATTATGTATTAATCTTAAATTTAAATTTAATCACAATTTTAGTTCTACGTAATACTTTATAAGCACAGTAACATTCTTCAATTTTATCTCTTATGGAACTTTATTACTCTGAGAGCATCAAACATTTTTTACTAGAAAATCGAACGGTCATTCAATCAAAGAAATAATGCGGTAAGCAATCGGAAAGGGCGGTCAGCGAGCACAATCAACAAACCGCGTAATAACTCGTCCGATGTATCCATTAATCCGATCGTTTTCGATATCCATACAAGAAATCGAGTGACTTTCACGTCGAGCTATTCTGATGCTTTCTGCTCTGACGCGTAATCAATCGATTAACACTAGCAGGAGGGCAGTCCGATCGATTTATTCGGGAATCGATCAAAATCAAGAGTTCCGAGAACGAGCGTTATTCTTCGTCGATTCGACACGTCGCCGTTCGTTAAGGTTGCATGAAGTTAACTTATTGTTAGTCAAGGGCTACGGACTTGTTTCTTTGCTATTTTCGAAAGAAAGTTCTTCCTGAATGCATTTAGTTCTATAATACTTTATTTCGTGTCAGGAAGGTAGATCGAAGTTCTTTCTGTGCCTCATTTGCAATAATGAATTATAAACCTTGTAATCCTCGATAATCAGTCACAAATTCAGGAACTATAAAAATTTCCTTATTACTTTTGCATTCCTCAAACTGAAACCGAGTTTTTCGTTATCAAGGTCACTTCAAGGTAATAGTGTGAAGGTCGTTTAACACATCTTGACGCCGAGTACCACACCGCGTTATAAAAAAATACATGTTAATGTGCAAAAAAATACGATGACCTTGAAAAAACCGTCAAAATGATCTGCACAGGTTTTTTTTCTCACCATCAAATGCACGCCTTAAAACCATGCATAATTACTATTTAGTAATTTTTTCTTACTTTCATTAATAGCGGAAATAATTTAGGTACTCGAGTTAAAATTAACACCCTGTATATTCTCTTGTTTTGTCGAGCCGTGTTCGAGATTATTCCTGAAAGAAAAACGCTACCCTGTAACGCAAGAATTTGACTTCCGGATTCCAAACTTTGCATATTTAAGTCAACGCTACTGTATTCGTGGTAAATCTAAGCAGTTGCTCAGTCATCAAGCTCCTACGAAAGTGTCGCCGTACAAAATCGCCAGAAAATGGGTCGTCGAGCGTATAATCGAGGCGAGACGTCGGGACAGACGACGGATCGGTATCGTTTTAGAGAAAGTCCGCCGCGACACGAGGAGTAAATTGCTCGGATCCGGTGGACTGCGTTCATAGTGATTATCAGCGTGTCGGGACGAGAAAATTCCTGCCCTCCCTTTTGACCGTTTCACACTTTACTTATCCTCTTCAACCGTATTCCAACATGCTCTTCTTCCGAAGCAACTTCATAAACATTCTCAAACGTCACGTGTTTCAATCTGCCAATCAGGGACGACGAGTTAATTCGTCATTCATGTTTGCTTTCGACTTTCAGTAGCTTTTCATTCTCTGCTAATTCAATCAGTAAATCTTTCAATTTATTGTCTGAGATATCGATTTGAACAACTTATGGATGATCTGTCAGAATGAAAATAAACGCCACTGGATTTGAAACTTTCTATTTCGCGTTTATTAATAATTAATTCTTCCGCCGACAACTGGAACGTGTAAATATGGTTGAAAATAAGATTTACAATTTTTTGGGTAAACTTCTCTTAATCCTGGACAGTTATGGACATTCGACATGATTTTGGAGTGGCTTTTTATTTCTTCTTGAATTATTAATAACGTATAAAATTAAGTCAAATTTATTGTATAATTCCTGACAGCAAGTGGCTTTTGTTCAGTTATGCACATTTACAATGAGCCATAACTAAATCGTTAAAATTAGAACATATTTACAGCTGAACGAATTGACTTTAGCAAATTTTCAAATGATAGAATAACTGCAAATTTACTTGTGCAATAGCATAACTAAATCGTTAAGATTAGAATATATTTACAGCCAAATAACAACAAATTTACTTGTGTAATATCAGTTCATTTTGAATTGTTCGAATAAGTTTCTTTTTGAGTTATGGTTACTCGTGTGTGTCTGCCAGTGTTTTGAATTTGCTAATATGTGATCGAGAGGTGAACGATCTGTAATCTAAGAAACTGTGTCGAGGTCCTACAAACTTCGGTCGCCTCCAGTGAAAGTATAGGAAGATCCACATTAACTATTCAATGTGAAACATGAACTACGTATAATCGATATATGTACAACATCAAAACAGGTTAGCAAGTTTCTTCCAAGAACAGATTTATTTCTAAAACCTGCAGCTTCCAGATTCGGCATTGGGAGTAACGTAATCTTAAATATTCCAAGTAGTTGTGCAAGATGCATTTATCGTCTGATTAAACCGCTTACTAATCCGTATAAACTAAAACGAAACAAAAATACTCGTTATGCATCGATCATGGCATTGCTACGGATTTTTCTGCAAAATAGAAATTTCTAAGCCAGTTGTAAGACCTGGTAATTAAATGAAAATGTATTCTCCTTTGTAATCATTTTATGCAGGGTACTCACGCTATCACCAGCCAGCGTTTTTTTTGCAAATAATAAATATTAGAAAAAAATGATAGAGGAAAAAGTAAGACTGTTTTTTGGTAAGTAACATAATGGCGTATGTAATTTTCTTATGTTTGCACTATTTTTTTAGAAATGAAGGTGACCTTCAATTTTTTAAATGAAATGCTATGTATTTTTTTATATCATATGAAAGCGCGTATCAAGACAAATTTATTCGTATACAACACAATGACCTTCAAGGTCATACGAGATCAGAAATGACAGGAAAATTCTGAATATTTCGTACGTAATATTTCGTAAAGATATCATTCACGATACACAACGCCCAGAAATGTAACTGACTTGCAAAAGGAAACTAACGCGATCATGTACATTAATATTTCGGACAACGTTAGAAGAAGCTAACCAGAATGTAATTAATCGATCCGAAATATGTAGTCATTCACAAGGAAGTTACATTGAACATTTACTACAGCCTCGTCAATAAAGTATACTTGTAAACGCATTAGTACAAAATGTTCAGAATGTTTCTTCCATTTCTGACCTTGTATGATCTTGAAGGTCATTGTGTCGGATACGAATGAATTTGTCTTGATACACGCTTTCATATGGTATGAAAAAATATATAGCATTCCATTTACAAAAATTGAAGGTCATCGACATTTTCATGAAAATAGTGCAATTACAAAAAAGTTACATACGCCATTACGTTGCTTGCAAAAAACAGTACCTCTTTTTCCTCTTTCATTTTTTTCTAATATTTATTATTTGCAAGAAAAACGCTGGCTAGTAATAGCAGTAATTAGCAGGCTGCAGAGTTTTATAAAAAAAAAAAAATCTTCTAAGTTAATCATAAGAAGTAGACGTTACATGAATATGTATTCCCCTTTGTAATCATTTCGATAGTTTGAAAATAGTGTAACAATATTCTTAAAAGATTGTAATGCCTTCCCAATTTTGCATATCACTTATTAATGTTTGTTATGAATGCATAAAATCCACAGTTTTCTCATTACATTGGACCCAATTAATAACTACACGGGAAAAAGTGAACTTATACCATTTGTGACAGAAATATATACAAATTTATTTAATAACGACATTACAGTCCAGTTATACAAAAATGATATAGGTAAAGAGAGTAGAAGAAACTCCACAGCAGTGTTAGCAACACGATAATTTCGCAACTCTTTCAGCTCAAAGAGCTGACCAGCGTTTTGCAATGTCAACCATACAGGCTGAGCATGAAGCGCTATACAGACGGACCGTTCCGTAATTCCGGTATCAAAAATTACGGTCAGAAGCAAGTTTCTGCAACTTTGGCCCGTTGTGCAGAACTGTTTTCGCCAATGTTCGCATATAAAACCGAGGCACGAAACGACCCGGAAAAAGTGGGCAATGATCTTTTAGGAGAACGCATAAGGAAGAAGGATAAACGGGTCGAGAGCACTGCTCGAAAGTGAAAAAGGAAAATATTAAATTCGAAGGTCGGTGGGATTTATTCGTTTCACTTCACGGTTTCGTGGTGAACGTTGAACAATACTAACAGCTTGTAATTGCTACTTTTAGAAAGTTAAATTGAATCTTTTAGGAATACCAAATTAGCTTTTGTTGTTTAAAAAGTGGAAGGTTCAGTTTCATCGTCTGACTTGATAGTTCTGCACTGGCTGACACCATGCAAATTCTTCTACTACATGTTGCGAGTTCCGAGTTTGTTTCAATAGAAGTCATTTTGTGCCGTGAAATTCTGTAGCAAAGTTTCTGTGTGTCAGTATCTGTTGTGGTCATGAATCAGAAAGATAGAAACATTGCTACAGGCGCTGCATTGAAAGGTAGCAAATAAATGGTTACAGTAAAGCAAATAAGAACGTTGATCAAAGTGGTTGATACCATTTGATAAAATGGTTGATAGTGTTCCATTTACGAGATACCATCTACGCCTTCGTGCTTGAAAAGGAAATCCATTCTTTTTTAGTAGATTCTTTATATTATAATACAGTATTCATGTTTTAGATCAAACAGAAGATTTTATATTTTCTAAACATGATATTTATGTCATTTTGCAGACTGAAATTTTTATATAATTTTCAGAATCAGAGATTATCTTGTAAATTCCATCTATCTTTCCTAAATTAATACATTTCTGCAATAGTACCACAACATAGTATAAATTAAACAGCCCAGTTGAGTTAGGCGCTCGACTGTGGATATGCTTATACTAGTTTAAACTATTCCGATACACTACAAAAATTGAAAATGAACATACTACCACTGGCAGAAAAGATTCGATTAAAATCATGAATATGATTGTTGAACGAATCATTTAAGTATGTATATATTAAATGCGAAAAATTGTGCTGCGTATGCAATATTAAACAGAGGTAGTGGTACTGAGAATTTTATGGAAAAAATAATTAGATTGAGGACTTTATGCAATTGTGACAAAAATTAATAGTTAAAATACAAAACTGTGAAGACACTGGAAGAAGTTATAAATATTGGAACACTATTTTCCACCTACTGAAATTATAACAAAAAACAGTCTGTTTTTATTGAATTTCTATTTCTCATAATTCCCATAGAAACCTTTTGTTGCGCATAAAAATCGGGAGTCTAATAATAGATTGTCTCTACAAACTACAAAAATCGGAATAGCTAGCTAGACGTAAAAGTAAATCTGAGATATCGCTATTCCAGTTGGACGCGATCAACACATCAATTCAAAGGAACAAGCGAGAGCAGACACTTGCTACAAGCCGCGCATGTAGGTCGCCGAGCAAACTCCGGGCAAGGATTTTATCAGATCACGGCTGTTACCTTGTAGAACGGCCGAAGGTCGTCCAAGGATCTAGCGAATCATTCCGGGATCTCGGCAAAATGATTGTTCCGGGTATTGTGCAGGTGTGCGTTTGGCGTCATGGTAGATACCGATCTTTTCGCTCCGAAAACCAACGACAAGTGACGGTTTCAATTAAGCGGTCGCCATTCGCGCATTAGCTATCTGATTCAATATTAGCATTACGCGCGATCCGATCGTGTCGCAATTGACCCGCTCGCGATTACCGAACAACGAAACCGGCAACCTGTTTCCGTGGTCCCGGGTTCGCGATATCAGGTTGCGCAACTGTTTGCACTGTTCCCTCGTTACTCCCTGTTTTCCTCCCTTTCATCCGACCGACGAGAAAAAAGATCGGCGTGTCAAGTATTACCGGATCAACGGTAACGCCGTTAAAAATGTTAATAACAAGTCAGTCGGCACAGGCACACGCGTGCGTACGCGATAAGAACCGCAACGAAACGCGGACAACGTGTGTTTTACTTTTGCGAAGCCGGTACGCGCTACCGTAATTACCTCTCGTCCGGTATCGTGCTACGTGGACCATGACTTACCGGCGCCGAAAAACTCCGCTCGAAAGTGATGCTGAAACGCGACAGAACAAGTCCTCGCACGCTCGAACCGATCAGAACAGTTTTAGAAATTTCGTTCCGTCGATGGTCAATGAAAACGATTTTGTACCGGGGTCGATACAAAATTTCACTCGGCTTTTGTTTTTCATATTTCAGGTATAATTTTAACTCGGAATGTAGAAATTGATCCTACAACATTGTGTTGTACGGGTTTTCTAATTTAAGATTAATTGAATTCTAGTGATTCCATTTTTGTTTCATGCAGTTATGTTAAACGAAATTTTTAATTTTAATATTATTTTCATTCCTTTAAGAAATGTCATTTTAGTACACTTTTAATAGATAGTTGCTTGACCCCTAATAAGATAATGTAAAAACTTTAATTTGATATTCGTTTTCCGCGGGAAAAACGTCGAAAAAAGTGGTTTTTATTTTTTTATATAAGCGTGGCGCATCTCATCAAACAATTTAACAAAATTTATGGACAATACTTATATCTCCGCAATGATACTGTAAAAATATAAATGCTGTCGCTGTTAAACTTCAATGCGAAATCTTCATTTTTCCGATTTTGTTTTTGTTGAGGTAGTTGATTTTTTACAACCAGGATGTTCTACATAAAAATCTGAATTAATTACAGTGTATGTATCTGGATATTTGACATCCGTTAGATTTTTTTAGAATTTTTGCATACGACTAAATAGGGAAAATAGTCCAAAAACTAATCTTTTCCATTTTCCCCATAACTACCCTCCTGGTCGAGATATAAGGTTAACATTTTACACCACATGATTTTTCTTGATGCCCGACTAAACTAGCCTTTTAATTTGGTCGAAGGGCACTTTTGACCTTCTTATCCGGCTATACCCTCTCTGTCCGTTGATAAAACGATTTTGTACGAAGGTCGGGTAAAAAGATAGAATCATTCGCTTGGGATTTTTTGTGTATCATAAATATCTCGATGAGACATTTGTTTTTGGCATTGTCGTCAATTTTTAATTCTTGATAATTACAAAACGTGGTGTATGCGCTGGAAGATGAGTTCATAGAGATCTGTACTGTGATTCCTTTTCTATTAGCAAAGAAGTATTTCCATACTGAAAATCGTATGGCAACACTTTTCATACAGCTCAAACCTTTCACTTTGGGATTTCCATATTTTCGGATTCATGAAAGCAGATCTGACGAAGCCGCGATTTTATTCAAACGAAGAAGAATACTGTGCGAGTTGAGAATGTTTATTGCAAGTTGAACGGGAAATTTTCAACGATGACTTCATATTATCAATATTATATGGCATATAGTGCATGATATTATATTATCCTTAGACTGCGAATTTTATTCGTTTATGATAAAATTGAACAAATCCAATGCAGTACAGTAAAAGTGTTTGAAGAATTTAAATACACCGTTGTATTATTTTTAGCTGATTAAAATTATAAAGAAAATAAATAATAGTCTACGTAGCTCCTGTATATTTCACTCAATACAGACAATTTTTATTTTAAAAATCCGCAGTCTAATTATCACAAATCAATATTACCATATGTAAAAAGAACACTTTCAGAATTTGAACTCTGTCTTCAAGAAGAAGGAAGCATTTAACGAGAATGTTGAATGAATTCGTCCTTCGTTTTTCCTATTAAGGGCATAATTGAACGTCTGGATACTCAATGAGTTGCTATTCTATTCTAAACCACAATCAAACATTGCTGCTGGCGTAATGAAGCAGTTTGGCTGATCAATTAAGATCTGTAGTTAGCGATTATTAATCCGAAACGAGAGGAGAGTATATTTGAAAGAAGATCCAGGACAATAAGTTATTGAGTTTCTTGATAAAGTTAGTGGCAATATTAATGAAACGGTGATATCATTTTTCTAACAATGAAAACTGTATCGTACCTGGTTGTGGATAGTCTAAATCTCTGACTGTGACGTTATAAACAAGCTAATCTATTACGCTAGCCTAATACAAATATCTACTTTGTCTCAAACGTTTATAGCTTATTTTTGCAGATTATAATCAAGATGAAACCACGAAACATGGTTTAGGAGGTTATACAAAAAATGATAACGTTAGCTACCAAATATAAATTAATATTTTCAATATTTATAACCATAGTGCATATGTTACAGCAGGGAGTTCCAACGTATTCCCCTTCGAGAACTGCAAGGTTCCCACCATCAAACCTCTTCCCACTACTACGTACAGCCGTAGAGTTAGTGAATGCTACGCGAGCCGCGCGGCTCTCATGGTGGGAGCTCCCCACTACTATACATTATAACGATGAAGTCCAAGAGTGCGGGAAAAACCTAAGCGGGGAAGGTCCCTCGAGTAGCTCCGGAGCTACTGGTTGGAACTGCCTGTGTTATAGTAAATGTGATTAATCCGGTGATTATGTATAATTGCCGGTTATTATATACAGGGTGTCCCACATAAATGGGACCACCTGAATATCTGTCGTATTTACAGTCCTATCAGAAAACTTCAGAGGACAAAGTGACACTATTGCAGGGGGCAAATATAATGGTAAGGAAAAAATTTTTGATGTCGTGATGTTTAAGGAAATTTTAAGGTCACCGATGTTTTTTTTAATGGAATAATATATTTTTTACGATAACACGATAGACAATAAAAAACTGAATTTAATGGATTCCACCTTTTTAACCTTGAAATGACCTTGAGAAAGCATAATCATGTTGGAGCGGATAAAATGTGGAAGTTTAAAACTTACGTGTTTCAGCAAAGATTACGCGTTGTTTACGTCGGGTTGAACTTCACATATCATAATAAATGTTCGAAATGTTGACCATCCTCATTTATGCAATATTGCAATCTTGCATTAAATGATCTGTAGGCATTGTCGATTTCCTGAGACGTAATTGAAGCACATGCTGCAGTAATCCTTTGCCGCATATCCTCTGGCGTTGTGGGTTTATCTTTGTACACAATACATTTTATCTTGCCCCATAGATAAAAGTCCAATGATGTCAGATCCGGAGAACGGGCTGGCCATAGAATTGTTCCTCGTCGTCCAATCCAGCGTCCAGGATATTTCGTATTTAGCACCGTTCTAGCAACTTTAGAATAATGCGCTGGACAACCATCATGTTGAAACCCACAACGCCAGACGATATGCGGCAAAGGATTACTGCAGCATGTGCTTCAATTACGTCTCAGGAAATCGACAATGCCTACAGATCATTTAATGCAAGATTGCAATATTGCATAAATGAGGATGGTCAACATTTCGAACATTTATTATGATATGTAAAAGTCAACCCGCTTTAAACAACGCGTAATCTTTGCTGAAACACGTAAGTTTTAAACTTCCACATTTTATCCGCTCCAACACGATTTTTCTTGCTCAAGGTCATTTCAAGGTCAAAAAGGTGGTATCCACTAAATTCAGTTATTTATTGTCTATCATGCTATCGTAAAAAAATATACTATTCCATTTAAGAAAACATCGGTGACCTTGAAATTTCATTAAAAAACACGACAAAATTTTTTTTTCTTTACCATTATATTTGCCCCCTGCAATAGTGTCACTTTGTCCTCTGAAGTTTTCTGATAGGATTGTAAATACGACAGATATTTAGGTGTTCCCATTTATGTGGGACACCCCGTATAATCACCACTAAGTTTGGTAAATATGATGAATTCTTGAATATTTATCAAATTAACCGGCGAATTAAATGGCGAATGTGATAAAAGTCCGTTACCGTTCGTTATTGGCGGTCTGGGTTAGGTCCTAAATATTCAAGAATTCATCACATTTACCAATTCTTTACCTAATCCAGACCAAACTTAGTGGTGATTATATGTATATAATAACCGGATTATATGTATATAATAACCGGAGTTAGTACATTCTGTCCAAATTCCGAAGACTTGATCTCACTAGAGAGTGAGTAACCACTTACAGCAATCATAATTTAAAGTAGGAAAGAAAAGAAAGATTTGAATAAAGTTCAAATAGTAAATAAATGCTAATGTATAATGTTAAATTATAATTACTCAGAGGCATCGCCACTGGACTTGAATGCCTTAATTTTGATGCTTTCTCTGACAGCATGTACCTATGAAAACTCTTTTTCACTCTGCGCAGTCCTAAATCCGTGTTAATTCGAAGAAAGTCCGTTCCTAGTTCGTCAGACCCTTTATCCAGAAAATGAATCAATCTACAATGTAGAAGAAAGTCGATCGATCACCGTTCATTCGATAAACCCGTCAGCTCTGGGTCGTTCGGTTAAGCGTCTTGCTACACAGCATCGAGCGGTAATGAAAGTTGATATTATTAAGCTCCCATATGATTCAGTAGTCTCCCATGTAGTGCTGTTATATCAGATGGAATGTATAATATTCGGAACAGTGTGATCACGTCGGACAGGTGAACAAAATTGCAGCATAAATGAGCGCTGGCGTGTAACATATTTACAACCTAGCGTTCCTCTCGGAATGCAACGGGCTGAGGAGGATGATTGGGAGAAAACAGCGAGTCTCGTGAAAATCACAAAGAATTTATAAGAAAGTTGATGACCATTAGATCCGCCTGGTCGGATTTGGATCCATCGGTACGACGCTGGTAACCCAGATTTCTTCGAGAATAAATTCGTAAAATGTAACAATGATCCGTACTTCACTGACATCTAGGAGCGTTTATTTTCATTTTGCGAGACGATAATTGAATTGGCGGTTAAACGAACACTTGCAGATTAAAGGACGATGAAGGAAGCGCTACTGTTTCTGCGGAGAAATTGAAAGTCCGCGTGCCAGTGCAGCGTTGGTAAAGTAGAAACACAGACAAGGTAAAGTCTGCGACGTGATTTCATGCACCGACTCTCGTCACCGACGAGATACTGTTAAAGACAGCCAGCCTTACGGGAGTTCGTGTGCCCGAATAATTCAAGCGTTCTCTTACGCCCTCTAGGATATATTTTGGCTGGAGTAAGAAACAGAAGGCCACCGACGATATTTCGTCGGTGCAGAAGGCCTCTGAGGAGATTCTTGAGACGGTGAGACGGCAGACAGCAATGAGATCAGATGTTACATTCTCGAACAAACATTTTGGTGTTGGTTTTTAAGGCTTAAAATACTAAAAGTAAAATTAATATCAAAGACAAAAAATCCTAGAAATTTTGTACGTAAGAAAGTATGAAAGCGTATTTAGGAAAATCAATATTCAATAATTCCTACCTCTGAATTCATACGAAATACCTCATTTTGTAATTTAAAAATATTTCATAAACAAACATTATTTCCTTACACTTTTTAATAATAATTGTTCTAAGAATCGATCTCTGGAAACATACATATGTTGAAAAACAGATTAACGTTTATTTGACATACTATATCGAATAATATAGAGTTCGAAAGAGACTCGCAAGGATAAATTAATATAATACATATAATATAATTGTAGGAGCATCGATGCAAACAGCAATTAAAAAATAAAAACATTATTTGTCACGCGACAAAAGAAATGATTATGGTTATCTGTATTCGACACGCGTCGAATAAAGTTTTATTCGATGAAAATTGATTCGGCGAATAAAGATAATTTTTTTATTCATCGTTAGCGGTGAATAAAGTTATGATTTTCATCTGTACCTTTATTCGACGTTTTATTCGACTTCGAATAATTTTCTGAGCCGCGTTCGAATGCTATACCGAAGACCGAGCAGTCAAAGATTGGCACACGCGTTACAATGTATCGCCCAATAACCAGAGCAGGGATCGAATAAACTGTGAACTCTCATAAATCGAAGTTCTTTCTGGATATGTTGCTACCGTAAAAATTTGTTCGATGTCCTTTTTCAATTTCCAAAGAAACCTGAAATTTTCGAATTCTTATGTTTTCCTTTTTTGTAAATAAGATTTTCAACCGAAAAATCGGCAAAAATTCTTAAATATATATGTCGATAATCGCAATTCGTCAGATTTTTTCAATATTTTTGCATGCAATTAAATACGGGTGATTGGCCGAAAACCATTAAAACGGGACTGCTCTAGGTAGGTCCTTTAAAGAGAAAATATTCCAAATTTAATTATAAAAAAATATTTTAAATAGGAAGTTAAATTTTGACAAATAAAATAAGATTAGATTAGATATAAAATAAGACATTCAGCGTTCAAGAGAGACTGTTCCGCGATCACATGCCGAACCGAGAAAAGGACGGAGTAAAGCTCGAGGGCCTGGGTCGCCGAGGAGTGTAACACAATACGGGTCGGGTATATTGGTGTGAGACCACTACTAATCCAACAACAAAACTTCTTTATTTTTCATTATTTTTTTATCGGATTTTCACAAACATACTTGTAGCATTTTTCTGATGAAAATGATACGAAATATGATGTAATTCCGATGATATTTACTCCTGTAATGAACGGCGAAAGGTTCGGGTGCAAGGAAGGACAGCGTATGGGAAAGAAAGAGACGCGGAGAGTCCTACTTTTAAACCTTCGCGTTCGACTGCTCGATTTTCGCCGCGTCGCGCGTCGCACAATGGTCCGAATCGAAGAATTAGCTGTTCACAACTATTGTAGTCGTTGAATTCAGCCCGACGTCAGCAATAACATTATTAAGTAAAAAATATATAGTGACGATTAGAAAATCAAGGAGACCTTACAATTTTATCGAATAAAAAAAATTGTTTTATGTAAGGCATGCAGATGTCTTAGAACTCAGATCGTACGTGTCCAAAACTACCGTAAAAGTGCGTATCAATACAAATAATTTCGCTCGGAGTTCGTCGATGCTTTCGCAAGCAATGTCAAAGTATTCTGCCCTCCCGAGTTCTTCGGCTTCCACCTTGTTTCGAGCTTCGCCTTCCGGGGTCTGGTGCGTCAACGTGACGCCTAGGCTGGTCGTAATTCTGGGGCGGGGCGTTTTACATTTAATTTTTTATATTGAAATTTATAGAAGGGTGACTACCGAGTAATTTTTATCAGAAACATTTTTTGTCAGAGCACTGGAAATGCTTGAAAAATTACAATAACGTGTGAATAATGAATGATATTTAATGTATTCTTGCAACAACAGGTGATATTTGAAATCTGTCTTCACATCTGTAATTCTTACACGAAGCCACACAACTTTACCATGTACAGTATTTCATCGATAATGGTCCACAACACGGATCTGCGCAGGGACGTTTGTAGTATAATAATTTGAATTTTTCTTTCGATAGCACATTGTTAAAATAATTGTTTAAATAAATAAATTTTATAATTTGTTTCTATATTCATTATTTGAATTGTTATTTCAATTATTTATTGTTAAAATAATTGATTAAATAAATAAATTTTTACAATTTGTTTCTATGTTCATTATTTGAATTATTTCGATAATTTATTGTTCAAATAATTGTTTAGACAATGTACACGTATTTACATATTTAATATAGGAACACGTTTCTATAGAGTATAAAAATTTATAATATACAGTTTTTATAATCTATAGAAATGTGTTTCTATATTCGTTATGTAAATACTTGTACATTCTTTAAATAATTATTTTAACAATGAATTATTGAAATAATTCACATAATGTATATAGAAACAAAATATGAAAATTTATTCTTTTAAACCATTATTTTAACAATAAATAATTGAAATAATTCAAATAATGAACATAGAAACAAATTATAAAATTTATTTATTTAAACAATTATTTTAACAATGTGCTATCGAAAAGATAATTCAAATTATAAATATATTATCTAAACAATAAATTATTGAAATAATTCAGATGGCGAATATAGAAACAAATTATGAAAATTTATTTCTTTTATCCGTTAACTGGAAACGAATCAAAGGTTCGAAGGTTCGACGGTCCGAAACTTCGATTTTCATCACCTTCGAAGTTCCCTTCGTTCCTTCGAATCCTTCGAAGCTTCGAAGAGTCGGAAAAGTAACAGACCTAGTTTATACGCGAGGAATATCATTGTCTGAGGTTTGCCGAACGTAGAGAAGGATAGCCGAGCTCGAGAGAGAATTTCCAACTTCTTTATTTTTCATTATTTTTTTATGGAACTTCGATGACCATATTTGTGGCATTTTTCTAATAAAAATCATACTAAATGTGATATAATTCCGATGATATTTACTTGTGTAATAGACAATTAAAGTTTCGGGCGGGAGGAAGGATAGCGTATGGAAAAGAAAGAGACGCGGAGAGTCGCAGTCGGCGGCACAGTTCAAAGGCTCGCACGTCCTCACAATGTATTACCAAGGAATAGCTTTTTTATTATTACTTATTTTTTTATGAGACTTTTGCTAATAGATTTGTGGCATTGTTCTGATTAAAATGATACCAAACACGATATAATTCGGATCATATACAGGTGTATGGTCATTATGTACAGGTCAGGTACATAACATCGGTGAGGCAACGGTAATGCAATGATGACACTTTTTCATTTTTAGTTAATCTTTTAGGAGACTTTTACCATCATATATGTAATATTTCTCTGATCAAAATAATTGCATTTAATAATTGCAGACAGTGCTGTCGAGCATTAGAAGTGGTTTTATCGGAAAAATAAGTAATAAAAATTACGTTTCTGCTTTCTACTAAGGATCTCGATAAGAACGATTGAATTTGATCGTTTCTTGTAGATTGTATTTATTCTTCCTTTTTATTCTATAATTATTACAGAATATTTTTTCTTTAAGAAAAATTATTTTATAAATATCCCATTAATTAAATTAAGTGGTTACAGTTACAGGCTATCGATTATAAAACAGTGATTCCAATGCTGAACAATAAGGAAAATAAGTAGGCGATAAGAATTTAATGAAATTATACAATAATATGTAATTATTTTCCAAGAAATCACAGAATGGATAATGACAGTCTTCATTTATTTATTACCTAAGGCATTACATCCATTTACCTCTACGCCACTCATGCAGTCGTGCGCAGTTGACGAGCAAATGTTCTATGTAGGTAGAGAGCGCGGAACTTTTAGCACCGTGGAACTTCATAAGTCTACTTTATCCATTCCACGAAACCACCGGCGATGCCATCGGACCCGTTACCGACCGGTTTGAGAGCCCATCAGAGCCCACTTTTCGGCGCAACCGAATACACGGGGGCTGGATGTCTTTAACAGTATCTCGTCGGTGCTCTCGTCGGTGTTTCATGTTACATGATCTGAAATACCGACATCGCTAAAAAACACTGGTTTTCTGGCGTCCTCTATCTGTAAAGAACGGTCAGCTACTGAACTACGTAATACTGCAATACGGAAAATTGGTTTCCAAGGAGATTCAATTTCATAGCGATTCTAAAGATACAATGTTGCCGCATCCGCTAGAAAATTTTTCGGCACGTCAAATTTTTTTTATCAAAACTCATTGAAATTAACCTTTTTGTCGAAAAGGGTTATTTTATAGCATCCTTCGCCTACCTAACCCAGATCTTTGACTACCTTGAGCTAGCTTAAGGCATTTTCCACGACTCAGGGTCTTCTAAAGCAATCGTCGACTACTTTAGACCAACTCTGGTCCAAAAAACTTTTAAAATTACTTTTGCCTACCATAGCTATCTGGAGATGGACCAAAAGTTTTGAAAAACTACTTTGACCCACTTTAAGCTAGCTTGGGGTGGACTTATCGCTTATGATTTATCAATTTTCCGACATAATCTCTTACTTTTTACACATCTAAATGATATTATCCTAAAGCGTTTTTATTCATTCTAAGCTGCCGATTGAGATTTGTCATTTTTCCAACATGGTATCGAATTTTCCTGTAAAACTATAAAATTTTATAATACATATTATATTTTATTATACATATACAATAAAAGTACAATCTGCCAGCTTGAATCTGCAACCGTAAAAGTTAAGAAATTCTGTCGGAAAAATATTTTAAAATCGATTTGAAGTCATTCCTTAAAATCCAATGGAAGTCCTGTGTTTCACTATCCTTGCTCAATGTGCTAACATATTAAACAAGTGTTTCGCTTTTCAAGAACTTATTGCACGATTAAATATTATTGTTACTAATCATATTTTATTATAAAATTAGAATGAAGAAGAAGTCGGCCTAAAATTGAATTTAAAGCATTAACTTTAGTCCCGCGATCATTTATACTAGTTCTCCTAATTTACATTTCCTCTTCTTGTTAATGGTATTTCAATAAGTATTCCGTTAAATGTCTGACATTTGTGCTAATACTACTTCAGTGAATAGTTCTTCCACAGACCGGCATCAGTGAATAGAGGACGCCTGTGGTCTGGCTTCAGTTTCTAGTGTCGGTAAGGTAGACAACTTTCGGCGATGAAATTCAATGATTTTTTGTACTTCATTTTCTAGAAACAATGATTACCAATGAAGTATAAAAATGCACATTCGTGGTCATGCTCCCCTAAAAATTGCGACGTGTCGTATGCATACTCATGATCTTTTACCAAAGGAGTAAATCTTCCTGAAGAATCAGAAATATAGTCTTTTACGGTAATATTTTGTCACTATCATTTAGTTTGTCAAAATTGCAACTCACTTCAAAATTCTTGAAATATTTCAAGCTTTGTGCCCATTTTTTTAAAAATAATAGTACTTTTACATTATTTTAAGAGTTTCTTAGCAAGTAACAAAAATTTATAGGAGGTGGTAATCACTCAGGACACGCTTCTCGCAGTAAAACCTAATTTCGTTCCATCGAACCGTAGGTGTCCCACGTGTGGAAAAATAACAGAAAAAAAATGAGTGTTGCCAACCATCTTGGTAAACATGTTGTCGAGCAGTACCCACGCGGTTCACTTTAAATGGCAATCCACTGACCAGCGAGTTGATACAGGTGACGAAACAAGATAATCTGCAAAGTAATCGTGGTTGGCGCGAACACGATCTCAGCGAAAACATATTTTTTTACCAACCTCGCGATTATGCATACCTTGAACTGCACAGCAGTTGGCAGAAGGAAAAATATTGATTTCACAAGTCGAGGCCCTCGCGGGACAAAATTTTCAAGACCGTGTGAATCGCGTATCGAGAAAATTTAATTCAGTAATCAGTGCAAAACCTCTATTTATCTTTGTGAACCACCTTCTAGTTTTCCACTGTGTGATCCGCAATCATCATAATCCGCGCGCTGCTAATTACATACTTCATGCAATTTAGAGTAGAATCTATAGCGGCTCATTACGTTAATTTTCATACTAGAGAAAATGAACCTCGCTTACTAGTGCAAAACTTCAAAACCGCAACCTCCTGCTTGCTCTTGGGAGTAGCTAACACACTAGGAAAACAATATTTTTCATAGCTCGACTTGAGAAAATCTTACTACAATGTGTATTCCAGCAGTTACGCTCCGTAATAACGCAACTGATTTTCTAAGAATTTAATAAAATAATATTACAGCAGTTTTTAATCGATCTTAGTATAAGAAGTCAATATTGAAAAATACTGCAACGTTACATCTAATTATATGCTCCGCATGGTTTTACATATCATAAACTCACATGATCGTCGATCGTTCTGGATGAGTTGGAATCATAATGAACGGCTCCGATAACATATCGGTATAAATACTAACGAAAGTACAACCGACTGTAAAAAATAAATGAAATACGTGAGGTTTACTTGCATATATACAGTGGCTCACAAAAGTATTCGCTCGCTCTTTAAATAAGAATAACTTTCATAAAATTTGACTACTTGACATTTTTTGAGCAATTAGAAACATTGATTTAGTAAATCACTTGCAAAAAAGATTTTGAAGAAATTGAAATTAGTAGGAATTACATGAAAAAATAAAAGTGGCACTGTTTAAAACTTTATTATTTCAGCCCGTAATGAAAATTCAAAATATGCGTTTTGTAGATCTATGTTATTTACACATATGCTGAACATTTCATCAAAATCAGTTAACGAATGTATGAGCTACAAATGGTTGAAAGTGGTGATAAACGCAGTTTCTCACGACTTTTGGTCAGTTTCTGCTTAAAATCCATAGTTTCTACATCTTTCGATGCGCGACGCATTTTTCTGCGTCAACCGATTTCTATGAAATTTTCAGCATATGTATAACTAACATAGATCCACAAAAGGCATATTTTAAATTTTCATTACGGACTAAAATAAAACAGTTTTAAAAAGTGCCATTTTGATTTCTTTATGTAATTCCTACTGATTGCAAGTTTTTCAAAATCTTTTTTGGACGTGGTTTACTGAATCAATGCTCCTAATTGCTCAAAAAAAGTCAAGTGGTTTGATCAAATGTTAAGAAAGTTATTCTCATTTAAAAGGCGAGCGATATATATATATATATATATATATATATATATATATATATATGCAGAGATTTACTTATAAATAAGTTTTCATAAATACTACTGCAACTATTAACGTACGTTGAGATATCAACATTTCAGTAATTTTGCAAGTGTCATTAGATCAGTAGAAGTTACAACGTTTGACTAACTTGTCAATTAAACCACGATCGTCAATTACAGTTAAGTGGCGCATTCATGAACCAAAATTGACTGGTTGTATTGATTAGCTTGCTGAGATTGAAAGAAACGAAGAATTCTGGGTAGAGAAATGCAAAGGTGCAGTAGCTCCAGTTTGCAAATTTGCCATATGTGAATCACTGACTCTTAGCACGATACCACAGCTAACTTGACCCTGTTTCGTGTGTTTATAGTTCGAATATTTGAAACGCACTTGTCGCAAAAAAAGGAGGGGATACGAATTCCCATGGCATAACATTTTATACGCATTTCCGAGAATATGCGTCGAACATAATAACTGGACTGCGGATTTTATGCATTTATGGCAAAAATGGGTGGGTGTAATTTCTGACACTGAAAAAATTATAAGAATTGAAGAGTATCAATACATTTCTCACAACTAAATAAAACCACTAAAACGAGAAATAAACTCCTATCTGGTTCCTATGTCTTGCAATTAATGTATGCAATTTCTAGTTTGCATAAAGATCCGTAGTCTAATAATTACATGAATAAAACAAATTCCATAATATCACTCGAAAATTTCCATTCTTACAAATCAAAGTATCATTTGTACAAATTTTTATTTTTACTATAAAACACGAACATATTCAGATATAACAATTTATCTTAAAATAGGCGCCGAAAATTACTTTCTGATATCGACAAGATTAACGGCGATATTATTAAGGTCATTCAAGGTCACTCAAGGTCAACTACAAGAGAAAATTAATTGTCCCAAAGCACTCTTCGAATACTTCGACGATTTCGACGCCACATGTTATTTACGTACTCATTGCTAGTATAAGTGCTCAAATTGGCGACCTTGAACATGGATGCACAGTCTAAAACGTTACAATACCGATGACACTGCCTGATAAATTTCATTTTTATCTATTACAGAGCAAGCTCTTTTTATTCGTTCTTGCATGTCAAATTTGGTTGTTGGTTTTTCGCGGTATACTTGAATATTGAATATGACGGAGCCATACTCTAATCGGCAGTCAAAGTACTAATAAAATTTGTGGACATAGGCAAGCGTACAATGTGATTGAATGTTTGTTTACGTTCTGTGACCCTTGTAGGAAATTACAAGAACAGTATGCCAATAACCAAAGAATACACAAAAGTATTCGGAGAGTGCATTGAGACAATTTAATTTCTCTTGCAGTTGACCTTGAGTGACCTTGAATGACCTTAATAATAGGTAATTGTGTTCATCTTGAAATACTCTATCAGAATTTAATTAAAAAAACATACTGTTCCATTAAAAAAAAAACAGAGTTGACCTCTATACCTCTTCGACGCCTCCCCCTTAAAAAAAAAATAGTAACATCGGATGATCAGCTCCTCTATACCAGATAAGTTTGGTCTCAGGCATTTCCCTCTATTTCCAAACCAAACGCGTTATTCAGGTGTCCTGTTTTAACTGCCTCACCCCGTATACAAATTCTCGGAAGAGGGTAACGCCTTTTCCGAAAACGCGCGGGTAGAACTTGCTCACCTGAAGACGCGAGGGTGGAATTTTCTTTTCCTTAAAACACCGCCCTGTTTGGCGGCGGAAAGGAACTCTCTGTCGCCAATTTAGGTGGCTCTACGTTTTCGGACTTTCCTTGACCGCGTTGGCCGCGCGGCCGGGTAGTCCCATAACGGTACACGGCTCGCAATGCATCTGGCGGCAAAGTTTGCTACGCACGTGAAAACAATAAAAAAATAAAGTCATTTTTCCAACTTGCAAACAGCAGGGTAGGTTTGCTGGCCTAATCCCTAACATCTACAAGTGGACCTTCAGAATGGTTATTACTTATTACGGTCGCTAACGGTGTGCAGCTATAGTTTTTATGAATACATCTAAATTTACTTTTAAATAAATTTTACTTCATCGTCAATGAATACGTTTTCATGAATTCGTTTTATATGAGTGGCACAACAACAACATTGACGATAGCATTATGTAATCATTAATCAAGACATGATTATAAAAACAATTACAAAATGGAGATGACAATCTTATATATGAAGTCCGTGAACGATCAAAAAATGCAATTTCTACAGTACTACAGTCAAGCAAGTTGTAATCCATTGACAGAATGTGTTGCTTACAATACCGTTAACTTTTATCAGTAAGTTCATTTAAAAAAAAGTTGCACTTGTTTAATGTCACTGTTAAAAATCAGACATTTCATACGCAACAACCAAATAGTAGTAGAACATTCGGATGTCGGTGTTTTCAATAACAAATGTTCCTGTTCAGGGGGCTCTAGTATAACAGTATTTATTGTTGTAAATGTAATTGGTACTGAGAAACTCCAAGCTGCTCGACATATGCTCTTGATGCACTCACTCTCAGTTCGTCCAGTCACGTGTTTTATGTCAATAAGCGTCAATTTTTGCTAACGGTACCAACCTCGATCGGTCAATCATCTCGTACGTAGTACCGTGAGACAAAACGGTGCTATGGCGGTACGACAAGAACGAAAACTGCGTTCACCATGCAAAAGAGAGACCTAAAGCAGCGCAATCACAACGCGATGCAGCGCGTGTAGCTGAAAGCGCATTGCGGCCGATGCACGTGCACCGTATCGCGGAAGTAATTCGTACGACCGGGCAACGTCACGTGCCGTTTTAGGCGGAACCGGCAATTTCAGGAATTAGAGCGATTATCCTGCTGACCCTACTGCATAATACAGGAAAACGATCACTCCTAATGTACTATCGGCCGACTCCACTGTTTAAAGTGTTTTGATTTCTAAGCTCCGGAAAATTGCGCAGTCTTCTGTTTAACGACCTGAACCGACATTGTTCAAATTAAATCTAAGTTATGAAAGGAAATGTCAGTTAGTCTCTGTCACTGTAGTCTGCCTTTTTTGCCCTGCTGTTCGATTTATATGATATTTTTTAGTCAATTGTATATTTTCTATTTTGCCATCTTCTCTGATCCAGTGTTTTAATTTCATTGGCTTTGTTATTTCTTAAAAATTGATATGACTCTTTATTGGAAGTTGTATACAAATGATCAGTAAAATACTATTTGACGTTGCTTTATCATACATTCTTTTAGTTTTGCTATCTGCTCTGACCCGTATTCTTTTCTTATCCAATGCTGTAATATCATTGGCTTCGTTACTTCTTAAAAGTTCCTATGATTCTCTATTGAAAGTTTCGATACAAATGATCAATAAAATACTATCTGATGTTGCTTTTTATAATATCAAACATTTTTGCATTTGCCTCCATGGAAAACTAATGCGCTAAGCGCAGTAACAAGTGCATTAAAATACACAAACAAGATCAATGAGACGAAATGTTTTACTGTTCAATTATTTTGCAATTCTATTGAATCGTATATTGTAATCATCTTTTATATAATCGATTGCTTGTAATAAGATGAAATGCCTTGATCTTAGTAATATAGGTAAAAAGACGAAAAAATTATGTTACAAATTTCTACAATAAGCCAATAACCAGACAAATATTAAATTGGCTAAAACGTTTTCTTGCATGTTCCAACAATTCCAGGCAAGGTTTGCTTCGTTGAAATTAAATTAAGAAACAATAAGTATTGTCTATCCTATAAAAAACATTCTGCTACCTTACACTGCCTTTATTTTGTTTGAATATTTATTCTTGCAAATAATGCCACCAAAAAATGCAAAGAATTTCCCTCCAATCTAATATTGAACAAAATGTTAAACATATGTACGCATAGACAGAAAAGACGTAGCAAAATATATAAAATTCCATGTTTAGAAATTGTTGTTATTTAAACCATTTTTCATTTAGTTCATTTAGTTCATTTCCACGCTGACAACAACAAAAAGTTAACCTCGAACACGAACACATACATTGCACCACGGATTGCCGAACTCATGCGAAGATTTCATCAGCATTGTACCTACAACAGTATTCCGCAATTCATTCCCAGAGATCTACATTAACGGGTAGTGTTTGATATTAAGAAATTGAGAAGACGAGTTCTATAGCAGCCATGTATTGCTTCCACTGCGAGACCATTGATGTTTATAATTTACAAAGGATTTTGACCCTAGTATATTGTTTAAAGAAGAAAACCCTGTCTATTTTATTATACGCACAAAAATATATTACGGATACCCGAAATACGCTTCGTTTAATTATTCGTTTTGTTTGCTGAGCTCGTGGTTGCAGACCGGAAGTACGGGATCGCATGCTGTGTTGTGTACGGTTTTTGTTCTGGAATCCCACGATGCGGCAAGAAAAGAGTATACACGTTTCACGTTCAGATTTTGTGTCGTTATGGTGCCAGGAAACGTCCCTTACGTAATTTACTTCCTCGTCGCGGTTCGATAAAGCTTTTAATTGACCCTGGGCAACGGAATTCGATGATAATTAAAGGCGAACCTATCTTCGACGTTTCCGTAATACGATTGCTTCCGTCGACTTCGGATTGTCTGTCTGGGTTTTCATGTTTGTTCGTGCTCGCCTCACTTACGTAAAAAAAAACGGCTTTCCATTCGACTGCGAATCTCGTTCGATGTTACGTTAATATTTTACAAATTTTGATTCGCTAATTGAAAAAAAAAGATCGCACATCGTCGAAACAATTAATAGAGTCGCGTACGGTTATGGTAATCGCGTTAACGTGTCGGCCGATTAGGTATAGCGCAAATTGCAGATTACGTCCTCGCGTTTCCAACGCTCTGATGCAAATGAACGTTTGCTCGCGAAACAAGCTACCGACTCAAACAATTCACCGTTTCCCGTTCAACGAGCCGCAAAGCACCTGTTCCGTGATATTCCTGTCCACATTTCACGATTTCGTTGTTCTCAAACAGTCTTTCCGATCGAAACGAGCTGTCCATCGCGGAATTCGTTTGAATTTCAAACATAGAGTTAATTAATCTCGGAATCGTATTACAGCGTTCGTCTGGTGAAACTGTGTTTACAGTTTGCTGAATTTCATTTTGCTAAAATGATAATTTCACAGACTGTAATTTCTTTGAAACAGGACGTACACAGTGAAAATGATCATTACATGATTCTGTACATTTTTCATAGTGATGTATTAATAGACTGCGGACCTTTATGCAAAAGTGGATTTTTTTACCTTAACTACAACACATTAGAGTGAAATAGAAATTTGTTTCCTGCCATAATAGGTGTAGAAGATTGGAATTAATATAGCTATATTATTAATCTTCTACTGTTTTTTCTATTGAATATTAGACCAAAAAAGTGATTAAAACTATGTGGAAATTATTATGATTTAATATGCGACATCTTTGGAATGTGTCACCCATAGTGAAAGCATTGTTTGAAAAATTAGATTCACAAACAACTAGTCATCGAAATTAATACTTTATTAATATCAAGATAACAAATAAAAAGACTCACAAATAAATCAATTATCAAGTGATTTAATTCAGTATACACACTGAAAATATCATAAGAAAAAAGAGAATAAATACTCAGAAATTACTTACATTACTCTGCTGTTAGTATGCTAATTAAAAAAATTTTATCTGGTATAACATAGCTCACAGGAAGCTTTAAGACGATTATAGTAAATTATTTATCTACCGGTTTTTTACAGAGCTGTCAAGGTCACCTTCAGTTTTTTAGAGAATCCCATAATTTTCTATCTTTTCTGTTCTTAAAACCTGAAAACTCTGTAAAAAAAACCCAGTTTCCTCAACAAGTTATCTCAAAAATCTGGTCGAACCATGTTATACCAGATAAACAAATTTCAGATCTACCAACTAATAACAGAATAAACGAACATTGTAGCCAGATTGCGGATTTTATACATTTATGAAAAAAACCTATAGGTACAGTTTCAAATACTGAAAATAATGAGAGAATTTACAAAAACATTAATGTATTATTTTCATCTTACTAAATTAGTAAAAGAAGAAAGTATTAAAATTATTAAAAACTACGCCACTTATAAACACGAATATAATTAAACTCCTTATACTTAACAACTAACAAATGTTACCCTATGAACAAAAAGAATACATTGAATGAAACAATTTTATTTAGCTTTGAATTTATTAATTGAAACATTCAATCAAACGTCTGATATCACAAAATTCGAATGTTCTAATCGTCATTTTTACGAAAAGTTAGTCATCCAGAGTTGAAAAAATTGCCATTTAAACACTGGAAATAAATTTTCCGAAAACACAAGATCAGTAGTGGGCACGCTATCGTAAGAAAGGAAAAGTCAGTTGTATTAGCATTGAAGCATCTACCACGGAGTGGTTCCATAAAATTCGAAATAAAATTCGAAGAACTACGAGATTGGAATCGATGATGGTCCAAATAAGACGAATGATGGAGAATAATCGTCAGCCATGGAATAATCACGAAATAAGTCATCAGATTGTGCCCGGTCGAATCGAGCCGATTTAATGACGAAGACGCTACTTTTAAATCGGCGGTGGCCATATCGAGGGACGCGATATACGTGGGTCGTTCAATCGTCGACCGTTGCACGTAATCGTCGTTTATAAGGGCCGCTTATGCGAGTATGTGCCAGGACGAGGAGGAAGCGGGATACAAGGTGGGAATGTAAAAAATGTGAGTTACAAGCGCCGCGCAGGTGAGCGTGGGCAGCTCATGGCCGAATGTCGCGTAGGCACCTCACCTGCGGCAATCTCGTTTCAGGAAATGTGCGCTGCCGTGTGCCATTGCGCTCGCGTCGAACAGCTATCGCATTGCAACCTCCAAGTGCAATGCCAGTTCCAGAGATATTCAATGAAAACCACGGGGTCACCCGCGAGAGTTTGTCGAAGCCGCGTTCTCGCCATTCGTCAGCGCGCTACTGGTAACTTTCTAGCTCGAGACCATGGGAACTTTGAAGTTCCTTGGAAATATCAGTAACTTACAATGCTGAAGAAAAATTGATAAATATTAGGTTCTTGCATATGAAATGTCCGATTTTAGAATGCAAATCTTACAAGATCAAGAAATGCTATTACAGTCTACAGTTTTATAATATGAATCTTTGAGGTATAAAACGAATCCTTAATATTCCATGCCTAAGTTTAACTGAGATGTCTAATTTGACTTTTAAATAAAGTTTATTTTGACATTAATTACTGCGACTGTCGTGTCTTCCTTGTATAAGTGTGAAAAAATAACATATTGACGATTGCATTGTGCCAGTTTTCGTCGAAAATTTGGTGATTAATTAATGTACTTGTCGTTGATGGTAAAAGGAACTACAAGATGGAGATAGCCATCTTGGAAATGAAGAATCTTGATCAATAAGTTCATTTTAAAAAAGAACTTGCATTTGTTTAATTGTACTGTTAAATATCGGACTTATTATTTCGCGGGTTACAAGCTTCGGCAAATACATTTTTGTTTTGAAGTAGTAATTACATTAAGAAATAGCTATTTTAAATATATATTTGAATTCTAACTCGTACAAATATTATTGCGACATGAGTATTGGATTGAAATATAAGATAGAAGTACTTAAAATAATAATATTTCCATCAATTTCGGTTTCAAATAATATTATTAAAGAAAGCACTATTTTAACTTTATTCTGCACTGTTCACTAGCTGACGTATGAAAAAGTTTAAAAAAAATTGCCTTCAGCCGGAATCACGAAGAAAATAGTAATGGTAGCTTTTACAACTTGTTTACTATTTTATACTCTTTGCAATTTCCGCCAATTGCGATTGTCCCAAAATTTGTTTTACCCATCACCTAGTAAACTAGTTATTAGTTTTCATGAGAAGTTGAAATAAACTGAAACTCATTTTAATCTTCCAAAATCGTCTTTAATCACGGCGACAGAAAGAAACGTCTTTCCTTGAAGAGGAACTGCAGTTAACTAACTGAAAACTGACCTGAACGATACTGTGATGCTCGAAAAAGGAAACGGGGCCCTTACATACCTACGGGTCGCTTTCTAATTTTTTTTACTTGGTGCGTCAAGGTTTTTCCAGGTAAAACCCTTCGGCGACACATCTGGCAGCTCCTATACTACCCTCGTTGGGGAGATTTCGATTTCTGTGGCCCCTTGTTTAGAGGTTAAATTTGTGTTCTTGGTGTCATTTTAAGAAAAACTGTATATGTCACGGGTATCGAATGGACCTGGTTTAGCCGGTAAAGTAGATTTCCTGTTTTTTATAAATCTGCAAATATCTCGGTAACTATGCGAAATATGGCAAAATATCAAGAGACCTTTTTTGTAGAAAATTAAATTTCCGACAAATTATGTCGTATGAAGTTTTTTATCAGCTGTGCAGTTTCCGAGTATATTTATATGTCGGTGAAGTTGCAGAACAACTGCCTCCCTCCCGAAATGATGGTCGGGGGAACGTAAAGGCTCCGTTCACAATTGCTTATACGAGACTCAAGAAATGTCTATGTATTAAAACTCAATTAGCAGCGAATATTACTGACGCATTAGGTTATATTTTAGTAGGAAATTCAATTTCCTACAAAAAAGGTCTGTATATATTTTGCCATATCTCGCATAGTTTCCGAGATATTTGCAAGTTTATAAAAAACAGGAAATCTACTTTACCGATCAAACCAGGCCGATTTGGTACCATATGATAACATATACAGTTTTTTTCTTAAAATGACCCCAAAAAAACAAATTTAACCTTGAAAGTAGGGGCCACGGAAATCGTAATCGTGCCCCCTCGTTTACTACAAGGATATTTTTAGAAAGTCGAGGCAATTTTGAAAATATCAGTATATACAACACTAATTCTTCTAACTTCTCAAGAAAACTCAAATCGTGCTTGGTCTACTTTCGAGAAAGTTATTCCACTTCAAATTCTAGGTTGAACGAAGCGTTCACGCTCAGCTATTAAAATAGCTTCGAGTGCAAGAGGTTAAAATTTGTGGAATCTCTATTCAAAACGAAAAGAAAAAATGTTAGTACTGCAAAAGGAGAGTCGTAGAAACCGGGATTACACGGCGAGTCATCGCGAGGTGATCAACAGGTGAAATGCGCCGAGGGGAACCGCGACGAAATGGGAATACAAATATTCGCTAATGGACACGTCGGAGGTGATGTAAATCGTAAATAGCTGTGACGGCTTTCCCAAAGAGCGTCGCGAGTGAAATTTATTGCTCTCTCGAGTAGCCTAAGCAGCGGTATCAAGAGAATGAGTGCACCGGATCGGCGACGCGCATCGAATGTTTACAATTTTCAGTGTGCCTAATGATCGACGTCGTTAATCGGGCCCGAATACGCGTATCCTCGGCAACTGCTTTCATAATCGATGACTAACGCGGTATAGCGTGTTCATACCGTGCATGGCACGTCGATGACGTAAGTAGAGACACCGGCAAACACTTTGCATGCGACGGCGCCACATGTGAACCGCCGTAATGCTGCCAACGTTCGCTCTACGCGACCATCGTCGCCGTAAATCACGCTTTCGCGAAATTTCATCGACATTTCCGACAGGGAAAGAAAGTTTCGAGAGGCGCCGTTTTATTAGCCACCGTCATTGTTCCTGATTCATCGGAAAACGCGAGAATCGAGCATGGAATCGATGAATAATCGATTTCGCGAATGCATCCACACCATTAAACCTTTCGACGGTTGTGTCGAATATACTCGTCATGAAAATATGGTAATTATTTAATTAATAATTAAATTCGCTAAAATTCGCTTTTACTATTTAACATCAGGTTAGCGGAGCGCTGAAAGTGAATATTTCACATCACTTAAAAAAATAACAAGAGTGTATCTATTCAAATTTTTAGATATTTTGTTTAATAGCATATACCAAAAAAAATTTCTTAAATAATTCCTCACAATGCATCTTTACAATCTTCATAATCGTAAATTAAAAATATTAGAACCCGTCACTTTTACGGATCCCGTGAACCTAGGAGTTAATATAGTATTCAGGATAAACATATTTCATAAAAATAATGAACTTTCATTCAAGCATTCATAAAGGAAATGCAACGATTAAGTTAATAAAGAAAATGCAACAATATCAAGAAACAATGATGTCATACGCCTATCAAAAGAATGGTTTTCCTTTTGTCAAGTATACTCGTTATCGCTTAAAATTAATTAAGCATACAGAACAATTTCAAAATTAAATAAAACACTTAAAGGGTTAAGGGTTTAATGTAGAGTTGGCGTAAAGGTTTGAACGTAGTTCCGCACTGATAAATTCGTCACAAGAGAATCATGCTTCCTATGTTGCATTAGTATATTTCTAGTTTCACTTGTCCCTCGCCTGAACTAAACAATATGTCTGAGTTATGTTCCCTCAATCTTCTGAGAAATCTACAGAAATCCGCGAGAGGTAAATTCGAGGAGGGCGTTGTGCGTATTATTATAAGAGAAAACATTTCAGAGTCTTATTCTTCCAGACCTCCATAAGTCTTCAGGACTTATGGGCCAATACTTGGATCAAGATCTCATCCTGATTTATTGTCTTGCTTGCAGTGATTTATTACTGTCAACAGTTTCTTGCTTCTCTAATAAGTTAATAAATTCTGATAAAACGTCTGTGTGTGGAAACTATTAACTATTACTTGAATGACTCACGTTTTAATTGTAATTATTCACAAAATGCTACTGATGCACTTGTCATTGCACTGAGAATTAATGAGTGCCTTAAGACATTAATGTGAATAGCTATTACTCACTTTCTGATGTATCAACCGAAACACACGACGTTTTAGAATATTTATAATTTACAGGAATGAAGAAAATTCTGGGAAATAATTGTACCAATTGCTATTGTTAGAGTTATGTTAGACTTATAGTTATATAAATTATAGGTTTTGTAGTTTTTTCGATATTCGATATAAACCAGTAGACGCGATCTTAATCTACACGGCCAAAAAATATATTTTCTTATCTACCTATATAAATACCTAAATAAAATCTTCATTTACTTCCTAGCTGTTATTTCCAATATTTTTTCTTTTGTACTGACACATTGTTTACGCGATTTTCATTCATTCACTAAAACTGTTCATCCCTTAGGTAACACATTTAATATTTCAAACGGAAGCCCTACAATTTTAATTCTTCGTTAAATAAAATTTCTAAACCTTGTAACAAATTACAAGACACGGTTGTATTTCGTGCAAGGTTTGTCACTCTCCCCAACCACGATTAAGATGAACATGACTACGTGTATTTCATGATAGCAGAAGTAGGAGAAACTAAATGACAGTACAGTGCATGAAACAATAACCATTAGCAACATAAATATAGCATACGTTAAATTCCTGGTTTAAGCACAAAGTCCTTAGGCTACATCTATAATATTTCAAAATGAATCCCTACAATTTTCAGCCTTCGTTAAACAAATATTTTGAAACATATGTTAAATCAGCCATTTTTGGGCAAAACTCTCTGGCATTCAGCACAGATTTTACCACCCTCCCGAGCCTAATTAAAACAAACAAGTTACCTGATCGAGGGCCCCCTCTTCCCAAATTGGATCGTCCCATCCTCCGGATGATCCCGAAGAGCCCCTGCGACCCGGATCCCACGAGTTTCTCTTGTTATTATCCAAGGAGTCAGTGGAGAGTCGCCTCCTGTCGTAGGATCCTCTTCTGCTAGAAAGCGGTAGCGCTAGCCTGTCTTTCCTCAGGTTCCCGTTCGATCCCATCGGATCGGTGCTCAATGTCACGTTCAAGTTGCTCCGGAGATTTCCGCTCGAGCCAGCGAAGCAGCTCTTCAGGTTCGTAGCACTTTTCGTTTTCAGATCAACGTTCGAAGCGCTCAATCCAGTCTTCAGAGTATTCTGCGAGGTCGGCGAGGTCGCGAACAAGCTGGACAACGTGTTGACATCCCTCCTTGAACTTGGTCTCTGCAGACTCGTCATCGACTTTGCGACGTAGTCTCGTCTCAACGGCGAATTATAGTTAGAAGCAGTGTCTTTTTTCAAGCAACCCATCGATCTACCAATGGGATCTCGTCTTAAGGCTGAACTGCCGATGGTGGATGAGTATATGTCCTTTTTGGAGTGATTGATCGCGCCCATGGATGACCCTAACGGGTTCTTCCTCAACGTGTTCGGGAAGCTCGAGGGATGAAGCTCTTTTCTAGGCGGCGACATGGGCAGACCAAGGGAGCCTCTTCTGCTCGGAGACGTTCCCAGATGACTCTCCCGACGGCTGAGCGAGTCTCTTCTAGTCTGCTGCGTGCTCCCCACGGACCCCCTGCGATTCCAGCAGTTCTCCTTTGCGTGTTTCCCATGAATGTCACAACTGCTCGAGTCAATCTCCACTTTAACTACCTCGGGACTGCACTGTTGCTGCTCCAGCTTGACGTCCCTGAAGAGCGCCTCCAGGCGACGGATCGCCGCCTGCTGGTGGGCTGTTGTTGACATGTTGCTGCCAAACTGATATCCTGACGAGATCCTAACGCTCTCTTGTTTAATCGATACTGCGTATCTCGCGGTTACACACACTTCGAGGCAGACTTACTCTCGGATTTAGCGGAGCTCTACATAATTGCGAAAAATCTTTTCAGACGTATTTAATAAAGTGACAACACTACCGGTCGGTGAACTTCTTCGAGGCCGTTAGTCACAAAGCAGAAGAATCGAAACTCACTGACACCACGACGACATTACACTCGGCTATCGAGCCTAGTAAAACTGTCCGCTGACAATGTTTGTCCTCTCGAGTTGATACTTTTAGCGTGATTTAAAGGAGGATGTCGGGACGCTGCTTCTCTCAAAGTGCAATTAGCCAGCCGCGAGAATGGTTCGCGTGTGCTCGGAAACGTAATCGTGGTTACATGGAAACGCGTGTGCGGCGTAACACACGTTCGGTGAGGCACTGGGGGACTCCGTGAGGAGAGAGACCCGAAGGCCTCAAAGGAGCTCTCCATACGGATCCCCACCAGAGAAGTGGCATTCGCAAAGTCCAAGTCGCCATATTAGGTCAAACCTTATGGGTTTGTCGCGCAAAACTGCGGGAGAACACCGACACGACCCTGGCGCACGGCGTAATCGGGTCGACTGTCAACTTACTTTGCCATTGTCAGCTCTACTTTCCTCTGTTTATGGGCCATCTCGCACGCCCGCAACATGTCGCGCTATCACCGAACACAGTTGAACACGGTGATCGAACGTCCGATCGCGAAGACCAACGCTTCATCCTAGATCCTATGCATTTATCCGAGTTCAGATTCCCGTTTTCACTCGGTGTCGGATTAGTAGCAAAAATGACGGACGATTCAATTGCTTTTTAATTGATACGAATGGGCATTAAACCTTTTATACTGTTATTAAGCAGTTAAGGCCTGAAATGATGCGGTGTCTTGCGAATGTACGTCAGAATTTTATGTTGCTATATTTTGGAAAGGTGTGAACTAGACGGTGATGCCTGTTTCGTAATTTTTATGATTAATAATAACTGAATGCTTTGATATTTTGTTTTATTTTTCTCCCATGCTTCTTCGAGCCTTTTTCGACTCATTAATAATTTCTTTTCTGTAAGACTGTTATGTTGTGGAATTATTCTTTATCGAAAAGTGACCTCACCCTTTTAAACATGATTTCGTGTTTGAAAATTGCTGCTGAAGTACGTTTTCCTTTTTTCGTAATATTATTTTGACTATACGGTTCAATTAAGAATCGTAGGTGCATTAACTATCAAAAGAAAATTTCAGTTTATTCATTAGAATATTGCAAACGTTTATGTGTACATATAGAGGTTTCGATAGGAAAATTTAAAGAAATTGGAAATAACACTAGAACCGTCAAGCGTTAAAAATGTCTGGTAAATGTTGCTTTGTAAGTAGCCTGCGGATTTTTATGCAAAATAAAAATCGTTTGTATTGCTTGCAAGACATAGGAACCAAATAGGAATTGATGCATCTCTTTAATAGTTTTATTAAGTTGCGAGAAATATATTGATACTCTAAAATTCTTGTAATTATTTAATTGTTTGAAATTACACCCACCCATTTTTACCATAAATGCATAAAATCCGCAGTCTATATATAAGAATGGCAATACTAAATTTATCGAGATTATCCGTCATTTTCAATATAATAGAAGCTTCAGCAAGGGAATTTATTCCATTATTTTCCATAAACGAATTTCTATAATTTCAATAATTATAGAATATAAAACCGGTCATTTGACCGTGGTAGGTTTAGCGTTAAATAAAATTCTATGCTCCTCTCGGGCGTCTTAATCCATTGTAAATGAAATTAAAAAATCTGAAATTGATGTAACATGATTTATTTAACATTATAAGCTAGGTACAAAATTTTCGTAGTCTGATAGTATCATAACCTCATTATTGAATGAAATTTGCAGTTTCGCGAACAAAATCGCAATTGCATAGCTAACAGCATTGCCATTTATCTCTCAAAAAATGTGCACAGTCTGTTATAAAACTGATAATAGCGTCGATATCTATGACGTGAAGTCTTTGTTCTATAAATAAGTACAATATTTTTGCTTGACAATCGTTGATCCGGAACATTGTGTCGTTAATCTTATTGTTTACAGTGTTTTAGGCTCTTATCGGAATGTGCTTAATTGCGGGAAATTGGTAAAATTGTAAAAAGATTAGACAAAGCATTTAACGTTGTATAAGATTATGCGACTTGACATACGCTGACCGATATACTTGGACCAATGACGGCATCAGTCGTACACTTTTTCTTTCTTCTTGTTTGGTACTGAAGCTCTGCGTTAGTGGATGAACGAAGAGGAAAAAATGTTTATTGCCCATTACTGGGAACGTAAACGTTGGTGAGTCATTGTCAAGTAGTACATAGTATCGTCTAGCTATAAAATTTATCAAATGCAGCGAAGAATAGAATACGCTTCGAAAATGTAAATAACAGAGAAAAGAGGAATCTTTATGTATTGCACATCATTGCGAACGGAAACGTTGGCGAATCGTGATCAAATGATAGATAGCATTGTCTAACAATAAAAGTTAACAAATAACGAATCATTCGTTCATTATCAGTCATTATTACGAACGTAAATGTTAGTTAATCATTGTTAAATAATAGATATCGTCTAACCATAAAATTGATAAAATACTTCGAAGAATGAGACAATTCTTCGTCTCAAAATCGTAAGAAGTAGAAAAAAGGGGAATCTTTGTATACTGTCATAATAATAGATAGTACCGTCTAGCAATAAAAATTTATCAAATGCTGAGACAGTAAGAATAGAAAATTCTGCGCCTTGAAAACTTACAGAACAGAGAAAAGAGGAATCTTTGTATACTGTGAAAATAATGAAAGTATAGTCTAACAATAAAATTTATAGAATGCTTAGAAAGGAAAAAAGTCAAGAAAACAGTCTATAGAATGTTTTAATTTGAATTAAATTGAAGTAAATATACGTATGCATGTAATAGTGACTACAAGAATACGATATTGAAGAAAAAGTTATGCAAACGTAAAGAGAATTGATAATAGTTAATCTGGGGAATACCTTAATTAATTTTGTTTATTGAAACGTTGGAAAACCACGTCGGTAATTCCCACTTTTAAGTGTTTGCACTGATATACTTAATGAATCCCTGCTGCACCAGCAAAATGCGGTAATGCAGCGCATACTGGTATTTGCAGGTGCAGGCTTTCGCAATTGCAACGAGATGGAGCTGCAATTCTCTGCCACATTCCATATCTATTCGTTTCACACGTACGCTACGCAAAACGACATAAGTAACCAATTAACAACAAGCACAGTAACATAAATAATGATCGTATAAACGAAATACTTTAAATTGTGTATAAAAAAAATAATAATGTTAAATCTTGTAAGAGAAATTTCTCGAAACTGTTGCCGAAAGGGAATTTACAAATTCAAACCATGAATATTGTGCTGTATAAAAAATGTTGTAGGTACTATAATGTTATCCAGAATAAACTGTCGGAAGTTTTTTTAAAATAAAAAACATACTATTTTTAATTTTATTGATTTTTTTTTATTTAATGACCAGGTATCATCTATGACAATTATGTGTGAAAGACTATATCTGTCAAATGACCACCACGACCACGTTTACAGACATCAATTCGAACATCAAAATTTTCGATGACATTTTGGCATATTTGTTCGTTTAATTCACCAGTTTCATTTCTAATGTTGTTTTTCAGGTCATGAATTGTTACTGGTTTGTTGGCATAAACTTTGCTTTTCAAATAACCCCAAAGAAAAGAGTCCAATGGGGTTAAATCACACGAATGAGGTGGCCAATTCACATCACCATTCCTTGAAATTAATTTACAATTGAATTTTAATCGCAATAAACTGATGTTTTCACGCGTTGTGTGTGTCGTAGCTCCGTCTTGTTGAAAATAAACATTGCTTATGTCGATTACATTTAATTTCAGCCATAAATACTCAAAGTTCATGCAAAATTCGCCACAAACTGCCATAAGAAATGCTCAATTCTTGAGAACGACTTGGAATTGACGTTGACGGGTCATTAGCAACACTTTCAC
Source organism: Sphecodes monilicornis (assembly GCA_913789915.3). Classification (NCBI taxonomy): domain Eukaryota; kingdom Metazoa; phylum Arthropoda; class Insecta; order Hymenoptera; family Halictidae; genus Sphecodes; species Sphecodes monilicornis. Next base: position 20,912,498 of record OU565285.1, read on the forward strand.
GAACAGCAGCAATGTTTTCATTCGAACGATCTGTTTTTGGTCTGCCAGACTTTGGTTTATCATGAACAGATCCAGTTTCATCAAATTTCTTAACCAAATTTCGAATTGTTTGCTCAGATGGACGATTATGTATGTCGAAAAAATCACTTAATTTAAGATGGGTACTTTTTATCGAACACTGATTTGCAAAATAAATTTTAATAACTTTCACACGCTTTTCAATCGTATACGTCTCCATTGTTAAAATTGTCTATCATTGTTAGTTAGAAATACAAGAAAGTGACAAGAAACGAACATGGCGTTTGACAGATATTCTCATTCAACATCCTAAAGGTACTTTTGGATAACCCTGTATATCGATTTGAAAGAAATATATTCTATCAGTCACTGTTCAGATGTTCTTGGAAGACATAGATGACCGTTTCAGTCTTTTTAATGGACCACCATCTTCTTGTCGACAAACAAAAATTGGTAATCACCCAGTTTTGACTAAAAATTGATAATCTCCGGCGTGATTGTGCATTAAACGCGTATAATAAGCCGCACGTCCCACCATTAACTTACTAGGCGTCTCGTCGACACCTACACAATGTTGCTCTCGAGTCTAGTTCACCTTGACGGACGAAGGTGTATCACACTTATAGTTCCAGCAGGAAAAGGTATACCCTTTCGGAAAAGTGACACGCCAGCAGGCGTCTAGTTTCAAGCAGAATATACCGTAACAATTGCTGGAATCTATGGAGCAGGCAAACAAACAATAGCTCTCTTTGCTAGAGCCACCTAACAATTTCAAATCTCCATTATTGGTACTTCTGGTATTGCTCAAAGTCCCCTCTTCAAAGCAACCGGAAACTCTCTTATCTCTGCGTTCGAGCACACAGACTCGTCGTCAATGATTATTTGGACTAATCAATTGTCAAAAATAAATGAGCAGCAATATTAGGCGTAAGAACGTGCTTAAGCATAAATCAAGGAACTGAGATGTAAATATTGTACGCGAGGTGTTTTCGAAATCGTGGTACAATCGAACAAGTGTGACATCATTTGAAAAAATAAGTCTTCCACGTAAAAATAGCGGATTTTATTTGTCTGATAATTATACATACATTAGAATTTACAGGAAGAAACGTCATATGAATAGACTGTACATTCCATACATTTATGACGAAAATAAGTAGATGCAATTTAAAACAGTAGAAAAATTAAATTACTTTAAGAATATTAATATGCGATTTAGTATCTGTTGAAATTGTAAAAGAAAGAATGAAATCTCTAGCTTCTGTCTGTTGCAATTGATGTAAACAATTTTTATTTAGCATAAAGATGAGCATTTCGAGCCATGAGTAAAGACATGAATCAAACCATAAACATGTTATATTGCCTTTTATTGGCCTCTTGGTAGTTAAATCATAATTTTGTATAAACCTTATACAAATCTTTCCCATTAGCTTCTTCTTCTTATTTGGAATAATGCATATGAATGATCTCTTAATTCCGAAATGTCAGATGTCGAAAGCAAATAATTTGTGTTAATCTTTTGTTTCTTCCGAGTGTTTATAAAGAATCCAACACTATTTTACGACAAGTATTCTAACAAGCCTACCGGTTTCTAATATTTGTCGAACGATAGGTAGCTTCGTTAACACTTATGGTTACGTCAGTAATTTACTTTCACCTTGAATGTTTTATTTAACAGTATGGAACCATTATATCATTTTCTTCTAATAAATATGTAGATTAATCAATTATTAAAACAAAAGGTGTTCTTTCTATACGAAATAAATACTAGGTTATAAAATAAATTCGTTTGGTTGCAAAAAAGGTCTAATTTTAACGATTAGTTATGAATACATTGCAAATGCAGATAACTGTGATTAAATAAAAATCAACGATATTATAGACATAGACAGTGATTTTATAATTGATTGATTGCAATTTTATACTTTGCTAATAGATAAAAAAAAGATATTGCAGATAACCGAACGAAAACAAAAGTACAACAGTTGTGTCATAATTTCGTCACACATTTGAATTATGTGCAGGTATTTCAATTGAGAATGTTAAATATATTCGAACAGAATAAAGTCCTCTGAATAATACTGTATTGAATATTCATTACTTTGGTACCCATAAATAACTCTTCTCCGATTCTCGGTCTTACTAATTGGTTCTTAAAAACGTGAATTTGTAAACATTTATATACTCTAATTATAAATCTGTGTAGTGTTCTATCACGAAAAGACGCTTTTTCGTCGAATATTCAATTAAATTGCAATAGAACACAGCACCCAGCAATTAATAATAGTTAAAAAATAAAGATAGTAATTACTAATTAGTATGCTCGATGCTCCAAAGGGGCAAAGAGATCTACAGTCAATAATGAAAGAACTAGTTGGCAAATCCGCGAAACCAGCTGTCGATTGCCAGCTTTTTGCCACGCTGGAAATCCGATTGACGTGGTAATTCCTTCGACAGATTTTTTTGTTCCTGTTACATCACACGGTCATTAATATTGAAATTGGAAATTCGTCACGGAGTCATCGCTAACTATGCAGCGCGACAAAAATCTCGGAAAACCGCGACCGCCTACACGGAACCGCCATTTTCGTTTGCGTTATGAGGCATCTTCTAATTGTGCGAGGCAAACGCGCATCGGCGCGCGTGTGCGCAACGATTTGCATCCTCGAACTGCGTCATCGCGTAACATAATCCGACGACGGTCAGCAATGATCATTAGAATTTCGAGTGTGGGCGCTCGGACCTTGCGGGGAGTTTACCAACGCGGTTGATTCGCACCGTTTCATTCGTAAGAACCGTATGATATCGAACATCGTTCTCTGAAAATTACCGTAGGCTTTCGAGAAAATATGGAATTAAATTAGACAATCATAACAAATGACGGTCCCTGGGTCTTGCAAGATATTAGGTCGTTAACTAAGTTCTGCGGATTTTTTTGATTTATAATATTTCTTAAAGTAGCATTATTGCATTTTTTCAGTCGAAATAATGACCACCAGCTTCAATGATCTTTTCCCACTTCTCCGGCAAGAGTTGGATTCCGTGGCAGTGATGCCAGACGCTGAAATCGAGGGGAATACAATTTACCCCCTCTCTGATGACCAGAGTAATATCAGCACTGATATATATATATATATATATATATATATATATATATATATATATATATGTAGTCATTGACACGCTACGAAATAAAAAGTGTCGATGACGTCCAATCAACTCGATTGAAAGCAGCGCCATCTAGAGGGACGCAAACACATGGCGAAGTATAGAGGATCATGGGGTGAAGAGGAGTACGAGGGGTACAGTACACCGGTCGAACGATAGCGGCGCTGGCATCCAAATCTACTGTTCAATTCGGGACATTTCCAGAATCCGAATACCGTATCCATAGTATATATATCATTCAGTGAATATCAGTCGCGCGCAGCACGTCACGTGGCCAGTCTACGGTCTTAGTGGGAGACGTTGAAGTGTGCTCATGGTAGTGGAATGGGATAGTGGAAGGGGAAAAGGAAGAGAGGAAAAAGCATCCGTTTGGATGCTTTCTGGCATAATTGTTTCGCAGCAGAAAAACGCAAGTTCCTTGGAGGAAAAATAGTTATTCGCCCAATTTCTCACTTGATCCAGGTTTTTCAAGTGCTGTCCTTTCAGACCATGTGGCATTGCGCGCAACAAATGATAGTCTGAAGGTGTAACATCGAGAGATTATGCAAAGTCAGGAAGAACTTCCCATCCTAATTCTAATATGGTCTCTGTAGTAATTTTTGCAGCGTACGGTCTAGCGTCATCATGCTGCGAAATGATTTTCGACCGTTTTGACGATATTAACGGTCGTTTAGCAATTAATTCTGCATTGCGCGTTAATTGTTTTTTTTCAAATTAAGGAACAGCAAAATGCAACGACGGATATGCTCTCTTCCAGGTGTCATTTCAAATAGCATTGTAGCAGTTGTAGCATTGAACTTCCCTACGTATTTTGTTGTAGCACAATGACCAATATAAGAGAAAGAAAAGAAAATGTAAACTCTGCCTACGCTACCGCCATTTACAAGCGATCCGCAGAACTTAGTTAACGATCTAATACCTTGGGCTTTCGAGAAAATTGAAAATTCAATTAGACAATCTTAACAAATGATGGTCAACGGGTCTTTCGAAATACCTCATGAATAGACTGTAATTTTTCTGTAAAATAGAAATTTTCGGATTTGATTGTGAAGAACAGAAGGCACATAAAAATGTATTCTCTATTTACGTGCGAATGAAAAACAATTTCATTTACACTTTGTATACATCTTCCGTGCGTGATAGATTGCAAGATAAATATAAGAAAAGCTTTAGATAACAACGATGAAGGCTTTAGATAAAAATCGAAGACTTAACGGAACTAATTAATAAGAATTACAAACGTAACAATGAACGAGGATGGTTGATCGGTAAAAATTCATTTGTCACTAATGACTAAATTGTGGGTTTTACGCAAATATATGACAGACACTATTCGATTATTCTGAGCTTTCTAAGATTATTAAGAGATGAAAAGAATCACTGTTTAATTCTTGTTTCTTGTAATCGATGCAGAGAATGTTTATTCTACATAAAAATCCGCAGTGCACTGACGATATTTCTCTAACAAAACTGAAGCAATAGAAACGTACTAAGATATCCCAGCACTTAATCTACTAGATGAGTTTGCTACAAGACAATTGCAAAACCTACAAAGCATAAACCTTCAATGAAATGGAAGTGCGTCGTGATGTTTCAAGCGAATTCTAGTCACCTATTGTCTCAGTCTCTGCCAATAAAATTATCGTGACATTTAATCCACTAAACGATTTTGCTACAAGACAATGTCAAAACCTACAAAGCGTGAACATTTATCGGTGATAATCCTCGAGTGAAATTAAAGTGCAAAAAAGTGTTTCAAGCGAATCCTAGTCACCCATTGTCTCAGTCTCACAAGGAGAAGACGCGGGTCATGGGAACTAAGATTTTCTCGAAACTTTGCATATTCGTAGATTTCGTTCTCCTGTTTATGAAAATGTAACATTATAGGCGTTGATACTCAACAACTTTTGAGATACATTAAGATTGATGAAGTTAGTGTTTCTTTCATATTATGTTCTTTTTCAATAAAATTTTTATATTTTGTTTCCTATAGATATTATGAGTGTATCTTTCACGTGCAAAATACAATTAATTAAAATAGATAAACTGAACAGAAAAAAATGGAAAAAAAGGAAAAAGAGATTTGAACATTGGCCTTCTCGGTAATGAATCTAGCACGTTACCATCACGCCGTTTGGCACTTGATAGAAACTTCAACAAAAACTGTACTTAACGGCTTAACGGGTATAATGAAATTTAAATTGTAAATATCTCAAAAATTATTGAGTATCGACACCATAATGCTATATTTTCATAAACAGGAGAACGAAATCTAACGGTATGCAAAGTTTCGACAAAATCTAAGACCCGATGACCGCGTCTTCTCCTTGTCAGTCAACAAAATTTCACCTCGATGATTCATTAGATGAATTCACTCGATTAGTTCTTCGAACAGATGAAAAGTGCGTACCAGAATTTTCGAGAAACCTTCCGGAGCTATCATGTCACACCTACGACACACGGAATCCACTGCATCCGAAGTGCGCGACGTCTACCAATGGTTGCAACACATCTGTGCTCAAAAGCGAATCTTATATGGATCGATGAACTAGTTCGTCCGCGAAACTGGAATGGGACAAAACAGGCCGTGACCCATTGACTCATTAGCACCTCCGAAGACAGAACACCACCGTCCGTTTGTTGGCGATCGCGTCGATCACGTACGGTGCCATGGAATCGATTCGGAGTCGCACCTAGTCGCTTTTCAATGTAGACACCTGGGTCTACAGCTGACGCTGCAGTTCCATGAAATGATCGTTGCGTAATCGAGTACTGTTCGTATCGCGTATGGCGTTTCTAGAATGATTGATCGTTTGTTGTGGAAAGCTACTCCGATTCAATTACAGAACGAAAGTATCTCTATTTCTTCTCAATATGTATGCTTACTTCCTCGTGTACAGTAAACGTCCACAGACAGACCCGTATCAGGTGATTAAAAAATTGTTTAAACAAGGCTGTATATATGTATATTTTCTGGTAGCAAATATATAGACTTCTTGAATAATTCTTCATTTATTTAATAAACGTTTACTGCCACGTAAAATATATGTGTACAGGGTGTCGCGGTATTGATGGTACATTACAGGCAGTGTGAAAAGTATTTGTACATGCTTGAAAAACGAATAACTTTTTTAATACTAAAGCTACCGACCATTAAAGCTGACTACTATGTGTTGCCTTATAAAAATGGAACGATTGCAGTTATTTAGATTTTCTGCGATTTTTATTATAATGTATTCTTTAATAAAGCAGCGTGTATAATCATTTCCAATGAAAGCATCTTAATAACCGCAATAATTGTAAAATAAAAAATCCGAAACAGGTCATTTGACCCGCAGTGGTAGGTTTACTGTCAAATGTGGGCCAAACGGCTAGGATTTTTTTGAGTTGTTAGAAGGATTAGTTTACTAGCTAATGTGTTAATAATTTCATTTTTAAATTGCTATTGGTCGCAATTGCGATGAAAAAAGTAAAGATCATAATTTTTATCAGTATCACTTGCAAGCAATAGAAGCAAAATAGAAATTTATTTGTTAATCATTTCATAAGATAATGATAATGTAACAGTATTCTTAATTCTTTCTGGTGTTTTTACTGTCTTGCATTCTTTCTACTTATCTTTTCCATAAAGGCATAAAATCTGCTGTGTATTGATGATTAGACTGTGGATTTTTACGCAAAATAAAATTTTCTAAGCATTACTTATTGAAGGTAATACTTTGACTGTCAAGTCAGTCATATTGCGTTACACGACTTTTCAATCAAATTTGAAAATGAATTTTAACTATAGTAAATCTCGTCTCTTCTATTCTTGCATTATTAAATGAATTATTATGATCTTATGCGACATTCATGGGTATTGGTGTCACAATCAACCTGTCCAAGGGAATATTATTTTCTATATTTAAGCATTGAACTGCAAACAATATTAAATTTCATCAACTTTCTATGATATTTCTCGTATTAAAAATCTTTCGTGCCGCTTAATTAAATGAATAAAGTACTCTATTTTGCAAAAGGTTCCAAGCCAAAAATTTCAAGAATTCAGTGTTAGAAGTACATGACAAATTTTTAACAAAGTATTCGCTGATCATAAAACCACAGGAAATCCAAAATGAAATGAAAATGTAAAAATGCTAGTACTTTTGGAAAAGAATAGAAAATACTGTATATGAGGTTTCGAAACAAGCAATAAACAAAAAGTGGAGTTTCTCTGACTGCGAGAGAGGTACATCGCTTTATATACGAAATGACGTAATCGAAATAAATTCACTCGCAATTATCGTCCTGTAGATCTCGATTATTGCTGTGATAATTACAAAACGATGTAATGCAATTCTTTTCGCGAGAAACTTCGATCACTCGTAGCAGAAAATTCTAGAAATTCTTTCCGAAATTTTGAAGATCTCTCCAGAAGTTGTCACAGACAACGAAAAACATTGTTCAAATGCAAAAAGTTAGACATCGAGACAATAATGCATCTAAATCTTGATTAATTACAACAATAACTACACAATGATGCAATGAATTTCGTTTCTGTCAAGACTTCAATCACTCGAAGTAAAAATTCTAAGAATTCTCTTTCGAATTTTGTTGACTTCTCTTTTCTAGCAGCTGTCACAAAACATTATTCAAATGTAAAAAAAGATGGACGTCGAGACAATAAAGCCTGTAAATCTTGATTCGTTGCTGCAATAATTATACAACGACGCATTGAATTTTGTTTCCTTAAAAACGTCGTCAGAGGTAGTAAAATTTCTAGAAATTCTCTTTGAAATTTTGCTGATGTCTCGAGCAGTTATGATCATAGACAACGTATAACATTATTCAAATTCAAAATGATCGACCGTTGGAACGACGAAGTATAGTCGCTACAGATCTTAATTGATCGCTACGATAATTAGATTGACATGTGTAGGTGATACAAAACAAACTTTCAGACCAAAGTTCAAAAGAGAGTATATAATGATTGTATTAGTTTAACATTGGAGTGACCTTGGAAAGCTCTATAGAGGTTACAATTGAAATTTTGAGTGGATACCTATATTTTTGATAACGTATACTTGAAGATGAGACCAAGACATTTTGAAAACACTGGGATACTTTTTTCTTTACATAAACTATTACCGAGATACAAGCTTTCAAAGTCGATGTGCCGGCATTAGCATTATGCAGGTACATCGCGAAGTTGGTATTATTTTGTTACTATTATTCTCCTTTTTGCCTTGTAACATTCTTTTGTAAACAGTTAATAAAAGTACAATATACAAAAGAATTTTCGAGTTTTTCTTTTTTGGATTGTTTGAAAACCATATACATATATCGAAGATAGATTCATTCGTAATAAATGGTTAAAAATTAACAGGCAGGTAGGGCCAGCTAAATCTTGTATAATTTTTTACAAGTTATCACTAGAGTTGAAATTTACATTATTAATTTGATCTCACGAAAATGGAGAAAACAAACTAACATCAAAACAGCAAGTACACATAGTAGTTCAGTAACATAGTCTATGTGTTTTTTATTAAACGAACACACTAGCATAATTGGTAAATGAATTCTAATAGAAACTGTTCACTTGTAGGTGAAGTAGTCAAGCATCGTTAATACTTATTCAGTGGTTTTCATATCATCACATGGCTTGTATATGTGGGAATACTTTTGTGAAGGTTTTAAATACCAACATGAAAAGCGATTTTTTGATATTTGTCCATTGTCAACGCACTGTGCGATGTAATGAATTTCGCTTCTTTAAGAATGTCAGTTTTTAGCAAAAAGACTCTTTAAAATTTCTTTGATATCTCAAGCAGTTAGGATTACAAACGACGAACAACACTATTCAAATGCAAAATGATCGACCGTCGAGACGACGGAGTAGCGTTCATTCAGATTTCAACCGATCGCTGCGATAATTACACAACGACATAATGAATTTTTTCCCCTTAAAATGGCAATCTGTAGCAAAAATTTTCTTCAAACATTTTGTTGATGCCTCGAGCAGTTATAATCATCGTCGACGTACAACATGTTTCAAATGCAAAATGGTCGACCGATGGAACGACTGAGCAGCAGTCATTAAGATCTCAACTGATTGCTGCGATAAATACAACGCAATGATGCATTGAATTTCGTTTCCGAAGAAACTTCAATCGCTCGGAGCAAAAATGCTAGAAATTTTGTTGATCTCTCGTCCCGAGTAATTGTGGGAGGTTTTAAATACACTATTGCGGTAGAAGATCAAGCAACCCAAAGATAATTGAAGAAATAACAATTTATTTAGAACACAATTCTAAGGAAAATATAATGTACATCTTAACAGAACGGAGTTTATCGGAAGAGTGAAGAATACGCTATCCTAATAAATCGAGATATCGCATGTCGTGAAGGAACGATTCGCTATTATTTTATAAACAACTTGAAATCTCAGGCTCTGTTTTCATATACTGGGTATTTAAATCCAAATGGAGCAAATCAATTCACAGTAGTCATGGTCACATCCAGTATTTCAATTGATTGCTGCGATAGTTATACAAAGACGTATATTTCTATTCTAAACATTTTCTTTGAAGTTTCGTTAATCTCTCATTTTGAGCAGTAGGGTTATTCCACGCGAAATCGCACACTTTTCGGAGTAGTGTTTCGGATTTTGTTCAACGTTGAATATATTGTAGTCTTTAGTGACCTATGCAAGAATCTCACAGGATTTTTCGATATTTTAAAAATCATTATTTTTACAGACGATATATTATTTTATATTTTATATTATTTTCTTTTATTTATTATATTATTTTTACGATATTTTTACAGACGTGTAAAAACGAGTGTCAACCATTTTTCATTAAATTATAACTACTGAACCAACAAACCGATGAAAATGAGTTTTTAGGAGCTTATAGTGAAAACATAAGGGAATCTAATCAAAATTACGTCAGTTAAAAAAGAACTGTTTCTTTCATAATTTATTTTGGACTTGTTTGGAACAGATGAAGGGGAATATTAAAGAATTTGCAAAAATCCGGTAATTACACAACGATGTGACGCGAATATCATTTACCGAGAAACTTCGATAATTCGCGACAATTCTAAACATTCTGTACGAAGTTTTGTTGATCTCTCGAACGGTGATGGTCACGGACGACGCAGAACATTATTCAAATGCAAATCAGTCGTCGAGACAACGGATCGTCCATCCAGATCGTCGACAACGGAAACGTTGCGTCGCGCGGCAAATGCCCATTGAAGTGTCGCGGTTGTTTTAATGCGCCGATTACATCACCTTTCCGGAAAAGGATTCGACACAGTCGATCGAAGACAAGAGAAGCGTGAGGGAGAGGAGGAAGGGAAGGAGTTATGCGATCAACTGCTAATTGCCTCGATTAAACCGTTTAATTGGCAATTGCCCGATTAACCGAACGACGATTACGGGAATTGAAGCCGGCGTCGATCTAAAAAAAAAAAAAGAAACCCCGGCAACGGTGTTTCTGGGTCACAGAAATCATTTTCTTACTTTTTGGTTGATACACTGCGTTTATGTGAATTATAATGCATATACTTTTTAAGATTGTATTTTATTGTTAGCCAAAATGAATCTCAAGTGAGATTCGATGGGTTAAATAAAAAAAAGGGGTGCACTTCTGAAAAGACCATACCTTCGATATTTTTTATACTCTGGATTCTTACGTATTTTGACGTGCTGATTACGAATATGATAGTGAAAATTGGCGCAAATATTATTTTCATAGCGGAAACCATGGAAAAAACATAAAAATCATAGTTGTTTCCATTTATTTCCGTAAATAATGGGAATTTTGAAAAATACTTCAAATAAAAGTTGTAGACCTCATCAAAATACATTTTATGTCGTATTGATTTTTGTCATAATGATAATACTTTTTGAGAAAAATGATACGTTATTATTGACTTATACGGAGCCACTCTCGAGTACAATGTCATTTACATATGTTATCGATGCATGAAAAATATCCATGTAGAATAGAACACACATGGGGGGGGTGCATGTGGGGGGGGGGGCGAAGGGTTTATTTTTTAGTTTATATGAGGTTGTTTCATTTCTTCTATAACGAACAGTCGTTTAAGTTTAGGTTTAGGTTTAGGTTTAGGTTTAGGTTTAGGTTTAGGTTTAGGTTTAGGTTTAGGTTTAGGTTTAGGTTTAGGTTTAGGTTTAGGTTTAGGTTAAGGTTAGGTAAGGTTAGGTTATTCCTTTTGGAGATGAAGCTTCCCGCAGAGGGTGGATCTCGCTATGCGTGGAAAGTTAAAAATCCAATGATACTGTATCCCTTTCTAGTATTAACTAATGAAATTAACAATAAAACTTAATTGAACATTTAATATCGTTTTTCTCAAAAACTATTGTCTTCATGACAAAAATAAATAGGACATAGAATATGTATTTCGATGAGACTGGCAACTTTTATTTAAAGTACTCTTCAAAATTACCATTATTTACGGAAATAAATGGAAAAAACAATGATTTTTATGGTTTTTTCGTGGTTTCCGCTATAAAAATAACATTTGCGCCAATTTTCACTATCATATTCGTAATCAGTACGTCAAAATACGTAAGAATCCAGAGTATAAAAAAATCGGAGGTATGGTCTTTTCGGAAGTTTATCCAAAAAAAGAAAGAAATCATTTGCCGAACTTCGGATCGACTATGGTCACTTTCACCCGGTATTTAGGAATTAATTTACAACCCTGAACGACGTGCGAAATCGAGCAGGCCGCTTATGCAAATCGCATGGAAAGGTTGATTGCCCGGTAAACCGGTGGCTGTCTTTTTGCTAATTGTAATTACGCCCTCGGTGACACATTATATATCTATATACGTCGGAATTACTGGTTTACGTTCGCCGGAAGGAGAGAGACGACGGAAAAATAGAATGGAAATCGATTTTATGAGCAGTTGTACGCGCACCGTTTGCTACGATTAGTGAAAATTGTTGGTAAGCCAGTTTCTCTATTGCCCCTTTTGACTGTAAACGGGTCACGGGTTATGCGAGCTGTTTTAGAAACAACCGGAGATAGAAAGTTCGATATTAATTCAATGTTTTCGCGATTATCATTATATATAAAGGAAGGCTTAGGAACGACGGTTCACTGGTTAAGAATGCCGCCGTGAATGTACAACGAACTATGTTTTATAATAATAATTTTCGAATATTTTATGTAAAGATCGGTCTGTTTTTTATCGTTCTTCAATGTCTGCTATAAAATTACATCGTACGATCAACATTGATTACATATCTCTGTTTGGAGAGTGAGTAAATTAATTCTACCTTTATCGAGTTCATCTTAAATCAGCGAGGGTTGCTGAACCCAGCGTTGAACGAAAACGTGTAAATAAATGTATAGATTAATCAGTAACGCATTTTATTGACTTACCTTTATCGGCTTGACGACGTCGTAGTGGCTTTCCTGCGTTCTGGCATCGTAGGTTGAGTTTAACCCTGAGTTTTGTCGCCTGGAATGATTAAACGACGATTAAAAAACACATTAGTTTCATTTTATTAAAATTAACACACTAACAGTCCCATATTCCATATATGAGTTATAACAATTTACAATAAATACGTAATACATTATACGCTCCCGAAGACAACAATTCAAATGAAATTAACTTTAATACCTTTCCGAAATTTGTAGGATAACACAATGTAATCTGCATTCATCAACTTAAAAAAGCTATATTCTCTTTCTGTGTATTCGAGTTTAGATACTCGGACCGTGAACGTGTTAATGCTATTACAACAATAATTCTCAATAATCATTATTTGAATGGGACTCACTGATACATCTACTGCGTACTACTGTCAGTTTTGACGAGAATACGTAACTCTTTAAGATTCTCGATTGTATATCTGTTCGTAACATCAATGATTCCTTCACAACATTGAACGCTCAAAATTACAAAAAGAGGGATAAATTGAATCAGACTTTATTTTTCTCAAAAATCCGCCACCGAATGTACAAATAAAGTAGATTTATCGAAAATACGTCACTCAATTCAGGAAATAATTTCAAATAAAATGATTCTCTCATCGATTCATACATCATCCTCGACTTTGCATTGATGAATGAATAATGCAAAAGAATATTCAAATATTTCTCCAACAAGACACAATGTGACGTATAGAATTCTGTAGACTACAATGCTCTGTAAAGCTCGTTTTCAAAAATGTTTGCAATTCTTCTAAAGCAATTGTATTTTAAATGAACTCACAATACTGAATCGGATCCATTGATCGTAGGTTTCGGCGACTGAATGCCAGACCGAACAGGTGTGCTCATATGAACAGGTGATGGTCCTTTGCTCCCCAAAGGTTGTTTGATACTGCAATCACAGAAAAAAGTAGAAGATTAATATTGTAAGCCAGCAGGTAGATCCATCAATCATGTCCGCGGATTCCTTTGAATCATCGACTATTACACGTAATTGGACGCGCGTTTTGGCTAAATATTAATCATTCGATTAAATCGAGCCACGTATTATTTGGCTTAAATTTGAAGTAGCGATTTGGCGTCGAAGCCTATCGTTATTCCCACGTTGGCAAACGTTTAGAGGGTCAACAGAAATCAAGATTTCCTTTAGAATATCGCCAACAAGGGGCGACGAGGTTAGAAAGGTCAACCGAGACACAAGTCATTATTCAAGCAAGACGTGATTTATGGAAAGAAGGTATCTCGCATCCTTTATGCCCTGCAGAACGGATGCAGTCTTTCTGTCCCATCCATGATAAACAGTCTAATCTCTCAACGTTGCTTGCATTTTAAACCCGCGAATTTGCTTATGGATTATGCAAAATGCTCGCGAATTCTGCTGCATCAACGGTGAAACGAAAAGTCAACTACTTTTCATTTCGCATACAAATAACATTTTTTTATCTGTACAACTTCTTAACATCTTCACTGAAAATGACGAGTATGCTCGTTATTTATACTCATTCGTAGACTCGCATTTAACTAGTGCACGATTGTAAAGCTAACATAAATTGAAATTTTAATTTCTGTACCAATATTTACTTCTGTATTGTTCTGTGTTAATAATTTCTTCGTCTGTCAAACTTTTACACATGTAAACACAGAGTTATGAGTCCACTCTTTGTTTACATTCATTTGTATACTCGTGTTTTCCTATTCTTGAAGCACTCAAAATTATTCAACCGAATCTAAATTATAAATGACCACCTAATTGTAAGCTTGCAGTTGCTACTAACTATAGTAAACTAAAATTTAAATTCGTGTGTCTATAATCATGTACAAAGTTACATAAGAAAATGAAATTTAATATAAGTTTTTAATCAAATGTTTATGTATGAAACACATACAAAATTTATGGTCCACTCATCAATGTTTGACGACAACTTTTATCAAAACAAAATGCATTACATTTTCATCTGTGTGTGATCATCGAGCACCGAATTGATAGTTTAAACAATTCTTTCAGAATTCCCCACACACTACTATATTTTTGAAAAACTTGCCGAATACTGGCAACGGTAATTCATATAAACAAACATCTGTTTTGTTCACCGTTGCGCACGCAATTGTTAAACCAAATAATTTCCGCTGTGTTTGGACTCACCCGAATTGCGGAGAAATGTTTCCGCAGCTTCGAAAAAATTCGCATGTTTACAAAATAACGTTACGAAGAGATCGACACGCTGCTGCGACTTTTTTTTGGCAGCCACGTGAACGAACCTCTCGCATGATTTACAAACGTTTTCAGAGTTAGTGTCGAACGGTTTCTAACAAGCCAGCGCTCGATTTCCGAGGTTGCGTTCCGTTATACAAAACGTTGCGACGTCACGACACTGTGCAACATTCCTTGTAACAGTGTTTTAGCGGAAAACTGAAAACACTTTTGTGTTCGGTACGTTTTCGCGAACCCTAGTCACACCTGCAAATTAGAACGCGTGTCGATCGCCTGACAGGAACTGGAAGCGGAAGCGGCTCATAATTCGGTGACGTGATTCAAATGAATGACACTGATCAAGTTGCGAGATACATTCGGTCCTAAAAAAGATTTTCGAAAGAACAGAAGAAGAGGATAGATCTGTAAATCAAAATATAGAAAAGTAAAAACCTGAACAAAAGTCGTTATTATTGATCAATTTTACGATCATATTTATGAGTTTAATTATTGATCAATTTTACGATCATATTTATGAGTTTAATTACTGATCAATTTTACGATCATATTTATGAGTTTAATGAATGAACTGTGACTTTTCTGCATTTATTGCATGAATGAATAGATCAAATGCAAAACAGTAGAAACGTAGGAAGAATTTATCAATATTAACGTATTGTTTCCCAACTGTATAAAGGTATTAAAAAAAGAAGAACTGCATATTTCCATTCAGTATCGATTAATACTATTTCCATTTCATATGGAAACCCGCAATGTAGTAATAGGAGGATTTATACAGCTACCACACTTAATCCAGCTCCTGCATCTTGCATTTAATACATAAATTTTAGTTTGGTTGAAAATCCACAATCTAGTAATGAGAGAATTTATACATCCATTATATTTAATATAAATAAGGATGTACGAAAACTGGTGAAAGAATTTATTGTTGCTTAGAAATGTTTTTATAATGTACCGAAAATTACTGAATTGATAATTTGTTTAGAAGAGGCATTTAAGATTATTTAATTCAGAATACCGAATTTTCTTGATTTATTCCAGTGCACTAATGTAACCGTGTCTACTTGCAAAATACCAAGCGGTTGTTGCATTTGTAAAATTTGAAATCTTTTGTTTTTAGCGCATTCAAAAAAGTATAAAATCATAGTTGTCTCTGTAAACATGACTGAAGCTACGCACAAGTACCAAAAGGTAATGTTTACTCATAACAATAAACTTCTCATACCAAATTTTCTAAGTGTAGAAACAGACAGTAGTATACTTTTACTACTGCTTTCTAGCATTTACAAATTCAGATGCCCTGGACAACATTAAGTTAACATTGCTTAATAAATGCGTATGATTCAGCTAGAAATTTTATAGATACATAAAATGAGTAACAATATTTTTTCCTCAATGTAATGAAAAAATTCACACTGTAGAGGCCATTGTAGATATTTTTACAGACTGATTTATCGGAATTGAAATCGAAGGGGAATTTCATGAGAGAAACCTCGCCAGAGCTTGTTAAGAAATTTGAAGTGCTACGCAACATGAACCATTTCATAGATGCATAAAATCCGCAACATACTTATCAATAAAAAACCAACGAGTTTACCGCAATCACATTATTAAGGATTTATCTACCAGAATTGATTGAGCAGACTTTTAAAATCAAAGATTAACAGTCGAGGACATCTTAATCAATTCTTTCCGTAGGGATAGCAATGACGTTCGTAAGCCAACAAGCTATCTTGAGTAACATAGTTCAACAATTTCTTCTGAGATTGCTGTGTAGAAGAGAATTATTAACCGTCTGCACTCGGAGCTATTTTAATCCCAGAATGTAGACATTTCATATGACTATATTGGGGATTTTATGCATTTATAACTGGCCTGGAGATCATTGTTCAAAATAAAATGTTGTTGCATCATGTAGAAGAAAAGAAAGCTAAACAGAAATTGATTTCTGTTAAAAATTTCTAATATGTAAAAATAATGTGCCTCTACTCTTATAGTTTTGTAATAGCTTTTACGTGTTATGCACTGTCTCCTCTTTTCTACCATAAATACATGAAATCCACAAAAACAGAATCATAAAAACATTTAAAGAATTAGAAACTCCTGCCACATTGTTTTTAACTCGCTAAAATTACTAAGCAAAAATATAGATGTCTACGTAGCTTCAGTATCTTGCAAATGATGCAGATAATGTTTATTTTGCATAAAAACCCAGTCTACACATATGCCATTCATAGGCCAAATCGATTAACTGCCAAAACACTTGATTGGCGTTTAATATACACTGAACAAACAAACATTGGAAGAACTTTTAAAAATGTATATATACTGTTTCACTGATTTTCTCTACTTTTTAAATTACGGAGCGGCTCGCATGACATTTTCACTTTGCCCATATGAAATCGAGTGTATTTACTCGTGTCACACTTGAACATTTAGCAATTTATTAGACACTGAGACATTTAGTAACGCAGAAATGGTTCTGTACTACAGCATAGCAATTTTTAATGGTGCATTGATGGTGCAATGACAGCATTAATTGCAGAAGGTCGAGTGCAGAGTTAGCTTCTTCTAAGTGCAGCACAGTCTTTATAGAGAATTCATTGATAGTTTGTCAATAGGTAAAATGTTAAAACACACACAGAGAAATATTCACCAAGCAATCTTGCAAATTTGAGATGAGACAAAGCAACATCCACGCAATCCTCTAATAATTCAGACCAAATTGACAACCAGAAGAACCCTGTCACTCGAGGACCATCTTCGGCCGCTGTTTTCACTGAATTTCGAGAGAACGACCAAGGGGGGTAACAAAAACTAGAAAGAGCATCTGTTAGTGTACCGATTGACACATGGTGGCGTGGACCCGGCGCTCCTGAGGCTGCACGTGCTGTTCTGTTTGGTATAAATCGGCCGATTGCTGGGCGGCGACACGCTAACACGCTCGGCGATGCGAAACCGCGGGACGGTTGGCTTGTGATAAATCATCGTTCCGACTGGTCGTTCACAGAAACACCACAGTACCGTTCACAGTTCCATTTCAGGATCAATGTCTAGGCGGTATCACTGCGCTATCGGTTCCCGTTAAAGTCGCAAAACAACCAAACGAAAAATCAGAGTTTCGAGACGTTCGGCGTGGTGCGGATCGGGCCGCGGCGGCCTGACGAGCAATTTGACCGCTCCGGAAGTTGCGGAATCCGATCGGGCTTCGTGCTCTTATTTAGGCTAGCCGGGTTAGATCGAGGACCGAAGGGTATCTCGAGATCGCGGGCCACGGAGCGCGGTCACAGACGAAGGAACGATGCTGCTTGCGAGGAAGCTCAACGCGAAGTATCGAGGGAGCCAAGCGGTGGCTACGATTTCGCCCGCAAGCGGCATTAGACTCGACTGCCCGTCGAATCGCCGACTACGCTCGTAATAACAAAGCGTATCGCGACCTATCAGAGGCTGCTTTGATTCCCGAGAACGCGATCAGCTGTGCCCGACACTGTAACGTAAGGAACATTCGAGGAAACGACGCGAAATTGTTTCTCTTGCGGCGCGCGGGTGTAGGTTCGCGCATTGTAAGCCATTTCGGTTCCAAATGTGGTAAAACATTCTTCTGAAGTGTCCAAATAATCAATTCATTTTGTACAACTAGTTGTACAAGTGTCTAATAGGTATAACGTATTAGGTTGCATAGGAAATATCAGATTTTAGAATGCAAATGTTGCGAAGCATTTTAAGAAATACTATTACAATATAAAAGTTTATTACACGTCATTTTAAAGTATACAGCTGATTTTTAAGGTTTCATCTTCATTTTTATTTAGATGTCTAATCTTACTTTTAAACCAAGTTTATGTCAATGACAATCCATGTGACTGTCGAATATTCTTTTTATATGAGTGGAAAAAAACATATTGACGATAGCATTATCATAGTACACAAAGAGATGACAATCTTGTAAATGAAGATTGTGAACGACCAAAAAATTTAATTTTTACTGTACTGTAATCGAAAAACTCATTTGTTGGCAGAATGTAATGATTACTAAACTATGGCTTTTTATGCAAAATAATAATTGTTGGCATTAATTACACGAAACCGTAACCATATAGACCTTTCATTTCTTCTTTAATAATCTTACAAAATCTTTAATAATCTTACAAAATTAATACTCTTTACAAAATCTAAAATAAGTTTGCTATTTGTCACTCAAAATGTTAAAGAAGTTTTAAAAAGACTGAAAGTGGGTCGCCTGTTATTGACATACGAGTTTAAAAAAGGGAATAACATTTCTTCGGTTTACGTTTCGTTTTTGAGAAAAACGAGTTCGACGGTTCCGCGCGTCCTAAAATTAGCGAGAAATAGAATTATTTGGTCATAAAATTGTTACTTCTCTTATTGAAACAAATATTATAAAATTATTTATTTGTTTATCTAAGATATTAAATAATGAATTCCATAATCATATATGGTATGTTTAGATTACCACGAAACGCTCAAATGTAACATTACAACAATATTGCGGTATAAATGCATAAAACGAAACGAACTTTTGAGACAGTCTAATACAATCGTCAAATAAAATGTACAACCCAATCAATTGGCATCTCTCAAAGTTTACCCGAAGAAATAAAAATGATTTTGCTATCCTGATACATTCTATCCAATATAAAATTAAAATGAAAGAACATAATAAATTTCTCTTAAACCGTTCGCACAGAACGAACCATAAAGTTGAAAAAGTGTAATCTCCATGAAATAATGCGAGTCGGAAAGACCGAAATAACAGTGTTTTATCGCACATCTGTTGTTTAATAAAGTCGGACCGGTGGGAACGCGTTCCCCAACTGGTTTTACGCGAAACGCGAAAGTGATACGGGTAAACGATTCCCTTTGAGATAATGACGAGAAGCATCTGGCAGATTCGTCTCGAGACAGCCGGTGTAACACAGTTAGTTGACGTGTTTCTGTCTGCTAGCAGCGACACGTCGCAGAGTGGTCCACAAAGTCGTTTTAGCAGTTCAAGAGTTGCATTCATACACAGAAATCAGTTAAACAAAATTAGTTTAAGGGCAAATGAAATCAATTTTCATTATGCAAGATGTTATCGCTTGTTAGTAGACCGTGGATCTTTACGCAAAATAAAAATATTCGGCACCTGTTGCAAGAAATAGAAGCCACTTAGAACTGTCTTTTTTTCTTTAGTAAGATTTTCAAGTCGAAAGTAATATGTGGGTGTAAAAAGTATTCGTACACTTTTAAAAATCAAATAACTTCTTTAAAATTAGACCAAACGACTTCAGTTCTTTTGAGATGTTAAAAGGATTAGTTTACTACGTAATGAGTAAATAATTTTTTCTAAGAATTGCTATTGGTTGAAATTGTGGAGAAAAATGTAAATGTCTCAATTTTTAACTTTCTTATCTTTGCCAATAATGAAAATTTAAAATACGCCTTTTATAGATCTACGTAAGTTATATGCATGCATAAAGTTCCATCGAGTCGGTTAATGTTGCAATAAGCTAAAAACATTGCAAGATTATAGTTTCAGGGTGAAAGTCGCAGATTTTCGGTCTTTTCAGAGAATTTTATCCTTGTGTAATCACATTTAAATGTTTTTAACTCATAATAACGTTAAGCGATCTCGATGGAACTTTGTACATGTGCATAACTTACTTAGACCTATAAAATGCGTTTTTTAATTTTTGATTACAGGTGCAGATAAAAAAGTCAAAATTGTGATCATTACCATTTCCCTCGCAATTCCGACCTATAGCAATTTTTAGAAAAAATTTATTTACACGCTACCTAGTAAACTTATGCGTCTGACATCTCAAAATGATTGAAGTCGTTTGATGCAATTTTAAAAAAGTTATACGATTTTTAAAGGTGTACGAATACTTTGTACATTGTATTTGTACTTTGTTACAACCACCGTATTAATATTCTTCAATTCTTGTAATGCTTCTACCGTTTTAAGATATAGTTACTCCTTTCGGCTATAAATGCATGAAATTCGTAGTCTAATTATTAATAAATATTTGAACATCCCTAATGATACTTCTTTGAACTCCTTGACACGTTCGCTACCACTGTCAGAGATGTGACATCCAACACTTTACTTAAAGGTAGTCGAATTAATTTTACACAATTGCATAAAACTGTAGTTCACAGTATAATATTAAGTGAATCCATGACTTTCTTCTGCTAAATCATAAAGGGGTATGTTGCATTTGATAAAACATTTGGACAAAGACGGTAAACAGCGAAGCAAATGCTCGTTGTGAACGTATTAACATTAACTTTATATGACAAGTATACTCATCATAAAATGAAATTACTAGTGTACTTGCTATCTCCACCAATATTTTGGTAAAAACTAAAACATATTCACGAGATTCGGACATTCTAAAGTTTTTTTTTAGTGAAAGGCGAAATAAATAAGAGGAACAAGGAGATTGAGGTGTAATTAATAAAATATACAAAAATGTTTGAGACCCATTTGAAAAATTGAGCTACACAGCTCGGAGGTTGAACTTTCAAAATAGATACTACAATGATTCTGGACAGTTCTAACTTTCGATTTGAGAACACAGTGCGTCGCGACGTATCATGCGAGCGGTCACAGTCACAGCGAATTTCACAACAGGTTGAACGCACCGCCACACTTTCCGTCGTACTTACACCAACGTGCGAATTCCGATAAATTTTCAAACGTCACCAGTGAACGAATTCCTCGTTATGCTTTCCTGCGCTACGATCCTGAGAAGATTTTCTGTTACCTAGCGCGCCACTATTTGCATACGATTTACATCGAATTGTACCTGATTTTCAATTGAATTTATTAGCTTTTCTATTGAGAAATCTTGTCTTTTTTTGCCCAAAAAAGTTCTTTGATCGAGACCGCATTCAAGAAACTGTGTGTTGCATGGAGATCGGGAACTGGTGCGAAAATGTTTTAAAGTGTCTGTGGATATTTATGCATTTGTGGCATCTGCAAATTTGCAGAGTAACTACAAGAAGGAATGTATCTTATGAAACTTTATAGTATATTTCTTTTATTTTTATCGAAAACTTCTCATTCAAGCAAAATCTATTTTTCGCTTTGTCTGATTTCTATAAACTACGTTGCGAAAATTAGAAATTGCATGAAGATCACATAATTTGATATTGAGGCTAATTATAATAGTAAAAGTATGTAGCATTATTAGAGAAGAATTGAAAAGATTCGGTTTACTTCGTAAATCAAAGATTAATCACTACTTATTCTGGAAGTGACAAATAAAAGCAAGCTTATTAAAAATTATAAATGCAAAATTCTTTAAAAAAATGTTTAAGTTCGTATTTTAAGCAAATCAAGTTTCTATTATTCTTTCGTGATATTTCTTTCAAGATTTTGCAACAGTTTCCTCAATGAAAAAACCGAGATTATATAAGATGCCTGGAGAACGTTAGTAATGGCAGCATTTTGTATTTAAATTTCTTCATTCTATGAATACAGAATGTTCTTCAATACAATTATAATTCACATTCCACAAATATACTAATTACTACAGTGATGTTAGATAAGCTGGAGAATAATAAAATTAAAGATAGACTATAATTTTCTGATATAAATATAATTAAGTGCAAACTTAGTAAAGAGAGAAATTACTGCATTTAATAACATATAAAATCAACAATATAATTCTGATGGTAACCTAATAAAGAAGTAAAGCTATTCTTTATAGTTAAAATTATAGAAGTTACGATTTCTGCAGTCTTTATAGATACAATATTTCCTAAATTACAATTTTAATGAAAAATAAAAGAATTTGGCAAGAAATGGTTATGAATTTCCAGAAATAAAATTATTATATACCATTTTTTATATATTTCAACATATTAAAAATAAAAAATCTAAATATCACTTAACCATTAATAACATCGTTTCCATTTTCCAAACATCGCATATTTCGCAACCGACCGCCATTTCGCCAAATATGATTGAACGCCGACCATTGCGCAAGCACGTTACGTTTTCATCTCGCCATAAACGTCACCTGCGATCGGTTCACCTTGAACCAAACCAAACTAACCTACTCCCGATGCACCGTTCCCTGTAAAGTATTTACAACACCTGCCGTTCTTCGACGTTAACGAAGCGCCGTAAGTTGAAACGGATGTTAAATCCGCGATTTCCCCTTAATCAAGCGAACCTCAAACAAAGCCGCGCTTGTGACCAATCTCGGCCGGTCACGCGCACTAATTACCAAGCCGCGTCTTGCAAAAGCATGCAAGTGGGTGGCTAGGTTACAAGTACGACTCGCGAAGAGAAGAAAATCATAAGAAAATCGACGACTGTCGTGGATCCTCGCGGTGAAAGCGGCGAAAAGAATTTTATCGATCGTTGGACAGTTTGAACGAATCAGGAACATGCATAGAGCACTTTCGCGAATTTCATTTTTCTATATAGATATATGTATGTAGAAAATTATAGATTATTTCAGCGAATTAAAGGTTCGACAGCAAATCATTTAATGGTTGTCGCTGACGTCGCAAGGAAAGCCATTGCAAAGATTTCATATTGTTTGATGGAGACTTTATACTGTCTGAAAACTCTGTTTTTGTATAAATTTAAAATTTCCTTTGTGTTACCGCCACCCGACCTTCGTCTTCAAGATATTTACAAAACACTACAGACACCTATTACAGCAAATTCCGTACTTTTTAATTGACCGGACACGCGTTTTAGGACCCGCTTCTCCAAAAACATGACTCAAACTGCACCAAACTTCGTTTAAAATGGCGGAATTCGCTGTAATGGACCAAACAGAGTTTTACAAATATCTTAGAAACTAAGGTCAACCGGCAATAACACGAATGGAGAAAAGTTCAAATAACATATTTGAAGCTCATCAAAATTGGCAAGGAATCTCGTTTCTAGATTGTGATCCCTCGGAGGGTTAGGTTTGTACTGCTGTTAAATGGATTCGGTTAGATCTGGGTTACATTTCTTAGGGGGGGGGGGGGCACACATGGAGAAGGGTGATCCCCTTTTCCGCCCCAAAGGACGAATTCGGTCATTGGGAAAAGGCGGAGTTTCCTCTATTCATCCTAAAAAGTTTTTACGAATATCTAAAAAAAGCAAGGGCTGAGCGGCGGTATCATGTATAGGGAACAGTTGTTCAGAATGATGACCTTCGCAACATATTTCAAGGTCAGTTAAATCTGTGAGGAATCCCCCTTTCTGGATATTTACCTTTCCTTTTTATGTAGAAAATTTATGTTTGGAAATAATCGAAGAACAAGCCTGGAAGGTATTAACTTGAGAACAGTAAACAGGCACACGATTTTTAAATTAATACTCTCTCAATAATAAAACACACCGTAGATAGTTTTGTATAATATCCATATAATAGAACTTTCAAAGTTAGTGGTGACGCAAGTGACTTTCTTATTTGTAAGATAAATTCTGTATGATTCGATAAAGTGCTCGCAACGACGAACTTGTAAAGAAACACGATTATTTTTGTATATCCTTGCTTATTAATGAACCAGTCCTGCCAATAACGTTAAGAATTCATCGAATACCAAGAATATCATAATTCAGAACATTTTATGACTGGCACGATCGCCGAGAAAGTAAAGGTCTCGTCGATTTCCTATCGATCACCCGACAGCTGAACGAATTGTCGCTCGACGAACTTTCGCTAATTTCATCCATCAACGTTGAATCTTTGAAGTGTTCGATAATTGCAAAGAGAAATTGTAAACTTGGCAACGTTGGCAAATATTATATGCAACATTGGGCAGCGCAATTTGTCGGAGACACCTTCTTTCCTAAAGCATTGTTTATCATCTCGAGGAATGTACCGGCCAAATTAAACACAGTGAATCACTGCGGGCGATCTCGTTTGTTGAGTCTGTTGAAGGATCAAGGACTGACGCCGATTTCAACGACCGCGGAACGTAACTTTCGCCGTCTAAATGAGTCATATTTTCCGGTTAATGAAGTGCCAGACGCCCGGGACCGCACTAATTTCGCGAATTGCAGCGCTCCGTGTCAACGAGTTCGCGAACCGACATCATTAATACGTCTTCGAACGTGTAGAACGAAAGAAAGTCTCGTTAAGGCTTGTAGAACCGTTAGAATTTCCATAATTCTTTCATGTATTCAGGTTCAGTGTTCTAAGATTTTTTTCCACGCTTGACTCTCCATTTCGTTTTCATAGCAACAAGACGTTTTGTCGTTCATCGCTGGCATTCAACCGACAGGGACTATGTCTGAAATCTAATTAGCAGATACATGAAACGAATCGCGTAATGGGCGAGTTACTTGAACTTAGTCTCGATGAGGAAAACCTCTCGAGAATTCGACGTCGCGATTATATCTCGAGATCGAATGACGACGCGATATCGGAGATAAGAGCCTTGAGTCAGCTCCGTGACACTGAACTTCATGTCGCATAACGTGCTTGTGTAAATGTGAGGCAGAGGAAAATGATATCTCGTTGCGCGCCATTTTGTGTGGCAAATATACTTCGTTTTGACGAGATAATAAAAGTGGTCATTCTTAATTGATTTATTGTTCCGCTTCGAGATTGTTGATCTTTGCGAGGTAATTTCAAACGTGTAAAGACATTTTTCAATCTTAAACCTGTATCAAGTTTTCATTAGTGTACAGTACTGTCGCGATAAAATCTGCAAGGCTGTACACGATAAGTGCAATCAAATTTTCCCCATCAGCGGGGTATACCTCTTGAGTGGCCAAGAAACTTGACCGCTCGACTCGGTCGATAAATGTTATATGATACGAGTCAAGGTACATCGGTGAGCCAATACTATTGTAATGAAAAGCTTCTTTGTTTTTTATAATTTTTCATGAAACTTTTACCAACATATTCGTGATATTTTTCTTATTAAAATGAAGCCAATGGCGGTATAACTTGGATCATATTTACATGTTAAATTGGCGATAATAAGTTTCGGGCGCAATGAAGACAGTGAATGAAAAAGCAAGAGACTGGGAGTCAAGTAGTCGGCATCAAAAGCATCAACCGCTGATAGAATTAATGAAATTGTAAAAGTTTTTTCATTTCTCATTCTTATCTTATGGAACTTTTACGAACACATTAATTTTTTTCTGATTAAGGCTAGACCAAATATTAAATAATTCGGTTTATATTTGCCCTTATATTGTATATTTTGACTTTCAAAACTTATTAGCGTCGATTGAACAAGCAAATATGATCCGAATTAGGTCGTGTTTAGGGTCATGTAATGAGAGAAATGTCAGGAAGGTGTCGTTAAAAGTCTCATGAAAAAATAATTAAGAAGAAAAAGATTTTTGTATCATTGCATTAGTATTGACTCACCCATATGCCCGACCCCACACGCTGCTGTCTATTGTTTTGGTCGCTGGTGGTAAAAAGTAAAGTCATCTCGAGGAATCGTGTCTGTACACGATGAGTGCAATGTTTCAGACCCGAAGCTACTTCTATTACGACAACGCTATAATTTAAAACATGTAAAGGCATTTTTTAATTTTAAACCTATATCAAATTTTTATTAGTGTATTGTAAAATAGATAGGAGAGCATTGTTGATGATATTTTTTTATGACTTTGGGGAGAACTCTAGAAGTGAATTCTTGGATAACAATCCGCTCGGTAAGCAACACTCAGAGACATCATATGTATATGAGCATCATTCATAGGTTGACCAAGACGTCCTCTGTAACCGGACACCGTTTGCAGATGAAAGTACAGACACATGTGGTCGATTACCGCAGGTTTATCACGTTGCAACCACTATAGCCATAGTCGGTTCTAGTGAATCAGTTAAACTTGGCTCGCTCAGTTCGGAGTAACTCGAAACCCCCATAACTCCTCCGCAGTCGAAATTTGCATGAGAAGCATTTAGGAATTTATTCCTGGATTAACGTATAGGACGCGGATTTGCTAACTTAATTTTCTAAATAATTGAACATTTAAATAAATTTACAAAGTTTACTTTGCACAGTCACGAAGTGAAAGTTTCGTATACTATTTATACTTATACAATAGTTTGAAATCATTGTACCTATTAGCTTAAACATCGAGCCTGTAGAGTTGAAATAAAGATATAAAGATTACTAACTTTGTGCTTTTACTATGCTTAAGTTACGAGCAAATTCTCATTTCTTTATGATTTTTTGTCGAATTTTTACCATTTTCACAAACCGGGTTAAACATTTTGGTTGGAGTAATACTTGTATGTCAAAATAGAGAGAATTCCAGAATTTTTTCAAATTTTTTCTATGCTCAAAATAAACAAGAGATGCAGTTGTATCGTCAGGAGAAGACTAAATTCCCATTTCTTCATAACATTAAGTCGAATTTTCAGTTTTATTGGATAAATATTTAAAGATTTGGCTGGAAAATCACTTGGAGATTATATTATAGATTACAATATCATTTTTAAACTTCTTAAAGGGTATTACTTGTCAGAAACAATTTTTACTCTTTTGTACATAGATTATAGAACATATTAATTGTTTCTATTGAATGCCACAGTAATAATTAGACGGCGGATTTTATGCATTTATGGTAGAAATGAGTTGCTGTAATTTCAAACAGTAAAAACATTAAAAGAATTTAAAAATGCTGTTATATTATTTTCAACCTATAAAACATATTAAGAAATAAAATAAATTTTTGTTTCACTCCAGTTTGTCGTAATTCAGGTAAACAAATTATATGTTGCATAAAAATCCGCTGTCTAGTAATAATCTTTAAAATTACAAGCAGTATCTTTAGTTGCGATTGTATTATCCGTGCTTGCTGCATACTCGAAAAGAAATCGAAGTAAACGAGCAACGGCTGTGTAATTACTCGTTCCCGGCACAGGGTTCAATTCATCATCGCATTTAAATGCCTGGATGCCAAAAATCATCCGTCTAGACAGCGCATACCGCAAATATTCGCGTTCAGCTGTGTTTTATGATTCTGCCGTCTGCATGAATGGGACAATGAGACCATAAATATGTATAACGAAGCCAAAGAGCGAGAAACGTTGACGAGACGCGAACCACGGCCACGATTTCCCCGTGACAATCGAGCACGTACTATTCCCATACATCCGGCATCCGGAGTCGGAACAATGTCAACGGTCGATGCCAATGAACCGCGTTCGATTCCACTTTCATTTCATCGAAACCGCGAACCACCTCTTTCCCTATTGACGTCATTGACAGTTATTTAGGTTACGAAACCGCGTAAACGATTGTAACACGTCGGATAAGAGATAACGAACTACGCTTTCGGATACGTAATAGTGTGTGCATCGTGTACGACGGTGAGACACAGGTTCTGTGTTGTATTGTGATCACTGGACTGTGGAGTTTATGCGTTTATGGCGTCGACGAGTTGGTAAAATATAGTACAATCAAACCTTCGATTTGAGCTCAATTGAATTCCTATTTTATGTGTACGTGGTTTGAATAATTAATAGGAAACATGTGGTTTTGCTTAACACTAGAATTACCGGACCAGTCAATATGACTGGTTTCTAATTTTTTCCGTTCGCAAATATTGAAATTATAAATATGTTTTTAGGAGTAATTTTTTTACTAAACTTCTCTAATCAGGTACATATTTAAAGAAGAATTGCACAAATCTGAATAAATGCAATCTTCTCGTTATTATAAGGCAGGGAGTTCCAACGTATTCCCCTCCTAGAACTGCAAGGTCCCCACCATCGAACCTCTTCCCACTACTACGTACAGCCGTGGAGTTAGTGAGTGCTGCGCGCGCCGCGCGGCTATAGTAGTGGGAGCTCCTCACTACTATACATTATAACAGGGATGGGCAATTTTGCCTCAATTGAGGCAAAACCGTCTACACTGTAGCGCCCTCTGTCCCCTTCCAGCAAGCGCGGTACAATGGGGCAACGAAGACACGAGACATCAGCCTACGCAACGAACGTGCGCGCTGCATGAAAAAAAAGTTGGTGGGAGGTGCAGGCGTTTGAGGGGCTTCACCCGTGCCCACCACTGCATTATAACGATGAAGTCCAAGAGTGGGGGAAGAATCTAAGCGGGGAAGGTGCCTCGAATAGCTCCGGACCTACTCGTTGGAACTGCCGGTTATAAGGCACTATACGCCAGTCGCGTTTAGTGCTCGGTAGTTCTAGTGTTAACACGGCGAAGTACTAATCTAACAATTTAGAAATAGAAAACGCAGTATTTTTTGCAGCTATTATTTTTGTACAGCTTTTGCTCCTCATAGACTCTAACAAACTTAGATTTACTAAATAGAATGTAGTAACCGAGGATTAAAAATTCGCTAAAATAATTGCGTCATTCAGATATGACTGACACAGTAATAAAAGGTAACATTTTTAATCTCACTTTCGCTAGTTCTAATTTCATATGTGTAGAATGTTACGGAAAATCCAAATTCAAAACGAATAAAATGTTTACTCAATTTGAAAGGAAATCGAAACTTTCTTAACGAATAATGAATAAAAGTTTTAACTCTACCATAACCTTCTGTAAGACATAATTCTTAAGGCATGAAAATAAAATGTTACGCATTCAATACTGTTAATTACATTTAATTTACTTGTCGTTCCGAAAATTGATTAGCCACTTTCTAAAAAGATTAATGATGATAAGTGGAAAGATTTATTGTAGAAAATAACATTCTATATGCTACTATCTATTACCAGAGTGTCCATATATAATATTAAATTAAAAATATTGTAATATCAAAATCTTTCCGACGTTACCGGTTACCACATTACAAGGAAATTATAAAGGATTCACGGTTGTACCCAATACTGGAATACCCTGTAGACACATGAAATAAAACAGTGTACTTAATTCTAGAAGTCGTTTTTCTACAGACCGATTCATTTTTTACCTATTGTTCTTGCGAGACTTTTGATCCTCGTACCGAATACTATACGATGCAATCAAAAAAGAATTTTTACCTTGAAAATGAATGTCGACATTTTTTCATGGACTTTCTATCACTAATCTCCACTGATCCAGAGGTGTAGAATCACGCTACGACCGGCTTTACACTTATTTTTTATACACCCTGTACATTGGCATGCATTTATAGTGTCCAGAAATGACTCATTCCGAACAATAGTGAATCCGTTCAATCAGTTAAATGGAACAGGACATGGAGGACGTCGACGGATGTCTGCGAGTCGAAATGGCGGCTCAATTATTATTACCGGATGCGACCGATATGCCTTTGCAGAAAAGATACACAGCACTTGACATCCCTGAGCGTTGGTAATTTTAGCCCGTTACACGACATTTACGAGGATACAGCCGGGAACATTTATTCGTTCGCGAAAAGGAATGTGCACGACGATCACGAGGGATGACTTCCCGCCGCTCCTGATTTGTCCATGGTGGATGTCCATGGTGGATGCAGTCGCGCACGTAGCCTTGGGAAAACATAGTGCGTCGCCACAGCCGGTGACTTTCAAAAGAATCACCCATGCAGATCTCTCGGAATTTAACACTAAACGTACCGAGCACAAAATCTGAATGGTATTCACTGTTTAATAAAAATGACGAGACAGAATGTATTTAGATTTCTTTCAATTTTTATAATAATATGTGCTTGAATAAAGAAATGTATTTAATAATTTTTAATAAAAACATGTTTGTAATTTTAATAATTATTACGTAAACAATGTAAAACCGGTGATTTAACCTGTTGTGGTACGCTTAATGTTAAGCAGCTATAGCTTCTGATGTACAGTTCTTTTGGACTAAAAAAATGTTAGTTACTTCAATAATATGGTAGTATAGCTTTGTAATTTAAAAAATGTTCGTTCAATTCATTAGCTCCAATAAATTCCCTTGACTACCCCTTTAAAGCTTAAAGGATGAGGGATAAAGGAAGAGAATATGTACAGAAATATTCAACGATTAAAACTGCTTTGACAAGCAGTTCAAATCGACGCAGTGCTCCTCGGATTAGTGCACGCCCATTATCCCAGATTAACATTAATCCCTTGCCAGACGATATATTTTAAAGCAAACGTAATTCCTCAGATTATTTCATTTCATCGCGATTCCATGCATGCACTCCCAAAACAAAACTAATTTATAAGAGCCAGAGACGCCATTTCTACTCGAGTCACAATTACCACCATTTTTCTCAATTTGAAGATGAATGTAAAATTGTGTAGTCTTATTTCAACGATGATTTGCAGTATTTTGAAATTTTAAATTTTTAACACAAATTGAAAGTAACTAGCCGTTGATTGACATAAGGATTTGCAGAGGTGCGTTGTCTTAACACAGGTTGCAATAATCCGTGGAGAACTTCTTGCTCGTTTATATGTATGACAACACAAAATTAAAATGCACATAAATTCAAATCGAAATTCTTTTATAAAGGCCACGTCTACCTTGCGGTTATTAGTGGCCACATTTACAAGCATTTGTACACGAAATGAACAATCGTTTGTTCAGTAGGCAGCAACTAGTATAACTAGAAAGATAAAATTATAAATGAACAAAATTTGATTAACAAATACTTTAAGTCACCTTATGCATAATCTCTTTTTATTATCTTTCTATAATGATTTTTAAGTTGTACACATAAAATATATAGTACGTGATAGTGTGCTCTATGTATAACAATGTGTGATAGTGTCTTCTAGTTACATGTATACAATTAAAATGTTAATTTTTGTTTTACCCATTGGATCTTTGCATAAAAAAAATTATATTAAACAATGTCTTTCAAGCTAGTACACTGAACTAAGTTTATTAGACTATAAAATTGTGAATATATGAAGATGCAAACATAGTTATATTGAGTATTGCTACTTTATGGATCTTTATAGTAAATAGAATTGTACAATTTTTTTATTTAACATCAAGCACTACCGCATGTTAGAAATAATAGAAATCTCATTAAGCTTCTTCAGTCAGGTTCCAAATCTTTCAATTGATGACTATTGTGACTATCAAGATGTACTTGTAGGGAGCTACTCAACAACTTTATTTTTTGAGCACATATAATAATAAAAATCGTTAAAAATTTGTATGGTATAGTGTATGGTATAATATTATGTAGCAAATATAGTATAAACATCTCTATAGTAATGTAAAATGTATTACATGTATTATAGATATTATACATGGAGTAATGTATAAAATAGTCACTTTTAGTGCCGCATAAATTTAGTCTCAAAAACGCCACAATGTGCATAAAATCCGCAGTGCCATTATCATCGCGACTTTGCTGCGACGTTCGCAAGAGGATGCAGTAAAAGATCAAACAGGGTTTCAGTGAAGCGATTAAAGAGAAGGCGGAGGCCAGGGAACGGGAGACCAAGAATTAGAGGTCACTGTCAAGTCGTCAAAACAATTCCGTCATTCTTTTTCGGGTAGCCGGCCGGAGATGCTATTTCGATCGGCGCCGGATCGGTGTCTAGACCGAACAAGTTTATTCTCGGCTGCCGTTTTAGTGCCATAATAAGCGCTACAAAGGCATTCCCTTGCTGCCATCTGTTAGAGAATGTAGTCAACCACTCGGTGTGATCGACTGTACCCTGCGGAGTCGCGAGACGCCTCGTGGTAAACAATAGCGTTGCCGGGGATTACGCCGGCCGAGTAACTCGCTAGGACACGAGCCAAACCGCGGGCCTTTCATTTCATGCGATTCCACGGTGCTGATTGTTGCCGGTATTACGGCCGTTGCACACCGAAACATCACGCACAATACGTACACCCATAAGCCACAACTTGCTGTATCACTACCGGTATGGTTCATTATAAGTAAACTGCGGATGTTTATGCAATTTTCAATTCTTATAGGCAAATTTTAAGAAAATTGAATCAAGTAAAATCTTATTTTCAATGGTCGCGATCTTTTGAGATCTGAAATAAATAAAGATCGTACAAAATTCTATCGAATTTTATATTCTAACATTTTTAAAAAATTTTCAGAAGCCACAAATGCATAATGATCCGCAGTCTAATTATAAGTTACTTTAACACCCCCATCCTCCCCCTGCAAAAGTGATTAACTCTCGAAACAGTAGATTTCACTACACTACTCCTATCTGCTGATAATAATTAATGGAGTACGTATCCTTATGCAAAATAAAAATTGTTTTTGAGAAAAACGAGTTTGAAAGTTCGACGGATTCACGTGTCCTACCATTGCCGGGAGGTAAAATTGGTTAGCCATGGTCAGATGCATTTATCAATTTTTACTGAACAACACGCGTAACCGCAGAATTTACAAATTCGATTTTCTCGAAAACGAAGAGTCAATCGAAAAAATCTTATTAATTTTTTTCATTTAGTTTTCCAAATAGAATCAGTACTAAACCTTTTTGGTCGTATGTCTCACTCAATACATTAGAGACACTAAAGTCACAGTATTAGACAATTTAATATCCAAATATTCTAATATGCGAACGTTCTATTATCCGAATATTAATTAGAGATTGTATAAAACCTCTTAGCAATCAAAGGTTTAAGTAAACGAGTTTTAATTACAACGATTTAATGTAAACTAAGTGTATTACAAAAATCCATACAATTTAGCAGTCAAAATCATACCAGATCAACAAGTATTTTTCCAACCTGTACGGCCTGTGGGTGAAAATTCACGTATTTTCTGTTATAGATATTGTCAAATTTATTTGTGTACTGTATATATTTTATACTAATTTATGTACTGAAAAATTATGAATAAAATACGATCGGTGGAATGAAAGCGGAAAACAAAAACGGATAAATACTAATCGAGAATCTTTCGCGTAGCTATTTTTGAAGAGCGTTCAACAAACTGTCACTGTTTATAATCCCTAATAAATGATAAATAAATTGGTGAATATACTTTTGTCTCCTTATTCTAACCCTCATTTATCCCTCATGTCTCAGAATCAAGTTATTCCTGGTTAATTTGAAATACGATAAAAGATCAATACGACAAAATAATTAACTTTGCACACTTCTTCTTTGAAAATTGAAAATTAAAGTAAAGTAACATTTTAAAGTAAAATTCACAAATTTCCTATTCTCTTACAACTATTGTGACTATAAAAATGTTATCGTGAGGAATTGTTTAATAAACATCTTTATTCTATCAAATATTGTAATTAAAGTCCTGCGAAATCCGAATAAGTCCTGTTATTAATAGAGTCATTCCACGCGAAATCGGACACTTTTCGGAGTAAGGTTTTGGATTTTGTTCAAATTCGAATATGTTACAGTCTTTAGAGATATATGAACGTATGTCATATGATTTTTCGATATCCTAAAAATTTTTGTTTTTACAGACCTGCAAAGTGAAGTGTCAACCTTGTTTCATTAAATTATAACAGCTGGACTAACAAACCAACGAAACTTATATTTTAAGTGCTTATATTAAAGATATAAGAGTATATAATAAAAATTATTTCAGTTGAAAAAAGTTTTCTTTGGAATTAACTTTTTCATTTCTTTCAGACAAATGAGGTGTTTCTCTAGCGTGGAAATATTTAAAGATTTCAAAGAAATGAGGACATGACCTATAAAATGATATGTATTACTCGGATTTAGTAGTTGCTAGTTTCAGTGTTGTCCAGAATCAGTGGCAAACGTGTAAAATTGACACAATAAGGACGGATAAGGGTGGACATAATTGACAGTATTGAGAAGCCACCCCCTATCCAGGACTAATCACCGTCGCAGCTTACGTCGATAAATCGGCTTACGTGTAATGCACTGTTTACTTACCCGTCACCTTGAAGTCTATTATCAACCACCTGCGGGGAAATTGGAGCCGATAATTGCCTGACCAGGTCGTTCCACTCCCTTTCCCTTTGCTGAAACTTCTCCTGCAGCCTCTGCTTCTGCTTTTGATACTCCTTGAACAGGTCGCCGTTGTAGCTTTGTTCGAGGTGATCGTTGCCCAGGGAGGTTCGAACAGGGACCGCGGTGGGATCTGGGATTTTTGCAGCGACTCCAGTTGGCTTTTCCGCCAAGGAGTCCCTTCTGGAACTCCTGGCTGTTGATGGAGCTGGAGATTCCCTGCCGGCGATTCTACGTTCTGGCGTAGACGTCGCGGAGGGATCTGCCTTAACACCTAAAACAATAAAAACGCATTTTCACGTAAGAGAATAGTAGGCAGAATAATGTCTGTATCTTGACACAGGTTTTGCACTCCAATATAGATCCTTTCACAAATCATATTTTCTTTCATGAAAGTTAAACAGACCCACAGCCCAAATCCACACTTTTGTAAATGAAACTCAACTTGTGGGTAGCTCAACAGTGAAATAATAATTTATTTTTTTATTGCAAATTTCTCCGGAGATTACTGCAAAAATTGAATGCATATAATTTCAGGAAAATGTGGTAACTTTTGGACAATGTAAGAAACCAAAATGACGAACCCCATTAACACGTTGACTGTTATGTCTCCGATACATGGATGACGGAATTATTTGAACACATTCAAAAATTCATTTTTTCATTAAAGTATCCACTGTAACAAATTTAGTTGGCGTCGGCAAAATATAAGCAAGTGGGAAGGAATACTTACTCAGTATTATACATCTGAACTGAAAAGTTCAGTTTGAGTTTCAGTTTCAATTTGTATTTCATTAAATAAATTACTTTGATTTTATAGAATTTTCGGCATTGCTGGGTTGGTAGCCAAAGTGTTAAAGAAATTCTTTCAGAAATGAAATTCTGTAAAAAAGATATTTTGTCTGATCCCTCAAACCAAACATTTGGTGGATATTATTAATCCTTTGAAATCGAATACTACCTCCATAGATTAATATAATTATTATACGAGTACATATCTTTATGAAATTATCATGAACAGCGGTAGGGGAACCATTCTGGATAAAGTTATGTCTATAGTATACTATTAAGTAAATATTTTACGTTCTTTGTTGCATACAATAAATTTTGGTAATTTAGGAACAATACCGGGATTTAATTACATCAATTTAGAGAAACAAAATTTATAGAAAAACTTGATTTGCAAAAATGTGAACTTGGTCTTTGATTGGGTGAATTTAATTTGTAAAAAGGTGAGTAGGATCAGTAAAATGGTGAAGTGGAGTGCAAATCTTCCTTCAACAGAAGAATAGAATCTTACATGCAGGAAAATCAAACGGAAATATTTCGCAACCGCAATACGTAAATCGGTTTCCCGTTATGGAAAATGTTAGAAATGCTTGGTAACCGCAAGCATAAATGAAAGACGACTACAATAAAAACAATATTTAGTGTGTTTAACATAACTCGAGCGTCTCAAATATCTCTAGCATTTCCTGCATATTTCCATTGTCAAGACGGAAGGAGTTGGCAGAAACCAAAAAGATATGATCTAAGAACACAAATTCATTTTTCATATCCAAGCTCTGTGTTAGATCATGATACCAGAAATCATTGAATTGGTCTTGATCCTGAATATCATACAACTATAAAAAAATAGATCTATCCAAAATACGCCGATCTTGGAAAATATGACGTCAAGAAATGTGTTTATATTTTCGTATGGAAAACAATAAAGGAGATATTGAAAGTACTGAAGTCTAGTGAGCCAAACCTAATATGCAGAGAGAGTCAGTAAGAACTAGTATTTAAAATAATTCGGTATCTATTGATTGCATAAAAAACTATTCAACGAATTATGTAGCACTTTAAGGGACATCAAATGAGTACAACTTGATTCTTTTATATCTCATTTTTCCTGAGATACCAAGGTGACCTTGTTTCTTTTTGCTAATTCATTGCACGCATTTTTTTTCATTCGGCAGCCTATAATATTATGACTATGAATTGACCTTCACAGAACGTTTGAAAACACTCAAAGTCATTTTCTTACTATTTCAAATCGTAGTAATTCATTTTTGTAATAAATAAATGAAGTCCCGTTATAATCAACTACTACCAAAACTAATATATTAAAAAAATGAAAATGTAAGTTGTCTCACGAATGCAGCTGTACTAAATCTGTCTTGCATTTTAGATCATCTAGATGGTCTAAAGTGCTTAAGGATCATCAATTAAAAAGAAAACTTCGTCTGCACTCATCGTCTGTGCTCATAGTAGTTTAGTTACCGGACAAGCCGTGTTATCTTTGGACCAACAGATAAAAGTAAAAGCATGCTCACCGTCTGGGCTCTTCGACTGTCCCCTGGTCCTGGGCGGGGCCTTCGGTTGGCTGTTGTTGTTCGTTGCCTCTTGTATGGAAGGCAACTGTTGGTATTCGGCGTAACTCGAGCTAAGGAAGACGTCGCCCTCGTTCTCGAAGAGCCTGTCGACGCTGGTGTTCATCAGCTTGTTGTTCTTGAAACCGGTTAGGTGAAAGCTCGCGAAAGAGGACCTCGACATGGGATTTATATCACCGGTGGACAGTGCCATTAGCGCCGCAGACGGTATCGGTGTATTTTTAGGCCCCGGACTCCTTGGTCCGAGTCCAGCTTCTAGAGCGGGCACTAAGCTTCGTGACATCATATCCGCGGCGGATCTTGGCCTCGTGAACGGCATCGCGCTATGGGGGAAGGTCTTCGGCTTTATGGGGGTGATCAGCATGTGCTCGGTCCACGAGGTCTCCAAGGAAGGTCTCTCCAACCGTTCCACGTCCACGTTCAACGTCCGTTGCGCAAACGGCACAGCGAACGTTTCCGGTGGTATACTTTGCAGCCACGAAAGCAGACTCAAGTCGGAGTCACTGAAGCCTACAGAGCCGTCCAACAATCTGGAGAAGTTCATCTCTACCTGTAATTAGAGCAGTAAACCTCTACAATAACCCATTCGTGTGTTCATCGCGATGAACTCACAATGAGTCTATGATTCTATATTCTAGCTAAAGTACACTTCTACATCGTCTGACGAATGAACTAACAAAAGCTAACAAATGGGGGCCAGAGGTTCGTAAATCAGCAAAACGCAAGGGAATTATGTTCCACGCGGATCCTGATTAATACCCGGAAAGCTCTCGGCTGGTTGAATCGTTGAGGTTGGTGAAAGATCGGGCAATTAACTTACCTGCTCGCTCTCCTTCGAGCCGGTAGCTTTGGCCTGGCAGTAATTAACGCAGGACTCGTACAAGATCCCTTTGATGATCAACTGTATAAGCCGGTCGTTCTTGGCCGAGGTGACTGGATGCGCCGGATCGGAACTCTTTCTGTCGCCAGGCAGAAACTTCTCCACCAACGGGTGCACCTCGCGGAAGCACTGAACTCTTGCATTGCTGGGATTCCAGTCCTTATACTGCAGGTGGTCGGTGAGCCGCGGAAGAGTCAGCAACAGGCACAGGCTGCTGTACTCCTCTTTCGAGGGCGCGACCTTTTCGAGGTCGCTGAGTACTTTGACCACCTCCTCGACAGCGTTGTCCACGCTACCGTTCGTTCCCGCCGCGATCAGGTTCGCCTCCGATTTGATGCACAACAGCTCGACGTATTTGTGCCGGAGGATCGAGTAGGTGAACTTCCGCATGTCGAAGTCCGGCAACGCCTCCAACGGCTGGATGAACTCCAGCACGTCGTCCCATTGCCCGTCGAGGATCAGCTGACGAAGGAAGAGGACATCGTCGCTGTACTGACCGTTTATTACACCTGTCTCTCGCTCCAGCGAGAGCTGCGAGATGTGAAGGTCGCGGCTGTGGAGGAACTCCAAGGTTAGTCGTACCACATCCTCCTCGCGCAGCGTCAGATGCGCCGCCGGCATCACGTACCGAATACGCAACCTGGACAGTTTCCAGAGCACAGAATTACAGCCTCGACCTTCTCTGTCGGACGTGACGGGGTTTCATGGAGTTTCTATGATAGGGGGACATACGGACACCATCGCATCGGTAACGTATTCTGACTCGAGCACGGCGTCAGAACGTATTACCTCGATCGCGCGGCGTCGGGGCTTGTCTACGAGATTTATGAACCTGTTCCGATTCTTTGGTAGCTTATGCTTTCGATGAGACGGCTTTAAAACGTTACCGGATGATTTATCATAGTTATCAATATTGTTATTAGTAGACTGTGGATCTTAATAAAAATTGTCCACATCTATGGAATCAAGTAAAAGTTTCTTTTTTTCTTTAGCAACATCGAAAAGTCGAAAATAATCCATCGATACCCTTAAGTTGTCTTAAACATTGTAATCTTACAAATTGCACCTATCCATTTGTGCCATAAATGCATAAAATCCGCAGACTAGTTATTAGTAGACTCCAGCACAATAAGATAGCACATCTTATATTTTTTCTCATTTCAAAATATTAACGATTTAAAACAGTGCATTTTGGATGAGTAGGAGAATATTAGCCAAAAACGTATTAAAAAATTCTGTAGATCGTTACCAAACAGAATGGTTGAAATCATTAGACGTAAAGAGGGTTCTTTAAAATATTAAGCATCGATTTTTATTGATCAAATGTTTCATATTTCAAATTGCTCATTATACATGCTATTATTTTATCCCTCTATATTTCGTTAATAATTCTATTACTTTCAATAAAAATAGGTACTCTGGAAATATAAGTGTAGAAATACAATGGAAAGATTAACGTGCCTGCAAGGAGTAACTTCAAAAACATGATTTGAAAAATTGATAAACAAAGCAGTGAATAGTCCAAAACGTCATCGACTACATAGTTATAAAAATGGTCCGCTTTCCGAGAGTTAAGAATACAGTCTCGAAAAGTATAACTATGATCCACAGTCGTCTAATTGCACTTTCACTACAACGTAATACTTACGAGAATCAAATAATAACGATACAAATGGAAATGAAGTTTCGATACTTGCTATGCATGGAATAATCTATTTTTATCATACAGTTACCTTTCTTCGAACGTAGGCGCCTAAATATCGTAGAATTCCAATTAAAAAAATACTATAAAAAATATATCGTAGCAATTAATAGCAAGTCATTCGGCAAAGATTAATAGCAACAATAAACGTTCTACAGTCGTAACTCACTTGATCGTTTCTTTGTGCGATATACTACTCATTCATAAACTAATAAGCATGGAGCGTCTAGAACAATTATAGGACTGCAGATTTTAGAACGTATTATCACGTGGTAACGATCGAAAAACGTTAAAAATTTAATAGGTACTATGAAAGTGAATGAATTTATCTATAACTGCTCTTCTTTTATAATCAGCCGTAAAACGATCGATGATCTAATGTACGCTTACATAGCTTTCTAAACACATCAATGAAACGTTCATGCCACCTCTGCCGGTAATCACATGCACTAGCATTCTGTCGATTCAATAAAATAACGAATAAACTATTGGTGAATACGATCGAGAGGAACGTACATACAGGTCAGTGCATGGAGAATGCGAGGCAGTCAAAGTCAGAATTGTTTTTCTTCGTTACAGCCAAGCCGAACGATAAATGATCAAACAGCGTAGCACAATCTAATTCACTGGAATTACTGTTCGAACGAGCCGCCGTATTGCGAAACCGAATAATGGCATGCGCGTATGGAATGCGCGAAATCCTTGCTTTTGCAAGTTCGTTGCACTTCGAGGCCGCCGGCCCTGCTGACATGCCCTGATTGTCGCGCAAACTGGGTGGATAGATTCGGACGCTGTTCCTGCGTTCTCCACCTGAACTACTCCCTGATCGTGAATATTTAAACAAAGTATAATACCCGTTGAAAAATCAACGGCTGGCTTATTTCTGGAGGTATGCCACTAGTTTAGACCAGAGACTACCTTTGATGACATATTTAATATTAGCAACGACACTTCATTCTGAAGGCTTTCAGGGATCAAAACATACTCGTGCTCCTCTTTGGTCTAACGGCTACCTATGTACCAAATTTCAGCTTTCTATGTTTTCTGTGTTCCAGGATATCATGACTGTCACAGAGGACAGAGGAACTGGCTGTTATACAGGGTGGGGCATTTATCCTGGCCACCTGGAATATCTCGAAAACTAAGTTCAGGAGAAAAAAATGTTTCAAATAAAAAGTTTCAGTCAACGAGGGGCTGATGCAGCAGTCATATCCATTTTTAATTTTCATGTTTTCAAGGTCATACCAAGGTCAACTTTATTTTTTCAAATGGAAACATATTTTTCATTACAGATTCTTAATCTACGACTTGCAACAAATAACTTTTATTTGAAACGTTTTTTTCTTCGCCGATTATTTTGTATAATGTTGACTTTATTAGGGAAAAATAGTCTCAAATGAACGGAGAGGCAATTATTTTATTAATAATAATACAGGAGACTTGTAACTTAATTACAAGAAAATCAATTTAAAAGTATTCAGTAACATTCTAATATTATTTGCATTGCATGGGAGAGAATGTGTAATCTTATTCTAAAGAAAAAACAGTAGAAAACTGGTGTATCCTTGCGCGTAATGAAAAAGTTGTGTACGCTCAGCGTTAAATTTCTTTGCTAAGTTTTATCTAATTGTTTTGCCTGTTTCAATATTTAGAGCTATTATTTAATTATTCATTTAGTTTAAATGTCTATTTGATACTATTTTAATTGGGTATTAATTTCATTTATCATAAACAAAATGATTTTCTCCGTTAAAACGACAGTATGTATTTTTTCTTTGAAAATTCAATATTATACAAAATAATCGGCGGAGAAAAAAACGTTTCAAATAAAAGTTATTTGTTTTAAGTCGTAGATTAAGAATCTGTAATGAAAAATATGTTTCCTTTTGAAAAAATAAAGTTGACCTTGGAATAACCTTGAAAACATGATGAAAATTAAAAATGGATATGACTGTTGCATCAGCCCCTACTTGACAAACTTTTTATTTGAAACTTTTTTCTTTCCGTAATTTAGTTTTTGAGATATTCCAGGTGGCCAGGATAAATGCCCCACCCTGTATACAGGGTGTCCCGCGACTCATGGTCAACCGATTAGGAGATGATTCTACATGTAAAAGTGAGTTGAAATTTTTTCATTTGAAGCTTCGCTTAGGAGAAAATCGAGTTTAAGATTCGTTTGTTTCGCGTGCACAGAGTAGAATGGGTTGGTCATGATCAGACGCGACAGCCGATTTCTATCTAATGGTACGCGTATTCGCAGAATTTTCAAACTAGATTTACTCGAAAACGAAACATCAAATAAAAAAAATATGATTCTTTCATTTCGAGTCATTTTTACATGTAGAATCACTTCCAAATCGGTTGACCATGAGTTGCGAGACAGCTTGTATGTAAATGATCCAATCACGTTTCATAAATCATTAGATTGTTGCATATGAAATGTCCGATACATACGAATAATTTTTGAACAAACATAACTTTTCCCGAAATAAAATTTATTGAATCAAGTAAGCACAATTGTAGTCATCATATTCTGTCAACAAATGCATGTTTCGATTATACTGCGGTAAAAATTAAATTTATTGGTCGGTCGCATTCTTTATTTATGAGCAGACTGAATTTTTTTCATTTGAGGCAAACATGCAAATGTATAATTGCAAACAATTGCAATTGGTCGTAATTGCGAATAAATTACTAAAAGTTGCT
The DNA here is from genome assembly GCA_913789915.3 of Sphecodes monilicornis. Taxonomy (NCBI): domain Eukaryota; kingdom Metazoa; phylum Arthropoda; class Insecta; order Hymenoptera; family Halictidae; genus Sphecodes; species Sphecodes monilicornis. Next base: position 20,954,815 of record OU565285.1, read on the forward strand.
TTTTACAACCTTTCCTATGTAGGCCTACATCAAAAATTTAGAAAATGTCGTTTGTAGATATGTGTCAGTCATATGCATTCTCAAAATTGTATTCCATTTTTCCAATATTCGTTTCTGAAGGACATTTTCTGAAATACGTTTTTAGCGAGGCAATGATTAAAATTTTAACTCAATTATGCTTTGTGAAAACTTGAGTATATAGTTGCTGTATGAAAATGTGTACTAATATTTCACCACGTAGCAGTGAAAAATAATGTATTAGTTTTCAGTACCAATTTTTAAAGAAATGAGTTTTTTAAAAATCTGGTTAAATAGTCAAATTCATCATTCAAGAATATGAATTTCATGACTTCACATAAATTTCCTATCTTTAATAGTAGAAATCCGTCAAAATAGATTTCCTACCATACATAAGTATTCTAATGCGTGGACTATATTGTTTTACAAAACCTTTCAACAGAATGTCAAAATTTGCTTAGAATTTATCAAAAAAGATGGTCATTTTGATAAGGTCGAAATTCAGTAATAATATTTTCATTTGTCACTTTTATGTTGATCCTCTTATGTACAATGTAAACGATTGTTAGTGCTATAAACAACGTGTAATTAATCGTTCCAAAACTTTTATTGAACAGCTTTCAAACTTTTGAACACTAGTGTATATACAATCAATAAATATAAGGTTCTAAAGAAATTTTTAGCATTTTATATTGTATTTTTCTCGCACTATCGCGTTTATTTTTGCGCACGTGTTCACGCAACGTTATCGGAAATTATTCATACGTTAGCCAGGTAGCCAAAGAAACGTTTCCATGATTTCCGGATTGGTTGGATCCAGCATGGCACGGATAAGTTGGAAAAGTTTCCCGGATTCGAAACGAGTCGGATTTCCATAAACGTCGTTATTATACAGCGTTCACGTGACGTCCAGATTCTATCTCGTCGGCGGAATACATTGAACTCGCAAAATGGTGAATCCTCTATTTTGCACACCGTTCTGTGATTGTCCGTTTTATATTCCCCTAGGCAGATTTGAACGGTATTGAGATTGGCTGAGATCGAGGTGCCAACCGCCTTGAAAAAGGAAGAACGACAGGCCCTGAAATTCGGCATCGAATGCCTGCATGCGATGTTCGAAGTATACTTGGAAACTACTCGGTTCGAAGACAGTGGAAATCACGTCTCACAGTTTTATACATAGAATAGGATCAGACGTGGTTAATTCATAATGCTGTACTAATTTGCATATATAGTACTGAATTAAGTTCTCTGATCCTGCAGGTACTTTAAAGGTACCTTGAAGTAGGGGAGGCCGGAGCTACTCGACTATAAAGGTCGGGTTATACATGTCCGAAGTTCGGATCAGACCGAATATTGTTACCCGGAAATCGGCGTCCGACTTCTCAACGATTCTTTTTCTTCGAGTCTGAGAGGCCACATATCTCCAGCGGGTGACGGCTCCCTGCTGAGCGTGGCACAAAAAAAAGGTTTCTATAGGCTCCACAACTCCGTTAGGTAAACTATCGGTAGCTCTCCTTTACAACATCTCGAACGCTTCTCAGGTTACCTCAAAGTTCAGACGGAAATGTATAAACACCCTAAAAACACGTCCGATATCGGACGGATGTGTATAACCCGACCTTAATGGGGTAAGTTGTCTTCTTCCTTTTAACTGTTATATCCTACAATTGATGTGAGCATCTCCATTCAGGATTTTGAAACATATGATTGTTTAGAATTTGCGTGTTATACCAGTGAAAACAAAAAATCTACAAAGATCAACTGTAAGTACATTTTTTTTTGACTCTTTATGAATTTTTGTCCATTCAGTAGGGCTTGATATTTTATTATAAACATTTCGTAGAAGGATGATGTATTAACTATAATTTGTGGTACTTAGTTTAGCTTACAGGTGAGCGTTATGGACATACGGTGCCAAAATATTGAAAATGTCGAATGCGATTATTCGACCATGAACGGGCTGGATTATTTGACTATTAGACAAATCAAATTTGGACCTAGACCCAGACCTAACCATGAATATAATTTTTAACTGATTTTAATTTTGCTTTGCTTTCTGTGTAAAATAGCTATATTTGTTTCAGGCATCAATACGAAAAATTATAAACAAAAAATTGAGAAGGATAAAACTTCAGCTGATAAGACTTTTCAATCACGAAAATTGCATGCATTCGAATAACGTGGTTTATGCGTTCATTAATTGTGACCTAGATGATAATTTGTAGATAAAATTCGACATTATAAGTAATATATGTTAAAGAAATAAATAATTTAAGTTAGACATTAATTAAAATAAATTAAAGAAATAATATGTATAAGATATATACATCAAGTCAACTAACACCAGCGTGAATGTCAACTAACCCCCGACCCGGGGTTCGTTGACTTATTGGATTCAGCAAGATAAATATGTTAAAAAATTCAGCCTATATATAATTAAAGCGATTTTATAAATTAATCCCGTATACTTAGGTAAATTTGACAAGATTAGGTATTTAACAACTCAATAAAATTAACAACTTAATAAAAATTAAACCTGTTAAATATTAGTTAACTAGCCCCGGTCTCCCTTACCATTTGATTAAATTGTTGCCGTTATCAGTAGACTGCGGATTTTATGTATTTATAGCAAAAATGAGTAGGTGAACAACAAAATAGTGGCAAAATCAAAAGAGCGTAAGAATTCCAAAATATTATTAATGACTCATTAGAATTATTAAGAAACAAAATAAGTGTCTATGTTCCTGTTTCTTGGAATTGATGCACAGAATGTTTAGTTTTCATTAAGATCCGCAGTCAAATTATGAGATAAGTGTTTGTAAATTTTGAAAAAATTTAAGTGGTAATCTCTCTTACGGATACCTGACCCTTCTCGAGGGGAGAAAGATAAGGTTATGTTGGGTTCAATGGCCCTGTTATTCACTGTATAGTACACTTTTATATTATTTATAATGTACATACAGTCACTGGCATTAATACTTAGATACTCTTATAAAGACGATAACTTTTTAAATATTGTACTGTATGACTTAGATATGATTTTGAGAAGTTAGAACAATTAGTTTACTAAACGACGTAGAAACATTTTTCAAAAGATTTCAATTGTTCCGAAATGCAGTAAAATGACCAAAATTTTTGCAACCTTTTTCATATGGGCCTATATTGAAAATTTAGAAAACACGGTTTTTGGATCTGTGTCAATTATATATATTCTGTAAATTTGCAACAATGTTTATAAAGACACGTTTTAAATTTTCGTTATATCTGGCAGAGATAAAAAAAAATTATAAATCGCGGCGTTCATTCCTTTCTTCACAACTCCGATCAATAGAAATTCTAAAAAAAGCTTTGTTACCTATTGTCTAGTAAACTACTCCTTCTAACATCTGCAAAAACTCGTCATTTGGATCAACATTAAAAAAGTTAGTCGTTTTTAAAGAGTTTACTTAGGCAGCGGCCCTCCTCTGTGTATTATAGTAGTATATGAAGCTTGCGTGACTTAAAAGTCAATAATGAAAACGATGTTTGCTTATGAAACATCGTGATACTTTAATCGAACAAAGAAACACGTGTTATTGAATTTTCGTGAGGAAAGGCCGACCCAGAAATCGATTCCGCGAATTCACCAATTGCAACATGCTTGCAACACGTAGGCTTGACAGAAGTGCGTGCCTAGAGAATTTCCTCAAATTCGTGGTGTCAGCAACTGCGAGGATGCATTTACATGACTTCGGAGCTGCGAGTCGCAGTTCCGATTGAAGCGTCATTGACGACGACGAAATGATGCAGTTAATATTCGTAAGTACCTCCATATTTGTGAAAATTATTGGATCGAAATGTCACTTATATACTGTACAGCCAATATTCCCTGATCTTCTGCTGCTGGATATGTTGGCAAATGTTTCATAAAAGAATAATTAAAAACGAAAAAGGTTTATCATTGTAACAATATCGTCCCTCGTAAATATTTCACAAATGTAAATAGACAGATACACTAAAAGTTTTATATGAAAACAAAATTGCAATAAATGTTTCGATGTTATACAGGCTCTCCCAAAAATGGTGTACTTCTTTGAAAGGGGCGATTGCTGAGGTCTCAGGTCAAAATGTTCTCCGTGGCTTTGCTAAAGAGATATTAACGAAAAACACGAACCAATTAGTGCGCGGCTACAGCGGACAGACTCCGACTCGACGGCGGGTTTCGATGAACGTGGCGTTGACATTGGCCGAACCGGAATCCGCCTGCTGTAGCCGTGCTCTTATTGGTCCGTGTTTTTCGTTAGCATCTCCATAGCAAAGCCGCGGAGAACATTTTGGCAAAAGAAAAAGTTACATCAAATGACCTCGGCAGTCAGGCCAGGAAGTACAACATTTTTGGGACATTCTCTATTTTACGACGCTGAATTCATAACCAAATTTGATAGATTTCAGTAGTCGGTCTTTTGATCGGCAACACCTTTGCCGATATTCTGGTGCAACCTGGCTACGGACAACCGAGATCTCCGTTGCTTCAACCGATAGTTCAACCCTTTTCAACATATCCACAAGGTCCAAGCCCTGGACTGCTCCAGCCACACAGACCTGGATATCATATGGAGCTTCACCCGGTCTACGGGAATTTGGGACAGTCTGCTGGTGGATTAGGGTATCTACACGGTCTCAATTTATCACCGTCTGCAGCTTTTAGACGCCTCCGCTTCGGAAAGCTGGGTGGTCATGGACTTTCTGGCACGCATGGAATCATTCCACCCCACATTCCTATTGTGAGTGATGGGACAATTTATGTGGCATTGCTGTGATAGTTAGATTGTGAATTTTACGTATTCCTAGCATTTTGTTTGGCTGATACTAAATAATAAAAGAAGTACGCTCCTGTACAAGTTGGTCCATATTAATCTGTGTCTGCATGGAAATTCAAATGACGTTTAATGACGAAGTCTATTACAGTAAGCTTACTAAAGTCGATCCACAAAAAATTGTGTCACTCGCATGTGAAACATATCTTTCAGTTTAGAATTAGAAACTATTTAATCGTACAATGGAGAGATCTAATATTTATAGTGGAAGGTTTAAGCGTAATCATTAGACTGGAGATCTTGGTGCAAAGTAAAAGTTTTAAAGACAATTTTCAAGTGAAATGATGTAAAAATGTATTTTTTGTTTTAATAGTATAAGTTGGAAATAGTGGACCCATATTTTATAGTTGTTCTCAAATCTCCAGTTTTTTATTTCACCTATTCATTCTTGTCATAAATGCATAAAATTCACAGTCTAGTAATCAGTTCAATTAAATTCGAAGAAAAAGAAGATACAAATTAGTATGAGAAATTTTAATTTACACAGATTCGCATGAAAAATTCTGATTTATGCAAATTCCTACTATTTCAGCAATAGTTGCAAGAAGAATGCCAGGTTCATTATAAGCATTCCTTAATACTAAAAATTAAATACAAAGAAAGTGATCTTTGCGTGCATTAAATTCTATTGGAAATCTCCGCTTCGATATTGAAATGCAAATTAAAAAAAGATTGATTCTCATGAAGACCATCGCCCACTGAGTCTTATGAATTTTTAGTCCCATAAAATAATGAATATTATTCTAAGAAAATGAAGTTCTTCAGGTTTGTCTTCAACATTCAAAAAGGAAAATGGCCCAACATTTCTTTCGAAGAAAGAAAATAGTCCAATATTTTCTTGCCCTATGATCCTTTTTTAGCTGCAATGATTAAATTTCTTTGTCTTTCACAATTTCGTAGAAGGAAAGAAAATATTTATGTATATTGTATGTCCGCATTTCTTTAATGATTCAATATTGATCACTAGATTGCGGATTTTATGTATTTATGACAAGAATGGGTACGTACAATTTAAAGCAGTGGGAATATTAAAATTATTTAAGGATGTCAGTGTATTATTACCAGGTAAATAAGATTCTTAAAAGAAGAAAGAAACTTTTATTTGGCTCCTATATCTTGCAATCCATGGAAACATTTGTTATTTCGCATAAAGAGCCTCAGTCTATTGATCACAAGAGAATACAATTTTATTTTGACTTAAAATGACTGCCAGTTTAGTAGATTCTGTTTGAAATGTTCATCATGGATGACTCAATGTTATACATATAGCAAAGGGTTAATACTAGAACGTTAACAATTAATCAAACATTTTTCTCAGCCAGTACTTCCCAGGCTCAGAAGATCCATTGGTGAGCATTCCAATGCCGGGGTACAACGGGAAAAGCGCGACAATGATGCTGTGGCCACGAAGTCGACCCTAAATGGAGACAATCCGACGGTCGTTGATTTGTTAAATCAGGACGCAGAAGGTACGAATAATCTAGACCAGATAAAGAAATTAAAAAATTCCTGTTCTTCTCCGTTACCAGAATTTGATTTTATTCGCTAACCGATTTCATGAAGCTGTGGTGCATTTCAAATAACTTTATAAATACCTGACAAGCTCATGAAGATGTTTACATGCTGTAAATACATAAAGAGTCATAGTCTACTTATTATGATTGATTCTGCATCAATTGCTAGAAACTAGAGCCAAATAGAAATTTTCTTCGTTTCTTTCATTAATAATTGCAAAATGTTGAAAGTAATACATATATTGAAATTCTGAAATTTTCTAGATCTTTCTCCTGTTTCAAATCTTACCTACTGTACCTACCGTACTAAGTAATACGGCTTTTTTTAATGTTCCTGGAAGACAAAACATTAAAATATAATCATAACCATTAGTATTCTATGCATATGTATTAGGGTGTTGCACAGGAAACGTCCAAGTTTTAACAGTAACGTTAAACTCTTTACAAATGAGCTTGTTGATTAAAGAAAGCACCTTTGTAATCAACGTGTACAATCAATGAATTACAAGTTTTTTTATTGTATTACGATAGCAATTGAACTTTTTTGTTATTCACGTGCTTCGTTTACAAGAATGTCATTTCCATTTTGAAGGTTTTTTCTTATTATCAACGAATAGTGTGTTGATGAATCACCAACATTTTGAACAAATATCAGATAATGCCATCGACAGTATGTTGTTTTTCCACTCATGTTCAAATGCAGTATTTTATCGATAACTGTCCAGAATACGGGTCCGGCCAGGGACAGCTATCGACCAGGTATACTGTTCTTTGATTTTTGCCGAACGTAGAAAAAGACAGCGAAGCTCGAGAGGCCTCGATCGCCGAGAAGTGTAACATAATACGGGTCGAGTATGTCGGTGTGAGACCACTAATATTGACAAAACTTCTGTATTTTTTATTATTTTTTCATAGAACTTTCACGAACATATTCGAGGCATTTTTCTAATGAAAATTATACCATATAAAATATAATTGCGATGATATTTGCTTGTGTAATGGACGATGAAAGTTTCGAAAAATTATTGTAAATATGATCCGAATTATATCGTGTTTAGTATTATTTTAATCAGAAAAATGCTACAAATATATTGGCGACAGTCTCATTAAAAAATAAGTAATAATGAAATTATTACAGTTATTTTTGAGCTATGCCGGCGACCGCGACTCTCCGCGTCTCTTCCTTCCATTACAGTGTCGCCAGATCGGTTAAATCGAGGAAGATCCAGTTTACCACCTGTCTGATGACCAGAGTAATATGTAACACGTTGCGCGGTACGTCACGTGACCAGTATACGGTCTTAGTGGGGGAATGGGATAGTGGAAGGGGACAAGGAGGAGAGGAAAATCCACCCAGTTTTGGGTGGATCTGACGACACTCTGTTCTCATACGCTATTCTTCCTTGCGCCCGAAACTTACATTGTCCAGTATACAAGTAAATATCATCGCAATTATATCTTATTTAGTATCATTTTCATTAGAAAAATGCCACGAATATGCTGGTGAAAGTTCCATAAAAAAATAATATAAAATAAAGAAGTTTTGTCATTGGATGAGTAGTGGTCTCACACCGACATACTCGACTCGTATTATGTTACACTTCTCGGCGACCGAGGCCTCTCGAGCTTCACGGCCCCTCACGGAGTATACCCCGCGGAAGTGGGAATTGTTTTGGAGACAGATATCGCCTAGATATTTGGGACAGTTATCGATAAAATACTGTAGTGCATGATAATTACATCGATTGACGTTGAAATAAAATTTATTTGAAAATGAAATTATATATCCAAATTAAAATTTAAGATAACACCATAAGGATCAGCATTGTAACTGAACGTGATGTCCAATTAACCTGTAGACTGTAATAGTGATCAAAATGTAAAATGTAAAAGTTTTATGACATTTGCCTTCTAAAATCGAAAATTTCATATGCAAGTATTCCCAATACTATTCCCAATCATTTCCTACAATCTATAGAAGTATATACAAAGGACTAATGATTGTGATGGTTTTCTGTGTTTCACCTTAAAAAAATATAGAAGGTAAAAAAATATTCAGCTTTACTTAAAATTGATTGTTTTAATAGAAACACATCAATTTTTGGGTCTAATAATTTGATCATCCACTATATATTACGATAAACATCGCTAAAAATCGGAATAAATTCTTGTCGTTTTTATAAAATAATTCAAAATAGTCGTGTTTAGTGCTCTGTAAATCTAATGGCAACAATGGGAAGCAGAGACTAGTCTCTAATTAAGTTATTCTACTCGACAGAGAAACACGTGGAGGTCCGTCACAGTGAAAACACTCGAGCAAGATCCTCTTCGACTCTATTAGGCCTGAATCCATCGAGCATGTATCCCGTACAGAATCAATACCGGTTCGCGATGCCACCCTACGGTTTCTATCAGCAGATCGTCAACGAACATCCTGAGATAGCAAGCCAAACTAATGCCCGTGTAGAGATACAGGAACAAGCAACACCGCAGAATCAAGCCACGCGGAGTACAATTCCCCGAATAAACCCTACAGATTTACAGCATGCTAGCCTGCTGCAACAATCCTATCAGCAAAGTGGAACGTCGCAGACCGCTGTGCAAGACCAACAAAGAAATTATCCTGACCCTAGACCCGTGACCACTGCTCAATCGTCGACCAAGGTGCAGAGGAACGATCGTAATAAATTGAAAAATGTTGCAGTGAGTACTCCTTTTCATCATTTATTTCCTACCTGGGAGGCAGTACTTTTGTACCAGAACGACAGTAATAAGAAGTTAATTGCGCGAAGTTGATGGATCTATAATGTCAAAGGACTTGAAGTACAGTAACCCCGCGATCTAAGTCCTTTCTCGGTTCTCTGCCGGGACTTAGATCGTGAAGGGACACTATTCTTTTGTGACCGCGTCGACCGCGCCGAACGTAGAAAATGCAAGCACGGACCGCGCGGCCGAAGGCGCAACAAAAAATAGCGTATCGGTGAGACAATACTAGTGCAATAATAAAACTTCTTTATTTTTTACTTATTTTTAATGACATTTTAGCAATATAGGTACTGATATTTGGTCCCCTCAGGGTTTCAAATCCATTTTACCATTCTCCCCCTTCTTCCACTTTGTCCACTCTCACCTAACGCTAATGTTCAGCCTACTTTTCAGCGGGACCTACTGTTTATTACGGTGGGTTCCGAACCACCAATGGTCAACGACGCAGTATAATATCACATAGAAGAATATTTCCATTGGTGACGGCGGTGGAATTTGAACTCACGACCACATTGTTTGTAGTCGCGCGCTCTATCCACTGAGCCACTGCGCGCCCTCATTTTAGCAATATATTCGTGGCATTTTTCTAATGAAAATGGTACCAAATATGATATAATTCCGATGGTATTTGCTTGTGCAATAAACGATGAAAATTTTGAACGTAAAAAAGGACAGCGTATGGGAAAGAAAGAGACGCGGAGAGTCGCAGTCGCCGGTACAGTTCAAAGGTCCGCGTGTCCGTACAATATAATGCCAATAAAAAACTTCCATCGTTCATTACAAAAGTAAATATCATCGGAATTATATCATATTTGGTATCATTTTCATTAGAAAAATGCCACGAATACGTTGGTGAAAGTTCCATGAAAAAGTAATAAAAAATAAAGAAGTTTTGTAATTGGATTAGTAGTGATTCACACCGATATACCCGACCCAGGGTCAGATTACGCGGCACGTTTACAATGCTCGGCGACCGAGGCAGCTCGAGCTGCACGACCCTTCCGGGGATACCCCGCAGTGGAAGGAGTAGGCCAAGGGACATATATCACAATGTTCCGTTGGACTTAGATCGCGGGGTTACTGTAGTACACTCGTTCGTTTGTAAAGCTGGGCACGTTTGGAATAGAATGTATTGGAAATATTGGTATTGTTGCGTCAAGTCCGCGAGCGTGATTGCCACGGATTACTTTTTCGTTTGAGTAAATGTATTACAATGGTTTTGGTAATGTGACAATGTATTTAACAATTGTATAATCTTGTCGTGCTGCGTTTCGTTTGAAGTGGTATTGTACAGTGTTTTGGAGCAGCGTTTCGTTTCAAGTGACCTTTCTAAGTGTTTTCGGTGTTGTTTTTTTTGGATGTTGTTCGGTGAGTTTGCAGTCGTACCTAGGGGCAGAGAAAAGCTTCTTTACCGACTAGAAATGATTTAGTAATTATTAGTGGTATTACCAGCTTGAGGTATGTGGGGATAAGATAAGTTTGAGACATAGGAAAATTTTCAAAAACCAAAAGACATGAACAACCTTTCCAAGTGTTTTCGGTGCGAGAAATGTCCGGTATTTATACCATTTTGGAGTTCGTGTAGCGCACCAATCAGGTGTGCCATCGTTTGGTCGCAGGTAGTTTGTAGGGGGTCGCGCGCGGTCGCTGGGTCTTCGGTTGCAGGGTGTGTCTTTGGCGAAAGTTAGATATTGTCGAAATTATGAATGACTGACTGAAATACATGTCGTTCAGAGACTGAACAGACATGTACATTGATTTAAATGAAAAATTGTTTCAAGATCAATCTCGCCTCTTAGTTGCATACAGTGGGTGTAGAAAGTATTCGTACAGCATTTAAAAACGAATAACTTTTTTATAATTGGACAAAACGGATCGAGCTTTCTTGAGATGTCAGAAGGACTAGTTTATTAGGGAATGTGTAAATAATTCTTTTCTATAATTGCTAAGGTTGCAATTGCGAAAAAAAGGAAAAGGTCACAAGTTTTGCATGCACCAAGTTTTATTGAGATCAATGCTATGTTGCTATGAAGTATAATTGATTGAAAATAGCAAAAATTGCAAGAAACTGCGATTTAAATGAATCGCAAACACTAAATCTAAAGATTTTTACATCTTACAATGGATATAGCTTATGTATGCGTCAATCGATTTCGATAAAACTTTGTACATGTATTTAACTTAATTTTTACGAAATGCTTGTTCTAAATTTTCATTATAGGCATAGATAAATCACTTGATAATCGCGCCTTCCACTGGTTTCTTCACAATTGCGACCAATAGCAATTAAAAAAAAATTATTCACACAATACCTAGTAAACTAACTTTTCTAACATCTCAATAAAATTCAAGCCGTGTGGTCCAATTTTAAAGAAGTTTATTTTCAAATGGTGTACGAATACTTTTTACACAGACTGTATACAGTACAAGAATATTTAAATATATCCATTTCTTAATCCCTATTCTTCAACATAAGTTTAAAGGTTTTCAAATAAGTATAAAAAATTCAAGGCTTTCATTGGGTAGATAATAATTACTTTCAATAGTTACCATTTGTATTTTATAAAGTACTACTGAAATACTTGTTGCATTCACATGAAATTCGATTCAATACTAGTAGATGAAATTGAATATTGAACTTCTCAAATGTTTCTTTAAACATTTAGCGAAGAATTATTCTTGCAATGCATGCATTATTTTCACAAGATTCAAGCAGTGTGTAAAACTTTATTTCTTGTAAACTTTATTTTCCAATTATTTTGAAAAATTCGTTCCCTTTATTATAACAATACAGAGTGTTCACGCTATTACTAGCCAGCGTTTTTTCTTGCAAATAATAAATATTAGAAGAAAATGGAAGAGGAAAAAGTAATACTGTTTTTTGCAAGCGATGTACTGACGTATGTAATTTATTTGTATTTTCACTATTTTCACAGAAATGTCACAGAATCAAAGAAATGCTATATATTTTTTTATATCATATGAAAGCGTGTGTGAAGACAAAGTCATTCGTATACGACAGAATGACCTTCAAGGTCATACAAGATCAGAAATAGAAGAAACATTTTCAACATTTTGTACTAATGCGTTTACAAGTATACTTTATTGACGAGGCTATAGTAAATGTTCAATATAACTTTCTTGCGCATGGCTGCATATTTCGGCTCTATTAATTACATTCTTGTTAGTTTCTTCTAACGTTATCCGAAATATTAATGCACATGATTCCGTTAGTTTCCATTGCAAGTCGTTTACATTTCTGGGCGTTTTCTATCGTGCATGATACCTTTCTCAAATATTACGTACGAAATATTGAAAATTTTCCTGCTATTTCTGGCCTTGTATGACCTTGAAGGTCATTGTGTTGTATACGAATAAATTTGTCTTGACACACGCTTTCATATGATATAAAAAAATATATAGCATTTCATTTAAAAAATTTCAGGTCACCTACACTTCTAAGAAAATAGCGCAAACACAAGAACATTACATACGCCTTTACGTTACTTACAAAAAACAGTATTACTTTTTCCTCTTTCCTATTTTTCTAATATTTATTATTTGCGAGAAAAACGCTGGCCAGTAATAGCGTGAACAGACTGTATATTTACCAGGTTTTGTATTTTCTAACTAACAAACTGATCATCCAGGCATCCCGGGAATCCAAAATCGCAGTACCAACAGACGACCAGGAGATAGTGGGCACGTCGTCAGCACGGCACAACAAGATCAAGCTACATTATCACGGAAAGTTTACACCTCGCAGCAACATCATAAATGATGCTTACACCACGTGTCCCTGCTCGAATCCTGGTTACGTGGTTTACAACGGAAACGACGAAACAGCGAATAGCTTACCGTTGACGCAGCTCGGTGTCCAGCAACCGGCACATGTTTATCAATTTCTGCCTGTCCAGGAAAATTATTCACCGAATAGTAGATACATAGATTTATCGCAGACATACAGCAATCCCATTCTCAATTATGAGAGGGGATACCCTACCGATTTGACGGGAACATACTATACGCAAGATTGTAACACCTTGCCCATAGAGTATCAATTAGGATAACAGGCTAGTTGACCGCTTTATTTATTAACAGACTGCGGGTTTTGTAAAAATGAGTAGTTGCAGTTTGAAATAGTAGAAAGATCGACGCGTTATAGAAAATAGCTTCCCGAGAAGTCCCACGAAATCAAAGAAATTTATTTAACGGGACTCAAACCGCTAAGTTAAAGATTATCACGTGCATTACTTCTTCAACCGTTTTAAATTCTATAACGTCGAATGAAATTCGAAAGATTAATTTTTAAAGATAGGTGAAGTACCGTGTCAGCCATATTCAAGAATATTGAAGTATCATAATTATTCAACAAAGAAAGAAGTTTCCAAGTGACTTATTTCTATAAAAAACGCAGACAATTTTTATTTTGCACAAATATCCGCAATCTATTATTATGTTTTACATGGCTCACGTAGGACCTCCATTGTGCCCCGAGACCATCATCGAAATCCGTCCATATCGCTATCAATTATACGATTTCCGCAATAAAAATGAATTACAGCATTTCAACAATACGGTCGATGTAATATCTTTGAATAAATATTCGACCGTTCAATATCGTCGCGTTTATTGCAAACCTCTCTCTCTTTCTCTCTCCCTTTTTTTCCTCCCACTTTCCTAGTTCTTTCTTGTTCTCTCTCTCTCTCTCTCTCTCTCTCTCTCTCTACCCCCATAATAGTTTACACCTCGAGTAACTCGGCGACGCTAACGAGAAGCCTGCGTTTAATTGGCCTTTAGTACGCGAACCGGATTTAAGCGTCGTTACGGTAGTCCTACAACATAATCGCGGAAGCGATCCAAAGAAGCTGTCCCCCATTTACCCTGATCATTTTAAACTTACAGCCCCGTGTCTTGCGTAATTTCCCGTGAAACCCACAGGTCGAGAAGGAAACAATTTTCCCGATCGTCCTGTCCATTCCGGTTCGTTCACGCGTCCCCGACTCGGCTTATTGCGAATTATTTCCTCGTGTTATTAATATGATATCTCCGGCGATAGACCTTTTCTTGTTACTTCACACTGAACCTATCTATCGCTAAAACTGAACGGTCTGTGATGCATTATAAACACAAGAAAGTTGAATTTACTCAGAGTTATTACGGATTTTTATTGAGCGTTCCTAAGTAAAGGAATTTATCCAATCATTTTCCGAGAGAGCGTCTATATAATTTCAATATTTGTGGTACATAAATTCGACCATTTAAGGCTAGGAGTACATAATATTAAATGATACTAATGTTTATTGCTTTATAACAATGACAAGATTATATTTACAAAATTTTCACATGGAAACGTTTTTATAATTTTAATAATTGTGAAATAAAAAGAAAAAAACAAGTCATTTTTACTCGTCCAGTCGTTCTAGCGTTAACAGCACCCTAATTGCCACTTTAAATGAAATTTGGTTCCATTTGTTTGTATATTATATTAGTCATTTGTGTTTTGCAGTAAATAAGTAACTCTTGTTTCTTTGAATGGGAATGTATTTAAATAATATTAAAATATAATTAATTAAACACGTAAATTTTAAACTTCCACATTTTATCCGCTCCAACATGATTATTCTTGCTCAAGGTCATTTCAAGGTCAAAAAGGTGGTATTCACTAAATTCAGTTTTTTATTGTCTATCATGCTATTGTAAAAAAAATATAGTATTCCATTTAAAAAAACATCGGTGACCTTGTAATTTCATTAAAAAACACGACATAAACAATTTTTTTCTTTACCATTATATTTGCCCTCTGCAATAGTATCAGTATGTCCTCTGAAGTTTTCTGATAGGACTGTAAATACGACAGATATTTAGCTGTTCCCAATTATGTGGGACACCCTGTATATTAAATTTTCATGACCGGCACAGATAAAAGATTTGAAAATCCACTTTTGTCGTCGAAGTTCCAAGCAAAAGCGACTGCAAAAAATTATTTTCTACACATTACTAATCCTCCTAATATCCAAATGAAAACTCAAGCCTTTTGGTCCAATTGTAAATAAGTTACCAGTTTTTGAATTTTGCCACCGACCGTATATTTAAAAATACTAAACGGTATACCTGGTACTAATATATACATCACTTCAATATGCAAAGAAGTTTCAAGATATTTATATGGCAATACTTTTTTGACCCACACCATTCGCCGAGTCGCACGGGGGCCCATCGTGTTAATAGTTCGCAGCCAAAGTTATCGCGAAAAAATGATATTACTTGCGGCATGAGTTGATATTATCGCCAGGAGGGTTCGAGTTTCCGACGAGCTCGCATTTCGAGGGGGTCCTGAGCGACAATTCGATTTCGGACAATTTGCCGGGAGCGTTAATTGACCCAGGAGCACAGAGAGAGAGAGAGAGAGAGAGAGAGAGAGAGAGAGAGAGAGAGAGAGAGAGAGAGAGAGAGAGAGAGAGAGAGTGAGTGAGAGAGGGGGGGCGACGTTTCGGATGGCCTACAAGAGGCATCGGTTCATCTCGGAACCGGAAAAGCAGGGCAAACACTGATCGAGCAATTTCTGATTCCTCCGCCGACTATTCCACGTGAAATGTAATTTCTTCGATGCTGTGAAATTTCAACGGGAGACACATCCCCTTGTCGATGTTTGCCATTCGTTACGCCCGTCGAAAGTGCAAGCGATGAGATAAGGAAATTACTTCGCGTAACGAAGTTCGGGCACAGAACAGGCGAGAATACTCGAGAGCCCGCAGATGCACGTACCGAGCTCGATTATGGGACCTGGATAGGGAACTCGCGCGAGGTGAGAACGTGAATGCGTATAAATTCACTATTTATGGGCGAGAACTCCTCTCTACACAGTGGCCTAACTATTCCTGATTGATATTTTAACGACTCGCGATTGCAAATATTATGTACAAATTAATTCGTAACTCTCATAGTTAATTGTAACTTTACTTTAAATTCCAATCTTCCAACCACCACATTGAAGATTCATTAATAGACTGGAGGGTCTTTATACGTTTATGGCACATGCAAATTGACGAAATGCAAGGAAGCATTTGTATTATTAAAATATATTCGTTGTTTTTCAATGAACGAAATAAATGCTTCTCTCAATTCAATTTTGTGAAAATAGATTAGGAAAATGGGAAATTGCATAAATTGTCCTCATTGCAATTGCACAAAATATCCTCTCATGATTTTTATTCATTTTTCTGTTACACTTTAATTTGGACGAATGTAGTTTATTCATACATTCTAAACAAATATATCAAAATTGCTTGCAGAGGAAATAAGCTTCTGTTTACTTTCGGTGTTTAGAAACTACGTCCATCGCGTCTGAATGATCCTATCAAATTTGGTTCACTCAATCAATTACATTTATTAAATTACATTTATATTCTCAATAAAAATTAATTTCAAAATATAAATAAAATTTCAAATAATATAATTATTTTATAATAAATTAATTCCCAATAATTGAGTTGAAACAAGTAATAGTGCTACCAATATTCCGGAGAAAAAAATGTTTCAAGTAAGAAGTTTCAGTCAAGAAGGGACTGATGCAGCAGTCATATCCAGTTTTAATTTTCATCATATTTTCAAGGTCATTCCAAGGTCAACTTTATTTTTTCAAATCGAAACATATATTTTTCATTACAGATTCTTAATCTACGACTTGAAACAAATAACTTTATTTGAAACGTTTTTTTCTCCGCCGATTATTTTGTATTTTTGGAATTTATTCACGAAACAAATTGACAAAAATAATCTTCTGTTATTTAATAGGCACATTCGATCTTTTGACTTTCGAGCACCTATACAAAAAAAAATGACACATTGTATCTATGCTGCCCGCGTTATGGGACCCTCGACTCTCGGCCGATCGTTTACTTTTTTCCAGAGCGGTCCTCACTCTAGAATATTTCGTTGAAGAGTAAAGACGTGCCTCAGAACGTGTCTTCGAACGTATTGTTTAGAATAAATTCTCTTTTATACTTAAAGAGAGTGTGCTTTATTCCATACTCATAATCCAACATTTATAATATTTTAATTATGTATTAATTTCATTTATCACAAATAAAATGATTTTCTCCGTTAAAACGACATTGTGTATTTTTTCATTGAAAATTCAATATTATACAAAATAATCGGCGAAGAAAAAAACGTTTCGAATAAAAGTTATTTGTTTCAAGTCGTAGATTAAGAATCTGTAATGAAAAATATATGTTTCGATTTGAAAAAATAAAATTGACCTTGGAATGACCTTGAAAACATAATGAAAATTAAAAATGGATATAACTGCTGCATTAGCCCCTCCTTGACTGAAACTTTTTATTTGAAACATTTTTTTCTCCGGAATTTAATTTTCGAGATATTCCAGGTGGCCAGGATAAATGCCCCAATTGTATAAGTAACATAGAAGTCAATCAACGTATTCGAGCGATAAAAAGTTGCAAGTAAATTGTAAATTCTCTTTCCTTATACAGAAATGAATATCTTGAAAAAATTAGACGTCGTTTTAGCATTAGTTTCAACTTAAAAGAAGCTTGGACACCCGGTATACTCTAGCGCACAACCGAGATTAGAAAAAGAGAGAAAATTCAGGAAGAACATTTTTATAGCATACGGGAATTAATTCCCGTGAAGAGAAATGCGATCATTTATAACCCTTACGTGAATGAGACTTTTATATGAAACGTCTGAATGAAATGTCCTTTCGCATATTGCATTTCTACGTGAAATAATGTCCGGCATCCATTGATTCATACGTTCCACCATTTCCTCCCTGAATGAAAATTATTCACAATGGTTACTATTCTTGTAATAAATTAAAGTATCAGTATACAGGGTGTCTAACATAAATGGGAGCACCTAAATATCTGTCGTATTTACAGTCCTATCAGAAAACTTCAGAGGATAAAGTGACACTATTGCAGGGGGCAAATATAATGGTAAAGAAAAAAATTTTTTATGTCGTGTTTTTTAATGAAATTTCAAGGTCACCTATGTTTTTTTAAATGGAATAGTATATTTCTTTCTACGATAGCATGATAGACAATAAAATACTGAATTTAGTGGATACCACCTTTTTGACCTTAAAATGACCTTGAGCAAGAATAATCATGTTGGAGCGGATAAAATGTGGAAGTTTAAAATTTACATGTTTCAGCAAAGATTACGGGTTGTTTACGGCGGGTTGACCTTTACCTATCATAATAAATGTTCAAAATGTTGACCATCCTCATTTATGCAATATTGTAATCTTGCATTGAATGATCTGTAGGTATTATGGATTTCCTGAGACGTCATTGAAGCATATGCTGCAGTAATTATTACGATTTTTAGAACTTACGCTACCGGTTTTTTTAAATTGTTTTACCACAACGAAAAATGCGTGTAACGAAGGACAAATACGATTCACAAATTTTTCACGATACAAATGTACTGCTTGCCTCAAAGATTGGTGGCTTTCGCCATAAGTGAAAACCATATCGATTCGTTCCTGTACAGTATAACGCATTGTTATCACTTTCACTTTCGAATTCGAATAATGCAGAAGGAACAACGTACTTATTCTAACCGATTAACCTTCTGTTAACGATCTCAATGATAAATACTCTAACATAAACATACGCTGTTTACTATGAAAAATATTTCAAGCATTTATTGTGGTTTGTAAATGTCCACCCGACGTAAACAACGCGTAATCTTTGCTGAAACACGTAAATTTTAAACTTCCACATTTTATCCGCCCCAACATGATTATTCTTGCTCAAGGTCATTTCAAGGTCAAAAAGGTGGTATTCACTAAATTCAGTTTTTTATTGTCTATCATGCTATTGTAAAAAAAAATATAGTATTCCATTAAGAAAAACATCGGTGACCTTGTAATATCATTAAATAACACGACATAAAAATTTTTTTTCTTTACCATTATATTTGCCCTCTGCAATAGTGTCAGTATGACCTCTAAAGTTTTCTGATAGGACTGTAAATACGACAGATATTTAGATGTTCCCATTCATGTGGGAAACTCTGTATATGTATTTCACAAAATACTATTTACTTCGATAATTAGTCTACCTAAGAAAAAAACAGAAAAGGATAACTATTTGTCTGAGAACCTTTGACAATGAACTGTGTGGACCGGCAAGATACGTTTGCAAATAAGACTAGAGAATTAAATCTGGCCTGCACTTTCATTAAACGTTAACCACTGTGTGGGACGAAACATGATAGAGGCTTGAAGAGTATAAGATCATACAGGTCCTGCACTTTATGGTCTGTAGTTTATAGTATAATGCAAAAGGTAATTCACGTTATTCAGGAGATGAACAGCATGGTCGCCGATCAAACGGATAAAATCATTCATTGATTTGCGATCGCGTAATTTAAGAGGGGCTTCGCGTGTAACGGCAGAAAAAACAAGTCAATTTTAAGAACCATTTTCAATATAACTATTGGACAAATGGGACTCGATCATTTGGGGAATAAACAGATAGTCTTCGAGTACAAGTGCCTTTTTTAAGTTCAATTCTTCTCATTATTTACATATACACATGGCGGAAATTATAAAGCGTTACAGACGAACATCTCCAAAAATATCGATTATACGCAAAAATGTTTCAGATGAAAGTTGTTCAGTACCGAGAGGGACATCATGTGGTGAGACTTTTATTTTTCCCGGTGCACACTCCAAGGTGAGGTAAAGGTCAATTTTCTTTTTCTTAAATGGAATGATATGTTTTTTTTATCCACCATCAAATAGTGCGTTTTAAGATGAGTTCAATCAATTGTTTGTTTAAACTAAATAATTATTTTAAATAAATATTCTAACTTTCTTGTTTTCACGCGTCGTATGCTTAGTGGACATTACGCATGTGTGTGTGTAAGTATATAATAATACGCATATTTCTCAAAACTATGTTTTTTAAACTGGCGTGCACGATAACTAAGAAAACTGGTAAACAATGTCAGCACGCGACTTCGGCTGTGGGCGCGCGCACGCACACACGCGCATATACATGCTCACGCACACGCACACGTGCTCATCCACCGTTCACATTACGCTAATAAACAACTACAAACGAAACTCATGCATTTCTTTACATACTTCTTCACAAATTGGACCTAAAATTTGAACTTGATTTTTTATTTAAAATATTTTTTTTTACTATATAATTGTAATTAATGGTTCGAAAAAATTAAACTTTTCCAACTTTTCACATTCTTCTTTTAAGATAGATTCAACCCCAGCCTAAAATAACTGACATTAAGAAAATTTCTCACTTTTTGTGTTTTGATCACTATGACAGACGCTACATTGCACGCTAACAATGCTTACACTTCCAAAGCTGTTAGAAAGTCTTGTATATAATACAATAAATAATAAGAAGAATTTTACTTTAAAAAAAAACACTTGTACTTTAAGACTATCTGTTCACACCTACAAAGAGGCCAAATCCCAGATATCGAATAGTTGTTCTAAATAAAATTCATAAAAATCACATGATTTCACTGCCGTCACACGAGAAACTCCTTGTACACACTACGATTTATATTACAGTTGTAGTGATTAGAACTTCCTTGTTGGTGGCAATTTCATAAAAGAAGAAGCACGTATATGCTTATTGTATGCCCACGCATTCTCCAATGGTTACATATCGACAACAATAAAATAGAATTTTGTTTCGGTTTAAAGGATATTAATAACATACATATGGACCGGTTATTTTAAAATTGGTGTAAGTCCATTTTCTCTTCTTTCGAGATATTTAAAGGTTTGCATTTTATTCGATTAAAAAATAAAAATAAAGTGTACTAATTGTAAGTACGGCAATGTTTCTATGAATTTTATGTGAATTTAACTAAACTAATATATTTCTTTCTTTTTTGATTTCTCAATTGTTTTCAAAAATGGACTTGCACCACTTTCATACTGAACAGTCCACAGTTCGTACACTCTGTACGAATTCTTCATCGCAAGTCTGACTCGATATTATAGTATAAGGGGTGAATAGCTCGTTTAGTATACTGTTGGGTCCGCGTTTTGTAATGGAAGAATGTTTCACAGAATCAATGGGCCCCGATGCCTTTGAAAACGAGCGACGCGAGGTATTTTCATCGTTTCTACGAAGGCGTATCGCTGATCTCCCTCGTATTTCCACCGGCAACGAGGATAGAATTCCTCCATTTACTCCAGTCGAACAAGTTGTAAGACAATACTAGCTGGTAATGCTCGTAACAACGCTGGAATTGCTGTGCCTTCAATAATCCGATGCGTTTAATCCTTATGTCAATAGTTGATCATGTCCACGCGGGAATTAAAACTGCTTCAGTTCTTTGACGCTCTTTAGAAATAGGCACAGAAAATTTTACACACTACATTTCATGCTTCACGATTCACCTAACAATTTGCACTCTGATCATAATTGTTACAACGCGGATCTGTATACAAAACCAAACGTTTAACACTAACCGTACTACGACAAATTAAATAATCTATTTCACATTTCTAATTTTATAGTTATTGAAATTATAAAGATGCTTCCATTAGAAATTATTACATAAATTACTTTATTCGAGCCGATGTTGTTATAAAAATTACATGAATTCTAAATAAATCGGTCTTGTAATTTTTATGAAAGAACGTGTGTCATTCAAATTTTTGCTCGGTACGGTTAGTGTTAAATATAATTTACAAGAAACGGGAGTTCAATAGAAATTTATTCTTTCCGTTAATAATCTCAATTATTTGAAAATACCGTGTCCATATTCTTACATCCTTCTAATACTATTAGCGTTTTATGTTTCACATACTTGTTTTTCTATAAATGCATAAAATCCGCAATCTGCTAATTCGGAATAGAAACATCAAATTACAAGATAATCAATGCGGAATGAATTATTTTAGTGAACCTAAACAGAAGAAATAGGTAACTTTTTGTCACAGGAATGTATGAGCGATATTGTTAAATTAGTTATAATTACACAGCGGATCTTTATGCGAAATATAAATTTTCTACCCGAATTGTAACAAACTTGAGTGAAATAGAAATTTAGTTTCTTCCTTATCATGTTTAACAGGTGAAAATGTAAAATTCTAATGTTTTTGCTGTTTTAAATTACACCTGATCATTTTTCTCATAACTGCATAAAATCCACTGTCTACTTATAATAGACAGTATTACACTAAACCAGGGATGGACATTTTTGTCTCAATTGAGACAAAACCGTCCCCACCATAGCGCCCACTCTCCCCCACCAGCATCCGCCGTTACCATAGAGGAAAGAAGTGCTTCGCCCATCGCGAACAGTGCGCAGACCTCGCGCATGAAAAAGAGGTTGGTGGGAGAAGCAGGTGTTTGAGGGACTCCGCCCGTGCCCACGCCTGCGTTAAACCAATAATACTAATTTGTATTGTCTGATGAAAATAAGAACAGTACACGTACTGACATTCTGGCTGATTTCTATGCAGTTTTCTACAGACACATTTTCACAATCTGTTTAACTGTAGAATGAAGAATTAATTATTTTGACTGGCCCAAAATGTTTAGCTATTGTAATAACATTGTATTGGGATCTGACATGGGGGCGTGGACAATATATATAGCTATCCAATATGGCGACGAAGTGCTTGGCCTTAACATAGTATTGACATCATTTTTTTTTGTTTTTACTTATAATGTTTGAAAGGAAGAAGAAAACATTGTGTTGAGGGAAAAGCATCGATATTGTGGACAAATCCAGCTGGGAATGGCAGTGTTAAATTTAGAACTAACATATTTTGTTATATATTCTAAGTTTGATAAAAAAATATTTAGCTTTAAAAGTTACAAGAAATGACAATTTTATTTTTTCAATGTGGACTAAATTAAAAAACATTTATTATACGAATATGTTACATAAAATTTGTTTATTGGAGAAAATATGCGGTGAAAGTAAATAGACTTAAGAAATAATAACAAGTGACGAGAGTACAGACTTAATAAATAACGACAAATTTAATGTTACTTCGAAAAGATATATTTATTAAATATATGAAATAAATACATGTATAAAAATCAATAAAGTATGTTTTATCAAATAGTTCATTTCACAAAAAAATTTTGTTTTTTAATATGCCTTCTAAATTTACAATTATAATATCATAAATTTCGAATCGCTTAGAATTGGTGAGGACATTAATTACTCCACACTTAATTATACAAATATCTTCTATTAGAGGCATCACTGAACCAAGAATTTTGAAAGACTTTATACGCTGGTTAGATCTTTCAAAATGCACTCTAGCTTTAGCTATTTTAGCTGTTAAAATAGACTGCGCTTTGCTAAACTGTTTCTTATATTTTAGAAATGGAGGTTTTACAAATCTCAAGCAGTTCACTTCACATACTTCATTTCAAAGTGTGGAAACGGAGCAACAAATTTTTGCTCGCTTTATTATCACAATCTTTCACTGCACAGTAATCAACATTTTTTTTGCTACGCGATGGAAAAATTGGAACTTCCATAACGTTATTTTTAATTAATACCTGTTTTAACACTGTAAGTTTATACTGTAATTAACACCTGTTAACACTGTAAGCTGCTATAAGCCAAGCCAAGCTTAGAGTATTTTCACGTTTCGGCAGCAGACGGCGCCACTCAAAATGTCAGATCCCAATAGAACTAGTCATTGGTACAAGAATTTAAATTGTGAAAAATAAGAAATTTTGTTCGAATAATTAAATCGTAAGTCATTTTCTCCGACACTTTGATATTTTAATTGCGCAAATTGATCTTTGAGGACAACGTTACGTAAAAACCTTTCAAGATTAAATTGTGATTGACGTTTGCGACGAATATTTCAATGACTTCATATTCGATTCAAGGAACGATCGTAAACTTCACGCATAGCCACTGCATAGTGCAGTAAAGGGGCGTTGAAACGTTCACAGTGCGTTTACACATGCGTGACTATCTGCGTTTCACGCTGCACAATTGAAACTGAGTTTCAAAATACTTCAATTAGTTGTTCATTGTTGACTCGTCTTGTACAAATAATTTCGCTGGAATTTCATATGTTTGAGCTGGTGTGAGATATATTAAGCAATCATGGTTTTCTCCGGAAAAATATGTATATGAAATGGAAAAATACAAATTATTACTGCACTATACACTATCAAAATACACACCATTATAGTAAACACTAGTGCATATATCAATTTTTGTTCCGTTTTTATTTGAAAATTTTCGAAATCTCTCGTATTAGAAATTGTTGCTTCTTTAGTGAAACATACTTTCTTCAACGTTTAAAAATGAAATAGTTATTTGAATTCGATTAATATGAAAAGATATGTATGAAATTTGATTAAACAGAATTTCACTAAGAAAATTAGGTGTAATAGGTATTCATAGGCGTTTATTTATGCAGCTAATTGATACGAAATCGATGAAGGAAGTGTGTTTGCCGAGCGGAAATTACAAATTTTACGCAAATCGTTCCAGTGTGTTTACTACCGCCAATCGATATGAACACACCGTTAGTCGCGTAACGAGTAGGTCTAACTGGTTATAATTAGCGATTAATTAGAGGGAAACGGCTTTTCAACAGAATTAGTGATCGATACATGCAGAAACAACCGATTGAAATTCATTGTTATCAGAAGCCGCACTAACAATAGATCATCTTGTACGCTACACTAGCTCGCTTCAGTACAATTTAAATTCTTTAAACAAAGTATAGAAAGTCTCTGTTTTGCAATGTAGCGCTACAGTCAAAGTAAATATTTCAAACAGATTTTAATAAATATAAAGTTCTTCAATCTTTTAAAATGTTGATAATAAGAAAATAATATCTTATCAACAGTTAATTTACAGAATAAACGCATACTTCTAATGAAAATAAAATTCATATTTCTTACGCTGAATTATTAAAGATGAATAATGGTTATCAAGAAGTTCACTTTATGGAAAAAGAATCTCACTAATTAATACATTTAAGAATCGCATTATGTAAGTAAATTATTTAAAAAATAATCGTTGTGATAATATATTGTGCTATTTGACTACATGTCATTTGAAACAATTACATGTTAGCTTATTATTTTCAATAACCGAAAATTATTTCATTATTTGAATTTTAAATGAAATTCTAAGAATTTTAATGAAATTCATTTCTTCTTTCATTTGATCGAATAATTCGTACTCTCCGAACTTCTATTTATTTTGAGTAGTAAAGAACAATTTTAAAAACGAATGCAGTGAAGCTTTAATCATTATTCGAATAGAATATTATTTGAAAATAATTTATTTGATTTCAACGCCAAATGATAATACATTTTTTATGATATCTGTACAATACAAATGATAAAGTATTTAGAGTAACTCATTATTTCAAATGAAATGTGCGCAACCCTGTATCCTGCGAATTCTCATTGAAATTAAAATCTTTCAATTAAACGCCTTCCTTCGTCAGTGGCAATCTTACATTATGCTATATCAAGTGTCGCTAATTTGCATCAAGTATCACTGTTCTACCTTCACTGTGACTGATGTAAGCTCTCCATAATAGCTAGCATCAATTCTCATCGTCCAAATCTTATACTCTGTATATCTTATTGTTAATCTAAATATAAATATTTCGTCTTACATTGGGAAATTAAATATTATTAATGCTAAATATACATTTGTAATTTTAAATATTAATACATCATACAAAAATGATATAAATCCAGTGTTGCTGGACTTTCATTTAAAAATTGATTGCTTTAATGGACAACTGTCAGTAATAGTTTATTCTAATAATTATGTATAACATACTGATTAGACTGTACATGTATATGCAAAATAAAAATTTTTTGCATCGACTGCAAATTATTTCCTCCTTCAAGCATTTCTATAATTCAAGAACAATATATCTGTGCCAATCCAAGTTTTTTAATTTTTCTCCTGTTTTAAATTTCACGCACTCATTTTTGTCATAAATGCATAGGATCCGCAGTTTAACATTATTCTTACAATTAGATCACTCGGTATATGTCACAGAGACTGGTACAAAACAGGAGTACCCCCATAAAACCAAAAATTCCATCAAGCGTCGAACAAAATAAAAATCTCGTTTATCATTCGTAAATCATACACAACACTGCGTTCAATACAACTACCTACAACACAGAAGAGATACATCATAATGAACATAAATCCTACTCCTATCTCCCAACGAATTCAAAATCGCAAGCACTCATCATTCTTCCATAGACTTTGTCACGTTTCTTCAAAGCGCTCGGTAGGTACTCTGCGGCTTCAAAACGGTTAAAGAGTGGCTAAACCAACTAATTATTTACTACACGCAGAGATTAACCCGGCGTAGTTCCCTAATGGTGAATTTCCGCAACGATAAAATGTTCCGCGATTTCCATCCCTGGGACAATGATCCAAAGCGGCGTCGGTTGAACGGGCCTTGAAAGTTCGAAGAATGCCCTAGCGGGAAAACCGGCACAAAGAGTGAAGTTTGAAAACCTGACCAGCAGCTTTGTGAGCGGTCGTTTCCATCTTTTCGATGGCATGCTGGCGTGCTTAATGCTGCAGCCGCCGCGTCGCGCTGTCGCGTCTCCCTTCGCTATCCTTTACTATCGCTGTTTCTCGGATTCGCACGCTGTTCGCAGATCCCGGCTCCGAGACACTCGCGGGCACCGTGACATTATTATGTATGAGCCGTTGAAATGACCCGTTAATTTATTCGATGACTCTCGCGGGGAATCAATATCCGCGTGCCCTTCCGCAGGAATCGATTAATGGAACGTGCCGACTAGCTGATGAAACGCGGGACATCTGTTCTTTCCTCAGCGTCGAAGCACGAAGCTCGATTAAAGCAAACCTAGGCTGCGTTTATGGCAGATGCGCTAATTTGTGAAATGTTAATTCCAAGGTCTGTCTTCTTGTAATAGCTCAAGATGCAATAACTATCCAATTCACTAATTCAGTGGCCGGAATTAATACATTGATTGACACGCGAACTTTGTACGCTTCACACGAGTTTCATTTATAGGGTCTTTCAAGTCGGAACAAGAGCTTCCGGAAGCTGTTTGTAAATAAAACATGTCTAAATTTAGAGAATTAGCATAACATTTATTGGAAATTACAATACGATCTTTTACAATTAAGTATGAAATGCAATATCGAGCACCTAAACTTTCTTTACAACAATATTACTCTTTTCTCAAAATTTGTATCATATCCGCACACAATGACTCCTGAGTCTCACTAACAGCCCGACAAATATCTTGCTTCAGTTTCTCTGTTCTTTGTAAATTGTTCTAATCGAAAAATATCTAAAAGCGTCAAATCGCATAATCTTGGCGCCCAATTGACGCTACTGTTTTTTGATAGAACTCTGTCGCTGAACTTTGATCGTAATAAAGTTACTGTTTCGGCGGGAGGACGTGGCTCCATTTTGCTGAAACCACATAGTGCTTACATCGATATCGATCAATTTTGGCCACAAAAGTTCTTTAGCGTCATGTGGTAATGTTCGCCAGAAAAGTGCAATATCGTGTAAAACAAGTTTAGGTGGTAGTTTACTTACCGGATATTATATTTCATACTTAATTGTAAAAGATCGTACGATAATTTCTAATAACAATTTTGCCGACTCTCTAAATTTCAACATGTTTCATTTACAAACAACTTTCGGAAGCTTTTGTTGAAAGACCCTATGCAATAGATTCCCGTATAACGCGGCCAAAAAAATGTTTAAGCGTACAATCATTTGAAACAATTTTATTTGCATATTTACTGTTTTTGATCGATTTATTGAAATTTGAATGAAAGTTATTCTGTCGAATGTACAATAAGATAATGTATGCCGTGAAGTCTTTACATGACCAAGCTTGTTCCTTGTTTTTGTCCCATAAAACAGTAAAAAAAATTCTACATCACGTTTTGAGGTCTCGTTGTAAACGGGAAGATTCAATGTTCAAATCTATTGTGGCCTCAATACGAAAAAAATTTGTTAATGTTTTTACAGACATTTGAATTTGTAATATATTCAAGAACAAACGTGTCCCCAATTTTTCACCTGTTGTATCATGCATAATTTTTCTAGGAAAACATGAACGATAGATTGAGGTAATAGAGGATTCAAGCTTTAAAATGTGTCCCAGCTGATTGTTGTATTATTTGTTTAACAAAATGATTGCTCTTTAAATGTCCACAATTGTCCGAGAATGGAAAATTTAGTGTTCAAATATGTTTTGGATCCACTGTATATTCCCAAAACGTATTTTTTAAAATTTCAATACAGGCCCACACAAAAAAGTTGTAAAACACGACTTTTATTATTTTCTTTGCAATTCTAACGAATTGCAATTTTTTCAAGATTTTGCTCACGTCAAGTAGCAAACTAATGCTTCTAATTTCTCAAAAAAATCCAAGTCGTAGGGTCGAACAATAAATAAGTTATCGTCTGTTTAAGAGTGTCTGAATATTAATGGAAGTCATTGTATAACAATGTAAAGAAATAGTTGCAACATCTACTAAAGATATTATCATTTCCACCAACAATAAGCTTCATTCCCCACCTTGCACGAACAAAATGCAACGAACGAGGTTCGCGTAAAGAACAGGGAGTGCAATGATCGAGAACCTACGGTAATTATATAGATGTTGGTCCTCCTCACCGATTTTGACGACCTTGAATATGTTGTCAAGGTCATCAAAATCGGTGAGGAGGGCCAACTTCTATATAATTACCGAACCTACTGTATTTAAAACAGTTGAGAAACGCCGTATTGTTCTTCTATATCAGCGATGGGCAATTTTGCCTCAATTGAGGCAAAACCGTCCACACCGTAGCACCCTCTGTCCCCTCCCAACAAGCGCGGTACAATGGGGCAACGAAGACACGAGACATCAGCGTACACAACGATACAGACGAAAGTTGGTGGGAGAAGCAGGCGTTTGAGGGGCTCCACCCGTGCCCACCACTGTTCTATATCATGTAGTCGTGGCATTATCGACGAAAGCAATGGAAATTACTGCAGATAACTATTGGTGCAAAAGTCGGGGCTGGCTCGAGGAAGGACCAAGAAGGGTTAAGCTCTTAACGATGTTGACAGTACTAACGAAACAGCGGAACTCCTCCAACTGGTGCCAGCAGCATTCAGTAATAACCGGGGAGCATCGTCGAAATAAATTCAACGCGACAGCCAGATAATCAGAGAACAATGTTCAGATAATTATTCCGCGGTTCGTTACGAGCGACCAAAATCCAAGTCGACGCGGAATATTTACGAGGATGTGGGTCATCGCCCCTGGCTCGTGCCCCCTCCGATTCTGTGGATTCACCTGCGTGCAGGTCTACCACTGATGGTGGGACATATAGCGATTTCTAAAAGGGTATCCGGTGTCTCTTCATCGCTCAATAACGCGGCACGTAGCAAGCTTTCTTCGGTACGTGCCACGGCTAAAGGAGCCATTACCCACCCAGTAATGGACGTATTCAGCTAGCTCACCTTTGACCCAAGTCGCTTGGTACCGGTGCGCGTTTACTTAAGCAGATAGCCGGGCCTGGTGACAACTTTTTCCTCCTTTTTCTTTTTCGGCCGACACGGATTCCTCGTCGGACAAGCCGCGGCCAACAGCCTCCGAGAAACCGTGCTCGGATCATCATGAACATCACACTACAACGTTTTATGGTGTACTATATCACACTGTACACTACTGTGATCGAAAAAGTATCGGGACTAATTACTTTAATATTTCGTGTTACCTATTTTCCTATACTTTAGGTTTTCTTATGAAGTTTGGAACAAAAGTGTTGGCACACCTGGCTTTTAAAATTATTCAAACGCATATAAATGAAAGAAAAAACACAATATTAGGTTAATTTGTTATATAAGTCATAACTACTGGACTTATAAATTTAGAATACTGCGAAAAAAATTATATTGGTTAATTACACAACAAAAAGAATGGAATGAAATAAGTCCAGAAAGTACAGAAAGATTGGTGCATTCCATGCGACACAGATTGAAAGCGGCTAGAAACAATAAGGAATTACACGCGAAATATAAACTGTATAAAATAAATAATAATATACTATAAACTTATAAATATGCTAATATATGCTAATATACTATAAACTTATAAATATGCAATACTTTTGTTATCAGTGAAAACTGCTTTCAATGTATACTTTATCGTCCTTTTGTGTTTTGTAATTAACCAATATAGAAATTGTTATAATATTCTAAAATTGTGTATTTTTCTTTCGTTTATGTCTACTAAAAATATTAAAATTTGCTTCAAAAAAATTGATTCTTCAGAAAATCGCAGATTAGTTATAACTATGGAAACTGTTACTCTGGTAGCAAACGTGTTAAATCTTTACTATAAATAAAAAACATACAAGGTATCAATTTCCTGCCAACATGAAGCTAATAGGCAGCTAATAAATCAGAGTAATTTATTTTCAATTTAACCTGTTAACTGTTTATGTCAAGTATATTCGTCATGAAGAAAATGGAATTCTTTTCTCCAATGGCAAGTAAAGTTGTGATATAGGAAAAATATTATTATTTGCTTTTAAATAAAATTTAAGAGAGTACGCGATGTAGTATGGAGAAGATCACAAAAATAATGATGGCTTAAAAATAATTAAGCACACAAGTGCACGGTCTTACCATGAAGCAAAACAGTCAACAATCATTCATATGAATGTTATAGTTCAACAGAACGCCAAGTGAACGTTCAAAATATAAATATTCATAATCCTAACTGCTGCTTCGAGAAATTTATCGAGAAGTTCAGTAATAAATGGAAAGACCAGTCAATTACTTTCTTCGTCAGAAGTATTTCACTAAGCTCAACCATATTGCGAACGAGTAGCGATTGCAAAGGCTGCGCGCGTAGGAAGTTGGTAATCGTGGGAAGCAAAAAAAAATGGCAAGCATATTGTCGGTCTGTTTCCCAACCGTTGAGACGAAGAAGCAGAAAAGGAGCAGGCACAAAGCGGTGCCAGGATAAAATCGGAAATGCTCGTCGACGTCTCGAGCAATCTTACAAAGTGGCCATTCGCGAAATCTGGCATAAATTCTCCAGTACCGAATGAAAAACACGGCGATGCAAGGAGTCTCAGCCGTGAATACTGCATTTTAACGAATACTAAATAAAACTTCTTAGCAGATTCTTATGCAAACACAAATTTCCATATATTAATTCTACAAAAGTTGCCATAAAAAGATTTTGGTTCTCCCAAATGTTCCCATTTTGTCCGGCAATTATTTATGATTGTAAGCTATGAACGTTTTAGAAATCAAATATTAAGAGTTTTATTTTTAATAAATAAATTTTATTAATAAATAAAACTCTTTTGCGGATTTTGTCGATAGATGTTCTAGCACATTCTTTTGTTTTGTCAACGTGTTCTATATATAGTTCTATATATAACTAATAATTAGTAAAAAAAATTGTAACGATTAGTTATTTAGTTACGTTTTTATCGCAATATAAAAATGGAAGAACAAAACGCGCATTTCAGACATATTTCATTATTGTTTCCGAAAAGGCAGGGACGCATCGCAAGCATACAAGAAGTTATGTGCCGTATATGGGGGTGAAGCCTTGAAAGAAGGCAGTGTCAAAATTGGCTTGCCAATTATCTTTTTTTGACCTCTTGAAGATGGTAAAAGGTCATCGACGAAAATGGAGAATACCTAATTTAATAAAGTTATATTTTCAAGTAAACATTTTGAATTTTCCTTTTTATTTAAAATCCGTAATCACTTCGTTGCCAACCCAATAATACTAACACAAATAATACTAATAATAAATTTACTAATAAACTACATCTGTGATGAGCACGGTAGGGGCCCCTCAAACGTCCGCTTCTCCCACCAACCTCTCTTTCGTGCGCGAGGCATGCGCACTGTTTGCGACAGGCGAAGCACTTCCTTCCTCTATGGCAGGGATAGGAAATTTTGCCTCAATTGAGGCAACACCGTTCACACCGTAGCGCCCTCTGTCCCCTTCCAGCAAGCACGGTACAATGGGGCAAAGAAGACACGAGACATCAGCGTACGCAACGAACGTGCGCGGTGCATGAAAGAGAGGTTGGTGGGAGAAGCAGGTGTTTGAGGGGCTCCACCCGTACCCACCACTGCTCTATGGTAACGGCGGATGCTGATGGGAGACAGTGGGCGCTATGGTGGGGACGGTTTTGTTTCAATTGAAACAAAAATACCCATCCCTGAACTACATAAAAGTTTATTGACTGCACAATCTTATACAAAATAAAAATGTTTTGCATAAGTTGCAAGGAACAAGACTTAAACAGACACATATTTTTCTTCTTAATCGGTTTAATATGTCGAAAATATTGTAACAGCATTTCCAAATTCTTTTAATGTTTTACTTACTTACATTTGACCTAAGTATTCCTGCTATAGATACATAACGTCTGCAGTCTACTTGTTAGAGTCAAGGTGATATAAAAATCTCGTTAAATTGAATGAAACTTTTATTATCGAGTCTGCAGGAAGTACGACGACATTGTATTATTAATAGACTGCGAACTTCACGTATTTATGAGACAAAATAGTAGATCAAATGCAAAATAATAAAAACATTTAAAGAATTTAAACACGCTATTGCATTATCTTCAAATGCCAAAAATTATTCAAAATAGATATAATTATCTAGGTAGCTTCTGTAATGTAGACAATTTTTATTTTGTACAAAAATTCGCAACCTAATTATTAATACGGTTCTCTCACGAAAAGTATAAAAAGTGAATAGAATAATATAAAATGTTGTAAGCTGGACAAACTGTCATTGGAATTTCTACAAAGCTGTCGATGAATGTCCTATCCAGAAACCTCACTGGAATGTAAAGTTCAGCAGGAACAAATTTTTAATACACCTTTTCAATGTAAGGTTGACGAAGATCCGTCTTCTTCTCTGTAGTTGTCGCAGATTAATGTACAAATGTCGTGTCAAAGTGACATGAACCGCGTTCCTCATCTGGGAGAAAGTAATACTTTTTGCTGTCACGGTGAAGATTACCTGGTATTCGCAGCTCTTCGACAGAAAAGATCAACATCCCGCTAATCCGCGGCAAGATTAACCGTCGTTTCTCTGGACGCGTGCAAGGAAGAATGGCCGCGTAATTCGTCAGCACCGTGGCACGCTATTCACTCGACGGCAATCGACGGGACCCTTTTGTTTGCCGTGTTCCCTACGCACTACGAAGATCACGGATTTTTCATTGTTGGTACAGTCTGAACCGGGATGAACCCGGGAGGGTGGTATTGCAACCATGGCAATCCACGTCATTCAAACACGATGCGACTCTCAGCAGAGTCTGAGATGCGCGTTTGAAGTTTCAGAACAATCACTCCATTCTTTCTCAAAATAATCAATTTTTTAGCGTCGGTCGCCAGTGATTGAAATGCGACGATTCATATTACTTTCATTTCTTTAAGATGAATTTCCAAAAATCACATTGACAAAAGTTCGTTCCGTTCTCGACTAACGTGTAAAATTCAGCACAATTCCGCGGATTCAGCATAGTTTTGTAAACACGTAAAGAGCGCGATTATCATAGTGAAAGCTTAGAAAATAATAAAACATTAATGAATTATGACTATGCTGTTATGTTACAATCATGTTGCCTAATCAAATGCCAATAATAACCATAACTCTGTTACGAACTGTTGTACATGTTAAATATGTTATAACAAATTGTAAATTGTAACCATGTGGTCGATAAAATTAAACATTAAAATTTAATATTAAAATAAACTGCAAATATAAGTATAAGATATTAAACAAGTATGATACATTCTGAAAGAACTTTTGGCAAAACTTTCCTCGATAATGGAAAAATATAAGCGTATTGAACGCAGTACAAAAATTAGAAAAATTTCGCTGTATCATGCAGAAGGCAAACATAGAATACGTCTACGAATTTTGAAATAAAAATTTAATTTGTTTTTATCCATAAATATTCATTGAATTCAAAGGTAAATGAATGCTTGACGAAAAATACAGCTTTTCTAAACTTTATTCGATGAATTTTAAAATAAAAGTTGAATTTGATTTCATTTGTAAGTTTATTGAATTCAAACTTAAAAGAACGTTTGACGATTTGACCAAACGGTAAAGCATTTTTAACAATATTTATTCGATAAATTATAAAATAAAAGTTGAATTTGATTTCATTTGTAAGTTTGTTGAATTCAAACTTAAATGAACGTCTGACGATTTGACCAAACGGTAAAGCATTTTTTAAAATATTTATTCGATAAATTTTAAAATAAAAGTTGAATTTGATTTCATTTGTAAGTTTATTGAATGAAAACTTGGATGAACGTTTGACGATTTGACCAAACGGTAAAGCATTTTTAAAAATATTTATTCGATAAATGCTTCCGATGTCCAATGTAGTAACGAATGCAATAAGTATTTGAAAAGCATCCTGCGTCAGCACCCAGAACCAAGTAGTATACACCAGAATTCTTGGATTGCTATATGCCTCCGCAGAGTTTCAGCATATTTGTAAACACCATCTTTCAGCTGAAGATCCGAGAAGGCGAAGAAATCCTCCCCGCCCTCGGCAAATCTTACGTGCTTTTTATCGTGGTATATTTAGCACTGATGGTCGAAAGTATTACCCTCGCGTCTCTACCGAATTCTTCTTAAAATAATGACGAGAAAACAAACTGCGATCTATTCGCAGAAGCCTTTGAGCCATTTCCAGTCACAGGAATAATGTCGTCCAATCAATATTAAGGATCACCATTAGCCCTTTGATTACTCAAAGTCGGAAGAAAACCTTTGAATACTTGGCAAGAATTCTTTAGTGTCATTGTAGATTCTTATGCAAAACAAAAATATAAAAATAACAAGGTTAAATTTATTTAGATTTTGTGCGATTTTTATTATGATTAAGAGAACACTGGTCAACAAAATTAAACTTTTGTTTTGTCACGGAGAAAATTTATGTATGTCCTTATAGACTTTCGTGTACACAGCACGAATTCAAAAACCATTTGTCGCCATCAGCCACAGTTTTTGAGAAATTTGATTTTGAAAAAATTCAGATTTTTTTGCTTCAGCCGAAAGAGGTAGACGTATGATTCTGAAAATGATTCTGAAAAAGTTTTTGTGACACACGTTTTAATATTTAACAATTAGTATGCAAAATATGAATAATATGAAAAAATGTTTCAGATAGAAGTTAGAGACCATTGTGGGGTAAATAGCGTTCTGTTCTCTGTTTTATTCGACAGACTCATGAAATTTCTCACAGAGGTCACATTTTATTTTTTAAATAGAAGTCTATATTTTTTTACATATTCTTAATGCTGGTACAACATAATGATTTGTACAAAAACCAGTGAGCAGTGTTTTGAAACCGTCTAGACGTTAACTACAAGGATATGAGTGGCGGTGGCACTCGAACAGTGCGCTGTCGATGAGTACCACTGACTGAATCTCGTTACATGCGGACCTATTTTGCTTTGACTCTCGAAAATAAAAAATGCTTTTAAAACTCTAAATAACGATTCTGAAAGGGGGAAGACTGGGCTTTCGCGTAGATGTAATTCGATTCCAGGCTAGACCCTTATTTTTTATGTGACATCGATAAATTTTTCCAAAAATTCGTGCGACACGGGTGTCTCTTTGGCATTAAACATTTTTTACGCATATTTAAATGTTTATAATATTATACAAAAAATATCGTCGTATTTGGGAGAGTCTACAGAATTTTTCTACGTAAGAATTATTCGTTTAGTTTTTCCAGCAGAAACAGAAAAAATTCTAAAATTTGAATTTTTGACTTCTTTTTTAAAATCAAATTTCTCAAAAACTGAGACTGATGGCGACAAACGGATTTCGGATTCGTATTCTGCACATGAAAGTCTATAAGTACGTACCTAAATGCTCTCCTTTACAGAATTGATGTTGACCAGTGTAATTGTAAAAGAAAAAAATCTGAAACCGGTTAGTTGACCGGTGATAGTAGGTTTATTGTTAAATAATGTAACACAAGCAGGGATACGTACATTGTCACACATTTTCCTACACTTTCAACAACCAGAAAATATTTTTCAAAAGACTGATCGAAGAAAATCCTACAAATCCAGCAGGATTTATAACTTGCTCTACAGATCTCGAGAAAATTATTATCGACACAGATATAAGGTTCGAAGTATCAAGGTCCCTAAGGACAAGTATCAAGCGTGGCCTTGGTCTTGGGGTAGATCGACACCTACTTGAATCCACGCCCTTTCTTTGTAACAAGTCCTCACCACTCTCGCCCATTGTTTTAAGGGCGGATTGGCTGCTGCATGGTCGATAAAGCGCGGAAGTAGTTCGCCTGCGATTTTGTAGCACCGGCGACGCTCTTTATGCTCGCACCAAATCGAACGGAATGAATGAAGTTCGCTCCGGAGTTGTTAAACTGATAAATTCTGGCTGCCGTAAACTACTACAATAGTCTAGAATGTCGTAAACAACGGCCCCATTTGCGGAACTCGTTTTCCCGAAACCGTTGCATCCGAATATTTTTAATGAAGCGATAACATTCTGCGGAGAAATGCTCTATCGACCACTGCAAAAATGGTACGTGAAAAATCAAATTAAAAACAGGTTCTACGCATTCATAAATTAAGAAAACTGGCATATAAAATCAATAGAGAAGCTAAGAATAGGGGAAAATTGGGAAAGTAAAATTTTAAAAAGTGGAAAGACTAAAAAAATTTAAGAATGATAATATATGATTTATAATCTACTAAAATTATTAAAAGAAGAACGAGCTTTCTATTTGATTTCCATTTCTTGCAATCATTGCAGAACATTTCTATTTGGGAAAAAGGATTCACAGTTGTAAGTAACCTCTAACATTTTTTAAATATTGCAGACTTATATGTATATTTTATAAAATAGTTCAGCCAATTATTCATAATATTTTATACACAATATCGTAATGCTATTCGCCAGTTCTAGACTGTAATACACTATAACTGTTAACGGTTGTAACCACAGAACATGTTGTTCTTGTTACAAGACTAATAATAAGATTGATGCGGTAACTATATTTTACGATTAACAAGCAAAAAATAAAAAAAAAGGACCACAAATTTTACACACACCTATTACAATTGCCTACAATTGCCTACAATTTGCCGTGATCAAGTATTCATTTTGTATTTGTTCACAACAGCATCTCGCAAAATGTTTGCGCGCCATGCGACAATGCCCGTCACCAGTCGACGTTGACGCGCGTTGATTTAAAATTTACGGGCAGATGTAGCAGCAGTAATAACTGTGTAAAAACTCGGGTGCATTATGCTGTGCGAATTTCCATGGGTCACTGTTGCGTGTAACCAAATAGGGTGTGACACGCCGAAAATTACGCTGTACAAATATATCATTCAGGATATACAAACCACGACGCGAATCTCTGGAGTACGATCTGTCGATTTGCATCCCCATGCAATCTTTCCACTGTTTCACAGTTGAATTGCTCGGTAATATGGCCGATAATACGCGTCGGAAATAGTACATTGCGGCGTTTCGGCATAAAGGGCGTAACTGTATAAACGGATTGGCGAGAGAGGAAAGCAGATTTAACTGATTGCACTGATTGGACGAATTATAACGTGAGAAGTATTAAGGGGTGTCTGGCTATCGAAGGGTTAGCGTTAAGCTTCCATGATACGTTTAAGTCTTTATCATAGGGTTTCAGATTCTGAAATAATACAGTATGTGAGTAAAAATATTAAATATTCTAATAATCTAATGTAACAAAATATTCTGATAAAAAAGATGGTAATTATATACAAAAGGTCTGCGTACTCCGATTTTGATGAAATTTTAATATACTATAGATTTCGACATTTTGAACAACTTTTTCCTTTTCCAATATAAGGGGGTCGCTTTTAGTTTTCGAGATATTTGCAAGAAACTATCGGTAATGTTAATTTCATAACGGAAACCTTCTTTTTAGGAACACCAGGTGCGTGTGAAACACTGGGTGGGTGTGTGTGGTATTGTCGCATCTCATCTCCACAACGTGTTTACAAACAAAAAAATAAACAGATGCGGCCCGAAAATCCAGGAAATGTCTTTGAAAATTGAAAGCTCAGCCTATCTACGTATGATCAGAGTTATCTACAGGAGTTAATTCTGCTTGTTCCTTCTGATAGGCTGAGCTTTCAATTTTCAAAGACATTTCCTAGATTTTCGGGCCGCATCTGTTTATTTTTTGTTTGTAAACACGTTGTGGAGATGAGAAGCGACAATACCACACACACACACCCAGTGTTTCTAAAAAGAAGGTTTCCGTTATGAAATTAACATTACCGATAGTTTTTTGCAAATATCTCGAAAACTAAAAGCGACCCCCCCCCCCCCCCATATTGGAAAAGGAAAAAGTTGTTCAGAATGTGTTGCTCCATAACATATTAAAATTTCATCAAAATCGGAGTACGCAGACCTTTTCTATATAATTACCAAAAAGTATTAATCGACTCCAAAAGATTAAAAGATTGTAACATATAATGCATTCATTGTTTTAGGTAAATTTAGATTCTGAAATAATACAGCATATGAGCAGAAATATTAAATTCTCTATTATATTCTGCAATGGCTCTTTTCTCTATGAGATGAATAAATAAAAAAGATAAGGAAGTATAAATCGACTGCAAAAAATTAAAGAATTGTGGCATATAATATCAAATGGTTTATTATACTTTTCTCGAGGACATAGATAACTAAAAAACGATATGGAAGCATCACGATTAATTCACACCAAAAAATTAAGATATTGTGATATGCAAATTGCGAAACGGTTCAATAAAAATTCTGAAAATTTATAGAACACGAAGTAACATGCAACATTTGCTATGTGGAATAGAATAGCAGATGCTGCATCTTATAAACGGTATTTCTACATAAAAAGCAATTGGCCTTAACAATCTGCCGACAAAGGAAAATCGTATTAGACCCGTTCTTCATCAAGATAGTTCATATTTTAACAATATTTTTCTTCATTTAAATTCATGTAAATTCTTCTTCATTCATCGAAAATTTTTTTCATGAACTTACAATTAAGTTGTATATCACATAATAAAGTTGTGTTCATGCTAAATATTTCCTACAAATAAGTACTCTAATTTTATAAATAAATCCTCAATTTATACATTGTACAAATGTGTATTGTTACGTGTTATATTAAGACTGAAATCTATTATAGGTTAATTTCAAGCATGTGAAAGAATAAATTTAATGTAGACCACAATATCAAATTTCTCCGTTTCATTAATATATTATTCCAGAATATTAACGCAGCTGAAACTAGAATGCAAAATTGTGCATTTACATGCAAATGTGCTAAACACGAGAAAATGCATCAAGAACATTCAATAAGGTTCCCATTTTTCCTCGGCTACATATAAAAAACAGAAGAAATTATTTTAAACTCCACATAATTTTAAACAGAAAGAGGAACAATTTTTTTAAATTGTTTGTAACGCGTTTTAAAGAAATAACATAAAACTCTATATTTTCCACGCAACCTCTGCGCATAGTTAACCCTCACTGATCATTTAGCATTTCATTGATCATTAAAGAAGATACTTTGAATACTAGCAATATCGTAAAAGTTTCAAACACCATACCATAGTTCTCTAACTTTACAGCAAAACATCTTTGTAAAATTCAGCTTGGCCCACTATAGCGACTGAAACATATCAAGCTCAGCCATGAACCTCAAGCATCACAAATATCCAAGAAGCGTGTGTCGATATTCACAATGGATTTCGCCGGGCGTTTGTTACAGCAAAAGAATGATTTATTTGAACGTGCACTGCGACAGCCGCAGCGTGAAAATTTCGGAGGCAGAATGTCAATGTTGGAGGCTCGATATTTACTTTGTTTTAGTGGTCCGTTCGCGCACCGTGGACATTCACGTGGCACGTAAGGAAGAGGGACAGTCCACTGGAAGACGCATCACACACGCGACCAGTCGGTGAACGGAAGCACAAAACCGGAAGCACGTGGATCAGCCGTACCAACGACGTCGCGCGACAAACTGGCCCGACGCCGGTCGTCGACAGTTATCTCTGCGACGGCGCCCATGCTCCGAACCGCGCGTCGTCTACATGGAAACGATAGTACGCGACGAACAGCAATATATGAATTCATGCTGATATTAGCTGGCTGGAGTTCCGTTCCCTGTAGCGTTTCCTCCGAAAATCTGATTTCTAACACTCGTAAGATCCTCAGGTGAAAATTCAAACGTTTGCTATTTTAAGTAGACGAAAATCTATGAATGTGAGATACACATTTTATTTTTTTATGTAGATAGTGTCAGAATATTGTAATGTCCCGATAATGACTCGATGTGAAAACTTCGGACCGAAATGTCACTTATATCGTGTACAGACATTAGTGTATCGGTGAGACAATAGTAATCTAATTATAAAACTCTTTTTTTTGTAATGATTTTTTATTAAACTGTTACTAATATATACGTCATATCTTCCTGATTGAAATGATATCAAACACGGTACATTTTGGATAATATTTGTTTGTTCAATCCACGATACAGTAGAACCTCGATTATCCGAACCGATAGGGAAAACTGAATGGAACTGCAAAATCAGAGACTTCATGCTTTAAATTTTAGAGTTTAAAATGAGAACAGGTTTATTGCTGTACTATTCTTTTTCGAAGTTGTAATATTTTAAATATTGAACATTTTTTGAAAATCGAATATTTAATGGAGAATTCACAGGCCAGATAATAGCGGTTCTACGAAATCGTAAATTAAACCAGTAGATATCAACCAAATTGTATCGTGGCTGATCTCATTTCAATCAGAAAAATGACACAAATATTTTGGCAACAATTTGCGCAAATAATGAAAAATTAAAAGGTTCTGTATAGATCTACAATATTTAATAAAAACAACTCATAATCTACAATGTGAGCGTATGTATCGCATGAACTAGATAGAATGAATAAAAAATATTGAGAAACAAAAAACTGGCTTCATTTTGAAAGAAAGTTTTCATTCCTTGGTAACCAGTTTACATGGTTACCAACATTATTTTATACTGGCAGAATACATTTTCTTAGGAGTTTATTGGGATGTCTTACGATTTTTATTATTGTAAGATCAAAGACGATAAATATGAAAATCTATATAATTTAACACAAAAAATCACAACTAGTACAATCAATTAAACCTTTTACGTCCCAATCCCCGTCTGAGATTCACAATTTACGTCTCGAATCATTCACGTCGTATTTTTATCTGTTCTGAAAACCGCAATCAATAATATTGTTTAACAGATCGTCGCATCGTTACCGTTACTATCATCGTAGTAATCGGCGAAATTCGGTACGGTAATTTGATACAGTATCACCCCTACATTATAATATATGCTTGAATAAAGAATGTATTAACAAATTTCTCATGAGGACATTTTTATAATTTCAACAATTGTAAAAAAACAAATCAGAAACAAGTTATTTTGACCCATTCGGTAGTTCAAGAGTTAAACGCAGTTTAAAACAGTTTTTTCTCTCCAATAAACCTTTGCGTTGGTAATTAAAAAGATAATTTATTGCACTCTTAGCATTCTTGCAGCCATAGCAATTTCCTCTGTTTTAATTGTCTTTTAGCGATCGTATAAAGCGAACTCTGTTGGTGACAGATTCAGGCAATATGGCGATGAAAGAAAAAGTTCTCACCGTAGTTCTGATTATTCCTTTCGCATTGAATGTACAAAGAATTGTTAAGGAAAAGTCACAGTTCGCAATTCTGATTGTGTACTTTCCGTTTCTTGGCTGCATAAATCAGGATTGATAGTTGTATTTAGACTGAGTGAATCACTGGCACAGTATTTATACGAAATGGCGAGCAAGACTTAAACAGCGGCCTAATATTATCTGGAAGCATGGAACTGTTCAATCCTAATCAATCTTGGGGATCATGTTACAACTTTTGAAAATGAGTCGGCCATTATAATTTTTCTCATTTCATTATGTAACATTCAAATTATTAATTCGATCCATGAAGTTTCTCTATTTTAATTAGCTTCGACTTCGATTGCAGTCTTTTTACGATTATGTCATACACAGAATTTCTTTAATACAATTAACATTAAAAGGCTAGCATTAAACAATGTTTAACTATCTTTCAGATTTTTAATAATATTAGAATTTTATTTTATTCTCATGTATTAATATATTTAGATCTTATCTTTTCTAATATATTATTATTAAACTACGGATCTTCATGCAAAATAAAAATGTTCTACATCAACTGCAAGGTACTGGAATCAAACAAATATTTGTTTCTTCCTTTAATAATTTTAATTAGTTGATCACAATACATGAAACATCTTCAGTT
This sequence comes from Sphecodes monilicornis, assembly GCA_913789915.3. Taxonomy (NCBI): domain Eukaryota; kingdom Metazoa; phylum Arthropoda; class Insecta; order Hymenoptera; family Halictidae; genus Sphecodes; species Sphecodes monilicornis. The sequence continues at coordinate 20,997,393 of OU565285.1, forward strand.
CTTATAAACATGCTGTCTTATATTTCACTAAATCATTTTTTTTGCAAATGCTTTAAATCCGCAGTTTAATTATTATATTAGAATATTAGAATTTTAATCTAATTTATCAGACAAGTTTAATTTTTCGGTCGGTACAAAAAGGATTGAGCGTCGAAAAATAAATGAAATCTGTGTAATCTCTGGAAACTGTTCCTTGTTTTCCTGGATACAAACAACGAGTATACAAGAAAAATTCTGCCAAAAATATTGGTTACAGAGATAACGACGGCTATTGTTCTATATAATAGCATCCATACTTTCTCAGAGTAATGTCAAAAATGTTTTCGCAGGCGAAATTTTATCGGCTGAACGCACGCGACGTAGTTTCAGTATACTGTGCGGAGGATGGTGCGAGGGAGAATCGATCTCCAGAGAGTCTGACCGAGTGTGAGTGAATGTGACAAAGAATAAAAAATGTCTGGACCACTTCGCTGGAGAATTCTCCAAGAGCGGACCTACATCATACGATTTAAAATTTTCTAATTAGTGGTAACGAGCACCGCGATGAAAGATGACTCTATATATATCGAGATGAGAATTGTAGGTGAAGGTTGAGAGTGCTTCTATATATGAGATTTAACTATGAAAATGGTCGAAGAAGAAGATATAAGATAACACTTAATTAAATTAGACGTTCAAAAATTCGGCGATAATTAAATCTTAAATACTACGAGTCCTCCGTCTTAGATCTCTGATATCATTATCGAAATGTAAAGATTGGAAGCACTGACGTATGTGTTTAGCAATATAGATCGTTTATACATTAGTCATCTTTTATCGCGTGGTACGATTGCTTCATTAAAATCCCAAGAAACGATCAACCTCAGCGTTTCATACGTTGAATAAGCGCTATGCTGCAATTATCCTAGTTTGTAAAGTAACCTGGCACTTTATGATTTTCGAAAAATAAAATAAAAAGCCAAGGAACTGCCCCGATCTGATTGGGAATCGAAATTAAAAGGCGAGATCATTAATTCAACACCTGTTACCGTCCAACTCAAGCGTAACTGGAAATTAAAATGGAAACTGAGATTGCACTAAATTGCAATTTTCGGTTTCGTAGAAACATCTCGTGTTGTGTAATGTGAATCATTAATACACAAACAGCGTAAATTTAAATTGCTAATTTGTTTCTGTCTGCTATACGCTATTCCTCCTTTTGTGAGGAGTAAAATTGAATTAATACAACATTTTTTTCAAAACATGGGGATTTTATACATTTATAACAAAAATGAGTAGGTGTAATTTGATACAGTAAAAACATTAAATTTAGGAATACTGTTATATTATTTTCAACCTATTAAGAATATTAAAAAAGAAAATAAATATCTATTTCACTCCATTTTGTTGCAATTCGAGTAGAAAATTTTTATTTTGCATAAAGATCCGCAGTCTATACACATATGAGTGATACAATTATTTGTGATCTTCTAAACTTAAATTTCGTACCACATAATACAGATATACTGAATGGACCAAATACCAGTTTCGTTTCATTAAATAAGTTATTATTAGTGAGGAGAGACAGCTTCATTCATCCAACAAAGAAATAATAAATATACTTGATGAACATTATTAAGACTCAAAGGGCTTTCGATTTACGTCTTTTGTTGCGGAGAGCAACATTTTATCAATGACACCCCGACTCAATTCGGTCTTATTGTCTTGGCAACGAAAGCTGTTCGCCCTTATTCATTGTTCCAGCGACTCGAAAGAGGCAGCCACGTAGCTCCCGGAAGTAGTCGACACGCACTATTCATTAACAGTTTAATTAACATATTAATAGGAGGTCAAGCAACACCCATTTATTCCACAATTAGTCAAATAATTGAAGTCATTCAATTGAAGTGGTTCAATTTCCATAAATCACAAGTCAAAACGTGAGCGAACTTTAGATTTCCAATTACCGGATCGCAGATGTCGACTATTTTGCATTACAAAATTAAATTAAATTAAATAAAAACATTTAATCTTCGGTAAGTCGGTAATCTTTTATCTGATTTCGGATTTTATAAACTGATTTTTAAAGACTCGACCGTGCATTGAGACATCCGCTAATTGCGATATGAATACTCATTTTTAGATCGTTCTAAGAAATGCTGTTAATTAAAAAAATTAATCTGCTACTCGTAAATTTAAAGATATAGCGTGATTATGCAGTACTAATCCCGCGACGGGACTATAACGCATTTACCATTTTAGTCTCAATTAAGAAGTCAACGATCCTTCGACAATGCTTTGTCGGCAGTTCTAATCAAAGATGGCAAAGTGTCGGAGATTTGCAAATTGAATTTCACATCTGATGAGAAAAGAGTTGATCAACCGTATCTCTTTAGGTTTATGGTGCGTAAAAAAATGACACAATTCATTGAATAAAACGCCATTTACTACAGTACTACGCCACGCTAATTACAGTTGCCGTGGACGCGAAACAGCCGCGGTACGTTTTCGTTTCAAGGGAAAGTTATGGCAATCATGGTCTACCGCGAGTTGTAATCATCTCAGATCCTCACAGTATGCAAACGGCAATGCTCAGCAAGAAATTGCAGTATCATTCGGTGTAAATACTGTCGTGAACTAAATTATACCGCCCCGGGGGAACTGTGGTAACGAAAAGGTGGATGATAAATGCTCCGCTCAAAGCTACGAATGTTTTACATTTTTATACTTCGTTACCCCCTCTAATTACAAGAAGGTATGACAATTGCTCGTCATTGAAATGCACCTTTCGTTCAAGTACTTCGTAATTTCAACTGTGAAATTTCAGTTAGCGTGTTGCTGCATTGTGTTCATGATTGACGTCCCTGAATTGTCAATTAATTAGTGGCATAATATTGTTTTTTTTTTAAATACAATTACTTTGTAATTTTAAATGCGAAATTTCTCTATGGTTTTGCATACGTTCATGATTGACGTCCGTGAATTGTCAATTAACTATTAGTACTACTTGAAAAAGAAATTATACAGAAATTTAAATATAAAACAAATCAATTTTTAAATTAACATTTCTCAGAATTGTATATTATTAGATTCAATTAACTATTAGTACTACTTGAAAAAAAAATTATACAGAAATTTAAATATAAGACAAATCAATTTTTAAATTAACATTTCTCAGAATTGCATATTTTTATATTCAATTATCTATTAGTACTACTTGAAAAAGAAGTTATACAGAAATTTAAATATAAGACAAATCAATTTTTAAATTAACATTTCTCAGAATTGTATATTTTCAGATTCAATTAACTATTAGTACTACTTTGAAAAGAAGTTATACAGAAATTTAAATATAAGACAAATCAATTTTTAAATTAACGTTTCTCAGAATTGTATATTTTTAGATCTCAGAACTATCTTTTGACTATTCGTAAAAATACCAAATTTGCAATTAGAGGTAAAAAGTATCGTGAATATAACACAGTGTTTACGTGTGTAAGCTTTATAAAATAATACAATTATGTTACGAACTACCATAAGGAAAGTGGAAAATGCTATTACAGAAAATTAACCGATTTGCTGTCGACGTAATTTGTTGTTTGCCTAATTGGACTATACATCGCGAACTATAAGACAGAAGATACTAATGGCTTTCCAATTACGATTAAATTGTCTCTGGATATCTTAGTGGGCTGCTTTCATAACGACACACATAAATAAATGTCGAGTTACGTCGGGACAGAACGTAATAAAAGCAGAAGGAAAGTGAGATAGTATAATTGCGGTTCGAGGTTGAAAAGCGAGAAAGCAATAGGATAATCCCGCATAAATGAAGACACGCAAAAACGGCGAAGGAGGTTGATCGAAGTGTGCCAAGAGGTTTCATAACGTCTAGAAAATCAGATTACTCCGAGTATGAAATACGTGGCTCGAAAACTTATCAACTTCCTCCAGAACGTCCATCCCTCCCCCCCGGAACCTTGTTTCCGAGCGAGTACTATGTTTTATTCATGTTCGCCATTCATGGCGGCAGAACGTCGGGAGATTTACTATCATCGCCTTTCGTCTGGTCGGGGATTTTAATTTTTTCTGCGTGTGTCTGCACCACAATCGGATAAAAATAGAAACAAGTTACAAATATAAACTTATTTTTCAGCCCCTTATGGCAATAGTTTTCGACCTCTTGTAAAACCTCGAGTAAAACATCCCCAAATTTTATGGTTTTGGAAAATGGCAAAAATGGTCTCCCCTCTTTAAATAATTTTATATTGACTTTCATTTGCGTCATGAAAGCCTACGCTGAAAATTTTAACCCCTTACATTGATAATTGCTCTCTGTTAATTAGCATTTGGAAGTTCTGTATGTTTTGAATGAAACATCCCAAAAACTCATAATTTTGGAAATAGCAAGAATGAACCCCGTTCTTTGTATAATTTTATATTTACTCGCATTTGCAACATAATAATTTACGCTGACTGTTTCAACCCCTCACACTGATAATTTTTCACCCCTCATTTAATCAGCATTTGAAAATTGTTCTGTGTTCTGAGTGCAGTACACGAGAAAAGTACTCGCTGAAAGTTTTAAGCTTCGAGACTTCGAACTTGTCGAACGCCACCGGAAGCTTTGGTTATTGACGAAAGGATTAGAGCCACTTTACTGTTATAATATGTTCAAAATGTCCAATAATTAATGTGACGCCTGGAGTGGAGGCGCTTCTGTGCGAAAAAGTAAGTTGAAAATTTGGAATAAATATTTTTCTCGTGTAAGAAGTTCTAGTTCTAGTTCTAGTTCTACACATATTTACTTACTTGGTTCTCTTCTGCTTGAATAGGGGTCGTAATATGTGCAAGGGTTCTTCTACGTATACGAAAAGTAAGTAAAAATTGTATAATAAAATTGTTTGTTTCAAACATCGGCTCTGAGAAAGTCAAAATCGAACACATTTTATAAAGAATTAAATATAGACGCGCTCTGCAAATTTTAAATTAAGTTTCTTCATGAATCATGTTCCAAACAACAAACTTTGTTTCCCATTGTTTGACTAATTTCCGCATATAGGACAAACTTCTATTAACTACGACGTAATTAGTACACCACAAGTAAACTGCAGATTTTTATGCGAAATAAAAATTGTTTGCATCAATTGCAAAACACGGCAATCAAATAGTTATTTATTCTTCTCGTTAGTAACTTCACAAAGTTGTAAATGAAGTTTCGATATATTGAACTCTTTTAATCTTTCGTTAACCCGTTTATCCCTTAAGTGAATTATAGCGAAAGCGGATCCACTCCAAATTTTTATATTTATTTAATGTGTAACTATTAATAATATAACTATTTGTGTATTTAGATGAAATTTTATTATCTCACTATATTTCTATTCATCATTTGAATAGAGATGTATATTAAAAATAAATATAATTAAATCGAATCATTGCAGTTTAAAGTACATTTTGAAGGTCAACTTAAGGGTTAAAGATTCAACTATGAATTATATGAAATGAATCTAATAATTGTACGAATTCAAACAAATCCTTCTACATACATATCCTACAGCACTAAAGAAAATGCAAAAAACATTTTTTAAAATGAAAAATCAGAATGCCACCTTAAGCCTCGATCCGGCAGCTTCCACAAACGCAAGTTTCAAGGGAATGCAAGAGGATACTCGAATGGCAGGCAGAGTATCGATATGTTTCCTTGGCGGAAGCTTGCTTCGAAGTTCATCGTGTACGTGAAGGTCAAGGAAAGGTTACAGGGACCGGTACCCCATGTGAGAAACGTCTCATGCTTCGCGCGCCGTTGGGGTTCTCATGAATGTTCTGACGTAGGTCCGTGGAACACAATTCTCGTTTACGAAAAATATATAAATTCCGTAATGTTTATTGCTACATCCGTTACACGTGCAAGGCACGCTACAGCAAATTACGTTGGCGTTAAATAATTTCGCAGATGTAAGCGGTATTATACTCCCACTTGCTGGATGGAATTCCACGTTTCCTGCACTTTGGGCTGAGCCTGAATTATTGTTGCAGTAAATACAGTGTACAGGAACTGGTAATGCACCTGGGATCGATGCAATCAAATTTTCAGTATTTTCATTCTGAGGAAATTGAATTTCGCGAATTTCTTATCCGACATTCATGGCTAAACTGCGGATTTTCTGCATTTATGGTAAAGATAAATAAGCGCAATTTGAAAGAATAGGAAGATTAAAATAATTTTATTGAAGTCACGAGTAAACAGCGGATTTTCTGGCAGAAATGAGTACAGGGTATATAAAAATGATATGTCACGATTACCATAGCAGGGTTCTATACCTCTGAATCGGTGGAGATCTGTTAGAAAAATGGTCCGCAAATTTCTCCTTCACCCTTTTTTCAAGGTCAACATATTTTTTATTGCATCGTATAGTACAACAAAAGTCTCAAAGACACAGTGAGTCTCAAGTGAACCATTCTCTTATAAAACAACTTTAAAGTTTTGTAAATTGTTTTATTCCACATGTCTACAGGATCTCCCAAGATGATATAATTGCGGAGGGGGTGATTCTACATCAGAAAATAATTCTAAACTTTAGAATAATTTTTTTTCATTTGACGCCTCGTTTTCGAGAAATTAGAGTTTGAAAATCCGCCAAGTTCGCGTTCCTAGCGTTTGTAAGTAGTAGATCAGGTAGGTAATGAACAGACGCGTCAAACATTTCATATTCAATATCAAGCGCGTTCGCCGAATTTTCAAACTGTAATTTCTCGAAAACGAGGCGTTAAACGAAAAAAATTGTTTTATACTTTAACCTTATTTTCTCATGTAGAATTAACCTCTCCACATTTATACCATCTTGGGACACCCTGTAGACATGTGGAATAAAATAGTTTATGAAACTTTTAAGTCGTTTTTCAAGAGAATGGTTGACTTGAGACCCATGGTGTCTTTAAGACTTTTGTTCCTTGTGACGAGTACTATACGACGCAATACAAAAAAATGTTGACCCTGTAAAAACGGTCAAGGACAAATTGTCGAACCATTTTTTTATCAGATCTCCACCGATCCAGAGGTATAGAACCCTGCTATGGTAGTCGTGACACATAATTTTTATACACCCTGTACAACGTGCAATTTAAAACAGTAACTATATTAAAAGAATTTAAGAACATCAACGTATTCATTTCAGCTTATTACGATCATTAAAAGGCAAAAGAAATTTATTCTATTTAATACCAGTTTATTGCAATTAATGCAAACATTTTTGATTTTGCATAAAGATCAGTTTGATATGTACGGAGAATAATATGCATTTTTTTTTTAAATATTTTGTTTCATCGATGTTCTCATTCTGCATACGACATTGAAGCTCGCCGGTGAAAGTTTACGACGGAATTAATTTCTAATTAATTGGACGTAGGAACTTCCTCAGCAATTAGGTGCGTCTCGAAGGGGGCTCGTCTTTTATCGATGCTCGTCTTAATAACAGCACGGAAATGTAATACATAGTCAAACGCGTTTGACCAGTTGGCAATTAGGTAAATGAAGCGCAACTGAGAGGAAAGCCAGGATAATGGGAGCTTCGAGGACTTTCCGACAGATGCGAATTTGCATACGAGTCCCAGTGAAACGCGACTGGAATTATTAATTAATCAGTTGAACGGTTCAAAAAGAATGTTCCGTGCGGAGCTTCGCGACGAGCAGAGTATTTAATCAGGAAAAATGGCTGCGAGACTTATTGGATAGGGAAATCAGCGGAAAATGTGTAAGGAGCTTCAGTAATATTAAATTAACGTCAAACTCAGACAACAGCGGGCCGTGCGTCGAAAACTTCTTAATGGAAAGTGAATTATTTAAAACGATGCGTTCAGAAGTCCTACCGCAGCCTATCGGAATATTATATAAAGGAGATTAAGCGTGACAATATTTTAGCTTAAAAATAGGCTTCACAGGCTAAATTGCGTACCTAGTTACTGTACGGATTCTTGTGGATTACCATACACGACATACGTTCGCTAAAAAATTTTAATGGAAATCACCAGAATGCAGATTGTATGCATTTCTAAAGAACTATTTATTTGATTCTACTTTCTTGAAATTTTGCTTAATGTTTCGCATTCTAGAAATTACATTCCAAGATAAAACAGCAAACACGTGTTTGCTTTTTGAATAATCTCAAATTTAAATCAATTCGAAAGTTCAGGAAAACGTGGATTAATTAAATGTAGAAAATACCTGTACAAATATCACTGAACCAATTATCTAGTATATGAAGCACCGTACCTTCGTGACTTAAAAATGTTTTTAATTGCTAATAGTATTTTCTTCTACTAATCTAATCAATTCAACAAATACTTTTCTTATACCTTCTTCAACGCACATTTGCAAGGATAATGAACTCTATGAGTTTTTCTATATTGACCTGGTTTTACTAACAAGATAGTGAAGTATTAATATTCGATAAAACAAAATGTAGAAAAGAGATTTATAACTTCATACTCAAATTAACCTTTCCTCATAAAATCAATTAATAGTATTCTCATTGACGTAGTTTAGTAATTCCTATAGTGATTCTTTAATACTCACTGCAAAGATAATGCACTCTACAGTTTTTCTACATTCAGTTGGTATCGTTAACAAGATAGTGAAGTGTTTACATTCTTTAAAATGTAATGTAGAAAAGATTTATGGTAAAAAATGTTAGTAATAGTTTTGCTGATACTTTTTTCATTGACATAGTTTGAAAATTCCTCTAGTGACTCTTTAATGCTGACGACTGCAAGAATAATGCACTCTACATTTCTTTTTCTATATTCTTCCGGTTTCATTAACAAACCACTGAGAAGTTGATAATCTATAAAATAAAATGTAAAAAAGATTTAGAACTGCCTACAGTCTAATGTAATCAATTTCGTTGCCGCCAGAAGCCTAACCAAAAGAAGGCCATGCATATTCGGTTTTACGCGGATGCATCCGCGCTTGCTGCGACGTTCCGTGGAGCAACGTTCGTTCCGGACTGTGTACTTCCTTTAATTGACCGTGTGCTTTTCCCCTCACAGTTTCGACTCATCCAGCTGCTTCCACCCCATCTTCGGCGTTGTCTTCGTTGTCTTCGTCGAACACTAAACCGGCACGCAATAAGCCGTGTCTGTCCGCTGGAAACTCGTGACAACGGATAAAAATGAAGGGCGGAGGAATTTCTTTTGTCTCAGACACCGAAGGATATCCTGATGGAGGATATTGAACCCGGACTATCGCTATTATCGATCTTTTTCTTTCACTTCGACCCCGATCGATTTCTTGGATATTTCGTATCTTGTCCGACGATTTTCAATTTCTATGTTCTCGGGCATCTTGTCTGCTTGCTGCCTCATAAATTGAAATTTCTAATTTCCCATTCAACCCTTGCACGCAATTCCATTATATTCCGTAACAATGGCAATCTAAACTATATTACATACAGTAACGTCTCGATATGATACGTGAAAAAGACGATATTTCTGAAAAATTTACCCCCACTTCATTGAAAAGCCCAGAAACTACCAGAAAATATATTATTTTTTATGACACTGTTGTCTACAAATTTCTGACATTTTTCTGATTAAAATGAGGCCAAACGCGATACAATTTTAGTGATATTTACTCGTTTATTCACAATTTAGAAGATCCTCGATCATCCGAATTGATAAGTTTTGTATTGAATTTCTGCTTTTTGGAAAATTAACATTTTTTAAAGTATTACAACTTCGAAAAAGAATACTACAGCAATAAACTTGCACTCGTGATAAAGCTTGAAGTCTCTGTTTTGCAAGTCCATTCAGTTTGCATCATTGGTTCCGATATTCGAGGTTTTACCGTATCGTGAAATAAACGAGTAAATATAACTTAATTCGTGACGTGTTTGGTGTAATTTTAACTAGAAAACTGCACGAATACGTTGATACAAATTTTACAAAAAAATTGGTGTGTGCTTAGACTACATGGCTGAAGTGAAACTTCTTTCTTTAATTTTTTTCGAATTTTTATTAACACTTTATGACATTTAAGTTTCTATGATTCTATTATTGAAACAATTGGCTTGTGATAGCTAAAATATAATATAAATATTCTTGATTCAATTTTGTCTAAATGTCTTGCAAATAGTGCATCGGGAGTTGTTCCTGATCTTGTTGTCGCTTCATTAGGATTATTTACCATTTATAATCTTAATTTCCTTCTAAAAAATTCTATTAATAATTTTGATTGTTCCGATGCAAAGTTCACGTTGAAATCTCTACTTAGTATTATCGGAATTTTATCAGAACCCTCAATCGTATATACTAATAGAATAGAATTTCGTTTCATTGTTTCATCGTGTCATCGCTAGGTCGGTTTTACTCCTACCGTGCCGAGGTTTTACTAAATCTTTTCATCGTTTCATCGCCAGATCGGGTTTACTCCTACCGCGTCGAGGTTTTAAAGAAGTTTCACTTCAAAAATCGTTGGAAACAAAAAAGTTTGATGACTGTTTTGTTTCAAGGAATTGTACGCTAGGTATATTCGTGATATTTCGGTTCCGAAGTTTTCAGATACACTTAGACATCGCTAGACAGCGGATCATTATGCAAAATCTACATTTTCTACCTGAATCGCAACTGGAGTGAAATAGAAATTTATTTTCTTTCTTAATGTTTAATAGGTTGAGAATAATATAGGAGTGTTGTTAAACTCTTCGAATATTTTTACGGTTTTAAATTACACCTACTCATTTTTGTCAGAAATGTATAAAATCCGTTATCTAGACATTACTGTATTACACAGAAATGTATAAATTACATTTACATAGTCCATATTACTACAAACTTGTAGAATAACACGTTCCCTTCTTTGCGGCTGTCCGGAGCCATCAAAGTAATGACGATTTAAGCATTACGGCAAGATTAGCTCTCAGACATCGAATAAATCACACTTATCGCATTTGCTGAAAGTATGTTCGTCCATAAATTATTTTGCAAATAGATCTCGAAACCAACTCTACCGGTTCCGACGCTCTTCTAAAACTTATTTGACGTTTGCTTAAAGCTGTGAGGAATTCTTAAGAAACTCCGTAACGGTGGAGCATCTACGATTCGACCTGGATCTAGGAGACCCTGTTCCAGCTCAATGATTAACATGTCCATGCAGCCATGAGCTCAGCCGTCGAATAAAACCAACAACGATACCTAATAATCCGTGAACGGGGGAGAAAAGCGTACAATCACAACGCGGCTCCTATGCATCTATAATTTTCCAGTCACAGACAAATACTGTTCCCCATTATAATAGATAGGTAGTCCCGGGAAAGATTGCAATGCAGAAGCGATGCAAAAGTTTCAGAGCAAACCGAGAAATCGTCTTGCCATTAAAAGGAATCCTGATGCGCGTAATCGTCGAGGAGGTCCTGGATCTATCAATGATTCATAGCCGCGTGGCATGGTCACACTGGTTACGCACGAGGATGCAGGTCGCCGTGATTCGTCTTGACTACGTTGCCTATGCAACCTGACCACCATACAACCGGTACCCCGGCAAAAAGAACCTAATCGAGATAATAAATCGACGCTTGGACATATCCTCGCCGCTCAGAGGAGTGTGCAAATGGGACATCCGACGGATAAGCGAATGCTCAAATTCTATTTAAAGACGCGTCCGGCGTGGTAGCTAAGCGAAACAATCGATTACTTTCATCCACCGTTACTACTATGTACCTACGCTACGAACAAGCCATTAAACCGCCGAGCACCGACGCACAGAGTGCGATTTCAACAATCTAGCTTTATACAAAACATTGAATGTCTTCGTACACGAAAAATAATTGCTTACAGTAAGTCAAACGTTACCACAGGTGTAGAATGCTTTAAAAATAGACACTGATCGCATATTTCGGAAATAAAAACTTTCTATTTTGAGTTGAAGTTTTCAAATGTCCTGCTACTCTCTTCAATGAAAATCAAACGCGATACTTCTCAGAAACTATTCAAGATTGATATTGTATAAAATGTTAATTGAAATGAGAATGCTAGTGTCGAGTCAAGTTCAGTATTAATGGCAGAAGAAAAATTCTTTTCCTTGAGGAATCAAGAACTAATAAATATGCATTATAATTACATGTTTCAACTACTGACAAATTAACATCAACAGTTAACAGTATACAGCTGATCTTTATGCAAAATCAAAATTTTCTACTTGAATTCCAACAAAGTGGAGTGAAATAGAAACTTATTTTCTTTCTTAATATGTTTTACAGGTTAGAAATACTATAACAGTATTTTTAAGTTCTTCTAATATTTTTACCGTTTTAATTACACCTACTCATTTTTGCCACAAATGCATAGAATTTGATGTCTAATTATCAGATACAGATTCTCACGATGTTTTTGGAGACAGCGATTAGGTGTCTATTTTTATTACATTGCTAATATTTGTGCTGGTTGATTAATTTATGTAAGTAGATTTATAAATTGATATATAATTTAATCATTTTTCGAATATACAGGGTGATCACGCTATCACTAGCAAGGGTTTTTCTTGCAAATAATAAATATTAGAAAAGAATGATAGAGGAAAAAGTAATACTGTTTTTGGTAAGTAACATAATGGTGTATGTAATTTTCTTGTGTTTGCACTAATTTCTTAGAAATGAAGGTGACCCTTATTTTTTTAAATGAATTGCTATATATTTTTTTATATCAAAAAAAGCATGTGTCACGTCAAGTATATTCGTATACAACACAATGACCTTCAAGGTCAAACAAGGTCAGAAATGGCACCAATATTTTGAATATTTCGAACGTAATATTCCGTAAAGATATCAGTCACGATACACAACATCCAGAAATGTAAACGACTTACAAAGGAAACTAACGCAATTATGTGCATTAATATTTCGGACAACGTTAGAAGTAGCTAACAAGAATGTAATTAATAGAGCCGAAATAGGTAGTCATGCACACGGAAATTATTTTGAACATTTACTATAGCCTCGTCAATAAAGTATTCTTGTAAACGCATTAATACGAAATGTTCAAAATGTTTCTTCCATTTCTGACCTTGTATGATCTTGAAGATCATTGTGTCATATACGCATAAATTTGTCTTCACACACACATCCATATGGTATGAAAGATATATAGCATTCCATTTACAAAAATTGAAGGTCACCGACATTTTCATGAAAATAGTGCAAGTACAAAAGAATTACATACGCGATTACGTTGCTTGCAAAAAACAGTATTACTTTTCCACTTTCATTTTTTTCTAATACTTATTATTTGCAAGAAAAACGCTGGCTAGTAAAAGCGTGAACACCTTGTATGTATGCATTCGATAGTACAGCAAATAAGTTTCGTTATATTCAAAATTTCCGGAAACTCTGACATTATTAATTTAGTAAAGCTAGATTGCTGAAATCACACACTGGCGACTGTTTGACGGTCCCGCGAGTGGTTCAATATGATCTCATCCGTGTCTGGGTATTCCTTCTTGTGCCATTTGGAAATAAAACGAGTAGTTCTTATAGGATCTTTTGACGTGTTTGCAAAAATGCGAGAAAAAAAGTCTTGTATGTTGCTTGGCCTTTGAAGCCGTTTAGATTACAGATGAAAAGTTTTTGATTGCTTCGTTGCTGGAGAATTATATTGATATATAACTGTATATTATAAAAAAAACTATTTGAGGAAAGTTGCACATGTATGTTATATCAGATATACGATCAGGTAAATGTCTGTTATTAGCAGAACGTATAATAGTTTTTCTAAAATGAGCTCGACATTCATCTCTGCCCAAACAAAATGTTAGGTGGTGACCATATGTTCAGTCAAATGAAAAGAAATAGAAAACAACTTTTTATGAATTCGAATGGTTAAAATTAGTAAACTTTTTTCAATAAATCTTTCTGTTTTTGAAAGAATGTATTTTTCGACAAATTCTCATAATTTTGCTATTAAAAGACATTAATAATTATCAAAGCGTATGTCCAGTTACAAATTCCCTTTGCGAATACATTCTGCAGTGATAACATAAACTAGCTAAATTGTTTTCAATTTAAAATATTCCGAGTGAAACGCGTTTTGAAAAATTGATGTGCAGCAAAATGGTAACTATTCAAAATTGACGTATCAATTATCAATGAGAGAAAAAGCTTGTGTTTCGTTAATTAAAGAAGACAAGCCATCAAAAGAAAGAATCCCTCATTCAGAAGGATTCACTAGTCTAATACCTCATGATGAAGTAGATTTTTAAACATTTTGATTAACGATTTTGATAACACGGTTCTGAGGCAAACCCGTTTATAGTTTCTCCTTTTCCTGGGAAAACGTCAAGCAAACAGCCTGAACCTAATCTAACTCTGTAGATTTGAATCGGATTAACCTAAAACTTTCACGAAATATTTTCGAGATGAAATGTTAGTTCGATCGGAATGTTCTGGCTAGATTCATAGAAATGATGCTTATCACTTTATTACACTAATGCAGTGTATTAGACGATGATCTTCTTGGCGATAAAAGTCAAATAATATCATAATTTTAACTAAATTTGAGGATGCAACGAATACAGTAATGTCTCTATGATCAAATTTCTTTGTTCTTAATAATATTTTTGTGAAACTTTTACCGACATATGTATTTGTGCCTCTTTTCATTAAACGCGCATATTCCACTGATTAGTACGGATAATTGAGGGTATACTATACTGTAGATTAAACCTGTAAAATATGATCTAAATTATGTCGTGTCTGGTATCATTTTATTCACAAAAATACCACAAATATTCCGGTACAAGTTTCATAATAAAATGATTAAAAACAAACAAGTTTGTTTACTGGATTAGAATTGTCTCTTCGATACGCTGACGTCTGTACACGATATACAGTGGGTGTACAAAGTATTCGTACACCTTCAAAAATCGAATAACTTTTTTAAAATTGGATCAAACGACTTCAATTATTTTAATTCAATTTATTTTGATTCAATTTGTTTGAGATGTCAGACGCATATGTTTACTAGGTAGCGTGTAAATAATTTGTTTGTTAAAATTGCTATTGGTCGGAATTGCGACGAAAATAGTAATGATCACAATTTTTAACTTTTTTATGTGTGCCTGTAATAAAAGTTTAAAAGACGCATTTTATAGTCTATGTAAGTTATGCACATGTACGAAGTTACATCGAAATCGGTTAACGTTGTTATGAGTTACAAACATTTAAAGGTGATTACATAAAGACAAAATTCCCTGAGAAGATCGAAAATCTACGACTTTCACCCTTAAATTTTAATCTTGTAATGTTTTTAGCTCATAGCAACATTAACCGACTTCGATGAAACTTTATGCATGTATATAACTTGCGTAGATCTACAAAAAGCGTATTTTAAATTTTCATTATAGGCAAAGATAAAGAAGTTAAAAATTGTGATCTTTCCTTTTTTCTTCACAATTACAGCCAATAGCAATTTTTAGAAAAAAGTATTTACACATTAACTAGTAAGCTAATCCTTTTAACGTCTCAAAAGAACTGTAGTCGTTTTGTCTAACATTGAAAAAGTTATTTAATTTTTAAAGATGTACGAATAGTTTTTAGTACCCAGTGTAAGTAACATTTCGATCCCGAAAGTTTTTACATCTATCGAGGTTATACGTGCATGGATAGAAAAGATCTTTGTATTTTACTTTCCTCGCATCCGTCACTTCTGGTTAGGTTACTTAAAACCGCGCCAGATGATTAATAAAGATTGAGGTGTCTTTACTAACGGTTGACAGAAATGTGTAAAAACTGTGTTAATAACAATAAAGTATATTAAGCTATGACGACTGTACAAAGGTGATGCGGCTTATGTAGGAAAGAAGAAATGCCTTGTAAGGGCTGTGAAGTTTGTGGCGGAGGTGATACAACATAGTGAGAGAAAATAGGGGGTGAACTTTGGAAATGACGCTGTCTTAGGATGTTAGTCTTATGTGACCCTTAAACGAGCAATAATATTGTCAATATTCGCTTCAATATTGACGGAGGACCACATTGGTGGAAATATTGATCGTCTAGGAGCGTATTGAAGCGCCTTATCAATATTATTGACGGATATTGATAGACAATTATCCGTTTGAGTTCCAGGGGGTATTGAAGAAACACTGTTGAAGAATCCCAAACAGCGCAACTGCGCTTTCTCTAAATGACTACGAAAAGGTCCAAGCAGCGCGATAGCGCTTGTTTTATTTTATTTTGTAATGTATTATTGCATTATTATAGTATTATTCTACCTATTGTAAAATGTACTATTTACATTAAAAGGGGCTGTGTGATGTACTTGCGTCAGTAAATCTGAGCGCGCGACTTCGACAATCGGTAACGCACCGTCAGTTGTCCACAATGCTCGAAATGTGCTGGGTTTTCTCGACATAAAATCTCAACAGCGCGATCGCGCTGCTTGGGACTCAAACAATTAAATTTTCTGTCAATATTGAAGAACTGTTTGAACGTCTAGGAGGTTTATTGTCAATATTTCCTTGAATATCAGTTCGCAACAAAAACACCACTGAAACAGCCCCGACCATGCAGCACGAATATTTTTACCAAAATGAGTATAGGTGAAAATATTGATGCATTTATATTGAAGCATATTGATGCGCGTTTCAATATAGAGGGTCAATATTGAAGCGAATATTGACAATATTATTGATCGTTTAGGGCACACATTATGGCGCCGGAAAGTCACAGAAAAAATCAGACGAGTCCCGACGTGTCGGGCTCAAGAGCGTTTAACTTTTAGATGTCTCGAGTCGGGTGGTCGAAGTCTTTGGCATTCGATGTCAAATTCTGAGGAAATTGTCGTGGAAAGCACATTACGTGGCATCTCAATAGAGGTATTACTGTACTCGATGCTAAACGATTATAGTCACAGAGCAGTTGCAGTTAGCTCTGGAAATTTCAGGAAATGACGGCAAACTCTCGCAAAGTCGATTCACGGCGAATCGATCGTTCGGGGCTTGGTTTCGGTTGCCATCGAAGTTTCCTGCTTGAGCGGCAGACCAGAAAATGAGGAAGGCAGCCTAGCTATCGCACGAAGGATTTCGACAACGAACGAGGCCAAGTTCGTGGCCGATCTTCGTCTACGCGGGTTCCAGCTGGAATCGTGACCAAAAGCGATGCCGAATGTACTTTCGATCGTCATCCTCGACGGAGAAACGACCAGTTCCTTGAATTTCACCGACCTAAAAAAGATCCGATCGTTTCCGTTCTCTGACCGTTTCGTGAATTTCGACGATAAACCACCGTTCGTCGCGGAATTGAACGATCCCGGACACGAGAACTTTGTTTCGTAGGAAACTAACATCGATCTGATCACCAGGATTCCAGGATTTCACGGTCTGGCCTGGTACAGTTCTCACGGCTGAGATTTTTATAGTATCAGATGATTGTAAAAGTTCTTGCTCGACTTGAAAATAAAACACAAGCGGTTACATTTTCACCCTTAAATGGACTTTCAAAATGTACTTTGAAAATGCAGTAATTCAATCAGTATATTTAATATTCATCCCTATCGAATTAGTAAATAGAAATATAACCGAGACAGTCTACATTCACGAATAGTTAGATTTTAGACAATAGAATTGATTTCTAGGCCTAATATGTACGAAGATCCCTCCATAGGAAATGAGAGAACAAATATTATTCAAACACAAAATATTATAAGAGCGCTAAAAGTGATTATTTTATACTACTTTATAAAAATAACGAAAATGTGCCTATCCAAATTTTTAGCAAGTTTTTCTACAATATGTATCCAAAGAAATCAATTTGTTGAATATTCTCTCACGGATGCATCTTTACAATCTCAAAAACCGTAAATTAAAAATATCAGAACCCGAAATTTTGACGAGTTTCGTAAACGTAGTGTTAATGTTCAGTATACGTCTAGTATTCACTAAGTCAAAAAGACTTACTGAATTTTTTAATATAACTATAAAGGCAACGTTTGCTTTACTAAACTATGTATTTAGTCATTACAATATTCAACTTAGTCAAGACTGTATTATAGTATGTGCTTAATAGATATAGATTTAGGACTGCGTTACGAATATTAACTAGTGTCGGAGCTGCCAGCTGTTGTCTGTTTTGAGAATACTAGTTTCTTGAGTGCGTCAAAGAAGAGAGTACGAAACATTTAGTATGATTGAAGCAGAGAGGAAGGTTCCAGCACGTTCATAATGGTGGAGGTAATTTGATGGAGTTTTAATGTGGTTAAAATGTGCCTGTTAATCGAGGACTGCTGTACACAGTATCCAGATGACTGGAAATATTACCAATTAACGTTTTCACGTTCAATTTCTTCTGGTTAAATACAGACCATAAAGTCTGCTTTTTAAAATGTTTATGGATCTCTTCAATTATCAAATTGCAGAACTTATTACCATACAGCTGCATGGAGTTTCACACTGAATCGTTATGATCAGAATGCGTTCAGTCAAACCATTCCAAAGCCAACCATGTTAGAAAACATTCTCCTCGAATAACAACAAATTCGAAAAGTAAAACGTTCAAATACTGAAATATTTTAATACAGACTAGGTACTGTGGTGTATGATACAGATTCAAAATTACTCTAGGCCGCAAATTTTAAACTTGCATAAATCGAAGTTGACACGCAAGGAACAAATATTTCGACAAGTACAGTTACTGAAGCAAGTTAACTTTTCCATAAAATTGTTCCGAAAAATTAACACAAAGAGAAATGATAACAGTTCCAGTACGATTAACACGTTCACCGCCATGTCACCCATATCTGGGTGACGGAATTATTTATACAGAATTGAAAATTAATTTTTGCGTTGGTAGATTGAGTGTACAAAATTTCCTTAGGATCTGAGGAATAGAAGAGGTTTGATACAGTAATTAATATCATAAAACTAAACTTCTTAGTTTTTGTTTTATTAAATATATTGCTTTGATTTTGTGTAATTTTTATGATTGTGGAGTGGGCGCTGAACGTGTTAAAAGAATTGATAAAAGTTTGGCAGTTGATTATTTGAAACAATAAATAACGCATTATCTACTGGCGATTATTCCATAATTTTTTAAAGTCTATAGCCCATGACAAGGTTTTTTAATACATCCTCCCCTCATTTGGGGTTATTATGTAACAGAAGATTTTCAAGCTTCCACTTCGTACAGCACATTTATTGAAAAGCCGATTAATAAGCTTCCGGTAGATAAAGTGTTAATAATAAATTTATCCTAACTGTAATTGCTGTACATGTGTCTAAACAAACATTCTCAGTTTAGCAACCGTTACTCCAACAGGCTTTCCACAATTGCACGATTCCAGAGCCTCGTTGTAAGAACTGAACATCCACCTGACTTTTCGATTACGTGGAATTTGAAGGATCGTCGCTTCGGGTGCAGTTAGAATAACATTGCCATCACGACGCAGCAACAATGCGGTGAAATAATGTTTCTTACGGTGACCGTCTACACGGCCGACATCATGCGCGGCTTTTTATCCGTTCATTCCGAAGACCGTACCCGTTAGTTTTCATGCATCTCCGGGGACATTAGAGTAATATCGCGTAATTCGAGCAGCACTTTAACCCTTCGGAGAAAACGTCACGGTTCTACGATAATGCGGATGATTATTTTGCGACGGTGATGTTGCCAACAGCATCGTGCGGTTCCGTGTACGGCGCTTTACCTTTGTATTGGGTCGGTGTGAAAGTAATGCCGGGTTTTTGACCGCCGGGCCGGTAAGATAAACGGTTCTAAACAGGCCACAAATGTGTCGTTGAAAATGGGCAGTATAATAAGCTGCCGTAGCCCATTTGGGACTGACTATCTAGCCCCGTTTGGACATCATGCATATTTAGCGCCACTTAACTTGTTTGCTTTTAATATATACCGCTATTCCTTAACGTTCACGGAGTAATTGCTGGCACTGCATTAGTTATTGACACTTTTGATTTAAACAGCAAATATTAAGAGTTCCTGGTATAGAAAATCATTTTTTATTGCTTCCTATTTATATTTGAAAGCAACGTTAAAAGTTTTCATAACTGAGTTCCACATATGACTGTTAGCAACGCTGGTGGGCATCCAGTAAAACCGACGGATAACCACAGTGCAGTGTAAATGGTTTTGTTAAAATTTTCGTTACGAATAAGTATACTTTACCGCTTTATAACTTAATTTCGGACTGTACTACAGATGTAATAAGTGCGTATATATTTAATTATAAATCAAATAGCCTGTTTAACGTTTGCTTCTTGCTATTTGCCAAATGTGCCAATGATTGTACTACTTGTCTTACGATTGTTATTCACTGAATATATTTTATAGTAAAAGATTTATGACTCGTAAAACTGTTTCATTTTGCTGAAAAATCTCCATTAGCTTATAATAATAGCAAGTTAAGCTCGTTTAAACATTTCAGAAAAAGATAAAAAGATTTTTACTACGATTTTGGCTTAGGGTACGAATTATTGTAAAGTTTACCCTACTAAAAGTAACTATTTTACAATACTTTATAAGAATAACAAGAATGTGTCCATCCAAATGTTTAGCCATTTTTTGTATAATATATACACAAAGAAATAAATGTGTTGAACAGTTCGTCATGGCTACATTTTTACTATGGTAAATTAAAAATATTAGAACCCGTCATTTTGACGTAAACCTAGTGTTACACCTATAATGTACTTTTAGTAGCTATCGTTTCGATATACTTAAAACATACTTTCATAGAATGCGTCGAAGAGTGAATTAATCTGAGAATTAATATGTGTGGAATTTGTAGAAAAATGATTGGAAACAAAGTCGGCAGTTTATGGATTAATTTACGCAATGGAATGGGACCATAAAATACAATGGGTATTACACAATTGATTGAATCAGACTATGGTAAATTGTAATACTAATTTATCTATAAAACATACATATACAGGGTGTCCCACATAAATGGGAACACCTAAATATCTGTCGTATTTACAGTCCTATCAGAAAACTTCAGAGGACAAAGTGACACTATTGCTGCGGGCAAATATAATGGTAAAGAAAAAAATTGTTCATGTCGTGTTTTTTAATGAAATTACAAGGTCACCGATGTTTTTTGAAATGGAATACTATATTTTTTTACCATAGCATGATAGACAATAAAAAACTGAATTTAGTGAATACCACCTTTTTGACCTTGAAATGACCTTGAACAAGAATAATCATGTTGGAGCGGATAAAATGTGGAAGTTTAAAATTTACGTGTTTCAGCAAAGATTACGGGTTGTTTACGGCGGGTTGACCTTTACCTATCATAATAAATGTTCAAAATGTTGACCATCCTCATTTATGCAATATTGCAATCTTGCATTAAATGATCTGTAGGCATTGTCGATTTCCTGAGACGTAATTGAAGCACATGCTGCAGTAATCCTTTGCCGCATATCCTCTGGCGTTGTGGGTTTATCTTTGTACACAATACATTTTATCTTGCCCCATAGATAAAGGTCCCATGGTGTCAGATCCGGAGAACGGGCTGGCCATGGAATTGTTCCTCGTCGCCCAATCCAGCGTCCAGGATATTTCATATTTAGCACCGTTCTAGCAACTATAGAATAATGCGCTGGACAACCATCATATTGAAACCCATAACACCAGAGGATATGCGGCAAAGGATCACTGCAGCATGTGCTTCAATTATGTCTCAGGAAATCGACAATGCCAAGAGATCATTTAATGCAAGATTGCAATATTGCATAAATGAGGATGGTCAACATTTCGAACATTTATTATGATATGTAAAGGTCAACCCGCCGTAAACATCGCGTAATCTTTGCTGAAACACGTAAGTTTTAAACTTCCACATTTTATCCGCTCCAACATGATTATTCTTGCTCAAGATCATTTCAAGGTCAAAAAGGTGGTATCCACTAAATTCAGTTTTTTATTGTCTATCATGCTGTCGTAAAAAATATATACTATTCCATTTAAAAAAAAACATCGGTGACATTGAAATTTCATTAAAAAACACGACATAAACATTTTTTTTCCTTACCATTATATTTGCCCCCTGCAATAGTGTCACTTTGTCCTCTGAAGTTTTCTGATAGGACTGTAAATACGACAGATATTTAGGTGTTCCCATTTATTTGGGACACTCTGTATTAAGAGAGTGTCCCATATTCAGAGCACTAAGACTAAGCGATAAAAATTCTTCCTATACATCTAATCTCCTAATCACACAGAAAATCTCTGTCTGGGTTTCTTTTCTCTAATTGCATTCGGGAAAATATCTCTAACCCAAAATCTTAATTTAACATTGAAGTGTCGTCCTTGAGAACAATTTTTTCCTCTTCATAATATTTGCTCCTTCAAACTAAATTAGTTCTCTTCCGACGTTTTTTTCGTCGAACATGAGAGTTATGCAAGATGCCGAAGTTAGGTGGGTCAACGCGAATGCCAGTTCGATATTAGCCAAATGTTATCCGGTCCATTTGGGAGAAATTACTAGAGCGAAAGTCACAAACAGACAACCGTTATGTCTAGATCGATCGACCTGAATACATGTACGTAATACATAACGAGGACCTACATAAACATTGATATTTCATCTAGGACTTATCCGGTTACCGTGTCACCGTTAATCGAAACGACGTTTACAAAATGAGAAAAAGAGAACGGACAGAAAATATCTTACAAAGATGATCCACACCACAACAATTTAGTAAACTTACATAGAAGACAGAGGAAGCATTAAATCATTTCTAGACCTAATCAGTTTACCTTCCCAAAGTATCCTTTGAAAAATCCTCAATGACAGTGATCTCGTGTCACCGTTAATCGAAACGACGTTTACAAAATGAGAAAAAGAGAACGGACAGAAAATATCTTACAAAGATGATCCACACCACAACAATTTAGTAAACTTACATAGAAGACAGAGGAAGCATTAAATCATTTCTAGACCTAATCAGTTTACCTTCCCAAAGTATCCTTTGAAAAATCCTCAATGACAGTGATCTCGGACGAAGCCACGACGATCATGGTAAAGCTGCACTCCCATATCTCGACGTTGCCCAATATTATCTTATTCGACGACCAGACGCACACTGGAGTCCTCAACACATAATCCACCCTTAATATCAAGCCATCCAACAACGTGATATTTTATAAAAACGCAGCTTTTACTTCTCCCGAATATAGTACAATGATCACTCTCGATCCACCAAAATTACGTTGCCCGTCGTGTTCTCCAAGAGCAAAGACGTAACGAAGCTGCCAATTAATGACGAACAGAGAGTTATGTTAATGGAAGAGGATGCCGGAGACCTCGTTCAATATTCATCAGGTCCGCGACCCTAGGTCAGTAACAGGCTCCACCAAACACGCGGAAACCAACAGCGTCGACATCGAAGCACAACGACGAGTCAAGGATGCAACCTTTACAAAGAGCCACACTGATTGAAACTTTCGGGTTTCTCTTTTAGGTAGTCCCCCTGTTCCACGATCCTCCGCGTCACATTTTCCGAACAACTTCGGACGTATCTTCGAGGCGGACCGGCTCCCCGAAACAATCACCGGTCACGAGCATCCTAGACTAATTGCTCCGTGATTCGAGAGCCGATTTGCCTGGCGAAACGCAAACACTACCGGGAGCTTCCTGATCAAAGGAGGCCCGTGAAATGAGCAGCGCTTCGTGACGCGCCGGAGCCCACGATGCACTGTGTTGAAGGGGAGAAGAAGAAGATACGACTGAAGGTGCTCCTCGGCGTTCAAGGCGCATTCACCTTGGGTCCACGCACCTGTGTGCACGCGTGAGCGAGTCTCGGCTTTCTCTCTCTCTCTCTCTCTCTCTCTCTCTCTCTCTCCCTCTTTCTTTTTCTCTCTCTCTCTCTCTCTCTCTCTCTCTCTCTCCTTCTTTCCCTCTCTTTATTTCTCTCTGTGTAACGAGCCCGTGCCGCCACTATTTCACGATCGCCTCGCGAGTACAGTAGTGCTCACTTAACAAGTTGATCGCCCTCTCAACAATCACAAAAATTACACAAAATCAAATTCAATAAACAGTACCTGCAGATTAAGTAAATACAAAAAAAATATCGAATTGTCGGCCCGTCACATTATAAGACCCCCTTAAGGAGTTATTCATTTTCAAAAAATTGTTTCTGCACTTTCTTTAACTCTTGGACGAAGAACCAATCTTCTAACTAGATTGCGGATTTTTACATAAAATAAAAATTTCCTGAATCAATTGCAACTAACAAAAGTCAGGTTTAAATTAGTTTCTCTATGTAGTAATACTTATAAATTGATTTATCGACACTTCAAAATCCTTCTAATCGTTTCAATGTTTTATATTTTAATTATTTTATTTTGACAGAATAATATGATTACAATGGTGCTTACTTTGATGAATAAGTTAATTTAGAAAAAAAGTTGCGTTTGTTTAATGTTACTGTTAAAAATCAGACATTTCATATGCAACAACCTAATACGTCTGTCTTCTTTTCGATAGTAGTTTTATTATTTTTCCTTGTCTACTGAGGTAAGGCTCCGCTGAGCTCGAGGTACTAGGGGGTAAACATAGAGTGGGATGGATGTTTACTAGGGGTGTGCGGGTACCCGAGCCTCGGGTCGAGTCGGACAATGATCGGGTCGAGTCGGGTCGGGATCCTGAAAGTTTATAAACTTCGGGTACCCGAGATTTCGGATACCCGAAATGGTAGTCGGGTCGGGGTCCCGAATGTTTGCAATGTTCGGGTACTCGAAGTTAAAGTTCTATTTATATAAGCATAATGCTGTTTTATGATTTTTCAACTCAATCTTTTATTTTCAATGGCAGGTTCAGAATGATATTTGTATTTTTAGTGTAGTCGGTTATCAAACTTCGCGAGGAAAAAAAATATTTTGGAATACATTATGTGAAATAATGTACGTAAAGGACGTTTCTGTTTCTAGTAAACACTGTTCTTACAAGACAAGCACTCTTCGTCCGCACACTGTTCGTAGAAGAGCACTGTTTCGTAAACAGTGTTTACTACAAATCGAAATATTAATATAACCGATGATTGGACGTCTTAATATGCACAGAGTCATATAGTTATTTATTGCTGATTTGACCGCAGACTTGCCCCAACTTTAACTTCGAGTACCCAAATATTGCAAACTTTCGGGACCCCGAACAAACCCGACCCGACTACTTTTTCGGGTACCCGAAGTTTATAAACTTTCGGGATCCTGATCCGATCCCGAACAAATTTCCCGACCCGACCCGAACTCGAAATTTCGAGTACTCGCACTCCCCTAGTGTTTACAAATTTAGTGTAACATATTTAGTCGAATTCAAGTGAGCACTACTGTACCCGACAAGACCTTCCGCAGCCTTGATCTTACCTCTGGAGACGATAACGATCGTGGTCGAAGGTCGCTGATTATCGAGCGCGACCGGTTCCAGGTGGCTATGGCCGTACAAACGCGTACCCCAACGCGATGCTGGAATAAGAAAACTATTTTTCGTCGATATGTCGCGTTCCACGGATTTCCATGTTTCTTGGTCTCCAGGTTCGTAGAGATACCAGTGGAAGGTTTCAAATGAGTGTCTCTGTTAATTGGATGACTTTACTTTTTACGAGGTTGTTAATTCTAATGATAATACTCGCGGTCCTAGCTGGGATTTAGAAGGGGTTGTAGCGTGATTTTAGCCCTTATAGCAATACCCGGATACACTGGTTCCTGATTTAAATTTCTCTAAAATTTAGTGTATGTTCGTGTTGACAAATAGTAAATTTATTACAGATGTCTCCTCGGATAGATCAAAATTGATTTATATTTGATGCATTAAAAATGTGAATTGAAACTCTGAAGTCTAGAGATTATAATATTATTGAATGCCGTACAAAATGTTGGTTTTTGAGATAAAGGTTATATCAGTAATGCACATTTTTAATATCTCTTGTAAATAAATTATTTACACGAATAGATTGATGCATTTAGACACCTGATGGAATAGAATGAAGAGCTCTTTATTATCATTATTGCCGTGTGAATGTATTCAATTATGTATATCGTCAAATAAATCATCTACACTGCTGTTTTGAAGTGTTTAAGGCCTTCGTGTAATCTAATCAAGAGCTCTTTTTTATCATTATTGTTGTTATTATTATTATGTGAATTAAATCATCCCTCACGCTTTAGTGTATTTAGAGGTTGAAATATAAAAATATATTCACAAAAATTAATGTTTTATATGTTTTCTGTCATTTTTTCGAAGATCATCTTCCAGAACTGTAATAGAAAATTCGCATTGCTTATAAGATAACCCTATATTATGGGGGAAGGGAGGATAAATTATAGTGTCATTAGTTTTAAATGTACTTCCGATAACCTACAGTACACTTATCGCATTGTTTCAAAGTGCATTACAGTCAACAGTTCTTAATATAAAATTCAAGTCCAAGTCTTTTCGAACTCCTTTATTTATCTCTGCATCAGGTATTTTGCGATAATTATCGTCCTACATAAGCAACAAATACTTGCAGCGTCCACTACGCGTTTCTTTTTCGATAACTGTAATTTGCCTATTCATTTTCTAAGCATCAGTACAAACAAATGAAATTAAATTACACTTGTTTAAACTTTCAAGCAATTTAATTCTAGATACCAAAAATATTTTTATATATGTATGGATGAAGGGAGAAGTCGTCCCTAAAGTTCAGTGATATTGGAAATATAAAATTCCTGGTAGAAACTGGATTCAGAAGAGAAAACTACTTTATAAGAAAAAGCGATGTGCATAGTGATATATAATATTCAGTAGCGATGAAGGAGAAAAATAGCGATCATTATACAACACAATTATTAGTAGACACGTGCATTTAACCTGTTAAATGTCTATGTCGAGTACACTCGACTCTTGTCTAACGACGTGTACTCATCATGTAAGAAGAAAATTTGCATTTGCTACCAAATAAAATTTAAGAGAGTACGCAAGGTAATTTCAAGAAAAAAGGACAAAAATAATGCTAGCTTAAAAATAATTAAACACACAAGTGCACATTCTTAAAATGAAACAAGTTAACAGGTTAATAACCACATTTCCTGCAATTCAGGAAAATAAAGTAGTATTATTTTAAATAGAGCAATTTTATCAACCGTCCCGTGCCGTTTGCAAAATATATAAAATGTAACAAAGATGAAACAGACTTTGTCAAAAACATTGCTGCCCACAAGAAGTACTTTCGAACTTTTTTCCAGTATTCACAACTGCTTGTTGCCACTCAAAATATTATGCCGTTTCTCTAGATTGTAAATATACCTTGAAACCGCTTCGGATCACCAAAAAATGTAGCAAATAAATGGGACACGAGGCTTGAAGTGGACGCGTTAATAAACTCTAGACGCTTTTTCTACTCGGCATGAAAATATCACACGTGTGGATACCAAAGACCAGGGAAACGGGCAGAAAAGGGCAATTAAGCTCATCGGAAGGAGACCAGACGGTCGGACGCGACCTTAAATAGTTCCGAGAGTAATTAAAATGCTGTTAATCTCGGTAATGAGAACGCGCATGCTGACGGAGATTTAACGCAATTACAATATGCGCTGTACAGTCACACTCTGAATACGATGAAACTCGAGATTTAAATAACGTCTGCGATCCTGTCGGGTGATACACTTCATTCCGACCGCGTGGAAAGAGCCTGTGAAACCTCCTCTCGTCGTATCCTAAAAATCTGTTAACCAAATCCATGGAGTTTCACCGGCGGGAGCGAGCAAATTAATCACTGTGATCGGAAGTATTTCGACCGGTGCGATTTCGTCGAACTCGTTCACTGTGAAAATTCGCACTTTGAAACGAGTCCTTCATTTTTTCCGGAATGGGGACGCTGGAGACTTTTTATCATTTCGGAGAGAAAGTAAAAGGTCACAGAGACTGTAAGTACATTCCACGAGAGTCTGGTTTTAAAAAGTGTCATTTATTGCAACATTCGACGGAAATCCAATCAATCCCCGAGAAGTATCCACCGATGCGTTAGTGGCGCGTTTTCAACTTTCTAACGCGAAGTAAGCAAAAAAGGGACGCGGCGGTGAAAATTCAGTGAAAGACTAACAAGCTTTCAAATCCGTAGGTACGCGCGATATTGAACAGGCTCTCGACAAATAGCCGACACGAGCTAGCTCATTAATTAGCGTCGTCTAGCCAAGTGCTCGATTGATTCGCAGACAACGGTGAAACACGCATCCACGTGCGAAGAGTTTTGCATAAGATCGAGCTTCAGAACATCGCATGCAACTGAACTTCGATGCATGAAAAAAAATTATTTCCCCTTTCTTAGTAAACTGCCGATTTGTCGCATTTATGACGAAAAATATTAGATTGCTCGAAAAGTTCCTTTCGTAATGTGTGATCGTGATATTGTTAAGCAACATGACCATATACAAACAACATGATCATCTTTATTATTTCCTAGGCTTCCTTAATTTAACGACACCATTTGATAGTTTAACACATTATTTTCAATTTACATTACATTATATACAGGGTGTTCAGGCTATTACTAGCCAGCATTTTTTATGTAAATAGTAAATATTAGAAAAAAATGATAGAGAAAAAAGTAGTACTGTTTTTTAGAAGCAACAAATTGACATATGCATTTTTGTTGTATGTACATTATTTTGATAGAAACGAAGGTGACCTCCAATTTTTTAAATGGAATGCTATATATTTTTTTATATTGAATGAAAACGTGTATCAAGACGAATTCATCCGTCTACTACACAATGACCTTCAAGGTCATGCAAGGTCAGACATGGAAGAAACAATATGAATATTCCGTACCAATGTGTTTACAAGTATTCCTTATTCATACGAATCGGATGATGTTGTCAATCACTGTCAGAGTGTTTACTTCTAATTTACATCATACCGAGACAATTTCAGTACTCCTTCCTAAATCGATCAGTAATATCGTATAGCAATGTATCGTTATTTGGTAGACGAGAAGAGGGATATGATTCGCATTTATTATCAGTGCAATAGAAATAGAAGACAAAGTAAGTTGAAATACTTAGAAGAATATCCGGAAAGAGTGCAACCAAATGAAAGTCAGTTTGTTTTGCGTGTAAAGCGTTTCGAGGAAACTGGGTCCGTAGAAAATAATTGCCACAATCGGAGATTTCTTATTTCAGAAGATAAGAAGTTAGAAGTCCTGTTGCCTTTTGAAGAAAATTCAACAACTTCCGTACGAAAAGTAGCTTCTGCGTGTGGTATTTCAGTTGGCTCAACCCATAACATCCTAAAAATGCCGCCCAGCGATACAAACGACTTGAAAAACAAAATAACACAAGCATATGGATTAATAACTCGGACCACATTAGAAGAAGATACCAAAAACGTAATTAACAGAGCCGAAATGTGTATTCATGCGCAAGGAAGCCATTTTGAACATTTGTTGTAGGCTCATTTATAAAGAATACTTGTAAACACATTGATACGCAATATTCAAATGGTTTCTTCCATTTCTGACCTTGCATGACCTTGAAGGTCATTGTGTAGTAGATGGATGAATTCGTCTTGACAAACGCTTTCATACTACATAAAAAAATATATAGCATTCCATTTAAAAAATTGGAGGTCACCTTCGTTTCCACCAAAATAATGTAAATACGACAAAAATGCATATGTCAATTTGCTGCGTATAAAAAACAGAACTACTTTTTCCTCTAACATTTTTTTCTAATATTTATTATTTACAAAAAATATGCTGGCTAGTAATAGCCTGAACACCCTGTATATTAGTCGAAAACAAAAACTTTTGGGACAGCCTAATATAAGATAATTAAAACATCAGAAGAATTATTAACAGAAGAAATAAATTTTTATGTATATTCTGTTTCTAGTAATTGGCATAAACAATTATTATTTTGTACAAATATCAACAATGTACCTATTAAAATACTTAACGTACTGGAATCACACGGATAATCGGATTTAGGTCTATTGCGTTCAGTGTAATAACAAATAACAGTAACAATAAATGATTGGTCTTGAATACGCCAAGGATAGTAACGAATAAATGAGCATCAAGTACAGTAACGCAAAGTTCAATGACAAAATTCACGTTTGGGTCTGAAAGAACCCGACACACCAGTCCACTGCACGTAGGTTAAGTTCAAATAAAAATTACTCGGGATTCGAAAACTCGAATTTGTCAAGCCTAAGATAGATAAGCTCGAACTGGACCAACTAAGAATTAACAGTTCGTAATCGGATTAGCTCGGTGGACCCGAAGTGAGCGAAGCCAAAACAAAACGAAGGCTGATAAACTCGAATCGGACTAGCAAGGCACTGACGGACATAAATTCTAGTAACACAGGATCAAAAAATAGAAGTTG
This sequence comes from Sphecodes monilicornis, assembly GCA_913789915.3. Classification (NCBI taxonomy): domain Eukaryota; kingdom Metazoa; phylum Arthropoda; class Insecta; order Hymenoptera; family Halictidae; genus Sphecodes; species Sphecodes monilicornis. The sequence goes on from OU565285.1 coordinate 21,027,743, forward strand.
GAGGGATTTAATGTCAAAGAAACGAATTGAGTTCGATTCATGCTTTGCTTTTCGATTTCGACTTTGCCAATCGATTCCAAGTTTGCAGGACGTAAGAATATCAGTTGGAGATCCTCTGGCTCCTGATACTCAACTCAGGGATCAAAGGATCGCCAGAACCAGCACTACTATGGCTAGTGGTACACGTAGAATGGACTAATTTATGTAGAAAATCTGAAAATATATTCCCTGAGTTAGATGAATAGGATCGTAGAGTTGAATGTAGCCCTGAATGAATATGCAGTAATCCTCGATCGATATTTCCAGTTTTTCTTCCCAGATGATTCAAGGTTTCTGACTCTCATATCTAATGCACTCAAGATGCGAGCGACCCGAGATAGCCGGCGATTCTTAGAACACGTTTCTCTCTCGATAACAATCGTGACTCAGACCCTAACTTGCGCCTGGATTAGGTAATACTATAATTCAAGATTCTTGGGTAGTTTTAATTCAAGTCTTTCAACTCTGGTTCCGCTAACTCATTTTCTTTGGGTCTAAATTACTACAGCCCAAGCCTTTCAATCCTAGGCCTCCTTAATACAAATCCTTTGAATTAAAAATTGGTCCTTTTCTAGCTTCACATAGACATTGTGTTAGTAAAATTGGAATGTGGTGATCCTTAGAATTCTTAAATTCTCGATTTATATGATTTAAAACATCCAGATTGCATCTTCAAAATATTATTTGCTAACTAAAATCAATGCTAATATATTAAATGATTGCAAAAGTTCGTAACTATTGGGTTGTTCAGAAAGTAATTTCGTTTTTCATGTAGAGATGGTATTGCTTCCACTTATTATTACTTAACATTATTCTAAGTCGCAAAATCATTGTATATTTTCAAAACTGACATTTCGGACGTCATTTCGTGCCTTATAAAACTTCATAATTTTTCAAGCATTTCTTTTGTCATTGCATCAAATATGCAAAATCAAAGTGAGCATATCCGTCACATTTTGCTTTATTGTTACGGGTATGGTAAAAACGCAATGCAAGCAGGGAAAAAGATGTATGCTGTTTACAGAGAGGGTGTACCGTCGTATTACCATTTATTTCGTTCCTCTCAAAACTGTTTAAGCGGTGTAACCAGCATTTTAAATGAAGGCGTCAAAAGTAATACTGATAAAAAACAGGAATTCTACGAACATGGGATCTTCAAGTTACTAGAAAGATGGCACAAGATCATAGAACAAAATTGCCACTACATCACCGAATAAATAAATAAATAGTGAAACATCGTCTTCATTTTCCCATGGAAAAACGAAATTACTTTCCGAACAACCCAATACTTTTCAGAGATCTCAAGACCCTGTTTGAAAAGAAAACCAAGCAGTGTTTGCGAAAAAGAAATACACCGTTTGTAAAACGTTGGGAAATAATTGTACAGACAATGATGATAACCAAACTACGGATTTTATGGAAAATAAAAATTGTCTGCCTCAATTACAAGAGTCAGGAGTCCAGTAGAAACGTTTTCCTTTCTTCAATATGTGAATAGGCTGATGATAATATACTGTCATTCTTAAATTATTTTAATCTTTCTACTATTTTAAATTTTACCGACTCACTCTTGCCATAAATGAGTCAAATCCGCAATCTAGTGACACCTATACAATTGCTTAATAAAACTGTTACTTTAAAATGTAACCGCTTGTGTTTTATTTTCAAACCGGCCGCGAACAATTGCGATCGTCTAATATTAATGATATATGTCTGTTACAAGCCACGCAAAGTGTACGTAACAGCCAAATATTTGAGGCAACAGATGTTATACAAGAATCCTCGTTGACAGACAGCTAATAGCTTGACGGAATGTAACGGAAATGTTTAATCGCGATAGGCCATTATACCGGTGGCACGCACGAAAAGTTGCTCGCAAAAAAGTCCAGGCACTTATGATCCTGACAGAGTAATTTCAGCGTTGCAATTCGGACTGCGAAATGCCAACAAGTACGGCATTGCTTTCAGTGTAGGATCGTTAATTACGCCGACATGAAAACGTTACAGGTACACTTGCTTCTTTACCATAGCTACGCTAGTACTTGCGTAACTCCTGGACCATTAAACGACGCCTCTAGTGAGAAAACCTAATTAAGCCTGATTTCAATTTGAAACTAAAGCGAGGATAATCTCTCAAACCTCACACCGTATGAACAAACTTCGTTAAAAGATGTCTAAATTAGATACTGATGTTACGCGCTCGGAAGTTACTGTCAGAAACTTAACAGTACTACTATGAACTGTTGGTAGATTTACGATAATCGCAAACTCAGAACTCGTATTTAAAAATGTAGTAGGTTTAATTGCAACTCTGTAAATAAAGTTCCACTTCTCTTGTTTCCGTTCAATTGACTATCAAATGATGTGATTGAACGTTTTACATATCACGTAATAAATGATCGTTACTATACAAACGATAAATAGCTTCTACTTAAATGTAAATAGCTCATTCTAAACGAATGAAAAAAAATCGAAATTTAATTTTAGAAATACAGTGGCGTGCAAAAGTATCCGGACACCCTTTAAAAATGAATAACTTTTTCAATATTAGTTCAAACGGTTTGAGTTGCTAGAAGGATTAGTTTACTAGTTAGCGTGTAAATAATTTTTTTCAAAAATTGCTATTCGTCGAAATTGCGGCGAAGAAAGTAAAGATCACAATTTTTAACTTTTTTATCTGTACCTGTAATGAAAATTTTAAAGACGCCTTTTGTCGGTCTAGGTAAGTTATGCATATGTACAAAGTTTCATCGAACTCGGTTAACGTTGTTATGAGCTACAAACATTTAAAGCTGATCACATAAGGGCGAAATTCCCTGAAAATGCAGAAAATCTGCGACTTTCACTCTAAAGCTCTCATCTTGCAATGTTCGTAGCTCATCTGCTCATAGCAACATTAACCGACTTCGATGAAACTTTGCGCATGTATATAGCCTATGAAGATCTACAAAACATATATTTTAAATTTTCATTACAGGTACAGATAAAAAAGTTAAAATTCGTGATCTTTACTTTTTTATTCACAATTTCTACCATTAGCAATTTTTATAAATAATTATTTACACGTTACCTAGTAAACTAATCCTTCGAGCATCTCAAAAAAACTCAAGCCGTTTGAACTAATATTTAAAAAGTTATTCGTTTTTAAAGGGTGTCCGGATACTTTTGCACGCCACTGTATCTAGCATAAATCTTAACATTAAATAACCAGAGACTCGTCCACAATTTAGTACACAAATATTCAACCTCCGCGCGCGACTCTGTAACGACACCAAGAAACTTTCAAAAAAGAAGGGAAAAATCGAAAAAAAAGTAAGGAAACGCATATTGCGAGTGCATTTAGTCCTTTGCACCAAGGACAGCTATCGGGCGCAACACATAGCGCAATGCATGCATATCAATAAAAATAACGGGATAAAATTATATTCTACTGGAACTGGTTTCCGGAATGCCATGACACCGACTTCAATAACGAAGAAGTGCCATTTCAAAGAAATCAGTGAGATTATTGATTATGCCAACTAACGAACCATGAGTGTTTGCATCCCTTTTTGTGATTCCTTTCAAAACATACCAATAGAAACGCCCTGGAACTATTTTCTTATTACATTGTATAAAACCTTTGATGAATTTACTATCTCTAGTATAATAGCAACCAAATTGCTTAAGACTATAAGTAAGATCTAGTACCAGTTCACAGAAGTTAGGAAAATCATTGATTATAACTAACGAATGTAATTTTACATTTTTGTGTTTCTTTTGGAGTACAGCAATAGAAACACTCTAGTACCATCTAGTACCGTGAAACAATTATGTTTGATAAATTAACAGTTTCTAATAGAATAGTGACCAAACTACTTCATACTGTAGTGACTCAAAAAACATACAAACTACTACTTGATCTCGTTAGTAACAATGTATATAAAATCCGTTTTTGCACGCCCCAATAAACTGGTAAGCGTACGAAATGGGTGTTTGAGTTTCCTCGTGCACCGTCGTATTAATTGAACCTGAACGGCGGAACAACGCTCTTGAGTGACAGTGACTTTCGTTCTCTCGCAAAGTGAGAGTATAATTACACGCTTAAATCTTCACCTCCCTGGACGAATGAAGTGAAACATTTACGGATCCGGGGAATAAATTAATTTTTTCTGTCTAGAATTTCAGTTTACTTTGGATTACAATTTGTATTATGGTAATTGTTTCAAGACCACTCAAATGTTGCATAAGTCAAGAGTCAAGATTGTTAGATTTTAAATGGATATATTGGATGGGCATAATCCGTTGGATTCCATAAGAGAAATACAAACAAAGTTTTAAAGCCGTGAATAAATGTAGTAAAATTCAATGAAACTCTTAACAATTATTTAATACTGTTCTAGTACTATGCATTGAATAGTATCCAATATCTGTTACAATAATTCAGAACGTTTTCAATATTAATCCAAAGATTGTCTGTTCCTGTAAAAAAACGTTTACTTTTATATATTATAAATTCTATTCTAACTAAAATTCTTCATTATCAGTTCCCACCGAAACTTATAACTGGACCGCGAATTTTATGCATTTGTTACGTACAGAGAATTTTCCGTGCATTCCGATTAGAATCTTTCTAATTTCTTTCATAAAAACGGAAAATGCTCTAACGCCCTTTGCTTATACAGTAAAGATTAACTATGCTTCAGCTGGATGCTGCCGGCACAAAGCATGATGCAGTACAATAATAATTTCATCAGCTTTCCTGATATATTGTAGAAATTTTAGAGACATCCTCAAGATTTCCTAATATGGAAATCTTGAGGGCATCCCCACTTAGATTTCACAGTATATAAACCCTCGAGTTTTAACCCCCTGGAGATACAGTACGATAAGTACAAACGGGCAGTACAAGTCGCCAAGTTAAATCTTGTTTTGAAGCCGGTTGTATTTAGTGACATCAGGCGTAGTCACCCTTTCGAATCGAGTAACCTTATAGGCTCCACGAGTATGGTATAGTCTATATCGGCAATATTATACATACACTCAATTCTTACCGCGATAATAACGCTTATAACAGAACCGGTCTCGTGTAATATACAATTTAGCTCAATGTAATTTAAAATAACATTCAGATCCAGCAATTCTTAATTGACCGTTCTCACATGATACAATCTTACCGGTGGGGTTGTATCAACTAATTTATAATATTAGAGTTACGAGGGCGTTACTAACATATCCCAGGAGCTATCTGATCTCAAATCAGAAATCCAAAACTGTTCTACAATCTATGCTTTATATTGTATATATTATTTTATTTACTTTATGCTTATATATATATTTTTTTTGTCCGTATCCTACAGCTCCCGGATTTCGCATCGGATTCGTCTGTACTTTTATCCGACCTCCCAGCAACTCCACAAATTTTGCAACAGGTTCATCTGTGAGTCTACCTCCTAGTGGCTCCTCGATTTCCCATCGGGTTCGTCCACGAAGTCTCTCAAACATCCCAGCGGCTCAAATGTCCGATTTTTAAAAGTAACATTGAACACGCATAATCTTCTTTTAAATCAATTTATCCACCAAAGTAAGCATCATTCCAATCAACATATTTTGTCAATGAATTACAAGTCTCTTGATTGTATTACGTTAGAAGTTGTTTAGTCGTTCACGTTCTTTATTTACATGATCGTCATTTATATTTTGTAACAGTATTTCTTAATCAACACGCTTGGTAACATGTGCATTCTAAAACCGGAAATTTCACATGCAACAACCAAATATTATTACATTATATTCGACATACTAAATTTATGACAACTACTTATAACATTGAAATGTTTTTTTTTATTTCCATGGTCAATGTTTTATATCGGACCCCATCAAAAAGTTACAACTCTTTCGATCCTTGCAATAAACAATGTGTTCGACTGAACAATTTCAAACAAATTAATACATTTGAATATATTTCGTTCTATTGATTCCATTTTTTTGGGAACATCCACGAAGTTCCGCAGTCCAACGACAAGTGTAATGGACGCGTTTCCGGTTGCTCCGGAAACGGTCCGGAGCAGGTCATTCATTACCGGTAAAGTGTGCAGTTCGCGAGCGTGTGATGTGCGTGCAACGACTCCGTGAGCGAGAGGCGCGTGCTCGTCGCTCGAATGCGTGAAATGCGTTAGACCGCGTGGTACGCACGTGTCTAAAACCAGTTTCACGTGAATCTAAACGGCTCCCGCGAAGCGTATTTCCCACCGGAATGCCCGACTCAGCTTCTCCCCTTAGGTCGGCCCGTCGCGTCGCGCCGCCGATTCGTCACGAACGCACGGAACGCCAAACACCATACCCAGATCGACGATAATAAACGCGCCACCGGTTGAAAATGTGCACCGACGGTGAGTATGTGTTTTTCGACGCGTTGCAATCGTATTAGCAGTCTGGCCACGCGAGAAATAAGTCCGAACACGTTCCGCGATTCTCTCATAACTTGAACCCCTACCGCTAGACGCAGGAATAATTTAATACCGAGGAGCTGCTTTTGCGACATTGACTTTCATCGTGATTCATACAGCGTGCTGGTTAATATTAAAAGACGGTATAGAATGGTCATACCGTTTACTAGATTTATACCGGTTCGAGGAAACTATCCCTTGATATTTCGAAACGTCTATAAATACTGCTGACAAATTTTGTAGTCGGTATTAATATCATTAATATGAAAAATGTTTGAATATAAAGATTATATTGTCTCGTGCACTGAAGACACGAAGTGAAAAGACAAGTCTTGTGGTATCGACTATCAAATTTAAGGACCATCTAACCTTCCTAGTCGTGTGCAGCTGACAGCACTGTAAGCTGAGCGAAGTGAGGTTAAGTAGCGACACAGCAGACGACAATTTAGCAGAAATTCGAGCAAGTGACAACATAATTTCGTAAAAACCCTCGAGATGTACGAATCTGAGGAACGAATAGGTAGTGTGTGAGCGATCATTGCCTGGATACAGATGATCTGCTTATTGTTTTTCCAATAGTGGTTCGCGAGGAACGAAAAAGAGCGTGCGTCGGTACTCGGAAATCTTGACTGGAAGATCGTTCGAGGAACGAAGAAGTCGTGTAATTTCGGTCAATTAAGCTATCTGGCGACTTGTAATTGGCTACAATTCGTGGTAAAAATAAACAGAGCGAGTTGACAGCAGTGCTGGCAGGGTGGCACAAACGTGCGTAGGAGATCATCTGAACCGAGCGGATACACGGATCGTTTCCGATCAGAAAACACGTATTTCCCGCCAAAGGCTGGCTGACGATCGAGTACACACGGCTCGCGCGACTCGGGAATTATGTAACTATTGTTGCACGACTCGTAAATAAAAGCTACTTACCGCTGATCGAGGCGAAAAACGTCAGGATCGCGCGCACACACACACGTTACGCCTCGCACTGCTTAAGACAAACTGCCGTGTCGTGGCGCTGCTAGCCGCCGCCATCTTGGATCGATCAGTCGGCCGCACATAAACGCGCCACTTTTTGATTTTTCAAACGTCCCGTCGCGACGCACAGTGCGCAACTAGCAATTGCGGATATTTCTGGAAAAAGAGCTATAGGTTCCTTTTTAGGCAAATCGTCTGTAACCAACCAGAAATGTTCCTCTAAAATTTCATTTTAATGTAATTTATATTATTAATTGTATTATCCATTGTTTTTTAATTCTATAATAATTAGGCTGTTTGATCTTTGTGCCATTAAAGCTTGTGAAAATTTTTAAAAAATAGTTGAATATAACATTCGATGGTGTTTCGGACGATTTTGATTTATTTTGAATCTACAAGTGCTGTTACCACTGAAAATGAGATTTTATTTGACTCTACTTTCATAAACTTTGTCTACGCAAATTGAAAATTGCATAAAAATCCGCAGTCTCATAATAGCCTTCTTCGTGTTGTATTTAATTTAAACTACTTTGTAACCTTACTAAAATGAATACAATTAATCATTTTCAAGAACTTTCGACAAAAATCCATTGAAGAGACAATTATTATAAAAAAATAACCAAAAAATGGGCAATTAAAAAATATAATATCAAAATAAGTTAAGAAATCACTCTGTGCTATTGGTCACCTACTTATCTTTGTTAGGTAACCAATTACTTTATGCGCATTGGCAAATTGAAGAATGAGTTTGATTAAATCGATGAATGAGAGGGAGGAGGATGAATGAAAATCAGCGAGTTTTTTGCAATCATTACTTTCATTTAATCTGCACAAGATCGAAACACAAATATTAACGACCATCGCTTGACACGCAATTATCGTTCACACATTTCATTCACATACGAATGTACACAATGATTCTACATCATTTTCGGGAACAGCGCATTGTAGGCAATTACACTGACGATTAAATAAATAATGCCTGGAGGCGTGTCGGTGCACATACTATTCCTTTGGAAAAGTATAAAAACAAATAATAATTTCAAAGACGACAAATGCAGAGCTTTACGTTTATCTCGATCAACAATGATTCGAGTACAGATACATTGCGCATGGTACTATACTGTCTCCCTTTTCATTCCTGGGAATTTACTTGATTTTTTTTGTTTGTTTGTTTTAATTTATGGTATTCTTCACAATTTAATTCTCAATTTTTAAATAACACACTTCTTTCACATACATAATTTACCTACATACATAACTTATTAGGATCACTGTCGATAATAATTAAATAGTTGTTAAGTAGTGTAGAGAATTATATATTATATATATATTAAATTAAACGCTTATATCGAGAATAATTTACCAAGTGGATCACTACACTCAGCATGACTTGCGTACGTGTAAGCTCACATAGTTCTCCTCTCACATGGAAGTTTTACATACACGTAGAACATTCGACATCTCTCTACTCGTTTTGGTAATTTCTATGATCACGAATAAAAACGGCTTACGTAATACTTAACAAGTATTAGAGTTCCACGCATCATCGGTTTCTCACTCATGATTTGCAGCTAGTCGACTCATACTATTTGATTCCTCTTGCATCAATCATTTCACTGCGTCAATTCCACAGTTGCTCTAATCATAAGAATTTCCAATAAATCGATACATACGACAGCCCTTACTGCGAATAGTGATGATACACGCATATCAAACTATATATCCGTTTGCCTTCCATATATATAATGTAGTTGTATTAAGATCCAACAAGAATCACCGATTCTTATTTATGCCGAGTAGAAATTACGAAATAATTCTGTCCTCTCTATGTATATGGAATATCTTTAGAAGGTGTGCGCGTTACGGCAAATGCCGCAACCTAACGCGAACTCTTCTCCGGTTGGTGGATGCTTCACGTGCAATGGACATTCATCCCCTTCCAGTTGTTTTCCTTGGGGCCCTATTAACAAAAACAAAACATGAATGTAGAAGACAGGATTTAGATCATAGTTGGCCACTCCACTTTTACCTGCATGCTATGTACCTAAAGTGACTGAAGTGGAATGGACAGCTGTACTTACTTACATCTTCAATATTATTAAGAAATAAGCTTACCTGCAGGACACGAAGGTAGCTTGCTCTTTGGAATGATGATGACACGTTGGAAGTCTTCGTGGCAGGAGTTACAGAAGTGGGTGGTGCCGAAACAGAAAAAGACAGCCACCGAGCAACAATAACGACATTTATACTCTAGGAAGTCTGCCGCGTGTTTCGGACACATTTGAGCTCTAGCCACATCACTGCAACCCCCGCACACTAATTCAGTAGGGTCGAAAGTCTCCCCGCCTACTTGTGCGTCACACCTCGCTTCACCCCCATAGTAGGCCTTTTGACACTTGTAGCAAACATAGTACGCATAACGTTCCATTGCGTACGCAGCAGAATCTTGATACCTTGTACTTGATCCGAAGGCTGCTTCGGTCCTGCAATACACAATCCTTCTAAAACAAGCCCGAACGACACAAAAGTTCCCAAGATCTACGTTAGCTACTTACTTGTACAGTCCTTCGTACTCTAATCTCATCAAAGCCTTCCTTCTGACGTCCTCGTAGAGCTCATTGATGCTTGCCAGCTCATCTGCCAAGGTAGGATGTTCCATGGGGATCTTACAAATGGGGCAAAGAGAGAATCCAAAAGTGATCCTTGGGCCCACCCACCGTTTCATCAGAACGTGCTTGCAGCAGTGCAAGTGGAACACGTGACCGCACTGCAACTGAATCGCCGGTGCAGCTGACAAAGCCTCCGTGAAGCAGATCATGCACATGTCGTCGGCATCTTGCTTCAATTCGTTGTCTGACAAACACCTATGCAGGCATGGCAAGCAAGTCTTCTCGTTACGGACGCCACCACAAATGTGTCCGCAAGGATGAACCTTGCTGCACGCGTTCTTGGCGTGTTCTTGGCAGTCGTTGTCCGTGCAGATGTTCCCTATCGCCAGCAAACCCGTGTTCCCAGTGATTCCGCAGAATCTGCACATCCCCGAAGTAGCCCCAACTGGTTTCTTGGGTGTACCATCGCGGAATTCTACCAGTGCCTTCAATGTTCTGCTGTCAGCAAGGGCCAGGATCCAGAAGAGCTTCGTACGGCCGCATCCTTCGTGAAGGTCAACGCGTATCGCCTCTTCCTCCTCTTTGCACACCTGTCTGATGTGCATGCGAGCTTTTCTATGCAAGTGCAAGATTCTGTCACACTCCCCACATAGGTTCCCGCAATCGTTGCATTGGATGATTGCTGTTGTCTCGCCGTCGTCATGGTTGCTACATGTTGGCTGAAGCAAAAAGGAGTTGTAAATCAAGTTCTTGTGCTTATTTAACCCTCCGTATGCGGTAGCGGAGACTCCGCGATTCAGTAGTCGGAGGGTTAAACAAAGATGTGATAATAAAGGATAGAATCTCACTCGAGGTGGCGGAGGTTGTCCCTCTGAACCAGTCCATTGACCCGAGGACAATCTTTCAACATGATCAGAGTCCAAGACACATAGAGAGGAAAGGGCTAACCATAATGTTGGAGTTCGGAGACATTCAGCTGGTTCACGACTCGTTTCATCTAATCTAGTGAGATTTAGAATGTTCTCGGCAATGGCTGCTTTCGTCACGGATGCCCATTCTTCTGATAGTTTACCCTAAAATGAATTTCGCGAACAAGTGATTAATCATGAGCAGAATGTCCGAGTACAAATGTGTAAAAATTTGAAGAAACACTAACCGATGCCATGTCCTTCAAGAGTTGAATGATCACCTCAGCTAACTTTCGAGTCATGGTCCCCCTCAACCACCATCTTGCGCCAACGTAACGTTTCGGATGGATACTGGTAGCTAACGAAACGGTCTGCAAAGCTTTCCCATTATTCTCCTTCCCCTTCACTTTGACCTGAACAGTTAATGACTTGGCGATGCAACTTAGAAAAACGTCGAGTATTCCCGGAACATTTTCGTCGAAATCCGCGTTATGCGTGAAACTATTGTTTGCTACAGATACGATGCTGAAGTCTGTGGGCGGCAATCGACCGACGCTTGTTACGTTGGCTAGTACGTCAGGCTTGATCTCTGGTAAAATGCGCTTTAGGAGAGCTGTTACCTGAAGAAGCAAAACAGGATTTTAATTGATGTGACTGCTAAAATAGAAAGTAGATGTTTATAGAAGGATCAAACACATACTTGACGCTGCACTCTGGCCGATCCCGTGTGCAACAAACTCAGCAAGTCAGTTAACAATCCATACTGATGCGACAGGTAATACTGTCCAACGGCACTGCCGCTCAAGGCAAGAACCATAGACAACATCTCGAAACAATAAGTGTCGGCTGCTTTTGATACATCACTGTTGTCGCTCAGTAAACTGTTAGTCGGCGTTGGCGAGTATAACAGTGCCTCCCATTCTTCCCTCAATCGAATCGTTTCTTTGCGAATAGCTTCCACGATATGTGTACAGACTTGCTTTTGCAGATGCGTCAGATTGTTCCTACTGAACAAAATTCCAACCATGTGCTCTCGAAGGTCGTTGCTATCTTCCACATCCTCGTTAGCACCTTCTGTAGCTTCCAATTGTTGTTGTTGATCTCCTTGTATGAGTTTGCCAAATACCTAGCAAACAGAAAAAGATTATTAAAAATTTTAAGACAAGATTAATAAATTAATATACAATATACCTGAGAAGTAATCAATCGGAAAACTTTCAACGTCTCTGCCTCGCAATTCCTCTGCTGGATCCTCTGCGCACTTAGCTGCTTCCCAACTTTTAACGTTTCTCCTTCGATCTCGCCCAAAATTCGAATTTGTCGGACTCGTAAGGAATTATCAGCACCCTTTAATTCGAGGCCAATCGCAACGTGCCGCGGATCTGCAAGGGAAATGTCGTCAGTATTTCTGATAATTTAAGTGAGTATTTAAGATATATTTATTTAATGATACCGTTAACTGGACAATTGATCCAACCAGCTGAGCGACTCTCGATCTCCACGGTTCTTAGTTTCAGCATTTCGTCGACGTTGTTGCCCGATTGAAATGTTACACTAGATACCTTGTGCTGCAATATACAGATAGTAAATAATAAATCCTTTTGATGAATCAAGAAGAGAACTACGGTTTCGTGTCTTTAAATTTACTATTATAGAGATTGTAAAGATACATTCGCGCGAAAATTTAACACATTGACTAATATACAATCACCCCTTAAAAATCAAACAAGACCAAAGTAATTTAGACATGGTAATCAAAACTGTAGAGTTGAAGCTTATCACAGAAATTACTTTTTGAACTATTTTAAATCGTGCAAAATCTCAATGAAGTTCAGTTCGAGCAACTGTGTTATGAACAAAATTAATTGTTAGACGAAGAATTGTCTGTGAACATGTATTATTATAGAAATATCTAAAAGTTTGATTACATAAATCTATGCTATTTTTATAAGTATTGTATATTCTTAAGTGGAACCGCAGATCTAATACTAAGAATAATACAAAAGCAGTATAACCTACCGTTAAGTCACGGCAATTGTCGATATGAATGTAAATCATGCGAGGAAGAGAATGAGCACCGCAGCTAATAGTAATCGTCTTCGTTTTATTGCGATCCTCGTCGCCAGACTCCCAGAAAGTTTCCGTTGAATTGTCAGTTAAATTCCCAATCATAGCCTGCCTGCTCGAAGCTTTAATTTTAATACCAGGCGTCAGATCTTTCAGAACCTCCACGGAACTAGTTATCTGCTGGGAATGCATCGATTGATGACTTTCGTGCATGCTCATCGTAACGTCCTCGTCCTCCTCGTATCTCGAGAGTATTTTGCTAATGTTACTAAACACGTGACTTCTATGGAGAAACATATGATCCGCGGGTGTGAATTTGATCCCCCAGCATCGGATAGCAGCTTGTTGAAGAGGCGAGCCTGAAACAAATATGTGTAAAATTGTTGAATTATTTTCCTGATAGATCGATGAAATTTTAAAGACTGCGAAATACTTACCAAGAGGTGGTAAAAGCATCAAATCGGCAATAGTTTGTAACAAAGTGTGAAAAACTGTTGGCAACGGATTAACAGACTCGCCTGCTATCACCAAATCGCTTAGGGGATGCTCGCACACGTCGATCATGTCCTTGAAAATGAACAAATTGTTATTGACATTTAGTGTAGATTAAATACTTTAACATATTCGCTCCTGAATGGCGGACGGTTTTGACGATTTCATGGCAGCCATAGCTACATCCATTCAAATTTTGATGTATCAATTTTTTTACAAATTTTCAAACTCGCTTCTTTGCGATCAATGTTAATCCTATTATTAGGTCTAATATAAATAGCTAATAATTTAAATTGGTTGTCAATGATCTATCAAGGTATCCCACTTGGTATCGCGTGTATTAAATGTTAGTAGTATGGTACCGAGAATTCCTAGTCCGATATTGTTCGCTTCGAATCACACTAGTAATATCATAGTATGCATTAAATTCTGCCACACTCACATGCTCGTCCCTTTTCTCGGCTCGATTGTCCTCGTCGGTCGAATCCGCGGGCTCAGGTGTCACTACTGGTGTCAGAGAAGCAGAGAACCACCAAAGCAAGTCATGCAAACAAATCGGTTGAGTTACACTCCTTAGCAACCAATTTAATGCTTGCATCGCGTACACTCGACAAGCAGCACGCCTTAACGCCTGCTTCATGGCGAGCTGTAAATGCTGCAAGTTGTGTTGCTGAAGAACGAAGAGCATCACTGGTCTCATCAGAATTTCAATTCTATCGTTGTTCGCTGCTTCCGTTTCGCTCGCTGATACAATCGCCGATTGGTCCATGGATGGTACCAATTTTTGAAGAGCCGCGGATGGATAGCACAACAGAGACAACCCGCTATCTAAACAACACGACATCACATCTCCAGGTAACAAAGATTGGCTACATAAAACTATAAATCTGTAGTGATCTACATACTGTTATTCATTTCACTGCTGCTGTTATTCCTCTTTCGCATGATAACGACTCTGCCGTCGTTAGTGTTCCTGGCCCAAGAAGCTCCAGTAGACATAGACACCGATCGATGAAACGTGCCCCTGCCTTTGCCACTTTCACTATCGCTGTCACTCATGGGATACTCTGTCAAAGGCTGCAAAGAAGGACACGTCATCATTCCAAATTATACAAGAGGTACCAATCTCTTACCCTCCCGTTCGTGCTGTTGAACATGACACTGCTCCCATCGTAAACCGTCTGATGTCCATTCTGCCTTCTCAACGCTTCCTCGTAGTACCTCTCGTCATGACTCTGCGAATGATGAACTCCCAGGGCCTGCAAACACTGAAACGGACCTGTCGGCGGGAATGGTCCCGCTGTGTCCGGAGGACTATAGTTCTCGGCAACAGACGACAGCGTCTGGGACGGTCGCCGCTGTTGTTTTGGAATGTTCAATCCGGAAGCACTGGCTAGTTCCAACAAGAATATAGCATTGTTCTTCATGACGATGTGTGTCTCGTTACCATTCGGACTAGAAATTGGCGACAGGATCTTCCCGGAGCCATTCTTCCGTTTCGTAATCCCCGTCAAGAACTTCTTTGCCAGCTTGAGCTTCCGTGCTCTCAGATATTTATCGCGACACGTATCGCAGATTAGATACCACGAGCTTCCGCCCACACCGCCATCACCGCAATTCCCTGCCCAACCAATGCAGTGAGTCCCTCCACTGTTGTATCCTTTTCCTCCAGCGTGCCATCCGCAGCCAGGGTGCATCATCTTCATGTGATAAGTCACCGGATGCGGAAACATCAGACCACAAAGTTCACAGATGGTCTCTCGTTCTATCCCGGCTAACACTTCGGATCCGATTCCCCTGCCAACCGGTTTCCATTCTTTCTTCTTCCGGTTGCCTTTCTTCTCGCGGTCCTTCAGCTTCTCCTCGCGAGGTCGTTTCTCTGGGACCGGTCGGTTGCTCAACTTCACCGTTTGAGTCTGCGATATGGGGCTCGGCAGAACCGATTGCTGATCTATAGCCTGAAGACAGTTGGTACTCAACTCCTCCCACAGGAACACCAAGCTCTTCAAGGCCGGTGGCAGCACCGCGACCGTTTGAAACTCGGGAACAGCTCCGAGTTTGCCATTAGCCTGGCCTTCATCTTTCGTGCTAGAATCCTGTTTCTTGCGGTTTCGGTTTGCGTTTGCGTTCGCAGCAGACCGCGTCAAGGTTTCCAACGTGCTGGGCTGTATATGCAGGTAGTTCCCAGCGTTAGTCACCTCGACGGAATGCCTCTGTCTGGCCTTTTGCTCCTGCTCTTCCTTGTCGTTGGATTGCACCACCGCCTGCCTGGTCACAACGAGGGCCCCTTGCTTCGGTAAACTAGGGTGGAACTTGAGGAAACTGGCACAAGCCATGGCGTCGTGCACGATACCCTCGTGCCACAGAAACGCCGCAAACACAGCTCTAAGACACTCTGCTACCGATGGACTGATGGCTTCCTTCACCTTCTCCTTGCTCAGGTTCAACGTCCGACTCGGGTTCGGACTCTGTTGCGAACTGGCTGGAGACATTGCTCTTTTTGCTCTGGTCTTCACTATCTTCGTGTGATCCCTTCTGCTCAGCTTTGGCGAATGACGCTCTTCCTTCGGCCCCGTAGACCCGATGCTGAAGTGGAAAGAGATGTTTGTCTGCGTCTGTGCCTGAGACATCTTTCGCGGACTTTTCTGCGAATCCTTCGGAAACGAAAAGGAATTGTTGTTGTATATTTGGGATTGATTTCAGTTGGGTGTTTTAGCGAAGTTTCACTTACTCCGTCTTTCTTCGGCGTGTCCGGCGGACTAGCTATACTACCCTCGGATCTTATTTGTAAAGAACTACAGCTCGGGCTCGGAGACAGATCGCGAGTGTTGGCAGTTGTACTGACAGCACTGGGAGATTGTGAAGGATCCCTCGTTATACTACTGACCAAGGCACTTGTGTCGCTTTGCGTCGAACCTCGTCGTTGGGACGTGGCCGTGCTGTCCACCATGCCACCAGAAACTTGAAAGAGAGAGAGGGGATTCAGAAAAATTAATTACGTGGCCTTTTTGGAACCTAAATCTAATCTCTTTCTCTCTTTGCTTCCTAGAGCAAGGATATTGTTATCTCACCTTGCGTTCAAAGACAATGGATACCGGCAGATGAAGGGTACTATACTTGGCTAAAAGTGTTCGACGGAAACTTTATCGTGATAAATATTAAAATATTGGACATAAAAAATGTGTTTTTTAAATTTATTCAAATTTTTCTTTTACAGCGAAATAAATGGTCATTAGTTTACAGGATAAGAAGTTGAGAAATTAGATTTTCAAGGTATAATTAAAAATGGTTTTTTTATATACCACTATGTTTGATTTTTAATGTATTTAAATAATTCTTTCAACGATAACATTAATGTTTCTGGCTGGACACTTTCTGCCAGAGATAATAGTTCATCTTGTGTAGCGTTCTTTCACATAACTTCATCGACTATGGATATTTATACAGAAGCTCGATGGAGTCGATTAAAAATTTGTTTAATCTATCAAGTATTTTAACACTGTATCTCCTGGTGACGATTCAACAGTTTTTTAAAAATCAGAGATTAATAAGTGAGGACTTTCTAACACGTTGATTGTCAAATCACATTCCCTAAAAATCCCACATCTATAAAGCAGTTTAGCTAACTTTTATAGAGGAAATAGATATATTGGAGTAATCAAACAGCACAGTAGAAGTAATTCTCGTCCACATAGGGTTAAATTCCTTTTCGATGTGGCACAGTCGTTAAAGGACCTATTGAAATAGGTTTCCGGTAGATAAAGCATTAAGAGACTTCGAATAGAATGGAATTAAATGTTTCATATTTGATATGAATGTATTAAGATCCATAGTCTTCTTATTAGATACGTGCAGTCTCGTGCGTATCGTAAACGAAGGTAACAGCGATGACTGAATGAGATTGTGAGAGCTTGATGATTGACCATGAGACGAGACACTTATGTGTTAAATTGCGATTAAATACGTGATCGATGCAGTGGTAATTATGTTAGTGTCGAGTCAGAGAGTACAAATGTATGTTGTTATTCTTACCTAATGGGGAGAGGCCGACACTTCGGGGGGAGCCGCAGAGCACAGGGCTGCTACTGACACTATCTCCCCCTGCTATCAAACTTCTCCCACCTGACAATTTTCGATCAATTGTAGAATTTATATGTGACGTGTTATCGTTTAAAAATACTCTAAATTTACTGTGTATAAGTACATGTACATCCAATTCTCTTTTCGCACGATTTTGAAATTATACGGTCTAAAAAGAAAAGGTACGTATGTATATACAGTGCATCCAACAAGTATTTGAACACTAAATTTCCTAGTCTCGAAAAATTGTCGATGTCTAAATAGTGACGAGTTCGTTAGAACAAATAGTAAAGTAATAATCCTCGCTTTAAAACGAGTCCAAGTTTATTGCTATACGATTTTTTTTTACAAAATTACAAGAGGTTAAATATCGTCAATTTTTCGAGGATTAGAAATTTTATGATCAAATAGTTTTTGTATCCACTGTACGTATCGTAGAACTTATACAATTCTTTTTTCCAATTACGTTTTTCGCACAGTCTTTTTACACGTTTTTTTTAAGAACATATCTGCCGCGTAAAACAGAATTGGGTGTATATATGCATAATATTACATTTATAAACTTGTATGCACTATTTGAATCTCTAATTGGAGATGGGATGTTACTGGCTTCTGTGTGTGTGATGTGTGTTGTCCGTGCACAAAACGAAATATCTCGTAAATCTCGAAGTACTGTTCGTATCTGCATGCAGTTTTGGATCTTCGATAAATAAATAACACTACGGTGCGATTGCATTCTTGAAGGAAAACGTAATCGGTGTGGTGTGAAGTAATTATGAACTCCGAACAACACAAAACGCTATAAAACTATTCTCGACTGTACTAAACTGAGGATTATGTTGATTAGGAAAGGGTCGAAGTACCTGGTGCATGAGCAGCAGGAGGGAAGAGGCAATTACCAGAACCAACTGGCTGCCGACTGGACCCAGCTAAGAGCAACATTACTATATTGTTATAACTAATCCCACAAGGGCTCTCTGGTTTTAACATATTTATACAACCTACGATATCATTCGTTTCTAGAAATAGAGAACATCGGCGAGAAGAGACAAAAAATGGCTTATGGTAAAAAGGCACAAAATGGTGAGTTACTCTAAAAGATAATTCATTCCACGGAGCAGGGGAACGTGGAATGGTATTACGGTCTTACAAGTGTCGGTAACGGGTCTCTCAGCTTCTGAAATGATTCCGTCTCCTCAGACCAGTTACGGTGCCGAAAGTGTGAAGTAAGACACACACATGAATGTATGAGATTAAACAATGAGACCATAGAAGGAGAGAAAATAGAAAGAATCGCGTACATAGTTTCCGTTTCGTTTCAGTTTCAGTTCATTTTATTATTAATGATTGTTTGAGAGTTATGTATACGTACCAGGTATCTGTACCGGGCTAGAGGACGGGCTGTGAAATCTTGGTGACCCACCTTGGGGATTCTTCGGCGACGAGCTTCTCGACAATCTCCTCGGTGTCTCGGGTGGCGTAGGACCGTTGCCATTCGCTCGGCTCTCGCCGATCGCCTTCACCAGCTCCTTAACGGACACGCCGACAAACTCGGAAAAATCCCTGCAAATGCCAAAACTATATGACAAAACTAATCTAACTGCACGCATCCCGACGGTTCATTCTTTTTATTCACCTGCCGGGAGAGCTTCTCTTCTCCCCATGACACTTGTCGTCGCCTCTCAGCCACTTTTGAAGAACGCTGAACTTCCCGCCACCTCCACCGCCACCGCCGCCCTCTCTTTCTCTCTCTTTCACCACTCTCTCTTTGGAATGCGGCTTAGAAAATTTCGGTGAGACGTCCGTCTTCTCCAATGTCGGCTTGTCGCTTCCTGAAATATAATACCAACGGTGGTGAGTCGTGACGGTGTGGCATCCGTGCGAGTAGAACTCGATCTCATCGAATTGTACCTGGTGAACCGTGTTGATTGTATGAACCAAAAATAAAGAGATTCGTGTTGCTACCTTCGCCAGACTCCGCTGTGCTCGGCGTGTAATTCTGCGGTGTGAAATTGAAGTCCTCGTGACTCAAGGAAGACACGGAGAAATCGAAACCTTTATGACTAGGTGAAACGGACGGATCGGCTATGATCGGTTTCTTTTCCGCCGCATCGTTCTCGAGATCGTGCTCGATTTTCATGAAAGTCACGTATCCGAGTTTGGTAACTGCAAGAGCCCAAGCCTCGCCATCCGCGATTCGACCTCTGTCGAAGCAGTATTTGGACATTGAATCGTCGTCAAGGCGGACCCAAGTACCTTCACCGTTCATGAACTGAGAAACAGACAGGCAAAGTAGAACAGGTTCATTTGTGTTTCATTTTTCAACCCTTGTACGTCCACCGGAGGAAGGTTCGCGATTTAGAGTCTGCAAAGTCTTTGTGTTTGATTTAATCACCATTCCTTTGTTTTTAATTTGTTCTTTGAGAAACGTTCATCGATATATTTGTGACATTGTTCTGGTTGAAACGAGTCCAAACACGATACAATTTGCATCATATTTACTTGTTTAATTCACGATTCAATAGATCCTCGATTATCCGGACTGATGGTCCACATGGAAACAGTTCAATGTATTAGGTTGTTGCATGTGAAATGTTCGATTTTAGATCGCAAATGTTATGAAACATTTTGACCAAGAAATAGTATTACGTACATTCTTCAAGTTTCATATTCAGTCAGTGTAGAAAGTATTCGTACACTCTTTAAAAGCGAATAACTTTTTCAAAATTCCCCCAAATGGTTTGAGTTTCTTTTGAGATATTAGAAGGATTAGTTTACTAGCTAATGCGTAAATCATTCTTTTTTTAATTGCTATTAATCGAAAGTGCAAAGAAAACGGTAAAGTTCACAATTTTCAAGTTTTTTATCTTTGCCCATAATGAAAATTTAGAACATGCATTTTGTAAATCTAAGTAATTTATATACATGTACAAAGTTTCATCGAAATCGATTGACGCATAAAAAAGTTACGGTCATCGTAAATTGTAAAAAACTTTGAATTTTGAGTGTGCGATTTATTTAAATCGCAATTTCCTGCAATTTTTGCTATTTTCAATGAATTATATTCCATAGCAACTTGATCGATCTCAACGATCTCATCGATCTCAACGACACTTTATGCATGTATATAACTTACTTAGATCTGCAGAAGGCACGTTCTAAATTTTCATTACAGACAAGGATAAAAAAACTTAAAAAACGTGACCTTTACTTTTTTCTTTGCAATTACGATCAACAGCAATTTAAGAAAAAATTGTTTACGCATTATCTAGTAAATTAATCTTTCAAACAACTAAAAACGAACCCGAGCTGTTTGATGCAATTTTTAAAAAAAGTTATTCGTTTTTAAAGGTTGTACGAATACTTTTTACACTGACCGTATATCATTTTAAGGTACAAAGATTCTGTAAGATTCTATTTTCAGTTTTCATTGATATACCTAATTTTGCTTTTAAATCAATTTTATTTGAACGCCAATCGACACGGTTGTTCTCTATTCTTACTATATGAGTGGAAAAACAACACGTTAACTATAGCATCAAGTGACATTTGGTCAAAATATGGTGATTAAGCAAAACACTATTCATCGATGGTAAAAAATAACTACAAAATGGGGATGACAATCTTGTAAATAAAGAACGTGGACAACTGAAGGATTCAATTTCTACAGTAACACAGTCAAGAAACTTGTAGTTCATCGACAGAATATGTTGCTTACAATGGTGCTTACTTTGATTATCAATTTTATTTAGAAAAAATTTGTGCTTGCTAAACGTTACCGTTAACAATCGGACATTTCACATGCAACAACCTAATAAAACGATCCACATATAACATAATTTAAGTATAGATTTAATGTAATTGTGTAGCTAGTCGACTGCTCTATTCTACCAAAATTCCACTGAGTAGTTCGGATAATCGAACAGAGCTACTATATCGTAGATTCAACAAGTAAATATGATCCAAATTGTGCTACGTTTGATACCATTTTAATCAGAAAAATGCCACAAATATGTTGGTAAAAGTTTCGTTAAAATATCATTAGAAACAAAAGAGTTTTGTTCTGTTTCAAGGAATAGTGTCTATACACGATATAAGTGACTTTTTGGTGTAAGAAATATTGATACATCAGTATGCGATTTCAAAGTTTCAGGGAGATGTTGAGAATTAACACGAGAAACGACTGAGGGTTAAAGATGAAATTATAAGTTTGTGGAATTAATATGTAAAACAGAATCTTTTATGTTTTGAGGGTCGTGCGAGGGTTTAAATACAAGATACCAAGACCCACATATTCCTGAATGGTCACGGTGTTGCCAGGTGCCAATATTCCCACCGGTGCTGCCTTTAAATTTGGCCTGCTCCTAATATTGTGGCCGGAAGCACCGCATCTTACGACCACCATGGTCCTAGCCGTGTCGGAGGTCACCGTTTTCCTTTTGCTGAAACGTGAAATTGTGTTTCGAACGACACAGAAAGCTAACACCGATGGGGGATTCAGTATTTTTTGCGTACTCATCGACCACTTCAGGCCTCTTGCGCAAAATAGTCTCCTTGATGACTTGGTCTAAAATCGATTTAGGCTCTTCAACTGGAAGAAGCAAGGTCTTCCCCAAGTGTTGATTGTATTGTAGACACCAGGCTTCCAGATGACTGCTGTTGCAGTATTGCTTTATCGTGTCCGCGTTCAATCTCAACCAGACGCCGTCGTCGTTATGAATCTACAAAAATTGAAACGGTTAACCCCTTGCCCTATAACATCGTGTGAGACTCGTGATGAAGATTCTGAACAGAGTCTAATAAATATGTACGTTCTTAATTCCCCTTAACCGAAATATAATTCTATTTTTATGTTGGTAATGTACAGCTATTGGAGAACATATAGGCATACAGTAGATATAAATTTTCTCCTTTTTCTAGGAAATTATGGGTTAGGACAATGGGTTAACAAACTTTGTTTCTCTTTCATTCTTCAATGAATAAACACTTTGGGACAAACGGAATTACCTCATCTATGAAAGCTATAGTATCGTTGACTGAAATGAAGCCGATTTGCTCGCTTTGTAGAGAGGGGTGAGCTCTGATCCTGAGACCTGCACTGTTCTTAGCTACGAATTTTCTTAGTCTGCTTGGCTGATGCTGTGGTTTCTTCACGACATTTTGAGTTAGCGGTTGCATTCTTTGCGGTGGTTCCTTCACTTCCACTTTGTAGTTCTGGAAAATTCGTCGAACAATGTCCCTTTATTGATAATTCTATGTATTCTTAACCCTTATGATGGCAACCAAAGGTGTAAGCAATTTTGAAGCTCCAGCATTTAAGATTCTTTCATAAATCTTCATCTTGAAATTATTAATCGATGTAATGGTATCTAAATTATGGACATTCACAGCGGTTTTATAATATTTTCAGAGGAACGTTGTTCAAAAATTGAAAATATGAAAGTGGATACATAAGTAAAAACATGAAATATGATTAATAAAACATGATATATTAGTGAACCATGAAAATTGTTAAAGGAATTATAGTAAACGGCTACCCGGTTGCCAATGTCGTCGAAATATTCAATTATGAACCAACCACAATTTGTTGAATAAAAATACAAAATGAAAATGAATAATGTATAGCCCGAAAATCTTTTGTAATATTATATCTGAAGATCGGACGAGTGTTGAAAGAATTTCGCAGCCAATTTCTTGGAATATGGTGAGGGTAGAGTACTCACGTCTTCCATGTTGTATCCGTCCACCGTGATCATTAGGGAGTACCATCCGACAGATGACGGTGTCCAGGTAGCGCTGTAGCTTCCATCACCATTAGGTCTGACCAGCATGCTCTCGCTCGCCCTTTTTATAGCCGGCGACATGTACCGTAGCTCCTCGAAGGAATAGTTTTGATAAGCCTTCATAATGGTGATCGCATAAAAGCAAGTCTTGTTGTTAACCGTGACCTCGTACGGTACATCCAGCGAAGGCTGAGGATGACCACCGAACGTCATCGGGTCCGGCTGCGAAATTCGTCGAATTTTTTTCCCTTGCTCGGAGTTTGTTAAGGCTTTCTTGTCGATTGGGACTGCCTTTACCTCCATCTGCAAAAAATGTCTTCATTCGAACAACTATCGATCCAGTTGAAAGTAATTCATGACAAACTTGTGCAAGAAATCATTGTGAAGCGTTCAGACAGATCACTCCTAACACTTCACGTACTAAACTATAGTACACGCTTTACTTTCTTTATACTACATTATTAAATTTAACTGTCGGTAGTCTCAAGAGTACTCGTTCACCTATAACACTAAAGAATCTGATGGTACTGATAATTAAACTGTGGATCTTTATGCAAAATAAGAATTGTCCGAGTCAACTACATGAAACAGAAGTTACATGAACATGTATTTCCTCTTTTAATAATTTTAATAAGTCAGAAACAATATAACGGCGTCATTAAATTCTACTAACGTCTTTACAATTTTGTAATTGACCAATCCGCTTTTGTCATAAATGTATCAAATCCGCAGTCTGCTAATAATAAAGTGATATTAGCTAACTGATTTGCGGACTTATTACCTCCTTTGGTAAAGTTACATTCAAACAGTGACACCAGACGTGTTATGTGTTATGCATACTTGAAACGGACAACAATGGGCAAACATACCGCACCGTTCCAGCGTGACGGATTGAATATGATGTCGTTTCATGTTCATCAAATGTCAGAAATGTCTTAAGAAGTTATCTAACAACTCGAGAAATCAAAAAGTAATATAAAATATTTAACCCCTTACCATATTTTAACGAGACAGACTCGTGATGAAGATATTAAATAAAGTCTAACAAACATGAAAGTTATACCTTTATTTTCAGACGAAATAAAATTTTACTTCTGTGTAATCAATATTTAAGCATTGAAGTAAATGTAGTCAAGCAAAAATATAAATTTTCTTTCCTTTTCGGTGACATTTTTGGGGTGAAGACGTTCTAATTATTGTAGCCGTAAAGAAAATGGTATGGCAAGGGGTTAAGAAGCTGGCACCACAAGGACATCATTTATGAAACGACCTTATAAAAGTAGAATTAATGCTTGATCCAACTTAGGAACAACAGATTATAAAATTCATACCTTCAAGTTGGGAACGTGGACAACGTCGCCATATTGGTCCTTCGTGTAAATGGTAACGATGGCCGGCCACCCGCACTTCATCTCGTCCTTTGAGTACAGGACCTCGCATTTTGCTGGATCCACGAAACTGTCCGGTTGCAGCCATCTTGCGAGACGTCCTCCACTCGTACCAGCAGTGCACGAGACGAAATCCCGAAGAAAGAGTCGTTCGTTCGAGTGACAACTAAAAACAGCAAAGAAAATCCTCCCGTTACATCGATGAATTAACACTAAAAATTTTAGTATCAACTTAAAAAACTCGACAAATTCATCATAAACGTCCAACGAAGTTAAAAATTGAGTCGTTCGTTCGAGCGATAACTGAAAACAGTAAAGAAAATCTCACATTATATTGATAAGTCTATTAGACACTAAAAATTTTAGTATCACAGTTACTAAGATCATCATGAACGGGCGATGTGGCTAAAAATTGATAATGAGCGTCGTCAGGGGTCAAAGAATGGATCCAAACGAGGATCGTTGCAGGTTGTCGACTCGTTAGAACGAGTTTCCGAGTTACAATGCCCCTAATTGGTGATCCGTTCCGCGGGCCTCGTCTGGATAGATCACGAGCAGAGGACGATGCTCCTCTGCCAGCCAGACAATCGTTGCTTCCCCTAGCGAGTCATCGCCAGAGTCATCCCTAATAAGGCGCAATCACATCGCAATTCTGTTCTCCGTCGCGATGGGTTCGCTACCTATACTGTGCCATCACGCCTCGACCGATTTCGCTTGTGACACGAGCAGCTGGAACGACTTCTTCGAACCCTTTAAATCTGCTAGTTCCGAAAAGCCGCGTTGCCAAACCGGTATCGAGCAAATGTTGATATATAAGTAATTAATTAAAATCGTGACACGCGAAAGAAACTAAATCTGTCCGGAGCGGTAACTGTCAGTTATCTACGTACGGTTTCTTAACCTGTCGAGCCTGCCGTCTTTACGATTGGACAGACCGGGGAGAGCCATTTTCAATTTGAAGATTGCTGACTCGCAAGAAGGTTATCAAAACACCGAGGCACTGGATCAATTGAACGGAGCTGAAGGCTCTCACAGGCGCATGACGAGAATAGTCGGGATTCAAGGGGAATACGCGTGACACAAAGCGAAGTCACGTTCGTCTTATTTATGGTGGCTCCGCGGTGCAAATCTGTAGCCGTGAAGATTCTTCAACGGGCCATTTTTGTTCAAATCGTTTTGAGTGTACTTTTTTAATAAGACAAACGACCAAATTTGGAATTTAATGGACTTATTTTTGGACATTAGATCTTTATTTGTGATTTTTCCAGGCTGTCATCGTTAAAATAATGGTAATTATTCATCGAAAAAGCAGACCATCTCGAAGCTTCAAAATAGTACTAAGGGTCTTCTGACACTAGAAACTTAAAACTGACTATATATAACTATATAGTTTTCATAATAATCATGAAAACTTCCGTTAAAATCTTAATGTTGATGTATGAGCATCGAAACAGGATGGTTTGGCAATGAGTTATGACTTGTAATGGTTTATAGTTCCTTTGATGAATTGGCGTCCTTATGACAATAGTGTAATACAAAATCATAAATATAGATGGGATATACACAAATACGTCTGTAAAACACAATAGTGTGCTATTTAATTCTGTACACAAAAATGTGTTTAGATCTTTTCTATAATGTTATATTATTTAATCCTAATCGTTTAACCCTTTGAACTTGGTTATCCCTTCTAAGTGAACATCGTAAATCTAGTTAGTTGTCTCTTTTTAGAGGATATGAAAAGATGGCTAGTAATGGTACTTACAAAGTTTACATTTTTTCTTTCATAAAATTGCATGTCAAATCCCATTTCAATGCTGTAACTTTATTATTAATAAATAATTACGTTCGATGGTAGGTAACCTGAGAAAAGTCTCTGGGTACAAAGACCTAATATTTGGCACACACTTTAGCTCGATGGAGCGACCTATATAAAATAGAAACATCAAAGTAAGAGCGACATAATTCAGGGGATCTAAAGCTGAAAGTGTTCTGAAAGGCGATGTCAGGAACACAAGTAGTTAATAATTCAGATGTCCCTTTTGAGAGAATATGAAAGAATTGCTGGAAATTATGCTGTTCATAAGATTTCAAATTTTGTTTTATAAAATCTGCAATTCATATAATAGATAAGATCGATAAGTTTATTTTTTCAGCCTCTCGGCCATGAAAAAGGACTCGTCTTACAATAATAGTGTTTCTTAACTTCAAACATTCATATCATGCTCTTCCACATATATTCTCTCGTTCATACAGTACTCCTTAACCCCTTGCCTTACGATTTATTTTACGGTTTTCGTGATTAGAATTTTTTTGTAGTTCATAATTTCTTAGGAAAAAGAGAAAATATATATCTATTGCATGTCTATATGTTCTCTAATGGCTGTACATTAACAACAACAAAATAGAATTATATTTCGGTTTAAAGGAAATTAATAACATACATCTTTATTAAACTCTGGTCAGAATCTTCACCACGTCTCTCAGACGATATTGTAAGCGAAGGGGTTAAATCTTAACTATTATAACTATAACTATTTACACCTAACTATATTTGGATTATAAACAAAACTAACCTACGTATTGCACTTTATATGTGTTTATACATTCACTCATCTATTAGCCTGTTTCAGACTTTTCTCTTTTCTTTTCTACTTTTCCTCAGTCGAACAGGTGAGTATCGTCCTATCACGTCCTTCCTCGTTGACCACTTCTTCTATAGTTATTCCTTTTTCTAATTCTCTATATTCCCTCGTTAAATGCTCAAGGCTACGGAATTTATCCCCACAGAGATCACGTGTTCTTTTTTCATCATCGTCCAGTATTTGTTCCATCTTTCCAGCGACTCACATCTTGTTAGAGCTATTAGCTGCTGGCTTTCTTGTTTCCTCTACTTTTTTAGACATTTGGCTAAATTCAACGGCTTAATATATTTGTAACTTTGATTGTACGTAGAGTCTCTTATCTTGTTACATTGCACTTGCTGCTGGATATCCCTGTCTCTTTTTTTCAAATCTTTTACAGGATGTCTTAAAAATGTTGTACTTCCTTAAACAGGTACTCCCACAAAGGAAAAGGTTGCTTTAAATGATCTTAGGAATCATTCTCAAATCCTTTTCAAATAAATACAATATTTTTGGTACACGCTGTATAATGTACTACCATCTCTCGCCTCTGCTGTGCCCCTGTTATGCTGAATCCATTCCTTTTTAAAAAGTCTCCCCTTCCCTTTACACTTCTTGTCTTTAACTTTTCTTTCTCCTATATGCACTCCTTTATCCGATTCTTCTTTCCCCTTTTTTCACCTCTTCTTAAAATTTCCATGCTCTTACGTTTCGACTATCATCTTTTCCCTTTTTGTTTCCTCTAAAACTAAATACTCTGGTGTTTGCCTGCTCAACCCCAGAATCCGTTTGACGTACCTAATTTGTACCTTCCCTATTTCTTTCCTTTCTTGGAATCCCCACAGCCGCTCAAATACAGTAATTACTAGGGGTGTGCGAGTACTCGAAATTTCGGGTTCGGGTCGGGTCCAGAAATTTGTACGGGATCGGGTCGGGATCACGAAAGTTTATGAATTTCGGGTACCCGAAATGGTAGTCGGGTCAGGGTCTCGAAAGTTTGCAATATTCGGGTACTCGAAGTTAAAGTTGGGGCAACTCTGCGGTCAAATCAGCAATAAATAACTCTGTGACTCTGTGCATATTAAGACGTCCCATCATCGGTTGTAATAATATTTCGATTTGTAGTAAACACTGTTAACGAAACAGTGCTCTTATACGAACAGTGTGCGGACGAAGAGTGCTTGTCTTGTAAGAACAGTATTTACTAGAAACAGAAACGTCCTTTACGTACATTATTTCACGTAATGTATTCCAAAATATCTTTTTCCTCGTGAAGTTTGATAACCGATTACACTAAAAATACAAATATCATTCTGAACCTGCCATTGAAAATAAAAGATTGAGCTGAAAAATCATAAAACAGCATTATGCTTATATAAATAGAACTTTAACTTCGAGTACCCGAACATTGCAAACATTCGGGACCCCGACCCGACTACCATTTTGGGTACCCGAAATCGCGGGTATCCGAAGTTTATAAACTTTCGGGATTCCGACCCGACCCCGATCATTGTCCGACTCGACCCGAGGCTTGGGTACCCGAAATTTCGGGTACCCGCACACCCCTAGTAATTACCTCTATGAATAACAAATAAATGCGTTCGTTGATAGGTGACCTGACAAAATTTTCCGAGTGCAAACTTAATGTTTGACACACGCGTTGCCTCGCTAGTGCCGCCAACGTAGAATAGAGGCATCAAAGTAAGAGCGACATAATTCAGAGGATCTAGGGGTTGAAGGCGTTCCGAAAGGCGATATCACGATCGTTTCATCCGTCGTGTGCGTCGATGCCAGCTTTTTAAGACGGTGGCCAAAGACTATCCTAGACGAGGGTGTCGTTTTACCGATCGGCCCGGTAATAAGAGCCGGAAGAAGATTGATGGAAGAAATGTGAAACGCGATCGAATGCCGGAGGACGAGAGACGAGGATGACGTCGAGGATCGAGGTACACGGCGCAGATATTGAGATTGGCGGCTTTAAGGTCAAGCTCGATGTGACGGATGGTCAGCACGTGGTTATTTCGGAAATGGCCACTTCAGCCTCGACGTCAGGTGTTTCCGGGTTCGGAAGGAGCGTTATGAATGAATGGACATTTCGCATGTGTGACGCAGACAGGCTGAGAGACGCCGCCAGGCCAAGAGTTGCACGGACACGCGCAATTTCTCATGGGAAATTAAATGGCCAGGCTTCTGCTCATAAAGCGAAGAGCTACGTCGCTGTCTACCATGAAAACCGACGTGAGCTATGAAGAGACGCTTTCGCGGGCCGAGTCGTCCCGTTTTTACGGTGGTCTGTGTGCCGCCGCTGGCTTTTCAGTTTTCTACGAACCGGCCATAAAGGAAGCTATTTTGCCTTCCAGCGGACATGCTGCGCACCCTTTCTCGCGTAATTTTTGGAGCGACATTACTACAAACGCACCGCGCACCTGGTAGATTCAGGACCGTTGGTTTGCTGAGCCTTGACAATTCGGACAAAGAATTTGTTACGTGCGCGTAGTTTTACACCGTATGGTTCAACTGGATCGTTGTAGTTATGAAGATGAAGTTGTTTTTTTAAATAAAACATAGTACGTCTAGGACGTATGAGTGCTACGAATGTTCTCGTTACTTGGGAAATATACATATGAATTTGAAGATACGACGTGTGCTACAAGGCTATTTACTTTTCATCAAGAATTTCAGAGACTTCCGAATGTTCTACATTTGAATAGTTATCGAAAGTTTAATAATTGAATTTATCACATAATTGTAAACCATAATTGAATTGATCACATCCTGCTTTGATTTGATGAAACGCACTTATCCAAAGATTAAACAAATCAGAGAATACCTAATTCTTTAATTTAATAGAATACGTTAAAATGTACTAGTTCATGTTTTACTTATTTTTACTGAATATCTTGCCCAACTCACAACAGATGAGACAATTTTTGGTTCAGCGTTAATGATACGATTTCGGAGTACAATACCAAATAAAACAAATTTTATTAACACTAAACCTACCGAGCCTTGAGAGTGCTGTTCTTATTATAATGTGTGCTCTACTAAAGATATTCATTCAATCATTTCTTATGAGAACATTTTTATAATTTTAATAACTGTAAAATAAAAAATCTGGAACCAGTCATTTGACCGGTGCAGGTAGGATTAGTGTTAAAAATTAACCCTTTGCACTGCAAGTTATTTTGTCTCCAGGGTTCAGACATTTCAGCTGAGCTAGAATATGTTTCTTATAGACGACCTTTTTTATTTGGTCTATATGAGATCGAGTGTACCTGTTTACTCGCGCCACAAACGGCCGATAGCAATTTATTAACTACAAAGTATTTTTAGCAGTGATTTCCACCCATCAGCAGGATTAATTTGTTAAAAAGCTATAAAAAATTTCTTCATATAACTTCGCGAAGTGCCGCAAATTCGCCCGGTATCTACACCAGAAATAACTCAATGCAAATATTCTAACACTTCACCTACCGAAAGTCTATGAATAGGATTTTCAATAAACGTGCACCACCAAGAAGAAGGTTCAAAATCATCTTTTACACAATAATCCTAAATGAAACTATTAGATTACGTTACTGGGGGCAAGTTATTGGTTTCTCAAAAAGTTGCTATTGCTGTTGAAGGTTCTATCAAAAAAATTTTACGCTATGGATGAACGACTTCGAAAAATTATAAAATAATCGCCGGTAATGTCTGAAGTGACCAAATCACGTTCATCACCCTGTATAAGAAGAAAGACCAAAAGTCAGTGCAAGTAGCGGACAAATATTTGAACCCACCCTGTAGAAACGAATAAATTTTTTAAAATTGGTCCAGATGACTTGAGTTTTCTTTAGATGTTAGAAAGATTAGTTTACTTGATAATGTGTAAAAAAACTTATTTTAAAATTGCTATTGGTCGGAGTTGTGAAGCAAAAAGTGGAGGGCATGATTTTTAACTTTCTGTCTGTGCCTCCAATGACAATTTAAAATGTGCCTTTTTTCGTTTTAAAAATACGTTTTTAAAGATGAAGAAAAACCGAAATTTAAAGATTTTTATATATTTCAATGCCTTTGGATTTTTTATGCGTCACGCGATTTCGATGGAACTTTGTACATCTAAATAACTCACTTAGATTTACAAAAGGGCATATTTTAAATATTCGTTACAAACACAGAAAAAAGTTAAAAATCGTGGCCATCACATTTTTTCTTCACAACTTCGACCAATAGCAACTTTAAAAGAAGTCCAGTAATTCACCTAGAAAGAAAACACCTAAAAAAGAAATTCAAGTCATTTGAACCAATTTTAACGCGATGGTTAACATGTCACCCATATAAGAGTGATGGAATTATTATTCAGATTTCAAAATAAATTTTTATGTTAATGTATTCATTGTACCAAATTTTGACATTGTACCAAGAAGGTTGAAGGACCACTCTGCGTCATACACTTAATCTTTTCAATTTTTATTTCATTAAATAAATCACTTCGATTGTATGGGATTTTTGAGGTTGCTGGATTGGCACTCACGTGTTAAAAAAGTAATTCGTTTTTAACCCCTCAAGCCCGGGATCCGTATTTCTTACGGACTTCAAAAATATGTACAATCTCATGATTTTTACTTGAAAATTTTGTTTCCTTGCTGCAGTTTACGTTAACCGTGAAATTTAACGATGCTTTTCGTTACACCAGCCCCGGTTTTGAGGGGTTAAAGGGTGGTCTCGAATTTTTTCCGGTACTCTACTCATCGTTCCACAAAAATCTCTACAAGCTCCAAAAGCCTGCCATTCAATACCAACGGCAACAATGTTTGCACACCACCCGTGTTACGACGATCTCGATCAAAACATCACGCAATCATAACCGCAGAGGACATCCTGAACCTCATGGAAACGGAAAAAAATTGCAAATAAAACACACAAACCGATATCAATTGCCAAGTCGACCAAGCGCGGGTGCCCTCGAACGACCGTGTAGTAACCTGCTCCTGCAAACCGCACACGAGCCACTACATGTTACGTAAACCTCGGTCACGACGATCCGTGTTTCGCGATGGTCAGAGTCGTTTCGCGGTTAACTTGGTCAAGGTCAGTCCTCGTAGGGCACAAAGTGCGGCGACCCTGTCGACCTGCTCGAAAACCGGTGTACCGGCTGCGGTAGAGCAGCGGTTCCCTCTGGCTTGCCCCGGTCACGGTGAACCCTGCCGAACCGGTGCCGAAGAGTTCCTCACCCCTCCGTGCATCCGTGGCAGGCTTGCCTGGCTTTTATCTTCGAAAAGACATGAAGAGGGAGAGCACGCGGGAGCGTATAGAGTAGCCAGGCGAAGGAACACGGTTCTTGGTGGGGAGGAGACACCGATCGTGCATGCCACCGACCACAGTTTCAAAGCAACCTCCGTGATGATCGCGTCAGCTGGCCTCTAGTCGCCCCACCTCTACGGAAAAGAGCCGTCCGCGCGCGTGTTTCCACTCGCTCGCGCGACTATCCCAAGCGAGCAAGTCCTCTCCCAATCGCCAGGCAGAGTCCTCCTCTTCGCGAGCTGTCCGACGATAGAAATCAGGTTCCCCGCGATCGAGAGTAACGATCGATCAGTCTGGAATATTCCGGAGAGCACAGTAAGTTCCTTTGTTCGATCCACATCGCCGCCCGATGAAGGCGGCTCCTTGTAGGATCGACTCGACGCAAGATCGGCGCGGCCAGATGTGAAAGTGCGAAAGTACCTGGAGGATCGACGAGGATCCATATCGATGGAAGTGCGCACGGTGCGTCGTAAATGATGTGAGGAAAGATCTACGGCGCGAGGAAATCGAAGCGGATCGATCGCGGCCGAGGAAGAACGCCGGCCTTTGTCCCGGGTGATCTCGCTGGATCCCACGATGAGCGGCAGGAGGAGTGTGTTCAGTGCCCTGAACGGGCTCAAGTGTGATCGTGCGGTCGTATGCTCGGTGTTCATGTGGTGTCTAGTAGTTCTGGCTGGTAACGTCGAGAGTGCACCGCCCGGGATATGCGCGATGGACGGGTGCAACTGCACCGTCAAGGCACACCGTTGGATTAACGTCAAGTGTGTCTTCTCCAATGATCAGGTGAATGAAACGCTATGTAATTCGTCACTAACCCGCCGCAAGTCGTCGCGGTTTCAGCGTCGGCGACGACGTTTCTGTTAGCGATCGATCGATCGATCGATTACCGTGCTTTGCCGAGTCGCCGATCATCGCCGATGATATTCGCGACCGCCATGATTACGGCCCCGGCTGCTAACCTGCGACGCAAATGTGCGGACGATGACTAACTCCCTAGGTTTCCAACTTCGCTCGTTTGGGATTATGACTTTCGGCATCTGCGGTGGAACCGACCCTGCCATCTAAAAATGGAAGGTTCTCGCGGCTGTACGAGCATCGGTCTCGCACCACTAAAACCTGGAGACAAAGATCTTACTCCAGATTGTGGGTACTTCGTTTGATGTACTGGATAACGGAAGGAAAACTTTATAGATCAAGTTTGTCTTTGAAATAGCAAACTTAATTTTATAGTTCACTGATACACGTGGCGTATCGTCCAAACATTACGGTATTGTTATTTTCGAGAAATGATGTGGATCAGCATCAATAACTATAGCATAGGTGGCTGCTATCTTCTAACATAAAGTTCTCTATGATTTTCTATAGAAACAATTTTTCCTTACGAGTGCATCAAGTCCACTGTTAAATTATGAAATTAAGTTTCATAGTTCATTGATGGTACACATAGTGTACCATCGAAAGGTTACAATATTATGTTTTAAAAATGACATCGTGCATTTGCATTGATAACAGTAGTACAGAGGACTGTTGTGACTTAATACAAAGTCGTATATAATTGCGCTATAGGGAACAATTTGTCCCTATGCAAAAATCACGGCTAGCATTGAAACATCGAATTAAGTTTTATAGTTCATTGATATACATGGCGTAACATCGGTACGTTGCGATATTATCATATTCTAACAGTGATACCGTAGATCAACACCGATAACAGTAGAATACGAGGCGGTTACCATCTAACACTTGCTCATAAATGTAAGGAACTGCCATTCAAATATTAAATTTTATTATTCACTGATACACGTGGTATAAGAATAACATAGAAATGCTGCGGTATTATCATATTCTAAAATGGACATCATTGATCAGCATCGATAACAGTAACACAGCAAACTTTTAATACTAATCACAAACTTGTTTATACTTGCGCTATTTAAAACAATCTTTCCCCATGAGATAATCTAGAACACTTAGCGTTCCGAGTTAATTGGGAGGTATTATTGTAGAAAAATGGTTTCCTTCGCAAGCGGATGTGTCAATCTCTGCGGCATCTCGAAATTACCCGAAATTGCGAACGGTCGGCGTTCAAGGTGAACGCTCGCGAGTTCTGCGAGCTCTCGAACGGTGAAAGTTTCCGCAGCACATGGGCCCCTGGAGATCGTGTTCCAATTGGAATTAGCATATAAATCATTGGTCTGTGAACATATCGGGAATCACAAAGCAGGGTGCGCATAGTAGACTTCGGCCCCGAACACTGTACACCCGGCTTCTATGTGGCACGTTTCGGAGCATTATACATATCCGGAGTTCCACTTGCTGTTGTCTCGTTGTCAGCTGCGCTCGACTGGATGCAGTTCAACCGATGCACCATACGCCCTGGCTAGGAGACCATGTTGCAACGCGCAGCAACCAGCTGCGACTCCTTCCTTCGGGAACTTCCGCAAGAAACTTAAAATCGTGCCAGACGTGCCTGCTATTAACAGGACTCTTCATTTGAGCTACTCAGTTATTATTAGCGTATTTTTAGGCAAAATAAAATTTTTGTAAGCCAATTGTAAGAAATGGAAGCTAGATAACAATGTATTTCTTCTTCCAACTATTTTAACAAGTCGAAAATAATGTAACACTTATTCATTTTCTCCATAAATGCATAAATTCCGGAGTCTAGTTACTGGAAATACGCTAAAATAAACATTGGCCTGTTCTCCACATATATTATAAATAGACTGTGGATCTTAACGCAAGATAAAAATTGTTTGCATTATTTGCAAAAACAGTAGTCATACAGAAGATTCTTTCTCTCATAAACACTAGGTTCACGTCAAAATGACAGATTCGAATATTTTTAATTTACGATTTCTGAGATTGTAAAGATTCACCCATGAGGAATTGTTCAACAAATTTATTTCTTTGGATATATATTATAGAAAGAATGGCTAAAAATTTTAAGAAATACAGTTTTGCTATTTTTATAAGTAGTCACTTTTAGAACTTCGCAAACCTAGTGTACATAATCTGAATACAGGTGGAAAGTAGTATATCGAAAATCTTAAATTCTTTTAATCTTCCTGTTTGTATTTCTTCACTTCATTACAAAGCAGTTTGACACTGCCGTCGATTGTAATGGAAATGTATTGTTTTAAAACTCTGGGTATTACAATTATAATTTAAACTTCTAAAAGTTGTCTTACGGGAAGTGGTTATCAAATAAAATAAAATTAAACGCTTTCATGCTGACAATAGAGATTTTATAAAATTTCAAATGATCTGCCACAAAGAAACGAAGAAAATTTGATTTACGGTAGTCAAAATTGTCTAATACACTCCAAAGAAAGCGTATCAGTTATTCCCACCTGATGACATTATACATACTTGATGACATACAAACAAATAAGCAAATAAAGTCATCATCCTGAAGTAAACGTTAATTTAGAATAAAGAGCTCGAAAACATTAAAATATTCATTCCACTTCATTCGTCAAAGCTATTCTCCCACGAAGAATTGAAATAAATCAACATCTGTCAATATTCGCACACGTGCGCTGACAAATTACAAACTCATGCAAACACATTATACCTCGTCCTCGTTGGACGTACGTACTCAATATCGAAAAAATGCCTCAACCTGCCCTAGCATGAGCTTACCGTGTCCCCCCTATTGTTCAGTCTGCACAGTCTAACGAGCCTAAACCAACTCCAAGTATCCTTTCGACCACCTTTAATTCCACCGAGAAGAGTAGGACGTACAAACAAATAAGCAAATAAAGTCATCCTGAGGTAACATTAATTTAGAATAAAGAACTCGAAAACATTAAAGTATTCATTCCACTTCATTCAGCAAAACTATTCTACCACGAAGAATCGAAATAAGTCAGCGTCTGCCAATATTCGCACACCTGCGCTGTCATATTAGAAACTCATGCAAACACCTTATACCTCGCCCTGGTTGGACGTACTTACTCAATATAGAAAAAATGTCTCAACCTACCCTAGCATGAGCTTACCGTGTCCCCCCTATTGTTCAGTCTGCACAGTCTAACGAGCCTAAACCAACTCCAAGTATCCTTTCGACTATTAGAGCCACGAGTTCGCCGCTTCGGTCGTGAATAGTGGCGTAGGAACGAGTCGTTCGCTAAATTCGACGATAAACTCCAGCGTCTAAATATAGCAGAGAAATATATTTCGAGCGTAGTGGTGCAGTTAGAGCGATGGGAGGAGAGTTCGTATGTTAATTGTACGTAACGCGTCGCCGAATTGACGGTGGTCTCGATTTCTGAGGTCAGCCGTCCGGGTTAAATATCGATGCTACGCTTCTCGACTGCGAACCGGGCCCCTGCTTATTGGCTATCTTTATACCGATCTTAGAACCGCGTGTAAACGCAAGGATAACCGGTCCGCCGTTCGCGTTTTACGAAATAACGCCACGGCGTTCGTTATAAATTGTACAGGAGTCGTTGGCCCCCTCTGGAAAGTTTTGCAACATTATCGCGACGGGTTTGCTAATAACCGTTTATTTATAAGCGAATGGGGAACTGATTCCGTTTGGATTAAAACGGCCGAGTTCTGCAGAAGGAACCCGTTTGGAAAAGCGATAATTAGAAAGGTCACGTTACCACGTTGAATAATATCCACAGCAATGGTCTGATGACACTGTTACCGGCCAGTATTTTACTGCTTCTTTGTCAAGTACATGTTCCCCGTAAGCCGGCGGCAGGGCAGTGCCGACCATGTTTCGCATTATTGAAAGCAATTTCAGCCGGTCTGACGAACGCCTGTCGCGACGGGCGTAGGCGTGACACGCATTGCAATGTATACCGGGTGTCTCTAATCGTCGGTGAACATGAAAACGATTAGCAAGGGAACTTTTTAAGCCGCGACGATACCGTGTTGGTTCTTTCTCGCGGTTCATTGGCACCGGTTGGCCCGACACCGGGTCTCCCGCTCGGCGAAATATACTTCCTAATCGAATCAGATCTACCAACCAACGTCACTTATCATTCCACCGTCGTTAATTCCATTTACAGACCGTGCTGGCGCGCGGTTGTTTGCGTTAAATGCCTGGCAAGCTTCCTTTAATCGTAGGCTTCGCCCTGGCTGTATACGGGTTCACGTTGAATGGAATACCGATGCGATTTCCAGTCGCGATTACGTAGCAACGTGATCGATCCGCATTTTTTCCTAATTGTAATTTGCTGTTTGAGTCGGAGAGATTGCTTGATGATGAGTATCTTGTCTGAAATTGCCGGTAATAGCATTAAATATTTTTAACGTTTCGAATGTTGAACTTTTCATTAACCCTCATGAGTAGACTGCGGATTTTATGCGTTTATGAGAAAAAATGAGAAATGAAATTGAAAACAGTGAAGATTTTATAAGAATTTAAAGACGTCGGTGTATTGTTTTCAACTCTAGACAATTTTTTAAGGAAGATAGGTATTTTTATTTGGCTCCTGTTTCTTACAATCGATGAAGACAATTTTTTTTTTTACATAAAGATCCGCAGTCTACTCACGAGTTCCTCAAAAGTAAAAGATCCTGGAACAATATTTCGTCTACTTTTGCTTCGTACTTTAGATCAATATATTTCTGTTTCATTTATAATGTCAGAATTTATAGGAATATATTTTACAACGCAGGCAGAAAGAAATCATTTTACAGAATCTGAAAGAAGAAAATGTGTGAATCTTTACTCCGAGGAACGTAAGAGGGTTAAAACACTAAGGTTCGCTGTTTTGTCAGTAAGTACCTGCATTTTGGAAACAAATAGAACACAATCACGAGTGTACTATAATAAAAACAACATAATATTAGTAATAATCACAGCGTTTCTAAAAAACTCCTGAGCAATTCAGTCATAACATCATCTAAAATATTATTTCAAATAACATGTTATTTTATTTCATAATTACTTGAGGTAATTGTGAAATTGTTCTCCAAAATTATATCAAGTGATCTGACTATCAGGTTTGAGTCTGGTTTATACTGACACCCTTTGTAATAAGTAATATTATTTTAAAGTAAGAAATATCGAAATAATATATTATTTGGAATTGTTATTATCTCGAATGAATCAATATTATTTTATTTTCAAACAACAGTATTGAAAATAACGCTACAAAATAAATTATCTCTAACAGTTATTTCTTATTTTCATCCTAAATAAAATTTGCACTTGCGCTCGTTTTAAAGTATACGAAAGATATTTATATTTTTCATCAAGGTTTTTTTCAGTATGATAATAAAATTTACCATCGTTCTTTTACTGTAATCAAGAATACCCTAGATTTTTTTGTAGTTTGGACAATGTTTAGTACACTGTGTATAATGCCACTATTTTGGAAGCAAATAAAACAGAATAACTGTCACGAGCAGATAAGCAGGACGAATTACGCCAAAGCCAGGTTAGCGCATGATAGGTACGGAAGTTGGACTCTTCTGTGCACAAGGATGTTTTGTCTTAGCTAAATGGATTATCTGAACTCATCAGCGGCGAGAATAGAAGCAGATCGAATCTGTTAGCGAGGATGATCAGGGAACAATGCCAGCTCTCAGACACGGAGAAATATCGTAGAAGCGATGACAATGCGTCATTCTCCTCTTCGCTCGGTGATTTCCAGTACGGACAACCCCTTCGACCGGAAGTCGCTCGCAGCGGAAGCCGGTTAGATTTAGGCGAACGCAACAGAGAGGATTTCGTGGGACCTATTACGGCGATCTATACGGGTCCGGCCTTCGCATGGTGCTCCTATGAATGCGTAAACATATACCGACTCGTGCATGAAATCTTCTTCGAAACGATGTTTAACCGCTCTAATAGTACGCTGACATTTGCGTGCATCGTTGGGAAAGTGTTTCACCACTAATCGGATCTCGCCACGCCCACTGTTCCTTAATTATTATTAGTAGACTGCGGATCACTATGTGAAATAAAAATTGTCTACGTTAGTTGCAAGAGACTGAAGTCAAATAGGCATTTCATTCTTGGTTTAACAATTTTAACAAACTGAAAATAGTAGATTGGCTTTCCTAAACCATCTTAAACTGTTTTTGGTTGCACCTATTCATTTTTACCAAGAAATGCATAAAATCCGCAGGCTAATTATTAATGCCATGGCGGAAATGAAAAAGTACAATTTAACTCTTAGTTGTTATCGTTGGGTATCTG
This sequence comes from Sphecodes monilicornis, assembly GCA_913789915.3. Lineage (NCBI taxonomy): Eukaryota > Metazoa > Arthropoda > Insecta > Hymenoptera > Halictidae > Sphecodes > Sphecodes monilicornis. The sequence goes on from OU565285.1 coordinate 21,067,590, forward strand.
ACGAGCCGTAACAGTTTAAAGGATTGATTTTGTGATTGCTAGGCAATTAGAAAATTTGCTGTACTCTTTTTGGCATAAAATATAGCTAAAATATTAATTTCGTGCTATTGCGTTTGAATTATGTTTCTTAACATGTCATCATACCAACTGAAGGGTTAAAACAGGAAAGGCGTAAAATGTCTCTAAAACCTCCGCACGATAAAAATGCAATCACGAATCGTAATAAAAATGTTATGAAGTGTTTTAATTAAGAAATAATATTATAATCTACAGGTTCATTATATATCAGTTGAAGATACAAAGCTAACCTTTTAAATAAAGTTTATTTGAATATCAGTCGATGTGATCGTCGCGTATTCTTTTTATATGTGTGAGAAAATACACACATTGACGACAACATTACGTGATGTTTAGTCGAAATCTTGTAGTAAATTAACAAATTGTTAGTCAGTGATAGGAAAGCTCAAAAATTGAGGTGACAATCTCATAAATAAGAAAGGTGAACAACTAAAATTTAATTTTTACCGTAGTATAATCGAAAAACTAATTATTTGCTGACAAAATATGATGATTACTAGACTGCAGATATTTATGCAAAATAAATATTGTCTACATCAATTGCACGAGACAGTAAGCATATAGAAGATTCTTTCTGTCATTAATAATCTTAAGAAGTGAAACATAATATATTAGCGTTTTTAGGTTCTTTTAATCTTTTTACAATTTGAAATTGCACTACCTCATTTGGTCATAAATGCATAAAATCCACAGTTTAATGATCACAATGGTGCTTACTTTAATCAATAAGATTTATTTAGCTAGAAATTATGTTTGTTCAAAGTTACTGTTATGGATCGGACGTTTCATAAGCAAGAACCTAATATGTACGTCGCAGATGATCCGAAGATCGCACGGAAACCTCCTTCCCCATCAACGATTCCAATGCATTAACGGTTCCAATAAAACTAACGCAGGATTCCGTGTTGCATACCGAGTCTTCTCATTCATATTTATCCCGGATGCATAAAACTTTGCAGCCCGCTTGCATCCCTCGTCGCACCGTTGACCCAGAAAGAGAGCCGATCCTGCGACCGAGACGCTTCAAATTTGCCGCGCTCGGGATTAACGTCCGGCTGTTCCCTGACAAACGGCCATGGGTATCGGTAATTCAATTGCGAACCGATATCGACGCGATCCGCACAAATGATCCCGTCAATTAATAACGAAGGCAACGCATGCCCTCGATTAATTCCGGCCATTCCAGCGTCGCATCTGTCCGGCTCCGCGATACAATAACGCGATGCAAACGTTATTACGATCGTGCCGAGCAAATAACGTCGACGATCGGAAACTGCGAGCGTGTCCATGCGAACGATAAAAGCGGAGGACGGAAACGAACGTTCCCTGGGCGTACTGTGCAGAGATCGTAAGTTGCCAAGGACCTTCAAACTGCTTTAACACTAACGGTACCAAAACCGATCCAATGACCGGTTTCACATTTCTTATTTTATAATGATTGAAATTATAAAAATGCTTCCAATATAAATTATTCCATAAACTTCTCGATTCGAGCATATATTTTTATGAAACTTGCGTGAAATCTAAATAAATTCGGTCTTGTAACTTTTATAAAACAATATGTCAGTACGCCAGTCATATTTTTACTCGGTATGGTTAGTGTTAACCCTCATTCCTCCCTCGTGTCAATTCGACACATTTTTCACGTAAAGGATAATGTTACTCTACCATTTGTAGAATAATTGATCTGAAACTTATTGTCTTTTATTTTTTTAGCATGAAATATACAATGGCTCACGAACGTGATCGAACGCCCATTAAAACAGTGTAACTTTTTTAAAATCGAACCAAGCGACCTGACTTTTTTAGCAATTAGCAGCATTGGTTTCCTAAATGACATACAAGAAGGATTTTGACAAAACAGCAATTGGTAGGTTACACGACTAAGAATTTAGGAATTCCTTGGTTCTCCAAGATACATAGCTAAACTAGACCCAAAGCATTGTCCATAACCAACTATTACTGTTAATAATACTGCAACTATTTTTGTCTCTGAATGGACGTAGTGGTTTAATCTAGGTACTGGTGCAAATCACTCCCTGCTAATGCTATTAACTCTCGCATGGAGAACCATTTTTACGACTACATAATTGATGATGACTATTGATGGACTATTTACTGCTTTATTATCAGTTTTTTTAAATATATTTTCGAAGACATTTCATGTAGATACGTGAGTCTTTCTATTGTTCCTAATGTAACAGCTGCTCATTGAAACCCTTGCACTACAATTTATTTTACAGTTACAGTGATTAGAATTTCTTTGTCGTCCATTATTTCTTCAAAGAAGAAGAAAGTTTACGTTCAATGTATGCCTACGTATTCTCCGATGGCTATATCTGTGTTTGCAAAAAAAACGCCGGATGCTGCAATTTCAAATAAATTTAAGTTTATGTATAAATTAAGTTTTAGAATACAGGATTTAAGTATTTATCAGAAAAAAGTCATGAAAACAAATTCTATGGGCCCAAAAAAATAATGCAATTTAACTGCAATGTTCAATCCAATCCAATCCAATGTTCAATTCATACACATTAGGCAAAACTAATGCTAAAAATCTCAAATGACTATTCTTTCTATTATTATTCACATTAATGATATTATGTAAAGTGAAAGAAATGCACATTTATATTTTATTTATTTATTGGTTATTTGATGCCGTAAACCATGTTTGGTTGATATAGCATATATTAGCATAATAGTTTACAATTAACAATAAAGTACAGTACAAAGCATGATAGTAGACACTAAATTCTAATTTTACTTTTTATGCGCACTTATATTATAAAAAGAAATCAAGGAAACGTTACTATAGTGATCTGAATTAGTGATCAGAACTTTAAACGACAATAACTGAAAAGTGAAAATGTGTGACGTGCGGCGTTTTTCCTTGCAACCACAAACATATCCACAACAACAACATAGAATTTTATTTCGCTTTAAAGGAAGTTAATAACAAACATATTTAGTAGAGGCTGTTAGAAATCTTCATCACGAGTCTAACTCGATGTTATAGTGCAAAGGGTTAATTTAATCACCAGAAACTAAGTATTTAATATTCTCGGTTAAAACAGACCCAGCTTCGACGTCGAAGAGTTAATAGAGACATATGAAAAAAATGTACCAATTAGTAAAAAAGTAGGAAAAATTATAAGTAAACTTTGGTTCTCAACAAAAAGATGAGAATCGATGACGCCATCTTTTATTTGATTCCGTCGCCAGGGACGCTGACAGAGTCCAGTTCCTTTTTGATCGTGAGAGCAGCCTGCGCGACCATATGGGACATCACGTCGAACTCTAATTAGCCGCAATTATCGAAAACGGTTCGCCGAAAACGACTCGATCGTGACCCAAGCTCGCAGCCGTGGATTTCGCTGGAAGATCGAAAGTTGTCCCCGGGGACAATAGTCCTCGAGAACCGGTCACACCTCTGCGGGCCTTTTATTGGTGCCGTTGGTCGTCGGATTAATAAATTGACGGTTCGCTGCGTGTCCGACACGAGGCAGAAGGGTGCGGGGGTGGAGCAGACCGCGGTGGGAATTTCATGCGCACAAAACCGACCGCGCGATGCTTGCCGCTGCGAGAGGACACCGCGTCGAACTCTCCTCGACCGCTGGCCCAATCCTTGCCCCGGCTCAATTTATTCACAATAGGCTCTTTCAACGAATTACTGTTCGGTCCACGACGAATCTCTGGGTGTTACCGAGCGGCCGGGCCGTAATCATGCGGGCACTGTGTCGCGAGAGACGGGACGCGAGGGGCAAAAATTATGGGTGCCGTTTATCATACGACCCTCCGCGCCGCGGTGACCATCCGACTTCACGTTGATCCCAGTATGCCTTTCTTGTTCTCGCTTTCGACGTTTTTTCGACGATTTTTTGGATACGTTTATCGGGTAGGAGTGATAAGGGACGCGCAAGCACCGGATTCGTTATCAAGGGATTCGGTAGATAGGCGTGAGGATTTTTATGAATTTTGTGTGCGGGACCTCTATCGTGCCTTGTATCGTGGCTGCGTCGACTGTTCGGAAACTCGTGGAAAATTCATTAGATTCGAGGCTCGCCAGCTTGATCGGATAAGACGATAATCGATAGTTTACATCACTCGAACGAAGGAAGGGGTCAATGTTCGCTTGAACTCTTGTTGGATCGGTGAATATGAAAGCAAAAGTGTCGAACAGAAGCGGAAAAAAGAGAATATCGAATACAGTATGTTCTTGTATAATGTCAGAAGATTGTCTAAAAAGACTGTGTGTATGTAAATTTTACATTTAAACACTCAATTATTAAATGGGAACCCAGCCGAATTAAATTCTTATCGTATTTTTATAGTATGCCAAATGTATCTTAATATCTTCCTTACATCAAACGTCACTATTTGTTTCTTCAACATATCCGCTACCACAGTTGCACATATGTTACGTTCACATCCTCATGATTTATTTAAAGAAATTAGCTGTATAAACTTTGCTGTTCAAAGTCTTAACGCACATCATAATATTCAGAGACTTCATGACTTTCTTCAGTTAAATTTGCGTTTTGTAAAACGACTAATTTCTTTCTGGTTGCGTTACGAGATGTATTTTTTATATGTTATAAATGAAACAATTTTTTGATTTAAATTGTGAAACAAAACTGGATCAAGTATTGTCTTGAGATCTTTTATGCAATTATTTCTGAGGAACATATGAGGGTTAATATTTCGTAAGGAGGTGCGTCGCATATAATACATCATGTTAAGGCAGGCAGCGAAACAAATAGTGGGAGCGAACGTGTTAAAACTGTAAGTCACAGTTCGAAGAAGATTTAAAGTGCCGAACAAAAGTATTAGCACATCTTTTAAAAAGGAATAATTTTTTAAAAATTGGACCAAACGACGAGTCTTTTTGAGGTGTCAGAAGTTTACTGGATAATATGTAACGAAATTATTTGAAAATTGCTATTGGACGAAAGTGTAAAGAAAACAATGAAAGTTATAAGTGTTAACACTTTTATCTGTGATTATAATGAAAATCTAAAACATACTGTTTGTAGACCTAAGTTATGTACATGCACAAAGATTCAGTGCAATCGATCAACGTTATTACGAGCCATGAATGATTGAAAATGGCAAAATTTGTGAGAAACTTTGAGAAACTGTTGTCTAGATCAATTGTAAGACCAGAATTCAAAGATTCTTACATCTTTCAATGTCTGTAGCTTTCTTTATGTGTCAACCGATTTCTATGAAACTTTGTGCACGTACAGTCACTCCCATTAATATTCGGACACTCTTAAAAAAACGATAACTTGTTTAATATTGGACCATACGACTTGGACTTTTTTGAGAAGTTAGAATAATTAGTTTACTACATGACGTGAAAAAGAAATTTTAAAACAATTGCAATTGGTCGGTAGTGTAGAGAAAATACTAAAAGTTGGATTTTACAATTTTTTTATGTAGCTTATATTGAAAATTTAAAACATCCATTTTGTAGATCTGTATCAATTGTATACATTTTCCAATTTTCATCCAATTTGGATTACGTGGAAAACAGCAACAGGCATCGAATGACGTAAGAATCCTTCGATTTATTACAGTTTGAGGCCGAAAATTGTGAAAAGCTGCAATTTTTACCATCTTCAAACAGTTGTAGCTCATTGCAACGTTTGCCGATTTTGGTGTATATAGTTGACACAGATCTACAAAACGTATTTGTTGAATTTTCAATATGGACCCACATAAAACAGTTATAAATAACAACTTTTAGTATTTTCTTCGTAATTCCGACCAATTACAATTTTTTCAAAATTTCTTTTTTTCAACGTGTAGTAAACTAATTGTTCTAACTTTAAAAAAAAATCCAAGTCACATGATCCAATATTAAAAACGTAATCGCCTTTTAGAGTGTACGAATATTAATGGGAGTGACTGTATGTCTATAACTTACATTTACAAAACGCATGTTTTAAATATACATTGCAAGCTCATAATAACAAAATTTAAATTGATTTTTCTAATATGTAAAAAGACTCGACGTTCGGCCCAAATTTGAAAAAATTATTGTTTTCCGAAAAGTGCGCCCACACTTTTGTTCGGCACAGTGTATTAAATAAACATATTTCAAGACTGCAATTTAATGGAAAGAAAAGATCTAAAAGTCACGCACCATTTCATATATTAAAAAGAAGAAGACTTATGAGCCCGATACTTGAGAAACACCCCTTTAGTGATTCCAAAAACCCCGGGACACGCCCAGCACAACCCGTCAACTCAACAGGTGAAAAAAATTCGTTCCACTTGAACGCATCTTCCTCCGAGCGAGGAAAAATATTTTTTACACGATCTTCATAATCGAATGGCACCATTCGAACGGAATCGCGATCGGCGTGAGATACGCCGTTTACGTTATCTCAATGAGACTCTTCTGCCCCGGCATGCGTCATTGCAATTAAGCTACGGAAATCCTTCGTAGAGGGAGCGGGTATCTAAGCTGCCACCGGTTAACGCAGCAGATAACTTCGATAATCCAATAAACGGGTTGAATCGAGATTGCAGCAACGCAGCGCATTATCGGGCCGTCCCGGGCCGATCTGCACCGGTTGGATGAATTATTTTAGGCCAGCTCTCGGTGCACAATACCGTGTACAAGCATCTGGCCCGATTGCGGTTTGTCTGCTTTGTCTGGAGAACTCGCTCGGGGGCGTAGATATAGTCGACATCCTGCTTCGTTCATTCCCGACGATAATTCCCTGTAACACCCCGCGAGCACACTCGAGTTATCGCGATTGGTCACACGTGCGAAGTGGCCCGCTTGCTCGCTTCTGCCCTCTCTTTCTCTCTCTCTCTCTCCCTCTCCCACCCCCGTCTCACTCTCTCTCTCTCTCTATCTCTCTCTCTCTCTATTTATCTTTCTCTTTCGCGCCTTGATACTTAGGCCGCGTGATTCAATGCGCCCGCTTGTAAAATCGCGACTGCAGATTGCGCGCTGCTCAAGCGTCGATTGGCCAAGCAGGATCCACACGCGGTTTCGACACTCGTTACGACCTTGCCTAGTTCCTTTTAGCTCGATAAGTTAGTCACAGATCGTCGTGGTTTCCTATAGTTTGCAACTATCTTCTCTTCCGGTGGTTTGAAGACTTTTACTACAGACTATCATACCGCTCTTTTGCTGCAGCAATGGTAAATCGTACTGAGATCGTGATTTGCCAAGCATCTACACACTGCATTAACACATTATCTACCGGCGATTAGTCCATAATTTTTCAACACTTTGATGACCATGTCACACATATCTGGATGACGGAATTATTTATACAGAATTAAAAATTCATTTTTACGTTGGTATATTGAGTATGCAAAATTTGTTTACGATCTGTGAAATGGAAGAGTTTGAAACAGTAATTAATATAAAAAATGTAAACTTCTCTGTTATCGTTTTATTAGATAGATTACTTTGATTTGGTGTAATTTTTGTGATTGTTGAGTAGGCGATCATCGTGTTAAAGTCTATGGCTCATGACTGAGGATTTTTTCATAGATTAGTGTTTAAAAGAGATTATTGTTTAAAAGAATATTTTTAAGGTACGATTTGGTGCAGCACAATTATTGGAGAGCCCATTAATACGTTTTCGGCAAAGAAAGTGTTAATATATTATTGTAAAAATCTGGTAATGATGATGTGCATTGTGTTATTATAAACAATCTAGTACACGATACTCCCAGGAAGAAATACGATAGAGTCAACAGTTCCCTCGTCCCTGTGCTGTTCTGGTTGTAAATGCTTGGCAACTTATGATGTCTGTACAATTGATTTAGCGATTTTAGAGAAAATAGGTATGAATGGGGAATTGTTATATATAGATTGTGGTTTTCATAGATATGTGGTTAGCATCAATAGGTAAAGTATAAGACATTAGAAAAGTAAAAGGGATTTAAAAATATCGATTCATTATTTACAATTTACTAGAATTGTCGTACAATTTACTGCTCCTTGAAATTAGTGCAGATGATTCTTATTTTGCATTAAAATTCAAGTCTAGCTTTAATTTTATATCGTCATCGCAAAAAAGTGCTAAAGTAGTATAATCAGATGGCATACCTGCACAGAAGTGTATAATTTTGTGATTTAATGTAATAAATATACTCTGGATTTTATACATTTATAGTAATATTGAGTAGATTAAATTTAAAATTAGGAAAATTTTTAGAAATTAAAAATTCAATATATTATTTTTGATCTGTTAAAATTATTATGGGAAGAAATAACATTCTATTTGGTTTCTATTTCTTGCAATCGATGCAGACAATTTTTATTTTGCATACAGATACGCAGTCTAGCCACAAATAGACCGTGTATCTTTAAAACTGCAGTTTCTTTTGTCGTTGTGTTTTTTGTAAATATACGCATTTGTATGTAATAAAGAAACTGAGGTCATGTATGATCATTGTGATGTCTCATAGTGAGATATTCGTTCGAGTGACTAACTCCGAGGATACAAAGGCTGAAGTTCGTTTACTAGGTAGTAACTTTAATTTGAACAACGAGCTAGTCATCTAAAAGTACTATGACTTTAACATTACTAAAGTCTATCCTTTCTGTTCAGCCTTTTTAGCATATACTCCTACAGTTTCTATATATTCTAATATTGATAATGTCAGCGTGTCAACCACTTCGTGTTGCCATTGTTACGTTTTAACAGTATAATTTGACAAAATTAAATTTCAGAACTAGACGTAAAGATTTCTCTTTCTTTTCCATAAAGGACTTCATAAAAGATTAACTCTTGTACATCCCCTAGAAGTCGCCTATAATTTTTTCTCAGTAATTCCTACCCATTGCTATGTTCTAGCACTTGTTTTTCAAATTGTTTAGACCCAATTTTCAGATCATCGGTATCTTCCGAGATTTAAACGCTATTCTTCTAAAAAAATTGTTATAACGATTGCTGTGCAATTTTCTTTCCGACAGCTACTAATTTCTAACCAAGACGCTATGACTCGATTGCTTGTCTCGCCCAGTTACTCATCGGCACCTCGTTAACGACTTCAGAAAAATACAGACTAATTGCGGGAACTATTTGCCGACCGGTCGAACTAACACACGTCGAGATCCTGTGCGAGTTGTGAAAGGAAATGTCGCAATCTGGGCACGTGAATGTTGATTAAGACACTCGCAGCCCCATAGTTGAAGCATTCGATGACTTATGCGCCGGCAAAAATAATACTCCGAAACGAAAGCTTGTGTAAACTTCCGACTAGCTTACCGGAATAAAAATAGCGCATTTAATGGCTTCATTTATCGTGCTTACTTCTCCGTTAAAAAAAACGGAGTGGAAAATTAAACTTTGTAATAAGCAACAGCGACTACCAGGAAATTTACTTGAGTTTCTCTGCACCCAGTTTCGTGGAAAATTACACGTCGTTCCATTTCATTACAAATATGTATAAACGTGCATCGTCATAATAAGAAAGTCGCTATCTAGTCGCTAGTTCTCTAAGAAATATTTAGGAACATTCTCAAGTACTTTTGTTACATCCATATTTTTTAAATGAATGAAAAACACCAATATTTAGCAGTAGAGGAAATTCTGATGTTTGTGCAATAATAAACTGATTTTATGTAATAACTAGATTACGAATTTTTATGTAAGATCAAAATTGTCTGCATCAATTGCAAAATAAATGAGCTACATTGGCGTTCATATCCTTTTTTAATAATTTCAGTGGATTGAAAATGATACAAAAGTACTTCTAAATTCTTTAAATGCTTTGATTATTTCGTATTGGATCTATTCATGTTTGCCATAAATGCATAATATCAGTATGTATGTTTATTTTCGATTTCACGCAATTCTGTTGTAACACTGTCATACTTTGAATACCATCGACAGAGTCCGTAATTATTCCACTTTTCACTTGCATCTTATTAGTGTAACAGACGTTCAGTTTACATTCTGAACGTTCCTCATATTTTAAACAATACCCTCTACCGACGCAGATTCACTCGTGCACAAAGCAACATAGCAATTATAATGCATCATCCCCGCACTCATAGTATTATCTACATTTACAGGCGGCGCTCGCGGAGATCGCGCCCCGAGCTCATGCTTTAAACATCTCTCATACCTTAAATATGAGTCGTTGGTACATTCACGACTTTGGATATGTGTGGCGCACATTCGCGGCGTTGCAATGAAAATACGAAACTTCGAAAATTAATCAAATTTACATGCAATTTATTCGATAATGTGCACGCAATAATATCACGGGAATTTAGTGCAACAGGTTTTCGGAGTGCTTGTTTTACACTGATAGCTTTATAACTATCGGAAGAATCATTTTTGTGAATCAAACCGTTATTTTCGTTCGACGGAAACAATAATTTCACTTGAAATGTAATTATACACGTAAAATGAGAAAGAGAGAATATTTTCATTGTAACATGCCGAATACCACTGGTACATGGAGCTCCTTTGTCCTTAACTTAACAACTTCTTAATACATAAATAAAATTTCCTGGACGTCTACATTTACTTTAATGCTTAACCCTTTAAGTGGGGATGGCGAGTTAACAGAGTTCACTGCCATTTGCCAAGAATAATTCACTTTCTTCTTAATGCAAAAAATACTTTTTTCACTTTATTGTGTTGTAATATCCATATAAATATAAATTACAGTGCATTTACATTGATTGTGTCAATAACTTCTGTTACGTAAATCTTATTTGTTTTTTCTTTCTTCTAAAGGTTAAATATCGAAAACAGAAAAATAAAATTTTGTTTTGGTTTAAAAGATACGAACACCATTCATATTTAGTAGATTCTGTTCGAAATCACCAGTCTAACTCGTTATTATACGACAAATGGTTAATTTGGAAGCATATACATATGTGTATTGGGATCTGACATTTTGAGTGGCGCCGTTTGCTGCCGAAAAGTAGAAATACTCTAAGCTTGGCTTGGCTTGGCTTATAGCAGCTTACAGTGTTAACAGGTGTTAATTACAGTATAAACTTACAGTGTTAAAACAGGTATTAATTAAAAATAACGTTATGGAAGTTCCAATTTTTCCATCGCGTAGCAAAAAAAATGTTGATTACTGTGCAGTGAAAGATTGTGATAATAAAGCGAGCAAAAATTTGTTGCTCCGTTTCCACACTTTGAAATGAAGTATGTGAAGTGAACTGCTTGAAATTTATAAGACCTCCATTTTTAAAATATGAGAAACAATTTAGCAAAGAACAGTCTATTTTAACAGCTAAAATAGCTAAAGCTAGAGTGCATATTGAAAAACCTAACCAGCGTATAAAGACTTTCAAAATTCTTGATTCAGTGATGTCTGTGGCATTAGTGCCTCTAATAGAAGATATTTGTACAATTATTTGTGGAGCAATTAATATGTCATCACCAATTCTAAGCGATTCGAAATTTATAAAATTATAATTGTAAATTTAGAAGGTATATTAAAAAACAAATTTTTTGTGTAAAATGAATTATTTGACAAAACATACTTTATTGATTTTTATACATGCATTTATTTCATATATTGGATAAATATATCTTTTCGAAGTAACATTAAACGCGTCAATATTTATTAAGTCTGTACTCTCGTCACATGTTATTATTTCTTAAATCTATTTACTCTCATCACATTTTTTCCAATAAATAAATTTTATGTAACATATTCGTATAATAAATATTTTTTAATTTAGTCAACATTGAAAAAATAAAACTGTCATTTCATGTAACTTTTAAAGCTAAGTATTTTTTATCAAACTTAGAATATATAACAAAATATGTTAGTTCTAAATTTAACACTGCCATCTTCAGCTGAATTTGCCCATAATACCGATGCTTTTCCCTCAACACAAAGTTTTCTCCTTGCTTTCAAACATTTTAAGTATAAACAAAAAAAAGAAGAAATACAATGTTAAGACCAAGCTCTTCGTCGCCATATTGGATAGCTATATATATTGTCCACGCCCCCATGTCAGATCCCAATAACAATTCTTGGAGTTAATGTTGTTTTAAAGGAGTTCTTCTACAGTTTCACTTTTAAATCGCGCGAGGATGCATTTTTAACAAACAAATATTTAAAAAATGTAAAAAAACGTATATTCCTAGGAGAAACTGGACAAATAACGAGTTTCCCTTTCTAGTTTACAGCGCTGACAACTATGCCAGTCCCCACGGTTAAGACAAGTTTTTTTCTGTTCCCGCATTTCCGCCGCGGGTGCAGGTTTTCTCGATTTTCCGAGGAAACGGAAATTTGTTTCGGCTCGTGTTACAAAGAAGGCGGTGCTGTGTGTGGGAGTCTCGCAGTCGGTCGTCTTTGTGATTTATCGACCACGATCTCGGCCAGATTTCTTTGCCAGATTATCGTGGAATGTTCACACAAATCGCCGTGCCTTCGTATAATAACTAGGCGGAGTATCAACCTTGAAATAATGGGATTCAAGTGTGAAGTGTACCGCGGGGGAGCGGAAGTGGAGAGACGATCAATTTAGATGAACGTTCTGTTGATGTCGAGGGCAATATCGCTGACAGAAGGATCCTTGAGCAGCTTTGGCACGCAAGAAGTGCTCGACGTCTTCGAGTACTTCCACAATCTCTGGCTCTATGTCAGAACTCAGGACGCTGCACAGTGCGGCACGCTGCACAGTGGCCCCAATCGAAGAATTAGCTGTTCATTTGGTAAAAAATCAACTTTGTCATATCGACTTTTATTAAATTTTTTTCTTTGTAAAGTAATTTTCAAGAAAACTCTTCAAACCCTCGTGTAGTTTTGATGGTTTATCTGTTACAAACTGTTACACTGGATGTTATTAATTTTTTTTAAATATCCGTACGTAATCGTGATTTAGTAGAAGAATCGATTTCTCATTTTAAGTCAAATTACTGTTTGGCGCTTCAACAAATGTCAACCGATAAATAGAAAAATCAAGCCTTCACACTACACCATATACATATACGGTATGTATATGTATAACCCACTCATGTAAATTTTATCTACCCTCTCGTGGTCGCTAATGACCTAGTAGTTGGCGCGACCATTATAAATAAACAAATCAAAAAAAAATTGAAACATTATTTATTTAAACGTCATTCTGTGTGGTTAGATACTGAAATAAGTATTGAAGATATTTTCAGTAACCCAATATAAATTTTTTGATTTTTGTCCCGAGTCCTATTGAAATTCCGCATAGTTCGCTGGGAGAACGTGTTTCACCGAACATCTAAAGTCCTCGACGCATTTGTCATAATTGTCAAATGTCTGCACCCCGTTGCAACAGACAGTAGTAGATCCGTCGGGGAATAATGGCGAGGTTTCGAGTGGCTTCGTTGCGAGAATTGTTATAGTGAGTCGTCTATTTCCTCCCGCCCTATTTCAAACACACTTTTATGGGGTCTAGAAAGATTAAACTAAACTACTGCCGACGCGTACCAGACGTACTTCAACCCTCCGGAGTATGCTTGCAAACACATACGGATATGTAGGCATCGCTCAGTCACTACAACTTAAATCCCAAACATTTCTGTCACACCATCCCTTTCTCTCTCCGAGAACACACTTACTCCATGCTATTTCCTGATGCAGTGTTTCTATATTTATCATACCGTTTCTATACTTTAAAAGTAAAGTAATTGTCGTTTCGTAGGAAATGTTTATATACCTCAATCTTTATAGAACAGAATTTAGTACTAGATTGTGGTATGTATATGTTTTACATCATTTTCAAGAAACAAGAGTTGAATAGAAATTTATTTCTCCTACTAATCGTTTCAATTTAGTACTAGATTGTGGTATATATTTTACAGTATTTTCAAGAAACAAGAATTTAATAGAAATTTATTTCTCCAATTAGTCGCTATAATATGAGGAACATATTGTAACATGTTGTAACAACACTCATTTTTATCATAAATGCATACAATCAGAAGTTGATTTATTGCACATTTAAATTATTCTTGTTCCAAAATGTACAGCTGATGATCAAATCATGAGAGACATAGTAACGAAACTGTATTTCTTATCGACGTGATGAATAATGCCTGCAGCGTTGCTAAATGTTAATTCACAATTCACAAACACCGATACTACATAAAATAATAAAACATAATAAACGAATAATTAAAAGAATAATTCTATGTAATATCGTCTGTAAATGTTCCATCAGGTTCTACGTAAAATAAAAATCATATTACACTTTGTTACATGATTCTATACATTGCAGGAATCGTTACAATTGTAGATGGCGTTAATGCATAAAATCTGTAGGCTAATCATGAGGAGCTATAATATTCTTCTCTATTGTTCATTTTGTTATAATGATATTACAAAGAAAAATACAATTTTAATTTGTGTAGTGACTGTATCATCAAAATCTATAATTTTGTCCCTGCCACCGTTCGTCGTTCCCACCACCATTCACAGCGAACGGTGGCGGGGACGGCGTTCAGCTGCCGGGAGCCGAGTTTGGACATCGCTGCCTTAATTCATGTCCTGCAAATACTTGAAAGTAAAACTACTATCACTACTATGAACTACATTTAAACTTTCATTTTCAGTGTAATTTAATGTAAATCACAACTACCATCAATATTATATTAAACTATTAATAAGAAAAATATTGAAAAGTAAAAGTAACTAACCTCGCTATGCTGTGAGAATATTTTAAAGTACACTGCCATCATTACTGTACGCCAAATATACTTAGACCTTCATTTTCAGTGCAATTGAATTCAATGCACAACTACATTCAATACTGTACCAAAATAATATTAGACCGATTCACAGATACATCTAAATGGGTGAAGCAATTGAACGTTTTCTTCTTTTTAACCAAAAAAGCATGAAACAGAAATTATGTATATATTTCTTTTAAATAGTAATTACATAAAGAAATAGTTATTTCAAATATATATTTTAATCCTAACTCGTTCAAATAATATAGGGAAATGAGTATTTCATTGAAATATAAGATATAAGTATTTCAAATATTAATATTTCTATCAATTTCTATTTCAAATAATATTATTAAAGTACATCGATGATGTAATGCATTTATTTTGTTTATAAATAACTGAAAATAGTCCAAAACAGTAATTTATACATGTTACTTATATACTTTATATAAGACTCAATTCCCTATTTCCTATATTCGAATGTAAATAGTAAACAGCAGATAGTGTTGTGTTATAGTCGATTGTAAACAGTATTTGCTGAAGATTGAAGTATTATGTCAAATAATATTTTCAAATAGTATTTGATTCCAGCATTCAATGAAATAGTATTTTCAAATAGTAGGATTTGCTTATGGAAATATTTCAGTATTTAGTATTTGATTTCGATCTATTTCAAATTTTTCCCAGCCATGATAATATCTAGCAGCACAAATGAAATTTCGTTCGACAGAGTTCGCGTGCGACGAATCGAAACTCGCCTCGAATTCCATTCTATGTATGTTATTAAATATCCAGGCCGATGCTCGACGATCATGCGGCGGTTAATTACGTCCAATCAGGGGCGATAATTTCGTTATCGTGGCCGAGTGAAACGAAACCCTGTGTATTCTGGAGCGACCGAGAACTTCGTGAATCTATTTCCAGAGGAACGCATTTCCCGTCTTATCGGTCTCCCACAAAACGACGCGCCCGCTCTGAGAGCACGTTTATTTTTTCCCCCGAAGCGACTAGTTTCACCGACGCGACATTTCGACACGTATACCGAAGAACTCGGCTCTTAATGGCGAAGATAACGATACTATCTGCGTGATTCAGAACCGAAGGAACGGACGATCAGTGAAACGAAGCATTTCAAGGTTGATGCTTCCAGCGAAGGTGCCATTCGTGAAATGTTACGTCGGGACTGGCTCGTTGAAACTGTCTTTGACATGAAAATGAAAAATCACGGAGCAACGATCTTTGCTGTACAAAAAATTCGACCTAAAAATAGGATTTATTTAAGTCAGTAATTAACGTTTCTCAGAACTCCATTCGTAGAACATGAACAAAAATCCTTTCCTGTTTATGCCTCTGAAAAAATTATGATACACTGCCACCAGTGTTCCTTCAAGGTGTTATTCAAATTTATAACATCGTAGAGATACGTCGAGTTCTATTCAATCTCACAGTTTGTAATTTTTAAAAATATTTACGTGTTCACAAGGATACAAAGAATAATTTCAGTAAACCGAAGATAATGTACGAATGGTTTTGAAAAAATTATGATAGAAGGTGACAGTCTGCTGTACACTACCACTAGTGGTCCTTCAACGTAACATGTTATTTTTCTTGTAATTTAAAAATAAAATAGGAACACGTGAATTGTATTAAATCTTACGTTATGTAATTTTTAAAAATATTTTCATGTTTACAAGGATACAAAAAATAATTTTAATATGTCGAAGATAATGTGCGAATATTTTTCAATTTCTTTGTCTTTACAGTTTTGTATTTCATTTCTATTCATTGTGGTCATAAATGCATAAAATTTGTAGTTTATAATATCTTCGTGGGGACTATACAGGTAATAGGGCTAACAACGAAATGACTGAGATCGATAGAACGATTGCATTCTGTCTGTTCATTTGCCGTTTGCAAAACAGAAGCAAGATCCATCAACATGTAATTATAATATACAAATATTGCGTTTAAATATTATTTCTTCCGGAAAACGTTTAAACTGCCATTAATGTTCGTATACAAGCACAAGTTTGTGAAGTACCATAAAATCAATGTTATTTCGCTTATAAATTATCACTACACTGTGAATTTTACGTATTTATGGCGAAACGGAATAGATCAAATACAAAACAGTAAAAACACTTTTGTAAAAACACAAGAATTTCAAAATACGGTTGTATTCTTTGCAGTTCACTAAAATCGTAAAGAAAAGAAATAAATGTTAACGTATCCCCTGTACCTTGGAATTAACACAGTACTTACTGGAAGCCTCTTATTGTTAGTACGACTCTCGATGGCTGCGCTATATTATAAAAGAACTTAAAAGTTTTCTTTTAAAAATTGCATTACGTTACTGAGGTTCCCGTGTTAGTTCGTAATTAAAATGATCATTGTTTTTGAATAACTCTTTAAGAAATATTCGGTTGTGTAATAATAATAAGTACAATAAGTAAAAACAAGTAACGTGTTATCTTAGACCATTTTAATTTTCCACATAAATTTGCAGTCTGATTGTCACGAATCTCCCGATATCCAGGTAAACAATCTCATAATTAACTAACATGAAAGCATACGTCATTATTATAATATAAAAACCTAATCTTCACAGCTTATAAAAACATCACGTTTTGTACAGATGCAAAGGAGAATCGATAAACAAAAAGAAAAAGACTTACGAAAACGAATTCGAGACAGAAACGTAAGGGTGGGAATAGAATCAGATCGAAAGAAACTATAAGATAGAAAAAGGAAAGAAGGAAGGGAAACAATAAAAATAGAGAAGAGGAAATGGGGAAAACGGAAGGGATTTCGAGGAAATTCTATGGCTGAGAAAGCTATACGAAGTAGTCACTGTTCGTGAGTTCGACCTTCTGTAAATCCTTCGTCGAGATACCAAAAGTTTCTTCTTTGTCGATTACCTGAAAGTCGCACAAGGGTTCGTTACTTGACGCTGTTAGTGTTGAACAAACACTTTATATTTAACACCAAGCGTAGTTACTCTTTATACATTTCCTGATCTTGCAGGCTAAACATTTCATTCGAGATGGAACTACATTCAATTTCCTACATTAAAAATAGATTTACGGAGCATTAAGCACGACTATTTTGCATTACTTTATAAAAATAAGAAGAATGGGCATCCAAATATTTTTATTATAATATATACTCAAAGAAATAAATTTGTTTAATAATTCCTTATGGATGCATCTTTGCAATCTCAATAATCGTAAATTAAATATATTAAACCTAATATTAATATACGAGTTATGATTAGACTGCGGACTTGAAGATAAATAACAATTTGTTGCATTAATTGCACAACGCAGGAACCAGATAGAAGTTTATTTCTTTCTTTTGTAGTTTTATTAAACCGTAAAAAATGTGTTGATATTTTGAAATTGTTTCAATCTTCGTACTGACTCACATTACACCCATCTGTTATTGTCATAAATGCATAAAATCCGCAGTCTAGTTATTATATTGTAGTTGTAACATAAATGTGCACGGTTATCTTCAATACCTTTTTCTCATTTATTTAATCGATGCACTGTTGGGCAAATTCGAGGTCAAAGCACGCATTACTGCAAAACTTATCAGTTGCTTTAAGATAAATGCATATGTCTTTCTTTTCGGTGTTTAGATGCCATGAGTAATCAACATATGCATGAATTAATTAGCTCAATCGTGGGATTCTTGTATAAAATATCACATGATTGAAATCAATACAGTCATCTCGGAAGAGTCAACTCTACGACAACGACTTTCCGGATAAGAGACACCGGAAAATATTTTGAATGAGATTTGAGCAATCGATGTTCAATAAATTCGAGGTCAAAGCGTATCGTTGTAAGAATTCTGCGGTTAGGTCATTTTGCCGAAGCGAACAGCTATCAACCAAGCGCACCGGTTGCTCGCAAGGTGATCCATCGATCGGACATTGAACTCGGCTCGCGCTCCCTGAAGTCTCGTGTTCACGAGTCTCTCCTTTCGCGTGTCCGTCGAGTCGCAACACGATTCGAAGCACCATAGTAGCTGAGAACGTTGTCCTGATCCTGTTCCGGTTATCGATTATCACCTTGGGACTATCTCCAAAAACGCAACTCGTGTTTTCACGAAACTCCGAGAAATTTCACTCTCTTCCTTGGCACAGTTTGCGGCGGATGTTTACCTAGAACACCGCGACTCTTGTTTACTTTGCATTATGCGGCCCTTATGTCTTGGCCCGTTCGCGGATTTTTCCCGGCAGAAACGTTAAATAAAACTCCAATATGTTATGAGATAAGCATTCCGCAGTTTTTCTGAGCCCGAGGGAAACAGAATCCACAAATTTAACTCGGTGATATGCGCTCGTTGTTTATCCTAACACGGTTATGTTCCTTAATTTGATTGTATTAGGTTGTTGCATATAAAATGTCTGGTTTCAGAATGAAAATGTTATGAAGTGTTTTGATCAAGAAATACTATGTATTATGGAGATTTCCAACTTTACTTTTAAATAAAGTTTATTTGAATATCAGTCGATGTGATCGTCGTGTATTCTTTTTACACGAGTGAGAAATGAACATATTGGCGGCTACATTATCTAATGTTTAGTCAAAATGTGGTAGTAAATGAATGCACTGTTAGCGAATGATAGAAATAGCTCAAAAATAGAAGTGACAATCTAATAAATGGGGAAGGTAGACGACCAAAAAATTCAATTTTTACTTAGAGGAAATCATATTCGTTTAAAGTTACGTTAAGTGTGTTTACGTTACTGTTATGAATCGGATATTTCATACACAACAACCTAACATATACAGTCACTGGTATTAATATTCGGACACTTTTAAAAAGACAATTCAAAAAACCTGAGAAAATAAACATTACTCAACACCAGGGCTACCGGACCAGTCAAAACAAATGGTTTGTAACTTTTTTGCAAATATTGAAATTATAAACATGTTTTCAGGAGTAATTGTTTAGTAAACTTCTCTATTAAAGTACATATTTAAATGAAAATCTGAATAAATGCAATCTTGTCGTTATTATGATATAAGGCAGGCTTCCCTGCTTAGGTTCTTCCCCCACTCTTAGACTTCATCGTTATAATGTATAGTAGTGGGAAGCTCCCACCACGAGAGCAGCGCGGCGCTCGCAACACTCTACGGCTGTACGTAATGGTGGAATGAGGTTCGATGGTGGGGACATTGCAGTTTTCGGAGGGGAATACGTTGTAACTTGGCACTCCCTGATATAAGGCAATATACGCCAGTCGCGTTTAGTGCTTGGCAGTTCTAGTGTTAATTATCATAATAAGATGCAACTACCGCAATAATATAAACGTGGATAACTTCAATATAAAATCATCAGTTTTAAGATTTTGGAATTTTTTAAAAAACGGCTTTGCAGTCAAAAATTCGAAAAAAAATTCGTAGTCATATATACTATTAGGTAGAATGTTCATGAATGTTTTGTAATTTTTAAAAGAGCACAATGCATTAAAACCATGTTCACCCTATAATTACCCTTGTGTTAGGTGTACCGATTTGAAACTTGTCACAGAAAATATCAATTTGGTTTGGGGACACTTTTGACTATCTTATCCGATCATACCCTTTCACTTCTTTATTCTAAGAATGAAAAAGGTTATAGTATAATAAGTCCACAACGGCCGGAAAAATGTCCAGAGGGGTGCAGCCGGGTTTAAGAACGACGAGATTTCGTGCCAGAAACGTTTGATTGAATCCCGATCAATGAACCGAAAGGGTATTAACGAAGTTTTATGAGGGGCAATTGGACCGCGCCGTGTATTCCGTCCCAGCGAGTATTATTTGTAAAAGGACGAAGCTTAACACTAACCGTACCGAACATATAAAATGTGTCTGTTATACGTTGTTTTATGAAAATGACAAGACTGAATTTATTTCGATTTCGCACAATTCATATGTGCTTGAATGGAGAAATTGATTTAACAATTTCTAATAGAAGCATCTTTGTAATTTCAATAATTACAAAATAAAAAATATAAAACAGTTGCAGTTAGTAGTTAACAGTTAGTGTTAAAGCAGTTTTAATGTATCGGAGAACGTCGGGCGCAAACGATTTTGTGGTAACTGGCTACCAACTTGATCCGTGAGACATGAAAATTGTGAAATGTCTCGCTGGTGGCGCGCTTTTATCTCGTGACAATAATGTGGAACGACTCATAAGGTTTACGATAAAAATATCTAACGCGAGCTGGATAAACTCGGGGACATACAGATGGAATAAAAAAACACGGGACGTGTCAAATCATCCGCGGAAGATGACGTGCAAAAGAATAAAAACGTCGGGTCTATATTTTTCATATCAAAGGCGACCGATAACGATGAAGAATAATGCATGACAGATATTCTAAACGAATCTGGACGTATCTAAATGTAACAAGGGAATGCTTCTAGAATCACGTATGAAACATTTGTTTGCATGCCAGACGCTTTATCGGTCATATACTTGAATAGCTGCGATAAAGCTCTCCTAGTTTTCTGCGTTATTATGTGTGTATTCATTATCGCATTCCGGCGATTTATTTTAGCAGCTTTCCTTATATATGTGTTTCTCTTCCTAAAAATCGTTTTTTTTTTTGCAATCAAATCTTCGAGATAATTGTATTGTTTCTAACCGTATGATTTTAGACGAGAATTGATTATGTTAATTAACATATAAATATATACATATATATGCGTTACAATTCACTCATATATATTTATGAGTTAATTTTCTTCGAATCTCTCAATATTTCATCAGTCGTATTATTGTTTATGAGGAGTGCGTTCAATGTTTAATTTTTCGTTCTTCTATCTATTATCCGTATTATTGAAAATATTTGTTACCTCATTCAAATCATTAACATTTCGATACATATATGTCGTGGTTACTGTCTTGCAGAACTAAATAACTCCAGTTTCTTTAAATGGAAATGAATTAAAATATTCCGGGAACGTTAACGAATGATGAAATCTTCATTTATTAAATAATGTAAGAAGGAACAGAAAAATGTTATTTTTGTCTAATAAAGCTAAACAGATTGGTAAAATCCAATTGGATTTTACTTATACAGAATGAATCAGTAAGAACTACTATTTAAAATTTCATTTCTTCTATTAAATTTTTTCTGAGACATCAAGGTGACCTTGGGTTTCTTCAAACGTTTTCAAGATCAACTCAAGGTCATCGTATTGTAGGTCGCTGAATTAGTCCTTTCATCGCCAACAACGTGATATTGAGCCTTTGCTGTCGATTATTGTAACTAAAAAATCAAACATTTCTTTCGGCAAAGAATATTTCCATCCTATATGATATTTTCATTTTGTAGATATGAAACTGATATAATACCTCGTTCAATATTTAAATGTTTAGTACCTATTTTATTAAATACGAATTTAGTAATATTAAATAATATTTTGTATTGTGGTATAGCAATTTTTAGTGGTGCCTCAGAGTCACCACACGAGTGCTAAGGGTTAAAAAAAATTTGGTAAGTCTTTGGAAATACTCGAGCTCACTTTGATATCTTGGCAGAAATGAGATATAAAGAAATATAATTGTAGTCATTCGCTGCGTTCCTTAATATGTTACATAATTCTTTAAAAAGTTTGTTGATACAACCAATGGATACCGAGTTATTTAACGTAGTAGTTCTTATTAACTCACCCTGCATATGTTATTAAGCATATCCTGAAACAGTGTATTCCAGTTGCAATGTGAAAATTAATTAAAACCATGTAAATTTTAATGTAAGTTATCATTTCATTTACGCAATGTAAATACTTTTTCTGTATGAGCGAAGCATCCAGCGATGGCGACCGATTAAAATAAGCAATTACGACGGGATCTCAAATCGCAGGTGCGAGCGGATTATCTTCTAACATCTCTGCCGACCGAACCGCAATGTCGACGCCGCAAAACCACTGCATTACGCGTACGCGTGCATTACCGTTGGCACACACGCGGGATACAAAGTGTGTCCCCTCCATGGTATCTCGAATTTCGCGGACTCAGAGGCCGTCACGGTTGTCACAGGAATGCCGGAAGTTAATTCGCGGAATGACGATGCACGGGCTGTAGTGCTCTCCTCCTCTATCCTACTCCACCTCTGCAGACGAAATTACTTTTGCCCGGTGTATGGGCAGACGACACACGAAACCGAGAGATACATCGGATCCGCCGCCATTATGCGAGGCGCGCCCTCGTTGCCGGATAATTCGGTTAATTGCCGGAGCATCATTGCGGCTGGACATACAACGACCTAAAGTGCTATGTACTCTTTGAGAGAAGAGATCAGTCACCTTTACCGTCCACAGCGTTTTAACGCCGTTACTACGATTTTCAAATATGTACTAGGATATTTCGATAAATATTCGGAAAACATTGGTCCTTGTATTGGCACGTTTTTGGTCGAAACATTATTTCGTAGTGAATGTTTAACACTAAACCTATTGGGTGCAGTATCGGATTAAGACCTTTAGAGGCCCTAAGCATTTAAATGATTTTGAGGCCTTTTTATACAGGATTACTTCAACGCAATGTAGGGCGGACCTGTACGATTTCTTAGGCATTTTCGATAATTTGGCTAAAAAGCGTTTTTAGCAAAAGTTAAAGTTTTGCTCGGTTGCTATTGATTTTGATATTTCCACTACTCTTTCCAGTCGAACACACGCGCACATAACACTTAGCAATTATACTACTATCTAAAAGATGTAAAATTCAAAAAATTCCTATTGTGCCCCCATCCCTCTCCTGAGCACGTGTTTATTTTGCTTATTGGTTAATCCAGCACTGATTACGTATGCTAATAAGTTCGGTGACTTTTTATTCAATCAGTCGTAACTTTAGTTTAAATTATTCTTTCTTCCCGCTCTGGCTGGTGTTTTAAAGTGTCGATCATCAGCTTTGAAAAGATCTACTTGTAATGCAATCCATATCACTCCACTTTGAAAAGTTAGGTTTTAAAAGCTTGGTCGTTGGGTCCCCCATGTATCTAGGTACCGACAAGGGAAGAACACGAGGTGGTCGTCTTCGATTTTAATGTACTTCTGCACGGTGGTAGTATACCTGTTTCTAATGATATATATGAAATATTGGGTGTAGATAATTTAAAAAAATTAAAGGTGTAAACGGTTAAAAGTTACGTACTTTCGATACACAGTGTAAATATGAAATGGCAGGTTTCCATATTGGTGAAGTGGGAAATAAATTCGTTGATGTTCATTATCAACGTTTTACACTGCAAACGATATCAAGCCTCGTGAAAAACAGGACGCGCGTTACGTGGCGCGAACCGGAAACGACAGACGAGACGTACACAGGAAAAATTCAGTACAGTTAGTAACTCTGCCCTGGAACAAGACAGTATGTCCGATGCGTCGGGCCCGGTTAATCGAATCTCGAATAACGCGATTACCGTCGTCTCAGCTTGAATTACAACTATAAACACCGAGCATCCTCGCAACTCGGAGAGGGTGGCTGCTGACTGGTTGTTTCTAGGTTTCTTCATTTAGCCTCTGTGCTCGCGGCCAAGTTCGTCGTCTGCCGAAGGAAACAAAGAGGCGGCGCTCTCTAAATACTTTCGGAAGCTTCAATCTAACCCGGTAGAGTCGACTTCGTTACTTTTGACTTATTGTCGCGACGAAAGCACGGCGACAAATGACCTGCGAATCCCGAGCCGGCTCCGAAATCTTATCAAACAACGCCTGAAAACTAAATCTTCTGTAATGGATAGGAAAAATTATAGTCCATTACTAGATTGATGATTTTGTGCATTTATAACAAAAACGGGCTCATATAATTTAACCCTCATCCGTCCTCTTGTCAATTTGACACATTTTTCACTTAAAGGATTTGTAGAACAATTGATCTGAAACCTTGTGACTTTTATTTTGTTAACACGGAGTATACATATTTAGTATTCTTAATGACAAAACATGCGCCAAAAGATGTGACTATATTTGTTACAAAAAGGGCCCTGGTTGTGTCGATTTAACACAAATAATGTTCACGACTCTTCAAGTCCTTTCACGGCTAGTTAATGGTTTGCAATTATTACACGACAATTATGCATTTGTTGTTCAACTCCTTCAGAATGCATCTAGAAAGGCTCTTCGTCGAAAGAGAAAGTTAGGAATGATAACATCGAAACAAACCGAAGTCGAAGAAATGAGAATATGCGAGCAACATATTGCTTAAATATTTATTGCTTTGTTCGCAATAAAATAATTAGCGAAATTAATTATTTATCGTCTCATTTCATTTGATCTTTCACCATTTTGTCAATTTGATACACGAGCAACACATAACATTGTGAAAATGAAGGACGGATGAGGATTAAAGCACTAGAAAGATTGAAAGAATTTAAGAATGCTAATATATTATTATTATATTATTGATATATCTATCTTATATCTTTCTTATCAAGGAAAGAGAGAATCTTCTATGTGGCTATTGTTTCTTGTAATCGATGCAGGCAATTTTTATGTTGCATAAAGATCCGTAGTCTACTTATTACTGGACTGCGGATTTTATGCATTTATAACAAAGATGAGTAGTTAAAATATATTGAATTGAGGAAAAAGTTTTTTCGTATTTTAATGCAGAAATGATTCAAGTTTTTTCATATCTTAAATGAAGTTTATTAAATCAAGTATGTGCCGTTTTGCTCGACCACATTTTGCCATGTTTGAAGTGAAACCGGTCTTGTTCAACTGTTTGCATGATTTCAGCGACTTTTTCAGCGATTGGTCGACCAGAACGAGGTGTATCTTTAACACCAAAATTTCCAGGTTGAAGACGCTTGAACCAGCTTTGTGCCACACGTACTGATACTGTATCACGTCCATAAACGTCGCAAGTTTTTTTAGCAGCTTGAGTCGCATTCTTTCCTTTCTTGTAGTCAAATTTCAAAATGTATCGAATTTCTTCTTTATTTTACTCATTTTCTATACGTAATAACTTTTGACTAAATAAACAAATATCACAATTTTTTGGTTTCAATTAATCTATGATATATCACCTTTCAGACGCACTTAAGTAGTGCCAGATCCGATTAATATTAACAGAGTTATGACAGAGTTAATACAGTGAAAGAACAAACAGAATTTAAAAACATCAATATGTGATCATAAACCTATTAACCCTTTGCGAATGATGAGTTTTTAGAAGACTAAAAATATGTTGGACATCGAACTAGATCATGTATCAAAGGTTTAAATATTGGGAAAAATAAGGAGTGTGCAGAAATCTCTTATTGTGTGCATAATTAAATTATTTGTCAACAGCTTTGAGAACTTGATGCACGATCTTCACGACTGGAAGACGAACATTTATTTAGTTCTAGTACCTTGCAATTGATGCAATCATTTTTATCGTCATTTTTGCAAAATATTAGTTATATTTCTAGGGTTAAGAGTGCCGAGAGACAAGATTAGCACGTTTAGTACTACACCACTGCCCATAAAGATGCGCTAGGACTAGATTTATGACAACTGCTTCCGTAACTCTCTTGCAGTTTGTAAATCCTAACAAACTTTGGCTTATTTAATAAATCATCATAAAAATTAATTTGGAAGTGTAATAAAATAATTGTATCACCCATACATCATCAACGTGACAGTCAAAGTGTTAAACTTCTATCATACTCGATGCCATCAGCTCCAACTTTCAAAGCAAAAATCTTGAGAACTAACAATTTCACTCTGACAAGAAAAACCGTGTGCCACTTAAGGGTTAATAATAAACTGAATCATAATAATGACATTTGTAACCCTCTTATATCTCGAAGATCCTAATAAAAGTTGAGTTACTTAATAGATTCTAGTAAAAATTGATTTTCAAGTTTGGTAGAAAAATTGTGTCGATCATATACGACAGATCTGACTTTTACATTTCACTTATTCTGTTTCTTTGGTTTTTTTGTAGTAAGATAGGAAGCGCTCGATTACATTCGTGTTATACATATACAGGGTGGAATTGATTTGCAAGTTGAATAGAAAAATTGTATCACCCATACATCATCAACGTGATAGTCAACTTACAACTTCAATCTTACTTGTTGCTGGACGTTTTAGTAAGCAGTAACCGCGCGAAAGTACACAATCAAAACATGTATCAATACATTTCTTGATTTTCCCCATAAGCGGAAAGACATACCAATAGATTCCCTAGTAGCAAAGTATGATCATCATCAAAGAATTTTATCTATAAATTGAATAAAAATCAGTCTCGTTAGCGTTCGAACGTATCTATTAATCAATCGGCTAGCATGTCTCTTTGAAGCGAAGCCGTAGTAGGAATTGCAAGGAGCTGTTCGGCCATCAGCATCCAATACAGTTTCCCATTAACTCTGCAATCATTGAGTAGCGGAGATCCTCGGCAAGCTGGTCATGCTTGCGCAGAGAGAGAGAGAAAAAGAAGTAGAAGCTGTTGCTCACGTAATTCAGTCGGGATTAACATTCAGCCGAAACGCGCGGAGCCTTTTGTTTCTCGGAAAACGGCGGAGGCAGGAGTAAAATAAAGGAACGGGTTCGTGCCGTCGCCGTTTCCCGTGACTCCGTACATAGAATCAAGCTCGGCCTGATGCAGGCCTGGTGTTTCGCAGGCCTGCGAGCCGCGTTATAATCCACGGTGCGCTATTGTCGGTCGTCCGTCAATTTCGATTCAGCCAACGGATCGTCGATAGTTCGTGACCGGTTCCCTTAAAAGCGTAGCACCGTAGCCGGCGCCTTCGCACGGTATTCGCGGCACGCGTCTCGAAACTGCTTAATTATTTATCTTTCCGATCGAGTATTTCTTCGACCGTATAATTCGGTGGTCGATGCTGCCTCGGAATACGGCCGGGGAGCCTTGAAACGTCTCTCTCTCTTTCTCTCTTTCTCTCTCCCTTTGGATCCACGAGAACGAGCCTCGAGTATTCTTACCCGTGCAGAGCACTTTATACCGTGAGACATTTGTATCTCGGACATAATTTATGTCGTCGCGCTTAACGCCACCGGCGTGGCACACGCTCCCGCGGAAACTATAAATTTCGACGGCCATCTCGTGCTACAACAATCGCGTGACAACGTTTGGATTACTGCATTCTTGCGGTGTACCGCAAGTCGATCGTAGGCTGGTCTGATAATTCAGAAGAATCAGCTAATATGACCCACAGTTGGTAATAAGTAAACTGTGGATTTTATTCGTTTAGGGCAAACCCGAATAGGTATCGTCAAAAGTTAAAACAGTAAAAACATTGAAATAATTGAAGAATGTCGAAATACACTCAACCCTCTTATGTAAGAAAACGCGGGCTTCAAAACGCTTCCACGATGGCAAAACTTGTCATCCTTGCAGGACCCAGGAAGGGAAAGCAACACGGACACTTGAGGGCAGCGGTGTCCAGCGTAGGGGCCCCTCACGTGCCTGCTTCCCCTTCCTACTGTCAGTTTGCGCAGGCGCAGTGTGTTCTCACCCTGCCGACCAAGAAACCGAGTAACCGACCCGCGTGTCATAAAACAATTGACGATCATCTTTTTAACGCGGGAAGCAAGCATATTGGTAATCGGTTCGCCGCGTCACGACGCTATGGAAACGGCGAACGGTGGTGGGGATGGCGTTCAGCTCCCGGAGCCGAGTTTGGGCTCGCTGCTTGAGGGTGTCATAAATTAGCCCCCCCCCCCCCGATAATTTTCCGTCGAGGACGAAGGATTGTACCAAGTCTTCCGTACAGGGCCTGGAACTCTTTAATACATCGTTGTTTAGTACGGATGTACTAGAACCCTTGTGCGAGAAAATCGTATTATACTTGTTGTAAACTGTCTCTAACAGACTTGGCCTAATATTAGTTCTGACAATTATGACACAATACTATGAAAATAACACATTGTCCACATAGCACGACTTACGGTATGAGTGCAACGGAGCTGCGATACTAGCGAAGAGAGCGTCGTCAGAGCGGCGCTTTTGATGATCGACTGCTAAGCGTAGCTCTACTCGCAGCTCCCACGTAAACGCTTCCATTAGGAAAGTATAAGTTCTGTTTCGACGCTTGGCTTTGTCACTTGACTCGACCGAGAAATTGTAACACGATACGGTTCACATATATCGGTGAACCAATATTAATGCAATGACAAAACATTTTTGGTTTTTATTATTTTTTTATGAAACTCTTATCAATGCATTCGTAACATTTTTCTGATTAAAATGGTATCAAACACGACATAATTTGGACCATATCTACATATTCGTATTCTTCGCGGCATTGCTGTATCCCAGCTCCGTTGTACTCGTACCATTAACCTTAAGCCCTCCAAACATTCTTCGATGCCATCAGCTCCAACTTTCAAAGCAAAAATCATGAGAACTAAGAATTTCACTCTGATAAGAAAAACTGTGTGCCACTTAAGGGTTAATAATAGTGTGTATCATAATAATGACATTTGTAACCTTCTTATATCTCGAAGATCCTAATAAAAGTTGGGTTACTTAATAGATTCTAGTAAAATTTGATTTTCAAGTTTGGTAGAAAAATTGTGTCGATCATATATGACAGATCTGACAGTCAAATTGTTCAAACATTGAATATCAAATATAACTTTTACATTTCACTTATTCTGTTTCTTTGCTTTTTTTTGTAGCAAAATAGGAAGCGCTCGATTACATTCGTGTTATACATATACAGGGTGGAAATTATAAAGCGTTACAGACGAATATCTTCAAAAATATTGATTATACGCAAAAATGTTTCAGATGAAGGATATTCAGTACCGAGGGGGGCAGCATGTGGTGGGACTTTTATTTTTCTCGGTGTCCACTCCAACGTAAGGTGAAGGTCAACTTTCATTTTTTAAATGCAATTATATGTTTTTTCACCCACCATCAAATAATGCGTTTTAAAATGAGTTAAATTACCTATGACTCAAGGCCATTGAAATATAAAATGATCACACCTTCTCTACATTTCCCAGCAAGTTTGATCTTGAATGACCTTGAGTCATAGGTAATTGAACTCGTCTTAAAACGCACTATTTGATGGTGGTAAAAAAACATATCATTCCATTTAAAAACAGAAGGTTGACCTTCACCTCACCTTGGAGTGTTCATCGGGATAAATAAAAGTCCCACCACATGATGTCTCCCTTGGTACTGAACAACTTTCATCCAAAACAATTTTGCGTATAATCAATGTTTTTGGATATATTCGTCTGAAACGCTTTATAATTTCCACCCTGTATAGTTTAGTTGTCTAAAGTTAAATAGTTTTAGACATTTCTGAGTACAGAAACGTAATACTCAAACGAAAGAAATTTTCTTTATAAACAGAACCTATAAACGTAACGCTTCAAGCATCGATCCACCATTATCCTACAGAAACGATACTGTTCCTTCTCTAGTGTTCTTTAATATTTCCAATTCCTTTGTATTAGACGTTGTTGCACTGACACGTAATAAAAGAATTCAAGTTTTACCAGTGTCCGCGAAATATTTTGATTATCCAGACACAAATCGGCTGGTAACACAGTACACATGTGGACTGGCCTATTTTTCAGCGGCAAACACTCGGCTGCGTCGCACGGTTCGACGTTCTTCCCCGGCGAGCAAAGCCTAGTTAATTGCGGGTTTAATTAACATTCGTTTATTTCCCCGAAGCACAACTTTCCGCGACGTGTTTACCGAGATCTCGTAGCGCTGAAACGCTACGTTTGTTTATACTTGGGGCCGACGTGGAGGGTAGCAAGAGAGCAGGAAGGGCTAGGGCCGCCATTGTACAATTCCTAGCTGGCAACTCTCGGAAATCCCTTTCTCGGTTTCCCCACGAGGGCTGTAACCGTTCCCCGGAGATTTTGTGTTTCCCTCCGTTTGTTTTCTTTCTCTTCAGACGACACCTCGGGGCGCGCCACACGGCACAATGCACAGTGTATACGCTAGCAATGGGAGTGATCCAATTCTTTCTCATAATTTTCAAGTAATTCGCTCATAAAATACTTACAGTGGTGTGCAAAAGTATCCGGACACCCTTTAAAAACGAGTAACTTTTTCAAAATTAGTTGAGTGGCTCTCTAGCCAATGCTGCTAAGTGGAGATTTCAACCTGAACATTGCATCGGAACAAATAAAATTATGAATAGAATTTTTTAGAAGTAAATTAAGATTGGAAATGGTAAATAATCCTAATGAAGCGATAACAAGATCAAGAACAACTCTCGATGCAGTATTTGCAAGACATTTAGACAAAATTGATTCAAGAATATTTATATCACATTTTAGCTATCACAAGCCAATTGTTTCAATAATAGAATCATAGAAAATTAAATGTCATAAAGTGTTAATAAAAATTCGAAAAAACAATTAAAGAAAGAAGTTTCACTTCAGCCATGTGGTCTAAGCACACACCAATTCTTTTTTGTTTGAGCTGATTACGGACAGCATGTTTATAAGTTTCAGCTGTAATCTGCTTTTTTCTAAGAATATCTATTTAGCTTTCTATAATATCGTCTTGATTGATCCGAAAAATATAGCATGTATATGGGTATATTATATTGATATTTACAGTATGTTGTATAAAAATATGATGATTCTAATGATTAATTTAATTCTTTAGGTCCCAGGAAATGAAATAAGACGATTCTCACATATACAATTATTTATTACCTCGATTCGATTACTTCGATTAATTCGATCCTTTAGAGGATCGATTCTTTTGGTTAAAAGGTCGATGATTTGAATCGACTTAATGATATTCGATTTTTCCAAAAATGGATTCTTTGATTTGTGAATCGAGAATAGATCCTTTTTCCTCGTCGATTCTTATTCTGTTACTTAAGAAAGCTTTTAATTGCAGAATGGGAACAGTTTGCCGAAAGAGATATTTTAGTAAGACGTCTACAAACAAACGGCGGAAATGATACTGTATCATTGGTATATTTTGTAGAAAATTACATTGCCTCTAATTCCATACGACTCTCGCCATTTATACACGGTTCCTGCCATTAGATATGTATAGATAGAAATAAAATATATGCTCTCTCATTAATACAATGGTTCTTTGAACACGATACAGTAAAACCTCGATTATATGAACTAAATTAGAAAACATAAGAGCTCGTAACTTGTGACATTTCTTGCGGGAGCGACTCCCGTGTGCTGTGGAAACGTCTCTGAGATAGCTGCCAGCCATTTGAACTTACTCGCGACAGTTGCTCTCAGGGAGCGAAACAATGTATTTATAATATTTGCAAATAAGTGGACACGCTTCTTCAAGTTACGCCTTTAATTAGAATGCCAGATTCAATCTGCATTGATTTGTACAATAAATAGTATTGCTTACGGATCGTCTTGGATTTACATATTTTAAAGCATATTCGGATGATGGCAACTTCTGAAATCAAATGTTCGGATAATCGAAATCTTACTCTATCCCAAATTGAATCTTGTAATTGATTATGTGAACATACATAATTGATGTATGTTTATATCGATCTTTTCAAAACCAATTAAAAAAGAAGCTTTCCGAGGAGCTCTTTCCGTATCGGTTCTGCAAGAATCGATTCTTTGATTCAGATTTTTGTAAAGAATCGATTTGAGAATCGAGAGAAAGTCTCGGCGAGTCCACGGCGAAAGTCTCACGGAGAAACCTTCGAAAGGCAAAACAGCCGGCGAACGCCCGGTAACATCATCCCTCCTGTCGCTTATGACCTGGTCGACACCAAATTCGATTACTCCCTCAGGATTTTCCTAGGCCACCACTGGCTCACCAACCACTCCCCCGATGAAACTCGACACCACACGGTAGTCATCGTTCCGAAGATTCACCCCTTTTTTTGTCAAAGCTATCGCACCGACCCCTGCGCGCAGCTATGTCGCCGGTTGATAACGAGGTAACGAGTTTCAGAGTTTTTTCATGGCTGCGGACGACGCGACGGTGGTTCAGTGGCCGGGTGAAGTTTCTTTAGCATGCATAGCAGTCGGAAAACAAACTTTCCGTCGGTGACACACTTCGCGTGTCGAGTCTGCCGATCCTCTCAGTCGAGATTGCGAATTTTTTGATTGCTTTGGAGTCTACCCTTTTACCGCGGATTTTTGTGTACGAGCTGCCGAAATTTGGCGCAGTCGAAAAATTTTGATGATTAGACCGGATTTTATACACAAATTGTGCAGACGTAAGGAGAATTTAAGATCACGGTATTGTTGGCTCATTAAAATTATTAAGAGAGAGAGTACATTTTTATTTCATTTTTGTTGCTTA
Source organism: Sphecodes monilicornis (assembly GCA_913789915.3). Lineage (NCBI taxonomy): Eukaryota > Metazoa > Arthropoda > Insecta > Hymenoptera > Halictidae > Sphecodes > Sphecodes monilicornis. Next base: position 21,100,571 of record OU565285.1, read on the forward strand.
CAATTGACTCCGACAATTTTTATTTCCCATAAAGATCCGCGGCCCATTGATAATGACAAAACAGTTTATTTTGAACTAGCTACTCGTGGCGTGCCTTCAGCACGCCCTCGCAGCCAGGCCCTCCGAGCGGGTTGCCCTTGCGGGCGGCGCACAATGCGTGCACCAATGACATCACAACTTTTGAACGACTGGACTTTAGCAATTAATATCAATGCCTCGTTGTGAATTTCCTCGCTTAGTTGCAAATCTGGATTGTTATCTTTGTATTTTGCGATCAGTATCCGCGTCCGCTACGCACATTAATACCGCCCGCGCAACACTTTAATTGCGAGAAACTCGCTACGTCGCGTTGGCCATCTGGCGGTGGCCGCGGTAGGTGACGCCATCGTGGCCCTCTGGCGGCGGTCGCGGTGTAGGTAGTCTCATTTTTTCCCGAATTTTCCAATTTCCGGCCAACTTTTCCAAACTTTCTTTGCGTAAAAACCTGATTCGGATTACAACGAACATTTAAAAAAAAAATTAGCCAAATCGGTCCAGCCGTTCTCGCGTGATGTCGTGACCAACGAACAGAATTTGATTTTTATTATATAGATTATTTCTTTATGAAATGTTTATCAACGCATTTGGGATATTTCTCTGATCGAAACGATACCAAGCAAGATACAATTTGTTTTGTAACTGCCTGTGTAATTCACGAGATAGTAAAACTTCGATTGTCCAAATTGATCGATGGAAATAATAAAACAGCTAACTACCAATCTATTGTGCAAATCAGTACAGATTTCACATAGATCACTTTAGATGGACTGTAGCACACGTTTTCTGATAATGGAGAATTCATCGGTTCAGATACTCCAGTGTCTACCGAATCGTCAATGAAACGGAACACATAATCCAAATTATACCGTGTTTGGATTCGTTTTAATCAGAAAAATGTTACGAATATGGTGGTACGTATTTCATAATAATGTAAAATAAAGTGAAAGGTACAAACTAAAAAATACCAGCTCCAACTTAAAAATCAAAGGAAACAGCTGGAGATTCAAGTCTAGCAGGGCGAACTTCTTCAAAGGCGAGTCCTGTTGTTGCTATTATTTTCCGTCGGAACAACAACGGAGCTGTTTTACGGCCCGTAATTTATGCAGCATCTATGCCAACAATCCCGCAATTAATTCGTAAGCGTTTCGAGGGAGACGGTTGTTACAGCAGTCGAATTCAAGCGCCGTTCATAACTCGGAGGTCCTCTTTGTGCTGGCAACTAAACGCAGAAATAGCTGGCGTTACCTCCGTCCCATCCTTTGAGTCAGCATGCGAAATGGCGCGAATTTTAAGAGCGGTCTTAGTCATTCATCGGGCCAGCAGAGAGAACCAAGTGGCCGTGTATCTTTCGCGGCTTACGTAGAAAACTCTGCTTGTTGTAGGAAGAGCCGTGTTCCCTACACACCCTTCTGGTATGGCCCCGTGTTGTTCCTCTTTATTTCGAAGAACGTGCCAGCTGTTCCGAGCGATGCACCGAGCGTGACGTCACCGATGTACTCAAGAAAATGTTTTCGGAGCTCCCTGTCATGGGTTACGGGGAACCGTGTTCATAAATCTCGGCTCTTTCCAGACTTTATCGTGCTAGAGCTCAGGTGGCTTTACTAAATCCATTTAGTGCCCTTCCCCATCTCCCCGGCAATTGAAAATTATGTCTCGTTTTAGGGAAACTCGAATTAAATCGACAATCGAACGCTTACATTACGTGCAAACGCGAATTCGATCTCTCAAACTGCAAGTACTCTGTGAGAAGACCCTTTTAAAGCCTATTAAATGTACCATTGTTTTAAGGAGATGAATTGATAGTAAAAAAATTAATCTTTTATTTTGAGATTATTGAGGTCGTTGCATTCATGAGGATTTATTCGATGAATTTATTTTTACTAAAATCGTGAATAAATGCACTCATGCTATCTCTATAAAATAATGTAGAATAGTCATTTTTCGTGCTCCGCGTCGGTCAAGTGTTAAATTTTCATTACTTTTTAAAAATGCTTCTTTTCCCTTTTGTAAATTACCTGTTTCCTCGACTGTTCAAAGTAAAAATGACTTTTTGTCATTATATTATTTCTTAAACGGGACATTGTGATTATTGAGAACACAAAAATGTTTCCGAAATGAAAATGTTCTAGAATGTTGCCATTTTTTGGCAATGGTAAGGCATACCTAATTGCTAGACTGCGGATCTTTATGCAAAATAAAAATGGTTTGCGTCAATTGCAAAAGACTGGCGCCAAATAGGCATTTCGTTCTCTTAGTTTAATAATTTTAACAAGCTGAAACTAATAAATTGTCATTCTTAAGTTATCTTAACCTTTCTACTGTGTTCAGTTGTACCAACTCAGTTTTGTCATAAATGCATAAAATCCGCAGGCAATTACATATAATATAAAACCACTTTTTCTTAGAAATAACAGTGACACTTGCGCTTTATCCGGAAAAGTGTCCAAATCGTACTATGTGAAAGTATTGTTTTACTCTGATCATGTTTTAGGACCTGATTATCATAGAAAAATAATTAAATTTATAAATTTCTCATTCGAAAATAAATAACTATACTAAAATGCGGGAATATCAAAATAATATGATCCACATGAGTTGCACGTTAAACCGGGAACAGTGAAAAACGAGTCTAATAGATACAAGAACTATTACAATATATAAATATGAAAAATCATTTTTCTTACTCGCACAGTTGAACACAAAACCATTTATCTCTCGAACTACTATATTTTGTTACATCGCATTCGCACAAAATAGCAGGAATATTCGTTCTCCACTGAAAAGTACACAAAAACCGATCCAATTGTTCAAACACACACGCTTCGCTTCTCTTGCGAAAAAGCTATGAAAACGCAAACATTTTGATCCAGCCAGCTTTGTCCTCGGCCGTATTTGTCTAATTGCAATCAGGAAATAGGCATGACTTGTTCCGGTTGCATGGACCACTCTATATTAACAATTTCTCTCTTCCTATCTAAAGGTCGTGAACTCGTTGGAGCACAAAGAAAACAGTAGACTAGTCACAAAGCCGTGCGTTCGTTAGCAGCCGGATGATTCACATTCGCGACCGCTTTCAGTCGCGTTTATAGTTTCGGCTTTCGTGTCCGCGGTTACGCCGTCGTAACGCGAAGCCGGTGTACGGCTCCTGTAACAGTCCGTTTTTCTTCGTCGTTGCCTCCATCACCAAGCGATTTACCGGCTCGATTTCCAGCTACAAGTTCACCTTGAACCCGGTGCACTGCGCTCCGTCGTCATTACCAACTTCCTAGCTGCACTGACTCACATACGATGGATCCAAAAAGTATTCGTACACTAAATTTTGAATTTTCAAAAAATTTCTTACTGTTAACCTGTGGCAATTTCGTAAAAAGCATCAGTATAAATTTGAACTCACTTTGAAGATTGAATCCTCTATTTTCTTCATCCACCGTCCATTTTTTCTTATACAAAGTTTGCATGATTCAGCAAATGAAAAACTGAGGGCAATGAGATGTGATGAAATACGGACGAGTGCAAACGCCTGCAAAAACATTAAATAATTTCTTTCGTGAACGAATCTACCATGTATTTGAATATTGAAGCTTCTCGTTTACAACGTGACCTCAAATCTTTATGTATGTTTTTTTTTTTTGGTCGATCTACTCAGCTTTGAAGGAAAAGCGTATTGCTCAATTTGCAATCATATAAGGTATATTGTGAAAACTTTACACGACCAAAAGCTGTCCCATAAAACAGTAAAAAAAATCGTACATTTTTCAAGGTGTCGTTGTAAAGGAAAGGCTTCAATTTTAAAATCTGTGCAAGATTCATTCACGAAGAAAAATCTTGTAGTGTTCTTACAGAGTTTTCAATGTATAGCATTTTTCAGAAAAAATGAATCTCCAATTTCTCGTCTGCTGCAACATGTAAAAAGAAGATCTTAGAGAAGAATAAAATATGGCGTGCCAAAGTAGAGTCTTCAAACTGTAAAATGAGTCCAAGTTTATTACTGCTTGGTTGTATTTTACGAAATTGCAACAGATTAAATATCGTCAATTTCTTGAGAATCAGAGATTTTATGTTTAAATGGTTTTTGGATCTATTGCAATTCCGATAAAGCTGGATTCGAGAATCGTGCGGTCGCTGGAGAGGAATCGGTTCCGATCGAGTGTCCTTCCAGCGTCCAGACTCGTCCAGCAAATTAACACCCACGCGAGTCGTCGTTAATTGAAGCGGGTGAACCAGAACGTGGGTTGCAAAAGGATGGAAACGGTGTCAGGGAACACGCCGGGAGAACAATGAGGCCAGTGTGCCTCCGAGTCTTTTGAAGTAACGAGTCGTGCAGCCTGCTTTGCGATCGCGAACATCGATCAAAGACTCGTGCGAACCTAAGTTCTTTTCGCCGAAGAATCATGCGTTTTTACATCTTCCGATTACTTTTGAGAAGTAGCAGAGGGAGACGAGTTCTCTCAACGGATTGAGTAACGATTTATAATTGGGCCATTGATGCGCGGAAGTCGCGGATACGTTGAATGAATGCTTTGTTTACGTTCTACGATCTGGAGATTGAAAGATTGAGTTCTTTCACTTTGTTTTAGGGTTCTTTTAATAGTTGGAAGGTCGACTGCGAGACGGTCATTCCTGATCCACGTTAGAGTTGTTTAGACAGATGTCGAGAAATGTACTTTGTCAGATTTTCGTTTTGATATATTTTACCAGGTTAGATACTGTTCTTTGAATTTTGTTCAGAGACTGATTATTAGATTGTGGATTTTATGCATTTATGGCAAATTCGAATCGATAAAATACAGGACTGCGAAGACGTTAGAAAAATTTAAAAGCACGCTATTGGTGGCTTATTAAAATGATTAAGTGTAAAAGTATATTTTTATTTAATTTCTGTTTTTTAGAATTGACTTAAAAAATTATCTTTTTGCATAAAAATCGGCAGTCTACTGATTATGGTCTTGGAGGAATGTGTTTCATATGTTTTGTGGCTAGCAATGAAATAAAATTTGTGTGGATAGTTTTTTTAGATAAAGATGGAGTATTTTCCTTATAATAAACTTAAATACAATTATATTACTATAAAATCGTGTAACCACAATTTGTGCAAATGTAATCTAATCTTCTCATTAGTAATATTAGCTCTTTTAAGATAATTACATTATCTTACCTGATTCACTATAATGATATACATTCTATGAATCATCTTCTGAAAAGGACAGAATACAGAAATTAGATAACTTATCTCCTTTTAGAACAAACTATATCTTTCCAAGAGAAAATTATGAATAATTACTAGATGATGGGTACGAGTTTCTGAGGAAGTAAATATTATAAAAATCTTCTCAGACGGTCGATTAAAATAAATAAATTAACGTAATTTTGTACATAGAAATCCCAAAAAAAAGAAACATAAAAATCTGTCTGCTATTCTAACCCATTTTCCGAAATATTGCGAACACTATTATTGTTTCGAAATTATACAAACGAGTTCTCACTTCAAAGAAGGAAGTGTTAAGTAAATCCATAGCGATAGAATGAGCTTTAAGTTTCACTCAGCTTCCGTTTACCCGAAAGGCGAAACCGATCGCGTGACGAAGACTGGTCGAGGACAGGGTGCGGCGATGCAACTGCAATTGCTTCCTGCTGACCACTCCTGATCTGTCGCTCCATTAAGAAATAAACTCGACTCGGAACTGTCGAATTATACTCCGTTTGGTTTATCAGTGTAATCTTTATATTTAAATAACGAGTGTACATTGACTGAATCACTTGGTACCAATGAGTATGGATTTTCTGTTGCGTATTCTGTAATACTCTTTTGGACCTGTTCGTACTAAATATACACAAACAATTTGAATATCAGATCAAATCAATCAATTACGATTCCCTTTGTACGAATTCAGAGACTATAATAAAATAAAAGAAGCAAATTCTCTAAGAAGGGATTTAGTGTACACACAATTTCGTACTGAATGTATAACAAATAATGTAAAAATTACTGAAATATAATGAAATATCTCTTTCTTCTGTCTGAACTTGTTCTTTTTAAATACAATAAAAAATTGATGAACATTATTGTTCATTCTTCCTTATGATGCAAGCGGGCTAAAGAAATATATATATATATATATATATATATATATATAAACATTGCACTATATGAAACAGAACAACATTATGATACATCTAATTTAATTAATTAGTGGACGAGACGCAAGTACCAGATATTAGCACTTAATTCGCTTTATGATACGACGATGGCTAAGAATAAAAACTAAGGAACATTTGCATGGAATATACACTGAATGCTCGATAATTGTCCCAAATATCTGGCCTATAATTATCCCGGAACTATCCCTACTACCGGGGGGCATACCCCGTGAGGGGCCAAGATGCCTCGGTCGCCGAGGAGTGTAACATAATTAGACAGTGGATCTTTATGCAAAATACAAAATTTTCTACCTGAGTTGTAAGCTTGGGTGAAGTAGAAATTTATTTTCATTCTTAATATGTTTAATAGGTTGAAAATAATGTAACAGCATTTATTAATTCTTCTAATGTTCTTAATGTTTTTAATTACACTTACTAATTTTTTAAATGCATAAAATCCGCTGTCTAAACATAATACAGGTCGGCAATGTCGTGTCCGTCCTTACGTTCGGCAGAGGTCGAAAAATAATATCTTCTGCACGATAATTGTCCCTACCGGACCCGTGGTGTGGACAAATATCGAGCATATTTACTGTGTACCTAATAATTTTCCGTTAATTAGCAAGATAATCTTCTGTGAAGAAGTTCTTTATGAAACTGGTGCTTCCTAAAATACCTTGCGAGCCAATCTTAACGAGATGAGGAACACGGCTCGAGGCAGGAATATTTTATGCTACTTGTTCTGGATGTTTGAGAGTTAGCTGAATCTTAAGATGCAAATGACGCGGTGCAATTAAATCTACAGGGGATATACTGTTTTCTTATATCATAAACTGCTTTCTCGACGTTCGATGTTCGTCAATGTCCATTTTGGAAGTGTGTCGATCAGTACGAAACGAAATTACAGATGATGGAAATAGAACTAGTTGAATTGATTCAATTAGCATCGAAATGGAGTCCCGTTCTAAGAAGAAATCGGGAATGTGAAAATACTTCATGAATCAGACAGCATGAATTCCTTTTACCAAAATTATTATAATATTAAATTTTTTGTATTGGCGTTATTCAATTACTTTGTATTATATTTTAGTTTTTTAGAGACATATTTATAATATTTTTATAATGGTTAATATTCTTAATTTACGATTATTGAGATTGTAAAGATGCATCCTTGAAGAATAATTCAACAAATTTATTTCTTTCGATATATATTATGAAAAAAATCTGGATAGCCACAGTTTTATTATTTTTATAAAGTAATGTAAAATAGTCACGTTTAATACTCCGTAAGTCTAGTGTTAAAAGTGTGTCGACGCCGATACAGTTTAGAAAAGTATTGGTAATTTATTAGAATTTAATCAGCAATATAAAATTCATATATTTAATCTAACATGAACATAGCTAAAAAGATAAACTGTTTATTAAAGCTCCTACATATTTACATTATTATAGAATTATTTGTAGAAACTAAGCAGATATTTGCTGTGGGTAGCAACTACCGGAGGTTAACTCGTATTCTTGAGGTAGTGATAAAACTCGTGAACCCTGTGCAGCCATAAAAAGAGGTTAGGGTCCTCCGGTCAACAAAGGGTATCATGATAGAAGAAAACTGACACCTAACTCAGCGCTGTTCAAAACGCCCCTTCTTTACAGTAGCTTTCCTCTTAGGCGAGTTCTGAAAGATTTTTCAATGCTGAAGACCACCTAAGCCTAATAATTTTATTTTTATTTTAGCTCATTGGATTTAGTACTCGCTACTATTTAAACACCTTAATTTATAAAATTCAATTATAGCTTAGACAAATTTTCGGAAAACGATAAAATACAGAATTTAACCATAGATAACTGAACTATTCACACGAACAAGAATATAAACAAGCGTTTTTTATTAATCAACAAGAATACTTTATCTACTAAAGAAATAAAATAGGTGAAATGTGAAAGTTATATTTGGTATTGAAATTATTTATTGATGCATTTGGTAGATCATCTGACGTCACATGATTAAAATAATTCTACTGCTAATTTTGCTAAACTTCACGTTCTTGAAGTTATTCAAGATGACAAATTTGCATAATCATTTGCCGTCCATTTATAAATAAATCAAATTACACATTATTTCATATTAATAGTGTTCACTCAAAGGAATTTTTCTTATTAATTTAAGCAACATTTATAAATAATGACAATATGTTACTTTGATTGTTCAAATTCAGCATTGACGACTCATCTACTAGAAAATTACTAGAACACTGCCTAACTACGATATAGTATTTAAAAGGCACTTAATAATGTTTGAATAATAATCTTAAGAAAATGATTGAATTATGTGACATGGAATGACTTGTACATTTATGCTTCTAGTCAAATTTTAACTAAAAAAATTAATTTAAAAAATCCAAGCTGTTAATCATTTATTTAGAGGAAGACACTGCTCTTCAGCGCAAAGAGTGCAGAATTCAACTACATTCGTCACGCGAGACCAGACCATTTACATTTATAATTTAATCCTCGCTTCACGGAAATAATTATCTACGCGGGGTAGCGTAATGCAGGAAGCGGCGTCGTCCGAAGAAACTTTCCCCTCCAATTTGCGAAAAGGTTGGAAAAATAGAGTAGTACGGCCGTATCTCATTTTTCCCGGTGTTACCGAAAACGCTCTCCGCGCTCTGATTTATATTCGCGCTGGCACGAAATTTATCTTCCGCGAAACAAAGAAAAGAAAAAAGAAAAAGATGAGAGAGAGAGAGGGGGAGGCGCGTAAGAGGCAGGCCGGAGTTCCGTAACAGTTTAGAAAAGCTCCGAGACAGCTTTCCCACGGCGTTTCGGTCCGCGTAAACAGAAAGCCCGGGAAATCTCCCCCCGGGTCCGGAATCCAAACACGATACAAGTCGCGGGAGAATTTGAAATTTACATGAGAAAACTCGGGGTTGTCCGATGCAATGCGTTCACGGAATAGCCCGCCAATGAGATGGTGCGATAACGGGAAGATCGATCTTTGAATATAAAACCCAGGCTGAACCGGAGGGGAAACATCTAGGACCCCATTTCCCCTGTAACAAGGAGGCTAGCAGGTATCTCGAAGAAGAAGGTGGCGGTTCTATTGCTACAAAAGACTACCCTCGCCTTGGCCAGGGTTCATTGTAGCCTACAGAGACTGGTTCCGAAGAGTCCTCTCCTCGTCAGTCTTGCGAGGGCCGAGCGACAATGTCGAGGCGTCGCTCCTCGACGTAAGTCTCTGGCAGAAGATCCCACTAATCCCTTAATACCCTCGTATCTCCTGCTTTACCCGCGATGAACGCGAAGGGAGCAAAGTTTCTCGCGCTCGTCAAACCGCCTTCACACGAAACGTACACGTGGTAATGCTCGATAAGGGTAGTGTAGTCTGAAGTAGTCTAGGTAGCTCTTTTGGACTAACTTCGCGAAACTACATTTTTCACTTCCTAGATTTTGTGTGCATTTGTATATTATTTGAATAATATCCAACAATTTTTAGGCGATGCCAAACTGACAACTGAGCGTACTAGTATACCTAAGGGTACGAGTATAACTGATCTGCGATTCTAGCGAAGAGAGAAACCGTCGACAGAGCTCAACTGCTCAGCATAGTTCTACACGCGGCTTCAATGTAAACACTTCCATTAAACAAGTATATGTCGTATTTCGACGCTTCGCACTCTTCGCTAGTACCGCAGCTCCGTTGTACTCGTACCCTAAATTGCTGAGCACCTGCGAATTGAATGGCAAGTATCTAGCTTGCTGCTAGTTCCACCTAATTCTTTCCAGGGGGTCGTATTTATCAGATTGTTTATAATAGTTTATGTCGACATTATCGTCTCGATCGTTTATGATAATTAAACAACGGATTTTCATACAAAATAAAAATTTTCTACCTGAATTGCAAAAAAACTGGAGTGAAATGGAAATTAATTTTCTTCCTTAATATGTTTAATAGGTTGAGAATAATATAAGAGTGTTCTTAAATTCTGCTAATATTTTTTTCTGTTTTCAATCACACTTACTCGTTTTTGTCATAAATGTGTAAAATCCGCTGTCTAATAATAATACATGAATGCAATCAGTACGTGTACGGCAACTTACGGTGTCTGCAGAGTATAGGCGATCAAATACAAGTTGAAACATAGCATCAAAGACATTTTTCCACAAAAAGCGTTCGTATAAAATTATGCAATCGTTATGAAACTTTTACTAACATATCTGTTTCATTAATCTCGTTAAAACGAGACCAAACATAACATAATTCGGACTATATTTGTTGGCTCAATTGTATTCATTGTATAATACAGTACAGAATTAATCTAACACCGTAGAATCTACTGCGTTGATTGATAATCAGTAGATTTAGAATAGTAGAACAATCACTAGATTCGGATAATCGAGGTTCTACTGCAGAGATGTCCAGAAGTAGTTCACTTGGAGGCAAATTCGAGGGAGACGCCTACTTCCCCCGCCCGCGCGTCTCGCTCCTCGTGGCGACCGTAGCCATCCGAGCTCCTCAGACCCGTGCCTATCGCTTGCAGTATGTACCGCCTGTGGCGCGTTGAGGCGACTCTTGGACCCACGGTAAGCACGGGTCTGAGGAGATCGGAGTACGGCCGCCACGGGGAGACGCACTGGCGGGAGAAGTAGGCGTCTCCCTTGAATTTGCCTCCATGTGAGCTACTGCTGGACATGCCTGTCTACTGTATCGTGAATTAAAACAGGTACCTATACATGGTCTAAATTGTGTCGTGTTTGGTATCATTTTAAGCAGAAAAGTGCCACGAATATGTTGGTAGAAGTTTCATAAAAATATCTTCAGAAACAGAAACGTTTTATTATTGAATTAGTATTGTCTCACTGATACGAATCTTTCGACATTTGCGGATTTCGTCTATTTATCGTTCGGTTCATCGATTTTTTTAGCACCGTCAATTTGCCACCGGGGGAAAATTAAGTTCGTAAAATGAGGGACGGATGAGGGTTAAGCGAGCATTAATGTAGCCGTAGAAGGAAAAGTGGCGGCTTGGCATCGTTCGAGGGTGCATTCTGCGGTGGATGATAGGAATCCGCAGGCGCTGCAACTGGATCAACCGCGGCTTCGGCGAGAGCGCCTCGAGGATGCAGACGAAAGTTTTATAGGTTTTCCGACGTAGCCTTTCCTTTTCAGCATCCCCGGCGAGAAACTTTCTTTGCGTTGAAGGGAGTTTCCCGACAATTTGTTTATCTTTCTCGACGCGTTATTCTCAGTGCGTATCCGCGTGGTTCCTCGGGCTTTCATCGAGCCATCGTGGAAAGTCTGCGCTTTCCTTAGCTCTCTGGACTACTCTGTTTCCCCCCGTTTTTGGAGAGCTAAATTCGTTATCTCGGAATATTTTTGGACCGCGAGATATCACAACATCCATTTGGGACGCGGTTAAGCGACTCTAACTACGAGCCGCGGCTCCCTGATTCATTGTAAAGCAGCCAGCGAGCCTGCGATAAGAAATACGATCTTTTTCCACGGAACGCGTGCGCGCGAGCGAGGATTAAATAAATAATTGGTTGCACAGCCGCGTTTGTAAATCACGGCGTCATCTGCTCGCGCGCGCGCGCGCCAGCCTTTCCGCTTTAATACGACGGATGTAGGCTCCCAGCGATTAAAATAATCGCTCCGAAATCGTTTTCGAGAATAAATCATTGTATCACAAGATATGGGCGCGCTGAGAATATTTATGCAAATCTTGGCTCGCGGAATTTATACGTGAAAACGAGAAACAAAAGAAGATTCAGCTGCCCTGTTAAAAATTTTGGTCGGATGAAACCTGTTCGAAAATTGCATTTGAATTCTCGGGGAGCATCAGGCATATTAAAAAATAGTTGAATTCGAAAATTGCAGTCTTTCCATTTCAGTTACTATAATGTTGATGTTTTCTAAAATTGTTGAGACAAAAATTTGTTTGCAATCGTACTCAATCGTATTCTAGATACTTGAAACTATTTGATTTTGACAATGACAACTACAATTTGATGTATTCATTTAAGATATATTATGTGTACTAATTAATTCGTAGTCCTTTCTGTTGAATTTATCGATTATTTGCAAACAATTAGAATACATTCTATTCTCCAAAATAATCACCACCACTTTACATGAAATTTCTCAGTCTAAAAGTAATTAACGAATTTATGATATGGTAGTTGAAAGATTTGTATTCAAAATAATGTTATAATTGATTAAATGAAAGATCCATGAATTAATTTGTACACCTAATAATGCAGGATGATCCAAAAGTCATTAAACTATATTAAAATGGAATAACCCTTCTATTTTTTAAAAATTCATATTTATTATTAATTAAAATATGAATTATGAATTAAAATATGAATGGAACACGACTAAATAAAAGACAGGAGGAGTTAAAAAATGTATTCAGAATTGGATGTTTTAATGCTCGAAATTGGGCTTGCTGTAAATAAGACAAATTTCCAATAACCATGATCATAACGATTTCAGACTGAATTAGTATTCGAGTCCCCAGTATCGTGTGAGCCACCGCAGCAGTTTAAACATTTTAAAGAGTAAAGGGGAGATGTCGGAATTATTGTTTGCGATGGCGTTCGAACATTTCATTAATCTGGCTCACTGACAAACGTATGGGTGGCTGGGAACAGCCAGGAAACCGACGTCAGCGGAAGCACTTTTAAAGGTAGCCCGTTGTGGGCCAACAATTTCTCTTCGCTTCTCTTTCTATCTTTCGCTGTGAACCTGATTAGTATGTCAACGAAAATGCCGGCGTCGGTGTCTGCCTGCTAATGACCAACCAGTTCATCCAATCAACGTTCACTACTTTCGTTTACTATTTTCAAGACCATATGAGTTCAATGTACTCTCACGAATTGCATTCCGAAAATATCACAGATAAACTTTTTGAGCTTCAAAGCAGCAAGCTTTTATCATAATTATAGTTGTAATTGGATACAGGTTTTACTTTACTTTACCTCAGCAGTCTCCATTTATTTGTTTCCCCTGTTGCAATTAATACACTGAAATCCAATGGATTTTGATACATTATTTACGTTGTTGAACTCTTTAGTAATAAAATATTCGAAACAATCATTGATTCAAAGTGTTAATATATGTTGTATATTTGTCTTTAAGAGTTGTCTAGGTTTATACTATAATATTGACAATAATGCAAATATAAAAAGTTTTACAAATGTTACATTCCACTTAATACAAATATTTTCATAAACTTTCACGCCGATAGACTTCACTAGCCATTATCCATCATGTATTAAAATCGTTTTCTTACAATTATGACTCAATTGCGGATTTTATGCATTTATGGCAAAATGAGTAAAATAGGAAACTATTATTTAGTTCTTTAAACTAATAGTTCTATTATTTTCGGCATACTAAAATTATTAAAAGAAGAAATACATATTCATCCATCTTCTGTGCCTTGCAATCAATTTAGATACTTTATGTTTTACATAAAGATCCTCAGTCTAATAACTGTTAGGTGAGGTACGCAACTGTGAAATCAATAGTAGAATTCAAGAATATTGCTACACTATCTTCATCACTAAAATTATTAAACGAAGAAATACATTGTTATCTAATATCATTTGTACTTCAAGACCAATAGTTATTCAGAACAAATTTTTAACGGTTTCACGTTTTTAATTTTGCAATTATTGAAATTACAAAGATGATTCCATTAGAAATTATTATAAATTCAGTCTCGTAATTTTTAGAAATCAACTATATCAGTCACATTTTGTGCTCGGTACGGTTAGTGTTAAATATTACTTGTTTTCGCTTTCGTTACACAAGAGGCCCCCCATAAGACTGGGTCTTTTGTCCCATTTTGCTGTTACTGGTTCAAAGGAGACGCGACTACCAAAAGACGCCCGTATTGTCGTTACCAACCCTTTTCGCTGTACGCGGAATGGCAATCTCAGAATGGCATCGATTGCCAGCCGCCTCGTCAGAACGCAATGTTATATAATGAAAATGTAAACGTGCAACCTTGAGGTATCACGGCAGAGATATTCTGTGCAATAGCCAGTTTCCACTACCTAGTGACTCATTTTTCCGATCGACTTACCACGCAGAATAATTTCCGCCGCATTACCGATTCACCAACGTATGGCAATAATTGTCTTCTCGAACGCACAAACTCGTTCCTAATAGTACTTGTTGTGACATAGAAGCAGTAATTGTTGTGGGCAGAACAGGTTCTTCACGATAAAAATAGAGAATGCAACATTTGCAATTATCAAAGTATATTCTAATCTAGTGTGTATAGTTTGTTCTTTAAAACTGCTACGAATTCAGATTCAAACCTTATACCAAACATCCAAATATCAAACAAAAGGATTCACGAAAGTCGCAGAATACATTAAAAATATTACGAACATTTGTTTCTCTGAATTTTGGAAAAGCGTTTGACATCAAAGGATAACTGCTTTTATTTAGAATCTGCCAACGGAACGTGTCAATAACAAGGATTCAATGGAACAATATTCCATTCGCGGGGACGTACTACTAAAATGAGTTATCACGCTGCTGGTAGCCTGTTAACGACACGTATAACCACACCAGATCTATATTGAATTTTAATTGAACGTAGATTCGCCGATGACTAGTCAACGGGTTTGGCAATGCGACAGAAATCGCGTTAATTAAGCTACATTCGATTCCTAGTACACAAATGAAACTACGTAGCTTAGAACTGTCAATAATAATAACGATTGCTGATTCAATAACAAACAATTGTTTAACATAATTCGCATGAGTAGCTCCTTTTGCTTCCGTTTCCATTTTTCTTTAGTAAAATCGTAAACGATTCATTAGCCATTCATTCGATGATTTCGAAGCGGGTCGGGGCAAAGTATTTCCGTTTTATTATGGAGATTTTTAACTATTTATCATTCGCCGTGGCCGTGGTCGTAACACGCGAATTATTCAATGAAATTAGTTACCGAAGTCTATTAAAATTCCTCCAAGGATACTTTCATTGTTACGGAATCGGCAAAGAAAGGGGAAGATGAAAATGAGAAGTTGAGGAGATGATACTGGCAATTAGGAGGATTTTATGGTTCCAGACAGTTGGACTCCCCTCTTTCGGATCAAATAAAAATGCTAAAGGTTTAACCCTTTCTTGCTATTAAAACCCCAATCGACCAAGGAACATGCAAATGTATACAATTTAAACGTTTATACTTCCTCCCTGAAAAATGCAACTGTTCTGAGCACCATCAGTGATCATTTATCATCTAGAGTTGAGTAAACTACTACTTTAAATAGTAAATAATATATTTTATTTGAAATCATAAGTACACTCGCAAAAATAAAATATTTTATGTGTTAAAAAAAGGTTTTAAAATCGCATTACATTTGAAGGATTCTCATCATGTGAGAACTTTTTTGACGGAGTGATTCTATATGAGAAAATAAATCGAAAATATGGAATAAATTTATTTTCATGTGACGCCTCGGTTTCGAGAAAATCGAGTTCTGAAATATTATGGTTCCTTGCACTTCAATATTATCCGCTTCCTCAATCTCTTTTCATCACCAAGAAATATGTTAAATACAATTCAACGAAAGTTCAAATATTTTACTTTATGTTTTAGATTAGCAAAATAAAAATATTCCATTTTATGTTTTAGATTATTATTATTTTCTTTCCGAAAATTTTACTGTTTATTTAAAATAGTATTTTATTTGATTAGTAGAACAGTGACTGTTTAAAGTAGTATTTGAAATATTTCTTTTCCAAAATTTTACTCAGCTTGGCTTTCACTACACCGTATTAGTAACACTTTATTTCAATTACCAACAGCTTCGGTTCTCTTCACAGCAACAATCAGATTTATTAAACCCCGCTCGCTTATCCCAAGATTTAAAAGGCCAGATTCAAGCCACAAAACCCATTATACACCAACTGCGCAGCCACAAATGCCGTTCGTGGGTCACAACATTCTTCACTCCTATTGTGGTCCAGATTTTCACCTCCACAGGTATAAACATAAAGTCCCCCGACACGCTATAGAAGGTTCAAAGTCGAGCTACCTGTCGCATGCTCCACGATTGACGACGGGAGACCGCGATCAGGGATCTGAAGTAACCCTGCGAGGGATTAGAGTACCTTTTCCACCGATCAACACCTGCTGGCGAAGGGTTCAGGTCTAGGCCTATAATAATTTGTTTCATTCCCCTTTTTTTTTTCGACAGGACGTGGAATTACTGGAGGGAATCATTCCGCCGGACGCAATGGAGGTGGAGGTTTCCCACTG
Organism: Sphecodes monilicornis; assembly: GCA_913789915.3. NCBI lineage: Eukaryota > Metazoa > Arthropoda > Insecta > Hymenoptera > Halictidae > Sphecodes > Sphecodes monilicornis. The sequence goes on from OU565285.1 coordinate 21,117,035, forward strand.
CAGGGAGTTGAGGATCCAGTCAGGTGCGTTTGCTGATGGCGCGCCCTTGAAACGAGTCCACGTGTCGGGCATCTATAGTTTGGTGGCGAAGAGGCAGGCCTTCCAGAACCTTAGCGCACCGAACACGCATCTCGAGGTGTCCGAGTGCAACAGCGTGATCCTGGAGAGTCACGCGTTCAGGAATGCCCGAGGGACGCTGAGCGTCTCGATCTCCAGGTGCAGACACGTCGGGATCAAGCCGAACGCGTTCTCCCGGCTGCTGTGGATCGCGGTTAGGGAGGTGCCCGATCTGGAGCTGTCTAGTAATGCGTTCAAGCTCGAGGCTTCTCAGCATGGCAGACATGGACCAGCGACCAAGGTCAGATCATCTAACTAAACGTATTTGCCTGTGTTGCATCTAACAATTCTGTTGTTCCGACAACAGAGTTATGTGCGATAGAAATTGTCGGGATCTTTTCTGTTTAGTACGTAGGGGACTGAATTTACGACTTTACGCACATCCTACCGATCCCCCAAGCGTGTTGTACTTATTAAACGTCATTCTATTCGATTCGGCGAACAGTGTTCGGTCTCTTATGGGAGGTGGACGAAAATAAATAATTTTAGAATAATCCATTTTCGACCCAATACCCCTCATACCATTTTAACACTAAGTTTTTCGGAGCACTAAAAGGGAATATTTTATATTACTTTATAGAAATAACTAGAATGGGTTTATCCAAAATTTTAGCCATTTTTTTAATAACACATATCCAAAGCATTAAATTTGTTAAATTTATTAAATAAATTAAATACGTTAGAACGAGTGATTTTGACGTGTTTCGTAAGGCTAGTGTTAAAGAGGACAAGAAGTTACATCGATTAATGAAAAGAATACAACGTTGCTAACAAAATTGAAGTTATCTCCATTTTTTTTATGAAACAAAAAACTTTTTTGTAATTTTTGACTATGAGTGATTAAAAATTGCAAAAATTGTGAGAAACTGCGATTTAGACCAAGTGTAAGTCCAAAATTCAAAGATTCTTACATCTTTCAATGCTTATAGCTTTTTTATGCGTCAACCGATTTCGATGAAACTTTGTGTACATATGTATAACATAATTAGATCTACAAAAGACATATATTACATTTACAAATGTGTGCTCAGATAAAAATTTAAAAAATTGTGATCTTCACTTTTTTTATCACAATTTTGATCAATAACAATTGGAAAAAATATTGTCTCACATTAGCCAGTAAACTAATTCATTTAATATTTAAAAACAATTCGATCCGTTTGGTCGAATTTTTAAAAATTATTTCTATTTAAAGAGTGTACTCATATTTCTGTCGGGCACTGTATGTATACACTTGCTTATATTATTAACTAAATAATTGATAGACTCACATAATTGTATTACATACATGGAACCGCTAACCACAGTAATATCGATTCTCTATAAATATTCCAAAGAGTAGAGTTCGTTGAAATAATTGTTAGTTTTTAGGAACAAAATATACATATGCAGTATTTTAACTATTTATCATTCGCCGTATTTCACTATTCTTGTGTTACGTTACTTTTATTTCGGATTTAAAACAAAGCCGCCATTAAATTTTCCGTTGTCTGTTGCAGCGAACACATTATATCTAGAATACATTTATATCGTCAATCAAAGTCGTACAGTTTATGGAACCGTGACACTCGCTTTCGCGTCAGCTCGCCCCGTCCAATATTTGAAACATGTGTCCGTTGCTTCAAACGTTTCAGTCAGCCCTCGACTTCTCATTGCGTATTCCAACAAAAAATCTGAATATTTCAGTGTCGCGTGTACACCGGGGCTCGCGTTTACAATGTCGAACTTTTAATTTTCCGGCATGTCGTTCGTAAAAAAAAAATTCCCGCTGCCACCACGTCGCGCGCGCTAGGCAAACTTACAAATTCACCAGCGAGTCTGGATGCATCTGTGTCGTCGCGTATCCTTTGAAACTTGCAAAAATCGCTAAAAGCTCCGCCAACATCACAGAATGCATTTATGGAAACGAGTCAAAGCCGCGATCGAATTTTCGCCGGTGGCGTTACGAGACGCGCGAGTCATGTTTATAAAAAGCCGAAACTGAAAGGCCGATTCGATTGAGTTTCGTGTTTACACCGTTCGCATAAACCAATCGATCGGCGTGAAATGATTGCGATAAATGCTGGTACATGACCCGGCAATTGGCGATCTTCCAACGGCTACGTCAACTTTTTCGGTGAAACTGCGGACCAGCTAAACTCCTAAGACCTAAACTCCGAATTCGATGATTTTTTGGACGTGTTATTTCTTTTTTTTTTATTTAAGCTTACCCAGGCCCATACAGCTAGAGGAAATTTACATTATGTGTGAAGTACAGTTAGAGCGACATTATTGCTTAGCATATCTTATTATATATGCAGGTTACATTCTTTCAAGAAATTAAAAATACGCAAACATGCCCGAACGTTGGGTCGGACAAAAAACATATCGGCCCTGAGGGGCAGGAAGAACGCCATCTTGCGTAAATCGTCAGTTAGTCTAGTTCTTTGTACATCAAATAAGCAGCATTGCCACAAGACATGATCTAGGTCCTCCATTTCGTAGCCACATTACAGTTGATATAATCAATAATGCCCACACGGAACAATGAGGCAGCCAAGTTGTAGTGATTAGCCCTGATACGATTAACGGTAGTAACAAACTCCCTCTTAAGACTTCCAAAGTTCTTATTGGCAAACCAGGGGATTCGATTAGAAACAAAAAAACGCTCAAAGAAGGTTTTGCCCTTAGATGAGCCCTGATCAGTAATTGTAACGTTAGTTCGTTGGAATGCTTCTATTTTGAACAAGTAAAATTTGTCGGAAAAGGGAACGTATGATACATCGATGGAGTCGGAAGCAGCAGCAGATTTGGCAAGTTTGTCGGCGTCCTCATTACCTCGCACTCCTATGTGAGATGGAATCCACACACATTTTATAGAGCAGGAGTTATCTTGGTTGAATTGTACGAATTTTGTCTTGATGTCGAAGATATACGGGTTAGTTGTCACTTGAAAGCTAACTGATTCCAAGCATCGAAGGGCATTTAAAGAATCGGAAAAGATAATGAAATTATAGGGCCAAACATTCAGCTGTAAAAACCGACGCACTACTATCGATGCTTTTCTTATTGGACGTGTTATAAATCTCAACAATTTAGAACAACTGTTTCTTTTGCATATTAATGGCGGTCTCGATTAATTTTCGAGATATTCGGGCGAAACAGTGTGCACCACTACAGCGAATTCTGCCTATATTTGTGCGTCAGTGGCACCGCATAGTACTGGTGGTCGGCAGGGATCCCAGCGTAGAGATTTTACGCGCCCCCCCCCCCCCCCCCCTCCACAATCAAATTCCCCTTTCGCGACTCTCTGCACGAAAGAGAGTAAAAGAGAGTTCCCTATCGTCGCTAGCGTCGCTAGAGGCGAATCGAGCGACTTTAGTAGTAGAAGGAGAAGCATTTTGAGGGGAATACCAGCCCGCTTGGCATCCCTGGTCGTCGGGACTTCAGAAACAAGATTAGAGCGAAGTTTAAGGTCCTATGCACAAGTGAATACGCGAGACTGCAAGAAATATGTGTTACAACTGCGGATTTTTATGCAAAATAACAATTTCTTTCTATCTTCAATAATTTTGATAAGCTGAGACTAATGCATTGGAGCTCTTAAAGTCTTTTAAAAGAGATAAGTTTTTTAATTCGGACGCTGCTCTGCAAGGTGGCCCGCAACCTTCATGCATTTATGATAAATATGAATGGGAGAAACACGTAACAATAGAAGCATTAGAAGAGTTTAGAACTGTTTTTGTATTGTTGTCAACCTATTAAACCCATTAAGAAGAGGAATTAATTTTTATTTTGTTCCAGTTTGTTACAATTGAGGCAAAGAATTTTCATTTAGCATAAAGATCCGCAATCTAATTATAACAATTTCTTGCGTATACATCAGTTGTACACGTTACCTTCAAGTTCACTCGATCCCCGTGTCTAAACAGAAGATAAGTGACGTACAGTCACTAAACAGAAGAAAAGATCCGCGAATATTTCGGAACCTAACCGAGACCGCCGGTAACATGTAAAGGAAAAAGTTAGGTAGCTGTTCTGCAGTTTCATCACTCGCCTAATTTCCGCTGTAACCTTGATCTCGAATTCCTCCGTGCAGATTATGTTCCAAAGCGTGAGAATCACGGAGTTGCCGACAGCGGTATTTCCATCGGCGATCGCGGAGGTCCGCATGGACGACATCTCGACCAAAGTGATCCGCAAGGACGCGTTCTGCGCCATGAACATCTTCACAGTCACCATCAGCAACGCATCCATCCTGGAGATCGAGGCTGGCGCCTTCAGCGACAGGGCCCTAATCCAAAGCCTCGAGTTCGTCGATGTTAGACTGACGAGCATCGAGCGAGGCGCATTCAGAGCTGGCCACGACAACCTCACCATTCAATACTCAAGGTAAATTGTTATCCTCCATCTTGTCTGTCGCATTTTGCTCTTCCTATTTCTTTTTCTTGTGTTCCTTTTTTCTCCTCCTTTCTTCAATTCTTCGCATAATTTCCTGAATTCTGTCTTGCTTGCTAAATACTCTTCTATTGCTGTCTGCTATCCAATTCTTGAGCCATCTTCTCACATTCCCGTTTAGCCTGCTGCATTCTTTATCCCACCAAAAAGTCAATCGCTTTGTTCTCAGTCTTTATATGTTTTCATTCTATTGCATTTTCACTAGATCAAGATTATCATAAAAGATCATATATTTTTTTGAACTGCAATATTTATATCCCAAAAAACATTGCATATAAATAAATTCAAAATAGAGTTTATTAAGCAGATATAAGAAATAATATAAGCGAATTGTATACTGATAATTAAGATCAAGCTTACATTGATGAAATTAATGTTCATAGCATATGTTGTGTTTATTCGTTAATGGATCAAATTGAAAACCCGTCACCCTAATCTGTATACTGCTTATTATAGCATATTGTCGAGAATTTACCGGATGTGATAGTAAACGGTTAATGGTGCGTCGAGTTATACCTCAATAGCGCCACAAGAAATAGGGGAATGACATGTAACTTTGTTTTTACTAAGGGAAAATTGTTTTTGCGCAAGCATCGCTCATACATCAAATCATTTATTTACGTTTGGAAATTGGAATATTTTTATACTGGAATATTGAGTGTTAACACTTTACTGTTTCTAAATGAACAAATTGCTTCGATTTTGTGGAGTTTTTATGGTTATCAGTGTGATTATTAATGTGCAAAAATATCTTCCTCTTTAATTACTTAAATAAAATCGATTCAATTGAAACTTTGCAGACGTCGTCAGCAAATTTTCTATTCGCATAAAACATGATAAGATACTCGCAAAAATCTTAATTTGCTTTTCATACGCAACATTTCTCAATATTTTAATTTCTGATTTATTCTCCCGTTATAATACTGCTCACAAGTGGATGAGGTTTCCTATCTTTACAGAAATTACATTTATACGTTCGGTGCCAGCGTCATACATTTGTACAACCATAATTTTGTATTTTACGCAAAGAAAATCAAATTAATTTTGGGCACCTCATTATTTAGTATTACAACGCACAGCACTATATTAAGAGAATTTCTATGACAATAGTATTGTTCATACTTCATAAGATGACAAGTTGCATTTAGTGAGATGTTATATTCCATACGGATTGACAAATATGCACATTAAATCTAAAACTGACACATCTATCAGATTTATTTTAAAAAATCTCCAGAATTTGTAATATTCTTCGATCATCAAAGTAGACAAACCCCTGAAACTTCACTTCTAACTACCATCGACTAAAGCAACCCCAAAAATACAATTTTCGCAGACTCTCTGAAGTAGAAACCGGTGCCATCGACATCTCCGCAGCGACGGTCAGCTTAAACAACAACGAGTTCCAGAACCTGCACCAAGGCGCGATCGTCATCCACCAATGGAACCACATAGCGATCGACTACAACCTTTTCATGGATCTCGAAACAGACGCGATCACAGCGGAAGTGGACGCCACGTCAGCTCCGAATTTCGAATTTTCGTTCACAGGGAACCACATACACAAAGCGCGGCCCGGTTCCCTGACATTCGCCGCGATCTCTCAGCGCGTGAACACGGCTCGCGTAGGCAACAACTACTTCAAAGAAAAGTGCAACTGCAACCTGGAAACATGGATCCGCGAGGTGACAGGCAAGAATAGTTCGGTCTCGTGGATGATGGACTCGAGCTACTGCGTGGTGGACCAGCTGCTGGACAAGTGTTTCAACCTGCCGCAGGGGTACATGTCGATGAGGAACTTCACAAAGATAATTTGCATGCCAGGGGATCACATATACTGCGAGAAGCCATCAGCAAAGCCAGAACCGAGCGTCAGTCCGCCCAGCGTTGGTCCTCACGTCTATCCAAGACACAAGGGCTACTTCGACCTGGAGATGAGCGACTCGGAGCAGCTGCAGCGAGAAAAAAGGATCATCGTGGTGATCTGTGTGGTGGCAGTAATCATCGTGCTCGTCGTGATCCTCGTGTCTGGCATGCTTTACATGCGTCGAAACGGAGTGTGTCCGAAATTAACGTCCGGTCACCTGATGAACCTCGCCAGCTGGTTGTCTCCTAGCAGCGGTATGACGGCGGCGACGTCGGCCAGGTCGATATCCAGGTTGAGTGTGCACGAGTACGCGGGTCTTCAGCCCGAGACAAGGATTCTAGAGGTGGAGACGCAGCCGGAGGCTACGGAGGACGAAGAAGAGGAGGCTGAGGGACTGTATCCGTACACCGAGAACAAAGCCACGCAGACTTTACCCGAGGAGCTGACGGAGGAGTACCTGAGGGATCTCAGAGAGAGGCTGAACGATCCCGATAATTACAACCAAGCCAGAGACATGATCGAACACCTGTACGATCTGATCAAGGTGGAGGAAAGTTGTAATAATAACAACGACAGGCAGCCGAGGGGCAGAGAGGAGAACGCGTACGACGTGATCAGACCGAAGCAGAGGAAGAGGGGTCTTACGAAGCCTTCGGTCAGCGTTGGTACTAGAACACCGTCCTTGGAGAAGTTACTACCCACTGGCGTACAACCTAGACCACCTCTGACAGAGTACACGGAGCCCAGGGACCAAAGAGCTCCCGAACAAAATCATTTGTACGCGGAGCTGCCTGGTGATGAAACGGTCCCAAGTACCAGCAGACTGTCCCAGCCTATGCTAGCCACCCTGGCAGGCAGAGCTCCGCAACCTCTGCCGCCGGATGTTGTCAATGATCATCTAATCAGCGTCCATACGAACCAGGAGTTCAATAATTCGAAGACTGAGAATCACAGGCCCCCGGACAGCCCCAAGTTCGAGTTGACTCGAAACCAAGGAAGACCTATGAGCTTCTTGAAAGCGTTAGGCGAGAGTATTCTTGGAGGAGCCAAGACGGGCAACAACAAGAGGCCTAACTCGCTGCTGTGCGAGTACGCGGAACCTTCTGACGCGACTGCTCACCTGTACTCCGAGCTACCTGAACCCCAAACCTCGACCCCAGCCAGCAAGATGGCAAACAGGCCATTGCCCACCAAACCCGACCAAGATTCCGTGAACGTGGCGAGGGCATAACGACGCCCGTCGTCGATTGTCTGTGATATAAGTGTTCGCGCGCGCGCGAAAAACGCGAGGAACGCGATAAACGGACTGAAGAGATCGTATTCTCGCCAATCTTTCCTGGACCCGTGCTCGGCCGAGTGCGTACTGCCGTGGATGAATTATTTGTTGCTCGAAGAGACCTTGCTCGGTTGTTACGGGAATATTTTGTAAGCTTTGTATAAAGATAGGGAAATTATCGCGGAGTCCCTTGTGTCCTCCACCGGAGGAACGGCGAGTGGGCGGCAACAACGAAGTTTTTATTTAAACGGCTGATACGGCAACGATACCGGCGGATATGTATCATAGATTTCTATATATTTGCTTCGTCAGGTATTATTAAAGGAGTATTTTACGTGATTCGTCTCTCTGTTTCATTCGATCCCCGGAACCGCCAATTACGAACTCCCTTCATTCCTCCTGCCCAAGGCCGCAAGGAATTACGCGGTTGCGATGCTCAACCGCGATCACTGGCTGGTTCCAGCTCCCTCGAAACTGCAATACCCTCGACGCTGGATCAGAAATTAATCTAGGACGAAACGGCGCCGGATAATCTACGGAAACGAGCATTGTCTCGGATGGTATCGGCTTTGGTCTTTTAAGGTTCTCACGGGTGGTGACCTAGCTCTCGGTGCGCCTAGCTGTTTTCGGAGGCTGGGGAAAATGGAACTGCGAGTTTATCTTCGACCCAGAAAATTCGTTTGCGTTTTAACGTGCCACGACCTCGTTTCGCTGTTTCACTTAGCCCATGGATAGCCAAATTGGTCTTTCCCACGAGGAGACATCGCGGCGAAGATTCTCTTATACCGGGTAAGTTTAAGAGACTGGTTTCCTTGCTGAACATTCCGGTTGCGACAAACCTGACCATCTTACAGGGGCAGTCTGATTTAGGGTTCATTAGGCACGGTTTTCAGGGAACTGCGTGGTTAGAAAATGCATGTTGTACTTAAGGTACTTCCTGTTAAATCTATTGATGACTAAAAGTAAGTATTTTATGCTGATTTATAAAAAGAACGAATATTTATTCAGATATTTAGCGATTTTTATCGTAACATATATCGTGTATCGCATTACACGTTTTATCGTGTATATCTAAACAAATTAATTTATTGATTAAATTCCAGTGTGTCTTTATATCCTCAATAATTGCAAATTCAAAAATGGAGAATTCTTCACTTTGACGGGTCCTGTAATTGTAGTGTTTATAAGTGATGAGCTCTTTCTCCATCTCTCTAAAATATTTTATTCAAATAAACTAGCAAGTATTTCTTAGTCTTTTCGGATCTGTTGGTCTGTTAGTTTTTCAACTGAATATAATAATTATCATCATTCATTGGGAACAATGCATATTTACAATAAAAATAAACTTCCTTTTTCCGCAAACAAATAACGATAAAGTGACTTTGGTGATCGCAACCATAAAAAAATTTAAACAGATAAAACCATAGTAGCGATTAGAAGAAAACATTTTTTGAGTATTTTTTACAAATATTATTGAACTTTTTACGAAATATGAAATTATAGTTTCATAATACAATACATATTTTAAAGTAAATTTCCTTAAAGTTTTGCAAAAAAATATTAACGTTTAGGAAGATAGTCGATGAAGGTCCTTTACAAAATGGTAGTCAAATCAGGCGGATTTGTAACTCATCGGTGTAAGCTTTGAAATAAAAAATAAGAACAGTTCTTTAAAATATAATCCAATAACTTCAGTTAAGTATAGGGGCTTTAGAAAAATGTCGTCTGTGCTCTGTACAAAACGAAACACTTTAAAGAAAAGAACGCTAAAAAACACAAACAGCATTGCTCGTTTTTGTTTAATGTTATATTACAGAAAGTTGAAAAAAATTGTATCAAAAAACCCTTACAGTTCACTGAAGATAATGAAGAATATTTTAACGAGCCATTCTTAGTTTTTATTTCAGAGCTTTCACCAATGAGTTACAGATCCAACTCTTTTGTCTTAATTTTTTGGAAGATCCTCACTTTGTCGACTACGGTCTGTAGAAATATTAAAACTAATAATAATCATATTAGTCATTTTGCCTTGCAGTTAAAAAGTCACTCTAGTTTTTTGAAAGGAAAAGAATTCAAATAATCCGTGAACATTGATTAAAACTGAAATCATAATTTGTTAGAAAACAAGACAGAACAGAAAGATAAACAATAAAGAAATTGCAGTGGGATCTGTATTAAGATACGCATTATAAAGTAGTCATAACGATATTTCACAAATAGTTCAATAACACTTTGATGTCCACGTATTTAATTCCAAAAATTACAACGAAATCATCAAATTATTGTATTAACAAAAGATCAACATCTACTTTTACTTTCCCAGAACTGAAGATTTTAACACTATTCCTACCGACACTTCACATATACCTATTCCTACCGCGACCGGTCAAATGACTGGTCTTTAGCGCAACTTCTATTTTTTAATATAGAATGAAGATAATAGCCAATTTGACAGTATAAAAATATAGTTTCTTTTATTCAGAAGTATATAATGTACATTTTATTCATTTTCACCGCATTTTTTACAAATAGACTTCTCGATTGTACATTTTCCACATACGTACTTTTTACATTTTAGACAGATTTTGTTAGTCTTATTGTCTTTGAAATATCTTACCTGACATATTTTCCGCTCACGAGAACCTGTACTTGTATTTGTAACGGGTGTTGGTTGATCTTTTTTGCATAGCTGTAGCTCTTTTTGATATTCGATGGCAAGTTCTTCTGCCAATTGAAATAAAAATTCTTGTTTCGAAATTTTTTCTCCCGTGGTTTCTTTATATAAAACCCATGCATTTATCCCGGCTAAGTCTAGGATATTGAAAAATACCTGTAGAGGCCATCTCCGACATTTAGATTTTACCGTGTAATTTCTGGCCATTTGGTCGGTCGCATCTACACCAATATAGGCGAGCGAGAACTGTAAACACTTGGAAGTGCCGTAAAGCAGTCCCTGGAAGGCACTTTTCGGCTAAAATCATGCCACAACTGCATTAACTTTCGTTTATAACGACTTTATAGTTTCGGAATTGAGTCTTTGAGAGAATACTATTACAGAAAGATATAAATCGTTCTACCGGTCAAATGACCGGCCGTGGTAGGTAAGACAGACTACAAATTTTTCTCAGAAAATAAAAAATGAAAAAAAAAGTGAACATTGAAAAATGCATTATACGTATATTTGAGGAAAAGTCGTGAAGTTTAAAGGCGATTCAATTACATTGTATATAGGAAATTCTAATTGAAATTTTAAAAACGGTCATTTGACCGGTCGTGGTAGGAATAGTGTTAACATAGGGTTTAGCTTACTAAGGAAAACATTTCCAACATTTCAAAAACTTCTCGTCCACAAGGGTTTAAAATAAGGGTTGACCTTAACATATCAAACGCAGAGCTAACCCTCGCAGTTCTCGAAGATTCGATCTCAATTGCCCACACAGTTTCATAAAATTTCCATGATCCTTCTTTTCTCGGATACTCTCCAGATCTGGAGACACCTTATCTCGTGGAAATTTATAATTCCAGAGTTGCTCTCGATTGGAGGGTCTCCAGCGTTCCTGCCGGTCCAGAGACCGTCGGTTTGAGTTCAAGGGTCGACATGGATATTTTTTCTCGTTCCACGCGTGGCGCAGTGGTGCTCACGGCGAGACGAGAGAGCGCGAGCTCGTTCCTCTGATCTTCTCAAGGAAAACGATGTTGGTTCGGTTCGGTCGACACCGAAGTCCCCCGAAAAGATATTCTTAATCTCTTTCGTTCTCTGGGCGTAGTCGGTGTATATCCGCGGCGAGACCAAACTATTCCACGAAGAATGTAAGAGGAGCAAATAGAGGCGGCTAGCTGGGGCGGGCTGCGATGCAGCTGTTGATGTTCCAACGGCTGTTGCCTTTTCTCGCTCTCTCGCTCTTTCCGCCGATCCCCGGTGAAAACCAGAAAAGTTCCAGCGAAAAAAGGAAATAACGCGAGGAAACAGGTCGCGGGGTGAACGCGAAAAAACATTGGATACCGCGTGAACGCAAGGAGCCGCGAAATGAATTTATTATCGCAGCTGAACTCCCATCCCTGATACTATTTAACGTGTTGTTACAATCAGACAGCCAATCTTTGTATAAATACGGATTTTCGTTGATCAATCGATAGAAATTAGAATGGAAACGAAATTACCCTGATTTAGCTCGGTATAGCTTGTATCATATGCCAAAGAAAACGATTTTTAACCATTTGCACTGGAAGCTATTTTGACTCCGGGATTCGAACATTTCATTTGACCAAGAATATTTTCGTTACGCATGATCTCTTTCATTTTGTCTACGTAAAATCGAGTGTACATTTGTACTCGTACCTCACGTGAAGGTTTAACGTTTAACCGTGACGTTCACGAAAATTGACAATTTATTAAATACAATGACATTTTGTAATGTAAGAGTAAGGAGAGTAGCGTCACGTCTCTCCGTCGCTCGAGAGTCGTCCGATCGTCTTATGTTTTAGACTACTATAAGGTTCGGATGCGGCTTCGCTGGAGTCAGTGCCAGTCGAAACGCCGTTGTATCATTATATAATATATCTTTTCCACTTTTACCAGCGCATTGATTAAATCAAGCCCTTTCCCACGTCTTACAGTAATGTAACAATTGTTTCCAATTGTAGTAAAAATAGTATAGACGATTTTAATGGTACTTCAGAGGGTACAGTCGAGTGCAAAGGGTTAAACATATTCGAGAAGTCGAGGATCGCATAAATGCATAAAATCCGCGGTGTAGTTGTGATCACCAAAATTATGAATATTTGGTTTCATTATCTGTATTATTTCAAAGATATCAAGAGAAGCTTCAATTAATATTTACGATGGTCTGAAGTTTCAGATAATTTGATATGTAATGTGAATGTTTATAAAGTGGACGTCACCTACAGTTAAATCATACGCGTTACATGTATTGTTGAAATTGATAAAATGAATGTAGTTGGAAATGAAATCTGTGATTATACTAAAACGATGATGATTATTAAAACATTCTAATTAATGTGTCAAACTCCTGAACCTAGTATTATAATGCATCTGAAGAGAAATTGAATCATTTGTAATATTCATTTATGTTAAGACAGAACTGAAAAAGGATTTTCAGTGGAAATATTTTGCTTGAAATTTTCGTTAAACGGAATATGTCCATAAAAATACTGCAATGCTTATCACAATTTTTGAAGAAAAAGCAACTGATACATTAAAGGAACACATAAAGTTTAAATTTTAAATTGTCACTCTATCCCGATGCTATGTAACACAATTTTTGTTCTAGAATTCCAATAATACCAAAGGAAGCTATATGTGATGAAAATATTTCCGAGGAAATACAGGAAATCGGCCGGCGCGGCGTGAAAATCACGAAAAGCTGCTTCGATATTGAACGGACCGCCATTAGGAAAAATGTACCGCGAAAACGCTTTAGCCAACACGGCTACCGGAAATGCAGCATAGCCGAGAAAACAAACGTGATATTTCTTCCACAACCAATTCCCTTCTGCCTCGTATAATATGATTCTTCGCATTTTTTGGCATCAGTTCACATCCATGTCGTATATATGCTTAGGATTCTTTACAATCTTTTATTTTTATAAGAAAGGCCATTTTCTAATCATTGATTAGGATTAAAACATCATAACAGCACTAAGCTCATAAGATTTTGTACAAACTTTATGAGATCACAAACATTATCAGGACATCAGGATCTACAAGGATACAGAGACCGCTAGGATTTACAAGATCGTTGGGACAACTACAATGTCTAAGCCCTCGAAACCACCGAGACCATTGAAACTCTCGAAACATAGATTAACCATGATACGATTAAACCTTTGAGGTCCTTGAGGCCATCGGATCTCTACAATCCTTGAAACCTCAAAGAAAACCACAGGATCACTGAATCTTTTGAGAAACTATAGCTCGCTGTCATCGAGACATTCAGAAGCTACGAAATATTATTCATTTCTTTTAAATCGTAATAAGATGTTATTTACCAATCATGTTGTCATTTATATTGAAGTGACATATTCCCTTATCTATTTTTAAACGTTAATTTTTGTCCTAATCTATTTAGATGAACGAAATTTCATACAGTCTCGCAGACATTAAATTACTTTGGTTTTGTGAGATTTCTCAGGACAAAAGTTCGGCAGTCGACATGTAAAATATCCATGTTTAAGTTACAGTAGTGATATCTATTTGAACAAATTTGGACCACATAAAACAAATGATTGATGCAATTTAAATTTTTAGATGACTTATATAGGTAAGTATAAAAAAAATCATTACTATTATTATTGTTAATGACGATTAAACCCTTGGGATGTGGTGTTGAACCAAACAGACAAATATTCACTTATCCCACTTTTGCATTATGGGGAATTAGGATTTTTTCTCAAAATGTACAGCATTTAATACAAAAAGCTTTTTGTCCTTGGTTTGCACATTCTTTAAGTATACAAAAAAAATTTTTTGTTTGCGATTCCTGTTGTGGTGTGATTTATAGATGGCGGCCATAGCACATACAAAATATGGGATGAAAATGGTGGCTACGTTCACAAGAAAAGTTGTGAACCGATTCGAAAAATTCTTGCGGCATTATTTTTGTTATAGTACTGGCTATCGCATGATTCGAAACGATGAATTTTGGAACAGACATTTTCTTGTAATTCACACTTTTATAGGTAAAATTGACAGTTTTTTAATACGTTTTGATTAAACATCGGCACGTTGATTTTTTTGTCTCACAGTGGTTCATACCATAGTCATTAATATAAAGTTTAAGAATTTCTCTCGTTTTTCAATTCAGATGGTTTTACAATGAGTTATGATGGCCACCGTTTTCATCTTATATTTTGTAAGCAGTGCAATGACCGTCATCTATAAAACCCCACAACAGGAACCGCTACAAATCTTTTTTTGTATACTAAAGGATAAAAGGTTTTTTTGTAAAATGCTGTACAGTTTAAGAAAAAAAATTCCTAAATATTATCTGTATTGTAAATGATTCGAAGAGAAAGTTCCCTTAAACGACTCAAGCATGTGATTCAGCTGACTGACAAACGAGACAAACGCGATCGAAAGGCCATTAAGAGAAGGCACTTTTGAGCAGTTCATAACTTGATCTCCTATGACAATATCCCCGGATATTATTAGCTAACGCGTTGCTGAGTATATTAGATCCTGTCCAATTACAATGTTCCGATATATTATATCCCACGTAAGCTGTTTTCGCAGACTACCGGCACCACCACGAGATGGAAAACGCGTTTACGGACTAAGCTAGGACTTAATATAAGCCGTTGACCGGCTTCTCTAGTGATTTCGCTGTTCCGATAAGCTGATCGTACCAGCGGGAGACGTCCACCGACGATCCTCGATCGATTTTACTACTATCCCACCGCAGATTAGGTCAGGGACCACAGAAACGGGTTAGAGTACGTATGGGCGACGGTAGCATGGCCGTATCCGAGTGATGAGATGATTGCCCTGCTAATGAAACCTGATAGAGAAGCTCGCTTCGACTGCCTTGTTGTGGATTATTCTGTCGCGGAACGCAATGGATCATGCCGGTGATACCGTACACTTCCGTTTACTATGAGACTCAATGTATAGGCGCGGCGAAATGACAGTCTCTCTCACGACTCGACCAGGGTTGGGCATATTTCATTTGAAATAAGATAACAAATGATCATTTGAAATAATGAGTGATTTTATATACTTCATTAACACTAAACCTACGAAGCATTAAAACTATCAGCGAATGTTACCTTATAAAAATGGCAACACTAGATTTATTCAGATTGTCCATAATTTCCAATATAATAGATGCTTGGACAAGGAAGTTTATTCCATTATTTTTCATAAACGAATTTTTATAATTCCAATAATTGAAAAACAAAACCGGTTATTTGACCGTGGTAGGTTTAGTGCTAAGGCAAAGGCACCAGTAATTTGATCTCGTATCAGTAGTTGGCCATTTTCCAGGAAAACATGAAAAATAGGGTCTTTAGAAGTAGTAAATCTTCGGAAAAGACGCGATAGATATGCTGTACTATCTACCGGCGCAACTCCGAATCACTTTTATTGAAATTTAATTGTTAATTGTAACAATGGACGATTGATTTCATTGGTGTTTGTTATATGCCTCTGTATTGTAATTTCTTTAACACTGTTGGTAATGAATAGCCTTTAATTCATGGTATGAAATTCCCAATTGCGAACTACGAAGATTTCATATCATAAATTCAAATTTAGCTACGGTGGACTGTGAGTTTCGTGAACGGTTCGACGTCATCGTTATAATCATTTCAGACTTTATGGATCAGCGAAACGTTTCAAGGTACAGGACCAGGTGACACCGACCTGATCGACGAACGACGAAACTTTCCGGTCGAATTTCTACCTCGGCCTGGTCACATACCGGGTGGCGCGTCCTTAATATCCACCGAGTGTTCCTTACGAGCCAGTGTGTCACGTGTCGCCAAGATATTAGATCGCCGATCTAATGGACTTTTAAGCCAGAAGATCACTTTATATAGGTTTACGTGTATCGCCTGAAATTCTTCCTCGTTCCAAATGGTGACCTTTTCTTTTTAAGCTGAGCGCGTGTACCGGTGGAAACTCGTTCCAATGATAAAGCTGTACACAATTCACAAGCTTATTGTATCCATCATTTTCCTTTCATTTTCTAATTCAATTACAGTGATTCGCATTAATATTAGGGCACTTTTAGAAAAACAATAACTTTTTCGTTATTGCAGCATACGATTTGAATTTCTTGAGATGTTAAAACAATTAGTTTACTACATAATGTGGAAATAAAAAATAGTAAAAGCCGTATTTTACAACCTCTTATGTGAGCCTATATTGAAAATCTAAATAATACGCTTCGTAGATATACATTGTGAAACTTTCACATGTCGTGTTTTGTAATGAAATTTCAAGGTCACCGATGTTTTTTTAAATGGAATAGTATATCTTTTTTACAATAGCATGATAGACAATAAAAAACTGAATTTAGTGGATACCACCTTTTCGACCTTGAAATGTCCTTGAGCAAGAATAATCATGTTGGAGCGGATAAAATGTGGAAGTTTAAAATTTACGTGTTTCAGCAAAGATTACGCGTTGTTTACGTCGGGTTGACCTTTACATATCATAATAAATGTTCGAAATGTTGACCATCCTCATTTATGTAATATTGCAATCTTGCATTAAATGATCTGTAGGCATTGTCGATTTACTAAGACGTAATTGAAGCACATGCTGCAGTAATTATTACGACTTTTAGAACGTACACTACCGGTATTTCTAAATTGTTTTACCACAACGGAAAATGCGTGTAACGAAGGACAAATACGATTCACAAATTTTTCACGATACAAATGTACTGCTTGCCTCAAAGTTTGGTGGCTTTCGCCATAAGTGAAAACCATATCGATTCGTTCCTGTACAATATAACGCATTGTTATCACTTTCACGTTTCGAATTCGAATAATGCAGAAGGAACAACGTACTTATTCTAACCGATTAACCTTCTGTTAACGCTCTCAATGATACATACTCTAACATAAACATACGCTGTTTACCATGAAAAATATTTCAAACATTTATTGTGGTTTTTAAAGGTCAACCCGACGTAAACAACGCTTAATCTTTGCTGAAACACGTATATTTTAAACTTCAACATTTTATCCGCTCCAACATGATTATTCTTGCTCAATGTCATTTCAAGGTCAAAAAGGTGGTATCTACTAAATTCAGTTTTTTATTGTCTATCATGCGATCGTAAAAAAATATACTACTCCATTTAAAAAACATCGGTGACCTTGAAATTTCATTAAAAAACACGACATAAAAAATTTTTTTCTTTACCATTATATTTGCCCTCTGCAATAGTGTCACTATGTCCTCTGAAGTTTTCTGATAGGACTGTAAATACGACAGATATTTAGGTGTTCCCATTTATGTGGGACACCCTCTATAATTTTCACAGATCTATGAAACGAGTTTTTCAAATTTTCAATATAGGCCCACATAAAAAAAAGTTGTAAAATACAACTTTTAGTATTTTCTCTGATTTTTTTTTTCAAATTTTGTTTTTCACGCCATGTGGGAAACTAATTGTTTTAACTTCTGAAAAAAAATCCAAATCGTATATACTATTATCAAAGCAGTTGTATTTTTAAGAGTGTTCACATATTAATGGGAGCCACTGTATATCAGGCCTTGGACAGAAGTTGCTCGATCGGAGGCGATTTTTAAGCGTTACCCCGGCGATATCCAAACTCGGCTGCGGGAGCTGAACGCCGTCCCCACCACCGTTCGCCGTTTCCATAGCGCTGTGACGCGGCGAACCGACTACCAATATGCTCGCTTCCCGCGTTAAAAAGATGATCGTCGATGACACGCGGGTCGGTTACTCGGTTTCTTGATCGGCGCGGCGGGGTGAAAACACACTGCGCCTGCGCAAACTGACAGTAGGAAGGGGAAACATGCGCGTGGAGGGCCCCTACGCTGGACACCGCTGCGTTACCCCCACTCCACCCGCCCGCACTCCCCGCTCCCCGTGATGGTCCTAGTTCTCGAGCCATCTCGGGCCCGTAACGCATGAACTAGAACCGTCACGGTGAGCGAAACGCGCGGGCGGTTGGAGTAGGGGTAACGCTTGAAAATCGTCTCCGATCGAGTAACTTCTGTCCATGCCTGCTGTATATGTAGCCGTTGGTCATGTGCGACTAGTTGAGGTCTCGATCGAATTTGCCCTTTTTGATTTGCAATTGTTAAGTGCCTATTATAGAAGTGACAATTTGCAATTATATTTTTGGGCACTTATCTTTTAGGTTTAAAAATTGTAAGATCTTCGGGTCGTTATCTGATAGTGACTGTTCTTCTTGAAGACTCGTGAATTAAAATTTCTGCAGTCGTCCAATATTTGCCCAATAAAGAGTAAAATGAAAAATAGCGGTAAACGTTTTCAAAGAAGCTCGTTTGCCATTCGTGGAAGGTTCTCTCGCTGGTTTCGACGATTCCACCCACGGTCGGCGAAATGACGAAACGTTTGCCAGTCACGTGTTGACGATCTCCAGGCAGTCTAAGTGCAGAGTAAAAGAAAGAATGGCGAGACGGAGAAACAGGATGTCGCCACGGCGAACGCGTTTATACGCGAAGCAAGTGTGAAAACCTCGGCCTGTGATAATTATAAATATGAACCAGTAAACGATGTTCGTTCGGCCCGCTCCAGAATTCCAAAAATAATATCAAATCTCGATCTCCTCGTTTCCATGCTTTTATCAGGAAACTGCGATCGCAACAAGCTTCCAGTGACATTTATGCCAATCTCTCAATTAGCACCTTTGTACACTAGATCTCCGTATAACACTGTCAAAAAATTGATTAAAGAAATGTATATATGTATTTCATGTGACAGTAAATGTACTGCCTGGGGCAGAACAATTTTTTGTACAGTTACACTGCTCCATAAAATTGATATATACATTTTTTTAAACAATTTTTTGATCGTGTTATATGACGGTCATGTGTATAATAACGAGTTATTTCAGGCAGTTAGATCTGCTGCAATTGTTGGACAGCAACCAATGGTTTCTTTGTTGACCTACATTTTTGGCAAAAACATTGCCATTTATTTCAATTCTATGGTATTTAATTATGGTCGCTGTATTATGTTCTCATTAGGTTGCGAATATTTTGTACAATTCTTGCAGGAACGTTGCAGTTCGTTCTAATTTTGTGAAATTTAATGTTGGTTACGGTAAGTCAAGTAATTCGAGAAATTTCGTAATTTAAACATTGTTTAATCATTTAAGGATTAAGGAAATAAAATTACAGTTTTCTTAAGGGAAATGTTTTTCGAGTTTTTTATATTGTGTATAAACATGTTCCAATTTCAATGATTTAGTTTTGACACATTGCGAAAGCATGTAACCGTGATTAAATAGAAGCCACTTATAGTCAACGATTTTATAATTAATTGATTATAATTCCGTCCTTTGTTAATAAATGAAAATAAGATATCGAAGATAACCGAACGTATTTGTTACAGTACAGTAGATTTGTTACGCATCTGATGACAATAGCGAGAGATTTCAATTATAGTGTTGTTGCTTTCAATTATATTTCGTACGTATCCGAAACAATGATTTTCTAAAAATTCGTAATAATTCCATCATGATCGATAGATCACTGATAAAACTGTCCGCCCGAAATAAGTTTCAAGAATGCGATAATTTACTTCAATGTGCGCAATATTTCAATGAAAATAGTAATTCGATCAGGTCAAGAATAGTCATGCTGTTACTTATAAGACGCTCAAAATTGGAAAACTTTTGTGGAATAATTTCATTTTACAGCTAATAAACTAAACTACAATCGGGGATAAAATTAAGTGAACAAACTTCAAAAACTATTTTAAGATTGGATCAAACGACTCGAGTGTTTCGAGATGTTAGAAAGATTAGTTTACTAGGTAATGAATACAAATAATTAATCAAGAACTACTATTGGTCGAATTTGCGAAGAAAAAAGCAAAGGTCACAATTTTTAACTTTAACTTAACTTACTTATATCTGCCTATAATGAAAATTTAAAACATGTTTCTTGTAGATCTAAGTATGTTATATACCCTGCAAAAAGTTTCATCAAATTCAATTAAGATTGCTATGAGCCATAAATAATTAACACTAAACCTACCACGGTCAAATGACCGGTTTTATATTTTTCAATTATTGGAATTATAAAAATTCGTTTATGAAAAATAATGGAATAAACTTCCTTGTCCACGCATCTACTATATTGGAAATTACGGACAATCTGAATAAATCTAATATTGCCACTTTTATAACGTAACATTCGATGATAGTTTTAATGCTTGGTAGGTTTAGTGTTAAAAATGGTAAAAAATGGTGTGAAAGTAGCATTTAGATAAATCGTAAGCCCAAAAAATCACAGATTTTTACATTTTTCAATACCTACAGCTTTTTTGTGTGTCAATCGGTTCGGATGAAATTGTGTGCATGTATATAACATACTTAGATCTACAAAGGGTATATTTTAGATATTCATTATAGGCACAGATAAAAAAGTTAAAAATCGTAACCTTCACTTTTTTTCCAAAAATCGAAGAATTTTTTTTATACATTACCTAGTAAACTAATTCCTTGCCCTATAACATGGAGTCAGACTCGTGATGAAGAATTCACACAAAATCTTCTAAATATGTACATACGTTATTCATTTCTGATAAACTGAAATAAAATTCTATTTCTCTGTTATCACTAGACTGCGGATTTTTATGCAAAATAGCAATGTTCTGCATTGATTGCAAGAAACAGGAGACATATATGCGTTTCATTATTTCTTTAATAATTTTAGCAAGTTAAAAATATTATATTGACGGTCTCAAATTACTTAAATCGTTTTACACTTCTAAATTGCACTAAATCATTATTCCCATAAATCCATAAAATCCACAGTCTAGTTATCACCATTAGTGAAAATATAGGAATACAAACAATATAAATTTTCTTTTCCTTCTAGGGCATTATAAATAAGAAAGAAGTGTAATCATTGTAGGTGTAACAAAAATTGTAGTGCAATGGGTTAATTTTGTTCCCGGCTGTAAATGCACACTTTTGTGTACGTAAGGTAGAAGATTTTCTTTTTAGAGAATGCAAGCTAATAGTAACTTTTGGAGGATTTCGTTCCAGAAAATTGAAACAAAT
The DNA here is from genome assembly GCA_913789915.3 of Sphecodes monilicornis. Taxonomy (NCBI): domain Eukaryota; kingdom Metazoa; phylum Arthropoda; class Insecta; order Hymenoptera; family Halictidae; genus Sphecodes; species Sphecodes monilicornis. The sequence goes on from OU565285.1 coordinate 21,138,490, forward strand.
TCAAATGAGTCGGGTTCAGCGTGAGGAAACACGTTGCACATCACATATTTTCACTTTTGAGATATTGTCGTTTAAAGTTTTAACCACTAATTCTTCGTACTAGTAATGTTTCCCTGTTTTCGTTTTATAATAAAAGTGAGCATTTCTTTCACTTTGCATAATATTTCATACTTGTATAATTAATGTGAATAATAATAGAAAGAATAATAATTCTGGTTTTTTAGCATTAGTTTTGTCTAATACGTATAAATTGAACATTGGATTCCGGTTAAATTGCATTATTTTTTTGATCCTATAGAATTTGTTTTCATGACTTTTCTTCTGGTAAATACGTAAATCCTATATTCTGAAGCTCAATTAATCCATAAACTTACATTTTTTGAAATTGCGACATGCGGCGTTTTTCCTTGCAACCACAGAAGTAAGGCAGAATTAATCAGGAAATCTGAATCACCCTGTATCGACAAAGAGGAGAATTCCTTTATTACGACTCATTGCCGGGGTCTCCAGTACTTTGCAGACGGCGTATCGGCTGGAGCAACTCGTGGCCCCGCTTTCTCTTTCTCTCCACCATTTAAATCTAAATATACTCCATTATATTAATAGCGTATGGTGCGGCGATGGCAGAAGGGCCGTTTCATACGCCCGCGATGCACCGTCGATGCTTTCGGCCGAATGCAGAAAACCGCATTCTCCTGGCGCTACCCGGTCCTCCCGTTTCTAGGACCGTGTCTCGCCGGCTGGAAAATGCGTCGAGAGTTGCTTACACGGTTGAATCGTCCCTTCGAGCAATATTTTCCTGCGAAATTTTTGCGAATGCAACGCTACACCTCGCTACGACCTCTCTGTCGACGAACCTGCAACAGTTTGCAACCTTTTCCTCCTATCGTGCAGAGGTTGCACAAAATAATGTAAGCTTGTTGCATATGTAAAAGATGATTTGCTCGGATATTGAATTTTTAACATTTACAGTGTGTGATCGAATTATTGGAGCCTTTGGTAGGTATAATTTAATGGTACACTTGCTGCACAAGTTGACGATTTTATGTTGTAACTAGACTGCGGAGTTTTATGCAAAATGAAAATGTTATATATTTATTACAAAACGCAGAAGCTGCATAATTTATAAATATTTTCAAAATCAACCGACATTTTCACAATTTTGTGGTTTACCGACTTATTTGTGTGATGAATGCACTTAATCTGTAGTATATTTATAATAAGCAATTTTTAAATCACAGTTCATCTATACCGAGTTATTATTTTTGTATAAAGTTTGATGCTTGCAAATTGTAAATACACATTCTGTAATACTGTGGATAACATTATCCGTCACGTACACAATGAATATAATTTTCGCATTGTGACACTAGTAATTTGATCACTCACTGTTTTATAACTTGAATTTTCTTGAGATAAAATTCTTTTATTGAATGCTGTTAGTCAGAAAATAGAACAAAATGTTGTAACAGTGTTTGAAAAATCATCGTCTTGAAAGCGTGCAGTCTGGTTTCATTGTTTTCAGATGACTCCCCCTTAGCTGACAATCATCGTGGTCTAAACACGATTAATGTACAATTTCATGACAAATAATCTTGTAAGTACAACGCATGAATCATAAATATTGCTTCCACTATATTGATTATATTATCTAACTCCTGTAGCTATTTTCGGTTAATGATATCTGGAACATTATCATGAACAGTTTCATTGTTTCATGAATCATGTACACTACAGATAGAAAGTATTTGCCCACTAGTCTCGTTAACATGTTGGCTGCCATGTCACCCATATATGGGTGACGGAACTATTTATTCACATTTCAAAATAAATTTTCACGTTAATATATTGGTTGTACCAAATTTGATTCATACCCAGAAAACGCAAGAAGGTCGACAGACTCCTCAGTGCCATACATTTAGTATTCTTAATTTTTATCTCATTAAATAAATTACTTCGGTTTTCTAGAATTTTTTAGGTTGCTGGAATTGCATTCAACGTGTTAGAAATCATTTCTGCTTTCCAGTGAAGAATGTTCAAAAACGATCGGACGCGAACAGTGCACCGATGATTAAAAACAATAGAATGTGGTGTCTTTTACTTTTCTGTTTTCTTTGGATTCTGATTACTAATGGTTTTCAGTGATAGTGCGCCAAGCCTTTGATTGACAAGCGAAATAATGAGATTAAGGAAATATCGCGGTACATTGAAGCAGTTACTAGAATAGAAACAATGATGGCGGATCCCCTGTTATTGTTAAATCCTTTGTAGCGCATAGTGATCTAGGTATTGCGTACGCTAAATGTATTGAACAAGAGAAAATACACAAAAGTAAATTTATTTAATACTTCACCGAGGACTGTCATAAATATAATCGATACGCGATTTTATCTGAAGAACTTCTATTAAAAGCATCAGAATTCGTTGAACTGTTAAAATGAAATAATAATGCAGTTCATTTAAATTTTTAGTTTCATGAAAATTAAATAAAGCACAAAAGGTGAGATATTCCTTGGTAACCTATATTTTGCACAGGATCGTAAAATAAGTTTTATTTTATTAGAGTGAAATTAATAAAATATAAAATGACATAACAGCCAACATGTCAAAGAAAGAAAGGACCATTTACTTATTGTCATTTTGCAATTCATGTTGAAAATTTTTATTTTGCATAAAGACCAGCAACGAATGTGCCCCTGTACAATTAACAATTATTATAACAATTATTATAACAATGCAACACGTGTATCCAATTCCAAGACAACCAGTATAACGTCAAATTCATTGCATTAATAACCGGAACGAGAAAGCTAAACGTGAAACCGGAAGTAGCGCGATAAAAGGTGTTGAATTGTAACAAGATGGTTTCCCAAAAATCTAAACCATCCTCGGAGATCAAAGGAACGCGGAGCGGCGTCGTGTTAAAAATCGTCGGCAATGAGTAGCTGGAAACTTTCTCATAGCCGTAGCCGTGTGAAAGAGCCACGGTGTCGAGAACTATTCGAAAGATTCGAAGGATGCTATGCGGGTTCCGGTATGCAGCCCTCTTCCATCGACGAGCCCCGACTTCCTGTTCCGGATCGATTTCCCAAAAAACCGTTCGATGAAAGGAACCACGGTGTGTTCACTCACGTTGAAACTCACGCGTTCTATGTGTTGTAGTATAAAATCGTTTCTGTTCGATTACACGTGTAGCAACACGAACGGCTGTTGCACGATAATCAGTTTCAATTACGGAGGTTTGTTTTTCAAGCGGGATAAATGATTCGTTGACGCAGGGCGTAGCTTGTCACCCACACCGGGAACGGAATGAAAGGGAACCGCATACTCGCGTGAAAACGAAATTTTCTGGCTCGCGTGGACTCCTTCCTTCTGTGCGATTGTATTACTTCGTTGAAACGAAACCAAGTGGATATTGCGGCCGAGGGAAAGCGAGCCGCAACTCGCGCGCTGCGTCGGATGCATTAAAAAGCGGGGAAATGGGATTTGCTTCGAACCCGATGATACGAAGAAAAATGGAGCAGCATCCGGTTTCGAACGGAGCGTTAATACACTGTCTGCCGGTGGAGTGAAGGCGCAAGTTCTCTGTACAGTGCTCCAAACAGACATCTTTTCGCAAGATTCCATTTTTGCAGATCGCACGGGTCAGTACGAATTTTTTCACAACAAATACTTAATCCTCATCCATTCTTCGTGTCAATTTGACACATTTTTCACATAAAGAATAATATTATTCCGTCATTCGTGGAGAAATTGATCTGAAACTTCGTGACTTTTATTATTTTAATGTGAAATATACAATATATTTAATATTTTAGTTTTATTAACAGTTTGGAGTCGTATCAACAACAAGGTTATTAGCTAGGTGGAACAGTCCTTATTAGTTCATTAAATTTTGCCTACTAATCTTTTCTCTATTTGTTACAAAATGGTCTCTGGCGTTGCAATCTGACACATGTTATTTTCACAGTTTGATTTTTCACTCAGTTTGACGTTTGGTTCATTGTTTTGTAATTGTTATACGACAATTATACAACCCCTAGTGCAGCTAGATAAGTACAGTGACTCTGATAAATTCGGACACTCTTAAAAAGACGATAACTTTATTATACATATTCTGAAAATGTCATCGAATTGATGCGGGAAAAAGACATGCAATAAAAGATGTGAGAATCCATAGATCTGTTATAATTAGAGGTCGAAAATCCTGGAAAACTACAATCTTTACCATTTTTAAACGTTTGTGACTCATTACAACGTAGATTGATTTTGATGAAATTTCCAAAACATGTATAACTGACACAGATTTATAAAACATATTTTTTAAAATTTTCAATATAGACCCACGTAAAAAAGTTGTAAAATACAACTTTTCGTATTTTCTCAGCAATGTTTTCAAAATTTTTGTGTCACGTCGTGTGATAACCTAACTGTTCTAACTTCTCAAAAAATCCAAGTCGTAGAGTCCAATATTAAAAAAGTTATTTGTCTTTTGAAGTGCCCCAGTAGTTATCAGAGTTACTGGAAAGCTTGGAATTTCAAAAGTTAGCGTGAACTTGAAGAAAAGAAGCAGAGGAATTATGTATTCTCTTCGTTGTTCTCTTCATCGCGGAACAACGCTGAAAACGAGAAGATCGAAACAAAGCAAAGTCGTATACGTGCAAATGAAATTGAGAAATGAGAATATGCGAGCAACATATTGTGTAAATATTTAGTACTTTATTCTCAATAAAATAATTATGAATGTTAATTACTTATCGTTTCGTTTCATTTAACGTGTTACCATTGTGTTAATTTAAGACACGAGGGACACATTAAGTTGCGAAAATATGGGACGGATGAGGGTTAAATGATAAAGATGATATAAAAATAAAAAATATTATTGAAATTGCTACTGTTACCAGGTCAAAGACCTTTAAAATTGAAAATTTATGTTTTAACCCTCCGACGGCGGTAACCGGGTCTATTTTAACCCAAAGTATCAAAATTGTTATTGAATTGTTCTGTTTCTGGGGAATGAATTAAATAAACAGCTGCTGTATGAAGAAAAATAGAAAGGTCACTTTGTCTACAAAAAGTACTTTCAAAAATATGTATTAAAAAGTTGATAAATGAAGCAGCGAATGGTCCTAAACATCATTAATTATGTAGTCAGAAGCACCAGAGTTTTTTCAAATGAACCAATAAGTTGTTGACATCTCTACAAGTATCCATATATTATTATTAGACAGCGGGTCTTTATGCAAAATAAAAATTGTGTGCATTCATTGGATAGTGGAGAACAGGGGCCATTTGTGAATGTCTTTCTTCCTTTAATAATAATTTGAGTAGGTCGAAAATAATGTATGATACTCTTCGATTTTTTAAATCTTTCTGCTGCTTCAAATTACAGACATGAATTTTTCTCATAAATGCGTGCAATCCGCAGCCCACTAATAATTATTATTATGTATTTATTGCTTCAAACCAAACAAGGCTTCTATAACAAAATCCACAGTCTAATTATTATACTATATTATGACGTTACATTATTATGAAATTTTTATTGTAACTGAAACGTAAGCATATGAGGTAACATATATCTTCTTAACTCCTTTAGCATTTATCTCAAATTGAAAAAAAGCCTTCTCTGAAATTTTTCTTCTTCCCTGTTTGAAAATTTAAAGAGATCAGGCATCGGTCTTCGTGAAAGATTTAATCGGAACGTTCAAGCTGGAAGGGAGAGAGAGAGAGAGAGAGAAATGATTTCAATAAATATCGCAGCCGCCGCGTGAAATATCGGTGCGATTTTTGAAAAGTCAAAACACAAGTCATGGGGGCCAAACTTCTTTTCCTTTACCAGTGATGTCGATATCGGCCCGAGAGTTACGGCGGGTTATATCTTGTACTGATTGATCGTCCGTTTGTCGCGAAGACTTATCGGCCAGACTCTGTCGGCTCTGAGAAAGAGTTATCGGGCCACTCGATTTTCACGAGGACCGCTCTTAATAGCTTTCTCGCCGCGCTGCCCATTTCTTACGTAATATCGCCGATTACGCTGATAAAATCGACTTTAATGAAACGTGGCCAACTTACTCCCACGGATCGTTCCGACCGAAGAAAAAACGATGACATGTCTCGGTGGTTGGTACCAGTTCAACAAACTGCGTTCCAGTTTTCTTGCCTCGTGTCGAATCGCGATCGACAAGTTATCACGGTAAAATTGCCTGAAACTTCAAGACGATCATACTTCAATTTCAAAAAGTTCAAGTTATTCTGGATATATCTTTCTCTTGGCAAGATAATTGACACGATCTTCGACAGGTTTGTGATTAAGAAATCTACTTTATGATTCAGTGACCAAGCAATGGGATAATTTATTCATTGGAAGATTATTTGGATAACGTCTAGCTATAATACATCTATGACACACTTGATGAACAATTGTACAAACACAATTATTTTAATATTTCTCCTCATGATAAAGAAGTATATTATTCCACTGGAAGTACTTGAATAATATTTTTCCATAACGCAAAATATACGAATACTCTATTCAAAAATTTTAAATAATAATATACTATTATTTTAAAACGTTGTGTACTTTTCATAAACAAAAATGCAAAAATTGAAGTTGATCGATAACATGTGTTTAGTATGTACAAATAATTTAATATGTAAAATAATAACATGCATAAATGTGTAATTTCTTTAATTGAGACAGAAATTGATCAAGCTAGTGTACGATTTAACGAAGTGATAATGACAAAGATACAGGTGTAAGAAAAAGTATTATATACAAATTGTAAAAAGTATAAAGGAGACCAAAATTTTAGCAAAAATGCTAAACTAGCATTCGCAAAAATGAAGATGTATCAGAAGTCTTAATCGATGTATAGTTCTTGCAGCTATAGTAGACTTTATATTATAACTGGTAATTCTGTTTGTGAAGAGATTGATAAAAAGATGTAAATATGAAGAAGTGATAATAATAAAAATACAGTTATAAGAAAATCAAATTCAAGAATGTATAAAAGATTAGAGCTACGCTAAGAGTTCGTATAGTAGAACAATAACTTAATTAAGTTGTTAGCTTCAGACTGTATTGATTTGTGTAATAAACATTGATACATATGGATCGTCTTAAAGTTATTTAAATTTGAAGTTCGTTGGATTAATGGAGACTTTGGGTATCATCGGTTTGGATAAATCGAGGCTCTACTGTATTTTAATCTTGATAGGTAAATAATGTTAAAAATGCAGAAGCGTTTAATTACATATGGACACTAGCTTGTTCGTGGGGTATTCAAAACGTTCATCAAGAATGTTTAAGCTCCGATGAAGTGATGCGTATGTGACAAGCGTGGTGGATGATTCGGAATAACATTTGTCACCGGGAGATCAGGGTTCGGATAACGCGTCAGGTGCAAACGTGGGAAAGGACAGTGTGAATGAAAACCGGCACAAAGAAGCCTCGGAAGTAACAAGAATCACGCTGGCGACGACTATTGTGTCTTTAATAGACTTTCCAGCGCGGGAAGAGAAGTAATTCCCCCTAATGGCGGCATGCGCGCACCGATCAAATTGTAGGAAGAGGGATGAGATCATCGTAGCGGAAGCGATCTTTGAATCAAGTCTAGCTGAGAACTTAATTTATCCCGTGGCTGGTCGGTTTCTGCCGCTCCCTTACTCTCACCGTTTGTGATCATAGGATTTTAATGTCCTTTGATGTGGCAGGAATGAGGCGATGCAACGGAAAACTTTGTCTCAAAGTCGAAATTCTCAATGACTGCCGTTTCTAATTAATAGTCGTCGATAATAGTGGTTACAGCAGGGAACAGGTACAGGTATACAGGACGTCAGCAAGTGTTTGTGGCATGCATATGTTTATTCGTGTAATATTCATAGTGGCCCATTAAAATGAAAATTCATCCATTTCATTTGATTCGTACTCAGGCTACCGCCATTGATATATAGCGGGCTGAGAATCATAATGGTGTCAGTCACATACATACATGGTATATCGAGTAAAATAATGTTTTGCGTTTGTTGTTATAAAAAGAAACTCCATTTAGGCATTTCCGTTACAAAAACATATCTTCTAGTTCAGAAAAAACTATAAAAAATGTCTGTATGTGAAAATTGAAGTACTAAACAGAATTTTATACAATTTACAAGCAAATTATCTCATTAAGATTGATTTATACCAATATAGAGTGACTCACATCAATATTCCGACACTCATAAAAGGACGATATCTTTTTTAATATTGGACCATACGACTTGGAGTATCGTGATAAGTTAAAACAAATATGGAATTTAGAAGAAATGCTAAAGTTTGTTTTCTACAGATTTTTACGCACACCTATATTGAAAATTTCAAAAATATGCTTTCTAGATCTGTGCCATTTATACAATGAGCTACAAACATTTAAAGATAATAATTCTAAGGATTCTGTAATAAATCTAAGGATTCTTATATCTTTCAATGGCTGCCCGCATCAACCAATTTCGATGTAATTTTCGGAATATGTATAATTGACACAGATCTACAAAATGTATTCTTAAAATGTTCAATATAGGCCCACATTTGCAATTTTTCCAAAATTTTGTCTCACGGAATATAGTGAACTAATTGTTCGTATTTCTCAAGAAGATTCAAGTCGTATGGCCGAATATTAAAAAAGTTATTGTCTTTTTAAGAGTGTCAGAATATTTATGGGGTCACTATATATATTGCTTTATAATAATGACAAGATTACATTTATTTAGATTCCGTGTAGTTCTGGCTATAATACATAGATGCTTCAATGCAGAAGTTCATGCAAAAAATTCTCATGGAATTATTTTTATAATTTCAATAATGGAATACCAACCAGGAATAAGGGTCTATAGGTCATTTTCGTTAAAATTGGGTGAACAGTATAAGTTTTACAAACCCTGTAGCCAATATAATGTTGAAAACTAGGAAAATAAAAAAATGAATTTTTTAAATTATATTTTTTAAAACTATAGAAGCTTAAAAATACTTCCGAAAAATGTATACTAAAATTTATTGAAATGACACAGTTATGACGATTCTAGGAGAACGATGCTTCGCAGTAGGAGTGTCAGTGCAAAACATTAAACGCGTTTTTCTCAAAGATATATTTTTTATATCGGTGTGCAGGATAACTCAATAGCTAATTGACTGACCATGTACCACCAACGCTTATTTTGTTGCTTATGTATTTCTCCGGGGATTATACCACAGATTTTGACTTCATTCTTCATTTATAATATTTTATCAATTCATATGAACCCAATCTTTCATTTGGAAAAAATTAATTTTTGTATTGTATGCGTAACACTAGTCTAATGTTCGTAGTTTTTATCAGATTATTCGTATAATCGCAGCACAAACTGCGTAACTTTAAGAAACTTTTTTACCTTTCAGGATCTAATGATTGATACAAGTGCTACACTGCACGTCAATAATAGTTGTAATGCTAAAGAGAATAACAACAATTGTATACAACTTGGTGTAATAATGACAAAAAGGTGAATACAAAATTTTTTTCTGGTTGTTGGATACATCTGTGTACCTATTAAATAATGAACTTATATAGCTAATAATTTTCTAGAAAAAAAATGTTAAAATATTAATCGATTTTCCTGCTTTACACGAGAATCCCCCTTCAAGCGTTGTGATCCCTAATTGTATTATTGTATCATTAAATGAAGTAAGGGTCGAAAGCACAGGAGAATGTCATCGCATTATGAGTGCAGTATATCCTCCAAAATCGATTTATCTGGACATAAATGTACTTTAGACCTTTATTGCCGATTGGTATTCAATTGTACAAGAAGAAGTCAGAACAAGTTATTTTACTCGTTAGGTAGTTCTATTGTTAAGTATATTAAAGAGTTAATAAACAACACTTGTTATAAAATAGTAACATTTTTTGTGATGGATGGAGCGATCATTTACTTAAAATCGAGGAATCCAGCAATAACAACAGAGTATTGAGCTGAAAGGACTCACGAGGTGGAAATGTGCAAGCTCGACTAGTCCAGGGAGTTGCGTCGAAGCGTGAGAAAACGTGCCGGAATTGTCGTCCTCGAAATGAAACGGGTTGTGGAAGGGGGTCAAGGTCCGTGAATCGCATCGATAATGCGATCGATCGAAGGTCCATTTCGCTGGGCGCAATCGCGAGACCCTGTTCCGATGAATAAGAAACGTCTGCCCAGAGGAACGTGGGCCGTCCAGGCTGCAGCGCAGCAACGACGGAATGTAATTTGTACGCGAATCAAAATAAATTGCAATTATCCTGGCATCAAAAATATTACTGTTGCTGACTGCGTTAAAATTGCTGCAGCCTTCAACGCCCGACTGGAAATTGCGAATTCAACGGTGAACAGTCGCAGAACTGCTGCAACGTTCGGTTAAGTTTCGGTAGCCCCTTTGACTATTTCATCCGTTATTTCCAAAATGGATAGAAACGCTCCAAGCTGTTTTCGTTTGGTAACCTGTCGTCTATGTCGCTGTATTGCTCAGGGGCTTGTATAAAGTGACCTTTCGTTAATTAATTTCATCGATTGACCCTCCGTAAAAGTGCTCCATAATAGCCGCATGTGGGTCACTCGTATAACTACACCGAAACCTAAATTAACTTCGACGAGATATTTCTTCGTTAAATTGTTGAAATAGAGTAGGAATTAAATTGAACATTCAATTATCGTGTGTTTCGTAGTGATCATTGTTTTCTTTTTATTAGAATGTCTATTTGAAAAAGATATCGCGTGAGATGTAAGATCTGCAGAATATCTCGCGCAATGTCCCTTTTTATAGTGCTTTCATACTTATCAAATTGAATGAATAAAAAGTTGGATGAAACTTGCGAATAAATTTTATGCGCAATTTCTATTCATTGTGTAGGAAAGTAGCAATATAATTTTCGAAGTATCTGTCTCTGACATGTATAATGACTTAGGGGTTGCATGTGAACAATGGAAGAAGCTGGAATGTGTTTTTCAATAAGAGATGACGAATAGAAATAATGCCGATCTTTCTTAACGGGTCCGTTATTAGAAGCAACGAATAATTCATTATTGTTTTTTAAACTATTGTGAATTTTGTCTAAAAATTTCGTACATAAGAATAAAAATTTAATATTAAAAATATAAGATATGCAGTGAAAATATTTATTTCTCGAATGGTTTTATTTAAATTCCACAATTACTTTCTTGTTGTTATACCTAGCTGCAATCTTTTGAAAAGTGCTTAGTGATGAAAATTTTAAATTAAAATTCTTTGTTATCGTATGTAGTAAGTGGTTCTGCAAGTAAGATCATTTTCTTTATTTCTTGTTTTGTCTTTTTGTCATCCTGCTTTAGGAAATAGTGCGGTAAAGTTTTAATAAAATGTTTGTATGGGGAAAGTAACGAATGATTTATTCACCCAATAAGACGCGTAACAAATAAACAATAAACAAATAACGAATAACAATAACCGAGAAAACAAACGCAACGATAATAAACAATGTACAATCACGAATGTACAACGGCTTAGATAACAATCAAATAGTCCGTAACGTACTCGTAGACGATGTTCTCTGTACTCGCGCTCGGAGTCCGCTACACTGCTTTTGCTATCCATTTTCCTTTGTTTCCTTCACTTCTTTCTCTACCTCCCTTGTAAACCCTTAAGTAAGGTAGATTTAGATATCCTTTTTGAGTCTACAAGGTCTCCAGGATTTCCAAAAATTAGACAGTATAAAAGCAAATTAAAATTGATTTTTATATAACATCACAAGAAAGCAAAATCAATTTTAAATACAATCGCATAAAAAAATTTAACCAATATTGATATTTAAATAATGTATAACAAAAGTAAAATTAACCAATGGTATGCTCGACAACCGTATGCTCGACCGTAGGCAAAAGGAATTCTTATAAGCGTTAAACAAGCAGAGATAATAAATTTATTAATTACATTTGCTCGATATAATTAAGCTTGGTAATATTCATGTGTTAAAAGTTATTCTATATCTCAAGTTTTACAACATATTTTTACTAAGAAATTAGATGGCAAGATGGTCAAGGGAGTGCTTGATGACATCGTTGACAAAAGAAATTGTTATAGACATTAAGCAACCACAAATAATAAATTCATCAATAATTACTATCATGGCGATCGAGATCTACCGAAATTAGTTGGGGTGGCAAGAGCTGCGCATCGCTGCTCCCCTGAGCCCGGCGAGCGCGCTCAATCAGTCAGTGGTCAGTCGGGCCGGACGCTCTGATAAGAGCGGACGGGTTCCGGGACCAGGAGGGTCTTCAGCTACCTTGGGGCTGACCAGGGCCTGACCAGGGATCCTCCAGTGGTATCCTGGCATACCCTTGCTTACCTTGTGGTTGACCAGTGGTCCTCCAGTGCTACCCTGGTCTAGGGTTGACCATGGGTCCTCATCCAGTGGCCTACCTTGGTCTACCCTTTCCTACCCTGGGGTTGACCAGAGGTCATTTAGAGATAAATACTCTTGCCTACCATGGTCTACCTTTCGCTAGCTTATGGTAAACCAAGGGTCATTTAAAACTTCCTTGGCCTACCTTAAGCTAGCTCGGGGTGGTCCAAGATCTCTTCAATGCTTTCTTCGCTTACCGTGGCCCACCTTTAGCAGCTCATTTCTACTAATAATCTGCATAGAAAGCTTTTGTTTCCGAATACGTGTACGCTCAACGAACTATAGTGTCGGCCTTGCTTGCAGGTTCTGGGCCGATTCAGTTTTGGTATTCGGCGTGAAGTTATTGAGAGGGATGCCTGAGAGACTTGTTCATTCGTGTTTTCTTACCGTTGGCTCTGCCTATGTAATACTGCGCTAGTCATGTCAACGCTTGCGTTGCTCATGGCTCGCAGTGGCGGGAAGTGATCGTTTGAACGCTTTTCTTGGCCGTCTCTCTTCGTGATGGAGCGACGGTTACCGTGCTGGTCGACTCAGGACTTCTAAGCATTCAACGCGTCGCGTCACCCTTGAACCAGTGCCTTCTGCTCTGGTTCGATCTTGTTTCTCTCTTTGAAAGAATCAGAGCCTTCTGCCTAATTCGCTTTTGGTCCGTCGTGGATCGGAGACTTCTTTCTCTGATTCGCACCTTTACCCCTCAATAATTACTCGATATACGCTAAATAGAAAAGAAGTCTTTTCCATGAAAAAGATACGCTAAATGGAAAAGAAGTCATTTCCATGAAAAAGATACGCTAAATGGAAAACAAGTCTTTTCCATGAAAAAGATACGCTAAATGGAAAACAAGTCTTTTCCATGAAAAAGACTACTTTTCCATTTAGCGACCTGCGAAATTTAGTTTTTAAGAATCGTCATTGTAAGAAAGGGAGACAGAACGGAGGGAGACTTCATTCTGATTCCCTTTCGGGTCTCGTGTGCAGCAACCTCCTCGTGGTAAAACCTGGGCAATCGGCATTATCCACAATTCGCAAGATACTTATAAATTGTAGTATCATGCATGTAGTGGATAATATCGAGCTAATAGTTGCACACTTAGAATTTGCGTTAATATTGTATAGTAAAACGTAAGACTTGCTAAATATAAGAATAAATATATTGAAAGATTTTCAATAAGGAACTTGTAAATTGATATCTGCGATTATATCAAACCTATTCGCTTTCATAACATTTTCTACTGCTATGCTACCTTCCCTCAGAATAACATTTTATTCATGCTGGATCATTTGATTTTTCGTATTAACGTGAATAAAATGACATCGAGCTATGATTGTTCTGCTACTTTGTCTTACTTTTTGAAATTGGTGAATTCTTCAACATGATTCCGAACTTTCTTTTAAACCTTCAAAGTCTTGTTTCATAGTTGAAAAACTTATCGAGTCAATATTGTTCGAGCTGAATAGAATTGTATTGAGTTTTCAATGTGCTTTCGTGTTTCTTTATAAACCTAAGTGTCCCTATGAGAAAGTACCATCTTCTACCTTTAATTTCAGTTCTCAAATATTCAGATATTCCTGTTGGAATAAATTCTAAAATCGACTCAGAAATTCTTCCTAAAATCGTGCGAACTATGTCAAAGTTGGAGGTCGCGATTTTCTATTTTCCAACGCAATCTAATATTTTTTTTTTAGATTAAGTCCATCTATGACAAGAGGTCACGATTGTACGTGCCTTATGCATTAATTATCTCTAAATCATTTTAAACATTCATAGTAGAAATGGAGTATACAAGATACTCGATTCTCACTAATATGCCCAGATTCATAAGTTATCGGTAAAGACGAACGCGATACGAAATTGGTAATGGCGCTCTACGGGACCAGGCACGTGTGACAGAAAATTGCATTGGGTGATTGGTCTATCAACACATCTTGTCTGTGGCGATGTTATATGGCTTGTAGAATATCGACGGAGCTGTTGAAGAAAGAAACTTGTACATTTGGAGAGTTTAATGGCGTGTAGATAGATGGCAACACGATGCAGCTGGCTGCATGAAGCAATTCGTAGCATGTTAACCACTGACCGGCATGGCCAAAGAATTACATGCATAGCAGAGTGGAATGAGAGTCCTCAGGCCCGGGATTTGGCCGTGCCACTTCTGTGTGCGCATCATGTTTAGCCTGGAACATATCATCATCTTTAGCTTGGAATAGAACCTACCTCATCTGTTTAGCCCCTCTAATGCATGAATTAGAACTAGCTCCCAAAAATTGTTCAATTTTAATATAAAATAATGTTTTAATAACGGATCAATATGTAATATGTGTATCGTACATCTCAGAACCTACATCATCTTTGGCCTGCATCAGAACCTACAGTTTAACTGTTTTATATAAGTAGGTATATATATTTTATATAACATAGATAACTAATAGGTAACTATAATAACAAATTAAATACAATATTAATTATGACAAGTATTTTAAATTTTTTAGATTTTTTAGTTGGAAACAAAAGTTTGTTCTAAAAAATGAAAAACCCGAGAAATAATTAATAATGAGGTATTGTCATCAACAATATCTCCAATTTTTTTCATATTTTTGGCTACGACTATTATTCGTAAAAAAAATATAAACCAATTTCTTCGGCAAATACCGATATGCGCAGCATTAAATTCAAATGTTGCGAATATAAGTATAATGCTTCCATCAGCTCGGATGGATGCACATGCAGCACAACGTATTATTCACTCGTGCCGCCTACTTTTTTACAGGACTTCGAATCCCCTGGTGAAAATTTGGCGAACATGATAAAGAAGTTTGTATCCGACAAGGACGAACTTATGCACATTTAAGAAGACAAAGAAAGATAGTCACAGAGCTGCTGAATACTGTGCACACTCGACAGAAAATTTATTAGTAACGCACTTGTGAGGAATTGTTTACAAATATTTGCAGTTAGGAAATGTAGAATAGTAACCTTCAGCTACTTTCACATATAGTTTTTCGTCACATTGTATTTCTGATTAAACAGTTTTAAACAAAAATTTTGAGTCTTGTTCATAAACTCAAATAATTTAACAGATCTCCGGTAAAAAATAATGTTCGAACTTTAGAGATTTAATTTATGCAGTTTTGCGATCGGAGGATCTAGAATGATGTCTTAGCTACATTTCTGTTGCAGTTTTATGTAGATCCGACGCCTAGTTAATTAGTTATTTACGATTTCCAGACAGGTGACACAACGACTTGTGTGTTTATCCTTGACACACAGTCGGACTCTCCTTGTCTTACACATTGCGGGCATAGAAGATGGAAGTTACCTCCTCAAAAATTGTTGATAAATAGTTAATCAGGGAATTTTTATAAATATTAGCTCTCGAAAAATACAGAATGGACCTTCGTCAACATTCATTTACAGTTTTCAGTTCGATTCTGAAAGAAATTAATTAGTTATAAATAATTTTTGTAAGTCTTATTGACCTAATGAAACTGTACATATTAGTGAGAATTGAATATCTTGTATACTCTAAATGTTCATGTATAAAAGTTACTCTGTATCTCGAGTACTATTAGTCATTTTTAATAAAAAATTAGGTG
This sequence comes from Sphecodes monilicornis, assembly GCA_913789915.3. Lineage (NCBI taxonomy): Eukaryota > Metazoa > Arthropoda > Insecta > Hymenoptera > Halictidae > Sphecodes > Sphecodes monilicornis. The sequence continues at coordinate 21,154,509 of OU565285.1, forward strand.
GTGCCGTAACCAATTATATAATCGTTGTAATCGTTAAACAAGCAGAGATAATAAATTCATTAATTACATTTCCTCGATTGATTTATGCTTAGTAATATTCATGTACCGTAAATTATTCTATCTCGAGTTCTATTATCTACTTCTCTTAACAAATTAGATGGCAAGATGGTCAAGAAGTGTTACAAATATTAACCAGCTAGACATAATAAATTTATCAGTGAATTGTTTATCAGTAATGTGTTAGAAGTTACTCAATATCTCGAGTTCCATTAGATATATTTACTAAAAAATTAGATGGTTAGATAGTCGAGGAAGTGCTTGTCGACATAATTTGCAAAAGGGATTGTTATAAACATTAAACAGCCAGAGATAGTAAATTTATTAATTACATTTGCTTGATATAATACTGTTTGGTAATATTTATGTATAAAAAGTTACTCTGTATCTCGAGTATTATTAGCAATTTTTACTAAAAAATAAGGTGGTAGATAGTCAAGGAGTTGCTTGTCGACATCATTGGCAAAAAGAATTGTTATAAACATTATACAACCCGAAACAATGCATTTATCAATAATTATTATCATGGCGATCAAGATCTACTAAAATTAGTTGAGGTGGGGAGCGTTGCGCTTCGCTGCTCGCTGCGCATCACTGCATACCTAAGCCCGCGGAGCGCGCTCAGTTAGTCAGTCGGGCCGGGTCCTCCGGCAGGAGCGGACGGGCTCCGGGACCAGGAGGGTCTTCGACTACCTTGGGCTGACCAGGGGTACTCCAGCGGTACCCTGGCCTATCCTGCCTACCTTGGGGATGACCAGTGGATCTCCAGAGCTACCCAGGCCTACCTTCAGCTGGTTTCAGGTTGACCAAGGGTCCTCCACCAGTGGCTTACCCTGGGGTTGACCAGTGGTGATCCAGAGCTTCCCTAGCCCATCCCTGCTTACCTCCAGCTGGCTTAAGGTTGACCATGGGTCCTCCAGCAGTGGTCTACCCTGGAGTTGACCAGTGGTCATCCAGAGCTAACCAGCCCATCCCTGCTTACCTTCAGCTGGCTTAGGGTTGACCATGGGTCCTCCAGCAGGGTCTGCCCTGGTCTACCCTTGCCTACCCTGAGGTTGACCAGTGGTCATCCAGACCTACCCTTGCTTACCTTGAGCTGGCTTAAGCTTGAACAAGGGTCCTCCACCAATGGAATACCATTGTTTATCATGGTCTGCCTTTAGCTAGCTTAGGGTAGGCCAAGGGTTATTTAGAACTTCCTTGGCCTACTTTAAGCTAGCTCGGGGGGGGGGGGCATGGTATCTTTAATGCCTTCTTCGTTTACCTTGGGTTCTGAGCCGATCCAGTTACAGTATCCAGCATGAAGTCATTACCGTGCTGATCGGCTCGGAGAGGGCAATCATTACAATGTCTTCGCATCTTCGAGTGAGTCATTACATCACTACTTTGTCACTATACTCGTCTGCAGAAATAGAGTAGTAGTAGAGTGTAAAAGTAGTTAGTTGCATGCATGGGCAGGCCTCGCCGCCCCAACGATCAGCCGAGATGGGAACGTCCGCGATTTGCACTAGCGTTGCGAGAAAACCACGCGTTGCGTTAATCGATTTTGAACAGAGATTAAAGTTAACATTACGATATAGATTGTTTAGAGCGTAGCGTTGCGATTCAAAAATAGTCGCGGTTCAAAATTAATTTTCAAGTTCATATTGTTGTCGTTTTACAGACAATATAAAGTTACAGTTTTATGGATTTCTGTTCGTTGAATTAGCGTCGCGCACCAAAACTTCGCGTTTACTTTCGAGTCTTTCGACTTTTCAGGCTCCCATGCTCGAGCTGCAACGATCAACTGTGAGATGGGCACATCCGCGATTTCGAGTAGCGTTGCGAAACAAATTGTCACACGCGTTGTAGTAGTATAAATTTTTAAAGTTTATTAAATGTATAGTTAATGTTTGCGAATAAATAGTCGCGATTTAGAGTTTTAAATTTCTTATTTAAATAGCATTTTGAATTTCGATTTGTTGAATTAGCGTTGCGCAACAAAAGTATCGCGTTTGCATTAGAATCTTTCGACATTTCAGGCGCCCATGCTCCAGTTGCAACGCTCAACTGTGAGATCAGCACATCCGCGGTTTCGAGTGACGTTGCGAGACAAACTGTCGGGATGGGGCCGAAGATGCCTGCAAACTGTCATTTAAGAGGGCAATCGTTGCAATGGCTTCGCATCTTTGAGTGTGAGTCATTTCGTCACTACCTTGTCACTTACTCGTCTGTAGAAATAGAGTAGTAGTAGTAGAGTGTAAAAGTAGTTAGTTGCATGCATGGGCAGGCCTCGCCGCCCCAACGATCAGCCGAGATGGGAACGTCCGCGATTTGCACTAGCGTTGCGAAAAATGTACGCGTTGCGTTAGTCGATTTTGAACAGAGATCAAAGTTAGCCTTTCTTCTAAATATAATAGTAGTCTCTATCAGCGATATAGCTTGTTTAAACTATAGCGTTGCGAAACAAACAGTCGCGGTTCAAAATTACATTTGAATTTGATAACTGCGCTTTTAAAGTTCATATTGTTGTTGTTTTACATATAATCTAAAGTAATCGATTTTTGGATCTCTGTTCGTTGAATTAGCGTCGCGCACCAAAAGTTCGCGTTTACTTTCGAGTCTTTCGACTTTTCAGGCTCCCATGCTCGAGCTGCAACGATCAGCTGTGAGATGGGCACATCCGCGATTTCGAGTAGTGTTGCGAAACAAATTGTCACACGCGTTGTACTACTATCAATTATAAAACTTGATTAAATGTGTAGTAAATGTTGCGAATAAATAGTTGGGATTTAAAGTAAATCTAGACATACAGATGTACAATTTTAAACGTTGGAATTTTAAATTTCTTATTTAAATAGCAATTTGAATTTCGATTTGTTGAATTAGAGTAATATTTTTTGAATCTATGTTCATTGAATTAGCGTTGCGCACCAAAAGTTCGCGTTTGCTTTCGAGTCTTTCAACATTTCAGGCGCCCATGCTCGAGCTGCAACGATCAACTGTGAGATGGGCTCATCCGCGATTTCGAGTAACGTTGCGAAACAAATTGTCACACGCGTTGTAATAGTATCATTTTTTGAAGTTGATCAAATGCCTAGTTAATGTTGTGAATAAATAGTCGCGATTTAAAGTAATTCTAGAGACACCGATATAGAATTTTAGACGTCAGAGTTCTTTTCTTATTTAAATAGTATTTTGAATTCCGATTTGTTGAATTAGTGTTGCGCATCAAAAGGATCGCGTTTATTTCAGGAAATTGATATTTATTTCAGGACATTGATATTTATTTCAGGAAATTGTTATTCATTTCAGAAAATTGTTATTTATTTCAGGAAAATGTTATTTATTTCGGGAAATTGTTATTTATTTCAGGAAATTGTTATTTATTTCAGGAAATTGTTATTTATTTCAGGAAATTGATATTTATTTCAGGAACTTGATATTTATTTCAGGAAATTGATATTTATTTCAGGAACTTGATATTTATTTCAGGAAATTGATATTTATTTCAGGAAATTGATATTTATTTCAGGAACTTGATATTTATTTCAGGAAATTGATATTTATTTCAGGAACTTGATATTTATTTCAGGAAATTGATATTTATTTCAGGAAATTGATGTTTATTTCAGGAAATTGATGTTTATTTCAGGAAATTGATATTTATTTCAGGAAATTGATATTTATTTCAGGAAATTGATTTTTATTTCCGGAACTTGATTTTTATTTCAGGAACTTGATTTTTATTTCAGGAACTTGATATTTATTTCAGGAAATTGATATTTTTTTCAGGAAATTAATATTTATTTCAGGAAATTGATATTTATTTCAGGAAATTGATATTTATTTCAGGAAATTGATATTTATTTCAGGAAATTGTTATTTATTTCAGGAAATTGATATTTATTTCAGGAAATTGATATTTATTTCAGGAAATTGATATCTATTTCAGGAAATTGATATCTATTTCAGGAAATCGATATTTTCATCTTGAAATCGATATTTTCATCTTGAAATCGATATTGCTCGGATCGGAGTTCCCTCAGGGGCTCACTCACGGGATGGGGCCCGTGAGTGGGTACGGGGACTCGCGTCCCCGGAGGCTCACGAATCGCCCATAGGTCGTTGCGTCCACAAATCCATTAGATTTGGACTCGATGGGGTCTCGATTTGGTTCTTATTTGATGTCGATTTTGTTTCGATTTGGTTCCGATTTGGTTCTCATTTGATGTCGATTTTGTTTCGACTGGTTTTCGATTTGGTGTCGATTTTGTTTCGATTTTGGTTTCGATTTGAGTTCTTCATCTCGTGTTTTAGAAGTAGTTTTAGAAGTACCGATCTAGAATTTTAGACCTTAGAGTTTTAAATTTCTTATGTAATTTGTAAGAATGGTAATACTTAATTTTGTAAGACTTTCAAAGTTCAACTTTACCAAATTGATACAATATTTTTGTCTAGATATTGATATTTTTCAGGAAATTGATATTTCTCAAGAAATTGATATATTTGTCTTGAAATTGATATATTTGTCTTGAAATTGATATATTTGTCTTGAAATTAATATTTATTTCAGGAAATTGTTATTTATTTCAGGAAATTGATATTTATTTCAGGGAATTGATATTTATTTCAGGAAATTGATATTTATTTCAGGAAATTTATACTTATTTGAGGAAATTGATGTTTATTTCAGATAATTGATATTTATTTCAGGAAATTGATATTTATTTCAGTAAATTGATATTTATTTCTGGAAATTGATATTTATTTCTGGAAATTGATATTTATTTCTGGAAATTGATATTTATTTCTGGAAATGGATATTTATTTCTGGAAATTGATATTTATTTCTGGAAATTGATATTTATTTCTGGAGATTGATATTTATTTCTGGAAATTGATATTTTTATGTTGAAATCAATATTGTTCGGATCGGAATTCCCTCAGGGACTCACTCACGAGATGGGGCCCGTGAGTGGGTACGGGGACTCGCGTCCCCGGGGGCACCCGAATCGCCTATAGGTCGTTGCATCCACAAATCATTAGATTTGGGCTCGATGTGGTTCCGATTTTGTTTCGTATTTGTTTCGACTGGTTTTCGATTCTATTTCAACTGGTTTTCGATTCTATTTCAACTGGTTTTCGATTCTATTTCAACTGGTTTTCGATTTTGTTTCAATTGGTTTTCGATTCTGTTTCAACTGGTTTTCGATTCTGTTTCCATTTTGCTTCAACTGGTTTTCGATTCTGTTTCGTTTTTCTTTCAATTAGTTTTCGATTCTGTTTCGATTTGGGTCGTTCATTTTGCTCTTGTTAGTCACAACGAACGAAGAAAATTCATCAAAGGAAGAAAATTTATCGATAGAAGAAAATTCATCGAAGGAAGAAAATTCATCGAAAGAAGAAAATTCATCGACAGAAGAAAATTCATCGATCGAAGAGGAATCATCGAACGAAGACTCCAGATTATTTATAAATTAGTCTTAGTGCGTGCGTTAGTTATTAAGATTGTATATCGTCGTTGTAATTATGTCGAGTAATTATTGCCGTAACTTAACTTTGCTCGTTCCGTTTTCCGACTCCGACACAGCCTTCTGCTGTGTCGGCCTTGCTTGCAGGTTCTGAGCCGGTCCAGTTTCGGTATCCGGCGTGAAGTCATTGAGAGGGATGTCTAAGAGACTCGTTCACTCGTCTTCTGACGATCCTCTGTGTTAACGTAATCCTGGGCACGCCATGTTCTCATGTCACCCAGTAGCGCCAGAAACCGTTTGAGCGCATCTCTTTGCCATCTTTCTTGGTGATGGAGTGGCGGGTATCGGGCTGGTCGGCTCAGGACTTGTAAGCACTGAACGCGTCGCGTCACCCTTGAACCAGAGCCTTCTGCTCTGGTTCGATCTTGTTTCTCTCTTTGAAAGAATCAGAGCCTTCCGCCTGATTCGCCCTTGGTCCCTCGTGGATCGGAGACTTCTTCTCCGATTCACTCTTTGCCCCGCAATAATTACTCGACATACGCTAAATGGAAAAGAAGTCTTTTCCATGAAAAAGACTACTTTTCCATTTAGCGACCTGCGAAACTTAGTTTCTAAGAATCTTCGTTGTAAGAAAGGGAGACTTCGTTCTGACTCCTTTTCGGGTCTCTTGTGCAGCAACCTCCTCGTGGTGAGACCTGGGCAATCGATATTATCCACAATTCGCAAAATGCTATAACTTATAAATTATAGTATCTTGCATGTAGTTGATATTATCGAGCTAATAGCTGCACACTTAGAATCTGTGTTAATATATATTTTATAGTAGAATGTAAGACTTAATACTATCGTCGTTTTCCGTTGTACCAGCTTCAGTACATGTACCTCAACAAACACCTTCAAGTGAGTGATTACGGAGTGTCGTGTCCCCTGGGCAACTCGGGTTGCCTTTAGGTCGTTGCGTCCACAATTGATTAGTTTCGAGTTTTATTTGGTTTCGACTTGGTTTCAATTTGGGTTCTTCATCTTACATTTGTTGGTTAGCGGGGTTAGCTTTGCTCTCGTTCGTGTGTGTTAGATTTGCACTCCTGTGCGGTATGTAGATTGTAGGTTTTGATGCAGGCCAAAGATGATATAGGCGTTGAGATGTACGTTACATATTGCGTATTGATTCGTTAATAAAACATTATATTATATTCAAATTGAAAAATTCGTTGAAACTAGCTCGGATAAAGATGAGGTTCTGTTCCATGCTAAAAGTTAGTTTTGATCGTGCGTTTGAGGAGGTAAGAACATGAGGTAGGATCTGATCCAGGCTAGATTGAGACCAGGAGGCAGCACTGTCCCGGCACGGCAAAACCCCGGACGTGAGCAATCTCATTCCTCTCTGTACGTAGTAAAGCATTCCTAATAAATTATTGTAGGGACTACAAAATTTTAGAAATAAACAGCAAATAAAAACGTTGCATTTTAACCACACCGAAATACAATTAGCAAAAATATATCAATGATTTATCGATTTCTTTCCTGTTTTACCTTCCCGTAACTTTATTTTGATTTAATTAATTGTCCGAAAATCAAGAGTTAAACCAGCAGACTTTTAATGCAATTTTTCATATACAATTTAATTAAAATATATCTAATCTATGGTAATGAATTCTCGCGTTAAATTGGGAAGGAAATTAAACTGAATAAATTACAATATGTTCACATGAATATATATACCCACAATGTTGAAAGATACTTGCTAATGGAAATGATTATGTATTTTCGCTGCAAACTAATGGAATTTTTATTTGCATTGAACAAGACTGAATTTATTTCTGAAGAGACTATTCACTCACTGACCTGGAAACGTCAAAAGTAATTTAATTGTCAAGGACAGGTAAAAAAACTGAAAACAATGTGCAAAATTTATTAGGTACTTTATATAATATCAGTATATTAGATAATAATTATATTCACGAACGATCGTCCAATTAAAATTACAATTTCAAGTCATATTTTGCACTTATTGCGATGCAAATTAAAAGTTGTATCTTCTATAAAATTTCTGTTGCTCAATATATAATAAAAACAAGTATCTGCATGTTTCTAATATGCTATTAAAATCTTTTCAACTGGGATCTGTAATATTTGAACGCTCTTTTCTCAATGAAAAAATTAAGTAAAATTTTATTAGTATTGTAATCTCGATTCAATTTCATCTGATCAGAATTGTACACTTTACAAAATTTTAAGCATTTTTATACACTAGAAATGTATACCTATTTTCTTAATAAAAACATTCGAGAAATAAAAAATATAGAAAATTTGACTGTTATTGTATACTCAATTCAGTTTGATCTGAACAAAATTTTGCATTTTGCAAGTTTGCAAATATATGTAAGCTCTATAAATGCATGGAGATCTACTCCCGTGTCCACTCATTAGGTCATATTTGTCATGAACAGACTAAATTCATGTAGGATCTTAGATCATTATAGCGAACAAACCGTTTTATCCCAACTACATACATCTTGCAACATTAATTCATCGTAACAGCGTGTTGCATCACGATGAAAGCATCCGATCGCGAATCCGCTTGCAACAATACGAATCCGTCACACCTGGCGCGAGACGAAATTACTCGCGCGCCTCCTGGGTTGATTAATAAAGGTCCTAATTTACGCGTCTCGCTCGTTCATTATTACCATTTTTACGGCGTCGTTCGAGAAGCATCTGCGTTCCGGGAAAAACGAGTGTAGTGCAGTATACTGGGGACAAACCAATTGCTTCTATAACCTCGTTCGTTTTAGCTGAACTGCACTTTACGCACTTATAGGTATATGACACTAAAATTTTACACACTTCTAATAGTTTAATCAATTCCAAAAAACTTTTTATTTGATTCAGAGGGCAGTAAAATATTTCATTAAGCATAGTAGTTTCTCTAGACTATTGTATATAAATATAATTTTTGATAAAGATTACCGGTCTAATTATATTACGGATGTATACATATACTATATATACATATATATTAAAAATTAATACCTTTTGCAACAGAGAGAAATTTAAAATATAATTTAATAAGCAGGAAACACGAGAAATATAAGAGTAAATATTATATAAAATATGTAATTTATTGTTACATTATTAAAATATTAATTATTATATATTGTGTAAAGTGGATAGACGAAAACAATGTTTTTTGTAACAACAACGATTCATCGATGTCACAAGAGACTTCTTCCAGTAGTCGCGCGGCTGTCACACAGACCGGGCGAATAAAGTCTTGTAATTAATTTTTTAATAACTTCTTTTCTCATTTGGATGTAACAAGAATGGTGTTCTGTTTAATACTTACTTTAAAATAAAGTGAAAATTATCATTAAGCAATATAATACTTCTTTTTTTTTTTTTTTTTAATACTTCTTATTTTTATGTTTTCAATATTTCTTCAGGTCTGGTCTACCAGACCGGCGCCATTAATGCTCCACAATTTCGCACGATTACTGGAAGTTTATGTAAGAATTTTATAAAAAAAACTGTTGAGTAATATCTTTAATGCTCTTCGATTATTGTATAGTTGCTCGCTGATTGCTTTGTTATTTTTCGCAGAAACGGTCGACTACAATAATAATTAATACTATAGAAATGTACGTTCGAAAAGCATTAAAAATTTTGGAGTCAAAAAATTTAATTTTACCGAAAACATTGTTGAACATAATAGCAATAAAAAATGCAACCGATAAAATAATGGAATGATTTATAAAATGTATAAATTATCAAATTAAAATATTCAAGCGTCCGATGGCCTACGAACGGAGGAATAAATAATGCGATCGATACGGTCGCCAGCGGGATTGCGAAAACTTTCAGCTCGTAAAAATAACGATAAAATTTCTGGTGAATTGTACAGCGTGGGATCATGATTCCGGCACTAATGACAAAACTTGAGCCGACGAATAAATGCTCTTGGCAGTCGGCGAGCGCTAATCGGTCGGTGCGGAAAAATGGCCGGTTGTCGAATGAGACAATTTTTCACCGGGAAAATTCGGCCGATTTCCATCGGGAATCACACGGCCCGCAATTCGTGGAATCCCTGTCCGCGCATATTGATGCGTCTCGTATGTCTTCGCGCGTTTTTACGGTCCGCGAAATATGTAGGTTGGGGGCTGATCGGTCGACGATTATGCTTGTTCGCCATTGTCATGAATTTTTGAACAGAGAACAAGTACACGCGGAGCAAATATTGAACCCGCTGGACTGTGCCACCGGTGATTTTTGCGTAAAACATGCGGGTGTGATTAATGAGTTTGGTCCCCCATCATCATGATTCGTTAAGGAGTTCTCTTATTCTGGCTTGAAAAACCCGAATTTGCATTTTTTGCATATTTTGAAACGAAGCCCCTCTCGTGTACATTGTAACTGTATTTTAAATACGTTTTTTGTAAAACTATGCTTTTTAAGTAGTTGATATACTATAGCAAGAAATGAACGTCTGATTTGTTTCAATGTTATATGTTTATTTTTATTATGCCTCGTTTATTGCAATTGTAATTGTAATTTAGGCGAAGACAACATTGATCTTAGTTAAAATGTTTCTTGGGTTTTTGTTTTAGACCAATAAAACTATACGAAATTCCTTAATAATTTTATAATTTTACGGCCATTATGATAGCTACCTAATTGTTTCATCACACTATAACGATTTAATTTGTTTTTAAAAACATATGGATGCACCTTGAACGTAGAACATAAGGGATAATATTCTAGTAGAACTTACCGATAAGAGACAGGTAAAGTATATTAGAGAACCTAACAAAAATTTATAAAATGTGTAAAAACTCATTGCAGCAAAAATGAAGTTGCATAGGAGCAGTAATTAACGAAGTTGACATGTGATTATAAATTTTAATTATGTCGAACTTTTTTCGAAAAATAGTGGACCACTTCACCGTACAAAGTTTGCAATTATTTTTATTGTAATAGGCAAATGCAGCTGTATAGTTCCTTTGATTGTATTCGTAAGAAGACAAAGCACTGGTTTGTTGCAACTCTGGAAAGTTCGTATGAATTTTAATGCGTTACATTGAGGTCCGGGTATAGGCGACCTGTATAACCGAGCCAACCACGATTTACGATTATCGGGCATAATTCCGAAAACCGATTCACGCATTACGCATTCATTTTCCATTCCACGGGAAAACAGCTATCTCGCGCCGATTTGTATTATTCAGCCGGGCTCTGTAGTTCGTCATAATCGCCCATGTTAAATAATGAATCGGATGACGTTCGATGCATTATTTCCTCTTATATACCCCGCCGGAATTGATTATGTTTGCCTTCCATTAGAAATCTCCAGTAAACAGAAGCCATTCGCGTAAATAATAAATCGGTTCTCATTTCCCGACAACCCAGCGCGCCGCGGCGTTTCGTTCATCATATAACGTAACGAACTATGCGAACCTTTTTAGTTTGAATTCATCAACTTTGACATTCCTTCGGCGTAACTAAGCTAATTTTCACCCGTATTTTATCCTATTTGAAGATCATTAAACGAATCTACAGTATCGCTCTTAATTAAACGAGCAATTTTAAACGTGTGTGAAATAGAACGCTCCAGTTAGCCAGCTTACAAATGGACTGTGACTATTTCTACACATTTACATTTTCACCCTCTGTGATTGTGGGACAGATATAAAATAGAATTCTGTTCCTGATAATAACATTTTCGATGTTTTAAAAATAATGTAGCAAAGATTAGAATGCAATGGATTTAGAATTGATTGACCTTTCAAGTGTTTTAATATGTACATTTTATAACTGTATCTAAAACTGTACATCAAACTGTAAATGAAGAACGTATGTATCTTTTGATGTATTTTATAAACTGTAAACATTTTCTAATTTTCGTACAAATCATCTATTTAATATAAATATTCAATCATCAATTTCATATAAAGTCGCCGTCTCCATAGAATCTTATTTTAAACAATTTTGATATTTGTGGAACAGATTTTATTTGTGTTTCCGTTAGTGTTTTAATAATCTATTCTAAACTATGTTTTATCAATCCTTACTGAAGTATTTTAACATGTACATTTCTAAATGTATTATTGACTATAAACGTATAACTTATAAATCTTTCAATGTATTTTGTAGACTGTAAATATTTATTAATTTTCATATAAATAGGGGATATTAATGTACTTGTCGTCTGTTTTGATTATCGTTTTAAACAGTCTTGATATTTGTAGAGAAAGGCGTCTATTTATTCATGCTTTTGTTACTATATTACTACATACAAAGGGCCACATTAATTCTAAAAACCGAACCCAAACATGTGTCTATAGAAGTACGTAAACAAATTGATAGAATTTAAAAAAAGTCTTACATGAAACAACAAATAAAAATACGAAACCTACAAAATTCCTCCAACAATAAATGAGAATATTGCACTTGATAATATTTGGTGCATTTGATAACATTCACAAGTTGGAACTTTTATTTTTCCCGGTGGAAACTCCAAGGTGAAGTGAATGTCAACTTTTTTTTTTTAAATGGAATGATATGATTTTTATTTACCATCAAATAGTGCGTTTTAAGATGAGTTCAATTACCTATGATTCAAGGTCGTTCAAGGTCAAACTTGCAGGGAAATTCAGAAAAGGTGTGATCGTTTTATTTGTACTTTAGTTCGTGCCTTCAAACTTTCACACAAAAACAATAACATGTGTTCAATATTAGCATTACTCAGGACAACATCAAAGTCACTATTAATAAACTAAAAACAAACGTATTTATGTATTACTGTGCGCTTCTGAAAGATAGTCGGTTTACTTTCATTACTATGTCTGCTAAGGTATCCTTCGCTGAACGACAGTACTGATATAAGTGGTGAAAATTGAAATGTATCAAAATTGTTTTGATATGTTTATGGTACTAGGAGAATGCAGGAAACATTACAGAATGGCTGTTAATTTGTATGCACAACAATGACATTTAAATGACTAGAACAGCGTTTTCTCCGTTCAGGTTCTGTGCTTAAAAACTTCGTAATGTCCATTAAGCCTACGACGCGTGAAAACAAGAAAGTCAGAATATGCGAAGCTTGTGGTAAGATAAATGTTGAAATATTGAGAAAAGTTAGCGAATCATTTAAACAAAGAATTGTTAAGTGCATTGAAGTAAGACGTAATCATTTTGAACACATACTAAACTGAAGTACAAATAAAACGATCACACCTTTTCTGCATTTCTCTGTAAGTTTGGCCATGAATGGCCTTGCATCATGGGTAATTGAACTTATCTTAAAACGCACTATTTGATGGTGGATAAAAAAACATATCATTGCATTTAAAAAAAGAAAGTTGACCTTCGCCTCACCTTGGAGTGTCCACCAAGAAAAATAAAAGTTCCACCACATGATGCCCCCCTCGGTACTAAACAATTTTCATCTGAAACATTTCTACGTATAATCAATATTTTGGAGATCTTCGTCTGTAACGCTTTATAATTTCCACCCTGTATATGTATAGCAAATAGCAGATCTTTATTTCTATTAAACATATATTATAAACAAATTCTACAATTTCGTTGCTAAACTATAAATTAACGTTTCATGAATATGTGCGAATTAGCGGATCAAATAAAATTCACATTTCCAAGTCCGTGCAACGAATTTAACATGGTTTTAAAATAACAGAACTCCACTTTTCGTTTCGCAGCTCTACTGAAATCCATTTCTTTTGATTTTGCATACCCGGATAGGTGCTCTTCAACTCTTCTTCCCCCGCCGGCGAATACAAAGTAAATCAGAGCGAGTAAAAGAAAAAATTAAATTTTTTGCAAACCTAATTTTCGTTCCTCAGGTGCACATACGCGAGTGCAATATGCAGTTACATGTTTCTTCCTTAGTGGAACAATGGGGCTCCCTTCAATGGCCGTTACATTACGTTCGGTGAATACAGAATAATAAGGTGAAACTCAATGCATGAAAGGTGTAGTTTCCATCAAAAAGATGCAATTACACGTTGCACTAGAGAAAATAGGAAGATAGCTTCCATTCAGCTATTCAATTTTTTGCTCGAACAACCCGGTACCGTCGACCGTTGAGAAAGGAGACGAGAGGTAGCCCAGTTTTGAGGATATTCCTGCGGAATACTATACTTATACGTGTCGCGAAAATTTTAAAGGGTCCCCCCCCCCTCTACCTGGTATTTTAGGACGCTTGATTGGGGCAGTCTCATGTAAACGGGTCGACAAATCTATTTCTTAAATTTTAGTCATTAAGAAATATTGATAAGAAGAAATATTGATAAGAAGGGTTGAGGTTTTATACTGTGTTTCTTTCTCAGAAAATTTAAGCAATATCATTAATTTTTTTTGTTTAATCCCTCTTGTTTCCCTGTAAACTTTAACTAAGAATTAACTGAGAATTTTCAAAAAATTTTCTACATTATATTTTTGATTCAAAGTTTCGACCTAAAAAAATTTTTTAAAATTGCACTTACAGCTGAACAATTTTTAAAGAATGCAATATTTTGCAAAGTCCTCTCGTTAAAATATGTAAAGAAATAAGGGGAATCGAATAAAAAAAATTTCTTTTGCTTATAGTTCCTGAGAAGAGGAACATTGAATACTTCACTTCGAATACTACATAAGTATGATACTAGGACTATTCTAACATTCTACAGCAATTTCCTCAGGAACTTTTATGTATATATTTTAAGACTAAATAATCCAAATATTCAGATGTTAGAGAAACTTGATATTTCTAATTATCCTACAATACAGTGGCGAACGTTTGTGTACTAAAACTTTGTTGAGACCATGAGAGACGCCAGTATACCAGTTAAGAATTAAACATACTTTCTCCAAAACTGATGCTTAAATTCATTGATATGGCAAGGTTACGACGATTTCAGGAGAACTATGTATCGAAGTAGCAGTGTCAGTGCAAAACTTCAAACACGTTTTTCTCAAAATGTACTTTTTTACATCTGGCGTAAATAAAATCTCGAAAACTACATAGCCGATTGCTCTTAAATTTTGGTAGGCTATAACTTTCGTCGGTACCAAAATCACATTTTTCCACTGAATTTATTATGCCATTCTATATTAAAAAATTAGTGGAAGAGAATGAAATTTCGGAATATGCAGTATAAGCACACGCCATTTTGCCAATTTTAAAGATAAATTATTTATTTTGGTAGGGGCGATAGCGATAAACATACTCATTAAGAATCACCTTGATTTTTCTGTTCTAATCTATCCTGAGATTTCGAATCATCTACTCAAGAAACAAGTAACTAAAACTGTATTAGTAATTGTTCTGTATGACAAAGAAACAGCTAAATCAATTACAAAAAAAAAATTGTAACGTAAGACGTACCCTCACTTTGAAAAAGATTCCCGAAAATTGTTAAATTTGCAACGTTTACACGAGACTGCGCCCAATATTTTGAACAGAACGGAGTCTTTCCGTATTATCAGAAATAATAGAAGAATATCCGCGAAGTGTCGCTGTCCGTTCCAATCTGCAAATATAATTCGTTGAAAGAATGTATTTTCTGGGAATTAGACAACAGAAATTCACAGCCTCGAATCTGATGCAGAAAAAATACGATGAAGGGAACTTTAATTTCGTCGGGAGTGGATTTTTTCGCCGTCCACGGAAGTAGCTTAATTTTTTGCCAAGATATTAGGACGGTCCAGTATTTTTTTTAAATCAATCGGTCGAACGATTTGAATTTCTCGTAGATTTGCGGATAGAAAATTACAAATAACGGTCCAACAAAGAAAATTTATTTCCTCGAGGGTTCCATCAAGTTAACCATAACATAAAATTTTCGCGAAACTCACACGAAGATTGTATTTCATTATATTCCGTAAAGTTGTACGCGAAACGAATGTACAAGATATCAGTATCAACATGTAAATCAAAGGAACAAAAATTGCAGGAAAATTTCATTTTCCTTGCTGTTCAAATTATAAATGACCTTTTGTATTACAATTGCATAGGACCCGTATTATCGCAACTCGCCATCGCTAGACTTCGGATCTTTATGCTTTTACGGTACGTGCAGAGGTTTTAAATGCGGGGAAACTTGCATATTAACTTCTTAGCTATGTAGTCTGATTTTTAAAATGTAAATCAATGTTGTATTCCAGAAATTTGCGAATATTTTATCGACCCCTGTGCAGTATTTCTCAAATGAATCGTTTAATTATATATTTTTATTTCGCCTTTGTCTCAAAACATTCTGAGATCTGTTTCAGTTTTCACAAAAATTTTATTGTGTCAAATGCTTTTTACTTTCGGGCTCTCACGACTAATCATTTGCAAACTCTGTTTTATACCAAAGCTCTTTACTGGGTTCGTGAATTACCTGTAAAATGGTGTAACTATATAAAAATGATAAAATGAAAACCGTTATAAAAATGGGAAAATGCATAAAGGTGATTATACATTTGTCAACCTTACCACTAGAACTAACAGATGTGATAGATTCATTTTCTCTTGATGTTTTCTTCCACGATTATAAAAATTATAAAAATGTTTTCATGAAAAATTTGTTAGCAAATATCCATATTAAAGCACATATTACAAACAAAATTGTGCAAAACCTGAGTAGAAGCAATTTTGTAACTGTTATAAACCAATGTACATCATTCATGGTTAGTGCTCGGTAGGTCTACCGTCAAAGCCGCGTCCCCACCGCTCCAGGCTTTATTCCCTGAAAGCACGTCCTCAGAATCTATGGGTGCAACCACACAGCGTCCCCATGGGACCGTGGGAGCAACAAAACCACAAGACAAACGTGAAGGTAATGTGGACACAGTCTAACACCGAAATTCATACTACGAAGAAAAACAACAAGACTATTGCAGATACCGATTGTTTCCTCGCAAGGGAGGGAGGGGGTTTCGACCAGAAATCGCAGGGGTGGCAGGGGGTCGAAAGGTTTCTGGGGGCAGGGATTTGACTCTCTCCCAAGAAACAGATAATTAGTACGATGATGACCGGCGTGGAACTGGGGTGGTATAATGAAACGAAAACACACCGGGCGCGTCTGGGTTTTCGGTAGGCAGCGTCCTGCGGGCTACAGAATTACACGGCCACCCGATATAATATTCCCTCTTTCGGGTCGCGGTGGGATTGATTATGTTTATCTTTCATTAGGAACACCGGGGAAAACGGGGCTAAACCTGTGAATAATGAATCCCGCGATTCTCTTCCGCGGAGGGTTCCGAACACGCCGCGAGCCGCCCCTGGAGTCGCCGCAGGAGTGGGCCGGAACGAAAACCGGTGACTTTTTCGCCATCAGACCACTTCAGGGAAACGATGCAATCGCGGGGTTGGCTGAGAGGTCCGCGAAATTGAATTGATCCTTTTTGTTGCGGCGCGCCGCGATTACGTTAATTGAACGGCCGCGGATCCGAATCGCGCAGAATTTGGTTCTTGCGCGTAACCCGTGCTGCTAACTGGATCCTGAAGATCACCGATGCACGTTAAAACCGTAGATTTAAATAAACAGGTGTCTTTCCTTTTGCAAAATTTGTGTTGCAACTTTTATATTAGATGTATCTCACAGTTGACAGATTGTAACGTTATTTTGAATAGAAATGGTTCAACCACCATAGGGGACCACTATAGCCGAATTTAGACGAGCACGCAACAGCGCCTACGTTGCATATAATTTATAATTCATAGTTAATTAGCGCCGCTAGTACATAATAGTGAAAGTACTTTTCTTGTTAGCCCCTTGGCCTCCAACAACGAGTGAGACTCCTGGTAAGAAAAAAACATCAACATCAGTGTATTAGTTTCAGCTTAATAAGGTAATAAAAAGAAGAAACACATTTTTATTTGGCTCCCTTGTTTCTCACAATCAATGCGAACATTTTTTATTTTGCATAAAGATTCGCAGCCTATACATTATCTACCGGTGATTATTTTATAATTTTGGAAGTCTATGCGGGCCATGGCTGTGGACATTTTAACAGATCCTTCAACAGAAACTTGAATCGTAAACTGACAACTCATCCTGAATAACGTAATCTAATAATTATTGTTTGCAATGTTCAACATATTTTTAACTTTATTTTACCTTTAACAGATTTCGATGAAATTTTCCGAATACGTACCTCTGACACAAATCTATCGATCGGATGTTTTCAATCTTCAATATAATAAAAAAGACAACTTGTAAAAAGCAAGTATTTTCTTCAAGACTTCGACAAATTGCAATTTTTTCAAAAAAATTTTCACACGTCTATAGTCAACTTATCCTTTTAACACCTTAAGAGAACGCACATTGGTTTGGTTCGATCTTAAAAAAATGATGTTATTATAAAAAAAGTGTCCGAATATTAATTCTGGCCACTGTACGTAGTTCCGAGAGCGTGATTTCGCTCCGGCCAGTTCGCGGAAGGTTTAACACTAAACCTACCACGGTCAAATGACCGGTTTTATATTTTTCGATTATTGGAATCATAAAAATTCGTTTATGTAAAAAATTGGTGTGTGCTTAGACCACATGGCTGAAATAAAACTTCTTTCTTTAATTTTTTTCGTTTCATCGCTTCATTGCCAGATCGGTTTTACTCCTACCGCGTCGATGTTTTACTAAATCGTTTCATCGTTTCATCGCCAGATCGATTTTACTTTTTCGCCAAAAACAATAAGGGCGAGCCTGACTCGTGGTACTTGGTTCGGAGCGAACGTAAACAACACGAGCCTGGCTCGTTGTACTTAGTTCGGGCCTAACGTGAACAACGCGAGCTTGGCTCGTGGTACATCATTCGCGACAAACGTAAACAACACTAACACGAAGATTACTAATTTTCTACGGGTTTTCTCAAAACATTATTAATTTAAATTAAGTATTGATTTACAAATTGTTACTGATACATTATCCACTTTGAAATTATAAATCATTTTTGTTCACCGATGAATTGATCATAATTACTTCCCAGACATCTTAAAAGTATTAGTTGTGTCTCTCATTCGTGGCTCTCATAGGGGTCGATGACACTGATACTGCTGCGGAAATTGTGGCGATACTCTTAAGCTGTGGCCACACTGACGCAACGTTGAGCAACTTTTTGGAACCTCTCTAAAATAAAAGCACCTCTCTAGAATAAAAGAAGACTCCCCTCTTCAACGATTTGTAAAAATCATACATTTTACATTTTCTCAGTCACTATCAGTAAATGTAAGTTCCCGACGTGATGGGAGGAGAAAACTCATGTGTCTTTATTCTTACTATACAACAGGTGACATTTAAAGGTAGCATTATATTATTGAAATATAGCTTTGGAACAATTAGAAAATTGCATCCAGTTAGAAAATTGTCAACAATTGAACAGTAAATCCTCTATAAACGCATAAGCCTCGGGGAGATAGTTATGCGTTTATCTGTGACGGGTAGCAATTTTTTGAGCTTCTAAGGCCGAGCCGAACGTAGAGAAGGAAAGCGCGTGAAACGTTCATCGTCATTTAAACCACTAAATACTACAACAGTATTTGCACAGTTGAAATCATATCGTGTTTGGTCTTTTTTTAATCAGAGAAATGCCACGAGTATATCGATGAAAGTTTCATAAAAAAATAAGTAATAATAAAAAAAATTAAATGTTGGTGTTACATTGTCATGACGCACGGGCCTTTGAATTGTGCTGACGACTGCGACTCTCCGCGTCGCATTAGTAGTGGTTCACACCGATATACCCGAGCCGAGATCGGATTACTAAAGAGGAGGGGATAGATTTTCTGTGTTTATCTGCTACAGTTTTTGTGCGTTTATAGAGGATTTACTGTATTAATATCGTAATAGTATAACTATCTAAACATGATTTACCAATATAGTTTTATAATGATGTTAAGCTCACAGATTTCACACAATCTTCATTACAGCATATATTTCAATGAAGAAGTTTGTTAAAAAATTTCTCGTGGCTACATTTTTACAAGATCAGCAATCGTAAAACGAAAAATCGGAAACAAGCCATTTAGACCCGCCTGGTAGTTCTAGTATTAAAAGCATATTTCTAAATAATTGTAACCAAATACAAATGTTTGCGTAACGTTGGAATGTATGAAAAGTAGTATCGCGTTCAAGTATAAATCGGACCTTTTACTCAGGGCAAAAGCTGATCATTACATCTACCAACGATAGCCTGACCATAGGAAATACCATACAATGGCTTCCTGTTGTGGAAAGCTTTCGACATGCATAATAATGTCGCGAAGCTTCTCGTTCTGCAATATTTTGATCGATATCGGGATAGTAAATTATCGTTATCAACATATTAGCGGCCGTCATTTCCACGCGACTCTTCAATCGTGTAATGTTCTATGCGATCGTAAATGCAGTTAATTAAGAGCCGTGAACAAATGTTGCTGGTCGATTGTGCGGGGTGTGGCTGAGGGAGGAGGGGGGCTGTCGATTTATTTTAAATCGTTAGATCCTCGCGACAGGATGTGTGGCGTGAATTCGGTAATTCCGCGGCGGTGTCGGATGATTTTTCGATCGAGCCCGCCACGCGCAAATCCAACAGACGCGGACAGGTCCGATAGACAAAGGGCCAGTAATGCAATATTAACGTCATTCATTCCACTACCGGGCGAATATTGCGCGGCACCAAACTGCACTGGCTGCGTTTCGCTTCGGCGCGATGCGACGCGACGCGACGCCCGAAAATTATTAACATCCTCAAACATCCGTTCCGGGAGCATGCATGCAAAATTCAACGTGCGTCGAAACGTTCCCCAATATTTTCGTTTCGTTAATAATAATGGGAATTTTTGTTAACACGCTCCGTCAAGCCCTTTCTCAATGCCTTCATCTTCGGATGCATTCGAAATTATTTGACAAGTGACTGCGTTTACTTCTTTTTTTAATCATTTTAACAAGTCGAAAATATTACGGCAGTATATTTAAAACGTTCGCTACCAGGATTTATTTCAGCAATAGCCTTCATTATCTTGTAAAATATGAAAAAAACGTATTGTCACAGAGAAGTTATAATGATTTTAAATAACGACATGCATAAAATTATTTCGATTTTCTTTAACCGACTTCCCATTACTTCATAAACAGATTTATATGCAAGATAACAACCGTCTGCTTTTATTCCTTTTTTTAATAATCTTCATAAGTTGAAAATACTACAACAATATTTTGAAATTCTTTGAATAGTTTTGATGTCGTGAGTTTGATCTACTCGTTTTCATTATAAGTGCCTAATATGCACAATCTATTTATAAAAATAATAAGAATGTATTCATTCAGATTCTTAGTGACTTTTATCACAACACATGTCCATAGGTATAAATTTATTGAAAAATTTTGGCTAAGTGCATCTTTACAACCTCAATAATAGCAAATTGAAATATTTGGAATCCTTCGTTTAAACAAATCTCGTAGTTCTAGTGCTAATATGCAATCTTATTCGCACGATGTTCACCGACGCGTTTCATTTTTATAAGAATTAATTAATGAAATTATTTTATGTTTAATTACGTGAAAACATTGACAGAGACAGCACAATTTCATTTTTTCTTCAAAGATTGTAAAACAAGATGGTGGATTGACAAAGCAGTATATGAAATTTTACATCAAATAAGTAGGAATGATTTATGTGCGAAATATTCATTTACATAATAAAAAGTATTAAATTTTATGAACGAGAAAAAAATTTACTTACATAATGAAAGTTAAAAATAGTTAATTTATAATCCTTTGCAGCCCAAGTGTTTCGAAAACTATGCTAGTTGGTTTTTCTGGTTTCTGTATAAATAAATTTTGAATTCGTTTAATTATTTTTAACTAATAAATGAATTACTATTTCAGAGAAGACATGTGATCTCTAAGAATTATTTCAATGATAACTTCATAAAAGCATTTAAATATGTGAAAATAGAAAAGATTCTGAATGTTTTGTTCAACGACGAAAAGAATTGAATAAAAATTCAAGATTTTAGATTTTATTCAATAATGACCGGATTTAATGAAATTAATTGCAAATAGTTTTAATCCCCACGTGCCAGAGCGAAAACGTTTGTCAATGATCTGGTAGAACTGAGGCAGCCGAGAAGCTAGACATCCGGTGAACGAAAGAACGAACTTCGAATCCCAGTACAGCAATCCAATCTGTCGACTCTATTTCTACCTACAAATTTCAAAAGCGGATTTGTCCTCGTATCTCTCAGCTGAGTTTTCCCGTCATTTCGAAGTTGGAATTTTACACACGGTCGACATATGGCGACCAGATTTCAAGAAACGGATCCATAACCTGGATCACTCTATCAGTGAAGTAGTCAGAGAAAGGTTGATAATATTTTAACCTTAATTTAGTAACTACACATTAATTATTAAAACTGCGAATTTTATACATTTAAGACAATACTTAATAGATACAGTTTAAAACAGTGAAAAGTTTGAAAGAATTTAAGTACATTGATCCATAATTATTTTTAACTTTTTAAAATTATTAAGGGAAGAAAGAAGTTTTTAGTTTGCCCCTGTGTTCTTCAATGTATGCAAATCAGATGTATGGATTTTTATTTTGTATAAAGATCTGCAGTTTAATTGTTATACTTGAATTATTAAGCCTTTATATTGCAATGGCTGGGTCACAGGTACTTACTATATGATTAATAGTTTGTTGTATGGAAAATGCAATTCATGTTTATCGTGAATTTATGGATACATCATACATAGATGAAGTATTGAGAACATAAAAATCGTATTTCTTATCGGATGATGACGTACATATTTACGGAATTTAATCCAAGAAATACATCGCGCGTTGAAACATAGCGCTCTTGCATCGAAAAACGCGATTCATCAAGCTTCCGTTTAACACAACCTATAATTATTAAATTGCATTTCATGTGACCGAATTTTATGTACATGACGTTTTTGTTGAACTTCCAATACATCTTATGTAACGTGAAACAGTTATAATCACCAGTTATAATAAGATTATAATGAAACAAATAAATAATAATTGAAAATTAAGCCCTTGATACGTGAAAATACATACGAGCAAAATCACATTACAGTTGATCACTTGTTATCTTCGTGATACGCATGCTTTTCATATATGCTGTATCTCGTCCATGTTAATTACGTTGAAATATACACTCAACGCTACAGGTTTTATTCTTTTGAAAGGCGTTGATTCAAAATCGGCCAAAATTAACCAAGACCAATTTCCCTGAAACTATGCATATTGGTAGTCCTTTGGGTTTAACATTGATTCCGCGCAAAAACTTTTTTCCAGGGCTGCACGGTTACGGGGGGAGGGGGAGGGATCAAACTACGTATTTTGCGAAATCTATTATGTGCTGTAACTTTTAATAAAAATACGATATCGTCCTAGCACTGATACCAAAAAATCATAAAAAATTCAAGCTTTCCAACGGTGTATAAGTTTATGTAATTTATTTATTGTTAACATAATTTTTTCACGTTTTTCGTGTTTTCCAAGGCGTAAAAAATTCAGAAAAATTGCAACTCCCAAAAAAAGTATCACCTGATTTTAACCAAAAACGCTGCATGAATAGTACATTTCATGCCCTTTCGAATGATGTTTGTCATACTTTGGGGAAATTATTCGTTTTTGAGTTATAAAATAAAATGTGAGGTGCGCGGTCAACTACTCGACCTATATATTTATTTCAAACGTGGAAAAAACGCTTCCTGTGATTACATATACACTGTACATAACACAGCTATGCTATTGTTATCAATTCTACTGTTTTGAAACAGTGAAACACATTGGTTATATTTTACAATAATTATACCAGAATGCAGATATTGCTTATCTTATTTTATATCTTATTATACAATTATCAGGTAGCGTATCTTCTTCAGTTTGTTTCGATTTATATTCACGACAGTATTTAATAATCTCAAACGAAATGTACAGTGTCTTATGACTTTCCGAAACGCAACTATTCACTCTTTCTATCTAGAGTATGCAAAGTTTCAGGAAAATTGGTCTTGGATAATTTTGGCTGATTCTGAATCAACGCCTTTCTCTGGTATACAATAGTAAAGTAAAAGCGTAATTGTTTCTTTTATTTTAATGAAAACATACAACGACAAGAATATGTATGAAAAACGTTTTTTATGTGTAAAAGACACGACAGTGCTAGATTTTATTTTGAACAAAGCACCAAAGTTTGGAAATGGAGGAACTACATACAAAATTCGTTTCATCAACGGACTTTTTACGATTTTAACCTAAAACTTGATATTTTAATTTTACATTAGAATTTACCGTTTCAATTTTAACTTAAATTTGATTATTTTAATTTTAACTTGTAACTTATTTTAATTTGCAATCATAATTTAAATACTATTTTAATTCGATAATAATTATACCTTTTATGCATTGCAGTATTGCTAGACATATGAATTCAACTGCAATGCTTTGGAATATGTTATCTCAGTTAATTCTGTTCTAATATTGAAGGTATTACGAATTTAATTATTACAAACTACGTGGATCTCTTCAGATATTATTTAATATACTCTATGAAAATCTAGGGTTTTTTTCTCAGTTATATACAAAAAAAGAATATCAGATTCACTTATTGTTTTGAAGCTTCCAAGGTTGCGTACCTCGTCAATTCTTGGACACCGAGACTTGAGGTCTTTTTGAATAATAAAGCCACATTACTGAAGATTTGATTGCATACCAACACATTAAATAATCATCAAAACTAGAGGTGGGCTCCCCATTTGTAAACATTTACCCTGAATTTAATTCAAGAATGAATTACATTGACTTAGGTTAAGATACAGAAGTTTGAGATATGCCTTTGAAACAAGTCCTATCTTTAACCCCCATACTCTCCTTGGAAATAATTGCATAAAGGGCCCAGGGTAATATCTCATTCGTTTCTGCTTTACACTGGAAATCAACAAATTATTTTGAATTTTAAGAAATATTAATAAAAAAAAATTCAGTTTAAAGAAAAACATCTCACAACACGGACAAAACGAAATTAATCATTTTACATCTAAAAATAGTAAATGGGTGAATTTTCACCCTGAAGAATGTACGAGGGTTAATAATTAGTAACTTTTTAAGAAGTTGTGAACAACTGTTAAAACCTCTTTTTTGGCTACACAGGAGAGTGTCTCAAATATTAAATATTAATTTTACCTCATTTTTTAGTGGATAGTATAGAGTGTCTAGAGAGCATTGTTATCTGTATCAAATAAAAAAATTGTATAGAACATGTAAAAGAAAAATTTAAGCGTAAAGATCCGAGTGTCCTTGACAACATATGTGAAGGTCACATTATAGAGTCACATATTAACCTAAGTCTTCAGTGGCCAGTTGATATCATTAGCTATTTATATTAGGTTCTATAGGTAGATCAACGTCAATAGAAAAGAAGTAGGTTCAAAAATACGTAAAACAGAAAATTATGCGTGAGGATTCGAATGGATCTACTCATAACTGACACGAAATCGGAAGCATTTACCTAGCAAGAGCTGAACGAATATAAAAATACGGAAGATAGAGATTTAACAAATTGTTATGAATGGATACATAGCTCCGACGTTACACGGAGTGTTACAAGTTCGGCGAAAACTTGGACGATTATCGGTATCGGCGGTGAAAGAAGAAGACGGCAACTGTGTTAAGAATATTACAGCGAAGCGGTAACGTAAATGGAACATCGGTGTACCCCACAGCAGGAATTAGAATCGAAAGCAGAGAAGGAATAGAAACGGGACGCGACAGGAAATCAGGATAACGAACGGGCGAGCCGACGTCGACGACGACGCTGACGCCCGTGTCTAGCCGAACAATGAACTTCAACTAATTAACGCCAGCCCAGAAAACAAACGCTTAAAACGCAAATTCTTTAATTTACCCATCCGCTCGAGGTTCCGTGTCGCGATTCCGGCGCAATTTATTTATCGAGACAAAACCAGTCGTCGCTGGCCGTAACACGAATCTAACATGAATCACTGCCGTGCATAAAGCCCATGGGACTGCCGGCGCGGCGGATGGAACAGAAGAAAGGGTAGAAAAAAAGAAGGAGAAGCGAAAAGTAGAAATGAGGTCATGAAAACTAGTTTCACTCTTGCTTCTATTCTTTCCCGCCGGAGGTGGCGTGGTTATTTTCCGAGTATCGCTCCGACCCCCGTTGTAAACATACTTTTCTCCGCGACACGCAAGAAAACACTAGCATTGAGCTCGTGTGCATACAGGAACACTGGTGTCACGACGTTTGCACTTGCGAAATATTTCATTTGTTTTGTTGATTTTCAATACTGTCGTAACTACGTTGCGCATTTTCTGCAATCCATGCAAAACTCTAAAAGGCTTTAATTTCTCGTGTTAGGTCGTTGCATATGAAATGACCGATTTCAGAATGTAAGTGTTATGAAGTATTTTAATCAAGAAACGTTATTGTAATCCACAGGTTTATTATTTCTCATTTGAGGGTACAAAGTTAATTTTTCAAGTAATATTTTCAGTTTCTATTAACATCCAATTTAACTTTTAAATAATGTTTATTTCAATATCAGTCGATACGATCGTCGGGTATTCTTTTCGTATGAGTGAGAAAATAAACATATTGGTAGCAAAACATGTGGTAGTAAATGAACATATTGTTAGTCAATGGTAGAAAAAGCTCAGAAATAGAGACGACAACCTCACATAAACGAACATAAGTTTTAATTAGAGGAAAGTGGTTTGTTTCAAGTTACCGTTATGAATCGGACATTTCATATGCCACAACCTAATATTAAATTGTCACAAAAGTTCGTTTCGCTTTCGATTAATGCACACAATGCAAATTCAATCCAGTTTTTTTGAGAAAGTACGAGGACGAGGTTCACCCGGCACAAAAAAACGCACATCGAGGGCTCGGTATCGATAATGACGAGAAGATCGGGCGCTAGGCACTGTACGGGTGCCACGCGACTCGAGACGATTTTCAGCACGCGGAAAAGAGTCGGGAATTCAAGTCCTCGAGCTTCGTGATACGTTACGCTGCATGCAAAGGGTCAGAGGTTCGGACGCCGCACAGTGTGACAAATGGCCATTTTAGCTGGACAAAGCTCTAAATCGCCTATTTTTCTATACAGGGTGTTTCGTCTAAAACAGGACACCTAAATATCTCCTCTACTTCTGAAAATACAAAAGATGTTTCTAACGTAATCTAAATGGTTTCAAAAGACGAATCAGATTGAAGAATCGTTTTTTCAAGGTCACATGTTTTTTTTACATATATATACATTTTTTGTTGTTGTATGTTATAACAAACATTATTGTGCATTCATCCATGTTTAATAGCACGACCTTGAAATGACCGCGAACTCTAAAATTTGTTAATCAATGCAGAATTTACTTTCAGCGACATTTCAGATTTCAACGGTAACAGAAATTCGACCATGAACTTAAACTTGTAAATAATCACATTTATTGCTGCACTAAATGTTCAGCTCTTTCGAAAACCGCATTGAGAAAAGTATGCGCGGTTTTCAAAGTCTCTTCCATGGAGTTCTTGGTGAAGAGATAAATGGAAAGGATGAAATTTTTGTGAATGAAGAATCCGGAATATGCTTGTCACACTAATACCGGTTTCACGTCCAAGTTGCCTTACACTAACATGCGAGTTTTGATTAACTTTAGCGATGATATTGTTCACATATGCTTCATGAGTAACAGTCTTACGTTTCACACGAATGTTTCTGTTGACACTACCAGTCTCACAAAACGTTTTAACAATACTTGTTTACTCGTATTGCTTCTCTTAGACACTCTCGAGCTTCACCGTAAATTAAAACCATTTGAATTTTCTTCTGTTCTGAATAACGCATTATGGATCGCTTGTCGATACACTGAAAAATCTAGCAGTGAGCAAACTCTTAAATACATATCTCTCTCACTCTCTATGTACACAGAGGAATGATACAATGTGTTTATTGACAAGTTCAAGTTCATGGTCGAATTTCTGTTACCGTTGAAATCTGAAATGTCGTTGAAAGTAAGTTCTGCATTAATTAGCAAATTTTAGAGTTCGCGGTCATTTCAAGGTCGTGCTATTAAACATGGATGAATGCACAATAATGTTTGTTATAACATACAACAACAAAAAATGTGTGTATATATGTAAAAAACCACGAGTGACCTTGAAAAAACGATTAAAAAATTACAGTTTCTAAAAAACGATTCTTCCATCTGATTCGTCTTTTGAAACCATTTAGATTACGCCAGAAACATTTTTTGTATTCTCAGAAGTAGAGGAGATATTTAGGTGTCCTGTTTTCGACGAAACACCCTGTATTTGTCAATTAATATGTTTACATTTGTATAAAATATGAATAATTATTACATTTTTATAACAGTTAGTTGGTTTTTATTAATTAAACGATATATTTTAGTTATTTATAATTAAATATAAAATACAACAAAGTTAGTAATGGACCTATGTAGCACAGAATTATTTAACAAATAGTAGATGTTATCAAAGAAGACGTCATTTTTAATTATGGACAAAGAGAATGTAAATATAATTTACTAATTTATTTTTTGGAGATTCAGACATATTCTAACGGGAAAGAATTATTCTTTGGTTTAGTATATGGTTTAAATTTATAAATAACAAATATATCTGCTTCATATTATAGTTTATCATTTTAATAAAATTATAATAACATAAAAATATAAATAATACAAATATGTATTTATGTTACGATCTAATATTTAACTTTGGGTTTACAGCAAAATAAAAACAGCTGTGATTGTAACGAGCGTGAATGTAAAACGACACAACTTCATTGTAAAGATTAGTAAAGTTTTACAACGTGTTGCAAGTCAATTTTGGTATTAAAATAAAGTAGACAATCTCTACTTTATAATATGTAAAAATCAACGCGTGGGGTGACGTGGTGCATATACTAATTCATTAACGAAGAGGAGTTACATAGACATTTGTGTAGAAAAATAAGTACCATATTGGGCACTTTATTTACAAAAATAGAGGAAAGTTATCGATAATTTGAAATTACTAAAGTTAAAATACATCATTTCAGATGCTATATCCGTCATATGTAGGAAGTTTAAACACTTCTTAGTAAATTTTTAGATATTTCTAGCGCGTATAGAAATGTGGATACTATAGGTTAACCGTCCGTTTTTAAGGTGAACTTTACACACTCTGTAAACATTGAAAGAAAGAATTTTAAGTTTTAATATTCAACGGTTTTAATACATGGTTATTTTAGATTATATTGGCCCAGTTACTTTTTCTTTATTTGAAAGTTCATTTTGTCCAGCTAAAATGGCCATTTGGCACACTGTGCGCCGGATGGTTGGGGACGGCCCTAACGGCCGGCTCGACCACGCATACGAAAATCCAAAAGTAGTCTTTTAAAATTGAAAGCTCACCTTACATGACCAGAGTGAGACCCTGTTTTCTCTCTCATCTCACAGCGTGTTTACAAAAACAGTAAACAGACACCGCGCCGCGCCGGAGCTGGCTTACGTTGCCACGGAGCATGCACGAATAAAAAACATTCAATTCAGTACTAGCAACAGTTTTTTGCGAATATCTCGAAAACCAAAATCGACCCCCCTATATGTGAAAAGAAAAAAGGAAAGAGTTGTTCCAAATGTCGAAATCTATAACATATTTAAATTTCATCAAAATCGGAGAGGAGAGCCTCATTGTAAATAATTACCAAAAATTGGATTTTAAAAAGTTAATTCTAAATTTCCCGTAATAGTGTGACAATGTATCTGTGGAAATATTAATTTATTTTGAAGCAGTAACTATGGTCGACGTTGACAACGGTGCAAGGAAAATGGCAAACGCGGCTGATCGTTCCGGTGGATGCAAAAAATCGTATAAATGCCCAGGGTGGAAACGGAGTTGTGTTCGACGGTGCACTAGTTGCCACAGATGAAAAAGAAAAGAGTCGGTAGAGGATGGCTGCACCGAAAACTGGTGAGCCCTTTTTTCAACGACGAATTTTAGCCCGCAGATTGTTACTGTCGATAAGGTAGTGATAGCGCGGCACAGGTGAGTGAACAGCTCATTCGTTGATCCCTTTTTTACGTCTATCTCCGTTCCCCATCGACGACTATCCCTGTAAACGTCGTCAAGCCCGACAACAGGTGACAGCGGATGGAATCACGGGTTATGTGAAGCAGCGCGGTGCTTTTAACACTGCAGATTTATTTCTTGTGAAATATTGCTTTAAAAATATATGCTTCATCATGCAATGAAAACAACGAAAGAAGGGAAATAATAAATAAACTGCGGAACTTTATGCAAAATAAAAATTGTCTGCGATTATTGCAAGAGACTGGAACCAAACGGACAGTTCATTCAGACTTTAATAATTTTAAGAACTTGAAAGTTATAGATTGGAATTCCTAAATTATTTTAACCTTCTTACTGTTTTGAATTGCACCTGATCATTTTTAACATAAATGCTTAAAATCCGCAGTCTAATAATAACTAAACTCCAGATTTTATGGATTTATAACAGAAATGAACAGGTGCAATTTAAAACAGTGGAAAGACTTAAAAAACTGAGAATATCAGTATATTATTTTCAATATATTAAAGTTACTAACGAAAGATGTATATTTTTATTTAGCACGTGTATCTTGCAATTGGAGAACAAACTGTTTAGTTTACATAAAGATCCGCAGTTCAATAATAATTTTGTACATTTGCCAGGTTTTTAATGTTCTTTATAAAGTGTTTAAGAGAATTGAAATATTATCAAAATTTTCTTTTAAGACTGGATGCAATCTTTAATACCTTGCCATTTATTTAACGGTTTAATTGGCTTGTAAATAATGAGAGATGTGCCAATGATGCTTAGAAAAAGGACAATAATTCGAAACAAGTCGTATATCGAAAAGAATTTACATCTTGGCCATTAAAGTCCAACGCAACAGTCGGACAAGAAACGGAGATTTAAATTAAATTTTAATGAGATTGTTACCCCATTGCATTTCACAGATTTCGATTTAATATTAAAGTACAACAGCACAAAATACGCAATCTAATCATTAAATGTCATATTTAAAATTCTGCGCGCGTATCGCGAAATTGTTTGCGATTCAAAGTATTAATCAAAATTGTATAGAAGGAATGTTTATTAATCATAGACCATTTGTGTGATTTTTATACGTTTGTGTATTTTTCGACAAGATAGAACTCAAATATGAGTTCTGACTCGTTTAGACACAAACTGTATATTATTTCTCTGCAGGTTCTGGAGCATGAAAATCATGGAAAAGCCAGAAAAATTTTAATTACATGCGTGTTTTGTTTACTTTGCTCCCAGCATGGCCATAGTGAGCATTAACAAGTATAATTACATTGTACGTAGATGTTATCTTTCATTCTTTTGTTATACGTGTTTTCCTGATCTCCCTTTGGTGTACGTTTACATCGTTGCAAGCAGTTCACAACGCGCATATGAATTGTTACATTCTTCTTTGGCATTTCTCATTTCGACAGATACTTCTGCAATCTTTTAAATGCAAATTAAAACTTCCACCAAATGCTGTTCTGATCTTAGTTAGAAGATCGATCATGAAAAAATGAAGCGATGTGAGAACGACAAATCTGTTCAAAATCAATTAGAATAGATGAAAAGTATTAGGTCTGGGTTAGGTAGTTAAATTAGTGATTGATGATATTTAGAAAGCTAGATACTAATGAATGATCATAGCAATAAAACTAAATTGCGGATCAGTATGCAAAATAAAAATTCTGTAGATCAATTGCGAGGAACGGAAATATGACTGAAACGGTAACGTCGTACGGGCAAAATATGGGGACCCTGACTGTTTTGTCTGTTCGTTGTTCGGGCTACCCAGAGCCGCTTTGCTTAAGCATATCTCTGACAACGAGATTATTTGGCTCTGGACTTTGGTTCATATCGCATTACGAAATAAGAAAATGAACATCTCTACTACGCTTGAGGTTGTAATTACAGTTTTCGCTCTGAGTAGGGTTAGTGATTTCAATTGAACCTTTGTTGTTGATATGCAAGTATACAAAAATTACGCGGATCCCCGGGTATCTTAAATGATATCTGAGATATGTAGATGGAATATTATTACCATATTATTGTATTATTATAATAAAATTATTATAATGTATGTTATTATAGTAAAATTATTATAAAGTATATGATTATAATAAAAGTATTATAATTACATTGTAATAATATAATTATGTACGCAATTTTATCTCCTCATGTATTTCATGTATCTCATATATCTTATGAAATACATGGGCGCAATTATGATGCACCCAGGTTAGTCACAAGTAAGCCGGGTACCCGAGTATCTCATAAGTAAGAGCTCTAGTTCTGAGATCGAGTAGATGTAAAGAAAAGTCTTTTATACGTGATAATATCATTTTTCGTAAAATTGGTTTGATTCAACTTTCGCTCAGGGGACCAAAAATGTATACCTTTCTGGAATGTAATCTTATACAATTCGACGAAAAAATGATAGAACTTTAAATTCTAGTTCTAGGAATCCAAGTTTCAGTACGCGGAGTTTACTGGTTCAAAAGTTATATGCGAGGAAAGTTACTCGATATCAGGCGCGTTTGACAACCACAAAATAAAGATTTACTCGCCTCATGCAAAACTAGTATCGCTACCAACTATTTGATATGTCATTAGAAACATGTATAATACCACCGTGCAAAAGTACATTCAAATCGAAGTCGACCACCTAGGGTCCTTCCCTAGTAAGGGCTCGGCAGCCCGTGAGCAATCAGTTGCCGGACCCTGTTCTACTGTATTCCTTGTTAGGATTTCAAATGCATTCTGGCACAGTTGTAGAGTAGCGTGGACCTATTCTTGCATAGTTTTTGCCTCGACCTGGTAGTTCCACCCCCGCAGCACAGTTTGTCGTAACTGGTTTCGGGCTGCGCTCCGGCACGATTCGCTCGCCACTTTCTTCGAGCCGTACCCAGGCGAAAAACCGTATTAACTACCCCTCTAATTACTAACGGCGAGTCATGGTGTTTTACGGGGACTCGGGCCGGGCAGTTTAATTCGAAAGGCGTCCGGGCGACCGATAATTTTCGATATTACCGGCGGAATCGACGACGGCCACTCTGCCGCTTTTTCCCTTGGCGGGGTCGTTCTCCGCGCGCTCGACCCGATTCACGTTGATAAATCGCTGCTGCAGAAGTTGTCAATTAATTTTCTAATTAGCCGGTGGCACGTTGCCCGGGATCCCGACGGAGCCGGAATGTGGCCTCTTGGATCCCGGATTTGCATTCTCCTAGTTGTTTTCTTTCCCTCGTTTGAACTTGTCAGATTGCTTCTTCGTTTCGATCGCGGAACAAACCGTAATTAGAAAACGTTGCTCCACTTTTTTGATAACACGTTCAACGTTAAACATACCATGCACTAACAGCCACTGCTGCGAGTTGATTTATAAGAGTGAGCAAATTTAGTGGGTCGTTTTGTTACTGTGTGAACAGCTTGAATAATGAAGTTTGTTCAATCATTTCTAATGGAAGTGAAGTAGTTAAAAAACTTTTTGTAGTACTAATACTAACTTTTAGTAGTTAAAAAATAAAGGATCATTCATTTGTAATAGTTTAGTGTTAAATCTACTGTTCCTCACATGGTGCGGCTCGTTTAATCCTTAACCGTTTATGTGATCTTTGACTGATCCCTTTAGTAACAAGTGGGAAAGCGAAAGGTTTTCTTATCTGAATTCTAATTATCTAACCAATTCGTATTATTAGCGTAGCATTTGAATTACGTCCAATATAGAAATCAACGCTGATCTTATGGCGGCTCTGAATTATGAAAAGATAGAAAAAGGAGAAGGAACCGTTTCGTCCTAGGCTCGCTACAGGACTCATCAGTGAGGCTATCTAGCGGACCCGTGACTCAGACGCGGGATGTCGTAAGGACAGTTTAGGGCGATATATATTCAAACAGGAGAAGATTCAGGCAGTAGCGGGAAAGGTATTGTCGTCACTGGGATGTGTGCTGCCAGTGTGCCCGCCAGTGATACTGCCGAATCGACAAAGTTGAGTAGCTCCCTAAGCCGCTTGTAGGATTCATATACTCGAACAAACAATGAAAGAACGTCGCACAAATTTAGGTTCTAAAACGTTAAACCATATAATGCTGCGAAGATGACGTCAGAAGCGGATAGTAGGGAGAAGTCCTCGCTGTTGGTCGGGCAGTAGTTGAGGCCAGTGATGGCATATGGTCTCGGTCTTTTCGCGCATGCGCGACTGAATGCAGGAACGTACCGTACGTCTTATGTTTGTGGGGAAAGTAGGGGAGAACTGTTATTGGCGGGAAACCCGACAGAAGAGTGCAAGACGACACGACGAGACGACCGTACTTCGAAATTTTGGTAAGTTAATTTTAATATTTTCGATTTCATAATGGCAACTAGTATTGGAGAAGGAGCTACTTGCCAATTCATATTTGAAAATCGAAAGAAACTTTGCGAAACTATGCGGGGTGACTAAGGTACCCCGTTTTAGCCCGACTTTGTACTTTACTGACGCTAAAATCGTTGCGCATGTGCGAAAAAACAGAGACCATATACCATCACTGGTTGAGGCAAGGCAGTGACAGGGTAGTCACCTTCCAGTCCTCCCGACGTTGTCCGTGGTTTGTTGATGTTGTCGTCTTCTCCTGCTCAGAAGGTAGCGTTGTTGTTCGTACGTCGGGGTCACCAATTATGGCGGCTCTGAAATATGAAAATATGGGAAAAGGAGAAGGAAGCGTTTCGTCCTAGGCCTGCTAGAGGACTCGACAGTAAGGCTATCTAGCGGACCGGTGCCTTAGACGCGGGATGTCGTAAGGACAGTTTAGGACGATATACAGGGTGTCCCACATAATTGGGAACACCTAAATATCTGTCGTATTTACAGTCCTATCAGAAAACTTCAGAGGACAAAGTGACACTATTGCAGGGGACAAATATAATGGTAAAGAAAAAAATTTTTTATGTCGTGTTTTTTAATGAATTTTCAAGGTCACCGATGTTTTTTTAAATGGAATAGTATATTTTTTACGATAGCATGACAGACAATAAAAAACTGAATTTAGTGGATACCACCTTTTTCACCTTGAAATGACCTTGAGCAAGAATAATCATGTTGAAGCGGATAAAATGTGGAAGTTTAAAACTTACGTGTTTCAGCAAAGATTACGCTTTGTTTACGGCGGGTTCACATTTACATGTCATAATAAATGTTCGAAATGTGGACCATCCTCATTTATGCAATATTGCAATCTTGCATTAAATGATCTGTAGGCATTGTCGATTTCCTGAGACGTAATGGAACATCGAACGAATTTATACAAGGAACTCTGACTGGTATGAAGTATGCTGCATTTTTACGCCAGGATTTGTCGGGCCTTTTAGAAGAAATTACGTTATTCCATCGGGAGCGCATGTGGTTTCAACATGATGGATGTCCAGCGCATTATTCTAAAGTTGCTAGAACGATGCTAAATACGAAATATCCTGGACGCTGGATTGGGCGACGAGGAACAATTCCATGGCCAGCCCGTTCTCCGGACCTGTTACCATTGGACTTTTATCTATGGGGCAAGATAAAATGTATTGTGTACAAAGATAAACCCACAACGCCAGAGGATATGCGGCAAAGGATTACTGCAGTATGTGCTTCAATTACGTCTCAGGAAATCGACAATGCCTACAGATCATTTAATGCAAGATTAAAATATTGCATAAATGAGGATGGTCAACATTCTGAACATTTATTATGATATGTAAAGGTCAACCCGCCGTAAACGACGTGTAATCTTTGCTGAAACACGTAAGTTTTAAACTTCCACATTTTATGCGCTCCAACATGATTATTCTTGCTCAAGGTCATTTCAAGATCAAAAAGGTGGTATCCACTAAATTCAGTTTTTTATTGTCTATCATGCTATCGTAAAAAAATATACTATTCCATTTAAAAAAACATCGGTGACCTTGAAATTTCATTAAAAAACACGACGTAAAAAATTTTTTCTTTACCATTGTATTTGCCCCCTGCAATAGTGTCACATTGTCCTCTGAAGTTTTCTGATAGGACTGTAAATACGACAGATATTTAGGTGTTCCCATTTATGTGGGACACCCTGTATATTCAAACAGAGGAAGATTCAGGTAGTAACGGGGAATGTATTGTCGTACTGTCCCTCTGTTGACAAGCATAGGAAGTAGCCGCCACAATCGCAAAGAAGTCGTTTAAAAAATATATACAATTGATGAGCAAGGATTCGAATGCATCTAAAAATTCTACAGGATGCCACATTACATGGCCAATAAATATGGCTCTAATCATTTGATTAACCACTGAATTTTCCGACTGTTCAGTCATCTGTAATAGTTGGTCGAAATGAAGCTGCCAGATCAAACGACGAGGGCGTGGCAGTAAATTCCAGGGCAT
The DNA here is from genome assembly GCA_913789915.3 of Sphecodes monilicornis. Lineage (NCBI taxonomy): Eukaryota > Metazoa > Arthropoda > Insecta > Hymenoptera > Halictidae > Sphecodes > Sphecodes monilicornis. Next base: position 21,190,485 of record OU565285.1, read on the forward strand.
TTTGTCGATTACTAATATCGTTGAGGAAGTTGCGAGCTGAAATATACTGGATATCACGGCGGACGTATCATGCATCTTTTAAGATTTACTTACAGCCATAAATTCCGCTCCGGCACGGTCCGTTTTTTATTGTTTCCAACGAATCGATAGTGTTATTTTTTCAAATAAAAATTTCGCAATGTATCGCTGTAGTCAATACGAGATGCAACGTGTTAAACAACATTTCCATTTTTTTGTTTCGACCTAATACAGGTACATATAAATAGAAAGTACGCGAACCTCAGTACGTGCATCTCGGCGTCGTGTGATTTACCAATTATAACGCAAACATAGACGTAGTATACATACTTCCTCTTCCGGCAAATGAAATTTAATAGGAAAAGTGTCTCGCAGACGGAGAAGAGTGAAATGTAGATGAGTAGGTTACAAAAGGCTGCGTTCGTTAACGCAGTTAACGCGTCCTTTATCAGTTTGGTCTGTGTCGAACAAGTTCTTCGGTCATTACACACGAGCACGCATCATGGTGCAACAATTTGATATTTACCTGTTTGTTTTTATGCATTATAACTTGTGTTGTAAAGTTTTACAAAGGTGACGACACCACCCTCTTTGAAAACGTGAAAGAGATACGGTGCAAGAGAGTTTCATCGATCAGAGAAACCTTGTACGCAGACATATTGATTTTACGGACACGTTTAGCCAGAGGAATCGCTGGCATCCATGGAAATTGGCATCAAACGTTGCTATTCGTAAGATAAGCTCCTGTCGAATTGGTTATTTAGTCTGTGACGAGCCCTACTTCCCCAGTTACAGAGGATACGAGCTGCAGAGCATGAATACTGAAGTCAATCTGTGATTTAGATTATCGCGAAACAGATTAGTTCATATCGATAGAGTCCCGTGAATAACGAGGACACTGCTAATGAGATCTGGACTAGTTTTCAATTAATACTCAATCTTTCGTACCAGAACGAACGCGATTAATTATAAAAGATCATAAATAAGTTGTATGGAGTATTGTCTCGATACGTGTGAAATAGATGTGCACGATATTTGTGAAAAATTTCTCTCGGCTACTTAGGGATGCATCTGAAAAATGATACAGGATTAGATATATCGCTGAAATAATATTAATTGAGTGACAAAACTTTGTTTTTTTTTTAAATTATTTCTTTATGAAATTTTTACCAATGCACTTGTGGCATTTTTCTTATTAAAATGAGACCGAACACGATACGGTTTGACAATAGAATCCCGAGTTTCTGAGCGAAAACCTCCATTTTTCTGGTTTTCGAAAAATTGTTATTTAAACTGTTACTACGTCGAAAAAAAGTCATACAGCAATAAATCTACAGTCGTTATAAAGCTTGAAATCTCTACTTTTGCAATTCCATTCATTTTCTTATACTATCGTGAAGTAAACAAGCAAACGTAATCTAAATTGCATCGTATTTGGACACATTTCAATCAGAGAAACGTCACCAATAAGTTGGCAGAAGTTTCATCTAAAAATTAATATAAACAAAAAAGTTTTATTATTATTTTGTGTACTCACTATCCCTCTCTACATTCAACGTTAGCGGCAAAATATTAAAGAATAGTGTTTGTACACGCTATAAGCAACATTTAGGTCCCAAACTTTTCGATATATTGAGACATTACTGTATAGTCATAATTAGCCTGCGGATGTTATTCGTTTATGACAAAAATGAGTAGATTAAATGCAAAACAGTAAACACATATAGAAAATATCAAAATTCTGTTGTATTATTTCTGGCTCATAACAATGATTAAAGAAAGAAATAAACGCCTATGTGTCTCTTTTTTACTTCTAAGCAATGCAAACAACTTCTATATTGCATAAAAATCCGCAGTCTAGTCATAATAATACGAAAAATACTCTTGGAATCAGCAACATCGATTAAAACTGAACAAAAGCACTTCCGTCAAGGCGAGTCCGACACCAGACTATCTAAAATGTAACGTCAAGCGAAATTCGATGTAAGACCGCAAACGGTTAAGAATGTCTAGTAAATGTAACTGAATGCGTGCAGCAACAGATGCCCTTTTATTCGTCCTGGCTTCCACGTCCCAATCAATCGGGAACGGAAATCAAACGAACGGCGTCTCGCGCCAAACAATGCTGGAATTCCGTCGAACCCAAAGAATGGAAAGGGGGGGGGGGCGATAGGAGGGGAAAGCTTCTCCCATGAAGCCGAGTTTGTTAAGCCAAACTGAATTAGCTCGTTAAGGCAACGGAATTCCATCGGCGATTAAAGCACGAGCGTCGGCCGACTTTTCGTTCTTTTTGTTGCGTCGCCATGGTAAACTCGTGACAGTAGACTCGCGATAACGGCCGGAGAGAAATTCCCGACGGGGAATAACGAAAGAGCCATTCGTAACGCGTCATCCCACCATCGAAGAAGCGTTCGTTTATCTCGAAGACTGCTCCGACAATGGACGATCGTCGTTTAGCAACAGTTAGTGCCAATTTAACGATGTAATGCGATCAGGTTAAACGCTAACGAATAGACAAACGATGCAAGACGCTCGTAATGTCTTCGTACATTACCGCTGAACATTTTCTTAATTGTGATCACTCGACAGCGGGTCTTTATGAAAAATATATATTGGGATTAGGATTTAGGATTAGGAATGTTTTTCTTTCCCTAATAATTTAAGTAGGTCGAAAGAAATGTATCGATACTCTTCGACTTTTAAAACACTTCTGTTGTTTCAAGTGAGTTACTCATTTTTGTCATAAATGTAAAAAATCCGCAGTCTAGTGATCAACTAAAAATAGTCACGAACTCATTAACGCTAGATCTACGAAACACTAGAAGTGACTTTTCAATTTGTATTGTGTTATTGTATAGTGAAAGTAATAGATTTCTTGAATAGTTTTACTTTAATCCTCATACTAGAATAATAATTCATCCATTTTCATTCTATACTTTAAATCAGTAAATTATGTTTGATTTATAACGTCATATTAAATTATATACTTAAAGTATATACTAAAAAGCACAAGTTTCTTACCACTATAATTCATTTTGTTTACACCAAAATAAAATTCGATTTTGTTGTTATTAGTATGTAACCATTGAAGAATATGATAAGTAGACAGCGGATGTTGTGCATTCATGACAAAAAAGGTAGGTGTAATTTAAAACATTAAAAATTTTGGAAGAATTTAAGAACACTGTCATGTTATTTTAAACCTATTAAACACATTAAGAAAGAAGATCATTTTCTATTTCACTCCAGTTTGTTGCAATTCAGGTAGACAATTTATATTTTGCATAAAGATCCGCTGTCTAACGATAAGCATACAATGCGTATCAATTTGATCTTCTTTGAAGAAGGTTTAAGACGCTGCTATTTCAGTTATAATTTCACCACTATCTAATCGAGTTAATATGTCACATTTCGTCTACACTGATAGACGACACGCTTACGTTTCGTTGACATGCTGGTATACGGTGGTATGATCAACTGGCAATGATATGCTAACGATATCCTAGCTTAAACCTAACAGATACATATTCACAATATACAGGGTGTCCCACGCAACTGGAACAGGCTGTACCTCCTAAACGGTTGGGAATAGAGGAAAATGTTATAAGAAAAAGTTGAATGGCATCAGACGGTGCATAATACGCAACTAATTTTATGCTGTTTTGTGCATCGGTGCATCAGAAAAATACAACTGCACTTTTTTTTTAATGGAAACCTACATTTTTGACTGCACCAATCGATGTAGTTTGTTGTGCTCTACATAAAAGTAGTAACATACTTATGCCCTAAACTTATTCGTTAGGACGTTATCGCAACTAAAAGTTACAAACGTTATAATGGAGCACTACGTGATACTCCAGCACACCTGCCGACAGAGCGAAATCATTCACAAATCTACAACAATCTTAGCTACGATAACTTCCGAACGAACAAGTTTAGCACATAAGTATGTTAGTACTTTTATGTAGAGCACACCAAATTGAATCGATTGGTGCAGTCAAATATGTAGGTTTCCATTTTTAAAAAAAGTGCAGTTGAATTTTTCTGATGCACCGATGCACAAAAGTGCATAAAATTAGTTGCGTATTATGCACCGTCTGATGCCATTCAACTTTTTCTTATAACATTTTCCTCTATTCCCAACCGTTTAGGAGGTACAACCCGTTCCAGTTGCGTGGGACACCCTGTATATGGTGTCCCGTAATTGGTGGTACAATCCAGCACGGGATGATTTTACGTGAGAAAATAAGTCGAAAATATGAAATAAATTGTTTTCATTTGACGCCTCGTTTCTGAGAAAATGGTATTTAAAAATCCGTCGGGTTCCCGTGCTTTAGTATATGCAGCAAGTAGAATTGGTTGATTATGATCAGACGCGTCAGACGATTCCTGTCTAATAGCACGCGTATTTGGTGAATTTTCAACCTCGTTTTTCTTGGAACCGAGACGTCAAATGAAAAAAATTTTGTGGGGTATAACGGTGTGAATGTGCCTGTATGTGGTTCATACTGTTAGAATGAATGAACTGTGCGGAATAACGGTGTGAATGTGCCTTTACGTATACTTTATGATCAATAATAAATTGACGATGCGCCGTTACTGCGTAACCGAAAAAACAGTTCTACTCACAAGGAGAAGACGCGATCATGGGGTCTCAGATTTTCTCGAAACTTTGCATATTGGTAGATTTCGTTCTCCTGTTCATGAAAATGTAGCATTATAGTCGTCGATACTCAACAACTTTTGAGATACGTTATGGTTAATGAAGTTAGTGTTTTTTTCACATTATGTTCCTTTTCAATAAAATTTTTATATTTTGTTCCCTATAGATATTATGAGTGTATTTTTCATGTGCAAAATACAATTAATTAAAATAGATAAACTGAACAGAAAAAAAAGAAAAAATGGAAAAAAAGGAAAAAGGGATTTGAACACTGGCATTCCCGGTAATGAATCTAGTACGTTACCATCACGCCGTTTGATACTTGACAAAAACTTCAACCAAAACTGTACTTAACGGCTTAACGGGTATAATGAAATTTAAATTGTAAATATCTCAAAAATTATTGAGTATCGACGCCTATAATACTGTATTTTCATAAATAGGAGAACGAAATCTACCAGTATGCAAAGTTTCGACAAAATCTAAGACCCGATGACCGCGTCTTCTATTTGTCAGAGAGTTTAGGAAAGCAGGTCATCGTGACATCCCCGATTAATTTTTTGTAGTTTACGGTATTGTGTTCCTGTTAATAAACTCCTTCAAACTCGAGGGAAAAATGGTGCGAATGTGTTCGCGTAGTTTGCTCGAAGAGTGGTCATGTGTCTACAGCGTTATTGTAATGTCATTGTGCGTATGACCGGTACGGCTCATTCTGTCAGAAGGGAAAAATGGTGTGTGTTCGCGTAGTTTGCTCGAGGAGTGGTCATGTCTTTACAATTTATTCCATATTTTTTACTTATTGTCTCATGTAGAATCACCCCCTTCTCGCTTGTACCACCAATTACAAGACGCCCTGTAGAGGCGAGCAACCGATGTTCGAATACTGAGTGTTCGGATAATCGAGGTTCTACTGTACTCGTTTCCTCAATCTATTTTTATCGTCAAGAAATATTTTATATTATATTCTACATTACCAAAATAAGAATATTTTATTTGCTTGTACCAGCAATTACGGGACGCCCTGTAGAGGCGAGCAACTGATGTTCGAATAATGGATGTTCGGACAATCGAGGTTCTACTGTGCTCGTTTCCTCAATCTATTTTTATCGTCAAGAAATATTTTATATTGTATTCTACGTTACCAAAATAGGAATATTATATTTTGCAGAAATTTTATCGTTTATTTAAAATAGTATTTTATTTGAATTGTAGAACGACGATTATTTAAAATAATATTTGAAATATTTTTCTCCAAAATGTTACCCAACTCAGGAATGCCTTTGAGATCATCGATCCAGGAAGCTAGGGGAATGAAGTCAACGGTATCGACCGCGCAGGGAAATTATAGACCTCCTGGAAATCGAGATAATTCTATGTCATCGCTAGCCCCGGGGGAGCATCCTCCGACAATAAATTCATTACAAAACCGCTTCTAATTGTCGGCTGGTTCGCGAGGCCGGAATGAATTCGCCCGGATCCGCCTACGTCTTAACCGCACCCAGTTGGCAAATTGCAATCTTCCTGCGGAGTAAACACGCCGGGAGGTATGCTTCTTAGCGAGCCCCCTAATCGCGCGATTTATTTATGCAAACTAATTAACAGGACTTACGTGAGGCCTTGCTTCCGGCACATGTCTCAACCACCTACGGTTTTATTTCGAACCGAGCATCATTGATTTTTACTCGAGTTTTGAACGTTGCGATGCTCTCCCCTTATTATCAGACCATTTGGGACTGCTAACATGAACATCATCGGTTACATCGAATTTCCCTTAATTTGTACAGTGTGTTTGCGCTATCATTAGCCAGCGTTTTTCTTGGAAATAGTAAATATTACAAAAAAATGAAAAAGGAAAAAATAGTACTGTTTTTTATAGGCAACACAATGGCGTATGTAATTTTTTGTGTTTATACTATTTTGTTAGATATGAAGGTGATCTTCAATTTTTTAAATGGAATGCTGTATATTTTTTTATATCACATGAAAGTGTGTGTCTAGTATACTGCACAGTGACCTTCAAGGTCATGCAAGGTCAGAAATGGAAGAAACATTTTGAATATTTCATACCAATGTGTTTACAAGTATTCTTTATTGTGAGGCTTGTATCCTAAAAAATTTTGGAATACAATGAACGAAGGATTATGAAACTAGAAGCTTCAGGCTTAAAGTGACTCAAAATCGATTGTCGTACGATTATTTTTTACGAAACGATCACGGTTTAAGTATAGGCAATTTTTCAAGAATCGGGTATTTCGTGATCAAATACGTCTTGGATCTACTGTACAGTATTCTCTCCGTGAATGTCGAAAGTTTATCCCCCCCCCCCCCACTGGGGGGATCCGCCATGGAACCAGTCAAACGGTAAACACGCTGGACGACCGAGCCAGCAAGGGGTCGAGTATCGGCGAGACACACGAATGCAAATAAAGGAAGAGATTGCAACATTTCAAATTTTGACCTTGTTTATGAAACTTTTACCATCGTATTCGTCTCTTTCTTTCTTTATTAAAGAGACACCGAACACGGTATAATCACGATCATAATTACTTGTGAAATAAGCGATTGAAGTTTCAGACCACATATATGGTAGAGACACGAATTCTGTAAATGTTACATCCGAAACTTTAATCGCTTGTTACACAAGTAATTATGATCGTGATTATACCGTGCTTGGCGTCTCTTTAATAAGAAAAAGGAGACGAATACAATGGTAACAGTTTCATTGACGGAAAACTAAAAATAGAGAATTTTCGGGAACGCCCGAACCTCAGTTCTTCTTTCTTTTTCAATCGCTATCCTTCTCTACGTTCGGAACACTATAAAGAATGTAGTCCCTATTCTATGAACGTCGCGCGACAGACCTGAAGCTACGACTCTTACGGAGAGAATACTGTACATTACTTAGTAATAATGACTAGACTGCATCTATTCAGATTTCATATTATATTGTAATATGTGCTTCAATAAAGAAGTCCTGATAGAAACATTTTGATAATTCCAGTAATTGTGAAAGAAACGATTAGGGATTAGTCATATAAGTCAGTATTAAAAACTGTGGTTTAGGTATCCATTCATCGAATAGCATGCAACGCATTGAAAATTGGCAGTGCAGATCGGCAACGATCGACTTGATAGTAATCGTTTCGGCAACGTAGAGACCGTATTAATAATTCACGTTTGATTGCGTTTCGTTTTCCAACGGTCGAGCGAATGGGGCTCGTTGTTTAAGCTCGAAAAGTTCATTTTCCCGTTCATCGATTTCCAACCCGGTCACCGTTTTCACGATATCAATTTATCGTTATCTACACGGAAATAGAATCCTCCGTTCGCCGCGCGGCATTTGTCTCCGGCCAGCTTTTAGCTGTTGACGATCGAACCTTCCTCTTTTTTCATTCTCTCCCTCGGACGATATTAAAGCTGCGTTCGTTTCGGCCTGGGACGAAAGAATGGAAAAACGGTCCCCGGGGCTGGAACCATGAGCGAAACGAGGGACGACCGTCCGTGGGAAGAGATGAAACCTTGTTCCTCTAACGTGTTGCCCCCCGGCAAAGTCAACGATAGTTCATTTCGCCAGCGTTTTAATATTAGTACGCTGATATGTCAAGAATGATGAGCCTCTCGATGGTAGAATCGTATCTCCAAGTTTAATCAATTGGACGTCTTCTCTGAAGCGATCTCCTCGTATAATGGCAGTGAAAACAAGTGATGTTAATAATTTTTTTTACAATAATTATTGGATATCTCGGGCTAGGCCGTTCTGAGGTCTAAATAGATAGTCGTGAAGGACAAGTGTTTTTCTTTAGTTCAATTCTTGTTATTATTTATTGCATAATATACAAGTCCATCACAGTGATCAAAACACAAAAATTTGTCGAGTTTTGATATTTTGCGCCGTTTTACCATCCATCCAAAAAATTGTATAATACATTTAAATTGATTTGATGTGATCTTCTCTTGCAAATTTAGAAAAAGTTTCAAAAAAACATATAAATTAGGGTTCGGCGATTCTGCATCGATTCATAATTTTTTTAAATCGATCCTCGGATATTAGTTGTTTAGTCGTGCACTTTCTCAATTGAACTGAGTAGTGCAGCGTGTGCAAGCGATACTCTTGTGCGTATCTACTTGTACTTTCGGTACTGACGTTATCAGCACCGAAGGATATATAAAAAAATACTTGTATTTGTGAAAAACTGAACTGAAAACGGTTGGTCGCTCGGAGGTTGACTCTTTGACTTGTTTAAAATGTTGTGTACAGAAGGGTGAACTTGAGCAGAATGACTTTCGTCGCTTGTGTCTCTTCGCAGTTAGCCTCGCTGTGGGTGGGATGGAAGAATCTCTGTCTTATATTTTATTCTTCATTGGTTATTAGAATAATTTGCAACGCCCAACTTTGCGAAAGAGAGGGTTACCTTGTGCGCGCCTCCCCGAGCAGTCTCACCCCCTTGGGTATGGGGGAGAGTCCGAGGTGGACGCATGGTACCCTCACTCGATGGGGGCGGTAAGGTGTTGTAAACCTGGGCCCGGTAAGGTGTTGTAAACCTTGGCCTCGGCCGCTACCTTAATTGATATTGAAATTGGAAAAGTGGCAGGCTAAGGGCACTGAAGTCTGCCATGCAGATGTTTGCTTGTAGCGAAACATCTGTTTCGTCTTAGGACGGAACATTAGTTATGAATCGATTTTAGATTCAAGGGATTGGATATAAGTGCATATGGATACAAGTAAATATTGTGCAGTAAATATGGATATAAATGCATATAGATATAAGTTAATTTATCCATCACTGAGTGGCATGACTGCCCAATATTTACCCGTTATAGGAAGGCCTGTTCCAGCAGAGAGATTATTCTCAAAAGCATGGCACATTATGGTTGCAGAACGGAATCGTATAATCATCGGACCAGTTACAACATTAACTCTTCTTAAATTCATTGCCTTTAAATGAATGGTTAATAAATGACGATTAATGAATACTTAAATTATTGTTAATTCTTCCTTTTTTCAAGTCCTAAATGAATACATAAATATATCAATCTAATTTAAAAGTTTATATACAGTATCTCATTATGAGATACTATTGGTATCTCGACAGTGCTATAAAAGTTATACACTTAATATTGAGTTACTTTTTTATTGAACAACTTGATTTTGTAAATCGGTTCTAAATTGCCATGAGGATTAAAGCATTGTAATCTATGTCTGATTTATATAATCGGATTCCGCGATATAGCAATATACCATGCAGAATGCATATGGATATAAATAGTATTTCGATAAATTTTTTGTTAAATCGGTTTTCATAGAATCGATTTTTCAAGATTCGATTTTCTATTGAATCGATTTCTGTCGCTGCGATGCAGAATCGAAATTTTTGTAAGAATCGCGTAACCCTAATATAAATTAATTAAATGCTTCCGCACTCAAGCTGCAGATGAATTTTCTCTGATAATTACACGTCAAATTTGATCCAATTTTGTTCCCAAAATATTAATGTAACAATTAGGAGAGAGGAAAACAATGGCGAGCGAGTTATTCTTTGGATGAAAGCAATGAAGTAACATTTATTCTTCAGCTTAGGAAAACTCCCTTAATTTACACGACGTTCCAGTAAATCGATCGCGAAGGGTATTCTCAGCAACAAGACTAGTTAACGAGCTTAATTGGCCTCCTTTTCCTGCGTCTATAGCTTCGCCGCAGAAATACTGGCATGATGTCCGGTGCATTCAAGAGAAACAGAAAATTGTAATAATACGATGAACGTTGCGAACTGTCAGAAGAACAGATTTTAAGAAACTACCTTTTCGTGTATGTTTTATATTTTGCAGTATTATAAACTAATTACGAACAAGTCGGACTTCAAGATAAACATGAACGTGGTCTGGGTTTCTCAAAAATTATCCCATGAAGCCCATGATCCCATACATATTGACATTTTTATAACGTATGAAATAGTGTGACTAATAAGAATAGAAGAATAACAGACGTATGATTACTTTATAAATAAATACTAAATTTGTTTTAAAAAGGTACCGAATTAATTTCTACAACTAATATATATATAATCATTGTAATCGAAAAATAAATTGTAGTGCAAGGGCTTAAACAGTCGTGGTCGTATAAAATTGTGAACATTGTGCAGTGTACGATTAGGAATGTTCATTGAATTATTGTTCGGTAACAATCGCCGATTCACTCGGTCGGACTGTATACTAGCGGCGCGTGTGCGATGAGAAGCGATTGTTAATGGGCGCCCACCGTTCAGAAAACGTTAATTGTTCCCGTGAATCGTCGCGTTTCCTATTTGCGGGAAGAATTGGAGCGGCGCCGCGCGTTAATACAAACGCAGCGTTTCGACGTTGTGCATAGGGTACAATAATTAATACGTCGTCAGCGGGCAACTGTTTGCCGTACAACGCGTTCCCATTAATAATTCACTATCGTTCAACCTCCCCGTTGCTTGATCCTATAATTATTCTCTAAATGGTGAAACATAAACAGGACGATTGCCCGGATCATTGAGAGTTTCGGCCGGCGCTCGAATGCGCGCAATTATTCAGTTAACCGGCCGAATAAATTATTCAGTTCTCGCGTGCACATCAATGCTCGCTAGTCGACGGGGATTTATGGGGACAACTGACGCCACGGGTTTCCCTACTTTCCAAACAACTGAGCTCGGGACTCAGTTCCGGGACCTGTTACCCTCGAACTCCGCGACTGTTAATTCTCTTCGGCCCCAAGCTTTTCGCTATATTACTCAAACATGCGTACAGCTTCCGGTCTGGAAACCACTATGGAACACGAGATGTTGTCATTTTCGAGGTGCAAGGAAAATATACTAATTTTTTAGGTACCGCAAAACTAAACGTTTCAAAGAAGCTACGTGGCATACCTGAAAATCGATTTTTATACACTTTGATGGTTAGTAGCACACACAAAGATTATATTCCTAATGTTTTATAACTATATAATATATGAAGTGTCCGACTTCAGAATGCAAATGTTATGAAGTGTTTTAATCAAGAATATATTATAGTCTACAGGTTTATTATACGGTAACCCCGCGATCTAAGTCCAACGGAACATTGCGATCTATGTCCTTTGGCCTACTCCTTCCACTGTGGGGTATCCCCGTAAGGGCCGTGAAGCTCGAGCTGCCTCGTTCGCCGAGCAGTGTAAACATGCCGCGTAACCTGATCCTGGGTCGAGTATATCGGTGTGAATCACTACTAATCCAATTACAAAACTTCTTTATTTTTTATTATTTTTTCATGGAATTTTACCAACATACTCGTGGCATTTTTCTAATGAAAATGATACCAAATATTATATAACTCCGATGATATTTACTTGTGTAATGAACGATGGAAGTTTTTTATTGGCATTACATTGTACGGACACGCGGGCCTTTGAACTGTGCCGGCGGACGCGACTCTTGTCGTCTCTTTCTTTCCTATACGCTGTCCTTCTTTACGTCCAAAACTTTCATCGTTTATTACACAAGTAAATATCATCGGAATTATATCATATTTGGTATCATTTTCATTAGAAAAATGCCACGAATGTATTGATAAAATTTCATTAAAAAGAAAGAAGTTTTATTATTGCACTAGTATTGTCTCACCGACACGATATTTTTTATTGCGCCTTCGGCCGTGCGGTCCGTGTTTGCACGCTGTCCTTTTCTACGTTCGGCGCGGTCGACGCGGTCACAGAAGAATAGTGTCCCTTCACGATCTAAGTCCCGGCAGAGAACCGAAAAAAAACTTAGATCGCGGGGTTACTGTATATTGTTGCGAATTTCGTGGGTATTTCCTGCGTCCCGTCACGTCGTACGTCACAACATTTTTATTATAGAACACTTCATTACAAATATACAATTAACCATTAGGTTTAGAATCAACATAGATTTATACTTTTCCACTTCAAATTTAATATTCTTTCAACCTACAGTAAGAAAAATATACTTTTCCATTTAAAAAGAGGAAGTTGACCTTGAAATTTCGAAAACTATAATATTTAAAAAAATTAACACATCACCACATCCCCTTAAAAGTCTACAACTTTTTTATTTAACAATTTTTAGTTAGATGTATAATTTAAAAGTTATGTTACGTGTGGAAGTTGTATGACTCGCCCTGTATTCCAGTGGTTCTCAAATTTTTTGAAAAACCTACCACCGCCGGTCAAAATGACCAGTGCCAGATTTTTTATTTTACAATTATTGGTATTTTAAAAATACTTTCATCGAAAATGATTGAGAAAATATCTTTGTTAGATCGTATAATATAATAGGAATCGCAGAAAGTCTAAATAAATTCAATCTTGTAATTTTTACAAGGCAATATGCGCCACTTACTTTCAACGCTCGGTAGGTTTAGTGTTAAACAAAATTCACGGCAGCCCTATTAATATTATTATTATTACTATTATTTGTTTTTAACAGTTACTAAATATATGTAGGATGCGACGTATTTGAAAAAAATAATAGTTATTTAAAGTAAGTTAGTTCGCGGCACCCTTGTGACGTACTTGCGGTACCCAATTTAAGAACCACTGCTGTATTCTGTAAAAAAATAGTTTCTGTGTTAAAAACCTTTGCGCAAGAGCACGTTTTGTGATGTCCAATATTTTCCGAACGTGTAGGAATTTTCTGCATCGGGGTAGTTATTATATCGATTGCACTCGGGTGAAACAATGTCGCTACTTCTTCGGGAGTGGATCTCGACAAGGTTGAACGTGGCGAGAGCTTAGCGAACGAGGAACGGAATATCTGGAAAGAATCGATCGCGCCCATGCGAACCTCCTTTGAGCAACGTGTTTGCGAGAATGCGGCTTATCGCACCGGCGGCATCTCAGATCCATTAAGGGGTTGTTTCGTAACGCGGGAGCTCTTTGACTGGTAATCGTGTCAAGTGCGTTACACGCCTCTTTGTGTGAACTCCTGTCCTCGTGGAATCGAGGGTGTTTGAGAATGCAAACCGTCAATAAGCTGCTAACAGTGTAATTTCGTTACTCCACACTGTGTGCTGTGTACCGTTAATTTCCATACTCTTTCAGCGACGCCTCGAGGTTCGACACGGCGCGGCGCGGCGCGGCATCGTGATAACGGCGAACACCTTCCTCGCTCCACAGTTTATTAAGATTCATTGAATTTTTTGGGAACCTAACATGCAGAGGATGATCAAATTATTACGAACACTTCGAAATGAATACTGATAACTAGACTGCGGATTTATATGCAAAACGGAAGTTGTCTCCATTAATTGCAACACATAGGAGATAAATAAAAGCTTTCTTCTTTCTTTAATAATTTTAAGAACTTGAAAAATACACATCAATATCCTGTATTTCTTCTACCTTTCCTGCTGCGTCATATTTCTCCTACTCATTTTTTAAATAAATGCATGAAGTTTAAATTATACTTACAGTAATACCGATTTCTATTATAGAATATATTGTTAGATTTTCAATAACATATGAACATGATTTTATATTTTCTATGTGATTAAAAGAGATGCTGCAATAAAGAGGTAGCTCCACTTTTGGGTAGTTTGAGTAAACCACAAAAACCATTTAAAAAACAAATACTGTTTGAAACGTGTCATGAATTATATAATCAATTAATATTCGTGTTGACAATTCACTTTTTTAGTGAATATGAAAGCTATAACTTTTTTCTATTCCCATGAGTACAATTTAAATATTAAAGCTGATTCCTTTGTGTGCCAAAATAGAAGGAAATAGTAAGTACCCATTAAAAAAATTTAAAAGATAGTATATTTTATTTGAATTATTACTATAATGATAAATGTATTTAGAAGTATACTATAATATTCCACACTATTAAATAATATTCATAAAGACAGGCTTCTTTAAAGACCTTTAAGATCTTTCGGTCATTTTATCTTGATACATAACATGTTCCGTTTAACTAGAAAGCACAAGATATCCTGTAAACCGTGGAGTACCATAGTTAAAATTTATTAAACATTTAATTGTCATGCGCTTTAAATCGTTCTCAATATAACCACAATACTAAATAAACCTTCTATATGATTGAATTCGTCTTTCTCGAAAAAGTAATGTAAATATAAAAAATTGGCATAGACTATCGTGTGCGCTCTGGTGATAATAGCTAGGCAAATAGCATGCATACATGGGTTAGTGATGCAAATGGTTAAGCTGTAGAAATGAGGGACAGATACAAAAAGATATGATTTTCATCAACAAACGAAAAATAAATTTATTTCAGAAAGAGCACCGAACGAAAGGTCTGTATTCACCATAAACGCTTTGTCGGGAGAAACACGGTTTCCCGAGAGCAATTCCGCGTCTAATAAATTTTATTTTAAACAGTCCGTGAATAGCAAAGTCCAGCTGCATGCGGCCACACTTTCCTTTCATATCGGCGCAAATTGAAAATTGTTCGTGCGGTCAAAAATCGAGCGCGGGTTGCTCGAGCGAATCGAAGCGTATAGACCATCCATTTCGAATGCTAGAGGCTCGCGGGAAAAGAATTAATCAACGACCTAGATAACTCGATTGATGGTGGGGATGGAGGTGGAGGGTGCGGGGGGAAGTGGTGGTCCAATAAAAGAAAGACTTCTGTTCGGATTCTGGTTCAACAATCGGATCCAAGGAAAAGTATGACAAAAGGGGTTGGCCTCTCTCCCCCATCGGTTGAGGTCCGGGAGTTTTCAATCGATTTCCGGCGAGCCCATTCAAATCTAATCCGGTTCACGAACAATCCTAAGTAGACTGGTCCGTGAAAGTTTGATACGCCTATCACGGGGCGCAACTTCGAGCCCCGTCTCGCTATTCGAGAATCCCCTAGGGGCCTTATCAACCGCGCAAACTCGCGAAGTTAACAGCTGACGGTGTCCCACCGCAGGATACCTGCAAATGCCACTTCACATCCTGAATATCCTAATAGGGAACGCCGCGGCGTGATAATGACGAACCCCGGGACATCAAGAGTATCGCAGATAGAGAGACCCCTCCTCGTTCGCCAAAATGGTCGTTCTTCCCGCAGATTTTAATCGAAGGTTTATGGCACACCCCGCTGGTAACTGAGAAAAAATTTCAACAGCGGAATGATGTATTTATCGAACGAGACGTTGTTCGATGTGTTTAGTATTATAATGGCTCCGACGTTGCCGGTGTGGCTCGAGTTAAGTGTCTTTTCACCGCCCCGGAGCGGAGTCGCGAATGTGAACAACTTTTACGTTTTTTCCAGCCGATGCTAAATATTTCGAAGTGCGTATAAAAAGAACATCTATCGACTTCCCTGCGTGTGCTACGTTTGCTGAAACAAATATCTGGAGTCTGATCTCCGTTGGTTAGAGCATATACCGAGTGTCCCAGGTTTCAAGGTTCAAACTTTGTCAGTCGAATAAATGAATGTACATATTTACTACTTGACATCGTCACCTCCAGAGTTATTTAATACTCAATTTCAAAATGTCTACCGTTCTTAACAATACATGATTGACAGCGATCAAAGATCGAATTTATAACTGTGCGAATTTCGTTTCGCACTGTTCGTACTAACAGCAACTCGGTTACTATTCCTATATTGCAGTAACCCCGCGATCTAAGTCCTTTTTCGGTTCTCTGCCGGGACTTAGATTGTGAAGGGACACTATTCTTTTGTGACCTCGTCGACCGCGCCGAACGTAGAAAAGGACAGCATGCAAACACGGACCGCACGGCCGAAGGCGCAACAAAAAATAGCGTATCGGTGAGACAATACTAGTGCAATAATAAAACTTCATTATTTTTTACTTATTTTTAATGACATTTTACCAATCTATTCGTGGCATTTTTCTAATGAAAATGATACCAAATATGATATAATTCCGATGATATTTACTTGTGTAATAAACAGTGAAAGTTTTAGACGTAAAGAAGGATAGCGTATGGGAAAGAAAGAGACGCGGAGAGTCGCAGTCGCCGGCACAGTTCAAAGGCCCGCGTGTTTGTACAATGTAATGCCAATAAAAAACTTCCATCGTTAATTACACAAGTAAATATCACCGGAATTATATCATATTTGGTATCATTTTCATTAGAAAAATGCCACGAACAAGTTGGTGAAAGTTTCATGAAAAAATAATAAAAAATAAAGAAGTTTTGTAATTGGATTAGTAGTATTCACACCGATATACCCGACCCAGGATTAGGTCACGCGGCATGTTTACACTGCTCGGCGAACGAGGCAGCTCGAGCTTCACGGCCCTTCCGGGGATACCCCGCAGTGGAAGGAGTAGGCCAAGGGACATAGATCGCAATGTTCCGTTGGACTTAGATCGCGGGGTTACTGTACTTCTATTCCGTATTTTTGTTATAACTTTTTAATAAAGCTCTATGTGACCTATGTTTACATAACATTGTTTTCGTATTTAGTGCCATAGAATATACTGACAAAGTTTGAACCTTAAAACCAGGGACACCCTCTATAACGAAGCTTAACACATTAACTGCCACGTCAGTCATATCATATGACTGACACAGTTGTTTGTCTAGAATTCAACGTTACTTCGCACGACGGTGGGCAGAGTAAGTCAAAATTTAATTAGGACCTACGAAGTATAAGGACGTTAAAATAACAGTGGCTATAATCAATCTTGACTTATCAGTTAAAAAATTGATTAGATTTTTTGGAATTTTGGTACGTGCTGGCGTAGCATTTAATATAGCAATAATTTTACCGTCACTGTACGAAGATTTGCACTTGAGAAACATAAAATAGGGAAGAGATTCTTTTTGCAAAGAAACGTATTCATACAGTTCAGTTTCTATTTTGTGTTTCTCAAGTATTATTCTTCATTAAAAATAGAGGATATCGTAGCCAGTGAATCCGTGAAACTGTTCAGAGAACGAAATGAGTTATCAAGGATTGCGAATGATTAGTGAAATAAAAATTTAATATCTTCGGATGGAAAAAGTGACCGATGGTGAAACTGGAAATAGTAGAAACTAAACTCCCGGTAAACTCATTTCCTTGCAAAAAGAATCTCCTCCCTAAGCATTATTGTTCATTAAAAGTAGAGAATATCGAAGCCAGTAAATCCGCGAGACTGTTCGAAGAACAAGTTATTACGGAGTGTGAAACGATCAGTAAAATAACAATTTTATTCCCTGGAACGAGGAATAGTGGTCGAAGATGAAACAAAAAATAGTAAAAACTGAATTCTCTATAAATATGTACATGTGGGAACGAGAGCGTTTCCTACGTAACATTATCGATGCAGTGGGCGTGTGGCGTGCATCCCTTTCGTCTCAGCAACGTTACCGACGCTGCGAGCGTTTCGTAGCGAACGATCCCGAAGGATCTGGAAGCGAATAGAACCGGAAGGAACGGTCTTGAAGGTTCGAGAAGCGTCCCAATAGTAAATAAAAGAAGGGTGCGGTGGCGCCGCGAGGGAGTCTTAGTTTGAGCCTTCGTACTAATCGAGTCACCCGCGACACTTGTATTTTTCAATCTTTGAATATTATTATTAAATATTGTTAATTATGACACGCTGTATTTCGACTGTACCCGTCCCAATCCTACGTACATTCCCATACAAAAAGAATTTGCTCCCTAATTATTATTGTTTATAAAAGATAGAGAATATCGGAGCCAGTGAATCCGCGAGACGGTTCAGAGAAAGAAATGAGTTATCAAGGAGTGTGAATGATTAGTGGAATAAAAATTTAATTTCTCAGGATGGAATAGTGGCTGATGATTCACCGAACGGACGAGATTGCGAGCCAAGGACGAAGGAAGACGTGCCCCGTGAAATGAGAGCACGGAGAAAATTAAGAAGAAAAGAATCGTCTCAATTATAAGCGCGGTGAAGCAGCTCGAATTAATTTACAGGCTAACGGTGAGCCCGACTCGTCCGGGGCTCCTGGAAATTCCATTAATACGTCCCTGAGTGTCCGTGTTCCGTGAAAGACACACCTTTAAAGAAGACAGCCTTCTCCATTAAGCCCGACGATAAAATATTTACGCCCCTGTCATCACTAAAGGCCAGAGTAGACGAAAAGAAATTGTGAACCTTTTCGGCTTGCTGATTAGTAAAAAACCGGGCATTTTTCCGAGACAAATAAAAATGCAAGCTTGAAATCATAGGTACCTTTTTTCATTTTCTTCGTGATTAAATTTTTGACTCGCAGCCACACAATTTTAAAAAAGTGAGATCTTGCGTCTAGGAATTACTGAGATATTAAAAGAAACGCATGCTTCAGTATAAACAATTGCTGATAAACAATGTACTTGTCAGATATTTATCTTAGAACTATGCTTGATGTAGATTTTATCAAAACTTGCGTGTGCCGGTTAGATATGGCGACTTCTCAGCAATGTGCATCCTAAGTAAAGTGACATTATCGATTTGAAAAGAAGAAATCAAATATCAAATATTCTTCCTACTGCCAGAAAAAGATATGGCTTCTAGCCTAAAATTTCTACCTTAGGAACATTATTCCATTTCCATTTATAAATGTTGTAGATTGAAAAAAATCTATAGTACTAAATCTATGTTATTCATACGTAATTCATACTAATTGTTGCGTATCTCTAATAGAAAGAGGAATAATTAACAGCTTATCACAGATTAGTTAAGGTAATAGAAAAAGAATCAGACTTATACAAAATCTTTAAAAAGTCAAACTGCAACTACCCCTTAACGTTGAAGTGTTAATTGCAACGTCAAATATTGAAATTCCACGAACTAGTCATGTATGCATTCAACTTTTAGCGATTAAACTAATTGAATAGCTGTCATGTTGGGGATAATGCAACTACTAACGTGTCTAAAAGATGTATCCTTAAAAATATATTTAAAGAAATTAATAATCAAAGCTGTAAAGGAGCCTGAGCATTGTCAATTTTATAATTGTGAAAATTGGTCCGCCGTTCGAGGGTTAAGGGATCAGATGTTATTTTGAGGAGAGACGAATGGAAGATTACGAGAGCATTACAGTTGACATCGACGAGGTAATTTTTCTTGGAGCTTAGTTAACATTCTATCGGGGGCTTTCATCGCCGCCATCGAGGAAGACGAAACTCGTGACAGAGAGTTTCGCGAGCTCCGTTCTTCGTTGTCTCGCAAGTTTCGATGGAACTTCCACATCACGGCGAAGCGTCGAACTTGTCGCCGTGTAGGCAGCTGCAAAAACCTTCGAGATATTGAACGATGGAATGGGGGATCGTAACGTGGTGCGCTGCCAATCAGGATTAGCGAAAGGCACGGAGTATTCCGTCGGTCGTTTCTTAACCACGTCGCATAATTTCAAGTTCTCTCGTCGTTCGTTCCCCTGTGAAATTCTCAAACGATTGATTTATTGGAAAGCGATAACTTCCGGGGGAACAAAGAGAATAAAACTGCATAGAATAATTTTTAATCTTCGTCAAAATTTTCCAAATGTGCCATAGTAAATGTATGAGACAATGACTTATTCAATCTCGGTGATAACGCTGTCATTAATATATAGTAATTCATGTCATTTCGATAAAATTGACTTTGCGCGTATAATAACTTACTCTTTACCATATGTATACACTACCGCTCATGAACGTAAGAATACTTGAAAATTCAGCGAAAAAATAAGTACAGAAATTGCTCCACGCAAAATAATTTTAGTTTTCATTTTATAAGTATAAAATTAACGAATTATGAATAAATGATTAAATGATGTTGAAACAAAGTGCAGAGAAAATACTAAAAGTTTCATTTTACAACTCCTTTATGTGGGCCTATATAGACAATTTAAAAAATACGTTTTGTAGATTTGTGTCAATTATATACATACATATTCTGAAAATTTCATCAAAATCGGTTGCTGTGGAAAACAAAAACAGGCATTGAAAGATGTAAGAATCCTTAGATTTATAACAGTTAATGGCTGATAATCACGAAAGACTGCAATGCTTACCATCTTTAAACGTTTGTAGCTCATTGCAACGTCGACCGACTTCGATGAAATTTTCAGAAAATGTATAATGATACGGATCTGGTATTTCTATATCTACCTATCTTTAGTATTTTCTCTGCACTTTGTTTCTGTTTCAACGTTATTTAATCATTAATGCATAATTCGTTAATTTTATATTTTCTCTTGCAGTTGACCTTGAGTGACCTTGAATGACCTTAATAATAGAACATTGTATTTGTCTTGAAATACTCTATCAGAATGTAAGTAAAAACCATACTGTTAACCCTTAAAAGAACAGAGTTGATCTTCATATCTCCTTCTCACCTCCACCTATCAAAAAACTAGTAACATGGGATTATCAGCTCCTCGATACCAAAATAAGTTTGGTCTGAGGCATTTTCCTCTATCTCCAAAAACAAACGAGTTATTCAGATGTCCTCTTTTAAATGTCTCACCCTGTATATTTTTATTTTCTTTCACTTACTTCGAGCTAATCTTTGTCATAAATGCTTAAAATCCGCAGTCTGACTATAACAAAAGCCTTAAATCCATTTTCTCAATTACACTGTAACACCATAATATTTTCCGTCGACACGGCAATTCCAAAAAGCTGAGCATAAATTCCTTGAAAACACGTAATAAAATTCGCCCTTATACCTCTACACGTGGGCGCAAGTAATTTCAAAGGCGAGAGCGCGGAAATAATTTTTCAAGAAAAATTTTCGCGGTGATAAAATGCAGCAGGAATTATGTTTCAAAAGTGAATAAAAAAAGTAAGAGAGAGAAATGAAGATAAATATAAGCATAGTCAAAGGAAAGAGAAACAACCTCGGTACAGTGAAAATATGTTTCAGCTGGTTATTCCATTCGCAACCGGAAATAAACGCAACGAGTGCCCTTTTCTCGACATGCGCGAGGAAGCACGTACAGACGCGCGCAGCGCCGGGATCGGGATGAATAGCACAGAAAGCTCTCATTTACGAGTTCCCGGGGCTCATGATCGTATAATCACGAAGTGGAAAAACTTGGCTGGCCGTTGAGCTTCGAGAAACCGAGCGACAAAACGATTACCCAGCGCTGACCGACTCGGACGCGGACGTCGACGCACAGTGGTCCGGTTTGAAAAATCGTGACCCATTTGGCCAAAAATCAACTTTTAGATATCGACTTCTACTGAACGGATTCTTGTTTCCAAATGTCCATATATCTAAAAAATAAAATATTAATGAAATTGAATAAAAAGTTTTAGAGAAAACGGATCTCAAAGTCGAGCATTCTAGAAATGATGTTTTTGCTCCAATGAAATTGCCTTTCTTCTTTTATGAACCTTGATTGAACGATTTCATTTAATATTTTGATTCGACGTTTATTTCTAGATTAAAAGCATTCTTTGGCGGTGGGAAATCATACCTTAAATTAATAATTACTGTATAGAATAGATTAATAAAGTAGAGCTGAAAAAATGATGAAAAATTCTTATGATTGTCTTTAATTGATAGTGGATATCTTCCACCTCCAGCAAAGCCAAACCTTCTATAGTAACGGAAAATTTTCAGCATTCCTTCACCTACAAGATCCCACAAAAATTGGTTCCCCGTTTTTCCCCCAACTATAAATTATTATACTTTGAATGCATCGACGCTACATCGACGGTACAGAGATCGTAAGTTGTTGAGCTCCTACAAACTGAATATCAGAGAAGCAAGCAGACTAGGCTGCTCTAACTAATCCCTTTCAGGAACCTCATCTACTAGATTGTTTGTAATAGTACAGTTTTGCAGCATCATCTATTCAATTTCTTATAATAACACACCAATACAGTTTGCAAGTGCTCGGCAATTTACGAACTCTGCATAGTACAAACATTTAAAGGACTATCGAATACTGTTATTTTCATCTTGTTAAAATTGTTAAGAAAATAAATGTAATTTTTATTTAGGATTTGGATTTATGTAATTGATGGAAACAATTTTTATTTTGCATTATGATTCGTAGTCTATTTATTAGCAACAACCACGGTGCGGATTTGATACATTCACCGCGAAAATTGAAATATGAAACAGTACAAACATCAAAAGGATTAAGGAATATTGTTATTTTAATCTTGTTAAAATTGTTAAGAAAAAAAATGTAATTTTGATTCAATCTCAGATTCATGTAATTGGTGCAGATAAATTTTATTTTGAATAAAAATCCGCAATCCAGTGATCTAAGATATTTAATTATGTCGTCTATTCGACACAAATACATCAAAATTGGTAGTACTACAAATAGCAGTACTAAATTTTTTAATTCTACCAAGAATCATTCTAAAACCTTTCCCCGAACACGTCGAGCAAAAAATTTTTCGCACCGATGAAAAAATTAGATTGCCTCACTTTAAACTTCTGTGTACTAATTTTTGTAAAATGAGACTTGAGGTACGTTAACGGGCGCAATTCTTTTCCAGCGACCCCAATTACTCCGAGACTCATAACGCACGGGATAGAGGAAAGCGGTAGAGAACCATTATGATTATCGGCGTATACCGGTTCCCTTCTTTCGAAAGATCGACCATTCCGGGTAAGAATTCGCGTTCCGTGCTTCGAATCGCACGGCCCGCAACCCGCGAACAATCACTTCCGGTTAGGCTCCTCCCTCAGCCCCAATTACTTCCCTCCCCGAATCGTTTTAGGACGCCGCCGGGAATTACGTAGTGGATTTCGGTGTCGCTTGTCTAACTACCATCTTTATCGGGAAGCTCCGCGCGCTGATGGCGGCCGAGATTCCCCGGGTTCCATTGAAGTAACTTCCTTTTCAATTTTCAACCGTTTCGAAAGACTGGACCGGATCTCCCACGAGAATCTCAGCAATCTCCCGCTACGACAATCATAAATCGCCGAAACCGGGCCGAAACCTCAGTACGTATCTCAATTCAGGCAAAAATCGACGTTCCGAGTGTCTCAGGCTCATTGTTTAGTGAACTGTGGATTTTTATGCATTTATGGCTTTCGAAAATATTCAAGAAACACTATAATATTCAGCTCTATAGAATTTAATACGATTTTTATCTATTTTCGGTCCAGAAAGGCTGTTACCACTCAAAATAAGATTTTGTTTGATTTCATTTAATTAGAATTTACATACGAAAATTGAAAATTCCATAACCGTCCGCAGTATATTGACTACGATTCAAAACGTAATAATATTTTAAATAAAATCGCAAATAAAATATTGCGGATGTGTACCTAGAATGGTATTTCAGATTTTAATGGAATTCCATTATCACTATATTCAATGGGTCAAGAAAGAATGTTATTATTATCCATATGTTATTATATATGTACCCTCATCATAAATGTTATTATTACATATGATTGTATACATACTATCATAATGAATACTATTATATACAGGGTGTCCCACGTAACAGTTTTCACGATTTTTTAAGTACTTGCGATAATCCGACAAAAAATATTTTCAACGAATGTTGATTAGTTTTCGATTGGCTATATATTGCAATCAAAAAGTTCAGAAAACATTTTATTATAGTATTGTCAAAGTCACCTTCATTTTTTTAAATGGCGCTTTGTATTTTTGACTTAACAGTATTATAGCCCGTGTCAAGACGAATTGAACGACCTAGTATACCATGACCTTGGGATGACCTTGAAGGCGAAGAAATGAAAATTTCAACAAAACATGGCAATCTGCTTGAATGGGTGATAATAACTTGTGTTTATTATTAAGATTCGAAATTACATTCAATTCAGAAACCTTGACTCCCTAGCTGTACTACAGTCGATGGATTGTTATAATCCTATAAACAATAAACCATAAGTCTTTTGTAAATTGTACCGCTGTTTGTACAGAGTAGAAAAAAATCAGTATTCCAAAAATTACTAGAATGAAATTTGCATCCCAAAAATTACTAGAATAAGATCCGCATTCCAAAAATTACTAGAATAAAATCTGTATTCCAAAAACTACAACATATTATTGTAGAAGTAAGTAGAAGAATCGAGTGTTGGCCAAAAAAGGTTGCTTTTCAGGTTACTGTGTGCGTGTGCGCCAGCAGCGTTTCCGGATAGCTCTCCATTGCGTCGAGTTCGATTACCGAGGTCGAAAGCGAAGAGCACGAGCGTGAGTCAGGAATAAAGAGGCGGTGCCTCGCTGGATCTTCCTCGGGGTTCGTGCAACTCGTCCTCTTCTATCTTTTCTTCTCCTCAAACCCCGAACCTCGTCCGCAACTACCGCTTTAAATCTTCGCGCGCGAGCCACTGCTTCCAGTGCTTCCGGTAACAACGAAGAGTTTCGTTAGAAAAGCTCGCCTGCTGGCAACTATCAGGAGAAATTATTTACGGCTCGTCGATTCGGTCTACTCGAATCCCTTCCCGTCACGTTCGTGGCTTCCTCATAAGAATTATTACCGGGGACCTTTATGTGGAATCTCTGTTTTAGACGATGCGAAAAGAAAATGAGCACTACAATTTTTATACTGGGGCTATAAAAAGTTGCATACCTTTGAACGAAGAACAGGAAAAATTCAACAATTTTTTTCATACATAAAATCATCATTCTTTCAAAAATCGATATTTACATCTTATTACTTATATCATTATTAATAATGATGTTTACATAGTGTTTTTTGAAATATTCAGCTAAATATCTTAAAGCAGAAGAACGTGGAAGCCATTATTCCATAACCATTTCTGCAAAACGCTGTTTATGGTACCAGATATACAGGGTGTTTGCAAAATCGTGATACAACCGGCAAATTCCTCACATAAAATCTAGTCGACAATAAGGAACATAGTTTTTTCATACGGGGTTTCATTTTCGAGAAACTCGAGTTTAAAGATTCGCTGGGTTCGCGTGCATTATGTAGTATTATATATGCACCGAGTAGAATTTGTTGGTCATGATCAGACGCGACAGCCGATTTCTATCTAATGGTACGCGTGTTCGCTGAATTTTCAAACTCGATTTTCTGGAAAATGAAGCCCCGTACAAAAAAAACTATATTCCTTATTTTCGACTAGATTTTATATGAGGAATCATCTTCTTGCCGGTTGTACCACGATTTCGCAAACACATTGTATATTTCCATGGAGTTTTACCTAATACACATTTTTTCGCGAATTGAACTGTGTAAGCATATTCATAAATCCTTATTTAAGTAATATCATGAAAAATAACGTGTTTTTGTTCACGATTATGGTCAAATATTTATCAGAAAATTTATAGGATGATTTTTACCATGAAAGTTGTTTAGAATGACAAGGGGTGTGGTGTGATGTTCAGTTTGGTTAAACTATCTTTTGGAGGACCAATTATTTTAACTTTTTTCTATGCAGTTATATAGATTTCGACGAGAAAACGCAAAAAATGGAAGTCTTATTGCCAGGAGTTATCTGGTTCAGAAGTTATACGCGTGTAAAGTTGAGCACTTTTAAGCCTTTTGGCAGGTTAAAGCGCCGCCATATTGGTATATTTGCTAGGTGGTACACGTAAGATCGGCTAAGTAGTACCGAGCAGATCTGTTAGATGGCAGCACAAGCACGTACGTAATAATAACACATGTACGAAATCAAAATGCAGAACATTGTAAGCGTGGCCGGGCTACGACGACCTCTCCGCTACCACGACGACCTAACCCCAAACCAATTTGGACTATTTTACACGCGTATAACTTCTAAACCAGTGAATTCCTAACAGTAATACTTACATTTTCGTAATGTTTTCCTCGATATCTACAGGATTACATAAAACAGAGTTAAAAAAGAGTTCAAAAAAGTTAAAAACATCTGGTTCTCCAAAAGAAAGTTCAGCCTTTAGTTTTTTTTATAAATGAAATATTAGAAAAAATGTCGAGATTAGTTTAATTTTTTAAAAAGGATTATAAGACAAATTGTCACATGTTCATACAATTCATAAAATTATGTTCATGTCAAAAGCCGCAAGGAAGTGCTCATTGGTTTTGATATAGTAACACTCCGGGTTTACTGCGCAAATTATTTACTACCGGATATAATATTTAAAGGGCATTAATTGTTCATCATTTGGGTCAACATTCTCTGCAACGATCATACGAGAACTAGAACAGGTTTACGCATCGAGTAAATTAATTTCGATATTTCAACGCAATTGAACAGTAATAAAATTGTTACGCATTAACTTCTGGTTTAATTCGTGCGCAATTATCGGTCGCATTGTTGCAAAGCAACTAGGGGGCCATTGGCATGACAATTATTTTTATGGCTCGGAACAGTCACGAAAACGATTAAACGGTTACGAGTTGAATTAAACAGCAATGGATCCGAGAGTGCCTTTTAATAAAATTAATTGTTCCCGTTACTTTCCATCGAATCGGAAAAAATGGGGAAAACAATTTGAAAATATCGATTCTTGAATTTTCTGGAATCAAGGAGCGGAGTGGAAATAATTCCGCAACCATTGCTGGCAAAATATTCTACCGACCCGTAGTCCCCTCTGAAAAGTACTAATGTTTTTACCAAATTGTGTTGAAAAAGCAATTATTCCGTATGAACAAATTCTACTTTCACGTTTTCAATTTATATTTCTTTTCATGCAATTCTTACCCTCGTTTCTCTTAAAAATATAAAAATGTTCTCATTAGAAATTGTTAAAGGAGCTTCTTTATCGAAGGTCATATTGTGATAAAAAATTGTACTAAATCTAAATAAATACAATCTTGTCATTATTAATCAGTAGATTGCGGACTTTTATGCAAAATAAAACTTGTCTGTATTAATTGCTAGCCACATGAGCTACATAGACATTTGTTCCTCTTCTGAATCATTTTACAGAGTTGAAAATAATACAGATTTTTAAATTCTTTTAATGTTTTCACTGTTTTGCATTTGATCTACTCATTTTTGTCAGAAATGCATAAAATGAGCAGTCTATTCATCCGTAATTATAAGAAACTAGTTGCTGTATGGCTCGCTGGTGGTTGAGTTAAAACGATAGGTGCCGAATCACAGCTCAAAAAGTTTCCATGAAATCAAAATAATTTTTTATAATAGATGTTACTTGAACCCTTTTGCAGTTTACAAATCGTAATAAAATTCAGTTTACTTAAATATATCATAATAAAAACATGATTTTCTAGACCTCAATCAATCCGATGAATGTGTCACAAATGTGTTAATCATTTGCGCCCTCATGACGAGTGTAACTAGGCGACAATTTTATTAACATCATTTCCATTATATTTTATAATATTATTTTGTTTACTTAGATAAGTACTACACATGTATTTAGCTATTTCCAATATAACTACTAGAAAGAATTGTATAAAATTTGTACCAATCAAAGAACTGTCTTCTAACGTATATTCCAAATGAAACGCTTAAAATAATGGGGAATTGTTGGGAACAAAATTGAAAAAGTTCAGAGTGCATAAGGTTGAAAAATCATGCTGTAAAGAAGGAATTTCATTTTATTGGCCACTGTAGTGGCACAAATAACCGGGTCAGTGGATTGATAGGAAGGCATCGTTTCTGTTTCCAAAATCCGGTCTCGAATTCAGCATTTCTCGAAAATGCTGCGCGCAGCTCAGGATCCCAGTCCGTTTCCCGGATGCTGTCGTGTCCTCGAACATAAACGCGACTGCACCGAGACCAGAATGCAGAAGATCTGTTTACGTACGTACCCATCTCGCTCGTCCGATCTTCAGGATACTACGCCTTTTCCCTCGCTGCTACTTGCAGCCCGTGCGGCACACAGACCGTGGGAGCGGATTCGATGAATCGCGTGCGAGAGGATCGATGTTTTGGCTTGAATTCACTTGAAATATTCGACTGGTCCAGATCGAAGCTCCGAGAGCAGAGACACGCTCGACAGAGCTCGATTGAAACGAAGAAAACGACTCTCGAGTCTAACGGAAACTGGGTCTCCGTCGTAGAAACTGGGAACTCGAATGGAATGTCTATCGTCGTGCTAGAACGTCCGGAGAATTACACCGCAGATCAAAAGTTCCCGATCAACTGCCGATTTCCAGGAAAATTATATACCCTGGAAACTTCGTCCCATCTTGGTTGAAATTAAAAATTTTCTGAAATAATTACCCGAGGCAACTTTCAAGTTACGTTGATCGATAAAATCGTCCGGAATTGTAGTTTAACACTAGGTTCACGGACAGTGGCGGCTTAACACTAGGTTTACGGAGCACTAAAATTTATTATTTTAGATTGCTTTATAAAAATAATAAAATTGTATTTACTTAGATCTTCAACGATTTTTATTGTAATATGTACACAAAAAAATAAATCTATTTAATAATTCCTCACGAATGCCTCCTTACACTCTTAATAATAGTAAATTAAAAATTTTTGAATCCGTCATTTTGACGGGCCCCGTAAATCTAGTGTTAAGACCTTTAGAGGACCTAATCACTTAAAAGATTTCAGTCCCCTTTAAACACGATCACTTCAACGCAATGTAGGTTGAACCTGTACGAGTTCTTAGGCATTTTCGATAATTTTTTAAAGGTTTGCTCGCTCGCTACTGATCTTATCTTTCCAGGCGCGCACACATGTACGTAAACACTTAGCTATATTATTACTGTGTAAAAAATGTAAAATATGTAAAATTCAGAAAATTTCTATGATAACCCCCTCCTTCTGATGCCCCAAGCACGTGCATAGTTTGCTTATTGGTTAATCCAATTGTCGGAACATTAATAGTGACTGTATTACATTATTTTATAAGATATAACTAGACTGTGCCTATCCAAGTTTTTACCCAAAGGAATAAATTTGTTGAATAATTCCTCACAGATGTACGTTTAAAATCTCAATAACTGTAATTGAAAAAATATTAGAACTCGGCATTTTGACAGGTTCCGTAAAGCTGTTAAAAGTATTAAAGTCTAGAGTAGGGGCTCTCAGGGATCGTCCTTTCGAGAACACCGTAAACGTTTGACCCCTCGTCACGCCTCACAGTGAACCGGATCGATGAATTATTTAGTGCCATTTTTTGGTGTTACTTTTACAGTGTAGTATACAGTGGCTCACGAAAGTGTTCGAACGCCATTTGAAACAGTATAACCTTTTAAAAGTCCAACGAAACGACCTGAATGTTTTTTAGTTTACTAAATGACGTACAAGAAAGATTTTGAAAAATTTCAATTGGTAGAATTTAAATGAGAAAATAAAACGAGGCACACTTTTAAATTGTTTTGTTCGAGTCCGTAAACAAAAATTTTAAATATGTGTTTTGCAGACTTATGTTAGTCATACACATGCTGAAAATTTCATGAATTTTAACAGTAGATTTACGGAGCACTAAAAATGACTATTTTACATTACTTAATTTTTAAACTAAATTTTTAGTCGTTTCTTTAATAATGTACACCAAAAGAAATAAATTTGTTGAATCGGAATAATCGTAAATTAAATTTAGTGCTAAAAAGATTATTCTGATTTAAAGGGCGTTCGAAAACTTTCGTGAGCCAATGTACGTGAACACACTAGGATGAAACAACCGACGGCAGACGGCGTCTGCAAAATCACGTGGACTTGAAAAGTGCGTATTTTTAAATAAGTTTGTTTTTAAAATTTTCTGATATTTTTCTTATAGCCAGAAACTTGTAGCATAATAGGTAGTCTATCACCACAGTTTACAATTTATTATAACATCGACAATTGATTTATTACAATATTACAAGTATACAGCAATACACGTATTCAGATAATGGAGGAATTCATCAGTTTAAATAATCGAGGTTCTACTTTATCATGTAGTGAACGAGCAAATATGCTCCGAATTATGTAATGATCGATCTAAATTCAATCGGAAAACTGTCACAAATATATCGGTAAAAGTGTCGTAAAAAAATTAGTAAAACCAAAAAAGTTTCACAACTGGATTAGTATAGCCCGTACAACGAGAGTTGGCACAGAGAAACTTGTGGGTACCACGTGATGCTCCCACTACGCGCTACACGTCTTCCGCGATTGGTCGAATCGCTTGAGGAACACAACAATCGAGCGTATTGAGTGTGACTGTAACAGAGATATGTGGTGACCATGATGTAAGATGGTGGTGACGCTGAGCGCCTATGTCGACCGTTAACGCCAAAACGTAAGCGTAAGAGTGGGATCCACTGATCAGTCGTGGGATCCGCAGCCTTGCGTCAAGAGTGGGGACTCGCCGCTCCCCCTGCACCCCACTGACGAGATTTTGCGCCAACTCTCGTTGCGCGGACAATACTAGTCCTCTTTACTCCCTGTCCTATTCAATGTTGGGATGCTAACATCAAGAGATCAGGAAACAGTGTCTGTACACAATATAAATGACATTTCGGTTCCGAAGTGTTCACAGATATCCAGACTGTATTTCCATAATTTAATACAACTCCAACACACGAACTGCGAGAATCTTTCAGCACCTCCAACCACCGCATCAATCGCTATCTTTGATAGCAATGATGAACAGCGGGCGTCTAAGCATGCGTGAGGTACCACCCATGGACATCTTCTATAGCACAGAGTGAAAGAGAGGGGGAAAGGGAGAGATAGAGAGAGAGAGAGAGAGAGAGAGAGAGAGAGAGAGAGAGAGAGAGAGAGAGAGAGAGAAAGAGCAAGACAAAGGTAGTATGGGGAGTATGTCAACGCAATTGCGAGGTCGACAAAGCGCTATTGTAGTAGGAAAATACTGTCCATCGCTTGAACGTGTCCATTGCTTGATCGGTCGTGTGGCCACGGCCTAACTATATTACGGACACCGGCCTTAGACCGCGACAACTCGGTAACCGAGATAGAGATGAACAGAGAAACGTAAAATAGAGAAATAGAGAGACAGAGATGAAGAGAGAAAGAGAGGAGAGATAGAAATGTGATCGAAAAGGGGAGACGGTGGTTTCAGCCAGAGGAAGATTCATTGTCGAGGACCGATCGATCGATCGGTCTCGAGCGATGCGTTGGCTTGGGAAAGAGACAAGAATGCGGTACTATACGCGGGGACCGGTTTCCACGAGCGTAATGGAATCAAAGGATAACGAGGCCCGGTCAGACGACCCAGCTGATAAGGTGAACGACGCAGCACGTGGGGACCAGAGTCGCATCAATGAATTTTATAACGAGCCGAGCATCGCCACAAGGGCGCGACACCCTCCGCCCTCTACCTCGTCCGACGTGTCAATACGTCGGCCCGTTAAACGAATCTTTTGTCGGCCGGCTCGCCATAACCACGGACTTATGCGTCACGAACCTCGCCCAGCAATCGATGATATCACGCGAGAAAACTCGGACCGATCTACTTTACGCCCTCGTTCCAGGTTTACAGATATTGTTGAGCAGACCGGTTGAGGGATACGAGTCTTAGCCACGGAAACGTAGCCGTCAGTTTTATTGAGTATATTTTAACCCCGGACATAAAATTAAGAACGACTGCGTGTCTATGTTCAACAGGTCGGCCGAGGGATTTTGGTACTATGTGTGCATTCTTTGAATGTGTAGACGCATGGTAGAAAGGTATTCTGGTTTCTGTTGCAGAAACAAAGGAAATAGTTCTTGTGAGGAGATCAACTTTATTATCTTGAGATTGATGCAGAGAAGTTACGGGTGATCTATATTTACGGTGACCATATTTTTGGGAGCGAAATAGGGGACAAAAAAAAAAGTAGGCTATTACAACACACATACAGTAAAAACTAATAAAACTTTTATATTAGAGGGTTTAATACATTATTAATTGTATGGAACAAAAAAAGCAATAATTTATGAAACTAAATCTTAGAACGAAGGATTGAAATACAGAACTGTCCCCGAAAATTGGGATCTCGTATGGGGGCGTGGATAATATATATATAGCTATCCAATATGGCGACGAAGCGCTTGGTCTTAACATTGTATTGATATCTTCTTTTTTGTTTTTACTGAAAAAGTTTGTATGTATGGGTCAAACTTGTAAGTGGACAGGTACAAATCCTGCAGAAAGAAAGTTTGTTGAAGAAGAGCGGCTTTATAAAGTATGATTTATCAAATAATTCATTTTACAAAAAAATATTTGTTTTCTAATATACCTTTTAAATTTACAATTATAATTTCATAAATTTCTAATCGCTTAGGACTGGTGAGGACATATTAATTACTCCACAAATAATTCTACAAATATTTTCTAATAGAGACACCAATGCCACAGGCATCACTGAACCAAGAATTTTGAAAGTCTTTAAACTTTGGTTAGATCTTTCAATATGCACTCTAGCTTTAGCTATTTTGACTGTTAAAATAGACTGTTCTTTGCTAAATTGTTTCTTATATTTTAGAAATGGAAATCTTATAAATTTCAAGCAGTTCACTTCACACACTTCATTTCAAAGTGTGGAAACGGAGCAACAAATTTTTGCTCGCTCTACTATCAGAATCTTTCACTGCACAGTAATCAAATTTTTTTGCTTCGCTGTGGAAAAATTGGAGCTTCCATAACGTTATTTTTAATTAACACCTGTTTTAACACTGTAAGTTTATACTGTAATTAACACCTGTTAACACTGCAAGCTGCTATAAGCCAAGCGAAGCCAAGCTTAGAGTATTTATACTTTTCGGCAGCAGATGGCGCCACTCAAAATGTCAGATCCTAATACGGGACGGATGGTCACCATATCTATATTGTTGCTCCAAGAAAATCGTTCTTTTACTTATAAAATTGGGGAGCGTGTCTTCTGTATGGAATTCAAAATTGAATTTTGTTTTAACCTGTTGATACATTATATCATCATTTTGGAAAGAACATGACCGAGAAATTTTTAATAGATCTAACTCAGGCAGTTCCAACCAGTAGCTCCGGGACTACTTGAGGCACCTTCCCCGCTTAGGTTCTTTCACGACTCTTAGACTTCATCGTTATAATGTATAGTAATGGGAAGCTCCCACCACGAGCCACGAGAGCCGCGCGGCGCGCGCAGTACTCACAAACTCTACGGCTGTACGTAGTACTGGGAAGAGATTCGATGGTGGGGACCTTGTAGTTCTCGGAGGGGAATACGTTGGAACTCCCTGATCTAACTAATCACCCCCAGCAACGTAATTTAATAATTTCATTTGGAATTATTATGTAAAACACGATTTCTAAGCTTCCTTTGGCACAGCACAATTATTGAAAATACTATTGATTGATAGACTTCCGGTAGATAAAGTATTGATTCAGAATTTGTATTGATCATTTAAAAGAAATTCACTTCTATGTACAAAGTGAAAAGTAAATAGCTAAGCAAACTAGTGAAGTCTTATTGTATTGGTTAGGTGATGTACTCTGATGCAGAGAAATTTGCAATA
This sequence comes from Sphecodes monilicornis, assembly GCA_913789915.3. Lineage (NCBI taxonomy): Eukaryota > Metazoa > Arthropoda > Insecta > Hymenoptera > Halictidae > Sphecodes > Sphecodes monilicornis. The sequence goes on from OU565285.1 coordinate 21,224,377, forward strand.
GTCTATATTGCTGCTCCAAAATAAAATTATTTAATCCTCAACGAGTTTGAGGAGAGTGTTTTGTGTATGGAGTTTGATATTGTATTTTATTTTTGGTACTACGCTGAGATTTTGCATTGATCAGGTAGAAGAAATTTATTTCCAGATAAAAAGTGAAAAGAAAATAACCTTTTTATTTGGCTACATATAAAGCTGTGTCTTTTAGATGGAATTTAGAGTTTGACAAATGGGAGTTTGCTATCGGTTATACTGTGATTTCATACAGATAATATACTTAGACTGCCAGAACCAGATTACTAGAGGAATTTGATACTTTTGGATCGGAACTTTGTTATTAACGTTCCAACTACTTGACATAGCCTTTGTTAAAGACTTGTGAAAGACATGGTCTCTGTAAAATAAAATGCAAAAGAGGAAGAAAATGTCTCGTTAATAAAAGGATACATTTTCTTAATTATTTAGCAAGTCATCTTCAATCAAGACATTTTAAGCAAAATAATTTGTACTATTGGGCGAATAGGACGTAAACCAAACTTCTTAGATCTTTGTTTCTTTACAATCATACTCTCTAATGTGTCGAACAACAGAAATTGTATAATTTCACGTCCAAGCAAACGAGCCTTGAAAATCCAGCTCCTTTAACAATAGATTGGCCGAACATTCTCTGTACCACTTTTATCAAGTTCGCTCCACTATACCATTGGTATTCCGCAGCATAAAAGAACGAAGTCGAAACAAGCGTCGCGATAAAAGCGTTTCGGAGAAAGTTGCTCGTCGAGTCAATCCTCGTTCCGGCTTGGGAATTCCTTCGGCGGGAAAATGCACTGCATCACCGAGTATACTTCCGGGAAATATTCAACGACGCCACACGACACAGAGGATAAAGGATCCCACAGGTCAAGGCGAAAATTTCACAACGGCTGTGACTGTAAATGACATTTTCTGTTTTTCAATTCTCGTAGGTTGTTCAGATAAAAATTCGTTCTCTATAATCCTGTTACAACTTCTTGTATTTGTTTAACACTAACCCTACCAGCGTCGGTCGAATAACCGCTTTCAGGATTTTAGTTTACTATTACTGAAGTTATAAAAATGCTTCCACTGGAAATGATTATGCACACTTTTCTGTTCAAGTAAAAATCTAAATGAATTCAATCGTGCCATTTTTATAAGGTAGCACATACTAGTCACTTTTAATGGTCGGTGGGTTCAGTAATCCTCAGATTAAAACGAGGGAGAATCAACCCAATATCATCCATAGCTACTCGGCTAAAAATGTGTTGCCAGACTAATCATGAGGATTTCAAACAGACTTTATGAAATATAAAGGTTTATGAAATGAAATTTTTTTTTGTGGACTTCTTCTTCATCTAGACATGCAATATATACATCTAAATGTCCTTCTTCCCTAAGGCAGGGAGAACTGCAAGGTCCCCACCCTCGAACCTCTCCCCACTACTATATAAAGCCGTAGAGTTAGTGAGTACTACGCGCGCAGCGCGGCTCTCGTGGTTGGAGCTCCCCACTACTATACATTAGAACCATGAAGTCTAAGAGTGGGGGCAGAACCTAAGCGGGGAAGGTGCCTCGAATAGCTCCGGTGCTACTGGTTGGAACTGCCTGCTCCAGGGAATTATTTACAGTAAATCTACCAAGCATTATAAGTCTTATTTATTGTCATATCATACCATTATTTCTCTGATGTCAAACAATTTCATAAAATCATTTGTAGGCGTTGGATGCGTTCGACCGTTGGCCACCGGGCGTTGGCAACCGGCCGTCGATGGCTCTCGAGCGTTCCAGAATCTTTGGTTTGGTAGTTGGCCGTTAGCAACCGTTGCGACCCGACGGTTTTTGTTTTTCGCAAAGACCATGGTCCGTCGCGTTTTCCGAGCGAGTTCGCCCTGAGCCGTTGAGCAATAAACGTTGTTAATAATAATCAAGAGTCACCCGTTATTTCTTAGTTAGACCGATCACCCACCTACACATTTATTGCCGTTTATACCTCCTCGATTGCTACTAAACAACCGATTTTGGATTAACGAAGATATTATAAAAAAAAAGATAGAATAAGCATGTACAATCTGTCTTTCGTCGCTTTTGAAATGTTTGAATATCTTGGAAAAAATTAACGATATGAAAAAATGTTTCTAAATACAAAAGTTGTAGTATGACACGGGGATAATACCTTTAATATAATTTATTTGATCTAGTAACTATATTTTTAATGGTGTGTTTGTTAAATCAAAATCAATACTTTCGTTATACCCTGGATTGAATAAACGGTAATCAACAATGTTATAAATTTTTTTTACATGAGGGGAGCATTGTTGTTTCGACATTTTCTATCTGTTCAGTTTGAGGAGTTTCTCCCTTGGTCGTTCCAGGGTTAAGAACGGAGAGATAAAAACGACTGAAGAGGGGACACTCATTCCGGTGTCTTTTTACGCGAACACTTCGTTGCATCGACACGCACGGAAGAATAGCCCTCGTTCGAAGCGAAGCACAAGTCCGATGCTGGTAAAGTCGCCGAAATCGGTCGGCCATTTTGCGTCGAGAAATAACCCCTTTTTAAGGGCGAGTCCACCAGTTCGAAGCACGCGATGCACTTTTTCTCCGGACGCGGCGTGGCGGTCGAATGAAAAATCTGGCCGACGTTTCTACGATTTACCGTCCCGCGTAAAAACGCCCATCGCTCCCACGGTGACAGTAGATTTTTATGAAGCCGTGTGTACGCGTTTCCTCCTCGCTATATTTCCTGGCCATTGTAACAACCCAGTCGATACGCCCGTTTGCTGCAACCTGTGCACGCGCATCGTTGGAAATTTCATTTGCTGTTCGGACGTTAGTAAACACGACCAACCGGGAATGCGGACGCGTATTGCTACGGACACGGCGTTGAACGACTGCAGTTGAAGTGGTTTTCGGGCTCATCAAATTTCGGTAGCTCAAGAGATCGTCAGCCCGGATACCGGAAAAAAGAGACCATTGGATTTTTTCCACCGAAAACTGTTACACTTTATTTTAAAAAAGCTTTTGTATTTTAAATGCTTTACTTTGACGAGTATTTCGTAATCTTTTTATTAAAAAGTGTTTATCAGTTACGAAGGTAGAGCCGACCTTCCGGAGGTCCTGTCAAAAAAAGGCAGTAACAGAAAAAAGTGATGGGTACTGGTTTATCTGAAATGAAAAATTCGTTCTCATTTGCCTAATATTCTATATTATCTAGTTCTTGTACGGAAGATAGCGTTCCTTTTGCATATTTTCTTCTCACAGTGATTAAAAACGTGCGATTTTGTTGCTACAAATCGTATAACATTACCTTGATATATCCGCCATTTTGTCTTCTAATTTCTAAAGTCCTTTGTTCAAATATTATCGAATTAGTAATTTCAGATGAATCAGTGCCCATTAGCAATGGTCATCACTAGACTGTCGATCTTTATGCATTTATGACAAAAATGAGTGGGTGCAATTTGAAATAGTAAAAGCATTAGAAGAATTTAAAAATACTGTTACATTATTTTCAACGGCTATAATTTAGAAACAAGGTCATGTCGGGTATATGTTTATATGAATTTTTTATTTCTTATTTTAGCGTACTGAATCCATCCAGCAAATTTTGTTACATTTACTTTAATGCTTAATTATTGATTACAAGAGAGTAAAGATTTTCGTTCTCACAAAAAGGAAAGCAGGAAATTCATATTTGGTCGTTATGACACGGCAAGGGAATAAGTTTTGGTAATTTGATCAATGCATGCATAATTAGTTCCATTATAAAATTAAACACTTGACACTTTGCCGTCCGGCGACACCACAGTGGTGTCGCGCACAAAGTATTGCTCAACGGCCGGCGACACCACAGTGGTGTACTGGACGGCATAGTGTTAATTGCGCATTATTTAATATTTACTATTTCCTATTTACTATTAATATTTATTATTTACATATGTATATCTTCCAAATTTCATGAAAATCACCCGATAACCTCAAGAACGGCCGGCGCCAAGCGAAGAAATTTTTACGAGACGTGCGGACGGCAAAGTGTTAATATACAGGATGGAGCATTTAAAATAGGTCACCTAAATAAGTGGCTTGTTTTTAACGATAGGAAAAAATGCATCAGACCAAACTTGCTTGGAGTCGAGGGGAACTGTCGGCTTCCCTTGAGTGACCTTGAATGACCTTCAATGACTTTCATAATAGGTCATTTAATTCGTCTTGAAACGGTCTATCAAAATGTAAATAAGAAAACGATATCATTAAACTAAAAAAAAAGAGGGTTGACATTCATATCACCTTTGCGTCTCCACTTATAAAAAAAATTAGAAACATCGAATTATGTTGCCCTGGATACCAAGCAAGTTTGGTGTTATGCATTTTCTTCCTATCGTTAAAAGCCACCTAGTTATTTAGGTGGCCTGTTTTACGTGCTCTACCCAATATAATTTGTAGAATTTGTCCAGTCGGTACGTTGCAAAAAGAGCGCGAACAAGGCGGCAGATGTGATTGAAACGATTTTTGGGCGAAAATCCTCATTGGCAATCGTTGGTTTCGCGCGTCGCAGAACCAGGGTTGATGTTCTCGTTATCGCGAAACGGCCGTTGGCTGAGAGGGATGTTAATCCACTCAAAGAGCCGGGAAATGCAGACATCCCCAGCGATAAATTGTCGCGGAATGCGGATTCAATCTTTTCGGGCATGCCTTTTCTTACGGGTATAGTATAACGGAGCTTTCCGGCACGGATTAGGGGAAAAGAAGCGAGCTCGAGCAACGGGGGACCAAAAAAGGTGTTTTTAATGAGTTGGGAAGAAGATAAATGCTGACTGACAGGGAATCCGGTGGTTCCCTGGGTCCGCTAATCTCTGGTCGATTACTTCTATCCATATCCGAGCAATTCGATCGTTTGTGGACTTAACATTTTTGTTACGTGGTAAGATAGACTTATAACTATACTGCAGATCTGTATGCAACATAAAAGTTACCATCATTAACTATAAGACACAGCAGCCACATAGAGATTTATTTTCTTCTATAATAACTTTAAGAAGTTGAGAACGATATATTGATATCCTTAAATTCTTTTGATTCTTTCACCGTTTTCAAATTCTCCTACTCATTATTGTCATAAATGCATAGAATCCGCAATCTAGTTATAATTAAACTGTGGATCTCCAGCATATGCTTAACTAACATTAGATCTACAAGACGTATATTTTAAATTTTCATTAAGGGCTCAATTAGAAAGTGTTAAAAAATGCTTTTTTTTATTTCTTCATGTAATTCTTACCAATTGCAATTTATTCAAAATTTATTTTGCATGTCATTTAGCAAACCAATGCTTCGAACTGCTAAAGAAATTTTAAAATAGTTACTTGTACTTAAAATGTATAAGTGACATTCCCGTTCTGAATTTTTCTCATACATCACACTGTACAGTAAAGATTCAACACAACCAAAACCTTCGGGGTCGTGCCATTGCATGGATCATACAGTTCCACTATTATTGTATGAGCTCACTGAGCGCGTCGAATGTAGAAAAGGACAGCGCGTGTAAACACGAACTGCGCGACCGAAGATGCAACTAAACTTAAAATTTATTCACTAAATACGGTTAAAATTATATCGTGTTTGTGTCATTTTAATCAGAAAAATGTCAGAAATAAATTTGTAAAAGTCCCATAAAGAAGTAATGAAAAAGTAAAAAAGTTCTGTAATTGGATTAGTAGTAGATTCACATCGACAAACTTGACCCCATATCGGGTTACACGACATGTTTACACTGCTCGGTGACCGAGGCAGATCTAGCTTCTGGGTCAGTGGTGGGGATAGGCGCTTTAAGAAGAATGTACACTTCTCGTTCGCTTATTGTTAGATCGAATCTTTAGTGTACTTACAATGGCGGTGCAGAAGTAAGGCAACTTCAAGAAGATTACTACATTGAATCGGATCGCACCCCCGGAATCCTGGAGGAGATTTCTTGTCGTGTGGAGGATGCGACCCCACTGTCTCTTTCTTCTCCGTCCCCCGGGCAACCTGCTTCTTTTCCCTTGCTCGTGAATTTTTTCTCGTTCCCGCGACGACGATGGAAGCGACTTTCGCGCAGGAAGGAAAGTCCCCTAGTTACGCGAGAATACTCCCGGGACTTTAATGAATTCCGATGGGAGGAATAAAGGGGAGGGTAAGAGGAAGGATAAAAATGGTAATTACGATATAAAAGAGCCACCCGGATAAGAATACCGCCGTAAGAACGGCGTAAAAAGCGAGGCTGCACCGGGAAAAAAGGGAAAGAGTAGATCGACGACTCGAGAACCACCGAGTTATGAACTATCCGTGGAAAGAAGAGGGAAGAAGACTTCGGTAGAAGGGCAGAGGAAGAACTGAAAAAGGGACAAGCGAATACTCGAGTTCCAAACAGTCTCGCTGGCGGTCGATAGCACGCTGGTTTATTAAAGATTGCCCATTATTTCGTCCGTTTTGCGTCTTCAACGACGTTTCGACACTGTCTTCGACCAGCTGTTTCGCTCTTTCAGACGTTTCCGTCGGACGACAAATTTTTTAATGTTTCTAAGATTTAAACGCGAACGACGTCGGGCTATTGTCTTCGGTTTTGTGTTAAGCGCAAGCTTTCTTGGCAGCTGAGAAGAAGAGACGAGTTTTATCTGAAGCGTCGCGCTTGGAAATTAAGGCGTCTGAATTCAAGAAGCTTTTCAGAGGGTAAAATAGTTTCGTTGGATATTAAGGGTACGAAATTTAATTCTCTCATTGTTGGACTACGGTCCTTTATGCATTCATAACGTATACCGATAGTTGAAAACGTATTAAAACACAGCATTAACTGAAAAATTGTATGGATACACCAATCTTATGTGCTGAACTTTCAGCGTTGTATATTGGAAGAGTGATAAGCACAGAAAAATTACACAAAGGATGGCAATACCATTATTGTAGTTAAAAGTGCAGTAAAAATTGATTTAAATAAAACTCACATATTCAGCCGTAAATGCACTTACTGCTTCAAATTCTCTTATACGGCAATATAGAATTATTTGAATTTAATACCGAACAATCATTGTACGCATACTGACTCAATTGTATTGCTCATGATTCGAGCACGGCGTGATAACATCGCTACCGCTCAGTAGAATCAGCTGCCATGGCACGCCGCGACGGGCAATCCGTCAGCTGTAGAAACGCTCGGGTTAGCCCATGTTTTTCTTTAATAACCCGAAAACGAAGCCGCGTACGAAATTTCCGCAACGGAAAAAGATTCTTAGCATATCCCCAGGAATCATCGCATTCAAAGAACTCGAACATTTGTGCTACACCCTGTATATGGAATCATTGAAATAGTTATAAATTATACGAATTTATGAAAAAACATGGTGATTTTACAGAAATTTCGGTCCGTGTATATTCGTTTATGTAATAATGATTATTGTGGATATATATGTATCTGGGGATCAAATCAACAATATGAACGTATGTGAAGCGAAGAAAATTCGCAAGGAGTTTATCGATTTTTATTAAAATGAATTTTGTAAATTCAAGATATAGCATCTCTGTTCAATAAAAGTTTATCTTCAACTTGTTGAAATTATTGAAGAAAGAATGACAATATTATTTGGTTTCTGTTTCTTACGATTAGTGCAGACAATTTTATATTTGCATAGAAGTCCACAGTCTAAAGTGAATCTTTATACAAAATAAAAATTTTCTGCCTCGGTTACAAGATACAGGAGCTAGCAGACATTTATGTCGTTGCATAATAATTTTAGTGAGCTGAAAATAATATAATAGGACTTTCGAATTCTTTAAATGTTTTTATGGTTCTGCAATTGATCTACTCATTTTTGTCGTACAGTGTCAGTCATATACGTACTTGCAGTCATGCACTGAAATATTCAAATATTCTTAAAACGACAATAATATCATCAATATTGTACCCTACGACTTGGTTTTTTTTTTAAGAAGTTGGAACAATTAGTTCACTATATAACGTGAAAAAAAATGTTTGCAAAAATTGCAATTGATCGGAATTGCGGAGAAAATAAAATAAGTTACATTTTACAACTATCTTATGTGGACCTATATTAACAATTTGAAAAATACGTTCTGTGGATCTGTGTCAATTATATACATTCAGAAAATTTCATCAGAACCGGTTGATTAAAAAAAAACCACAGGCATTGAAAAATGTCTAATCCTTAGATTAATTACGGTTAAAGCCAAAAATTGTGAAAAACTGCAATTTTTACCATCTTTAATTTGCAGCTCATTGCAACGTTGACCAATTTCGATAAAATTTTCGAAATATGTATAAATGATGTAGATCTACGTATTTTTCAAATCTGCAATATAGATCCACATAACAAATTTGTAAAATACATCTTTTAGTACTTCCTCTGTAATTCTGACCATTTGCAATTTTTTTTAAAATTTCTGGTTCACGTCATATAGTAAACATATTGTTGTAACTTCTAAAAAAGTCCAAGTCCAATGTTAACAAAAAAAGAGATAGTCTTTTTGAAAGTGTCCGAATATTTATGGGAGTCACTGTAAGTGCATAAGGTCCGCAATCCACTAATAATACATTGCTCGTGTCTACCGAATCTGTGTCAATGTTGAAGGTTCGAAATACGATATAAAAACAATGTTGTGTACAAAAAGATCACCGGCTGCGAAACCGTGGAAAAACAGAGCCAGCGAATTGTCCCGGTGAAATACATAACCCGTGAAAAATCCGCAGCTGTCGGTTTTCAGAGTAAAATACGTAGCACGTTTCGCGCCACAAAGAGGTGGAAGTTTACAACAGGACGCTCTATTAGATCATCGACTCTTCTTCAGCAAGGAAGCATTAAGGTGCATCCCCCTTGTTGCGTGATTCGTTCGCGCATCGCAGGCAATTTCTCGTTACACGAAAGTACGCACGAAACAGCAAACTGTGAGCCAGAATAAATACCTTGGAGCGAACGCTCAAAGGCGAGCCTAATCTTTGCGGTGTGAGCCGACGAAGTGATGGAGATAGCGGAAATTATTTACGGTAATCGCCTCGGAGGCAAGAAACCATCGACGAAGATAAACCATAACCGAGAACCTCGCTCCACTGAAACCGAAAAGCTGTTTCGCCGCGACTGCTACTTCGTAACCATGTAACGAATTTGTTATTTTCACACCTAAGGTGTGGCTTGTTGTAACGGGGGAATTGATTTTCTGTTGCAAGCTAAGTAAAGGGAAACACGCCGAGCTATAGGATGTTCTTATAGGATCCGAGATTTTTTTAGACAAATATTTTGCAATTTCGGAGGTGTCTGGTATAATGATGATTTTTTTGAGTGATTAAAAATGTTCTCAAACTTTGATTTTATTCATGATTTTATATGAAAACTATTGAGAAATGTAATTTAAACATAATGCATCACTTAAAAATAAAGCTTATGCAGTTAAATTTTCGGTTTAAGTGTAATTCATGTTTGATGTTAATATTATATTACTAAGTAATTGCGTGTATGTATATTAGGTTATCACTAGACTGCGGATATTTATGCAAAATAAAAATTTGATGCATTAATTGTAAAACACAGGAGTGAAATACCAACACAGTTCTTTCAGTAATCCTTTTAAATTAAAAAGTCGAGTCAATGATCTTACATTGTTTTAATCTTCTTTTAATAAATTGCACCTACTCGCTTTTGTCATAAATGTATAAAATCCGCAGTCCAGTAATCACATAAATAATGCGAATTTCGTTTTATATTTTTGTAACGCAAAACAAGGAAAACAACTACAATTATTAGTCTTCTGTATGTAATACTATGCATTGTAGAACATGAAGGGAAATATATATAGAACTATAATGGTTGTGATTTCATCTTAGTACTTTGCTTTACAAAATCGTAGAAAAAGTCGTATTACTTATGGCATGACCTGATACTTTGTACACGAGCGTGCCCGCTAAACGTTTAAGTTCATTATTTCCTACCCTACTGATCGGTACAAAAAACGTTAAAATGTATGAACACAATCAAGAATTATTAAACAATCTCTTCTTCAAGTTGATTTGCTTGACTAGCATAACTAATAAATTCACTGGCACTTTACACCAATATTGTTTCTAGCAACTCTAGTACTTCTTGTTCAAGTTCTTTGCGTGTATAAACAATAAATTGACTTCTATTTTGCCTACAAATTATTATTAGCTCTTCTAGTATGTTTTCTTCGAGTTGCTTGCTTGCATAAACAATAAATTGACTTGTATTTCACTTCAATATTGTTATTAACTCCTTCAAAATTTCTTTTTCGAGTTATTCGCTTGCACAAACAATAAATTGATTTGTGTTATACATAAACATTTTGACTAGCTCGACTAGTAAGTCTTCTTCGTGTTCTTCGCTTGCATAAACCATAAAGTGACGTGTATTTTACTTCAATATTGTTATTAGCTCGTGTAGTATCTCTTACTGAAGTGTTTCACTTGCATAAATTTCAAATGCACATACATCTTATGCGTGTCTTATGTTTGTATCATTGTTATTAGCACTTCTAGCATTGCTTCTTTAAGCTCTTCGCTTGAATAACAATAGATTCATTTCCAGTTACATGAAAACTATTAATAGCATCTCTCGTATCCGTTTTAACCCCAGAAAACGCTTCAATCTCGGACGGTCTGCGTGTTCTTCAGATTCTCGACGACCCACTGGATCTTCTTCTTCCTCCGCAGATTTGCCCGCAGGGCACTTTGGGCGGGCTCGATCCGATAAGGATTTCATTTCGCGTTTGGGTTTCATTAAACGGTAATTAAGCTCCGCGGTCTGGAAACTGCCACGAAGAGGCTGCTGTATCGTTATAAACCGATGCATCTTAATCGTCCTTCGACCCCTTCCCCTTGCGTTTCGAGTCTACTTGGCCGGGTCTCGTTGCCGCTTCGTTTGCCGCCTTATTACACGGGATTAGATTAACTTTCAAGCTCGGCCTTGTTTATCTCTCGGCCTCTTAGGGGATAAGAACCCGAAGAGGATGATCTCTGTTAATTGCCTGAAGGGTGTACGCGTGCATCCTCTCCCCGTTCTGGCTTGATGGCGTCGCCGCGCGTCGCGCAGTCGGATTCGATTCCGCTCGGTTCACCCTTTGAAGTCGAAATCTTCTGGGGTTACCAGGATTTTTACGACGAACCTTTTAACCCTCCTGAGGAGTCACGGCGAATTAGCGATTCCCGCTAGAAGAGATACATTGAATTTCTTTGGGGACCGTACAAGTGGTCTGATGAGCGACAGTTTTTGGCAAATTGACACAAGTCGGCTAAATAATAACAAGTACAGAGGAACTGTGATTCACGCGGAGATAGATTTAGGAATTTAACACTAGGTTTACGGGACGCATCAAAACGACGCGTTCTAATATTTTTAATTTACGATTACTGAGTGAGATCGTAAAGATGCACCCATGAGGAATTATTCAGCATATTTTACAATATGTGTAAAAATTTCTGCATAAACCTAGTGTTAAATAACTTCATAAGAGACTGCAAAGAAAACGCTAGTGGTATCAATAGTATCAATTGTATAGAAGCAGAGTCCATAATTGTTATAATCAAAATTAAAAAGTTGTGGCATAAAATTTAACCTTTCATTCGCGGGCAATTTTTTATTTTTTGTATAAAATCACGAGCTATATTTATTTGCTGTTTATAATAGTTATAAGAACTGTATTGATAGAATGTAAAAAGGAAAACAGAAATTTACGTAGAGAGATGCTATTTTATTAATATTTAGCGTACATCATGCGTTAAACGTAATAATTGCGTTCAATGAAAACGTGAAACGCGATATGTATGTGTTGCTCATAGTTGAAGAATTATTGTTATTTTTAAAATGATTTTGGTTTGGAACAACCATTATGAATGACTAACATTTTGCTGATCATTAGTAACTATTATCGATGGCGGAATATATTTCTGGTTACTGATAACTATTAGTTATAACGCGAATTGTTTTCGATTACGAATAACGATTATTGATGATGAGAATTACTTTTTTGGTCACTGTGAACCATTATCGAGGACACGAGTTTCGTTTTGGTTATGAACCTTTTTACACGCATTATCGATTCCTTTTCGCGCAACGAGCGAGGTACTACTGTAACAGCAAGTAGCTACTGTTAATCTGCTTGTTGTTTAATGGATTAATTATAGGCTGCAATTTGTAACTGTTAGACTGCGAATTTAAATGCAGATCTGAAATTTTCTGCATTTGTGGCAAAAACTGCAGTCATTTAGGAGTTGCTTACGAATTAAGTCTAATAATAATGGATGGATTTGTGCTAGACTCCTTGATGGTTTTGACAATGTACCGTATGTTTGTTTACTGTCCCAAATTACAGCAGTGTTATCTTGATTTTTAACCCCTTATTGTAAGATCGATGGTTTTGACAATGTACCGTATGTTTGTTTACTGTCCCAAATTACAGCAGTGTTATCTTGATTTTTAACCCCTTATTGTAAGATCTGTTCACAGTTATAATGACAAGAATTTCTTTGTGCTTATTAATTTTTTACAAGAGAAAGAAAATTTGCACTCAGTGTATATGTATCTACATTTCCTTTGATGCTTACCTATTGATAACAGAAGGATAGAATTTTATTTTAATGTAAAAGGAACTGAAGGAGATGAAGAAAATAAGGGCTCGACTGCGTTTTGGAGAACTCCGTGTTCTTAACTTTTTTGAACTTCTTTTTATGTGATCCTGTAGATATCGATGAAGACATTTCGAAAATGTGTGCATGGTTGTTAGGAATTCACTGGTTTATAAGTTATACGCATGTAAAGATGAGCAGTTTTAAGCGTTTTTGACAGGTTAGAGCGTCGCCATATTGGATATTCGTTGAGTGGTAGAGGTAGGTAGGTCTGTTCGGCGCATGCGCAGGATAGAACGTGAGTGTTCAGCGCATGTGTTAGATAGTATAGTACATTTGCGGGATCGGCTAAATAGTAATGAGCGCATGCGCTAGATGGCAATTCAGTGGTTACACATACTTTGTGAACATAAGCAATTTCAAGTGTTTTTCACAAATTAATTATTAATAAGTTTATTGTTGATTTTGAGATGGTTAGATCGAGTATTAGAAATTTTAACTTTAATATCGTACTCATCGGTGCGAAATGAAAATTAATAACAATAATCATGGAATCGGTCGTTTTCGGTGTCCAGTAATTAAAATATACAGAATCACATACAGGATTTCAAAAAGGAGGTACAGTCCAAGATGGTTTGGGGTTAGGTCGTCGTGGGAGCGGAGATGGCCGGCCCGACCATAGTATAATGTTTTGCATTTTGATTTAGTAAATGTGTTATTATGTATTACGTACGTGTTTGTGCTGCCATCTAATGGATTTTTTCGGAAGTATTTAGCCAGTTAGTGTGTATTACCTAGCAAATATATCAATATGACGGCGCTGTAACCTGTTAAAAAGGCTTAAAAGTGTTCAACTTTATATGCGTATAACTTTTTAACTAATGAATTCCGCGCATTAAAATTTTCATTTTCTGTGTTTTCTCGTCGAAATCTATAAGAATGTATAAAACAACTTGATAAAAAAGAATTCTCCAAAACGCAGTTAAACCAAAATAAATTTTATAAAACGACTTGAAGTACTTCAACACACGATGTCTGCCAAAAATTTATATAAAGCGAACACTGTACTTCATAATTAAAATACCATTTTCAAAAATGGTTTGACGGTCGTCATAGTATTAGTAGACAAGGAAAAGTAGCCTAATTTGAATCTGTGCCTGTGTCAAGCCGCCATGTACATATTTCGAGAACGAAAAATTCTCGCAACATTATTAATAGTATTGATTGATCATGAAGAATGCTTTGGGATTAATTTATCATATATCTTAGAGAAGAGAAATATTTATTGGTATTACTGATTTGCTATGAATTGTAAATTCAGTTTAACCTGATCCAACTTTGGCAACACTAGACCAATAATTTTGTGAATTCGACTTCTTCGATCGAGCCATCTCGCTTCATAACATTTTTGTAGGCAACCAGTGTCCCCGTGAATTCCTGAAGGATTCCTCAGGCAATCCCCACAAATCGAGTACAAATACCACGGTATCCCATATATCGAACAAAATAATACGATCGATTTATCAGATGAAGTACACAGGAAGGGTCTGAATGGGAAATGGGGCTGCATAAAAGGCAACCGGGAAACGTAGGCTTAGTATTCGATGTGTTTATCGCGGGATTAGCAATTTTATTGCGGCTATTTTTCTGCATACAGCATTCAGCGCGCGTGTTCCTATTTCGATTCACTCTCGAGGATCGAAAGTATATCCTCTTCCCTGAAGAGAGACATTCCTCATATATCCAACGGTGTCTCACTTTTCCACCTCGATTTTCGAGATATGAACGGGAACTCAGACTTAGTCGATACTATTCATACATTAACGTTTCGAATTCGTAGCTTCTATTTATTGCAAAACACAATACGAAAGTGCACAATGCACAGTACAATGTTTACTGTGCAAATACCCGTATTTATGAAAGAGAAATTGGATTTTCATTATACAAATACTTTTTGTACCTACTGTATGTATTTTATACATTCTAGCATATTCTATAAAGTATAGTAATATAACGAAAATTATATTAAAAATAATCTTTGAACATATTATCTACGATGATTGTTCCATAATTCTTGTAAGTCTATGGCCCCTGGCTGATGATTTTTTATAATAATAGATTCTTCAACAGCAACAGAAACTTCAATCGTAAACCAGCAATTCACCCTCAATAACGTAATCTAATTATTTCGTTTTTTAATAATGCTCTATGTGACCTGTGTTTACATAACATCTTTTTCTTATTTAGTGCCACAGAACATACTGACAAAGTTTGATCCTTAAAACTTGGGACACCCTGTATATATTATACTGTACCTAACTATATAATTGCTGCGAGAATAAAACCGCGAGACATTCTGCATTAATTCTTCTTCATTTCGGCAAAAGCGCCGACTTCTTCAAGACATATGTGACGTCGAGTAAAGGTTGCTCGTTGTTGCTTTCGTGTGGACATAGTTTTACTTGTGACGTCGACTAATAACAGGACCATACTAAAATAAATGTAGCATGAAAACGGTAAGTTGTATCGTCATGAAATTTGACCTGACAAGTAATAAGGGTTCTTGTTTCACATTCCAATAGGAGAAATGGCCGCAGCATTGTCAATCTAATAGAAAAAAATCATTTGACGAACTTTTTGAACAGACCACATTTCGGCTCGCTGTCGTATTTTCATTCTCGTGGAAGAAATTCCGCTGTGTCTCGATTTCTATTCGCGATCCCAGAGTATGGTCGCGATGACGTATCGGAAAAATGTTTGATTACCTGTCCCCCACCCCACACCCCTGTACTTCTTGATTTCCTGCGGTTCGGTATATAAAGCTATTTAGAGGAGAGAAAGTCGGGAGAGGCTGTCAATCGGGCTGAAAGCACGACACATCATTCTGGATTCCCGAACTGGATTGGCCTGGATTCCCGTTTCTGGTGGCACGCGATAGTTGATGCTCGATCTTCGAAGAGGGTGAGTCTGTTGCACGGTAAATTGTTAAACGGGGACGTCCTGCGCCAGCTTGCGAATTTTTCGGTGAGTTATGAAGACGGTTTTATGGAGACTTCTCGATCTATGTATGTTTTCTGCGTCGCTTGCTTTAGTTAGGCTGTCAATGTTTCTTCTTTGTATTTTATTCACAACATTCCGCGAGAATTTCGAGACAAGAGTCACCGGTTTATGGTTTATGGTTTAATTCCTAGAAACTGCGATCGAAAACGAATTTTTATCTGCGAACCAGTTAAGTTAAAATACAGAGCAGCGCGCTCGAATTTTGAACTTCATTATTTTGGATGTTGCTTTAAATCATTTATGCGAAAGGGTCACTATACTCCGATTTTTATGAAATTTAAATATGTTATAGATTTCGACATGTTAAATAACTTTTTCCTTTTTCAATATAGGGGGGTCGCTTTTAGTTTTCGAGATATTCGCAACACGTAAACACGTTGTGGCCGCTAACATTGCCGCCCCCCCGCCCCCCACCCACCTCGACCTAATCTAAACCAACTCAGTAGGCGGTGCGCGACCGTCACTACAAACCAATATGGCGGCACCCTTACCTGTCAAGAAACTGGAAATATGCTCTTTCACGAATATCTCGAAAACTAAAAGCGACCCTCCTATATTGAAGAAGGAAAAAGTTGTTTAAAATGTCGAAATATATACAATGGGAACATTATGCGATCAGAGTTAGTTTGTATTAGGTTGTGGGAGGGGGCGGAGAATACGGAAAATTCAATACAGTATTAGCAATAGTTTTTTGCAAATATCTCGGAAACTAAAAGCGATCCCCCAATATTGGAAAAGGAAGAAGTTGTTCAAAATGTGTTGCTGCATAACATATTTAAACTTCATCAAAATCAGAGAATAGTGACCCTTTCGCAATAACTACCACATTTATGTCTATTCACATTTGCATTTAATCAATTCGTTTTATGTAATGTAATTGAGTTCCGATCTTTTCGTTTTAATCTAGGTTTCTTTCAATTTCTTGTGATTTGATTGAATTTTTATTATAATTTTAATTCAGCTTGTTCTGTTCTGTATGGCTTGAATTTATTATCCGCCATGTAACTGTGATATAAAATTTTTTCATTAAAACAGGTCCGTATTGTACGACGAAATGTTTTAATTTTATTTTTTTATTTTCTTTTCCGCTGTTTAAGTGATTTGTTATCTTTAATTGTATTATATCTCCGTGCAGATCATTCACTTTCGTTATTTCCTAATACAGATTATGGATTGAAAGGGTTGTTTACGAATTCTTCTTCTTCTTCCATTTTTTTTCAATCTTATTAATCTTAATTCATTTATTTCAATTTTCTGTTTCATTTGTTTTTAATTTCAGCTTGTCACTATATCATTGTACAAAGACATTGAACTTAGTGTACAAACATTCCGATAAGATGTTAAATAATTTTTATTTGCTCTTCTATCTTGTTTGTAGTTAAACTTTATCGAAATATAAATCTTAGTCTTTTAACTGAGACAAACCATTTAATTTGTCATTCGAGCTCGCTATTACTTCTCAGAAATTTTCCATTTTCTTTTTAAACCAACAAAGAAGTCTTGTACTTCATTGTGCCACAGTATCCATCTCGGTGTAAATTATATCATACTTATATTGATTGTGGTAAAAAAGTTGTTATATCAATTCTACTTATCTTCCGTTACGTCTTCGTAACTGTTCACAATTGAAAGGCTACTCAGTTAAAGATTATCAAATACGTAATGTAAAATACGGAATAAAAGAAAATTAATAGGAGAAATCACAGATGGAAGAAAGGCTGTAGTTAAGAAGAACAGATTATGATGTATTATATTATAAATGTTTATATTGTGTTATAGCAAATTATATTACATTATAGAAATTATATTTACACATTAGTTATAGGAAACAAATAATAGGAACGACAGTGATGAATATACTGCGGATCTTTATACAAAATAAAGCTTGTCCAAATCAATTGCATGATAAAGAAGTTAAATAAAAATGCACTTTCACTGTAATAACTTCAATAAATCAAGAATAATATAAAAACATCATTCCAATTATTCTAATACCTTATAATCCATTTTTATCATAAATGCATAAAGATACGCAGTCTGGTGATGAGTGATTGAACAGAAAAAGTGAAATGTTAAGATAGAACTGTACAGGTTAGGTTTGTGTTTTACCAAGTCCACTTGTTTAGCTGTGAAGCTGAAATACAGTATATTATTACAATTATAATTAAATACTGAATACAATAGAGGTTATCGAAAGAGGATATTTGAAGGGTTACAGTAGGTATATTCATTTCAAATTATGTCGACGTATGTATAGTAGAAAAGACGCCTTTCAACGCTATATAAATTACATTTAGTTTAATTAGTTAGTAGTAGGTGCTCAGAAGAGATAAAATTTTCCAGTGAAATGATGAGGAAGCTTTGAAAAAACAGAAAGTTTTAGGAGCCGTTGATAAAATCGATGGGTGGAGTTTTTGGGATTAACAAGACAATGCGTACTCGTGTTCAAACAGACGCGAACTATTGTTCACGTTATTTGATCGTAAAAGTGAAAGGGACAGGGGTTGGAATGGTGTATGAGAAAGTGGAGAAGCCAGCCGAGCGAGGAGAACTGGAAACTCTGGACCACTTCAGGGAGTCCCTTACTATACTAATTGCGTAATATCATGAAGCGTACTTGTCGAGTTTATCTGTTCTCGAGATGACAAAGATTTTTGCTGAAGTTAATTAACTACTTACAGAAAATTCATGAGACCGCGAATAGCCTGTTGTACGGCGTCCTGCCAGACGGCGAATTTAATTTTATTCAAGATGTCTTTTAGCATTGTTCATTTCAGAACTTTTCGACGAAGTAGGTTAAACATTAAAAATAGTCGTAATGCTTTTAATCAGGTCACGCTAAATTTATTATTTTGGACATTTCCTTTATGTACACTGAGTATAATTAGCAATGAAGTGCAGATCTTTATGCAAAATGAAAATTATCTGCCTCAATTGTAAAAGACAAGAGTAAACTAAAAATGTCTTTCTTCTTTTACTAGTTTCAATAGCATGATCAAGTTCTTCTAATATTCCTTATATTTGTGCTCCTAAGTTTTCGCTTACTGTTTGACTATTCTAAACCGAACCTATTCACTGTTGTCATAAGTGCAAGAAATCCGCAAATTAATTATCAGGTAACTCAGGAAGTTTGCGCTGCTTCTAGGTATTATCATTATTAATCTGTACGCGCGTGTACTATTAATTAATAGGCAGCGTATGTGTGCTTAGACAGAAGCTTATACAACTATTGTATCATTTAATTAGATGACTATCTGCGAAATCAGCGAAATCGAACCATTTTAGGGATGAAACGTTGTCTAAATACCAGTTAATCAGTTCACTAAATATAAATTTTGTTACATAGTTAGAAATAATTTTTTGAATGAAGTATTATTTAATCCTCTTTGTATATCATTTAGTTCTACCGATTAGAAAGACAAGAGCATTGTTAGCTGTCCAATATTTTAAGGTACAGTAGTGACCAAGTGTTTTTATTTAATATTGTTTCTAAGTAAATTAATTCTGCATAAATGGGGCACTATAATTGGTGATCAGACATTCTACGTCGTCAAAATAAACTTGCCAAACAAGTGTGACGCAAATATGAAATAATGGAGAAACTTGGGAGTGATCAACATATTTCCTCGTTAGTGAAGAAATGTGTTGTGAGGAGCTGAGAAATTGCGGATAGTAAAGAGGAAAAGTATGTAATTAAAAATTACTTACGCACCTCTGATTTATTAAATATTCCTACCGATCGAAATGTTTCTAATTTGAAGAAAATTAAGAATGAAATTTTACAGATTGCGTTTCTTTTTGGTACGTGAAAAGGAATTTTAGAATCTAACAGAAAGTTGAATAGAAATCCAAAGCTTGGGACAAATAGAAGCTGGTTAGGGAAATTTAAATTAGGTTGTGGTACGTGGAAATTAAATACTCTCAGGGGGGGAGTATTTTCTGCGAGTAAAAGCACTGCGCAAAGCTTTTAAAGGGACTTTCAAAAAATTTATATTTGAAGAAGACTGTAACGTCTCGTACTATGTTTTAAGGTTGCTCAAGTCGTACCAGTGCTTAAGTCGTACCACTTGAATTTTGAATGAACTACGGTGACAACAGCACATACAACGGCAACCAAATATACACCTGAGTCAACAAAGTTGCTTTACGTATTATTGTCTGCTATAAGCCAGCCTCATTATAAATCCTGTCATCTAGTAAGTTTATTTCAATTTTCTTATAATTTTCTGCATATGTTTGGTAGTTAATCTTGCAAGTAAATTATGGATAAAATTGTGTTACTTATTAAATATAAATTCAGTAGAATTTACATAATCGTTTGGTTGAAACGAAATCGTATTAATTTTATTGAATGTTAGGTTATGTTACTTTTAAATTTAACTTGTGCCGTGTCTTAAGGCGTACCTATATGAGATTCCTAAGTCGTGAATGAAGAAAACATAAAAAATGCGGCAAATAATAGAAACGCAGTAATTAATAAAAAGGAATTGGCATTAAAAATTAAAAAGACGAAAAGCGATTGGTTTTGTTTTATTTGTGGAGAAGATCGGGAGGAAAACATGATTCAATGTTTAAAATGCAAATCATGGGTGCACGATGTATGGGCTGGAGTTAACAAGAGAACCAAAAAATTTGTATGTCAATGTTCGTACTAACTGAATACCTATGTGTCATGTAAACAGATTAATAAAAAATACGTTTTAATTATTATTGTTGCTTAATTGAATTCTTAGGTACAACTTCGGCTGTAGGTGGTACAACTTAGAAATAAGGTTCTAAAGATTAGTTTATTTTACGTGAGAGCATATAGATTTTCTAATTTCGTTATAATAAATAACAACAATATTAACACAAGATTTGAATAACACATTTAATTTCTATTTATTTGATAAATCCTAAGTTTTATACGGTTTTTTTCTTAAGGGGTACGACTTGAGCAACCTTACCCTATGTAACATTATTAACAGATTTGCGTTGTTTCCCCCGATGTTCGTTTACGTGCAAACTCGTTCGATTTCTTAGTAATCTAAAATTATCTAAATTACTGATGTTGAATCTACATCGAAACGCGCGGTTAAACGTGCGGCAAAATCACGAATTGTTTTTCTAGAGGGTTTTAATAGTTCCTAATTTTTTTAGGAGTATAATATTATTATCCCCATGGCATACAAATGAAATGACATTCTTCTATTTGTTTTTAACTTATTATTTGGGTGTGAGCTTAACAATGAATTTTCATATGAATTCAAAACCAGAATGTTTTTATTAATACTTGCTTTAATGTTAAGCAATATTTTAATTCAATGCAAACATTATCATAATTAGTATATACAATATCGTAATAACTAAAATACATAGCGTTCGTGTACTGCGTACGTCAAGCGGTTAAAAGATGTGTGTCTTTTTTCTCAATATTTATTTATTTTTAGACTTGTTCAATTTCTTAGTAATCGAAAATTATCTAAATTACTGATATTGAATCCACAACAAAACGTACGTTTAAACGTGCAACGAAATCACGAATTAGATTGAACGTGTTGGTTGAAACAATTAGTTCGCCCGTGTAGCGATTTAGTTTAAGCTTTCGTGCGTCGTTTATCAGATCGATTCGATCGATCAGGTGAAATTAACTCGAAAGCCGTTGACAGCGCTATCCGTAATACATCTCCATTCATTAAGTAGATACTTGTTGATTGGTTTGCCGCGAAATCGAGTCGCAGTTGCTCGATTATTACACAAAAGCGATATTGAACATACACGCGACGTGTATTTTTTTTCATCATTAGAAAACCCCATGCTTCAAAACACAAAGATTAAAGATTTAAATGTGTAACATGCATGTTTTACCAAATGATCAATTTAAAGTTGTTTCATTTAATATTAATGTAAAGTGCATGTTTTTTAACCTAGTCAATTCAATGTTGTTTGATTTTAGAAATTACATACAGGTTGTACCTCATGCCAGTGCATCAATGATTATTTTGAAAGACTTCTATGAGAGAATTTCATTAATCAGAAGATATAGATGAAGTATAAAAGTCCAAAAAGATGTAATGTAATATTTATTTTATATAAATTGCTGTTTGCAAAAAAATACTATACTGATAGAAACCTATACTGATTATAAAACAAACAATAATGTTTCAGAATGTACAGTTTGTAGTAACTAATTCAATAAAATTAAATTCAACTTTCAGTTAATTCCATAAAATTAGGTACTTATTGATTATTATCACTTATTTTATATTATTATATATTACGATTGTATATAATTTGCTGTTTATTACGATTTCTATTCTACTTCGAAACTTATAATAAGTTTACAAATGTGATTCTCAAGTTTACAACAACACAAGTTTTTAGACTCATAAATTACATTGTTTTAAAAAACGAAAAATATTGTTAGGTAGTGATTAATTTCTAAAATTTATTTCTATTTAACTCTAGTCTCTAGAAATTGGACGGCAATAGTTAACAATTGCTAACAGATCCAGTCTACAGATCAATATTAGAATGCTCGGCAAAATCACGGGAATGATTGATCCAGAAATGAAAACAATGCAGCAGCTAGAGCAGTTCAATGATTGCGGGATAAGGAAGATCGGTAAACGCGATCGATCAGTGACTCGAGAATACTATGCAGCGAAAGGTAGAGCCCCTTCCGTGACCGATAGATGAATAACGCCACCGATGGTTCTACTTGTGGAACTTTAGGCATTCCAATCGGGAAATTCCCGATGCACTTTGGCAGTGCACGAGAGGAATGCAGAGATATATCGATCGCGACCGATCCCCCATCTACGGCCAAAATGCGTTAATATAGGAACGCGTGATTCTTGTGTTGATGTAAACAAGCGCCATCGTTCCCTCAAATTATGGTTTTAACTCGAATAAAGCACAAAATACTTTTCCTTGCGTGGAACATCATTTTCACACAATGGATTTTAACGAAAGATTTTTCTATGGTTTCTCGTCAAACACATTCTGAACGTTTCTTGAATGTAATAAAGAAATGTTGTGTTGTCTATTAATTTAGTTGGATTATGATATACAATAATAATGATTATAATATACAACAATAATGAGTACATTTTCTGTTGCCTGTATTTTTAGAAGCTTTTAGTTTGTTTGTGGAGGTAGTCCGAGTTGAGAGGATTAAAAGTGGATAATTTTTATCTTGGATCTGCAATAATGGAGTTATTTTACCTCTATTAGTAAATTTCTGTGTTTTACAGTAGAATTAATCTCTTTAAGAACAATTTTATTCATCAAACAACTAAATTTTTATTATTTACACATTTAATAGTTTGGAGTAATGGGTAATAAGTGAGTTAAGAAAGGTTTAAGACGAAGAAGAATAAATTGTTCAAATTGCTGAATTTATTACACATTTGTTAATAATTGAATAGAAAAGGATACTATATGGCTTTATCTAGTTTACATATATCTTTATTCAGTATATTTTTAATGCTCATTTGTTGATGTAAATCGAATGTATTTCATGTAAATCTGTCATTAACGTTTCCTTAATATTTGAAATCTGACTACACTAAAAGGGTAGACATATCAACGACATTATAATTAATATCTGATGAAAATGTTTGTATAGATATCAATAAACAATGATTTTTGTAAAAGAATCGTCTATCAGTAGATTTCTGGCTGATTTCTTAATACAGTATTTTATCGAAAACTGTCCCAAATATCTGGCCGATAATTGTCCCAAATCAGCTGGTTCGCTGTCTTTTTCTACGTTCAGTAAAAGTCAAAGAATAGTATACGTGGCCCATAACTGTCCCTGGCCGGACCCATTGTTGGGACAGTTATCGATAAAATACTGTAATACGTTACTCATTAATACAGATTATTAAATCATATGTTATTTCTATGTGTAACACAAAACTAAAAAATCTAGATTGTATCAGCATACTATATTTGTAATTGTGAAGCAGCTGAAGAGGACCAATACTTGTTCATTCATTCTAATTTTCAGGGCTGTAGAAAAATAAATATTTTAAATAGGTATAGTAATGAATATTTTTATTTTTCGACTGATACTGAATTTGGAAAATAAAATACTTGTTTGAAATAATAATTACATGGAGAAATAATATTTCATATGTACATTTTTATTGTGAAATAAGTATTTCATTGGAATATAAAATAAAATTCAAATAACAAGATTTTATTTCTATTTCAAATAATTACAGAAAATGGTGGTGGCTGTAAAATGGATTAATACAACGCAAATTTTACAGAAATGACAAAAAATTAGCAGAATTTAAGGCTATCGTTACATTTCGTTGGACATATTAAATTGAGGCAAAAAATAGGACCGCCCACAATTTTCAGCGATTTTCGTGTTTTTAGTAAGATCTTTACAATTGGATGGAATTCAATTACTAATTTTATGTAGTTACTGACTGTTGTTACTAGACAGTGAATTTTTGAGCAAAATAAAAATTATCTGCATGAATTGCAAGATACAAGAGCTACATAAAAACTTATTTCTTCTTGTTAATAATTATGATGTAACTCCGGAAAATAACACAACGGTATTTATAAATTCCATAAATGTGATCACTGTCTTACAATTGAGCTACTTATTTCCGTCATAAATTCGTAAAATCTACAGTCTAATTTTGATACTTTTATAGAACAGAAAAAATTATAATCGAAGGAGAAGATAATTGTGTAAAGTAACACATTGTCGTATTAATTCAGGAGCGTCTGAGATCGTAAATATATACTAAAGTGGTAATATTTCGACGTTTATGATTGCGACTCAAATATTATTCAGGCGTTTAAAATTAAGTAGAAACATGAAGAATATTGGAAATCGTGATTGGTCCTAATTTTTTGTCCAAGGGAAGTACATTCAAATCGGACACGAGCTTTCGCAATCGTCTAATAATACACGACGTGTGGTCTCACGGACTAGAGAGATAAACTCGCCAGAGACAATATTGTCAGTTTCAGGTTCAGGGAAAGATTGGTCGGATCGTGCAGAAATCGGTCGAGCAAAGCTCTACCGCGGCCAATGGAATTTATCGGCATCCATTATGGAGAACGCGGCGCGTGGCCCGTGCCGCGGACGTCGCCGGATATTAATTAGCGCGATTAACAGGCGCATTAAATGGTGCGACGTAATCGCGCGCGTACGCCGCGATATTTAAAGTAGCGATTTATCATTAGGCGGCCGTGAACGCGCCGCGGATTCCGAGCGGCGCCGGACACGAAAATGGCGCACTGGCGAAAAATAAAAATGGAAAACCGCCGGAAATCGCGGTTACAAATGGCCCGGTCTCGCCAAGTAAGCCTCGGAGATATTTTTTCGCGGGTATACTGAATTTTTAATGTCCTCCACTTCGCCTTCACGCTTTTTCTCCTGTTCCCTCGGACAGCGCTTTACACCGCGGCATCGGAACTTTTTTATCTTTATATTTTTCGTAATACGATATTCAAAGAAATTTCAATTCCGACGGCTTAATCAAGAGTTTTTAGTGGCCGTGATAATGCGCCGACGTTTTATGCTGGCGCGAATGCAAGACGCGTTAGCTCGACAGTTATGCGAACTTTGTATCACCCGAGATGCGTGTCGGGAATTTCTACTTCGAACTTCTGCGCAGACTTCTTTGTAGTCAGTGCTGTTTTATTTGAAATGTCTTCAGAAAGAGCTTTTTGTTACATGACGTATCAGGTCAGTGATTCCCAATCTGTGTTCCGTAACCACTCCAATAGCGTTCCGTAGTAATTGGATAAATTACAAGGTATTGCTATTATTATCGTACGTAAAATTACTGTTTGTGTATGAAAGATGCTTCAGATTTATTTATTTGAAAATGAGGAAACCATTTATAATTTTACGAGATATTTAGGTAAGTGTCCCGTAAATAAAATTTTACCCACAATAGGGTTTCGCACTTTAGAATAGATGGGAACCACTGTATCAAGTGTATAGAGTAGCTTCAGTGTTGTTCAATCGTTCATGACTAATTATATATAATTAGATTGCAGATTTTATGCACTCATGACAAACATGAATAGCCCAAATACAAAATCGTGAAGACATTAGAAGAATTTAATGTTATTGTTATTTTATTCTGGTCTTATTACAATGTTTAAAAGAGAAAACGTATTTTCATGTTACTTCTTTTTCTTGGAAATGACTTACACATATTTTATTTTGCACAAATATCTGCGGCCTAATTATAAAAGAAATGAGCCTAATGTAATCTTATAAACATCATAGATGGATAATATTTTTTCGAACACATTAATCTTGTAATATCTTGCACATAAAATTTGCTAATTATATTGTATTGTGTCTATAGCAAAATATAGATTCCAAAAAATTATAATAACCTATCATGGAGAAAATTGGACAATGGACACAAAATTTGAAGTAAAGACAAAGAACCCCGCACTAATCATATGGAAAATCTATCCCGGTAAAATCAGTTGGATTTTTCATATGTCGTAGCTCATGATCTGCTGAACAAAAGATGTAATGGGCACAAAGCTCAATAATGGACAGTTATCGAGTTATAATCAGTCAAACATGACAAATTCGAGCTGCCGAATACTCAAATCTCGGGAAGTATATTTACTTTACACGCTTGTCGCACCCCTATACTCCCGACACCCCACTCCTTCGATTTTCCAGTTGCGCGACCTAAATGAAGTTGGCAACATACTAGTGTTATTGCTGCCGAATGCTATTACTTTTTGGCATTGCTACGTCCGATATTATTTATATATCCGATATGATTTATATTATTGATATCAGTGTATTTCATACATTTTGGCCTCCATACTGTTTGGTAATACATAATAAAATCATTTTTTTTATTAATCAACACACACACACACGCACGCACGCACACGCACACAAACACACACACGGCAGGGAGGGTTTGGAGTCAAAAAATACCGTGGGGTCCTTATCTCTGCTGTGACACGCAAAGATTTTTGTGAAAGATTTCTGTTCACAGACCTTTTCAAGGTCATTCAAAATTCAAAAATAGTGACACCACCTAACAGATTTTGTGAAACCCTACTATTTTTGTTTCAAACATTTTTCCAAAAAATAAATACTTCCCGAGATTTGCGTATTCGGCAGCTCGAATTTATCATGTTTGACTGATTATAACTCGATGTCCATTATTGAGCTTTGTGCCCATTACATCTTTTGTTCAGTAGATCATAAGCTACAACATATGAAAAATCCAATTGATTTTACCGGCATAGATTTTCCATATGACTAGTGCGGGGTTCTTTGTAAATTAGTATCAGGTCGTTTAGTATGAAACTTGACAAATGTTAATGTCATTTGTGTTATATTTGTCAAGTCTCATTTTCAGTCACATAAAGAAAAAATAAGCGTAAGTAAAGCACTATAAATAAGTCGCCCATAAAATCGTACCCAGTCCAAGATATTAATATTTCTTTCGATACCGTTGAAACCGAGTGAAATCGAAACGTTAAACAAAATATCGAATTTCTTCGATGGCATTGAACAAAACGCAGAACGAGATTATAAAATCTTCTACAAAACTAAAACGTAATTTTCGGTTGACGTATCGGCCGTAGCTTTGGTCGAATTACCAGTCACAATTTGCGCCGTGTTTTAATAAAACACTATAAAATTCGGCTGTTTGGGGAGAGCGCGGGAATGCGATGCGTTGAAATTGTTGCTCGAACGAGAATGTTTTTCAAGTGGATAGCGAGATGAATGTAACGTTCCGTAATTAACGCTCGGTCCTGGCCACACCTTTTCGCTCTGTAATACAGTCGAATCGATCCGGTTTTTCCCGCCGATCGGATGTTGCGGAGTATAATTAAATTCCGGACGAGCGAGCGTATGTTTGAGCTCGAGGAGAATAAATTGAAACCTTGAGGCCGGAAACTATCAACGTCGCTTTCGAGGGTAGAACAGACGGGGATGAGCGAAACGTTATTGCTGACCGACTCGGTAGAGACGAAACATGCTGCCTGCCGAATTAATATAAACAATCCGTTAAACGAAACAGGTTTTCTCGATGGGAACATTTTCGATGTTGCTGGGTAAATCCCAATAATTACAAAAATCTGTGTGGAATATTCATTTACATTCAGTGTGAGCTAGTACATTCGTAAATTTGAATATACAGGATGTATGATTTTCTGTTTCCTCTATAAAATGTTTAAAGTCAAAGAAGTCGTAGTCACTATACAAGTAAAGAAAATCACAAATTATTAACCTCGTCATACTTCCTCGAATTGGAACAAGACGAGTGCTAAGGACCCGCGAAATTTGAAATTCGATATGCAAATAAGAGCCGCGGTTCTGTCCAATAGAAATTGAGGAAAACAAATATGTACCAGGGGGCAAGAATAAAGGGTACCGCCTGTGAAACGAAAAGGAGGGTGTCGTGAAAAGGGACGAAGAGTATGAGTATCAGGTCGAAGGTGGCCTCCTCCGTAGACATGCCCGGAAATGCCTCAGGGAACGTGTTTCCTAGTCCTATCGGTCGCTCGGGAGCGGTTCCGAGCCCGTCATTTCCGGTGGGTAAACTAGGATAACGATGTGTAATCACGGCTGTCGAGCTGGCACGCTCGATTATAAACCGGCTCGATGCTCCTGGGACGTATAAATAACGCAAATAACACCCCGCGACACGCCCCCGCAGTCCTTCCTGCACCGGTACCCCTTGGCCACCATAATCCCCACCTATCACACCATGCTGTTCCGCCGTGGCGAAGATAATTTGCGCGATAAGGCGAACACTCGGTGTCCTGTACTTCGCAGAGTACTAAGCGAAAGCGAGGGGAACCCACAACCACGGTGGTCCACCTTACAACGTCTGTTAATGGGAATTTTTTGATCCGACAGACTCAAAATATTTTTGTTTCTATTCATCTCAGGCATTGAAATAGACGGCTGTCTTTCTTTTAAAAAAAATTCTGTTCCTGCTTAGACAGAATGGACTACCTCAATTATTTTTTGTTTTAATAGTGGATCGATCAAAATCTTTTTTCTGTGCCTTTTCTTTAAGTAAGTTTTCAAGGTCACCTACAAATTGTTATGTATGACGTTAGAATTTTTGTGCTCATTCGTCACGAGCTCAAAAACGAGCGTTTTTGTTTTTATCCAATGGAATAGTGCGGCGACAGATACGTTAGAGAGATATGTTCAAACCGGATGGCATTTTGAGCAAAACCTTTTTTATTTCTAATTGCTTTTTCATGAAATTTTGACTCCATTTTTCGAATACGTGTATTACGTGTACACAGTTCAATCTAAAGCGATCAATATACAGGGTTTATAAAAATTATATGTCACGATTACCATAGCGGCCTTCATACCTCTGGATCGGTGGATATCTTTTAAAAAAATGGCCCGCAAATTTGTCCTTGACCCTTTTTTCAAGGTCAACATTTTTTTTGTATTGCATCGTATAGTACTCATCACAAGGAACAAAAGTCTCAAATACACCATGGGTCTCAAGTCAACCATTCTCTTGAAAAACGAGTTTAAAGTTTCATAAACTATTTTATTCCATATGCGTACAGGGTGTCCCAAGATGGTATAAATGTGGAGGGGGTAATTCTACATGAGAAAATAAGTTTAAAGTATGAAATAGAGAAATTAAAGTTTGAAAATTTGGCGATTGCGCTTGATATTGAATATTAATCGTCTAACGCGTCTGTTCATGACCTACCTGATCTACTTCTTACAAACTCTAGGAACAAGAAATTGACGGATTTTCAAACTCTAATTTCTCGAAAACGTCGTGTCAAATGAAAAAAAATTGTTCTATATGTTAGACTTATTTTTTCATGTAGAATCATCATTTCCACATCTATACCATCTTGGGACACCCTGTAGACATGTGGAATAAAATTGTTTACTAAACGTTAAAGTCGTTTTTTAAGAGAATGGTTGACTTGAGACCCATGGTGTCTTTGAGACTTTTGTTCCTTACGACGAGTACTATACGATCCAATACAAAAAGTTTAACATGGAAATAAAAGGGTCACGGACAAATTTGCGGACCATTTTTTTAACAGATCTCCACCGATCCAGAAGTATAGAAAACTGTGCTATTAGTTTTTATACACCCTGTACAACACTGTTCAACTGATCAATTATCCGAATACATCTTCCACCGACTATTTCAGATAATCAGTTTCTTCAATCTATTTTCAAAGTCAAGAAATATTTTAAATACTATTTAATGTAAAATTTAAATATTTTACTTTATATTATAGAGTACCAAAATAAACGTATTTGATTAAATGTGTTATATTATCAGAATAAAAGCACTTTATTTACGAAAATTTGATTGTTCATTTAAAATAGTAATTATAAATATAGAACTGTTGTACAAAGACTATTAAAAGTAGTATTTGAAATGTATTTTCTCCAAAATTTTTACCCAGCTCTGTAAGAAAGACGTTCAAGAAACATAATGGTATTTCACATTCAGATATTTGGGTGTACTTCCGAAAAGACCATACCTCCGATTTTTTTTACACTCTGGATTCTTACGTATTTTGACGTGCTGATTACGAATATGATAGTGAAAATTGGCGCAAATGTTATTTTCATAGCGGAGACCATGAAGAAACCATAAAAATCATAGTTTTTTCCATTTATTTCCGTAAATAATGGGAATTTTGAAAAATACATCAAATCAAAGTTGTAGACCTCATTGAAATACACACTTTAGGTTGTATTGATTTTTGTGATAAAGATAATACTTTCTGAGAAAAATGATAGGTAATTATTGACTTATACGGAGTCACTCTCGATTTCAATGTCCTTTACATATGTTATCGAAGTATGAAAAATATCCATGTAGAATAGAACACACACACACGAGGGGTGAAAGTGGGGGGGGGGGGGGACCGAAGGGTTTATTTTTTAGTTTATATGATGTTTAATTTCTACTATAACGAACAGTCGTTTAACTTAATGTTTAAGTTTAGGTTTAGGTTTAGGTTAGGTAAGGCTAGGTTATTCCTTTTGGGGATGAAGCTTCCGCAGAGGGTGGATCTCGCTATGCGTGGAAAGTTAAAAATCCAATGATACAGAAAACACGTGGACGAGGGAGGAGCTTTGCTGTATCCCTTTCAGTATTAACTAATGAAATTAACAATAAAACTTGATTCGTGTTGTATAAGTTATATGGAGTTTGAGCATTTAATGTCGTTTTTCTCAAAAACTGTTGTCTTTATGACAAAAAACAACACAACATAGAATGTGTATTTCGATGAGACCTACAACTTTTATTGAAAGTATTTTTCAAAATTACCATTATTTACGGAAATAAATAAAAAAAACTATGATTTTTATGGTTTTTTCGTGGTTTTCGCTATGAAAATAACATTTGCGCCAATTTTCACTATTATATTCGTAATCAGGACGTCAAAATACGTAAGAATCCAGAGTATAAAAATAATCGGAGATATGGTCTTTTCGGAAGTTTATCCGGTTATTTTCCTGTAAATAAATAGAAGTTTTCAAGAAAATAGCTTTTCTTGAAATAGATTATTAAGGTACCCCGTACGTTCGTAGACCAACAGAATCCCGTTGAAGTAATATTGCGGAAGCGTGAGCATCGTAACATCCGAACCATCGAATTTCGTTTAGAGTTAACGCGCCGCCACGGGTTTACTCGATACGAGTGGACACGTGTTCGGACATTAAGCGGAGCCGCTCCACAACGTTCCCGAGGAAAATTAAGCGGCGATGGTCGTTAGTTAAGTTCATTGCACGGGCAAGTGTTGTGCTAAATTCATTATCGCGCCAGTTTTTGACCGACAATGATTGGTCTTATCATTATTCACCTGCGAATGTTTAGCAAATCGGACTTTGATCCGTTAATGGATGAAGCACGCTGAGAACGCGCGGAACAGCTTGGAATAATGATTTCCGTGCGCTCATCGTGCAACCGTACACCTTTACGCATAATATTACGCTACTGTACATTTGCAAATGAAAACACGAGAGCTCTTAATACAATGGCAATGAGTGCGTTTCGAGAAGGCGAAATCTGCTAAATATCGAACTGTGTAAAATAAACGTACATTAGGCTGAAAGGATGCAACGATATTCAAAATCCATTTATCGAGGTTTGCAATCACATTACAGGATTTATTATGAAGCATTTCTGTTTCCTGTACAGGTCGACGTTAAATAGTAATATTTTAAATGTATCTCTAGCAAATTTTAAAAATTTGTAGAAGAAACGTGTAAAAAAATTGCTCTCTTTAACACTGTTTCAGCGACTTCAAAATTAGAAAAAACTATAACTATATTAAATTAATTTGTGTAATTCAAAAGTTTATAAATTTCTTTATACACTGTAAATCGGTGAATGCACAAAATTGAGTTACATACAAACATTTATAGGAGCTTTATTTAATAGAAGTTTTTCATACGACGGTTTGTTACAATCTGAATCTCGCTGACGAATTAATATTTACTAAAAGAACATCGGGTTGTTAATAGCAAATCGATCGTCGGCTCAGTATGACAGTCCCAGCCGATTGCCGACGATCGATCGTTACCAACACCAATGTACTAACTTCTGACACCTACACATTAAAACTTACACAATATTCTCTTCCTTACGGAAATGGATTTATCCTCTCACAGGTCAGTTACGCATTATCGACTAATTTGCAAAGAATCGCTGCAATTTATCACTCCAATGCCCACAGGTTCGCCAATGTGTCATTTCATTTAACTGACATATCCGTTACACCATTAATACAAAAAGACAGCAGTCCATTTTATTTAACACGGGGAATAGTTACTCTTCCAGGAGAAAAAAAGGATACCGGTTATACGCTCATGAAGGAACTTCAAAGTAAAACAGATAGCTGATTTAACGCAAACAGAGTCGTTTGTGCTGCGATTCGGTGAACACGGAATTCGTTGGAATTAAATTTAAACCGGCAGCGAAGGGCTTTCGAAATTTCGTCTGCAGGAGCGCATTACCGGGGCCCCTTAATTGAGAATACGCGTCTGTCAGTTGCGAACACGAGTTTATGTTTGTTTCGAGTAACGCGCGTGTACATCGCGTATGGCCGAGGTTCTACTTAAATTTACGTGAATTATGCCAGCAGATAACATCACTCAACTCATCATTTCCAATTTGAATGAAGCTTCCTATTGAAATTATACAACAAATTAAAGCAGAGTTAATTATTTTTAATCGGCCGATATTTCAGAGTGAAATCATTAAAACGTCATTAAGTATTCTAAAAATTAACCGTTTACATGTTTTAAATTAATCTCTGCTGGAAAATATATTATTCTTACTGATTGGATAAATTAATCCCATAAATGTCATTAAATTTGTTTTTATCATTGCATGGTTGTATCTTTAATTACATTAGATACAACTCGTATATTAAATGAAATTTTCGCTTGTCTGATGAACTAAACAGATATTTCTTTACGAATTCTTTTCAAAACTACTCGTAATTCTTTGAAAAAAGAAGTCTCATTTTAAGACGCAACTTTTCAATTTTTCATTATGATTAACGTCTCTAATTTGTACCTGTAATTCTCTAGTAAAATTTAGAGAAAATTCAATACTAATTTAATTTTTCAGTTAATTTGTATGGTTGAAAGTAATCTCTAAATTTTTATTACTAAATTTCACATAGGTTTACACTAAACATGATACGTTTAATTCCACCTTATTCTACCTGCAGTAAGTACTGCAGCATAATCAAGGTTTGCTTTAGGGCTGAAGCCAGTATCCGGTTATTTATACACAGGAAACGGTACGCAGCATATGTTATAATGTTTGTAGTGCATTCCATCGTAAACATTCAATGCAAAGCATTTAAACAACGCGTTAGTGGTAATATCAATGCCTTATCGCGCAAAGAGGCGCGTTATTCTCCTCGAACAAGAGTTAAACGCGAGGCGATTTGCCGGGATGACGCCGACCGCGCGTTACCATCGCCCCATATACACGGCTTTATGGATCACTGAACAGGTTATAGGTTAAACGTTAAACAATTTATGGGCCGGCAGTTATTAGTTAGAAACACGGCTAAGCGATGGAGCAGGCGGCGGCGGAGCCGCGAAACCGTGAAAATCTAATGTGCCTCTTTAAATGTGAATTAGAATGTACACGTTTTATAGAAAAACGTTTCCACCGAGGCCATGGAAGCTGTGTGAAAGAACAGAGGAGTTAAATTGCACGGACACATTGCGAATTTCGCTTTTTTTTCGTTTTAAACCCTTGCCGTACGATTTTCTTCAATGTTACAGCAATTTTAGCACTTTTGTCTTCTTCATTTCAAAAGAGGAAAATATATATATATATATATATATATATATATATATATATATTTATGATATACAGTCTGTCACAGTAATATTCGGGCACTTTTAAAAAGATTATAAATTTTTTAATATCGGACCATACGACTTGGATTTTTTTCGAAAACTAGAACAATTTGTTTACTACATGTCATGAACAGGTAAATTCGAAGAAATTGCAGGGACAATGCTAAAAGTTGTTTTTAGAGATGAAATTTTCAAAATATACATAATTCGTACAGACCATCAAAACGCATTTTTCAAATTTTCAAAACAGACCGACATAAAAAAATTGTAAAAAACAATTTTTAGTATTTTCTCTCCAATTTCGACCAATTGAGATTTTTTCGAAATTCCTTTTTCGCGGCATGTAGAAAAACTAATTATTCTAACTTCTCGAAAAAAATTTCAAGCTATATGGTGCAATATTGAGAAAGGTATTGTCTGTTGAAAAGTGTCGCAATATTACTGTGACAGACTTAATGTTTATTTTAATGCTTGAACATTGTCTACGAAAGAATATAATTTTATTTCAACTGTAACGAAAGAAATAATATTCATATTTAGTAGATTCTGTTTGAAGTATTGATCGAGAAAGACAACTCGTTATTATAGGTCAATTCATAAATTGGTAACCGACTAGTTCATTCTATGGGACTGCTTATGAGTAACTAGTGATCACAGCAACTGAAAAAAATATCATCAAATGATATGTCAAATTATACGAAGAAGTGGACAGTGAAAAGGTACGTGTACTTGCCGAATCTCTAAATTCAGTTTGATTAAAAATTACACCTTCAACAAGAATTTCAATTAAGTTTTAATTTTATATCATGTTTTCAACTAATTTGATGGTTATCCATAATTTTCGGTTTCTATCATTTACAGAAATAAATTACACTGATTTTTATAATTTACAGAAATTAGAATTAGATACACAATTTTGTCCTCCATTTAAAAATTGCATAAGGTTCGAAAAGTATATGAACAATAAATGACAATATGTGAACAATATGTGAATATTGCACTTGATAATATTTGGTGCATTTGATAACATTTACAAGTTGTAAATATACAGGGTGGAAATTATAACGTGTTATAGACGAATATCTCCAAAAATACTGATTATACGCAAAAATGTTTCAGATAAAAGTTGTTCAGTACCGAGGAGGACATCATGTGGTGGAACTTTTATTTTTCCCGGTGGACACTCCAAGGTGAGGTGAAGGTCAACTTCCTTTTTTTTAAACGGAATGATATGTCTTTTTATCCACCATGAAATAGTGCGTTATAAGATGAGTTCAATTACCTGTCACTCAAGGTCACTCAAGGTCAAAGTTGCAGGGAAATGCAGAAAAGGTGTGATCGTTTTATTTGTACTTCAGTTCGTGCCTTCGAACTTTTACACAAAAACAATAACATTTGTTCAGTATCAGCATTACTCAGGACAACATCAATGTCATTATCAATGAAATGAAAACAAACGTATTTATGTATTACTGTGCTCTTCTGCAAGATAGTCAGTTTACGTTTATTACTATTCGTGCTAAGGTATCCTTCGCTGAACGATAGTACTGAAGTAAGTGGTGAAAATTGAAATGTATCAAAATTGTTTTGATATGTTTATGGTACTAGGAGAATGCAGGCAAAAATTACAGAATGGCTGCTAATTTATATGCACAACGCTGCCCAGATCGACCATCAAAAACGCATATGGCATTTAAAAGACTAGAACAGCGTTTTCTCCGTTCAAGTTCTGTTCTTAAAAACTGCGTACTGTCCATTAAGCCTACTACGCGTGAAAACCATCAAGTCAGAATATGCGAAGCTTGTGATAAGATAAGTGTTGAGATGATGAGTAAAGTTAGCGAATCATTTAAACAAAGAATTGTTAAGTGCATTGAAGTAAGATGTAATCATTTTGAACACATAATAAACTGAAGTACAAATAAAACGGTCACCCGTTTTCTGCATTTCCCTGCAAGTTTGACCTTGAATGACCTTCAGTCATAGGTAATTGAACTCATCTTATAACGCACTATTTCATGGTGGATAAAAAGACTTATCATTCCGTTTAAAAAAAAAGGAAGTTGACCTTCACCTCACCTTGGAGTGTCCACCGGGAAAAATAAAAGTTCCACCACATGATGTCCTCCTCGGTACTGAACAACTTTTATCTGAAACATTTTTGCGTATAATCAGTATTTTTGGAGATATTCGTCTATAACGCTTTATAATTTCCATCCCTGTATAGTATATTCAATGCATTACACTTATTGAATTTTAGATCTAGTCTATAATAAATGCACAAATGTTCCTATTCTAGCCGTATCATTAATTATTAAACTGCGGATTTGATGTATTTATGACAAAAATGGATGAGTCGGAAATAAAACTGTAAAGACATTAGAAAAATTTAAGAATATTGTTACCTTCGTTTCAACTTACTACAATTTTATTGAAAGAGGAATTACATTTTTATTTGCCGTGTATTTCTTATGATTGACTTGGAGAATATTGTGTTTTGCATAAAGATTCGCAGACTATTAATTATACAACACTTTCTACGCAAGTAAGACATACAAATTCACTCCTCCCTTTAAAATTCGTATGAGCATTAAAATAGCATGAAAACAGCATTTGAGTACATTCAATTACGCATTCCACCGACTGTGCTCATTTTATGGGACAGATTGTGAATGAATCTTGATTACAGCAGCTAAAAAAATGTCGTAAAATGATATATCAAGATATATATGAAGAAATTGACAGTGACAAGGTACTCGAAAAAACGGTGTTTTTCATAGAAACAGGAGAATTTACCGGCTCGATAACTGCTCACGATTAAGCAAAACATCCGATGAATTTCCGGGCGTTCTCGTCGTCGTCGGCAGTTTCGCGTCGGGCGAGGTGTGTTTCTTATCAGCGAGGCGTGCGAATTGTTCGCCGAGGTCATTTCTTCGTCGCGAGACACCGGAAAATCGAAACATGACCCGAGGCGATCGTTATCTTGTCCTTACGACGATACTCGCGGCAAAGGGCCAAAGGAATTCGACTACGTTCATAATTTATAATCGAGGAACGTGTGTGCTGGCGATACCGAATCACATGCGGTAATGCAACTTGTCTTGATAGCAATTACCATTTATAACAACTCATTGTACCAAAATTTATTGTGCTTTGTAATGAATGTATTCTTTTCCTTATCAAGCTTCCGAAACCGTGGCTGATAACAATATTAACTGTACATATACAGTTTGTGAAAAATGCATTTGAATAAACAATTTGCAATTTTCAAACAACTTTCGACGTTTAAACTGTTACAATTTCGCAAAAAAAAATCGTATAAAGATAAACCTGCATATTAAATGTGACTGGTATATGTTGTTTTACAAAAATTGCAAGACTGAATTTATTTAGAATTTTCGCAAGTTTTATAAAAATATATGCTAAATGACGAAATTTATTTGTAATTTATAATGGAAGCATCTTCGTGATTTCAATAATTATAAAATAAAAAATGCGATCCATGTTATTTGACCGGTCGTGGTACGGTTAGTGTTAAAGCTTGAAATCTCTACTCTCCAGGATGTTTTGTCAATGATATATCACAGAGAGTTCCAACGTACTCCCCTCCGAGAACTGCAAGGTCCCCACCATCGAACTTCATCCCACTACTACATACAGCCGTAAAGATAGTGAGTTCTGCGCGCGCCGCGTGGCTCTCGTGGTGGGAGCTTCCCACTACTATACATTATTACGATGAAGTCTCAGAGTGGGGGAAGAACCTAAGTGGGGAAGGTAATTTTCGTCACTGAATATACCATATATTTAAAGATTGAAGCTACTATTTTACAACGACCTAGTAAAACTTATTATATGATCCTTTTTGTCCTTTCATTGAGGTTAGAATGATAGATGTTATCAGTGAAATAAAATGGTTTTTGAGATATCAGGCTGATACTAAGTTTTCTTATCAATTGCTCCTGGCAGATGGATGATATTATCAATTATATTCAACTTAAATTTTAGTCCTATTCATTGTTGATTATTTTCATTTCACTATTTAATTTACTTATTTCATTCTAGAAAAACTAAAGTGTCCAAATACTCAGTAATTTACCTATTTGTAAAACAAATTAGTGTGATGATTTGTTTTCTCAAAAACCGTTTCGACTCAGCCAAAAAGGCCAATACTAGTTTTAGGCATAATAATGAATTCATAATGTTCATAATAATATTTGAGATGAGAGGAATAGATATTCTGATATTGAATATTTAGCTGTCTAGGATTTCCAAGCATCATAATTTGACGTCAGGGATTTATACTGACTGACTGAGTGAAAACACAGGCGAAACATTAAGTGAGACAATATTATGTAAACATTGAGAAAAAACGCTATCATTGCCCATATACTAACTTGTATTTGCACCGTGAATATTGTAAAAATTGCATTATTATGTGTTCCGATATCAGAGTGATAATAGCAATAAACAGGTTGAAGTTAGAAGGCAATAACTGGGATTTTACAGTCACAAAAAATTATCTACCTAGTACTTTAATTACAATTTTATACAACTTGGACGATATTAGTCAGAATGACTATAAAAATGAACCAGCCATTGTGTCAACGTGTTTAACGAGGCTTTATTCGGAGTAACGTTACGAAAGCGGTCCGTTTAGAAACTGAGTTACCGATATTTGTAAAACGACACGAATGCGCCAGGAATCACGAGGGCGCAATTTATTTATTGCGCTAATACGCTCCCGATCCGTGAAAATGTATCGTAGCAATACACTCTCGCTTGTCGGATATTTGTTGCGTTAGTTACGTCCGAGCCTCTTCCATTCGGGAAGCTTGGAACTGATGAAAAATAACAACAACTCCGCACAGTCGATAAATCTGAGGCATAATACACATATAAGAATTACGCTGTAGCGCTCGAGCATTAAATCCGATGCTAGAATTTTCAGAAAATAAATCACTCTTATGCCATGGATCGAAAAAATTCACGTGCCAGTAGAATAATCGTGCAATAATCAGACATGTTGATTCAGGCCTTCAATATCTGATGCATTATCATGTCAGCAGGTGAAGTTAGATCTCAGAATTAGTCAAATTAAATATAACAAATCTAATATGTTAAATTTAATCGCGAATAGTTTATATTATACGATCATTGTATTGAATTATTATTGAACAAAGTATTGCTCTTTCTTTTGGATCTTTTGAAACCTGATGCGGTATTTTCGAGCTGTGATGTACACATTGAATAATTGAACAAACAAAGTGGTTTTTCTATGCTATTTTAAATCAAATTTAGCAATTTTGCAAGTTAATTATCCACCCAGCAAAATCTATTGATCATCGATTAAAAATAGCAAGCGCGTGGTTCCTGGAGCTTATAATTAATTTTGTAAACACCAGCTACGCATTGCA
Organism: Sphecodes monilicornis; assembly: GCA_913789915.3. NCBI lineage: Eukaryota > Metazoa > Arthropoda > Insecta > Hymenoptera > Halictidae > Sphecodes > Sphecodes monilicornis. The sequence goes on from OU565285.1 coordinate 21,263,843, forward strand.
ATTAACCAGGAAAATGAATCCGGCGGTAAATTATAATTACACCATTATTTATTTTTATTGGGCCACAAATCCCAATCCGACATTAATATTCCCATTAGCACGATAGAGATGTCGGTGCGGCAAATAAACAAGAAAAGCATTCGCTTAATTATGCAAATTCACGGTACGAATAAGTCACCGCGAGCAATTAATCAAATCCGAAGCAATTTATAACCGCGAGCCTGGTTCTTCGTATCACTGGGAGCTTTTCCCACGATAAAAAGTCTCCTCGAGTCGAGCTGCTAAACGATTTTTCCTCCTACTCACACCGTTCCCGCGGAACTGCCAAGCATTTATCCAGCGATGATCCACTCGTATATACCTCAATAAAATCAGCGGGAACGATAATACAACGATAAAGGGTCCAAACGGGGGTTGACTCGAAAATATCCTCCCTCGAAAATCCAGCGGCACAATCTTTCATCGGGATTCTGATAAAGTCGAGCGACGATCTCTGCCTCCGGGGCTTGCGAAAAGGTCTCGGGCGAGTTATCATCCCCTTTAAAGATCCGCCAAGCGCATTTTTCTCGGGAGAATCGGCTGTGATCCAAACCGAGATACGAATCGAGACGATTATCCGCGAATTATATGGATTAGGAGCCACCTCATCGATTCGAACGACTACGAAATGTTTTATCGTGACCGACATTCTGAATAATTTTGCTTACGCTAGGACCGATATCTGCGAATTCATTGGTCTAGGATACAGACCAATGAATTCGCATCCGAACATTTCTGATCGGAGCCCGGACATTTTTAATCTTACATAGATAACTAATCGATCGTCTAGGATAGTTCCTCAACCCTCGAATGACAGCAAGATTAAATCTTTTATTAGCTGTTTAGGTTGATTCGAATATGAGGAATAATAAGTAAATATAATAAAATTGTAATGTATATTCAACTTTTGAAAAAAAAATCGGTAATTATATAGAAGCTGGTCCTGCTTACCGATTTTGATGACCTTGAAATATGTTGTCAAGGTCATTATTCTGAACAACTTTTCAATTAGTATTAGCAATAGTTTTTTGCAAATATCTGGAAAACTAAAACCGAGCGGCGGTAACATGTATAGGCAAAAGTTGTTCAGAATGATGACCTTGACAACATATTTCAAGGTCATCAAAATCGGTGAGGAGGACCAACTTCTATATAATTACTAAAAAATCCAATGGAAGAAACATTTCACGATGTTATTATTACTATTATTTAGTTGTCTGTAGTACTATTAACAAGAAAAATATTTTTAGAAAAATACTTTATAAAGACACAGGACGCGTAAAGTGTCCAATGCCAGTTATACAATGGTTCGCAAATTATTAGGAGACTCAAATTAAATGTATGATTTGAATACTAGTTACTCTGAATTCTTACTATTTATTACTTTCGCGTACGATTCTGCGCCTTGTCTAAAGCCAAAAAAGTTTCTCAATTCCTTACAGAAAAAAAGTGTTTGGTATTTGGTAATGAATCCATGGATTGAAACTTTTGGCGGACCGTCTGGTATCGCAAGATTCAGAAATTTTTATCTTCGTTCTTACGAAAAATTAGTTATCTAGGGTTAAATATCTCTTAGATGAGGTACACTGCTCTAGGCCTGAATATTAGGAACACTCACAATTTTCAAAATTTTTTTTTGTTTATGGTAGAATCTTCAGTCTTGAACGGTAACAATTACAAATTCGTATTTAAAATAGTATTACTATACAATAATAATAATACATAAACGTAAATATAGTTCTAAATACCGTCCAGAACTTCTCATGGTATTAAAATGCACGAAACAGGTTGAAAATTGTGAGGTCGTGATTTATGCGCATTTGACTGTAGAAGGTGTTTCTAATGGGATAATGAAATGGGGTGATTCGGTAGAAAGAAGAAAGTGGAAATATACTATAAATATAAAATAAAAGTTTTTCAAACAATCTTTCATTTTCGAGAAAATCAAACTTCAGAATTTATCAGGTTCTCGTTTCCTATGGCTTACTGGAAGTAGAATTGGCAGGCCATGATCAGACGCAACAGCTGATTCTTATTTAATCAATAAGCGTACTTGCCCAATGTCTAAATTCGATTTTATTAAAAATGACACATTGAACAAGAATTTCAATTAAGTTTTAATTTTATAACATGTCAACTTATTTTTGATGGTTGCCCATAATTTTCTGTGTTTATTCATATAGCAATGACACTTATAAATTATACTTCCAGAAATTATAATCAGATACACATTTCGTTCCCCTTTTAAATATTCGACGAGGTTCGAAAAAATAACAAAATCTATATAGTATAATCAATGCATTACACTGACGGAATTTTACATCGAGTCTGTAATAAATGCACAAATGTTCCTATTCTATAGCTGTATCATTAATTACTAGACTGCGGATTTTATGTATTTGTGACAGAAATGGATGAGTCGGAAATAAATCTGTAAAAACATTAGAAGAAGTTAATAATATTGTTACCTTCGTCTCAGCTTACTAAAATTATTTCAAGAGGAATTACATTTTTCCCTGCCGTGTATGTCTCACCATTGACATGGAAGATTTTTCTTTTGCATAAAGATCCGCAGTCTATTAATTGTACAGAACTCAGCACGCAAGTAACAGACATAAATTCAGTTCTTCCTTCAAAGATTGTACAAGGATTAAAATAAAATAAAATCTGCATTTCAGTGAACTCAATTAGGCATTCCACCGACTGTGCTCTAAATCATCAATGCCGTAATAAATGCAAAAATCTGAACCTAGTGGCACCACTAATTACACAACAGTCGGTACATACGTAAAATTATACACCAACAGTTATTTATTTTAAACAGTTATTACTATATACCGTTATTATTATACATATTTTCAGGTCATCGAAACTAACAACCATATAATTACTGGAGAATAATACGCGACTTACAAACTGAAAACACGATTGATCCAAACGTCGTCGTTCTAATTAGCGTGGTTTTTAGGAGCTCGTCTCGGTAATATGCATAATTCTTCAGCGCGCATCTCAAGCTCGCAGACGTCGGAATAATAAAGAAAGAAAAGAAGCGGATAGAAATAAAAGTGGAGAAAAAGTCATCGGGACAGGACGTCTCCTCAAAAAAGCGGCGAACGTCAACGTCGACGGAAGAAAGGGGGCGTTTGCGCGGAAACGGAAGTAATTGCGGAAATTGCTCGACTACTTTTCCTTTTGTGTATCGGGCGCAACACAGCGGCGAACAACAGACGAGGTACACGTGTACGTATATGCGGGAGGGGAAACGTAGACATCCGTGTGAAAGCTTCTTTACAGAAGTAATAGACTCCGGGAGGCAAGGATTTTCGGAGGTATTTCTGGATAATGGCGACGCGAAATAAGCGAGGAGACCGCCGCGGATAAAGGACCGCCACGGGAAAGAAGACAGAGGCATGAGACCGGAAACGATACACGGTGGTCGATAAGCATGAAGAATGAGACAAACATAAAAAAATAATTTTAGAAGTTCAGAATTGTATCATTTGATTTATTAAAACATTACTGTCCAATGTGTTCCCTCTTCATTATTTAAGAACTTGTTAGAAAATCATATAGCTCAATTATATTCCCATAGATAGCCTTACTAGCTTATCTAGAACAGTTGGAAAACACTACAATTGTTCTTACGTACCAAGTAATATCGAAATTATTGCTGAACACAAAAAGTAAGTTGATCAAGAGGTATAACGTTTTTTGTGCGACGCACGTTGCTTTGATAACGAACAAAAATCAAAAAATCAACTTTCATGTTGGCATGTAAAACATTGATAGAAGTGTTTGTACATATCTATTACAAAGGTAATTAATGATATTAAAACCAATACACAGGTATTAACCACTATGCCACGATATTCCACCTGCATGTGAAAAGTTTCTATTAAAATTCGTTTACCAATTGTGCTAGTGTGTCATAATTAAATTAATAATGTAAATTTAAACACTCCTGATAACTTTGATTAACTAAAATATTATTTTAAAAACTTGGAACAAACATGTGTAAAAAAAATCAGAAATCTCCAAAAATCCAAAAAAAATGCACATTTTTCATAGAAGTTTCAGAGATACCAGCTTTATAAAAATTCAGTGACGAAATATCGTTGAGAGCATTGTTCTGAATTTTTTCAGATTTTTTTATAAAGTGCATCGTAGTTAATAAAATAAAAAATGGTCTTTAGTTTTCTGTAGATATATTATACAATATTGAAGAAAATACTTATTAATAATCTTAATAAGACGCAGCTACCATAATAATGCAAACATGGTATGATTTTCAATTCAATATGAAATAAGCAATTTTAAGTTTCCAGAATTTTCTTTTTATATCGATTTTGCAGTCAAAAATTCGAAAAAATCACAGTCGTGTATACTGTTGAATAGAATGTTCATAAGTTTTTTGGTGTTGTTTTGCTGAGTAGATCAGAGGAAATAGAGCATAATACATTAAAATCGAGTTCACCCTACCAGTACCCTTGTAGTAGGGGTACCCACTTGAATAGGGTGACCAAATAATTATTTCTGTGAAATGTTCAAGGTTTATCAGTATCCAATAGGCTCACAGAATGAATAAAATGTTACAATTTGAAGGTTAGCTTCGTTTTTCACGAAAAAAATGGCGAAAAAATCGGTTTTTATTTTTTTTAACAACGGCGCAAGAAACCGAAAAATGTGAAAAAATTCATATATGATACTTTTAATAATATATCGGTACTGTAAAAATATAAAGTTAGTCACTCTAGAACTTCCATGTGAAATCTGCATTTTTTCAATTTTTTTGAGGGTTTTGAAGTTTTACAAGCAGGATTTTCAATTTAAAAATCTAAAACGAATTGCAGAATATCTATTCGGGTGTTTGACATGTCTCAGATTTTTTTCAGAATTTCTAAACTCCGTTAACTAGGGCAAATAGGCCAAAAACTGATTTTTCAATTTTACTCCATAACTACCCTCCCGATCAAGATATAGGGTTAAAATTTTACACAGTATGGTTTTTTTGGATGCCCTATCGAATGACCCATCCGCGATATCATTCGGCTCAAGGGCAGTTTTGACCATCTTATCCGGCTATACACTTTAATATAATTCTGATAATCTTTAGTTGTGTATTGAATGACAAATGTTTCGGACGCAATGAAAGACAGCGTATGGAAAAGAAAGAGACGCAGGAGGTCACGGCCGCCGGCACAGTTCAAAGGCCCGCGACTCTTTGCGCCCAAAACTTTTATCGTTCAATACACAAGTAAATATTATCAGAATTATATCGTATTTGGTATCATTTGCATTAGAAAAATGCGACGAATATGTTGGTGAAAGTTCCATAAAAAAATAATAAAAAATAAAGAAGATTCGTCATTGGATTAGTAGTGGTCTGGTATTATGTTATACATCTCGGCGATCGAGGCCTCTCGAGCTTCATGGCCCCTCATGGGTTATAACCCGCGGTAGTGGGGATAGTTCTGAGACAATTATAGACCAGAAACTTGGGACATTTATCGATAAATTACTGTACCTACACAAGAAGACTGGCGACGGTTTCTTTTAGATCATGACAGATTATGAAATGTTCTCCGATGGGAAAAGAAGTCGGACGAGATATAGAGACCTTGGCATAAATCCGAGAAGAAAAATATGCTTGAAAGAGTTTTGTAGTCGGAAAATGTCTGATTAACACGCGTGGACGCTCATAGACCAATATGAAAATATCACGTACAGAAATGCGCTCGCAGTCGCGACCTCGCTGCCGGGGATCTCCCTCGCAGACAAAGAAGCTTAATTAACGGATATCCTTCGTATTTGTCTTTTTACTCGGTAGATGGAGCTTTCACCCGGCAGAACTATTTGACGGATGAAAGCGTTCCTCTCGAGTCGGTCCCGATTATAAATCCTTGACAGAACGCTGTTATGAGTTTCATAATTAATTATACCTGTTTGTGCAAATGATTGGTAATTAGGTAATTATTAATTAAGTCGACGGACTCTTTACTCTTTTGACAGTTGGAGACATTCACGAACGCTAGGTAAGTGTTCATAGGCATTTACAATGTATTAACCCATTGCCATACAATGTTGAGACACACTAGTGATCAAAATTTTAAACAGTATCTATTAAATGTTATTCATTTGTTTGAAATCGAAATAAAATTCTATCCTTCTGTAATCAATATTTAGGTATTAAAGTGAATATAGTCATACGATAAATATATAAAGTTTATTTTTCTTATAAGAAATTATTAAGGACAAAGAACGTTTAATCATTTAATAAATAAGTCAAATAGTAAGTACTTGTATACAATATTGAGCTTGTCAAAATTCCATTTTTTTTAAATTTTGTTTCATGATGCACCCACTGTATTGCAAAAAGAACGTAAAAGGTTTATAAAAATATGAACGGAGCAGAAATGGTAAGTTAAGGTCAGACACGCTAGTTTAAAATAACAGCACGTCTTGCCAACTCTTAAGCTTATCTTTTTTAAAATAAGTACACCGTTATGTAGATTATCTTGTCATATATAATTATCTTTTCTTCGGTTCTGCCATGAATACTGGGACATTCTGTATACATTCCAAAATTTTCTACCTAACTAGAGAGTTGTTTGTTCGATCTTCAAAACGAAGAAAAAATGCGTAGGCTCAGTTTCAATTATTTGCTTCGTCGCGTAATTTCATGAACAATTACGCCAGATTTTCGTCATAACAGTACATTCTCCGCCATATTTTTAAGATCAAAGGAAAGCTTCTTAAACACGAACTACAATTAATTCTACACTAGATAATTAATGAAGGCTTACGTGTCCGGGCCACATAATTTCTCCTTCCTTGTTCATTTTTCTCCCTCACGGTACCCTCCATTTTTAACCTCACCCTTTCCCTTCCAATATTCTCCAACCTGTGCTATTAACCCCTTGGCCTCCAACAACAAGTGAGACTCGTGGTAAGAAATTTGGGCCAAAAACAATAAGGACGAGCCTGACTCGTGGTACTTCGTTCGGACCGAACGTGAACAACGCGAGCCTGGCCCGTGGTACTTCATTCGTGACAAACGTAAACAACACTAACACGAAGATTACTAATTTTCTACGAGTTTTCTCAAAACATTATTAATTTAAATTAAGTATTAATTTACAAATTGTTACTGATACATTATCCACTTTCAAATTATACATAATTTTTGTTCACCGATGAATTGATCATAATTACTTCCCAGACATCTGAAAAGTATTAGTTGTGCCCAAACGTGTTTATTATTTCACAATACCTTTCGTTGAGACGAAATATACATATCATAAGAAGCATACTTCTTCGAGGCATTGTTTATTATGACCCGAGCAATCGGGAGTTAGCGGATACGACAAGGGGTTAAGTATAGTGCCACTCTTACGTCATTGCCAATCATCTTTGGCAAATCAGAGAAAACATCCAACTTTGCAGATTTTAAGTTAACAGCGGTTTCATTGGCTCATTTATTTAGTGGTTGTAACTCGGAAAATGAAGAAAAGGAAATAGAAGTTAACAAAACAGTTTTACTTACCTGTTACGGAACTTGTTGAAATTATAGTTGGAATTGTAACCTTCATACGGTTCTCAGAAATAGTTGTATAAAAGATTCTCGAATAATACTTTATTTATTTTTGCTTTATGTTTTAAATTAAGAGACTGTGTTTCATTTTGAACATCTCATTTTAAGAAAATAAGTTTACAACATGGGGAGAAAGAAATCGAACGTTTAACAATATTAAAAGAGGTAAAAGTGATGCATTTTTATCTTGAGAAACGTATGGGGGTTAATTGATCAAATGAAGAGTCGATATATTTGTGAGGAAACAAAGTAAGGATGTTGTTTCACTAAAAATATAAAAAACATCAACACGCTGTAGAAAACTGTTTTTGATTTCTCGAATAATTTTTATATTCAATGATTCACGCATTGGTAATGAAAAATAAATGATCGTGTTAATACATTTCATTAAAAATTTATCAAACGGTGGCGGTACCTACTTATAAAACTTCATTTCAGTGTCAATCGATATGATCGTTATGTATTCTTTTTTATGGTAAAAATAACTCCAAAATGGAGATGAAAATCTTGCAAACGAAGAACGTGAAGTATCAAAAGATTCAATTTCTACCGCATTATAATCAGGAAGCGCGTAATTCATTAACAGAATATGTCACAATAGTGCTTACTTTGATCAATAAGTTTTATTTAGAAAGAAATCTGTATAACGTCGCCGTTAAAAGTTGCACCTACCTAGTAAACAAACTTCGTCAAACAAAATGAATTACATAAAAATAAGAGATATCTATTATTAAATGCCTATAAATTTGAATAAGCACATCTTCAGCCTATATCCTTATTTTCAATGTATAGCTTCACTTCTTCATACAAAAAATTAGAAAATAATATACTAACCCTTAACTGGTACACTGGGGTCTCTCATGACTTCAACAAAATTTCTGTACACTAACTTTCGCCACTGTATTGTATAATAATTTCAAATATCAAGTTTCTTGAACTTCATTAGAACATTTGGATTATCTAGTCTTGAATTATACAGGGTGGTCCAGTACATATTAGCACTTCATTACCTCCGCTGTTTTAGAAAGTATGAAAAAACTTTGTTTACCAAAATTTTTCAGCATAAAGAGGACTACAATGTAGCAGTAACATTTTGTTTTGTAGGTGGAAGAGTTTCGGAGATTTCAAGGTGACCTTGATTTCTTTAAATAGAAAGAGCTACCTTTCGTATCGTGAATCGATGGAGTATGAAATTCTGCGTAAAAATGTATTGATCTTCATATGTCACAGATCTAATAGTTAACAAGATATTATACACAATACCTTTCTGGTAGTATTAGGTTGTTTCATATGGAATGTCCGATTTTGAACATTAACGTTAAACAAACGCAACTTTTCTTCAAATATATTTATTAATAAAAGTAAGCACCATTTTAATCAACGTATTCTGTTAATGAATATCAAATTTCTTGATTGTATTACGGTAGCAATTCAACTTTTTGTTCATTCACGTTCTCTATTTTCTAGATTGTCACCTCCATTTTGTTTCATTTTATCATCAACGAATAGTACGTTGATTAATCCCCACATTTTAACCAAAATTCACATAATGCTATAGCCAATAAGTTGTTTCTCCATTAATATAAAAATAATGCACGACATAAAATTTATTTACAAGTAAAGTTAGATATTGAAATTAAAATTGAAAATAGGATTTTAAGGATCAGCTTTATAGCTGAAAGTAATCTATTATACATATAAGAAACCTGAAGACTGTAATAGTATCTTTTGATCGAAACGCTTTATAACATTTGCATTCTAAAATCGGACATTTCATATGCAACAACGTAATACAGGGATGGGCATTTTTGTCTCAATTGAAACAAAACCGTCCCCACCATAGCGTCCGCTGCCCCCCACCAGCATCCGCCGTTACCAAAGAGGAAGAAAGTGCTTCGCCCGTCGCGAACAGTGTGCAGGCCTCGTGCATGAAAGAGTGGGGGAAGCAGACATTCGAGGGACCCCTACCATGCCCATCACGGACCTAATAGATACGTATTGAAAATTATTTCGATAATATCTCGTTAACTATTATATTTAGGATATACGCATTATACTTTTATGCAGAATTTGATACTCTATCGATTCCTGATACAAAATGTAGGTCTTTTCATTTAAAATAATCAAGGAGATCTTGAAATCTCTGAAACTTTTTCACCCATAGAAAAACTGCTACTACCATATTAAAGTGCGTTTTATACTGAATAACTTTGGTTAATAAAGTTTGCTCATATCTCTTAAATCAACGGGGATAATGATATGCCAATATGTACCGAATCATCCTGTATACTTAAAGGTATCTGAGGAAAATACAGAATTTTAGAAAAGTTCTAGTATGATACTCTGTAATTTGAGTAAACACCGTACCACTTAAGAGTCAATAATAGCAACGCTTAAGAGAGCTTCTCGTGTAACGCCAGTGAAAGCAAGTGATATTTAAGAATTTGGTTTTACAATATCTATTGGATATATGAGTCTAGGCCTCTTTAGGATGTTAACAAATAGTCTTGAAGTACAAATGTTTTTTTTTTTAGTTCAATTCTTCTTATTATTTGTTGTATAATACGCATGTTTCTCGAAACTACGTTTTTTAAACAGACTTGCACGATAACTAAAATCCAGTTAAGTAATAAACCTCGGTCGAAGCTATTATTTATATATTTTCTTTAAGGATTGAACCTAAAATTTATATTTAATTTCTTATTTATAATATTTTCTTAAACAATTTTAACTAAGCGGCCGAAAAAAGTAAACATTTCTTGCGAACCCTAGAACATTTCCAACATTACATATTTTTCTTCAAAATAGGTTCAATCCCAGCATAGAGTATCTAACTTTAAGAAAATTTCTCACTTTCTGTGTTTTGATCACTATGATAAACGCCACATTGCACACCAACAATGCCTACACTACCGAATCTGTTAAGAAGTCTTGAATATTATACAATAAATAATAAAAATAATTGAGATCAAGAAAAATAACTTCTACTTCAACACTATCTGTTTACTTTCCAAAAAGTCCTAGTGCTATACATCTCCTAGTTATTCGAAAAAAAAAATTCTTAAAAAATCACTCGTTTTCACTGCTGTTACACGAGAATCCCCGCTTAAGATTACTGACTAGTGGCCTTAAATGGCCGACTACTGGTACAATTACCATACGCAACAACCTAATGCATACGTACTCACAGCGTTTCGACGAGCGTCGCGAGATCTCGCAGCCTAAGTGGCAATATGTCTCTTACCTGGAACAGAAAAAGACAAAAGAGGGTCATTTAAACGGAAGTCTCGGCTTACTGTGGAGAGTATTAGCTTTCCCCGGTCGAGTTTCGAGACGGCGTCGGCTCGTGGCCGAAAACTTGCCCGTCCGTAGTTAAATCGTTCCGTTAAATTATTCTTTTTCCCCGTTCCTCGCGCGAAATTGCCCGCCCACGCGCCGACCGGAAACTTCTCTTTTAATCGTCGCGAGAACTCGCTGCAACGGCTGCGAAGGGGTTTAAACCGTTCCAAATAGCATCGTTGCAATTTCTTCGTTCCCGGTCCCGGCGATAACCGTTAGAACGTCTTTAAGAGAAGGCGATCCCGGTACCTAAACTTACTGCCCCCGAGTGCGCGAACCGTAAGAGGGCTCAGGAAAGAGTAGAAGCAAGGGGAGGCTCGGTCCGGAAAATGAGCTCTGTCGACTAGATATTATTATCTCAATCATGGAACGATAGAGATCTCTCTTTAGTCCGGATCCAGTGAAGGAAGCAGGGGTTGAAAACAGTTATAATATCGATTTCGGTTCTTGAAACAGTTACGAGAACCGAAAAAATGTTATAACTGTTATGAGAATATCGGTTACGGTCACGGTTCCTGAGAACCGATATTATAACGGTTCTATAACTGTTATTTTTCGGTTCTGGATTTCAGTTTCGTTTCTTGAGCGAGTTTTCATTTTAATTTTCTCGATCCGTCCGGTCCGTTGTAGGAACTTGTAACATGTTATTATCCTTCCTTTACGTGTGTGCGTGTGTGCGTGAGAGAGAGAGAGAGAGAGAGAGAGAGAGAGAGAGAGAGAGAGAGAGAGACCGAGAATGTATCGATGTCATACTGCATAAATATTGTATTTCCAATTTTTGTAAAATTTTAATTTTTGTATGCAATAATTAATTATGTTGAATAGATATCACAGACATATCTACGTTACAAATGTATAAAAAACAATATTTTTATAGATTATATGTCCCTGAATCTATTCCTTTAGTGCATCTTTTTCGCAAATACTAAATGAGGACGTACAACATTTATGCGGTAAGCCACCAATACGTATTACTTATTATATATATACCACACGGAGAACCGAACTACAGGGTGTCTCAAAATTCTTTCAACACCCGGAAATAGGACAAAATGGCGTCACCTGCTTTGTTTAAGAGTTATTAACGAAAAACGTGGACCAATCAGAGCGCAGCTACAGCGGATTGATTCTGACTCGGCCAACGGCGACACCACGTTAAGCGGGACCTGTCGCCAAGTCGGACTCCGTTCGCTGTAGCCGCGCTCTGATTGATCCGTGTTTTTCGTTAATAACTCCTTAACAAAGCCGCGGACGCCATTTTTGCAAAGGAAAATGTCGCATCAAATGATCTGAGGAACCTCTTATTTTCGGATATTGAAGGAATATTGAGACACCCTGTATAGCCGATACAGAACCAAAAAATATCAGTTGCAGAACTGCAAAACCGATATGCGACCAATACGGGACATATTATAGGTTCTGAAGTCTGAAGAACCGAAACCGAAACCGAAATCCAGAACCTAAAAATAACAGTTATAGAACCGTTATAATATCGGTTCTCAAGAACCGTAATCGCAACCGATATAAGCGAGAACCGATATTCTCATAACAGCTACAACATCAATTCGGTTCTTCATAACTGTTTCAGTCAGAACCGATATACATATATCTGTTTCAAACAGTTATTTTTAGAACCGTTTCAACTGTTAGAACTGTTTACTTTCGAGCTGTGTAACTTTTGTAACTGTTGTAACTTTTGATATCGGTGCCACTGAATACATATTGTTCATTTTCTAGTTTCGATATGATATACAGAGTGTCCCGCATACCGTGGATAATCTATTTGACGTTTCGTTTTCGAATAAATCGAATTTGAAAATTCAGAGAATACACGTACCATTCGATAGGAATCGGCTGAAGCGTCTGATCGTGACCAATCAATTCTATTTTTTGCATATACTGAAGCACGCTAAAAACGAAGGTTCAAATAAAAAGATTTTAATTTTTTTTTTTCGACCGACTGTTGTAGAATTATTTTGTCAGTCGGTTGTCCACGGTATGCGGGACACCCTATATATTTCAGGAACGCTTAGTTACTTTCCACGGCACATTTTTATTACTCTATTGTCTTTCTCAACAAATTTAAATTACAAGATGTTATTATCTACCAGACTGCGGATTTTTATAGAGAATAAAAATTGTTTTGCATCGATTACAACGAACTTGAGCCGAAAAGAAATTTGGTAATTATATACAAGTTGGTCCTCCTCACCGATATTGATGACCTTGAAATATGTTGTCAAGGTCATCATTCTGAACAACTTTTCCCTATACATGTTACCGCTGCTCGGTTTTAGTATTCGAGATATTCGCAAAAAACTATTGCTAATACTGTATTGAATTTTCTCTCTTGGATTTTCATATATCAGCATAGGCGATCGCTTAACGGCGTTCGTCACGTATTCTCCTTCTTACAAATGTTATGTTGATGGCCGGCCCTCTCCGCCACCTCCGCGACCTAACCGCAACTCATTCTATTCACATGATTTTTCCATTACTAGATCAAATTATGGATGACAGCTACAATGCAAAGATTATGTGAATGGAATGAGTTGTGGTTAGGCCGTGGAGGGGGTAGAGCGGGCCGGCCGTTAGGTCGCCCGACCACGCATACGACAATCGAAGAGTAGTCTTTCAAAATTGAAAGCTCACCTCATATATGTATGACCACAGTGAGACCCTGTTTTCTCTCTCATCTCCACAGCGTGTTTACAAAAAAAAGTAAACAACACGGAGCGTGCAAGAATTACGGAGAATTCAATACAGTATTAGCAATAGTTTTTTGTGAATATCTCGGAAACTAAAACCGAGCGGCGGCAACATTTATAGAGAAAAGTTGTTCAGAATGATGACCTTGACAACATATTTCAAGGTCATCAAAATCGGTGAGGAGGACCAAAACTTGCATGTAATTACCAGAAATTTCTTTGTACCTTTAATAATTGTAATAAGCAGAATACTGATACATTGAAACTCTTAAATGCTTTCAATCAATCTCTTGCTTTAAATTGTACCTATGCATTTTTACCATGAATTAATAAAATCTGCAGTGTAGTCACTGGACGTTTATCAACTATGTTTTATGTTCCATGACCTTTTTATGACCTTCATAAGAAGGTTGATGCGATAAATGATGGAAGTCATGGATTTCGCGATATAAAGTGTACGGAATGTTCTGTTTGCGTAGTTTCACCACCTGGGACTGGCAACGCGATTAAAGAGAGCTTTGGACACGATTCGACAATCGCTTCGTCGCCGCTTGCTGAAAGCTAACTCAACCCCGAGCTCCGAAACAAAGTTTCCCGTGTGGCGTTCAACACTCGTGCGTCTTGACTAACGCTACAAAGTGTATATTAGCCGCGAAATTTGTTAACTACGGGGAACACTTTGACAAGAAACTACCCGATCACGGTTTGTTAAATTTCGAATGTGGTTGGAGCACGGTTTACTCTTCCGGCGTAAATTCGTAGCAGGACAGTCTTCGGACTACCTTTTTACTGGGAGGTTGTTTCACAGGGATGTCAGTGCGAGAAAGCCAACGATAGAAATATGTTGTTTTCCGTTTTCTTCTCTGTACAGCAAAAACATTTACAACGACAGACAAAAGATCAGCGCGATAAGAAAAGTATTTGTGTTGCAGCATTAAGGCGACTCTTGGATCGCGTACAATCGCAATAAAAATATGAGAACCGTTTTCTTTACGTATATGGTACTTCGACTAGAAAATGCATTACATTTTACAACTTCTACAAGTACGACCGAACCTTAGAGCACACAGAAACAGAATGTTTTGTTCAGTGAATGGACATAATTCGTATTAAACGAAGAAATAACATTTATAATGCCTTCTTCATGTTTAAAGGGTATGCCTGATTATCCATATCATTCGATAGGGCTCCCAAAGAAAATCCTCTGTAGCAAATTTCAAGTCGGTACCTCTGCTACCACAAGAGCAGTTGTAGGGTGAGTACAATTTAATGAATTATGCTCCATTTCTTCATCTTTCTCTAACAAAAAACTAAAAAAAATTTTAGGAACATTCTACCTGATGGCACACACGTCTGTGAAGTTTTTTCGAATTTTCAACTGCCAAATAGGTATACAAAAAATTCCGGAAACTTAAAATTGCTGATTTTATATTGAGGTTATTAGATGACCATGTTTACATTATTTTTTTTTTATTATATTTTTAAAGTTCCATCAACCTCACAAAGTTATCAGCAACTACAAGTTCGTACATGAGTAGTCGTTTTGTAGATTTGGTTGTAGTTGTGTCTTATTATGGTTAATAACGTGAATTTATCGGATTTTTTCGAAAAAAATTGCAAAATCCTTTTAGAAATACCAGTTTTACATACACTCGAAAGCAGTGTTCTTAATTTTACAGCATTATACAGTAATTCTATTGTAAATTCACAGATGTCTCGCTAAAGAGATCGTCTTTTTTATAACCTATTCGACACTACATTAATTTCTATAGCAATTATTCGAACGACATACCACGTAATCAAAGTAAGTATTGTTATCGTGAGATCAGCGATTTGTGTTTTGAGGTGGTTCGATGGTTCTATGATAAGTTTGGTTGTGTAATTGTCATTCACTGTGGTGCCTGTGTTCATTTTTTAAAAATTCACGTTTATTCACTGGCAACTTAGCCCATAATTCTATGCTAGATTTTAAATACGAGCTGTCACCATCAAATATTATTAAAGTCGTATTCTGTAAGGTCGGATCTTAACAACTACACAGTCTTCTTATAGAAATAGCACATAGAAAATTAACACTAGGTTTACGGAGCACTAAAGGTAACTATTTTACATTACGTTATAAAAATAAAAGAAACAAATTTCTTGAATAATTTTTCATGGATGCATTTTTACAATATCAGCAATCGTAAATTATAAACATTAGAACCCATTAATTTGATGAGTCCCGTAAACCTAGTTAAATAACGATTTGCAAATACTAATTTCAACAGACACAGCTTTAGAAGACTTTCTATCTATAGACAGCATCATATCATTTAGAGTGAAGATGATATTTAAGAATTTTATAAAAACAACTTTTTGTCGTTAGCTTCTTTAGTAAAGAAAACATTTCTTTGTTGCGGTTCCTGCTGTGGTGTTATTTATAGATAGCGGAAAACGGTGGCCACGTTCACAAAAAAATTGTGACACTATTCCAAAAATTCCTGCGGCTTTATTTTCGTTCTTGTATTGGTTATCGCATGAACCACAACGATGCATTTTGGAACACAAACTTTTTTTTGTTCATACTTTTATACGTGTGATTGTCCGTTTTTCCCCACGTTTTGATCAAACTCGTATTAAACATCGCTGTTGCGGCTAGCTTCGGGCGATGTTTTATGGCAGGGCCATCGCTATTGTGTCCTGGACTCGGTACGTGACTCTTGCAATTTGACTACGGCATGGGCTTGTCACCGCTTCCTTTTCGTTAATGCAATTGCCGTTCCGACCCAGGGCATAGGGCAGTATTTGTAATTTTCGAACGCGGTCCCTGTCATAAAACATCTGCAGATTTTATAGTATGGCGGCGTTTGAATTATGAAAAGATGGAAAAAGGTGAAGGAAGCGTTTCGTCCTAGGCCCTCTAGAGGACTCGTCAGTACGGCTATCTAGCGGACCCGTGCCTTAGACGTGGGATGTCGTAAGGACAGTTTAGGACGGTATATACATATGCAAACAGAGGAAGACTCAGGTAGTAGCGGGAAAGGTGTTGTCGTACTGTCCCTCTGTTGACTAGCATAGGAAGTAGCCGCCACATTACCCCCTCGCCAGTGGTCAACGATATCTGGACAAATTTCTCTCTAATTACGCTGATCTCCGCCGGAATCCAAGGAGGTCGCTGGGATGTGTGCTGTCAGTGTGACCGCCTGTGATGCTGCCGAATCGACGAAGTTCAGTAGCTCCCTAAGCCGCTTATAGGACCCATATAGTCGCATAAACGATGGAAGAACGTCGCACAAATGTAGATACGAAAACGTCTCACAAATTTAGGTGCGAAAACGTTAAACCATATAATGCTGCGAAGATGACGTCAGAAGCGCATAGTAGGGAGAAGTCCTCGCTGTTGGTCGGGCAGTAGTTGAGACAAGGCAGTAGTCACCTTCCAGTCCTCCCGACGTTGTCCGTGGTTTGTTGATGATGTCGTCTCCTCTGCTCAGAAGGTAGCGTTGTTGTTCGTTTGTAGGGGCCACCAATTATGGCGGCGTTTGAATTATGAAAAGATGGAAAAAGGAGAAGGAAGCGTTTCGTCCTAGGCCCGCTAGAGGACTCGTCAGTAAGGCTATCTAGCGGACCCGTGCCAACCCGTGCAAAAGAGTGTAAAAACTAAGGCCAAACATATTTTTTATAAAATGTATATTTTTACGAAATAATTTCATAAATATCATCGTTATTTTAAAGAATTTGATGAGAAGTCTCCTTAAGTATATATTTAGTGGACCGGTTACCCTGGAATAGCACGAGGTAGTCAGACAATTTGTTGGTTCAGTTGTCACATAATTTTTTCGAGTCCGTTTGAAAATGGTTGGTGTTTGTGTTAAAGGGTGACTTTTACCCCCCCCCCCCCCCCACTCTCTCGCCGGTAGACAACGCTTGGACTGTGTTTAAGATCAAAGATAATAGACCCCCGTCGCCGGGCTCCATTCCTAATTGTTTTTCTTCACTTTCTTGGATTTACAGTACAATTTTCACACGGCTGAATCGGGTGATACAATTTTCCCGGGGACGCGACTTAAATCGCCGTCGCCATTTCAGCGAAAAACCGTTCTCGGAGGCGAAGGCGTTTAGTTTCGCGCGAAGAAGTGGAACGAAAAGGTGAAACGAGTCCCGGGGACAAGTTCCCCAGGCTCGAGATGAAAATGAGATCGTCTGAGAAATGAGGTTCGCTAAGACGACATGTTTAATGGTTTCATTAGCGAGAGATAAAAAAGGAGAACGGCAAAAACAAACGGGACGAGCAACGGCTCCACGATTCGATCTTCTTTGCCCTTCCGTTCGTGCTGTCTACAGCTGTCCTATCAAAGTGTACCAGCAAACTACGCAAAGTATTTCTGCAAATTCGGTTAAAACTTTGCGTGTATAGTAACGGATGATACGAGGGCTGATTAGATTACAAAAACGACATGCAAGCGTCACGTTTATAATTAGAACCTCGAGGAGATCGTTAGGAACATTTCTTGCATATATTTTCTCCTTTTCGCAGAAGTGTACCTTTAGTACCCGTAACATGTAAGCGTATCAACTATTTTCAATAAATTCATTTCTATTCTGTATGGCAAACAGGGGGCGCATTCTTGAGAATATTCGAGGCAAAGAAAGTTACTTCTTTTAAAAACTTTCTCAATTGCGAATCCAGAAATGTACTACCACAGCTTAAAGGTTAATGACTCTAGCATATTTGTGTTTCCTTTAAACATTGCTTTATAATAATATAAAACAGTACCGTTGTCTAGTAAGAAGCACACGTCATAATTAAAAGACCATTCTGGTCGATAATGTTGACAGAATCGATTTTGTTTTAAAATACTTTTAAATACATTTTCAAACATAATTCTGTGCGTTGTATATAAATATAATACGACATATGCAGTTTTATTATAAAAATTAAAAGATAAAAAATAAAATAACATGTAATCTCATCACAACCTTTTATGTCAAATTATTTGTCACATTATTTGTACAAGATATGATTTGAAGATGATTTATTTGAACACAAAATAAAATTATTTTTGCCATAATATTTACAAAATAAAAATTACAAACTGGTTGAAATGACTCGTTATTTCATATGGTTATCTTTTTATTTCATTCCAAATAAAATATACTCAACACAACTTCAGAAAAATTCCACTTAGGAATGAAAGTAATTTCCTATTTAGTATTTAAATTTCGTACACGTGAAGCCTTCCTGGTTAGGTTAGTATATTATTGTGCTGCCGTTATGGCGGTAGTAAAACTGTTAAACAATGGGCACAAAAGAACAGCGTCGGTTTATCAACGGGTCTAATATGAGCTACTATTTTACACGTTTTCCAAGCGAATCGATGGAACAATCAAATCGGAATAATTCATGCTCCCGTTCTGAATCGCTTACAGCTGTTACAATAGCATTTTAATCTGCTCGAATAGCAGCAGGTTCAATGCAATGTCTCCAGACGCTGTAGGCATTGTCCCAGGAGCGTGGATTGTGTCGGGCGTCTGTCGATTGACATTTCGCGAATCGTCCGGTCGTACATCATTTAAACAATATACGTATTGTGCGACGCAACAGCGCGCGTCGTATTGTCAAGATGCTCGTGCAACCAGAGAGGTGAAATCATGTACGTGCATTAATCTCGCACGACCGAATCGATTCACGAAAACCGATTACGCGATTCACCTCGGAACTGAAAATCGTGCAAACTGATTCGCGAATCACTTTTTGTCCGAATATTATGTTCAACAAGAAATGCACATAAAAACGAACTGCAATTATTAGACTGCGGACTTTTAAACAAAATAAAAATTGTCTGGATTAATTGCATAATACAAAATCTAAAATAGACATTTACTGTCTGTCTGTCTGTTCGGTACAAATTTTGAAATTGATTTTAAACTAACTTCCCGATGACCTAGATACATGAAACTTTAAACATAGCTCAGAACTAGAGGACAATGCAAATTATTTAGATAAAAATTTTTTTTAATATACCACGTTTTTAAGACGCACCAAAAAGTATAAAATAATTTTTGCTCGGCCCATACAGATTCCTAACACCATACATATAGTCCTGAAAATTTGTGATTGTGAATTTTTAACAGCTATGAAAATACTTGTAAGATTTAAAACGAAAAACCTGGGGCACATGCAATAGATAATTGATTCATGAATAGTTCACCTAAGTCACTAACAATTTTATTGCACTGCAAATGATATGAACTGTTGTGTGAGTTTTCTCAACGGCAGCTACTCTCTACACTCCTTACTGTTATCTTGCGACCCACGTTTTTCGTTTTAAATCTTACAAGCATTTTCATGGCTATTAAATATTCACAATCACAAATTTTCAGGAATATCTGCATTGGGTTAGGAATCTGTATGGGGCTAGGAAAAATTATTTTATACTTTTTTAGTCCGTCTTAAATAATTTAAATAATTATTTTCTTAATAATCTGAATGAGTTGAAAATAGTACAGAATTGTCTGTAGGTTCTTTACATGTTTCAATTGTCTTACATTCGATCAAATCATTTTTATGACAAGTGCATAAAATTTACAGTCTATTAGTAATGTTATGATTGTTCATAAATTTTGAAAAATAATGGTAGATTCCAAGAACGTTTTAATTCGTGAGCATGTACACTACTTTGAAAATGTTTTTTTAATTATTATTGAACAATTTACATTTGTTTTTGAGACGCAGACACTTTTCCATTGGTATGTTACCTCATGGGAAATTAAATTCATAAAAACCTAAGATTTTCTGCGTTTACTCTGGAGATGACATGCAGTATACAGATTATATACAATTACGTATAAATGTGTAAAGTGTCTTGTTATATTGTCCACAACTGTAAAAAGCTACTAAGCATCGTAGAAAATTTTGGGTATTCACATAAGGATTAAATCGTACCTGAATACATTGCAAAAAATTGTTTACCTCTCCATCATTAAATTTATCTAGAACTCTTTGTTATTAAGGTGGGATAAATCCCACTATATCAGGGAGTTCCACCGTATTCCCCTACGACAGGCATGTCCAGAAGTTGCTCACTTGGAGGAAAATTCGAGGGAGACGCTTACTTCTCCCGCCCGCGCGTCTCGCTTCCCGTAGCGGCAGTAGTCCTCCGAGCTCGTCAGACCCGTGCCTACCGCTTGCAATATGAACCGCGTGTGGTGCGTTGGGGCGACTCTCGGACCCACGGTAGGCACGGGTCTGAGGAGCTCGAAGGACTAGGGTCGCCACGGGGAGCGAGATGCGCGGGCGGAAGAAGTAGGCGTCTCCCTCGAATTTGCTTCCAAGTGAGCTACTTCTGGACATGCCTGCCCTACGAGAACTACAAGGTCCCCACCATCGAACCTCTTCCCACTACTACATACGGCCGTAGAGTTAGTGAGTACTGCGCGCGCCGCGCGGCTCTCATGGTGGGAGCTTCCCACTACTATACATTATAACGATGAAGTCTAAGAGTGGGGGAAGAAGCTAAGCGGGGAAGGTGCCTCGAATAGCTCCGGAGCTACTGGTTGGAACTGCGTGCACTATATGCATTGCAAGCTGCAAGGAAATGTGTAATTAAAGATAGATTATGCATTACTAACAGGTTGAATATCATTCTCTGTAATATTCATTCTGTTGATTAAAGACGTTAATAGAAGTTTTAATTTGTTAATTTCACACATTCCTTGTAAGTACATATTGAGCTGTGTAATAAGTTCCTTCGTATTGAACGTGTCACACAAAGTATGTCTGCCTTAATAAGCAAACAAAAACATTTTTATCAACAAGGTACATATAACTTTCCAAACAGATGGAAGAAGATCATAGAACAAAATGGTACACACAGTCAGTCAAAAAAGTCTCCATACACCTTTTCAAAATTACAAGTGGTAGAAATTGTAAAAAATAGTAGATATTGATTTTCCATTTTTAACCGAGTCTGTAATGAAAATTTAAAACGTACGTTTTGTACAGATGATACAGATCTACAAACCATAGTTTTTAAATTTTCATTACAGACCTGCAAAAAAAGTTTTACATTACAGCTTTTAGT
This sequence comes from Sphecodes monilicornis, assembly GCA_913789915.3. Classification (NCBI taxonomy): domain Eukaryota; kingdom Metazoa; phylum Arthropoda; class Insecta; order Hymenoptera; family Halictidae; genus Sphecodes; species Sphecodes monilicornis. The sequence goes on from OU565285.1 coordinate 21,285,586, forward strand.
ATTTTCTTTGCAATTTTTCTAATAAACTAATCTTAACATTTCAAAATATCTTATCTCGTTTAAACTTATTTTAATATAGTTACTCGGGACGGAAACTTTTTAAACTGACTGTACATCATTAATTAAAAAAGATTTATACAAAACATGTCAAATTCCTATCAAGAAATTCGACTTAAGACTGCTGGTCTTCATAAATAAGTACCTCAGTAACGAAGAGTTAATAAAATCACAAAAATTACCTATTTTCTGTATGATTCAACAGTATGGTATTGAACTAAGAAGAGAGAGGATTTTTAATACAAATTAAATAATCTAAAAAACCAATAATAATAACTCTCGAGGAGGAAATTACCGAACAGGAACGGCTTCCAGCGTAATCGATGTTCACAGAAAAGCACAATACGCAAATCTTCACCCGGGTCGTAAATTTTATGTTAGCACAGCCGTTCTAACTTTAAATTTCGCCATCACGCGCAGCAAGTAAAAAGCAATACTCCTTGGAGGAGAGCGATTACCAGCTAGGAAAGGCATTGCAAAAAGGGAACCGCCCCTTGACCAATTCGCCAACGGCGCGACGTACGTTGGTATATCGGAATTAAAATTCCTCGCGGCATGCGAGCGCAAAGTGGCGAGAGAATTCGAGCAAATTAATAGATCGTGGCAGGCGCGAAGCGGCTAAGAGTCTCGTGTGAACGCGGCATAAGTTCTTTCTCGTGTCGCGCGCCGTGCAAAGCGAAAAAGGAACGTGAGCGAAGTGCACAGGGTCTGTGGGTTCGCTGCATGTCCACCAGCTGCATGTCCGAGACCGACGAGAGGGAAACAACCGTGGCGAGGACCGCTCGAGAGGAAAATATTTTCCTCGTCGATTTCAGCTTGCGGACAGAACCAATGTGGTACCCCGTCACACTGACATAAGTGGGCTACCTCCTGCCACTTTCGACAAACCAACTAACTTCGTCTAACACAGCATTTATATTATTCGACATGTCGTGCGCGAGCTGAAGAGGACGAAGACATCGTAAAAATATGTATTGATGATCCATTGTTAGAGGATTTTATGCTATTGTGACAAAGATTATTTAAAAGAATTTAATACTAGCCCTTAGCACTCGAATGGCGACTCTGAGGCGCCACTACAAATTGCTACACCATTATCCAGAATATTGTTTGCATGATTAAATTTGTTTAAATGTAATAAATTACTAATCATTTGAATATTGTATAAGGTACTATATCATTTTCGTACGCATATAATGAAACAAAATTATGTGCAATGGAAATATTCTAGGTCAGAAGAAATGTTTGGTTTTTTAGTTGAAATAGCTCCGAGTGCAAAGGGCTAGAATTAACTAGAACTATCGGACACCAAACGATATACAGTCGGGGACAATTAAGTGGATGCCCTGTAAAATCTAATAACTTTGCAAAAATTAAGCTAAACGATTTGATTATTTTTGTAATGTTAGAGAGATAAGTTTACTAGGTAATGTATAAAAAACGTAATAAAAAATTACCATGGCTCAAAATTACGAAGAAAAGAAGCAACTGTCACGATTTTTAACTTTTTTATCCGTGAAATGAAAATTTAAAATATGCATTCTCTAGAGCTAAGTAAGATATACGTATACATGCACGAAGTTTCACCGAAACCGATTAAGGTTGCTGTTAGCCATAAATAATTAAAAATCGCACTTTTCTGAGAAACTGTAATATCAATCAATCGTAAGCCCAAAACTCAAAGATTCCTATATCCCTAAATGCGAATAGCTTTTTTATTTATCAACCAATTTCTATGAAACTTTATGCATATAACTTGCTTATTGTTAGATCTACAAAAGGCATACTTCAAATTTTCATTGTAGTCACAGATAAAAAAGTTGAAACTTATTATTACCTTTGCTTCTTTTCTTCGAAATTCTGAGCAATGGCAATTAAAATAAAAGTTGTACATATTATCTAGTAAACTAATCCTAAAATCATTTTATTATTAAAGATTTTTATTCATTAAAGCATTTAATAAAATAGTAATAGAAGGTTAATGAAGGTCACTTTCGTTCTTTTTTAAATGTAATAACTTATTTGTTATGCCCGATTTCAATGAAATGATAAATTCTGAATAAAAAAATACTATGGTACAACTGTCTTAATTCTAAGATATCTTAACTTTATTCATTCTATTGCTGGAAGGAAAGCCGGCATTTCGAAAATGTTTCATAACTAGACTGCGAATCTTTATGCAAAATAAATATTATCTGTATCAATTTCAAGAAACAAAAGCTATATAAAAATTCTGCATTCCTTTAATAATCTTTGTAAATTGAAAACGATATATCGACGTTCTTAAATTCTTTTAATCTTTGTACTATTGTAAATTTCACCAGCTCGTTTTTGTCATAAATGCATGAAATCTATTCATAACATTCATAATACATAATTGACTTGGACAGATCTTATTTTGTAATCTATTGTTTTTGTTTCCTGCTGAAAATTTCATACAGGTATTATTCATTTAATTTATGAAGCTAGGAATAATATATGTTAGTTGTAATTGTAAATAAACGGCACTGCTTCACAAATAATTCTGTTTAATATGAATATAATAAGAAGCTAATATCCCCACGATTGTCAAGATGTCTTATAATTAATTCCACTAGCGTATACTTTTAATCCATAAGTAATTGTCAATATGCATGTGGCAGCAGTTATAAAGCAAACAATTGCTTTATAACGTTTCCTGTGTAAAAAGATTTTGAACGAGTCACAAACGCAAACATAACAAGTATGAAATTTCAGAATACGTAAATATTCACATTAAAAAGTTGATAAAAATACGTTGAATATATTTTTGATGAAATAGTAAAGCAATTTCGAATGAAACTAAAAATGAATGAACATTTTACGCCGTGGTAGGTCGACGTGGACACATCACTTCATTTCGAAATGCTCGCGCGTGATCACAGACCTGGACGACAAAGTTTCGGTAAATATAAAATGCGTGCAGCTCGTTGTTAATATAAAAAGACGTAGAACAACGTCACCGGCTTAACTTCAAATCTAGAAGAGTTGATCTCGCACTTAGCGTCGTGGCTATGCGCATTGGATACAAATGCATTATAGATTAGACGGTTTTTTTTTGTTACTTTTGCTCTCACGAGACTGTCGGCCATGATTTTTTTAATTGCCCGTCGAGACCAGACTTGCAAAAAGTCGTTGCAATTAATCACCAGGTTCAGTATCGTCGTTATGGTTGTTGGATAGAAATGTGTTATCGATCGAACAATTTCTTTTTGCGCCAGCGAGGCTATTGACAATGATTCTTTATTGTCACCTGTCCAATGGATACAAATCGCCGAAGCGCCGGCATAATTAATCCGAGTATGGCTAGACTATAGAGGCTGGATACAAATGTATTATCGAATGAACATTGCTTCTGAATCATAACGAGCTCTGCAGCGCAGTGCTTTGTTGAAGTAATAAACCATTTACACTTCACGGCCACTGGCGCAGTAACGTGCATCACTGCAAAGCATGAGCTCCATTCGTGATAACACAAACTGGCTTAACGAAGAAACATTAAATTTTACACACCGCTGCCTCTACGTCGGAGAAACAACATTTACTTTAACGAAACAGTATGATAAAATTGTCGTAGAGTTGCTAATTGTTTGCTCATTCAAAGATCCAAGCAGTGCGAGAAATTTCGCTCGTATAATTCACTTCTCGCCATTGTTAGTGCTGTAAGCTAGCAGCCGAATGAAAATTTCTAGAAAATATGCAACATTTTATTCAATTTCAAACGAAGTGTAGATCTAAAAGCTTCAGAGAGTTTTGGACAATTGCTAGAGCACGAGACTGAGAACATTTTGAAAGCCTTACCTGGCAAAATTTTCTATGTCCCGTTTCTTCTCATCCCCTACTCTAAGGCTTATCTGTCCTGATTACTTAGTCAAATTGCTGAAAGTTCTAGCCTCTAAAGAGTCGACTCAACTTCGACAATTTTCAGAGCAAGTCAAAGTCGCCGGGACTGAGAATACTTTTAGGAAAAGAACTGGAAAATTCTCAAAAACCAATCTATTCGTTCTTATAGAAATATCCTCTCAACTTCAATGTACTACGAAAATTTTCTAAAACCATCCACGCTGAAGCTTACATATTATGGTCTCTAAGCAAAATTTTGAAGTTCCACAGGGTTTCAATATTCGAGGTAGGTACTACAGGAATGAATTTTGAAACGGAGGGACTCTGAATATTTCCTAAAACTGTAAAAGCACCAGGAACAGTGTCAAACATTTCACCTATTTTTAAACTGCGCCAATGGCACTGTGAATCATTTTCTACAATATTCAATAAATCGAGTCCCCGGTGAAACTTCTAATTGTTCTAGACAGTTCATGACATTTTTCATTGAGATATTAATCCTGTAATTTAAATAAACATACTTACATAAAAGCAAACCTTCTTGATTGAAATAAAAATATGGCAACTGAAACCAACAGACAGGTACCAAGATAAAAATTAATAATTACAGAATATTTTCGTGAACATGAGCAAAAGAAACAAGTGATGGACTCAACCTCCCCTTGTTAGAAAAAAATGTCTGACAGCAATGACAGAAATTGACGAACTTGACGTGGAATGGTTCCACGCGAGTATACGAAAAATTTTATTAACATAGATGCGATGCACTTGGTCTGCAGCGTCCATAAATGTCATCGATAGTTCCGAATGCAAACTCACCATTTTAGGCAGGAGTTTATAAAGCAGAAACATAAGCTCGATTTTATTTCTTCTACTATGGTGTTTTACTGCGCTGATAAAAATATTATATGCGGCGCTAAATTTCCACGGAATCTTTATTTTACTGCGTTCCGCATGTCAGGAGATGCTATAAGCGTACAAATATCCGCAGTCTAGTCATCAAACTAAACTTGCTGGTCCCATTAGAATGGAACGCGTACATCGAACTCGTTTCCCACTTTTACGAGACACCTCAGCGAAGCGAGACTTGACCATCTCATGCGCGCATCGGCCGCACGCCGCCAAGCACAGCTTAAATCTTCGAATGCAATCTGACCGCGACGCATCACTGCACGATGTTACGAATTGCCGATCTAGCTGGACGAAACACACGTTTCGGTGGACATCATAAAATTCCCTAATTTTGATTCCATGTTACCTAACAAGAAAACTCGAAGAAACATCTACAGTGGTACCAAGAACTACAAGGGTCAGTCAAATAATAACCGGATTCTGTTCTGTATAGGGTGTATAATAATTATATGTCATGATCGACATAGCGGGATTCTATACTTCTGGATCGGTGGAGATTGGTTAAAAGAATGGGCCGCAAAATTATCGTTGACCCTTTTTCGCAAGGTCTAATATTTTATTGCGGCGTATAATACTCATCGCGAAGAACAAAAGTCTCCAAGGAACCATGGGGTCTCGCGACAACCGTTCTCTCAAAACACGACTTTAACCCCTTGCCATACCATTTTCTTTACGGCTACAATAATTAGTACGTCTTCACCCCCAAAAATGTCACCGAAGAGGAAAGAAAATTTATATTTTTGCCTGACTATATTTACTTCAATGCTTAAATCTATGGTTGTCAGGCAGAACGCCGCATGTCACATACTTTCACTATCGAGATATTGCCGTTTGAAGCTTTCATCACTAATACTTTGACATAGGACATCGGTTAAATTGCATTATATTTTTAAGCATTTCGAATTTCTTTTCATGACTTTTTTTCTGGTAAATACGTAAATCCTATACTATAAAGCTCAATTAATGCATAAACTCAAAATTTTTGACATTGTGACATATGGCGTCTTTTCTTGCAACCACAGAAATATTGATTACACAAAAGTACAATTTCATTTCGTCTGAAAATGAAGGTATAACTTTCATGTTTGTTAGACTTTATTTAATATCTTCATCACAAGCCTGACGCGTTAAAATATGGGAAGGGGTTAAAGTTTCGTACATTATTTTATTCCATAAGTCTACAGGGAGACCCAAGATGGTATGAACCTGGAAGCTGTGATTCTATAGGAGAAAATATGTCGAAATTATAGAATTTGTTTCATTTGGCGCCTCGTTTGCGAAAAAATCGAGCATTTATTAACCTTAAATCCTAGCGTTTATAAGAAGCAGAACTGGTCCGTCATGAACACACGCATCAGGCGATTCAAATGCACGCGTGTTCGCCGAATTTTGAAAGTGATTTCTCGAAAACGAGACGTCAAATGAAAAAAAAGTAAATAAATTCGTAACACCGTATAAGGAATATTTAAATCAAATAGAACATCATTATTATTAGAGTTTATTGATTTACAATATAATCAGTGGGCTATCAAACTGTTAGATCCATTTTCTACCCACAGTGGTCCCAAATTCCGAAAACATAGTCAAAACCTCAAAACGTTCCCGGATTTTACTAAAAATTTGTATTTGCGGGTTTTCGTGGTCGCTGATTACAAATCTGAATTCAAAATTTGAAAAAACAAAATGGCGGAACCAATATGGTGGTTGGGTGTTTGAAAAAATTATTTGATTTTCACGAAAATTGGTAATATAATGTGTTCCAGATCGCTGATAACGAATCTGAACTTAAAATTTCTAAAAACAAAATGGCCGACCTAATATAACGGACGGGTATTTAAAAAAATTTAAACAATACGTTTTTGATAAAATTTTCGGCAGTCATATAAGTAAGCCAGATCTATAAAATGTAATATTTAAATTTATCCAATTTTAAAAAAGTTATTCCTACATGAGAAAATGTGTCGAAATTATAGAATTTTGACGCTTCATGTACGAAAAAATCGAGTTTGAAAATCTGTCAGGTTCGCGTTCCTAGCGTTTGCAAGAAGGAGAATCGGTACGTCCGGAACAGACGCGTCAGACGAGCGACACATTCAATATCACGCGCGTTCGCCGATATTCGTAACAATAAGTCCTTATCTCAGTAATTTTCAGGTCAAACAAATCAAGTGTCGATCGTTATAATTATTCCTATTTTAAATGTACAATATATCTCGATTAACGATAAAAGTAATCGTAATGATAAAACTTGCCATATATCAAGAAAATATTAATATAAAAATGAATATGTTTATTTTCATACAATGTACAGTGTGAGAAAATTATACACTGATTTAAGGGACGGTTTAAAAAGCCCAATACATTAAGTGGCAATGTCTACTGTCATCTTCGCTCTTAGAGATATTAACCCTTATTTCAATAACCAACATCTTCCAATATATTCAATGATGTTGCATATTATAGTTTCAACACATATTTTTATGTTTCAAATGTAAATTAATCTTGGCTCATCCAGCACATTAAAATCTGCAACAATCTTGCTATTGGTCAAGAACGACATTAAAGAAGTTTAAAAAAAAAATTGAAAGTGAATGTCCGAGTACCCGATTATTGACTAGGGGCTAAAAGATATTTTACTTTAGTAATTATGCTGTTTAAATTTCTTTATAATTTTCGCATAGAGGTAGACAGTTTATCATTTCATTTATACTGTAATATTACTCATATTTAGTGTCGGTGAGACCAGGGCTAGTTACCTAATTGCTTTTAACTTCTGTATTATAAAATTAATGGCATCTTCATTCAAGATTTTGAAACACACAGGGTGGAGAAATCACTATGTCCACCTTGAATGTCTCCGTTTTGTAATAATATGGAAAAATGTTATTACAGAGTTAGAATGCGTTTCGAAACGATAAGACATGCATGTGATGCAACGATACGAAGATTTCAACTTTGGATCGACGCAAACGGTCACCACTTCGAGCATCTCCTGTAATGTAAGAAAGTTTATTTTACTACCACATTTGACCTTGCATGACCTTCAATGATAGCTCGCTGAAGTCGTCTCAACACCGGCTATCACACCGCGATAAAAAGAACATAGCATTCCATTAAAAAAAAATAGAGGTGACCTTGAAATCTCCTCTATGCCCCCCACCCACGCAGAAAATGTTTGTGTAATAACATGCCACCGCCTCTCTGTACCGTGCAAATTTGGTTCATAACATTTTTGAATATTATTACAAATGACGGAGATATTCAAGGTGAACATAGTTATTGCCCCACCCTGTATAATTGTTTAGCCCACCGCGTAATGCGTTACCGTGATAGAAATTTACGTGTAAGTAAATATTTTTCATTTGACTATTTATGAATTATTGTCCATTATGTAATTCTTGATATTTTTTTATAAATATTTCCTACAAGCATGAGCCATTAACTATAATTTGTGGTATTCACTTTATCTGACACATGAACGTTGCGGACATGCAGCTACCAAAATGTTGAAAATGTCGAATGGGGTTATTTGAATATGTACTGGCGGGGTTATTTGACTAATAGTGAAATAAGATCTAGACCTAGCCTAACCATGGATATTATTTTTGTCTCATTCCCATTTCAATATGAGAAATTATAAAAAAAATACTAGAAGTATAATAGATGAAATTTTCAGTCACGAAGAATACATCAATTCGGAAAAAGTGTTTCATGTTTAATTTGTAGATAAAATTCGACATTGTAAGAAATATATATTAAAGAAGTAAATAATTAAAGTTAAATATTAATTAATTAAATTAATGCAGTCATCAAGACGAATCAGATAAAAACTTCAAACTATACTCAATTAAAGCGATTTTCGAAGTTAAGCCCGTCTACTTATGTAAATTTGACAACTTTTGGTATTCAACAACCCTATAAATAACAGTAGTTTATTTATAAAAATTAGACATGAGAAAAATCAGTCAACTAGCCCCGGTCTCCTCTACATCCAAATAATTCGTTCAGCGATCATATTCACAGTTTTGATCAAATATTTTCTGCCAGGGTAGTATTATAAAAATCAGTCAACTAGCCCCGGTCTCCTCTACATCCAAATAATTCGTTCAGCGATCATATTCACAGTTTTGATCAAATATATTCTGCCAGAGTACTATTATGTCCATTAATTTCATCTTTGATTTCGTGCAATTTTTCCGAGTGCTGGTTAATAGCGCTCCGGTGCAAGAAAAGCAGTAATTGCGCCGAAATTCATCAAATATGACGGTCGACGGCAGGAAATGAGTACCGGGGGGCTGATGAGTGCACGTTCTTGGCAACGAATCAACGCGTCTCGCGTGTCGTCCGCGAATTCATTCATTGTCGCGCCATTGTTAAACGTGTAGTGGCGCGTACCAATTATAACTGGCAAACGGCCGAGTTCATTGCGCCAGCTGGTTGTTCTGGGCTCGATCATTCGAACGGCCATCATCCGGTTGATCCTCGATGTCCGTCACGTTTGTATGCGAGACCCATTGATACGCGCGATTACACGGCACGACGACGCGATGGCATTTCTTTCGGGACTATCGCTAGCAATTAAACTCAGCAGCAGAGTCGTAACTTATCTGTTGATTAGATCGTTCGATATTGATCCTGCTCCTGGGATGAACCGCGCGGTGAATTGCTTAAGATACCCTCGTGTAATGGATTTCGTAATTAAATTCTTCACGGCTGATGGAACTTCTAGAGAATCCTAGGACACGTAATGCCGCTGAGTCAATGAGAATGGCAGCTAAGATGGGGTTCAATGGATACCTGGCTATGGTGGATTTCTATGGACAAGTGTAGACAGTGTAGGATGCATTTGGAACATTTAGATCACAATCTGTGTTCCGCTCTATAGCGGAACATCTCTATAGATGTTGCATAGGATATTAATCTTCTTTACATTATTTTTAAAACATCTATTTTATGTTTTACTCCTGTGGGATTAGGACCCCCCAGACCACAAATACCGTAGGAAATTAGGAAGAAGGCGGGAGGGTTCCGTGGGTGAGCGCATTAGTCGATCGGCTACCAACACGAGGACCCGGGTTCGATTCCCGGCGCGATGCCTTCCTTTTCCCTGGCATCCTACACTCCTTCGAAGTTTCTCATAGTTAATCATTGTGTTAATATCCAGGCACGTATTTTCTTAAAGGGTATAGTCGGCTGAGATGGTAAATAAAATGCTCTTGAATCAAATGAAAACGTTAATGAACGATTCGATAGGGTATTAAGAAAAAGCATGATGTGTAAAATTTTAATCGTATATCTATAGTTTCCCTATTTAGTCATATGCGGAAATTCTGAAAAAAATCTAACAGACGTCAAATACCCAGATACGTATATGGCAATTAATTCAGATTTTTAAGAACAATATCTTGGTAGTAAACAATCAATAACCTCCAAAAAAATCGGAAAAATGCAGATTTTGCATTGATTTAAGAGCGACATCATTCATATGTTTACAGTAACAGTGTATAGGTGTAAGTATTGTCCATGATTTTTTTCAGATTTTTGGTCAGCCGTGGTAAAAACAAGACCGCTTAGCGCAGCGCTTAGGTCCCGGACTGTGGAGACGTGCGTACTTTATAATTTTATAATTATAAATACCTTGCTTTTTTCCTTAAATAAAAGCGGTTTTTTTTACCACGTCACACCTCACTAAAAAATCTGAACAATTTATATACAATACTTATATACTAATGCTGTCGAAATATAAATGTAGTCGCTCTTGAACTTCAATGCGGAATCTGCTTTTTCCGATTATTTTTTTTGAGGTATTTCATTTTTACAACCAGGATGCCATACTTAAAAATGTGGGTATTTAACACGTGTTGGACTTTTCCAGAATTTTCGCGATGACTAAATAGGCCAAAAACTAGTCTTTTCCATTTTACCCCAGAACTACCCTCCCTGTCGAGATATAGGGTTAAAAATTTACAAAACATGGTTTTTCTTGATGCTCTATGGAATGGTCCTTTTGTGGGATTGGTTTAGAGCACGAGGCACAGTGTGAATGGGACCGAGATGGCACGATGTGTACGTCGACGTAAGGAAGGCTTTCTAGGTTAGGTATGGTCTTAGACTGCGAATGGCGAGCGAGCGTCAAGCGAGCGAGGGAGTTCTTCGTTGCTAATGAAACGAGTCAGTATCGTGAGAAGAGAGCGTCTTGTTAAAGTGCGAGTGTGAGAGAGAAAAGCGAGAAACCAGCGAGTAACAATGACGAAGGGTTTATACTATTTTATATATTAATTCATATATTAAACTTATTCCCTTCTCAATCTACGAGACTATTTATTGAGTTCACCCACACCTTTTAATATGGTGCAAGGGAATTTTTGATCATCTTATCCGGCTATACCTAGGGAATTTTAGAAATAGACATAAAGGTTAATGATGAAAATATAAAGGTAAAAAATGTCTGATTTTCGAACTCGTATGAGAAACTAAAAATTCATAGGATGTACAAAATGTTGAAACGCACATTCACAAAATTGTTTCATTCCTTTCATTTATATAATTTCATGTTCTTTATGATTAGTCTTCGAAACAATCGGAGAGACAGTTCATAGATAAATAAATCAACGATTGAATACTCAGTTCTTAAGAACGTGGGCAAGTTGCTCACAACAAAAATTGTTCTACGAACTTCTAGCAATTAGTTATATTGAATTTCAAGTCATATGTCGACGTTACCAAATGGGGTTGATAGCCACAGATTTCGTACATTAATTAATTCTGAATAGTGCTACATCTATATCTTCGAAACGGCGTATGTCACATGTGATATAGATGGTAACGGATCTAATAGATCTGAGACAATTATAGCAAGAGAAACCTGATGCAAACGGGACCATAGTCGGAAGACACGTCACAAACAGTATTGCATATCAAAGACCTGATATAGATAGTATCAGACCCGAAAGTTTCAATACGGGACCCCTGAGAATACTAGAATAACCAAAGCTCTGAACACCTCTGAGATCGCAGAGAACAAAACTCAGGGAATCCCAGAGGATCCTCATATCGTGTCTCTGTTAGATATCGTAATGGATGTAACTGCTACTTATGCTTGGTTTTAAGAGTTCAGTCAATTTCGTGCTTTTTGAGTTCAGTGTTTACTGTTTATGTTGATTATTTTGTTGGGCCTGATGCCAGTTACAATACATGAGCCTAGTGATCTTACTCTGCTACATTAAACCTGTGCATTATGATTTATACTTTATCCGTGGCTTTCGTCTTTGAACGGCATTCTATTACAATTTCGTTTACGTTATAACAATTTAACAGTAATAATAACATTTATATAATTCGCACGTTCCTTCTAATATTACCAAACCTACAAAAACTTAGAAAATTTTAGTAACAAACCTACTATATGAACTTATTTTACGCAAAGCTGTTTTAACTCCATAATCAAGACATTTGTTTCGACCTAGAACGATTCCTTTCTATGCATGATCTTCTTCACTTTGTGCACATGAAATAGAGTTTATTTTCTCATACAACACTCGGATTTTTAGTAATTTCTTCAGTACAAACGATTTTAATAATATGAAAGCTATTTTGAACAATGGTATGGCAATCTTTCATTGCTCCGAAATGCCGTCAATCTAGTACAAAGGGTTAAATTACTTGTAAAATATTAATTATATGAAGAACTGTTTTAAACAAGAGTTTATAGTATTGAATTGTCAAAAATGTCACGTGTTAAAATCCAACGGTGCCCCTACAAAATTATGGTACGGTTATTTTATTATCAAATTGAATGTACTTATATTTTATTCCCGATATATTTCACCTGCCAAAAATTAATTTCCAACGGCTTCATCAATAGCACGTTTAATAAACTCGATCTGTCTGAGAAATGAAAACAGAATTTAAATAAGTTTTGTTTGAAAATGAAAAAACTTTATCATAATTTTTTAAGAGAACGATTGCATATTAGCCCATAGTTCCTTTTGCACTTTTTTATCTTTGTGTTTATCTAATAAATAAAATTGTTGACCTTTTAACCTTGCAATTCTAGATCAAGGTTAATTTTGCGGCACCATTCTTACATCAATTTCTAGAAAACGGAGGGTGCAGAATCACGCTGTGATAGTCGTGACACGGGTAATGGACGATGAAAGTTTCGGAAAATTATTGTAAATATGGTCCGAATTATATCGTGTTTGGTATTAATTTAATCAGAAAAATGCCACAAAAATATTGGAGAAAGTCGCATAAAAGAATAAGTAATAATAAAAAAGTTTTTTTATTGTCACTGACCGCGACTCTCCGCGTCTCTTTCTTTCCAATACACTATTATTCCTTGCGCCCGAAACTTTTATCATCCATTACACAAGTAAATATCATCGCAATTATATCTTATCTGGTATCATTTTCATTAGAAAAATGCCACGAATATGTTGGTGGAAGTTCCATAAAAAAATAATAAAAAATAAAATCGTTTTGTCATTGGATTAGTAGTGGTCTCACCGATATACTCGACCTGTATTATGTTACACTTCTCGGCGGCCGAGGCCTCTCGAGTTTCACGGCCCTTCACGGGGTATACCCCGCGGAAGGAGGGATTGTTTTGCGACGATTCTTGTTCAGAATTTGACGACATTTAACGATGAAATACTGTATAGGCATATGAAGGGTGTTAAATTTCTTCTTCTAGAAAATTATGAACTGCAAAGAAGCTGTAATCATTGTAACCGTAAAATAAATTATAGTGCAAGAGATTAACATTAAAGTTCTAATCATTGTAACCATAAAATAAGTTATAGTGCAAGAGATTAACACTAACCGTACCGAGCACGAAATGTGTCTGGTATGTATTGTTTTTTAAAAATTACAAGACTGAACTTATTTAGATTTCTCGCAATTTTTGTAATAGTACGTGCTTGAATAAAGAAATTTATTGAATAATTTTTAATGAAAGCATCTTTATTATTGCAATAAGTAAAAAATAAAATATGTGAAACCGGTGATTTGACCTGTCGTGGTAGGGTTAGTGTTAAATTCCAACCTGTGTTCAAGTATTTTTGAATGCAAGTCGACAACCGATCCCGATCATTCGTAGAAATTTTCCCCGAAAAATGGTCAAAAACGGTAGTTTATCGATCGAGATGACATCGATTTTCGGCGCAGGTCCGCGTGTACATAGCAGCACTCGATCGCTGACGCGTCAAGTGGCGCAAAATCAAACAGAAGACCCTCGGTGTTCGAAGTTAAACAAGTGTATTCGACATGACCGGTGACTTTAGCACAGCAATCGATAAACTTGGCGCCATTTTGACGAAGCGTTAAGCCAACACTCAGCTACAAGCGCGGCCACGACACAGATAGCGGATCTCCGGATATCTAGCCGGCTGCTAATCAACGCTTTATTGGCTATAGCCAATTAACGGCTGCAATTGGCACGCGAACAAAGCGGGCACGTTCCAATAGGTCAGCCGAGGCTTTCTGCTAGGCGTGTAGCCCCCCTCTGGTTCGCGAATCCTGCCGATCCGATTGTCTACCACCGAGTATTACCGAATGCCAGGCTAAACAATTCGATTATCTAACCGATCGTGTCCGCAGATCGACGGATTGTTCCTGAGCATGGCTATCAACTGCGCTTGAACAGTGTCATTGGCTCTTTTATAAAGGCCGCTGACGCCTGGACGCCCGCCGCGCAGCTTTCAAACGATCGAAATTGAGGTGAACTATCTGATAAACAGAGCTCCTGATTATAGCCGCTTTCACCGTTCTCTGTCCTCAAACAATTATATTAACACTAAACGTGCCGATGCTTCACGTATACCTATTTCTACCACAGCGGGTCAAATGACGCTTCAAAAAGTCATATATTTTACGATGTACATATGTATAGCAACGAATATACCATTTAGTATAATTTGGTGTGTGAATGAAACAATTTTCTCTAAATAACGATTGTAATTTGTTTATTCATTGAATTAACAAAAAGGCATAAAAATCAGAGAGTACGTATCCGTCTGCAGTCTCAAATGAGCCATCATGTCACATTTCTATCAAACACTCATCAGCTATGTTTATTTATTTTGTCTAATAATTTGTCTTTTAATGTATTTCTCAACATTCTCAAGATACGAATTCATCATCGATATCTACAGGATCACATAAAAAAGAGTTCAAACTAGTTAAGACCACCGAGTTCTCCAAAACGCAGTCGAGGCTGTTCTTTCTTTTGGAGGACCAGATGTTTCTAACTTACTTGAACGCTTTTTTAACTTTTATTGTGTAATCTTGTAGATATCGATGAGAACATGACGAAAATGTAAGTATTATTGTTAGGAATTCACTGGTTTATAAGTTATACGTGTGTAAACATGAGCAATTTTAACGGTTTTTGACAGGTTAGGGCGTCGCCATATTGCATATTCGTTGGGTGGTAGAGGTAGGACTGTTGAGCGCATGCGCTGGATAGATATACGCGTGTAAACATATCCAATTTCAAGTATTTTTCACAAATTAAAGTGTCGTTTTCTTGTCGAAATCTATAGGACTGCATAAAAAAAGTTTTAAAAAATTGGTCCTCCAAAAAAAAAGGTTTAACCATTGATTTTAATCCACCGTTCAGATCCAGTAATTCTTAGTTGACGAAACAGTTTTCTAGCCCTTAAACGCCTTCCCAATTGAATCACTGTAAGTCGTCATGAAATGGATAATACTGTGATATTAGTGTGTATAAAACAACGTGTACACCAAATTAAATAACTTTTAAAATGTTGTTGTTGTTGTTCTATTTTCAAATGGGGCATGAACTTTTAAAATCATCCAATATTTTACGAAACTACATTAAAAGAACTGATATTTTCAAAGTTCTAAACCTGAGTGCACTCTTAGTTTGAATGGGAGGTTTCGTGTTGTGTAGCAGTACTGTTTTATATTATTATAAGCCAGTAATACGCAGAAATGTAAATATGCTAGTATCATTAAGCTTTAAACTTTTGCAGTACTGTCCGAATGCGCAAATGGGATACTTTTGGAACAGAATTTTTTTTGCCGCAAATATTCTCAAAAACACGCCGCTTCATTTACTGCATAGAACAGAAATTAATTTGTTGAGAATTTCACGATACAGCAAGTAGAATGCATTTACAATCTTCCGATGTCATAATGATAATGGTTAGCTTGAATATATTGGCGTGACTTTGATCTGTAACGTATAACGAAACTTTTATGATTAATTGTGTTATGAATAACCAACATTGTTTTCATCGTGTCATTAATATCTATTTAATTTAACTATTATTCTCAGAGCAAGCGATATGATTTTACGCGAGCATAAAAAAGCAGCTTAGTTTACAGTTAAACAATGAAGATCACAAGTAGTCTATACACAAATTTCTAAAGATACATCGACTATCGTCGATTTATAGCGAGAGGCAACAATATAAACATACCAGCCACCATTAAATTGCAAATTTTCCCCGGAGTCCAGGCGTATATACGTCAGCATCAGTAAATAGTGTATTTCGAGCATGAGTACCGCAATGGAAATACAATATTTATTTTCATCGTGTATTTTGCTGACGTTCTCAAACATTCACGATCATCGGGAATTCTTTGAGTTGCAAAAAATATAAAGAACTAAGGAAAATATGCTCAAATTTTCCCAGCGAATCGCACAACTAAATAACTGATTATTCTACATACGTGTAATAGTGAATTAAAACACGAATAAAATGAAACCAATTCGATAATGCGATTTTCCAAGTATAAAACACAATATGTTTACTCATTACAGTATATCATCGATAATTGTCGCCACCATGGGTCCAGCCGGCGACAATTAATGTTCAGATAATACTATTCTTTGACTTGTGCCGAACGTAGAAAAGGACAGCGCAGCTCGAGAGACCTCGGTCGCCGAGAAGTGTAACATAATACGAGTCGAGTATGACGGTGTAAAAACAACAATTAACCCAGTAACAAAACATCTTTATTTTTTATTATTTTTTTTATGGAACTTTCACTAACATATTCGTGGCATTTTTCTAATGAAAATGATACCAAATAAGACATGATTCTGATGGTATTTACTTTAGTAATGGACGATGAAAGTTTCGGAAAATTATTGTAAATATAATCCGAATTATGTCGTGTTTGGTATTATTTTGATCAGAAAAATTCCACAAATATATTGGACAAAGTCTCATAAAAAACTAAGTAATAATAAAAAAGTATTTTTAATTGGCATTACACTGTGAGGACACGTGGGCTTTTGAACTGTGACACCGACTGCGATTCTCCGCGTCTCTTTCTTTCCCATGTGCTGTCCTTCCTTGCGCCCGAAACTTTTATCGTCTATTTCTCAAGTAAATACCATCGGAATTATATCGTATTTGGTATCATTTTCATTAGAAAATATCACGCATATGTTGGTAAAAGTTCCGTAAAACAATAATAAAAAATAAAGAGGTTTTGTTATTGGATTAGTGGTCTCACCGATATACTTGACCCGTATTATGTTACACTTCTCGGCGACCGAAGCCTCTCGAGCTTCACGGCACCTCACGGAGTATACCCCATGGAAGGAGGGATTGTTTTGCGACGATCATTGTTCAGAATTTCACGACAATTAACGATGAAATACGATGAAATACGATCTACGTAACATCGTAGTTTCAGAGTACTAAATATTTTTACAAATTAGTCTAAAATTATTTTAAAGTAAATTTGAAATCTTCCACTTTATTATATTTATTTCTAGTTCAAGATTCTGTAAATTCTTAATACTTTCTTAATAATTTCTGAAAGTTTATTCGACATCGATTTTGTCGAATGGAAAGACAACAACGAAAAGATTATACTTTGATTCTTACACTTGTGTTTTCATGAGAATGCACCCTTCAGTATGTATTTATAGCGGTCTATTTGTTTAGGCACGTTCGGACGATGCATATGAAAAATCCGAGTGGATTTTCCTAACCAATATTTTGCGTGCTGAGGGAAAGATAAAATTCTTGTTATTTAGCCGCGTGTCGTTGCTGAATATTTCACCGATACCGCGCGGCCTGGATCAATCTACTAAGTCTTCAAATATTCAGCGGTCTTATGGAGGCTGGCTTCATCTAATACTCTCCTATTTCACCTTTAACTTTGTACACGGTGTAAAGAAATTATATGTCGCGACTATCGGTTTGATGGAAATTGTTGGGAACTAGCCTTGCGCTTCTGTACAATGAAAATGCTGCGCTAGAGATTCGGTTCGTAGTGTGAAGCAGCAAAAGAGCGTCGTTCGAGTGTTAAGGTTGATAAGATATAAGCATCGTTATATTATATTATATTATATTCATATATATCTTTTGAGACTAATAAAACCTCAATAAACAATAGAAATTTATGTAAGAAAGATGCCGCAAAATTTAATTTCTAGGTCAAAAGGTCATCAATTTTATTATTATTATTATTGCATCGTATTTTACACGTGATAAGGATAAAAGGTGCAAAGGGAACCAGAGGTCAAAACTCAACCGTTCTCTTAAAATATTCTGATAAGGTTTTTTCATTATCAGACTGATTTTATTTATATTATATATTCGATATATTTCTAATATAACACGCTATATAAACTCCATCTGACTGAGGGATAAAAATATAATATAAATAAAATCAGTTCGACAAAAAAAAATTGTAGCATAATTTTTTGAAAGAACGATTGAGTTTTGACCCATGGTTCCATCTGCACTGTTTATCCTTGTGACGAGTAGAATATGATCCAATAAAAAAAATTGTTGACCTTTTGATCTTGAAATTGAAAATCACCAAACCGAGGGTTTAGAATCACGCTATGATACTTACGACATATGATATTTTTGCACCCTGTACAGGTTGTGGCAGATCTGACTTTCGGGAGCACATGCGAAAGCTTTTTGTAAACATTTTTGGAGCTCACCGACAAACAGTCACAAATGTGTGATATACTAAGCCCGATACATTATGTAGGAAATAGTAACAGACTGCACAAACAGAAATGTAACGTGGTCGGGTAAAAAACAGGAAAAACGTGCAGTTGATACGCATCTGGAACGACTGGTCGTTCAAAATATGAGAAGTTTTTATGCCTGGAGGATAATAACATTATTTTTGATGGACAGTACCCTCTGCGAAACCCTCAGCTACGGCCATTTTATATGAACCGTAATTGAACACTTTTTTAGTTTATCATGATGCTCTGTAGCGCATAAAAATATTTATACTGTGTCTAATAGTTACACATTCTAATGTTTCAACTATTTTAACCTTTTAAGATGACAAAATTTAGCCTACAATCAACGTAAATACAATATAGTGTATACCAATATCGATACTATAAAACAATAAAGTAAAAGAGTTATTCGTTGATTTAAGAAAAAAACGAAAACTTCCTAAAAAACGTTAGATAGCGAACTCGAATAAACAATTACATCGTCATCCCTAATTTATTTTCGAAATTTAGTCCGTAAATATTTTGTATGTTAATATTCATCCGTAAAGATGAAAGTTTTGAAGCATGGCCCATTAAAAAATATTGGGTATTTATCTTTAAACTCTCATCAATCCCTAACACTATTAAATAAAATCATGCATTTGGTAATTGATTTGCAATAGCGAGAATTAAGGCTGCATGCATGCCACAGCGGACGGTCCACATTGTAATTTTCGTATATTGTCTGTTGAAATGCGAATCTTCATTAGCATAAAATTGAATTTTCTAATTATAATGTCTAGACTGCGGATCTTTATGCAAAATCAAAATTCTTTGCCTCAAGTGCAACAAACTTGAGCAAAATAAAAATTGATTTCTCTTCTTAATAAGTTAAAAATAATACGGAACGTATTAAAATAATAAGTAAGTTAAAAATAATATGGACTGTTTTAAATTCTTCTAATGGTTGTAATACTACTGTTTTGTGTTTCTTCTATCCATTTGTACCATAAATGCATAAAATCCGCAATCTAATAACGACTTTTAATGGACATCACTGTTGAAACATAACAAGGACAAAAAGGTCATAATGAGGATCTAAAAAAGATCAAGTGTACTAATAACCACTGCAAAATCTTCTAAAATCCTTCCATCGAAATCGTCAAAAATAGCATACAATATGTTAATAAAATAAACATCTTTTAGTAGATATTACACTGAGTGATCAAATCATTAGAGCCACTTACATAAAATAATCAATTTTTAAATAAAAGTGTGGTTATACTATATCCTCATTGTACTTTCTTGACGAAGTATTGATATCTTCTGTAGGCAACATTATGAAGAATAAATATATTTTTTGTACTGTGGTTCTAATAATTTATTCACTCACATTCAACAGGATTTCTAGGAAACATCGGTGATCAATCATTTTTTCGGACAACTATGCAAGCTTTAGGGGATACGGAAATTTGGTCAGGTTTGAAAAGAAAATATCGGGCCGGTGTTCTACTCTGCAACACGCCGATGGCCGGTGGGCGTCGCTATTCCACAATTTCATACGTCCACTTTATATCGTGGAAGTATCTCGTTCTATCGTACCGGACCAGCTCTTTCCCGGACACAAGAAAAATATTCCGTGGTTCCTTCCTGGCTTCCTTTTGCTTTCCCCGGCTCGCCTACGGCTGTGTCGGCGAAAACCGAGAAAAATCGATGACCACGGTTTCGACATTCGGCTCCCTTGCTCTCATCGTATGTTTTCTACCGGCACTTTCTACCCCTTGCGTAGATGTTAACGCAATGACTTCAATTACAAGGGTTGAGCACATTTTATTTGAAATAAGAGAACAAATAATCATTTGAAATAATGAATTATTTTAAATACCGTATTATTTTTATTTTAGAAATAATATAAAAAATTTACTTTCATTCGGCGTTTAAATCAAATGAATTATTTTCAAGTAATATTTTATTTGGATAATTTCTTATTGTCCCAATTTAATAATAAATAAATTAAACTCAAGAAGAGGTTATTGAAGTAACTAAATTAATTATTAAATTTAGATGTGCTAATTTTTATAATTTAGTAATTAAAGTTTGGCTGTATTTAAAATTGCTATTAATATCAAAACATATGAAACAGTAGCATTTGTATCTTTTCTGATGGTTAAACAAATAACTGATGACTTTATGGTATAGAAACACTACCGAAAACATTATAAAAATTCGTGATACTTTCTGATATACGTGTCAGAATATTTCTCGCTGAAGTAGGAAAAACCAATATATGTGATAATTCTTGTTATATGGTATATAACAAGAAATTCCAAAAATACTTATCCGCTATTTTGATTTATAGAACGCACCTACGAGTCTTCATGAAGATAGGTCAATATTGAATGCCAAACACAGAAAAAAGTGTTATTTCTCAATATATTTAAAAAAAAATGATTTTACAAAAACTCCTTTTACATGGTTGGTTTTGTAAATGAAAACCACGCAATTTAAAAAAAAAGGAAATATTTCAATACCCTCTACTTCTCGAGATATTTAAGAAAATGTACTTTTGACACCCAACTATGCTGTTTTCACCCTTTCAACATGGATGGTTACCGATAAAAAAAGTACGTGTCAAATATTTTTCCGAGAACTACCTTAAACATAAATTCCATCAAAACCGGTTTGTTTGAGTCAGTATGTTCCCTCGTCAGTAACCCAGTACGCCGACGAAGGTTTAAGCTTATACAAATGAAAAGTTAAATAATAAATGCACCTTCGGTCACCATGAATTTCATTTAATTCGTACGTGAAGGGGTTACTAGATCCATGTAGTTGCTTCAGTGTGTCAAATCATTTGTTGTGTTTGTTCCCAGCGTAGTTCTCGAGCAATAGTCGAGCCCTTTTCGTGGATAATTTGAACAAGCCGGATTAGGAGAGAGCGAGCCGGATTCGTAGACACGATACGATCGCGCTGGTTGAGGGAAGAGGTGAAAAGTACGATCAAAAAGGGGGTCGAAGTTCGACCGGCCAGAGAAATGGAAGCGGGCAGGGTAACCTATTCGTCGGTGGACTACATCCCCGAGGCCCAGACCCTGTCTTGCCGTAAACAATGGAAGCTCAAGTGTCCGGCAGACGTGGAGGGGCTTCTCGAGGAGAGCAGCCACCGGGACTTCCGGTTGCCCCCGCCGGAAAATAAATTTACAGCTAAGCTCTGCGCAGTCCGCAGCCCAGTCGGTCTCAGGGTACTGGTGTGTGGCTGAAACCGCCCCCGAAACATCACCGGAATAAGAAGAAAAGGGCACGATCGTCGTTTGTCACCCTGGAGAGCACCGTCGGGGAAAGATTAAGAAAGAAATTCCGCTCGAGTGAATTATCCTCCGCAATGGAGATGAATTACTCGACCTACGATCGAGGATCACCACGCTTTCAAAACTCAATCGACTACCTTCGATGATCGAACTTCTATCCCTAGTAGCATTTATGGTTGGCCAACGGTGGCCAACGGTTGGAAGTTAGTTGGGATATGGTTAGTGGTTTTGCCTACAGATCCCCAACGTAGGGCCGACGACGAAAACTGATGTGAATTTGCCAACGAATATCCAACATTGGGACTACAGATATTATGGTCGGTTAAATAACGTGAAATTTACGACGGTGATACTACATTGGCCCAACGAAAATCTGCCAACATTGAAATATGTCGTCTAACAGACACCAGAAATGTAATGTTGCTGCAACCAAAAACATGTTATATTCCAAATTCATTTCTTTTCATATTTCTAAATATACTCACAATTTGTTATTTTTGCGCGATAGTTGATGCACCAAAGTTTTACTGTGTGCAGCCTTGGAGTTGATTTATTTCTTTAAGTTTCTCCATTTGACAAGGGGAAGGTACGGATGTTGCATTCGCTTTTAGAACGACAGTATGCGGAGGTCTTAGTGCTCGTATACCGTAACGAAACCCTTTATGTATTATAATTTACATTTGCCGACGTATCTAGTAACCCAAATCATAGCATATGCAACAACGAAATGTCAATAGTTACGGCGGTAGTGTATCAACTTACTACGCAGAGGATCCAGGTTCAAGTCCGACGAGGGTACGAAATTTTTTTTCTTTGTTCCAATTTTTACCGTGGAGATACATTGTTTAAGTATTATTTATTATATTCTGTGAAAACAACCGTAAAAGAGAAGATCAGAACAAACGTGTTATAGCGACGTAGGCTCCACGTTGGGTATGATCGTTGGCCCTACGTTGGCCGCGATAGTTGGCCCAACGAAAAAAATAACGACATTTCTAACGGTTGGCCAACGAATACTGCAACGTAGGCCCAACGAAATGCCAACCATAAATGCTACTAGGGATGTTTCTTTCACGGGTTTAATATCCTTCATGTCAATACCCAGCTACCTGCAATACAAATTGATGAGAACATAGGTTATTTTATTACTAAATAATATACAGTAGAACTCCCACTGTGCAGACCTCTGATCTTCGAAGTTTCTATCATCCCAACACTCTTCGAATTTAACACTAGCAGACTAGCAACAGTTTTTTTTGCGAATATCTTGGAAAGTAAAAGAGTCCGTCCATACTGCATAACAGGATCTGGGTTAGGTTCACCACGAAGCGTGATCAGCATAGATTATTCTGCTGTTCGGGGTTCGATCAGAAATTTGATTATTATTATTAGTATTACTGCGTTCAGAGAGTGACGCGAGCATGTTTCGACGATTCGATTGCTTTCAAGCTAATGAATGTACGCTTTGAAACTATTGTGTAACGGTTATCGACATTACTATACATACAATTTGGTGACACAATGTTCGAGTAGATGCATTTCTATTAGTAAGAGTGAATATTTATTAGAATAGCATATTCGAATAGTGGAAATTTGCAATACATTTTTTTATCGTAACTCTATGATCTATAAAATCGACTTTGAAATGACCTCCACAGAACTATATTTAGTTATAGTTTTTTTAATAATATTGCACTTCTTAATATTTAAACATCGTTTTACAGAGTACCTCCATCTCGAATTTTGTCGTATCCATTAAAATGGAATGCGATCGAACAGTGTTAATTTGAAATTATAATTATAACATTTATTGTTATTCATTTGTTGGTTGTAGGAATTTATTACGTTGAGTTACTCAGAAAGCCATATTGAATTAAAAACTATTTATGTAAAACACTGTAACTCAATAAGACAGGAGTAAGAATAATAATTCAACAGATAATGCATTCTACATATTAATTAAAGAAAATGGTGGGCGCGTCGAACAAATAATTTATATGCCATCACATAGCTTATTATTATTTTATTTCTGATGCAGCTTATTCACTGGGCTTTTCCCCCCACCGAATTATTACTTATTTCAACATTATTTTGCTCATACACAATTTAATACATTAAAGGAGGTGTAAAGAGCTATTGATAATTTTATAGCATACATATCACCAGCCTTTTTAAAGGATTCGATGTTATTCAATGTTAAAATATTAATATATTTATATATTAATATATTATATTGTATATTAATATAATTATTTATATTAATCATAAAATTGTAAAATAACAAAGTCAGCTACCTATGCATCCACCTACCAGGAAACCATTATTATATTGCCATTTAATTAATCTAAGATAACTAAGGTATCATGGGAATGATATAAATACATAGGATTACATAGAAGTACACAATTAAAATATACAAGTACATAGAAATAACTACGCCAACTGAATTCACGAATATAATTAAACTCTGCATTTTATAAAAAAAATATTTCACTGTATAAAGAAACAGGATACACGAAAGAAAAAAGTTACATTTGATATTGTACTCAATATCACAAGATTTAAATGTTCTAATCATTATTATT
This sequence comes from Sphecodes monilicornis, assembly GCA_913789915.3. Classification (NCBI taxonomy): domain Eukaryota; kingdom Metazoa; phylum Arthropoda; class Insecta; order Hymenoptera; family Halictidae; genus Sphecodes; species Sphecodes monilicornis. Next base: position 21,310,263 of record OU565285.1, read on the forward strand.
GAATGAATGGTGATTTTGCGTGAGACAGGCCTGTCGGCTCAAAAGTCGGGTGTACTCGTCACCCATTGGTCGCGCTCGGTATCATAGAACGAACTCGATCGTAACTGCATGCCCTTTTTCTAACGTAAATCGTAGCCTTTCTATGAATATTAAAAGTTTTTCTTTAAAGGCGTTTATTAAGTATAGAGATAAATAAATGTTACCTCTCTTATATATATATATATATATATATATATATATATATATATATGTGTGTGTGTGTGTGTTTCTTCACGAATAAGCAAAGGACTCAACCGCGTATAATTCCACAACGCTATTCCGAGCGCTTCAAGTACCTACAACTCGAAACTTCAAACTGTTATATCTCATCATGGAAGTATCTGACAAAAAAATGTTTCAGACAAAATTGACTTGTTTTTTCCTGTAGAATCTAAATATGTAACATTTTATAGGGGGTTCCATTTAAAATTACAAAGGTACCTCCCCTCCCCCGTTAAAGGGAAAGGGAGGCCACTTCACGTTTATGTAGTCAGAAAGGCCCTTCAGTTCCATGCAATTCAAGACTAAGAACTTTAAAATCGATGGCATAGTTTTCGAGATATTGAGCTGTTCACAGTTATGTGGGCCACCCTGTATATACATATATATACATATATATATATATATATATATATATATATATATATATATATATAATACCTGTAACACGTGGTATTCAATCTTTCATAGCGTGGTATCCACGCTATTCATATTATTTTAACAATTATCTTTACCAAAGGCTAGTTATCTAGGATTAAATCCAAAAATTTTATTTTGTATCATTTTCGTATATTGCTTAAAACAATGAAGTTAGGTGACCAGAGTTCGCGAGACACACTGTATAATAGCTTGATCAACTGGCTGAACCATTCAATTGACGGAAGACGACGCGTGGGAAGCAATAAGGCGCAGCCAAAATATCGGCAATGTGCAGGCCGTTCTATTAGTCGATAAAAACCGTTTGACGTCTAATTATTTGACCGCGTCTAAAAGGGCAGAGTGTACATTACCAAGAATGAAGGCGCAGAGAGCATCCCCCTTTGTGATCTCTCTAATGACGACCCTTATCACCCTTATAAACACAGATTTACCTTCACATATTTCTAATGCCCCTGCATTCTCACCCTTTCGGTATACATTCACTGCTAGCGGCTGACGAGGGTGAAGAGGACGTCTTCTTCGTGCCTCCTATTCTCCCCCGAACTACAGACGCACTCTTCACCCTCTTCGCTGTCCTCTTTTCAGCTAGCTCTTCTCTTTGAAACCCCTCCATTAAGGGGCTGCATATCTTTGATAAAATGAGAAAAATCGATATTTAAAAAATTGTACATTCTACATATTAGCACGATCCTGCGTAATGTTTCGATGTAAACGAAATAGTTGTGCACGATATTTGCGAAATTCTAACATGATATGATATTAAATATATGAGTGAGTCAATGCACTTTCAATTTTCAATGATAAAATTCATGGCTTTTTCATTACCTTTTTATGAAATTTTGACCAACATATTTGTGATGTTTTTTCCGAGTAAAAATAAAAGAAAAATATATGTGGATCATTTTGGCATGGTTTTTGTGTACTTACAGTGACTCACAGTATTATTCGGACTCGTTTAAACAGACGATAATTTTTTTAATACTGGATTCACCGACTTGGATTTTTTTTGAGAAGTTAATATAATAGGAGGAAATACTAACTATTGTATTTAACAAATTTTTCATATGTGTCAATTATATACATTTCAAAAATTTCATAAAAATCGGGTGATGCGGAAAAAGCGGCAGGCATTGGAAGATGTAAGAATTCTTAGATATATTTCAGTTAGAGGCAGAAAAGCTAGAATTTTTATCATCTTTAAACATTTGTAACTCATATTGTAACGTTGACCGACTTTGATGAAATTTTCGGAATATGTATATTCAACTTGTAGCCATTTCTCTGCAATTACGACCAATATCAATTTTTTAAATTGTTCTGACATCTCAAAGAAAATCCAAGTAGAAAAAAGTTATCATCTTTTTACGAGTGTCCGAATATTTACGTGTGTGTAAGACGTCGCGTAGCCTGCAGGGATAAAAAATAAGCAACAATACCGCGGCCCGAGCAACGGACCCCTAACGCGAGACGAATAGCGGCCACCTTCGCGCCGAATGCCCCTACTCTCCAACCCCTGGCTCTGGAACCCTTGATTTCGGCGATCAAGAGATGATTCCGATCCAATGTCGCCAGAAACATTCAAAACTGGGTGGATTTTCCTCTACTCCTTTTCCCCTTCCACTATCCCACTACCATGAGCACACTCCAACGTCCCCCACTAAGACCGTAGACTGGTCACGTGACGCGCCGTGCAACGTGTTAACGGGCCCCTAGGTGATCAATAATATTGTCAATACGCCCATCAATAATATTGACGAGGCGCATTGAATGGGCATATTAACCGTTTAGAAGGGGTTTAAACGCAGTGTCAATATATTGAAGCATATTGATAGAAATTTTGATTGAAGCGCATTGACGGGAGCCATATTGATGCGTGCATTGATGTTTAGGAGGTTTAGTTGTCAATATTTCGTCAGTCTCGACTCGGACGCAGTGTTGGGGTATGGTGCAAGATTTCACGCGCATGCGCGGCCAAAACAGTAATGTATCTATATCATGATGACATAGGTAGTGGAGCCCTGAGGCAGTTATATTGGCGGAAATGTATCGAAACAATCTGTTCCGGAGTTATACATTTATTTTTTAGAATCAAATCACACCAATTTTTTAAAATTCTGCTGGGTGCTCAAGGTACCCCATTTTATTGAGAATCTTACTTTACTGAGGCTGAAATCGCCGCGCATGCGCGTGAAATCTTCTACCATATCCCAACACTGCTCGGACGTCGTACCGGTCGTGCAGGCAAAATGGCTGGCAAAGTACACAACTGTTTTTCAAAACAACAGTGCATAGCCGCCGTATTGATAGCTAGATTGACGAGATTATTGAAGCGTATTGACAGGAGCTTCAATATTATTGAACAACCTACATTGACAATACTATTGATCGTCTAGGGGCCCTTTTACATATTACTCTGGTAATCAGAGAGGTGGTAAATTGTATTCCCCTCGATTTAACCGATCTGGCGACACTGTTCCGAGCGGGCATTCAGTCGAATACAACCGCACTCATCGCAACGTTTAGCCACCAACATCCCGCCTAGTTCAAGCGCTCGCGCACTTACTTTATAATTACACGTCTATGCGAAAATTCGTCTTACATGAGTAACTGTATGTATAATCTGCAGCGGAGATAAATCGGTATTTCAGTAGCAGGAAATAAAAATGATGCATTCTTATAACACCAGTTCTTATGAAACGAAACTGTATGCCCCTATAAAAATATTTATCGTGCATTTGAAACGAATTTAGTACCAAGATCGATTCAGTTTTGACAAAATACATCTGTTCGCGGATTGCTAATAGCATTTTAAACGAGCCCACAGCCAAATCCTAGCGAGCAACGTAAAAACATCGCAGACAACCCACCTAGCGGTCTATATGTATGACATTTTTAAATCGTTCACGTAAACCGAGAGAGGTGCCGAAGCTGAATATGCGGTGACGGGCTAATAGAAAACTGAAATTGCTTTTTTACTAACCCAATAAAAGTCATGTGGTCGAAGGCGAAAATACGTTCGGGGCCACCGGGTGCCGTGTTATCATTCAAGATCTAATCCGACGCGACAATACGATCCAGAATGAAGCCTAAAATACGACGGTCTAAAAATGATAACACAGTGAATCGCTGATCTTTCAAAATATTTTCTATATGACATTGGTGATGAATACACAGCAGATTTTATGCATTTATGACAAGAATGAGCAGGTGCACACAAAACAGAAGAATTTAAAGTTGTTGGTATACTATTTCGAACCTGATGGAATTATTAAGGGAACAAATAAATTTTTACGTAACTCATTTTTGTTATAAGCGATGCATACAATTGTTATTTTGCATAATGATCCGATAATCTAGTGACGAATAGATTAGGGATTTTATGCATTTATATCAAGAGTGAATAGGTAAGATACAAAACCGTGAAAAGATTAGACAAATTTAAGAATATAGTAACGAAAAAAATTATAAATGGAATGATATGTTTTTTTATTCACCATCAAATAGTGCGTTTTAAGATGAATTCAATTGCCTATGACTCAAGATCATTCAAGGTCAAACTTATATAGAAAAAAACCGACTTCATGTTCCTTTTTCTCAGAACATACTGCAGCAATCAATTCCAAATTTATGTAGTATTTAGTACCATACTAGATGTGTATTGTAGCTAAAGAGAATTTTGCAATACCAAATAGAAAAAATTATGTAACGTTATCAATGTTATCAACCTTCTCCATATTCTTACCTTCAAGCTACACGATGCTGTCAATCCGGATGTAGGCCGAATTTCAGAAGTCTTTAACTAAAATTTGTGTTACTTTTAGTGGTAAAAGCACACAGAATTTCAACTTGATCAAAAACAAAATTTTTATTTTGCATAAAGATCCGCAGTCAAAACATTAACGTTGCTACAAAACCAACAGACTACTTTTGTTGTCAAAATGGCCTTCACCTCGCAGATAGCTGCACTGTCTCGTTCAATACATGCTCCCTTGATCCCCCATAACCACTGAGAGGACACTGCTCTCGCTACCATCGTCGATTGCCGATGTCGAAACGTGGTTCCGGCGAATTTTTATTGGTGATGTCAGCATGACCCGTTAGGATTCCGCAGGGTTAATCTCGGAATCCGCCGAGTGTGTCCCGTATTTATCGAAAGCCCGCGCACGCGCGTCGATTGGTATCGAGTTCGAGTCCGCGATATATCTCGTAATAGCGCACGCAAAACGGGGATTTACCAATCCGTTCGTACGGTAAACAACGTTGAACGCTTGGAGGATCGCCAGACCGTGTTTAATTAATTGGCAGTCCATTAGCGGCTAAAGCGGTCACTGTATTTTCCTTGTGTCGATGGTCGCGCGGCTCGGAAAACGTGCGTCCGCTCTGACGAATCCGTCTCGCTCGCAACACGGTGCACAGGTGAGCATCAGGATCATCGAAGCATTCGTTATCCTTTTCAAAAAGGTCTTTATTGATTTCGGTATTAGAGCGTTGCTCTGCAAACCCCTATGTTCCTCTTTTAACCCCTTGCAGTGCAATTTATTTTAGGATCACAATGATTAGAACTTCTCTGACGTTTATAATGCACTAAGGAAAAAGGAAATTTGACATTTACCGTATATCCACGCATTCTCCAATGGCTAAATATTGACTACAATAAAATAGAATTTCATTTCAATTTAATGGGAATCAACAACATACACGTTCAGCACATTCTGTTCGAAGTCTTCATCACGAATCTGACCCGATATTATAGCACATGAGGTTAAGCAGTTACAGTCAGGGACAAACAAATAGGGTACCCTATTAATTTGTTAATTTTTATTCAGCAGATAACATAAATGAAATCACATTTACATACATCGCAAAACTAAAATGTTGTTGCTCTGCATGAATTTATCTACAAAAATGTAAATTTTCCAGACAAATTAATGGGAAAAAACGATAGGATATGAGTTTAATAGTGAAATGTACAAAAATAATTTACCAGTTTTGTTCAATATCCAATATTTCGTAGAGCCTCCTTTATTTTTTATCACGGAAATTATTCGTCTGGGCAGAGATTTTGAGTAATTTTTTAATTGTTTTCTGCCTTGATTGGTGTCATTCATGCATTGTTTGAGCTCATCAAGTGTTTACAACAAAATTGTCGGCTCTTGGAATTTTAATGATTTCAGTAGAAAAAAACGTTTTAACTATTTTGGCTGTGTGAACGGGGTGGCTATCAACAAGCTTCGGTAGTGAACGTGTTAAATCCACACAAAATATATAAATATGCATAGTGTCTTATTATTTTACCGAGCACTGTACAAATAGTATAAACGAGGCCAACGCATTTCCCCAAGTATAACCGCTGAACACGAGGACCGGGGGCCGCAGAGCATTACTTTCACGTTCCGTGCTGGCGTACACATTGGTCCAGAGAGGTAACCCGAAACACGCATCGTTAAATCGCCCCTCAAGAACTGTCCCGCGTATTTGCCGACGCTCTGCATGCATAACGACGCGACGCTAATCCGCTCGCGAGACAGAGCCTCTCACGTATGTATTTGTGGACAGCAACGGGTCTCGGGCTCCTCCCAACGTCGAAAGCCATATTTCACCACGGTTAAATGTCTCCCCGGAGCACATCTTGGCTTGGTATCCAGCGGGACTTTGGAGTCAGCTCCGAGACACCGAAACGTTTTGGCCCCGTTGCGTGTTCCGCAGCCGCGGGCCAAGAGGAACGCCATGGTCTAAGCGGGACCACCATCGGGCCAGCATCGTCATCCCACGAACACTGTTAGCCCTAAATCAAGGAGATCTGCGAACCCCCCACGGGCGAGATGGTCACACGGAATAATTATTCGGCGAATTTGCATGCTGATTTTGAGGTCACGTTTGCTCCGCCGATGGCCTGCCAGCCTGGCCGAACTCGATTCTATGTCTCTCTATCTCTCTCTTACCTCTCCTCTACTCCTACGACCTCCGACGGACAAACGAACTGTTTCCGAGCGGCCGTATTGTTGACAATGATATTGTGTATGCATGTAAATCTCGATTGCGGCCCGACCTCGCTCGCAACTACCCCTACGAGTGGGAATCTCATGGTTCGATGACCCACGATATATGAATGTAACTGCCCACCGTTGAATGTGGATTTCGGTTGCAACGTCGCCCGAGTTGCATTTTCTAATATTTTGTATGGGAGGATGTTACGAGTGGATGACTGCTTGGAGTCTCTTAAACCTTTCGTTAACAAGGACGAGATATCAAGCTACCACTATGTCGCGTGTACAACACTATGGACGAAATATTTCACGTCAAAATGTTCAGTACTCGACAGCATGGCACAGTGGGAGGAATGGCCATTCTATATGGACAAAATTCATACATCATTTCGTCTTATTCGTAATAAATATAATTATTATTTTTCACCTTGAAATAAGGTTATTACAAAGATAGGACCGTTAAAACAGTTGTGCATGTCAATTTTGAATGATAACAAAATATTAAAAAATCGCTGTAAACAGTTTTTACAGAATTTGTTATGTATATAGTTTACATTTAACATCATGACAGTTTTAATGTAAAGATATTTGAATATTTGTTGTTATTCAATTTTAAAGTGAACTGCATAGCATAAAACGATATTTACAAAATCACTAAGAACCAATTATAAAAAGCATCACTCGAGAAATGTTTTTAGAGATTCTGAAACATTGATATGTGGAAACACCGACCATGTTTAAAAAACTGAAAGGAAAAACAATAATTACACGCGTGTAATTTGTTCAAAACTGAAATGAATGTATAATTTCTTAGGGTTCACAGATTACAAATCGAGAGCTAAACTTTTACTGAATCAAATGTGACTGCTCTCTTTGGCTTTGGATACATTAGGCGGGAGATATCAGTTTGTTTATATGATTTTCTCCCACCTAGTCTCGTTTCAGCTTAAAATGTATTTTTGCTTAATTTTGAGGTTCAAGGTCAAATGAAGGTACTTTGTTATAGGTCGTTGAATTCGTCTCTTTAAGGGCTACAATGTACTAAAAAAAAAAATGTATATACGGTGTCCTTTGAAAAACATAAGGTTACCTTAATATCTCGGAAAATATAAGACCCTAAAAAATCGAACTGTTTTTCTAATGACCCTCTCGGACACAAAAAATTTCATTTCAAACAGTTTATGATAAAGTCGACAAATAATGAGTTATTTCAGGTGGTCATTTTTATTGACTCACCCTGTATATAATAAAGAAATTAATAAACATTTGTACAATTACATAAATCTATACACTGTAATTTTAAAATATTCATTACGGGCTCGAATAAAGAAGCAGTCAAATTAATAGCTACTATTTTTCCCATATTTTCTGCAAATTTACTAATCTATATAACAAGAAGTTCTTGAAAAAACATTTTAACTTTAAAGAGTAACTTTAAAGAGTTTTACGGAGACAGTTCTGACGGACTGCACAGCCAGACACATCTAACATTTTAAAGAGGCCGTTATGGCGAACGTTGCTGGTTTATCTCCGCTGGCAAACATCACGCAGAATTCCGTGTAAAGCAATCACAGTTCGAGCGTGTCGGCGTATGCACGACGTAATTTCTGGTCGCGACGTCATTTCGCTGCGGCAATTAGATCCCGCAATAACAAATGGGAACGATCGCGGCCACGAGCCTCGGAAACGGGATCCGTCGATCGGCCAATCGAATTAGGAACGTTGCGATGCAGGCTGTTGTCGTGTCCCGGCCGGCTACAGCTCCCCAATAATTTGCCGGAAATCGAGGAAGAAAATGAATCCGAAATGCGATCTATGAGGCACCCGTGTCTCCCGATGCGATGGTTCGGCGCCGATTCAAGCAGCGTCATATTTTCGATCGGTACAATCCTTGGTGGCGGTTTTGCAAAACGATGGTCGGGTTTCCGAGCAACGGATAGCAAATACGAGGTGTACCGAGAATCGTGGCACCGTAGTTATCATTCGAAACTTCGTTTCCGAAATAAATGAGTTTGAAAAATCTGTTGCTGCTGTTATCTTATTTCCGCGGTATCAATTACCGCTTTCCATTATTATGTAATCAATTTGAATGGTTTCATAGATAAAGATTAATACTTTTTAAGAATCATTTTATTAACCCCTTCATGTACAAAGACATCTCAGATCCGCCATGCGCATGTTATGATATGATATTAAAAGTGTTTCGTCCAGGGCCCGTTAGAGGACTCATCGGTAAGGATATCTAGCGGGCCCTGCCTTAGACACAGGGATATCGTAACGCAGGCATGGTCACAGGTGGAGCCCCTCAAACGCCTGCTTCTCCCACCAACCTCTCTTTCATCCGCGAGGCAGGCGCACTGTTCGCGACGGGCGAAGCACTTGTTTCCTTTATGGTAACGGCGCATGCTGGAGGGGGACAGTGGGCGCTATGGTGGGGACGGTTTTGTCTCAATTGAGACAAAAATGCCCATCTCTGTCTTGTCTGTTTGTTCATGTGGTGACTTGCGTAGGTGGTAGCCGCCACAATATTGTATACATTGAAGTAAATTATTGCTTAACATTTCTAGCAAGTATTACCAGCAACATGTATCATCCCAGAAACATATTCGTGGCTGCAAGGAAAAACGACGTATGTCACATAATTGAGCTTTATAATTATCATTACTTCTATAGGCTCACAAATATAACGCAATTTTACCGGAGTCCAATGTGTAATTCATACGGATTAGGCAAAGATAAAAAACTAATAATACTATTCTTTCTATTGTAGTTCACATTAATTATACAAATATGCAATATTATGCAAGGTGAAAGAAATTCATACTTACATTATAAAAAGAAAACAAGGAAACATTACTAGTACGAAGAATTACTGATCAGAACTTTCAATGACAATATCTCGAAAGTGAAAACATGTGACATGCGGCGTTTTTTCTAACGACCACAGATATACATATGCTTTGAAATTATACGAAAATTCATTGTTAAGCCTACTTAAATAATAAATTAAGAAGTAAGTACATAGTACCTTCGGTCGCATCGAATTTCATTTAATTTGTATGCTAAAGGGTTAATGTAGCAAGTGTTTAAAACAGGCATGTCCAGAAGTAGCTCACTTCGAAGCATTTTCGAGGGAAACGCCTACTTCTCCCGACCGCGCGTCTCGCTCCCCGTGGCGGCCGTAGTTCTCCGAGCTCCCCAGGCTCGTGCCTACCGCTTGCGGTATGTATTGCGTGTGGCGCTTTGGGGCGACTCTCATACCCATAGGTTTTCACATCACCCATGAGGTACTATGGTCAATTCGATTTTCTTTGTCAGTGGTATCCCCTATAGGCATATTCCACTGCATCGCAAGATAATTTCGGAAAAATAAATTTGGAAAATAGTTTTTATTATACTGTCAAAATTTTACTAAGAATTAGGAAAGCTTGCAATATCCGCATCAAAGACGATTGCGAGGAGTCGCTCAGCAGTGTACGTTGCTCTGTTTTAATGCTACGCATTTTTGAAAACGAACATTCGCACAAATATGTCGATCCGAACATTGAGAAAATTCGGACGGCAAAAACGATGATAGGTTCCGTAAAAGGTCTGTACCGGCAGTTTAAAAGCCGTGGCTTAAAGATCCCGATGATACACTGTATCATACATCAGAAGGCGTTATGCGGGAAAGAAATAAAATTATCTTTTGCAATGGAAAAGGTAACCAAAATTATTTACAGTATCAAAGGTGGAAATAGATTTTTATCTCACAGAAAATTTAAAGAGTTTCTAGAAACGCATAACGCTGCTTACGCTGATGTTGCTTTATATTGTGATGTACGCTGGCTCAGTGCAGCGAAATGCTTAGGGCAATTCTTTGCCATAAGAAAAGAGCTTATCCTTTTCTTGCACAAATATCCAATTAAAAATTCTGATGAATATTCTCTTCTCTTAGGAGACGCGAGTTTTCTGTGCGAACGCTCGCTTATTGTAGATCTGACGCATCACTTAAGTTTATTAAATTTAAAATTACAAACGCCCAACCAAGCCATTTCCGAATTGTGTAGTCATGTCGACTCATTTCGTAGGAAATTAGTACTTTTTCAAAATCATTTAAATGCGGAAGATAGAAAATTTTCATTTTTCCACTCTTGCGACTTAATTTTTAAAAAATTTGGCACTCAATGCGATTTTTAAAATCATTTACATATTCTACAATCGGTGATAGAGCAGTTCGAAAATCGTTTCACTGATTTCGATTCGATTAGAAACGATCTACTTCTTTTTGAGAACCCCTTAACTGTTAGAATCGAAGAACAACCCATCGAATTTCAACCAGAATTGTACGATCTTCAGCACGACATTTCTTTGAAAAAGAGGGAAGGCAAAGGAGCCGAATTTTTCAAAACTTTAAGTGAATCGAAGTATTCCATTTTAAGAAATTTTGCCATCCGAATTTTCTCAATGTTCGGATCGACTTATTTGTGCGAATGTTCGTTTTCAAAAGTGCGTAGCATTCAAACAGAGCAACGTACACTGCTGAGCGATTCCTCGCAATCGTCTTTGATGCGGATATTGCAAGCTTTCCTAATTCTTAGTAAAATTTTGACAGTATAATAAAAACTATTTTCCAAATTTATTTTTTCGAAATTATCTTGCGATGCAGTGAAATATGCCTATAGGGGATACCACTGACAAAAAAATTGAATTGACCATAGTACCTCATGGGTGATGTGAAAACCTATGGGTATGAGAGTCGCCCCAAAGCGCCACACGCAATACATACCGCAAGCGGTAGGCACGAGCCTGGGGAGCTCGGAGAACTACGGCCGCCACGGGGAGCGAGACGCGCGGTCGGGAGAAGTAGGCGTCTCCCTCGAAAATGCTTCGAAGTGAGCTACTTCTGGACATGCCTGGTTTAAAATGTTGTTGTTGCATACCAACATCTGCTCGTTGAACTAAATTATTATGCACTTTTTGCAATAAATTATGTGTATCATTTTTCAAACGCCGCTCAATTCATCACGCATATTGCTCATTTAAGAAGTTTCTCATTTCTCATGTAAAATAAATTGATGCTGCGTCTTGGGGACAAATTACAGTTTATACTGTAGTCAAAGGTCATTGATTAATAGAAAGGGTGATATCTTTCATGTTTAATAATACAGATACCAGAAAAAACAGAAGATTTAAACTTCAAAACTTCTATTTAATACACGGGTACCTGACAGGTTTTCAAGCTCATTTGTTTTGAAAACGTAGACCTAAAAATGTTACTGTTTTTTGTCGTTTTATTTCCGCAAATAGAATCATCACCTAGCTGGTTATAGCTCGATTTTCGGTACACCCTGTATAGGGGCTGCGCGACCCCCGATCGCTGCGGTGATTTCGTCGCGTTTCACGGAATATACGATTACAGGGGAGAAGCGATGGCCGCGGTTACAAGTTTGGATTCGACCCGGCTGGAAGAGCCCGGCTTATCTGTCCGATTACCGGCGAACCCCGTAAAATATATTCGGATTCCGGCCGACAGTTTTCGCTGGAATCGATAGCTCCAACTAAGAGGGTGTGCAGGCCTCTTTCATATTCCTGTTGCTGCTCCAGGGATCCTTGATACGATAGGATCCTAGAGTGCAGCGAGGACGAACGCGGAAACCTAGTTTCGACCCAGACTCTGAGTTCTCCGATAAATTTTGGCGGGTATGAAAAAGTTTGAAGAAGATGCTAACTCCTCACTGCTTTATTAAAAAATGTATCGTGTATAATTCTTTCAAACTAGTGTTAAACAAAATTTGTTTCGGTCCAGATTCTGGGTTCACTGATCAATTTCTATGGACGTGAAAAAGTTTGAAGAACATGCTCACTCCTCACAGTTTTATTAAAAAATGTAGCGTGTATATTTCTTTCAAATTAGTGTTAAACGAAACCAGTTTCGGTCTAGATTCTCAGCTTCCCGATCAATTTCTGTGGGTGTGACAAAGTTTGAAGAAGATGCTCACTCCTCACAGTTTTATTAAAAAATGTAGCGTGTATATTTCTTTCAAATTAGTGTTAAACGAAACCAGTTTTGGCTCAGATTTTGAGTCCCCGATGAATTTCTGCGGGTATGAAGTAGTTCGATGAGGATGTCTAAGGTTCCATATCATTATATTAAAAAATTTAATATAGTAAATGTTATGTTTGGGTGAGATCTGGGTAAGTAGCGCAAGGATGGACGTGGGGATTAGTTTCGGCCCAGATTCTAGGTTCCCCGATGAATTTGTGCTAGTGTGAAGTAGTTCGAAGAAAATGTTGAATCTTTACTCCATTGATAAAAAATGTGTCGTGTACATTTCTCTCAAATCAGTGTTAAACGAAACTTAGAAGTAATAAAAATCAGAAGAATGCGGTACATAGTGTCCGTTAGAAAATGGCGTTTGAAAATTCGGGGATTTACGCGTGCTATTGAATAAGAGTCGACTGGCGCGTCTGGTCACGAACATCCTATTCTACGTCTTGTATCAAATCTACAGTTCCTGCATTAAAAAAATATGTTCATCAAATATGTTTGTGCTGTAATTAATGAATATAGATATTTGTAAAGCAATATGTTGCGAGTTAAGTGGAACAATTGATTAATGAATTAATAAGCAATTGTTCATCAGTATGTTGAATCATTTAAGACAAATTGATAAAGGGAAATGGAAATTATAGAATTAGTGTTTGTTTAACTCCATTTGTGCCACGTGTACTGAATACATCGTCTTGTCGATTGGAACTTGTATGTTATTAAAAAACTTTCGACACACTAATCCGTAATGTGAAGTTCGCGTAGTTTAGAGATTGCGATGCCGTACATTATAACAGTAAACGTAACTTTGGATCGTTATTTATTGCCTGCGGAACATTCGAAGTTGCTCTGCGCTCAACTCCCAACATCAGGACTAATAGTTGCAAATTAGTAGTCAATGCAGTGGTTGAAGAAGTAAACAAAATTCTTCACTGAATAGAAGACAATTTTCTAGCAACCAATAGGTAGAGTTTATGCTTGTGCTAGCACATTCTTCGTTATTTAGTGCATTATGTGTAACAGTATTTGAATATTTTATGACATCCTCAGTGCTGACGATATTGATCAGAAAAATTATATCAAACATTCTTTTAATTTTAACGGAAGTCGCAATTTCCTCGATTTGAATCGATTGAAATTAAAAATATATGTCCCATATGTTTCTTAACTTTTAAATGGTAAAAAAGATTAGCCATTTGCACTCGAAGCTATTTCAGCTCCAGAACCCAGATGTTGTGTCCTGTCAGTGCTCAAACAATAATTAGCGAGCCGCTGAGAAACACGCCTCAAAGAGAGGTAAATAAGTAATAAGGTAATTGGGTTTTGGATAACTTTAATATAACTGAATATAATGGACTGTATAATAGAGATGTTGTATCTATGGATTCTACTTCGCAACTGTCTCTCTACGACTCTTATTCTCCCACTGATAGTTTCGACTCTTATTCTGCGACTGATCTTACAACTAACGCGTGAGAAACAAGTAACCTCGTGGGGTTGAAAAATCCCTCCACAAAGTACAAAATAGTGGGGGCCCCAGCCAATGATATAATATTTGGGAGGCTACAAATGACCTCCTAAAACAAGGGCAACGCCCATAGACGAAATACGTCGTAACGAGTGTCGCTAAACAGACGACACTCGGTTTCCTGCAATTTCGCCGGAAACCATAATTTAGGCTTAGGGCCATAGGCCCCCCTGGCGCTAGGAGTAGGCCTACGCTACGCTAAGTGCCATTGAGAGCTGCACGGCTAGGCTGACTTTCCCATGGTCAGCTGATACTTTCCAGCCGCACCAGAGTCATAAAACAATAAATTCGCCAGAAGACGCTAGAGGACCCCATCGACAATGGCACTGTTCAAAATCGACCGTAGCGTAGACCTAAACCGAAATACGAGCCGGCCATACAATAATCACGTCTCAACACAGACATTTGTTCCAAATCTCGAACATTTCCACTATATACGGTTTTATCCATTCAGATGAATCATTTATGCATATAAAATTGAACATTTACGTATATTACGCGTAAATGTTTCACAATTCTTTTAAGTTATGGTATGATCATTCTAAGTGGTTCCATAGTGTCGCCATTCGAGTGCAAAGGGTTAAAGCATTCAAGACATGATTTAAATTGGAGACTAGGCAAATAGGCAGTTCAAATGTAAACTATAAAAGAAAAAGCAATTAATCCTCCAGTTTTCCAGAAGCTGGGAAGTACTGAGATGAAAAAAATGACTGATCTTCTAATGAATAATGCACGACGGCTAAAACCGTCTAATAACTAGACTGCGGACTTCTATGCAAAATAAAAATTGTCTGTATCGATAACAGTGAACAGGACCCAGTCAGAAATTTCATTTTTCCTTTAACGATTTTGATAAGCTCGGATTAATACATTGAGGCTCTTCAATTCTTATAATCCATCTCCTGTTCTAAGCTTTTCGTGTAATTGCAGCAAAAACAAGTGGTACTTTAGAATTTTTTTCAGAATGACTATTGTATATGAGAGTAGACCTTTCGAGGATGTAAATAGATAGTCTTGAAGTACTAGTGGTTTTTTTAATAGTTTAATTCTTCTTAGTATTTATTGTTTAATACGCATGTTTCCCGAAACGATGTTTTTCAAACTGGCATGCACAATGCACAATGCGGCATGCACTAAAAAAACTAGTAAAGTAAACAACTTCAGACGAAGCTCGTTCACTTCTTTACATATTTCTTCAGAGATTGGACCTCAAACTTATGTTTGATTTTTTACATCAAATATTTATTTATATATTTTCATCTGAGCCCTAGGTATTTTCCGTCTTTCCTTATTTTTCTTTTAAAATAAGTTCAGTCCCAACATAAAATATCTAACTTTAAGAAAAGTTCTTATTTTTTGTGGTTAGATCATTGTAATAGATGCTACGTTGCACGCCAGCAATTCTTACACTGTCGAAGCTGTTAAGATGTATTGTATATCATACAATAAATAATAAGAAGCATTAAACTAAAAAAAGAAAGATTTGTACTTCAAGATTATCCGCTTACACACCAAAAGCGGCTTAGTCCCAGATATCCAATAACTGTGCTAAAAAGAAATGCTTAAAAATCACTTGTCTTCGCTGCCATTGCACGAGAAACCCACCCTAAATTGCACCTACTCAATTTTACTATAAATGTATAAAATCCGCAGTCTACTAACTACTAAGTCCCCTGTCACAGCAACAGTTCCCAATAGAAAATTCGCATCCCGAAACAGTCGAATACAACGGATTCGACTGTAGCCAGTGAGCAGTAGTTATAACGCGGTCTCGAACGCTACTCCTCGTGCAGATTTACAAACAGGAAAAGCGTGTCGCGTTGACTAAGTCTTTTGGTCTAGCAAACGGAGCGAAACGGACAGACAGAGAGAGAGAGAGAGAGAGAGAGAGAGAGAGAGAGAGAGAGAGAGAGAGAGAACGGTGGTACGGCTTTCGCGGCAGTTATGAAGTCCCGATGCCACTCGTTGGCCAATTCTTTTTATTGGTCACCTCCCGCGAGGATTGTCCTGACATAAAGTCCGTCTTCCAGGTCTGTGAAAGGAGCTCGCGAGACGGCAAGGATAGTCGTTGGCTCGCGGCGAGTGTACGACCGAGAGGAGGACGACGATTTATCATTCCTCGCAGATGCAGCGGACTGGGCAGGAAAAACGTATTCTCTTCGGCCTGTGCGCCAGTGGTTACCCTTCTCCCTCATCGGCCACTCCTTTTCTTCCGCCTTCTATCGTAGCAAGCAACTTCGAGGATCGATCCATCCGTCGCGCTCGACGAATTACCTGCCAACAAGGGACTGAAACAGATATTCGCCGGCGAGGAAGAAACGTTACTGGCGTGCCCGAATCGACGTCCTTAAACGTTTCATTCGCCCATTCCCACCTGCTGCACCGATCCCCAGAAGCCTCGATCAAGGCGTCCGAATCGAATTAATAGTCGATCTCGGAAACGTTTTCAGCGGGTAAATCGTCCTTCGCTTTCGAAAAGTTATCGGAAGGGTTTAACCGTGATGTTATTATTACAGTAATGTCGCGATATATGGGAAAACTTCGGGACCGAAAACCGAACTCTCGTCCTTCTTCTCCATCTAATGATTTTGTTATGAAACTTTTATTGGCAGATTTGTGATAGTTTTCTGATTAAAATGATACCAAACACGATACAAATTGGATCATATGTGCGTGTTCAGATAATATAATATTTACCTTGCTACAGTGCTAGATTAAATATATGGTAGTATATGAATCGCTCCGTAATCGAGGTTATACAAAATCGCGAATTAAATAAGTAAATATTTTGCACCTTGATTGGTCTCATTTTAATCAGGAAAATGTCACAAAGATGTTGGTAAGAGTTTTACAAGAACAGAAAAAATTACAAACAGAACAGTACTATTGTATTTTTATGTGACTTTTCATACATGTCCATAACACGCATAAGATGTATAAATTATTTATTAGCCTGTCTTACTAAATTTGTTGTCTATTTAACACGTTCGCTACCAGCCCCGCACATATGCGACGACCACAATTTTGTATTTTACTTAAAAAAAATAAGGTTGCTATAATGTACGATGTTGTTTAAAATTATAAAGCACAGTACGATGTCCGGAGACTTTATTAATACATAGAAATGGAAAAGTCTCCGGACATCGTACTGTGCTTTATAATTTTAAACTTCTTTTCAATATTTCATAAAAGGATGTGTTGCATTTAAGAAAATATTCTAACTATGAGAAATGTTGGCAAAATAAGTGCTGGCAGCGAACGTGTTAATAGTTAAGGGCAAACCAAGAATCTCAAAATAAATATGTACTTATATTACAAAAGATAATGTGTAGATTCTATTAAGTAAGTAATTCCAACCACTGTTGGCATTTTTTAAGAAATTCTTAACCGATAATCATTGAAAAAATAAAATTGAAATTATTTTTGACACTGCACAATAACCTTGAAGTGTGCAAAATTAGATTTCCCCACTTCGCGCGAATCAAAGACGCAATTTTCGCGCCACAATCTATTCGCGTAACGCGGCTGCAGAGTCTGCCGGAGAAAAGGCTTAATTTGTCATTCCCAGCCATCTATCATCGAAAACATTAAAGCTCGTTGCTGCCTCTCCCTTTCCTTATTTCTATTTCCTCGTCTCATGAAAACCTTCGGCCCTCTGTTTGCGCCGACTATGTTTCTCGCTGGGAATCCAAGAACGACGGCATGTGACGAGAAACAATGAAGCGAACAATGACTCGGGTCGACAATGCCGTACCGAAAATTTCCTGCCGCCTTGCCAAACTCCTTCGGGGCCTCTCACAGTCGATCACGACCGCGTCTGCTCATCATAGCAATTCCGCCACGCGTCCGACAACACTATGAAGCTGTCTGACGTATGCTGATGCGCTCTCTCTGCGAGAGGATTTACGATGACAGCGTGTGGAACACTCCTCGAATGCTATTTCCTGACACTTGCTAAGAAATCTCATAAAATATTAACAATGTAAATTAGACGAATTGTACCTAATCAATGTTCCATTTATTAACAGGGTGTTTTGCCGAACGCAAAATTTGCAAATTTTCGCGTGAATCAATCGTTTCGTCGACAAGTATAATAAAAACAAGTATAAATTACTTTTAAAGACAACGGAAACTGAGGATTGATACACACTCGTGCGACGGGCAAGAAGCATGACTGTAGTGTAATTAATCTTGTGATTTTTAAAAAACCATTTTAGGAAAATTTTCAACAAATTTACTACTTTAAAAATATGCGAAAGAAAAATTCGATCTTCAATCGTTGTCACAGTACTTATTTCCTTTAACAGAGCACACGATTCACACAGTTTTTTCGTGTATTTCAACAAATGCGTGCACGCGGCATATACAGGGTGGTCCTTTTAAGTAAGGCCACCTAAATATCTCAGTTTATTGTGATGCAAAAAATATTTTTTACGTAATGTACATGGTGTCAAAGAACCAATATCTGGCAAGAATATTTTTCCCCAAGGTCATTTTCTTCGAAGTTAACGAGATCATCAGTGTTTTTTGACACATAACTACACTTGTTTATTATTGCCTCGTGTAGCTGATCGAAAAATACATTCAGATATGCATAATAACATGACTTTGAAATGACCTTGATCTTCAAAAATTAAAGTTTTACGTAAAACTGATGTCTATCGAGATCGCAGGCATTGGCCAAGACTCGACAATCAAGAGCGTGAATGTAAATAAACATGTATGGCGGCATTTGGGTTATGAAAATATGGAAAAAGGAGAAGGAAGCGTTTCGTCCTAGGACTGCTAGAGGACTCGTCAGTAAGGCTATCTAGCGGACCCGTGCTTGACGCGGGATGTCGTAAGGACAGTTTAGGACGGTATATGTACAAACAAAGGAAGATTCAGGTAGTAGCGATAAAGGTGTTGTCGTAATGTCCCTCTGTTGACAAGCATGGGAAGTAGCCGCCACACATGTTTACTATCGTAATATTGATGATACCTAACGGTTTGAAATCCTGATCAGTTTCAATTTATCAGTGAATCTATATACTGTTTGGAATGAACTAAAACTAGAATCAAACAGTTTATCATGAATGACCAACTACACTAGAGGACATGAAAAACCGAATAATTAAACTAATTGAACTGAAATGTGAATATAACATAATACCGAGTACTCTTCTAACATCCAAACATTTTGCACACACCGACCAAATTAGAAACAGTTAATACATTAGTGAAATTTTTAAACTTGTACAAATAATTCCGTCACCCATATATGGGTGACATGGCGGTCAACGTGTTGATGTCAGGTGTTGCATGTGTCTCACAAGAAGAAGACGCGGTCATGGGGTCTCAGATTTTCTCGAAACTTTGCATATTGGTAGATTTCGTTCTCCCGTTTATGAAAATGTAGCATTACAGGCTTCGATGCTCAACAACTTTTGAGATACGTTAAGATTGATGAAGTTAGTGTTTCTTTCATATTATGTTCCTTTTCAATAAAATTTTTATATTTTGTTTCCTATAGATATCATGAGTGTATTTTTCATGTGCAAAATACAATTAATTAAAGTAGATAAACTGAACAGAAAAAAATGGAAAGAAAGGAAGAAGGGATTTGAACACTGTCCTTCCCGGTAATGAATCTAGTACGTTACCATCACGCCATTTTGCACTTGACAAGAACGTCAACCAAAACTGTACTTAACGGCTTAACGGGTATAATGAATCTTAAATTGTAAATATCTAAAAAATTATTGGGTATCGACGCCTATAATGCTACATTATCATAAACAGGAGAGCGAAATCTACTAGTATGCAAAGTTCCGACAAAATCTAAGACCCGATGACCGCGTAATCTCCTTGTCAGTCAGGAAGAAAAACTAGGACTTCTGTCTAGGCCTCAATAGCAGTGATGTATCATAAACCTTGTAGGCCTCCACGGTCAGTCTCGAGCTGCAGCTGTCCGTCTTGGGATTTACTCGTAAACTTGCATACCGTGTAAGTGACCCTCTGACCTGTCCACCACCTTCATGGTGGACAAGTTGGGATAGTTTAGGGAAAACGAGAAAACACCAAGATTGCCATTGGCAATTTTCTCTCCTAGTCATCATTTTGCCAAAAATCACATTCCTTAGGATGGGATTGCTATCCGGGGGCACGGCATGTCTTGCAAAGGACGATGCCGAACTGACATCACCAAATCCTAATGAATCTTTGGGAGGACGCAGTTCTCGCAAAAATATTAGACACAAACTTTGGGAGGACGTAGCATTTGCAAAAATATTAGACACATTTTATTTGTAGAGGTCATCGTTCGAATTCAAGGGATGAAAACAGCCCTTAAAGTTATCGTCCAAACCATGTTTGGTCGAATATCTCGAGAACTATTAGAGCCAGGAGGATGGTTCACATGGCAAAGTTGTGTGTTTTTTAACCCTTTGCGGACGGGAATTATGTTTAGCATACTTATCGACGATTTGAATGTACAATTTCCCTTGGGAAATAAAATGGTGTACTGAAAGCTACGCATAAGAATTAAATGAAGGAGCAAGTGTTGTGTTTGGTAAAAACTTGTTTGGTGTTTTTTGAGAGTAATAATTTTGTAAAAAGTGATTTTTAGTCACGGAGTAGAAATTTTACTTGGGCGACTGTCTGCAGACACGCGCCCTCAAAGAGTTAATAAGGAATACAGCCAGTGAGCCGAAAGCCGGCCGTGCCATGAATCGCCTATAGTATAAGCCCTGTGCCATTTGCAGCGGACGCTGACGACGACCACTACTATTACATCCGCGGTAACAATTTTTGATCATTCTAAATGAAATAACCTGTTCCATCCTGATATAATTATTCAAAAGATCCTAGAAACCTTCTATCTGATTGACTATTAGCATTTAAGGTCACCGTCTTGTAGAAAAGTGCTTAAATATTTAAGTTATAAAAACTTTTTTTAAAGTAGAAAAATCAAAATTTTATTTCATTCGTATTTCGTATTTGGATACGCACTTCTCATACACAAATATTCAAGAACATGGATTAATATTTGGATGGGAAAATGAACAAAAAAGTGTTATTTCTAATATATTTTTTAAACAAATTAAGATATCTAAAATCGGGTTGGGCGATTGGATTTCTTAAAAATACATAACTTTGCCATTTGAATGATCCCTCTAGCTCTAATAGTTCGGACCTCAAATATGTTTCGGACCCCAAACTTTGTGAGCTGTGTTCGCCCTCTGAATATGAGCCATAGTCGCTAAAAATAAAATATGTCTAATACGTGGTCTCAAAGTTTCATTAAAATCTGGTGATGTCACTTCGGGATTTAGAATTAAGACATCATCGCCTAGAAAACTATTCCGAAGCAAACCAAGCAGTTGCTGTATCATTAAAGCTCCAATGAAGAGTGCAACGGGCTTAACCCAAGAAAAGGTCTTTTGCTTCAACAAATAATGAGAACACGAGTTTATTCTCAGCAGAGTGAACTCAATTCTCCAAAATTCTCGGCAAGTCACGGGAAGATGCGGTTCACGTTCAGACCGCCTGAAAATTCTCCTTACGGTCGCAGCCGGCGCACGTCTGGTATTTCGCGAAAACACGAGACAGTACTTTCGCAACACGCCACGTGGTGGTGGAGACACGCGCGGATTCGCACACACAGATGCATACATACGCGGTTCGGCTAATGAGTAGCCGCAAAATTAGACGACACCGTGCCGCGACACGTCTCTAATGTAGGGATGTTCCTTGCCTCCCCTTCGATGCACACCTGTGGACCCGTTGTTTCCCGGTCGAAGCGTGACGACGACTGCAGACGAGACACGCGTGACAAACCGACGCGACGCATCTCCGCAGTGAATACGTCGAGGAGAATGCGAAGTTGCGATGCGATGGAAGCAAGATCCCAAAGGAGGAGGACGCAGGTAGATGAGGAGGACAAACGCGGCGTCGCATAGTGGCCCTAAGCGAAGAATTGACTGTTGATTTGCTAAAAAATCAACTTTCTTATATCGACTTTTATGAAATGTTTATCACTATATAAATGTTTGTCACTTTTAAAAACGATAAGATCCATTAAATTTTTGAAATATTGTAGTTAGTAAAAGCATTTAGGTATGTACATTTCATAAGTACCATTTTTCACCGTGAAGATGATTCATTTTCTTATTGGTACTGTGGAGAACCTATTTAATAATATCTGTCTAATTTTTTTACCAATAGTTCATTTCCCGTACTTAAGAATGCTATTGTCTATAAGAAATATTGCTTATAATTTATTGTAAAAAATAAATACATGCCGATGCAGCTCATATAATTTGCAATTAATACAGGGTGTCCCATTTAAGTTGCGATTGTAAATAATCTCGAAGACATGATTTAAAAAAAACAAACTGACATATGTCTTTTAGTGTTTCGAGTGGGGAGTCAAATGGCACTATTATTTTCTAATTCGTGGGCGTTTTCATGTTTATTTTGTCTTTTTTTCATAAACCCATATTT
Organism: Sphecodes monilicornis; assembly: GCA_913789915.3. Lineage (NCBI taxonomy): Eukaryota > Metazoa > Arthropoda > Insecta > Hymenoptera > Halictidae > Sphecodes > Sphecodes monilicornis. The sequence continues at coordinate 21,332,992 of OU565285.1, forward strand.
TTTATTTCGGAATCATGTTCTACGTAAAAAAATGCACAACTTATGTTTGAAACATTTTTTTGTAAGTTTGTAAGAACTTTATTATGTGTTCATGAGTCTGTTATTAAACGAATTACTAAGTGTCTAGAAGTTGAGGGTAAAAATTTCGAGCATTTAATAATAATAATAAACATGAAAAATCAGCTAAATATCTTAAGCAATATTGAACTTACAAAAAGATGTTTCAAACAAAAGTTATGCATGTTTTTACGTAGAATGTGATTCCGATATAAAAAATATGGGTTTATGATAAACAAAGACAAAATGACCTTGAAATAACCTTGAAAACGCCCACGAATTAGAAAACTAGTAGTGCCATATGACTCCCCACTCGAAACACTAAAGGACATGTGTCAGTTTGTTTGTTTTAAATCACATGTCTTCGAAATTGTTTACAATCTCAAATTAAATGGAACACCTTGTATAGATTATTTTAATGCTGAATAGAAATTCAGTCTAGATATTAAAAAAATCCGAGAAGGCTGTAGACTTTTGTAATAGGTTCTGTTTAAAACGTGAAGCGCACAACTTTTTCAAAGCAATGTCGTCACCTTGTAAGTTCATTGTAAGGATAGGAATAAATGAAGAAAAGTTCTATACACTCTGCGACAATACTGTAAGACACTATATGAAATTCATATTATGAAACTACGCAAATCTATTTTAATCGTAGACTCAGAATCTTTACACAAAATAAAAATTTTCTGCTTCAGTTGCGAAAGGGAAAAAATAAAAAGTTCATCCTTTCTTTAATAATTGTAACAAGTTTCTATAATGTGTAGCCTGTTTTAAATTGCACCTACACTCTTTTGCTATAAATGCATAAAATCCGCAGTCTAATTATAATTAAGAAGATCTTGTTCTTAGATATTTTACGTTATAGTTTACTTGAGAAGACTTTCTTCAATACTATATTGTAATTAATATTTCAAAGAATTAGAAGGGTAGGTGAAACCACCTGATAATAGTCCCTCTGAATCACGACCGTTTAAATACTAGACAGCGGATCTTTATGCAAAATAAACATTTTCAACCTGAATTGCAGCAAACTCGAGTAAACTAGGACGTTATTTTCTATTTTGGCCGTTCTTTCTTTTGGAGGTCCAGATGTTTTTAACTTTCTTGTACACTTTTTTAACTTTTTTTATGTAATCCTGTAGATATCGATGAGAACATTACGAAAATGTAAGTATTATTGTTAGGAATTCACTGGTTTATAAGTTATACGTGTGTATGACATTTAATTTTCTATGATTCTATTATTGAAACGATTGGCTTGTGATAGCTAACATATGATATAAATATTCTTGATTCAATTTTGTCTAAATGTCTTGCAAATACTGCAACGAGAGTTGTTCCTAATCTTGTTGTCGCTTCATTAGGATTATTTACCATTTCCAATCTTAATTTACTTCTAAAAAATTCTATTAATAATTTTGATTGTTCCGATGCAAAGTTCACGTTGAAATCTTCACTTAGCATCATCGGTATTTTATCATAATCTTTATTAAGCAATTCCGAACCCTCAACCGTATATGCTAATAGAATAGAATTTCGTTTCATCGTTTCATCGCTAGATCGGTTTTACTCCTACCGCGTCGTGGTTTTACGTCTACCGCGCCCAAAGAAGTTCCACTTCAATAGAATAGAATTTCGTTTCATCGTTTCATTGTTTCATCACCAGATGGGTTTTACTCCTACCATGTCGAGGTTTTACGCCTACCGCGTCGAGGTTTTGCGCCTAAAGCGCCTAAAGAAGTTTCACTTCAAAAGTTAAAAAAATTGGTCCTCCAAAAAAAGGTATAACCACCTTTTTAATATGTTCAGTAGGCTGAAAGTAATACAACAGTATTTTTGAAATCTTTTCATGTTTTTGCTGTTTTAAATTAAACCTACTTGTTTTTGTCGTAAATTCATAAAATTCGCAATCTGCTAATCACAAACAATCGCGAATTCGCATACTTAATCATTGAGAAAATCCAAGTCACGTTATCCAGTTAAATAAATCACATGATTAATACCATTTATCTCTCGTTGGTTGAAGAAAGAATTGCTCCAAGTGCTCTCGAACTGACAACCAGCACTCCGGCGGGTTTACAATTCATATTCCGCAAGAAGGCACTTGCGAGCGATTTATAGAATCCATCGGCGTTATAACCGATGGGTGATTGCGAGCCGTTGAACCGGGCGAGCAAAATGAATTTACCAACTTTTCGACGACAACGAGCAAAGCAGGGTTATATTGGTTTCATTAATCCGCGGACTTTCTAGCCACCGCGCCCCAAGCTTTGATTATTCATTATTCCCCCTCGCGATCGAGGCGTGGGAGGAACAAATAATCGACGCGGCTGCGTTCGTGCGAAAACTTTTCGCTCCATAGGAAAACGCGACACAATGGAACTCGATTAATGTCGCGGAATTTCGTAGCCGATAATTATTAAAACTCATCGAGACATTGTTCCAATATATTGAGCGCAGACGACACTGAACGCGTCGCGAACGAGTTAAGGGCACCCCGAAAACTCTGTGGGATCGGTAATAATCTATTAAATGTTTCCAAGAAGAGTTGCTAATCTGTTTTGTCGTTATTCGGTTGCTATCATCGTTCGCAGGTAACTATTTTTTAAACTACCGAATTGGCTAATGGTCTGGTCGCCATTGAACGTTATTATTCTTCAGCATTACTGGGACTTGTGGTAACCAGTTAAGAGCTCTGAAGACTAGTTCCGAAAACTTTTATCTTAAACACAACACGAGTACATCGTGCGTAACTGGTCGAAACAATGGGTCGTAACTGAACTTCCAAGAATTTCAAGATAATATTCTTGGACGGGAAACCGGGAATTTCACGAGAAAATACAGTAGTCATACGTACACGTTGTGTACCAACAACAAAGTACAAGGGATAAATAAGAAATACACAACTTGTTCGTAGATTTCAAAATGATATCGCGAAGACAATATAATTGAACAAAATAAAGCGACAACAAAAGCTAACCAGAAAACACAGTACTAAAAGTATACTCTCAGGTACAATAAATAACATGCCACGTTGTTATATAAAACTAGTTTGTGCTTGACAAATTGTTTTATACAACTAGTGGACGCAATATTAAATAAATAAATTAAAAATAAAAAAAACGTGTCAAATTTTATCACTGTAAATACCTACATTGTAAAATAGAAAGTTTTGATTACAGCAATTTGCATGCAATCGGTGCATGCATTACTTACATTCAGTGTAAAAAGTATTCGTACACCCTTTAATAGTGAATAACATTTTTAAAATTGGACCAGGCAACTTGTCTTTATTTTTAGCAATTAGAAGTATTGATTTGTAGGGAAAAAATTGCAATTGGTAGGAACTACAGGAGAAAATAAAAATGGCACTTATCTATGTTAGTTATGCACATGCTGAAAATTTCATCGAAATTAGTCAATCACGCGGGAAAAAAGCGACACTTATTGAAAGATGTAAAAATCTGTGGATTTTTAGCAAAAACTGACTAAAAGTTGTGAAGAACTGCCATTTTTACCACTTTCAACTGCTTGTAGCTCGTGTGTACGTTAATCGATTTCGATAAAATGTTCAGCATGTGCATAACTAATTTTATTCTAATCTTTCTGGCACGTCGTTTAATAAATTAATTTATCTAACTGCTAAAAAAAGTCAAGTCATTTGGCGCCATTTTAAACAAATTATTCTGATTTAAAGGGCGTTCGAACACTGTCGTGAGCCACGGTACATAAAATAGTTAAATATAGTTTTAAATGTTCAATACAGGCACAGATAAAAAAATTAAAAATCGTGACTTTTACTTTTTCCGCAATTGCGATGAATAGCAATTTTCTAAAAAAATTATTTACACATTGCCTAGTAAACTAATTCTTGTAAAATTTGAAAAAGAAACTCAATCCGTTTGGTCCAATTTAAGAAAAGTTGTTCGTTTTTAAGCGTGCACGAATACTTTTTACACCCACTATATATTGATGATCGATACGTGATAAAATCATAAATTTTATTGTTGTAATTATTGGTTTGAAAGATTGAAGTACATGGAGGTATCCAATTGGATGTACAGTAATAATTCACGCGAAACGAACAGAGGATCTCGGGTAAAGGTGCAAGCAAACATCTTGATCGTTGGTTACGCCACAACAAATGCGCCCGTGACGTACACAGAGCAGCATGGTTCTGACACAGGCAGACTGCTCTTCGGAAAATGAAGTCAAGCCTTGTAAACTTCACCTACGAAAATTGTAGAACGTGGCTGCATAAAGGCAGACCCGTAACTAAGGTAGACTTAAGGCGGCAAAGGAGGAAGCCGTGTTCAAAGGTGGATAAACAGCGGAGAGAAATGTGACTATTCCCGTTAATGGAAGTACGCTGTTTGCTGAACTTACCAACGGTAAATCTCCGGCAATGGTGTTGTAATTATCACCGTTATTTGCTTGATTGGGGTCGGGTGCCCATATTTGCGTTGGGCTATCGAATTTTTGACAAGCTATTATCTCAACTGCTAGACTGCGTTCAAAATGTCTTCGCTCGGTAGCTGTGATCGAATTGTTGGCAAGCTATTATCTCAACTGCTAGACTGTGTTCAATATGTCTTCGCTCGGTAGCTGTGCGAGCACCAAGAAAAGTGTGCTTTGTTTCTTCCTTTGAAAACAGAAGAGTACGAAAATGGAAATATTGCGAATTGTTACAAGAACGAACACAAAAGTTATTGTAACCATTAACTCGAATGCTCGGGTCTCTCATGACCACAACAAAATTTCTAAGCACTAACTTTCGTTACTCTATTGTACGATAATTATAAATATACATTTTATTCATATTTTAACCTTTAACTGGTATGCTGGGATCTCTCATGACCATAACTTAATTTCTGAGCACTAACTTTCGCTATTGTATTGTACGATTTCGATGAAATTGTCACCGTTTGTATAATTGACACAGATCTCCAAACGGTATTTTCCAAATTTTCAAGACAGACCCACATAAAAAATTTGTAAAAAGAACTTTTCGTATTTTCTCTGATATTCCAACAAAATCAATTTTTTCGACGTTTTTTTTTGGTACATCGGCTGGTTAACTGATCCTTCTAAGATCTCAAAAAATCAAAAGTCGTCAGAACTCATTTTAAAAAAGTTATTTCATTTTAAAGAGTGTACGGAAACTTTTTTGACTGACTTTATAATGTATACAGAAGAGTGTTCCATTCGAAGTTTCGCCCGCTATTATTTTCCAAACTATAACTAGTTGTAAAAAATATTTCAAATAAAACTTACTCTGTTTCGGGGGAAACATATTATGAGGGTCACAAATCTTCTCTAGGTGGCGTGCTACTGAGACTTCAAGGTGACTTCCGTTTTTTAAATACGGAACTGTATGTTCTTATTTAGGTAAACGCGTAGCCTATCCTGAGACGAATTCACTGACCTATTACAGTTTCGTCTTTCAAGGTCGTTCAAGGCCATTTAGTGCCGTCCAAAATTTAGCAGCCTGAGATGTCTCCACCGAAACAGAGAAAATTTTATTTGAAATATTTTTTACAACAAACTGTAGCTTGGGAAATCATTGCGTGCGAAACTTAAAATACGACACCCTGTAGCTATTTTAAACAACTGTGATATATAGCCTTTTACTACTGTACATATACAATAGCTTCAGAGGAGTACAACAATAGTCTATCAACATTTTACATTAAAATTTATACAGATCGTACATTTTCACAGGCGAAGAAAGGCGAGAAAAATCGAATCTATGGATTTAACCGTTTGAGTCCCAAGCAGTGCGATCGCGCTGTTGAGATGTTACGTCGCGAAAACCCAACACATTTCGAGCATTGTGACAACTGATGGTGCGTTACCGATTGTCGAAGTCGCGCGCTCAGATTTACTGACGCAAGTACATCACCACAGCTCCTTTTAATGTAAATAGTACATTTTACGATAGGTAGAATAATAATATAATAATGCAATAATACATTATAAAATAAAATAAAACAAGCGCTATCGCACTGCTTGGGTCTTTTCGTAGTCATTTTGAGAAAGCGCGGTTGCCCTGTTTGCGATTCTTCGACAGCGTATTTTCAATATCCCCTGGGACTCAAACGGTTAAGCTTGTTTTACGAATGCATCCGATAAGTTGAAAACGAAATCAAGTCTTACGACCTGTAAAATTTCGCGATGGACTGATTAGAACGGCCGCGGTTCATGCCGTCGAGTTGCCCGATGGTCGGGTGCAGCTGACACCAAAGCTCAGCAAACGAAAACGAACGTAACCGTAATCAAAATTCGATCGTACCGCGTACAGGAAGGGGACCGTGTCCGGAACACAAGTTTCGAGAGGCGTCCCCGGCTGTATCCCCTGGCCAACTAGATTGATCCACCGCAGGATTATAGGGAGCTAGGTCGGGTCGTTAACACGAACCCTTTACCAACATCCTCCTCCTCTTTGGACCCTGACACAATGCAGGCTACCTTGGCAGTGTCGCGCGGTAGCTATCGTTTTATTAGAAACGCTGTGTCAGCTTCCGCGGTAACGGAGACACCTCGGCAATAACGCCGACAGCTCGTTACAACGTTGATAAAGCGTCGCGCGAGGCTAAGCCTCACCGACGACGAAAACGATGGCGACGACGATGGCGACGACGATGACGACGGCGACGATGCGACTCTGAAAAGTTCCTACACCTGTGTTACTCGATATACGGCCGCTCATAAGGATCCGACTTTCCCATACAACGCTGTTAATCGATGTTATGGACACCGATTAGCCCTAATGCGATTAAATTCAACGCGAAAACGGATCACGAGGATCGTTACACAGCGCAATAAGACCTCCTGAAATGGGATAGGAGATTACGAGATTCGACGAGATCAAGATCACATCTGCGTTTTTCGATTTTTAGGGGCCTCGGCTCAAACATTGAACTTGGGAATGTATGATAGTTTTCGAACTTTTTCGGTGATAATTAGGGGAGGGTCGCTGTATCGAAAGCAGCAATTTGAGCTGATTGTGCCTTCTTTCAATGTGGGTTGACGACACTGAGCAACCTTGCGTGAACGAATGGTACACAAGATGGTGTTATAGTCTATATACAGTGGCCCACGAAAGTGTTCGTACGCCCTTTAAATCAGAATAATTTTCTTAAAATTTGACCAAACCACTTGACATTTTTTGAGCAATTAGAAGCATTGATTTAGTAAATCACGTGCAAAAAAGATTTTGAAGAAATTGCAATTAGTAGGAATTACACGAAGAAATAAAAATGGCACTTTTTAAAACTTCTTTATTTTAGCCCACAATGAAAATTCAAAACATGCCTTTGTAGATCTATGTTAGTTATACATATGCTGAAAATTTTATCGAAATCGGTTGACGCAGAAAAAAAACGACGCGCATCGAAAGATGTAAGAAACTATGGATTTTAAGCAGAAACTGACCAAAAGTCGTGAAAAACTGCTATTAGCACCACTTTCAACCGCTTGTAGCTTATGTGTTTGTTAACTGATTTCGATGAAATTTTCAGTACATGTGTAAGTAACACAGATTTACAAACCGCATAGTTTGAATTTTCATTTCGGTCTGAAATAATAAAGTTCTAAAAAGTGCCATTTGTATCTTTTCATGTAATTCCTACTAATTGCAATTTCTTCAAAATCTTTTTTGCACATTTTAAAAGTAAAACAATGCTTCTAATTGCTGAAAAAAGTCAAGTGGTTTGGTCAAATTTTAAGAAAGTTATTCTGATTTAAAGGGCGTACGAACACTTTTGTGGGCCACTGTACACTATATTCACAATTGACTTTATACGAGTTGTCGCGGTGTGAAGTAGAATATGGTGTTATGTTGCCATTTTGGTTTGATCTGTCTGCGTCACCTCGATTTTGTCCTGATTGGTCTGTTAAGTCTGATTGTACTGTGGTGGGAATTGTCAAGAACGCTCGTCTTGTCTTGTCGATGTCGTGATTTATACGTTCTACGCTGGTCGTCGAATGTGAACTTAAAATTTCTAAAAACAAAATGGCCGATCCAATATAACGGACGGGTATTTGAAAAAACTTAAACAATTACGTTCTTGATGAAATTTTCAGCATGCACATTAGTCAGCCAGATCTACAAAATTTATTATATAAATTTATCCAATTTTAAAAAAGTTATTCCGTTTTATAATGTGTGCTAACTTTCAGCTACCTGAACCCCCCGGCCGATGCAGGCCGCCATTTCTCTCGCCACCTCTAATGTTAAGGAGGGGAATGACAACTTACATTTAACATTACTCCTACTACCTTTGCATAAAGCAGCTATGTACATTGTACAACTTCAAACGAAGTGTTTCCGCTTTCAAGAGTTTTTATTTTAAAAAATATAAAAAAATGTTATAAGCAAAAATACAACATTCATGTTTTTCATACGTCTGTCTTACGAAACTCTTCAAAATTCATAACACTTTTCTCTTAAACACTTTTAAATATCATTCACAATATTCGAAAGAAACATAGTGAAAACTACTAGCATGAATGTACTAGATTATATAAAGTGGTAATGTAACTTCGAGAAAATCATGAAAGAAGTTTACTTAATATACACTGTTATAATTTCATTAAATGTACAAACTTGGAATAATCACTTTAACATACTGTTCTACATTCGGCACATTTGAAATTGTATGGAACAGAAATATAAAAAAACAAATGAATTTTTTCTAACCATCTAACCATCTCTTTGTAGTCGCTTTCCCGATTTTTCCCTGATCGACGTTCGTACCAAAAACTATGGAATCATTGAACAGTGTTTTATGCTTCACTGTAGAACGTTTCTATTGCTGAACTGTAAAAAATGCATTTATAAATTTCCTGATACAGGAAATAAAATTCTACTGATAAGGAAAGTCAGACAAGCGACATGCGTCGATATTGATGGATGGATAGTGTGATATTGCATTCGAAACTACATATAGTTGATACATATTTTTTGGATTTGCAATCGTTCACTTTGGAGAGATGAAAACAACACTTGATTTTGTAAATAAAAAAACATCCACATAACAGAATATCTCTAAACTATTGGTTTTCATTAAAAACGATTCACGCACGGATTTCGTATAATTTGATAGACAATGTATACGTGCTTCTATATCGAATTTTACAAAAACTAGTTCGAAGTCTGTTAAAATATAATTCTCGTCAATTATTAAAACAGTTTCATTTTAGGATGCATATTGCTGATAATAGGATAAGGAATAGATAACGAATAGTATTAGTTAGAAATATAATACGTACGACGATTGTTGCGTCTTATGATAGTTGAAGTGTCACTTACTATACAGAGTGTATCTAGTAACAGGAACGAATTATAATTCTATTATTACTGAAGATGGTAGAGAATTGTAGAGGGATGTTTTGCATGGTTTGACAAGCTATATCGTTCAGCAATGCGACTTTTGACAGAAGTCTATCGTTGCAGTTGCAAAATACAAATCTTAATTTCCACAATGGTAAATCATTTGACCATTTGTTGTAGATGGTGCGGAAAAAAAGATAAACATTTCGAAAAATCTAAAATTTTCACGACTGTATACTAATACTATTTTATTTAAAATAGCACGAGGAATCGATACATACAAAGAAATATCATATATTATTAAAAAAAAAATTGCAATTGCACTTATCAACTGCATCGGGGAAGCTTGTTGAACTATGCATAACTTCTTCTACAATTATTTACTACCTTTAAAAACAACCGAGTTGTAGTCGGTTCGATGATTAGATACACCCTATACACCCTGTAAGGTACATTCAATCTAAAAAGAAATAACTTTCTTAAGATCGGACCGAACGACTTGAAATTTTTTGAGAAGTAAGGATTAGTTACTATGTAGCATAAAAATTTTTTTTTTAAAAAGAGGTAATTGGTCAGAATCGCAGAGTATATTTTCAAGATTAATTTTTACAACTTTTTTATAAGCAGTCAGCAATTATTCGCATTATTAGTCGAATAATTTTACAAGGTTTCCCACGGTTTATTATTAAACTAACTCCACTTCCAGATTAATAACAACTTCAGTTATCTAGCCAAACCTAACTCAGACTAATGACATTTCCACTCGCTCTAAAAATAAACTTTTCAGGTTATCCACACTCGTTTGTTCTCAGAAACACTCAGTGGGTTTGTACCCCAACTTTGTAAGTTACTTACGTTAAAATTTTCGCGCATGCGCGAATAAAGTGCACGGTTTCTCATCACTGATTACACGACTTCGTCAGTAAGGTTGAGAGAGACATTAAAATAGTAAAAAAATGTTGTCGGTAAGGTAGACAGTGACATTAAAATGGTAAAAACATATTTTTCTAGTCGCTAAAAATTCGTCTGACAATCATCATTTTAGTAAAAAAGGAACCTATTTCCAAAATTTCATCCAATTCTGAGCACGGACGTGTTCGGAAGTTCAGCCAAAACATTTGCTTAAATAGAAATTCATTCGGATAAATTGTCTTAGATAAAGATATTTATTCGAAATAATTCGAATAATGCCCAAATCTGCTTTTAAAACTGTGGGAATATTACTGTGGGTCAGTGTAGGTAGCTCTAATAGTATACAACAGAACATTTCGCTGAATAATGTCAAAAATGAATCACCCGCGGTCCATGAGAAAGTAGGAAAAAGTAAAAGAAAAGAAAGGAAGTAGCCGCGAAAGAAAAAGAGGGTAAAAATGATTAGCCAACAGCGAGTGCTCTGCGGCCGGTAGTCCAGGGGCCGAGTATTACGTTAAAGTCGCTTCTTATGTCTGAAGCCTTTTTCATGGCCAATGCATGACCCCTGGAAGAGAAGTCTCTATAAGGGGACGTGGCACGCGATCCATCTTTCATGAAACGCATACCGCGGCGTGCAAACCGTCGCGCCGCAGCAATAACGACGGCTTAGGGGCATAAAGTCTGCCCTCTCTCAGCTGAGAAACGGCCGGGACAGGGGTACAGGGGGAATCGGGGCTGGGGGACCAGGGGTGTCCCGAGGGGGACCTTACTGCTGCCGAGGTTCCCGAATTCCCGCGAGATTGAACCCAAGGTCGAGTACGCCCGGCTATACCACAGGAACACGAACGTGCCGCTAATATTGCGCAGCTCGGTGAAGCACATGGTCGTGCACGTATCCTGTTCACTCCTTTGCCAACAGTATTCATACAAGGTGTGCCGAAAACGTCGGATCTCAAGACCATGATAATGCACGGCTCTGTTCCTATCCAGCGCCGCACAGTGGGTTGAAACGCGAAAAACGCGGACAAAAATCATTTTCCTGACTAAACGAAAAATGTAAAATTGTATTATTACCTTGTTGGTAGATAAATGTGGCATCATTTTCTGCATTTCGTTCTCCAAAATTCCATATCTGTATCCCACAATTAAATGCTGAAGTTCAATAAAAATGCATAAGTTTAGCTTCTTTTGAATTTTTTAGAATACCGTTTCATTTAGTACGTTATAACTTAATACACGTATGAGTGAGGATTTTTTGCATGTACTTAACTGAAAGCGTGTTCCAAGACGAAAATAATAAGCATGGATTTTGTTTGGTTTTGTTGTATATAACACCTACAAACATTAATGAAACAAAGAGTAATACTTAAGCTTTTTCCCCACTCAAATAGGTTTATAAACCGATTTCCGGAGATTGCTGCATTAAAATTTGTTACACGTTATTGGTAGATATGTATACAATAAAACTAAAAATGTTTCAGCTGCCAATATCTGCCTGTTTGTACACTGTATCACAAAAACGATGACGCGAGAGAATGCGCTGTTGCGCCGCGCCGCGCCGTTCAGGTAGTCACTATGGTGTCTTTTGGCATTCAAAGAGGAAAGCCATTTCCAAAAGAAAACCAGCCAAATTTTGTCGTAAATTTAGATTAGGATCGAGGATCAAAAACCTAACCCGAAACAGATTCGATAATACAAAACTTTTTCAGTAGTCAAAAACGCTAGATAAAAGAGCGATCTAGGAAGCCTCAAAAGCCCAACTGCTCATAAACGTAAAAATAGGACTTTCGAGGGCGATTGCGGTCTAGATTGATCTTTTATCTAGCGCATTTGACTACTGAAAAATCCCCGAGATCAGAACGCGCATCCCGCACCCCTGCAATTCTGTAAAGGAGTCTACCGCCTTAATAATTTTATCAGAGGAGAAATCATATATTGACGTCTTCAATTTTAAAAATTTTCCAACAATTTTGAATTTCATCTCCTCAATTTTGCTATAAATGCATAAAGATCCGCTGTCTAATAAATAATATAATATAAATATAAATAGTAAGGAAATAATGGGCAAAGAATGTCTGGTATTGTTGTTGGAGCGCCGATTGGCATTTGTTTAGAGACGGAAGGAAATTAACATCAAGTAAATTATACAGAATTTAGTATATAATAACTTAAAAATATTCCATTATTAATAATAAAATAATTAATAATATGTACGCCCAAATTCGAGAAAACCGTTTCGAAAAAACCTTATATAACTTTTATGGGTTTGGAATTAAACAAAATCTGATTATTAATTTGAATTCAGCACCTCAAAATCTATAAAACTGTACCTTTTTTATTAATTTAATCTTAAAAGTAGCTTCAGAAATTATTTTTGTGTTCGCGTTTTTCGCGTTTCAACCCACTGTGCGCCGGCTCTTGATTTGGCAGCGCGTCTATAAAGAGGCATAATTACATTAACCCCAGCTGAAATGCTGGCTACAATTTTTGCTCGACGCTGTTGGTATAACCTGCATACGCAGTTTCAATTTTTATTATTTTAATATAAAGTGTTAATTCCAAAGTGCAAGGAACAGTGCATATCTTAATGCGACTTTCTCATCAAATGATTTCAAATAAAGATGATATTTAGGAATTTTCTTCTTAAGATATATAACATTTTGTAAACAAACTGTTGTCCTTAATTTATACACTCGTTTACTACTAAGATAAAATTGATCATAATTTATTACATTCTCACTCCTTGTAGATCCTAATTTAATTTACTAATACACTGTGGAAAAATTTGACGGAACACTCAAAGTGTTAACAGAAAAAAAATGAAATGTACACATGTGTATACTGGGTCAGTTTAACAATAGATGAATATTACCTGATTTACCTGACAAATTATAAAAATAATAGTTAGAAAAATAGAATAGAGCTAAATCTATAAAATCAATAGATTGCGGATTTCATGCATGTATGACAAGAACCTGTAGGTGAAATGCAAAAGAGTAAAACTACTAGGAAACATCTTTTAACACTTTTTGACACTTTTTGACACTTTTAAATGTCTCTTAGATTAGGTATACAGAGTGTTTCCAATTTGATAGTACAGCCAGAAAGGGTATGATTCTGCCGAAAAATGTAAGTCGAAAATATGTAGGACGGTCCCCCAGATATTGCTATTTCAATTTACGTGACTGACTGTTGCTGAGTTTACAATAGTTCTATAATATCAATGTACGAGATTTTGTAAGAAAACTGATTCCTAAGCTTTCCCTAGAGCGTAATGTTTCGTGTAAATAAAAGATGTAGAGAACAGTCAAATAAACATGAACTAACAATAAAAATAAAATTCTGGAACATATTGTATAAAGAAATATAGGATATGAAATGGGGAACGGTTGAAACCGATTTTGACGATATCCAATGCACAGGATTTTATTCGATTTGTAAGTGACTTATAGCACACGTTTACAAAAAATAAAAATAAATTTTCAAACGTCAGTTGCAAACAGAAATATCCGATGCGAAAAAACACCTGATCGTAACGATTTGAAAATTTTTCGAATGATTCGTTTAATAGTATCAGTGTAAACGGGATTTCTACATGTCAATTAAATCTGGCCGAACGGATTGAGCAGAAATCAGGCTACTTTAATGGAACTACATTTCCGCGTTGGTGGGTTTCACCGCGATTCAATTTAATTCTGTGGATCGTTGGCATTTCGAATATTTCGTCTAGAAGTCAAACGCATTACGAACCTTTTCGACGAGGAGAATCATTTCATACTCGCGCAGCATGCGATAACATTTATCGAAATTGTAAGAAAGTGTAAATCGATAAGTGCTATACACGGGCTCTAGATTATTGACATGTATAAATATATAGTTAATTGTTGGTGGCGTGTCGTTCGACAGTAGCGTCTTTTGTTTGTTTGCATCGAGAAGTTGCAGTCTCCTCCACGCAGTCATGTGAAACGCACGCGTTTGATACATATATATAGCTTAATATATTATTATTAAAGTGTGATAATAAAACATTGTTCTTATTATCCCAAATCTCCTGACAGAAACAATTTTCCTCTTTCACTGTGGAACATGTTATTGGCGAATAAACTAAACTTCTATACCAAACATTAGCAGCAAAATAGACAACATAAATTATTCGACGTATAGGTACATACGTTCATAATAGCCATCGATAGTTCAATCTGTGATAGATTTATTCTTCTGTTATTGTCGATATTTACTACGAATTTATAGGCTACATGTATATTTTAGCTTTTATCTGAAAACATAGTAGTAAATTTATTATTTATTTGCAACGCTATGATTTCTATCACTTTAATCATTAGACACCGGATTTTATGCATTTACGACAGAAACGAGTAGATGCAATTTAAAACTGTGAAGGTATTAGAATTTAAAAATACTGTTATATTATATCTAATCTATTAAACGTATTAAGAAAGAAAGTAAATTTCTATTTAATTGCCGTTAGTTGCAATTCAGGTAAAAAATGTTTATTTTGCATAAAGATGCGCTGTCTATTGATAAATGTTTATATTCTTTTTGAGAGTTCAGAATGAATGGTATAGATGGAAGAGTGAGCGAAAGAGTGAATGAGAGTCCGGAATGTAAAGAAGAGTGACAGCTAAAGTGTTTTATATGTAGTTATAAGTGTTATAATATTAAAGTATATTAGTAAACAAACATATGTTTCCAATCGTTTATTCACCACATTTTGTAGAACCTAGAATACGATGTTATAACATTCTGTAGTTGTTTTCTGATTTACCGCTTATTAGCTCCGATTGATTCATTATTGCTCCACTTATTGCCACAAAGAAGACTAAAATCAGTGACTTTAACGAGATTTACAAAGCACATAGAATTTTCACATTCCCCAATACATTGCTTAGTAATTGGATATTGAGAAGAAACGTGTGCGTAAAAAATTAATTACCGTATTATGCACGTGAATATCATCTGTATTAAAGTTGTGAAAAGATTCGCGCAAAATAATCGGACACGCAGCTACGACTAACTGAATATACATATAAATAACATCGGTCCGATCCGCGCGTCAGCGATATATCCCGCGACACAATAACTTTTTGACGCAAATACAACGCCCGACTGATGCATAGACGATATATTTCTGGATTTCATGGAAAACGCAATTCACGTAACAGGACGTTCTCATATCTCCTCACGATACGATTGCCAATCTGCGCGTCGAACGATTTGTTTCACGGACTATCGCGTCAATCGTCGGATAATCGACGATGATCCCTGCAGCTCGGGAAACCTTTCGACTTCGCCGGAAAAAAGAGGGGAAAAAAATAAAAATGGTTGTAACACGAGGCAGACCACAGACATCAAAGGATGAGGCCGGGCAAAAAGCCCGCGCGACAGAATTCGCGCAAAAATGAAAATTAGGTTTACCCCGGGCGAACCGTGGGCGCGCGCACGCGCTTGCGGAAACCTAATTACCTAGGCTGCGACAAGCGATAATCGAAAATCAACGATCGACTGTTTCCGGCGTAAATTCTGTTCGTTTGCGAGGAATCGGCCCGGTCCCTCGGACCGCGGTCCCGTGATTTATATTCCCCCAAACTTCGCGGCAAAGTATTGCACGTTATAACGAGGCCGAAAGCAAAAAAGAAAAATCGAAAGCAATTATGCAGATTTCGGTCGGGGCCGGAGCTCCCGACGGAAATCGCGTCATCGATGAACCAGTTTCCCGTGGCGGAACAGCAAATCGAGAACAATCGCTGCATGGAATTAAGATTTACCACTCTCTGGGGCTACGGTGGGTACACTGCTGCCGCCGCATACCACTCGATCAAACCGAACGACGGTTTTACCAATGCAAAGGTGACTATCAAACGATTGCAGGTGGCCGAATTGCATTTACGAAAGAAAGTCGATCATTCGTTTATATGTATACAGCTGAATAACTTGTAGCTAGAAAGATGCATAATGTTATTTTAATCTTTTTAATCCAATTATTTAGGCCGCTACTACCTTTCACAGGTTATTAGTAATCGCAGTGCATGTGCAGCGGCGATGGTTCAATGTGATGGTTCTAAATTAGATGATAGAGTCCGATATTCTTCGGGAATGATAATTCTTTAGCACAAGAATTTTCGTCTTGAAGCGTACTATCTAAGTGAACTATTCTTCGGTGTATTCTTTTTATTTGGTATTTGGGACATTGGATTAAAATATGTTCGATGGAGATTTCAATGTTGCATGCATTACAAGTCGTTAGGCTTGATTTGGTAATGAGAAAGTTTGATCTCTTCTGGTTATATAAACTTTTGGACTGATATCATATATCTGTGGTTATAAAAAAAGCCGCATGTCACAATTCGGGAAAACGTAAATTTATGCATCAATTGAGCCTTAGAATATAGGATTAACGTATTTACCAGAAAAAAGTCATGAAAACAAATTCGATGGGCTCAAAAAAAGAATGTAATTTAAAAATTAAAATTACTATTTTTTCTATTATTATTCACATTTATTACACAAATACACATGCAGAGTGAAAGAAAAACAACCTTATACTGTAAAAGGCAAACACACAACTAGTGCGAAGAATTAGTGATCAGAACTTTTAAACGACAATATCTCGAAAGTAAAAACATGTGACATGCGGTGTTTTTACTTGCAACCATAAATATTTTATTTTAAGGCTCGAGAGAGATAAATTTGGAGGATTCCTGGAATATAGGTATAGTGTGTTTTTCAGATGTGCTAGTGCTTGCATGATGCTTTTAGTATGCACAATTGGCAACAGAAAAAGAATATCTAAAAAATTTTGGAGAAAAATATTTCAAATACGATTTTAAATGGTAGCTGTTCTACAATTCAAATAAAATACTACTTTCAATAAACAGTAAAATTTCTGCAATTAAAATACTTTTATTTTGATAATTTGAAACATAAAGTAAAATATTTTAATCTTGGTTACCTAAAATCATAGAATAAAATATTTGAATTTTGCGTTGAATAGTAATATTTAAATATTTTTGTTGACGATAAAAATAGGTCGAGGAAACAGGTAATATTAGGAAAACAAGGGGTCAAATAAAAACAATCTATTCCATATCTTCGATATATTTTCTCATGTAGAGTCATCAACTCATAAAATGTTCACTACTTTGAGAATTCTTCAATTAAAATACTATTTTAAAAACTTTGTCCAACAAATAAAATATTTTATTTTTAAAAGTGCTCGTATGATTTTTACTATTTCAAATAGTAGTTTACCCAGTTCTGTTCCTCCATAGGGATTGAAAATGAATATGCATGTCGGAGGCGAATGTTGTTCTGCTGAATGGCGTACACGTGATGGTGTAACTGAATTTTTCTGTTCAACTGTATTCTTAAACGTTACTAAAGATCACTAATATTTTTTGAAATCGTAATGAACATTTTTTCGTATCTTTATAGCATTATAATTTATGTTAAAAATCAGGTTAACAAATTAGCTTACCATAACTGTGGCATTTCTTTTAAATCGCAAAATATGTAACTATTGGCCATATCTTTTTCATTTGGCAGACCACTGGTCAATCATATTTTACTTGACTTTGCCTGATCATAGATCTCTCTCTCTCTCTCTCTTTCTCTCTCTCTCTCTCTCTCTCTCTCTCTCTCTCTCATACCCTTTCTAATTGCTGGGCCATAGATTATCCTCATTCTACTTGTCTGATTACAAACTATTCGCATTCTATTTATCTGATTGTAAACTATACCGATTCTACTTGTCTGATTAATAGACTGCGGATGTCATGTTTTTCTGACAAGAACAAGCAGACAATTTAAAAATGCTATTGTATTATATTCAGCTTATTAAACACCCTGAAAAAAAAACTTTATATTTCACTCCAGCTTGTTGCAATTCAGACAAAAATATATACTGTTCATCCCTTTACTTTTACTTGACTGACTGAATCTACTCGACTAGTCTGATCATTGAACATTCAATTTCACTTGTTTCGGTATAAGGTATACTTCTTTCACTTGTCTAACCATAAGATATTGTTATTTTACTTTATTGACCGTACATTATTTCTATTTCAATTTGATTGACCACAAGGCATCATTATTGCTCATCAGATGATGGATAGTATTTATTCTACGGCTTTCATAGATGACGTCTCGTCATAGACGAATCCCTCTTCTTCTGTCTGGCCATAGACAGTCCTATTTCACTTGTTTGACTATAGACCATAGCTATTCGAATGGTCTGGCCATGCTTATTGCACTCCATGAACAGCACGTCATTTTTATGCCATTTGACCTGCGTCCATAGCATTTGTTTAACTATACAGGGTGTTCACGCTATCACTAGCCAGCGTTTTTCTTGTACATAGTAAGTATTAGAAAAAAATGAAAGAGGAAAAAGTAGTACTGTTTTTTGTGCGCAACACAATGGCGTATGTAATTTTTTTGTGTTTGAATTGTTTTGTTAGATATGAAGGTGACCTTCAATTTTTTAAATGGAGTGCTGTATATTTTTTTATATCACATGAAAGCGTGTGTCTAGACGAATTCAACTGCACACTGCACAGTAACCTTCAAAGTGATGCAAGGTCAAGAATGGAAGAAACATTTTGAATATTTCATACCAATGTGTTTACAAGTATTCTTTATTGGTGAGGCTACAGTAAATGTTCAATATGATTTCCTTGTGCATGAATGCACAATTCAGCTCTATTAATTACATTTTTGGTGGCTTCCACTAATGTGGTCCGAGATACTAATGCACATGCTCGAGTTATTTTGCTTTTAATGTCGTTTACATCTCTCTCTCTCAATTTATTTTGTCTTTTATTTCCATTGCATTAGCGATAAATGCATACCATATCCGCATTCTCGTCCAACGAATAATAATACTTTACTATGCGATATTACTAATTGGTGTCGGAAGTAATACTGAAATAGTTTCATCATAGGAGAAACTAGAAGTAAACACTCTGATAGTGAATGACATCATCTGATTCATATGAATAAGGAATACTTGTATACACATTGGCATGAAATATTCAAAATGTTTCTTCCATTTCTGACCTTGTATGACCTTGAAGATCACTGTGCAGTATACGGATGAATTCGTCTAGACAAACACTTTCACGTGATATAAAAAAATATACAGCATTCCGTTTAAAAAATTGAAGGTCACCTTCATATCTAAAAAAATAGTATAAACACAAAAAAATTACATACGCCATTGTGTTGCGCATAAAAAACGGTACTACTTTTTCCTCTTTCATTTTTTTCTAATATTTACTATTTACAAGAAAAACGCTGGCTAGTGACAGCGTGAACACCCTGTATACTGTCCTTATTCCGCTCGAGTGAATATAGAGTATCGTCGTGTAATTTGTTTGATTATAGATCACTCTTATAGATCGTTCTTCTTGACTATAGATCTAGTCTTCTCATCTGACCACAAGTCCACCTTATTACACTTACTTCAACATACATCGAACTCATTCCACGTGCCTGGCCATCGACACTTTCATTTCCCTTGTCTAAACCCAAGAACGATTCCACTTACCCATTCGTAGATCTTCCCCCAGCATCTTTCTCAGACGTTACAATAAAATCATAATCTACGGGAGTTCCCAAAAAACCTGTAAATTTGCAAACATGTATTGAGAAAGATGATGCAAATATGATAAAAATCTCTTGCAATACGTCTATTTTCATCTGAACAGATTGGGACATTTAATTTAATTTCGCAAAGCTAAATCGAACAAAATTCTAGCAATCGTTTTCACTTTCATTTTCGATTTCAACATCCTATGGCTTTCCCTCAACGAGTAGAATCGTACAGAGAAACAAAAAACATGACCAAATTTGCTATCCCAGCCTAAATAAAAAGCACAAAGCTTTCACTAAAAATATCTTTGCATTTCGGGTTATGACATTTGCTTAACAAATTCCGAATTTCATCCCCGTTTCTGCCGCAAACATCCCTGCATACAGCGCGTCAACCAAATTCAAATCGCTCGCTAGCAGATCACGATTACTCGAACGCACGTCCAACAAACTACGCCGTGAGAGTCAATTAGTTCTGCATCGAGCGTAGAACACCCTATGAGAAATCGGTTTCGATCCTAGCGCATCTCCGAACTGGATAGCTTGCTCAATCAAACTAAACCAAACCGAACCAGACCAAACGGCGCGGTAGCTGTCGGCGCAAAGACAGCTCCCTCTCTCTCCATCAAACGATCCGCATGTTTGGTCTGGATGGAGAGTTCCATGTGACGTCAATGAGCATGAATGAACACAGAAACGAGGCTCTGGCGAACCGACGCGGAACGGAATGGCAGGATGACCGGCGCGTCGGACACCGGTGGCCGGTGCCACGGGATATATCGTCGGTGGGGGCCGACGGTCGCGACCGGTCACCAGAGAATTTCCTACGGACAAAAACAAAAATCGAGTTTGGCCTGGGGCGGACGATCGGAGCCGAAACCGAGAGCTGCCTGTACAGAAGGTACAAACTCGATTTAAAACGCGACACGCGACACGCACCGGCGATAACCACCACGGTTAACGACATTTCCCCGTTGGCGCGTCGAGCACCGAGTAATTTGATTGCATTGGGACAGGATGTGGGCACCGGCAGAAACACCGGGGAGAGGGGACAGGAGAACAGAGGGACAGGGGGACAAGGGGATGATGGCAGCACCGGGGACAACGAGAGAGCGAGCGCGGCCTCGAGAACACCGTTACCAGGGCCGATAATACGACGAGCACGCGACAGAATTTTCTGTGTGCTCGGAGAACCCTCTCGATCTGGCAATATGCGCCACCCACAAGCCTTCATCGACAATTCTTGTAGGAACCCACGGCGATCCTCGGACCCTCACGGAAGCAATTATTCTGGGAAATTGAATAATTAAAGTTTATAATGATTATAAGATTTCTAGAAAAATGGTGCAACCTCTCAAAATTAGAGCAATACTGATTTATAACCGAAAATTATCCGAAACTATCCTTAATTCACTTGTCTGAACATAGGCTACCCCATTCCATTTGTCTGATCACAGACGATCACCATTTTATCGGTCTGATGATACACTATTCCCACTCCAGAGTTGGGCAGTAATTAATTACATAAGTATATAATTACATCTTCAATTACATAAGCATAAGTGGACTATAATTTCAATAAGAAAACGTTTAAATGGTCCAGAACATAAAAATTAGTGGTTCGAAAGAACAATTACACTGAAGTAATTGTTAGACTCAATTACAATGACTACTGAGGCTCTCAATTACAATTACTTCTGGAAGATAAGTAATTGCAATTACTCCTTTTAATTACTGTAATTGAGGCTCTCAATTACAATTACTTTTGGAAGATAAGTAATTGCAATTACCTGTAATTTAAGTTTTAGCAATTAAAATTACATCGTAATTGCAGTAATATAATATTTCCTAATATGTAATGTATTTATTAAATAATAATTATTTCCTAGTAAAAGCTATATTGTCAATGTAAGTGAACCTATTTCTTATAAGTTTTAATTTAATGAATAATAAATATTTCCTATCATATGTTTTTTGTTTCTTTTTTTTAGCCATTTCTTTGAGTAGGTACTAAATTTCATTCTTTAGTGCCATTTTGGCGTTAAGTAATTGCAATTACCAATTACAATTACTTGTAAGTGCATTAAAATTACTGGAAATTGCAGAAATAAAATTACAATTGCATATAATTGTAATTGGTAATTGCAATTACTTCGGCTCAACCAGTAATTGCAATTGCGGACCTCAATTACAATTACAGTGATTCATCAAGTAATTGCAATTACCAATTACAATTACATGTGATTGTAATTTTATTTCTGCAATTTTAAATTACAGTAATTGGCACGTAATTGTAATTGTAATTGAAATTACGTTTTGACCAACTCTGTCCCATTCTACTTACTTTATCATAGATCTTCTATTTGTTTAATCATAGACCAACCTTTTTTACTTTTGTGTTCAGAAACTACCCTCTTTTTACTTGTCTCATCAATGGCTATCCGCTTTCTATTTGTCTCATCATTAGACAGCGGATTTCGTGCATTTATGCCAAAAATGAGTACGTGTAATTTAAAACTGTAAAACAATTAGAATAATTTAAAAATATTGTAATATTATTTTCGACCTTTTAAACATATTATGATAGAAAATGAATATCCATTTCACTCCAGTTTGTTGGAATTCAGGTAGAAAATTTTATTTTGCACAAAGATCCGTTATCTACTTATCATGGACTATTCTATTTCGACCTGTCTGATTATAAATTATACCTACAGTGGCTCACGAAAGTATTCGAACGCCCCTTAAATCGGAATAATTTGTTTAAAATTGCACAACTCAACTTGACATTTTCTTTCGCAATTAGAAGCATTGATTTATTAAATGACGTGCAAAAAAGATTTTGAAAAAATTGCAATAGGTAGGCATTACATAAAAAAATAACAATGGCACTTTTTCAAACTTTTTTATTCCAGCCCGTAATGAAAATTTAAAATACGCGTCTTGTAGACCTATGTTAGTAATACATATGCTAAAAATTTCATCGAAATCGATTAATGTATACACGAGCTAGAAGCGGTTCAAACTGATAAAAATCGCAGTTTTTCACGACTTTTGGCCAGATTTTGCTTAAAATCCACAGATTCTTACATCTTTTGATGCGTGTCGTTGTTTTCTGCGTCAACCAATTTCGATTAAATTTTCGGCATGTGCATAACTAACATAGATCTATAAAACGCATATTTTAAATTTTCATTGCAAACTGAAATAAAAAAGTTTTAAAAAGTGCCATTTTTATATTTTCACGTAATTCCTACCAACTGTAATTTTTTCAAAATTTTTTTTGCATCCCACTTAGTAAATCAATGCTTGTAGTTGCTAAAGAAAAATTCATATTATTTAGTACATTTTTAAAAAAGTTATTCCAATTTGAAGTGCGTTCGAATACTTTCGTGAGCCACCGTATACTACTTATTCGATCATTAAATAGCCCTATTGTACTTATCTAGTCACAGACCAACCGCCTTCTACTTGTTTGTTCATAAAAATAATTTATTTTCGTATTTTCAAGTCCAGATTCTCAGGAAAAATTTGTGAAAATAATTTTCTTTCAGAGTTACTACCCAACAACTTCTTAAATAAATTGTCTTAATTTCAGAACAATTTCTTGAACAAGTAACGTTCCGAAAAGACAATTTCTTAAATTTCTCTTTATTTTTATGTAATTTCTAAGTGACAATAAACGCCTTTTACTTTACTTTACAGACAGATTTTGTACGAGCTTGTGTTATAAAAATAATATTTTGCACAAATAGTGACGTTAATATAATCATTATAATATTCAATTTTTACCTTATGAAAAGATGAAATTACAAATCCATTTGCGCACGAAAAAATTTCCGTATAAATTGAGAATATTTATTTGTATTTTCATTGCAATTCTGTATTTACGAAAGAAAAACCACATGATGCAATAGGAACACCCACTGTTGCCCTGCATTTTCAGGTCACCACGAACAAATAGCCGCAATTTTTTAAACATTACCATTCTCGTCAGGGAAAACATTCGCAGGAATTAATTTAAACTGTGGATGCGAATCTGTGGAGACAGATTTAAAAGAATCACATAAAAATAACGACTTAAATAAACTTGACTGCGAGTCTACATACAAAATAAAAATGTTGTGCATACATTGCGAAAAATAATCTGAATCTATATTCTGAAAAATTCTTAATCTTTTTCCTTTTCAGATTGTTTCTATTCATTTTTGCCACAAACGCGTTAAATTCGCAGTCTAATAATTACATTTTTACGTAAATACATAAATATTTGGTTGAAAAACAGAAATATTTGCAATTGAGCAGAAGTCCTTTACCCTATATCTTTATTTAGCGCAATACTGTGAATGTTGCAATTTCCATGAGTGCTAAACAATAACAACAGAAACAATCATTAAACATCGCATTGTTGACAAGTTCATCGATCGCTCGTAAGCAAACGCCTGCTTTGTCGTTGAAATAAAGAACTGTTTTTCAATTGAAGAGGAAAGATGGGATAAAACTAGCTTTTATCCAACAAACGAGGACGTATCTAGGAAACGTTGCGTTCGTAAAATGTTTACGATATTCGCGTTCCCTGAAGTTTTATTTTTCATTGAAGACCCTGGATATTGTTTCGTGGACGTTATCGTTTTAGTGTACTCGCGAAACTGCATTCAGAGATCGGGAATCGTGTGAAAATGGCCGGAAAACGTGAATGCAATAAGACACGTCCATTTATTATCTCTGTGCGCCGTGTAGACCGTGTTTCCGTGTTTATTGATCCCTTTTCTTACTGCGTTCTGTATTCTCCGCCGCGCCTCTATATTCTACTTACCCAATTTAGTTGCCGCTGTACAATCGACCGAAAGTAAGAATATATGTATCGACTATTTTCTACTCCACGAGTAAAAAGTATTCGGAGCAAGAAGAGTAGAATGTACGGTGCTGGCGCAATGTTCTCGCGTGAAACCGAGAAATCGCGATGTAAACGCGATTTTTCAGATGGTTGTGTACAAAAGTGCTTTCGAACAGGGATGAGGGAAATTTGAAATGCATAGTTGGAGATACATACTAAACACTGAGATATTTCCATAAACAAATACTATCTGAAAATATTATTTCATTTAATGCTTTAGTCTTGAGCAATTAATATTTAGTATTTACACTCGACTATAACGTAGCACTATGTACTATTTACTATTTCTACTCGAATATTAGAAACAGGAAATTGTGTGGAAAAATGTATTCTGCATAAAGCAAATAATGTATATCAGTAGCATGTATAAATTACGTTTATGGAATATTTAGGGTAATTTATAAACAAAATAAACACATTATATTATCGATAAAACTCCACCTACATGTTAAATTCAAAAAATGCTTACTTTAATAATATTATTCGAAATAGAAATTGATGGGAATATTATTATTTGAAATACTTTTATCTTATATTTCAATGAAATACTCATTTCGCAATAGTATTTGTACGAGCACGGATTCAAATACACAGGGTGTCCCACGACTCATGGTCAACCGATTAGCAGATTGTTCTACATGTAAAAATGAGACGATAAGAAAGAGTAAAATTTTTTCATTTGAAGCTTCGTTTTCGAGAAAATCGAGAAGTTTAAAGATTCGTCGGGTTATCGTCCATTAGTAAATGCACAGAGTAGTATTGGACGGTCATCATCAGACACGACAACCGATGTCTATCTAATGCAGGGATGGGCACGGTAGGGGCCCTTCAAACGCCTGTATCTCCCACCAACCTCTCTTTCATGCGCGAGGCCTGCGCATTGTTCGCGGCGGGCGCAGTGTTGGGATATGGTGCAAGATTTCACGCGCATGCGCGGCCAAAACAGTAATGTATCTATATCATGATGACATAGCTAGTGGAGCCCTGAGACAGTTATATTGGCGGGAATGTATCGAAACAATCTGTTCCGGACAAAAAAACTTCAGGACGTGTCCTACGAGTTACAAAATATATACAAATACACATGTTATACATTTATTTTTCAAAATCAAATCACACCAATTTTTTAAAATTCTGCTGGGTGCTCAAGGTATCCCATTTTATCGAGAATCTTACTTTACTGAGACTGAAATCGCCGCGCATGCGCGTGAAATCTTGCACCATATCCCAACACTGGACGGGCGAAGCACTTCCTTCCACTATGGTAACGGCGGATGCTGGTGGGGGACAGTGGGCGCTATGATGGGGACGGTTTATCTCAATTGAGACAAAAATGCCCATCCCTGATCTAATGGTACGCGTATTCGCTGAATTTTCAAACTCGATTTACTCGAAGACGAAGCTGCAAATAAAAAAATGTTATTCTTTCTTTTTGACTAATTATTACATGTAGAATCACCTCCTAATCGGTTGGACATGAGTCGCGGGACACTCTGGATATCTGAAATAACTATTTCTTTATGATCTATAAGACCTGACTTATGTGAGAACTTTACAACTACAATTAAAACGGTTTTATTAACATTACCGATTATTCTTTCTATGAACAATCTGTTTATGCCACAATTCTAAAATTCTATAAATTTCACAAATGAGGTTCATGGAATTTCCTAACTTTCGAAACATAAGAAAATTCCCCGACTAACGAATATTAATTATAGCGGTATCAGCAGTTTCAATTATTATTTATATGAACAACCTCTTAATATTCCACGATAAAATTCTATGAAGTTTACAAATGCTATACATAAAATTTGCTAATTCTTAAAACATCAGAAAATACGTACAGTAATAAAAATTAATGATTCAATTCACTTTTACCGTAAGTTATTCTCTAATTGGTCAAATAAATATGTTCGTTATTTTTTAAAACATTGTAATAATACAGGCATTTTGGATTATAATGCAGAATAAGCACATTGAGTGTTCTGATAGTCATTGTTGAATTGCAACGGATACAATTGTTCCATATGTAATTAATTATGAAATAGTGAAAAATGGAAACTGCTCCATTGGGTAATTAATAATTATCATTAACAACGATTACCTCTAATAGGGAATGAAACAAATCTTATAACTTATAACTTTGTGTACGTTTCCATTGTACAGAATACAACCGCTTTAGTATTATAATTAATCAGATAATATTTTAACGTGAAACCTGTACAACTCAATAATTAATAATCATTATTAACAACGGCTACCGCTGTTACCAACGATACTGAACTAAAACATACAATAAATACTTAAGCCTCACTTATAATTAGACTGCGGAGCTATGAAGATGTTATATAAGAACAATAAACATTTTCTGCATCTGTTGGAATCTACTAAAATATTTTTTGTATGATTCCTCTCGTTTACATGCATACTATAGCGAGGTATTTTTTCAAAAACTGTTTTAATTCTATTTTTCACAAATTTTCAAAATTTGGTCCTGAGGAAATTAAAAAGAAAATTGCACTTACAACTAAATAATTTGTAAAGAAATATTTTAAACAACCCCCGTGTGAAAATATACAAAAGAAAATAAGGAATCATACGAAAAAGAGTTTTTGAATAAGAGCTGAGAATACGTAGAAAAAAGTTAGCTAACAACCCGATATTGGAAATTTTTCACCATAATCAAAATCCGGCTACCATCAAAAATTTCTTTCTTTCTTTAATAAATTTAGTAGGTTGAAAATAATATATCAATACTCCTAAATACATATAATTTATTTTAGATTTCAATAAAATACACAGTTCACTCATATCATTGTCTATTTTTCCAGCTTCCACGAGATGTTCCATGGAAATCGGCGAGCAACAGTTGTCAGAAACAGCTCTCAGATCTATGGCGAGAGCCGTAACCATTCTACAACTGAGAAAAAGTTGAGAGAGGTCGAAAGGCGCCAACCATATTGATAATCACACACTCGGAGGCGCAAAAACGGGGATAAAGATGGCGGGCGACGGAGCAAGAGGAGAGCTCGGGACGAGTCTCGTCTAATTAATCGACACTTGTGCGTTATGCGGCGACACTCGAAATTGTATGGTGCACTCGGCGTATCACTTTGTTCTTTGGCTGTAGCCTTCCTCCGCGGAGGCGTCACACCGACGCGTCTCATCAATTAGGAGAATTAAAGTAATTGCACGCCGAGACAGCGCCACTCGAACTCCCGCTATTATCGTCTCTTCTCTGGCGAAGTTGAAGCACAAACTGTGCCCCCATCTCGACAAGCTCACGGTCATTCAGATCCCCGATAGCCTCGACCCCCGATGCGGTTTCTTTTCAATTTCCCTTTTATCATTCGCTTCCTCCGACCCGGTAATTAATTCGTCGATTAAATCGTGGCGCGCGCGTGGCTCGCGAAAAATCTGTATCGCTCAGCATAATTAATAATAATCGCTTCGGGAATGTCCCTGGACCTTTTACTGCAACTTTGACGAAGAATGTGGTACTGTTCGGAATGTCGTTCGAAATGCCGATTCTTCTTCGCAGCGCTGGAGAAAAATAGATTTTTGAAATAGGCAAATAGAAATGAATATTTTTATTATTTCGAGTGATGCAGGATTTGGCAAACACAATTTTTTTTAAATAGTAATTGCATAAAGAAATAGTTTGTTGATGCTCCTTACCGAAACCAATCTTTGATGGTTTATTCTATGTTCTTCACCAATGTTCATGTTATATCGATTTGTTCCAATTCCTCTGTTCTGTTATTTTATCATTACATTAATCTTTCATACCGTTATCCCTTGTATCACATTACTATTTCCACACTGTTAATATAATAAGCTTTATCATAACTACAATATAGTTATTTCAGATATTGGAGTCCTAACTCCTACAAATACTACTGCGAAATGAGTATTTCATTGACATAAAAGATAATATTTCAAATAATAATATTTCTATCAATTTCTATTTCAAGTAACGGAATTTCAAGTAGCATTATTAAAGAAAGCACTTTTTACTTTAACCTGTAGGTCGTTTTATCGATAATATAATGCATTTATTTTGTTTATGAATAACTGCAAATATTAGATAAAAGTAATTTATACATGTTTCTGATATACTTTATTTGCTTCAAACAGAACACATTTTTCGATAAAATTTCGCATTTCCTATATTCGAATGTAAATCGTAAATAATAAATCGTATTATGTTATAGTCGAGTGTACATTATTAGTAGATAGTATTTGCTCAAGATTGAAGGATTAAATGAAATAGTAGTTTCAAATAGTATTTGATTCAAGCATTACATGAAAGTATTTTCAAATAGTATTTCCTTATGCAAATATGTCAGCTTTTAATATTTTATCTCGAACTATTTCAAAGTTTCTTCAGCACTGCGTCTTCGTTGCATTGAAAAAGTTCACGATCAGCATCAGAAATGTGTGACGATCACGATGTCCTAAGTAACTCGAAGGAAATCAGATTAATTCTGCGCATGTTGTTGTTTAAAATTCTAACATACAACATGATATTCGGAGAATTTGTTACTTCTCTGTGACACATTTAATAGAATATTGTAATTATGAAGTCTACTGCTAAAATGACTCAATGGTTGTGAACGTGCTTGACAAAACTAATTAGCACTGCACAAACTAATTATATATATATATAATATAAACTAATTATATTATATATATAATTAGTTTGTGCAGTGCTAATTAGTTTTGTCAAGCTATTTTACTTAGATAATTTTTAATTTCTGTTACATTGTTCAAACAAAATATACATATACATATATATTCATTATTTTATTTGAACAACATAACTGAAATATAATATTATCTAAGTGAAATATTATTTTCAAATAATTTATTTGATTTAAACGCCAAATGAAAATTAATTTTGTATGTTATTTGTAAAATAAAAATAAAGTATTTAAAATAACTCATTATTTTAAATGACTATTTATTATCTTATTTCAAATGAAATATGCCCAACCGTATTAACACGTTAAAGGCTATGTCAGTTCTTGAGGACTCACCGTAACGAATTAACAGAACAATATAAAATATAATTCATATGATATTAAAAAATGTCCACGCTGTCTTAAAATGGAAAGCGAGACAAAATTACTCCACGTTTAACGTGTTAAGAGGTTAACAAGTGAAATCATAATACTTTCGTTCATCTCGCTGGTATGATCAAAGTGTAAGCGAGGAGAACATCAGGGTTAATCGATACTCTTCAGCGGAAGTTGACAGTTTAAGTACTAACAGCTTCAGCGGTCTTCCGGTAACGTTCTCAAGCAGCCGATCGAGATATTCGTTCTGTGTATCAGTGAAATGTACGTCAATGCATCGTCAATAGATGGTGGACAAATTATATCGAGTAGGAAGACGGCATCATTGAACGTGGTATCATTGAAAGACAAGTCTTTTCAGAGACAAGCCCCTGTCTCGTTCTGAACTGACAGAAACCGACAGAAAAGAATGGAAGGACGCCGGCAATCGCGGATGCAAATCGACAAGGGACACGGCGCGGCGTAACGACTTGTCCGGCAACGACGGGACGAGTCCTTGTCCCCTTATCGGCGGGATTAGCCTAGAAGGGTCCGAGTATCCGGTTTGAATTTCGATGAATCGAGATTATTCGAGGTCTCCGGCGACGGTCCGGCCGCTATTGAGAACACGCCTTAATCGCGTCGACGGTTGTTCCAGTCGAACGGCTGGGACTTGCTCTGGGGGAGCGGACGCACCAGAAAAGAGAAAAACCCGGGGTAGTATATCGCGGGATAGAGGACCGAAGAGAAACTGCGATGATATCCGTGAACGTGGACCTGCTGCTTTGCCGTTTGATTTCGATCATTTGCACATCGCTGCGACGACGATTAACACTAACCGCAAAATGTGACTGGTGTATGTTGTCTTATAAAAATTACAAAACTGAATTTATTTAGATTTCTCGCAATTCTTATAACAATATATGCTTGAATGATTATTTAGTAATTTTTAATGGAGGTGTCTTTGTAATTTCAATAATTATAACATCAAAAAATGTGAAACCGGTCGTGGTTGCCTCGAATCGGACGAATGTTGTTTGCCTCTGCGGTAAAGAAAAGTCCGATCGGTGATGAGTTGATAAAATAAAGCTGCTCGAACGTTTCTGTATCTGTTACATACGGCGTTCGCTTGTTTTACCCCTTGTCCTACCCGCTAACTCCCGATTGCTCGGGCCATAATAAACAAGAAGGTCGGTCACGCGTCGAGCTATTTAGCTGTTTAGCCGTGTGCTCGAATATGCGCAAAATGTATGCGTCTTATGACATGTATACAGGGTGTTTCGTCTAAAATACAAAAAATGTTTCGAACGTAATCTAAATGGTTTCAAAAGACAAATCAGATGGAAGAATCGTTTTTTATAAATTGTAATTTTTTAATCGTTTTTTCAAGGTCACTCATGTTCTTTTACATATATGCACACCTTTTTGGTGTTGTATGTTATAGCAAACATTATTGTGAATTCATCCATGTTTTATAGCACGACCTTGAAATGACCGTGAACTCTGAAAGGCGTTGATTCAAAATCGGCCAAAATTACCCAAGACCAATTTTCCTGAAACTTTGCACATTGGTAGCCCTTTGGGTCTAACATTGATTCCGTGCAAAAACTTTTTCCCAGGACTTCATGGTTACGGGGGGGGGGGGGGTCAAAGTACGTATTTTGCGAAATCTATTATGTGCTGTAACTTATAATAAAAATAAGATATCGACCCGGCACTGATACCAAAAAATCATAAAAAAGTCAAGCTTTCCAATGGTGTATAAGTTTATGTAATTTATTTATTGCTAACATAATTTTTTCACGTTTTTCGTGTTTTTCATGGTGTAAAAAATTCAGAAAAATTGCAATTCCTAAAAAATGTATCGCCTGATTTTAACCAAAAACGCTGCATTAATAGTACATTTCATGCCCTTTCGAATGGTGTTCGTCATATCTTGGGGAAATTATTCGTTTTTGAGTTATAAAGTAAAATGTGAGTAGAACTTGAGGCGCGCGGTGAACTACTCGACATATATATTCATTTCAAACGTGGAAAAAACGCTTCCTGTGATTATATATAGTCTTTGGAAGCGATAGTTCGTACTTGTATTTAAATATACACATGTTCCGTCCAAAATGGTAAATATATTATCTTCATTTTCTTGAATTTTGTTTAAATGATGAGCTATATTTGATGTCTCTTGTTTTATTTTCTCTCTTGTTATGTTCCTCAAAAAATGAGGAACAAACTTGGCATAATAATATCTCGCACTTCTGAAATTATTCTACATATCGTAGGTTGTGACTTATTTATCATAGCTACAATGTCTTTTTGAGACGAACCACGATATAAATGCATTAAATAAATTCCCACCTTGTATATTGAGTTAGTGCCCTCACTTCTATTGAAACAGTATTCAGTTAAGTTTTGTAGTTCGCTTTTTTTGAAGCCAGTCCATGTTTTTAATTCGCTGTTGTGTAATTTATCAAAAAAATTACATTCGTGTGGTTTATTTTCGTTAAAGTTCCGTAACTGATCAATAATATTTACAATTTAATTTATTGATAACGTTGTTATCGTTGCCTTTGCTAATTAATGCAGAACTTACTTTCAGCGACATTTCAGATTTCAACGGTAACAGAAATTCGACCATGAACTTAAACTTGTAAATAATCACATTTATTACTGCACTAAATGTTCAGCTCTTTCGAAAACCGCATTGAGAAAAGTGTGCGCGGTTTTCAAAGTCTCTTCCATGGAGTTCTTGGTGAAGAGATAAATGGAAAGGATGAAATTTTTGTGAATGAAGAATCCGGAATATGCTTGTCACACTAATACCGGTTTCACGTCCAAGTTGCCTTATACAAACATGCGAGTTTTGATTAACTTTAGCGATGATATTGTTCACATATGCTTCATGAGTAACAGTCTTACGTTTCACACGAATGTTTCTGTTGACACTACCAGTCTCACAAAACGTTTTAACAATACTTGTTTACTCGTATTGCTTCTCTTAGACACTCTCGAGCTTCACCGTAAATTAAAACGATTTGAATTTTCTCCTGTTCTGAATAACGCATTATGGATCGCTTGTCGATACACTCAGAAATCTAGCAGTGAGCAAACTCTTAAATACATATCTCTCTCACTCTCTATGTACACAGAGGAATGATACAATGTGTTTATTTACAAGTTCAAGTTCATGGTCGAATTTCTGTTACCGTTGAAATCTGAAATGTCGCTGAAAGTAAGTTCTGCATTAATTAGCAAATTTTAGAGTTCGCGGTCATTTCAAGGTCGTGCTATTAAACATGGATGAATGCACAATAATGTTTGCTATAACATACAACAACAAAAAATGTGTGTATATATGTTAAAAAACACGAGTGACCTTGAAAAACGATTAAAAAATTACAATTTATAAAAAACGATTCTTCCATCTGATTCGTCTTTTGAAACCATTTAGATTACGTTCGAAATATTTTTTGTATTTTCGGAGGTAGAGGAGATATTTAGGTGTCCCGTTTTAGACGAAACACCCTGTATTTCGGCGCAACGAAAGGAATTGTGAAATAATAAACACGTTTGGGCACAACTAATACTTTTAAGATGTCTGGGAAGTAATTATGATCAATTCATTGGTGAACAAAAATGATTTATAATTTGAAAGTGGATAATGTATCAGTAACAATTTGTAAATTAATACTTAATTTAAATTAATAATGTTCTGAGAAAACACGTAGAAAATTAGTAATCTGCGTGTTAGTGTTGTTTACGTTTGTGACGAATGAAGTACCACGAACCAGGCTCGCGTAGTCATGTTTGGTCCGAACGAAGTACCACGAGCCAGGCTCGTGTTGTTTACGTTTGGCCCGAACGAAGTACAACAAGCCAGCCTCGTGTAGTTTACGTTTGGTCCGAACGAAGTACCACGAGTCGGGCTCGTCCTTATTGTTTTTGGCCCAAATTTCTTACCACGAGTCTCACTCGTTGTTGTAGGACAAGGGGTTAACGACAGTGTCCGTGAAATATTTAACCGTTTCGCCCTGTTGTGTCTCTGATTCTCGCGAGTTGATGACTGCGACTCGACAACCAGCGAAATAACTGCAGTCAATCGTTTTTGTACATCTAACAAATTTGGAGTATTTTGAAATTGTTCCCTTTACAGCTTTGGATTCTCATTCATTAACACGGATTTTTTAAAATAGCTTTGCCCCTTCCATTTGTTTCCAGAAGACGGTGATATGTATATAGACTGCGGATTTCGTGCATTTATGATAAAAATGAGTAGATCAAATCGAATATAGAAAAAACATTTAAAGAATTTAAAAATGCTGTTACATTAATATCATGTGATTACAAATATTAAGAAAAAAGGTAATCTTAAGGTAAGGTACTTACTCTCAAGGTAAGGTAGTCTCTGTAGCTTTCTTGTAATTAATGAAGTTAATATTTATTTTGTAGAAAAATCTACAATACAGCGATAAATGACACAAAATGATGAGGACTGCAATAAAGTTCTACGAATACATTTGTTGAAAGTTACTTTTAAAAGGTAAAATTATCCTTTAACAAACGATGAAATATCTTTTTAGGGGATATTTCTCAGCACTATTTTCATATTCTTTTATTATCTAAAATTATGAATTAGTGACGTTATGAAATATTGTCTATCATAGTGTTTGGCGGGTCCTTCTTCAATGGCACCCAACACTAAGTTGCCGGAACATAGAAGGCAAAAACTTTGTGAACTTGAACAAGAATAAATACTTTTCAATATAATAAGAAACTAAATAAGAAACAAAAACAACGCGATTCCAACACAGCACAGAATCACGAACGACGCGCGAATTTCAATCATTCCAACACATTCTATAGATGTTTATTAACGTATCAAAGTTATTTGAAACAGATCGATAAAATTTGTTTTCAATTT
Source organism: Sphecodes monilicornis (assembly GCA_913789915.3). Taxonomy (NCBI): domain Eukaryota; kingdom Metazoa; phylum Arthropoda; class Insecta; order Hymenoptera; family Halictidae; genus Sphecodes; species Sphecodes monilicornis. The sequence continues at coordinate 21,367,779 of OU565285.1, forward strand.
ACTTGACAATCGTAAACATATGAATCCAAAATCGTGTAAAAAATTGCACATTTTAAAAATGGCGGTACTTTAAACTATTCGGTGTGATTTTTGCTGAACTTCATTTGTTCAAGGAAGTGGTTAAAATTATAAATTTGGTTAAACTTTTAAGTTCATGTCTGGGGAATATTATAAACTAAAAATGTGTAAAAGTTTGAAGTTGATCGGTCGAATAGTGTTCGAGTTATACCCGGCGCCCATTCTGAAAACATGGTTTCGAGAAAAACGTGTTTAATGATTGAGGTAAAGAAACATTGTATTTTACTATTTTTGTACTTGCTATTCCTAAAAATAAGTATTTATAACTATTCGAACGTCATTCGAAGCGTTGGGTTACCTTTAAACTCTCTAAACAGCTTAACCAAATCACTTTTTGTACTCAAACGACGGGATTCTTTGCTTCCATTTTTAAAAAATCATAGATTGATTATTTAAGGCACCTACACAGTGTATAAAGTATATGAAGTGGTTATTCAAACGATGGAATTGTATCCTTCCAATTTTTAAAAAAATAGATTGATTACTTAAGGCATCTGCACAGTATGCAAAGTATACGAAGTAGGTACGCAAACGAATTGGCCTTTTTCCGTCTACTTTCTAACAGTAATAGATTGGGTACTTAAGGCACTTACAATTTACTCAAAGAATACGAAGTTGGTACTCAAACGATATGACCTTTTTCCGTCTACATTTTAACAATAACAGATTGGGTACTTAAGACACATTGCATAGTGTAATACTGTAAGCGCGCGCAGTGTCGATACAAAGTTGAATTTCGGACAATTTCCAACTTTGAGAACATAGTTTTGCAATGTTTTAGAAAAAAAGATTGTATTCGATCGATTTATAAGTTCTTCTTTCCTTAACACTAGGTTCTAATATTTTTAATATTTTATTAAGATTGTAAAAATGCATCTAGTAAGAATTATTAAACGAATTTATTTCTTTGGGTACATATTATAATAAAAATGGCTAGAAATTTGGTTAGATGCATTCTTCTTATTTTTAGGAAGTAATATAAAATATTCACGTCTAGTGCTCCGTACATCTAGTGTTAAGCTCACAATACTGTGTTGCGTCGTACGGACTTTGACAAGAGCCCTACAGTAACGAAGAACTAGAAATAATTTCGGGGATTCCGTAGTAGTGCATATGACAACGGCGTTCAACAACGTTCTATCCGCTGGCTCGTTGGACAGATGTTTCGAGGGTTGCCTCAAGGATAGCGTGAATCCACCTTCGGTCTGCGACTGCAATTTGAGAGGAGGAGGGGGGGGGGAGTCCTTGCAGAAACGGTTTTCAAGTAACTCGAATTTGAAGGGGACTCGTTGTCGGGGACTGTTGTCCGGTAAATTGAGTTCCGCATGTGACGATGCTAGACGTTGTTCCGAAATCACGTAGGAAAACATTGGCGGATGTGCTGAAATTCTGATAGCGGGTAGTGGAACTTCTCGGATGTAATTACTGGAAGCATCGGACGATGGAACTCGACTGACGGCCAAGGGATTCCAGGCTCGCCCGGATAACTTCCGATCAAATGTATCTGGATTATAGATGACGTCGACGACGACGATGACGACGGTTCCGCCGGATAAACGATAGTGCGCCTCCTCACCCTCGCTCAACCATTTTATTCCTCTGCGTCATAGCAATCGGCGTTTTTGCGACAGAAAGGCCTGTGCCGACCACGAGAACTGGGTCACCGGGAGACAGAGACAACTGGGTGTAATTGCGGAAGACAAATATGACAACTAGACGCTGTGTTATGCAACGCGTCGAGATTGCGAGGAGTATTGCTGTCGCATTAATATCAAGTCTCGGTGAAATATTACTTTAGGACGTATAATACGGTGCACAATTAGACCGGGCATACCCGGTGTTACGAAATTCCCTGTCATTTTACGAGCCGCAGACTAATATAGTGTAATTAACTGGACTGCGGTTGTTTATGCGCTTATAGATTAAATGGACGCGCGGCTGCGCCCGGCGACATTAATTGCATACCTTATGTTTAGACTGCAGATCTTTCTGCGTGTTCCTGTTGGCATTGGTTGTTTCATCGAAATAAGTCAGCGAATATTTATTTTGACGAAAAGGTCCTTGAGCTAAACGTGTGAAAATAATGCTATTCATTTTTATTAACCTCCGACAGCGGAGTCCGGGTCTATTTTAACCTAGAATAGCAAAATCGTCATTCAGCTACTCAACTTCTGACGGATTCATTTAATGGACACCTGATGCATTCGGAACAATCGAAAGATTAACGTGTGCACAGAAAATACGTTGAAGAATAGTTTCCTTAAAAATTGATAAATAAAGCAGCAGATGGTTCTAAACATCACCAATCGTGTAGTTGTAAGTAGACAGCGGATTTTATCCATTTATAACAAAAATGGGTAGTTAAGATTTGAAACAGCAGAAAGATTGTCAAAATTGAAGAATACAATGTCAATGCATAATTTTCGACCAGCTCAAATTATTGAAGGTAGAAATGTATTCCCAAGTGACTCTTGTTTTTTACAACAGAACTAGTTATAAGAATTGTACACCAAAGAAACATTTTTTTTTAAATTGCGAACAATCGAAATTTGATCCGAAGATCTCCAGCCTACTAATGTCGCTACCAACTAACTATGTTAATTCTACATTGTAAACAGAACTCTGCCATTTCGTACTTAAACTGCGTATTGATTCTAAACTGCGTTTATATCTTGAGTGTTTTTAAGTATCTACAAGTAATATCTTATATATACCGTTAGGAATATGTATACATACTACCACCGTGCAAAAGTACATTGAAATTGCAGATTTCGAACGAAGGACCGCCTCGAGTCCTTTCCTTTCATCGACGACTCCATCGAACGTGTTTTGTCTTGTCCTAAGTAGATGTCGTACGGCGATAAAATCGTTTCTGATTTCAGTCGGTCGTACGATAATGCGACAGTGTTCACATACAGCAGGGATGGGCAAGGTAGGGGCCCCTCAAACGCCAGTTTCTCCCATCACCCTCTCTTCCATGCGCGAGGCCTGCGCACTGTTCGCAACGGGCGAAGCACTTCTTCCTCTATGGCAGGCATGGGGCACGGGCCCCACGATCCTGCATCGGCAGGTAGGTACAGCATCGTAGGGCCCGTGCTGAAGGGAGAGTCGGAGTGGACGTGGTGGGGATTGTCTCGCCGAGCAGGCGAAGAGGAGAAGCAGCAACATATGTTTTTTGAGCCAGTGTCGTCCATGCCTGCTCTATGGTAACGGCGGATACTGGTGGGGGACAGTGAGTGCTATGGTGGGGACGGTTTTGTCTCAATTGAGACAAAAATGCCCATCACTGACATACAGCCTACTATCGACTATTATTTATGATCGAGTCAGTCAGTTCTCACCATGTCTTTCTTGCACATTGAGAATCGATAACCCCGCGAAATATATTCATGTCTCTCATAGGGGCATCTGGTGTGCGATAGCAGAAAACAAACTTCAAATTCAAACAATGCGACCGACAGGTACGACGTTGCCGCATCGCACGCTTCGTCAATTTGGACGTGTATAGTGTGTAGACACGTCCGAGATAGCGGCCAGCAATCTGTGTGTGCTTGCAACAGTTGCTCTCGGAGAGTGAGGCGATGTATAATATTATATATAGACGCTCTCTGAATATATAGACGTGTCTGAAATATTTTTCGAGATTTTGTGGAACAAAATGGCAGCACGGAATTGCTAGTCCAAAGAAGAAACTTTTGTGTTAATTTCTCGGTGGGAGTAAAGCTCTGGGATGTAAAAAGTGAAGATTATTGTAACACAATAAAAAAACAAAACGCGTCGATTGAATTAAATACTACAGAGAATGAAATTACTCATTTCCATCAAGAATTGCGAGAAAGTGAAACGAAGCGGTGATAGAATAGAAAATGTGGGTTAAACCTTTTTTTGGAGGACCAACTTTTTTTAACTTTTTTCGTGCACTCCTATAGATTTCGACGAGAAAACACTGAAAATGAAATTCTTATTGCCAGGAGTTCGCTGGATCAGAAGTTATACGCGTGTAAAGTTGAGCACTTTTAAGCCTTTTTGACAATTCGTATATTTGCTAGGTAGTACACGTAAGATCGGCTAAGTAGTAACGAGCAGATTCGATAGATGGCGTAATAATAACACATGTACGGAATCAACGCGACGACTTAACCCCAAACCAAATTGAACTATACCTTCTTTTTGAAATCCTGTATATGATTCTGTATATTTTCATATCGCACCGATGAAACTACATTTCTTAAACTTCCGCAACAAACCACAAATTAAAATTAAAATCAACAATAAAATGACAACAAACTGCAGAAAAATATTAAAATCAGCTTCATTTATCCACGTGCTCCTATCTAGTACACATACCGTGCCATTTAGCGCATGCGCTCAGTACTACTTAGCCGATTCGCGAGTATACCATATTATCTAGCGTATGCGCTCAACACTCCTACGTCGATCACCCAGCGAATATACTAATGTGACGACACTTCAATTTGTGAAAAACACTTGAAATTGCTTATGTTTACACGCGCATAACCATCTATCCGGCGCATGCGCTCAACAGTCCTACCTCTACCACTCAACGAATATCCAATATGACGACACCCTAACCTGTCAAAAACGCTTAAAATTGCTCATGTTTACACACGTATAACTTATAAACCAGTGAATTCCTAACAATAATACTTACATTTTCGTAATGTTCTCATCGATATCTACAGGATTACATAAAAGAAGTTAAAAAACTGTTCAAGAAAGTTAAAAACATCTGGCCCTCCAAAAGAAAGAACAGCCAAAATATGTATCATAACAGATTAATATCCAATCTATCATCCAGACATTTTTGTTTTTCAAAGTGCAGCAGCACATTTAACAGGTTGTGCTAATATTTTGATCGACAGTCAGAGCAAAACTGATCTTATGATTTTCTCTAGCAGCAATTTGCACTCTGAATAATGTTGACACTCCTGAGATCTGTAGAGCAACAAATTCAGTGACCACTCTCACCAATTATTACAGAGAGTGAGTTGCATCAATATTTGCAGACAAATGTACACACTTCTGTAAGTCGATCTCGCAAGAAGTGACGCAGGTTACTTGCCAGCGGATGCGCACCGTTAGACTGTTTACGTTAAGATTTTTCTGAACTTAATTATGTTTCTAAGTAGCTGCCGGTAGATTTGGATGGGAAACGCGTGAGTCTCGCGACGAGAGGCAGAATCGAGGATTTAGGTCTTCTCCGGTGGACGACCTCGGGCCCTACGGGCGTCGACCCGCGAGATAGTCCAAAGAGGAGACACACGAGACGGTACAAAGAGTTTCAGACACGGCAGTGCAGGAGGACGCGTAGTTGGGCCGTATGAAATTGACACCGTGTATTACAGAGAAAGCTGACTCTGCGAGAGACGTATGCTTTTTTAAGGTCTTGAGACGGAGCCACGGGTTACCGGATTTCAGACACCGCGAGGATGAAATTCAGCCGGACGACCGACCGGAAACGCAAAGGACTGGTGTAATCTTCACGCGGAATAGGATTCGCGGGGGATTTTATTTTTGTGTCGTTCGATACAGCTGTGCCCTTCTGCTGACGTGCAAAGCACTTTCGTAAAACCCTAGAAAGATTCGAAAAGAACATTCTTTCCATTATGGCCTCTTCGGTTTCTTATATTAAAAGTAGTGTAGGATACTTGCTATTCTTCGATTGGATAAATGTGTTATTAATTTCAGTATTTTAAGCTTTATCATCTTGTAAAACCCAATTAAATTTTGAGTACAACATTTTAAGATCCAATTTCATTACGGGAATTACCTTCCAGTAATTAGTAGGGCAATAGGTTATGAACGGACCAGTGCCATTTGTATTGTTTGACAAAACTGATTCATGAAAGTGGACGGAAGAGTTATGCCGTTTTGTAAACATTTCATGTATTTAGTACGAATTAATTCTTGGTCATGTTTTACTACATTCGTTGTTTATTTACAAACAATTAAGGTAAAACGTAACCATAATTTTCTATCCAATTTGAAGAAGCTGTCCTTTTTACAGTAACGTTCACCCACATTCCATTTCCAGTTGTCAAATGAAATAGAAAGAAATTAATGATGAATCGATACGTATCACGACAACCTACAGAAATAGCAATCCTTCTTATATAAAAAAAATTGATTATAAGACCTACGGATTAATTTCTAGAAATTTATTTGTTAGGGCATCTCCTTTCGTACTTCAGAAGCTCTTTCAAGTACGTGGGTCAGAAAAAGCAAAGAAGCCATGATTAGCGTGTCGAGAATGATTTCGAAAGTTTCAGCCTCCGACGGATGCCTCTGACTATTTTAATAAATTCGATCCTTTCTCAATATTGGAAGGAAGATACTCGAAGCCAAAGCTAACACAGATGGGGCATGAAAACCTCGAAGTAGGTAACTAAAGATTCCAGCAAATAGCTGATCCCGAAGTTCAACTATTGCGTCAAACTCCAGAACCGTAGAAGGGACCCTCTTGAATTTCAAGTAACGGAACGAATTTCGACACCGAACGAACGCACAACGTTTTCTGTTAGAGTTTTTCCCGAGTCACGAGCACCCGGGGAAAGCAGCCGGGGAAAATTGTTACGTATCGCGGAGCTCATCGCGTTACACAGTTTCGCTATCGTGCAGCAATATTAGGTAATACGAAGCGTTGCTCGTAACTCACGCGACTCGCAGCGACGTTCTCATCTTCGTGAATCTGGAGTGTGCGAGGAGATGCTGCCGAGAAGAATTTCACTTCTACCGGAAAATAGAAGCCTCTCTTACGCAGCCCTAAGTTAACAGTTCTCCTAATTGCTGCAGGTTAATCCTCTGCGTTGGTAACCCTGATCAGTAGACTGTGGATCTCAGTGCAAAATAAAAATGTCTGCATCAATTGGTAGATACCGGGACTAAATAAAATTTTCTTTCTTTCGATTCGCGGAAGTCGGTACAGATAGATTTTAATTCGCACAGGATCGTCCCTAAGTGTTTAGATACTTGATGCAGCCTTTTCAAAGAGTTAGTCTCTTAGTATTATTATTGTTATACAAATATGTACCCCAACTCTTTTTTTACGTAGTGTGCACAAAATCCGGACAGAATTAAATTTGAATTTCTCGCTGTACAGGGTGGTCCTTTTAAGTAAGGCCACCTAAATATCTCTTCAGCTTATTGTGATGCAAAAAATATTTTTTACGTAATGCGCATGGTGTCAAATGACCAATATCTTGCAAGAATATTTTTTTTGGAGTTATCAAGGTCATCGGTGTTTTTTGACACATGACTACATTCTTTCTCGAAAAATACATTCAGATATGTATAATAACATTACCTTGAAATGACCTTGATCTTCGAATATTAAAGTTTTACGTAAAACTGATGTCTATCGAGATCGTAACACTGATGATACCTAACGGTTTGAAATCCTGATCAGTTTCAATTTATCAGTGAATCGACATACTGTTTGAAATGAACTAGAACTAAAATCAAATAGTTTATCATGAACGACATACTGCATCAGAGAACTGCATCCGTAGAAAGACACCATCTTGAACATCTCTGAAGATGATAACTTATGAGAAAGTGAGTGTTGTCTTAACACATCTGATGATCGATATTTTTAGTGTGATAAAAAATATTTTCTTCGCATGCACAGATTCATGAGTCTTCACATCATTAAGTCTTCATCAGATATTCGACTTAAGTTTTACGTTAAACTTCAATTTTTGAAGATCAAGGTCATGTTATTATACTTATCTGAATGTATTTTTAGATCAGCTACACGATGCAATAATAAAAAAATGTAGTTATTATGTAGTATTATGTATCAAAAAACACCGATGGCCTTGTTAACTACGAAAAAGTGACCTAGGGAAAAAAATATTCTTGCCAGATATTGAGCCTTCAACACAATGCACATTACGTAAAAAATATTGTTTGCATCACAATAAGCTGAAGTGATATTTAGGTGGCCTTACTTCAAAGGACCACCCTGCATATACCTTTAGCAGTAGATGTTTATTGTTTTTCGAGCAAGCCAAACGTATATATAAAACGTATACAGTATCAAAATGGCAGAGTAAATCAGATCCAATATAGGATATAACTGAAGAGCAGCGTCAACCAAAACGCTTAGCGTTGGGCGGTCAGCAGCCGAGATTATCCGATGGTACTCGAGATGGTCAATTTACAACATCGCGCAAAAGTATGCGGCTGCAAAGAGGTCCTAGGAACGTTCTGCTAACCTTGCAGACGGAACTCATTCAAAAGAAAAGTCTGCAAGAACCTCAACTATCGTCCAATGAGCTCAAGAGATCATTTCGGAAAACCCAGGAGTTGTCACTTGGAAAGTTTGGCGACCAGTTTGGGGGTGAGCGAGGCCACCATGTGTTGGATTGCTGAAGAGGACCTGCGATACACGTGTTACATGTTCGAGATACGACAGACCAAACGAATTTAATGTCCGAAAATATCGATGTGTTTTGGTTCAAAGAATTCTGGCTATCGAACAGTACAGACTAGAACCCCCTAAATTATTACGTTTGAAGCGTCATTGAAACGATATCTAATAAGTCCAGGTATTCCAACGTGGCATTCCTCCAAGCCGACATTGAGGCAGCATCCGCGAATATGGACAAGGAGCAGTTTAAAAGAGCATGTTCGCGCTTCAGACCGAGAATCACGGCAATGATCGCAGCGGAAGGGGGCTATATTGAATAATAGGACTTACTAAGAATCCTTTAATTAATCTGTACAAAATTTTGTTGATCAATTCAAGTTGTGTCTGAATAAACAAGTGTTTCAATGAACCGTTTGCTTAGTCCGGATTTTGCTGATGCAGCTTGTACATACCAGTCGCGAGTGTTCCGCGGCGGATCGCGAGCAAAATCAGTCGGCCGAGATTGTGGGCAAGGCTTAATGCCCGTTCCTCGGTGCAAAACGTGGCGGGGATGCGGCACCGGCTGTCTCGTCCGGTTCTCGAACCGAAGAAACCGGGTTCGCGGCAGTGTTGACGATGCGTTTGCACCGTCCCGTCGGTTTCTGCATCTCGCGTCGATCGCCTGGTCCTCGATTCGTCGATCACGGTTCGATGTGGCGGGAAATTTGAATCCGCGAGACACGCGAATCGAAGCTCTACTTCGAATTCCCATTCGGAGCTCTGCTCGCGGTCGGATTTCACGTTTCTCCATTCGTTTCGGTCTAATTTTCGCGCAGGTTCCGCTTTCGAGAGGTTCTGTGGTGCTGTGAAAAAAATAGAAAAAGTCGAGCTAACGACGGAGAATAAGTTCGCCGCGGCGAAGTTAATTTATCGAGCGAACGGATTCGTGAGCGAAACGCGTCCTGGAGTTTCGGGATCAGCGGTTGGGAACGACGCGAGATTTTATCGGCGGGGATTTCACAGCTGAATACGAGAATCTGCTGCGGTGAGTAGCTCTTGTCGGTCTGTCTGTCTCTCTATCTCTCTCGCTCTCTCTCTTTCTCTCACTCTTGGTCGTTGGGAAGGAAGAGAGATCGTCGCTCGTCCCAATCAACGATCGAAACTCAATTTCCTTGAAAGTTCGCGGAATCGTTCGCACTCCGACGCGTTCCGCGCGCCAGTCCGTGTTTTCTTAACGAGTTTAGGGAAATCGAGTTCGCGGGAACTGTTACTGGGACTGGCCCCTCTGTTTACCCGCGTATCTCGGATACCGCCCCCTCGTTCGCGTTATTTTAGGGCTCCGAGATACTTAAGTGTACGGCTATGTCTCGGATCGCTACATGGAAACCGTTTCTACCGACGGTGTTGTAGGATTTATGGCTTTTCGGAAGCGGCAACTGGACTTGAGTCTGCCTGATACACTGCGACTCCAGTGATTGTTCAAACGCTAGGGGTGTGCGAGTACTCGAAATGTCGGTTTCGGGTCAAGTCGGGAAATTTGTACGGGATCGGATCGGGATCCGAAAGTTTATAAACTGCGGGTACCCACGATTTCGGTACCGGCTTCTCGCGTGACGGCAGTGAAAACAAGTGACTTTTAAGAATCTTTATAAATTAACTATTGGGTAGATGGGACTAGGCCTTTTTCGAATGTAAACAGATAGCCATGAAGTGTAAGTGTTTTTTTTTTTAGTTAAATTCTTCCTATTATTTATTGTATAATGCACATGTTTGTCGACACTAAAAAGATCTAGTAAAGTAATCAACTTTGGACGAAGTTCCGAAATTTAAATTTCATTTTCTCATTTAAATCATTGCAAACAAGTATGAAGAAAATGCTACTGGACTTTTGACTTTTTTAAGTTCTTCTACAGAATTTAAGTATGAGGATTTGTTTACTAATGGTACAGGTGTTGTGTTAATCTGCAGTACAGGTGTTACTAGTGCACCAATCGAAATTGAATGAAACTCCGTGCCACGAGGCTAATTATGTCTAGTTGTTGTGGGTGTCATGAGCATTTGTATGCATACGATGGAATGCATTATATGAGTTGCCTTGCTATTAGTAAACATTCCGTCATTATTTCGCGTTCACATATCCAAATATAGAAATTGTAGATCCCGTAATGATATCTGTAGTTCATAGTTTTCCTATATTAGAATTATAAATTATAGGATAAAAATAATTAAAAATAAACTTCCAGGTGAGTCATTTTACAAAAATAATTGAATCCTTAATAGAGAATAAAATCTATGTATTATATAAAAACAAATAACCACATGTAATAATTTATAAGTACATTATCATATATAAAAAAAATCGCTGGAAGAAAATTATTTAAATATATGCAAAAAAATGTCGAATAACTAATCTTTCGGTGCCAAATTCAACCAATGATACAAGAATCTTTATGTTAAATGACTCGGTGATAGAAGAATCTTTATGGTAAATGACTCAATCATAACTAGACTCCAGATGTCTATGCGAAGGCATATTTTTATAAAAAATAAATAAAGCAATGGGACCAAAGCACAAGTATTTCTCGTCATTAGGAGGTTGTACAAGTACATTTTTAATGTTGCATTTATTGCATAATGCATATTTTTTGCATATTTATGTTTGAAATCATATGCGATATATTAATGCATACGTTACTTGTCCTATTTGTGCATATTTCATGCACATTGAATATCTATATTAAAATAATTTAATGTATCATCCATCACTAAATTCAATCTGTATGTCGCCAGAACGCTGAAATCGAAGGAATACAATTTACCACCTCTCCGATGACCAGAGTAATATGTAACACGTTGCGCGGCACGTCACGTGACCAGTCTACGGTCTTAGTGGGGGATGTTGGAGTGTGCTGAGGAGAGGAATGGGATAGTGGAAGGGGAAAAGGAGGAGAGGAAAATCAACCCAGTTTTGGGTTGATCTGGCGACACTGTGTATAACAGCCATAAGAACACACTTCCGAGAGTGTATACATATAACTTATACCAATTATAGATCACAATAAAAGTATGGATTCATAATTTTGAATCATTCATTTGAACGACAGGCATTTGATTTGAAATTCAGTTTACATTTCAGATTAAAGTGGTAAAGTCGAACTATTGAAAATTTTGTGAATTTATTAGACTTTTTTGAATATTTAAAAACTGTCAGAAGTTCGAAAAAATAGAACATTATTAATATAAAGTTGGATCGATGGCGATCCTAATTTCGTTATTGATGAAAATCATGAAAAAAGTATTTATTGTGAAACCTATAATAAAAGTATGAAATGCACCAATAAAAAATATTTCGCGTATATTTACATATTTTTCGTACATATTTGCAAATTTTTTCGTGCATAAGTATCATATGCTTCTTATAATATTTATCGTGCATAAACGTCAAGAGTCTAACGATAACTTTATGAATTAGTAAACGGTTTCATTGAAAATAAAATGAAACGAAGTTAAAATAAAATTTGTCGCGGTTTTTGAAACGAGTTGACGATATGCAGAACATGCTGTTGGTTCTAAGTTCTAAGTAAAGTACCTTCTTTCATGCTTACGATGTTGAAATTCCATAAGAGACCTAGCGATGAGTCCCATCAGCAAGGGACACTGCGGTCATTGACCTAGTTAGGTCGGCATAGGGGTACGGCTGTCAGTGAGACTGGGTTACGGAGTCAAGAGGTAGCAACACGTGTTAACGTTGACAGATGGAAACTACCGATGTCCATACCACAGTCCCCTGCCAATGAGACTCCATTAACGACAGATCCCCTTTAGCCCATGGCATTTCTACATTACAGGTCCGTAAAAGCGAAACTACGGAACTTTAACCGTTTAGAAATTTTTACCTTTACGACGAGTAAAGTTCGTTTATGTAAAAGTAACAATTACCATTAACTCTTTTTTTATGCTAAACTGCAAGAGTAAGCTACAACTTAAAAAAGCCACAGCCTTTAAAACGTAAAGGTTCGAGATATGTGCCCATCATATCTGCATTAAAAATGATATCTATCATCATCTGTCATCAGGGCATTAAAAGATTAGTATCAAAGAATTAATCTATGAGTAAAGTTCGTTTTTATAAAAGAAACATTTATCATTAACTCTTTTTTATGCTAAACTGCAAGAGTAAGCTGCAACTTTTAAAACGTAAAGGTTCAAGATAACTATCATATCTGCATTAAAAATGATATCTATCATCATCTGTCGTCAGTGCATTAAAAGATTATTATCAAAGAATTAATCTGATTGGATTAATGCAATTAAATGATGGCTCTTCGTAATCCAGAAAAGAAATCAATAAACCATACTAATAAACCATCTTACAAATCAAACAGGCGAGATGTTTGGTTGTTTATGGGTTAATAATAATTACCATAAACAATTTTACGTTGAAGATTTTGTTACAAACATGCATCAAAATATTGTCTAAAGCAGATGATGTCTTTTTTTCTTGACACCATGTGCAGTGACTCTCGTTGATATTCAGACGTTTTTTGAAGAGATTAACTTTTTTTAAATAAAATCAAATAATTTCAGAGTGTTAAGTAAAACAAATTAATTTATTATATGATGTATAAAAGAAATTGTGAAAAAATACACTTGTTTGGGATCACGAAGAAAATACTGAAAGTTGCATTTAACAAAATGTTTTTTAGAGTTCTCTTCTTATTTGTGCTTGTATTTAAAATATAAAAATTGGGTTTCATAGATCTGTGTCAAATTCTGAATATTTCTTTAAAATCAATCACGTTACTATTGTTAACGAAGAGGAATGGTTAAAAATGGTAAAAATAGCAGCTTTTTACGACTGAAGCTTGTTAAATCTTTCAGTGTCAGTTTTCTCTGCATCGATTACTTTCAATGAAATTATCGGAATATATAAAATTAATACGTATCTATAAAACGTATTTTTTTAAATATTAAACACAGATCCACAAAAATAGTTATAAAAGATAACGTTCGGTATTTTTTCTACGATTCTCTACGATTCTAACCAATGCTTCAAAACTCCTTTCACACTTTCACTTACAATCATTTAATAAACTTCCAATTTCCAAAAAGTTATTCTGTTTCGAACAGTATGTTCAAATAATCTGAATATTAAGAGGAGTGGGACGTAGTACCCCCGCCCATTTTCCCAATATTCAATGTTCTTTTTTCTTAGAAACTATAAGCGATATCTTCAAACATATTTTGTTTGATTCCTCTTGTTTTTCTGTATACTTTAACGAGAAGGTTTTCAAAAATGTTTAAATTATATTGTTGATAAATTTTCAGTTTCATCCTAAGAAAATTAAAAAAATTGCACTTACAGCTAAATAATTTTTTAACAAAGCAATATTTTGAAAACGCCCCGTGTTGAAATATGAAGCAGAAAATAAGGAATCAAACAAAAAAGAGTTTTTGCAGATAGCCCTAGTAGTTTCTGCGAAAAGGTAAATTACATGATAAAAAACACAATTTTCAGATAACTTAGGTCAAAGTTTAGGAAAGAGAGCAGAGACTGTAAAGATTGCAGTGACGTCGAGATACAAAAGTGCTCCTAGATACCGAACTGCTCTTCAGAAATGAACGATCTTTGTCTTAAATTAAACCTGATTATACGTAGAAAAAATTAGCTACAAAACTGAAATTCGGAATTTTTCACCAAACTCAGTCCGACTCCCATTAATATGTCCATAGTGCATTGGTATCATAATCGTTTACACGTCTTGGACGTTAATCGCACAGATTCAGGATCCACGGATCGACGCCCGAGATTTATTGATCCGCGCGCAGTTTTCAAAGCGTGGGCTCGAGTAGATCTCGACGATGCAACGATGCAGCGATGTAACGATTCCGCGATCGCTGCCGCCGGGCCAGCCTTTTATCGTCGCTGATTTATCGAGGTGTGCCCCGTCATGCGTGCACACGTGTTTCTATTAATAGAAACCGCTGGACCACCATGACTCTACCTCGTCGTGTAGGTACACAGCCTTAGTGTCTAACCCTAACAAACGCGGCCATTGCAAGATTAAACTCGAACAATTATCAGTTGCACGCACCTCGATGTGCTATACGTGTACAAGCATCACCGGGTGCCACGTATTGTAGGTACTGCACTGACCGATTGGCTTTTCATATGCTTCGCCAGCCTATTGAACGTCGTGATTTGCGATTCGACGTGAATATCTCGTTGCTTACATCGAATACCGACATTAAAGACGCTGTATCGAACAATTACATTGTACAGTATACAGGGTGTACGCGTTAAGATATGTCACCATTTTTTAGGCATTTCCGATAGTGCAATTAAAAAATGTTTTAAACAAAAGTTCATCAATACGTGGTGAGCTACATGTTCCCATATTCTTTAATTTGGAAAAATGCTTTTACGTAAAAAAGTAAAGGTCACCTAGACAGTTTTAGATGGCACCACATGTTTTGGACGTCATAGGATTGTTGATGACGTCGAGACAAATTCAACAGTGTATTATACTATGACCTTGAAATGTCCTCAATCTCGAAACTTTTGTGCAAACGTAATTTTAATGAAAAATTATTTCTTACAAAATAAATCAGGTTATATCGGATTGTCGAACTGCGATCCATCTTCTATGGTATAGAACTCCGCTCTTTGTATTAGATTTCTTGTTGTCGCCATAATTAGGGCGTCTTGGTTTATATTATTACATACAGTTGTTATGCGATTCCGAAGTTCTTGAATATTATTGATTGTTGTGTCGTATACAACGGATTACAGATATCCCCAAAGATAAAAATCCACCGGAGACATATCCGAAGAACTTTTTATTAAGATATTCCCTAATTAGAGACGCCCTAATTATGGCGGCAACGAGAAATCTAATACTAAGAGAACAGTTCTGTATCATAGAAGATGGATTGCAGTTCGAACATCTGATGTAACCTGATTTATTTTGTAAGAAATAATTTTTCATTAAAATTACGTTTGCACAAAATTTTCGTGTGTGATGTCATTTCAAGGTCATAGTATAATACACTGTTGAATTCGTCTCGATGTCAGCAACAATCCTATGACGACCAAAACATTAAAAAATCTAGGTGACCTTTACTTTTTTACGTAAAAACCATTTTTCCAGATTGAAGAATATGCGAACATGTAGATCACCAAGTATCGATGAACTTTTGTTTAAAACATTTTTTAATTGCACTACCGAAAATGCCTAAAAAATTGTGACATAACTTAAGGCGTACTCCCTCTATGTAAAAGGGAACTTTCACTACTTTATTCGCGACTCTTGCCAAATATTCCAAAATTTTCATTACACTTCATCTGCTAAACTAAGGGTGCGTATACACAAGCAAGCAACTTGTGACATTTTTTTGGGAGAGTGACTATCGTGATATGTGTAAACGCAGTTGAGCTAGCGGCGAGCAAGTTGAATTCATTTGTGATGGTTGCTCTCAGATGGCGGAATAATATTTATAATATTTGCAAATAAGTGTGCAGCGTGTATAAGAATTGTATGTGACGACAAACATAGAGGAATTCTATACCCCTGGATCGTCGAAGATCTGTTAAAAAATGGGCCGCAAAGTTGTCCTTGAACCTTTTGTCAAGGTCAAATTTGATTCTATTGCATCGTATTGTGTTCATCGCGAAGAACAAAAGTGTCTAAGGAACCACGGGTCTCAAGTCAACAACCCGCTTAGAAAACGAAAGTTTCGTAAATTATTTTATTCTATATGTCTACAGAGAGTCCCAAGGTGATATGGACTTGGAGGGGGCGATTCTACATAACGAAATATGTCGAAAATATAGAATTTGTTTCATTTGGCGCCTTGATTGCGAATAAATCGAGTTTGTATATAGTTTTTATAGCGTTTATAAGAATCAGAAATGGTACGTCATGAACACACGCATCAGACCATTCCTATGCAATAGCACGCGTGTTCGCCGAATATAAAAAGTAATTTCTCGAAAACGAGGTGTCAAATGAAAAAAAGTAAATAAATTCGTAACGCCATATAAGGAATATTTAAACCAAATAGAGCATCATTATTATTAGAGTTTATTGATTTACAATGTGAGAAAATGAACGTATTGCTGACAATATTACGTTACGTTTAGTCAAAATGTGGTAGTAAATGAACGTACTGTTAGTCAATGATAGGAAAAGCTCAAAAATAGAGATGACAATCTAATAAATGAGGAAGGTGAGCGACCAAAAAATTCAATTGTTACCGTAGTACAATCGAAAAATTCGTCATGTGTGTTGACAGAAAATGATGATGAAGATGGTGCTTACTTTAATCAATAAGTTATGAAGTAAGTTAAGAAAAAAGTTACGTTTGTTTAACGTTACTCTTATCTATCGGAAATTTAACAACAACAACCTAATCTTCAAACATTTAATTTCTTCGCCAAATGAAAGAATGAATAAATTCAACAACATTTGCATCTATTTTATGCGAACAAACCTGGAAACCTGGCATTGAACATTTTTCAATTTCGCACACTGGTAGCCTAATTTCGACTAGTTCAAGATTTTTCATTTTCAACATCACAGAGTTCTCGACGGAGTAAATGAATTTTCGTTTCATACTTTTTTCCGACCGGTCTAGATAAATCGTGCACTGGTACATGCAATCACGGTCTAGTCATAAATTTTATAGCAGCATAATACTTTCTCTCGACCAGTCTATCCAACATCTCGTACGAACTCCGACGGGCAGGTTTTTGCCGAACGGGCCAGAGGTTAATGCTGGTCGTGGTTTTCTGCGATATTCCATTAAGAGGGCAGCTTAGCATCGTTCGATTAAGTCGTCTCTTGCCGAGCCGATGACCACGGACGGGAAATATCGGCGGTTACGCTAACGTGACGTTTATTCCGATCAGCCTGGAGTAGACATCGCGGCTGCCGGTATGTCGATTTCACTTTGTACACGCGTCGCGCTCCCTTGTCCCTTCTGGACAATGTCTTGATCCGTTTGCTCCATACCTCGGCGAATGATAGACCGTGGGAAGCTGGTCATTCACGGTTTCAAGTGCCGCAAACGATGTGTCATAACTAAACTGCGGATCTTTGTGCAAAATAAAAATTATCCAAGTCTATCGTATGAAATAGAAGCTAAATGAAAATGCATTTTCTCTTACAATAATTTTAATAAGTCGAGTGCGATATAACAGCATCATTCAATACTTTTAATGTGTTTGCTCGTGATCCATGCACAGTGGGCCAAAACGGCATTCTAACTGAAAAAAATCATACACGTCAGACGCAGCTTCTGATATCAACTTATGAGGTATATAAGTTATTAGGTAGATAAACCGCGATGCGACACACATTGTCATTCTGGTTATAATTACTTATATTATATAGGGAGTTTGCAAAATCGTGGTACAACCGGCAAGGGATTCCTCACATAAAAGCTAGTCGAAAATAAGGAATATAGTTTTTTCATACGGCCTTCATTTTCGAGAAAGTCGAGGTTGAAAATTCAGCGAATACGCATACCATTAGATCAGTGATGAGCATTTTTGTCTCAATTGAGACAAACCATCCCCACCACAGCGCTCACTGTCCCGAACCAGCACCCGCCGTTACCATAGAGGAAGGAAGTGCTTCGCCCGCCGCGACCAATGCGCAGGCCTCGCGCATGAGAAAGAGGTTGGTGGGAGAAGCAGGCGTTTGAGGAGCACATTCCGTGCTCATCCCTGCATTAGATAGAAATCGGTTGTCGTGTCTGATGATGAACAACCAATTCTACTCTGTGCATATACTAATGCACGCGAACCCGACGAATCTCCAAACTCGTTTTTCTCTAAAATGGAGCCCCGTATGAAAAAAACTATATTCCTTATTTTCGACTAGATTTTATGCGAGGAATCATCGCCTTGTAGGTTGTACCACGATTTTGCAAACACCCTGTATAGTAGATAAACTTTTACCATTACAAAACTTGAAATTTTGAAGAAATGGAGCTGAAACCTGACGTACATGTTTACAATTTGTGTTGGATTCACTTAATTTAATCGCTAGAAATTGAAGGATAAAATAACAATTTTTATACTTTGCGTCAAAACAAACTCGCTGTCCCGTCGCGTTGGAGAGTCTATCAATGTCCAACGTCAATCACACGGAAAGAAACCAAGAATCGGACAACGTCCGTGGAGAGTTCGCAATGTCCCTCCTCCTAAGCAACTCCTCGAAAACAGCAACTCGCATAAACATCCGTGGAACGCAGCACGCAGCGCTTGTAAGACGGCCATTATCAGAACATATCAATACCTCTGTTGAGCAGAGTCGTTATCGAGGAGTCACGGGTAGTTCGGTATAATTGGGGCAGTCAGGTATCTCGAGTGTAGCGTAAAATTGGCGTAGGCTAGCCAGACTCCTTTCCAGGAGCAGCAGCAGGACGTCCGATAAAAAGAAGGAGCTGTGCTCATTGATATCGTTCGTGGAACGGGATGCTCGAGGAGCATCTCGGCAGGACTAATTATTCTGCGAATAGCGCACACCTGGCGGGCCTTTTTCCGTCGTGGAACGGTTGGGCAGGGCTGTTTACATCGGCGTTAGCAACAAGACCCTCGAGCCTAACGAATCAGCCGCATAACGCGGCGGTGCGGCGCACCAAATAATTAGACGCATTCTCTGCGAGCGGGCCGAGACGCTCGATTTCTCCGGCTTAATGATCTGCGAAGGCCCTCCCGTATCCCCTGATCCTGTCCCCCGTGAAATATCGTCGATCCAATTTAACGATAATTAATTGCACTTCAGTCGAGGGGATCTGCGATCGGGAGCAAGCCGAGTCGAGCCGAGTCGGTCGATGCACTCGATTTAATTCGATCGCTCTTCAAATGGGACTCTATCTTGTAATCGGATCGAGCCGAGCTTAAAAAGAAGGCTGATCGATGCCCGGTCACGATTCCGCACCCTGAAAATTTTGTCGGGACGACCGTATAACCGGTGAAATTCATCCGGCGCGATCGTTTCGAACAGTGATTCACGATATCGCGATGTTTGGATCGAGTTTTAAGTGCGATTGTGTCTGCGACAGGTGTCGGCACTGATCGGGGCTTAAAAATTGTTGTACAGGGTTTATAAAAATTATGTCACGACTACCATAGCGCGATTATTTATGTCTGGCTCGTTGAAGATCTGTTAAAAATACGGACCGCAAAATTTCCCTTGATCTTTTTTCAAGATAAAATTTCCTTTTATGGCATTGTTCAATCAGGACTAAGGAGGGCGGAAAATGAAACACTTGACCGAGAGTTGCGCAATAAAAAAGGATCTACTTTTGTCTGCACCTTTTCGTGGCCCTGTTCGGCTAAAGACTGTCCAAGCAGTGTTGGGATATGGTGCAAGATTTCACGCGCATGCGCGGCCAAAACAGTAATGTATCTATATCATAATGACAGAGGTAGTGGAGCCCTGAGACAGTTATATTGACGGAATGTGTCGAAACAATCTGTTCCGGACAAAAACATTTCAGAACGTGTCCTATGAGTTACAAAATATATACAAATACAAAATTATACATTCATTTTTCAGAATCAAATCATACCAATTTTTTAAAATTCTGATGGGTGCTCAAGGTACCCCACTTTATCGAGAATCTTGCACCATATCCCAAAACTGTGTCCAAGTCGCGCTTAGGACGCCTCGACAACACACCTGCTACGGCCGCTCATACAGACCCGTTGAGGTATTTTTTGTCGTAAGAACGAAAACATATCGTGGCCTTGCATTCGCTCACCGATCAGTGTCGCCACATCGGTTAAATCGAGGGGAATACAGTTTACCACCTCTCTGATGACCAGAGTAATATGTAACACGTTGCGCGGCACGTCACGTGACCAGTCTACGGTCTTAGTGGGGGGTCGCTGAAGTGTGCTCATGGTAGTGGAAGGGGAAAAGGAGGAGAGGAAAAAAGAACCAGTTTTGATTGTTTCTGGTATCACTGTCACCGATCACTGTTCCCGGTCTGCAGAGTTCGTCTACTCAGAAGACACACAATTTAACAGGCATCGTATACAGTGGGCGAAATTTCTATAAGAACGCTATAATTTATGCGATATATTTCATGAAATTTTACAAGTTGTAAGTCTGGAATTTCTTGTGCACTTCTGTGTGTTTATACTGAAATTATTTGTGTCTTGTGACTTTGTATCTTTTGTTTGTAAACATAGAATGGCCACTCGAGATCAAGTTCAATGTGAAATTTCGTGAAAGTCACGTTTATTTAGTTCTATCTCAGCAGTTATTGGAGAAACATTTCAGAATATCACAGTTATCAGTATTCTAGTGTGATATTCATTAAATATATACAGCAATAGTTTAGATATTTTATCTTTAGCGAAAATACCGGAGGAAAGGTATTGACAGCAGAAAAACGAGCTAAGATCGAAGCATATCGCGATTCGGGATTACTTAAACGTGAAAACTCTTTCAAGATTAGTAAATCCACTACGCGTGTGCATAATTGTTTAAAACTAGGCGAAAACTAACGCTAAAACTATCACACAGGTGGTAATACAAAATTAACAAGACGACGTCACTCGCGAATATTTACAGAAATTGTGACTGGAAATAAAACTGCTAGTGAAGCGACAAAAATTTTTTATTTGCCGGCAACCACACGACGTGTCCAACAAATTTTAAACACAGATATTCGGCTAAAGTGGACAAAAAAAGCGTTGAAACCACCTCCTATGTAAAAACATAAAGTGAATGATTGGTATTTGCACAAAACCGTATGACCTAGCGTGAAGAATGGAAAAATGTAATATATTTAATAAAAAAAATTTAATTTAGATGGGCCAGAGGGACTTAAATAGTACTGGCATGATCTATGCACTAAAAAGTCTGTTGCAATGAGCAGAAATTTCGGCGAAGGAAGATTAATGGATCAGGCCACGTTTTACTACGTTTTCACAACGCCAATTTGTAGAATTTCTACAAGAATGGATTGATAGCAATACATAGACATGTCAGCAGATTGCTTGATTGTGTTTATTGAACAAAATTGTAAAGATAGCGTTATCTACAGCAAGACAATGCAGCAATTCACACTTCTAAGAAAACACTGGAGTGGTTTCGATAAAAGAATTTGAACTTATGAAGTGGCCAGCTCGTTCTCCTGACCTAAATCCAATGGGGAATTTTATCAAGAGCCATATACCGGGTGTACCAAATAAAGTGTTATAAGCTGTTTTCTCAAAATCTAATGAAGATATCAACTTTATTTTTTTTAATTGGATGGTTAAGGCGGGCTAAAATTTTAGTATGTATTAAATTTTTTGGTGGTAATTTTTGGGGGGAGAAAGGGATGCCTCCAACATTTTTTTAAATGGAAAGTATTATTGATTTTTTGTTATTATTATTAAAAAAAGGGCATTATCAATTCAAAATGACCGTTATTTCTTGCCCACTTTCTACTCAATCAGATATTTCATAAAACAGTATCTCATGTGAACGATTCGAAAAGAAATCGACCAATGGCAAACTTCATGTAAAGCTCTCGATTGGATCGTTTCCTTTATGAATACGGTGCACCAAATGCAATGGTGGTATCGAAACGTCGATATTTATAGATTAAGTATCGATACTAGAATATATCAGCACATCAAATATCAATACATAATATCGATGTTTGGATTAACAAATATAGATATTCCGATGTATCGATACTGTCTTGCGCAGATTCGATTACTATATCAAAAACTAATAACTGTTCAGTTGCAGCAAAATATAAAATCTGTCCAGGTTTTCGGAACAAACGCACCGGTACACGTCGTTCGTTCTGCAGCATCTGTTTGCGGATCCGCAGAGCGAGCGTGTTAAATGGTCCCGGAAATCCCGGCAAAGTGTGCCATCAAGCACCGTCACGTCACCCGATTCACGGGATTCGTCCGAAAACTTCTTCGGGTCTGATAAAAATCTGGAATTGTCCCGCGTTCCATTCGGGTCACCGTTCAATTCTCTCGGCGATGTTTGTCCGCGCGATCGCGCCACAGAACGCGCATGCCACATAGTCCTCGGTAAGTACGAAAACTGGGGCAAAAATAAAAAAAATTATTTTAGAAATTGATGATTGTTGTATAACTTGATCCACCAATATCTAATGCGTTTGTCTGATAAGTTTAACAATGAAAATATTTCTCTTTTGCCAAACTGAATATGTTCCGAATAGTTTAAGAAACTGAAAATGTGGCTTTAGAGTAGTAGAATAGTAAAAAAATTATTTACATAACTGATGTCATTCGTAATATATGGCATAATTTGAATATTTATGTAGAACTTCTTTAGAAGTTACTAGAACTTCCTCTTTCTTAGTGGATATACTTCAGTACTCATTACTGCAATTTCAGAATCCGAAAGTAGCTGCGACCTTTTGCGGTATTTCGAGATTTATGATCTGACAGCCATAACAAGGCTCAAGTGCCTGATACGCAATAAATATAAAAGAATGTGACAAATACACTTTTGAGGCAGTCAATTCAATTTTCGTGCGGTGTGAACAAGAAGGTCTGTCTCCCATGCTTTGCATGTACGTCCCGTTATAACAAACCTGATGGGATCTTCATTGCAAAAAATTATCATGATAGATGATGATTTCAAGTTATTACTTGACAAGAATGTCATCTGTCTATGAAGATTAGCAGATGTTTTAAATTCTATTATACGATAATAAATTAAATTTTCAAGTAATAGTAATTTTTATCCCACTTATTCGGAAAATCGACTACTGTGTAACATACCACGCCGCACAGTGGTCCCAATCAGTGTCGCCAGATCGGTTAAATCGAGGGGAATACAGTTTACCACCTCTCTGATGACCAGAGTAATATGTGATACGTTGCGCGGCACGTCACGTGACCAGTCTACGGCCTTAGTGGGGGACGTTGGAGTGTGCTCAGGTAGTGGAAGGGGAAAAGGAGGAGAGGAAAAACAACCAGTTTTGGTTGTTTCTGGCGACACTGGTCCCAATCGAAGACTTAGCTGTTTACAACTATGTATATTAGCATTATTTCAAAACTTAAAGACCGCATTATATAGGTCGTTAAATTTGTCTAGACGTCAGTTATAATATTATTAAGTAAAGAAATATATAGTGACAATTAAAAAAATCAAGGTGACCTTAGTTTCTATTAAAAGAAAAATCTCTTAATTTTTTGTATTGAAGTTCATAGAAGAATGTGTATTGATAAAGTTTTAGTTGGAAAAGAAAAATTGCGATTACATGTGAATAATGAATGATATTTAATATATTATTTAAAAAAATGGTGATATTGGAAATCCATCTTCGCAGGTGTATCCCTTATAAAGAGACACACAAGTGTACAACATTCCTGTATCTATAGTAATTTCCAAGATATTCGTGAAAAACCTTTTTTACTCACAATTTTCTAGTTTTGACCTTAGCTGTTCAGATTTTGAAATGAAAAAAGTAATCCATAATTCTTGAAATAATGAGTTTTATTATTGTGGGTGCACGGGAGAATGAAAATTGTACTTGTTCATTAGTCAACGATCTTTATTGATATCGCAATGGTCGGATCGAATCTCTATTCCAACTTGCGCGTGCAAGGGTTCGTCGTCGACTGACATTCGTGCATCGGTACGACTGCCCTCGAAACCGATCTCCGATTGTCTCTCTAATTTTCCGAGAACAGTCGTAGCTGTTAGGGCGCAGCGTATCGCTGACGACGATTGACACGTCCGCCACGAGTTTCGTTGTTACGTCTTGTATACGTTATGTGGCGACCGTCTGACGGCGTGCTCGTGCACGGGCCGCTACAATTATCTTGAGTTGCGATTACATGGCCATCTTATCTTAAACAAATCATCTGACAGCCTTAGGAATCTTTTAACTTTTCGCGCGGCTCCGGTCACAGAGCCGATTTATACAATAATAACTTTCTTTCTGGGAAAAACCGGGAAGTGATACTGATTATACATGGAAAAGTATGTTGAAAACATTCCACTTTGAAGGAAAGCGGTACTATTTCGAACTTAAAAGATACTTATTGTAAATTATATAAAACATTGACGATTCTTCCTAGTTAATTGAATATTAATTTTTCAGTAAATTATAAGCAATATTTCTTATAGGCAACAGCATTATTAAGTACGAGATATGATAAAAAAATAGACAAATATTATTAAATAGGGTCTCCACCTATAGGTTGTCTACCAATAAGAAGACAAGTCATTTTCACGGTAAAAAATGGTACTCATGAAATGTTCATATCTAAATGCTTTTTCTAACTAACAATTTTTTAAAAATTTAATTGATTTCATCGTTTTCAAAAGTGATGAACATTTATAATGTAATATACACGTGATAAAAGTCGATGTAAGAACGTTGATTTTTAAGCAAATCAACAGCTAATTCTTCGATTGGGGACCATTGTGCGCCACGCGACGCAGAGCGAACCACGCCACTGCAAATAAAAAGAAGTGGTTTCCGCGAGCGACAGGAATTTCAGGCACGTTCGAAAACGGAGGTAGGAGTTACCCAACGCGACGGATAAACTTCCTCCGTCCTTTCTCGCCCCGGTCATAAATTCTTCCCTCCTCCGGCGGTTATCGGAAATAAACGAATTCGTCCGGACGAGATCCTTTAATCCGTCTCCGACGACGTCGTCGGCAAGATCCACGACTCCGCTCGCGCGGCCCGGAAAAAACTGGAGAACCGGCTCGTGAAATCGGGGAACGAGAAGCTATCGAAATTGTCGGCCCTGAAAACTACCTTACGAATTTCCTCTGGCTACGGCGGAGGAGCGGGAAAGGAGGGCAGCGCCGGGAAGAGGACGATTAACGAGAGTTTCCGCGAACCGATCGATCATTTAACCGAACCCTCGTCGCCTCTGTCTCCGCGATTATTCCGCACCGAGCCGGAAAGTGCCGTGATCGTATCTCCACCCCCACCCTTCAAACATCGATTCCGTTACCTTCGATCGAAAGCCGGAATTCTTATCGGTTGTTGTTTGATCCTTGTACCGTCTGTCCCACAGTGGAGTATTTGGCCCAAATAGCGCGTAAAAAGTCAATTTAAATTTGTATGTGTGACGTAAAATTTTTATTATCTGAGATAATAGAATATATGAGGAATATACACCTAATAACTCCTAAATAACCTAATAAATCGTTTATAAACTCGTGAAGCAGCAGGATTCGTCGAAAGTTAAGTGATTTCATGACATGCGTTTCATTCTTAACCGCCTCCTGAAACATCCTTCACTGATTAGAGAATTTTAAATGTTTCAAGGTAATTGTGTAAATTTTTGTATAATAGAAGCTTTTGAGCTATGTATGTACTGCACTTTCCAACAGGTTTTTCATTTCCATAAAACATATTAGCATAGTTATTAATATTTCAAATAAAGAAATAATTCTGTCATTCTTTTTACGATTATAAGATTTCATCAACTATTTTCTTACAGTGCATCATGAGTAGGCAGTGGACTTTATGCATTTATGACAAAAATGAGTAGGTGCAATTTAAAACAGTAAAAATAATAGAAGAATTTAAAAATACTGTCACATTATTTTCGACTTCTTAAACATATTAAGAAAGAAAATACATTTCTATTTTACCTCAGTTTGTTGCAATTCAGGTACAAAGTTTTTATTCTGCATAAAGATCCGCTGTCTAATCATGAGATACAATGCTCTGTTTAATCTCATTACATTTGGTAGAGATTTTTAATCGCAAACTAACAATGTTTGGTGTCGAATTTAAGTTTTATAGCTAATTTAGTATTAAGCATTCGGAAGCGTTTCACGTACGGCTAGCCGCAGCTAGCTGCACCCTGACCTCTTCGGACAAAGATTTCGATACTGTCTGCAGTCAGTTGAAATAAAGCGATCAGAGAGCAAGCAGCGAAATATTCACAGCATTTTTTAGATACTTACATAATATAATATAGTAGTTTTTCTTTTATTTAACTTCAGTTTTGTTTTGTGTAAGACGTTGCGTAGCCTGCACGAGTGAAAGTAGGGATGTGCGAGTACCCATAATTTACGTGCTGAGCTGAACTCGATTCGATTGCTCGAGCCGAGTCGAGCGTTTGAATTTTCTGAGCTACTTGAAATCGACGAACTGCTTGAAAAGGCGAGCTACTTGAAAAAATCAACCGGGTCGAATATTCGACCCCTCGTAAAACTTCGATTTACTCGAAAATGAATTTTCAGCTCGAAATTTTTCGAATTACTCGATTATATTCGAACAGATCTTTAACTTTCGAGTTACTCGTAAAAATTCGAATTGCTCGAGTTACTCGAATATTCATTTATTTACTATCAAATACTATTCTAACTATAAGGAAGAAAAATATAACGCTAATTTAATGCTTCTGTCTTATTTTCATGTTTTCATGAAGAAAACGTATTCGAATTTTTACGAGTAACTCGAAAGTTAAAGAACTGTTCGAATATATTCGAGTAATTCGAAAAATTTCGAGCTGAAAATTCATTTTCGAGTAAATCGAAGTTTCACGAGGGCTCGAATATTCGAGCCGGTTGATTTTTCAGGTAGCTCGCATTCTTTTCAAGCAGTTCGTCGATTTCAAGTAGCTCGGAAAATTCAAACGCTTGACTAGGCTCGATAGACCGATCATTACTCGACTCGAAATTCGAATATTCGAATAAATCGAGTACTCGCACACCCCTAGGTGAAAGGCATGCAGCGGGACCGCGGACCAAGGAACGGACCCTTAATGCGAGACGACAGCGGCTACCTGCGCATCGAACACGTCCCACTCGCCAACCCCTGGCCCTGCGACCTTTGACTTCGACGATCAAGCACTCGACCTCCCTGCACCTCCCGCACTCGAAGCAACGTTTAGAATAGCATTCCGCCTTGTTTATGCGCTCGCGCCCTTATTATGTAAATGCGCGTCTTTGCGAAATTTCATCTTACATTTGTGTTTAAGATTTCGTGTGTTTATTAATATTTATTCTGGGCGTATCAAGCTTATTGGTTATGTTTATGTTTAAGTACTGTTTTTCTCTTATATTTAGTGCATATTGTATTATATTATACAATTCAATTTCTTGCGAATAAAAAACAGGAATTCCACGAGCATGAGATCCCCAAGTTGCCATACAGATGGCGAAAGATCAGAAAAAAATGGTCACTATATTACAGAAAAAAAACTTCGAAATAGTGAAAAATCATTTTTCATTTGCCCTTGAAAGGAATGAAATCACTCTGCGAACAACGTATTACAACAGTTCGGTAAATCTCTCTCCTAAAAATCATCCAGAACCGTCGAGTCCAATGAAAGATACCCCTTCAAAACGGATGAACTAAAATAAGCGTCCCAAGATTAGAAAACTACCTTGATTAGTATCGCAGTGAGGGAGCTGCAGGTGTTGGAGACACATCTACATACGAGCAGGATCGTTGCGTGAAACGTCTGTGAGCCGGCATTGTCCCCCGAGCCGTTCCAATTACACGCAGAAATTGCGGTTCGATTGGAATATGACGCGGTCCTCTAGTCGATCGTTCGACGACACCATTGTTTCACAATCGAACGGAGTTCGAGCGGTCGACCATCCGACAAACCCCATGATTCTTGTTCCTTATGCCTTGTCCTAATTAAATATCGACGTCGACAAAATCGTTGTCGTCCAGGCGACCGATTTCAGTCGGGCTTGCTTTTTCTTACTGAAAATTGTTATGTAAAATATACGCACAGTGTCCCAAAAATGTTTGAGTTCCTTGAAAGGAGAGGTTCCTGGGGTGATTCTAAGAAGCTTTATCTTATGTAAAAATGTCATACGCGGCTTCGTTTTCGAGTTATTAACGAAAAACACGGGCCAACCAGAGCGTGTGTCATTTTAGTCAGAAAAATGCTACAAATAAGTTGGTACAAGTCCCATAAAAGAATAATGAAAAATAAAGAAGTTTTGTAATTGGATTAGTAGTTTACACCGATATATTCGACCGATATTTGATTACGCGGCATGTTTACACTACTCGGCGATCGAGGCAGCTCGAGGGGGTAGGCGAACTGACAAAGATCGTATACCTCCGTGTGACTTACAGATCAAGACTTCACTGTATCACATAAATCTCATAATTATTTATCTAAGACATTGGCGTTTACTCAAGAATGTTTAATGATATTTCCAAAATAACGAAATACAGTAATATTTGAAAACGACACGATATTATTAAAAAATTAAAACTTTAACGGAAATGTGACAAGGTTTCCCGTTATCCAATCGCTTCCAAATTTCGCACACATCATTTTGTTACCAAGTCTTGCAATTCAAGGGAATACGGCCAAAAAAATCCCAAAGCAAATTTTGGAACCTCATAGTTTCAGAAACAACCTACTCCTCTTCTTAGATCTTTCGCGGCTTCTACGGAAACAGCAGGCCATGATCCGATCGACGTTAATTAATCTCGGCGTAACAACTCGACGTGCCCCAAGATACCGGGGACTTATTAACGATCGAACGGCTAATTGAAATGGATTCGGGGAAAAAGTCAAGACGCCCCCCTCCCCCCTCTCGGGGGTTAATCAAAATCTCGAGACGGGGTAAGAAACGCATTAGACGGGACGTTTCATTTGCATTTTCATTGCCGATGGAAATAAACGTGGACAAGGAGCGAGATGGAACCGTCGACGGACGTTCGCTCGGAACTATCGCGTTTATCCTTTGATGAAGATGGCGCCGAACCGAGCTCGACTTGTAAGACGGAATCGTTGATTGGTTAAGTTTTAATCGCTCGGCTTTTACCATCCTTGAATGGTGGTAATCCATTTATGCGATAAAGACGTTACGTTCGAATGATTCATTCGGCACTCTTACGATCACATTTGGATATGTATTAGTGAAAGTTGAAAAGAAGTCTCTTGGATGGAATAGGCGCCCCGAGCTACACGTATTTGCTGCTCTAGCGAAACATTGGCTAAGCAGTAACACATACTACGTAGCGTGTGCCGTCAAAACCAAAACATTGGGTGCCAAGTGAAGACCCCGTACCCCTGTGCCCCTGTGCCGTCACTAGGAGTGTGCGAGTACTCGATTTATTCGAGTATTCGAATTTCGAGTCGAGTAATGATCGGTCTATCGTGCTGAGTCGAGCGTTTGAATTTTCCGAGCTACTTGAAATCGACGAACTGCTTGAAAAGAATGCGCACTACTTGAAAAATCAACCGGCTCGAATATTCGAGCCCTCGTGAAGCTTCGATTTACTCGAAAATTAAATTTCAGCTCGAAATTTTTCGAATTACTCGAATATATTCGAACAGATCTTTAACTTTCGAGTTACTCGTAAAAATTCGAATACGGTTTCTTCATGAAAACATGAAAATAAAACAGAAGTATTAAATTGGTGTCATATTTTTCTTCCTTATCGTTAGAATAGTATTTGATAGTAACAAAATGAAAGTTCGAATAACTCGAGCAATTCGAATTTTTACGAGTAGCTCGAAAGTTAAAGATCTGTTCGAATATATTCGAGTAATCCGAAAAATTTCGAGCTGAAAATTCATTTTCGAGTAAATCGAAGTTTTACGAGGGCTCGAATATTCGACCCGGTTAATTTTTTCATGTAGCTCGCCTTTTCAAGCAGTTCGTCGATTTCAAGTAGCTCGGAAAATTCAAACGAGTTCAGCTCAGCTCGTAAATTACGGGTACTCGCACACACCTAGCCGTCACAGGTTTGGCGGCTATTGAAAATGTGTGTGAGGAGGGAAAGGAAAGGGAGCGTTTCGTCCTGGGCCAGCGGAAGGACTCGTCAGTAAGGTTATCTAGCAGGCCCTGCCTTAAACACAGGGATATCGTAAGGATAGCTTACTACGGCATACAGGGTGTTCACACTATTACAAGCCAGCGTTTTTCTTGCAAATAATAAATATTAGAAAAAAATGAAAGAGGAAAAAGTAATACTATTTTTTTAAAGCAACGTGATGGCGTGTGTAACTTTTCTGTATTTACACTATTTTCATGAAAATGTCAGTGAACTCTAATTTTTGTAAATGGAATGCTATATATTTTTTCGTACCATATGAAAGCGTGTGTCAGGACCAATTCATTCGTATACGACACAATGACCTTCAAGATCATACAAGGTCAGAAATGGAAGAAACATTTTGAACATTTCGTACTAAATGCGTTTGCAAGTATATTTTATTGACGAGATTATAGTAAATGTTCAATATAACTTCCTTGTGCATAACTACATATTTCGGCTCCATTAATTACATTCTTGTTAGCTTTTTCTAACGTTGCCCGAACTATTAATGCACATGATTGCGTTAGTTTCTTTTGCAAGTCGTTTACATTTCTTGGCGTTTTGTATCGTGAATGATATCTTTACGAAATATTACGTATAAAATATTCAAAATTATGCTGCCATTTCTGACCTTGCATGACCTTGAAGGTCATTGCGTTGTATACGAATAAATTTGTCTTGACAGGCGCTTTCATATGATATAAAAATTATGTTACGTACCAAAAACAGTATTACTTTTTCCTCTATCATTTTTTTCTAATATTTATTATTTGCAAGAAAAACGCTGGCTAGTGATAGCGTGAACACCCTGTATATAGGAATCGGCAACGGATCAAGTACTAGCGGGAAAAGCGTTGTCTTTGTCTGCCTCTCCATCTGGTGACGAGCGTAGGAGGTAGCCGCCACACAGGAGACTTCCTTTCAGCTCCCAATAATAAACTGTTAGGACGCTTAAAGTTAGTTGGAGTCCGTACACATTAGAGCCAACATACGTGTCTAATATCACTCAGTTCGGATATACAGGGTGTTTCATGCAATTGTTTCAAGCTACAACTTCGTTACAAGTACTGTTACTAGAAAAACATCAAAGTATTATTTTTATAAGTGCAACGGTGCACGAGCAATCAACAATTGCATTATTTTTTTATATGGAAATGCAAACTTTTTTACATAGACGGATTACTCTCGTCATTCTACTTAAAAAGTATTAGGGTAGAATAGTGTGGGATTAGAATCGGGTGAAATAAGAAACTTCTAATACAATAAAAAGAAAACCAAAAGTCGTTCTAACGATCCATAGTTCGACTAACGCTCCTCATTCTCGCACGCATCCACACCGCGGTCGTCCGCTTCATTTGTTTCTTGTCACTCTCTGTCTTTCTCTTGCTCATGCTCTCTCACTCACGCTGTCTCGCTCGTAGAATTCTCTAGCATTCACGCATGTACACGCATACACACACTCATTCGTTCATCAAATCCTACAATAGCGTAAACAATTATTAGTTAACCAGATATTTCTATAAAATACAATATATGTATTGAAGAAGCCTCGTCTGAAGTTTATTAAATGTAATGGAGAAGCGTTTGAGCATCCTCTTGAATAAGAGCGAGCAGGTTACAGATTTTTTGGGCGTTCACCGCCACTGGTCAAAAACTTAGGATTGCTCACGATTTCCAATATACTTAATGTTACTAATTAATTTTAAAGGTCTAAATAATATTTCAGTCGTAATCACAAACATCGATATATTGTCTCTCAGACACTTCTAAATTGATATGACAATATGCTACTTTAAACTTTAAACTTTAAAGTATCCAAATTAGACCGCAGATTTTAAGCATTCATTACGGAAATGAGTAGCTCAAATACAAAACAGTGAGCACATTTCAGCAATTTAAAAATACCGTTGTGTTGCGATGGCGACAAAGGTGGCGATCATAAACTGGACCAGACGAAGGAAAATCCGTTGACCGGACGGTGTAAAGAACAAGGGCAAACAAAAGCCAGAAAGGGGAGGAACTTCTTACTTTTCATGACCGATTTTTATCGTCGTTCTATGGTCGGCCATGGCGTCGTCGTCGTAAAAGCCCGATGGCCGGCCCATCTTCGCGACCGGAGGCCCGAGACTTTTCGATCTCGAGAAAAGCCGAGATGGACGGGATATATCTTGGGAAAGAGACCGGGGACAAGAAGGACGAATGAGAAGAGAGCCATTTCAAGGAACCACTCCCGACCTCTTTTCCTCCACTTCCCTAGGACATCGATAGAGTTACGTGACCAATTAATTTCAACCCCCACACACCCCTAACCGTTCGATCGCAGTTAAGACATAAAGCAGATTTGTCAAACGTTACTCAATTATTAATTACAGGGCTGGCTTTGTCAGTTAAGAAAACGCGTCACCCCATATTGTAACTTGGATTTATGTTCATTTCTTGGTGTCAGTATCTGTGTTCATATTTGTTGTGTTGTTGTCTTGTTGTATATTTGCAACGAATAATACTACAAAATAGTAAAGAAATGTTATTACGTTCGTCGAATGTCTACGCCATAAACCTCTTGCACGGAATATGTCATAATATTTGAATTAGTATGTAGATTTAGTGTATTGGCTACCATTCATATTATTGTTGTACGATGAATGATCAAATTAACCAAACAGGTATAGAATAGTATCTATCTCCTTTTATTTATTATTGATATACAGAATTATATAAAATTGTATAATTTCTGAGCGGAAGTTGCGGAAACCATTCACAAAAGAAAGAAACAAATTCAATCTCAATTAAATCCATCTACAATGAGACATCTCTAAATCATTAAAATTAGAACAAACAGTATTGTGCGAATTTATATGAATGTAACAGTTATTTGGCATTTTGATACATATCGATATTGTTTATCATATTTTTTTATTGAAAAGATAATTCACTATATTCTTTTATGTACCACATTTCACATAACAACGAATTAATGTAATATATGTACAGGGTGAGTCCAAGTGAAACGTACTTTTTATGGACATATTACATAGGTTGAAGGCGTATTGTAATTTATTAATGGTGTATTTTCATTAGTTTAACATTATAGCCAATAAAAATACAAATGCTATCATCCTCGAATATTTTCTGTCCTCGATAGTGTATTATTTACAAATACAAACGTTCTATTCTTTTCCTCAGGTTATTTCAAATGTATTATGTCAATATTCAATATTTTCTACGATCTATAAAAATGTTACAGTTTTTCTTCAATTTTTCTTTTCTCAAGAGAAGTTTTTTGCACACCACTAATTATAATAAACACGAACGATAAATTGGTAATGAATGTTTTAAAAGATTCACAACTATTTAACTGCTATTACTTTTCACATAATTTAAAAATATTTTCATTTCAACTTTTAAAATGATCTAGTTCCTTCGCGGTACAATTCTACATTGAAAATTGCTACCACCAGCGAGATTTGAAACTCTCGGTGTAATATTAAATTACAGGAGATTAATGCAAGACCAGAAAATTAATTGGAAGAATCTGTAACGTGATTATACATACACGCAAGGAGGAGGACAGGGGCTCGAGTAGCACGAATAAGCTTCGAATAATACGAGCAGTGGTACGAAATAAAGAAACAAAGATGGCACGTCGATATCGTAGGAAGTTTATCGTTAAACAAGGCTGCATTATCCTGCGTAGCTGGCCCTTGGGGACGTTCGGCTAATAGTTCCTTCTCCTCTTTCCTGTTTGAGGATAAAATATTGAAAGTAACTCAGGATCGGCATTATAAATTCGCTGAACCGTTCTCCGTCTGCTTCCACGAATGCCACGATCTATTGGCGAAACTCCGTCCGAATTTCCTACTGGAAACAACAATACCTCGATTTCGGATACTCGATGTTTGCAGAAAAACACGACCCTTAATCCCCCAACGTCCGAGCAAATTTTCGTATAAGATTCGATAGGAGATATTGCCATATTTTCTTGAAGCAAATACAATCTTAAATAAGACACAGGAAACAGTTCCAAACATTTCCTTACGTGGATATATTTACATACGCGGTGCATGTAAAATGCTGCGAGTAATTTTGTGTTTAAAATATTATTTTAAATACTATCCCTAGGAGAAAGTATTCGATCAAAATCATATACATGATTGCTAAATTAATCATTTAGGCATAGATTATTAAATAATTATTATATACAGGGTGCTCGTCCCACCAAATCTGTTACAAGGCGATATCTCCGCAATTCCTTTTGCCATGCGAAATGTTAAAAGAACAAATAATTTGGTTCGAGTGGACACGTATGCTGAGAATATTTTTTTCTCGTTTTTCAATGTCATCAATGTTTTTGAAGTGAAAATTCTTTAGGCGCGTTAGGCGCAAAACCTCGACGCGGTAGGCGTAAAACCTTGGCGCGGTAGGAGTAAAACCAATCTGGCGATGAAACGGTGAAACGCTGAAACGATGAAACGATGAAACGATGAGACGAAGAAACGATGAGACGATGAAACGATTTAGTAAAACCTCGACGCGGTAGGCGTAAAACCTCGACGCGGTAGGAGTAAAACCAATCTGGCGATGAAACGATGAAACGCTGAAACGATGAGACGATGAAACGATTTGGTAAAACGTCGACGCGGTAGGCGTAAAACCCCGACGCGGTAGGCGTAAAACCGATCTGGCGACGAAACGATAAAACGATGAAACGAAATTCTATTCTATTAGCATATTTACGGTTGCGGGTTCGGCATTGCTTAATAAAGATTATGATAAAATTCCGATGATGCTAAGTGGAGATTTCAACGTGAACTTTGCATCGGAACAATCAAAATTATTAATAGAATTTTTTAGAAGTAAATTAAGATTGGAAATGGTAAATAATTCTAATGAAGCGACAAAAAGATCAGGAACAACTCTCGATGCAATATTTACAAGACATTTAGATAAAATTGATTCAAGAATATTTATATCATATTTTAGCTATCACAAGCCAATTGTTTCAATAATAGAATCATAGAAAATTAAATGTCATAAAGTGTTAATAAAAATTTGAAAAAGAATTAAAGAAAGAAGTTTCACTTCAGCCATGTGGTCCAAGCACACACCAATTTTTTGTATGTAACTAGAAATTAAACAGCATAACGAAGCAGTAGAACACATTTTAATATTCCCAACGGTAAAGTTGGTGATAGACATTGCTTAAAAAATATTCTAGATGCGATATTGTAAAAATTAGAAAAATTATATTCGGGCATGACTGTAGCACCCAAGATGGCCATCCATATGCTGGGAGAAATATATGCTAAATTTGAGTTCAATTAGCACAGTAGTTTTATCGACGTAATCATTTTTTAAAAAAAACATGGTTTTTCCATGAAGCTATTGCTAGCCATTTAACGATCTATAATTTTTTTATCTTCTCAAACATAATTATCAAATTATAGAAGCATATTTTTAAAATGCTGTTCATTTGATCTACGCAAACAAAAATAAATTTTATGGTCGAATCACTCTAGGACATCCTTTTAAATCCCAATAATCTCTTCGATCTGTGGAACGCCAACTTGCAGCCGACATCCCGAACGACGAGAACTAACGGTGTTAAAAATGGGGTTCTGCTTCTTCCAGGTGGGTTTAACACGGTTTGACAAAGTGATTGTACCTCTGTCGAAGTAATCGACCATTCTCGGTCCGGCTGAACAGAGGAAATTGAAGATCCGGGGACAAATCGTCCCGGTCTTACGTCACGTACAAAAGGCGAACGTGAGTTTCGATGATGTCTCGCGCAGAGAGGGGGCAAGCCAGAAAAGAGAGATAATTAAAGTGGGCAAGGCAAGCATGAAAGTGGACAGTGGCCATCGTCTCGTCGTCGTCCCCCCCCCCCCCCGATGGGGGGGGGGGGGCGAAGATGGGGATCTGAAAATTCCTGTTGGATGGCGAGCTGAATTCGTGGAGGATCTGCCCGGAATACCAAAAACCGATTGAACGTTAGACTTGCGAGACCGAGACATCGCGTGCGACACGATGCAATTGCACGTGGCCGTTGCAACGCGGTTGCCAACTAAATTTACATTTCTTGAAGCGGCCCGGAAAAATCGAAGCGATTGAGAATGGCCGACGAGCTGAGAACGGAAAATCGTACGGGCCGCGACGGAATGCAACAGACGAAAAACTGAGACCTTTGACTGCGAGTCTTTGTATTTCTGATCAGTGTCGCCAGATCGCTGAAATCGAGGGGAATACAATTTACCACCTCTCTGATGACCAGAGTAATATGTAACACGTTGCGCGGCACGTCACGTGACCAGTCTACGGTCTTAGTGGGGAACGTTGGAGTGTGCTCAGGAGTGGAATGGTATAGTGGAAGGGGAAAAGGAGGAGAGGAAAATCAACCCAGTTTTAGGTGGATTTGCGTGAAGTTGCGGCATATAGTCAATTAGCATCTTTATCGGCATTGCGAATCAATTCAATTGCGAATCATCATTACAGTCAATTCACAATCTGTTGATATTATTAATAGGCACAATAAAAATTGTTTGATTCGACTCCAAAAAACAGGAGCCAAATAGAAATGACTTCTTTTCTTTAGTCGTTTGTTTTAATTTTTCTACAGTTTTAAAATTTACCCGCGCGACTTTGTCAGAAATGCATAAAATCGGCAGTCTAATGGTTAACAATATTGGAAGAAATTTTCTTTTACGTACATTGTGGATCAACTTAGGCGCTTATTCAAATTAAGCCATTTATCCATATATTATGTCTTAATGAGATTTATTAGGATACATGGTTTTAACATAGGGTTAGTTATATCGTCGTCCTTAAGAATTATCAAAGATATTCGTACCCTATTTTACAATAAAACATTGCGTCAATTATGAATAGACTGTAAATCTTTATTAAAAAATTAAAAAAATTTATTAAAAATTTTCTGCCCTGTGCCTGATGAAAAAAAGATAGTTCAGAATAAAATATGGGTTGACAGGTTTTCCTCTAGTTTTCCTAACTGATGCAAAATCAAAATAATCTGGTACGTTATACTTACCAAAGTACATATTATGAAATATAAAAAGAGTCAATAATCGGATTACTCTGTGCAGCTTGCCGAGTTGACACTCAGCACAATATGTTTGTTCTCAGTACACATTCATTAGAATAGTTTGATTAAAGGATACCTCTAACCATTTCATCCAGCTGTAAACTCGATACGTGAGAAATAATTTTTATGAAGCGTCAAACATATTTAGCATCTAAATTATAGCTCATACAGCTTCCATTATATGCAACAATACAATGATATATACTCTGTCTAAGAACACGCTTCGCCACACTGCCTAGGGGAAAATGCATACAGAACTGGAATGGCAAGTGATGTAGCATATGGCGTTACGTATACTAGCTTGTGATTATGCTATGTTACACGTCACACCGGTTGATATGCTACCTCCATGCACATTTTCTCGTAAAGTACGTTGTTATCCTTACTACTTTCGAAAATAGCCGTGGCGTGATGAGTTTTTTATTCGAGCGGACCTACGGCCTTTCAACTTTAACATATACGTGCCAGTAATGATAATATAACACTCCATTTTCGGGATGAATTTGCTTTCATGATTTTATGTTGCATACTTGACATCGTAATTTAATAATATGCTGTAATGAAATGATCTTCAATTAATTTTAAGCCTCAGGAAAATGAAACGATTCATTTACATAAAATGGAAGCTTCATTAATCAGGGCGGGACAAAACGTAGTTGTATGCGATTTAACAAAGTTCATTAAATAAAATGTATACAATCGGTCACAAAAAGATTCAGATACTTTTAAAAAGATGATAACTTTTTAAGATTTGACCAAATTAATTTTCTGCTTCATAATAAACCAAACATTTCTTATGGTATTTGTATCTGGTGACTACTATGATAGCCAGTCAATCGTAATGATACATATGATCTCTATCGTGCAATTTGGGCATACGCGGCTTCGATGATTCAAGTTATTATTCTTTTACAAAATCCAATTGCTTCCAGTATTACCATATTACCAACTGCCATAGTCCATTAGGTTTACGGGGTGTGTCAAATTGACGCGTTCTAATATTTTTCATTTAATAATATTTTTTCGAAATATTTGTTTGGGTACATATATTATAAAGCAATAGCTAACAATTTTCGTAAACACGTACTCGTTATTTTTATAAAGTAATGTAAAATAGTCACTTTTAGTGCTCCGTAAACTTAGTGTTAATCCAGTGTCAGAGTATTCATGTATTTCTTAAATACACTAATATTGCGCAGAGATATCGGCGACACGATCTTGTGGGACAGAATGCATATTATTTCGCTCTCTGAGAGCCAGTGTTGCCAGAAAGGGTGAATTGAGGGGAATACAGTTACCCACTCTCTGACATTGAAGATGTAGTCATGACTCAGACGCAAACGCAACGTGAATTGGATGCCCGCAGCACGTCACGTGACCAGTCTGCGGCGGAAGCGTGAGAATATTCGTCACCGAGGAATGGAGAAATGGCGTTGTAGAAGGGGTACGGTAGAGTGGGAGACAAGTCTTAATCTGGCAACACTGCTCAGATCAGTGTTGGGATATGGTGCAAGATTTCACGCGCATGCGCGGCCAAAACAGTAACGTATCTATATCATGATGACGAGGTAGTGGAGCCCTGAGACAGTAATATTGGCGGGAATGTATCGAAACAATCTGTTCCGGACAAAAAGACTTCAGGACGTGTCCTACGAGTTAAAAAATATACACAAATACACATGTTATACATTCATTTTCCAGAATTAAATCATACCAATTTTTTTAAAATTCTGCTGGGTGCTCAAGGTACCCCATTTTCCAAATCTTGCACCATATCCCAACACTGGCTCAGATCAACTGTCGCAAGCGAGTTCAACTTGCTGGCCACAATCTCAGAGGCGTTTACACATGTCACGAGAGTAGCTATCGCAAAAATGTCACAAGTTACCTGCTAGTGTATTCGCATTATTAGTTTAGCAGATGGAATGCAATGAAAATTTTGGGATATTTAGTCGGGATCGTGAAGAAAGTAGTAAACTTGCCTTTTGTATGTACTGTACAATGGGACAGACTGTAAAGCATTCAACATAAATCATCTTTTGATCAAACGAATAAACGAGTGATTCCGGTCTAGACTTCTTATTGCCTCTCCTTGGCACAGCGGCGCAAGTGTCAATGCGTTCAGGTACGTTAACCGTGTCTCCCTTCCAGCAAACAACATCGAAGCATTTCCTCGACAAGGTATCATCGTTAACGTAATCACGGCGAGCCAGTTGGAAATGGGAAATCGCGCGACGACGAGCACAAACGCATGCAAATGCCGAGGGGGTACGCGTCGAGGCCATTACTCGTATTCGACCGGATGAGAAATGATAATAGACGGCTGCCAAAAAAACGTAAACCGCCGCGCCGCCTGCCTTCTTTTGTCATTCCTCTCGAAACTCCCTCGACCCGGCGTGATAAGCTTACAGTATCTCGGAGGTTCCTCGAGGAACGGGGTAAGATGGAAGAAAGGAGGAAGAAGCAGAAGAAGAAGAAGGGTATATAAAACATTCAGGTACCTGGAGGAACTGGTGAATAATGCATAACCGAGGAAATGGACCGCTTAGGCGATTTAAATCTCATAAATGCATCGCCCGTTTGTTCACAAGGACACGTACCGTTTTGTCAGGGCATTCGCCCGTGCCACGCTGGACTCCTTGATTTCCTCTTCGACTCGGTGTCGCGAAATGCGAGAGGACCAAAGTCGAGGGAAATGTCCGCCATATTTACCTGGCGTGCTGATACTTGAAGCTTGCGTGTGTAAAGAATCACGTCGTTCTCTTCGGGGCAAAAGGATCTAGATCAGTTACGTGAAGTCTAATCGGTAGACTGCGGATCTTTATGCAAAATAAAAACTGTCCAAGTGAATCATAAGCAGACTGCATATCGTTATGAAAAATAAGAATTGACTGCGTCAATTGCAAGATGCAGGAGACAAATAAAAATTTCATTCGTACTTTCATCATTTTCAGAAGCTGAAAATAATAAATTGGCAGTCGTAACTCAACCTTTCTACAGTGTTTAATTGCCATTTTTGCTATGAAGACATGAAACCCGCAGTCTAGTCAGAAGAAATGGAAGTCGGGTGAAAACGTACACTATTCGTAAATTGGTGTAATGCACAGTGGGTGTAAAAAGTATTCGTGCACCCTTAAAAACGAACTTTTTTAAAATTGGACCAAAGGGATTGTTTTTTGGGAGGGGGGGGGGGGGGATCTTGAAAGAATTAAAGGATGTTAAGAATTAATTTTACTACGTAATATGTAAATAATTTTTTTAGAAAACTGCTATTGGTCGCAATTGCGAAAAAAAAGTAAAGGTTTATTTTTGTCCTGAATGTCTACAATCCGTCGTAATCAGTATAACTTTATTGCCAGTAACACAGTAAAGGTGCTTATACATACTGTATACATAGTGTATACATACTATACTTTGATCTTTTATTGCTAGCTTCAAACGTAGAAGAGGAAAGTGAAGAAACAAAATATCTAAAACAGCATATCGGTAAGATAAGAAAAAAAACCAGTTGTTTTGTTTCTATTGGTTCTTTTTTTATAAAACTTTACCAACATAATCGTGACATTTTCTAATTAAAATGATAAGGGGGAGTTGCCGAATTTAGATGAAAATAATTTTAATAAAAACGAAGCAGTGGAAAACAATTCTACTATTTCAATTTTTAAAGTAATATATATTGTTTCTTAATCAACACAATTGGATCGTGTTTCCTTGTTTAATTCACGATTATCCGCACCAACGATCAAGTCAGACTTCAATTGTAAAATTATTATGGAAATATGCATTGAAATTTCGTTGAATTTTGTATACGTAATTTGAAAAATATCTCAATACATTATTGTAAAAATAGTATTCTTTGTTTTAACAATTACTGGTTTGCTACCTGTTTAAAATAACAACAACCAGTTTTATGACTGAAACTACTGACACCATGTTGGCGAATAGGAACCATTGAAACAAATATTTCCATTTCATAACTGAACTCGTCAGTGTCTTGCAATGTTTATGACAGTACTAAGATCATGAACGGTTTAATAGTCGGTTACGTCACGATGCTGTTATTTTAATTGCTTAGTGACGCAACATATCTATTACTGCATCGGAGATGTGTAAGAGAGACTCACTGCATTCTTTCTTAGAACATGAAACTAGGAGAAATGCAATAAAACACGTCGGAAAATGACTCGCATAACTATTCGACATGTAGTGTCGAACAACATTAGTCATATTAGTCATTTGTGTCGTGCAGTAAATAAGTGACTACTTTCTTTAAATGTGTATTCTACCTACTCAGTTTCGTCATAAATGCATAAAATTTGCAGTCTAGTAATATGAAATTAGTCAGTAACTATAGAATAGTCGCATGTAGACTCGTATACTGTCAAATACATTCATTTATACGCACGACCACCCATAAACAAATTAAGGGGGTATTCCTATTTGGATTTGTCAATTTTAGACAATATATGAGATTAAAAATGCATAGTTTATTATAGGTCAAGTGTTTCAAAATTTTATACACTTGTTTGGCTATATCTCAAAATAATAATACACTGTAATTTCCATGCCATTATCTCTATTATAATTTAAATTATTGTATGATTCCAGTAGCATATCACTTTTCATGGCTGCCACAATATCTCACTAATGAATTGGTCAATCCTCTTCCGATTTTACACACATATATAATAGAGATTCTTTTATCATGTGAACTACAATAATACAGAAAAAGAACTTTTTAACGAAATGCCATTAGGATGAAGAAGAAATTCGCTAGGATTGAAACTTTTTCAAGCATTAAAAAATAAACTATCGTGGATATGAACAAAATTTTAGTTCACCAGATAAAGGGATCTCTACTTTAAATGTATGTAAAATTTGAAGAAAGTTGATCAATCCATTATTCAGATATCATGGCAGTCATGAAAAGTGATATGTTATTGAAATCATGCAATAGCTTAAATAATAATAAACGTAATTGTATAAAAGTTCCGCTACGTTATCTTAAAATATAGCCAAACATGTATTCAAGATTTTAAAACACATGACCAATTATAACCTAACCATTTTTGATCTCATAAATTGTCCATAATGGATGGTACTAAATGAGGGGCTGAGAATTTTAATGGTGTGTTTAAATTGTGAAGATTTATATACCGGTAGCGTTAATTGACATAGATCCTCATTATTTACTAAAAAAATGGCAACTTATACTTTTGTCACAAAACGAGTAGAACGAACCATTTGAAATCATAGTGGTTTAAATCCACCTTACGCTCTTTACTATAAAGATCCGCTGTCTAATAAATAATGTAATATAAATATAAATAATAAGGCAATAATGGGCAAAGAATGCCTGGTATTGTTGTTGGAGCGCCGATTTGCATTTGTTTAGAGACGGAAGGAAATTAACATCTAGTAAATTATACAGAATTTAGTATAAAATAACTTAAAAATATTGCATTATTAATAATAAAATAATTAATAATATGTAAGCCCAAATTCGAGAAAACCGTTTCGAAAAAACCTTATATAACTTTTATGGGTTTGGAATTAAACAAAATCTGATTATTTTGAATTCAGCACCTCAAAATCTATAAAACTCCACCTCTTACGCTCTTTTGTTTTCAACCGGTGAATGACAACACAAATGTACAAAACGTATTTTTTAAATTTTCAATTTAAGTCCTCATAAAAAAAATTGTAAAGTACATTTTTTAGCATTTTCTCTGCAATTCCGACAACGCGCAATTTTTTCAAAAATTTTGTTCTCACGTCATGTAGTGAACTTATTGGGTCGAATATTAAACAAGTCATCGTATTTTTAAGCATGTCCAAATATTTATGGGAGTCGCTGCATATTGGTATTAGTAAATCTTACTTGGATAATTCGCTTGTAAATTGTATAAAATTCTGTTTCGTGCTCTAATTTTCACGTGCAGACATTTCTATAGTTTTCTAAACCTATGGACGTGTTTTAGCAATCGCCAAGCAGAAATGGAGTTTGTGATTCTCCGCCCGCTAAATGGGAATAGCCCCTTAACTTTTATTCACAGCAGTTCTGTGGACAATAATAATGAAGTAAATCAAGATGATGGCATCAGCTTAGACACCCAGTATAGTCGAAACGATCCGGAGTGTTTGCCGGCCCGCGGTCGGTCGCTAATAATCGATAAGAGCATCTGACGCGATGTTAAGCCCCCGAAAGGTACTTGAATAATTCACGTGTCCGTGAATTGGTCCATATAACTGTGAACCAGCATAAACATCCGCGGTTCACCGGCCGAGATAAAACCGTGACCGGCGAAATTGAATGCGTAATGAGCGGTCAGTCACCACGATAGTTTCGCGAGGAACGCGCGCGGCCCGATTCACGACACACGGTGGCCAATTTGCAATGAAGACATGAACACAATTCATATATTTTGGGCCATTCAAGAATTACCCACGACTATTGTTGAGACGTGATTAGGGTATGGTCGGCTCGAATTTCGGTTTGGGTCTACGCTACGGTCGATTTTGAACAGTACCATTGTCGAAGGGGTCCTCTAGCGTCATCTGACGAATTTATTGTTTTATGACTCTGGTGCGGCTGGAAAGTATCAGCTGACCATGGGAAAGTCAGCCTAGCCGTGCAGCTCTCAATGGCACTTGGCGTAGCGTAGGCCCACTCCTAGCGCCAGGGGTGCCTATGGCCCTAAGCCTAAATTATGGTTTCCGGCGAAATTGCAGGAAACCGAGTGTCGTCTGTTTAGCGACACTCGTTACGACGTATTTCGTTTATGGGCGTTGCCCTTGTTTTGGGAGGTCATTTGTAGCCTCCCAATTATTATATCATTGGCTGGGGCCCCCACTATTTTGTACTTTGTGGAGGGATTTTTCAACCCCACGAGGTTACTTGTTTCTTACGCGTTAGTTGTAAGATCAGTCGTGATTTAAGAGTAGAAACTATATGTCGTGATTTAAGAGTCGAAACTATCAGTCGTGAATTATCTGTCGCTATTATACCGTCTCTTTTATATCGTCTTTCATATTTAGTTTATTAAATGTTACTTAGTTATCCGAAACCCGATTATCTCTTTATTTAATTTACCTCTCTTTGAGATGTGTATCTCAGCGGCTCACAAATTACTGTTTGAGCGCTGACACGACACAACAACTATTTTAATCGTAAACAAAGACCCCTTGAATGCACTTCATGTGTCATGCTCATCACTATCCATCACATATTATTCGAACGCCTTCTTCGGAACGAACCTGATTCTCTATTAACACTTTATCTACAGGTATCCTATAATAGGCATCTCAATAATTGTGCTGCACCAAAAGGAAATTTAGAAATTTTCTTGTACACAATAATAATGAAACGAAATTGTTAAATTACTTTACTGGGGATAATTTGTTGGATGACAATTGCAATTCCTATTTGTTGAATCTCGCCGATGCGAGGTCAAACCCCGA
This sequence comes from Sphecodes monilicornis, assembly GCA_913789915.3. NCBI lineage: Eukaryota > Metazoa > Arthropoda > Insecta > Hymenoptera > Halictidae > Sphecodes > Sphecodes monilicornis. The sequence goes on from OU565285.1 coordinate 21,412,562, forward strand.
GGAACCGAACCGACGCACAGTGGGTTGAAACGCGAAAAACGCGGACAAAAATCATTTTCCTGACTAAACGAAAAATGTAAAATTGTATTATTACCTTGTTGGTAGATAAATGTGACATCATTTTCTGCGTTTCGTTTTCCAAAATTCCATATCTGTATCCCACAATTAAATGTTGAAGTTCAATAAAAATGCATAAGTTTAGCTTCTCTAGAATTGTTTAGAATACCGTTTCATTTAGTACGTTATAACTTAATACACGTATGAGTGAGGATGTTTTGCATGTACTTAACTGAAAGCGTGTTCCAAGACGAAAATAATAAGCATGGATTTTGTTTGTTTTTGTTGTATATAACACTTACAAACATTGATGAAACAAAGAGTAATACTTAAGCTTTTTCCCAACTCAAATAGGTTTATAAATCGATTGCCGTCGATTGCTGCATTAAAATTTGTTACACGTTATTGGTAGATATGTATACAATAAAACTAAAAAGGTTTCAGCTGCCAATAGCTGCCTGTTTGTACACTGTATCACAAAAACGATAACGCTAACGTTCAGGTAGTCGCTATGGTGTCTTTTGGCATTCAAAGAGGAAAGCCATTTGCAAAAGAAAACCAGCCAAATTTTATCGTAAATTTAGATTAGGATCGAGGATTAAAAACCTAACGCGAAACAGATTCGATAATACAAAAATGGGGTTTTTCAGTAGTCAAAAACGCTAGATAAAAGATCGATCTAGGCAGCCTCAAAAGTCGTATTTTATCGTTTACGAGGCTTAATTTGCATTATTCGGAAGCATACAACTGCCCATGTAGCTATTTTCATATAGCTGTGACTGTGAATAATGCAAATTACGCCTCATAAACGTAAAAACAGGACTTTCGAGGGCGATTGCGGCCTAGATTGATCTTTTATCTAGCGCATTTGACTACTGAAAAATCCCCGAGATCGTAAAGGAGTCTACCGCCTTAATAATTTTATCAGAGGAGAAATCATATATTGACATCTTCAATTTTAAAAATTTTCCAACAATTTTGAATTTCATCTTCTTAATTTTGCTATAAATGCATAAAGATCCGCTGTCTAATAAATAATGTAATATAAATATAAATAATAAGGCAATAATGGGCAAAGAATGCCTGGTATTGTTGTTGGAGCGCCGATTTGCATTTGTTTAGAGACGGAAGGAAATTAACATCAAGTAAATTATACAGAATTTAGTATATAATAACTTAGAAATATTGCATTATTAATAATAAAATAATTCATAATATGTAAGCCCAAATTCGAGAAAACCGTTTCGAAAAAACCTTATATAACTTTTATGGGTTTGGAATTAAACAAAATCTGATTATTAATTTGAATTCAGCACCTCAAAATCTATAAAACTCTACCATTTTTATTAGTTTAATCTTAGAAGTAGCTTCAGAAATTATTTTTGTCCGCGTTTTTCGCGTTTCAACCCACTGTGCGACGCGACATCGAGCTAGGATCCCGGTAATCATTTATTATATTCAAACGGCGAAAACCGTGCGAGTCGAAGCTCGCCTCCAGGACTAGGGGTGTGCGAGTACCCGTAATGTACAAGCTGAGCCGAACTCGATTCGATTGCTCGTGCCGAGTCGAGCGTTTGAATTTTCCGAGCTACTCGAAACCGACAGACTGCTAGAAAAGAATGCGAGCTATTTGAAAAAATGAACCGATTCGAATATTCGAGCCCTCGTAAAACTTCGATTTACACGAAAATGAATTTTCAGCTCGAATTTTTTCGAATTACTCGAATGTATTCGAACATATCTTTAACTTTTGATATACTCGTAAAAATTCGAATTGCTCGAGTTACTCGAACTTTCATTTTGTTACTATCAAATACTATTCTAACGATAAGGAAGAAAAATATGACGCTAATTTAATGCTTCTGTTTTATTTTCATGTTTTCACGAAGAAAACATATTCGAATTTTTACGAGTAATTCGAAAAATTTCGAGTTGAAAATTCATTTTCGAGTAAATCGAAGTTTTACGAGCTCTCGAATATTCGAGCCGGTTTTTCAAGTAGCTCGCATTCTTTTCAAGCAGTTCGTCGATTTCAAGTAGCTCGGAAAATTCAAACGCTCGACTCGAATCGGCAGACCGATCATTACTCGACTCGAATAAATCGAGTACTCGCAATCCCCTATCCAGGACTACCTGCTCCCACAGCTCAGACCGGGAAAACCCGCTTGTACCAGTTCCTCAGTCTAAATATAAACAATAGATGAAACGAACGAATGCCATTGGCTAAGACTTGGCCACGAAATTAGTATGTAAGATCAAGAAAATGTACCTACCAGTAGAAGCTGTATCAGACAGACGATGATATCATTCTATCATTTTCATTAGAAAAATGTCACGTATATTTTGGTGAAAGTCCCATGAAAAAAATAATGAAACTTAAAGAAGTTTTGTTATTGGATTAGTAGTAGTCTCGCACTGATATACTCTCGAGCTTCGGTGTCCGTCCTTACGTTCAGCAGAGGTCGAAAAATAATATCTTCTGCACGATAACTGCCCCTCACCGGACCCGTTTTGTGGACAATTATCGAGAATTCACTGTACATATACTGAAAGTTCCATCGAAATCGATTAATGTGCACACGAGCTAAAAGCTGTAGAGTGGTGAAAATCGCGGTTTTTCACGACTTTTGGTCGTTTTCTGCTTAAAGTCCATAAATTCCTACATCTTTTGATGCGTGTAGTGTTTTTATGCGTCAAAATCGATGTTGATGAAATTTTGAGCATGTGCATAACTATAGGTCTACAAAACTCATATCTGAAATTTTCATTACTGGCTTAAATAAAAAAGTTTTAGGAAGCGCCAGTTTTAATATTTTATGTAATTCCTACCAATTGCAATTTTTTAAAAATCCTTCTTGCACGATGTTTAGTAAACCAAAGCTTCTAATTCTTAAAAAAAGTCGTTTGGTGCAATTTTTAAAAACTTATTCTCCCTTAAAAGGCGTTCGAATAGTTTCGTACGCTATTAATCCGACCACGTTAAAAGAAACTATAAGTAACAAAAATAAATAAATAATTCATATCTTTCTTAGTTATTCGTTACCGATTAACAGACTGCAGATTTTTATGCAAAATGGAAATGTTCGAAGCCCATCGCACGCAAGCTGGCGTGAACGGACGTCTTCCGAATTTTTAATCGCCGGTTTTGTATCGCGAATGGCTCGGTCCCGGCTTGATCACAAAGTAGCGTAAATTTTAATTCGCATGGATGATAAGGAACACACAGGGGCGACTGTTCGAGCGAGAGGATAATGGAACGCAATTGCGAGAGACTTCCCTAATACTGACTCCCGCGAGTTCGATGCAACCGACACACACACACAGACACAGAGAAAGAGGGAGAGAGAGAGAGAGAGAGAGAGAGAGAGAGAGAGAGAGAGAGAGAGAGAGAGAGAGAGAGAGAGAGAGAGAGAGAGAGAGGAAGAAAGAGAGAGAGAGAGAGAGAGAGAGAGAGAGAGAGAGAGAGAGAGAGAGAGAGAGAGAGAGAGAAAAATTGTCCGGGGAGACCGAGCGTTTGATCTCGTGAGAGATAAACAGTGCAATTTAATACAATTCCGTTTCATTACGCGGCGCAGCGGGTAGGATACTGTTAAGTCTGGTTACATCTAACTTTCATGTTCACCGGGCAACGATGGAAACCATGGAGTTCTAGGCTGGCTATATTTTTCAACGTTTTATCGTTTCCAATGTATTATCTGCTAACATTAACCTCAGCGAATCACGTGTTTGAGCAATTTCCACGCAACGTTATGGAGTTCGATCCGCAGAAGCTACTGAAATCGTAACGAATGGGAGATGATTGACGATTTGACGATAGGTTTTCTGCCTCTGATGATAGTCGTGTTGTAAATATGAACAGGGAAGGTAAAATGTTGAACATAGCTTTTTAGGTAACCCCATTTATCTTGTTTCAACTGTCTACCGAACCGATGGAGTTATTTATTGCGTCGCTTTGAAGCTACGCGATGGCACACATAATGTTCGATAGCAGAGATCATATAAAATCGTTTGTAATATTCGAGTGACGCAGCAAGTGTTGCCAGTACCGTGCCTGGAAACAATTTTGATAAGATTTCTAAATTCCTTTTATCAAAGCGCAGTTTAAAACAAGAATGAGAATAAGTATTGTCATTACTAGACCAGCGGATTTGATGCATTTATAACAAAAATGATTGGGTGTAATTTGAAACATTAAAACATTAGAAGAATTTAAAAATAATGTAACAGTAAATCCTCTATAAACGCATAAAAGCTGTAGCAGATAAACGCAGAAAATATATCCCCTCCACTTTAGTAATCCGATCCCGGCTCGGGTATATCGGTGTGAACCACTACTAATGCGACGCGGAGAGTCGCAGTCGTCGGCACAATCCAAAGGCCCGTGTGTCATGACAATGTAACACCAATATTTAATTGTTTTATTATTACTTAGTTTTTTATGAAACTTTCATCGATATATTCGTGGCATTTTTCTGATTAAAAAAAGACCAAACACGATATGATTTCAGGTGTGTAAATACTGTTGTAGTATTTAGTGCTTTAAATGACGATGGACGTTTCGGGCGCAAGAAGGATAGCCTATGAGAAAGAAAGAGACGCGGAGAGTCGCAGTCGCCGGCCCAGTTCAAAGGCCCGCGCGTGGTCTCGCTTTACACGCGCTGTCCTTCTCTACGTTCGGTTCTGCCTTAGAAGCTCAAAAATTAGCTACCCGTCCCAGATAAACGCATACCTATCCCCCCGAGGCTTATGCGTTTATAGAGGATCTACTGTACATTGTTTTCCACCTATTGAACATATTAAGGAAGAAAATAAATTTATATTTCCGTCCAGCTTGTTGTAATTCAGGTGGACAATTTTTATTTTGCATAAAGATCGGCTGTTTAGTCAGTACTTTGAGTGGAAATCATTTTGTAAGAGAGCTTTAAACTCTTTCATTTATCAAAACGCAGTTTGAAACAGAAATGAGAATAAGTGTTACCATTAATCTGAGGGGAAATAATTTTGGAAGAGAACTATTAACTTTTTCTTTTTTCAAAACGCAGTTCGGAGCAAAAAGGAAACAGAGATTATAGAAAGTGTTTAAAATCGCACTTTTCAGCCTAAATTACTGAGGATAGAATCAAAGAATAATTTATTTTTCTTATTAATCTAATGAAATTATCTATTCTGTTTATTTAGGCATCTTTAAATTGAAAATGAAATGTAAGTCTTGAATAATGCTAGCGTTTCTATTTCATTGTATTCTAAAAGGTTCTAGTCTAAAAACAATTTGAAATTCGAACAGTCCAAACTCGAACTTGGGTATAGTTCTCGCTTGATCAGTTCGAACTTTGAAACGATTCAAACTTCGAATTGTGTCAAACTGTGACGCTTGCTGGCCGCTATCAAATTTTCGAAAAATAATTATTCAAAGAACGTATCCTATTTTGCTCATTGTTATCTTAAAATAATTGTGCCCTAGTTTATTCGAAGAAACAAATGATTTTACTAAAAAATTTTGTTAGTATTTGAAGGAATGTTTCTATGAATAATTTCTAACAGAAATATTTAAAAAATGACTCTCTAATGATGTATTTGAAGTGAGACTAATTTTACGTGCGGTGGCCGATTTTACTGAGTGGTAGCTTTATTGTTACACCGTGCTCGAATTGTGAGCAAGAGAAGGAGTAGCAATTTATTTAAATAAAACTCCCATATTCAGTCGTAAATGCACTTGTTGCTTCGAATTCTCTTATACGGTAATACCAAATTATTTTTATCTTATAACGAACAAAAATTGCAAGCATTCTGATTCGATCGTATTGTTCACGATTCGAGAAAGGCAAGACAACATCGCTACCGCGCCGGAATCCGTCAGCTGTAGTTGCGCTCTGGTTAGTCCGTCTTTTCCGTTAATAACTCAAAAACGAAGCCGCATATTACGTTTTCGCAAAGAAAAAAACTTCTTAAAATAATCCCAGGAATCAGCCCTTCCACAGAAGTCAAACATTTTTGGAACAGAAAAGTCTAAATAAATTCAATTTTATTGTTTTGACCGTTTCAGTGTTCGGTGAAAATCGTATTAAAATAACCTGACGAAAATATAAAGTCCTGAGAACTTAGAGTCTGCATTATTAATCTCGATTGTCATAAATAAAGTGGCACATATTCTTCGAACATAACTGCCAAACGGGAAATTGCATTTCCGGTAATATAGACCTAAAAATAGCGAGGTTTAATTGGAGTTTCTCGTTCCGGAAGCAAAATCATTTTTAATTCACAGTTTGCTTTTCGAAGAGAAGATCGCAGAGGATCCCGGTGCAAAGCGTCTATATTTTGTGACAAAAAAAAAACAGCGGCGTAAAGGGGAAAAGGTTCTTTCAGTCGTCGACGAGGGCGGAACGGCGGCTTTAAAGTGGCGCGTTTCAATCGGAGAAGCTGCCGTGGGGGATGCTTCCGTAATTAACAAAGTGCGTTCATGACCGTCACCTTGATAATTGCGACATGTCGAGAAACAAACACGCCTTTTCTTGCGCGAGCCAGGCCCCTCTGTTACTGTTGCTCCCCCCCCCCCCCCGACAACTTTGCAAAAAAAAGATATTGTTACGCAGTACGGTTACGATATCAAAGGTCGATTCTTCGTAGGTGAGAGAAGTTCCCGTAGGGACGGACACTTAAGGTTCCTCTTAAATAAATTAAAAAATATAATACTTACTTTTGATTATTCTGCGACAATTACAAATTAACAATATTAGAAACCAAAATAATCGACATTTCCGTAAAGATTAATTCAAATTAATAAGTAATGATTAGACTGCGGATTTTATGCATTTATGACAAAAATGGGTAGCTGCAATTTAAAACAGTGACAAGATTCAAAGAATTCAAGAACGTTGATATATTATTTTCAACATCTTAAGATTATTAATGGCAGAAATAAATGTATACTTAGCTGTTGTACCTTCAATTGATGCACAAAAATTTTATTTTTGCATAAAGATCCGCAGTCTACTAACGATATTTGATCCCCTCAGGGTTTCAAATCCATTTTTACCACTCTCCCTTCTTCCATTCTCCATTTCTTCCATTCTTCCACTCTCACTATCGCCTACTTTTTCAGCCTATTTCAGCCTATTTCAGCCTACTTTCTCAGCGGGACCTACTGTCTATTAAGGTGGGTCCCGAAAAGCATCATCTGGAGTGATGAATCGAAATTCGAGTTAAAGGCAAATAAAAGAAGAAAATATGTACGCTTTTCCAAAACGATAGGGGTTTCTTATAATGTTCTTTGGCGAACAGTAAACGTTTGCCAGCATTTACTTGAGAAATGTGTAGTCTTTTCCTAGATATTCTGCCGTGTACAAGCCTCGGACAAACGAAATTTAATTTGTGTGGTCCCGATTGGTAATGACAAATTTCCTTTTATTTCTTTAGCTGTGATGGATGGATTTTTCTTGGCTTGCTTCACAATCTCTCGATCTTGAAGAATTGATGTTTTTCTTATCCTTTCTGATCTAAAACAATTTTCGGGTTTCAATGTCATTTGTATTCTTTTATAAATTTTTCGAACGCCTTCTTTCGAAATTCCAAACTCAATAGCAATCGTTTCTAAGGATTTTCCATCCATTCTTTGTTTATAAATTTGTATTCCCTCTGAAGCCTCCAATTTCCTTGATTTCGGCATTCCTTGTTTTATTTCAATTCACTTTTTAAAGAAATTGTTTCACAACCTGTTATCCCGGCGTTGGTAAGGTGGGAAAATGTATCGATACTGGTAAGGTGGGGTCTCGCAGACCCACCGAAATAATATATTTTATTATAGAAATAAATACCTTTCTCATGAATATAAGATTAGGTATTGCTTATGAGGCTTGTAATTTTTCAGAGTAAAAACGCAGATCCACGAAATTAAATTTTTATTATTCAAAAATACTCAAATCATGAAACATCTTTAATTTTCAACGAAAATAGACTCCTCCTAACTTTAACAACGAACGAACTATATAAATCAGTATTTATTAGGCACTTTGTAGCTAATACGATAATAAACATTTAGTCTTCAGATTCCGAGTTTTCATTTTTTGTAATTGCACAGTCGGGACTCCAACCAACTCCAACACACTTTACACGTATGTACATTAAATGTGCTTGCGCGGAACAACCTACCGTCAATGACGTCGAGTAGTAGATTACGGAAGGGGAAGCTACACTCAGGCCCGACTCGCTGTCATGCGTTGTTACAATGTTACAATAAATCTAAAATCTCTGGGGTCTGTGAGACCCCACCTAACTAACGCCGGGTTAAATATATTAGAGTTATGTAAATACTAGTTTAATTACAAAATTCAATTTTTAAAATAAAAATTTCTATATGTCAACTTACTTTCCGGCCGGTTAAACTGACAACTATCACAAACTTTTTGCTCTAACAAATTGACACCGCCTTTACACTTCACCACTTGGGGGTAAACTGAACGCCACTACTCACGAGCAACGTAAACAAACATCACAGCGTCGGAGAAACAAAGAAATTACATTACAAGGACAAAATGTTGCACTTACCTAAAATATTATCGCGTCAACATAAATACCGACGCGAGTGTACAACGTTTTTCGCGTTTTTTGGACTGCGACTGTAGTAAATCAACAGATTCTTACATCTTTTGATAAATATCGCTTTCTTTCTGCGTGTAACCGATTTTGATGAAATTTTCAACATGTGCATAACTAACATAGATCAACAAAACACACATTTTAAATTTTCATTACCGACTGAAGTAAAAATGTTTTAAAAAGTGCCATTTTTATTTTTTCATGTAATTCCTACCAATTGCAATTTTTTCAAAATCTTATTTGCGCATCATTTAGTAAATGAATTCTTGTGATTGCTACAAAAAAGTCAAATTGTTTGGTTCAATTTTTAAAAAGTTATTCTGCTTTAAAGGGCATTCGAATACTTTTTTTAGCCACTGTATACCGTAGTACGAATTCAAATCACTTCGAATATGATTCGAAGTCTTGACGATCAAGACTTTCAAGATTTTCAGTAATTTCAACAGTTTTACGTTTTAAATCAAATTCAAAGTGATTTGAATATTTGGTCGCATAAGAGACTCGAAGCGATTCGAAGCGTCTCAAATCAGACCACTAGATTTTTATCGTGACTGTGAGTCGAACCGAATAGCTACGATATAGCAGCAATTAAAATCTATCACTTTACGACTCGATTCATTCGGAAAATTGAATCGATTGGACCGAATTTGTATATCTATGGAACGCGCCGAACTCCGAACCATTACCCTAATTTCTTCGATGAAATGCTTTTCCGAGGTCTATCACTTTTTATACGGGTCAATTAAAGGAATCAGGTCAGTACTGTGAGCAAGGAATAAAATTTGACGAGAAGGATGCAGTTTATTCTGAGCATTCGTTGGGCCATTAGGGAATGGGTCAAGCACTAGTTCACTTGTCGAACGGATCCGGAAACGTTCGCGAGCTTTTAAATAATCTCGCAAATAATCATTTCTCTGGAATCTTTAGAATTTGAATTGTTCCGCGTGCGAAAACACTCGAAAGTAAATACGTGTACGCTAAAATTGCTTCTCGCACGTTGACTGATACTACTGCGCGATACAATGATCGATCTCTTTCCCTGAATTGCTGTAAACTCAATTCTCCAATACACAACGTGTTAGCTAGAAAGTTAGTAGAAGAGTATAGTTACTTTATGGATTTATAAGATTTAAATAAAAGAAGAAATTTGTAATTTAACTTTGTATTCTCCCATAGCTGACGTAAATTTTTATAAAAAATAGCGAGCTTCTGTACAGAATGTACTAAAGTTTCTGTACAAACTTTTCCTGTATGTTTTATACATAAAAAAGGAGATTCAAACAATGAATTTCTTTACTAAATACGAGATCACGTGGATGTCGACAACATTTCGGAAAGCATATACAAGTACTACATTTTTTTATGAAACATTGATGAAATATATACTGATAAAGTGTATACTGAAAGTGGCAGGACACTTTGTACGAATTCTAGTTTCATAAAGCAGTTCTTAAAAGTACGAATTTGCATAAAGATGCGTAGTCTAATTGAAACACTATTCTACGTTTTTAGGTCATAACAATTTCCAAAAAAGAATCAGGCAAATCATTTGAAATTCATCCTTTTTCATTCTACTTTTAACTTGATATGGCAGGGAATAAAATTCCGTTTTACCGTAATCCAAAACACTTCTGTGGTTGACCTTTTAGATAGAATTAATATTAAAAAGATCAATAACTATTTCGATTTCTTATTTTCATATTTATTGTATACTTACGTTTACCTTAATGCTTAAGTACTGGTTACAAAAGAAAAGAATTCTATTTCGACGCAAAGGAAATGAATAAGATCCATTTTTATTAGTAGATTTTGTTGGTAATGTTCATCATGAGTTTGCCTTGTCCTCATACGATAAGGGGTTAATCTACCACTGTAAACGAGTAATCGTTCTACTATTACGATGACAGGTGATGCGCATAAAAGTGTGTTGAGTAGAGGTCCTAGTTTTGAACGTGTATTAGAAATACACGTATACAAGTGTAAACGTGTAGCGAAATATACGCTCTGTATCTCTGTATGTATATTTATTTTTAGTAAATTATATATATATATATATATATATATATATATATATAATATAATATCATGTAATTATAATTATAACGTATATAATTTATATATATACATATATATACATAATTTACTTATGTATATATGTGTACACATATATATGTATATATATGTATATATATAAATTATAATTGTTATAATTATAATTATATGATATTATATTATATATATATAATTTATATATATATATAATTTATATATATATATAATTTATATATATATATATATATACATATATATATAGGGTGTTCGCGCTATCACTAGCCAGCGTTTTTCTTGTGAACAGTAAATATTAGAAAAAATGAAAGAGGAAAAAGCGGTACTGTTTTTTATGCGAAACACAATGACGTATGTAATTTTTTTGTGTTTGTACTATTTTGTTAGATATGAGGGCGACCTTAAATTTTTTAAGTGGAATGCTGTATATCTTTTTACATCACATGAAAGTGTGTACCTAGAAGAATTCATCCGTATACTGCACATTGATGTTCAAGGTCATGCAAGGTCAGAAATGGAAGAAACATTTTGAATATTTCTTACCAAAGTGTTTATATACAATATACACGCATTCACGTGTATCAATATCTTAATATATTTATTATATCATTCTTTAAGTAAATACCCGCACATAAAGCGTAGTTTATTAAAACTAAATATACATATAGAAATATAAAGCGTATATTTCGTTACATGTATACCCGTGAGTTCCAATACACACATATATCCTGATATACGTGTACTTACCCGTGTATTAAAAAGTACACGGATTATGACACGGGTATATTAACTACACGTATACACGTGTATTTTAGATACACGTGAAATGGAGATCACTAGTTTTGAGTAAACTCCAGATGTTTTCAATGCAATTCAAGTCGGGAGAGTTGCCTGGCCATGGGAGTATAGGTATTTTCTTTCAATCAAAGAAAATTACTGACTGACTTGACAATACCTTAATAACTCATAAAATTAAATACTTAACGCTAACAGCACCACGACTGGCTCCACACTTCTTATTTCATAATTATTTAAATTATAAAAATGCTGCCATTAGAAATTCATCACATCAATTTCTTTATCCAAGCACATACTGTTGCAAAAATTGCGTGAAATGTAAATAAATTCAGTCGTGTAATTTTTATGAAGCAACGTATGTCAGTTAGATTTCTGCTCGGTACGGTTAATGTTAAAATGATGAAGTAGTTACATTCTGTCCAGACCTTTCAAGTGTACTAGAAACGCGAAAGACATACAAAATTTGAAGTGGTCCTAATTTGTTGTCCAAGTACTGTATTATACAGACATCTGTGTCCACCTAATTGGTTCGGATAACCGAGGTTCCTGTGTAATTCCGTAAAAATCCGAATTTTTGAACACGTCGAGTGCGGCAATCAGAGTTTTAATCAGAGAGTGCATTGTTGTCTTCTAACCAACCGGTTAAATACAGAAACTGAACTCTTTTGGGCAGGTATATCGAGCTGTCCGCGGCAAATTGACAAACTTGGGAACTCCCGACTATCATTCCGGAGCGTGTCTCGATGTTCTCAACTCGTTCTCTTCTTTTTTCGGCGAAACGACTACCAAATGAATGGTTCATTTCCATTCTCTGCCGGTGGCTCGCGCAACGTCGACCCGCTTCTCTTTCGGGTCAAACGATCCTCTCTGCTGGGGACCACTTCGGCGCAAACTCGTTTCCACGCGAGCGACGACGACCCCGTTTCAAGGCTCAGACCATTCTACGACCCCCGTTACATCTGCGAGGAACAATTCTGGCCGAGTTCTCGCGTTTCGGAACGCGCGCCGACACCGAGCTACCAAAAATGAGCGTCCGAGTTGCCGGTTACCATTCGGCTTCTTTTTTTCGTTGATTTAGTCCCTTCGTAATTGCGTTTTGAATACTCGTTCGACGGTGCCCCGAACTCCCGCAGTTCAAATAACGAGCGCAAATATTCTGCCGAGCAACGGCGTACTAATCAGAGTAGGGGAGACCAGGGCTAGTTGACTAATTTTTATAAATAAACTACTGTTATTTGGTCGAGTTGTTCAATACGAAAATTTATCAAATGTATCGAAGTATACACGCTTAATTTTGAAAATCGCTTTTTATTAAGAACAGGTTTAATTGAGAAGTTTTTATCAGATTCATCTTTAGTTCCAGTCAGGAATCAAAAACCTAACCCGAATCGGATTCGGTTCTCAATAACCCGCTGTAATGGCCAACTGTAACACGGTTAACCCGGTAAGAGCGGGTTATGGTCGGAAAGCTTTAAAACAGGGATTGTAATCGTAACCCGAATCGGTTTCGGTTCTTTGTAACCAATGAAACACTGTATCCCACACTAAGAGAGGGCTTTGAGTACGAAGTTTGAACTTCTTTTCTTATTTATAATATAATTATGCTTTGGTGCCGATCAGTTGAATTTATCTACGAATCAAATTTAATAATATGAGGACAACTTATTATTGATATAAAGAAATGTGTCTTTTCGGTAATTATGAAGTGTGTGTCTGAAAGAACGTATATGTATACAATGGCCCATAAAAGTGTTCGTACGCCCTTTAAATCAGAATAACTTTCTTAAAATTTGACCAAACCACTTGACTTTTTTTGAGCAATTGCAAGCATTGATTTACTTTTAAAATGTGCAAAAAAAATTTTGAAGAAATTGCAATTAGTAGGAATTACATGAAAAAATAAAAATGGCACTTTTTAAAAGTTTATTATTTCAGCACGTAATGAAAATTCAAAATATGCGGTTTGTAGAACTATGTTATTTAAACATATGCTGAAAATTTCATCGAAATCTGTTAACAAACACATGAGCTACAAGCGATTAAAAGTGGTGATAATAGCAGTTTTCACGACTTTTGGTCAGTTTCTGCTTAAAATCCATAGTTTCTTACATCTTTCGATGCGCGTATTTCTTTTCTGCGTCAACCGATTTCGATGAAATTTTCAGCATATGCATAACTAACATAGATCTACAAAAGGCATATTTTGAATTTTCATTATGGGCTAAAATAAAGAAGTTTTAAAAAGTGCCATTTTTATTTCTTCATGTAATTCCAACTAATTACAATTTTTTCAAAATCTTTTTTGCACGTGATTTACTAAATCAGTGCTTCTAATTGCTAAAAAGAAGTCAAGTGGTTTGGTCAAATTTTAAGAAAGTTATTTTGATTTAAAGGGCGTACGAACACTTTTGTGGGCTACTGTATATAATAATGGCAATAATAGGCAAAGAATGCCTGGTACAGTGATGGTATATGGTCTCGGTTTTTTCGCGCATGCGCGACTAAATGCAGGCACGTATGTACGTCTTATGTTTGTGGGGAAAGTATGGGAGAACTGTTATTGGCGGGAAACCGGACAGAAGAGTGCAAGATATATTTATATATTATATGTACATACACGTAAAATTTTAATATAACATACGCATGTTAAACATTCATATTTGCAAATCGGAAAAAAATTTGCGAAACTATGCGGAGTGACCAAGGTACCCCAGTTTAGCTCAACTTGGTACTTTACTGACGCTAAAATCGTCGCACATGCACGAGAAAACTGAGACCATATACCATCACTGGCCTGGTATTTTGGTATAGTTGTTGGAGCGCCGATTCGCAATTGTTTAACGCGGAACGCAGACATCTTCTCGCGCGTGTCGCGAGAGGGAAAGAGCAGAAAGGAAGAGAGATTGATGAATTGTTTTTCGATATTCTAATGTTATGGGCCATCCACCCATTCCCATTCTTATTTCACACGTTGTGTTGAAGAAATCATTAGTAGCTCACATTGTGTTCAGTGTCGATTATTGATATAGTATATACTTTCAAAAGATTATTATTAATTTTTATTCATTTATAATTGAATTAGTTATTTAATAGTTTGATAGTTAATGTAAATAGTTAAGTAAGTAGATAGTAAATTTAAGTCGCAAAAGAAAGTGGAAACTATAAACGTAATTAAAATGGATCGTGAACATCCCGTGCGTCAATATTTACCTATAATTAGTTTACGATTCGGGTTATACGGCGGGTTAGGTTTCGTAAATCTCTATTTAATAGTAACCCGCTCCAAGCGGATTAACCCGCTCTCTCTAGGATTTGAGAACCGTTCCCTCGAGGTTAGTATGGGTTACAGCGGGTTACAGTAACCTTCCTTGGTTAACCGGGTTTGGGTTAGGGTTAGACATCGGGTTAGAATCCCTGGTTCCAATATACCAGGGAGTTGCAACGTATTCCCCTCCGAGAACTACAAGGTCCCCATCATCGAACCTCTCCCCACTACTACGTACAGCCGTAGAGTTTGTTAGTGCTGCGCGCACCGCGCGGCTCTCGTGGTAGGAGCTTCCCACTACTACACATTAGAACGATGAAGTCTAAGAGTGGGGGAAGAATCTAAGCGGGGAAGGTGCCTCGAATAGCTCCGGAGCTACTGGTTGGAACTGTCTGCAATATACGGTGGGGTTAGTTAACATTCATTTTTTATACATATCATTTCTTTAATGTATTTTAATTAATGTCTAACTGTAATTATTTATTTATCTACAATATATTTCATGTGATGTCTAATATTATCTACAAATCATCATCCGAGTCACAATTAATGTACGCATAAAACACTTTCGATTTCACTGCAAGATGCTGTTGCGACCGTGTTTGTACATGGTACAATGTCAGGGCTTGTTTACTATCAGAATACCATTGAAGAATACATTGAACGCAGTGTAATAAAATAATCAGTGTATTTTCATTGAATCTAATTTATTGTTTTCCGTCAAAATATTGTTCAAAATGTTTTCCATTTTCTCGTATGCAAAGTTGTCATCTTTTAATTAGATTTTGCGTTATGTTTGCTTCCTGCGTGTCGGGGCTTTTTATTTCTTCAAATGCTACGACAATGCGTTGTTTTAAATGTTGCAGACTCGTAATGTTTACAGAATAAACTATTCTTTTCACATTTTCCCACCGATAAAAGTCCAAAGGTGTGAGGTCTGGTGATCTTGCAGAACAATTCACCGTTCAACAACGTTCGATCCAACAATTAAAGCGATCATTTAAGAACTGTCATACATTTCTGGTGCAATGCGGCGGAGCTCCATCTTGTTCAAAAAAAAGATTTCGGGTGAAGTTCCTTTTAGCACCCACCTCCGATTAGCTCCCAACATACCCGAAATATTGCCCATGCCCAGTATAGGGTCATGTGGGTTGGTCGCGTGACGCGGAAATGCTCTGCGCATGCGCAACGAACTGTTTGCTTTAGTGACTCGTATACGCTATATTCACTTATTAACACACCCTAAACTGTTGTTTCTTGTCTTTAATAAGTTTAATATGTTATAATGAGTGACAGTTCTGATGAATCAAATCAAAATGGTCCCGAGTGGAAGCCGCAAGAAGTGGCCCAACATGTTGCGCGTGTTGTAGTGAGATCAATCGCATGGAATTGGGAAAGAATATACAGAGTGATATCTTCCAGGAATTGTGCTACTGTGTGGGCGATCCCTGATCACATTTATGCAGGACAAATATCCAGTCAGGCCAATATTAAACTAGTTATATTACTTTATTTGGTTAGGTTAGGTTAGGTTCAGGTTAGGTCTGGGTTAGGTTAAGTGGACTTGGGGATTGCTTAATAATCCGGAATTGTACTTTTATACCTCAATTCGGTATTAAAATTGTGTTTCGCCAGCAAAAAATTTATTTGATTTCCGCGCCACGGCGCCACTTTCGTTTTGTCAGTCACCTCGTGGGACGTCTACAAAGTAAGTTTGAAGAGAACTCTTTCCAAGATTTCTGACTACTGATAATGGATCATCCTCTAATAATGATATTAGTTCATTGCGTAAAAAGTGCAAGTATGATGCACCTGTTAAGGTATTAGGTAGGAAATGTGGACCAAAAATTGTGTTATTGAGTATTAAGGACGCGTGTACTCGACTGATATTTAAATATAATTTTCTTGAAAACGAAGTTTCCCCCGCAATTTCGCTATTCTTGATTTCCGTCTTATTTCTAGCCATAGAATCGACCTACCTAATTTGTACCATGAATTATGGGACACCCTGTATAGCTTTTACAAACGACCAACGGTAAACACTCGGGACTAGGTTCTTTACGATAGAAAAATTCGACAGTGTTTCCTCGTCAGCTTGATAATTCCCCTCAATTGATAGAACGCAACGAGACGAAACAATACGAGAGCAAGATCCAACGTCGCGACTTTATCGTCTGTTTCCTCCGGCGAGCCATTCATGCGACTCCTACGAGTTCACGCTCGGTTAAATCGAAATCCCTCGGAGGGGCGGCGAAGCAGCTCGCGGAAACAAACAGCATCGTTTCTTTGCATCGATTAAAACAAACTTGGCTTCTTGTCGATGTAACGAACCGTGGAACACGTAAACACGCCGGATTTCGCGAACAAAACGAGCCAACCGGCTCTAGAACTGCGACGCGCCTCTGCATATAAACATGCATAGTGTTTCGGTGAAAATCTAAAATCGTGAATATATTTTATACAACCATGATAACACATCTATTAAATAAGAATTAGTCAAATAAATCTAAATAAGTCAGCTTCCTAGACAAGGAAGCTAGATTGCAGATTTTAATGACAAGAACGAATAGATCAAATACCAAACAGTGAGAGCGTTTAAAGAATATACAAGCAATACTGTATTACTTTGATCTCGTTAACATTTCGGTAAATATTACATTTAGGGGAGGCACCTCGGATGTCCTTGACCTTGACATATGTTGTCAAGATCACCTTTCTGAGTAATCCCCACGAGGTTTCTGACGGTACTCGTTTTTTTTTAAATGTTATTTGCCCGTATTTAAATGAATGTGATTTTGGATTGGACATATGTTATCGAAGACATTCTCTGAAATTGGACGACCTCAAGATGGTGTTAGATCTGCGTTAGGTGTGGTAATCTAACTAAGCATAACCCAGACCTAACCCAGACTTAACACCATCTTGAGTGTTTAGTCGTCGCTCGTTTTCTATGAAAAAGTTAACAAATCAAATTGGACTGTCTCCTTTTGACAGCTTGTACGAGAATAAAGTGTACTTACAACCAAAATTTAACGAAGGTTTTTTGCAATTATCTCGGAAACTATGTCCAAGCGACGGGTAGATGTATAGAGGAAAGTTGCTCAGAATGATGTCCTTGATAACCTATGTGAAGGTCAAGGTCATCCGAGGTGTGTGAAATGGATTAAAAGTATCCATTTTATCGTCGACATTTCTGCTAAAAAGTCAGAGCTCTTCTTACATAACGCTATTGTTGCTATATTGTATAAAATTTATATTACTACAAGAATAATTCATTGGTGTTGCATCAAAGTTAGTAGTACATATTTTCAACATATCCGTGAAAATGAAGGTGGTTTTATAGAAATTTCGAGCAATATACACAGAAAGTTCTGTATGTTCAATGGAACACAGTTCGCAGGCGATTTACGAGATCGTGCGTGGATATTTGGCAGACTAATCCCGCATAGCGCGAACGCAAATTTGGCTTGTCGCTGTTCTTGGACGAAACCCTGTTCGTTTTTCTCCGTTGTTCGGCTAACGACGGTCAGGGAAGGGTCACCGGCGGAAGTTTCGAGCGCTCTCCCGCCAAGGGCTGTTTGTAGTAAACGTCTCGACCCTCTTGATTGTCCCCCGCGCGCTCCGTCATCATCGTCGTCGTCGTCGTTGTTTCATCAGTATGCTAGGTACGGCTTGCCGAGTGGTTTGCCGTCTGAATAAGGAAATTAAACCATTTATACGAGGCTGCCGGGCTGTCACGTGGCACGAAATACGGGGGCTATGCCGGAGCATTTCCCCTGCGCGATTTGTCTCCCCTACCATCCCGTATCTTATTCTTCTGCGTTCAGGCTCCATCGGATGCTGTTAACCTGCTGAGGACGCCCTGGGCCTGCAAGTGTACAACGGTCCCTTCAGGGCGACCCTTAAGTGGTGTTACAATCCACAATCGGAAGAGGGTGTTCCATAGATTCAAATTCGTAAACGTAGAAGTTCTTGGTATTCACCGCACTTTTAGATAGTTTATACCATCTCACAAATATAGGGTGGTCCAATAAAAATTAGCACACGGGTATCTCTGTTATTTCTGGAGATATTGAGAAACTTTATGGACCAAAGTTTTTCAGTGTAAAGAGGTCTATAATATGGTAATAACAATTTTTTCGTAGGTGCAAGAGTTTTAGGGATTTCAAGGTCACCTTCATGTTTTTAAATAGAAATATACAGGGTGTCAATTTTAACTCGAACACCTACATTATTTCCGCTACTATTAAAAATAAGAAAAAAATAACTAAATAGGATGTACATGGTTTTAAAGCATGCATCAGATGGTAATATAAAAATCCTTTGATGGTCATTTTAACGGTTTTTCAAGGTCACCCTATTTTTTTGCATATTAACATGTATTTTTCATAATGCAATGTGGTAGTCGGCGTCAAGATAAGTTCAATGACCTACACACCATGACCTTGAAGTGACCTTGGAGGCAAAGAAATCAATTTCAGTTTCAAGAATACAAAAGTAATAGAACGAAAATGGTAATATCACCTTACTTTAATAGTTGCTCAAAATGCTGGCCGTCCGCAGCAAGACACGTCTGTACACGAGAAGTGGATGATTGAATGCATTTCTTCTCTTCTCGTGTATAGACGTGTCATGCTGCTGGCAGCCAGCATTTTGAGCAACTAATAAAATAAGGTGATATTACCCTTTTCGTTTTATTACTTTTGTATTCTTCAAAATGAAACTGATTTTTTCGCCTTCAAGGTCACTTCAATGCCATTGTGTGTAGGTCGTTAAACTCATCTTGATGCCGACTATCACATTGCATTATGAAAAATACATGTTAATGTGCAAAAAAATACGGTAACCTTGAAAACACCGTTAAAATGACCTTCAAAGGATTTGTTTTATTACCATCTGATGCACGCCTTAAAATCATGTACATCCTATTTAGTTATTTTTTCTTACTTTTAATAGTAGCGAAAATAATTTAGGTGTTCGAATTAAAATTGACACTCTGTACATTTCCCGATGCATTGTTAGATGCAGCTCGTCATTCTCTATAAAAAGTAATGTATGTCGGAAACATTGTAGTTCAAAAATAATTTTAATGTAATTAAATTAATAATTTCTCCCTCTATTGAAGAATCTACCTATTTTTAATTCAGATTATTAAAAATTTGTATTAATTTAATTAATCCCTCTAAAATCTCTCAAATCAAACTTTTCTTCTTCAAAATTTTACCTAAATATAGCTACCTCATTTTCATATTACTTAGTGTTTTTACATTCCAAAACTGTTTACATCCCAAAAAGGCCTAGTGCGAAATATCTAATAGAAATTCTAAAAAAATTCTTCTCTCAGTTGTTTTCACTGCCGTTACACGCGAAGCCCCTGTTAAACCGGTCACACTATCTCGGTCTCATCCTATTAATATAAGTGTCCATTTAATGCACCGATGCTGGTACGAATCGATGACGCGTACGGCGTGCGTTAAGTGATTTCTATGGTAGTATTTAGGAATATGATCGCTCGATAGAGAGTGGTCGGTAAAGTCGAAGAAGGTGGGATCGAGATAACGCGGTGGAACGTGTGTACACCGATAGATAAGGTATGCAATTAGTCGGGTCGGGGGAGAGAGGAATCGGCGTAATTCAACATAAAGCATATAAACGTTAACAAGGTGGACAAACGGGAGGCGGAAAGGCTTGGCGCGTGCGCGTGCGCCTCCGCAACGAAGCGAAATTGTGCAGCAGCATCTACGAATACAGACTAAGCGGAAAGTGGGGCCACTTCGCAGAGGGGTGTCCGCTATCTCGGTTCGTTAACGTTAATTAAGGGTAGACGTCGATAAAGGGAAGTCGTTATGTACCCTATCGATCGTGAACGACCACCTTGGCGTCGATGGCTTATCGTTGATTAACGGATAAACAAAACCTGTATATGCGTGCGCGACGTTAAACACATTCGCAAGCGAGCACCGGCATGACATCCGCGCACGTCTAATGATGCATTGACCCTCGTGGACACCATAAAGGGGGACGGTCACACACTGAAATCACTCGCAAATTAGAGCCATAATCCCTGTCGGCTTTCAGTGGGTGTACAATAGTAATTAAAACCGCCTTTCAACGGCTTTCCGAATGCCGTTTGTTGCTCCCGACTACGAATTATACCGGTCATCATTGTGCAGAAATAATTGATTGTATCAAGTGCACTGATAACTGGAACCGCTAATATGATTCATTTGCTAATGCTCATTATCCGAATCCTCGATGTTGTCTTTCAATTAATAACATAATGGATTAGCGACGTTTAATGCTGATCAGGGCGGATCTGCAAGTCATAGCTGTCAATTGACTCCGAGATCTTGATATTGACCTTTGTCAGCCAGAACGGTGATAGACACTCAAAATCATCGGAAATCATTGGATGCACCTTCCGAACACTTAGAAGGTTTGTTACTAACTCCTCACAAGAGATTTGGTACTTTCTGTATTCGATTTTTGAATTCTGCTACGGTGACCTGTTCAATGAATGAACACTGAAGCTGCATATCCGTTAAAATTAGTATTCGCCAATCGTTATTACATTTGCTGAGTACTATTTCTATAAGAAGGCCGTGTCTCCTATAGATAGTAGCTAGTATTCAAAATCTGGTATAGGATTAAATGAAAAATTGGCAGAATAACTAATGAACGACCATCAATCTCTAACGAAAGAACAGAGATAACCTAGTGAATAATAATTGTCGAAACAAAGAACCCCGCACTAATCATATGGAAAATCTATAACGGTAAAATCAGTTGGATTTTTCATATGTTCTAGCTTATGATTTACTGAACAAAAGATGTAATGGGCACGAAGCTCAATAATGGACAGTTATCGAGTTATAATCAGTCAAACATGACAAATTCGAGCTGCCGAATACTCAAATCTCGGGAAGTGTTTATTTTTTGGAAAAATATTTGAAACAGAAATAGTAGGGTTTCACAAAATCTGTTAGGTGGTGTTATTATTTTTGAATTTTGAATGACCTTGAAAATGTCTGTGAACAGAAAACTTTCACAAAAATCTTTGCGTGTCAGCAGAGATAAGGACCCGACGGTTCGTCATTCCCGTAGTATTTTTTTACTCTAAACCCTGTCTGGTGTGGATTAATAAAAAAAATGATCTTATTATGTATTACCAAACAGTATGGAGACCAAAATGTATGGAATACACTGATATCAATAATATAAATATCGGACGTAGCAATGCCAGAAAGTAATAGCATTCGGCAGCAATAACGCTAGTATGTTGCCAACTTCATTTAGGTCGCGCAACTGGAAAATCGAAGGAGTGGGGTGTCGGGAGTGGGGGTGCGACAAGCGTGTAAAGTAAATACATATACTTCCCGAGATTTGAGTACTCGGCAGCTCGAATTTGTCATGTTTGACTGATTATAACTCGATAACTGTCCATTATTGACCTTTGTGCCCATTACATCTTTTGTTCAGTAGATCATAAGCTACAACATATGAAAAATCTAACTGATTTTACAGGGATAGATTTTCCATATGATTAGTGCGAGGTTCTTTGCTATAGGGCCATTATGATAAAAGACATGTTGCTGTACATTGCAATGTAAATTACAAGTAGTAATAAATATCACACAACTATTCTATTGTATTATACTGTACTATTTTCAATCTTTGCTTTATAGTACTATTTTTCATATATTTTGCACATATTTTTCACATTTGGGAATATAAAATTCGCATAAACATCCGCAGTTTGGTGATCAGATTTCTAGATATGATATACTTTCATCTAGTATTGCTTACTTTCTAGAATTTGAAGACCGCTATGCAAAATATCAAAAAGTCTAAATTATTTACAGGTTATAATAACATCTATAAAATTGTACAACGTCGATCCTATAGAACAACAGTTGACTATCGAGCTTCGTCCCTAACGGGTTGAATAAAAAGCAGCATAAAACTTGATCAAAGAAGTCTCATCGATGAAATATTTGCATACGCATGATATACTCCCATTCAAGGAATTACGGTCGACAAAGTAGCCAGACATTAACTACAATGGTCATAGGAGTTTGATACGGACTCTGAGCGAGGCGAAGCACTTGACTTAATCTATGAATAGGAGAAACAGAGTTCCACAGATTTTCCACACTAATCACCGGAGCCCCAGGCAGGCGAAGTCCAGAGCCGTGATTAAGGATCGAGCGGTGAATGAAAGTAAACATTCGCCGGTGCCAGCCGCACTGAGTATCATTAGTTTCCATTAGAACTATCGCGCGGCCCGCGGCTATCAAAGGTCCCATTCAGCGGCTCGCGAGGAACAGCAAATCAACTATTCTCTTTTAATCGATGCTCAACGGGGCCGCTGTTTACTCGGACCGCTAATCGAACGAACGATCAAATATTTGCCGGTTGGTTGCCAACTGTCCGGGACTGGCTTCGCCGAGGAGCACACAGGGAACATAATTAAAAGTAAATTCGTGTCGTTGCGGACAGCCGTCGATAAAGTAACCAAGAAAGGGACAAGACGGGAATCGGTTGCAAAATCGGCCGATGAGTGCACGGAGATTGAATTTGAATCAGACAACACGATTATATCATAAATCGCGCGACCGCGACATTATGCGCCGCGCGCCGCCGCGCCGTGGTTCGATTTTCGCAGATCTATTCCTTATAATTAGTAGGGGTGTGCGAGTATTCGATTTATTCGAGTATTCGAATTTCGAGTCGAGTAATGAACGGTCTGTCGAGCCGTGTCGAGCGTTTGAATTTTCCAAGCAACTTGAAATTGACGAACTGCTTGAAAAGAATACGAGCTACCTGAAAAAATCAACCGGCTCGAATATTCGAGCCCTCGTGAAACTTCGATTTACTCGAAATTGAATTTTCAGCTCGAAATTTTTCGAATTACTCGAATATATTCGAACAGATCTTTAACTTTCGAGTTACTCGTAAAAATTCGAATGTGTTTTCTTCATGAAAACATGAAAATAAAACAGAAGCATTAAATTAGCGTCATATTTCTCTTCCTTATAGTTAGAATAGTATTTGATAGTAAATGAATGAATGTTCGAGTAACTCGAGCAATTCGAATTTTTACGAGTAACTCGAAAGTTAAAGATCTGTTCGAATATATTCGAGTAATTCGAAAAATTTCGGGCTGAAAATTCGTTTTCAAATTAATCGAAGTTTTACGAGGGCTCGAATATTCGAGTCGGTTGATTTGCTTAAGTAGCTCGCATTCTTTTCAAGTTCGTCGATTTCGAGTAGCTCGAAAAATTCAAACGCTCGACTCGGTTCGAGTAATCGCATCGAGTTGAGCTCGGCTCGTAAATTACGGGTACTCGCACACCACTAATAATTAAACTGCGGATTTTAAGCATTCATAACAAAAATGAATAGGTCTAATTCAAAACAGTAAAGTCATTAGAAGAACTAAAAAATGCTGTTACATTATTTCCAGCGTACTAAACATATTAAAAAGAATATAACTGTTTATTTCCCTCCAGTTTGTTGTAATTCAGGTAAAAAATTTTATTTTGCATAAATATCCGCAGTCTACATATAATAAAATAGACAACTCTGCCATTTAAGGGGTACAACACCATGTAAGTTTAAAATTATTGATAAAATTAGAATCTCTTTCTTAGCAATTGTTAAATAAAATAAAAATATCTTTCTAGAGGATATTTAGCAATACCTTGACTTTACTTTCATATCTTTTTATATTGAAAATTACAAAATGTTATACGGTATTGTCTATATTCATGTTTGGCGGGTCCTTCTTGGACGATACCCAGGACCAAAAGTTACTGGTACATAGAAAGCAAAAATTTGTATGTAATCTTAATCAATAATGAGAACTTTTCAATGCAGTGTACGATTCCTTTTTTATATCTTAACGTATTGAATTGTTATAAATACTTAAACTTAATTATTTTTAGGGGAAAAAGATTGCATTCTTTAAACAGCAGCCATTTTGTTACTCTTTTGAATTATTAAAAAAAAGGAAGCTACATTAAAAAGCATTCATTCTTGATTAAGTTCGCATAACAACAGTAACTTTTGGTGCTGGGTGCCATATAAGAAGGACCCGACAAACATGAATATAGACAATATTGTACAACGTCGCCATTTTATAATTTTAAATAATAAAAAATGTGAAAGTAGGGTCAAGATGTTGCTGTATACAGTCAATGCTTCATAATTATCTACAACACGGGTAGGGCCAGGGACAATTATCGTGCAGAAGATATTATTTTTCGACCTCTGCCGAACGTAAGCACGGACACCGACACTCGAGTGGTCTCGGACGCCGATAATTGCAACACAACACGAGTCGAGTATATCGGTGTGAGACCACTACTAATCCAATAACAAAATTTCTTTATTTTTCATACCAAATATGATATAATTCTGATAATATTTACTTGTGTTATGAACGATAAAAGACGCAAAGAAAGACAGCGTATAGAAAAGAAAGAGACTCTGCGTCCGAAAATTTCGTGGTACACTACACAAGTAAATATTATCGGAATTATATCACATTTGGTACTATTTTCATTAGAAAAGTGCCAAAAATATGTTAGTGAAAATCCCGTAAAGAAATAATGAAAAATAAAGAAGTTTTGTTATTGCATTAGTCTTGTGGTCTCACACCGACATACCCGACCCGTATTATGTTACACTCTTCGGCGACCGAGACCTCTTGCCCCCTCACGGGGTATTCCCCGCGGTGGTAGAGATAGTTCAGGGACAATTATAGGTCAGACAATAATCGAGCATTCACTGTATCTCTTAAAAAGATATTTTTATTTTATTTACGTTTCTTCTATTTTGCGTTCTACCTGCTCATTTGTCCCATAAATGTATAAAATCCGCATAATAACCGATTATATCAATAATATTGATTTCATATTTAACCAAAAGTAAATTCGTTCCATTGAGAATAGCCGTCGATAAATTAGTTAGGAAAGGGACAAGAGGGGATTCGGTTGCAAAATCGGTCGATGAATGCGCCGGAGATTGAATTTGAACCGGCCACCACGATTATTTCATAAATCGCGCAACTGGCGAGATCATGCGCCGCCGCGGTCCGCTGACTATTGCTCGCTCGCTCCGTGCCAGATGAACCGATAAGAATTAAAATAACTCCGAGGCAAGAAAAGATAAATTATGAAGTGCCGCGAGCACGAACCGATCGCAGGCATTCCTGTTCGTAGCACGCTATAGACTCTATGGAGCCTACCGGTTTGCACCACTGTTTTCTTTCAAGAGAACGAACGTCGCAATTTCGCGAATCCCGGAGTAAACCATATCGGAAACTTCTCCGACGCCTCGAATTACATAGTTTTGATCTTCTCGCGTTACACTAGCTGCCACCCCGAATTCACTTGCAAACTCGTAAATCACTCACCGGTGTGGTTATCGAGTTTCACTTTGTAATCAAGCGACTGCGGATATTTATGCAAATTTACGGTTTGATAGCCTACTTCGCGAAAGCAGGCGCAGGAATTTAATTGCTCGGTAAAGACATTGATCCGGGACAAAATGAGTAAGTGTTCGTGCTGACAGATGCTATCTCAAGTTCTTTTATACATTGCACATGGAAAAGCGATTAGTACTAATCACTTGGGCGAAGAGTCGATATAGTAGTGAAGAATTGTTCGTATCAAAATTCTTGACGGTATGACGTACACTTCAGCAAATAGAAAAGTAAAGCTACAGCAAAGATTTGTAATGGATAGCTTGTGATAAGAATGCTACTGGATTGACAAGAAATATATAATATTATAACTAGACTGCGGACTTTTATGCAAAATAAAATTTTTCTGTGTTCATAACAAGACGCAGAAGCTACATAGACATTTGTTTCTCTTTGTAATCAGATGAGACTAATACAACAGCTTTCTTAAATTCTTAAGAACATTTTTCTATTTTATATTTGATGTACACATTTTTATCATAAATACATAAAATCCGCAGTCTAATTAGAACATTAGAAATGCAACCATTTTGAACAGCCTGCACAATTATTTCATACTCAAAATCGTTCGAATTGGTCATTTGAATTTTTACTAATTTAGATGATACAGTAACCATTTTGAAAAAAAATTATATACACTATCTAGAATATATAATATATACGGTTTAACTATTTCATCTATTTAATAGATCTTTCTTTATTGAAACTAAAATAAAACTTATTTAGAGATTTTTTCGGTGTTCCATATTAATTAAAATTAATACACTACAAAATGTTTCTGACTTACTTTTATTCGCTGCACGTGTCCAATAATCTGGATTATCAACGCATTGTGTAAAAGCAGACACATACCTAAACAAAAAAAAGTTTCATTTAGTATAATGTGTTGGGGGATAGCACAAATTAAGTATGAATAGTATCAATATTTAAAAAATCACTTAATATTAAAGTTACCAATACTCATATACAAAGATACTCTATGAATTGAAAGTAAATTAAATAAAAGAAATTTTACGAAGAGTATACGTTGTATGTGATGAAATATTGTACATATGAAGACTGCTAATAAAACAAATTGCTTCGATAACTTGATAATTTTATCATTTTATACCAGTTGCTTAAGGTTCTATCTAGCATTTTAGGTTCTTAACACTAAACCTACCTCTGCTGGTCAAATGACCGGTTTCAGAATTTTTATTCGTCAATTATTGAAATTTTAAACATGCCTTCATAGGAATTGATTCAATAGATCTCTTTATTCACATATTTGATATAATAGAGACGCACCATATCTAAATAAATTCACTGTTGTTATTTTTTTGAGGCTACCCTATACATATACTAGCCACTTTTAATGCTCGGTAGGTTTAGTGTTAAGTACATATGTATTATTTTCTTCATCCCTTCAAGTGGTTTCATTGACCCTTATACGTTCCTGAGGGTGAAGATTCCTCCAAATACGTTTTTTGCATATTGTAAAACGATTATTTTTTTCTTTCTGTCGGTATTCTGAGATGTATTTCTGTAAATGTGACGTTATGAGTGAAATGAATTTGTTGATTTACAGTGTAAAACTATATTATAGGTGAAATTATGCAACTATTTCTGAGGAGCGTATGACGGTTAAAACTAATTCCTGTTTGACAAGCTTTTATCGACCTTCATCCAGCCTCTGATGATAAAAATGCTAAAAGACCACTGATCGAACAGATCTAGGTGACAGAATTGCACTTTCCTACGACGACGTACACTGCGACAATATGGCTAGACGGCGATCAAGAATTGTTTACGTAATATTGTAAAATAGAAAAATTTTATGTTACCTAATAGAGAATTAATTGTATTATAATATGGTAAACTCCATTCTCTAATATTTGCTTTCGTTTTCTTGTGACCGATGCTTAAAGTCTGCAGAAAATTACAATTATCACCAAGAGGTCTTATAATTCTGTAACTATAATTCATGGTTCCGAGAAGTCTTACTTTGAAGAATGTAGTTTAAATTAATTATGTAGTTTCCAATATACATATCAATATAAAATTGCTACAATAGGTACATATAAATTGCGATAAAATGCTAATAATTTCTTCAATAATAATGTTTAATTCAAAACAGTTACGTCTGTATAATGACTTCAACTTCTCCTAAACTTTTAAAGAGTTGGCATTTCGGCATCATTTGGCATGAATGTAATTGATACCATATAACAGAGTGAACTTCTGTCTCTTATTGTTAGAAACGAAAAGAGATGAGTGCTACATTGTGTTATGTTTTAAGAAAATGGCCGTTGTCTTTCTGTGCGTTTCTGATCGTATCATCAGTCGTTATTGAAGTATCGTAGCAAAATATTCTATGCTTTCTGTGCGATATATTTGCAGAAATTTTGTTTGTAATATATATATATATATATATATATATATATATATATATATATATATATTACTTTCGTTCTCATAATTTGGACACTACCGTGTGAAATGGTTCAGGTCTTGGAAAATGAATATCTGATAATAAAATGAATATCCGGATACTTAGTCCACTAATACCACTAAAATAAAGGCTATAATGTAATGATTAACTTCTCAAAAAGTCATTAAAGTAAGGCAGACCGGAGTAGGTTGTAACACGGGGTAAGTTGTAACATAATTAATATATTTGTCGAATGACGAATCTGGTGTCTCATCTACATTCAACAGCTGCTTGGTAATATTGACAAATTGAGTTTGTTTAAAATAGTTGACCGTTATACAGTAATAAATCGATAAGTGTCGCGAAATTCTGAACAAGAAGTGTCACAAAACAATCCCCACTTCCGCGGGGTATCTTATGTGGTATCATTATCGTTAGAAAAATGCCACGAATATGTTGGTGAAAGTTCCATAAAAAAATAATAAAGAAATAAAGGAGTATTGTCACTAGGTTAGGTGTTGTGTTCACACCGACATACTCGACCGTATTATGTTACACTTCTCGGCTACCGAGGTCTCTCGAACTTCGCTGTCCTTTTCTACGTTTGGCACAAGTCAAAGAATAGTATACCTGAACACGAAGTGTCACTGGCCGGACCTGTGGTTGTGACATTTATCGATTATTAATACTGTATATTTATTTTGTGGTTAAGCCAGAATTTCAGTATATGAAGCATGTAAGCAAATTTTGCTCTAGCACTTTTATAGGGATTAATTGCAATTAGAAAACGTTTGAGTTTTTGCCTCTTTATGCCAAAGGAATCATTACACTTTGGTTCATTGTTATGTATACACATTTGTGTATACAACGTCAATGATGATGATGATGAAAACATCAATGATTTGATGTTTCGTTTCTCGTTTGTTGAGATAAAACGCAAGAATTCATGCTCGAATTAAATTCTAACAAACCTCTTGGAATAAAATGTAACATACTTACTCCATTCTAAATGGTTATGGGGAAAACATGACATTTGCTGAAATATTAATTACTTTAAGAATGAGAACATACAAGATGAAAACAGATAGATTCCATTAAACAGGGTTGTACATAATACAAAGTCAATAAACTCAGTGACAAAAGCTCATTATAGATTTTTGATCGCCGTCAAGTCGTTTCGTCCCACTGTGCGACGCAAATGCACAAGTTTCCCCGTCGACAGCAACGCAAACAAATCGCTGGTTTCTTGCAATTAATGGAATTTCGATCCGGGTGGGATCGATCGATCCGCGATGCGCCGAAATCAAATTAGTTTAATTACGTTTCTCGTCGAGATGCGGCCGTTCCGTGCGTGATGCGGGGCCGTCGGTCGGCGGCGACAGAGGCTAAAAACATGATTACATTTCCTATAATGCATGCAACGGTTACACGCGTTGTGTTTAACGTCGAACGAGTATGGCGGAAATTGCGCGGGCGCCTCTCCCCGGCTCGTTCCCGTTTCCATCTTTGCCGGAAGAATATCACCGGGCGAAATGTAATTGCATCCCAATAGTCCATTCGCGGGACTATGGCGAAAATAAATACACGGAAAATGTGGGAATTCATTTGGCCGCCGATCGAACACGCCCGGAAACTGTTCCCGACATCTTTAGGGGGAACCCCATTGAAAACGATCAACGGTTTCGATCCGTTCTCTAATTTCAGAATTGCACACCCCACCCACCCTCCCCCACAATCACCCAATATCGACTAATTAGGAGCGATTTCGCAGTCGACGGCGCGTATTAGTTCGCGATTTTATCCGTGTGGGTATTCGCCGACGACCGAGCCATTTACAGTGGACTCGCAGCATATTTGATTGAATCGGGGAATTGTATTTTTCTGGACTGATTATGGAAATGTTCCGCTTTGATGTGACCGGAATTGGATTGAATTGATAATAAAGGAATTACGGAAATATCGGCGAAAAATACAAAGGATCCTGGAATATTGTGACAGATTTCATTGTTAATCAGTCGTCGCGATGTAAAGTATCGGAATGAACGGACATCCGTTCATTTACTGTGCAGAACAGAATTGAAATGACGAAATCATTTTTTCAAAGAATCATTATTTATATATTTATTAAGAGAGATTCCCAAAAATCTCAGAAAGCACGTGATTTCATATTTATTTTACCTTGAGAAACGATTAATATTTTAACTGTGTTACAGTATTTTATGCATTATTCACTTTTTCACCAAATCAAAGTACTAACAAAATATATTTTTAATATTTTGGTCAATCGATCGAAGCCTCTATTTTCATAATATGTCGTTAATTTTCTTCCAACATATTTTTGTGTGATATAGCGAGTTGGTGAAAATTATACAAACTGAAATGTCTCTGGAAATATTGCAAAAAGTTTTTTTGATAGAAATTATCATAAGTTTAAGGATTGAAGATTCTTTTTTCCAACAACCCCCTAAAACTTGGCGTACAATTTTCTCGCGTATTTTATAAAAAAACTGGAGTACAGTTTTAGTAGTTCAACCATGAAAAGGCTAAGAGTGTACCTTATATAACAGGGATGGGCATTTTTGTCTCAATTGAGACAAAACCGTCCTCACCATAGCGCCCACTGTCCCCCACCACCATCCACCGTTACCATAGAGGAAGGAACTGCTTCGCCCGTCGCGAACAATGCGCAGGCCTCGCGCATGAAAGAGAGGTTGGTGGGATAAGCAGGCGTTTGAGGGACTCCTACCGTGCCCATCATGGTTATACAATATTACTGTAGAGTGTGACAGTATACCTTCCATTCAAAGGTTAATAAAACGGTTCTTTATCAATCTTTAAACCTGTGTTCGATTCGTTCACGAAAAAGATTTGTCAATGTTTTTAGAAACATTTCAATTTGCAGAATTTCTAAGAAAATTGTATCTTCCATATCCATTCCACTACTTCATACAAAAACATCTTTAAAAAAAAGTAGACGTTCGATTGTGAAAGTAATGGTCTTAAGCTTTAAGTTCAGGTTTATTGTTGTACAATTTTCTTTTACGTACTTATAACAGGTTGAAAATTAATAATATTTCGAACTTACATATGAAATAGTCGTTAATAATATTTGATCTATAGTCTAAAGAGTGTTTAATCAGGAATATCGCGTCAATCTGTGCTTGCACGGATCTGCCAAAAAAAAACAGGAAAACGTTAGTTAGTTTCCGGTATCGAAAACATAATCCCCGGACGTCTATCGCGGCACGATCTTGAATAAAAGAGCCGGGGATCCGCTTTCCTAAAAAAAGTTACCAAAAAGAAAACACATACAGCCGCATAGAACGGGCGGAACATTCGGCGAAGCTCGAGTCGATTCCCATTTCTACGTCCGTATCGAAAAACGGCCGGAAAATAGATTTCCATATTTTTCTGCGGTGGAGCGCGTATAGATAGACCGCCAGATTGATGGACATTCCATCTAACTTTTACCAACCGATTGTCATCTGGTTGGTGTTTTCGGGTTCTCTCACTCCCAGCGAACAGATGCCGTTGAAATTCCCCGAGAATTTTTCTTGTTTTTCCTTTTTTCTTCGTTACTTAAACGATGCTCTCGTACGCGATCACGTATGATACACACCGTTCAATTTTCTCGGAAAAGGTGATCATTCGTCGTAAGAACCCCTCTATTACGTACGCTTGCGAACACATTTTTGTTTTCCGGAAAAAAGGAAGGTAAAAGCCGCGTTATTTCGAGGAACGGCGAAAGTATTTTACAACGATGATTCTCTCGTCGAAGTCTCACTATCGCGAGCGACGTCGATTCAACAGACTTCAGGCTTGTAAATCTCATCGACCTGAAAACGGACGACCTCGACGGGAACATTGGCCACGGTAAATCTGGTAGCTTTAAGTTTTATATTGCAGTTTTCATAAGGGGTTTTGTTTTTGTTTTGTTTTTTTTTATTCAGAGTTTGATGTCGCATCAACTGTTAGGTTATCAGCAACATCATGGTGTCCGTAAGAATACTGAAGGGCAACACTTGATGATTATCAATTATATTGTATTCAACAAATTACTACTCGTCTGTACAATATACCTAACAACGACGGTTCGCTGATATTAATCGATGCCTCTCTCGTTGATATATTCATTCATCTCTCATCTCTTTAATATACTCGCACAACACACACATCTAAGGCCCGCAACACACATCCGTTTTTCTAACGTGCGGCAACCATGCGGCTACCGTGCGGCAACGGAATTGCGGTTCAGTTGAAAAGCGTCCACTTGCGTTTGTTTAACGTGCGGCGATTGCGATTTCTACTACTGCGTTTTCTACTACTATCGAAGATGGAGGTGTCCCAAAAAAAAGCGTAGAGTATTTGCCTATTTTGTATATAAATACTATTGTTGCAAACAAAGAAGACAGTATTGGGTGCATCCTTTTATCGATTCGAGATTTACACGAGGCAGATTTGCTACATCCTTTGCTGATTTAAGAGAAAATCCTGAAAAATTCTTTAATTATTTTCGAATGAGTATTCACTGATTTGATGAGCTGTTAGATATGTTACGTACGGAGAGTTCACCTATGTGACTTTTTGAGCCTTCTTGAAACCGCATGCTGCTCTGCAGAGGTCCGCTGGTTTATCTAAAAACCCAACTCTCCCACGGGGGTGCTACATCTGGGAAATTCTCAGGAATTTCCACCCAGATGCACGATCTAGACAATTTCGGGGTATATAAAGGCCACGATTCCAACCACGAATGGCACCAGTTGAAATTAAGTCACGTCGCATCGAGCATAAATTAAGTAGTACGTATTCTATCGCGCAGTCAGTTTAATCACGGTTACCCCCGCATTTCTCAGTGCGTCAAAACCGAGAGTAAGGGATTTAATATCCGCGACTACACGTTACACATATACAATTGTAACCCTTATTTAATTATTGAATATATTGAACTTCATTTTTGAGGAATTCAATTCTATAAATTCCATACTCACATCACATTTCTATCCCAGAACTTGTACTCCCACAACGCTACACTGTAGCCGCTCAAGGTGTATCAACTTCTATTTAACGTTACGAGAGCCGATACCAATTATCCACTTCCCGATCCATGTGGCGAGCCGTCGGTGAAATACACGTCGGCCAATCCATTGTTCCATATCTTGGCGAGGTGGCGACCCGGTGGTGAAATACACACCGGCCAGTCCACGAAACCAAGTCTCCCAATTATAAAACCTCGGTCACGCATCACCCGCTTAGCCCTCGGCTCGTAATAGATAGAATAACAGAGAGAATCGCATCACAAGATACATTGATGAGACGTGCTATAACTCGCGTAGAAATGTTAGCTGTGTGCGATAATGTAATGACGATCATATATGCGATTGCGGCGATCGTGCGTTCCTTTGGGGAACTGCGGCAAATATTGAACGCAAGACGGACGTACGACGCCAAAATTACGATTCAAACAAATGTGCAGCGTCTTAATTGAATTCATAGTACTTCAGACCGCAATTGCGGTACCGCACGGTCGCCGCACGTTAAAACAACGGATGTGTGTAGCGGACCTAAACCTGACACCAAATAAGAAGGTACACTTCCGTTGAACATGGTACATGTTGTACCCTTGAATAATTTCATTAAGTCTGTGACACGGCCAAAACGCATAGCTGCAGTGCTGGACTAACCAATGAACAATTTAAGCGCCTGCTTAGGACATCAGGAGAAGGGGGTACCATAGAAATTTTCTTAATTTTCTGTCATTTACATAGTAATTTTATTTCTAAGTACTTATGTTCATGTGTGTGCAATCGGAAAGAACGAAAAAATAATGGAAAAATGAAAATCAGTTGCGAACGATCAAAACTTTTTCGTACACGTCCGCCCATTGCCGGATTAATACCTTTAGAGGCCCTGAGCACTTAAAATATTTTGAGGCCTCTTTATACAGGATCATTTAATCATTGTTAATCAAACAATCATCATTTGTGACGTGGTAAAATTCTGAAACGCCCTTTGTTTATTAATCTAGGAACTTACTAGACTCGTTAGCGCTCACCTCGAGACGTTCTAGTAAAAATTTTGCTGATGATTAACGTTTTTGTGTACCGCGATGAGTACGCGCGAGGAATTTCAGGACCGTATCGCGGGCCGAGAAACTATTGCCGCCCCCACCTAGGGACGTCCATTGAAGCTGACCCAAAACTACATCCCCGAGGAGATGCGGATGGAGAACCGAGCTCGGGCCAAGAAACACAGAGGCACCGACAAGGGATCATTCGGCCAGGAAGACATCCGGATTTTGCCGTCTCTCGACGTCTCCTCCGGCAATTATTTAGAGGCTCGCTGCCGGTGTAGCTCGGCACGCCCGGAATGTCTTAGGCCTTAGGGCATTCCCAGTCGCAAAAACGCGATCGTCATGGCAAATTGGAAAGTGCCTAAGTCAGGGGCTCTCCCGTGAGGTTCGTCCCTATGTAGCAATTGTAGCGCACGGGGCGGCAGTTCGGGGAGAAGTGGGGGGCAGCTTACTTCCGCATATCGTATTACCCAAATCGGCGAGTTACTGTTGCGTTACCGTAATCGTGTAAAGTGCGTTCCTAAGTTCGCGTGAGTCCTGGCTGCCGGTCACCATCGAGGCGGAAGGGCTCAAGTTTGGGTAAGCTGGCTAACATTATTCCCATGGATCGAGTAACTTCGTCGGTGGTCCTGGAGGAACCGTTACCGATCCTCGATTTTGTGGTTCCGCGATAGGTTGCGATGATTTCGTGTACAGTAGGCCCTCGACTTTCGCACATAATTGGTTCCTGAAAGTGCGTGCGAATGTTGAATGTTCGAAAGTAGAGGGATGTAAAAAAATATGCACCAAAAACTGTGTTTTAAAGTATTTATCTATCACTATGCATACATAATGAAGTTAAAGAGACGTGTTAAGTGCTTTCGGGTGTTTCCTTTATAAAGTCGTCAAGAGTTAGTTCAATACATACCACCCATTTTTTCCTTTTCTTGATTAAGATTTCTATAACATGCTGTGTCTTTCTCAATTGCCCTACGTTCGATTGAAGCAAAAGATTCACCGTTTTTAGAACGTTTAATTATTCCCATCTCTGTCTCGATCGTATATAGTTTACGAGTCCTTAATTTCTTTTTGTTCGTATCAACACTGCAGTTTTTCCGTTTCTGACTAATGCAAGACTGAAACTGTTTTGTTCTCTTGATCCGAACAACATTGTAATCTGATGGCTAGTCTGATGTCCCCTGAGAGGGAACATCCGATC
This sequence comes from Sphecodes monilicornis, assembly GCA_913789915.3. Taxonomy (NCBI): domain Eukaryota; kingdom Metazoa; phylum Arthropoda; class Insecta; order Hymenoptera; family Halictidae; genus Sphecodes; species Sphecodes monilicornis. The sequence goes on from OU565285.1 coordinate 21,448,507, forward strand.
GCAAAGGATTAAACAGTTGAATCTTTAAAAATGCGCGAAATAGCGAATTGTGCGAAAGTAGAATGTGCGAAAGTTGAGGGCCGCCTGTAATTCGTTCGCCGCCGATCGTACTAGACATTGCCGGGGAAATGCGACGAACTTTTCTAGCGTAAGGTGACGTATGATTATTTTGCGTATTTTTCCGTAAGAAACGTATTGTATCCTATTTTTGCCGGAGAGTAAAATAATGTCGTATATTCTGCCGTTAGAACATCGTAGATTAATTCCGGACATTGTAGTATGCGCGAGGTCTAATTGCCGTATTTCGCTTGTATTTCGTCTATTCACTTTTGTTATAAATGCATAAAAATCCGCAGTTCAGTGATTAACTTTGAAGTAACCGTGACTGTTTTACAATTTTTAGATCGTCTATGAACAAACACGTGCTCAATTCTTCCCGCAAAATGGACTGTAACATGAACAGCGGTCAACCACGAACATTCTCAATTAATCATGTTTTTTTTAAATACCGCGAGTCGTGTACGCACGCATTCAGTTCAACTAAAGCGTTCTGTCAACTGAAAACTCATGATACCATGTATAAAGAACGAAGTTCAATTAGGTAATTCAATCACTCGAATTTGTAATTTACAGTAGCATATCAATTTCCAATTGCAAATGAAATACGAAACCGGAGCTAATGGCGAGTGACCACAAATCATACCATAGACCGGTACAGTCCACGGAAATGTTATGAAGGGATTGTTTGAAAGGGGCCCAGAGTGTACTAAACTTGAAGCATGATACTGGGAGGTTTCCTGGAGAAACATATATGCGAGAAGTGCCCTTAACGGTCCTGAGTCTACGGGGAAGACTGCGCAATGGTCAACGAATTTGTTTGCGAAGTGGGTGTCCTGAAAATAACTCGGAACCTCGTTGGTCATCTTCCATGGCTCGTAGAAATCGTCGAAACGCAAACATAAGATTTCCACCTGACTATTCAAAGTTTGAATATGTAACAATATTCGGAGAATGATACCAATATTCTATGTTAATTAATCCTTATTGCAAGGATCAGTCAAAAAATTAATTTCAGACTCTTGGAACATTTTGCGGCTTAAGCTACTGACGGCGGTATTTGTGTCTGTTTTGGTCCAGTGTATAAAAATCGCCATTTAATCACTCAGTAGTGATTAAATGAAATCAATAACTATGGCGTTATAAACAAAAGAAAGACTAACGTATATACAAGAAGTACCACCGAAAAAAATATTAAAAATATTTGTGAAACAGAGCGGTCATAATCCTAAACATTGTCAATTATATATACTGGGTGTTCGCGCTATCACTAGCCAGAGTTTTTCTTGTAAATAGTAAATATTATAAAAAAATGAAAGAGAAAAAAGTAGTACTGTTATTTATGCGCAACACAATGGCGTATGTAATTTTGTTGTGTACATACTGTTTTGTTAGATATGAAGGTGACCTTCAATTTTTTAAATGAAATGCTGTATATTTTTTTATATCACATGAAAACGTGTGTCTAGACGAATTCATCCGTATCCTGCACAGTGACCTTCAAGGTCATACAAGGTCAGAAGTGGAAGCAACATTTTGAATATTTCATACGAATGCGTTTACAAGTATTCCTTATTTATACTAATCAGATGACGTTGACATTGACTATCAGAGTGTTTACTTCTAGTTTCTTCTATGATGAGACAATTTCCGTATTACTTCCGACATCAATTAATAATATTGCATAGTAATGTATTATTATTCGATGGACGAGAAGGCTGATATGGTACGTATTTATCACCAGTGCAATGGAAATAAAAGACAAAGTAAATTGAAATACCTAGAAGAAAAGCGAAATAACACAAGCATGTGTATTAGTATCTTGGACTACATTAGAGGAAACCACCAAAGATGTAAGTAATACAGCTGAAATGTGTATTCATGAACAAGGAAGTCATATTGAATATTTACTGTAGCCTTACCAATAAAGAATAGTTGTAAACACATTGGTATGAAATATTCAAAATGTTTCTTCCATTTCTGACCTTGCATGACCTTGAAGGTCACTATGCAGTATACGGATGAATTCGTCTAGACACACGCTTTCATTTGATATAAAAAAATATACAGCATTCCATTTAAAAAATTGAAGGTCATCTTCATATCTAACAAAACAGTTACTACTTTTCCCTCTTTCATTTTTTTCTACTATTTACTATTTATAAGAAAAACGCTGGCTAGTGATAGCGCGAACACCCTGTATTGTTGTGAAAATGGTTCGACATCCCAGACTTGATGAAGGCAATGTTTAATACCTCTACTTCAAGTTGCTGATCAATTTTGTTGACTTTTCAGTTATTTTTTATTTGTTATTAATCACAAAACATGTTGGAAGTTGTGTACAAATTAGAAGGTACAGAAATTTGGTGCCACGATAAAGTAAAATATATCATACAATACGATGCAATAAAAATATATTTCTCTCAAGTGAATAACACACCTTAGAGTGAAACTTTGAGTAAACATTTTATACCTTACCTCTTGGAAGGCGGATGCTTTCGACAATTTCATGGCAACCACAGCATAAACATCTAACAATTTCAACAATTTTCTCAAAACCTCGAATTTAGATAAAATGTTCGTAACTCTCGGCTTAGACGGACCCAAGTCCTTCCATCCAAGAGTTAATGGTACTTTATTCGCATGTAGAGATCCCTTTCAAACAGCTACTTTACCCACAGAAAGGATCAGGAAACGTTTCCGCAAATAATGCGCCTCGCACCCAGCGTCGCGCAGAAATAGATCGAGCGCGACGCGTTAAACTAAACGCGGATTTTTAGTGCTGTTACTCGATTCCAGCGGAACGGAACGGCGCTCGCGGTATAATGCTCGGTCGCCGAATCGATTCAGGCCTATAAATTCACGGCGAACTTGATCCCACCTCCACTTACATCGCAAACAAGCCATGAATATTGCGCGCTTTGCTCTGTTTGTCGCTTATTCATAGCCCATCTTACCTTCCCTCCTGGAAACACAATCCCTTGGCCACAGTCGTCTCTTTTCCTCGTGATACTCTATGGTTCCCCATAGTACTCTACGGTTCCCCATGGTTCCCCATAGTACCCTACGGTTCTGTAGGGTAACCTACGGTTCGAAACGCGCGCTCGCGTTTTTCTCGCTGCATTCCCCGCGGCTAGCTTCGTAGCTCGCGTCTCCTCGCTCTCGTTCTCTCTCTCTCTCTCTCTCTCTCTCTCTCTCTCTCTCTCTCTCTCTCTCTCACTCTTTCTCAACGTCTCTCTGGAGGGAGAAAGAAATCTTCTCTCTTTCTCTCTTTAGAGAGAAATCTTCTGTCTTTCTCTCTGTAGAGGGAGAAGGATCTTCTATAGAGTTCCGGCCGCGTAAACACGGTTCTCTCTCGCTAGCCGACGAGTTTCCATTAGCAAGACCAGTACCGCACACGCTGACGAACATGGCCCTGGCGCCAGCGCCGTGTTTCTATCGCGGCGATAGCAAGTCTTGCGCGAGAACCGGCGCGCAACCTCGCTCGGATCAGGAAAAAAGAAGACCCGCTGAAAGGGGAGACGCGAACGGGGAAAGAAAGCCGATGCTGCTGCTCGAAAACGAGCTAGCCGTGCATAGTATCCTTGTCGCCGCGTCAATCGCGACGATGCAGACAGAGCCTTATCAAGATAGATCCATCGCGCCTCAATCTGCTCGCGATCTTCGACGGAAACTTGTACACGGTGTCGAGAAAGTACTGGGCAGTTGTGCTACTTGCGATTCTTCTGGATGGACACTTGTGAAATACGACAGTGTCTCGATATACGCAGCGGCCCACGAAAGTATACGCCCTTTAAATCGGAATAATTGTTTTTACAATTGGACCAAAAAACTTCACTTTTTTTAGCAGTTAGAAGTATTGATTCACTAAACAACGTGCAAAAAATATTTTGGAAAAATTGCAATTGGTAATAATTATATGGAGAAATAGAAAATGCGCTTTCTAAAATAATTTTTATTTGAGCCCGTATTGAAAATTTAAAATATGCATCTTGTAGATCTATGTTATTTACACACATGCTGAAAATCGCAGTTTTTCACGACATTCGATCAGTTTTTGCTTAAAATCCACAGATTCTTTCATCTTTCGATGCGTGTCGTATTTTTCTGCGACTACTGATTTCAATGAAATTTTCGGTATGTTAGTTTAACATAAAAAAGATTTAAAAAGCATCTTTTTTACTTTCTCATATAACTCCTAACAATTGCATTATTTTTGAAAACTTGTTTGCACGTGATTTAGTAAACTAATACTTGCAATTGTTTAAGAAAGTCATTTGGTCCGATTTTAAAAAGGTTATTCTACTTTAAAGTGCGTTCGAATACTTTAGTCAGCCGCTGTATATGAAACATTTGAGAGTGGAGCTTGTATCGTATACCTACAGAATAGCTGTGAGACAATACCAAATCTATAATAAATTGTCTTTGATTACTTATTTATGAGCCTTTTATCAACGCATTTGTGACTTTTCTCTGATTAGAATGATACCCAACACGACGCGGTTTGCATTACAGGTACTTGTTTGATTCACGATAGAGTAGAACCTCGATTATCCGAACTATTCAATGATATTTGAGTGTTCGACTGTCGAATTATTGGACAACTATCGAGCTATGGAACATTGTAGTTATCACGCGCTATAAGACCACGAATCTAACACGTTATTAATACAATTTGGGTAATTATATAGAAAAGGTCTTCGTACTCCGATTTTGATGAAATTTTAATATATTATAGATTTCGACATTTTGAACAACTTTTTCCTTTTCCAATATAGGAGGGCCACTTTTAGTTTTCGAGATATTTGCAAAAAACTATCGGTAATATTAATATCATAACAGAAACCTTCTTTTTAGAAACACTGGGTGCGTGTGAAACACTGGGTGGGCGTGCGTGGTATTGTCGCTTCTCATCTCTACAACGTGTTTACAAACAAAAAATAAACAGACGCGGCTCGAAAATCCAGGAAATGTCTTTGAAAATTGAAAGCTCAGCCTATCTGTGTATGATCAGAGTTATCTACAGGAGTTAATTCTGCTTGTTTCTTCTGTTATTCCATTTCGTGGATTTTCGGGCCGCATCTGTTTATTTTTTGTTTGTAAACACGTTGTGGAGATGAGAAGCGACAATACCACACACACCCACCCAGTGTTTCACACGCACCGAGTGTTTCTAAAAAGAAGGTTTCCGTTATGAAATTAACATTACCGATAGTTTTTTGCAAATATCTCGAAAACTAAAAGCGACACCCCTATATTGGAAAACGAAAATTTGTTCTATTAGTAGTCTGTAAAATATATTTACACTACTTAAAGACTTACTTGTTTAAAGTCATTATTTAAAGAAGATTTTACGTATCCTCTTTGTAAAACTGATTTGCATTATTTAAAAAGAGGATACATTGTTTGTAGTTAAACATTGCATTTGTCATTTCAATTCACATTTTGCTTGACATCTCATAGACAATTTTGACACTTCGAAAGGTCTAAATGAATATCGAATTACCATCAATTCACCAATCTCGTAAAACAGCCAAACACGCGTACACATGACAGAGGCATTCAACGTGTAATTCCACAGGTCGGCCCCATCGCAACAAAGGGAATCCCTAAAAATATTCTGATCGTCGGCAGAATGATCGTAACAAAAACCGTCTGCCGTCTTTACGAGCCCGTTCATACAAGGTTTTACGAAAACGACTGGCAGGGCGAAAGAAAACGGTGTGGAGGAGACAAGACGTCGTGCGAGAATTTTCTATTTGCCCGGAGTAAACACTTCAGCCTGGCATCCTGACAGTGCTTCTTATTCTCTTTCACTCTGCGGACCCTTCCCACGTGCTCTCCTCCTCCAACGGTGTCCCGTGGCTCTTTCGAAATTGAAGAGATTCGATCAAATATTAGGCCGCTCTTTTCCGGGGGCGATTCCTCGCTCGACCGACTACTGACACGTTTTTCGAACAGCTAGCCAACTGGCTCCGTGGCGAAAATTGCGAGAAATCGACGAGGAACGCTCGATCTGGACCAACCAATCAACTACCGGATGAATTTCCATGCAAGACGTCGATCCAGAACGAGATACGCAATATGAATACCCCTTAACCCTTATGTAGCTAACCAGAATGTTCACTGTTGTTGGCCAACCGGTGTAGCGACAATTTTATTGTTATTTTTTTTCACTGTACGTTAATTTACGTGAAATTGTACAAAGAATGGGGATCCGGAAGGGTGTTTTGCAATATTTTGTCAGGAACATTAAAATATTACTAAAGGAAATATGGAAATGGGTACCCGGTTTGTTACACAAGGGTTAAACCATGGATACTTTATTTAAAGGGGAATTCTCGTGTAACAGGTACAACAATAAGTGATTTTTGCGACTTTGTTTACAAAAACTATTTATATTATCGGAGTAAAACTGGTTGCCATACACGTAGGCAACTTCAAACTATAAGAAAAATATTTTTTTTTCAATTTTTTATTAATTTAGTGAAAATTATCCTTTCAATCTTGTTAACAAAGTAAATAATATTGGCGTACAGTGTAGCAGGTATCACAAGTTATATGAAAGCATGAAATGAAGAATTACCCTAAAGTTTGATTATTTACATTGGTATATATGTATTGTACAATAAATAATAAGAAAAACACATGATATTACAGATATTATAATAATCTCGTGATCATTTTGTCTTTTTGATATTTTCGCCAGCAGTCTTCTGGATGGCAAACAATAATGCATGAAAACACACCGCACCTGATTGTCTTATTATTTAAAGTAATTTTTTCCTTTGCAAAAATGGCCACCTCGGCTTTGTTAAGGAGTTATTAAAGAAAAACACGGACCAATCAGAACACCGTTACAACGGACGGATTCCGGCTTGGCCAATGGTAACGTCGCGCTCAGCGGGACCTGTCGCCGAGCAGGAGTCCGTCCGCTGTAACGGTTGATTGGTCCGTGTTTTTCGTAAATAACTCCTTAATAAAGTCAAAGCGACCATTTTCGCAAAGGAAAAAGTTACTTTAAATAACCTTAGGAACCGCCCATTTCAAGGATTTGTAACATTTTTGAGACACCCTGTATAATAGCCAGTTCCTCTATTGGGATCTGACATGGAGGCGTGGAAAATATATATAGCTATCCAATATGGTGACGAAGTGCTTGGTCTTAACATTGTATTGTCTTTTTTTATGTTTTTATTTAAAATGTTTGAATGGAAGGAGAAAAAATTGTGTTGAGGGAAAAGCATCGTTAGTATGGACAAATCCAGCTGGAGATGGCAGTGTTAAATTTAGAACTAACATATTTTGTTATATATTCTAAGTTTGATAAAAAATATTTAGCTTTAAAAGTTACAAGAAATGACAGTTTTATTTTTTCAATGTTGACTAAATTAAAAAATATTTATTATATAAATATGCTACATAAAATTTGTTTATTGGAAAAATATGCGATGAGAGTAAATAGACTTAATGAATAATAACAACTGACGAGAGTACAGACTTAACAAATAATGACAAGTTTAATGTTACTTCGAAGAGATATATTTATTAAATGCATGAAATAAATACATGTAAAAAATCAATAAAGTATGTTTTATCAAATGATTCATTTTACATAAAAAATTGGTTTTTTAATATACCTTCTGTTAAAAAGGTGGACTGTATAATACACTCCAACGACTTTTCAACGGTGGCTCGAATATGAGGAGATAGGAGTGTGAGGGAAAGTAAATTTTTTGTACAGCGAGGTTATATTGATAGTGACCCACCTAGTGGTGGGCCGTTTATTTGGTATCAAAATATATCCTCGTGGAGGCTAGCGGGTCGCGACTCCTCCTCGGTACTCCGGTTCGTCCTCGGACGCCTAGCGACGTTGGCGTCTGTAAAATAAAGAATCGAACGCAGATGTGAAACCACCTATTCGATACGATACGTATCCGTTCGAGACGCTGTTTCCCGTACGTTCCTGACTGCGATAACCGCTATCGAAGGAAGGGGAATACAGCCAATCTGCTCAAAACGCAGAGTTAGTGGACTGTATATATTCGACGTATCTCGATAATCGAGAATCCGTCCGCTCGCACGGTCGTAGTCACGGTCAAACCGATTCTACTACGCGGGCGTTAGCGTAGGGGTGGCGGTTAATCTTACAAGGAGGTTGTAAGGCTCCAAGTTCGATAATCCAGCCAAATTCACCCGTGCTTCAACAACCTTGATTCAAAGCTCGTGCGTGACTCAATACGTCACGCGGCTATAGGAATCTCGTTGGAAGACGTGGTCCAACTCACCACTTACACGCACAAAATCAACTATCTGCGCACAATAGAAGCGGCGTATATTGTAAGCGTGTTCAACCAGTTAATATTCCTACTCGTAATCTTCGCTCAGACGTAATAACGACGGCGTATACGGAAGGAGCGACTATATTGATTGAACGGGTCAAGCCTGCCAAGATCTTTGTCGCGCTCTCTCACTCAGAGGAGGGGGACGAAGCCAGGACTTACAAGTCAAGACCTGTGGCTGAACCGGTCAATTCCGACACCGAATAATATGCGATTTCCGTAGAAACGGCACGGGCGTAAGCGAAATTGACCGTCACAATTCGAGTCTCCGATCTCTGCCGCGCGGGAACGTCAATGCGTATGCCCGGGCGTATTGCAGATACAGGAATCGAAAAGAGTGTCCTCCGTGTTACACGGGTGGCCGTACGGAATCGGAAACACGATTCCTTCCAAGAGTTTCCCTTGCACGCTTACACGCACAAGATCGACTATCTGCGTACAGTAGAAGCGGCGTATACGTAAGTGCGTTAATCAAGAGTTTCTCCTGAACGGCGGGTAGTGAATTCGGGGAACGATCACGAAACTCGCGTCAACCACACCGAAATACACTTGTGCAGTGAAACAACAACTATGCACCTTTTATGTGATCGAAGCACGGTCAATACCGGTGCTCGATCGTGATCACTATTGCCTGTACGTCTCTATTCGAATATCCTGTCGCGAGCTCGTAAATGGAGCGTCGCTCGGTCCGAAAGGTCGTACGGCAGTGAATATATCACGTTCGATTATCGAGAACTCGGAAAATCCGGAGTTCGATATCTCGTTCGTGTTTGTCAATTCTCTTGTAACGGGTGGAACGATCTCGAGCACAAGACCAGTTCCGTTCGTACAGTCGTTGCCAACAGCGTCGCCGTCAAAGACTTGTAACAAGCCTCCAACACCGCGACTGAAGAGCATGTGACAGATTACTTATTAAAACTCGGAATATCCAGAGTTTAATAAATATCGCAATGGCTTGTCGGTTCTCCGAGCGTGGGAAACGATCTCGAGCACGAGACCAGTTTCTTCCGCACAGTCGTTGCCAATAGCGTCGCCGTCAAAGACTTGTAACAAGTATCCGACAGCGCGACTGGGGAACAATGACAGCTGCGAAGACTCGTACGCGAGTGTTCGCGAGCACGCCTCTTTTGCAAGTGCTCGCCAGCACGATTCGTGAGCGAATTACTCCTCGCACGTCTCGTGAGCAAGTGACGACGCGAACTGGCAGCGGCAACGAAGCGTCGCGAGAGTGTCAGCTGACCCGCTACGCGGCGCTGTCTGTCTCTTACTCGCCTGTCTCTGTTCAACGTACGTCTGTATGTTGTTCTCTTTGTCTCTCTATACCTTCGCGACACGAGTTTGATTTGAACGTTTTGTACGTTGATCCACCGATCGCCGTGTTTATCGGCTGACATTAGCTGGTAGCCAGAAAGTCACGCCGTTTTTACTTGAAATATTGCTGGTTATTTGGCTCCTCGGAAGAATAACATCGAGGAGGTCACCAACTAATATAGATCGCGATAATCGCGAAATTCAAGCACGTTTCAAACTAACGCGATATTTAAACACCTTCTAAATTTACAATTATAATTTCATAAATTTCGAATCGCTTAAAATTGGTGAGGACATATTAATTACTCCACAAAGAATTATACAAACATCTTCTATTAGAGGTACAAATGCTACAGGCATCACTGAACCAAGAATTTTGAAAGTCTTTATACGCTGGTTAGATCTTTCAATATGCACTCTATCTTTACCTATTTTAGCTGTTAAAATAGTCTGTTCTTTCCTAAATTGTTTCTTATATTTTAAAAATGGAGGTCTTATAAATTTCAAGCAGTTCACTTCACATACTTCATTTCAAAGAGTGGAAACGGAGCAACAAATTTTTGCTCGCTCTATTATCACAATCTTTCACTGTTTTAACACTGTAAGTTTATACTGTAGTTAACACCTGTTAACACTGTAAGCTGCTGTAAGCTAAGCCAAGTTAAGCTTATAGTATTTCTACTTTTCAGCAACAGACGGCGCCACTCAAAATGTCAGATCCCAATCCTCTGTGACGGTCAACATATCTCGAAACACAGGAAACATAGAAAGCTGAAAGGTACACAGGTACCCGTTAGCCCAAAGGTGTCCACAAGTACGTTTTGATCCCAGAAATCCTTCAGGATCATATGTTGTTGCTATTATTAAATATGTCATTAAACGTAACGTATAGACTAAAATAGTGTACAGTGCGAGGATGAGTGACCGTAACCCGGCGACGCGGAAACAAAAGACGTAGACAGGTCGAGGCGTAACGACCAAAAATCAAAAAAAGCGAGAGAACAGTCGAAATCGAAGTGTCCATTCGAACGGGCGATTACTAACGAATTACAGGTGATTTTACAGGCGATAATATAGGCAATGGCGAAAACGTTCGGTGTTAAGGCGTGGCGCGGAACTCGTTCGTTAGCTCTAGGCATAGTAACATTAGGCAAATCATGAAATATATACATCGTATACAAATATATGACACGTGTGGTTTCCTTTACTCGTATTATGAGCCCGCTACAGCCCGCCCATACCACCGATCCCACAATAGTGGCATACCTCCAGAAATAAACCAGCCGTTGATTTTTTAACGGGTATTATGCTTTCTAGTTTCGAAATATTTCTCAGTATCAGTACGATGTACAGACGTCGTCCCTAAAGGTTTAAAGGGTCCCCTGGCTTTGATCGCAATCATTTGTCCGCCCTTCGACACCAAAACAGTTTTTAATGGCACTTTTACCAGCATTTTTCTGATTGAAATGATACCGAATATAACACAATTTAAATTGTATTCACTTGTATAATTCAGAATATAGTAAAACCACGATTACCCGAACTACACGCAAAGGAAAATATTCAAGTTACACAAGACGATTTTGATAAAACATATGTGAGACATAGTTCTTCGAAAAATACTCCACACGTATTTTTTTATCGGCAACCATCCACATTGAAGGGGTGGAAACAGCTCTCAAAGTTGGCGATCAAAACGACATTTCTTGAGATATCTCGGAAACCAGAGGTCGAAAAATATTGATTTTTTTTTAATTGTGTGTTTTTGAATGGGAATATCAGTCGCGCAAGAAAATTGTGTCGAAAGTAAATAAACGTTTATATTCGATGCTTATTCTTCTACAAAACAAGGCAGAATATCTTCTTCCGCAAAAGGTGCAAGACTATCATTCATTATACACAATTATTGTTGTACTGCCTCCTATTTTGGATCAAAGATCACACATCCGAGTCTACATTAAAATGAATCAACAATAAATAAAAGAAACTGCAAAAAAATCGATTTTTTAATATATCGTTGAAACGAAGAGCTTTTGTTAAAGTTTTCTTGCGCGTCAGAATTTCCCATTCAAAAATATACAATTTAATAAAAATTTTGACCTCTGTTTTCTGAGATATTTAAAAAAATGTGGTTTTGACCCCCATCTTTGAGGGCTGCTTTTACCCCTTCAATGTGGATAATTGCCGATAAAAAAAATCGTGTCAAACATTTTTCGAAGAACTATGTCTCACATAAGTTTCATCAAAATCGGCTTGTGCAACTTGAATATGTAGCCTTGTCCGTAGAATATAAGTGGAACGTAAGTTCGAGCAATAAAACAGTCACCTAGCTACAGTGTTAGATTAAATCTTTACTGATTTATATTAGGTCGACTCATAAGTTCGTGTCGTGGATATGTTTATACTCTTCACGGTGTGTTTTTCTTTTTTAATGAAAAACCACAGAAATTTTATAGTAACGGTATAATGTCTTTATGAAAAAGATGGGAAGAGGTTGTAGAACAAGAGGGTGATTACATTTTTTCGTAAACTTTAAAAGTATATTTCAAATGTTCATTCAAATAGTAGAACAGTAAATGGCACGAACTTATGGGACGACCTAATACAATGAACCGTCTTGTATAATATGGATTGCTTAAAATTGAATTGTTTATAGAAAAGCTCCATTTATGCGAACTCTACTTACACAAACAAGATTGCAACGGGCGAATTTCCATGCGGGACGACGACCGAGGAGTCAGAAGCGCAATATGAATATCGCCTTAAAACCATCGATACTCTATTTAAGGGGTCACCTCACTTTGATAGCAATTTGAAAGTTTTGCGATCGTCTATCCGCCCTCGGACACCAAAGCAAAGGGGAATATTGATTGCATAAAATTCAAACAATTTTGTTCGGTAAGAATTAATTCCGACCAGCGCCCATATGTAAGCTAACTACCACCGCAAAGGGTTAAATTGTTTTTTGACATATTTGTCAATATTTGGGGAATATGAAATTTTTAGTGGAAAAATGGTGATTCTGTCAAAGGTTACAGAGGTTCAATTGACTGTCATAAATTCAGTACGAAAAAATATACTGTCGGTTAACCCTTAACTACTATAGACATTGGAAGTAACTACTATATAAGTAGTTTTTCAATCAGTGAATTAATATTACTAATAACTAGATACAGTGAATCCAAAAAGTGCACTTGAGCACTTATTTTAAAGTTTCCCCCAGCCATCGTTCATTTTTATCCAAGATATTTTTTCATGATTCACCGACTGGAAAACTGGAAATAAAAGTGTTACAGATTGAAAGGTCTGTGGAAACATTGAAAAATTTTGCTCGTGACTGAAACTACGTGGATTTAAAGAGTGAAGCTTCCCCTTTACAAAGATCGTTTCAAATTTGATTTACGATCTTTCCTGGACGATTTATTGAGCTTTGTATGAAAGGTGTACTTCCATCTTTGAAATAATATAACGTACACCGTGGAGATGCTACACGTCGGTGCAAAGAGGAAGATTTAGTGTTCAAGTCTGTAATAGATTCACCCAGAAAACAATTTTTTTATGTTGTTACAGACCATTCAATTCGTAATATTTCAACCAAAAACGTGTCCTGAGTTTTTCACCTGTTATAGCATATACAAATATCCTAGCAAAAAATTAATGTTGGTTTGCGAAAGGAGAGGCTTCGAGCTACAAAATGAGTCTAAATTTATTATTGAACTATTTATTTAATGAAATTACCACAATTCAAATGCTGACATTTTTCCGAGAATGAGAAATGTAATGTATAAATACTTTTTAGATCCACTGTGGATACAGAGTGAGGCATTTAAAATAAGTCATCAGAATAACTTTTAGTAGGTGGACGCATAGAGGACGTATGAAAATCAATTTCGTTTTTTTAAATGAAGACGTTCAACGACCTTGAATGACCTTGAGTTGTAGATCACTGTACGTGCCTTAAAACATCCTATTAGATAGTGGATAGAAAAATTCAATATTCCATTTTACAGAACGGGGTTGACCTTCATATGTCCTCTATGCGTCCACCTAAAAAAGAACTATTAATAAGATATTATGCCATCCTCGAAACCAAGGATGTTTCAAGCGATATATGTTTTTCTACCACCAATAGCAACCTAGTTATTCAGGTGGCCGGTTTTAAATCCTTAACCCTGTATAAATCGTCAATAATTTATCGAATTTAACATTGATATTCTTGGTAATTAATATTCTCTATTCAAAAATTATGCAGGAAAGGAAATGGGAATGAATGAGAATTCCAAGCGCTCTGAAAAACAGTAATTATAACAATTCCATACAGTCCTGACTGAATAAGTTTCATATCTATATGGATTAATAGTAACTTTAAACAGATGTTATTTGCCACTAAATACGAATATTCTTGAAAATCTTCCAGCGTAGACCGACCAATTCTACATTCCAAAAACAATAAGCTCGCTTTCGAAACTCGCTGCATCAAACTTCAAGTTTACCTCGAGATACCCACGTGTCTGTTGTCCGCTTCATACAGGAAACGCGACTTCACTTTCAAAGAACCGGATATTCCCTGAGCAGCGGAGAAAACTTAGAAGATTTAAGAACGGAAGAAAACCAGAGAAAAAGAAACGGATGCTTCTTCAAATTCAGACAACCAAGCAAACTTCAATTTGCCACTCCAAACAAACCCCGTTTTCTCCCGAGAATCTCCTTTAACCTCGAAGAACGTTCGTTCGCCGGGCCATTAGTAATTACCACCAAGAAAAGTTAATTTCTCCTTAATATCGGCCGCTCGCGGCTCGGTTCGCGTAATACTGGGACATCGTTGTCGGCTTTAATTAAAACAAGCGCGATAAATGAAACGAGGGGATATTGCGACGGGCGAACAGCGACGAAAAAACCGGAAGAGAATCAGCAACGACGAATTAAGCCGGCATCGATTTTTCCGTGGCGCGCGCGACGTGTCGCCGAGCTTGTTTTTGTTTTTCCCACTCTTTTCATTTTGGAGGGAAACAACATAATAACTCTGGGATTCCCATTTGTCTTACGCGTTATAAATTATAATTGCACGGAACTGGGTCGAGATATCGTGGGCTTGCGGCCGGGAGTTCATGAAATTGAATAATTTCTCGATCGAGGTATCGCCCGGTGTTCCCGTTGTTCTTGCGAGAACGACGCCTCGCGATTTACGAGCCCGTTATTTACCTTCCCGACCAGGAGAATTACATTCTCAAGCGTTCGCTGTTCGCTAATGATTACCGGATTCCCAGCGCAATACCCTCTGATTTATTGATCCCGAAAATCGTGTCGAACGTAGCATTTTTGCACCGGATATTGTTTTCCATGTTTTACCTATTCGTTCCGCTTGTATGTGCTTTATTTACCGTGCCTTCAACATGTTCGCTGAATGTAATACGGTAGGTAGTTTTCGAGTGAAATTGTTAACATTATCGCTGAATCGCAATTTGACGCAATCGTAATTTAAGTAACTCTTTGTAATGATTGAATGTAAGGAGATTTGAATTTAATATGATCATTTAAGATTAAAGATCAACAGTTCCGAATTTCGGAATAAATTAACGAAATGCGACAACAGTTTCATTCATAATTCAACAAACTTTTTGAGAGTTAATATAATGCAATAACTTCTCTCAGAATTATTATTGAGAAAGGAATTATCAGGCTTCTGTTACGTACAGCTCAGTCATTAACCCTTTGCCTTATAATACGAGTCACACTGATGATGAAGATTCCAAACATAATCTACTAATGTTATATATGAATATTATGTGAATAATATGGATGTTATGCCTTTATTTTAGGACGAATCCAAATTTTATTCTTGCACGATTAATATTTTATAAATTAAAGTAAATATAGAGATACAATAAACATGAATTTTCTTTCTATTTCTGCAAAATTATTCAGGATAAAGATTCTGTAACCATTGTAGCTGTAAAGAAAACCATATAGCAGGGGATTAAAAAGCAATAAAATTAATAGGCTCTCGGTAGATAACAGGTTAATAGGTCGAAATGAAAAGTGATTATCAAATTTGATCGAAGTACATATAATAGATCGAAAAAACATAGTTTACTTGCTCTTGAATGGTTTCACTATGGAATCGTAATAAGTCATGTTATGGATAACACTGTGCTATTAATGTGTACAAGACAATGTGTGCACAAAATTAAACCTTCAACGCGATTTACTTGCTCCTAAATAAATAAATTCTTAACTGACCTTTCAACGACATTTGTATTCGTATTGAAAACAACTTTCAGTTGATGCTGCATCGAATAATTCATAGAAAAATAAATGTGGTAATTATATAGAAAAGGTCTGCGTACTCCGATTTTGATGAAATTTTAATGTTATGGAGCAACACATTCTGAACAACTTTTTCCTTTTCCAACATAGGGGGGTCGCTTTTAGTTTTCGAGATATTTGCAAAAAACTATCGGTAATGTTAATTTCATAACGAAAACCTTCTTTTTAGAAACACTGGGTGCGTGTGAAACACTGGGTGGGTGTGTGTGGTATTGTTGCTTCTCATCTCCACAACGTGTTTACAAACAAAAAATAAACAGATGCGGCCCGAAAATGCAGAAAATGGAATAACAGAAGAAACAAGCAGAATTAACTCCTGTAGATAACTCTGATCATACATAGATAGGCTGAGCTTTCAATTTTCAAAGACATTTCCTGGATTTTCACACGCACCCAGTGTTTCTAAAAAGAAGGTTTCCGTTATGAAATTAACATTACCGATAGCTTTTTGCAAATATCTCGAAAACTAAAAGCGACCCCCTATATTGGAAAAGGAAAAAGTTGTTCAAAATGTCGAAATCTATAATATATTAAAATTTCATCAAAATCGGAGTACGCAGACCTTTTCTATATAATTACCATACATGTTTCTATTTACAAAAATGAAGGTGATCTTGAAATCTCCGAAACTCTATTACCTACAAAAAAACTGTTATTTCTATATTATAGTTCTCTTTATGCTGAAAAGTATTGATTAACGAAACTTTTCAATAGTCTTTAAAACAGCGGAGCTAAGGAAGAGCTAATATGTACTGAACTACCCTGTATTGATTCCCCGGCCGGGAAAGGTAAAGTCAACGAATGCGTATTTTTACGTGTATTACGTAGGCACAGCATTCCTTTTCTTTCATTCGTTTATGTATAGATTTTCCGCTGCTCAAAAGCTTAAGGATCAGCTTTGATCCTGAATATGGTATACAATAATCATGTAGACCAGGGATAGGCATTTTGTCTCAATTGAGACAAAACCGTCCCCACAATAGCGCGCACTGTCCCCCAGCAGCACCCGCCGTTACCATAAGGGAAGGAAGTGCTTCGCCCGTCGCGAACAGTGCGCAGGCATCGCGCATGAAAGAGAGGTTGGTGGGAGAAGCAGGCGTTTGAGGGATGTAAGACTGTAACAGTATTTCTTTTTTAAATCGGACATTTCATATGCAACAACTTACTACATACCATGAATATAAACTTTTTCTGTCGTCCTAAAAATCAATGAAGACAAAGAAATCTTCTAATCATTGCACCAGTGAACAGCAATAAACAGCAGTGGAAAAAAATTGTACAACAAATGATTTAACTTTGCATGCCGTGAAAAAGAGAGTCCGGCGAGACGCGAAGAGGAACGCGTGTCCGTGCCGGGTGCTAATTAATAGTCGGGTTTGCTCGTCTGTGCGTTTCCATTTATCCGATAATTGGGCTATCTGTAACACGTTCTTCCAGCATCGTGGCAGGAAAGCAAATTGTTGGAACAACAATGTATTCGTGAACGTAACGCGGCCAGTACGGCGTTTTATCCGCGCAATTTCCGCGAGCAGCCAACAATTCTGTTGTTCGAACCGACTTTGATGCATCTGCGCGCGCTCCACGGTGAGTATGCATCAACAATAGCGCACGCCCCGGAAAAGGTGATGTCGCCGCGGAACATACGGAACCTCATGTTCAGGATTTTCAAAAATATTTTGTAGCCTACGTTACAACGTGATAGGAACGTCGCTGTCCAAACAATTTCTGCGGTACTCTTACCCTGTCCACGATCTTAAGATAAACTCTTCCCAGCGGAACATGAGAGTCGTGACCGTTTTTAACCCTTAGCACTCGAATGGCGACTCTGAGGCGCCACTATAAATTGCTAGACCATTATTCAGAATATTGTTTACATGATTAAATTTGTTTGTATGTAATAAATTACTAAACATTTAAATATTGTATGAGGTACTATATCAGTTTCTTACGCATATAATTGAAAATAACTATGTACAATGGAAATATTCTAGGTTAGAAGAAATGTTTGGTTTTTTAGTTGAAATAGCTCCGAGTGCAAAGAGTTAATATTGTACTGCATGTTTTTAGCAACATTCTCAACATTCATACCTTTCTTTTTATACCATGCGAGGTTCTCAACTTTTGTTCTACCGAACCTCAAGAGTTTTGTGGATGAATTATTACATAAAAATTCTGTGTAACTTTTTAATTCTGGATTATGAATTAATTCGTCATTCAAGTTCGCTATCGCCTTTCACAAACTTTTCATTTCTTTTTAACACGTTAATTGCGGAACAATTTTGTCTCGTTTTCTATTTCACTTTTCATTTAAGTTTAAATACAAAAATATCACTGTGCATAAGCAAGATACTTACTTACCCCATTTCTGTTTAATCTGTTCCAACCGAACCTATTAAGACTGTATGAACATATTTGAATATTATACAGGGAGGAAATTATAAAGCGTTACAGACGAATCTCTCCAAAAATATTGATTATACGCAAAAATGTTTCAGATAGAAGTTGTTCAGTACCGAGGGGAACATCATGTGGTCGGACTTTTATTTTTCCCGCTGGCCACTCCAAGGTGTGGTGACGGTCAACTTTTTTTTTCTAAATGGAATAATATATTTTTTTTATCCACCATCAAATTGTGTTTTAAGATGAGTTCAATTACCTATGACTCAATGTCATTGAAAGTCAAACTTGCAGGGAAATGCAGAGAAGGTGTGATCGTTTTATTTGTACTTTCGTTCGTGCCTTCAAATTTTCACACCAAAACAATAACATGTGTTATTATTATATTATACCGAGATCAAGACGAATTCAAGGAACTATACTATTACCTTCGCGTGACCTTGAATTACAAACAATTCACAAAAGTTGGGCTATTAATACAACTAATGAAGTAATTTGTGTTGTTTTTCTATGATGATTGCCCAACTTTTGTGAATTGTTTGTAATTCAAGGTCACGTGAAGATCATAGTATTGTATAGTATTGGCCGTTGGATTCGTCTTAATCTCGGCTTATTATACTATCACAACGAAAATATACAGTCCCATTTAAAAAATCTTCGATCACTTTCATGTCTCGAAAAAAATAAACTTGATAACACTTTTTGTCTACCACAATATTTGCCCCTTTGTACCAAACAATTTTGTCCTCTAACATATTTTTTTTCAATTTTTACTTAAATAAGAGCAGTAACTCGTCCCAGTTCCCAGAATTACTCTGTATGAGTGACACGGCGGTCGATGTGTTAAAGCGACAGGTAAAGAATCGCTTCAGGCAGCACTTTTTCGCGACTCACCCCGTATACTGTCCCACTAGCAGCACAAAAAGGGAAAGAGCGGCCGCGACCGTTGATTGAAAGAGAAGAAAGGGGAGCTGAACGGGAAAACCGTGCGGAAAATCGAAGGGGCGTACGTGCCTCTATGTTTATCGAGACAGAGAAAGAGAGAGAGAGAGAGAGAGAGAGAGAGAGAGAGAGAGAGAGAGAGAGAGAGAGGCCGTCGAAGGGGCATGATTTTTGTAAGCAAACGCCGGCGGCGGAAAATGCATGCAGCCCTCGCGCGGAATCGAACGATAGAAAGCCCGCCGGCTCCCGTGTTCCTTGTTTATGGGAAGATGTTGCGTCGCGGTAGGGTGGTTTTCCCCCCGACCTACACAGCACACCCTTTTCTTCCGTCGGTGTTTCTCTCAACCGTCGTCGGTGTCGGGGCGACAAAACAATTCCTACGGGCTGCTGGAACTCTGGTCTTTGACTTGCTAGTAAAAACAAGGGCCGGGGCGAGGGTGGTTGTGGGCGTGGGTGGGAGGAGAGGGATGGTTTCGAGGACAGAGAGACGTCGAGTAAATACGTCTTCGCCAGCTGTTCCACGATTTTCGGGCTAAAACAGAACCGGGGCACAACAACCGTTCTGCAATTAAATTACCATCATCCTCCCTTGCGCTTGTGCCGCCGAGCGACCGCCATCGGCGATCCTCCGGATGTTTCTTTTATTTCGCTCGAGGCCGTCGCCGGCAATTAAGCGTATTTAGGAGGCAATTAAACGATCGCGGCGCGTACCAAAGGAAAAACCTGCACGCACCAAGCGGAACAGATTCGGTTGGACAACCCGAGCCGATAACGAGCTTCCGGCACAGCTTACGAGCAAGATAAGACCTCCGGGAAGATGTAGATCTTTCCCCTGATCCCGTGAACGGGAAAGGTAAAGCGAATTCGCTCGGTCCTGCCACAGTCACTCGACCCCTCGTCGCCGACAACTTTCCCGGACCAACTTTCCCCGAGAAACCTGCAATTAAAGAGTACGAAGTTTTCTGAAACGGTCACGTGTCGAGCGAGATCGATCCCCGGTTTGTTTTAAAACTTAAAATCAGTGTCGATTCTTGCCAGGCGCGCGCTGGACCGCTGTTCAACTGTTTTCGTGAATCTTAACCTTTAGAGGATCGTGGGAGTAGCCAGTGTATGTGGTAGCCCGAAACAAACTTGGCAATCTTGCGTAACGTGTGGGTTGTATGTACAAGGTGTCCCGCATACGGTAGACAATCGTTTGGGAAGTAATTCAGCATGCTAAAGTATGTCGATAAGAAAGAATAAAATTGTTTCGTTTGACGCTTTGTTTCCGAGTAAATCGAGGTTGAAATAGGCGGCTGCTGCGTCTGCTCATGACCAACCAATTCTACTTTCTGCATATACTACAGTACTACAGCATGCGAACCCGACGGATCTTTAACCCTCTGTCTACCGTAAAAAAAACTTTCATGATGCGATAGAAAATTTATACCACTAAACGTAGTAAATATACAAAAAACTGTTAGCTTTAAATAATAAAAAATAAGAAAAGTAACAAAGTCATGCAACGACAAGATCCCAAGAATTTTAAAAGTTTAAATAACCGCAGTATCTACATACAGTCGGGTCCAATGGACCCGCTTGGTAGACAGAGGGTTAAACATGATTTTCTCAAAACCGAAGATTCGAATGAAAAACTTTGATTCTTTCTTTTCGACTCAATTTTGCATCTAGAAGTACTTCCCAATCGGTTGTCCACGGTATGCGGGACACCTTGTATATGTATGGAGAAATTATGGAGAATTTGGGACCAGTCCGTACGGTTCCTGCGCCTGCTATAAGGTTGTAAACCGCGCAGTCAAAGTCGCCGTACGAACGTTTCAGCACGTCCCATCATAGTTGTTCCGATATGCAACACAAAATCTTTTAACCCTTATACGTTCCTCAGAGTAAAAATGCATACATTTACTATTCTTACATACTGTAAAATGAGTGTTCTCTATGCGTCTGTATTGTGAGGTGTATTTCTTTAAAATGTGACGGTATAAATGCAACAGAATTTGATGATTTAAAGTGTAGAGCAAAAATGGGTGAATTATTATACAGGGTGTCCCATTTAAGTTGAGATTGTAAATAATCTCGAAGTCATATGATTTAAAAATAACAAACTGACACATGTGCTTTAGTGTTTCGAGTGGGGAGTCAATTGGCCCTACTAGTTTTTTAATTCGTGGACGTTTCCAAGGTTATTTCAAGGTCATTTTGTATTTCTTATTTTGGAACATATTCTACGTAAAAGAAATGCACAACTTTTGTTTGAAACATTTTTTTGTAAGTTTGTAAGAACTTTATTATGTGTTCATGAGTCTTTTATTAAACAAATTACTAAGTGTCTAGAAGTTGATGGTAAAAATTTCGAGCATTTATTGTTGATGTTCTGAAATTAAATAAAAAATCTTCCAGAAGAGAGTAACGTTGTCATTTTAATAGAAAAATGAAACTATCCTTGACATAAACATGAAAAATCAGCTAAATATCTTAAGAAATATTGAACTTACAAAAAGATGTTTCAAACAAAAGTTATGCATTTTTTTACGTAGAATATGATTCCGAAATAAAGAATATGGGTTTATGATAAAAAAGACAATATGACCTTGAAATAACCTAGGAAAAACCCACGAATTAGAAAATTAGTAGTACCATTTGACTCCCCACTCGAAACACTAAAGGACATGTGTCAGTTTGTTATTTTTAAATCATATGTCTTCGAGATTATTTACAATCTCAACTTAAATGGGACACCCTGTATAAGGATCTTTTATGTGACCATTTCTGAGGAACGTATGAGGGTTAATCACATAAAATTCTTTCGTAACACTATAACTATAATTTTAGGAATACAAAGATCTCGTTTTTTTCGAAACTTTATTCTTTCTGAAAATGCAAAGAAACAAATCGATTTTCTCAAACTGCTCGACCAGTACATCATTCCCCAGCCATTGCACTCCCTTGCGGAGGTTTATCGATATCAAGAAGGACTGTGACAGATCTGAGTCTAACCTGGCTATCGAGAGGTATCAACATAACTTTGCAGGGGGGGGAGGGGTAAACGGTAGCAGGGAAGAGCTAGGTAGATGAAGTCAGAGGAAGGGGGGTCAGGGAGCAAAGAGAAGTTCAAACTTCTACACCCTCGCCACTCCTGGAAACGTCGCTCGAGGACTTACAAGGAGAACACGAAGACCTGCCAGTCGGAAGTTGCCAAGCCGTAGAGAAGGTATCATCTACGTGACAAGTTGATATATACGCGTGTACATATGTATGCACAGTACAAAGCAGAGGAACCGAGACTGTCCGATGTAAAACATCGACTCAGGAAGATAATCAGAGAACGAGAACTCGGTGGAAACCGTGATCCCAGTGTTACCCTCAACGCGATAACAACAGGAATTTGTCATTTTGTTCGGGTTACTCTGCGACGCCTAACCTTGCCGCGCGTGTCTATTAATTAATGTCTTTTAATTTATTAGCGCTCCCGTGGGCGACGAAATTGTTTCCGTGCAACGAGACGTTCCGATAAAATGAACATATCTTCCATCGTTTCGTATACGAATTATTTTCTTCAAACACTTGTTGCACAGGGTTATGTTAATTTGCACTCTGAAATTGTAAGAACTGAATAAACTAGTTTTGAAAATACATGATTGTATAGGATCGCGCGAGCGGGACCACTCAAGCAAGAGCGGAAAGGGGAGAGAGGCGGCGGTGTCACCATAATAATGACTCGCGAAAAATAGAGCTCATCGTCGCCCCCCTCCCCCCGCTTTGTTCTGTCTGTCGAACGCCTGCTGATCGGCGAGTCGGCAGTCGCGTTTAGCCCATGCTTGCTTCAGCTAACGACACGTGCTTAAAACATAACTATTGCTTTAACACATAGTTACCGTGTAAACTGCGGACTTTCCGCTTAGTGCCGTTGTCTATTCTAATGTTAGTGGTTTCGGGTAGTGTTTAAGTTAGTTTTTAAGTGAAATATTGACGCTGACAAAATAAAGTGCAAGAGTGACTTTGTTCCTAATCCTTGGGCGCCCCGTTATTAATCGTACTTCCTCTCTCCATCTATTCTTCTACAATGATACTAAAGTATAGTTAGACTGTGGATTTCATGCAATTATGATAAAAATGGTTAAATCAAATATAAGGCAGTGAAAATATTTGAACCATTTATAAATATGTATTACTTTATTATTTTCGTTCTACTAAAATGATTAAAATCTACTGTAACTTTGTGATTAATGCAGACAGTTTTTATTTCGCATAAAAATCTGCAGTCTAATCATAATATATTACTAGAATTCTAGGTCAGTATTTTATATTAGTTCCATTATGACATTCCAACATTGATGATTCGAAATATTGTAACATCCCTTCTAGAAAAATATAATTTTAATATTTATGTCTTTGCTCCAGTAAACACACGCAAAATTCACCGTTCAGCGAACATTTTCTATCATCGAAGCGATAACAAAATGAGTTCTAGCAGATAAACCATAAAATCGATAACGTTGACTTTCGAGCACGACCTATAATATAGATTGTAACCGCGCGATAAATCTTCTGCAAAAATGAAATATTTTTAAATGGCAAAAATGTGAAAAATATCGGAATGCACATGCATGTCTCCACATTAAATTGTCTATTATTCAAAAATTCAATCGCCTGTTTGCCGCACGTTCCGGCGTTTCTTCCAGCCAGCGCATTCGTCATTTCCTTGTGACAATTGCGTGCATATTTGCCCCTTTTCGCCTGCCAGAATCACCCCGCCGGGGTGTGTCTAACGTGCATGTAGGTTAACATCCCGTGCAGAACTCGATCGCACAAAGATGCGACGGTGTTCGCCGTTCAAGAGCAACCGAGCGCAGAGAACGCGAAATCATGTCGGAGATCTCGCAGAACGAGTCGACAGGAAAACTCGAAGCTGCGGCGGTCGCGTGGTAAACAGCCTGAAAGAGTAACGAGCTCGCCCGAGACAAAAGCGTTCTTGATATTCCGCGAGTAGAAGAGGTCGCGAGATGAAAGAAACTAGATCACGATCTTCTCGAAATTGCGCGAGTGGCACGCGCGCCGCACAGACAAAAAATCACAGAGAGTTCGGGGTTTAAGGGCGAAGAAGTTGCACAATGTAGTGTGGCAAGATGAGGAGAAATGAGATGAATATATACCTCTCTCTCTCTAAGAGACCATGCATGGTGGAGAATGACAGCTGCGTATCATACAAATTCAATCAAATGAATCGCACGAAAAGTTACTTATTATGAATAAAATGAATTTGAATATATAGCAATGAAAATTGTGAAGTATACTATGAAAGTTTGCCGTGTACATTTTGTAAAAATTACATAACAGTAAAATTTTAGGGAATGGGCATAGTATGTTTTCATTTTTTCAATTGACATATCAAAAGAATTGGTATTTAAAGGATGAACCAAATTATAAAACTAAATGCTGTGAAATGCTTACACTTAGGTATATTTTATTTTGAATGAAGGTGGCGAAACCATAATGCATGATACCGCCGACCGTCGACAAGCGTCGCTTATATCGCTGCGTCGCGCGCATGTGGGCGAGAAGTGGGGATACTCGATGCCGAGAAATGATGGAAAAGCATCGCAGAAGGGGAAGGATGGAGTGTGAGAAACGACGTAATCTGATTACACTGACACTGTGGTGGTCCAGAAGTCGCCAAAACGTGGCCAAAATTCAATTTTTCAACTTCAATATTTTGATGAAATTTGTATTCTAGGAACTGAGACCTGTTTGAAATTACGAAGTCCAAAATATGAGTCGTCTTAGATGATCGCATGATCAGGGGCGTGATCTTGAAGACAAAATTCTCCAATTCTATGTAAAATTAATTTTTTTAAGTACTCATTGTAAAACATCAAATAACGAGTTTGTTTTATTTATTTAAGCCATGTACAAGTGGCACAAGGTCGATGACAATTTAAACTTTGAGAAAGGTTTTAAAAATATGTTTGAAAGTGTTAGCTATCGGACTTATTACGAATTGTATAATAATATTTGAATTTGCATTGGATAATATTTTATACAGGGTGAGTCCGAAGAAACAGAACACCTAAATATTTCCGTTACTTTTCGTTGTACAAAAAAACTTCTTAGGACAAAGTTACACTGTTTGAAGGGCCACATGTAACGGTGTAAGGGAAAAAAATTGCAAGGTTATTTTTTTATGAGATTTCAAGGTCATCGGTTTTTTTAAATGGAATGATATATATTCGTTAACGTAATGTTGTAGCTGACAAAATAACGAATTCATCCATGTAACACAATATGACCTACGAATGACTTTCAACACAGAAAAATGAAATAAATAAAATTCAACGTGTAAGATTCATTTGCTTTATTTCTGTTACGCAAAATGTTCAAAAATATTCCCTTGAGCTGCTTACATTCATTTAGCCGCGAAGTTACAGAATGTACTACTGTGTAATTCATTTCTGAGGGAATCGACGCACGAGCGCTGACGATTTTTTCTTTCATGTCGTCTACAGTGGTTGGTGGTTCATGATAAACATCGTCTTTCAGTTTTCCCCATAGATAGAAATCAAGGGGTGTAAGATCTGGTGAGCGAGCTGACCATAATACGGGTCCGGTACGTCCAATCCAACGATTTGGAATTTTAATTCAAATTCCGTATGAACGCATAGGTGAATGTATTTATGATATCATTATCATAAATGTCTTCCTGTCAACACCGAATATGTTATTATATTGTGTATTGCGATACATTTGAATGTAAGCAGCTCAAGGGAATATTTTTGAACATTTTGCGTAACAGAAATAAAGCAAATGAAGCTTACACGTTGAATTTTATTTATTCCATTTTTCTGGGTTGAAGGTCATTTGTAGGTCATATTGTGTTACATGGATGAATTCGTTATTTTGTCAGCTACAACATTACGTTAACGAAGATATATCATTCCATTTAAAAAAACATCAATGACTGAAGTCTCATTAAAAAATCACCTTGAAAATTTTTTCCCTTTCACCGTTACATGTGGCCCTTCAAACAGTGTAACTTTGTCCTAAGAAGTTTTTTTGTACAACGAAAAATAACGGAGATATTTAGGTGTTTTGTTTCTTCGGACTCACCCTGTATAAAGGTGTTTTCAAAGCATCGAGCACACCAAACGTCGATAATGGAGGAAATTGGGTCTAGTATTAAGTAAGAACGTATTAGTGTTTTAAGCGTAGATTCGGCGCACATAAAGTTTTCTACAAATACACAAATATTTCGAGAAATATAGTCGAGACGCTCTTGCGGGACAGACTGTGTATCATCTTCGATATTGAACAACATCCCTGACACTGACCGCAAAAAGGGATCGATAAGCAATAACCCTTTATTCCACGTTATAGGATCCCCCGTCGCTATTAGGTGGAATAGAGGGTCAGGTGGAAAGGTCAGGCAAATCGAGGTCAAGCGACAAGAGCATCCCTCGAGAACGGGACGATCGAGATTATATACCAAGAGGCGAAGAGTTAAAGAAGGATGGGATTGTCGGAGGGAGACGGGTTCGAACATAGAAATAGAGGAGAAGGAACGACGTTGCAAAGAGAGGTCAGGTATTAAAGCTTGACAAGTTGATGCATCCCTCTTGCCTTTCGTATCGAATTTCTCGAAAGCACTATTACCGAAGGAGGATCTTCGAGAGTTCTCCGGCGAGCAACGGATAGCGGATCGACCGTGTCAGCTTTTGAAATTCTGCTCCCGAGTCGATTTTACAGTAAACAGCTACGCAACGGGAGAAAACAAGGGATCAGGGATTGGTCAAGTGTACGTTGCGCCGCGCCGGATGCGAGATTCTTCCATGGAATCTTGTTCGGAATGAACGACGGGGAGAGGCTCGAGTGGCTCGGCGGCTGCTGCCGCAGCCGCGACGCCCTCGAACGATGGATATTGCATGCCAGTCATTCTGGCGGGAGGGGGGAGGGCTGATTAAAACCTCTGAGTGACTGCAGACAGCCCCTTTCGCCGCCAACGGTAATCAACACTTTATTTTTCGTTCGAGGAACTGATTACCACATACTCGACGTCGAACAGTGATCAAGGAATTTGCAGTAATGCCTCGATACGTGCGAGAAAGTTGAATACGATATTTGTGAATACTTTATACCCACTGTCACAGAATTTGCTTCTTGAAAGGCCCGGAACCTCGCCGAGATGCGTAACATAATACAGTATTACATACATCTAATTTGTAGACTGCGGATTTAACGCATTTATGACAAAAATGTAGAGTTCAAATGGAGAACGGTAAAAACGTTTAAAAAATTTGTAAATACTATTGTATCATTTTCAACATATTAAAAAGAGAAATGAATATCTATGTAGCTCCTTTGTCTAGTAATGAATGCAGACACTTTTATAATTTTGCATAAAAATCCGCAGTCTGCTAATAAAATTACACTAATTCGATACTAAAATTTTTAATCAATTCTTTAAGAAATTTTTTACCTGACATATTGGTGACATTTTTTTGATTCAAACGATACCAAACACGGTACAATTTCTATCGCATTTAACTTGTTCGATTGACGATTTAGTAAAACCTCGATTATCCGAACCGATGAATTTTTCGTTTTCCGAATTGCGTGTTTCAGGTGTAATCAGTCCAATCTAAAACGATCTATATAGAACACGATGCATAATTTCAAAAAGCTGATTTTTCTTTGTAGTTTTTATCTTGGGAAGCATTTTATTTTCTCAGTGATTGTTCGATGTTGTGTTACGATTGAAGACACAAGGGTCTCCAAACGATCCTACCCCGTTCCATGATTTCTCAAAGCGTAGAATCTGTGTCTTGAAAATTGTATTGGTTACACGTAATTGAAGCAAACTCGAAGCGACAGGCGTACGATTTTTCATTCAAGTTGACCTGAGTTCATGAATACGAATTTTCTCTTATTTTATTCTCCCTTTATGGGGGAAAAAAATAAAACAGTTCTCTTCCTATTTGAGAGAATTCTTTTTCCAGTTTCCTCCTCCGACGTTGCCAGTTTTCTTTCCCCGACACACTCCAGTAAATCTCGAGCCGCTTCTTGAGCGTAATGCTCGTGATTTTACGGATTGACCGACTTTATTCCCGTGACCGAGTCGAATTCGCAATAAGAAGCGGTTCCGTTGTTTTTCTCCTGGTTGGACGACGTTGTCGGAGAAAAATGGAAACGGACTACAAATAGAGTCGCGAAAGAAATTACGTAAATCCTGCGATCCTTTATTGGAATTGGCGTCCACGGTGAACAAGCGCAACGCGTCTTACACCCTCATGCCCATACGTTTGCTATCATCCATCTTGGAGTTTACTGCAGAAATGGTCACAGGCGTTATACAGTTTCCCATTAAATCTCGAGTCGCTAGGTGCTTCAATCAGCCACTCTTTGAATACTAACAGTACCATGACCGGTAAAATGTCCGGTTTCATATTTTATATTTTACAATTGTTGAAATTATAATGATGCTTCCGTTAGAAATAATTAAACGGATTTCTTCATTCCAGCACATATTAATATAAAAATTTCTGAGGAAATCTAAATAAATTCAGTCTTGTTGTTTTATTAAGATACTTTCATGGAATTTGGTTCAATAGATTTCTTTATTCAAGTGTCTATTATTATAAAAATGGCATAAGATCTAAATAAGTTCAGTCATGTTACTTTTATAAGGTAACACATGCCAAGTACTTTTAACCACTTGCGCTGAAAACCCGTGCCACGCACGTCGAGATAACGCGCATCTGTGATACATGTAGTTACCAGCGCAAGTGGTTAATAGGTGGTAGGTTTCGTGTTAATCGATCATGGATGGACAGATAACAAAAACGAGTAAGCAAAGTACAAAATAATAAAATTCTGGAAAAATTAATAACGACCATATATATGTGAAAATTTAATAACGGTTCGAGGAGAAAATTTTAGGTAACTTCTGTTTCTCAGAATTAATATTAGGCAATTTTATTTTGTATAAAGATCTGCTGCGTACTTATTAGCGAAAAGAGCACCACACTGCAATGCAATGCGAAAATAGGGATAAAAACAAAGACAGAACTTTTTTTTATTTAATTATTTCTTTTTGAAACTGTTACCAACACACTCGTGATGTTTCTCAAATTAAAATGAGCCCAAACAAGACGCAATTTTAATCATATTTACTTGTAAAATCCACGTAATTAGTTCGGATAATTGAGATTCCAGTGTATCGTGGATTTAACAAGTACATATTTTAATCTGAAGAACGTTACAAATATGTTGATAACAGGTTCATAAAGAAATAATTAAAAACAATGGTACGGTCTTGCCATGAGATTTGTTACATCGATATATCTAATCCTGTACAAAGTGTAAAGAAATTATATGTTGCGACTATGATAGCGTGATTCTGCAGCCTCGGTTCTGGTGGAAATTGATGTATGAAAGCTGAATACAAGGTGTATGAAAGACCATGAATTTCAAGGTCAGAAGGTCAAGAATTTTTTTTATTGCATCGTATTCCACTCGTCACAAGGATAAAAGATGCAAACGGAACCATGGGTCATAACTCGATCGTTTACTATAAAAATGATGGTAAAGTTTTTTGATTATCAAACTGATTTTCTTTATATCGTATTTTCAGTCCTCAGTCGGATGGAGTTTATATAGCTATTGATGTATCCGTTGGAAATTATTACTATACATTTATCATTATTATAATTATTACTATAATAAAATCACCGATAATAAAAAATCTTTACCATAGTTTTTTTTTAAAGAGAATGGCCGAGATTTAACTCCTGGTTTTTTGCATATTTTAACCTTGTGCCGAGTAGAATACGATGTAATAAAAAATTGTTGAGCTCGTGACCTTCAAATTCAAGGTCAAGATTTATTTTGCGACACGTTTCTTAGGTCAATTTCCCCCAAACCGAATGTGTAGAATCATG
The DNA here is from genome assembly GCA_913789915.3 of Sphecodes monilicornis. Taxonomy (NCBI): domain Eukaryota; kingdom Metazoa; phylum Arthropoda; class Insecta; order Hymenoptera; family Halictidae; genus Sphecodes; species Sphecodes monilicornis. The sequence continues at coordinate 21,478,814 of OU565285.1, forward strand.
TTACGACAGTTTATATCTTCCGGGCCCATCAAGCGCTACAACCAACGGTAGTGGGGAAAATTTTTTTCACAAAAATTGTGCACACCTCCCTCAAACCACTCTGCAGCGAACCATAACTTGCTGACAAAATTAATGTTCGGAAAATTCTCGCTCAAAAGAGGGTCACGAATCGACCCACAAATTGGTGCGATTATTTCACGGTCGCCGAAATAAAACGGGCTCAAGAACGAGTCGCAGGAGCGTGCGAGGTGAAATAGGGGTCACGTGAGGAAGGAAGGAAGGAAGGAAGCACGAAAGAAAAGGTGAAGGTTTTCTCTTGCGAGGAGTTAGAGCCGAGGAGGTGGGAACGGTGGTTGGAGAGGCCGGGAGGGGGGGGGGGGTGAAAAACCACCGAGAACTCGAGCAGTTTTATCGGGTGAATTGTATCGGTGTCAGACGTGCCGAGTCCCGTCGGACTGGATTCCTCGGTCCTGCGGAAATTACATTCTCCGATAGAACGTGGCGGCGCAGAAGGAAACGCAGCGAGGCTACGAAAACCGTTCTGAGGGTAGAAAAAGGGATGAAGGACAGAGAGGCTTGTATATTCCACGCCCGCGTCCGTTCTCGATGGTTCCCGCTATGCTCTTGGAATTAAATTCTTCGAAACAATGTCTCCGATCCCGTAGGTGCACGCCATCCTTGTCCCCTTTCGTTGAGGATGCGCGACGAAAACAAACAAAAAATAGAGCCGGTGGACCGAGTCGATTTTCCAGTCGGAATTGCGCGAGATCAGGTACCCCAGTGATTGCGTCAATTGTATCGCACCGGGAGACAATGTTCGACGAACATGATTTCGAAATTGAATTCGAGGCCGAGCGGAGCGGAACCGAGCCGAGAGGGACCCAGTCCGCTTGGAAACCGACGAGCGCACGTCGGCTTTTAGTGGCTTTCGTGGAAGTTTAAAGTCGACGCCGAGCGAGATTGAAAAAGTTGCGATTTTTTAATAAGGCCGCAGTCAATTAGCGAATAAACGGCGCGAGGAGCGGATTATGGTACTTAGACAGCTCTCGCTCGATAATCGTCCTACTTAAAGAATTTCTCTACCCACGAACGAGCAAAAGTATTGGCGACGAGTTTGAATCTCTTTGAGCCGCGAACTGTTCGTTTCGGATATTTTACGGTGTACAGGGAACAGCGGAGAGTGTGGGAGAACTTGGAAGAAGGTGGATTTATACGGAGTAAGTTACTTAAAGCTAGAAGCCTAAAAGATCCTTCATTTATTTGATACAAATTCTGCTTACGAGAGTATTCTGGTTTTCATGTTCAAAAAGTCGATTTTCTTTGAGCATAAGTGTTGTAGAATTTGTGTGCAAAAGGATTTATTTGAATCCGTAAAATTAACGTCACTATAGGCTTTAAAGAATGGAACTAACGTTGCGAGGATATTAATGGTTAAATGATTAAACAAGTGTTTCTCGAAACCACTTTTTCCGAAACGGTTATCACGATATCTCAAGTTCTAGTTGATCAATTGAATTGAAATTAGAAAAGAATTTTCAGTATACACCCTGTTATTATGCGATAAAAACATTTTAAAATCCGACAGTTATTTCTTATTTTTTGTCGAGCTAAAAGCCGAAAAATATTATAAAAAACCGATAGTTTGACTTCAAAATGCCGCAATTTTTGTAAACAATGAAAATATTTAATCTTTTAAGCCTTAAATACATTCATACGGCTTAATAAACAACTTCATTTTTTGTTTCCGGTCAGTAGAAAAATCAGAACCATGGCAACCGTCGACCCATGTTTTTCAAAACGTACTGGATAGAAAAATATATAACTCGTGTAATTTTGATTAGTTTTACTTTAACAAAATCAGGCATGCACTCCAAATACCAATAAATAGGTGTGCAATATCACAAAATAAAAGCGTCAGGAGTTTTTCTGAAAAAATTCCGGAACACTCGTGCAAAAATAACCATAGAAACCAGAATACCCCCTTAGGTGACTAATCATTTTTTCTAATTTGTTTCGTTTATGTTGTGTTTTCTTTTTGCTATTCGATCATTAAACTCATTGTTTCTCATTAGTCTACGCATTCCTTAACCATTAATTTCCTTCCCATTGTTATGGTATTTTAGATACAAATAGATATTTTGACCTATTAAAAACCAATCCATTGAGTAATTTCAAATTGATATGATGTCTATTTAAAAATAGTTTTTAAAATTCTTGCCTTGCGAACAGGTGCATTTTTATACCGAAATATGATGTTTTGAGGTCACACTGAAAAAAGCATCCAATAAGAGTGTTTTATTTAGGAAATGTCGATTCCTAACTTGTCAACTCGTAAGGGCAATTTAAAATGTGCTTTTTATTTGCCAGTCTTTAATTGTCGATGTGTGTTAATCTGGTGTGACTTGACACAATTCGTCCGTACTTAAGAGTATACACGAAAAGAATCGTTTATTAGAAAAGTATTGAAAGGTACCAAAATTACAAATATATTCAGAAAATAGAAGGCAAATGGTTACGAATAAAATTCTACCAATACTACAGGGGAACGTCAGTTATGTATATCTGGAAATTCGCCTGTCAGTGACATTTCAAGTGACACGCAAATAATGAAAAAGCACCGAAGGATGTATAAACTTAATGTATGATTAATAATATTCATATTTCTAGAGAATTTTGCATAAAGTTTCACATGTGCTGTTAATTGAATATATTACATTTATACATGACGTAAGTGAGTCAATAAGTAAGAAGTACAATTACATCAATATTGCTTTGTATTACACTACGACGTGAATAATTAAGTCTTTTAGCCAGCTTTGTGTGGACACCAATTTAAATAATTTCTGAAATGTCAATCTATTTTGTCTATTTAGTTTTTCTTAATCCTTCGAAATAATTGAGCTTAAATTTGTAGCGTTTTAGCGATTTCCAAATTAATGGTGAATGTTAAACCTACAAGTCACTATAGCAGGGAGTTCCAACGTATTCCCCTCCGAGAACTGTAAGGTCCCCACCATCGAACCTCTTCAGATTACTACGTACAGCCGTAGAACTAGCGCGCTATGCGCGCGCCGCGCATTTCTCATGGTGGGAGCTTCCCACTACTATACATTAGAACGATGAAGTCTAAGAGTGGAGGAAAAACATAAGCGGGGAAGGTACCTCAAATAGCTTCGGAGCTACTGGTTGGAACATAGCACATTTTTTTGCAAGTTCATCATTATTTTTGTATCGACCACGTTTTTGCATAAATCGATTCTTTCAAGCATCTTTCTTATTGAAAGATGAAATGCCACGTTACATAAAATTTCATGAATCACTCCAAAACTTAGACTACAGATTTTTATATAAAACACAGTTTGTATATTTGGGAATCGGAAGACTCAAGTAATATAGAATTTGTTTCTATAATCAATGATGTTATTAGGTACAAAGTAAAAATAGATAAAAACGTAATTAATCCTTATAAATTGCAGATGGATAAGACTCCGCATGCACCGTGCAAACACTGATTCATCTTGGTTGGCCTTCTCCACTACGCAGGTAAACATTTCCATAAATGAAAATCAATAACATTTCTACTTTGCTGCAGACATAAAGAACCTTATGGCCGGCAAAATAAAATTCCCTCCGATTGCAGTTTTTGTAACGTAATCCACGAAAATGGGAATTCGCATAAAGATCCACACTCTTCCAGCATGTGTGCCGAGATTGTTATTATATATGTACAGTGTTTCACAGTTCCTACGAATTAAAAAAACCGACGCATAGCGCAAACTATTCAATTTTTAACGAACACGCCTGACAGTGATAACAAGCAGAACGAAACAGCGAATCGATTCACGTGAAGGAAAATGGTACTGCGCCACTTAAAAACTATCGTGTGTTCTAAAAAAATAATTCTTTGTAGCTGCGTTTGCGATCAGCTGGCTCAAAGAAGTTGGCCTGTACCTCGTGAATGTTCGCCCATGGTGCGTCGCTTATGATTTTACTGCTGAAATAGCAGGGCGTTTCGACACAGACGCGAAAGGACCGTGGGGTCCATTTTATTTTTACTCTACGCGCGATTCATTTTTCAATGTACAGTGATGAGGTCGGCCATGGAAAAAGGTACATAGACACAAGGTACAGCTATTTGAAAAGGATCACGGCCGCGTTACCTTTCAGACGCGATTTTTACCTCGTTTTTCGGCGGCCCGTGCCTGCGACATCGGCCCTCTACGCTAAACAATTTCCACGAAATTAAAATTCACTACGAAAACTTTTCTCGCCGTATACAGTAGTGCTCACTTAAAGGATCTAGCAGGATAAGCATGGGCCATCGGCTCACCATGCTATTTGTCATCTTTTTTTTTTACTGTTAAACAATGTTCTTTGCCTAAAACACTATTCCGTAAAATTTCAGATCTGTACCCCTTCTATCAAGGGTAATACGGGGTGAAAAGCCTAAATTGTACCTTTTATTTTCTCAGCTATTACTTAACACTAGAAATACTGAAACTTAGTATATACCTATATTGCCCAAAAGCAGTCAAAATGACTGCATTGTGGAAGAATAACTAATGTGTAAAGAAATTTGTTTAAAATTAATTTTTAATATTTTTTATATTGATGACATGGCATATTGATGACACTTTCATTTTCATCATTGGTGATCGACTCTTCATCGCTATCTTCAGTGTCAGATGTTTCACTTTGAATATAATCCGCTTCATCTTCAGATGATAGTTCAGAATTTGTTGCATCTGATTCTATATCGGAGCACTCTTCACTTATGTTCGTTAGCTTTTCCAATAACTCGCTTCTATTCAACATTTCTTTCATGAATTTAGGGCGCAAAAGAAATAAAATAAATAACTTGTTAGAACAAGTGTCACTGCATAAAGATTCGAATAACAAGTACTACTTTAGCTTATTGAGCAACTGCAACTTATCAAGTATACGCACAAATCGACAATTTATCATGTACTTGTATGTTATCATGTGACGATAATCGAAACAAAATGAAAACTGTTATTTCAATACAGAGCCGAACTGGTCATATAAGAAATTTACTCAATTCAATAATAAGAGTCATTTGATTATTTAAAATTTCCCAAGCAGTCAAAATGACTGCTTTTGGGCAATATAGGTATAACATATATATACCGGAAATGAAGGAGGGGGGAGGTAACTACAATTATTAATAAACGCATTTATATGTTGTACAAAAAGTCACAAAATTCTAAGAAATTGTGTCATTATATACATAATTGTTTTTCTAATTGAAATTAAAAAGCAGTCAAAATGATTTCCTTGGGCCATCCAGTGTTAAGATACTTACAAGGAGAAGACGCGGTCATGAGGTCTCAGATTTTCTCGAAACTTTGCATATTGATAGGTTCCGTTCTCCTGTTTATGAAAATGTAGCATTATAGACGTCGATACTCAACAACTTTTGAGGCACGTTAAGATTGATGAAGTTAGTGTTCCTTTCATATTATGTTCCTTTTCAAAAAAATTTTTATATTTTGTTTGCTATAGATATTATGAGTGTACTTTTCATGTGCAAAATACAATAAATTAAAATAGATAAACTGAACAGAAAAAAAAGAAAAAAATGGAAAAGGGGATATGAATAATGGCCTTCCCGGTAATGAATCTTCTACGTTACCATCACGCCGTTTGGCGTTTGACAAAAACTTCAACTAAAACTGTACTTAACGGCTTAACTGGTATAATGAAATTTAAATTGTAAATATCTCAAAAATTATTGAGTATTGACGCCATAATGCTATATTTTCAAAAACAGGAGAACGAAATCTACCAGTATACAGAGTTTCGATAAAATCTAAGACCCGATAACCGCGTCTTCTCCTTGTTAGATGTGATAAAAGTGAAAATGAAGCTATAAACTAGCATTATTTGGAATATTTTCTCAGAATTTTAAATCAGTTGTTAAGGGTTGGAAAGATAATTTATTTCTCAGGAGGTGTTTCCGCAAAGAACTCTTTGAGTAACACGTTTAAAAAAAATCAGCGATAATGTTCTGTCATGTAACTATTATGCAGCAATGTTTCAAGATGGTCAAATAAGTGGAACATCGTTAAATAATTTCAAAAAGTTATGATGAAACTGCAGAACAGCTACCTGTCCTCCGATTTCGATAATTTTTTACTGGGGATTATTATGCAAAATAAAAATACCTCGAATGGTCAAATGACCGGTTTCACATTTCTTATTACATAATTATTGTAATTATAAAGATGAAGAAATTTCTTCATTCGAACTCACGTTGTTAGATAAACGGCGTGAAATTTAAATAATAATTTCAGTCTTCTAATTTTTATGACACAACGTATACCAATCACATTTGTGCTCGGTACAGTTAGTGTTAATTGCAAGATACAGGTGCCATACAGATATTTGTTTCTTTTTTTAATAATTCTGATGAGTTGAAAATAATACAACAATATTATTGTTTTAGCGATTCTGAACCATTGTGTGCCGGTGAGACGTCGAAAGCTGAATAGAAATAACGGTACATAAAGGGCGAGCGTCCTGGGCAAATACGGTGGCCCTTCTCGCCTCGGTTTCGGACGCGGCGTATATCTTCTTGGTGCGTTTCATCGGCCGACTCTCTCCCTCTCTCTTTCTCTTCCTCATAGATCCGAGCTACGGTTCTATTCTGTCGACGTAATATGATTCGGTTAAATCCGCGGAACGGAGCGACCGGTACACGGATAATGAGGATTCCGCTGGTTGCGCAGCCAGCCGAAATTTCACGAGCCACCATTTAGAAGCGGCGGAATAAGTAACCCAGTGGGAAACGCGGCCGGGGCGTTATTATCAAATTATTCTCTCGAATTATTTTCGAAATACGAGCCTTTCCGCGGCACGGAGTCTCCGGTTCGGGGTTCGAGGAACGCCGCGTTTCCTCGGGAAATTATACGGCCGTACTCCGTTTATTCCGTTGCGCGATTTTTAATTTTAAATGGCCCGCTTATAATTGCACTGATCTCTCCCTCATCCCCGCGTCTGTTTTTGCCTTGCCGGTAATTTTGTTAAATATTCTGCTCTTTCAAATTTCCAAGCCACGTGGAAGTTTGTTACGCTACGTTAGGTATTGCTGCGCAGTGTTCATCTTCGTTATGAAATATGCAGATTCGCTGGGAATGTTTTTGTTCAGCCATTATCACTTCATGCGCTTGCATGCGGTTACGCTTTCGTTCGAACGAGACCGGCACGCGGCGAGGCGCGGCGCACTGTAGAACAGCAAATGTTTTGCAGTGGATTTTCAATACACTCCCGAAAAGTAAACCGTGCGCAACTGTCGAAAATAACGTAACAAAACACGAGCCTAGACGGGCCACCTGGCTCGTACCATCAGGATTAAATGGATTAATTCGAATATTGAAGCGGTGTACGTACATTGTTTCAGGCTTAATTAATGCGTTCGGCTTATCTGCGAAAAACGCACGGGATAGTGGCTTTATGAAACCGAGAAGAACAAGGAATGCTGGAAAAATGGTTTTGTGTGGCAGAACCCGGTGAAATGAAAGATGCAGGATAACTGCGCGCAAACCTCGTCTACGACTTTTATGAGAACGGCTCGTTAAGGAGGGAACGAGGTTCTGTGCCATCAATTAGAATGTGGCTCCATTTGTTTTATTCTATCTACAGTTAATTTAAAAACCTCAGATATTTATACAAATGTATCTCGTTATAAGCATATTCGTAAAAACTCGTATTACAGAAATCTGTATTGTTCGAATAAATGTTTAACTGTAACAACTGTAATATAGTAAATTGGTGGGGAGCAAATGTATGATTTGTACATTAGAATGTGGCTCTATTTGTTTTATTCTATCTACAGTTAATTTAAAAACCTCAGATGTTTATACAAATGTATCTCGTTATAAGCATATTCGTAAAAACTCGTATTACAGAAATCTGTATTGTTCGAATAAATGTTTAACTGTAACAACTGTAATATAGTAAATTGGTGGGGAACAAATGTATGATTTGTACATTAGAATGTGGCTCTATTTGTTTTATTCTATCTACAGTTAATTTAAAAACCTCAGATATTTATACAAATGTATCTTGTTATAAGCATATTTGTAAAAACTCGTATTACGGAAATCTGTATTGTTCGAATAAATGTTTAACTGTAACAACTGTAATATAGTAAATTGGTGGGGAACAAATGTATGATTTGTACATTTGGGTTCACATGATTTAGAAAGTTGTTTTCGCTCTTTTTAAGAAAATATTTGAGATTTAAAATTAGAAGTCAACCAAAGGTGTCCACATCAGCTGCCTTCGTGGAGTGTGGAGCTTCACATTTTAATTTATTTATCATGTTGTGGCCCAGTTTGAATTCATGCAGTAATTCAGCAGTATTATACGAATTTGCTAATACTATATATGTATACGTGTGCCCTAAAATGCATAAAATCCCAAAACCGATACAAACAATCATCTTTCGTTTCTAAACATTCTGTTCGAACCTATACGTCTCGTTTAAGAAAGTATCCGTTACCTATGGAATTTCTACGAGAAGAAATATTACCGTTTTAATAAAATTTTTATTTTTGTAATTTATAGGTGTCATTCAATGTGGAACTTTCAATTTTAAGAACATTCCTTTAGTTGTCCTCATTAAAACTTGTGCTATGAAAACGTTTTCTGAAAAGGTTTTATGGGGCATGTCTTAAATAGAACCTAAACGTAAATTGCGGGACTTTATACAAACTAAAAATTGTCTGCATTAATCCTAAGATGCAGAAGCTAGACATTTATTTAGTTTCTTAATAATGTTAACAAGTGAAAGCTAATAAAATCTTCTGACGATTTTATATGTATAACTCGGTTGTTATTGAAGATGGAAAAAAAATTACACAATGACGTTTTGCATGGTTTAAGATTTGAAAATATTCATATACGAAATACTGGAATATTTGAATATTTACTGTAGATACTGGAAAAAAGATAAACATTTCAAAAAGTATTGAGTTTTCCACGATTGTGAATACTTTTTTCTCGAGGAGAAATCGAGTTATGCTAACAAAAATCATATAATAGTATTTGGAAAACGGCTGCAATTACATTTTGCAACTTTCCTTCACACTAATAACAAGCAAATTATAATTCCGCCAAATTACTAGATACACCGTGTACTTCTGGATCGGTGGGGATCTGTTAAAAAAAATAGGGTAACAAAATTGTCCTTGACTTTTTCTTACAAGGTCAATTTTTTATTGCATCGTATAGTACACATCGCGGGGTTCTCAAACGAACCATGGTCCCAAGTCGCGCGTTCTCCTAAAAAACGATTGTAAAGTTTCGTTAACTATTTTATTCCATCAATATTATATCTGTGTTGGACATTTTTCATCTCGCTTTTTCTAGAAATCCTTTTATAACTTTTGACTCGGATCTAAAACTATTTCTATCCAGACACATATTTGAAACTATTACACAGAGTCATGTATTAAAAACAAAAATTAAAAAATTGTAAATCACCTACATGCTGATCTAGAATTTATTTTAATTTTTCTAACGTATTATTTTTGATTTTCCGGATATTGCAACTTCAACTTAAAACCACTTTTTCTGTGTTTAATAAATTTAATTGTTATACTGTCCACAAATATTTGTCGAGACTAGGCATAAGATGATGGAATAATCTAAAGCCAAGGACAATTTTGCCGCCCGATTTTTTTTTTAAACAGGTCTCCATTGATCCAGAGGTATAGAATCCCACTACAGCAGGATTTACTTTTAGGACAATACAGACATTCGCGACTCGTGTCAGATGAGTTCCCGAATCAGTTTGATCATTCGCTGTTCAGTATGCAAGCGACGTCGTTTAAATCCGAGAGCACGCGACGTTCGTCAGACCTGCATCGCACACGCGGATGCAAGAAACATCGGCAGGATGTTGCATCGATGGAAGGCGCGCTTAAATCGTAGGCAGCTAATTTAGAAGCGCGCCGTTCCCAACAGCAGCAGAAATTGCTGGCACCATCCAATTGTAGCTGAGCACGGTTCGTTATAAGTCGCTCGTAAATCGAGCGCTTCCGGTTGACTGGCCTATAGTGATCTCCTCCCAGCCCCTTTTGCCCCACACTCCTTATTTCCCGTCTCTAACGAGAAATTACTGGAGGAAAAAGAGAGCCGAAACTGTTGCATTTGCATTCGAGTGTTTTCTTATTAACTCCCGGTGCAACTCCTCACCAGATTTCGATTCGGTGAATGAAAGAACTTCCTCAAGAACAATCGGCGGGACCGTTGTTTGCTCTCTGCCGGTCCTACAAGAAGATGAACTTGTAGCGTCTGAGAACACGTTTCCAATGGCCACAAGCCCAATGTATTAAAATATTAGCCATTTTAGATAATTATGTAGGCGGGGTGAACGTTCTGAAGACAAAATTCAATAATGCAAAGCGAAATCAATTATTCTAAGAACTCATCATAGACCATGAAATAACAGGTTTAAACTAATGGTTTATATATACAGTTAATATATACCCAAAAATGTAGTACTTCCTTGAAAGGGGTGATTCCTGAGATCATCTCAAGTAACTTTTTCCTTTGCGAAAATATTCTCCGCTGTTCTGTTAAGTACTTATTAACGAAAAACACGGACCAACCAGAACACCGTTACAGCGGACGGTTTCCGGTTTGGCCAATGGTAACGTCACGCTCAGCCGGACTTGTCGCCGAGCTGGAACTCGTCCGTTGTAACGGTGTTCTGATTGGTCCGTGTTTTTCTTCAATAACTCCTTAACAAAGCCGCGGAGAACATTTTCGCAAAGAAAAAAGTTACTTGAAATGATCTCAGGAATCGCCCTTTTTAAGGAAGTACAACATTTTTTGGACACCCTGTATAAATAGGTGATCACATAAGGGCGAAATTCTCTGAAAAGGCCAAAAATCTGTGACTTTTACGCTTAACCTCTCACCTTTAAATGTTTGTAGCTCACAACAACGTTAACCGATTTCGATGAATTTGTTACAGTGTATACATGGTGGTCCTTTTAAGTAAGGCCACCTAAATATCTCTTCAGCTTATTGTGAGGCAAAAAATATGTTTTACATAATGTGCATGGTGTCAAAGGACAAATATCTGTCAACAATATTTTCACCCCAATGTTTTTTGACACATAACTACATTTTTTTATTATTGCTTCGTGTGGCTGATCGAAAAATACATTTAGATATTTAGAATAATATGACCTTGAAATGACCTTGATCTTCGAAAATTAAAGTTTAACGTAAAACTTATATCGAATATTTTTAGACAAGACTCCTGAACCTGTGAATGCGAAGAAAATTATTTATTATCACACTAAAAATATCGATCATCAGATGTGTTAAGGCAAAACTCACTTTCTCATGAGTTATCATCTTCAGAGATGGTCAAAATGGTGGCCTTCTACGGGGATACATTTCCTGAAACGTGCGATAACCGGTTGCACAGATCTTTCAGTTCAATCAGTTTAATTATTCGGTTTTTCATGTCCTCTGGTGTAGTTGACCGTTCATGATAAACTATTTAATTCTGGTTTTAGTTCATTTCAAACAGTATGTCGATTCACTGGTAAATTGAAACTGATCAGGATTTCAAACCGTGTTAGGTATCGTCAGTATTACGATAGTAAACATGCTTATTTACATTCACGCTCTTGATTGCCGAGTCTTGGTCAATGTCTGCGATCTCGATAGACATCAGTTTTACGTAAAACTTTAGTTTTTGAATAATCGGAAATTTGAAAGTTTGGAATCCGTCGTTTCGAATTTAAAGTTGGACCTGATTTGCATATAGTTAATCAGATATATTTAATCAGTACCGTTTACAACACTGGTATCATTTTTCTTACCAAAGGTGCGTAGCTGAACTAGACCCAAAGTATAGTTCATAATCAATTAATACTGTTAATAACACTGTAAGTATTTTTTTCTGAATCTACATAATATGTAGATAGATTCTCATAGATTCTCAAAAAATGATAAGTGTTCACATACTTCTGAGTGGAAGTTTATGTAACGTTGATGATCTCGCAATTCGATTGTATTTAAAATCGTAGTACACAGCATGATATTCAGAGACTCCATGACGTTTTAAATTGTTTCAATATTTCATGAAGGAGGTGCGTTACATTTAATTAAACAGTCTAACAGTGAAAGTAGATAGCGAAACAAATGGTTTTTGAGAACACGTTAACAAGATAAGTAACTTTTAAAAGATAGATTGAGTTTGCGCCATGGTCGAGACTTAATAATGCTCTTGCATTTTCACAAGGAAAGAAATTCAATAAAACAACTCATTCCCTCTCAAAAGCAGGGATAAAAGTTAATAAATCCATGGCAACATACAGATATATCCAAATGTTTAATCTGCAATATTTCGAAGTGGAAAACATGTGCGCAGTCCTGTTTTTGTGATCTGCCTCACTCATAAATGAATAGCTTTCTGTCACTCATTTCTGAAAACTAAATAAACTCAAAAAGATAAACTCTCATACACAAACAAACTAAGAGACGTATAAAACTAACGAAACAAGTGTTTGAATCAATCTACATCTACGACCTTTGTTTAATCCTCCGACAGCGGAACCTGGGTCGATTTGACTCAGAATAACAAAATGGACATTTTATCACTCGTTTTCTGACGACTAAATGAAACGCACAGCTGATACAATAGTAAAAAGACGAGTAACGTGTCTATAAGAAATATCTTCAAAAATATGTTTCCAAAAGTTGATAAATAAGCATGACTACACAGTTCGTATAGACCACACGTGCGAATAGAGATTTTTATACCATTTTAAACCTAATGGAACAGGTACTTGATACTGTAAACAGGTCTCCAATCGAATCCAGTTTCTCTATGTCAACGCGTAACATTTGTGTTTGTGTACACACCCGCAATCTGCTCATGTCAATAGATTCATTAGACCCTGGTTTATCGTATAAATTTAGTTTAAGAGGGTTGTCGACGTTTACACAGAGTCGGTGAAGCCTTTTTCAGAAATTCTGCCGCGCCACAGGTATTTCGAAATGCTTTGAGCATTATTTTGAGAAATTCGTGCGCGGCAAGAAAATCGTAAACAAACGCGTTCGTCAAAGGAATGGCGGGACAATGAAACTAGAGCAACGAAAAAAATCCTGTACGAAAGCCACGGCGAAAAAAAAAGAAATGAATGTGAGAGCAATTATGACGGTAGCACTATGCGTTTCTAACGAACTGAGAATCACTGCCGGTATGCTTGTGCACACGCCGCGGCGATAGCACAGAGACGTTTGACATGTTCAAAGGGAAACGAATTTAATATCCCTTGACTTGAGAAAGTATCGCAGCCCGGAATACTTAGGCCGGGAAACAAATGGAAGGCAATTCGAAATTAGACCCAGCGAGACGTCCCCTTTTGTTTCAAACGTGCTCCTTAATGAATTTCCTGTGATAATTGGAAGGCTAAAAAATGCGGGCGGAGGGTAACTGCTGCGAGAAGCGGCATAATTGACAAGGAACAATTTCGGAAATTAGAGGCGGACAATCGATACCGTAACTTCGACTGTGCACTGAAATTGCTGGAATTTCGCGAGGCATCGTTCGAACCCTTCCTCAGGGCTAACGGTAGGTGCTTTAACACCCTCGGACTTGCAAAGTCAAATTTCGTCAAGATATTAGGTCGGTGGGAAATCTATGGTCGATCACCGTTCTTGTGTTTGATATATTATAAATAGGTCGCAATGGGGTATCTTACAATTAGACCATGGATATTTATGCAAAATAAAAATGGTTTGTATCAACTACAAGTAAGTAGAGCAAACTAGAAATTCTTTTCTTCTTTCTATGATCTTAATAAGCTGAAACTACACACAGTAGAACCTCGAGAATCCGAACTAAACAGAGAAATGTAATTGTTCGAATATTAGAACACTTACTCAGTTGTAATGTTCGATACTACTTTTATTCGCCTTACAAGGAGAAAACGCGGTCATGGGGTCTCAGATTTTCTCGAAACTTTGCATATGAAAAAATAAAGTTGACCTTGGAATGACCTTGAAAACATGATGAAAATTAAAAATGGATATGACTGCTGAATCAGCCCCTCTCTGACATAAACTTTTTATTTGAAACATTCTTTTCTCCGGAATTTAGTTTTCAATATATTCCAGGTGGCCAGGATAAATGCCCCACCCTGTACATTTAGTCTGTCTACGTACAGCTTTAAATTGCACCCACTCATTTTTGACATATATGCATGAAATTCGCAGTCAACTTATAATGAACTAACTCGTTCTAAACCCTTGCTCGTTATAGCTTTCATTCGTTATAGGATACATACATACATACATATAAAAAACGATTTCAAATAATTGTGGGGTTTTACGAATTAATTTGAATATTTAATATCTTGGAAAAACTATAAAATCGAAGGAACTCTGCTCCCTCAAATTTTTCGAAGGTAAATGTCCAGTTTATTGTAAAGGTGTTTGTGGTTCTCATTCATACAACTTTTAAAACTAAAATGAATTTGTTAAGAATTGCAGAAATCTTTTCATACCATTTTGTATATAAATGACTACCTCTTCATCCACATTCACGGGTAAACAAATAAAATTGTAATTATTCGTGTACTTATTAAGGCAATAGGTAACTTTGTGTACAAAACTGAGAATTATATAAAGCATATTCATTTGTTTTATTAAAACTTCCTATCATTGTCAGAGTAAGGTGAAAAGCTCGTGAAACTTTATTAAATATTTTAACGTATTAAGTTCTGCATGTCCGCGCACGCAATTAACGGATCAAGCTACAGGCATAGTAGTAAAGGCAAAATGAATAAAGTTTAGATGGTGGGATTTCATTCTCACTCTCTGTTCAAGTGAATTTCACTCGGAATGGATGTTTCACATCAGGTGTGTATGGTATTTGTGTTGTAGAAGCTGGCCAAAAATTTTATGCAACTACTTTTGAAGAGGAAACGTATTAATTTATTTTACCCAGATACATTAACGATAATTCCACTCAACAATCCTCTTCAACAAATTTTCAATTCTTTGAAATTCTCAAATTGATCGTTGTCTTCAATATTCAAACTATTCTTACTTTTTAGCGAATGAGCATCTGTTCGAAAAATTTACTTCGAAATATTTTCAGAGTGGAATTTTCGAAAAAGTGAATACATAAAGATTAGAATAAAAAACAGTGCCGTAGGCTATTTTTCAGGATAAGTATTCAATAATCTTCTATTAAACGTAGTAATCCCTCCGACAGGTTGCTGAAGCATTGATCACTTTATGTTTGTTTTAATGAACGCTTCTTCTAAAGACTAACGCGAACTTTCGTTGATACCTAATAAACACAGGAGTTCTATTCTGTTGAAATTGGAACACCGGTTCTTCACTGATATTTTGTATTACGAAACAAACAAACAATTGAACTAAAAAATTAAATAGAGTAGATCGTCTAAGTTCGAATACCAATCCAATAAGTGGGGAGAGTACGATTTCCGTGGCCCCTCGTTTTGAGGTTATATTTGTGTTGTTGGGGTTATTTCAAGAAAAAAATGTATATATAATATGGTGTCAAATTGGCTTGGTTTAGCCGGTAAAGTAGATTTCCTGTTTTTTATAAATTTGCAAATATCTCGGTAACTATGCGAAATATGGCAAAATATCAAGAGACCTTTTTTGTAGAAAATGAAATTTTATTCGCATACTCTTTGCATTGTAGCTGTCATCCAGAATTTGAACTAGTAATGGAAAAATCATGTGAATAGATTGAGTTGTGGTTAGGTCGTGCAGGGGGCGGATTATTATGAGGGGCCACGGAAATCGTACTCGTGCCCAATAAGTGATAAAACGAATTGTTTGAAATAACCATCAATCAAAGAGCTATCGAATACATTTTAATACGTTGGCTGTCACCCATATATGGTGACAGCATCATACATTTAACCATTCCAATTTTTATTTTTGAGGTTGCTGTGTTGCCACTCAACGTGTTAAATAAATCCCTTAAAATGACAGAGAGTTGTTGAGGAATAGAATTGACAAAGAATTCAAAGGGCAAAGGGTTAAAAATGGGGCAACGAGCCTAAAAAGGGTGAGCGATCATGCGTTAGTTCGTTGTTCGGACGTTAGAGCGAAAGGGTTCAACTGGAAATTCATTCCCATGAAGCTAATAGAAATTTTGCGATGGGAGCGGCCGGCTGGACGTTGAGAATGAAATTCGTCGATGAATGCGTCGTCGCGACGACGCGACACGACAGCTAGTATCGCGCAAGTACGCGCGACAAAACGAATAATTTATCGCGCCCTGCCAGCGACACGCGCCTCTTCTTCCCGAACAACTCCTCAAGGAATAATTCAATCTTCGCGGAAGCGGAACGATCGAAAGTTTCGAAAAGCGCGTTCTTAGAGATTTCCGGAATGGCTATTGGTGGACGAGCTCACCACGACCAAGAGAACGACCGGTATATACATCCGCCGACGATTCTCTCTCACCCTTCTATATCATAGCAATTTTACGCCCCAGCAGACGCGCCGTTTCGAACCTCACCGAACTCGCTCAAGAACTTGGAATGATTTGTACCGCTGGCTCTGACCTTACCCCCTTCTTCCTAACCCCTTCCTTCGTCTCCCTGTCTGCCATCCGGATGCCGTCTTAATTCAAATTCGACCATAACTCGAATCACGAGCTCTGCTCGAACGGCCACCGAACATAAATTACGGGACTTTTGCAGGAAATGTTGATAATTCTTACGAGAATCAGTCGCAAAGTTAGTTTCACTCGTATTCAAAACAATAATTAGATGTAGTAGACCCTCGATGTTCGAACGGTCTCAAATTCGGACAAACAGTGCTGTGAAGAATTATAGGTTCAATGTAATTCCTACAAAGGGCATAGCTGGATAAGATGGTCAAAAGTGGCCTTGAACCGAATTTTATCGACGATGGATCATTCGATAGGACATCAAGAAAAAACATACTGTGCAAGATTTCAACCCTGTATCTCGTTTTGGAGGGTAGTTATGGGGTAAAATCGAAAAATCAGTTTTTGCCCTATTTTCCCTAGTTAATGATGTTTAGAAATTCTGGTAAAAATCTGACACATGTCAAGAACCAAAATGCATACTTTGCAATAGGTTTCAGATTTTTAAATTGAAAATCCTGCTTGTAAAAAATCAAAAACCTCGAAAAAATCGAAAATATGCAGATTTCACATGGAAGTTCTAGGCTGATATCATTTATATTTTTACAGTACCGATATATTATTATAGTCATTGTTCATGAATTTGTTCAGATGTTTTGGTTAGGGGCGCCGTTGTTAAGAAAAATAAAAACCGATTTTTTCGACGTTTTTTCCGTGAAAAACTAAGCTAACCTTCAAATTGTAACATTTTATTTATTCTGCAAGCCTATTGGACGCTGATAAACCTTGAACATGTCACAGAAATAATTAAAGAATGCAAATCAGATTTTGACCAGAATTTCTAATCATTAACTAGGGAAAATAGGCCAAAAACGGATTTTTCGAATTTACCCCATAACTACCCTGCCGAACGAGATACAGGGTTGAAATGTTGCACAGTATGTTTTTTCTTGATGCCCTATAGAATGATCCATCGTCGATAAAATTCGGTCCAAGGGCACTTTTGACGATCTTATCCGGCTATACCCTTTCTCTGAATATTAGGATGATTTATTGAAGATAAGTATTTTTCTGTGGTCTTTAGGATATGTCTTAATTTCAGTAGAAACGATTTTGTAATCTGCATTATCGATAGACATACCTGGCCATAATTACCTTGAACCTACAACTATTCGCAGCCCTTATTGTGCAAAATGAAAGGATCACTAAATTTTCATTCAAAAGCTGCCCATGGACAAAGTGTTGTAATTCCATGAAAGAACGTTTAAAAATGTTCATTCTTATATCTAATTTTAAAGCTTAAACCTTCTACTTCCGGAATCCATTGTTCGTTTTTCTGAAAAAAACTTATTTACAGATTTTTACGCTGAACATACTTTTTCGTTTCGTAAATTTTGCAAATTCAGACGTTTGTACAGACGTTAAAAAATTTTGTTAATGAATGAAACTAACATAGATTTCAAGATTGGAGTTTCATCTTTGAAATGACTGCTCGATAATCGCTGCACGATTTCTTTCGGCGAAGTTATTGAACTTTGAATGAAAAGTGTGACGACGGCGTTAGGACAATGTCCGATAAACTATAAACACGATAACTGAAAGAATATTATTATCTGTAATTAAGAACAAAGGGCGTTTCACAAAGTATTAATTAAAATTTTCAAAGTAAGTTGCAGCTTCGACATTGTTTTATAAACAATCGAACACCTGAACCTATATTTATTCACTGCAAAACGGAATGATTTTATGGCAAATAATTAACTTCTTTTTATAGATAACACGGAGCTATGGAAAGGAATTTTACATAAGTCAAAGTACATTCTAAGGGTTGTAAAATAATTGCCTTCAATAAATCATCCTTAAATTCAGAGAAATTTGTAGAAATCACCTGTCCCACATTACGAGCAGCCCACTGACTTCGTCTGTCCACTAATTCACTCTTGATTTCTTTATCTGTGATATATAAGTTGATCGACCAGTGAACTCCGGCAACTAAAACTTGAATTCCGCGCAGTAAAACTTACACTTCTATAATTTTCTCGTAAAACTGTGTAGCATTACATACAGAAAACTAAACAATTTTTGGTCCTCCAAAGTGAAGTTTAACCTTCTTTTCTATTTTTACTTTAAAAAAATCAGTAGCCTGTCCCAGCTACCAGAATCACCCTGTACATCGATCAACGTGCGTTTGCACGTTATCACGCTTGAAAATGAGTATGAACTACTCGGTAAATCAAACTTTAACAATAAACCTATCACCACCACATAAGAAACGCACAAAATCTAAATAAATTCAATCTTGTCATTCTTATAAGGCCATACGTACCAGTCAGTTTCAAGGTTGGTTTAGTGTTAATTCATTTCATGACATGAAATTTTGGGATTTCTGTCTACCAATTTTATAATTCTGGCCCAATCTGCGACGGCGCGGCGTCTCTCGTCAGCTTTTCCAGGGGATATAAAGGGCCGGAAGGACCGCCGGTAATCTCCGCGAACGAGGCGGCTCGTTATTTCCGTCGCGTGCGAGCAAAAGGGCCGAGCATCGCCGTATCGTATATTAGCCGGTCTCCAAGTTAACCGAACGCTGGAACGTAATCGTGACGCGTTACATTTTTTCCCTGCCACTTTGCCCGCGCCGACAGAGTCACGATACCGTCCCACCGCCTGTAAAATCGCCAGTGATGAAACGGCCGAGCGTGTTCGCGAATTTATTTTCACGAGCTCCGCGCCGTATTTTCGATGGATATTGCCCTCTCTTGTACCACCTGCGGAACCCTCGTACTCTGAAAATCGAGCCTGGCCATCGACAGACTGCATAATTATACAATGAAAGTCAGGACTTCGCCGGTGTACGCTTTATTCCATAACACCGGGCTGCCGCGGAGCTTAGATAAGAATTTAATTGTGTAAAAATTGTTTCAACTCGGAAACAAAGTGGGTGAGTGGTAAATGAATTGTACAGTGTGCGAGACCTGGTCTAAAGGGCGGAATGCAATTTAGTTTCCATCCGCAGAATTCATTTGACGTGTGCACTGCGAATATTATGTATTTATGGGTTCCACGATTTCGAAAATTCGGCATAATGTTTAACGAAATTGAATCCAATCTTTATTTTACGTGGGAGATGATGTAGTATTTGATAAATTGAGAATTTCTATTAAAGACCAGTTTCTGTGAATTAAACGGTAAAAATGAATGCTTGTATGGATGAATGAATTCTACTATGTAGTACAGTAACCCCGCGATCTAAGTCCTTTTTCGGTTCTCTGCCGGGACTTAGATCGAGACGGGAAACCATTCGTTTGTGGCCACGTCGACCGCGCCGAACGTAGAAAAGGACAGCATGTGAACACGGACCGCTATTCTCGTCTACGTCCAAAAGTCACTGTACATATCGTCAATTAAACCACTAAATACGGTTGAAATTATTTAGTGTTTAGTGTCATTTTAATCAGAAAAATGCCAGCACTAAGTTGATGAAAGTTCCATAAAAAAATAATAAAACATAAAGAAGTTTTGTAATTGGATTACTAGTGATTCACACCGATATACCCGACCCAGGATAAAATTACGCGGCATGTTTACACTGCTCGGCGACCGAGGCAGCTCGAGCTTCTTGGCCCCTCCGGGGATACCTCGCAGTGGAAGGAGTAGACGAAGAGACGTAGATCGCAATGTTCCGTTGGACTTAGATCGCAGACTTACTGTACCAATTCTTTCATCGTGGTTTCTTTTTTGTAATTCGTGTGTTATGGAATAGGTATTGAAACTATCTAATGATTCGGATACATTTGTACGTGCCCTCACAATAATTGTCAGAGAATGAGTTTACGTTTTAAATTTGAATCCTCGTTCAGTAAAAAAACACGTGTTTCTTTTTTTCTATTTTTAACAATCTTCTAAAGTTTGATTGCAACTGGAAAAGAAGGGTTGACAACGCTTCTCTTCAGTTAAAATATTATGTTTCCATCATTAGTTTAATCTTAACGGTTATTGTGAACTTGCGACAAACATAGAATTCATTTTTCTATGTATAGCAGAGTATTATTAATAAAATAGCTTTAAGGAACGCACTTGCAGAAAAATTGCCAGCACTTTAACAAAAGAATTAATACTGCCAATTTCATTCAACCACGAAGCACGCTGTGAAGCAGAAAATGTCGAGCTGAGGGAACAATAAAGGAAAGTAACCAACGCTGAATGTACAAAATATGGTAAAAACATATATTAATTAGTAAATAAATTATATGTATGAAATAGTGTGGCGTGCAAGAGCGTTCATCGAGCGAGCACCGTTGCCACGACAACATATTAAATTACTACTTTGTGAACAGCTATGAAACATTATTATGAGAACAATAAAATTCCTCTCAATGACGTCAACGGTGCATATTGTTCAAGGAAAATTCAGCTTGTAACGTGACTGAACGGCCGATGTTTATATCAAATCAAACGTTTATCGATTAGACTCATCATGGCAATGAAAACTAGTTGGTTTTAGCACCTAATCATAAAGGAAATTGCTATTGCTCGGAATTTGGAATAAAAAAGTGAAGGTCACGATTTTTAACTTTTTCATCCGTGACTATAATGAAAATTTAAAATATGCCCTTTTTAGATCTATTCAAGTTATATACATGCACAAAGTTTAATCGAAATCCGTTAATGTTGTTATGAGCTACAAACATTACAAGATGAATATCGCGGATGTTAGTTTGTGACATTCACTTTTTTGTTCCAAATTCCGAGCAATAGCAATTTCTAAAAGATTTGGTTTACATATTACCTAGAAAAATAATCCTTCTAACATCTCAGAGAACCTCAAGTCGTTTGGTCTATCTTAAAAAAGTTATTAGTTTTTAAAGGAGGGCCAATTACTTCTTTAGCCGCCTGTTCTTATACTGCGTATTGTAAGTACGTAACTTTTATCTGTTTATATCTTTAATGTTTTCAAGAACACCTAATATTTTGCACAGATCATTAGATATACATGTGCTACAATACCACTGTGCAAAAGCACATTACCCTCTCACTATAGTAGCTTTCACGGATGTCATCTTTCTGAACGACGCGCCACTATAGTGGCTTTTGCGGATGTCATCTTTTTGAACGACGCGCCACTACAGTGGCTCACTCTAGTAGCTCACTCGCTCACCGTTTGAATTAAATGATCGTCTTCTGTTTTGTTTCACACTTTTTGTCTTCACATCGATTTGTAACGGTGTTAACAATATACAGTCAGAATACACAGTCTTTGTTTTTGATACGCCCGAAATCAGTTTCATCAATATAATTCATTTCGATCGAAAGAAATTACATTTATATGTAGTGAACAACATTGTCCGTCATACATTGTAGGTTGTATCGTTTACATGTAATTCTCGTTGAACTCTGCCGTGCAGAGAAACAGCCCCGCGCAAAATTCAGCCGTGCCTAAGAGGTTAAAATCGAAGACGACCACCCGGGTCCTTCCCTTGTCAGTGCAGTCCTCGTAGTGGAATTTTCTTGCGCGCCGCTAATGCGCCGTAACGTTACGCGACGTAAATATTAAAGCGCGACGCAGCATGAGCCGTGGCCCCGTAGTCAAAGCAAAAGATCGCCTTACGGAAAGCACGACGACGCGGCGGCGCGGCGCGACGGTCTGAATGTAACGGCGTGAAAACTTTTACGTGGCTTCGCCCACGAGAACGTCGCTTAAAGGGCCGCGGGAGAACAAGTCGGATATACCCGCGGAACAAACGCGAGAACGCGTCAAAGGGCTCCCCTGTAAAATCGAGGCCGCAGGTAGTAGAACCAGACTAGTGCTGGATGCCATTGTACCCGCGGTTTTTGAAATATTTTCGAATGTACGTGATGTTCCGACCACTCCATTCGCCTCGACTGCCGCCATTCTTTCGAGTAGCTGGCAGTTGGAGCTTAAAAGCTCGGACGAACGTATTCCAGTATTTTCTCACTGTTTCATGTGATAACTAGACCGTGGATCTTTATGCAAAATCAGGAGCTTCTACCGAAATATAAATTATCGATATTATTCCGATAGTCTGCAGTTGTACATTCCAAACCCTTAGAGAAACCGGAATTCGAAAATACCAGTATGATGTCACATCGGTATATTTACCGGAATGTATCGGTAATTTTTCGGTTTCCCTATATTATTACAAGTTCCAAAATATTTTTAAGCACAGACATAGGACCAGTATTATTTTATTATCGATACTATATTAGCAAACATCGAGACTGATGTGCAGTAGGGTATACTGTACAATGATTGGCACCCTAAGCCCAAAATCGTCGTAAAAATCTTTTTATCTCTATTTGAAATGTTTAAACGCGCTTATCTTGCTATTATTATAAGCTAATAGAGATTTTTCAGCAAAATCAAATAGTTTTACGAGTCATAAATCTTTTATTATAAAATATATTCAGTGAATAACAATCGTAAGACAAATAGTACAGTCATTGGCACATTTGGTAAACAATGAGAAGTAAACGTTAAACAGGCTACTTGTTTTATAATTAAACATATACGCACTTATTACATCGGTAATACAGTTCGAAATTAAGTTATAAAGCGATAAAGTATACTTGCTCGTAACGAAAATTTTAACAAAACTATTTATACTGCACTATGGTCATCCCTCGGTCTTACCGGATGTCCTCCAGCGTTGCCAACAGTCATATGTGGAACTCTGTTATGAAAACTTACAACGTTGCTTGGAAATATAAATAAGAAGCAATAAAAAATGATTTTCTATAAAAGGAATTCTAAATATTTGCCGTTTAAATCGAAAGTACCAATGCAGTGTCAGCAATAGTACAGTGTACCCTACTACAATTTCTGTGATACCGAAATCAAAGTATGTAAAATCACTCCATGTATTTTCCGGGCCTCCAGCGCAGCAGGGGGGCGGAAACGTACTCGTCCCCGGATTTTTGTAGGCCCGTAAGCCGTGCAACGCATGGCCGCACATAGGAAGTTCATCCGGGATAAAAAGGGTTCTCTAGCGAGCCCTAGTCCCTAGTACAGTAACCCCGCGATCTAAGTCCTTTTTCGGTTCCCTGCCTGGACTTAGATCGCGTAGGGACACTATTAGGACAAAGTTACTTCAAATCACCTCAAGAACCCCCCCTTTTAAGGTTTTCCGACATTTTTGGGACACCCTGGATTACTGCGAATAACAGCAGCTACTACTACAGTAACCCCGCGATCTAAGTCCAACGGAACATTGCGATCTATGTCCCTTGGCCTACTCCTTCCACTGCGGGGTATCCCCGGAAGGGCCGTGAAGCTCGACGTGCCTCGGTCGCCGAGCAGTGAAACATGCCGCGTAATTTGATCCTGGGTCTGGTATATCGGTGTGAATCACTACTAATCCAATTACAAAACTTCTTTATGTTTTATTATTTTTTCATGGAACTTTCACCAATATATTCGTGGCATTTTTCTAATGAAAATGATACCAAATATAATATAATTCCGATGATATTTACTTGTGTAATAAACGATGAAAGTTTTTGACGTAAAGAAGGACAGCGCATGGAAAAGAAAGAGACGCGGAGAGTCGTAGTCGCCGGCACAGATCAAAAGCCCGCGTGTCCGTACAATGTAATGTCAATAAAAAACTTCCATCGTTCATTACATATTTGGCATCATTTTCATTAGAAAAATGCCACGAATATGTTGGTGAAATTTCCATAAAAGAATAATAAAAAATTAAGAAGTTTTATCATTGGATGCTATCACCAATATACTCGACGCAGGATCAGATTACGCGGCATGTTTACACTGCTCGGCGACCGAGGCATCTCGAGCTTCACGGCCCTTCCGGGGGCCGCAGTGGAAGGAGTAGGCCAAGAGACATAGATCGCGAGGTTCCGTTGGACTTAGATCGCGGGGTTACTGTAATATCTAATTCGGGTTCTGTAATGTGCGTGAGGCACGCAAAACGTGTTACACAAAAAGTCTCTCGAAAAGTAAAGCGATCCAATTCGTCAGGAACTGACTAGAACGGCGAGATGTCTGGATAGCTCAAACTTGAGGAATGATTCTACTTCTACACAAAGAAACGAGGGGCGTTACCTGCAGCGCGGCGAGAAGGAATCTCTTAGAATAAGCGAATCTTTGAAACTAGGGCATATAAGTCGTTTAATATAAAACTTTGAGCAGTCAAGGACGACTGCCGTCAAATCAAGCCAAAGCACTAATTTTACAGGTGTTACAGCGGCGAAGTGATCGAGTCGCGCGCGCTAAAAAATTCTCCACCGACTATCGCGACCCACAATGGCCGACCTGATTTACGGTTTATCAAAAGTAGAGTTATGCGCAGAACAAAAATCCACGCAAAAATCAAATTTTTGCGCTTCTCTCTGTGCGCCGTAACCGAAACATGTCTCGAGCATTATCGAATGAAGATATAATGGCCACTCTTTTCTCGGTATTCCGTCAGCGTCTGTCGTAGTTGTAACTGCGTGAAATAAAAAAAGAAACGAAGCAACTTCTTGTCATGGTTACAGCTACTTCTTCGTGTTAGCGCTCGCGCAACGGGATTCAAAGTATTCCGGAATTTTTCAACTCGAAAGTCGTCCCTAAATAGAGCATGTGAGAGAACAAACTTCCTGGGTCCTTAGGAACTCCTAAGTGGCAGTAAAGAAGAGAAAACGTTTGCGATCCTTTGGCCCGTTCGTAGTTCCGCGAAAGATTCTATAGACGACGACGACGACGACGCCGACGGTAGCAAACGAACGGGGAATGAAACAATTAAATTGCACGCGCAGGCTGCTAGATTCGCAGCACCGAGAAGGCACATTAGAGGATATTACAACTGCGTGCAACCGCTCAAAACTCAATTTTGGTTAACGGGGAGAACCAGTTGCTGGTTCGAGCCCCTTTTTCTCTGACTCTCTCCTCTCTTATCTGTTCCTTGTTTCTTCCCCTTTTCCGCATTGAACCGACCGGTATTAAAGGTATTATGCGGGAGCAGCCGGCACCGGGGCTACCTAACGCGGCCGAATACTTGGAGGATTAAAACAGGTGTAAGCGTAATGCTGAAAGCACCGCTGATGGCCGGTGCCGGTGGTGTTGTTCACACACGCGCGTTCCTGAATAAACTATAGTATCCGCCGTACGGAACGGACCGAAATACCCCGGGGAGAGATACACTGGATGGATGCTACCCGCGCCTGTCGATGGACTGGATACGAGTTTTCGAGCACAGAGAGACCTCCAGTTCTTCCTTGCTCGGCGGATCGAGATAGGAGATTTTGATCCCGCCGTGTTAGATCATCGTGATTAAAAGAGGGGGTGATGCATCTGCCAGCTACACGGAAATTTCGAGTATGAATAGTCGCGTTTCCGACAGTTTTCTTGAGCTTCCATAAAGGTTAATGGGGAAGATTCCGGGAAAGTATCTGAGAAAGGATTCCGAGTGGCCCCTTCATCTAAACCACTGCACATACTTTCCTCATTTGTAATAATTAAACTGCGGATTTTATGTATTTATAACACAAATGGGAAGGTAGCCAATTTAAAATAGTATACTGGTTTAAGAGCGTTTAAAAACATCATTATTTTCAACCCACTAAAATTATTAAAGGAAGAAAGAACTTACTTGGCTGCAGATTCTAAAAATTGATGCACAATATTTTTATTTTGCGTAAACGTCCACAGTCTGGTAATAATACGTAAAAGTATTTTTTGTGGTTTGATAGTGAATTTAATTATACAATTTGACCGTTTATTTTGAATGTGTTGTAAGTCCATTTTTGGAAATATTGAGAAATCACAAAATAAACAAATAATTTAGAGTGAACTTTTTATTTATAAACAATTCTTGAAAGAAGATAAAGTGGCCTTACATCACTTTGATAATAACACTGTATGATTTGATCTAGAACGTTACTCGATCACTTTCTATGAATGTATCGTTATAATTTCAATAATTGCCATATTTTAGTCCCAGTGTTAAAGTAAAAAACGATTTTTAAATTTCCATAGGTATTAGAAATGTTCTTTTTCCATTGGCGGCTTCTTAGCATCATCAAGCACAACGAGAATGTCTGATGTTGGTAAGATAAACATTTGGGACAGGAAAAAAATGTGTCAGTCGTTGGAATAGAAAATTTTATTTCAGGATACCATCATTTTTAATTTGTATCCCGACTGCCTGATTTCCTTGTTAGGAAGTTTATTTACGAAATGTTACCACGTCGGTAAATATGAAAACATATCTACGAGGGTTAAAAACTAAATGTTACAACAAACTCGAAATACGCTAATAATTAAAGTCTCTGTTCTACTGGAATCGACTAATCCTGCCGGATGCAGCACCATCGGCTCTAGTCAGTGGCAACCGAGTCATTCGAAACTGTGGCCGGGAGTGACTAATCATCATAATTACTCCACGACGACAACCGTAATATATCAAAGTGCAGGATATCTCTAATTTTCAAGCAGCGAACGCGCGCGAAAAACGTCAAACACAACAAGAACCCCTCGCACGTAAATTCCTCACGAGTTCGGGTCTTCTGTGACACCGAGTAGTTTGTGTAATTTGTGTCCTCTAGCGCGCTACCTCTAATTAGATGCGACTCTCGCTTATTTGCCGACGTAATTTCATCAGACGCGCAACTTTCTTGACAATCCCGGCTTAGCAGGAGCAGCGCGTGTGCAAGGAGACGAAAAGGCCGAGAGTTTCCGGTGTTTAATACCCACCGGGTAGAAACCGATGGGATCGCGAATATTCTGCAAATTCAGACGTCCCGTGAATCGGCGCATCACGCTGGATTAAATCCTTGAACTTGCGGAAACGCGCTCATCCAAAAGAAAACATTTATCTTTGGGAATTATTTTAGGGAATCAAGTAACCTGCATCGAATAAGTGATGTGAAGACTGCGGATCTTTATGCATTTATGGCTTCGGCACATTTTCAAAAAATGCTAGGATATAAAATTCGATTGAATTTAGTTCAATTTTGATTTATTTATCATGTACAAATGTTACTATCACTCAAAATAAGGTAGACAGGATGTGTAGGGGGAGGAGTGGAGCTCCTCCTCCGCCCTAAAGGACGAATTACGACAGAAAAAGGCGGAGTTTGTTATACTCATCTGAACAGTTCTGTGCGAACATCTGAAAAACTAAAACCGAGCGGCAGTAACATGTACGCGGTATGTAAATTAAGTAACGAGACTGGCAACGTAGCATTCGATCTGGCAAAACTTGGGACGTAGGACTTGGAGGGGCGACATGTGAACATGTGATCAGTGTCGCCAGATCAACCCAAAACTGGGTTGATTTTCCTCTCCTCCTTTTCCCATTCCACTATTCCATTCCACTCCTGAGCACACTCCAACGTCTCCCACTAAGACCGTATACTGGTCACGTGACGTACCGCGGAACATGTTACATATTACTCTGGTCATCAGAGAGGTGGTAAATTGTATTCCCCTCGATTTCAGCGATCTGCCGACACTGCATGTGATCAGTGATGCCAGAAATGTCAGCTTTTCGCGCATGCGTATTCGCGCGTGGCATCAGTACTGTACTAATTTCAAATTTTTGAGAGTTCTTTAAGGCCCTGTTTTAAAAATAATGTTTTTCATTCAACATTCACATACTTTCTTTACTTAAAAGAGTTCGGATTATACAGGATTACGGAATATAAAATTTTATTTTATTTTTCAGAATCTATAAAGAATGCCAACATTTGTTGCAAGACAAAAGAAAACTGCCAAGAACCTTTCCAATATCCAAAATAACAAGAATATATTTTCTAATTATATAAATAAACAAATAAATAAGAAATAACGTCCGTTATCTTCAAGTTCGTCTATGGCAGTGCTAGGTCCCGGCACGCCACCTAGACGTTTCTCTTTTTTTGCGCGTATACGTTACTGGATTCCGCGCGCGCCGCAGTACGCATGCGCGAAAAGCTGACATTTCTGGCATCACTACATGTGATACGCTTTCAGTCAGTGATGGTATATGGTCTCGGTTTTCTCGCGCATGCGTGACGATTTTAGCGTTAGTAAAGTACAAAGTTGGGCTAAAATGGGGTACCTTGGTCACCCCGCATAGTTTCGCAAATTTTTTTTCGATTTTCAGATAGGAATGTTTAACATGTGTATGTTATATTAAAATTTTATGTGTATGTACATATAATATATAAATATATCTTGCACTCTTCTGCTCGGTTTCCCGCCAATAACAGTTCTCCCCTACTTTCTCCACAAACATAAGGCATACATACGTTAATGCGTTTAGTCGCGCATGCGCGAAAAAACCAAGACCATATACCATCACTGCTTTCAGTACGAGTTTGAACTCGCCAGAGTCATTTGGTGGTCGATTACGATTTGTTTCGTCAAATGGTTTCTGCCAGTACGTTCCAAAACTGAGTGATATCAATTGCTTCGAACTTGGGCACAGTATAACGGAAACTTTTGCAAAACTTGAGCAGGCCTACGGGGACAATGTTTTGTCAAGAGCCCAGGTTTTTCTGTGGTTTAAGGCATTTTCACAAGGAAGAGAGTTGCTTGAGTTCATCTGCAAGTACCGATGAAAATGTCCACAGAATCCGGGATCTTTTGCGTTCAGATCGTCGGTTGACAGTCAGAATGATCGGTGAAGAGTTGAGTTTGCCTCATATCACCGGTCATCAGATTTTGACCAATGAATTGGGGATGAGGAAAACATTCAAACGGCTATAATATGCCAGCTGAAGGTTATTTCAGTATTCAAGTTCTAGCACTGCTATGAGGATTGGAAGAACCGTTATGCAACGCTGTGTGGCTTCACAAGGAAGTTATATCGAGGGAGACAAAATTGAATTGTAATTCTATTCTAATAAAAAAATTGAAAACAAATCGGTCTCATTACTTAATTTACACACCTCGTATAGGGAAAAGTTGTTCAGGATCAACATATTTCAAGGTCACTGAAATCTGTGAGAGGTCACCTTTCCTAGATATTTACCTTCCGATACGCCCTGTACTATACTGCGGCGTACACGTTATCTTTTGTACTTTCAATCTGTGGAAATTGATTAGAATCAGCCTTTCGCTTCTCCCATCTGTATCCAGTTCGACTGGTTTTTCACCACGAACGAATCGTTCCAGACGCCTCGGTATCGGTGGAAATCGAGGCGCGCCGTTTTCTGCGCGCGTGGGTGGAGTTTTCGGCACAGTTCGCCCGCCGGAGAGATACGGTCCATCGAAAAGCGGTAAAGACCACGGCCCCGGCGTCATAAAAGTTAAATGGATTCCGGAACTCCTTTCTCCGCAGGTAGGGAGGGTCGGCGAAAGGTATCTAGGCGTTTTACTTTTCGAATAGTTTTCCGAACTCGCGGACGGCCGAGGGTCTGCCGGAATTCTTCGCCGCGGGGAGATTCGGCAATTCCGCTGGACTTTTATGACTCGAGACAAAAAACGCCGAATGAAAAAAGATGGACCCTCGCACCAGCACGGGAATTCGCGAGCGGCGTCCACAGTTTTCCGATTTTTCGCGGTCGAAGCACGTTCTGCGAAACTGGGTCGTGGCCTCCCTCTCTTATCCATTCATGTCATCATTTCTCCTCTCATTCGGCATGAAGTGTAACCGATTCGCTGTAACTGACGCTATGGGGAAAGCATATTGCATGGTCCGCACTGTAAACAAAATAGAAGCTCCGTCATCTATCTCTGTAAACCATCTCGGATAACGAATCAACAGTAAGGGATGGTTTTCTTTTTCAACGATTGCGAGAGATTGGGTTCGAGATTATTTGTACCAAGTTGAAATTATTGGGCTTACAGATGAAGTGGTGGTTTGAGCTTTTTATAAAATTGTTTATTTATGGACAATGAAACCCTATGTTGGTGTCTAACCGTTTACCATTATTCCTTTAACAATTTTTTATGTTCTTTTAACCCATTGAGCTATGATTTATGTTACGGTTGCAGCGATTAGAATTTCATTGTCATTCAGAATGTCTTAGAAGAAAAAAAAGAAAATTTAGGTAATTATGCATAAAAGGTCCCACCTCACCGATTTTGATAAAATTTAGATATGTTGTAAAACTCAACATTGTGAACAATTTTTCCAACACATGTAACCGTCGTTCAGCCTTAGTTTTTGAGCTATTTGCGAATAACAGCAGCTACTACTACAGTAACCCCGCG
This sequence comes from Sphecodes monilicornis, assembly GCA_913789915.3. Lineage (NCBI taxonomy): Eukaryota > Metazoa > Arthropoda > Insecta > Hymenoptera > Halictidae > Sphecodes > Sphecodes monilicornis. Next base: position 21,509,623 of record OU565285.1, read on the forward strand.
ATCTAAGTCCAACGGAACATTGCGATCTATGTCCCTTGGCCTACTCCTTCCACTGCGGGGTATCCCCGGAAGGGCCGTGAAGCTCGAGCTGCCTCGGTCGCCGAGCAGTGAAACATGCCGCGTAATTTGATCCTGAGTCGGGTATATCGGTGTGAATCACTACTAATCCAATTACAAAACTTCTTTATTTTTTATTATCTTTTCATGGAACTTTCACCAACATATTCGTGGCATTTTTCTAATGAAAATTATACCAAATATGATATAATTCCGATGATATTTACTTGTGTAATGAACGATGGAAGTTTTTTATTGGCATTACATTGTACCGACACACGGGCCCTTGAACCGTGCCGGTGGCCGCGACTCTTGCCATCTCTTTCCTGTACGCTGTCCTCCTTTACTTTTAGGAATTATATCATATTTGGTGTCATTTTCATTAGAAAAATGCCACGAATATAGTGGTAAAATGTCATTAAAAATAAGTAAAAAATAAAGAAGTTTTATTATTGCACTAGTATTGTCTCACCGATACGCTATTTTTTGTTGCGCCTTCGGCCGCGCTGTCCGTGTTTGCATGCTATCCTTTTTTACGTTCGGCGCTGTCGACGAGGTCACAAAAGAATAGTGTCCCTTTACAATCGAAGTCCCGACAGAGAACCGAAAAAGGACTTAGATCGCGGGGTTACTGTACATTGAATTTTGCCTATACGTGCACGTCCGTGCTGTGCGTATGCGTCAGCACGATGCGACCGCTCTTCAACTTTTTCTACAACTATATCACGCGATTGCCGAAAATTCTATATACCGCGTGAACTTTTTAAAACATATGATGATGAAGCAACAATACAACAATAAATAATTAAGTTTAATAATTATTCTGTTTTTTCTTCATTAACTCCAACCCACTCTCGTCTTCGGATTCGCGAAATGCAAAAGTAAAATAAAAAACATTATGGGTTGAACTTTACAATACCAACACACACCCACACAGTATTTCTGAGAAGAAACGGCTAACCACTGTGGATAACCCGAAAAGTTTATTTTAAGAGGGAGCGGAAATGACAGTAGTCTGAGTTAGGTTTGGATAGATAACTGAAGTTGTTGTTAATCTGGAAGTGGAGTTAGCTTAATAATAAACCCTGGGAAATTTTGAATGAGTACATATTACGACACCACACATACCCACAAAGTGTTTCATACCTTAAATCTTATGCTTTTTCCGAATAAATGTCATCGGCTGATTGCACTTAGTATTGGATTTTTTTTAATTGTAAAAATGTAATTTATGAAACATTCAATTGTACTAAGTGCAATCAGCCCATGACATTTATTCGGAAAAGCTCAAGATTTCAGGTATGAAATACTGTGTGGGTATGTGTGGTGTCGTTGTAATATGTACTCATTCTTCATCATCATATGTTTTAAAAAGTTCACGCCGTATACATATAGATCAGCGATGGGCAATTTTGCCTCAAGTGAGGCAAAACCGTCCACACTGTAGCGCCCTCTGTCCCCTTCCAGCAAGGGCGGTACAATGGGGCAACGAAGACACGAGACATTAGCGTACGCAACGAACGTGCGCGCTGCATGAAAGAGAGGTTGGTGGGAGAAGCAGGCGTTTGAGGCCCACCACTGATATAGATCGTTCGACGATCGCGTGATATATCTGTAGAAACAGTTGAAGAGCGGTCGCATCATGTTGACGCATACGCACAGCACGGACGTGCACGTATAGGCAAAATTCAATATACAGGGTTTCCCAAAAATGTCTCGCTTCCTTCAATGGGGAGGTTCCTGAGGCCATTTGAAGCGACATTTTCCTTTGCAAAAATGGCCAATACGCCTCTAGGCCGCGCTCTGATTGGTCCGTGTTTTTCGTTAATAACTCCTTAACAAAGCCGAAACGGCTATTTTTGCAAAGGAAAATGTCGCTTCAAATGGCCTCAGGAACCTCCCCTTTGAAGGAAGCGAGACATTTTTGGGACACCCTGTAGTAGTAGCTGCAGTTTTTCGCAAATATCTCAAAAACTAAGGCTGAGCGACGGTTACATCTATAGGAAAAAGTTGTTCAGAATGTTCACCCTGACGATATATTAAAAAATCATCGAAATCGGTGAGGTGGGACCTTTTATGTACAATTACCAAAATTTATATTTATTGTATGTCGGTATACAACAAACTGTATGCAGAAGAATCTTCGCCAGCCGAGCAGAGTGAAGACTCCAGCTTGTGACCCTAATTCGGAATCGCAGCAGTTGCGGGATACGGTACTATGTCAGCGCGAAACTGTTAGACATTACTTCTGTTCGCTACGTGCTATTCAAATAAAGTTGTGCTCATCTCCGATTACAAGTTGCGGCAACATTGTCGGACTAATTTCGAAACTATCCAGCATCCGAGTTACTCGAATAGACATTACTCCGGCCCGCGAACTTCCTGCTCCGCAACTGTTTCTTGGTTCAGCAGTTTCTCGCGGCGGATGTCTCGGCAACGTGTTCGGCACTTAGCCGCCGTCACAAGGTTTGTCACTGTCCACCAATGAAAAGTTGATCCGAGACACGTGTAACGAATGACTGGTAACAACAACGGAAGCGACTTAATCGCTCTTGCGCTCGGCGTACGCGAGCCGACGCTCGACATTAATTATCCGCGCTGCTTCTACCTGGGTGTACCTGTGTACCCGTATACCTGTGCTGGGACCCCGTTCCGCCGGCAGCGAGTCAACACTAATGACTCCACTCTCGCGGATGTTCATGCAAATGCGTATCTTTATAGAAACAAAAAAAGAAGCAGAAAGTGCACGGGGAAACGCAGACGCGGGCAGAAATTTGTTTCGTCCTTAGAAGATTTGACGAGTCCTTTATTTCGCATAGGTTTGCATAATGCATATGTTCTGCATGCTTTTGTAGAAGAATGTATCGCGCACGCTAGTCTACATTTGTCATATGTTCTGTTTTGCGAAATTAGTGCCTGTCCGACTCGTGGATATTTGAATGTCTTATTGGGAGGCCTTACATACGTTGCGGTATTTTGGTCTTGTTATACGCAACGTTACAGTTAGACAGTCTGTAGAACGTTCCAAAATAGAGATTTCCTACCAGTTAAAATGAACAATGTAGGCCACTCCTTCACCTTTTTCTTGGAAGTGGTTTTCAGATTTATTTCCTCCTTTGAAACGATTCAATTATGCTATGTATATTTTATGGCGTTTGCCAGTTTTAAAACCTATTCCACGGGACTCTAGGGATGAAAGAAAAATTTGCCTCATCAGCGACGGATTTCTTTAAATTAAAAATAACATGGCTCCGTATTTTTCTTTCGCACGGACGCGGAATTCATAAGGGACGGTCGTAATCCACGAGGTCGATCGATAAGCAAGTAAGTGTTTCTAGCTGCGTTTACAAAAACGTACAGATAAAGTACATTCTTTATTGATAGTGTGTTTATAGTAATAGTAAACACTTGATTTTCGAAATTTTTGAAATTTAATCATTGCGAACCGTTCAGAAACAGATTACATCCAAATGTTATGAATTAATTAGGATTAAAGTTGACATTCAGTTGAAGCAGAATTTGTGCTGCTTTGTATCAATCTCTTTGAAAATTTATGAATATTTTATCATACGTTCTTAAATGTATGGCTTATATTATGATGTACATAAAACGCCACAAGTTGTCCGGTTTTTTCTGAAAAAGTTTTGAAAATGGAAAGAAGTCCTTTATGACATCTTGACGTCAAAATCATGACAAATCAGTAACATTAACTATTGAATTTCAAACGTCTTTTATAAGTAGGCTGTTTGTTGCAATTTATGAAGATAACCTTTAATTTGTATCAAAATGTGCAGTGCATTTATGTGAATTTATTTGTTTGACATCGTATTTGAACTCATATAACAAAGTCTCACCCCTTCAGGATGAAACATCCATTATAAGGATAGTTTTAAAGGGCTACTTTCTTATCATAGTAAAACACTAAACCCAAAGTCAGATTCTGTGGATGAGAAATCTCCTAAAACTGCTACGTTTGTCATGATTAAATTGTAAATCTTTATGCAAAATAGAATTGTCTTTGTCAATTGGAATAAATAGGATCCTAATAAAAAATTTTTTTCTTTAGTAATTTCAACCAACAAGTTTTAAATTTCACATACTCAATTTTATCATAAAATCTGCAGCTTACAGAGGATGGCCTAACTATTATACTCAAACAGAAAATCTTATATTTTGTGAGTTTAAACGACCGAATAGAGATGCCTTTATTATAATATTATAACATTATTTTTTAATAATAATGCATGTATTTAAAAATACAAATTAAACGCTTTTACACTGTGTTACATGTACGTTCAAGCCTACGTTCTAGAAAAAAATAAAATTTTTCTACATTTCGCCACTCTAACTCTACCTTTTATGGCGGCTTGGTTTCTATTAATCAAGTAAATATAAGACGTAAAAGTCCAGCACTTACCCAGTACCATATCGATTAAACCTAATCCAAGTCCTTTCCCCCACCCACTAACCTATGCCCGAAACTTACAATTCTTACAAGGAGGAAACGCGGACATCGGGTCTTAGATTTTATCGAAACTTTGCATTCTGGTAGATTTCATTCTCCTGTTTATGAAAATATAGCATTATAGGCGTCGATACTCAATAATTTTTGAGATATTTACAATTTAAATTTCATTATACCCGTTAAGCCGTTAATTACAGTTTTGGTTGAAGTTTTTGTCAAGTGCCAAACGGCGTGATGGTAACGTATTGTCCGCGCAACGAGAGTTGGTACAAAATCTAGTCAATGAGGTGCAGGGGGAACGGCGAGTCCCCACTCTTGACGCAAGGCTGCGGATCCCACCACTGATCAGTGGATCCTACTCTTACGCTTACGTTTTGGCAGGCACGGTCGACATAGCCGCTCAGCGTCACCACCATCTTACTTCATGGTCACCACATCTCTCTGTTACAGTCCAACTCAAAACGCTCGTTTGCTGTCTTCGTCAAGCGATTCGGCCAATCGCGGAAGACACGTTAGCGCGTAGTGGGAGCATCACGTGGTACCCACAAGTTTCTCTGTACCAACTCTCGTTGCGCGGGCAATACTAGATTTACTACCGGGAAGGCCAGTGTTCAAATCCCTTTTTCCATTTTTTTCTTTTTTTTCTGTTCAGTTTATATATTTCAATTAATTGTATTTTCCACATTAAAAATACACTTATAATATCTATAGGAAACAAAATATAAAAATGTTATTGAAAAGGAACATAATATGAAAGAAACACTAACTTCATCAATCTTAACGTATCTCAAAAGTTGTTGAATATCGACGCCTACAATGCTACATTTTCATAAACAGGAGAACGAAATCTACCAATATGCAAAGTTTCGAGAAAATCTGAGACCCCATGACCGCGTCTTTTCCTTGTTAGTATGCGCGTGCATTCACGCCCGCCTTTTTATTTAAACCATGAGATTTCTGTGTTAATATATTCACAGCGTTGGTAGATGTTGTAGCTAATCACCGTATGAATAACAATAATATTCGTATATCGTTAAGATAATTAGAGCCACGACTATCGCATCTACAGTCACTCCCATTAATATTCGTACACTCTAAAAGACGGTCACGTTTTTAATATTGGATCATGTGACTTGGATTTTTTTTGAGAAGTTAGAACAATTAGTTTACTACACGTTGAAAAAAAGAAATTTTGAAAAAATTGTAATTGGTCGGAATTACAAAGAAAATACTAAAAGTTGTTATTTATAACTGTTTTATGTGTGTCCATATTGAAAACTTAACAAATACGTTTTATAGATCTGTGTCAACTGTATACACTCTGAATATTTCACCAAAATCGGCAAACGTTGCAATGAGCTACAACTGTTTGAAGATTGTAAAAATTGCAGCTTTTCACAATGTTCGGCCTTAAACTGTAATAAATCGAAGGATTCTTACGTCTTGTTCTAACTCTCTATGTTTTTGGGTAAATTAATCAGAGTGAGGCGTTACGTCAGCGTTACAACTCGGTGCAAGTTGAATATTCCTTTCGGAACGGAAGTTAGGGTATGGACGCAACTTACTGACCCTCCTTGGTAGTTAGAGTTTAGTTCAATATTGTTCTTGTCCAGTTGCCGATATACCAACGATCATATTACCCAGAATTTCATCGGACGTTGTAGCAGCTGGCCCGAGGTCCCGAAAAATGGCAGCAGTTTTAAAAAGAGGGCGACTTTTCCCGGTGTACGAGGAACGGAACTTCCGGTCGGCGCGTTTTGCGCCCATTAAAGTAACTCAGTTTGCGAAGTTTACGGGCGAGGAGAGCCAAAGTTTCGAGCGTGTCTGCTATTTCACCGTAGACGGCCGGTGCTCGCACGCGTTCCATCGCGCGTTAAGCGGATGCGTCCACCTAAAAATCTCCAAATTTTTATTTCTTGAATTACATGCAAAAAATGTCCTCTACCGGAAAGTTCCAAGTTCATCGATTTATTTTCCAACTTTGCCCACCTACGGCGGAGATAAAAATCTGGAGCCGACCACTGGTCCTTTCTTGCTCGCGAGCTTAGTTTTTCGATACTTCAACTTTTAACTACCATCAATTCGCTGGAAATTCATTTCTCAAAAATTCTGATTTTTCGGGGTGCTGAAGCACTTCATGCATCGCTTAAACACCCTCATGTTACTTGTTTATTGCAAAACGTTCTCGAAAAGGCCCCGTGAACAATCAACTACAGCGGATTCAAAAAGTGTTTGAACACTACATTTCTGATAATAGTGAAATTGACGACGTTCAAACTGTGATAATTTCGTTAAAAAATATGGTGCAACAATAAATCTTGACATACTGTTCATTTTTACTACAATATCTTTGCATGATATAGCAGATGAGAAGCTGTTTTTGGTCGAAAATTCTACAAATTCAATAATAGTCTGTAACATCAAAACATTTCTTTCTGAATGAACCCATTGCAGATAGGAAGACAACGACCGCCTACATCTTTATCTACGATTTTTTCTGGTTGTTTTATACAACAAAAAAGAGGAACAAGTTTGGTAACGTGTCATATGTAATCACAAAATGTGACTGGTATACGTAGTGTTATAAAATTTGCAAGACTGAATTTATTTAGGTTCCTCGAAATTATTACTGATAATACGTGCTCGAATGAAGAAATTTATTTGATAATTTCTAGGACAAGCAACATTGTAATTTAAATGATTATAAACTAAACAACGAAACTGGTTGTTTGACCGGTTGTAGTACGGTTAGTGTTAATGAATGATATATTGCGTTGTTTGGAAATTAATTTCGCGTTTGGTGGAGAAATGGCATAGTTTCCATTGATTTTAAAAAATGGTCGCATTGATTACAAGATACAGGAGCCAAATAAAAATTTCTTTCTTCTTATAATCATCCAATTAAGCTAAAACTAATACACTTATGTCCTTAAATATTTTTAATATGTTCACTGTTTTAGATTGGGCGTACGCATTTTTGCCATAAATGCCTAAAATCTGCAGTTTAATTAATACTTAACCTTATTCTAACAAGGAGGTCATCGGGTCTTAGATTTTGTCGAAACTTTGCATACTGGTAGATTTCGTTCTGTTTATGAAAATATAGCATTATAGGCGTCGATATTCAATAATTTTTTAGATATTTACAATTTAAATGTCATTATACCCGTTAAGCCGTTAAGTACAGTTTTGGTTGAAGTTTTTGTCAAGTGCCAAACGGTGTGATGCTCGATTCTACGAATCTCGAGATCTCCAAGTTGCCAGAAAGATGGCAAAAGATCATATAACAAAATGGTCACCACATGGACCAATAAATAAGTAAATAGTGAAAAATCGTCACATTTTCTCGTGCAAAAATGAAATTAATTTGTCTCTTTAATACGCGTTCCAAGCTGTAATCGGTAGTTTTCACTTTCGGCTGTCGAGCGCGAGATCTTCTGTTCTTTCGGCGGAGCTGGTTTAGAAAAACACGAGACCGGTGTCATTTTCCACGAAGCCCAGGAATGCCCGGCAGATTCTGCCAGCGGGAAACCGTTCGATGGATCCGCTGATCCGCGCCCGTAAAAACCAGACGAGCAAAGCCAGCTCCAGAGTGCTGTCTGAGAATTGATAAATTGATCAGCTACACGATCAATGAACGCTTCTTCGGTGCACACGCGGTAAGAAACGACTCTCGAGATTAATCTAAAACACAATTACATGGGAAAATGATCGCGGAAACGTTGCGGGTAACGTTTAGACTGGCTAGATTTTCTAATACTGAATTTATCGACGATTATGCTCACAGTAAAGGAGGATGGCAGAAAATGGCCAAAATCTGGTTAGCTCCGGCACATAAAATGTTGTTAGTGCGTCTTTCTATGAGTCTTAAAGAGTTGTACAAGCATGATTCTTAGGGTGCATACGATGGGAAAGTTATAACAAATGCAAACAAAGTGGAGCGTTCGCCAGGCGAAGTAGAGTAACCCCGCGATCAAAGTCCTTTTTCGGTTCTCTGCCGGGACTTAGATCGTGAAGGGACATTATTCTTTTCTGACCTCGTCGACCGCGTCGACCGTGCCGAACGTAGAAAAGGACAGCATGCAAACACGGACCATGCGGCCGAAGGCGCAACAAAAAATAGCGTATCGGTGAGACAATACTAGTGCAATAATAAAACTTCTTTATTTTTTACTCAACTTTAATGACATTTTACCAACATATTCGTGGCATTTTTCTAATGAAAATGATACCAAATATGATATAATTCCGATGATATTTACTTGTGTAATAAACGATGAAAGTTTTTGATGTAAAGAAGGACAGCGTATAGGAAAGAAAGAGACGACAAGAGTCGCGGCCGTCGGCACAGTTCAAAGGCTCGCGTGTCCGTACAATGTAATGCCAATAAAAAACTTCCATCGTTCATTACACAAGTAAATATCATCGGAATTATATCATATTTTGTATCAATTTCATTAGAGAAATTCCACGAACATGTTGATGAAAGTTCCATGAAAAAATAATAAAAAATAATGCCAGACCCAGGATCAAATTACGCGGCATGTTTCACTGCTCGGCGACCGAGGCAGCTCGAGCTTCATGGCCCTTCCGGAGATACCCCGCAGTGGAAGGAGTAGGCCAAGGGACATAGATCGCAATGTTCCGTTGGACTTATATCGCGGGGTTACTGTAATACGATTCGCTGACTTTAAATGACCAAAGCTTTGAAATGAATGCGTGCAATATAGGGGAGGGTTGCCGAATTCGGACTCCTTAAATAATTTTTGATATACATAGAGAAGGAAATAATTTTAATAAAATCGAGTTAATTTTAATAGTTGAAAATTTTTAGTCTTTAAAGTAATATATTTTGTTTCTTAATAAACACTAATTAAAATACCAAAAATTCCATTTACAAATTTAGAGTCATCGGTCTAATTAAAGAAGCTGATTTCCTAATTTGGACCTATGGTGTCTCAAGATGGATCACCAATTTTGTTAGCCACAATTGATTCAAAGGTAGTTCTTTATCTTTGGACTTTCTCTAACACCACATTGTGTATGGACCCAAGTGTGACCAAATACCTCTAAAATTTACAATTTATTGATAAAATTTTTAATTACATTTCAAATTCCTCTAACAGTTTTTTAAAAATATCTATCAAACTAAAAATTCTTCTAAAATTTACAGTTTAATAATTAAATTATTAATTAAACTTGAAATTCCTCTATTACTTAACTAAACAACTAAACTAAGTCAATTTTATATTAATATGTTTTTCCCTCGATGGTTTAGTGCAGGTACTGATATAACTAGTTCAAAGAAAACACCCTGTAATAGAACAATGTTGTGAAGAATTTTCGTGTGTTGCACCCGAAGAGAAAATTAGACGTGAGAAGTGGATGAGGTAGAAATGGGAACAGAAAACCTTTTTGAAAATGGACACCGTGGAAGAACGGTGGTTCGGGAAAGATAAGGGCACTCGGATATGAGCAGAGTTTGATATTTCACTGGCGAGTTTAGTGCTCGATGCTATGTCGCTTAGGATAATGTTTTTTACGGAAAAGTAAACTGCTGCATGTATAAAGTACAATTTAAAAGTCGTTACAGAGCACGGTAACAGCATCGTAGAAGTCCATCCTTTGCTATTTGCATAATCTTCTTCTCTTCAAATACTCGGCGATAACAATCTCTTTTTGTCGATCGCTGCGCAACCTACCTCTAACGGGTATGGTTAAAATGCACATTATTTGTCTTCGACAGTTTTATTACGCTCGATATTCATCAACAAAGAAATAAGGATGCCTAAAATATAAAAGTTTCGTAGCTTTCTGTTATTTCGCTTTTTCATTAAATGTTTAAAGTTGCGTAAACCGGATAGGATCAATATCAACTACACCATGTTACGATTAATTTAAATAACAAAATTTTTAATATACCACGATTTTAAGACTGACTAAAAAGTATAAAATAATTTTTCATAGCCCCATACAGATTCCTAACCCCATACAGATACTCCTGAAAATTTGGGATAGTGAATTTTTAATAGCTATGAAAATACTTGTAAGATTTAAAACGGAAAACGTAGGGCGCAAGATAATAGTAAGGAGTGCAGAGAGTAGTTGCCGTTGAGAAAACTCACACAACAGTTCATATCATTTGCAGAGCAATAAAATTGTTAGTGACTTAGGTGAACTATTCATGCATCAATTATCTATTGCATGCGGCCCACGTTTTTCGTTTTAAATAAGTTTTCACATAAACTGAGCCACGAAAGTATTCCAACGACTTTTAAATCAGAATAACTTCTTTAAGATTGGACCCAACGACGACCTTCTCTGAGCAATTAGAAGCATTGATATACTAAATAACGTGCAAATAAGATTCTGAAAAAATTACAATTCGCAAAAATTACACGAAAAAATACAAGAGGCACTTTTTAAACTTTTTTATTTGAACCCGTAATGAAAATTTAAAATATGCGTCTTGTAGACCTACATAAGAATTTCATCGAGATTGATTAACGTGCATACGAGCTACAAAAACGGCTAGAAATGTTAAAAATCGCAGTTTTTCACCACTTTTGCTCAGTATCTGCTTAAAATCCAAAGATTCTTGCATGGTTCGATGCGTGTCGTTCTCTACTGCGTCAGCCGATTTCGATGAGATTTTCATCATGCGTGTAACTAACATAGATCTACAAAACATATATTTTAAATTTTCAGTACGGGCTCAAATGACCACGTTTTAAAAAGTGCCATTTTTATTTTTTCATGTGTCTTACCAATTACACTTACCACATGAAAGGAAGGTTGTTCGAATACTTTCATGGACTCACTCTAAGTCGAGCTTATACTGCTTTCAACTATTGGAAGATGCTTAGCACCTATCGGTCGGCGAGATTCGAGGACAATTTCGATGCAGTGATAAAAGGTACTGGAAAAACTACGAATCCACAACACACGTAAACCATACACAAGTTAACGTCGAAGGACTCGGATGGAAGGTACGGTAGCAGGTGCATCTAAATGGGTCTACTCGGTTCTGGAATCAGTTCTGAGGGTCACGTTCCAGTATTTATGAGGCTGCAAGACTCTTTCACACGGCGAAACCACGGTCAAGCATCGATCCGATGGAAGGCCAGGATCGTTTGGAAACCAAGGTTGGTTCACCGGCGCATGTTTCTGAACGTACGACTCCATTTTGTCGGACTTACGACCGCGGACATTCGAACGTAGCGACGCGACGTGGGGAAGCAAAGTTTAATATTACGAAGAGGTCTAGTTGAAATACGATACGAATTCGCAGTATTTTTATGCGCAATTATGTGGATGCGATTCGACTTACGCCTTGCCCTAATTATATGTCGTACGACAACAAAATTGTTGTCGTCCAGCCGATCAGTTTCAACCGGCCCACAGTGTAACAGATTGTCAATCTAGCTCAGGCACGTCCAGAAATAGCTCACTTGGAGGCAAATTCGAGGGAGACGCCTACTTCTCCCGCCCGCGCGTCTCGCTCTTCGTGGCGGCCATAGTCCTCCGAGCGCCTCAGACCCGTGCCTACCGTGGGCCCGAGAGTCGCCCCAACCAGTGATGCCAGAAATGTCAGCTTTTCGCGCATGCGTACTGCGGCGCGCGCGGAATCCAGTAACGTATACGCGCCAAAAAAGAGAAACATCTAGGTGGCGAGCCGGGACCTAGCATTGCCATAGACGAACTTGAAGATAACGGACGTTATTTTTTATTTACTTGTTTATTTATATAATTAGAAAATATATTTTTGTTATTTTGGATACTGGAAAGGTTTTTGGCAGTATCCTTTTGTCTTGCAACAAATGTTGGTATTCTTTATAGATTTTGCCAAATAAAATAAAAATTTATATTATGTTATCCCGTATAATCCGAACATTTTTAGCTAAAGAAAGTATGTGAATGTTGAATGAAAAACATTATTTTTAAAACAGGGCCTTAAAGAACTCTCAAAAATTTGAAATTAGTACAGTACTGATGCCACGCGCGGATACGCATGCGCGAAAAGCTGACATTTCTGGCATCACTGGCCCCAAAGCGGCACACGCGGTACATATTGCAAGCGGTAGACACGGGTCTGAGGAGCTCGGAGGACTACGGCCGCCACGGGGAGCGAGACGCGCCGGCGGGAGAAGTAGGCATCTCTCTCGAATTTTCCTCCAAGTGAGCTACTTCTGGACATGCCTGATCTAGCTGGACCAAAGTCATGTTGATGACTATCACAGAACTCTTTAATCTTTATTGTAAGTTATTGAAGAAGAACCAGAACAAGGGAAACTGTTGATTTTATGACGTATAATAACCATCGCACCTGCTTGGTACTAATTTGTGGATTATAAAGAACGTAGTGTTTCCATGTTTACCTATAAGATTGTGAGTCTTTTGTCACATATTGTACCGTAAGATATGTGTTTTAAGATATAGTACAAAATATTCCATTCTGTTACATTCTGTTCTTATCTTCCCGAATTTATAAATAGACATTACGTAGGTGTAAAAGAGAATTTCAGGAATGATAATATAGATTTATTCAAACTTCGTCACTATCTTCCTCAATAACTGCTAGACCCTTTGAATTTGTTAGATTTCAACATTTTAAACAACTTTTTCCATTTCATAATATATCATAAGCAGTCGCTTTTAGTTTTCGAGATATACGAGAATTTTGGATTTTTGTAAACGTGGTCGTGGTCTTCGCTTCCATCGCGATCTAATCACAACTCTCTCTCTCTCTCTCTCTCAATTCCGTCTTTCCCACGACCTAATCCCAACTTACTCCAATAAATTGAGAGTGAGTTTGGATTACGTCGTGGTGGGGCGAACAGGGCCGGCCGTCAGGACGACCACACATATGAAAATCCATGTTTAGGTCTAGGTTACGAAAATCCAAAATTGAATGCAGTGGTAGCAACAGTATTTTGTGAATATTTCAAAAATTTAAAGGGATCTCCTATTAAATGCATAGGAAAAAGTTTTTCCAAATGTCGAAATCTAGAACATATTTAAATTTCAGCCAAACCGGAAGTGAGGACCGTTTTAAAAATTCATGCAATTGTAGCTATAATTTTTTGTGAATATCTTGGAAACTAACATCGACTCCCTATAATATGAAAAGGAAACTGTTGTTCAAAATATCGAAATCTAACACATTCAAATTTCATCAAAATCGGTGACTGGGTCGTAATGTAAATAATTACCAATTTTGGATCTTTCATTATCTTTGTTTATCGAAACTTGTTTATTAACTTGTAAACTAATGTTTCTAATGCTGAGGGTCATAATTAAATAATTTCTTTATTATTTCTATTTGGCTTTGTAATAGTCTGCGCAAACTGGCTCGAGCTGCCAGTTGTTTCGAAGAACCGCTAAAATATTACACCGAATGTTTAAATAAAATTTAAGATAGCAATAAATCATATAATATCGAAATAATAGTATTATTCTCGGTCATTCATTTAGTTATTGATCATATCATAAATCATTATACAACAAAACATTACGTCTTGAATCTACATTTCCTTCACACTCCCTTACTCCGTTTCATAATGAAACGTATTCTCCACTTTCTCGTTTTTAAAGTGTCATAATTTTTGAAAAAAGGGTCTACAAAGGGGATACTTAGGGCTGTATCCGAATATTTTTCCAATTTTAAAATTTGTCCCCATTAGAAAAACCTCAGTTGTGTAAGACGATTGCAAAATTAACACGTTAAAAATTAAATTAACATCGAATCAATTTTTTAACGGAACCCGTAACTGATAGGTCATGATTTATTACAGTCACTGCTTTTTTAACTTTCTTATAGTTCGTAGGTGCAAACAAAATTCTGATTTACTCCGCCTGTCACCCTACGAAATAACGTTGAAATCTAGTAAAAGAATTTTGTCAGTCACGTAAGACTGACGTGGCAGTAAACGTGTTAATGGCGAAAAAAACATTTGTTTTTCATTAGATAATCTTATATCTTCACTATAAGCATCTAAGATATCATTTTCATTTTTTTGTTAGTCCAGCCGTTATAATTTAATAAAAAAAGGTGGACACTTCACTTTGCAGGGTTGTGAAACCAATAATTTTAATTTTAAAAACTACAACATGTTCGAATTTGAACAAAATCCGAAAATCTACTCCGAAGACTGTCCGACTTGGAATTTGGAATGGCTCTCAACAATAGTGTTTCCTAAACGTAATTATGGAAAAATTTTGATGCACCTAACTATACCGAAAACGTTACAACAATCCTATCCTAGTCCTACATAAAGAACATTAAATATTATTTGATGTGACAGTGTATTAGCGAATTACGACTTAAGCAGGAAGTAAAAATATAAAAGTTTTTGAGTAGAAACAGTGTATTACAAAAATGCATTCTCAATTGTGAAGAAATATTCGCTTAGGAACAGGACGTGGCATTAACACTCGTGTCGCGAAAAAAATTCTGATTGATACATTGCTGGAAGAGATTTGAACATGACTGTTATTTATTTCACAAATGAGATCAGCTATTAGTAAGTCTGTGATCTTTTCAGTCTATCTCAACCAAGTAACAGCTTAGGAAGAGACCTAGTTTTAACCTATTTCATGATATAACAATTTTTCAATTAATTCCACCTATTTTATAGAAACGGTCCACTGTGCGACGATCGGAATATAAAATACTCGGTTTACCAAACGCATTAAACAAGAACAAAGTAGCGAATATAAACTCTTCACTTCGCAAGCTCCGAGTACGGGCAAACGGAAGGAGACGAGGAGGAATCCAGAAAGTCAAAATAAAGTCGAATGTTGTCAGGAAGCGTTTGCTAGAAGGGGAAACGTGATCTTTGATGTCGGGGAACTGGAACGGCAGATATCCGGGCCGCCGGTCGTAACGCAAAAGTAAAACACGGAATATTAATTGGAGGATTTAAACTAATTATCGCGGCGCTCTGATCCAATTAACGAGGCAGCGGCGGAGCTGACATTCTCCGGAGGCTTGCTCGCAGTTAACCGAATTGCGAATTCTTGGTGGCACAAGCGCATGCCGCCGATTCTATCGATGCATACATATATCGGAAATCGCTGTCAACCCTCGCTTTGAAGCTGGCGATCGTGCGCAAACGTTTCGAGACGTCAGACATTAAAAATCGTACTTTTCTTCGCCGATGGAACGAAAACGAAAATGGAAAAAAACATGGGGGTACGGTTTCGCATAATTTGTCGGTCGATTTGCACGGCGCAAATCGAGGCGAAATCAACGACACCGGTGGTCGCCAGCCGGAAAAACCGGCCGCGTCGTTTTCAATCAAAATCCCAAACGTACCGCCCGTACATTCTTGTAGATCAGATGCGGAGCAGTCAAACCGTTCTAATTACTCAAGGCTGCCTAGTCATTAGTATGAATAAGTAAGCGTCCCCTTGTGACCGTGAGGAATTAAAGTCTTTTAATTAAAGAGCCTTTTTACGGTGCATTTAAATTGCCTGATTTCCTGAAGTTACCTCCTAGGGCGCACACCCACCCATGCAGATCCCTTTCGTCCCGCCATGATCCACCCACCACAATTATGTATACAGAGAGTTAGAGAAAAAGAGGTAAAACTTGCACACTCGAAAAAGTCTCACAATTTATTCGAAATAATCTTAGTAAACGGACCAGTTTCTCCTTCGCTACGTTCACGACGTTTTGTATAGAACGACGAAACTCTGCGACAATTAAAACGTTGGAAAGGTTTCCTTCCCCGAGAGTTGAAAAACGATTTTGTTTAAATATCTTTTCAGTGATGAAGGTTCAAAGAACTTTGCCCCGTTGGTGCTTCTTTCAAAACTTAGTTTTTTGATCTTGCTACGTGCTTCTTCAGATGCATTTCGTAAAGATTGAGATACTAGCTTAAAGAAATGCTTAATAAATGTTTCTTCAGTTTCTTCAAAACTATTGACTCGATAAGCTTTTGAACCTACGTTCTGTACATCTGTGACCGAAATTGTCTCAACGTAATAAAAGAATTTTCTTTTTGTAGCTCGATAAAGAAAAAAGAAATATTAAAGGTTATTAATGATATCTAGTTACTATATTTAGTGACTTGCAATTTCTTTTAACCTTTGTACGATGGATGCTTTTGATTACTTTGGGTAGTCATAGCTAGCTTAGTGTTCCGTCAATTGTGTACGCCACTGTACAGGGTGTATAAAAATTATATGTCACGACTACCATAGCGGCCTCTATACCTCTGAATCGGTGGGGATCTGTTAAAAAAATGGGACGCAAATTTGTCCTTCACCCTTTTTTCAAGGTCAACAGTTTTTTTGTATTGCATCATATAGTACTCGTCACAAGTAACAAAAGTCTCAAAGACACTATGGGTCTCAAGTCAACCATTTTCTTGAAAAACGACTTTAAAGTTTCAGAAACTATTTTATCCTATATGTCTACAGGCTGTCCGAAGATGGTATAAATGTGGAGGAGGTAATTCTACATGAGAAAATAAGTTTAAAGTATACAATAATTTTTTTTCGTTTAACGCCACGTTTTCGAGAAATTAGAGTTTGAAAATTCGGCGATTGCGTTTGATATTGAATATGAATCGTCTGACGCGTCTGACGCGTCTGTTCATGACCTACCTGATCTACTTCTTACAAACGCTAGGAACACGAACTTGACGGATCTTCAAACTATAATATTTTAGACATATTTTCTCATGTAGAATCATCCTCTACACATCCATACCATCTTGAGACATCCTGTAGACATGTGGAATAAAATAGTTTACTAAACTTTAAAGTCGTTTTTAAAAAGAATGGTTGACTTGAGACCCATGGTGTCTTTAAGACTTTTGTTCCTTGCAACGAGTACTATACGATCCAGTACAAAAAAAGTTTGACCTTGAAAAAAGGGTCAAGGACAAATTTGCGGACATGTTTTTTAACAGGTTTCCACCGATCCAGAGGTATAGAATCCTGCTATGGTAGTCGTGACATATAATTTTTATACACCCTGTACCTGGAAGCTAGTAGGTGCTCGAACTGATGTTCCTCCTCAGCTTGAATATGATGAGTTTTACATACGGAATATTATTTCGATACAGTTCTGTTAACTATTAGATCTACAACACATGAAAGTCAATCCATTTTTACGCAGAGTTTGATACTGTATTGATTCATGATACAAAACAGAGATCTTTCCATTTGAAGAGATCAAGGTGACCTTGAAAACTCCGAAACGCATTCATGCATATGAAAAATGTTTACATCGCAATATTTCCTCACATAGTGACACTATTGCAGAGGGCAAATATAATGATGTTTTTTTTAATGGAATAGTATATTTTTTTTACAATAGCACGATAGACAATAAAAAACTGAATTTAGTGGATACCTTGAGCAAGAATAATCATGTTGGAGCGGATAAAACCTGGAAGTTTAAAATTTACGTGTTTCAGCAAAGATTACGCGTTGTTTACGTCGGGTTGATCTTTACAAACCACAATAAATGTTTGAAATATATTTCATGGTAAACAGCGTATGTTTATGTTAGAGTATATATCATTGAGAGCGTTAACAGAAGGTTAATCGGTTAGAATAAGTACGTTGTTCCTTCTGCATTATTCGAATTCGAACGTGAAAGTGATAACAATGCGTTATACTGTACAGGAACGAATCGATATGGTTTTCGCTTATGGCGAAAGCCACCAATCTTTGAGGCAAGCAGTACATTTGTATCGTGAAAAATTTGTAAATCGTATTTGTCCTTCGTTACACGCATTTTCCGTTGTGGTAAAACAATTTAAAAATACCGGTAGTGTAAGTTCTAAATATCGTAATAATTACTGCAGCACGTGCTTCAATTACGTCTCAGGAAATTGACAATGCCTACAGATCATTTAATGCAAGATTGCAATATTGCATAAATGAGGATGGTCAACATTTCGAACATTTATTATGATATGCAAAGGTCAACACGACGTAAACAACGCATAATCTTTGCTGAAACACGTAAATTTTAATCTTCCACATTTTATCCGCTCCAACATGATTATTCTTGCTCAAGGTCACTTCAAGGTCAAAAAGGTGGTATCCACTAAATTCAGTTTTTTATTGTATATCATGCTATCGTAAAAAAATATACTATTCCATTTAAAAAAACATCGGTGACCTTGAAATTTCATTAAAGAACACGACATAAAAAATTTTTTTCTTTACCATTATATTTGCCCCGTGCAATAGTGTCACTTTGTTTTCTGAAGTTTTCTGATAGGACTGTAAATATGACAGATATTTAGGTGTTCCCATTTATGTGGGACACCCTGTATATTATTTTTTCATATTATTACAAGTAACGGAAATATTGAAGGGGTACAAGTCGCATGGACCACCCTGTACATAGGGGTGCTGGTTTTGAACGCGTAATCGGTTTAATCTCGCGAGCTTTTTTCTGGATGATGAAATCAATAGACGGTCTGCACTCGTGGAAAAATATCGACGATGGAGCGTCGGTTATAGTGAATTGGTTAATCCGTCTTTGGAAACCTGCAGCGCCGTTTGATTAAAACAAAATCATTCGGCCATGTAAATACGCACCGGATACTTATACATATTTCGACTCGAGAGACGATGTTTCATAAATCGACAGGAAAAACCAAATTTTAAGTGGGCTGAGATCAGAAAATGCAACTTAGGTCAAAGCGTACTTGACCCCTTCGCATATTATTATATGCGCTATTACGTGTCAGTGGCAGAGATTTTAAATATAAATGTTACTATTAATATTAATGTTATTACTATTAAATATTAATGTTATTTAGTTTTCTATAGTCGAATTAAAATTCTGTTTCTCCAATGGTGGAAATTGATTATTAAAATCATTACATGACGAAAATCGTGAAAGCTGCAATTTTTCCCACTTTTAATCATTTACAACTTATAAGCGAATGAACCAATATCGATGAAATTTTCAGCACGTACATACATAATTTATCTGAGTCTATAAAACACATGTTTTAAATTTTCAGTAGATCCCACAATAAAAATGTTGTAAAAATCAAGTTTTACACTTTGTTACACCTCATTTCATAAACTAATCCTCTAACTTCTCAAAAACACTTAAGTCATTTGGTCTGGTTTTAAAAAAGTTATACTTTTTCAAATGGTGTTGATTCACTGTTGCTCTTCACTGTGTACGACTTAATTTGTTGAAACACGTATAAATAAATGACGAAAACTTGGAACCCAGTTCTACTCGGCTCAGATGGATTTCCGAGCTCGAATAATCCGGCAACAAAACGCACTTCCTGCTATCGCGAGTTGCGTATTGACAGACGCGAAATTAAACCAGTATTCATGGCAGGAAACGCGGCTAACTGCAGTGTCAACTATGCCGGCACTATCTGTGCAGTTGGGTCAACTACGGTAATAGCGTTCCAAATTGTTGCAACTAGATACGCGATAGCTATTGTAGCCGTATCTTTGACTGAGCAGAAGCGTCTCCTTGGGGACACTCGAGCGAGAGTTTAAATAATAAAACAGACCAGCGGGGATTGATTTCTGAAACGTCGCGTATTCGTCGCAACTAGAACGCGCGTCAATGAACGCGTTCGCTATTTGATCCCCCGTGTGCGGGGAATGAAATGTTCCGCTTCAAAGAAACTGCGACGTATACTCGATAACATCGTGTTTGCGACTCGGAACACTCCTGCTGTCCGGAACAAATTCGAAACGCACAGAGGGGCAAAAGACGACTTGTACCAGAGTTGGGTAGTGATCGAATAAAAGCTTATTCGCTTAACGAATAACAAATCAAATATTATACGTTATTCCTTCATGTTATTCGTCATTTGTACATTCTTCATTCGTCTTTCATCGATTCGCGACACAACGAGACAATGTATCTCGGGTTTGTTCGGTTAACCCCTGATGCAGGTACGACTTGATCTAGAAAAGACCGAATTTCTTGACAATTAAAAAACTTAGTGAAAGAAAAATTAGCACAATTTTAGCTCTAAGAAAGCAAAAGTTGTCGATTACTCAAATTGCAAAAGAAATTAGTCGCAGTCGGAAGGTTATATATAATTTGTTGAAAGATACAAGTGCATATGGAAGAAAGAAAAGTACAGGAAGGCCAGCAGCATTATCTGAACGTGATACACGAGCAATAATACGTGCTGCTGCCAATTCTTGTGCTACTGCGAGGGAGATCGCTAAGAAAGCTGGAGTCGAAACAAATATACAAAATATTCGTCGTGTACTTCAGACTAGTAACATTATAAAGCGGTCTAGAATAATAGCAAAACCATCATTAAACGCAAGACATAAAGAGGCACGTTTATTATTTGCAAGAGAACATGCATTTTGGAAGAAGACTTGGAGAAAAGTAATTTTTACGGATGAAAAGAGGTTCAATCTTGATGGACCAGACGGATGTACATATTATTATCGTGATGTTCGTAAGCAACCACTAACAAAAATTCGACGTCAAATGCATGGAGGTGGGGTAATGGTTTGGGCTGGTGTCAGATATAAAGGAAAAACAGAAATTAAGTTTATTCAAGGAACAATGAGTAGCGTCCGTCCGTTATGTCGAACTAATAAAAAATCAAATTTCTACAAATGGAGAACACATTGCTAAAAGAAAAAATGTAGTTTGGTGTATATATTGTTATAAGAAATATGTATACTTTTGTTTCATGAAACATATAGTTGTGTTGTATGAAATATACATCTTTATTTTTCAAGTGTGCTATCATTTTGTCTGCGTCGGGTTATGTGTTTCCCTTTCAACTAAGAGATGCCATCGAACTGAAGCCAATCTATTTTCTGTTTACATATTCGCAAAAGGTATGTTTTACATACCACACAGAGTTTTCACGCTAGCATAATTTTAACACGAGAAATTAAAGATAGCACGCGTGTGCTTTATGTACTATCAACATATTTGCGACACGTTTTATTTTTAAAATTACACCAATCTAACCATTTATGAATACTATTTACTTATTTATTTTTTATATTTTTAAATTAAATTTAATTATTCGACCGCCTAGTTGGCGAAGATATTATTGGTCAATTTTCTGAAATGAAAATCCGAAAACGAGAAATGTAACATGACACGGGTGAACGTATATCAATGAGCCAATACTAATGCAATGACAAAACTTTTTTGTTTTTAAGTAATTTTTCAAGAAATTTTTACCAACACATTCGTGACATATTTCCATGTTTAATTGGCGGTAATAAGTGTAGGGCGCAACGAACACAGCGAACGAAAAAGAAAGAGAGACAAGAAATCAAGTAGCCGGCAAACATCAGAAACATCGATCGCTGAAACAATAAATGCAATTGTAAAACTTCTTTCATTTTTCATTGTTTCCGTATGAAAATTTTCAGGAATATTATGCAAAATAAAAATTGCTCAAGTCAATTGCAATAAAGTGGTGTTAAATGAAATTGTATCACTTTTAATCATCTCAAAAACTGGAGAATAGAGAAAAACTGGAATTATTTTTATCATAAATGCATAAAATCCGCAGTCTAGTTATAGCCTTAGTATCAAACTAGGATAAGTAGTAGAAGATGGAACTACTAGTTGTTAGTATAGATAATTATTGTATTACTAATTTTAAGAAATCGGGAGTGGTGAAAATATGGAAGAATGAGTGTGATAAGATGAATAATGTAAACCAAATTCTTGGCCGCGACAATCGATATTGTATAAAAATATAAATTATATGAAGAAATCAGAAATAAGACATTGTAGTTCTAGCATTAAAGTCACAGATGCTCTTTCTCTGTCTCCAGAAAAAAAGGCTTTTGGCATTTGTCAGTGTATTCTGCGAGAAGTCTTCACTTCAGCGAAGTCAGGAGCGTTTTTCCGCGTGACAATCGCGG
This sequence comes from Sphecodes monilicornis, assembly GCA_913789915.3. Lineage (NCBI taxonomy): Eukaryota > Metazoa > Arthropoda > Insecta > Hymenoptera > Halictidae > Sphecodes > Sphecodes monilicornis. Next base: position 21,532,016 of record OU565285.1, read on the forward strand.
TGCTCGAAGTCGATCAGAGGATTGTGTCTCAGCAATCGCAGTTACGGCATTTAAGTATGCTCAAGACGGTCGTCGGCGCTCGTTAATTTTACGCGAGCCGGAGATGCGGCGAACCGGCTGGGAGCTGTTCGCGTCGAGAGGGAATACTCAGACTTCGACGGACTTCGGATGCCTGAATATTGCATTCCTGGTTGCCTGGTTCCACAAGCAGCGCCCGGTACCGGAAACCAGCGACGAGGGACGTGTAGGTGAGGGAGACCCGATACCTCCGAAGAATCCAGCCCTGATCCGACCAGCGGGAAATTGCGCTGGCCAATTTTGTTTAGCCATGTGGAAGACAAACCGGATGCTTCACGTTAGAAACGGAGATATGAGAATCGGTTGCAACGTGATGTTAGTAGATGCGGGGTGTCCCAAAAACATTGTACTTCCTTGAAAGGGGTGATTCCTGAGATCATTTGAAATCACTTTTTCCTTTACGAACATGTTCTCCACGGTTTTATTAAAGAGTTATAATCGCAAAACAACGACCATTCAGAGCACTGCTACATCAGAGCGCAGCATTGGCGTTGGCCGAGTCAGAATCCGTCCCCTGTAGTCGCGCTCTGATTGGTCTGCGTCTTTCGTTAATAGCTCCTTAACAAAGCCGCGGAGTAGATTTTCGTAAAGGAAAAAATGAGTTGAAAGGATCTCAGGAATCACCAATTTCTAGGAAGTACAACATTTTTGGGACACCCTGTATAGGCGCCATCGTATTAGGTTGTCCTAAAAATTCGTGACCGTTTTAACTAATGTGCACCATGAAAATTTAGAATAGTTTTTTTAACGCTTCAACAGCGGGCGATTTTTACAGTTACACATTAATGATGCTTGGGACTACTCGCAGCCTTATTTAACAACTTCTTGAAACATGTTTTTGATGATAAATGGGTCTACAAAGACCCATGTTATTCCTAATGCGACACACATTCATTTCATTTAATTGAACTATGGCAACGTACTGCTAAATTACAGTTTGATGAATTATGGTTGTATTTTCGTACTGTCCTTCAGATAAGATGAAGTAAGTGAATTAATTCCTTTGATTATACAGGGTGTTTGTGAAATCGTGGTACAACCGACAAGGGAATGATTCCTCACATCAAATCTAGTCGAAAATAAGGAATATAGTTGTTTCCTACGGATATTCATTTTCGAGAAAATCGTTTTTTATGAGACTTTCAACAATATATTTGTGACATTTTTCTGATTAAAATAATACCAAACACGATATAATTCGAATCATATTTACCATAATTTTCCGAAACTTTCATGATCCGTTACACAAGTAAATATCATCGCAATTGTATCTTATTTGGAATCATTTTCATTACAAAAATGCCACCAATATTTTGATGAAAGTTTCATAAAAAAATAATAAAAAATAAAGAAGTTTTGTTATTGGATTAGTAGTGGTCTCACACCGATACACTCGACCCGTATTATGTTACACTTCTCGGCGACCGTGGCCTCTCGAGCTTCACGGCCCTCACGGGGTATACCCCACGGAAGTGGGGATTGTTTTGGGACAGATATCGGGAAGATATTTGCGACAGTTATCGATGAAATACTGTATTTGATTATTGGAAACTGAGAAATTACCGTCTGAGAAAATGTCAAGCAAACGTCTCCAGTGAGGTAATATGAACGGATGTTGATTAATTCGTGATAACTAGACGGTCGCTCTTTTTATTTTTGTTTTGAAGCTAATTGTTAAATGTATCAAAATATTGAAGGGAACGCACTCGTTTCAAACAATGTTGCTTCATTTATATGATTGTTTACAATTTCAATTGCAATGTGAAGTCTTCGCACCCTTAATTCAGTTTTCATGTAGACGAGAGAAAAATCGGTTGTAGACCTCGAAAAGAGAAAAGAGTATGCAATCATGCATCTGTTAATTTTTGAAGGACTTAAATTTCGTTTATAGTTCTTCCAATGTTTTCGTAAGTCCTAGATACTAAGCTTCAGGTACCTATTAAATAATACTAGTACCTATTAGATCATCCTTGCGTTCCCAAAGTATAATCCTTCACGATGTTCCCTGAGAATCTATAGTGAACGTCGGAAGGAGATGAGCATCGAGAATGTCGCGACATGTGAGACACATCTGGCAGCTGACGAGAGACACGTCCTTCCTGTATCATAATATTAACCTTCGAAACGCCATGCATAAAGTTACAAAATATTAAAAATGATTTTCTTGATCGTTTCAATTCTTTTGTTTAACTTTAAAGTTACCATAGTCAAATGGTCGACTTTTCATTTTAAATTATTGAAATTATAAAGACTCATCCATGGGAAATGATTAAATAATTTTGATTATTCAAGCACGTATTGTAGTAAAGTCCTTAAGATATAAATTAATACATATACAGAAAATATAAGTAAATTCAAACTTCTTATTTTTATAAAGCATATTTTTAATATCACACCACATGATAGTTATTACCGACCTCTTTCTGTGCTTTTAATTAAAATATATTATAATTTCGTCTCATACGAACACTTAAAAATGTAATTACATATCTAATTAGCTTTGCTGCTATGTCTTCAAAGAATGAGATTTTTTGAAATCGAATAGCTCAGACATATGAAACAAAAATATTACTTTTAGTAATACCAATTCTACTTGATTTTTATCAGAATGGATTTATTCTAATATTAACTGGGATCATAGTATTGTTATTATTCTATGCAGTTTTATTTCAGCTCTTAGAAATTTGTAAATACATTTTGTATAAAAATTTCTCATCGTGTGGTTGCAATGTGCACAACAAAAAGATTAAACTGGCAAAAATACCAACACTGTTGGTATTGTGAATATTATATACAAAAACTCGGTTTACAATTTGCGGTGGAACAAATGCGATTTAAAGATAATGCATAAACTATGGGTTTATAAATTTCTGCTACTCGAACTTAATGTTCTGAATTCCCTTTCAGGACAATCATTCATCAAGTTTTTCATTCATATTCATACATTCTAAAAAGACATAAAATGTTCACCATTATTTTAATCATTCCAGAGTATGATATTTCCGAATAAAAAATATAAACACATGCCTCAACCATTCGCAAATCTAAAGAAACCTCTAAATCAATCATTCCGTTGACATATACGGATTTTAAAATTTCTACGCTTTGAATCGGCCCATAAATCATAACTGCGTAGTCATAGGCATAGGGATGTTACAAATGTCAATAATGTACATACCGTATCGAGCACAGAAACATCAAAAGACTGCAGCCAAATGCAACAACATTTATATGAATTTTACAATATCCAGCAAATTATTTTTCCACACGGATATTCAATTTAAGGAACGAATGCTGAGCTAATCCGTACTAAACAATTTAAAAAGTTACTGTTAAGTCGAATTTTATTGCTGTTACTATATTGCAAATTTTATGTATTTATGACAAATATGAAAATACAAAACTGCGGAGACGTTAAGAGTCCTATTTAGAACATTAAACGAAAAACTATATTTTCATTTACCTTTTTGGAAATTATCATTGAAAGTAGGCATATTCTAGAAAACATTTATGTATTTGCATTTAAAACTATGTTAAGAGTATATTATAAAAAGTGAGTAGTAACAGTTTTCAACTGATCACAATTGCTTGCTCCTATAACCTGGAAGAGGAATGACAGAAATAAGTTCTATTAATGTATTATGCTTTTCCACTTTTGTAAGAGCAAGAAATTACAAACGATGTTCAGAGAGATTTCAAAATTTTATATTTTTATGGATTATTCATACAACAAGTAATAACAACCAGAGTAAGCTTTGCCTGTACAGTGGAATCTGTTTTTACACGTTAAAAGATGTGCTAAAAGCCACGCAAAATATGCTAAAAGAACTGTACAATAATTAAAAAAACGTTTTCGAAAAATCACTTAAAGTTAAACAAAAAGTTTCTAGAAACCAGTGTAAAATTATTTATATGATAACGTGCCACGTAAAAGGCGATTCAGCTGTACTAAACATAAAGTGGACCACCATATTCTTAAAATCCATACGTAGATATGGGCCAATAGAATAAAACGAACCAGTAAGATTAGGATAAAAATAGTACGAAACTAAAATAGTATGAGTTCGATTGCTGAGTAATTGTTCCGGCAATTAAGCTGCTCTCCACCGAACATCGAAGAACCTCTGCTCGCGGTGGAAAAACATGGTGATATTCGGTGGAACTATCATTTTTCGCAGATTCAGTAACGAGGTGAAATGAAACTCGACCAGGGGGCGGAAATTTTCAAGCGAGCAATCGTTATCTTTTATAATTAATTCCAACGGGTTCACGGATACGGGGATCCTCGGATGGTTTCCCGATCGGTTCGGCGGGTGACCGATGAAATATCTCGTAGTTCAGAGAAAGTTTCTCGCCCACGTAAGTGTAAGAGAATGAGGCTGGCGTGGCCCTAGAACGGGGGATGATTTATGAGGGAATAAAATAAGAGCTGGCCGAAGGAGCTGGCGCGCAGGTGAAATGAATCAACTTATGAATTTTAAAAGCGCATTTCTCCGGCTATAGTAAAAAGAACATCGTTGCCTATAACACATCCGCCCACCTTCAAGCTCGTGCATCGATTCTGGACCGACTCCTGTCCGAAATAAGAGACATACTAAGGGTTGAACGCTTTTGCATTCTAATTAAAAAATAGCTGCTAAATAGGCTAAGGAAATGATTCGTGCGGCACTAAAGCAAGATTTTATGTCCTATAAGTACATGCCAAAAATGCTTCCAGAGATTCCGAAATGGAAATTTCAATCTCGAGGATGAACATCTTGAACACCCAAGAAAACATTGTAAGACGAAGAGTTAGAGCAGCTGTTGGCCCATAATCCATGCCAAACCCAATTCAAAACTTGTTACAGATTTAGGTATTGCCCAACAAATCATTATTGTCCGGTTGTAAAAGCTGGGTAAAATTCAGGATGAGAATCGCCAGGTCCCGTACGAGGTAGATCAGTTTTAAAGCTGCACGTAATTACCAAGTTTCATCCGGCAAAAACGACTAAAGAGACTCTTGATACAAAGACTGTAGTCTCTATTCTATGAATGTCGCGCGGCAGACCCGAGGTTACGACTCTTACGGAGAGAATACTATAGTATGATTTCACAGCATCGGTGTGGTCTCTCGAGCTTGTGAAGTCATCGATCCATTTCACTCGGTCTCGATATGACCGATATCGTTTTTCGTCATCGTTTTCGGCCAATAGGAACAATGCGTGTGATGGTAGGAGAGTCAGGATAGGTGAAAACGTAAACACTGCCTAGCACTAAACCTACCACGGTCAAATGACCGGTTCTCTATTTCACAATTATTGAAATTATAAATCGCTTTCGTAGGAAATGATTCAACTGACCTCTTTATTTAAATAGAGATTATAATGAAAACCGTAAAAAGTTACAAGTAAATTCAATCTTTTCAGTTCTATATGGCATTTCACTTTTATATGTTTTGTGCTTGGTAGGTTTAGTGCTAGCCATCATAGCTTTTGGTCTTTCCCTCCGGCTTGCAATTCGTACGATGCACACAGATCTACGTCGATGGGTTAGTGATTTTGATGATTTGACAGAAAGCAGCACATCGTGTAATACGTCGATGTATTTACAAAGCGAATTACAACCTAATACTATTTAGTGGATTCCCACTTCAAAACGTATGAAGAAATCAAAAAATGCGCCACAAACTTTATTCACTCAAAATAGAAAAAATGCGTAGACGTTGCTCGAGTTTACTTTTCTAATCGACACTAGGTTTCCGGGATCCGTCAAAAAGGCCGGGTTCTAATATTTTTAATTTACGATTATTGTGATAGTAAAGGTGTAATATATACAGGGTGGGGCACTATAAACAGGTCTCCTGAATAACTCGCTTGCTTTTGAACATAGAAGAAAATGCATTAGACCAAACTTACTTGATATCGAGGCGCTCGTAATCTGATGTCATTAATTTTTTTATAGTTGGTGACGTCAAAGAGATATGAAGGTCAACTCTGTTTTTTTAGATGGAACGGTATGGTTTTTTATTTACAGTCTGATAGTGTGTTTCAAGACGAATACAATGACCTATTATGAAGGTCATTCAAGGACATTTGAAGATCGTTGGAATGGCCGATCAGGAAGTAATAAATGGCCAGCACGTTCCCCAGACCTGACACCACTAGATTTTTATTTGTGGGGAAAATTGAAGGAACAAGTGTACCGCGAAAAACCGACAACCATAGTGGATATGCAAGAACGTATAAAAAGAGCTTACTCTGTAATAGATACAACTGAAATTTGTCAGGCAGTATCATCAGTATTGTAAGGTTTTAGATTATGTCTCCGTGTTCAAGGTCGTCATTTTGAACACTTGAAGTAGCAGTGAATACGTAAATAACATGTTTCATGTAAATCGCCGTAGTGTTCGAAGGCTGCTTTCAGACACTTTATTTTCTATTACAGTTGACCTTGCGTGACCTTGAATGACCTTCATAATAGATCATTGTATTCGTAATGAAACACACTATCAGAATGCAAATAAAAAACCATACCGTCCCATTTAAAAAAACAGAGCTGACCTTCATATCTCCTTGACGTCTCCAAATATAAAAAAATTAATGACATCAAATTACGAGCGCCTCGATATCAAGTAAGTTTGGTCTGATGCATTTTCTTCTATCTTCAAAAGCAAGCGAGTTATTCAGGTGACCTGTTTATAGTGCCCCACCCAGTATATGTATATAATTATAAAAAGAATGGTTAAAAGTATGAATAGACATAGTCTTATCATATTCATAAAATAATGTAAAATAATCACTTTGAGTACTCCGTAAACCTAGTGTTGGTTTGTTCTTTGATATTGAATAAATAGACATTTTACTGCGAAAAGAATGAGAACTAATGTGTACGCTTCTAAAAATATTCGGGGTTATCCGCATTTCCTCAACAGCCAGGAATCCATTGAATTCTGAACGTTGTGTATCGGCGCCGCTGTCGCGTTCTCGAACGATTAAAAAATATTTCACCGATCGGGACACCACGGTTTGCGGACAAGGAATTTTCATCGAAATCGCTGCAGCACACCCAGACACGCATACGTACAAGCCGACGCGGCGTGAAGTTGAAATTTACGAGGGACCAACAGCCGGGGACGAGTCGTGACAAGCCAGTCACAAACTGTCTGCAGATATCGTCCGTGAAGCTCATCTATCACCGTGGACGACAGTCGTATCGAGGAACGCGAACGATATCCGCGGTACACGCGTCATTAACATCCTTCACAATTAGATGACGATCGCCGCAGAGCACTGTCCCCGTTCGAACTTCCGTTTTCCATCGGCTGCCACTGCACTCGGCCGACGCTGTCCATTATTTCGCGGTGTTATCACCCTTCGCGGACTACGGCCTTTAAGGTATTTATGGTGATCAGAGATTATTATTTGTTTATTTCTTCCAGCATTTTGCAAGCAGATAATTCTTTTTCGTCCATGAATGTAACTATTATGTGCACAAATTAATCCATTGACGTACGACGACAGCTTCGATACGTTATGTTAGCGGTTTCCAACCTAGGAGGCGCCGACTATTGCCAGGGGAGGCGCCAAATTTTTTTAATAAAATATTAATTTTCGTAGCATAATATCTTCAAACTGAAACCTTAATTCAATTTTGCATGAATCTTGACGGCGAGTATGAATCTTTGTATTACAAAGCAATGCAAGTGCTTCTATCGTTTGTAACGTCTTATTTATGCGAAACGGGCTTTTCAGCACTGGTTGCAATGAAAACCAAATATCGAGCTAGGTTAGTAGTCGAAAAAGAGGTACGTGTGGCACTCTCCACACTGCCCTCACGATCTGACAAATTTTGTACCAATAAATAACAACAACCCTCGCATTAAATTTTGATGCGATAGATGTAGTTGGTTTAAATTATTAAAAACAGTTTAATATAAAAGTAAATACACATGTAAGTATACGTTATAGCAAAAGCTTGTTATTATTTTGTTAATTGTAGTTTTCAGTTTTTTTAAAAATCATTTTCATTAGAAAAGTGCCACAAATATGGGTAATTATTTACATTAGGGGCTTCCTCACCGATTTTGATGAAGTTGAAATATGTTGTCAAGGTCATCATTCTGAACAACTTTTCCCTATACATGTTACCGCCGCTCGGTTTTAGTTTTCGAGATATTCGCAAAAAACTATTGCTAATACTGTATTGAATTTTCTCACTTGGATTTTCGTATATCAGCATAGGCGATCGTTTAACACCGTTCGTAACGTATTCTGCTTCTTACAAATGTTATGTTCACGACCGGCCCTCTCCGCTCCCTCCACGACCTAACTACAACTCATTCTATTCACATGATTTTTCCATTACTAGATCAAATTCTGGATGATAGCTACAATGCAAAGATTATGCGAATAGAATGAGTTGTGGTTAGATCGTGGAGGGGGCAGAGCGGGTCGGCCGTTAGGCCGGCCCGACCACGCATGCGACAATCGAAGAGTAGTCTTTCAAAATTGAAAGCTCACCTCATACATATATGACCAGGATGAGACCCTGTTTTCTCTCTCATTTCCACAGCATGTTTCCAAGAAAAAAGTAAACAGACGCCGCGCCGGAACAGGCTTACGTTGCCACCGAGCGTGCAAGAATACGGAAAATTCAATACAGTATTAGCAACAGTTTTTTGCGAATATCTCGAAAACTAAAACCGAGCGGCGGTAACATGTATAGGAAAAAGTTGTTCAGAATGATGACCTTGACAACATATTTCAACGTCATCAAAATCGTTGAGGAAGCCCCTAATGTAAATAATTACCCAAATATGTTGCCGAAAGTTCCATAAAAAATAATAAAAAATAAAGAAGTTTTGTCACTGGATTAGTAGTGATCTCAATGATATACTCGATCCGTACTCGAGTCTCACCCCCCCCCCCCCACGGGGTTAACCCCGCGGAAGTGGGGATTGTTTTGCGACACTTCTTGTTCAGAATTTAGCGACACTTATCGATTACATACTGTATATCTATTACCATTCTAGGTACATATTTTGGATCTATACAAAAGTTCAATGTAAAGCATCTCTAATGCTAGGTTAAATAATAGACAGTATCTTTGATTATATTGAATTTGATTTAATTTGTCAAAGGGTTTACTCGTGTTTTATATCTAATTTTGTGTAATCCAGAAAATAATCCCCGTAGCTGTCTGTACATTTACTCGACCTTAGCGCTTGAAACTCTCCTGAAAAGAGGATAGTGGTTTTGATGCAATGAAATGTTGTGTTGTTTTTTATGTTCTTATATCGTCAGCATGAGACGGCTCTGTAATGTCCTTTTTTTTATTTTAAGGCTTGGCGCTTTCAAAGCCCAATGCGGTGAATAACAGATTCGATTTTAAAATAAAGTCACACTTGATTGACTGTGTGGGTCATGAATTAATTTTGTACATCTAATACATTCTTTCTTTCGGTAATATGTTTTACATTTCCATGAAGCAGGCACCCGCCGTTTTAGCATACTCTAAATTCATCACAGAGAATGTTCTGTTATGACGCTTCGCGAAGGGCTCTGTAATACCTAATTGTATAAACTTCGAGAAACGTCGACATAGGATATTACAGCTTTAACCACCCAATCATACGTAAACTCAGTAGTCTCGTTAGTTCTTGTATTGAAAGCCTGAAAGTATTAACCGGAGTGAACGCGGGATATTAACGTAAATAAATTTAATTAAAAACTGTATATTTATTTTTCATTTATACTAAATACATTCCACTCAAGGGAAGTAGTTTTAACTAATTTATTAATGCCTTTTGACTTATTTATATTACAGATGTAAAGATATCAATTTGCTGAAAGTCATTTTGCTGATGTTTTTTAGTCACAATTCTTGTAATTTTTACGACAGAAAAGTAGAATTCAAAGTAATCAAAGAGAAACATGTTTATTTCACTAGTGTGTCTCTTACAATCGGCGCAGAAAATTTTTACTTTGCATAAATATCCGCAGTTCAATATTTATATATTTGATATATGTTTAATCAAAAAATAAAACACCAATACATTAGTCCATTAAAATGATTGTCAAATTTATTTCCACAGAGCATGTATATTAGTTGCAAGATCTTCAGAATGTGGAAACAGTGAATGAGAAAAATGAAGTAATTCGAAACACAAAGGTTAAAAGTATGCAAACTATATTATTAGTTAGTATTACTTATACTGACATTGGTTAGTATTACAAACTAATGTGATCAAATAGTATTAGAGTGTTTCATTCAATATATCTAGAGCTACCGATTGTTCACCGTAGAACTCCCATAATTTTCCCAAAAATCTCGCGCAACCAGATCCGCATGGCAACGAAAGGAAGCGCGAAATTTACAACGATGGAGAGCGCCAGCCGCAAATTGGATTTGCAAATCCCTTCACGAAGTAACCGAGCCCGGGCGCCGTTTATTGTCGCGCAGCAACATTTCGCGGTGTTTGGATCAGAAATTTACCCTGCGGCGTCTTTTCCCGCCGAGCGTCGCGTCATTTACACGGAACCGCGTGTGCCGCAACGATCGTACGCGTAAACGCGATCCCAGAAAGGTAGCAAAAGAAAATTAAAAACTCCCCTTCCAAGGTGAAGTCATCGACAATACGCCTGGGAAAAAATTAGAACATTTTCTACACATTATTTTTTTAAATAGATAAAATTCACTCGCAGATTATGCTGATCAATTATCAGCAAAACATTTGGATTATATAAGTCATAAAAATTGTAATGTATTTATTGACATGTGTTTGTAATCCTTCGGGAACAACGTCTGTACACTGTGCTTATTTAACACTAGATTTACGGGACCCGTCAAAATGACGGATTCAAAAATTTTTAATTTATGATTATTACGAGTGTAAGGAGGCATTCGTAAGAAATTATTAAACAGATTTATTTTTTTGTGTAAATATTACAATAAGAATCGCTGAAGATCTAAGTAAATACAATTTTATTATTTTTATAAAGCAATGTAAAATAATCAATTTTAGTGCTCCGTAAACCTAGAGTTAAATGAATGTTTTAACACAGGCAGTTCCAACCAGTAGCTCCGGAGCTATTGGAAGCACCTTCCCCGCTTATGTTTTTCCCCCACTCTTAGACTTCATCGTTATAATGTATAGTAGTGGGAAGCTCCCACCGCGGCGCGCGCAGCACTCACTACTTCTACGGGGCTGTGCGTAGTAGTGGGAAGAGGTTCGATGGTGGGGACCTTCCAGTGCTCGGAGGGGAATACGTTGAAACTCCTTGTTTTAATACTAAACTTACCAGCGTCGGTCAAATTACCAATTTCAGATTTTGCATTTTACACTTATTAATGTTACAAAGATGCTTCCACTGGAAATGATTATGCACACTCTTTTATTCAAGTAAACATAATCCCACAATATCTAAATAAATTCAATCGTGCCAATTTTTAAAGGAGAGCACATACTAGTCACCTTTAATAGCCGGTAGGTTTAGTGTTAAAATTTATTACGCGATTTCAGACTGTTAAGTACGATACACTTTCTTCCATTAGTGCTTGCTTTTTAAAATTTGGAAATAGTTATGAGTAGATTGCGGATCTGTATGCATTTATGGGTAGAATGCATTTACATTACTAAAATGGATATAGTTTTGATTAACGTAACATATTTCTTTTGATTCAATTTTTAGAAAATAATTTATGAAAATGGGAAATTAATTCAACAGATAATTCTTTCACTTCATTGTGTCATAGTATCAATATCGGTATAAACTATATTACATTCATGTTGATTATGGTACAATTTTTGTTCTTTCGCTTTTAATTGCATTTCGTCATGTATTTGTGGACGTTCATAATCGAAAAAACCTTCACCGCACATTTAAATGGCACCAATCATCGATAACAATATTTATATTTATAATAGATAACAAATCTTTAGAAAAAGTGCATGATTTCCCAATAATTTCTGTGTCAAATACGATTTCCCCATTGATCCGTACTTCGTTTCATCGGCGTAATTACTAGGTCGCGAATGTTTGCGAGCGTTCCCTCTACGGCAGAATATTTCGCAAAAACAAAAATCGGCGGGGAATGTATTTTGTCAATTAAAGAATCTATTGAGTTAAAAATTCAATAAATATAACCGTGCGTGCCGTCAACGCGATATATCCGTAGTTTAAAAATAATTAATTGCTTTCATTCGCCACGGGGCCGTGATTCGAAATAAAATGGGACCGGTTCTAATCGAGACACGGATGAACGTTGTCGTTGAAAACTCACCCCCAGGATATTTTTATATCCGATCCCAACGGGGACGTCATCTTGATCCCAGAAAATTACAAGGAACCCCGAAACGTCCTAACTTCCTGCCTCTGATGTACATCCACGATAAGCCTGTCCTCCGAATTTTTCGAAAACCCTGGGAAGTATATCGACAATGATCTCGAGAAATTTCCCTGAGGAGAATAGATTAAGAGACCCCGGCGCCACGGGGTGTATTTTTCGGTTGTAGGAGACGGGGATTCCGAAATCTTCGATCGGCCTGGCGGAAAATAAGAGGCAGCGTTTTTTATAGCAGACGGCTCTCGTAAACCGCACGATCGTGACGTATCTCGCCGCGTAAATTAGACAAGGCTACTCACGTGGATCCTTTAACGGTGATTCACAGTGCCCACGAAGGCGAAGTTGCTTCGACGAACGTTTTCCAACAGGACGTCGCTTTACGCTTACCTTCAAAGAGAAACGCGGATGTAATTCCGCGAGAAGACAGAGTTTTCGTCGAATTTCAAGTTAAGAGCGATGTTTAATAATTTATGGGAACCACACGGTAAAAAATGCAATCCTTTTTTTACGCTTTTCGAAAGTTATACCTTTCGTGAGCGAAATACCTCTTGGTTTATTTTGAGATTCGTAAAATTGCGAATTTGACGATGGAAAAAGTCGAGCGGTGTGGTGGCATACTACCGTTTCAATACAAGTAGACAAATATTTGATAAAAGCAACGATTAATAATAAATTAAAAATTATGAATATGTGATTCTTGGCAGTTGATGGAAGAGGCAATTGCGCAAATTTATATTCATTTCAGTAACGTGACTTGAAAAGGCAAAAACTTCTGCAACAGAAAGATCGTGGAAATGATTGAAGTCTGTTTTTAACAGTGGCTGCAAAACATATGTGACTTTATAGAATTTTCAATTACCAAGGTAAAAGATATTTAGCATTGTAGAACTTGAGAAAAAATTACTTCATTTAGATTAAATCGATGCTGATGGAACTATAAAGACATCATATTTTTCACAAAATTTCACGACTGACAGCTAAAAATTCTGCGACGTGAAACTTGTAGAAATGATAACATTGTTATTAATAGACTGTGGATTTTATGCATTTATGACAAAAATATAAAGACATTAAAAAAAGTAAAGGATCTTGTTATATTATTTTCGACTTTCTAAGACGATTAAATGCGAAAATACAGTTTCATCTAATTTCAGTGTCTTACAATTGACTTAGTCAATTTTTATTTTGCATAATGATCCACGCATGGTTATAAAATTATACTTTTAGTAATGGCTGCAAAATATATCTAGTCTTCTTACAATTTTCGAAATAAAATATAGTTCACATTTTGGAACTTGAGGAAAAATTACAATTATAAAAATATCTTCGTACATTTCTGAAAATTTTCGAGCAGGACAAATATCAGTCATTGTAATAGTGATATTGTAAGGTAATAGAAGCGTGTAATAATAATAATACTAAAAAGGATACCTTACATCTGTCGTATGAATGAAATTGTATCGTTGCTGTGTTGCTTCGCAACACATACTGTGCATCTTCCACTTGCATGCTGTTTTAAAGTTGGTGCATAATTTATGCAGGAAAAGTGCTCGTGGATTAGTCTTGCTGGAACGTCTATTTGTAAAAATATCTTGGAGATTCACATTTGCAACCGAATGTGACTGTAGGTATCCTCCTATATCTCGTGCATAGTCGTTCCCCTTATGCAATTTACCATAAATGTACGATTTAACAATTGGAGAAACACGTCATTAAGTGTACAATGTAATCGAAATTTGCTTCAATTGTAAATTTAATAATTTGTTGGTATTGGTAGTCTGTGGATCATTACACAAAACTTCTAATCTCATAGACTATTTTATAAAGAAATACTTGTTTTCACCAGTACTTGTCACAAGAACAAAAAAGACTACTGAAATAGTGAAAATTGACGGGTTTGCGTTTCCCATATAAATATTCTATAAATTCGAAGCCGTTGCAAACTCCTACTAAAGGGTTGAGTCCATTACAAAATCTGATCCACGAAAAATGCAAATTTCCGATTTTATAGATCATTTTATAAAGGAATACTTTTGTTCACCATTACTTGAGACATAAATAAAAAGGACTTTAGGGAAATCGTGAATATTAGCAGGTCTACATTTACCATTTAAATATTTTACATTTATCATTTAAATATTCTATATTTCCCATTTAAATATTCTGCAAATTCGAAGTCGTTGCAAACTCTTACTAAACGGTTGAGCCCATTACACAATCTGATCTGCGAAAAAAGGAAATTTCCGATCTCATAGATCATTTTATAGAGGAATACTTTTTTTCACCATTACTTGTGATATAAATAAAAAGGACTTTCCTGAAATAGTGAAAATTGGCGGGTCTGCAATTCCCATATAAATATTCTATAAATTCGAAGCCGTTGCAAACTCCTACTAAAGGGTTGAGCCCATTACACAATCTGATCTGCGAAAAAAGGAAATTTCCGATCTCATAGATCATTTTTTAGAGGAATATTTTTGTTCACCATTACTTGAGACATAAATAAAAAGGACTTTAGGGAAATCGTGAATATTAGCAGGTCTACATTTACCATTTAAATATTTTACATTTATCATTTAAATATTCTATATTTCCCATTTAAATATTCTGCAAATTCGAAGTCGTTGCAAACTCCTACTAAACGGTTGAGCCCATTACAAAATCTGATCTGCGAAAAATGCAAATTTCCGATTTTATAGATCATTTTATAAAGGAATACTTTTGTTCACCATTACTTGAGACGTAAATAAAAAGGACTTTAGGGAAATCGTGAATATTAGCAGGTCTACATTTACCATTTAAATATTTTACATTTATCATTTAAATATTCTATATTTCCCATTTAAATATTCTGCAAATTCGAAGTCGTTGCAAACTCCTACTAAACGGTTGAGCCCATTACACAATCTGATCTGCGAAAAAAGGAAATTTCCGATCTCATAGATCATTTTATAGAGGAATACTTTTTTTCACCATTACTTGTGATATAAATAAAAAGGACTTTCCTGAAATAGTGAAAATTGGCGGGTCTGCAATTCCCATATAAATATTCTATAAATTCGAAGCCGTTGCAAACTCCTACTAAAGGGTTGAGCCCATTACACAATCTGATCTGCGAAAAAAGGAAATTTCCGATCTCATAGATCATTTTTTAGAGGAATACTTTTTTTCACCATTACTTGAGACATAAATAAAAAGGACTTTAGGGAAACAGTGAAAATTAGCCGGTCTACAGTTCCCATATAAATATTCCATAAATTCGAAGCCATTACAAACTGCTGCTGAAGAGTCGTGACCATTACACTGATTCATGCAAAATGCATCCTGTGGCCCCTGCTTAAGGGATTAAGGGTGTGCTTCGCGGGTGTTTGGGTCTCATCAATGCTAAGAGCGTGGAACAAACAGCGGGAACGAGTGCTGGTGTTTGGCGAGATTAGAAATAGCAGGGGGGGGGGTTAGGATATCGCGGAAGCAACGTGGCCTCAAAGTGGGTACAGCCGCGGGAAATAATTGGGTCGTAAATATTTGTCTCCGTTTGCCCGCGGCCCCGTAAATTCTACTTACGCATCTCTTCACTTTCTCGTTGGTAAACGAAAATTCTTCTTTACGGGCGCGAACGGCCGGTGGTTGGATAAAAAAACTGAAAAAGATGGCGGAACGGTTTTATTACGGAAAGAACTTCGCCGGAGGGTCGTAACGCGTATTCAAACATTTTTGTGCAAATTTCACCGTCTTTTATCCCCGGTGTTTTTTAAACAATTAATAACCCTCGTGAATTTGCGCCATCGTGCGCAACACGAAGGGGAAGAAGAAACAAAATAAAGTGGAAGGCAGGAGTATATCTATGGGCATGACCGTGTATGTTTGACCTGTGTGTGTTTGCGTAGATGTATATATGTATATATACAGCGTAATAGGGTAACAGGTAGCAACGTCGAGAGCACACCGGTGCAGCAGGTCTCAGCGAGAGCTCAGGGCCGTAGAATATATCATGCGGTAATGGTCCCGTTGCGGCTAGGGCGACGGCGGTACGCTGAAATATCTGCTGGGGCCCCGTTGCTCCTCTACTTCGTGGCCTGACGTGGAAATAGTACCCCTTCTGAATTAGGCTACAGCGGAACGCGACAGTCTTTTCGAATTTCTTAATAAACCCCCCGCAATACGATTTCTTTCATAGGCGATTAGAAATTGATCGTTAATAATTGTAGACTCCTTATAGAAATCACTGTACCGAAATGGAACAGAATGTGTTTATAGTATTAGGTTGGTGCATATAAAATGTCCGACTTGTTTATAATTTTAAGGTACAACTTAATATTAAGTACAGCTGGTCTTTAAGGTCCTATCTCCGGGATTCATTTAAATATTTAATTTTCATTTTAAATAAAGTTGATTTAAATGTTAATGATTGTTATGCATTCTTCTGGTATGGGTGGAGAAATAAACGTATCGACGATAGCATTATGCAATGTTAGGTCACAAATGTAATGGTAAATGAACGCACTATTCGTCGATCCTAAAAACAACTCAAAAATGGAGATGACAATCTAAAGCCATGTCCGTCAGCCTGAATAGGATTTTAGAAATGATATACGTGAACAACCAAAAAATTCAATTTCTACCATAATACAATCAAGAAACTTTTAATTCGTTGACAGAATATGTTGAATGTAATGGTGTCTACCTTGAAGACGCAAAGTACCTTCTTTAGCGTTAGGTACTGTTGAAAATCGGACATTTCGTATGCAACGAACTAATAAATGTTCTATATGCGCTAATGTTAATACTGCATTATAAATGTCAGTGCAATTTTGTAACTAGTTAATAATGACTTGGAAATAGCAGTATCGTTTTGAATTAGGTTACAACGAAACGCGAAATATGACAGCTTTTTCGAATTCCTCATTAACCGCCTACGTTACAATTTCTTTCACAGGTGAATAGAAATTGTTCGTTGATGATTGGAGACAACTTACCAAAATAAAAACAATTTCCCTTTTTATTGATAAATGTTCTACGTGTTAATGGTAATACTGGAGTATGGAATTTTCGTGCAATTTATTTTTGTTTAGTTAACACGTTGCAAGACAATTGTTTAATTTCACATGAGTCTCTTTATACTTTAAAAAAAAATAAATGCAAAATATAAAGAGAAATTTTACTCTATACAAACATTAAATGTGTAACATTGTTTGTACATATCACTTTATACTGACATCGTCTTCACGGCGTTCAAGCAAAGATCACGCTAGAAGTCCATGATATGAAACTTCATATCAATTTATGAAAATCCTTATGAATCCCTGGAGACAAATATATGACATTTAATTATAGTGTATGGCTCGATCTTCCTACACCATATTTCATCGTTACGTGCTTATAACGAACCTTAAGAGTATGAGTACGAATCCTCATTAAATTTGCCGTTGCCATCACTCACTTAAGCAAGGAGCTTAATTATGTAATTTAGTAATGCAATATTGAATGGCTGTGTTGTATAAACAATTTGCTAAAATTGATTAAACTGCCGTTCCCTTTATCGCAACTCACACTATTGTGTTACAAGTATTGTATATAATAAATTACACATTATATTACATTACATCTCTGTTATTAACACATCCTATATTGGGCACGTACTGGTACATGTTTCATATATTGTCCAAAATGCAAATCTTCTCTTCGCATTTAACAGTGTTTCATACAATAATGGCTTTTGATGGAGATCATTGACGAAACGGCACATAGAAAGAAACTAAAAAAGACCAAATACTGCGGATCTTTATGCAAAATATAAATTCTCTGTATCAATTGCAAGAAAGAAGAACCGAATTGAAATTCCCTTTTATCTCTAATGACTTAGATAACCTAGAAATAATACATCCTTAGTTTTATCCTCCTATTCTTTCAAATTTTAGCTACTCAGTCTTATCAAAAATGCATACAATTCGCTGTCTAGTAATTACAGTAGCTGCTAGTGATATAACAGTGATATTTATAAATCCTTCTATTGATATTATCAAAAATATAATCTGTTAACTCCACATGTGATGCTTTAACACTTTATGTACCGAAAGACTATTAATCAGCTTCTACATAATAATCCCAGACAAAATAATTAGATTACGTTACTGAGGATGACTCGTTGGTTCACGATTGAAATTGTTATTACTGCTGAAAGATCCATTAAGAAATCCTTAGCCATTGACCATAGACGTACGAAAATTATAAAATAATCGCCGGTAAATAATGTGTTAAAATTAAGATTTCTATTTAAAGAAAATATCGGAGTACACAAACAATCTCAACAATTAACGAGAAAGCCTGCGACAATGCTGTGACTGCAGCGGTTCAATCAGTTAATAATAATCGAACACCGCTGGAACGTAACGAAAGCGCAACGAGTGGCCCATGAATCAAAAGTAAACGATGTCACCGTTTTCCCTAGGAACGTTCTTCCTAGATACAATCTATCGGGGAAGCGTGGTGCAAACACGACAGAAAATACCGAGGGCAACCGGCCGCACAGAATCGAGGTGCAAGGAATCCAGCGCACTGGGTCATAAACTGTTGGTAGAGCGAACTTACGATTTCCACGGCGCGACGGCGCACAGCGGTGTCGGATCGAGGAATTTAGTGACATTATACAAAAGAATCAACTTTCTCGTATTGGTTTCTAATAAATTAATATTGCTTCCTAAATACCCATCAACATTGAATTTGAAAAAATGAATGCTTGTTCACCAAAATTATGATTAGTATGAATTCATAAAAATAGACATTTGGAATATAGGATTTTTCAGCCCAGAATTGCTTCTTTTCTTCGAGGTGTCCTGATTACCCTATTCAATATTTCTTCTGCAGCTTTTTTGTAAATCAGAAACTTTGGGTTAACAATTAACGCTGTCAGTTGAGGATGTTTGTTCGCATTCTATTAAAAATTAATATTTAATGAAATAAATAAAATCTATTTACTTTCTTAGAATTTGCAACGTATATCTTTTATTACCCATCGACGGCCGCATTTGGACAAATTAGATCATTTTCATTATACATTCCCCTACATATCCATACAAGAATTATATCCAGCCAGATCCAGCTGAACAAATTATTATTGTTCAAAGGTGCCGGGACGTATCATCTGACGTATAGTAACTCACATATAGTAATACATAAGCAATTAAATGTTTAGTTAAAAGGAATTTAAATTAAAAGTTTATACGTATCTGAAACAAGTATGTCATTTTTAATAACGGTATAGTTAATCTATTAATTTTATTGTAAAAAATATAATGAACGGTAATAATCTCATTTGACTGAGAGTTTGTTAATTTCTTCTTAATATCAACACTGTGTTTGGATAAGTGTATCTGTCAGTGAGTCATATTTAACAATTAAGAAACTCTTCTGGCGAATAGTTTAGATGACAGAGATTCGAGATGTTTACGCTATGCTGCAGATAAGTTTTCGATTAAGTCTACTTTTTAACATCAATTTGAAAACGTAGTGGTAAGATTAATTGGCTTATCTTTTATATTTGTTATATTTTCGTTAATATCATTCCTTTATAAACACATAACACACATATGAAATAATATGAAATAACAAAGGGCGTAATATATAGTATGGAAATTGTTTTAAAACAATGAAACTGAAAAAATTATTTATATGTATTAGAAATTATTATAAAGAATATCTTCGGAGAGACTTCTGTCGCATTTTTACCTTCTCGGTAATTTTTGTATGTGTTGATTACAAAAAGATTTCTCGAATTTATATTTTACGTGAACAAAAATTGACGACGTCGCGGATTATTACGCCGATTTCACCGGTAGATTACCCGCCAAATTAATCTTGGGTAATTTGTTTTGGGTAATTTGAATGCATCACAAAATGATTCGTGAAACTGCAATGAATGGCCCCTCGCGACGGAACATATAAATAAATACACTATTTTGAGTGAAAATTTCATTGCAATATCTCTAATGGTTCAAAACGTACAACAAAATGTCACTAAATTCGTCGATCCGGTCCACTGCGCGGCGCTGTGATGCCGTGCGAGTTTCGCGGCGGTAAGTATAAAATCGAAAACCGACTGCAGCGGAGTCGATCGAAAGTCAATTGGACCGTGCTGCGGAGAAGCTCGCTGCTAGAATACCACCGACGAATAGTGCACTTCCTTCCCTTGTATTTTCGAGATGCATTCAGTGACTGCGCTCGTCCCAGGTCTTTTCTTTTTATTTCAATTTCAGCCCTTGTGCGTTTCTCAGAAACGGTTGCATGAAAAATCCTCGGATAATACTTCACCCATTTTTGCATTACACTTGGCAACAAAGTGTTTTTAGTTATAAGGTCACATTTTAACCCTTGCATGATGGGACTTACGTCTATTTTAACCCAGAGTTATTAATGTTCCGTCCACATTTTTTATTTTGTAATTATTGAAATTACAAAGATGCTTCCATTAGAAATTATTAAATAAGGTAAATGTTAGGTTAAGGGGACTAACCTCGGATGACCTTGACCTTGACATACGTTGTCAAGGACAACATGCTGAACAATGACCACATTAAAATAAACTACAAATAAATAAAATAATAATAATAACTTTTCTCTATACATCTACTCGGCGCTTGGACTTAGTTTCCGAGATAATTACAAAAAACCTTTGTTAAATTTTGGTTGCAAGTATACTTTATTCTCGTACAAACTGTCAAATGGCGATATAATCCAAGTTGGTTTGTGGTTAGGTTGGTGGTGGGGGATAACTGTGACCTAACCCAGAACTAACCCAGACCTAACACCATTTTGAAGTTGTTCATTTCCAGAGAATGTCTTCGATAATATATGTCAAATCCAAAATCACATTCACACAGCTACTAGCAAATTACGATAAAGTAGCATCGGTATATTTTTGTTCATAACTTTTTAATAAAATACGAGTGAGGACTAAAACTTCTTGGAGGTTACCTAGAAAGGTGACCATGATAACATATGTCAATACAGTATATCGTTGTTCCGTACCGACCGAAAGCGAGACGTCGACAGCCCGTCGACGCCGAGGGCAACGACCGGCCGACCGAGAGGACCGCCGAGGTCCTCAAAACAAGCGGGCGCGACCGCCAAGCGTTCGCCCGCAACGGCGGTTTTCAAATCGGACCCGCGATTCTCGCCGCCGAACCGCTCGGCAACCCGCGCCCCGCGACCCCCTCCCCCAGGTTAATATAGGGCACCGCGCACCGTTGCGCGAGACAGAGCATATCAAAGTTACGACAACGCGAAACAGTGAAAACGACCACGAGTCAAGTCCCCCGCGACCGCTGTTCTTGCGATATACGCCCTGCGTAAAAATCATTACTTCTTCGCGCCCATGCGCCCACCCTCTGCATCTGCAGCTTGTACATTTTTGTGTAAATACATTGTAATATAGTTAGCGTTTAAGTGTATGTGTCTCTATTTATCTCGGTGTGAATAAAGTGCTTGTCCGTACATTGTGTCTCCGTCCCCTTTTTACCATCGGCAAATTAAGTTCCGATTTACCCGGAACAATCGTTTTAGCCTTCATTACTTAAAATAACTGCATATATTGACAACTTCTTTTATTTATAACTTTTTAATAAACAACGATCGCCGGCTAAAAGTTCTTGAGGGTTACTCAGGATGTTGTCCCTGACAACATATGTCAAGATCAAGGTCATCCGAGGTAACTCCCCTTAACGTAACGTTTGCTTTAAATAAATATCGTCGTTCAAGCACACATTATTATAAAAATTGGGCAAAATCGAAATTATTTAGTCTTGTCATTTTTATAAAACAACATTAAACAGCCCCGTTTTGTACTCGGTACGGTTAGTGTTAATTTCGTAGACTGGTATAGGTCACAGATTTTTGTCGCTCGAGACACTTCCGTTCCACTGTGTATCGTGTATCATCGCAAAGTTCGTAACCGCGGGTCGCCATGTGCACGCGACACGAGCAGAACGTGCGTGGTGCAACACAGCGGCGAGTTATGCGAGCGGGGACACAGCAATTTGTTACGGTCGGAGACACATCTGCGCTGAAAGAAAGGAAGAGAACGAACGAAGAAAGGAGAAGAATCCAGGAGAACGTTTTCAATCGGTTCAACGGTGACGGGGAATCACAGGGCAACGGAGCCTGTTGTTTCGCGAGGTGTGTCTGCCGGATAAAACAATGCGGGGCGGCGCGGCGCGGCGGTTAATAAACCTGCGGAACAAACCCGCTATCACGAATGTGCGGAACGATCAGCTGAAATTCGTAGAGTAACCTGTCCAGTGAATTAACGTCCACTAATGAATAAACATAATTTGTATTAAACGAAAAACTAGCACAATGCTCTCCACTTCACGTTTAAATTTATGCAGTAATTCTGTTGTAAGTTCACAGATGTTCACTCAGGAAATTAAATAACCATGTACGAATTCTAATTTCAACAGGCATGCAGCTTAAATGTTCATTCGCTGGATAGATACTATTGCATTCTTTAAACCGTTTGAACAATTGCCATGCTATTCTTTCTCTAACAGAACCTACAAATATACTTCAACACAACTACAAACACTATAAATGCATTTTACTGTTGTTGCTACTATACTCTCACGATAAAGTGCATAGCCGGATAAGATGATTGCCTGCGTTAATCAGGATTATTGAGAGATACGTATGTATATTTAAATTTAACGCGTGTTCGAAAATTTAATGATTTTCAATTGAATTTTTAATTATGTACATTGTTTCTCCCGATATAGAAGTGCTCAATATTGCATAATATACCTACAGAAAAGTAAAGAAAATCGGTTTTTTTATTTTGTTAACTACAATACACTTTGTAAAAAAAATCTGAAAAATTGAGAACAATGTATTCAACAATATCTCACTGCTGAATTATTATAAAACTGGTATCTGTAAAACTTCTATGGAAAATATGCATTTCTTCGAATTTTTGGAGATTCTCAATTTTTTTTAAACATGTTTGCCGAATCCGAAAAATCTGAAAAAATACTCATTAATAATCATAATAGGACGCACCTACCATACTAATATAAACAATGGTCATCTGATAACTTCAATATGAATTCAACAAGTTCGAAGTTTTTAAAAAGTGATTTTGCAGTAAAAAATTCGGAAAAAATTCAGAATCATGAATGTTGTTAGATAGAATGTTCATGAATCTTTTCGTAATTTTATATTGAGCAGAATAGAAAAAATAGAGCATAATTCAGTAAAACCGTATTCACCCTATAACTATTCTTGTGGTAGGGGTACATACTGATTTGAAATTTGCCACGCCGAGTTTTCGTTGGGGCACTATCGAATGGTGTGACTGAAAATCAATTTGGTTCGAGGGCACTTTTGACCATCAAGTCCGACTATAGCCTTCCATAAAGCATGAAGGCACGAGTTTTTAAGTCTTCTCCATAAAAGATACAATGTGGAAGAAAATGAAAAATAGAATTATTAACGTTGCAAAGAAAACCGCACGAACATAGGTCCTGGAAAATTGCATTCATTTATGAATAAATGAAGTATGTTATAGAATAGTGAAAGAAACCATGAACACAACTAAAGTCCAAGCAGCATGATGCAATGGTTCTACGATAAGTTTGTTAATGTAATCATCATTCACTGAGGTACCTTTGTCCGTTCATTAGAAATTGATTTTCGTTCAGTGGTCATTTCTCCCATTTTTCGTGTAATACTATACCAGATTTCTAATATAGACTATGACCATCAAATATGGTTAGAATTGTGATCTGGAAAGTGAAGTCTCAACAACGACGCAGCAGTTTTAGAGAAATAGAGTTCAGAGGGTTAACCCTCAAACGACCACAAAAAAGCAATGTAAAAGACCGGAAGGGTCCAGCAGACCCGCATATAAAAAATGGTTGGAAAAAAAGAAAATACTTTTTTTTGTTGCATTTTTATTGAAACTAATTTAATAATTCAATTTATACATTTCTTACATAGTACTGAATTTTTTAATGCTCCGAGCATAAAAAAATAAAATCATAATACATTTTACACTTTTACATAAGCTTTATTACTAAAGTGGGTCGGATGGAGCCTTCTAGTCGTTTGAGGGTTAAATAACGATTTACGAATACTAATTTTAACAGAGATGCAGCTCAAGTGTCACTGAACAGGTCACTCTATTCGGTCGTATGCAAATGCCAAAATGTAGGCTACGTGCGAAACTCTTTTAACAGGGAAGCGCCGGCTGTTTAAACCACCCCCACAACACCCCCTGAATACCCCCTGAACACCCGCTGGTATTTCCGTGCAAGCCCGACACAAACTTCCGCGACGGCTGGCTCGCGTATCGTGTCGACCGTGCGCAAACAAGTTGGTAATTACTCTTTCCGACGAGAAGTTTTCGGTACCCGGCCGAAGGCCAAGGTAAATAAAAAGCCTCGAAGCGCGCCGAGGGAAGTTTCGGGTTACAGGCGCCACGTTCCGCCTCGATGCCTCGCGAACTTCGATCGATACATCGCTGCTTCGCGCGACGATTATTCGGGTAAGACCTTTTCAAAAGGTTCCCGAAACCCTTTGGACCGGGACCAGCGAAACGTAATTGAAACTGCTTTTATCGTTTGCATGTAAATGGAACCGGTGTATGGGCCAAGAGAGGCGCAGGGGTCGATATAAAAGGAAAATGGCCCCGATGAGCGTCGCTTTGAATTGTTGATACTGTTTGCAAGATAATGGCGTGTTAATCCTTTGTAACCCGCTTTATTGAATTGTGTGCAGACGCTCTAGGTCGAATATGGAGTCATGAAAGAGCCGATCGGGTTTTAAAGTGTTCTAAATATGCGAATCGTGTGCAACCATGCCGCGTGCGATTGCATTCGATGCGGTGCGTTTGGTCGGAGTTAATTTGGGTATAAAGAATTAGAGAGAACAGAAGTTTTATATGTAGGATTTGATGGACGAATGAGTGCGTGTATGCGTGTACATGAGTGAATGTTAGAGAATTCCACGAGCGA
This sequence comes from Sphecodes monilicornis, assembly GCA_913789915.3. Taxonomy (NCBI): domain Eukaryota; kingdom Metazoa; phylum Arthropoda; class Insecta; order Hymenoptera; family Halictidae; genus Sphecodes; species Sphecodes monilicornis. The sequence goes on from OU565285.1 coordinate 21,557,419, forward strand.
GAGAATACGAGCGAAAGAGCGTGAGTGAGAGAAAAACGGAGAGCGTTAAGAAACAAATGAGGCGGACGACCGCGGTGTGGATTGTGGATGCGTGCGAGGATGCGGGAACAGTCGAATTATGAACGTATAAAGAGGCACACGAATTCCATTTGTTTAAATATACATTTTCTTTTGGTTCCTTTTTATTATATCGGAGATTCTGGTATTTCACACGATCCTCATCCCACATATATACATATGTACAATCAGGTCGGAAATTAAGTTAACACATAACTTTTTCAAAATTCCACCAAACGACTTGAGTTTTTTTTGAGACGTTGGAAGGATTAGTTTACTAAGTAATGTGTAAAAGAATTTTTTTGAAATTGCAATTGCTTGGAATTTGGCAGGAAAACGCGAATGTCACGATTGTTAGCTTTTTCATCTGTGCTCATAGTGAAAATTTAAAACATGCGTATCGCAAATCTAAGTGAGTTATATTGATGTACAGGGTGTAACAACGTGTTTTGTCATGGCTTCACCAGGTGATTCTACAGCTTTGAATAGGTGGAGATCTGTAAAAAAAAATTTACCGCAAAATTGACCTTGACAGAGAAATTCAAGGTAACTTTTTTATTGCATTGTATAATACTCACCGCGAGGAACAAAAGTCTCAAAGGAACCACAGGTCGCAAATGACCTAATAAAATGGTATAGACGTGGAGGGGATGATTCTACATGAGAAAATAAGTCGAAAATATAGAATAAATTTTTTTCATATGAATACCTCGTTTTCGAGAAATTAGAGTTTGACAATTCGGCGAGCACAAGTACTATTGAGTAGGAATCGTCTGACTCGTCTGTTCATGACCTACCAGTTCTACTTCTTACAAACTCTAGGAACGCGAACTTGACGGATTTTCCCTAAAACAAGGCGTTTTCTCTAAAACAAAAGAGTTTTATCATTGCAACGGGTATTGGTTCAACGACGTACATGACCAGGTGTCAGTCAGACACACTGGTGTCGGTTGCCTTGGTCGCTCAGCTCGACGCTAGCGGCAGAAGGTAAAGGAATCTCGAGGAATCGTGTCTGTCTCGATGAGTGCAATGTTTCTTAGCACACCAATATCCCAAAACCAACCAACCATCAAAATGGAAATATGAAAACTGTGTGCCCACAGTCTCTCTCTTCGAAGTCAAACGAAGCCGACTGTGTTTCCAGAGACGTTCCAGCTAATGTAATAATTATATGCGCTGTATTCCCTCGAGTGGAAGCCATCATCGAGGAATCTCGTTGACCCGCGACGTTCCCTCTGCTCGCCAATGGGAATAGAAGGGAGAACAGGTCCCGAACAACATTCTGGCACCGTGCAGATACGATTTCATATGCAAACGTGGAGATACAAGGCCAAGCCCCTTCGCACAATGGCTTATGTCACACTGTTCTTCCCCTTTACCATCCGCAGTTCCCTTGGTCCGTGTTCTCGGTGCCCCCTCCCCTCCCCCCCCTCTCTCTATCTCGTTCTCTCTCTATATAAATCTCACCCTCTCCTCTTTTCCTCGCCCTATTCCTCCAGCGTTCCCTTCTTCTTCTTCTTCTCCTTCGATCTCCGCTTTCCACTCTAGTCTCTCTCTTCCCGTTCTTTCTGAATGAACCGACGTAACCAGCTGCATCCTCGCCGGCGACGACGACACCGTCGTCGACGACAACGACAACGCTGTTCTCTATTCTATTTTTAGAGTGCTCCGTCATTTGTGTCTCTTTGAATAGCTCGTAAAGTAGTACGGCGTGACTGCTGATTGAATCGGGCGCATCACTCGAGGCGAAGCTGCCCGGGATTGTCCCGCCAGTAATGGCCGTGATCAAAGCGTAATTGAGATTCGCGAAAATCGTATTCGCCGGCTTTGTCCGCGCGTCCATGCCCCAATCCTCGCGGAAATACCGTTATGCTCGAAAGAAATTATTCCCAACACCGCGCGACTCTGTAACGTTTTCGAAACCGTTCGACTCGTCGTACTTTTTACCGGCATTTGAGCCGATGGTGTTCCGCTCGGTAATTGATTGAATATCTCTGTAATTACCTATCGACGATCATCGACAATATCCGCACTTTATTTCCGAATTCTTCAATTTTTCGCTGGATTAATATGTTCGCTTGTTTAACGAGTATCTTCTATGTGTGTCCATAGTTGCTGTATTAATGTCATTCACTTAAATTGGATCGCTGATGATATACTGTTGCGGAGAATTGGTTTTCTGCACATTGATTGTGACAGAATTTGCTTTCATTTGAAATATGCTTTCATTCAAATATTCTACTGTTACTGTTTCACTGTAAATTAAATATTAATATTAACTGGGCAGAGGAAGCGATTGGAAGCAGAGGTTCGTTTTTGCATCAAATTCATTTGGACGGTCCATAATATATAAAAATTCAGTGGACAGTGTAGAATGACATTTTTCTTTCATTCTCTTTGTGTGGAAAAAAACTGAGTTTGAATCTCGACCTGATATTGGTTTATCCATTATTTACCATTTCTACAACTATATTTTCTCAGGAATGAAGCTTTATACGTAAAAATATCATTTTACAGTTTCGACTTATTGTTCATGTAGATTTTTCGAACTATTGTACATTATATCTGCAATTCGGATGTACTCAGCTTTTTGCTTACAGAAGGTGACGGTATATTTAATCGAACACGTTCGCACTTTTCGATCTTAATTTTTCTAACGACTACTGGAAAGAAGAATACGCAAGTTGATTCATTTGATCAGTGCCTATTTTGTAGACAGAGGAAAGGTTTTATAGTGACTTTTGTATTGACCATATTGACTTTTTAAACGGTAGCGGAACTGTAGTATTGCAATTTAGAAGTTTCACTGGTTATAACAAAAGCATTATAGTTAGCTAAATGATGGCCTATTTTTATCATGATGAGGTTAGCTAGCTACATAGACCTGGTAACTTACATTGCGTCTCATTAAGTGTAATAACCAGACTGCGGATTTTATGCATTTATCGCGAAAATCTGTAGATAAAGCACAAAACAGTAAACACATAAGACGGATTCACAAATACTGTTATGCTACATTCTAATAAAATTGTTAGGAAGAAAAATATAATTTTTATTCAACCTCAGCTTAAAATAACCGATGCAGACAATTTTTAATTATTAATAAGGGGGAGAGTACGATTTCCTGTGGCCCCTCGTTTTGAGGTTATATTTGTGTTCTTGGGGTTATTTGAAGAAAAAAATGTATATATAACATGGTGTCAAATTGGCCTGGTTTAGCCGGTAAAGTAGATTTCCTGTGTTTTATAAATTTGCAAATATCTCGGTAACTATGAGAAATATGGCAAAATATCAAGAGACCTTTTTTGTAGAAAATGAAATTTTATTCGCATAATCTTTGCACTGTAGCTGTCATCCAGAATTTGAACTAGTAATGGGAAAATCATGTGAATAGAATGAGTTGTGGCTAGGTCGAGGATGGGGCAGAAATCGTACGAGGGGCCACAAGTGTTAATAAGTGCCAGCAAAGTTAAATGTTCTCGAGCTATTAAATGTTTTCTCTCTTGCAGCTGTGGAATATTCAACACAACTATTGTTACAACTTTTCCTTGATGTGCCATGTATGGGTTGAAATATTTTAAGCACGGTAGAGGAACCAAGCGAACCAAACAACGCACCATGATTATTCATTCTGCCTGTTTTCTTTTAGACTGCGCGTCACAGGTAAAGGCAACATTGCCAGCTTCGAGCTCTGTTATCTTTCCTACTTGACGCTCTTCCCGAGACAAATACACAAAAGATACGTGCGCTTGTGTCAACGTTACTTCTAATTACGGGTTCATCCAATACCGTGTGCTTATTACTCGAGTTTATCTATAGACTATCAAAACAATCTCCCTACAGCGAAAGTCCAGGTTTCTGTGACTCTGATGGATCAAAATTCAGAACACTGAGGACACTTCTATTAGGTCGTATTTTTTTTTGTTTATTATTATACAGTTGTAACCTCCAATAATAACATTATTCTAATGTGTAGGTAATGTAATAAATACATATCAGTTGGAGGCACTTAATTTGTGATGGACGTGATAGTTGCATACATAATATTACAATAATAACATTATTTTAAAGTGTAGGTAATGTAATAAATTCATACCATACCAATTGGAGGCACTTAATTTGCTATTAGGTCGTTGCATATGAAATGTCCGATTTCAGAATGCTTATATTATGGTGTTTTGATAAAAAAATAATATTAGGTTGTTGCATATGAGAAGTCCGATTCTAGAAAGCAAATGTTATGTAGCGTTTTCATCAAGAAATGCTATTACAATCTATGGGGTTATTATGCGTCATTTTAAAGTACAAAGCTGATCTTAACCCCTTGGCCTCCAACAACGAGTAAGACTCGTGGTAAGAAATTTGGGCCAAAAACAATAAGGACGAGCCTGACTCGTTGTACTTCGTTCAGACCAAACGTAAACAACACGAGCCTGGCTCGTTGTACTTCGTTCGCACCAAACATAAACAACACGAGCCTGACTCGTGGCTTATGTTTGTGGGGAAAGTAGGGGAGAACTGTTATTGGCGGGAAACCGGACAGAAGAGTGCAAGATATATTTATATGTTATATGTACATATACATCAAATTTTCATAAAACATACGCATGATAAACATTCCTATCTGAAAATCGAAAAAAAAAATTTGCGAAACTATGCGGGGTGACCAAGGTACCTCATTTTAGCCCAACTTTTTACTTTACTGACGCTAAAATCGTCACGCATGCGTGAGAAAACCGAGACCATATACCATCACGGGCTCGTGGTACTTCGTTCGGACGAAACGCGGACAACGCCAGCCTGGCTCGTGGTACTTCGTTCGTGACAAACGGAAACTTAAAAGTATTAGTTGTGCCCAAACGTGTTTATTATTCATAATTCCATTCGTTACGCCGAAATATACATGTCATAAGACGCGTACATTTTGCTCAAGTTCGAGCACACGGCTAAACAGCTAAATAGCTCGACGTGTGATCGATCCTTCTTGTTTATTATGGCCCGAGCAATCGGGAGTTAGTGGGTACGACAAGGGGTTAAGGTCTCATATTCAATTTTTATTTAGATGTCCAATTTTACTTTTAAATAAAGTTTATTTCAATGTCAATCAATGTGATTGAAGAGTATTCATTTTATACGAGTGGAAAATAATATTTTAGCCATAGCATCATGTGATGTTTGGTCAAAAATTGTCGATTAATCAATGCCACATTCGTCGACGGTAAAGAAGACTACAAAATGGAGATGAGAGTTTTGTAAATGTGAACGACAAAAGAATCCGATTTCTATTTTAATACAATCAAGATTCTTGGAATTCATTCACAGAATACGTTGATTAGGATAATGCTTACTTTGATCCATAAGTTTATTTCGATGAAGATTATGTTCGCTTAACGTTAATGTTAACAATCGAACATTTCATATACAACGACCTAATACTATAACCTATAGATTTATTATACAATATCGTTTGAAGGTGCAGAGCTATTCTTTTCAGTCCTCTCTTCAATTTATAGTTACATATCTAACTTTAGTTTTAAATAAAGTTGATTTCAGTATCAGTCGATGTGATCGTCGTGTATTCTTTTTATAGAAGTTACAAAATAAACATATTGATCAAAATGTGGTAGTAATTGACTCCACTTGTAGTCAATGATAACAAAAACTTAAAAATAGTGATGACAGTCTCATAAATAAAGGAGGTGAACTACCAAATAATTTAATTTTAACTGTAATGTAATAACACAAAAACACGTCATTTGTTGTCAGAATATGATAATATAGTGGTGGACAATGGTGCTTACTTTATCAATAAGTTTTATTGGAGAATACGTATATTTGTTTAAAGTTACTACTATGAATCGGACATTTCATATGCAACAATCTAATATTACTGCCAACAGCATGCTTTCAGAGAGAATATTCAACCCTGGATAACTAATTTTTCGTGTAAATATTGATTCACTAAATGTTTCAATTAATAAATTCGATACTAAATAAAACTATTTATTTTCATGTATCCTGCTTCTTTACAGCATAACATATTTTTGTTGTTAAATAAAGAGAGAACATTTTATAACAATATTTTGTGATCTATATTTTAAATAGAACATACAACCATAAAAAAACAATCACTCCGTTCTAAATCCAAAAAACAACCAATAATAGACCGTTTGAAAAACAGTGAATAACTCAGCCATTTTTTAATATTCTGTTCTGAAAAAATGGAGAATAAAGTTAAATGTTCTTTTAATATCACCGTAAAATACCGAAATTTTTAACAAGTTAATTATCCGTAAAAAAGCTTCGCATAGCACAATTTTAAATAGTCAAAGTGGTCTACATCCATAAAGCAACGTTGGAAGATCCAGTTCAAAACACCGTGTAAATCCAGGGCAAGTGTAAGAAAAACAATGAATTCAGACTTGCAAATTAAAATCTCGAAATGTCAAGTACGCAAACCGGAACACGCTCAGATTCGCAAACAGGGTAACCGCGAGGTGTTGAAGCACGCGTCGCTGGAACCGCATGGCGCGACGTCGGAGGCACACGGAACTATTTCTCGGAGGCGATCCCGAGTGCACAATTACCACAAAAATAAACTGTTCGAGCGAATGCGGCGGGATAACACTTCCATCGTAGCCATACGACCGCTTTTTGTCGGTCAGACCGGCTACCGGTCCACGCCTAGGCTCGTACACGTGTCCATCAGGCGTGCCTTGGCAAAAACAATATGCTGCTGCTCGCTTAACGGTAGACACCACCTACGGCGTCCCCGTTTTGTAGGAGCGCCTTGAGCGTTCGTTCCCCAGAATATACATATACAACTTTCCAGTCGCGTCTCCGCCGGAGGTGGTCCACGGAAGCATCGAAGCCGCGCCACGCCGCTCCGCGCCGCGCCGACGACGACGACGAAGAGACCGGTACGCAACCAAGACTTATCGGCCGGAATAAATCTCGGTAGTTGGTCGAGTGCGAGGGCGCGAGGGTGGAGCCCATTATTCCAGGGACACGGAGAGGAACGGTGCCCGTAAAACTAATAAACGATGCGGCCACCGATCGGCGACGTTTATTGAGTCTGCGAGCCCCAAAGAATTTCAATCTTTCCGGACGATTCACAGCAGCACGCGCGTAATACGCGCGACGGAGCTCTAAGCGGGTGCCTGTCGACACCGCCTCGTAAAATCTACAACACTGTCGTTAAGCACGTTCTCTAGGCCCTACACTCGAAAAAATGATCTTCTACCTCTCCCTATTTCGACATTTACATACTCAACGGCTTTTAAAATTTGTTTAAAAAAAACATGTAATACACGCGGCCGAGCTTCACGCGGACGAATGTCGCCGTCGCACAGTGGGACATTTTCCTAGAAAATCTAAGTAAAACTATGTTAGCATTATTTTAGGACTTAAGGGAGCTCCTGGTGTAACGGCAGTAAAAACATGTGGTTTTTAAGAATTTTTTTTAGAATAACTATTGAATATCTAGGAGTAGGCATTTTTGGTGTATAAACAGATAGTCTTGAGGCACATGTGTTTGTTTTAGTTTAATTCTTCTTATTATATATAACAGCAAAACAGTCGTTTTGCAGCTAGCCTGACTATGTTATTCTCGGACCAGCCCTTCGAGAATATTAGGCGCCTAACTTCCAATTCATGCTATCTCAAAGCCACTTTTGATCCTGTCGCTTTCTATGGGGCCGGTGTCCGCCTCAAAGTGTGCTGAACAGCGCGGAGCATGTGAAAGGGAGCTCGTTTCCGCTAGAGGTGGAGGGGATATTCATTCTTGCGAAAAAGTAGAAATATACCGTTCATGGAAGTATGGACACTCGAAAATTAATCGTCAAAATAAGAGCGAACGCAAAATAATTTTGTTTCTGATCATTTTCTCATTTTATAAGTATAAAATTAACGAATTATACATAAATGATTAAATAATGTTGAAAAAGAAACATAATGAATGTTTAAGAAATACCTTTTGTAAATCTGCATGAATTATACATATTCTAAAGATTTCATCAAAATCGGTCAAAGTTTCAATGAGCCACAAACGTTTAAAAACGGTGAACATTGCAGTTTTAACTGTAATCAATTTAAGGATTCTTACATATTTCAATACCTGTTGTTGTTTTCCGCATCAACCGATTTTTATAGAACTTTCAGAATATGTGTGATTGACGATAAATCGTATATTTTAAAGTTTCAATATAGGCCCACATAAAAAAGTTGTAAAATAAAACTTTTAGTAGTTTCTCTGCGCTTTCAACATTATTTAATTATTTATGCATAATTTTATAGTTATAGGATGAAGATCTGATCAGAAATAAAATTATTTTGTGTTTGTTACTTTTTCGCTTAATTTTCAAGTGTCCATCCTTCCATGAGTGGCAGTGTTGGGATATGGTGCAACATTTCACGCGCACGCGCGACGATTTCAGCCTCAGTAAAGTAAGATTCTCAATAAAATGGGGTACCTTGAGCACCCAGCAGAATTTTAAAAAATTGGTATGATTTGATTCTGAAAAATGAATGTATAACATGGGTATTTGTGTATATTTTGTAAGTCGTAGGACACGTCCTAAAGTCTTTTTGTCCGAAACAGGTTGTTTCGATACATTCCAGCTAATATAACTGTCTCAGGGCCCCACTACCTCTGGAATCATGATATAGATACGTTATGAGCGGTAGTGTATGTGCAAAGTTTGAGACAAAAATGTCAAGTACATTGTGTATAGTCAGTATGTATTCTATGGTCTACTGCTGACAGCTTGGAACGTGGAAGAGGATAACGAGTAAATGAAACAATGATAAAACTGCTTTGTTTCTAAAGATTTCTTTATGGAACGTTCTCCATCAAATTCGCCACATTTTTCAGAATGGAACGATACCAAACATGCCACAATTTGGACCATTTGTAGTAGTTTAATTCACGATAAAAAAGACCTTCGATTACCCGAGCCAATCAATGAAGTACGATTATTCGGATAATGGAACAGTGTTTCTCCAGCCGTTCCGCAGCTAGCCAGATTATGCAGCGTTCCAGTCATCCCTTCGATAATATTAGGCGTCCAATTTGCAATTCGTACCATCTCGAAGCCACTTTTGATCCTGTCGCTATCTATCAGGCCGGTGTCCGCCTCAAAGTGGCACCATCGGAGCATTGCGCTGCTGTACGAGCGCGAGAGGGAGGGAGCTCTTTTCCCCCGAGGGTGTAGGATATTCATCCTGGGCGGCAGGATGACGACGGGGATGGTTTAACTTTGACCGTGAGCCGGGGCGGAAGGAAGCGGCAGCGCGAGGGACGCCACGCTCGCCGAGAGATTTATGCTGATCAGAAATTATAGGCCGGGCCCCACGGTTGGTCGCTATGCTCCGCAACCTCTTCGCGCCGCATTAACCCCCCACCCTTGCGATCCTCGTTCTCTTTTCTCGTTCAATCATCTCGCCGCGGCCAACACTCGCCCGCTTTATTCAAAGCGAGAACCCAGCCGTTTAATGTCCCGAAAAGCCATATTTCCACGATGATAATTTACGGCCGATGCGAAACCCTTGTTCCCGAACCTCTGCGGCCGCTGCCGAGCCAGGGGTTGGGACAGAAGAAAATTCTAGTGCGACGAGACTCTGCACCGTCACCGACGCGCCATTAAATCAACGAGCCGTGAACACGTGTTGGGACCAGCTCGATGAAGTCCTCCGTAACCTGTCGGCGCTCATTGAGAGGTCGTATTCGCTTCCCGATTTTGGAAATTTCATTTTTTTTCTACAGAATTTAAAAGGTAGCTGTAGTGTAAGGGTTGGTGCGTGGTTATCAGACAGCGGGTCTCGATGCAAAATAAAAATTTTCCAAGTCTGTTGTAAAAAACAAAAGCCACTTAGGAATATTTGCTGGGAGAATAGCTGTTCAACACTTACATTCAATTGATTGGTTCGGATAATAAATGTTCCCTTCTGTCGTGAATTAAATGGGAATACATGATAAGAATTCAGTCATGTTTGGTATCGTTTTAATCAGAAAAGTGTCACGGTCACGTTGCTAAAAGTTTCATAAAGCACTTATTAGAAACACAAGAATTATCAATGAATTAGGATGTATTATTACTTCATCGATACACCGATGTTAATGTGTTATATTTACTCTATATTCTATACACAATGCACATGATATTTCGAGCCCAAAGTTTTCACATATATTGAGACTACTTTTTCGAGACACTATATAATTTCCAGAATTCAATCAAAATTGTTGGAGCACCGAAAAAATAAATTGCAATATGCGCGGCGTTGAGACGCGCAGCGCTTACCCGGTGGCACTTTGAGGCGGCATCGGCTCGATGGGAAGCGATGGGATCAAAAGTGGCTTCGAGATAGCACGAATTGCAAATTAGACGCCTAATATTGTCGAAGGGCTAGCTGGAGCGTGGTGCATAATCCAGCTAGCTGCGAAATGGCTGTAGAGGGCCGCTCGAACCCCCGGAATTTCGAGATGTCGAACGCGTAACGAGATCAGAGGGACGTCGGGTTAGGCGAACGGGAATGGCGAGAGCAGGGGCGGCGCTCTCGATGCGCGAGACTTCTCGACGATTCAGTTTGCAATTTCGATGCGAAAAATCTGGCGCCAGGCCAGCCAGAGAAACACCGACGCGGGCCGGGACGCGTGAGGAATTCTGATTTCGACTTCTTGCCGCGAACTCGCCGAGCCGGGAACGCAGGTGCGGTTGATATACAGGCTGCTTTTAAAAACGGATTTGGGATTTATGTCTCTTTAAAGCAGATACCGTCGGATTTATTGAGTAGAAAATTTTTAACGACTGTCAGGTGCATTGTTTTACCTGTGGGACTTGGAAACGACTTGTATCGTTTGTGAGTATGTTTACTGGCGATGTAGATGATGACCGATTGTGCTTGGGTGTCATTGACGAATCGTTTGTATGTTTTATTCCCAGTGTTATCACTAGACTGCGGATTTTTATGCAAACTAATTAACAAATCCGAACCATTTATAAACAGGACCAATGGGAAAACATCCCCTTAAAATGCAAAAGGTTGCATTTTGATTGGATCATCCATTGTGGAGTAATCGCTGGACAGACATAAAAAAAGCAGTATACATGCTGATTGAATTGAATATCCTGTAATGCATTTACTGCAAGATACAGGAGTTTTCTTCAATCTTTCATAATTGTGGTAGATCAAAATTAATATATTAAAATCTTTGCATTGTTTCAAATTGCAATGCATAAAATCTGCATTCTAGTTGCTACTTTCCATTTGTAAGTCTTCGTCATTGTATATCATATGAGTCCATAGATATACAGGGTGGGGTAATATCTTTGTCCACCTTGAATATTTCCGTTAATTGTAATAATATGAGAAAATGATATATACAAAAGTTGCACGGTATAGAGGGAGAAATATTGTGATGTAGAAATTTTATATGTGCGTGAAGACATTTCGGAGATTTTGAGGTCTCCTTGATTTCTTTAACTGAAAAGACCTACTTTTTGAATCATGAATCGATAGAGTATCAAATTCTGCGTAAAAATTTATTTGACCTCGATATGTCCTAATATAATAGTTAATGAGATATTATCGAAATAATTTTCCATATGTTCTCACCATATTGAAGTTGAGGGACATCAGTTCGATAAACTTCCAGACACATAGCAGTGATGCCAGATCGGTTAAATCGAAGGGAATACAATTTACCACCTCTCTAGTGACCAGAGTAATATGTGACACGTTGCGCGGCACGTCACGTGACCAATCTACTACGGTCCTAGTGGGGGACGTTGGAGTGTTCTCAGGTAGTGGAATGGGATAGTGGAAGGGGAAAAGGAGGAGAGGAAAATCCACCCAGTTTTGTGTGTTTCTGTCATCAGTGGCACATACAAATACATTTTTACGCAGAATTTGGTACTCTATCAATTCATGATGCAAAAAGTAGGTCTTTTCATTTAAAGAAATCAAGGAGACTTCGAAATCTCCTAAATGTCTTCACGCACATAAAAAATGTCTACATCACAACATTTCCCCCTCTATACCGTGCAACTTTTGTATATATCATTTTCTCATATTATTACAAGTAACGGAAATATTTAAGGTGGACAAAGTTATTGCCCCACCCTGTATTTCATCATTCATCTGAACATTGACTAGATCGGATAATCAAAGTTCTACTATATTGTGGATTCAACCAGTAAATATAATTCAAATCGTGTCGTGTTTGATGTCGTTTTAATCGGAAAAATGTCATGAATATGGTGGTGAAAACTTCATAAAGAAATCATTAAAAACAAAGAGGTTTAACTTTTCTAAGTTCAATGCTACCGGCAAGGGATTAAGGAACAATATTTGTATGCGATATATAAGTAACATTTCGACCCAGAAGTTTTTACACTGAAACGTAACTGTACCTTTTGGAGTCGCCATAAGATTTCCAGAATTCCAGAGTCCCTCGAAATTTGTCGAGCGTCGAAAAAAAAGGAAGCCGGAGCATTCATGGAGAGCGACGGTCGGGTGTGACGAATGACGCGACGAGATGTGGGTGCCATTATTTAGTCGAGGCCGGAAAGCCTGCGGGTGTGTCTCGATTCCGTGAAAGTCTGCGCGTATCAAACGGAGGGCATCGAACGAAATGCGACGATCCGGTCAAAGAGATTCCGAGACGAGGGGTACGAGTCGAAAACAAGCATAGCCGACGGTCACCTCTGTCCCCCGTTCGATTCCATCCGCGTTTCCATCGGCGTCCATCGCGGTAAATCCCTTGTTCGGGGCCCGAGCTCCTTTGCCTCGAAAGATTGGAAAGCTTTTTCGCTTTGAAAACCGCGACTCCTATTCCTTTCCCGTGGCCGGTCACAAAGGAGGAAATAAATTAGATTCCTCCGGATGGTGTGCGGACCACGTGTGTCGCTAAATCACCAAAGGTTTCTCATCTAAGCCACCTACACCCAGCCGCGTCTGTCTCGCCCCCGCGTGTATGTGTGTCCGCACCGTTTGTTTGCATCGCGCAAACAGGTGTATCGGCTAACCACGAGCCCTTTTCGCGTCGCGAAAAGGGCATTGATCGCAACGCTTGCATATTATCGCCTGCGCCCACAGAGACCGACGACTGGCTTTCGTTTACGACAGATTTAGCTCTGGTCAAGGTCGATGCAACGGAGGACTTGCAGAACCGGATAAATGTACTCGGACACAAACGCGTTCCTTTTTTACTATTAGGTGCACACATTTATTCTCGGCCTTAACACTAAAATAAGTTGCGCCTTTTTCCCTAAAGTGTGGGGCTGCATATTATGAACTTATTAGAACAATAGAATTTGAAATTCAAGACTTGTAATCTCAGAAAATTCACTGTGTGTTTAGAAAACACAATGTCAACAAATAAACCGCATGTTAGACGCTGGTTACTTTTCGCATTTTAATTAAAAAAAGGTGCTAGCGGGGCTGCAGAAATAATTTGCACGGCATTAGGACAAGATGCTATGTCCTATAGCGCATGTTAGAAATGGTTTCAGAGATTGCGAAATAAAAATTTCAATCTTAACCGTTTGAGTCCCAGGGGTTATTGAAAAAACACTGTCGAAAAATCCCAAACAGCGCAACCGCGCTTTCTCTAAATGACTACGAAAAGACCTAAGCAACGCGATAGCGCTTGTTTTATTTTATTTTGTAATGTATTATTGCATTATTATAGTATTATTCCACCTATTGTAAAATGTACTATTTACATTAAAAGGAGCTGTGTGATGTACTTGCGTCAGTAAATCTGAGCGCGCGACTTCGACAATCGGTAACGCACCGTCAGTTGTCCACAATGCTCGAAATGTGCTGGGTTTTCTCGACATAAAATCTCAACAGCGCGATCGTGCTGCTTGGGACTCAAACGGTTAAGTAATCTGACTTGATACAGCAATAATGACTCTTGATTCGTTGAACTAGAAAATTTTGAACCTAACTCCATCGGACTTCCACTTGTTTCGATCCCTCCAACACCATTTAGTGCAGGGGTGCCCAACTTCTTCCCCTCCTAATGTCGCACGAGTCTGCTCGCGGTCAGCCAGTGCCCGCCCCCCACCCCACCCTTCTTTTCCTGCAGAAGTTGCACGCGTCGCACTCTCACAATGGAAGCACCCCAGGTGATCGTCTTCGATTTTAATGTACTGTTGCACTGCGGTAGTATACATGTTTCTAATGATATATGTAAAATATTAAATGTAGATACTTAAAAACATTAATAATATAAACAGATAAAAATTGCGTACTTTCAGTACACAAGATAAGTACGAAATGACAGAGTCAATTTTACCGTAAACAGAAATAAATTTTTTCCTGGATTTATACTTAGCACTTCAATAAACAATTTATGGTAATTATTTCCATTAGGTGCTTCCTCACGGTTTTTGATGACGTTGAAATATGTTGTCAAGGTCATCATTCTGAAGAACTTTTTCCTATACATGTTACCGCCGCTCAGCTTTAATTTCAACATCTCAAAAAGTGATCGGAGTAGGTCTGGGTTAAGTCTGGGTTAAGTCTGGGTTATTTATATATTATTTATATATTTATATACTGGGTTATAGTTTCATGCTTAATACTCTGTATGCTAACACAGCTGACAATGAAATGAGTTCGCGTTCGACACGATTCATTTCACGTTTCAGTTCGTAAACATAAACAGACAAGTCAGTGGGTCTCAACTGATTGAAGTCGTTTTAAGTTGTGACCTTGGCCGCGTTATCGACGGCCACAATTTCAAATCTAACCCACACCTACTCCCATCACTTTTCGAGATGTTGAAACTTTTTTGTGAATATCTCGGAAACTAAAGCTGAGCGGCGGTAACATGTATAGGAAAAAGTTGTTCAGAATGATGACCTTGACAGCATATTTCAACATCATCAAAAAGGTGAAGCTTCCTCGGCGAGGAAGCCCCTAATGTAAATATTTATCCAATTTGTTTTCACCACTGAAACTACCTATTAGGTCAAAGTTGCTTAGTTCAGATATACTCTTTTTCAATTGAAGTACTAAGTTTCGTAAGGACCAGAAACGAAGATACAAACATAATATCTTTCTTGTCCCGGCGCCATCACCGCGTATCTTCTTCGCCCAGTAGTTTTCAATTACATCAGCCGTTGAAACGTGGCGTCGAGTATAATGAAAATGAAACACTGCGAAAAACCATCAGGGAAGGTAAATCAGCTCCTTCGAGCTTGAAACGGAGTTGAACGATCCGATTTCTGTGTAAACCCCCGAGCGAACGCTAATTATTCGACGAATTACGCCATTAAGCGAAGTTCGACTTTTCCGCACGGTATAAGTGGGGAAGGGTGCACAACCACATTTCCCGGATAGTTCTCAGACTCGTTATGTACGTTTCACGTCGAGTGTCAAATCGAATTTCTGCGGTGCCATACGAATTCAAATAGCTCCGGGGGAAGTTGCTGAACCGGGCCAATTCACTGATTTTTCTCAGGCCGGCTCTTCGGTAATTACGCGAAAGTACAGCACAGTATGTGGGAAGTTTGCGAACCAGACATCTATCCGCTTTCCGTTGCTGCTGAACTCGATAATGCCGAGCTGAGGAACGCCCCCCCCCCCCACCGTTGAGAAATTAATTGGCAACTCTTCGGAGAAAATGGCATGTCATCGACGACCGTTGCGCTGATAGATCGATCATCATTATCGATGATAGACACCTTTAAGCAAACTATACGAACATTGTCTAATAAACTCAATTTTTCACTTTTTCTATTATGCAGATAGACAATGCTCCCCTTAACTAATGTGCACGTGAATCATGCAAATTATTAGTTCTGTCTTTTGATGTTTCGTACATATTTTATTCAACTAAAGTTTCGCAATGTGATTCAATTTCACGGGACTTAATGGAAGACATTTCTAATTGTGTCACGAAGATTTTCCGGCAGGAAAATAGTTATCTAACTTTATCTTTTAGTAGACGGTTCCGAGTTATGAAATTATAATGAGCGAATAATTTAGTAGCTCCACCTGAAATTTATTCATCCGAGTTCCACGGTTTGATCTAGTGAGATTTGTTGATCGCTTCAGCATAATCGATTCGTATAACATATTATGTACACAAGTAGGGAGCAAATAATAAATTTCTTCCACACAATTATTAACAAAATTAACGCCTAACACTATAAATATTTTGTTATACCATCAGCAACTTTAACTGTTGAAACAAAACGATTGAAAACCAACTTTATTCTGAGACGAGAAAATTCAAAATGCTTGTTCTATGTACTTAAATTTTATTCATTGGTTTGCTTTATTTCAATGTAAATAAAATAGTACACTCGAGTCTCCACACGGTGAAAAAGTGTTAAAAGCCGCGTAAAAATAGAAATTAATAAAACGTGCTTAGAAAACTGCATAAAGTAAATAAAACGTACTTGAAGAATTGTGAAAATATCTAATTATGTATACATATAGTACTATCAACTTACTGAGACTATTAAAGCAAAAAAACAATTTCTATGTGGATCCTTTGTCTTGCAATTAATGCAAAATTAGTGAAGCACAAGTTTATTTTCTTTCTTAATGTGTTCAATAGGTTGAAAATAATATAATAGTACTTCTAAATTCTTCTAATGTTTTTGCTGTTTTAAATTACACTTACTCATTTTTGTAATAAAAGAAAACAGTCCGCAGTCTATTTGTTACTATTGAGCAACAGATGAATCGTCACGCCAACGGAGTGCAAGAAATTAAAACAAAGAAAACTACGTAGATCGTAATTGCTTGAAAGACGCCACAATGAGAAGTAGAAGGCAGAAAATTAATTTTTATATTGAAATACTGATCCTCTTATACGCTACCAAGAGCCATCGCTAATCGTTTCCAACCAACTCGCAATTACCATAATCCCAAACCCTAGAGAGCCAGTCGGTCCATACTTACCGGAAGATTCTCGTGTAACAGGTACAAAAATAAGTGATTCTTGCGATGTTTTTTTTTACAAAACTATTTATGTCATCGGAGTAAAACTTGTTCGCATACAAGTACGCAACTTTAAACTATAAGAAAAAAAGTGTTTCAAGTTTCATTATTTACGCTGGTATTAAACCAACAACTAAGAAACAATATAGAGAATTGAAAATGTTATGGACTTTTGGATGAAATGTACTTTTATCGATAGGGAAATTAATCTTATATCGTAAAAAAATAAAATATTATAAATAAGAAATTAAGTTAAAACTGTGATTCAGAACCTCGAGATATTTTAACGAATTGATTAAGCCTTGTAAGCATTTAAAAAACCCCTCTTTAAGACATTTAAAAAACTAAAAGAAAACACTTGTTCTTCAAGACCATCTATTTACATCCTCACAAGGTCTAGATCCTTATGTCTAAGAGCCGCCGCAGACTGCAGACTTTCTATCGGCCGATAGTTTGGTCGGGTTCTTAATCAGTATGAAGATGTATGCAAGTGCGCATATTACAACGATTTGGTATCGGCCGATAAATAAGTTTGATGGGCTACTCGATTGCATTCAAACTAAACTATCGGCAAACTACACTGTCCAACAAATTTCAACTTTTTTTATGTTTTCTAATAACTGTTGCGCGGTTCTTATAGAGTTTTCTGCACTGATTCCGAATCTGCCTTTACTTTTTCGCCTACATGCACAGTTTTTGAGAAACATGACTTTGAAAAAAAAACGTATTTTTCAACTTTAAACAAATATTGTGCCGTTATTATAAAAGATATTGAATTGTTCTTCGTAGCAAAAGATTCTGTAGACTTTCCTGAATACAGTGATATCCAATATTAATACATTATGAATGTTTAAACGTGTTTAAACAATCATTAAAGACGGAGAGACACCATTTTTGCACCAATTTTTGAGGATATTTTTGAATTTATCTCAAAAAATAAGGGCCTAGCGTAAAATCGAGCTATATCACGCGATAGAGCAGACTTTTATTTTGAGAAATCCCCCTTTGAAGTTTGCATCATAGATATTTATACCGAACCAGAAAGCAAAATATCTACGCCCGACATGAGTTGCAGTCAGTGGTGCTCTTCCACTAGCGCGGTCGTTCGTCGGGATACGGCGCGGCGTAACGGCGATGCAGTGGCTAAAAGCGCGCTATTATGACAGCTTACTTGAATGTTATTTATTATTGACTAGTACATTTATTCTGTATAAATTATGTTATGTATTTTTTTAATGTTAGTATCTTGTTCATAGTATATTTCATACTAAAAAGATCTTTTGTAACAAAAAAATAATTTAAATTATTGTATTTAGTTTTCTTTATTAGCATTTCCACAATAAGCGATATTAAATAGATTTTTGTATTAAATTATTTTTTGTTACAAAAGACCTTTTTAGTATGAAATATACTATGAACAAGAGACTAACATTAAAAATATACATAAAATAATTTATACAGAATAAATATACTAATAAATAATATATAACATTTAAATAAAATTTAACATTGAAATAAGCTGACATAATTGCGCGCTTTTAGCCACTACATCGCCGTTATGCCGCGCCGCGCCGTATCGCGACGAACGACCGCGTTAGTGGAAGAGCATCACTGGTGGCAACTCATGTCGGGCGTAGATATTTTGCTTTCTGGTTCGGTAAAAACGTCGATGTTGTAAACTTCAAAGGCGGGGGGTGGTACGATTTTACGCTGGACCCTTATTTTTTGAGATAAATTCAAAAATATCCTCAAAAATTGGTGCAAAAATGGTGTCTCTCCGTCTTCAATGATTGCTTAAACATGTTTAAACATTCATAATGTATTAATATTGGATATCACTGTATTCAGGAAAGTCTACAGAATCTTTTGCTGCGAAGAACAATTCAACATCTTTTATAATAACGGCACAATATTTGTTTCAAGTTGAAGAATAGGTTTTTTTTCAAAGTCATGTTTCTCAAAAACTGCACGTGTAGGCGAAAAAGTAAGGACAGATGCGGAATCAGCACAAAAAACTCTATAAGAACTACCCAACAGTTATTAGGAAACAAATTTGGTGTGCGAAAGTGTTATCGGCCAACCGCTAATCAGTATGGCGCTCAATCCGCGCGCGCACACTTGCCGATTGTTTTTTTGACGACTCGGCCGATAGTTCTATAATATAATAACGATAATCTATCACTGTGGATGGGATATACCCAATACTCTCGGTTTCTCTTTTTGATCCTTCTCCTCAGTTGTATAAAAGCAATAATAATATTTCTGGACAATATTCTATTAACTTTCATTATGCGTACCGCTCTCTTCAAGAGCCGCCAACTAGCAAATTTTTCAAGAGCAATCGGCCGACTGTAGGCTGGTCTGCGCACTCACCACCAACCCGACTATTTAGTTGGCCCAGTGTTGCAAGCTAACAGGTCAACCCGACCAAACTATCGGCCGATAGAAAGTCTGCAGTCTGTGGGGGCTCTAATAGTTATCCTGGAAAACAATTTTTAGAAATCACTTGTTTTTGCTGTCGTTACACGAGAAGTCCCCGTTAAATGACTCGTGCGAATTCAATCACGACGGGTCCGCGTGCAGGTCGGAAAAGAAAAACCACGTGGCCGATCATGATCGCAGAAGGAACGTGACGTCCGATCGTTAGGGTCGCGTGGAAAATCGTTGTTTCCCTAGTGGTAAACGTGCAGTTAACCCGCGACGGGGTATTAAAGGTGCGTTATCACTGGGCGAGTGGCCTGCACTAATGAAACCCGATGAAAAGGCAAGATTAATGCGCATAAATATCTCAGTCTAGCGGTATAAACGCGAGCTGTTGGTACAGACGGGGGTTTCGAGGAGTGTACTGTATGCGGATAATTATGTAAGAAATATGCACATAGATAGCACAGTCATTAGATTTCCGCGGCGAGAAACGTGCGGCCGTGTGCGCACGTGCGAGCCATTTTCCTCACTTTCCTGCGATGAAAACGGTCGGCAAAACTCGCGGAAAGAAGGAGGAAGAAATAGAGACAGTAAGGCAAAAGTTCACGTAATTAAGCAAAGGCGGGACAGCGAGGCGTGGCTTTAATACTAAACTTACTAGCGCTCATCAAATGATTGGTCTGAAATATTTTATTCTACAATTATTGCAATGATGAAGATGCTACCGTTGGAATTGATTAAATGCATTTCTTCAGTCAAACATATATCACAATAAATATCGCACAAACAATGTTTAAAATATATATAATTTGAGTTCAAAATGTCGCCATTTTGTGCATAATCGAGATTTTAATTCATCTTGATTTAGACTACACTACATTAATACTGATTGATATACTTCCTCATTTTTTTGTTTCCGATAAAGAGAAGCACGGAACCATGGCAATAGTCAAAGACATGTTTTTCGAAACACGCTATATGAAAAGGCTATAAAACTCATGTAATTGTGATTATTTTTACTTTAAAAAACATAATATACAAGGTGTCCCAAAAATGTTGTACTTGCTTAAAACAGTTGATTCCTGAGGGTACTTGAAGCGACTTGAAATGAAATGTTCTCCGTGGCTACGTTAAGGAGTTATTAACGAAAAACACGGACCAATCAGAGCGCGGCCACAGCGGACAGACGCCGGCTCAGCCAATGCCAACACCGTGCTCAGCGGGACTTGTTGCCGAGTCGGAATCCGTCTGCTGTAGCTACGCTCTGATTGGTCCGTGTTTTTTGTTAATAACTCTTTAATAAAGCCGCGTAGAACATTTTTGCGAAGGAAAAAGTCACTTCCAATGACTCTATATACTCCAAATACCCATAAATGTGTGTGTAGAACCGTAATCCACAAAGTTCAACAGTTCTTCTGAAAAAATTCCTAACCATTCCAAACCAGAATATCCTCTTAAAAAGAGACGAACAAAGGTAAACCACGCTGACGGCGCGCGGCGTTCGACCGGGAACCAGTTGCGACAATGCACACATCGGATAACAAAATTCAACGGCAATATTAATCCACTAATGGCCTCTTCGCGTGATACTTATGTATACTCCGCGTCTCCTTCAGATATGATTACCGACGGTCAAAACACGATTAACTGGTCAGGAAGGATTACGGCGTTGTCCCCGATCGATCCTGCGTGTTGCATTATCCCCGACCTCCTTGATAATGAAGCAACAGAATCGAGGGGTTACTGAAGTACTTTGCACACTCATAAAGATGAGTGGAATGCTTTTTAACCCTCTAAAGCGGAATACTTTCGACAATCTCGTCGAAGAAGAAATGCTTTCGACAACCTCGTCGACGAAGATGTTTCCATTTATTTTAATTCCTATTAGCAATTTTTGGGAAAATATTGCCTTGTACTTTTACGAGACCTGCCTTAATCGGTTGCCTTGTGATTTGTACAGGTTGTCCCAAAAGTGTCGCATTCTGGCTCCGCGACTGGTCCCGCTGCGTGTGGCGTTGTCGTTGGCCGAACCGGAATTTTTCGTTAATAACTCCTTAACAAAGCCGAGACGGAAAATTTCGCTACGGAATAAGTTACTTCAAATCACCTCAAGGACCCCCCTTTTTAAGGTTTTCCGATATTTTTGGGACACCCTGGATTATAGCTACAGTGAATAGAATTTCTTCATCGTTCATAATTTACTGTGAGAAACTAAAAATTGATATGTACTGTATGCCTGTATTTAGCTTAATGGCAAAATACAGTATTTCATCGATAATCGTCGCCGCCACGGGTCCGGACGGTGACGATTAAAGTTCAGATAATACTATTCTTTGACTTGTACCGAACGTAGAAAAGAACAGCGAAGCTCGAGAGGCCTCGGTCGCCGGGGAGTGTAACATAATACGGGTCGAGTATGTCGGTGTGAAAACAACAATTAACCCAGTGACAAAACATCTTTATTTTTTATTATTTTTTAATAGAACTTTCACTTTCATTTTAATGAAAATGATGCCAAACAAGATATAATTCCGATGGTATTTACTTGAGTAATGGACGATGAAAATTTCGGAAAATTATTGTAAATATGATCTGAATTAGATTGTGTTTGGTATTATTTTAATCAGAAAAATGCCACAAATATATTGGAGAAATTTCCATAAAAAAATGATAAAAAATGAAGTTTTGTCATTGGATTAGTAGTGGACTCACCGATATGCTCGACCCGTATTATGTTACATTTCTCGGCGACCGAGGTCTCTCGAGCTTCACGCCCCTCACGAGGTATACCCTGTGGAAGGAGGGATTGTTTTGCGACGATTATTGTTCAGAATTTCACGACAATTAACGATGAAATACTGTACTGGTAAAAGAAAAGCAGAATTTTATTTCGGTTTGAAAAAATTGAGTGATAAACATGTTCAATAGATTGTGACTAAAGTTTTCACAAGTCTGACTTGATATTTTAAGAGGGGTTGATAAAGAGAAGGTAATGAAGAGAAGAACTAAACATTGTATAATGTATATTCAAATCTGATGCATCTCCTTCTGCTTTTATTTTCAGTAATTTTTCCGTACTCAGCTCGTTTCAATAAAACGAATAATTATTTACGAACCACGAATCATCGTAAAACCCGGTTGTATCTACTTCCGAAGCAATTCCTCAGAGGTGCTTCGATCCTTTTGTTAGACCTGGAGGTGAGTTCTATTCCGCTAATGGCTTTCTCAGTGCCGGTATAGTCAAAAAAATTCTCAAGGGAAAACATCCTGGCGGCCACAAAAGTCGAGACTTTCTTTCTTTAAAGCCCTGGAGGTTCCAAGTTTCTACTGAGGTAATGTGTAACATCACACGTCACATCTGCAGATTATAGACTTGGTACTTCAATGAGTAGCTTTGGATCTAAATTATTCACATATAGGCACACTGTTAAATGAATCCAAAGTTTATTTAATAGTCTATATTTTTATAACTGTTGCCTCACTTGAACCTATTTTATATACAGCGTATTACATATACCATGGAAAATCGATTGGTGGAAATTTTTTTCGTTTGACACTTCGTTTTCGAGTAAATCGAGTTTGGAAACTCAATAAATATACGTACCATTAGAGCGTACGCATGATACGTACCTTAGAAGCAATGCCTTTATCATTTCGAGCCGAAGAGCGTATATGCAAAGAAGGATGTTCTAAACCAAGAAGAAATTGACCGGCGGCACATCCATTTCAGCGGAGCGTTTCGAAAACAAGAAATACCCCGACGAATCCACCTGCAGGGCGATAATTAACTTACGATTCCGGCTTCAGTTGCGCAAGTCAAATATCGAGAGAAACGAGAGCCCGTGTTCGCATCGACAAACAATTAGGGGAACGTCCCTGACGAGCCGTCGAGTCCGTGTCAACACCAACTTCGCGGTGTGTATCCGTGGTTTCCGGTCTCGATGGTAACTGAAATCCCGTATCCTGCGTTTTACAGTTTCTGATCGCAAAGACGCCTTCCAGGGTCGATAACAAATTGATCCAAAATCTAGAGCACAATGCCGGGGCAAAGTTGGCGCCTTTGCGTCACGGGACTTAGACATTTATAATTAATAGCCCTAGTCGGCGAGCGCCTCCGTTTCCCGTCACTAATTAAGCGAGGAAAACGATTATATCGATTATATCGATAGCCTGGTTTAGCGACGCCTTTACCCACTGACAGGAGCCTGTCGGGTTATCGATAACGTTATTAAATCATAATGAATTCTTCGGCACACTTCCTTTTTATCCTTTACGCCTGGTGCTTTATGCGCCGCGACAAAGCGCCGCGGCCGTGATAATGGAGAACGGAGAGTAAAGGAATTTCTTTTGTACCGTCTGCCGGTATAATGATGCCAAATTGATCCAATTGTTACTTACGTTCACGGCGACGGAGAGTGCTCTCGATTCGATGTAGGAACTTACCTGGAACAGAAAAAGAACACGGGGAAATTAATTGAAAATTGAGACCAATAGCACCGTGGATTATGTACGGTTAACGAGGACAGAGATTCGAGGATTTCAAAGATAATTAAGAGCGCAATTCGATTGGACGTCTGAACGTTCTACCGTAAATTATATTTCCTATAGAATCGATAACCGATCGAGATGACCTTCCAAGGTCATTTTCAATTATAGAAATGATCTATAGTAAATATCTGAATTTTTTTGACATTTTCTATCGGTCCAAGGCAAATGAAATGCTGGCTGACCGAACGTTAGTCAGATAAGAGGCAGAGGGTCACTACGGGCTGTGATAAAGTTGGTTATCTGCGCAGTACTCATATATTCTACAATGTTTTTTTTTGATATCTCAAACTTCAATTATGAACTCTCTTTACTTGAATGCAATAAAATTAATTGATGACCAGGGTCTGTTGTTAGACCTGTTATATGAAACCGCTAATGTAAATATATTTCCTTAGCTAAACAAATTGGAGGAATTTGTGAAACTTACTACAGCATCTTTTATGTTAAATCATTATTTAAATATGTCTAAAATTTTAATACTGGATATCATAACAATTAAGTTGATACGTCATATTAAATTTCAGAAGTATCAAAACATAACCAACTTAAGATATAATGTTAACGTCCGATGATATCGTGGAAAAACACTGCCAATCAATTTAAGAAAAAATAGTAAAACTGGGTAAATTTATTACTGATACTACAATAAATCTGCGGACTAAATTCATACAAATTTTTAAAAAAGCAGTAACCCTAAATCAAATTTTTATTTCAACTCTCCAATCAATAATATCAACTTTCTGCAACGTCTGTGAAGAATAGCTCCACTTTAGATTTCAGTAGCGGAGAGTCGTACTACAGGTTGTCGTTGCTACAAAATGTCGTTGCTGTTGGCCGAGCCAAGATCTGTCCGCCGAAGCCGTGCTCTGATTGGTCTGTGTTTTTCGTTGATAACTCCATGACAAAGCCGAGGCGGAAATTTTCGCTAAAGGAAAAGTTACTTCAAATGACCTCAAAAACCACCCCTTTTAAGGTTTTCCGAGATTTTTAGGACACCCTGTATTCCGACTAAAACTAGTTCTAACTTCCACTATTACTTAATTGCATTTGACATAGGTGAAGAATTGAATACTATCGTCTAATTTAACATACTCTCTAGCTAACATGTATAGAGAAAATATGTTCAGAATGATGATCCTTAACAACATATTTCATGATTATCAAAATCGGTGATGACGACGAACTTCTATACAGGGTGGGGCAATAACTTTGACTGCCTTG
This sequence comes from Sphecodes monilicornis, assembly GCA_913789915.3. NCBI lineage: Eukaryota > Metazoa > Arthropoda > Insecta > Hymenoptera > Halictidae > Sphecodes > Sphecodes monilicornis. The sequence continues at coordinate 21,582,631 of OU565285.1, forward strand.
CATATTTCCGTTACTTCTAATAGTATGAGAAAATTATATATAAAAAAGTTGCACGGTATAGGGGGGGGGGAGGGAATATTGACATGTAAACATTTTTTATGTGCGTGAAGGCATTTCGGAAATTTCGAGGTCTCCCTTGATTCCTTTAAATGAAAAAACCTCCTTTTTGTACCGTGAATCGATAGAGTATCAAATTCTGCGTAAAAATGTATTTGACCTCTATATGTCCTAATGTAATAGTTAACGAGATATTACCGAAATAATTTTCCATACGTTCTCACCATATTCAAGCTGATGGATATCAGTTGGATAAGCTTCCAGACACATAGTGAGTATGTATTGAAAATTATTTCGATAATATCCCGTTAACTATTATACTAAGCCATGTAGAGGTCAAATACATTTTTACGCAGAATTTGATAATCTATCGATTCATAATACAAAAAGTACATTACACTAGGATATATAAAGGTGAAAGACATTTTTACGCAGAATTTGATAATCTATCGATTCACGATACAAAAAGTACATTACACTAGGACATATAGACGTCAAATACATTTTTACACAGAATTTGATAATCTATCGATTCATGATACAAAAAGTACATTACACTAGGACATATAGACGTCAAATACATTTTTACACAGAATTTGATAATCTATCGATTCATGATACAAAAAGTACGTTTCTTCATTTAAAGAGATCAAGCAGACCTCGAGATCTCCGAAATGCCTTCACGCACATAAAAACAAAATTGGTGTGTACTTAGACCACATGGCTGAAGTGAAACTTCTTCCTTTAATTTTTTTCGAAGTTTCAAATTTTTATTAACACTTTTTGCATTTAATTTTCTATGTTTCTATTATTGAAACAATTGGCTTGTGATAGCTAAAATATGATATAAATATTCTTGATTCAATTTTGTCTAAATGTCTTGCAAATACTGCATCCAGAGTTGTACCTGATCTTGTTGTCGCTTCATTAGGATTATTTACCAGTTCCAATCTTAATTTACTTCTAAAAAATTCTATTAATAATTTTGATTGTTCCGATGCAAAGTTCACGTTGAAATCTCAACTTAGCATCATCGGAATTTTATCATAATCTTTATTAGGCAATGACGAACCCTCAACCGTATATGCTAATAGAATAGAATTTCGTATCATCATCATTTACTCCTATCGCGTCGAGGTTTTACGCCTACCGCGTCGAGGTTTTACGCCTACGGCGTCGAGGTTTTACTAAATCGTTTCACCGTTTCATCGTTTCATCGTTTCATCGCTAGATCAGTTTTACGCCTACCGCGTCGTGGTTTTACTAAAACGTTTCATAGTTTCATCGTTTCATCGCCAGATCGGTTTTACGCCTACCGCGTCGTGGTTTTACTAAAACGTTTCATCGTTTCATCGCCAGATCGGTTTTACGCCTACCACGTCGTGGTTTTACTAAAACGTTTCATCGTTTCATCGTTTCATGGTATCATCGCCAGATCGGTTTTACTCCTACCGCGTCGAGGTTTTACGCCTACCGCGTCGAGGTTTTGCGCCTAACGCGCCTATAGAAGTTTCACTTAAAAATGTTTACATCGCAATATTTCTCCCTCTAAACCGTGCAACTTTTATATATATCATTTACTCATATTATTACAAGTAACGGAAATATTCAAGGTGGTCAAAGTTATTGTCCCACCCTGTATAATTACCAAAATTTCTCTTTCACGTCATGTAGTAAACTAATTGTTCTCACGGCTCAGAAAAATCCTAGTAATCGTCTTTGTAAGTGTTTCTTATTTTCATTTCAAATCAAGTTTTCCCAAATCTGGACCCAGTTCCCTGCGCGCCAATAAGTTCGCAACTCGATTTCCAAGAGGCCGCGCCGTCCAAGAAACAACATTCATTATCCAGATTACATAGTTATCCATTTGTCGGTAGATTACAGAATCGCATCACGCGCAATAATAACGCTCGAACGACAAAAGCTTCTTTGACGCTAGTGCGGGACTCTCGGTTTCAATTGTCGGCCGGTTCAGGGAGTGCTTAAACTTCCGGAAACAGAGCCGGCTCACGGGACGCATATCCGTTAATACACTGATAGCGTGCGCGAAGAGCGTCTCGGAGTCACGGCGTCGGCGTCGCTCGTAATTGCGAACGTTGACGTCGCCTCTCGTTACAAGATAATTCGGAAAGTTCCTCGGGCGGCGAGCTGCGAAAGGATGCGAGAGCGTATGATGTCGAGCGAGGTTTCAGCGCGACGAAGACGAGTCGTGGGGGCGGATAAGGAGGGAATCCGGGGAACACGCCAACATGGGAGGATGAGGGAAATTTGCATCTACACGACGCGGCCCGTATAATGGAATTAAAACGAGGTGGTGCTGCAATTAGCTTCCTAACTAATTCTACAGGCGCGTCGCACATCGCGCGTGTCCGTCGACAGAACGAAAAAATGGACTCGACCGGACTCACGGTTCACAAATCCGGTTTTTCTGAACCCGTCGAGCTCGCAGACGGGAATCTGAACCGCTTACACGACGCTGCGACGCTCAGTGGTCCCGAAAGTCAGCTTTTCCCGAAAAGCTGGCCAGAATCCAAATTTTTTTTTATTGTACAGTTGTAACCTCCAATGAGAGGTTATTCTGCTGTCTGGAGTACATACATAATATTACAATAATCTTATTCTAAAGGGGTATGTAATGTAACAAATACATAATTATACAGGTAACCCTCCTATAAGGGTACGGTCACAGTGCATCCGACATCGGTCGATTCGGCCGACGTCAGACGCGTCTGTCAAACATTTCGAATGTGTGGATAGACCCGTCTGTGAGACCCTTCTAGCGTCGGCCGATTTGGGAATTTCGTGTCTCTTTCTTTTCCATACGCTGTCCTTCTTTGCGTCCGAAACGTTCGTCTTCATTATACAAGTATATATCATCGGAATTATATCATATTTGGTATCATTTTCATCACAAAAATGCCAAAAATATGACGGTGAAAGTACCATAAAAAATTAATGAAAAATAATGATGTTTTGTTCGGCGACTATCATAACTTTTTCTCCACCGTTATATTAAAACATGACAACGATTTTTTACGTCTTGAGGAGGAACGAAAACGACTTAATTCAAACATATCTTGCAAAGCTCATTTGGAATGTTACTGTTCATATCGTATACTTTAAAATGTAATACAAATGATTATTTTAAGGATAGACTTGACACATTAAACATGTTGCGATCTTCAACACGTTGGCTGCAATGTCACTCTGTATGCGAGTGACGGAATTAGTTATTCAGATTTCAAGATAAATTTTCACGTTAATATATTCATTGTACCAAATGTGATTAATATCCAAAGAATACAAGAATGTTGAAAGACTACTCAATGTCATATGTATAGCCTTTTCAAATTTTTATTACACTAAATAAATCACTTCGATTTTATGGAATTATTGAGGTTGCTGGATTGGCACTCAACGCGTTAAAACATTAGGAAGCATGAAACCTCGTCCTCTTTGACGGTCTACATCTTGGTAACCAATCGCGATATTTAAAATTTTCAAACGGCATTTTATGCTCTAATATGTACATAACAAATGTACTATACAAGCTTTTTGCTGCCTTATACTTTGATCATTGAATTTTGGTCAGCATTTCGGGAAAAAGTGCGCTGCTCGTTACCCAGTATGACACTCTCACGTTGCCGAAATTAGAGTGATAAATTTATTTGGCGTGGTAAACTTCGATTATTCACTGGTCACAAAGTGTTTAGAATTATGTTATACTAAGAATGCAGAAATAAAAGTAATTTGAGTATTTAGCGGTAAACTGAAACTGTGGAACAAGAATCGTCGACAACTATAAAGCTATGTCCTCACTGGAACAACATCAAGGAACTTTTTGGCGCCTCGTGTCGCTGCATCTTCTAAAACATTTCTAACAATCAGACACAAAAGCGTTTTGTCCACAATGAAGTGACAAAATCTGAGGAACATTTAAATTTTGTTTCATTTCCAATACTACATTTGTTTCCTAGCAACAATATGTTCTCGCGCAAGTACTACCAGAGGAGACAAAATGGCCCATTATTAGACTGCAGTTATGACCAAAAAGGAAAAAGGATAAAACAGAGAAAATATAAAAAATAGTAATGAGTAATGTTATGTTACTTACAACTTGTTAAAATTATTAAGAGATCAAATACACTTTTATTTGAACTCTGCCTGTCGTAATTGACGCAGACAATTTTTATTTTGCATACAAAATCGGAGTCTATTACAAATGCTTTATCTCGTCAAATAATTCCACTGTGCTTCCTACATTGTCAACACTATTATTGTCTTCCGTAAAAGTATGAAAAGATGACATGAATTAAAGTAAGAGTACACGTGAAATATTCGTGGAAGACTGCAGCGTGAAGAATTGTATAGAAAAAGAGAATCAATGAATACTTATCACTAGATTTCGAAAATTTACGCAGAATTCCATCGCCATGAATTATTTTAATAAAATTAGAATAGGTGAATAATTTATTCTCTTGATTACGAAGTTCCACCTGGTGAAAATAAAACAAAAATATCGTTAAACGTTTGCACGTTCCGTTGCATTTCATAAATTTACAAACACCACCAAAGCATAAAAGCTGACTTCAGATAAGTAATCAACAATTTCAATGGACGCGGATAGACTGGCACGGTAAGTGGCGTAACTGAAGCAATTTTGTTCGAAGTATAAATTCAATCCAACCATTTAAATAACCCAGTCGCAGTGCATTGCTTTCAATTCGCGTCGGATTAAATCTCGCCTTCTTTTTACCTCGTTAATGTACCAAAATGGAACGGCGGGTAGGAGTACACAATTGAATAACATTTTGTTGCCACGATTTAATATATAAAGTTTAGCGACGAGGAGGGGCAGGGGTGTAGTCGAAAGGCAGTTTCTTCTGCGGGCCCTTGAGAAATATTTTCCGGCGTCGACTAAATAAACGGATACGTACACGCGCGCATGGCAAACCTAATGGCCGGCCCCCCGTCTACATCGCAGAGTTAACTTCGCCTCGGATAATGAACTAGTTAGGTGCACAAGCGACAAGGGGAATGGATGAATCAGCGTGGGCGGTGCAGATTCAAGAAGGTTACGAAACGGAAGTAAAGTTAAAGCGGAAGGAACCGACTGAGAAACTACTGGACAAGCGGAACCCAGTTTCCACCCACACGAAACTTTGACAAACAGTAGTGAATCACCGTTAAATCATTTACCTAAACATCGCGCTAATCTTCCGAATAACCTGAATTTCCTATCTTCCATCCTCCAGTGAAACTTCTGCCTCCCTGGAGCAACAGATCCACTTAAAATAAGTAGCACAGAATCAAAGGTGACCTGTCCAGTGAATTAAAGCTTCTCAGTAAATGAAAATTTCTCGAATTCAAAATAACACTTATAATACCCTCGTCATGATGAAATTTATACAGTAACATCACAGGTCTTCGTAAGGTTGGAAAATCCATTTTTATTACAATACAGGGTGTATCTAGTAACTAGACCAGATTATAACACGGTTGTTATTGAAGATAGAAAAGAATTATGCAGGAATAAGGTAACTAATAATTTAAGTCCCAATAAGGTAATCTAATAATTTCGTTTGGGACTATAATGTAAAAGAAGATTTTTAAGCTTCCTTTTGGTACAGTACAATTATCGAAAAGCCTACTAATAGGCTTCCGGTAGATAAAGTGTTAAAGGGGTACATATTCCTCTTCAGAGCCGACAATTTTAGACAACATTTCAGGCAAAAATCGTTAGGTTATTATAGGCCAAGTATTTTGAAATCTGATACACATATTTTGACCAAGTCCTACTCGGTATACTATTTTTTTACGCATAATTTGGTGTTTTATCCGAATTCGAAAAAAGATATTAGGCATTATATTTAAAAAACTGAAGATGACCGTTCATATCTCAATAAAAAAGCAAAGTAACAAAAAACAGATTGCCGTACTGTATGTCCCTTTGGAAACTATGCAACATTTTTTTGAAAAATTATTTCATACAACAAAGAAGTTAGGAGTTATTTGAAGTCGTCATGTTACGAGACTCACCCTATACATACAGAGCGTCCCACTAACTCTGTTGCAAGTCGATATCTCCGCTATTTTTTCTGCTACGCGAAATGTGAAGAGGACAAATTATTTGTTACGCAGATACACATATCACGATGGGAATGATTTTGTCTCGAGGTCATTTTTTTCGAAATTTCAAGATCATCAATAGTTTTTTGTATGTAACTACATTTTCTTAATACTATGGCGCGATGGCTGAGGTCAAGAATCAGTAAACTCTGGTTCACGAGAGAGTAAGTTCGCTCAGTGACCAGTTTTCGTTCGTTCTGCGCATCTCCCACTCCGTATGCACACTTCTCAATGTACAACGCCAATCCGCGTCATTCGTAGCGTTCTAACAGGTGTTGTCACATTACGATTGCGGGGTTAAATTGTATGTTAATCCGTACCTTTGTCCGTACTATTGTTTCACTGTGTATATGTCAAGAAAGTGGGAGTCGCTGCGCCCCCTAATATCTTCCATGCTGCGCGAAATGAGTCTACTCTCTCGTGGAACAGAGTATAGCACCGAAACTATTCCAGGCACTCATCGTTATAATGTATAGTAGTGGGAAGCAGTGATGGGAACTCCGTGGGTGTTGGGCGAAAATACTACCACCACTCTGACGTACCGTCTTCCCCTACTTTGCTTCTATCGCGCACGCGCTACATACAAACGTACCTCTACTCTGTCCGTCTAGAGCAGTGGTAGGCACGAGTGGAGCCCCTCAAACGCCTGCTTCTCCCACCAACCTCTCCTTCATGCAGCGCGCACGTTCTTTGCGTACGCTGATGTCTCGTGTCTTCGTTGCTCCATTGTACCGCGCTTGCTGGAAGGGAACAGATGTGGACGGTTTTGCCTCAATTGAAGCAAAATTGCCCATCCCTGGTGTAGAGTAGAGGTACGCTTGTGTGTAGCGCGTGCGTGGTAGAAGCAAAGTAAGGTGAGACGGTACGTCAGAGTGGTGGTAGTATTTTCGCCCAGCGCCCACGGAGTTCCCATCACTGGTGGGAAGCTCCCACCACGAAAGCCGCGCGGCGCGCGCAGCACTCACTAATTCTACGGCTGTACGCAGTAGTGGGAAGAGGTTCGATGGTGGGGATCTTGCAGTTCTCTGAAGGGAATAGGTTGGAACTCCCTGACCTACAATATCATGATCTTCGCGTGATCTTGAATACGGAAAATTTACAAATTTTTGGGACTTGATGCGAATAATGGAATAGCTACAGCAGACAGATTTACGAAGAGGAATTTATCATTATACTGCTGTGACACCACAAGTGCTGACTGATGCGAGACGCTCTTTTCATAACCACATTAATAAACGTTTAGAAGTCGAGAGAAATGATTTGGAACAATTATTATAATAAATTCTTCTTCGTGAATCTCTCGGTTGAAGCAATTTCATTATTCACATCAACTCCAAAAAATTTGTAAATTTTTCGTACTCAAGAACACGCGAAGATCGTGACGATTCGCCTTGACCTCAGCTGTCACGTTATAGTAATAAAAACATGTAGTTACATACAAAAGAAACATTGATTGCCTTAAAACAGTGCTCCGCAACCGCTGTGCCGCGATTTTCTCGAGAATAGTTAAATCTTTTAACCACCACATTCGTTAGAAATTTCTCTAAGCCAAATATCCCTCTAACTATTTTATTGTGTTTTTTATCTAATAAAAACATATACGTATTATTGTTATGTATGTATTTGCAATCTTTTACTTGTGGTGTGTCGCGGAATTGTGAAAAAAACGTTGGTGTGCCGGGGAAGATAAGAGATTGCGGAGCACAGCCTTAAAAATCTCGTAAAAATGTCCTTGAGGAAAAAACTATTCCCACCGTGATATGTGTCCCTTCGTAACAAATAAATTGTCCTTTTGACATTTCACGTAGCAGAAAAAACAGCGGAGATATCGCCTTGTAACAAGCTTATTGGGACACCCTGTATACAGGGTGGACACACAAATATCTCCTTCAGTTGCGTTAATATAACAAAATATATTGTACGTAATTTATTAAAAATGAATTTCATATTTAATTCCAGTTTTAGAAGCTACGGAAACCATACACTTATAGTCGATAAATGAATGATTACCGTCGCTGTACGAAAAATATATTTATTATCTATGTGGCGGATATTGTTGCCTACATTATTGCTAAACGTACATTTACAATTTGCAAACATCAATACTTCCTATAGATAATAAGAATTCAGTGTAGCTAAATATTAATAGTTCGTTCATTCAGTGTATACTGAAAAAGATAACTGTGAGTAAAAAAGGTCGAAAAATTATCTTACAGGGAGAAGACACGGTCATCGAGTCTTAGATTTTGTCGAAACTTTGCATATTGGTATATTTCGTCCTCCTGTTTATGAAAATATAGCATTATAGGCATCGATACTCAATAATTTTTGAGATATTTACAATTTAAATTTCATTATACCCGTTAAGCCGGTAAGTACAGTTTTGGTTGAAGTCTTTGTCAAGTGCCAAACGGCGGCAGTTTATCTATTTTAATTAATTGTATTTTGCACATGAAAAATACACTCATAATATCTATAGGAAACAAAATATAAAAATTTTATTGAAAAGGTATATAAGATGAAAGAAACACTAACTTCATCAATCTGAACGTATCTCAAAAGTTCTTAAGTATCGACGCCTATAATGCTAAATTCTGATAAACAAGAGAACGAAATCTACCAATATTCAAAGTTCCGAGAAAATCTGAGACCCCATGACCGCGTCTTCTCCTTGTTAGTATACGAATATTCTCTACTACTTATTTGTCCATCGAAAAACGGTATTACTTATGAAGTGAAACCAGAGTCCATGCAGTTTGATTCCATTTTCCCTGGTGTTCTGCAGAGCATAACTTTAAAGGTTAGAGCGTGTTATCCATTTGCAACAGGCGGAGCACGAGTCTGCGGTGTTGATAGATCGCCGCGGGGATATTAACGTATCATTACAGGTTCACGGGTTTCTAACGGAAAATCTGGTGAGGAGTTTCGGGGCGTAGGGAGGGGAAGAGAGGTCAGGGCACGAAGATAGAGGATTGGTAGTTACGGTGGCCACCAGCTAGTTGGCTTGTCGCTGTTCCCCAGAATACACAACGGCCTAGACCTAGACGATGTGCATTGTAATTATACGGAAACAGGCTCTCGTGCCTCATCCTTTGTCCCTTCCCCCTCTGTCCACGTCTTTCTCCGTCTCTTACAAGCGACACACGTCGCATCTTTCTCCGTCACGTGAATCCTTTCAGCCGTTTGTAGTCATCGATGTACCTACCGGCCTGGTTGGCTGTTTGCACAGGCCGGGAAACGCAAGCTGTGCAAAATCTCTGGACAACCAGTGATCTAGGCACGTCGCACGGCGTACACGTGGGCACACAGAAACGCTAACGAGATCGTTTGTTGCGCGACCGAAAATCAGGGGTAACCGTGTAATTAATCGGCGATCGTTTATCATCGTGAAGGTTTTTAAACCTCGCACGATCATCCGGAAAAAGTTCACTCGTTTAACGCTTTAGGTGCTGGAAAATTTGTTGTTACTCTGTCGTTGTCGTTTCTGTATTCAATATGATGCAACGTTGCCGAATATGGAATGGTAAAATTTGTTTCTGTCGTGTCGTTGTTGTTCCTTCATGCAGTGTGTATTTTCCTAAAATATGAGGTCACTGGTTAAAACACTATTGGTGAAATTAAAGTGTAAAATGAAAGTTGGTGAATTAGTATAATTCAGGGGTTGAAAATAGTTAAGATATCGATTCCGGTTCTTGAAACAGTTACGAGAACCGAAAAAATGTTATAACTCTTATGAAAATATCGGTTCTGGCTTATATCGGTTACGATTACGGTTATGGTTCTTGAGAACCGATATTATAACGGTTCTATAACTGTTATTTTTCGGTTCTTGATTTCGGTTTCGGTTTCGGTTCTTCAGCGAGTTTTCATTTTAATTTTCTCGATCCGTCCGGTCCGTTGTAGGAAACGGACCAATCAGAGCGCAGCTACAGCGGATTGATTCTGGCTCGGCCAACGGCGACGTCACGCTAATAATAAGCGGGACCTGTCGCCGAATCGGACTCCGTTCGCTGTAGGCGCTCTGATTGGTTCGTGTTTTTCGTTAATAACTCCTTAACAAAGCCGCGGACGCCATTTTTGCAAAGAAAAATGTCGTATCAAATAATCTCAGGAACCTCTTATTTCCGAATGTTGAAGAAATTTTGAGACACCCTGTATAGCAGATACAGAACCAAAAAATATCAGTTGCAGAACTGCAAAACCGACATGAGACCGATACGGAATATATTATAGGTTCTGATGGCAGAAAAACCGAAACCGAAATCCAGAACCTAAAAATAACAGTTATATAACCGTTATAATATCGGTTCTGAAGATCCGTAACCGTAACCGATATAACTGAAAACTGATATTCTCATAACAGTTACAAACAGTTATTTTTAGAACGGTTTCAACCCCTGGTATAATTTAACACTAACTGTTCCACGACCGGTCAAATTACCGATGTTACATTCTTTTATTCTTTAATTATTGAAACTACCTAAGATGCTTCCATTAAAAATTATTAAATAAATGTCTTCGTGCAAGCACATATTGTTATAAAAATTACGCGAAATCGAAATGAATTGGATGATTGAGAATCTTTGGAAACATTTTTGAGGAGTGTGTGAGGCTCAGACGTTACCAAAACTTGTCACACGTAAAGAAAATGTTAATATCAAATTGAAAGGTCGGTTTAATTATCATCTCTCTCTTGTAATTGAAAATAAAATAACAGCCACAAATTGATTTGTACACATATTACCAAATATTACCGTGTTAATCATCATTCCAGGAACATATTTGTTATGAATTTACACGAAAATTCATTGGTAAGCTTGTACAAATAATAAATTAAACAATGATATCGAATTTCATTTCAATTGTACGTAAAGGGTTTAATAATATAGTACATAATATACATCAATGAAATGTATTACAAGCATAATTTCGATGTTTAACCCGCCGATGGTGGTGCTCGGGACTATTTTAACCCACAGTAGTGAAATCGTTATTTTATTAAAAAATTACAAAATCAGTAATAATCGCTTTCTTCTCTTTAGAAAGTGTGACATGTATCTAACTACTACACTGCGGATCTTTATGCAAAGTAAAAATTATCTCAATCACAGCACTTGAGAATCAGGTAAAATTTCGTTTCTGAAGATGAGAATTTTATAAATGTGGACGACAAAAAATATCCGATTTCTACTTCAATACAATCAAGATTCTTGCAATTCATTCACAGAATACATTGATTAGAATGATGCTTACTTTGATTCAAAATTTTATTTCGATGAAGATTATGTTTGCTTAACGTTACTGTTAACGATCGGATATTTCATATGCAACATCTTAATATAAGCAAATACTTTTATCATAAGACCCTATTTATTCGCAACACGATACACGAAGAATCATCCCAAACGGAATTAGTATATTTAAAATCTGACGCAAGCAGCATCCCGAGATATAATAATCGACCTAAATCCTTAAATATATCCGAGAGCAAAGGTTTGCCTGAATAAAGTAATTTCACAGTAAGGATAAAAATTCAAGAGCACTTACCACCGAAAACGAAAGAACGTTCTCGCCGTGAAATCGGGTAGGATCGGCTTCGAAATTGAATTTTAAGTTGGAAAATGAATTACCGGCAGAAAAGAGAGTCCTGTCGCCTTCGCCGGGAGAGCAAACCGGGTCATAATAATAGAACGAGGAAGACTGTCGTCGGAGATGAATCATGCAATCCGGATAAGATTAATTCGATTCAATAAGAGGAAACGTTCTCCGTTGGAGAAAGAACGGCGGTCCGAGAGCGTCAGGGAATCGGATCGCGGGAAATGCCAGCAGCCTGCTGTCAGCATGGCAGCGTCGAGGCTATTACCTGGTATTAGCGTGAACGGGGCAGCAGGTGATCTATTATCAGGCCTTGCGTGTAATCAACCGAGGCTCCGTTAGGCAGACGTAAACATACACGAGTGTAGATGGGAGATGATCGCCGATTAATCTCACACGTAAGAAACTCGGTTGGAAGTTCTACCGTAATTGAACGCCGCGCCGTAGGAAACGTTCGAGTCCGGCTTTTAAAGCGAACCGAGCGAGCGACGCGTTGCGTTTAGAAATTCTTTCCCGGTAATCTCTTGCAAGATACGCGATTTTACGATGCGTCTCGTCACATGTTAGTCATCCTTTCAAATACAGTAAAACCTCGTTCATCCGAACACGTCGAGGTACAAGGCCGTTCGGATAATAGATGCTCGGTTAAGAGTTCATACATTCCGCGACAAAAAGATATCACATCTTATATTTTTTCTCTTTTCGTACTATAAACCGAAGAAAATAAATATTTTAATATGTCAATATCTTTGGATATGCCTGTAGGTATAATTTAGGGGAGACTGGGTCAAGTTGATACAGGGGCAAGTTCACATAATGTAATTATCTGGACGTTGTGTATATGTAGCACAATTATGGCTAGATATGTGAGGTTTGTTAGTTAATTGTTCCTTACGATGAAATTTACGTGTGTATATGCAGACGTAGATAGCTGTTATTCAATCTTTTTCGTTTTTGTAGCAGCGAAGTAAATAATCGCGTTGGTATTTCGATCAAAACGTTATATTATGAACTACTGTGGTACCGCGTTAAGTTATTTGAAGAAAAGGTGGGGATAGGCGCTTTGCGACGATCGTACAGTTCTCGTTTGCTTACATCGAATATTTACTGTATAAGGTTTAGCATTGACCCCTTGCACTACGACCTATTTTGCAATTACAGTGATTAGATCTTCTTTGTCGTCTAGAATTTCTTAGAGGCGCAGATATTCTCCAATGGCTATACAGGGTGTTCGCGCTATTACTAACCAGCGTTTTTCTTGCAAATAATATATATTTGAAAAAAATGAAAGCTGAAAATGTAATACTGTTTTTGCAAGCAACGTAATGGCGTATGTAATTTTTTTGTATTTGCACTATTTTCATGGAAATGTCGGTGACCTCCAATTTCTGTAAATGGAATGCTATATATCTTTTTATACCATACGAAAGCGTGTGTTAAGACAAATTCATTCGTATGCGACACAATGACCTTCAAGATCATACAAGGTCAGAAATGGAAGAAACATTTTGAACATTTCGTACTATTGTGTTTACAAGTATACTTTATTGACGAGGCTATAGTAAATGTTCAATATAACTTCCTTGTGCATGACTACATATTTCGGCTCTATTAATTACATTCTTGTTAGCTTCTTCTAACGTTGTCCGAAATATTAATGTACATGATTACGTTAGTTTCCTTTGCAAGTCGTTTATATTTCTGGGCGTTGTGTATCGTGAATGATATCTTTACGAAATATTACGTACAAAATAATCAAAATTTTCCTGCCATTTCTGACCTTGTATGACCTTGAAGGTCATTGTGTTCTATACGAATTGTCTTGACACACGCTTTCATACCATATAAAAAAATATATAGCATTTCATTTAAAAAATTGAAGGTTACCTTCATTTCCAAGAAAATAGTGCCAACAAAAGAAAATTGCATACGCCATTATATTACTTAGCAAAAACAGTATTACTATTTCCTCTATCATGTTTGTCTAATATTTATTATTTGCAGGAAAAACGCTGGCTAGTAATAGGGTGAACACCCTGTATATTAACATCAATTGGATAGAATTTCATTTTAGTTAAAAAAAAATTAATAACATTCATACTTAGAAGATTTTGTACGAAACAAGTTTGACTCGTTGCAATGCAAGGGGTTAATTGCACCGTGCGGCATTTAAATGGGGATTCGAGACAAAGGTATCGAAATTTTGAAATAACCCTATACAGGGTGTCCCACGCAACTGGAACAGATGGTACCTCTTAAACGGTACGAAATAGAAGAAACAGTTATAGATAAAAGTTAAACGGCATCGGACGGTAAACAATATGCATATGGCTTTATACACTTTTTGTGCACCGGTGCATCAGAAGAATACAACAGCGCCTTTTTTAATAACGGGAACCTATTTTTCTGACTGCACCAATTGATGTAGTTTTTTGTGCTCTACATAAAAGTATTAATAAAGTTGTGCTCTAACTTATTCGTTAGGAAGTTATTGTATAACTTTTTAGAATTTCTGCTATTGGGCAAATAAGAAGAATAGAATGAAAAATGATGTTCGGACTTTTTCATGTAACTACTATACTGGTCAAGGAAAAAGATTGAAGCTGAGTGTAATATGTTTTTTCTTAGCAAGATGTGAAATGGTACATCGTCGGTTTAATCTGGTTCAAAGGCACTTTTGACCTCGTTCAAGGAATAGAAATTATTAACACTGGTTACTTCTTGCCCGTTAAACTGCAACTGGCTCCATATTTCATAGAAGGCGCTTTGTTCCAACAGAAAAACCGCTTCTGTGAAGATACGTTTTTACGCGACAGTAAATGCGGCTTCTACCATGGTGACATGAAAAATCATGAAAAGTCAAGATTGCTTTATCACTGCGGGAACTAAAAGTCACCTTCACGACGCTGCAATAGTTATGACTTTTAGTGGTACGTGTACAAGGCACAAGGATCTTTATGTGCACAGATCTACGTGTTTATATCGTACACAATGTTACAAACATGCTTAATACATTATATTATCTTTCGTAAAAGCACAATATCAAACTTGTACTGTAGCAATGGTATTAATATAAAAATTAAAATCTGTGTGTCCGTGATTTCCGATAATTCTACTATTTTTATCCGATCCAGACGAAATCTTCGATCAGAAAAATAAGCTAGTTGTATATATTAGATTGTTAATATAGAATGTCCGATTTTTAATGGGAACGTTTAAAGACCACAGAATTTTCCATACACAGGGTGTCCCAAAATTTCTGTTATAAGGGATATCTCTTTATCCACCGTATTTAGAAAAAATACTTCGAATGAAATTTGTATGGTTTTCAAAGCTCTATAGAAAGGTGTATTTTTTAAATATTTTATTTGACGTGTTGAAGGTCATTTTAAGGTCAAGTTCACTTTTTTAAATGGAAACGTAACTTATTATTATACCAACTTATTCTATTAGAAAAAACAAGTCAGTTTTATTAGAAACGTTTTTTAATTCGACAACAACATAATAGAGGCGAGGATGAACGAATTTTCGGTTTTGACTTTAATAACTAAAGTCAAAAATGTATTAACGACAACTCTATGTTTACATAAAACAATAAACACTGAAACTTCTGCAATCCGAATTATGTTAAAACTTTCCTGGAACGTTTCCGCAGTGATCACGTCCACCGAAAGTTTTCCTTATTTAACTTTCATGTATGTACGTACGTCCCGTGTGACGTAATTGAAATTTTTCAAAGCTGTTTCTCTTTCTCTAGCCGTCAAATTGAATTTGTAACAAAGATAACAAAACGAAAAAACGTTGTAAGCGACAATAAAAAGATCAGCCAACTACACAGGACATCCATGACAAACTAAACAGTTTCTAATGCAGGCTTTCACCGACCGTCATCGTAAACTTCTTCGTTTCTAATTATTTGTCTATGAAACTCTTACTCGTATATTTGAAACATTATTCTGATTGAAATGACACCAAACACAACACAATTTCAATCATGTGAAACACACATTCGATGAATGGAGAATAGGATATTATCGGTTTGAATAATTGAGATTTTACTAAATCGTCCATTAAACGAAGAAATAGTTTCTGAATTATGTCTGCATCAGAAAAACGGAGCAAATATGTTGGTAAAAGTTTCATAAAATAATAATCAAAAACAAATAAGTTTTGCCATTGTTTTTGTCGTTTTGTCATCATCTCTCTGTTGTACCATATGAAATGTACGATTTTTCCAGTAACGTTGAACAAACGTAGCTTTTTTAAAACAAATTTATTGACAAAAGCGAGCATCATTGTAATTAACGTATACTATCAACGAATTACAAGTATCTTGAATGTGTGACGGTAGAAATTAAATTTTTTGCTTATTCACGTTCTTTATTAACAAGATTGTCATGTCCACTTTGTAATTTTTTTTAACATCAGCGTATAGTACGTTGATTAATGATTATATTGATTGTCGTTGAAAAAAAGTGAATTATAAAGTAAAATTAGATATCCAAACTCAAATTGAAGATAGGATCTTACAGATCAGCTTTGTACCTCAAAGTGATATACAGGGTGTGCCAAAAATCGTGTAGGAAAAAGAAAGGAACGATTCCTGAGGTGGTTCTAAGCCCCTTTTTCCTTTACTAATTTGCGCCGAAATGCTTTGTTTTTTTTTTATTAACGAAACACAGACTAATCAGAGCGCGGCTATAACGAACAGGTTTCTGTTCAACGATAGGTCCCGCTGAGCGTGGCGTTACCGTTGGCCGAGTCGGAATCAGTGATGCCAGAAATGTCAGTTTTTATACGCGCCAAAAAAGAGAAACATCTAGGTGGCGTGCCGGGACCTAGCACTGCCATAGACGAACTTGAAGATAACGGACGTTATTTTTTATTTAGTTGTTCATCTATATAATTAGAAAATATATTTTTGTTATTTTGGACACTGGAATGTTCATGTTTTGTCTTGTAACAAATGTTGGTATTCTTTATAGATTCTGTCAAATAAAATATAAATTTATATTATGTTATCCTGTATAATCCGAACTTTTGTAGGTAAAGAAAGTATGTGAATGTTGAATGAAAAACATTATTTTTAAAACAGGGCCTTAAAGAACTCTCAAAAATTTGAAATTAGTACGGTACTGATGCCACGCGGGAATACGCATGCGCGAAAAGCTGACATTTCTGGCATCACTGGCCGGAATCCGTCCGCTGTAACAGCGCTCTGATTGGTCCGTGTCTTTCGCTAGTAACTCGAAAACAAAGCATTTCCACGCAAATTGATAAAGGTAAAAGGGACTTAGAATTAACTTACGAATCGTCCCTTTCTTTTTCCTACACGCTTCTTGGGACACCTTATATATCAATAAATCTGTGGAGTGTACTAATATTTCTTGATCGAAACGCTTTACAACATTTGCATTCTAAAATCGTATATTTCGTATGCAACAACCACGTATAGTATTTAATCGATAAAAGTCGCAACCACGGGTCAGGCCAGCGACACTTCGTGTTCAAGTATACTATTCTTTGACTTGTGCCGAACGTAGGAAAAACAGCGAATCTCGAGAGGCCTCGGTCGCCGAGAAGTGTAACATAATACGGATCGAGTATGTCGGAGTGAAAACAACACCTAACCCAGTGACGAACCTACATTATTTTCTATTATTTTTTTATGGAACTATCGCCAAAATATTCGTGGCATTTTTCTAATGAAAATGATACCAAATAAGATATAATTGCGATAATATTTACTAGTGTAACGGACGATGAAAGTTTTGGAAAATTATTGTAAACATGATACGAATTATATCGTGTTTGCTATTATTTTAATTAGAAAAATTCCACACATATATTGGTGAAAGTCTCATTGAAAAATAAGTAATAATAGAAAAGTTTTTTTATTACACTGTGAAGACACGCGGGCCTTTGAACTATGCCGGCGACCGCGACTCTCGCGTCTCTTTCGTTCTCATACGCTGTCTTTCCTTGCGCCCGAAACTTTCATCGTTCATTACACAAGGAAATATCATCACAATTATACCTTATTTGGTATCATTTTCATTAGAAAAATGCCATGAATATGTTGGTGAAAGTTCCATAAAAAATAATAAAAACTAAAGAAGTTTTGTCATTGGATTAGTAGTGGTCTCACCGATATATTCGACACGTATTATGTTACACTTCTCGGCGAACGAGGCCTCTCGAACTTCACGACCACGCACAGGGTATACCCCGCGGAAGTGGGAATTGTTTTGCGACACTTCTTGTTCAGAATTTGGCGACGCTTATCGATAATACACTGTATTTTCAATGGAGCTACCTGCAATGCTTGCGAAACATTACAAAAATGATTACGGAAGACCACGGCTTACTGGTGAAGCCTGAACAGTAATAACTGTACGATACTCGACCTTGTGCACGAGTTCCAACGAAACTAAGTGGTTCAAGAGTTGTAGTTACTAAAAGGTACAAAGGTTGTAGGCACTTAGAATTTTCTCCTCGTGGTTCAGCGTTTGTTTCGCCGGTATTAAGCGATCTAATTCGAGGATTGGATTCGCGAGGGGTAGTTCTCTAGCGCGTTAAACTCGCGACACAAGACGCGGCGGAATGCCCGCGGCATGTTTGATCTCACGCTGCCTCCTCGATCCTCCTAAGTACCGTAGTTTCTTTTATGCAAAAGACTCAAAGGTAGGAACGATTGCGTTCTTTCGCGTAGCTCCGCCCGCTACGACGAGTTACTTGAATAATAGAGATAAAACGGGAAACGATAGAGGAAGCTGTGGGGGCGGTAGAGAACTGCGAACCGAGGGAGAGAAGATGGAACTGTGCGCCGAGGAGGCAGAGCGAAAGGAAAGCGACATCTCATGGGATGTTAAGTTGCGTGCCGGCACTCTGTGCCCGGAAATTGCGATGGGGCCATGTATGTCGCGAGTGCCACCAAGATTCCACGGCATATGCCGAATCTTCTATGAATGCCACGGCAAGTAACACTCGCGAGTGTAATCACATTTTTAGAGAATGCTTTTAACCCTCTATGGGCACCATCGTAAATCGATCCCTTTCTGTCGCCCGTATTAGTAATTCTGTTCATAGTGCAATATAACAAAGTGCATACTTGATTAAAGGTATAAAGGGGTACAGTCTGTACCACAAGCACATGTTGGCGATATCTCTGCTAAAATTAAATACCAATACGCTCTGACACTGGATTAATAAAACTGGAACCAAAAGGGTTTTTGTAAAAGAAAAAAATTGTTAGTTTACTGTGAAGTAGAAGGACAAAGAAAACTGTATCTCAAAAATTAAGAATTTTAATTGACCATATTCGAAAAATATAATGGCCACTACTTGTTTCGTGTGAAAAAAATTAGTAGAAAGGATAGCAAAACGTTGCAAAACTATGATCGATATTGGAGGAGATTGGTTCGATTATTAAGCTTTTTTACAAATATATAAATATTTACAAAAATATCGCAGTCAAGAAACTTCAAAAAATCGATCTTTTATTGTCGGTTTTGCGACTAGTACATTGTCATAATTTGGTAAAAATTGTATGCAAATATTCGTATACTTGTGAAAGTTGTAGAACCAAACGAAAAGACTTTTCAAACTCAAAAGCCGTTCATCCCGAAACAACATTTTCAACCCTCTGTCTGCAACCTTACTTTTATCGACACCATCTGCATACTGGGTTATCTATGTTCAAGACTAATATTTTTACTACTCTGAGCTTTAGGAAAATATAAAAAAAATTCCGGAATACGTATTGAAGTCCCTATTTTAATATAAAAGACGTCTCACATACCGTGGGTAATCGACTAAGAAGTAATTCTACACACAAAAGTAATTCGAAAAAGACAATAAAAATTTCTTCTTGACACTCTATTTTCGAGTAAATCGAGTTTGCAAATTCAGCGAATACGGGTACCATTAGATAGGAATCGGCTGACACGTCTGATCATGGCCAACCAATTCTACTTTCTGCATATACTAAAGCACGCAAACGCGACGGCTCTATAAACTCAATTTTCTCAAAAATGAAGCTTCAAATGAAAAATTCTATTCTCTCTTTTCGACTCACTTTTGCGTGTAGAATTGCATCCCAATCAGGTGGCCGCGGTATGCGGGACACCCTGTGTAATCGTTACAACGTCAAATGTTTAAAGCATTACTGGGAAGAAATAAATATCGAATAAAGGAAGAAGTTCAAGAGCGAAATTTTGCTAAGGACATAAACGACCCGGGTTGCCCTCGCGGTGTTAACGACAGTGTATATCGCATCTAGACATTTTAGTTTCGGTGGAGGGGCTTCAAATCTTATTAAAAAATGTAGTATGTCAGGCTCCATATAGTGGAACTCGGACGTTAATATTGGATCATTATAAAATTATCATTTTGTTGACTAATATACGAAAAAATTGATGTGTGTATAACTTCTACAAGTTTTATTCAATTTCGGTTTAGTTTCACGTTTCAGCTTGAAATTTTTGAATGCACATAATTATTACACGAAAACTATGATAAGTTTCAGCAAAATGATACTATAACTGGATCATCATATGCGTAATGTACATAGAGCTCTTTCTCATTTGGATAAAGTAGTTAACAGACGCATTTTTCAAACTAATAAAAACATCAAAAGAACCGTGAACAAAGAATTTGAAATTTTTCAACCCGTCACACCGACATCCCCCTACATGTTACGACTATCAGCGAGTATCTTTCGCACTGCGTGCAGCGATGCAGCAGGGAGGACAGCAGAACGAAGGAGAATGCAGACCGGTGCATTCGGGGGCATCGAGGCACGAGGCTCGTTCCCCATGCACTTTGCATCCGCGGTGCATAATTTGTACTGTCCGAGGGACCATCCTTCTATTCCCCATCGATCGATGGACATCATCGGCCACGTCGGCCACGTTCCCCTTTTCAAATACACAAAGCACCGTACGTGCAGGGCGCTCCACGCATCAATTAAACGTCCCCGCGTCGATCCGCTCGCGTGTATGCACCGTCGAGCCAAGAGATTCGCGATATGAAAATGTTTGATCGAACCGATTCTTCAATTCAGGCGAAAACGCCGGATTCCGGGGGAGCACTTGCCAAAAGGGTGCAGTCTATTGTCACCCTGTTAGTGTCGAAAATACAGTTAATTCGTTCGCATGGTATCATATGCTCCTCCAATTTTTCAGTTTTTAATTCACGCGCAAATGCTTATCTAAAGGGTATAGCCGGATAAAGGTCCATTTATACCCAGCAGCGCAGTGTCAGCTCAGGAGCCCGGACAGAATTTAGTTACCCTGGTTTTCGTATCTAGTGTTTAGACAGCTATTATAAACGCACGATACCAAATCAGGATAACCAAATTCTGTCCGAGGTCCTGAGCTGACACTGTACTGCTGAGTTCAAATGGATCTTAAGAAGGTCAAAAATGTCCTTGGACCATATTGAAAGGCTAATGAACCATTTAATAGGGCATCAAGAAAAACCATTTTGTGTAAAATGATAAAGTTTGAAACCATTGAGGTTTACACATTTCATGTTTTCAAATAAAAAATCAACATAATCTGGGAAATCAATACAAAACATGTAAATACACATATATGTACATACAGAATTATTACATTCGTTTTTCGCGAGAAAATCGTCGGAGAAAGTGGTTATTATTTTCTTTTTACCACGACGAACCTCACCAAAAAATATGAAAAAATTTATGAACAATAATTATACTTACACACTGATACTGTAAAAATATGAATGATATGGCTCTTAAACTTCAATGCGAAATTTGCATTTTCCGCTTTTTTTGAGGTTTTTGATTTTTTACATCCAGGATGTTTTACTTAAAAATCTCAATTAATTACAGTATATGTATCTTGGTATTTGACATTCATTAGATATTTATCGAAATTTTTGCATCTGAATAAATAGAGAAAATATGCCAGAAACTAATCTTTTCCATTTTAGATCTTAACTACCGTCTCGGTCAAGATTTAGAATAAAAATTTGACACAACATGATTTTTCTTAATGCCCTATTAAATGCTCCATTAGCCTTTTAATTTGGTCCAAGGGCATTTTTGATAATTTTATCCGACTATACACTTTGCTCACATCACACCGGTGAGTTTTATGCATCCGTATGGTACACGCGAATGTTTAAAACGCGATTACATGCAAACTTTAATATTGATACAAGTTTATTCCGCTCTTTATTTAGCGCATTGCCATGGACCATACAAATATTTATTTTTAGGCGGCTACCTCCTACCCTCGTCACCAGATGGACAGACAGACAAGACAACGCCTTTCCCGCTAGGAATTACAATATCCATGCGTCTAAAACAGGGTCCGCCACATAGACACACAATTAACTAAAGCAAAAAATCTATTCCGGAGCCTCTCCAGACTCTTTTTCTCCAAACACTTAAACAATAGAATCAAATTACTCTGCTACCTCGTATTAATCAGACCAATAATAACATAGGCATATCCAATATGGTATAACATTGCTAATTTCAAAGTGGAAAACATAAGAATCTTTGAACGACATTACCTCAGAGCATGTATAAACATGCACAAAACTCCAGAATCGAACTATTAAAGAAGCTACAAAAACAGCACCCTTCTAAATAAAGCCGACATCTCACGAATCGACAATCACATACTTAAACTGTGCAGAAACTTTTTCGCTAGATCATACGAAACACAACACACACAAAATCTGTTTAATAAACTCCTCTTACAACCACAATATATTCTAAGGACTCTAAATACAGGATACACCCATCCCGAACTATTCCCATTTCTAGACCAAAATGGATTCATACCAGACACAAACAACATCCCACTAATCTATCATATACAAAACACAACGAAATACTGCCACCAACTCTCAGACAAAGACAACCACAATACTCCATTCACAATAAAAAATTACTGGTGGTTCACCTCGAAATCTGTCCCCCACCTAACCCTACATGAGTCCGGTATCATAACAATAGCAGACGATAAATAAAATCAAACCAACTAATGTTACAAAACGCCACAAACAGACGTTCCAACATGTAAATACTATAATACTGTACATATCATCAATAACCATTTGTATATCCTCCCCCTCTCCCTGTAAATAAAAACTAGCTCGTAAAGTTCTATTTATACGATTAGCATATAAGTAGCTTAACTTAGCAAGTAGGTACACTAAACCAAAGAATACGCCATTTCCCACGGGCCTCATAGTACCGTTTTGGGCGCTTAAATAAGGAGACCGATAAACCATAAAAATATAAACCAAAGAAGGAAAAGGATGGCGTACTCTGCAATAATATTAGTACAATTAACGAAATCTATTTAAAGCACATTAGCTGTAAGACTGAAGGTGTACATCACAAAAACGTCTATATTTTTACACATTTTACATATCCTTAAAAATGTAATTGTTGGCCATGCAATGAAATGTTGTTTATAAAAAAAAAAAGACAGGGCCCGCTAAATAGCAATACGCTCCCTTTACTTTTCCTTCTCTCACGCACTTTTCACACCCTCAATTTCATTCCGGGTTCTGGAAATTGATTTACTTAAATTCGAGTTTATACGCATATTTACAGTCTAATCACAATGTGTACGTAACGGCGATTCGCTAATAACTCATTTTATAGGTCCCGTTGTATAAACAGTATTTATAATAAAAAGTGATATGTGCAATTTAAAAAAGCGGAAAGATTGAAAGAATTTAAGAATATCAATACATTATTTACATCTTATTAGAATTATTGAAGGAAAAAAATTTTATTTGGCTCCTGTTTCTTGCAATTAATGCTAATAGGTTTTGAATTAAAATTCGCGTAGGAAAAACGTCAAAATTTGCATTATATTTTACCCTAAGAAGATAGAGGATAGATTAACCCTCTAACAACAGGGCCAGTATCTACTTTGATCCAAAGCATCGAAATTGTCATTTAACAACTCAATTGCTGGCGGTTAATTTAAATAAATACCCCTTACATTATAAATAATAAATAGACTAAAGGATCTACAAGAAATACCTTGAAAAACATGTTTCTAAAAATTTACGAGTAAAGCTGTGAAGGGTCACGAGCACTGTCAATTTTATAACTGCAAAGAAGATTCACTATTTGACGGTTAATCGATATCAGAGCTCAAACCACAAGTCAATATTAACAAAGCATTCTGTGATTTTACAGGTTACAAGTAATTAGCGATCGAATACGTCGATTGACGTGCTGGGTGATCAACTGGAAATGACAGGGAAGAAGGAAAATGTTTCTCCTGACGACCGAGGCGGCTTTGATTGGCAGGATATCGGTTATTGACAACGACCGTACGAAACAGCGGATCGAATCCGTGGTTTTGGGATTACGTAGGCCGGCGACCTCGGATCGAGATCGATGGAATCGTTGAAAATATGATCGTGCGGAGTCGCAGCTGCTCTTTTTAATTCGGCTGCATTCACCGGGGAAAATGGTACGTTAGTGCGACGACTTTCCGACGGATACGACGTGATTCCCGGGCTGACCAGTTCACTATCGTAAAAATTGCGTACCGAATGGCGAATTCGAATTGCCCCGGATAAAAATAGACGACAATATCTCGTCCGCAGAGCAATCCTGGTCTGTGACATTCGTACCATCCGCTTAACTGCGCTGCCGCCAGCTCAGTAATTAATCCAAGATGGCACAAAATCGCGACAAATTATCTACTAGCATATTTTAGCTTTGATTTCGTATATTTCGAAATACGACGATCCGATCTTGCATAAAGGTCCGCAGATAAAAATTTTCTTCGTCACTTGCAAAATATGGAAATCAAGTAGAAAGTTTTTCCTCTCTATAATAATTATAATAGACTGAAAATAATATATTGACACTATTGAATTCTTCTTTAATTTTTGTACTATTTGAAATGTCGTCTTCACAATCTTGTCATACATGCATGAAATCTGCTGTTTTTTTTATTAAATTTTGACTTCCTTTCATTTTGTGCTAGAAATGATTTATTACAGAGCCTCTGCATGATTTTATGTTATTCTGTGTAATCTCACTTCCAACGATTTTAGGTTCTTTAAAAATTAAATAATTTACGGTTTGATATTTTGCTACGATTATTCAGATCATTTTCATGTAACACCGCAGTTGCATTTGAATAAATAAAACCTCATTGGCAGACATATCAATGCATACATTCGGTGTACGTTGTAAATTTTCAATATATATTATAATCAGAGTATGTTCATCATATATTCGATAACTTTGAACAGTCGGTCACAAAAGTCTGTTGTACGTATTTTTCGAATTTCAAATATGAGGTAATTAGCTTCTGAAAAAAACAGACGATGTGAAAATTGTTATAAATGCTTTAATACATGCATAGTAACTGTTTGTAAATTTTCGTAACGTTGTGTTACCGTTCATTCATAGTTCATTGCAAACAAACGTTAAAATTGTGATAATTTCTCCACATTCTGTCTCAATTTAATAAATAAATGTGCATAAACTGTCTAATAACATTGTCTTTTTGTATGAGATATTTGAAATTCGACAAATATACAAAATAATTCATCATTACCATTATTGCATTCCTTAATGCATCTTGATAATCTTTACAAAAAAGTGTTCATATATATATATATATATATATATATATATATATATATATATATATATATATATATATATATGTTCAAAAATCAATAATGTCAGATACGTTCTTATTGTTGTTAAAAAATAATAATTCTCATGTTAACCCCTTGTCGTACCCGCTAACTCCCGATTACTCGGGCCATAATAAACAAGAAGGTCGGTCACGCGTCGAGCCATTTAGCTGTTTAGCCGTGTGCTCGAACTTGCGCACAATGTATGCGTCTTATGACATGTATATTTCGGCGCAACGAAAGGAATTGTGAAATAATAAACACGTTTGGGCGCAACTAATACTTTTAAGATGTCTGAGAAGTAATTATGATCAATTCATCGGTGAACAAATATGATTCATAATTTGAAAGTGGATAATGTATCAGTAACAATTTGTAAATTAATACTTAATTTAAATTAATAATGTTTTGAGAAAACTCGTAGAAAATTAGTAATCTCCGTGTTAGTGTTGTTTACGTTTGTCACGAATGAAGTACCACGAGCCTGGCTCGCGTTGTTCACGTTTGGTCCAAATGAAGTACAACGAGCCAGGCTCGCGTTGTTCACGTTTGGTCCGAACAGTGATGGGATATGGTGCAAAATTTCACGCGCATGCGCGGCCAAAACAGTAATGTATCTATATCATGATGACATAAGTAGTGGAGCCCTGAGACAGTTATATTGGCGGGAATGTATCGAAACAATCTGTTCCGGACAGAAAGACTTCAGAACGTGCCCTACGAGTTACAAAATATATACAAATACAAAATTATACATTCATTTTTCAGAATCAAATCATACCAACTTCTTAAAATTCTGATGGGTGCTCAAGGTACCCTACTTTATCGAGAATCTTACTTTACTGAGGCTGAAATCGCCGCGCATGCGCGTGAAATCTTGCACCATATCCCAACACAGGGTCCGAACGAAGTACAACGAGCCAGGATCGTGTTGTTTACGTTTGGTCCGAACGAAGTACCACGAGTCAGGCTCGCCCTTATTGTTTTTGGCTCAAATTTCTTACCACGAGTCTCACACGTTGTTGGAGGCCAAGGGGTTAATAGCAAAGTGATTTTATCTACAAAATTTTATCCAACTGTGTAAAAAATGGACTACTCCAGCAAGAAGGAAAAGATAAACCATTAAAGTAAGAACCACGTCAGGCGAAAAAGATGCTTGACAATTTTGCCACGCAGCAACCTTCCATATAAAGATGAGTCTTCGATTGTTCTGCAGACAATGTGATGCAAGCGAGCAAACGCGAAGCGGGTAAATATCTGCGCCGTTTTGGTAATCGACGGTGAGATATGTAATGTCCACACGACAAAAGATGACAGGTTTCTCGGGAAATATTGGAGAGAGGGACGCCGTCAATAAATCTTTTCTTTCTAGTTTACGAGTATAGCGGCTGTGGCATGCATTGTTATCGGCCGGTAATATTTATCGTCGCAAGCGGGAGCCGTATGTCTCGATGGAAATGGTTACAAGGATTTTCCGTGTGCCGCTGTTTTTAGCAATAAGGCAACTGATTCGCAGCGGACGCCGGCTTCGAAGAGGGAATGAACATGTAAGAAGGAGACGGTGTGCTACAAATGAAACCGGGCTCGTTTGCGACGCAACACGTTTTATATTGTCATTTGAAAATGTTAGAAACCATGGAAAAGTGGCCTACTTTCCCGTAAAAAACCGATAAAGAGAACATACGAATGAACTCGCAGTTAAAGGGAAATTTTCCGTGGAAAACCTTTGTAGCCGCGATATTTTTTATCTCTCGGATCATATGGATAATAACATGTGTTCGATAGCTGGCAAGGTTTCATAATCAGAGAACGGTATTCTCCTTTAATGTTCAAGAGCTGAGAGAAGTGCTCCTGGCAATCACGACATACTTTCAACTTTGCGTCTCATCATAATCATTCATTATTTCGAACAGTAAATAACGGGGTGAACGGTTTTACCTATTTGCAGGAATACTTTCATTATAAATATAGAGAACTATAGCTTCAGTATGATCATATTTAGTTTGCGGATCTATGTACAATTAGAATTTCCGAAAATTCATTCCGTGCCTTTAAAATTTCAACAAGTTAAAATAAAACATTCAAGAAGCAATTTTTCTTAAAGGCAAATACAATATATGCACAAAAAGAAAATTTTTCCTCTATAGCAGGCATGGGCGACGTTGTCTCAAAAAACACATGTTACTGCTTATCCTCTTCGCCTGCTCGGCAAGGCACTCCCCACCACGTCCACTCCGACTCTCCCTTCAGCACGGGCCCCAGATGCTGCACCTACCTGCCGATGCAGCATCGTGAGGCTCGTGCTGAAGGGAGTGTCGAAGTGGACGTGGTGGGGACTGCCTTGCCGAGCAGGCGAAGAGGAGAAGCAGCAACATGTGTTTTTTAAGCCAGCGTCGCCCATGCCTGCTCTATAGTCATACAGCTTGGGCCTGGAAACGAAAAGGTCTAGCCGGATAAAGTTGTCAAAAATGAACTTCAGTCAATTTTTACCGGAAATGGCTCTGTAGCGGACTCTGAGCGTGGGAAAGAAAGGATCTCCGGACGTGGAGAATTCTCTCTTTCCTCGAGTTCTCGCCGTAGGGGGCGGGTTTGAAGGCCGCGTCATAAAGTTGACGATTGCCAGAACCCTGTTCCGGTCACCTAGGAGTCTTCGATAGCGAGGATTTTCCAAGTCGCTATTTTTAGGAGAAACTTTTCCATGTCCTTGAGGGCAGGAAATTTTCTCCTAAATGAAGATTCTTTAATCCTCCACGGCACGCACGCAAACCCTGGAAGACCAGGAAGCAGAAAGTCTCGAGCATTCAAACAGTACACATCGTTCTACACTTGTACCATTGCGAAGCTATTGGAACCGTTGTCCAAGTCGTTGTTCTGTGTAGCATTACGTTGTTTTGTTATTGTTGCTTACTTTCGTTGTTATCGTTATTTGTTTATTTGTTACGCGTTAATTATGGAATAAAATATATGTTATGTTCCCCATTCAACTCGGAACATTCTTTACCGACACGATATCCTAAAGCTCGTTCGATAGCATACCAAGAATGAACACTTTCTACCAAGTTTCAGCTCTATACTGCGCCTATAAGGGAACTTATGGGGAGCAAAGTAAAACCCAATTGTTGACCCATTTTTCTCATTTAATCGGATCTAAAAATTCTAAAAAAAATCTAATGCATTCAGCATATCGAATCACATACTCATGAATTTTTTCCGATTTTTTAGTTGCAAGCTTCTTATATTGACTTTATATAGAAATTAATTTAATAAAATGTCATTGATATCAACACTCTCTCCAATTTCTTTTATATGTTTAGCTAAGATGCGTCATAGTTAAAAAAAAGGTTATTCCTTTTTTTTCTTAATTCTTTAAATATATTATGCAATGTCGAACATTTTAACATTCGGAAAACCATTTTTCAGAGTTTAAATATTGCTACAATGCCATAAGCGATATTCTAATCTTGCGAATGTACTTCTAACATCGTCAATGGTTGCAGCGGTAGGGCGTCCAACAGAGGAACCGAAAATGAAAACTTTTTTTACACGGTTCGAGAGTATGTAGGGACTTAGGTTTTTTGGGAAAACTGGTGTAAAAACTGGGTTTTTCTTTGCTTCCCGTAACTACTCTTATAGACGAGGTATAGGACTGAAACTTGGTACAGTAATACCGCGATCGAAGTCCAACGGAACGTCTCGATCTATGTCCCTTGGTTACTCCTTCCACTGTGGAGCTCAAGCTGCCTCGGTCGCCGAGCAGTGTAAACATGCCGCATAATCTGATCCTGGGTCGGGTATATCGGTGTGAATCACACTAATCCAATTACAAAACTTCTTTATTTTTTATTATTTTTTCATGGAACTTTCACTAACATATTCGTGGCATCATTCGTGATATTTACTTGTGTAATGAACGATGGAAGTTTTTTATTCGCATAACATTGTACGGACACGTGGGCCTTAGAACTGTGCCGGCAACCGCGACTCTTGTCGTCTCTTTCTTTCTTATACGCTGTCCTTCTTTACGTCCAAAACTTTCATCGTTTATTAGACAAGTAAATATCATCGGAATTATATCATATTTGGTATCATTTTCATTAGAAAAATGCCACGAATATGTTCGTGAATGTTCCATGAAAAAATAATAAAAAATAAAGAAGTTTTATTATTGCACTAGTATTGTCTCACCGATACGGTACTTTTTGTTGCGCCTTCGGCCGCGCGGTCCGTGTTTGCATGCTGTCCTTTTCTACGTTCGGCGCGGTCGACGCGGTCACAAAAGAATAGTGTCCCTTCGCGATCTACGTCCCGGCAGGTAACCGAAAAAGGACTTAGATCGAGGAATTACTGTAGAAAGGATTCCTTCTTGGTAAGCTATCGAACGAGCCATCGCCGATAAAGATCGGCTGAAGGGCATTGTTTGCTATCTTATTTGACGAGACCCTTATATGGAGAACATGTAAAAAATATATAAGACTTCTCAAGCTCCCCCATTTATGGGGGCGTTAGCACCTGCTAATGCATGCTATAAGATGTAAAATCGGAGGGTTTCTTTTGTACAAATCTTACAAATAAACATTTCAGTTCATCTGTTTCTGTTTAAGAATGTACTATTGATTTTACATATACAGAGAGCTCATTAAAATATTATTTAGTTTCGAAATAAACCAAACGACAATAGACACTGGCAATCTTATAAAATTTCTCAAGCTTTTCCATGTATCTATAGGGGCGTTGGCATCTGCTAATGTATGGTATGGTATCGGAAATGGTTTCTTCTGTACAAATCTCACAAATAAATATTTCAGTTCGTCTGGTTCAGTCTAAAAATGTACTATTAATTCTATATGTACAGAGAGCTCAATAATTTATTATCTAGTTTCGAAAATAGACACCGGTAATCTCATTTATGTATTTGACCTGTTGGAGCTTGGATGCGCAGAGCGCGAATAAATAAGTGATCGTCCCGATGAAATAGAGCCCTTCGAGTGCAACAGAGTCGAGTTCTAAGAAAAAGATTGTTTAATCTGCCATTAGTTGGTCATCTTTCACTCGGGCAAGGTAGGATATAAATCGACAGGGTCGGTTACGTTATCCGGCAATTTATATCAACGCAATATCGTACGCCTATCACGAATGCCAATAAACCACGATAACGAGATGTTACACAGGCTTTACGTAGGCTCTCCTCGAATTATTACCTTCGTACCCACTATCGTCACTGATGGGAGGAGCGGGAACCACTTTAACTCTCTTCACGATCACCAAATGATAGCCCCTGTCGAAATTATTGCTATCCATGCCGCGGTGTACACCACGGGCCGTATACCGGTGCACTTGCGCTTCAATAAAGTATACGGGGCCGCGAAAGTGGCGGCCCTTAATTGTAAAACGGAAGTCTCGTTATCGATCGAAGTCGGGCCGGCCAGGCCGAGGATTTGCGAGCCCTCGCGACGCGACGTTTCGCGTATTTTATCAGCCCCCGAGTGCATTTCCGAATCGTTGTCGTTCACGAGGAATCGATGGACCGTACCCGCTTTCTGAAACTAACAATAGGACCGCGGAACTTCCTGCTGAAGCGAATGCATCGCCCAGACAGTCCTTCCGCATCACAGTTTTAAGGAGGTATTCTGATTTTTCATTATAAAACATCTATTCTTTGCAGTTTCTTTAAATGCAAGTGTTGCCGAATATTTGTATAAAACCATTTGTTTGAATTTGTAAAATTAATATTTATCAATTTGCTTCCACAGCTACAGTGACTCACAAAAGTATTCGCTGGCCCTTTAAATCAGAATAACTTTCTTAAAATTTCACCAAACCACTTGACCTTTTTTGAGCAATCAGAAGCATTGATTTAGTAAATCACGTGCAAAAAAGATATTGAAGAAATTGCAATTAGTAGAAATTATATGAAAAAATAAAAATGATGAAAAAAAAATGACAAAAAAATGTTTCAGACAAAATTGACTTGTTTTTTCCTGTAGAATCTAAATATGTAACATTTTATAGGGGGTTCCATTTAAAATTACAAAGGTACCTCCCCTCCCCCGTTAAAGAGGAAGGGAGGCCACTTCACGTTTATGTAGTCAGAAAGGCCCTTCAGTTCCATGCAATTTAAGACTAAGAACTTTAAAATCGATGGCATAGTTTTCGAGATATTGAGCTGTTCAGAGTTATGTGGGCCACCCTGTATATCACTACAGCCATCTAGCGAAAAAATAATGGCTTTCTTTTTCCCCAACCCATTATATAAGAGCTTTCAACTTTGAGAGACTACTCCTGTATTCTCGTATGCGTGGTCAGGGCGGCCCTCTCCGCCCCCTCTCGTGACCTAACCACAATTCACTCTATTCGCATAAACTTTCCATTGTAGATGTCATCCAGTCTTTTGTACGTGTTACTAGTTCAAATTCTGGATGACAGCTACAATGCAAAGATTATATGAACAGAGTGAGTTGTGATTAGGTCGTGGGAAGGACGGAGAGGGCTACTAATTACCAAATGAAGTGTACTCGTAATCTAAATTTGACTAAAGATTTTGGCAAATATAACGATAACGAATACAGAGCGGCGGTAACACGTATAGAGAAAAGTTGTTCAGAATGATGGCCTTGACAACATATTTCAAGGTCATCAAAATGGGTGAGAAGGGCAAACTTCTAAATAATTAACGAAAGAATTTGAGAATCTGTATAAATTTTGTACAGATGAAATTAAAATCAAATAATTCATTAATAAATTTAGGAAGTAACAAGTTAGCTTGATGGCACAGTAATTGGGACAAGTACCCTAGTTATAGCATTTTCACATAATTCACAGTAGCATCTTTTAACTTGTTTTTCTGGCACACCTCTTTTCTCAAATTCTAGTTGACCAATTTACTTGAAATTTCGAGAGAATCTTCAAAAAATTTAAAAACATTGTTTTTCCTTATTTTTTATGTCCAGAGGACAGAAAAATATTTAAAAAGTCGGTAAGTTGCATTAAAAATACCGCCAATTTGTAAATAATCAAGATTTTTAAGATAGTTTGGTTCGATTCAAAGGAAGAATATAACATTCATAGTTAGTAGTCTTCGTACGAACGAGTGTAATCTTTTTAAACAATTCTTTTGTGTTGTGGATAAAGAAGTTAAAAACGTTCGCAGTCGTCTCGTTACTTCTGGAACGAGCTTCATATATCAAGATGAAACACGAACAAAAAGTGAAACAATAAACTGATGATTAGATAGATATCGCGTTGGAGGTAATATCGACAGGATGATCGAGTGCGTGTTCCTCGTTCTCTTCCAAACAAAGCGGATATTGGGTTCGGTGTGTCGGTTCCCCTCGCGAGATGACGTTTTATTTCGAAACTCGCGAAACTTATAAACTCGCAAAAAAATGGAAAACTAGTATCGCCAACCACAGCAGTATTTAACATTCTCAAGGAAGTGGCCATGATTTCCAGGAGCATTAGCCGGAAATTGGCTCGTACAAAATTAATTGATCGGAAATGTGAATACAAACTCTATTTAAAATATAGTACAATATTATCGATGGTCATGTCGATACTAAGTAGGATAGTTACTGATATTTGGTCCCCTCAGGGTTTCAAATCCATTTTACCATTCTCCCACTTCTTCCACTCTCCCCCTTCTTCCACTTTGTCCACTCTCCACTATCGCCTAATTTTTCAGCCTATTTCAGCCTACTTTCCAGCAGGACCTATTGTTTATTACGGTTGGTTCCGAACCACCTATGTCGATACTAAGTAATTATGACAATTATTTCCCATGAAAATCATGAATTTCATTACAATAAGAATATGGTATGTATATCACTAAATTTGTAAATATGTATAGCCCGCGCAACGAGAGTTGGCACAGAGAAACTTGTGGGTACCACGTGAGGCTCCCACTACGCGCTACACGTCTTCCGCGATTGGCCGAATCGCTTGAGGAAGACAGCAAACGAGCGTATTGAGTGTGACTGTAACAGAGAGATGTGGTGACCATGAAGTAAGATGGTAGTGACGCTGAGCGCCTATGTCGACCGTTCCCTCCAAAACGTAAGCGTAAGAATGGGATCCACTGATCAGTGGTGGGATCCGCAGCCGTGCGTCAAGATTGGGGATTCGCCGTTCCCCCTGCACTCCACTGACGAGATTTTGTGCCAACTCTCGCTGCGCGGACAATACTTTGCTATGCAGATAAATAAGGCGGCATAATTGCATAAAAATCTAAAAAAAAACCAGTAATGTAAACGTTTTATTGTTTGACGATATTTACAATAAAATTTTCTTCGATCAACGAAAGTGAATTTTTTAGTAAACAATCGGAGAAATAGAACAAGAATAGAATTAAAAACGTGATGAAAAGACGGTGAAGCAGTTTCTAGGGCTTTCAGAACGTATGAAATAACCTAATAATACTTGATATCGTATACTTCAATCGTATCTGCAAAAGGCACCCGGTATAAAACAGAATTTTATAGACGAACAGCGCGGCGAGGGGAACACTGCCCGCGATCGTAACGAAAATAACCGTGGATACAAACTAAACGGCGCATGAAACAAAATTAAGGAACCTCGCTTGCAAATACTTGACCTCGCCGTAGTTAACGTAAACTTTAACACTCGCCGTGAAGTTCACCGAAATTAATGGGAGATCGTGAAGAACGCGTCTGATTGCTCGGCGGAAAGTTTCTTGTTCTAACTTGCGAGAAATAAATATTTCTCGAGCTGTCGGAACAATTTACAATGCCTAATAATATAATGGTTTCAAATTGAATTTAGCAAGGCGCGCAAAGTCAGTTCTTTGATATAATTATCGCTAAAAGTGAAATCAAATTGATCACTGCAATAATTAACTGCGCGGTGCATTTCTAGCAGTTGCCCATTATTTCGTATCACTGCATTTGGTGCCAAGAATTTATCAATTTTTATACGACGCATATAAGATATTATATTTAATGTGTTGTCGAAGACAGTATATTTATGAAGACTACTTTATTTGATATCGTTAATCATTGTAATAATTAAATGAATTGCACGGTGCATCACTAGAACATTTAAACATGCTTTATTTAATACGAAGCATGTTTAAATTTTTACGTAAGCTGTATTAAATATTGTATTTATTGTATTATTGAATACGTTACATTAATTTAGGTCGTTTTATTTAATATCGTCGACGTGTGGAAATAATGCCCATAAGCGAGATCAATAATTTCTTGTTGTCCGTAGCAAAAATCTGCGAAATAATAATATTAATGAACGTACTTTATTTTATCAATAATGATGGAGGACATCTATTTATGTTTCAATACTACGTGCAAAATATCTTATGATAAATCGTATTTGAGAAACAAATGTGTAAGGTATTTAATGCTTGATTTATAACGAAAGAATAATAAATGTCTACGACCAGTCGAGAATGTAAAATAACACAACTCAGCATTCTAATCATATTATAAATCAGGCTAATACTCCAGAATGGGGACGAATCAGTGTTATCTATGAGCATGTTTTGCTATCACCAGTGTCACTTGCTGACTACAGCACAATAGACCAGTATACATACAAACCGTAGTCATTTACAAATATTTGAAAACATGTAACAGAACAAAATGCTTCATTTCGGATCAACAACAAAATGCATCGCGCAGCTGCAAGCATTGCAGTGATAAAATAAAGTTAGTATATTTAATCGAAAAATGTGTTCAGAATGTTTATCAGTATGCCTCGAGTATGCAACACGCGATAATACAATAAGATAAACTCTTGATCGTAAATAACGATGCCAACATTACGATACCGTCATCGTGCTGACGACACTATATATCATCATCGTGCGTACTCGCTTACGGTTATATAAATAAATTCCCGTTAAATAGCGACGGGGCAGCCGCGCATAATTCTTCATTTCGCGTGTCTTACTCGAGGATAAGCAACACCTGTCTTGTTCCACGTCGAGCCAGCGCCGTCCATAAAATAATTACGCGTCTGCAGCGTATCAGAAGCAACGAGATAGGGGACGACGGGGCGAGCAAAAGAACCTCGAAGAACTCGGGGAAGAAAAAACGCGTGATAAAGTCTTCTTGTGGAAACAGGATCGCGAAAATAAGCGCGGGTCCTCTATTTATAGTAACGTCCCGATAATTAGTGGCGACCAGCCACTGAAGTACACCCTTTAAAAACGAATAACTTTTTTCAAATTGGTCTAAATGACTTAGTTTCGTTGTAATGGTAGAGGATTAGCTTATTAGATACGTAGTGTATAAAAAAACTTTCATTTAATTTGCTATCGGTCGAAGTTGTGAAGAAAAAAGTGGAGATAGTGATTTTTTAACTTTTTTATTTGTGCCCGTAACGAAACTTTAAAATATGTCTTTTGTAAGGGTCATTCCATGCCAACTCGATTACTTTTTGCAGGCACCATCGTCGATTTTGTTCTAAATGAAATATGTTGTAGTTCATGTGAAATTAGGGGGGAGGGATTAAGTCATCATTTTGCCGGTTTCCAATTATTTTCATTTCCAATTTTTGTCCATTTTGGTGAAAACTGGCCTCACTTACGAATTTTTATCTTAGGAACTGTTTGTCCGATTGAGCTACAATTTTTCTGTTTTATTCGGAAAGGATTGGGCTATTACGAAATAATTTTTTCAACCTCGGAAATCAACTACAAGCGTGATTGTAAACAATCAACATGTTTGTTATGTTCATATTGGGTAACGTAATTAAATGTTATATTTGAAAAAGATGTTTCTACCCATTCAAATAAATTTTTAGGGGTGAGAATTTGATTATCTAATGGTCTTTGTAAGCTAGTGCGCATTGCAAGTCTTTTGATGCTTCCTCCAAGACCATCACGTGGTCCCTTACTTATACCCCTGTATGAGTCAAAATAAATTATACAGGGCGTCCCAAAAATGTTGTAAATCCTTGAAATGGAGGATTCCTGAGGTTATTTAAAGTAACTTTTTCCTTTGCAAAAATGGCAGCCTCGGCTTTGTTAAGGAGTAATAACTCCTTAACAAAGCCGAGGCGGCCATTTTTGCAAAGGAAAAGGTTACTTTAATCAACCTAAGGAGTCGCCCATTTCAAGGATTTACAACATTTTAGGACACCCTGTATACGTACGCAGATTTTTAACGTAATCGACTGTAGTTGCTACGAGCCCGAAATTTAAAGATTTATACATTTTTGAATGCCTATGTCTTTTTCGTGCGTCAACTGATTTCGATGAAACTTTGTACATGTGTTTAAATGTTCGTTGTCGGAGAGTTAAAGCCCTTGGGTCCATTGGATTTTAGCAATGTCCATAATTGTCGTCCATTCGGACAGAACTTAGTTCACGGAAAGGATGGTGTCGTATTTTACGGGCTCGGGGGACCATTTCCAGAGGTTCCCGGCGACGGATTATCGGTCGTTCTTTCATCGGGGAAACATATTCACAGATGTGCTCGTAAATACGTCGAATAATGCGCGAGATCCGGCAAACAGAGCGCATCCGTGACTCTCCATAATTAAATACCGGCCGGTTCTCGTGAGCGCGTTACGAGACAACGTTTTAATCGGCTTTCAAGCTGTCGATGAATGGAATTTCGCGAAATTCGTTTACCAGACCTTCATCCCCCTTTTCTTCCGGCCGTGTTTCAGCCGGTAAGTCCGGAACGCAAACGCGGTCCTGTGTTTCAAGCAGAGACGACGCGGCATAAATACGTCGGCCATGAATTTCGGCTCTCGGTGAATTTATGAGTGACACGGAACCTCGGATTTCGATAAAAAGTTAATCACGCGCGGCCAACGAGTATCGATCCGCTAATACAGAAATGTCGCGTCCTTCGCGGAACA
Organism: Sphecodes monilicornis; assembly: GCA_913789915.3. Lineage (NCBI taxonomy): Eukaryota > Metazoa > Arthropoda > Insecta > Hymenoptera > Halictidae > Sphecodes > Sphecodes monilicornis. The sequence goes on from OU565285.1 coordinate 21,619,915, forward strand.
GATGCGCATGATATTTGCGAAAAAATTATCCCCACTATCGCGCGGTCTGCCTCTTGACAGAGTTGGGCTTTATTTGAATTGTTTCTAATAAATAGTTATCTACAGTAAATATCCGAATGAATTCTCTTAAGTAGACTTTTTTATTCAAATAACAATTATTCACAATTCGTCATAAATTATTTTCATAATTCTTCATTCGAATAAAATATTCGGAATAAAGATTGTAAAATTATTCGAATAGTAATGCGAATACAGTAACCCCGCGATCTAAGTCCAACGGAACATTGCGATCTACGTCCCTTGGTCTACTCCTTCCACTGCGGGGTATCCCCAGAAGGGCCGTGAAGCTCGAGCTGCTTCGGTCGCCGAGCAGTGTAAACATGCCGCGAAATCTGATCCTGGGTCGGGTATATCGGTGTGAATCACTACTAATCCAATTACAAAACTTCTTTATTTTTTATTATTTTTTCATGGAACTTTCACCAACATATTCGTGGCATTTTTCTAATGAAAATGATACCAAATATGATATAATTCCGAAGATATTTACTTGTGTAATGAACTGTGGAAGTTTTTTATTAGCATTACAATGTACGGACACGCGGACCTTTGAAATGTGCCGGCAGCCGCGACTCTTGTCGTCTCTTTCTTTCCTATCCTTCTTTACGACCAAAACTTTCATCGTTTATTACACAAGTAAATATCATCGGAATTATATCATATTTAGTATCATTTTCATTAGAAAAATGCCACAAATATATTGGTAAAATTTCATTAAAAATAAGTAAAAAATAAAGAAGTTTTATTATTGCACTAGTTTTGTCTCACCGATACACTGGGACACCCCCGTTTGGACGCCATCCGATTGGACGCGTTCCTTTTGGACTCCGTGCCGATTGGACTCGTGTCGTTTTAACGCCGTGTCGTTTGGACTCCAAACCGGTTGGACCTAACCCAGACCTAACCCAGACCGAACCCAGACCGAACCCAGAACTAACCATATATTTCACAATAGAATATCACCATATGTAGAATTCGAAAAGCAATGATTATAAAATTGACGGCACCCAAATGTCACAAATCCAAACGGCATGACGTCCAAACGACGAGTCCAATCGGCACGGCGTCCAAAAGGAACGCTTCCAATCGGGACGCGTCCAATCGGATGGCGTCCAAGTGGGACACCCCCGACGCGGTCACAAAAGAATAGTGTCCCTACACGATCTAAGTCCCGGCAGAGAATCGAAGAAGGATTTAGATCGCGGGGTTACAGTAACTGTTAACTGTTTTTATTTGTACGTAATTTTGTAAGAATATATTTATATGGATACATTCAGAATCAATTCAATATCAACTACTCTGCTGATGATACTGTATATATGTTCACTTCGAGTTGTTGTTTTGAACGACTGCCCGAATATTTTTTATGCAGTTTATCTAGCATTTTTATGTTCATTAGGGACGCAGCCTCAATTTCAGAGAATATTGTTAGTACAGATAATGACAGCTTGAATGTGAACTGTCAACGTCGGAAGAAAGTAATCGAGTTTCTGATAATGCATAATTGGAAATAACGAAATATATTTTTTAGACAAACGCTGTGATCTGCATATTTTAAATGAGTATCCACTGATCTGACGTGTATTTTTTCGATATAACACGCCAATGCCTTCATCGGTACCCATAGAAAGATTATTTATCATAGTTATGCATCAATGATCAATCTACCCAAAAGTAACAAACTTTCAAATGCATCATTTGGAAAAAAGTTAATTGTAAAAACCAATATGGAGGAAATTAATCGATAAACTATGAAAAAAACACTTTATATTCTATCATTTTCATTCAAATCGATTATTTTCTGTATGCAATCCTGTACGAATAAATTCATATTCGAATAAATCCTTATTCGAATAAATTCTTCTTCGGATAAATTTTTATCCAGATAAATTTTGATTCGAATGAATATTTATTCGATATTGGCAAATAAAATTTTATTCGTTATTTTATTTCTTATCCGTCATCGGAATAAAATTTTGCCCAACTGTGCTTCTTGAGGCTCCTGCAAAATGTAACACGATACGAGATTAGATACAGTGATTGCCTTAAATATTCGGATACTCTTTAAAAATTGATTATATCTTTAATATTGGATCCTACACTTGGATTTTTTGAGAAATTGGAACAATTAGTATTCTACATGAAAAGAAATTTGAAAAAATTACAATTGGTCGGAATTGCAAAGAAAATACTAAAAGTTGAATTTTACAACTTTTTTATGTGAACCTATACTGAAAATTTCAAAATTACGTTTTCTAGATCTGTGTCAATTATACATACCTACTTTGAAAATTTCGTCAAAATCGGTCAATGTTGCAATGAGCTACAAAGTTTAAAGATATTGTATAAAAATTAGTTGCACACATTTGCATTTGGCTTTGTATTTTTAAAATATTAATAGCTAGTTTAGCGTCAATTTGGGTGCTAATAGAAGAAGAAAAATTCTTTTTCATCTGAATGTTAATGTGTTTGTACTGAGGAACAAAGAGCTAATAAATATATATTATAATTACATACAAAAAAACTATGAAATGTTTCAAGTACTGAAAAATCAAGATAAATACTTATCAGGTACTGATTCGCACGATTGTTTTGAAGACAGCAATTAGATAATGATAATTTTTTATTATAATGCTCATATTTATAAATTTATACTGACGGTTTAATTTGAAAACTGAATAATTAATTTTTTATATAATTTCAGTTAATAAATTAATCTGCCATTCTACCAAAATACTTTCTTACGTAGAATGACTATTTAAAAAAATAATGCAATTATTGATTGCACATGCGTCATTACACTTTTAAAAACAAACAAGGTCTTAGGTAGTACTCCTTAAACCGTACATCCTTTTCCTTTGATGTTTTCCTGTAACTGCACTTGTAACGAAGTTGTAGCCTAAAACAATGGCGTGAACCACCCTTATACAAAATTTCCGAAAACTGCAACATTAATAATTTAGTAAAACTAGATTGCTGAAATCGCACACTGTGTGTCATGAAGTTCACAAAAACTGCGCCCCCCAACCGGAAAATAAAATCGTGAAACGAATTTCGCAATGTCTAGCCCCTGGCAGGGAATATCATCACGGCTCGGGTTGAAGTTGCAGAATACGAGGTCCGCGATAAAGGCAGTCGAGATTCATTAGAGGAGCTCCGTGTTCTTTCCGTGCGGTATTACCGATGTCGTTATTATATACCGACGTCGACACTATTAGAATTTCTCCCGCTCGAGGTTTCGACTGGAATCGATGGGCAACGAACCACCCCCGCACCGAAGAATAAAAATGAAAGGAAAGGTCTTCTATGTATATATATACATACACATACATATGTATAGCTATATATATATATATATATATATATATATATATATATATATATACATATATATGTCTGTGTTATAGGGAAAAAAATCTCGAGATCCAACGAAGATCGAGGGCGGTTGAAGGGCGACGGGGACGGAAGAGACCATTAACGCCGATCCAAAAGATGCCTGAGCGACGTGATATTGGAAATCCTCCCTTTTACACAAGTTCTCATCCCACGGGACGCACCCCCCCCCAAGCCACTCGATTTTTACGCCCCCCCCCTAACCTTCGGCTTCAACACCATATCCTAACTTCGCCGATCCCGAACGCCTATTCTCCTCGATTTCGTAGTAACTACTGTCGAATGCGAGTTTCCAGCAGATATATTTCGTGAACCCGTTTCACGCGCGATCTTCTTCTGTTAGGTGTAAACGTCGTAAATCGAATGTTGAAGGGAACATGGTAAAGGAAGCGTGATTTGGTGTGTGATGTTCTGTTGCGCTTGGAATCAATGGAATTTGAAGACCAAAATCGTTTTTCCGGCTTCATGTAATTTAACGTGTTTTCATCGTCGCTGAAGTATAAATCTATCAGATTTTAAAATATTAGAAAGTATTGTAATCACGAAATACTATTGTAATCTACAGGCTTGTTATACAGTGACTCCCATAAATGTTCAGACACTCTTAAAAAGACGAAATAAAAATTTTCTACCTAACCTGCAACAGACTGGAGTGAAATAGAAATTTATTTTTATTCTTAATATGTTTAACAGATTGAAAATAATATAACAGTATTTTTTAATTCTTTTAATGTTCTTGCTGTTTTAATCTACACCTACTCATTTTTGTTATAAATGCAAAAAATACGTAGCCTATAGACATCACAGTGTGCAATGATGTTCCGTCACTGAAAAATGAGAGATAGAGGATGATACTTGGTGGTCAGTGCGTCAGTCAAAATCCGGGAATTTTGAAAATCATCAGGACATGTAACTGAATGCAAGAGATTCTATTGTATCCATTTTTAACTGCCTCTTTAATTATTCGTTTTAAATATCCCGACGAGGATTCAGTTGGAAACCGTATGACAGTACGATTTACCGCGAACTGTCGCGTAAAAAGTGAACGAAATTGACTGTACCGTCGAGACAAAACGGGAAAAGTTATTGAACGCGTCGGCAGCCGCGCGATAACCCGAAATCGACCAGATATCAATTTAATCAACCCCGATACGTAATATTCGTTGTTCGTTCCGCGACGAAAAATATCATCCACCAATTGTAAGTATTCACCCGTAAACACCACGGCAATCCACTATTTATAATCCGACGGTTCGGCAGTCAATTTTCGGAATCTATCGCCGATACTAATCTCGACGGATACAACTGGCGCACCTATAAATTCTTGTCGCTCGAAAGAGAATACAGTTGAAACGCGATTGGTGCGTCGTCTCCATACTTCGTGTACCTGACTGTATCTTAGAAAATAAGACGCCCGATTTATGAAACGGTTAAACTGTAATTTGGAGGACCAATTTTTTTTTAACTTTTTTTTCTGCGGTTCTATAGATTTCAACGAGAAAACACCGAAAATGAAAGTCTTATTGCCAGGAGTTCACTGGTTCAGAAGTCATACGTGTAAAGTTGAGCAATGTTAAGCCTTTTTAACGAGTTGAAGCGCCGCCATATTGATATGTTTGCTAGGTGGTACACGTAAGATCGGCTAAGTAGTACCGAGTAGTAAGTAGTACCTAACCCCACACCAACTTGGACTATTTTACACGTGTATAAAAATAATTTCTAAACCAGTATATATCCAGAATATCCAATATGGCGACGCTCTAACCTGTCAAAAACTCTTGGTATTGCTCATGTTTACACGTGTATAATTTTTCAACCGGTGAATTCCTATAACCAAAACTTGAATTCCGTGTACTAAAACTTACACGTCTACCATTTTCTCGTCAGAATGTGTAGCATCACATACGGAAAACTTGAAAATGTTTGGTCCTCTAAAGTACAGTTCAGCCTATAAAACAACAGATTTCAATCTTGATCGAAGTATATCCTATTTTTATCTCATAATTAGACTGCGAATTTTAATGCAAAATAAAAATTGTCTACATCAATTGCAAGGAAGTGGTACCAAGCAGTTCCTTTTCTTTTTTAATAACTTTAAAAAAGCTGACAACAATACATTGATACCAATATTTGTACTCTTTCGAATTGCACTATCCCATTTTTGCCATAATTGCATAAAATCCGCTGTCATAATATTGTTCTTATAAACACACTGGTTTAATGAGCAACGGCTGTACTCAAGTAAATTATTAGGTCGTTGCATATGAAATGTCCGATTGTTAACAGTAACTACAAATTTTGTAGTTTTTTTTACTGTCGATGAATGGGACATTGATTAATCGACAAATTTTGACCAAACATTACATGATGCTATCGCTAAAATGTTATTTTTCCACTCATACAAAGTAAATACTCGAAAATCACATTGTTTGACATTGAAATAAACTTTATTTAAGAGTAAAATTGGACATCTAACTAAAAATTGAAGATAAGACTTTAAGATCAGCTTTGTATCTTAAAATGATGTATAATAACCCCATACATTGTAATAGTATTTCTTGATCAAAACACTACATAACATTTGCATTCTAGAATCGGACATTTCATATGCAACAACATAATAGAATAAGCCAGGCAAATGGTATTAACTTGTGTTACTGTAAGCGTAACCATCTCTTTGACAGTCTTTATATCATATTTTTTGTGATAATATTGTTCGTATAAACAAATCGATTTAACGAGTAATTCCTACCATCAAGGTAATCAGGACAAGACAGACAAATGTTATTATTTGTTATTAATGTAAGAGTATTCTTGTATTTTTCAGATATTCCAATAAACGTAAAGTAACAATGCGGAGTCTCATTGCGACAATTGCACAACTACTTGCTGTAATACATTTTAATTTACTAATTCTTGAAAAATGAATGAGACTTTATGAACATATAAACTTTATTATAACGTAAAGCTTTGTCACGCACATCATACGTGCATATCAAAACGTCATTAAACAATCAATTATAACAAACGAGCGAGTATTGAAGTAAATATACATATAGAATAAATATAAATTTTTCGTTTCTTTTAGCAAATTGTTGAAGAACTCCTAATTACTGTAGCTGCGAAGAAAATTGCACGGCTAAAGGGATAAGCACAAGGACCGCTATTAAAAGACCAACAAACCTAAAATAACGGAACTTCCTAAACGAAATTGCCGATAAAATGGCCAAAGACGCTTCAACTATGACTCCCCTAAATACTGAAAACTCACATAGAGACCTTAAAAGATGCCCGAGTGCCAAATTGCTTGACAAATGAAACAGCTATTGGATAGCTCACGCCCCCTCAAAAATTCAGAGAGTAAAAAACAACAGCCACGAAAACAGCCTACCAAGTGGACTAAATCGCCGTGATCAAACAATCCTTACTCGATTAAGAATAGGCCACACAGCGTTAACACACGAACATTTGATGTCGGGGAGGGCCCTCAACAAGTGCAGCGACCGTAACGTCGAGTATACAGTTGCTCATATTCTCCAAGACTGTCCAGTCACGGGTCATGTTAGAAAGAGGCATGAACTGCCAATTAAATTGAAGAAATCGCTCAACGACGAAAGGCATCAGTTTGCTGTTGTTTCATATTTAAATGATACACATCTCCGAAATTATATTTAAATTCTGTAAATATATGTGAATATAACCTGTAGTTAAAATAGTCGCTAATAACCTGCGATGTTGATGCGACTATAAACTAATAAATTAAAAAAAAAGAAAGGAACTTCCTAACTTGTGCAAGCACACTCGTGTATGCCACAGTATACATATAATTCTCTCAAATCCATGAAAAAAACATCGATCAAATATGAAGAGCACAAAAAGGAATCCAAGTTCGCCGAGCCATGTTTCGGGCATTTCCTCAAGTCAAAACTCCGTCTCCCCAGCGTTCAGCGTTTCACCCGGCATTTATTCCCCTTTCTTCGGATTTCAGGAGCCGTCCCAACGGCAGCCTGTATCCGTTCTTCCGTGGTTTCTTTCGGAACCGAGTTTCGCTTTTCGACGTGCGTCGGACGTATCCGTCGCATCTCGTTCGCAGGAGTCGTGGCGGCGGTCGTTCGAAGATTCCGACAGTTCGCAACTTTGTCGATAGTTTCTGTAGCGTAGGCGTGACAGAAGTGAAGGGGGTGGGTGGTGTGTGGAGAACGAAGAGAGGCTTGAGAAGGTGGAAAACGTCGCGCGTTTGAACGCATATATCGAGCTTCGGAGTTTGCATCGCGAGTCTTTCAACTGGCGTGTGTGCTGCATATTCGGTTTTTTAAAAGCCCCGAGACCGAGCGGCGTTCGCTTCCTGTTTCCCACAGCTTCCCTCGTGGAAAACCTCTTTCGCCGGCTTTTCTGTTCCGGTCGGATCGGTGTAAATCGGCACGAAAAAAAATGCATGCACGGTCTATCGCGCGCTCTCAGGCCCGCGGACGCGTTAAAACATCAAACGTCGGACCGAGTCAGGCTAGGTCGGCCCGCCGCGAATAAAGATCCCGCTCGAACGGAAACGAGACCTACGCGGCAGAGACTGAGAGACGCGTAAACAACGAACGAAACGACGGCCAAAGCGAAAACACGCACGGAACGAGGAGAAGAGGCGGAACGGAAGAGAAAGCGCGAAGAGAGGGACCAGAAGTGTCGGCGGGCAAGTCATCTCGGCTCGCTTTTACTCTCTATCCGCTAACACTCTTCTCTCTTCGGTCCGTTTTCTAACTTTGCGCGCGCGGTTGCACGAGGGCGAAGGAGCGCGTTTGCAAATTACGCGCAGTCTGAGGCGACTTAGGGACTTTCAGAGTTTTAATTACTCTGCGCGAGTGCTGCCTTTCCCTTTCTCCCTTTGCGGCGCGTTCGTTCCCTCGCTCGCTTTTGCTCTCCTCTACGCGTACTATTCCAATCTCGCAAAAGAGTGCCGCCCGCTTTAATAGAAAAGGGAACCCCGATTCACGACTGTAGCTCGTCTGATGCATCGTTTAGACGCTCGTATCGCCGACCGCCCACGCGATCCGCTACTTTCAGTCAGTTCCAGTTAACCCCTTCGCGATCCACGTTGCATTGATCTAAGAATAGTGCAAGGATTCCTAGAATCTCGAAAGGAAGCCGACGGGGATCGTTGGAGACTTGTTCGTTTGACAGCTTGACAAACAAGCCTGATTTATCGCTGCTGTTGCGTGTTGTGGATGTGGACAATACTGGCGGTTTACTCGAAATGTTGACCGAAATTCATAATTCTGTACGATTTTGATAGAAAGTGGGTATGCTTACGTTTCTGTGGATTGTTGAATTTCCTTCTAGTTTTCGGTGTATTTTGGTAAACACGTATCATGTTTTCTCGTCTAGCTAGTCTTCTGCGACTAGCCTTCTAGACTAACAAGGGTTGTAAATCAGAGGACTTTCGTCACCGTAGATCCACGAGGACCCTACGTCTTTTTATGGAGGTCTTTTTATCGTCATTTGTCCTGACGATTTAGTGAAGACTGTATCAAACTGCTGACATTGATTTTACTAATGTATATTTCAAAAGAAACAGGAGATTGATGATAAACATGAACGGATGATTGGAAATATGTAGGTTAAATGAATTTGATGTTGTTTTGCGTTCGTGAGACGTTACTGCGCGATAGATCGGTCGACGAAATACAAGAATTCCGGAATCTCACCGGTTAGCGTTCCGTGGTTATTGGGATCTGACATTTTGAGTGGCTGCCGAAAAGTAGAAATACTCTAAGCTTGGCTTGGCTTGGCTTATAGCAGCTTACAGTGTTAACAGGTGTTAATTACAGTATAAACTTACAGTGTTAAAACAGGTATTAATTAAAAATATCGTTATGGAAGTTCCAATTTTTCCACTGCGTAGCAGAAAAAAATTTTGATTACTGTGCAGTGAAAGATTGTGATAGTAGAGTGAGCAAAAATTAGTTGCACCGTTTCCACACTTTAAAATGAAGTATGTGAAGTGAACTGCATGAAATTTATAAGACCTCCATTATTAAAATATAAGAAACAATTTAGCAAAGAACAGTATATTTTAACACCTAAAATAGCTAAAGCTAGAGTGCATATTGGGAGATCTAACCAGCGTGTAAAGACTTTCAAAATTCTTGGTTCAGTGATGCCTGTGGCATTGGTGCCTCTAATAGAAGATATTTGTACAATTATTTGTGGAGCAATTAATATGTACTCACCAATTCTAAGCGATTCGAAATTTATGAAATTATAATTGTAAATTTAGAAGGTATATTAAAAACCAAATTTTTAGTGTAAAATGAATTATTTGACAAAACATACTTTATTGATTTTTATACATGTATTTATTTCATATATTTAATAAATATATCTTTTCGAAGTAACAAACTCGTCAATATTTATTAAGTCTGTACTCTCGTCACTTGTTAATATTTCTTAAGTCTATTTACTCTCATCACATATTTTTCCAATAAACAAATTTTATGTAACATATTCGTATAATAAATATTTTTTAATTTAGCCAACATTGAAGAAATAAAACTGTCATTTCTGGTAACTTTTAAAGCTAAATATTTTTTATCAAACTTAGAATATATAACAAAGTATGTTAGTTCTAAATTTAACTCTGCCATCCCCAGCTGGATTTGCCCATAATACCGATGCTTTTCCATTGACACAAAGTTTTCTCCTTCCTTTCAAACATTTTAAGTAAAAACAAAAAAAAGATATCAATACAATGTTAAGACCAAGCTCTTCGTCGCCATATTAGATAGCTATATACATTATCCCCAGCTGGATTTATTTATCCATATATAATTTATCCATAATTCCGATGGTTTTCCCTTAACACAATGTTTTCTCCTTTCTTTCAAACATTTTAAGTAAAAACAAAAAAAAAGATATCAATACAATGTTAAGACCAAGCTCTTCGTCGCCATATTAGATAGCTATATACATTATCCATGCCCCCATGTCAGATCCCAATAGACAAGACGGGACGAAACGAGACGAGACGAGACGAGACTAGGCTAGCGCGTGGAGTATTTGGTCGGCTTGTATACTATTTTAGTGGACCAGTAGTCCACCAATCAGCGAGTTGAAAATACTGTCGCTCGACACGTTGCGAAATATGTAAGTTATAGGCGACATAGGATCGCATCATGGGACCTAATCGCGCTACCTACATACGTTCGGTATAAACCTGAGTCGCACTACTTGGAGGTCAGAGTGCGACCAGGTGTTCACTGCAATAAAATAACCTTTGGCTCTATTGTCGCGAAAATTTAAAATTGGGGGGCTAAGAACCGGTATTCCGCGACGGAACATGTCATACGGTTATTTGTACATTATTTGACTTTAGTATAAATTTGCGTGACTTTTAATATAAATGGTTAATTTGCTTTTCGTAGGCCATGTTTGTTATTATAAAACCTTTCGAGCTACACAATCATTTTTTCTAATATCACTAGATTGTGTTCCATTCTGTCCTGTGTTAAATTTCTGTCAACTTTCATTTGAGTTTAAAAAAAAGTACCTTCGGAATAAAAATTGTCAATAAGCACTTGTTGGCTTCCAATGCTTTATAAGTTGTTGTAAAATATGTATAAATAGATCTGGTGAAAGGATTTCCTTATTAAAACGTTTTTAAGAGCAATGAAATGTTTGTTGTGGATACAGCAATTCGAAATAAAAATGTTTTAATAAAAATCTTTGAATTCCGTTCTAAATTGGGGCACACGTGATAAAAGTACAGGAAGTCAGAATAAAGTGGTTGGTTTTGATAAATTATGGAGCAACCAGCCCCTTTTCTACATCAAACGGGACACACGAATCAACAGTTTGCACAATAAGGAAAGAGCATGGAAGAATAAATGTACGGTTTCCCTTGTGACGGACGATCTTAATACCACCGTGTCACGAAGGTACAGCTGACAGCGCGATAAAAGTTGAATATTTTTTGCATCTGTGATAACCATAGGTGAATAAACCACAAACCGGAGGAAACTTTACGAAACAGTTACTACACTCGCGACACTGGAGGGCTTCTCGTGTAACGACAGTAAAAACAAGTGATCTCTAACACTATATCTATCGGAAGATTATTACGGTATTTCATCGTTAATTGTCGTGAAATTCTGAACAATAATCGTCGCAAAAGAATTCCTCCTTCCGCGGGGTATACCCCGTTAGGGGCCACGAAGCTCGAGAGGCCTCGGTCGCCGAGAAGTGTAACATAATAAGGGTCAAGTATATAATACAATATATACAATATAATATAATAGTATGTAATATAATAGTATATAATATAATAGGCTTTTCAATCATTTTTATATGTTAAGAGGAAACTGAGAAATCTTCTTTTACATAATAATCCCAAATGAAATAATGAGATTACGTTACTGAGGATGACTTGTTGGTTCACGAAAATTCTGTTGTTCTTGAAAGATTCATTAAAAAATCCGTAGGCATGAGTTATCACTAAAGAAATATGTTAGTAAATTAATGAGTTTGGTCAATAGTTGTTTACTTTACTAGTTTCTTAGTTATCGTGCACGCCAGTTTAAAAAGCACAGTTTCGAAGAGCATGCATATCTATTATACAATAAATAATAAGAACTGATCTAAAACAAAACTCTTACATTTCAAGACTATCTGTTTACATCCTCAAAAGATCTAGCACTATATGTCCAATAGTTATTCTACAAAAAAACTCTTAAATATCACTTGCTTTCGCTGCCGTTACACGAGCAGCCCTCCTTAACCTATTGGGAACTGACATGGGGGCGTGGACAATATATATAGCTATCCAATATGGCGACGAAGTGCTTGGTCTTAACATTGTATTGATATCTTTTTTTTGTTTTTACTTAAAATGTTTGAAAGAAAGGAGAAAACATTGTGTTAAGGGAAAACCATCGGAATTATGGATAAATCCAGCTGGGGATGGCAGTGTTAAATTTAGAACTAACATACTTTGTTATATATTCTAAGTTTGATAAAAAATATTTAGCTTTATAAGTTACCAGAAATGATAGTTTTATTTCTTCAATGTTGACTAAATTAAAAAATATTTATTATACGAATATGTTACATAAAATTTGTTTAATGGAAAAAATATGTGATGAGAGTAAATAGACATAAGAAATAATAAGTGACGAGAGTACAGACTTAATAAATATTGACGAGTTTGTTACTTCGAAAAGATATATTTATTAAATATATGAAATAAATACATGTATAAAAATCAATAAAGTATGTTTTGTCAAATAATTCATTTTACACTAAAAATTTGGTTTTTAATATATCTTCTAAATTTACAATTATAAGTTCATAAATTTCGAATCGCTTAGAATTGGTGAGGACATATTAATTGCTCCACAAATAATTATACAAATATCTTCTATTAGAGGCACCAATGCCACAGGCATTACTGAACCAAGAATTTTGAAAGTCTTTATACGCTGGTTAGACTTTCCAATATGCATTCTAGCTTTAGCTATTTTATCTGTTAAAATATACTGTTCTTTGCTAAATTGTTTCTTATATTTTAGAAATAGAGGTCTTATAAATTTCAAGAAGTTCACTTCACATACTTCATTTCACAGTGTGGAAACGGAGCAACAAAATTTTGCTCGCTCTAGTATCACAATCTTTCACTGCACAGTAATCAAAATATTTTTTGCTACACGGTGGAAAAATTGGAGCTTCCATATCGTTATTTTGAATTAACACCGGTTTTAACACCGTAAGCTTATACTGTAATTAACACCTGTTAACACTGTAAGCTGCTGTAAGCCAAGCCAAGCTTAGAGTATTTCTACTTTTTGGCAGCAGACGGCGCCACTCAAAATGTCAGATCCCAATATAGGACCATCAGTTTCTTCTACTCGCTACGGAAAGCTTGAAATCCGCATAAACAGTCGCAGTCTAATTATCGGCCGGCAGAAGGAATGAGCCGAGAGGCGTGCCTACTGTTCGCTACAAGTGCGCTCCCGATCACGGCAATTGTATGGTACGTATACTCTTCGGAAATATGTGTTCAACTCCTTTAATTAATATACATTTCTCCATTTATCTTAATTGCAGCACTAGCAAAAAATTCCGATAGCGAATGTTAATTCACGGTCTCTATCGCAGAGTCTAGACCCCTCTAGAGGCACACGCCTCTAGATCCCGCTATAGCGTTCGTTAGCATAGAAATACCATCGTCGTAGAGTAATATTATTTGCGGGGCAGCGATTAGCATATAATTCAACGAGAGGCCTGGTTCGAGCGGACGTTTGATCCCTCGTACGATCAGTATTTTAATAGTGTACGCCTTGAGAGATTGGCAAACAATACTATTTACATTTTTCTGTCCGGGAGATTATGGCGGGCCGGTTTAATCGATCGTTACATTTCGCTACGTTTCGATCTTCGTTTTCTCGTCTGCTTCCTCTCGTTTACGAGCGAGGCGTAACTGCTCTCCCTTTTAGTCGTTTCGTTCGCTATTCTACGGTCGCGCGTGACTTAACATGCGCGCGGCTCGTTAAACAACTAATACGCGACACACATTTTTTACGGGTCACGTTCTACCCGCACGGCGTTGCTTCACTCGTAACGTGGCCCATTAGAGAGAAAAAAATCGTTGAGGCACTTACGAGCACGCTACTATCCTCTCCCGCTTTGCTACAGTACTAGTAGTAACACGCCAGACCCCATGGCTCGCAATATACCTAGCCGAAAAAAAAGGAAAATCGGGAACACTGAACTCCGGTGAAAAATAAGAAAATGTACGAGTCGCAATAGCGAAACACGCAATGAACACGATTACGAATGTACCGCTCACGCCCCGTGTCGATTGCAATGTTCGTAGCTCGCAATAATGTGGAGAAACACGAGCAAGTGTTTGTCGATCCTGTTTCACCTCGTCGATGCTAAACGTGTCGGTCCAGAAACTCCCAATCCACCCCACTGGTCGATTAACTCGCGCTATGCCTTCGAAGGGTTATTATTCATTTCATTGTTGCCTGTTTCCTGTTTATTGGCAGCTGTGCTCTGCCGAGGTACCTCTGTGACGAATCGTAGCACGACTATGATGTACAGTAACCCTACGATCTAAGTCGTTTCTCGGTTCCCTGCCGGGTCTTAGATCGTTGCGCGGCTGAAGGCGCAACAAAAAATAGCGTATCGGTGAGACAATACTAGTGCAATAATAAAACTTCTTTATTTTTTACTTATTTTTAATGAAATTTTACCAATCTATTCGTGGCATTTTTCTAATGAAAATTATACCAAATATGATATAATTCCGATGATATTTACTTGCGTAATAAACGATGAAAGTTTTGGACGTAAAGAAGGACAGCGTATAGGAAAGAAAGAGACGACAAGAGTCGCGGCCGCCGGGGCAGTTCAAAGGCCCGCGTGTCCATACAATGTAATGCCAATAAAAAACTTACATCGTTCTTTACACAAGTAAATATCATTGGAATTATATCATATTTGGTATAATTTTCATTAGAAAAATGCTACGAATATGTTGGTGAAAGTTCCATGAAAAAGTTATGAAAAATAAAGACGTTTTGTAATTGGATTAGTAGTGATTCACACCGATATACCTGACCCAGGATCAGATTACGCGGCATGTTTACACTGCTGGGCGACCGATGCAGATCGAGCTTCACGGCCTTTCCGGGGATACCCCGCAGTGGAAGGAGTAGGCCAAGGGACATACAATATTTCATCGATAATTGTCCACAACACGGGTCTGCGGAGGGACAATTATGCCAGAGGGATATCATTGTTTGAGGTTTGCCGAACGTAGAGAAGGACAGCCGAGCTCGAGAGGCCTCGGTCACCGAGAAATGTAAACATACCTAATCCCAATTTCCAACTTCTTTATTAATCAATATTTTTTTATGGGACTTCGATGACCATATCTGTGGCATTTTTCTAATAAAAATCATACCAAACATAATATAATTCCGATGATATTTACGTGTGTAATCGACGATTAAAGTTTCGGACGCGAGGAAGGATAGCATATGGGAAAGAAAGAGACGCGGAGAGTTGCAGTCGGCGGCACAATTCAAAGGCTCGTGCGTCCTCACAATGTATTACCAAGGAATAACTTTTTTATTATTACTTATTTTTTTATGAGACTTTTTCTAATAGATTTGTGACATTGTTCTGATTAAAATGATACCAAACACGATATAATTCGGATCATATACAGGTGTATGGTGATTATGTATAGGTCAGGTACATAACATCGGTGAGACAACAGTAATGCAATGACGACATTTTTTCATTTTTAATTAATCTTTTAGGAGACTTTTACCATCATATTTGTAATATTTCTCTGATCAAAATTTTTCTGATTATACATACATTTCTATTCTTTTAATTGACGATTGAGTAAGTTTTGGCGGCAGACAAAGAAGTTAAATGATAAAGACATTATAGACACACTCTCCTGACTGGGACATTTCGCGACTTTGAAAACGGGTAGAACCTCAGCTACATCAACATTAACCGTCTTGTCTTCTGTGAATTGGTGGTTCATACATAGTAAGAATGCAGAGAAGAGAAAACCTAACATAATCCAGAAAAACCAATGTCGAGGTTTTACGGTTACGGATTTACATTTTGGATTTAGGCAGGTAGATGCAATTTGCAATGGAGGGCCGACAAATATTTTACGGTGAATTTATGGGACCGGACATATTTTGCAATTGTTCGTATTATCCAATATATTTTCAACGAGACGATGCGACTTGCAGTGTCCCTTTTTATACTATTTACTCTCTTTGTCTGTCACCAAAACTTACTCCATCGTCAATTAAAAGAATAGATATGTATGTATAATCAGAAAAATTTTGATCAGAGAAATATTACAAATATGATGGTAAAAGTCTCCTAAAAGATTAATTAAAAATGAAAAAGTGTCGTCATTGCATTACTGTTGCCTCACAGATGTTATGTACCTGACCTATACATAATCACCATACACCTGTATATGATCCGAATTATATCGTGTTTGGTATCATTTTAATCAGAATAATGTCACAAATCTATTAGAAAAAGTCTCATAAAAAAATAAGTAATAATAAAAAAGTTATTCCTTGGTAATACATTGTGAGGACGCGCGAGCCTTTGAATTGTGCCGCCGACTGCGACTCTCCGCGTCTCTTTCATTCCCATATGCTACCCTTCCTCGCGTCCGAAACTCTAATCGTCGATTACACAAGTAAATATCATCGGAATTATATCATATTTGGTATGATTTTTATTAGAAAAATGCCACAAATATGGTCATCGAAGTCCCATAAAAGAATAATGGATAATAAAGAAGTTGGAAATTCGGATTAGTGTGGTCTCACCGATATATTCGAATCGCATGGTGTCATATTTCTCGACGACCGAGGCCTCTCGAGCTTCACGGCCCCTCAAGAGGTTACACCCCGCACTATTGGGGATATCTCAGGGACAATTCTGTCGGAGACATTTGGGACAATTACCGGTGAAATACTGTAGATCGCAATGTTCCTTTGGACTTAGATCGTGGGGTTACTGTAGTCGAATACGCGGTACGATACGACACCATTGAACGGTGACGATCGTTTTGGTGGCTCTTGATGCGTTTAAACTGGCTTGTAAAAATGGAAATTTGAATATTATACACTGGCGTGCAGAATTAAGAATGCACTAAATTTTCGCTGAAAAATTGATGTAAATTGTTACAAATTTGTAACAGGATGGTGGAACCATCGTACTGAGCTCATTTTACAGCGTGATAGCTCTACTTTGAGAATGCTGGAACAAGATGATGTACATGTTATAACAATGTTTTTCCTAAAACATTTCTCCATTATTTGGGAGAGTAAAAAGTGGATGCTTTTTTGTTTCCGACGGTTAGGTATTACATTTAAATGACTCTACCGGCATTGAAAATTTTTTAACGGAGTAAAACCACCATGGATTTAATGATTTGTATCTCCCCTATGCGACGACCTCTTAAAACATGCTCCGCGATTTTTCGTTGGCATTTTATTGAGCGTTGAATGAAAAGTATGCCGCAGCCATTGTATAATAAAATGTTTTAGAAGTATTTGTTTATTTTATGGAATTTATATATTGTACTATACCTAACATATAGTTTGCATAATTTAAGCATGTTATTCACGATATTGTCACGAATTGCCAATTTTATTAGGTAAAATCATAATTTTCTTACAAAGTTCATATTTATAATGAATCGGTATCATGTCAATGTTCCATTAGTTTATTTGTAATATCAGGCCACACCATACTAATAAATAGACTCCGGATGTTTATGGAAATGCATATTTCCATATAAAATAGATAAAGCAATAGGACCAAGGCACAAATATTTTTCGTGATTAACAGGTTCTAAAAATACAATTTAAATGTTGCATTTTATGCATAATGCACATGCTTGGCATACTTCTGTTTACAAACATATGCGTTAAAATAATTTAATGTATCATCTATCTGTAAATTCATCCCACATGACAGCCATAAAAACACACTTTTGAAAATTAATACATGTAATTCATACTAATTACAGACTACAATAATGTATGTTTTCAAAATTGTGAATCATTCATTGAGAGTTAGACATTTAATTTGAAATTCAGTTTACATTTCAGATTCATGTGGTAAATCCAGACATGTGTGATGCTATTGAAGATTGTGTGAATTTATCAAAGTATTAACGAATATTGAAAACGTGTTAGAAGTATAAAAGAGTAGGACAACATTAATGAAAAGTTGGATCGATGGCGATCCCAACTTCGCCATTGATGAAAATAATGGAATAGGTATTTATTGTAAAATTTGTAATAAAAGTGTAAAATGCATCAATATCAAATATTTCGAGTGTATTTGCATATTTTTCGTACACATTTGCATATTCTTCTTGCATATTTGCATATTGTTTCGTGCATAAATGTCATATGCTTTTTATATATGTATTTATCGTCCATAAACATGGGGAGTCTACTAATACACAACACTGAACTTAGCACCTTCCTCAAATGTACACATTACATTAATCAATTTCGCACCCTCTGATTGTCTCGCCCCATCCTCTCTCTAATAACAATGGCCAAGCTCCGCCCACTATGAGTTAGAAGCCCAACATTGTGCGTATGTCAGTATACATAAATAAAATAATATCAACTAAATGACAGCTATAATCCTACATGACGACGAAATGAAAGCTATTAAATGCCGGTGGGTCGATTAATTAAATATCGACAAATATATGCGCTACCGTAATCGATTTCGTACGCACTGATTGACTCATCTCTATCCAGTCTCTTGTAACAACAGCTGAACTCCGCCCACTATCTGCTAAAGTCTCGATATAACGACAATGTCAGCGTACGTATAATAATCCTGTACGAGTGATTAATATATGATGAATAGGAATGAAAACTATTAAACGTCGATTGGAGACATCCACGAAAGTTTGAGCCCTTATACATCGCATCGAGCCCGAAAAATGTGTCGCACATTTTACGCGGCAGAATCCTCTATATAAAGGGTCACCCATGAAACTAGAAACGTGCTCGGAATTGTGTTCGCCGAGCTACCATTCTTCGGTACGTAGCTCCCAGAACAATGTCACGTGAGGCACTTCTTTTATCTGGGTCAAATTAACATCACGATAACTCTTACACAACAGGAATTTCTCCTATCAACGGAGGTTAGCCTAGAACAACAAAGCGGGAGAGCCTGAAAGGCGGTTCCTTTGTCCACAGTCTAGTTAACATAAGTTGTACGGTATCCATGCCACTTCGATCTGAATCCTTAATGAACAAGCACGGTTGCAAAGCGGGATAATTACATGGCTAACCGTGGAAAAAATGCGTTGCGGACGTACAACGTACAGAACGCGACGGGGCTGCGGAACACGTACGGCTATCGTTCATGGCAATTTCCACGATCCCGCGTTTCTTGTCGGGCACGTAAGCCATGATCGGAACGATCGGACGACAGTGATGAATGTCGCTTTACCGGTGGTCCCCGGTATAGCAAAAACTCAGTATTATTTCCCGAGAAAATTCCGGGATCTGAATGCACCGTGAATTATCGAACGGAGAGGATGTTCGCGCGAAATGCGCCGAGACTATGTCATCGGGAATCAATTTGAAATATCGTCGATTATTTATAATTTATACAGCCAGGGGTGATATTTTAAGTCGCCACCTTTTGAAAACTAATAACTTTTTTCATATTGGACAAAACGACACGTTTTTCTTAGTTGTTAGAAGAATGAGTTTACTAGGTAATGTCTAAAGAAAGTCTTTTTGAAATTGCTATTACTCGGAATTTGGAAGTGAAAAATCAAAGTCACGATTTGTAATTATATTATTTAACACTAAAACTACCACGGTCAAATGACCGGTTTTCTATTTCACATTTACTGAAATTATAGAAACGCTTTCATAGGAAATGACTAGATTGACTTCTGTATTTAAGCACATATTGTAATGGAAGCGGTACAAAGTTGAAATAAATTCAATCTTCTCACTTGTATAAAGCGTTTCACTTTCATATGTTTTGTAGTTCGTAGGTTTAGTGTTAAAATCTTGAAACACTCTATCAAAATTTTAATAAAAACCATAGCATTCCATCTAAAAAAAGAACAGAGTTGACCTTCATATCGCCATTACGCTAAAAAAAAATTAGAAAGCGTGACCGTTCCTTTATCTTTGCAATTTCGACCAATGGTAATTTTTGATTAATCATTTTTATACATTAACTATTAACCTAGTCCTTCTAACATCTCAAACAAAAACTGAACTCGTTAAGTGCAATTTTGCCTCTGACTACAAGCACAGAAAGAATTCATTCGATGAACAAAGAATAATTTAACCATTCGAGAGCCACGGGTCTTTGCGACGATAGAAAATTACGATCTAACAATTTATATAAACGTTAAAGCTAAAGACACGCATTGATCAAATAAGAAAGTAGAGTTAGTTTAAATCTATGGACTGATGGGCTGGCATTTTTAGGCACTAAAACGGTTAGAGATATAACGAAAATGTTCAGTGAGACATTCGATAAAATCGTAGGTTGCGGTATACACACGTTCCATGCCGAGTTTTACTTCTGCAGAGGATACATTTCAAGATCAGCATAGTAAGTACGCGCCGAAGTACTGTACAAGCACAGTTGCAGGAACTGTTTTCTGTACACTGTCCTCCAGGGCAGTTTGCATGCCTAAGTGTATATGCATGAAGGCCCGTCTACACAAATGTAACAAGGTACGAGAAGTTCACAACACGCATACAGGAAGTCTACTCGAGAAAAGAGAAGTGTCTGGTTACCATTTAGGGTACTTTAGATGAAAAGGAAGGAAGAGCTACTTTACCTGATTACGAATCTCCGAATTCGACATACGTAACAGTGAACATCGTGAATAAAAGATGCACAGGTAAAATGTGACGGAGACGTCGGGGGATCTTAAAAATAGTAGCCGATGTTGAAATCGCGAGATTTCGATACAAGTCATTCAGATGTCGAGGACAGAAAGAGACGAAACCAATCTTAGAACTAATAGACTCGTGTTACACTATTCTGCAAATAAACTAACACAAGGCAGACACTAACATTGAAATGAACTAAGAAGACTCCTATAACATCTCCTTTGTGATTAACAATGCGGGACAATACATACGGAAGAAAATTTTTGATTCAAAGGGGCAATTATTGCGATAGAAGAGATTTTTTTCTCATGGTCATACTTTCCAAAATTTCAAGGTCTTGGTTGATTTTTTTAAATGGGACGCTGTACTTTGATTGATATAATGTTATAGCTAATGAGAAAGCAAATTCAACCATGTATAATTTGTTTTGGCCTTCAAATGACCTTCGGAAGAGTTACTCTTCAAATGTTTAGGAGTTTACATAATTGGAATCTTACTTGAATACGGTAAGTTTCAATATAATATTTGTATTTTAAGATGTTTTTTTTTTAAATAATTCCTCGAAAGATCCTTTGAAGGTCAACATATTATATATGGTTGAATTCGTTTTTCCATTAGCCATAACATTATACCAATCCTTGAAATTTCGGAAAATATAACCTTAAGAAGAAAAAATCTTTTCTATTGCAATAATTGTAATTTTAAGTCAAATATTTTCTTCCTCTCACATTTTCTTACACCACTAAAAACAGAGATATTTTATTATGTGAAAATCTTAGGTGACTCACCCTGTATATGGGTCACGATGATTTCAAATAAAAATACAATAACTTATACATAATTGAAGGCAACAAACTCTGATAATAAAATTAAGTTTACAGCCTTTTAGAGATTTGTAGAACTACACTGTAGTCTATCTAAAAGACGACTGGTACTTATCGATTCTAGAAAGCTCTTGTCAACCTCTATATTTGAGCTTGGATCGTGACAGTATTACAGATAGTGAACGTATTAAATCAGACAAATGGACGATAGAAAAAAAGTCAACCATATTAACTTCTAGGCAACATTCACAACCTCAGGATGTCATACGCTAAAGTTTGTTTTGGAATTTCTTGAGTCCATAAGTGTCAGTCTTAATATAAGGTGATCTCAAGGACCCGAATGACCAAGCCAAAGAGCCAATAAATAAGGCAAGGATTCATATCCAAGAACCCTACGACCCGAGAATCTAAACTTAAGTCTCCTCCCATGACCCAAGAGTCCCAGATCCATGAAACCCAAGAATCTAATCTCGAAACTTCCTTGATCCGAGGATCTAGATCAGAGACCCGAAAGAATTTGAGACCCTGATTCTATGTACTTGGATCATCAGGGCCCGATCTTGGATTCCCGGATCACTGAGATCTCAATCCTGGATCTTCTGTCCCGAGCGGTTTCTAGTTTGCGTCCTCCAAACTTGACTTGCCCTGTGAGACGTTGTTATATTACAATCCCCCGTGTTTACTGTGATTAGTTTACTGCGAGTAGAGATCATTTAAAACAGTAAAAACATTAGAAAATTTCAAACATACGAGTATGTTATTTTCAACCTATTAAACATATTAAGAAAGAAAATGAATTTCTATTACACTCCAATTTACTGCAATTCTGTTACAACATTTTTATTTTGCATAAAGATCCGCTGTGTAGTGATTAATATCCCAGGCCTTTGATTCGATTGGAGTTTCCCAGGTGTGAATTTCTCAATTGAAGGTATTAAGTGAAACAATTGCCAAACTGCGTGTTCCAATATTTTGAACGTGTTCTAGAGATTTGCCGCATTCGATACTGATATCCAGTAATTCGTTACAACCTATGCAAAATCCAAACCATGTACGTCTCCGCTTACGCCCTCGAACTTGATGATATACATATGTAAGTATCTAGCTGCTGGAATTTGCTAGCATTTGCATTAACTCCCATGCGACTTGTAGTGAATTCGTTTACCGGGAGACATCTGCACGCTGCATCACCGTTCCGACTCTGGTAGACTTACATTCGCAAATCCCTGCTTTGGCTATCATGCTGCCTTCTATGACGTAGTTATTATTTCCTCCACGTAACATTGCCTATGCAACGTCTGACGACTACGATATCATTTACATTTATTTAGACAAGCTTCACGCTTAGGACATCGCGCTGAAGCGTTTGGCATAGTTGATATCGGGTTTTGCGCAATCCGAGGTGCTTGTATTAGGTGTCAAAATTAATTCTCGGCTCCAACACTAAATTAGCTGCGCCATTTATTTAAGTGGACACTTTTTCCCGCATAATGAGGGACTGCACATTACGAACGTATAAGAACAATAGAATTTGAAATTCTAGTGATATAGCCTCAGAAAATTCATTGTGCGTTTGGAAAAAACTATGTTGACTGATAAAACGCACATATTAGGCGCTGGTTGTTTCTCGCATTTTAAATAAAAAACACGTTTCTTTAGCTGACAAGACTCTAAAGGACAATATGCTATGTCCTACAGCTCATGATAAATTTCAATCTTGAAGATGATAAGCGCTCTGGACGTCCAAAAAAATGGGAAGACAAAGATTTAGAGCAGCTGTTGGCCGATAGTCCATTGTTACCTGGTTGCAAAAGTTGGGTAAAATTCAAGAAGAGAATCGCCGAATGCCGCATTACGTAGGCTGGTTATAAAGGTGCATGCAATTGCCAAACCTCATACAGTATTTCATCGTTAATTGTCGTGAAATTCTGAACGATAATTGTCGCAGAACAATCCCTCCTTCCGCGGGGTATACCTCGTGAGGGGCAGTGAAGCTCATCAACATATTCGTGGCATTTTTCTAATGAAAATTATACCAAACACGATGTAATTCGAATCATATTTACAATAATTTTCCGAAACTTTCATCGTTCATTACTCAAGTAAATACCATTGGAATTATATCTTATTTGGTATCATTTTCATTAGAAAAATGCCACGAATATGTTGGTGAAAGTTCCATAAAAAAGTAATAAAAAATAAAGAAGTTTTGTCACTAGGTTAGGTGTTGTTTTTATATCGACATACTCGACCCGTATAATGTTACACTTCTCGGCGACCGAGGCTTCTCGAACTTCGCTGTCCTTTCCTACGTTCGGCACAAGTCAAAGAATAGTATTATCTGAACGTTAATTATCGCCGGCCGGACCCATGGTGGCGAAGATTATCGATGAAATACTGTACTGCAAAGACGACTAAAGATACTCTTAATTCTTTGAACTAGGAAATTGTACCACATTCGGCGTATTCGCTAAACTTAATTTCACCGGATTTTCACTTGTTCCGATCCCTCTAACACCATTTAGTGAATTCCCGCTTCAAACGTGTGAATAGGTCGAAAAATGCATCATGGACTTCATTAACTAAAAACCTCTATCATTTTATAGAAATGGGATTCGCCAACTGTCCGGGAGACAGAAAAAAATGTGTAGATGCCGTTGGATACACATTTCTGATTAAATTTTTATTTGATTTTGAATAAATAAACGTCAATTTTTCTGTGGAAAGGCCGAGAATTAATTAAAACACCTAATATAATATTTTTCAGGGAGAGCAACGTAAAAGCTTATTTTACTATTTTAATCGTGTTTCATATACCAGACATGTATGTGTTGGAGACAAGAGCCAGACCACACGCATAGGTCCCGTGGATAAATATTTACGCATGCACTCACGGTTGCACGTCACGCGCACTTCCCGCGGCCCCGGGAGCGGTGAAATGGAAAAACGCACGAGATAGGGCAGAATTTCAGTGGTACTTTACGACACTACCCTTTATATGTATGCGCAATGGCTATCTTACCTAGTCCGGGCGCACATAAAACGCAGCCAGCATTTTTTATTGCGTCGAGAATGAACGAGCGAAAGCGCTGACCAAGTGGAAGCGCGGAATGATCCTTTTACGTTTCATGGAAAGTACAACAACAGGTCCGAATCAGCGAAAAATATTGGGCAGGCGCAAAAGTTCATGGCCGATTTTAAGGTAAAACACAAGCCAGAGATGGATTAACGAATTAGCAAATTAAACACGTGCTTAGGCCATCGAGAGAATGGTAGCACCATAGAAACTTTCTGGATTTTACATCTTTTACAGAGTAATAATCCGATTACGTATTTTTATGCAAAATAAAAAATCTCTACCTCGACTGCAACGAATTGGAGCAAAACAAAAATATATTTCGTTGCTTAATAGGTTCAGTATGATGAAAATAGTGAAACAACAGTTCTAAATTATTTTGATGATTTCACTGTTTCGTGTTCCTCCTATTCATTTTTGTCATAAATGCAGAAAATCCGTCTATTACTAATATTGCTAAGTGTTTATGTGCATATATGTACGAGTGGAAAGATACAAATCAGTAGCGAGCGAGGAAAACTCTAACTTTTGTTAAAAACATTTTTTAGTTAAATTATAGAAAATTCTTAAGAAATCGTTGAGGTCCACCCAACATTGTACTGAAATTATCCTTATGATATTTTTAAAGAAAAAAGTTTTATCAATCGATTATACAGGGCGGTCGGTAAGTGATACAACCGGATACGGAGTGATCCTGCATACGAAGAAATAAGTCGAAAATATAGAATAAAGTTTGTTGATACGAGGCCTTGGTTTCGAGAGAATCAACTTTGAAAATTCGTCAAGTTCGTGTGCTTAGCATTTGTACGTAGAATCAGTATATCATAATCATGCGCGTCGGAAGATTAAAATTATAAAGACGCTTCTATGAGGAATTATTGAATAAATTCCTTTATTCAAGCATACGATATAATAAGAAGTGCAGAAAATCTAAATAAACTAAATCTTTTAATTTCTATAGTGCTTTATGTATCAATAACTTTTAGTGCTAAGTAGATTTTGTGTTCAGATCAGCTACCATACATTTTATCCAATATTTTGTTCAAGCTCTGGTTTTAGAATATTTTTTATACGTGTCAACTAGTTACACTGTAGTACACAATCTAGATTATACAAGGTATCTTTCGACACTAACAGTAATAGCTTGGCGTGAAATATGAACTTCTTTTCTTTGCAAAGTGTTTCGATGTATTCTAATTAATATAAAAACTATATGTAATTGTATTATGAATCCATAAACATCTATATACTAATTACAAACATTCAGACTTGGAAATTTGCAGAAAACATCCCATTTAAAATATCTAAAACACAAATACAGCCATATAATTTTTCCAATATACCGTGCCTCGTATCAAACAAATCGGCCATACTACGAGCAGCAATTAAAATAATTTCTGCAATATTCATAAAAAAAAGTCTAAAAAATCAAGCTACCGTGAATAACGGTGTAAATAAATCTCGCTTCGTATAATAAATTTGTTTGGCCGTAACACAATGCGTAATAATTAATAATTATTTCTGACCGAGCAAAGAGTTTAATCCCGTACCGGTTTAATTCTGTACCGGTGTTAAAACACGCAACGTTATTTAACGTCGCGATGAATATTCCTGTCACACACAGCGAAGATTCTTTCCGTTTGTCGCGAAAATTAACGCTGGCGTGACGAAAGGACAAGGTACGAAGATTTTCCGGGCGCGCGCTGTGCAAATTTCAGCTCGGCTTCTCCGTAGCTTTCCCAACGGGTTCAGCGGCGAATGTGATTTGCACGAACGGAAAAAATATTGGAACATCCACGCGCGAAACTTCGAGATTCCGCACACTTGCGCGCGCGAAGAAAAATACTAACGATAAATTCGCCGTTTTCTACTTCGCCTCCCTCCGCTTTCGTTTCGCTGTCGTCGGGCCATTGGTTGGCTGCTCGTAAAATCTAATATTTTTCGTCATATTTCAGATGCACCGGCTTCTCGATCGCGATGCCGATGGTGAACGTGTTGTAAATTGCGCGAATAAATGTCGCAGTAAACCATCGCCGGCCGATAATTCATGAAATATTTGTGGCGAATTTATATTTCGTGCTCTTCTTTCCTTTCGCGTAAAGTCGCCGCGCTCTCTCTGACGCATGACGCCTTGCTCTAATTAAGTGTCGTACGACGACAAAGTCGTTATCATGTCTAATTGTCCGACGAACTCGACAAGAAACAAACAAAACACATTCTACATCCACAGTGACGATGCGTGCGATGCAGCAACGTCGTATTTGTAAGACGTCGCGTGGACCGCAGGGATGAAACGTATGCAGCGGGACCACGGCCCAAGGAACGGACCCTTAGCACGAGACGAGCGGCGGCTACAGTGTTGGGTTATGGTACAAGATTTCACGCGCATGCGCGGCGATTTCAGCCTCAGTAAAGTAACGCATTATCCCTTGAGAATGATCCACATACGGTTCGAAACATTGGGTTACTAACAAAATTGCAAATTTGCTGTAAAATTTCAATAATATCGAACCTTTGCGCCGATAGCATTATCATCAATATAATTCAAAGTTCGATCGAAAGAAATTACATTTATATCAGTAAAGTAAGATTCTCGATAAAATGGG
The DNA here is from genome assembly GCA_913789915.3 of Sphecodes monilicornis. Taxonomy (NCBI): domain Eukaryota; kingdom Metazoa; phylum Arthropoda; class Insecta; order Hymenoptera; family Halictidae; genus Sphecodes; species Sphecodes monilicornis. The sequence goes on from OU565285.1 coordinate 21,647,321, forward strand.
GTACCTTGAGCACCCAGCAGAATTTTAAAAAATTGGTATGATTTGATTCGGAAAAATAAATGTATAACATGTGTATTTGTGTATATTTTGTAACTCGTAGGACACGTCCTGAAGTCTTTTTGTCCGGAACAGATTGTTTCGAGACATTCCCGCAATATAGCTATCTCAGGGTGTCACTACCTCTGTTATCATGATATAGATACATTACTGTTTTGGCCGCGCATGCGCGTGAACTCTTACACCATATCCCGACACTGGGCGGCTACTGCGCGTCGCCCACCTCCCCCCCTTACTCGCCAACCCCTGGCCGAGGGTCCCTTGACTTCGACGAGCAAGGGATGACTGCGGGCATTCGAATACTTCCGCACTCGTCGGAGCGTCTAGTCGATAAATTCTGCTTACTTTAAGCGCTCACGCCGTTTTTTATAATTGCGCGTCCTTGCGAAGACATAGTCTTATATATTTGTCGGTTGCATTGTTTGAATTTGAAAGTGATAGTAGTATCAAAAGAAAAAAGGTTTAAACTGTGATTTGGAGGACCAATTGTTTTTAACTTTTTTTTATGCTGTCCTATAAATTTCGACGAGAAAACACCGAAAATGAAAGTCTTATTGCCAGTAGTTCACTGATTCAGAAGTTATACGCGTGTAAAGTTGAGCACTTTTAACTAACCCCAAACCAACTTGGACTATACCGCTCAGAACTACTTAGTAAGGCTGTGCGAGTACCCGCAAAATGCGAGCCGAGCTAAGCTCGACTCGACCGAGCGAGCCGAGCCGAGTACTCGCACGAAGCGAGCGGCTCGCATCGGTGCGAGCAGCTCGCAGTCGATGCGAGTACTCGACTCGTCTCGTTCGGTCCAGTCGAACTTAGCTCGGCTCGCACCACGCTCGCACCGAGCGTGCGATTCGTACGAAACGAACGGCTTGCATCGCATAAAGGGGACGACTCGAAATAAATTCAAGCGTAATATGACATGGTGCGAGTTATAGCGGGAAGCTCGGCACACCGATATTATCAATCATTTTGGTATATTGATATATTTTGATAGTAAAATTGACAGAATGTTGAGTAATGTAAATTCGGAATTTGTGCAACCCTGTTATTGAAGATATTTATGGGATAACAACTATTTTCTAGATTTATATAAATAAGTAGATATGATCTGCAAAGTGCATTATTTTATTAGTTTCCGTATGCATAAACGTACTCATCTCGCGGGTATACAAACATTGGGGCTATTTACTTCATGGGGTGAATCTACACTCCGGTTTAGTGTACAGTCATAAATAGGTGTTGTCGAAAAATTGTTTGCAATGTTGATAATTAATGTTGAACTTCGTTAAATAGTTTTTGGAAAATAGGTATGTACAAATATTGTATAATATTGATATATATATATATATATATATATATGCCATATATGTGTGAGAGAGAGGGAGAGAGAGAGAGAAATAAAGGAAAATTCAATTATGATTTAATGCATGTATAATATGTGTCACTTTTCATTAATTACCTTTATTTACCAAAATTACTAACTCGTGATGTAGTACATAAATAAACATGCAAATAGTACATAAATGGTTAATAGTTAATACGTATATGTATACATATATGTATTATATCGTTCGTATTTAATATCGGTGTGCCGAGCTTTCCGCTATAACTCGCACCATGTCATATTACGCTTGAATTTATTTCGAGTCGACCCCTTCATGCCATGCAAGCCGTTCGTTCCGTACGAATCGCACGCTCGGTGCGAGCGTGGTGCGAGCCGAGCTAAGTTCGACTGGACCGAACGAGCCGAGTCGAGTACTCGCATCGACTGCGAGCTTACTGCAAACTTACGATACTCGGCTCGGCTCGTAAAAGCGAGTCCCGGCTCGACTCGACTCGAGCTCGGCTCGCATTTCTGAGCTCGCCTGCAGCCCTACTACTTAGCCGATGCGCTGAACACCCACAATCTATCCAGCGCATGCGCTCAACAGTACTACCTCTACCACCCAACGAATCCAATATGGCGACGCTCTAACCTGTCAAAAACGCTTAAAATTGCACATGTTTACACGTGTATAACTCTTCAACCAGTGAACTCCGGTAACCAAAACCTGAATTTCGTGTACTAAAACTTAAACGTCTATCATTTTCTCGTAAAAATGTGTAGCATCACGTACAGAAAACTTGACAATTTTTGGTCCTCTAAAGCACAGTTCAGCCGAAAAAAGTAAGTTTTGTGGGTCCAGTTTTCTTGTATTGCTTCAAGAATATAGTCGAAAGTACTTCGAGTCATTCTAGTACGTTGATAAAATAAATTGTCAATTTCTCGTAATTGGTAGCGAAGGTAGTGCAATTCGCCGAATTTTATTCTCTCCTTGTATATTTGTGTTACTTCGCGTATTTCTTAATAATATATATCTTACATAGCAATTTTCAGTAAGCAAAAGCAAGTCCGACTTCGACATCTTGAAAACTGATTCACTCGATCGTAAATAATATTCGATAGACGGCTGGACGAATAGAACTTGTAGAACATTATAGAAGATATTATAAAACAAGGCGTGAGGTGTGTAAATTCATTCTCGGCCCGAACACTACATTAGCTGTTGCATTTATTTAAATGGAAATTTTTCCCCGCAAAATGTGGGACTGTAGAATAGGGTGAGTGTACGAGTAAGTGACTGAGTGAGTGACCGTTCTCTAATAAATAATAACAAAAGGAGACTTGAAGTAATAATTTTTAACAACTGACGACATATAGATCGAGCCTGAAGATTCTTTATGTCATATAATTATCGGTGATTGAGAATGGTGGAGTTATAATTAATATCACGTTCGTACGAAGGTGTGGTATTAATCCAATTCATGTGCCTGACTGAACACTGCTCCTTTCAAAATTAGCATTCTCTTTAAAATAAGCGTTTTTACGTACTTTCTTTTATTCATATACTGTTTGCAATTGAAAATAGGGTTAGGTTTTGCAGAAACAGAAGAATAATAGATGAATAATTAATAAAAAACACAAAAACGCTTCGAAACTACTTATTTTACTGTCTTTTTCAATTGATTAAACAGTTTTTAAATGTACTGTATACGTTATATATGGTAAATTATGTTAATTATCTATTTATTTACTTCTGTTATATAGACGTTCCTTAGCTTTTTTGATTAAGCAATTAGGTAGAACTGTTGACAGTGTAACGTAGATCTTTGGAAAAATATTTAGTATACATTAAGAGTTAAACAATTCGATCTTTTCATCTGTAGCATATGTATATTGTGCATTAACAGTTTAAATTTAATTTAAAAAAATAGATTCTCTATTTATTTTTTCAAGTTAATTTCTACTACGTATTTAGCTATGAAAGCACATTAATAGGGACAGGCACACTAATAGAGACAAGTACTCTAGTAGTGACGGAGAAATATCGATAGTCGGCACCATCGATAGGTTCCGATAGTGGAACTATCGATAGTCATTTATAATTATATAAAATTAGTATAGAACATTATAAAATTATATAAATCAATTTGGAGTTTTGAAATTTGAAGTTGAATTGGAGATGACAATGATATATCGGTGTTTTCATCATCAATATTTGAAGATCGATATGTATATAAAGTCATTGATGTTTATCTAATTTCAAGTAACAATATCTAATTTTGATATTGTTGGTTATTATTATGGTAACAAAATATTATTAGTGCAGAATAGAAAACCTTTTCCAAATTTGATCTTTTATCAATTTTATCTGATTTTAGCAATATTTGTCGAGTAAAATGATTACAACTGTACAAATACCAACCCCAAAATTTCGCAACCTATAACTATCGATGGTAAAAGCAAATTATCGACTGTTTTCGATGTGACGACTATTGATAACCATCGATAGCGTCCCGGTCTTTCAGCCTGGGGCCTCCTCCCTACGGCTCAGCATGATGCACAATACCCTGGAACGTTACCGATTTCGATGATTTTACAGTGATCCTTTGTGCAACACGTCCATGCAAAACTAACTGCGTCTGCCGAGCGAAATTCCACGAAGCATCAGAGTTACAATACCACTCGGTGCGCGTTTTAAATCGAATTCCAACAGCAAGGTATATCCTGTCGTCCCGAATGAATCAAGCAAAAAGGTTCCACAATCAGCAGCAAAGTCCTGGACACAAGATGGTCCCCGAAAAGCGAAGAGAGCCCGGCGCGTTGCGCGCTGTTCTCGAGGGAATCGTGCCGCGTAGAAACTCGACAAACAATTATAACTTCCGCGGAGAAACAGTGTAATATAGTCGGGCCGCTGCTGGCACACATCGTTTCGAAACGTTACACTTATGGCCCCGCTGGTGTTGTCGAGCCCGGAATTTCTGGCTTCGGAATTCTGGGTTCTGCCCGTTGCGGTCGTCCACCGGCGATCCCTTTCGTCTCGCGTTCCCAACCCTCGCGGGCAGGACCGATGTCCCTCGGAGTCTCTATCTTGCTAACTTCATCTAATTTGTCTTTGTCTGGCTAGATCCACTCAATCCAACTCTCTTGGCCGTTTATTTATTTGCCAGAACCCCACGACGAGGGAAACGGAGACGCGGCTCTACCCTTGGAACCCCGTTCTTCTTCCGCTTCTTCGAGCAAAAGGCGATGTTGCTACCACTTTGAACGGTAATTTGTGATAATAGTACTCTGAGTTGGCTTTGCGTTGTAATAGATCGTTAGCGAAAGCTTAACTGCCGTTCGATGGTTGCCGCGTTCCAATTGTTCACCGGTTCGCGGTACGCGTTTCTGAGGTTATATCTAAATCTCTTTGAATACGCCTTAAAGAACGTTTTCATTGTCTGCCAACGCCGAGAAAGAGGTGATGCTTCTGCTGTATTCGCTTCAAAGGCAGCCGTGTTCTGATTTCTGCGATATTTCGGGCGTTCCGTACCTCTGAGAACGGAGGAAATTTAACATCCCCATTGACTTTTATCAGCTCGTTCAGAGAGCAACGCTGCTCTAACGCCAACTTTCGAAGTGAAATATTAATGCCCCGTTTAGTTTTAATCATGGGTACTTATTCACACTTGTTTTTGACGATTATGTCCCGTTTCGCGGGTTATTGATGGACTCCCACTTAGAAGAGTTGTTGATACCTTCGCTTAACTACCAGCTCAAAGTCTCGGAGACTTTTAAACCAGTAACGATATGACTGTATTTCATATGGATAAAAATTTAATGGTATACTTATCTTAATGTGAAATTTACAGTCTATAGAAACAACTTTATTAGTCAATTTCTCTTCACGGTTGGCTTTCTATCGTGTAAACCAAGAACTGCTTAATAACGGTAACAATAAGTCCCGTGAACCCTTGAATTCGAAGAAAATATGAACACTTTACGTAGGAAAATAATTTGGCTGCGACAATCTCATTCAATACTGACAAGGCAACATACTTTCTTTTCTTTGTACGAAATTATGAACGACAAACAATTTTGAATCACTGTAACTGCAAAATAAATCACAAGGCGAGAGATTGAACGTCGAACATTTTTAAAACGCCGGAAAACGATACCAGAAAATAGTATTTTGTATTGAAAGTTCCCGTGAATGATTCCCTCGGTGCGACGAATTTCCAGCTATTAAATAATCTAAATTTAAAAATCTACTTGCTCGCAAAGCTGCGAGCTATCCATCACGGAAAGTCTTTTGTTGCGGAAGCTGTGACTCGAAACGAACCATTCACGAGCGTTTAACGGCGCCATTGGCACAGTCGGGGAAACAAGACATCGCGATTCAAACCTCCGAATTAATGTCAATGACTGCATAAATAACGGCAAAAGCGAAAATCCACAAAAGCCGAGCCTGCCGGATATACCGGGGGTGGCTGTTTCAAAGGATATTTCCAAGCGGCCCGGTTTTTGCAACAACGAGTAAATAAAAGTTATTTACACACGGCAGTCGTTTCTAAAGCAGCCCGGAGTTTTTGTAGCCCAGTACCTCTCACCGATTTTCCGAGCAACTGTCCTTTTTCAATCCGGTTCTGATCGCTGCCGGGGTTAAATGGAAAGTCGGCATAGCGACTGTCGCCCTTCATCTTCATCATCCGCGGTTCTGTATCGGCGTTTGTGAACAATGCAACGGCGATGCATCGGCTGCAACACCGCGTCGTACAGTGAAGTATTTTGCCCGAAAAACGCGCAAAGATTATTACAGCGATATCTATAGGACCAATGTAATAATATTACATATCGTTGAATTCGTCTTAACGTCAGCTACAACATTATTAGTAGACTGCAGAACATTACGCATTTACAGTGTTTACACATTTTTAAAATACAAGAACACATGTATAGTAACAAACATTAATAATATCTCTACTCTGTGTTTACCATAAGAAATTTTTTAGTTGATAAATTGAACTTACTCCTCATCCTGATTTTTATTAAATCATGGAATTTGCATAAAGATGCGCAGTCTAATTATGAGATACAAAATATATCGTAGCATTTAAAAAATCAAGGTGTCTTTCATTTCTAGCCGAAAAAGAATTTTTTGAAATTTTTTGTATTGACATTTGTAGACGTGCAATTAATAATTACCTCTTGTTTGAAATATTTTTTTGTCAAATTATCGAATACGACGGAAAAATCATGGCGTTAGCCTGAAAAGCGCGCAGAAACTATTACAGCGATATTTGTAGGCCTAAGGTAATAATATTATGTATCGTTGAATTCGTCTTAACGTTAGCTACAATTTTGTGAAATAAAAGGTCTAAACAGTTCCATAGAAGAATTTCATGGACCGGGGATGCAGCGAAGCCGTGCGTACAGCCGCGGCTAGCCGTACGTGAAACGAACGCTTAATACTAAATTAGCCATAAAACTTAAAGTTGGACAATTTCGGAACCAAACTTTGTTGGCTCCTGATCACAAATCCGTACCGAATGTAATGAGAGCAAAAACAGCTTGAGATCTAGTGGTACACAATTAAAAAATCGTTGATGAAATCTTATAATTGTAAAAAAAATGACAGAATTTCTTCTTCTTTTTAATTATGACTATACAAGTATTTACGACGGGAAAGACAACCTGTTGGAATGTGTAGCACATTGAAATGCTAGACTTGAAAAGCTTCTATAGCGCAAGAATGCACACAATTCCCATTAAAATATTTTAAAATCGCTACAGTATTTAATCAATAAGTGTGACAAAATTCTGAACAAGAAATGTCCCAGAACTATCCCCACTCCTGTGGGGTATGCCGCGTGAGGGGCCGTGAAGCTCGAGAGGCCTCGCTCGCCGAGAAGTATGACATCATACGGGTCGGGTATATCGGTGAGACCACTACTAATCCAATGACAAAACTTCTTTCTTTTTTATTATTTATTTATGGAACTTTCACCAACACATTCGTAGCATTTTCCTAATAAAAATGATACTAAATGAGATATAATTCCGATGGTATTTACTTGAATAATGGACAATGAAAGTTTTCACACCGACATACTCGACCGGTATTATGTTACATTTCTCGGCGACCGAGGCCTCTCGACTTTTTCGCTGTCCTTTTCTACTTTCGGCACAAGTCAAAGAATAGTATATCTGAACACGAAGTGTCACTGGCCGGACCCGTGGTTGTGACATTTATCTATTAAATACGTAATAAGTGAATGACCTTTCAGGAGGCGGTTAAGACCGAAAGGCGTGTCATAAAGTCTCTTAACTTTATAAGTGAGAGAAACAATATTGATTCATGATTCCTCCTATATTCTACTATCTCGGATAACAAAAGTTTTACATATCATGCAAAATTTCATTAATCGACTTTTTGTGCGCTTTTCGATTCAAGTATCTCACTGTGTGCCGAATACTAGCAGAAGTTTTCGTGACTCGCGGCACATTTTTCGCGAACCGTGAGCTGGGAAAAAGCCGCGAAAATACGTCCGCGGGCACTGGGTCAAAGTATTCGTCTACCAGCCGCGCCGGCTCTTTTTTATGCGACGAGTAAATCTTTTGAAACCCACGACTAGCAGCTCCATTTACTAAAGGCATCGCGTATTTTCCCACGTTTCCTTTTTTCCCACTTGACTCGGCGAAAACAGTGCGCGAAAATATTTGTCAGGCCGCGTGCGCGCACCCCTTTGAGATATTCAACGAATCTTTAAAAAGAGACCGAAAAATGAAACGCGATTTTTCGGCGCGCCCAAACATAAAGGCCTGTGCCACAAAGACTGCTCAATATTCGATCATCGATACTCTCTGCACCCTGCACGGCCGAAGCGAATGTGCAACGCACAAAAAGACGCTTTATTGTTCGCTCGGTGCAGTAGATTCCCGTGAAACACAAAAATTGTGACAGTGTTTGTACAACAAGATAAAAAACTGCTCGTATAACACAATATACGCGGTGTCCACGAAGTTTCTGGACGCCGTTCTTGCTCGTAATGCGCGTTTTTTGATTGCTGCTTTTTTTAAAAAACGTATGGGACCTGCAATTGTTTTAATGGTGTCTAGTCTGGATAGGCGAAAAACAGAACGTTGAATGTTTGTAAAAAAATGGGACACTAAATTCACCGAGCACTGCCTAATGTGTATTACCTTGTGAATAGACTGCAGATTTTATGCATTTACGGCAAAAATGAGTGCGATTTAAAACGAAAAATTAAAAGAATTTAGTAATATCATTATACAGTGGCCGAAATAATGATAGGTTCATTTTAATCTGTTAACACAAACATGTGTTTTATATAGTATTTTTTAATTTATTTATAATTATTTATTCTTTCTATCATAATTTATAAAATACATAATTCAAATGAATAACATAATATAATTTGTGTCAATTACAAATTTTTTATTGAAAATCGTAAAATTGATGTACGAAATAAAGATAGGTTCATTATATATTCTTACATAAAAAATATAATAAAAAAATAAATAAAAATAGTTTAATACTTAGTTGAACTTCCTTTGTCTTTTATCACTTCAAATATTCTGCGTGGCATGGTTTCAATTAATTTTTTTAAAGTTTCTAATTTAATTGCAGACCATGCCTCTCTAATACCATTTTTTAATTCGGAAACAGTGCAATACTGTTTTCCATTGGCGTATACCTTTCGTGCTAAAATTCCCCAAAGATTTTCAATGGGATATAAGTCCGCACTCTTTGATGACCAGGGTAAAACTTCAACTTTTACCCTCTCAAACCAGTTTTGAATTGTTTTTGCACGATGTATCGCTGCATTATCGTGTTGGAATATTAAATTAGAACCACCAAATTCTTCGACATATTCATCCAGTACGCATTCTAGTAGTTCCTGATATTTTTCAGCATTGGCTTTTGGCAGGAACCACATTATCGGAGTCTTACCGTTATTGCCGAATGCAGCCCAAACCATTACGCATCCTCCTCCATGGACTCTTGTCATTTTCACATCTTTTTGATTACGCAGATCGCGCCAGTGATATTGAAACCCGCTTGGCCATCCAAATTAAATTTTTTTTCATCAGAAAAAATCACCGTTTTCCATTTTTCAGTCTATGACATGTGATTTTCTGCAAACTTTAACCTTTCCTCCTTCTAGAATTTAGTTAGCGGTGATTTTTTGCCTTTTTAGTATATTTAAACGTTCCAGTCAATCTCAGAACTTGCTGCACACGTCGAACACCAACTGGCAAGTATAATTTTGTTTTTATTTTAGAAGCTTCAAGTTTATTTTTCTTTACTTCTTGAAAAATTTTCCCTTTGTCCCTCTGTGTTAATGTTTTTGGACGGCCTGTAGATTTTTTACTACCGTATTTTTCTTTTAATTTAAAAAAATTGTTTATAACATTTGAAGATCTTTTAATTCTCCTTGCAATTTCTCTGTTAGAGAGACCCATATTGTGAAACGCAATAATTTGGCACTTTTCCTTATCAGTTAACGATTTTCCCCGTGCCATTGTACTTTAAAAATATTAAACGAACATAAAATATTTTTTATAATTTTTAAACTTTATTAATCTGTGTACTTACCATACAAAAACGTTCAAAAAGTTGCACTATCAATAGTATTTTTCATATATTTCACTGTAAACCTAAGATTATTTCGTATGTTGTACCCGAGAATTTTCAAAGTGTTTTGAAAGAAGCACGTCTTCACACTAACGCTTTTAATATTCGACTGACTGCTCATATAGTGTGTAGGTCACATTCTTTCGGAATAATAACAAACACCACAGTACATTTTCGATAACGTAAACAAAAGTAGAAGCAGTAGACCAGCTGACGCGACTAGTGAACCTATCATTATTTCGGCCACTGTATTACTATTGAATTATTGAAATTATTGAAGGAAGAAAGATATTATTATTCGTGTCTTGAATCACGGAATTGTTACAAGAATTTAGTCTGGAGATGAAAGTGAGAAACCCTTTATAAAATACATTCTAAATGTCTATTTTTTCTTTTTCCGGCATATTTGCCATTTCCAATTAAACATTTTCCAATAACTTTGTGAACACCGTACATAAAACGTATGCGTTAATACATTTATATTTTGACCTGAGTAGCAAGACAAGTTGCGATCACAAAATATCCAACAATGAAGAAAAACTGCTCAATATAGTAAACAAATTGCAATAATATTACAATATATTCGTTTTAGTTGATAACACTATTTCATTTCTGTAGTACAGAAAAACACGCACATTTGTAACAACTTTCCCAGTTATCAAGTCATTCCACAGAGACGTATAAAAATAAAATCATGACCAACAATTCTCTGTACATTTTTCTTTATATTCTACGAACTGTAATATAATGACATATAGAAGATTACTGATTGTTCTGACATAATTTCACCTTCCAAAAATTTAAAGAAAATCTATTCTACTTATGGGATGACCTAATAATAAGTCGACTCAATAAAAAATAATATAAAAATTAAAACCCTAAAATCCTCCCATAAGGAAAGCCTCTTTTTATCAAACGACAGACACAATAACCTTCCTAGAAGTGTCAAAAATGAACGACAAAACAACCAGTCCCTCCCTGTCATCCAAAACAACATCCAAACACGTACAAGAACAAAAAAATCTCCCATCCCTGTAAATAAACTTTCCAAAAAATTCTCTTCCTATCACCCACAACATCGTTGCAGAATCGTACGCAAAACATCAGCCGTAAAATGGTAAAAGTATTTCAAATTCTGCACGGAGCGAATAGTCTCCGATCGAGCTAAAAGGAAAATCTAATCGAACTGAAAATAACGAGCCAATCATCCTTGTTGAAAAACAGTGGGAGTTCACCTGCGAGATCGAAACAGACAGAATGGATCCGGAAACGGAAATAGGAACGCTCGATATAGATGCCGTCCCATCTGAGCCGGGTTAGTCCAAGAGGAAGGACAATAATATCTTCGCGAACCTCCAGGGTTATTGGACCCATCGAGCTTGCGTCGATGGATTGGAGGGCATATCGGCCAGTGTGGTGGGAAACCGAACCAGACGAGGCGACGTCGCACGCTGGCGCCCTTTCAGATCAACACGGACCACCGCGACGATCGGTTGCTCGTTGAGCAACCTCCAATTGCCATCATGGCCCAGTACTCGAGAACTTCTTTCCTCGACAACGTTGACAGGTCAAGTTGTTGCTCGAGCTTTACACTTGTCTTGATCGAATCGATCGCCGAACAAAGATGCCGAACCTTGGCAGCTCTGTCTTGATTAAACATTCGACCATATACAGGGTGTCCCAGCTAAAGGAGACCAACTAAATAACTTTTTTTTTTGCGGACATGAAAAGTGTTCATAGCACAATTTGAATCGTATCAACTACAGAATAATTTTTTGTCAAGTCATTTTTTCATGTTTTTTTGAAGATCACTCACATTTTTATTAGGAAAACGATCGATCCATTAGGAACGACCAAAAAAATTCAGTCTTTACCGCAGTGTAATCGAAGAACTCGCCATCTGTTGACGGAATATGATGATTACCAATGGTGATTACTTTAATCAATAAATTTTATTTAGAGAAAAGTCATAACTAGACTGCGGATTTTATGCATTTATGACAACAATGTGTATATAGAACTTCAAATAGTGTAAGTATTGAAAAGATTTGAGAATACGAATATATTATTTTTAGATCATTTAAATTATTAAAAGGAAAAAGAAGCTTTCGTTTTGCTTTCATTTCTTGCAGTTAGTACAGAAAATTTTTAATTTGCATCAAGATCCGCAATCTAGTCGTAACATTTGCTTTAAACAAATATACATATTTGTTATGAATCGGACATTTGGTATGCAACAACTTAATAGAAGGAGTCCTCATTATTGGCGAAGAGCCCGCGAAGTCGAATTCCGCCGTGCAAATGAATACATTCAGGACATCCAGCTAGTCGTAATTCAGGTTATCGGGATGGTGGACAGGAGCAACTATCAGCGTCGCTCGTCATCGTCTTATTCAGTTGCCATCGTGCGCGAGCGCTCGTTGAATCCCTGGCAGCCACGGATGCAGCCGTTTTCATGATTGTTTTTATTTTTCACGGGCCGCGTTTCTGCGCAGTGCGTTCGAGAAGCAACACTTGTTGATCAGGACCCGCAGAGTATGATTTAACGAGCGAACGTGACACGGAATTAATCACCCGGCCTCGGTTCCGCTCGAAAACACGAGCGGCCGTGTTGAACTCATTTCAAAGACAGGGAGGAACCCGATGCTGCTGTGTCGAGAACAGGAACAGGGTTGCTTCGATCGTCCTCGGAGAACGTTGCTTAATACACGTTGGAATTGCCGAGTAATCGAACGATCGCGTTATTCAATTGCCTGGTAGCAACAAATTACCAATGTAACTTTTGACGATCCTACGCAAGTAACGCAAGTATGGACTTGTCTAGATATGGCGGGCTGAGAATCATAGTGGTGTAAGTCACATATGTACAGGGTGGGGCATTTGTCCTGGCCACCTGGAATATCTCAAAAACTAAATTCCGGAGAAAAAATGTTTCATAACCTAGCCTAACTCATACGAAGTCTAAAAGATCGTTATGTTAATGTATCGACTAACACTGTGAACAAACAGCCTTCACTTAATTTGTGCAATTCCTTTAAATTCTGACTAATCGATATGAATGAATAAATCTGGAACATAATGTAACAATTTTACTACGTGTAAAATTGAAATAAACATTCATAAAATCTTCTTATAATCGTAAGTCTATTAAAGCTGTTCATCATGGAAATAAATGTCTACTGATTGTCGACCACAGAAAATTGATTAATGCCCTCTCGCCATAAACATACGCAGCCTAATCACGATAACAATGATGAAACGCGTGAAACAGCTGCATTTTAAACATTGTTATGATTAAAATTAACCCTGATTGGACGATCGACGTTCGATGGGAATCGACTGGCAGGGATCCACTGACGGCAGCTTTGCCATCGTAACATCTAATTAATCTCTTTAATTAACAATTTCATGTCGACGGCGTTCAGATAGCCCGGGCAAATACTAATGGAAATAATTACCGATGGGATCGACTCAATTTCTCACGAGCGTGTACGAGTACGCGAGAGATCGGCGGTCTGGAAATCGGAAATAGCCGTGGACACGATTAATTTTCGCTGTGGGCAGGCCGTCGAGCCCCCTCGATATTTTACCTGGCCAAGCACGTGAGCAAGTCGAGAGATCCCGGTTTCCTTGCGGAAATCCGACGTCACGGACAAACGAGCCGGACGACGACGTCTTGACGAATTGATCATCGAAATGCGTAGCGTTGTCCAGTGCTGGATTAACCAATAAACAAATTACGCAGGTGCTTAGGGGATCAGGAGAAGGGAGGAACCTTAGGAATTTTTTTAATTTTACATCTTTCACATAGTATTAATGTAGAAATCGAGGAGCCTCTGGCAGCGCGGGAACGCGTCCTGAGAGCGCCAAGCGAACAAACGCGAGAAGAAACAAATGCGAGCGCATCGCGACGAAAAACAGGGAGTCCTCGGCTGACGATTGAACGGAATGGTTCGAGTGCATTGTACGCGTGTATTCAATCTTCGTTATTAAATTCATTTTTATACTATTAAAAGACGAGTTAGGCCGTTACTCAGTCCCAACCCTACATTAATATTGCTAGCTAAGTTATTATGGGCATGTGTATGCGAGTGGAAAGATGAAAGTCAGTAACGAGTGAGCTAAATTCTAACTTCTAACAAAATCTTTTAAGTGCTTAGGGCCTCTAAAAGTCTTAATTCGGCCCTGGCGTTATTGTCCAGACTGACTCCAGAGGATGAACCATTTCTCTAGCATGGTCACTTTGATCACGCAGTGATTCGATTACCTTTTCTTGGAGCTGTACAAAATTATTTTTTCACGGTGTTGAGCTTATTTGGGGTTTCAATTGTTAAAACACAAGTCAACGTTGTATTACAGTTTATAATTTCATTTCATTTCTCTGAAATTTGATTTCTCAGATCTATTCCTTAATTGTCCTTTAAACTATTCCTCTATCCGTAATAGTCTCCATGATATTCGATAAAATATCTCTTTCGGATATGCTTTTCTAATTAATTTCGGCCAAATTGGTAACATTTTGCAGGTTCAGACTGCGATTAAAGGTCTGCGAGAAGTAGGCCACCTAAATATCTCCGTTAGACTTAGAGATAGAAGAAACGTTAGAAAGAAAAGTCGTACCGTTAAAGAGGGCAAATATGGTGATGTAAAAAAATATTCCGATTGTATTCGTTTTCAAGGTCTTTTGAAGGTCATCGATGATTTTTAAATTGCACCATATATTTTTAACTTCACAGTGCTGTAGCTGATGTCAAGACGAGTTCAATGATGTGGTACACAATGACCTTCAAATGACCTTGAACTAGAAAATTTATTATAAATCAATGATAACTTCAAAATTTGGAATCATTTTATTTGATTTAAATTAAATGTTCGAAATTATGACGTTCAGCAGTAACACAAACATTTAAACGTTTTAGAAAGCAATCAATTGCACTTTCAATTGTTTCTGTTGGAATTCATCTGCAAGATCTAATTATTCTTTCTTGCATGTTTTCTGGTGTATGTCGGTCGCACATCAGCTACAGCACTGTGAAGTTAAAAATATATGGTGCAATTTAAAAATCATCGATGACCTTCAAAAGACCTTGAAAACGAATACAATCGGAATATTTTTTACATCACCATATTTGCCCTCTTTAATAATACAACTTTTCTCTCTAACATTTTCTTCTATCTCTAAGCCTAATGGAGATATTTAGGTGGCCTGTTTCTCGTGAATCCCCCGGTATACATATTATTGCAAGAAAGCAATTTCTTTAAACCCTTCCAATACAAACATAGAAGTAAATGTAGGCAAACGATAAATATCAATTTTCTTTTTCTACCAGAAAAATGTTAATAATAAAGAAGTTTTAATCGTTGCAGCTGTGCAAAAAATAAAACAGCATGTGGTTAATCCAAACTACAGAAAAATTCCGATAATCCGGAATGCTAGGGACTTCAGCAGTACCGGGTTATTGGACAATGTATATCTATGATGAGGTTAAAATATAGAATACAATTTAAAAATTATCAGAATATTATATGCAGTTTATTGGAAAAGTAATTCATATATTGAATATAATTTAACATTTTTTAAATAGTGTGCACATATCCGTCTATTTCATAGAGTTCGATTTTTTAGTTAACAAAAACCATTTCGTAGTACATGAAAGTTCATAATTTCTGTAAAACCATTTTTTTTTGCTTACGATGAATTTTATAAATCTATTTAATGCATCGACAACTTTACGCCAAGAAATATCGTTCGAGTTGTTATCATCAGACTGCGGAAGTTTATGCAATCTGAAATTCTTTTAGATGAATTTTAAGAAAATGGAATCAAATAAGATCTTAGTTTCAGTCGTAGTAGTTTTCGTAGATCCGAAATAAATAAAATTCGTATAAAATTCTGTCGAATTTTATATTCTAGCAATTTTTTGAAAATTTTCAGAAGCCTTAAGTGCAGATGAAATGCAACAGTCTAAATTGTAGTCAGAACAAGTGACTGAAGATGACACTACTGTAATTGCATATACTCTACTAAATTATATACATGCTGAAAATTTCATCGATATTGGTTAATTGGATGATGAATTATAAACGATTAAAAGTGGAAGAAATTGCAGTTTTTCATGATTTGTAACTTATAACTCATCATCCAATTAACTAATATCGATGTAATTTTCAACATGTATATAATTTAGTAGAGTCTACATGACACATTTCTTAAATTTTCATTACAGACGCAGAGAAAAAAGTTGTGAAAATCAACTTTTACTATTTTTTAGCGATTTCAACCAATTACAATTTTTGCAAAATTCTTTTCACGCATCATCTAGTACACTAATCCTTCCAACTTCTCAAGAACACTCAAGCCATTTGGTCTAATTTAAAAAAAGTTATGCTGTTTCAAATGGTGTTGATTCACTTTTGCTCTTCACTGTATGCATTGATAAATCAGAATCTTGCGGAAACCGTCGGACAAACGAAATGGGTCGGACGCCGACATCTTGACGAATCGATCATCGAAATTGGTAGCCTTATCGCCGGGAGGGTGACCCGTACCTGGCTTCATGGTCGCATGATCGCGAACTTGAAGTTGAAAAGTCGACTGGCGATCCCTCGCGTGAGATTTCGGTACCCAGCGAAACGCGGGGGTGGCGAGGACCGAACGCCGATGGAGAAAAAGGGCGAATGCGATACGGGCCGGATGAAGGGAGGAAATACAGCGTGAAAGTAGAAATAAAAAATGGCTATAGCCCAGTCTGGATTGAAACGTGACGAAAACACGTTGGTGAGGGCCACCGCGGATCTGAAATACGAGATCAGCGCTTAGGTGACCGATGATGGTGACCCCCGGCTCCCAGGAAAATTAATTGACCACTTACGGGCACTTTACTGACTCTGAATTATGCAAAGGACTTCCGCGCATTTTTATACCCAGCTTAACTCTATGTTTGAACGACCGAGAGCATAAGCTTGCATGTTCGCGGGAAGACGCCGCGACGGTAACTAAGGGGTGAGCTGACTGGAAATTATGGGGAAGATAATTTTGTAATGACCTGAACGGGCAATTGATTGAACTAATTATAGTTGTTGTTGTTGATGGCTAATGGTGATTGTTTGCAACAGACTTGCAACGCAGTTTCGCCTTTTATCCGTTACATTTTCATTCATTCTTTGTTAATGGTTTTTGCGTCCATGAAAAGTTCATTGATCTTCAATCTTCGGATGACAGACACTGGGTCCATTCGTCCATACGTATAATATTTCTATTTATATTTTCGAATTCATTCTATCTACCATTTTTATGATTAAATAATATGAACTTTAATAACATTTTACACAGTTTCACTTTTCTTTTAACTTGTACGGACAATTAAAGAGCATCAGGAGAAATAACAAATTTTATTTCGTGTCAAGCTTTTTAAATTTTTCGACAAAAATGTATAAATGCATAAACTTCCACAGTCCAGCTATTACATTTTTAAATTCTTTATTATTTGTTATCGCTCACTTTCTAACAACTATTTATTTCTGCTGTGAAGCATGAAAACATAGTCTAAATAAAAACATCTTGCACGGTTTAATATAAATAAATAGAGAGTATTAATTAAGGTTAGATGCTAAATACAATAAAATTTCATATTATCTATTTCATTAATCGTTACTAGGGAATTACTATTCCATTTATTGCTATAGTTCAAAGTAGGTGAAAGCCAATAAAGCATAAAAATTAAAATACATATTCTGTGCTAAAAGCTCTATTGCACGCTGCATCTGACGAAGTAATTACCAGTGAAAAGGAGGTTTAATATAAAATTATTAAGCGCTATAAGTTTATACTCATATATTCTAAGACACTTTTTTGCATAAATTAACACATAACCTAATCACCGTAGCTATTTTCACTTATCCCACGGTTTAACAACCCGAAGCGACTACCTACGATGTCTAATAAAAAAAGTGAAATTTCATGAAAATTCGTTGGGGAACGTTGGAATCGAAAACGCATACGATAGCGTCCGCAAAAGTCACCAACATCGTCGTTAAAATCGACCAAAGAGTGGTTAAATTGTTGGCAATAATGAAATTTGCCGCGCAACCGATAAACGCGGGGTCGGTTAAAAATATTCAAAAAAACCGATTACGAAGAATTTCGATTTGAAATGCCTGGCAGTTAGATTCTATCGAGGCTTCAAAGCGTATCATCCCTGACACGCAAACAAAATGACAAAAGTAGCGGCTTTTTACGCTATGATGCATAGTGCGGCATTTAAATGGAGATTCGACACAAAAATCAAAAAATGGATACAGGTTGGTCCACCTGAAGGTAGCCACATAAATATCTCCTTCAGTTGCATTGATATAAAAAATATATTGTATGTATAATATCTTCTAAATGAATTACATACTTCATTCTAGTTTTAGAAGTCAAAGACAATATACACTTAAAGTCGATAAGAAAATGATTAGCGCCACTGCACAGAAATATATTTATTGTTTATGTGACGGACAATGTTGCCTATAATATTGCTACACACTCATTTGCAAACATCAATACAGTGAATGCTCGAAAAGTGTCTACAACACGGGTCCGGCCAGCGACAATTATCGTGCAGAAGATATTATTTTTCGGTCTCTGCCGATCGTGAGGACGGACACCGAAGCTCGAGAGGCCTCGGTCGCCGAGGAATGTAACGCAATACGGGTCGACTATATCGGTGTGAGACCACTACTAATCCTTTAACAAAACTAACTTATTTTCCATTATTTTTTTATGGGACTTTCACCAACCCATTTGAAACATTTTTCTAATGAAAATGATATCCAATATGATATAGTTCTCATAATATTTACTTGTTTACTGAACGATAAAACTTTCGTACGCAAAGAGTCGAAGGTCTTTGAACTGTGCCGGCGGTCGTGACTATCTGCGTCTCCTTCTTTTTCATACGCTGTCTTTCTTTACGTCCGAAACTTTCATCGTTCATTACACAAGTAAATATTATCAGAATTATATCATATTTGATATCATTTTAATCAACAAAATGCCAAAAATATGTTGGTGAAAGTCCCATAAAAAAATTATGAAAAATAATTGTTATTGGATTAGAAGTAGTCTTCTGGACTCACACTGACATACACGACCTGAGGCCTCTTGGCCCCTCCCGGGGTATAACCCGCGGGACTAGAGATAGTTCAGGGACAATTATAGGATAGATATTTGGGGCAATTATCTGGGACAAATATCAGTCAAACTTTATGCAAATTATACCATGTCAACTGAAGGACATATTTAGATGGCTACCTTTAAGTGGACCACCCTGTATAGGGTTACTTAAAATATCTTCAATACATACTTCAATATCTAACCACTTACGATGACGTTTATGACATCTTTCCATTTTCTCTCAGGTGCCAAACAGTAAGCATTAATCTTCTCTTCCATTTCATTATATTGTACATTGTGTTTATATTCAATAAGAAACAAATTTTTACATAACTTTTGACAACTTCTCGGAATAAACAGCTGAAAATCGACTCTTCAACTAGAAAACGATTACAAATGGATTTCTATAATCAAAAAACTAAACATCCAGTCTAGCAGTTTGTAGCAGAAGAAACTTATACAGCAATGTAACACAAAACCTTCTTGATAGAAAACAATCAAAACTGCAGGATATTTTGAACCATTTTCTTTTAAATTACATTTTAAAGAGAAAACGAAACTATTTCATGGGAAACTAAAACTATACATACCGTTATTCCAATTTTACTTATTTGATGTCTAACAAAAACTATTTAATACTCGTCAATAAACAGCAATGTGTATTGTCGCATATGAAATGTAAAATAAAGTTACAATTGATTAACTATGAGGGTCAAATATTAAGGACAAAGTAGTTTTAATGTTATCTATGAAAAAATTAACGCAAGAAGGGATTAAATACTGTAAAATGTATCTCTGTGATTTTGTTGTAATTTAATGCACTTGTGTAACACATGAAATCGCGAATAAAACATAATTGGTCGAATTAAATTTTAAAAAAGAAGTGGGTGGAAACTGTATTAAAAACTTTCGTGTAACGTTTTTTGTGAAGCGTGTGAGAATTCAAAAATATTTTCGAAGATTTAGTAATTTTCCAGCAACTGTTACAAAGTGTCGCAAATAATGATTATTTTATATTATGTCTTGTAAACGATTCAAGCTTATAGGCAGCTGCATAGTTCGTAGTTTTGCTGCAACAAGTCCACGAACTTTATTGCCGAACCTCGTATAAATAATTATTCTTGCGTCGCGCCGCGAGACGAGCGAGAGAAGGAGAGAGAAAATAGCATGATTTTTCGCGACAGTGACGCGAAGCGTGCTCGGTTAGCGTTTACCAGCGGAAATTTTGCAAATGGAAGAGAGGCGGCGCGGCGCGGCGGCTGGAACTTAAACCCGCCCGTGGCTGTGAAATGCTAACAATTTTGAAAGTTGCTGCGCGGTCGGGCGAGCCTCGCAACACGATGAAATTAGAATGAAATTTATGCCTGGTGGGGAAAGTGAACAATATTGTAGACGAGCGAACAAAGTTCTCACGCGTCGAGTGTGAGTGACGAGCGCTTTAGGATGCCTGTGAGATGCGCTGTGTACGGTACACGTATGATTTATGGACGGGCAAGCTTTTGTGGTTTATGGTTAATCGTTTGGTACTCGTACTCGAAGAAGTTGTTTCTGGTTATTAGCCGGCGAATGTTTATGGCAATTTCGATTATTTTGGACTCGTTTTTCGGCCACGTAAATTCGAAAGGTACACGCTCGCTGCTTGTAGTGTCACTGTAATACTCGTTAGAATGTCCAGAAAGGTTCGCAAGGTTTAACCCGTAAGTGGACTTTCAAAATCTACTTTAAAAATGCAATGATTCAATTAATATATTTAATATTAATCTCTATGGAATTGGTAAATACACAAGTGAGACAGTAAAATTTCATTTAAATTCTTAGCGTAAAGGCGTTGATTCAAAATCGGCCAAAATTACCCAAGACCAATTTTCCTGAAACTTTGCATATTGGTAGCCTTTTGGGTCTAACATTGATTCCGTGGAAAAACTTTTTCCCAGAACTTCACGGTTACGGGTGGGAGGGGGTCAAAGTACGTATTTTGCGAAATCTATTATGTGCTGTAATTTTTAATAAAAATAAGATATCGATGCGACACTGATACCAAAAAATCAAAAAAATTCAAGCTTTCCAACGGTGTATAAGTTTATGTAATTTATTTATTGCTAACATAATTTTTTCACGTTTTTCGTGTTTTTCAAGGTGTAAAAAATTCAGAAAAATTGCAATTCCCAAAAAATTATCGCCTGATTTTAACCAAAAACTCTGCATTAATAGTACATTTCATGCCCTTTCGAATGGTGTTTGTCATACCTTGGGGAAATTATTCGTTTTTGAGTTATAAAGTAAAATGTGAGTAGAGGTTGAGGCGCGCGGTCAACTACTCGACCTGTATATTCATTTCAAACGTGGAAAAAACGCTTTCTATGATTTATATACACTGTACATAACACAGCTATGCTATTGTTATCAATTCTACTGTTTTGAAACAGTGGAACACATTGGATATATTTTACAATAAATATACCAGAATGCAGATATTGCTTATTTTATATTATATCAGGTAACATATCTTCTTCAGTTTGTTTCTATTTATATTCACGACAGTATTTAATAATCTCAAACGAAACATACAGTGTTTTAAGATTTTCTGAAACGAAACTATCCACTCTTTCATCGATACCCAGAATTAAAGGACTAAAAGAAACGAAAATGATTGTTTCAGCATCAGACGCAACCATCTAGAATTTCGAGAGAGAAATCAAGTATTTACGAGATGTGTTCACTTTTTCACGTTTCGCGCTTTGAGATTACTGCTGTCGTGGTAGACATCTATGCATTTCTTTTAACTAGACCAAAGACAAATCATCAGTTTCATTTTCGTTGTTGTGTCGTGAAGATCCATCGTCTGTAAAAGAATTTTATATGTGCGCAACATTTCGTTAGAATATTGGATTATTTTAATTTTCTTTTATTAATAACGGTGTAGTGTATAAGTTACATAGTGTAGTGCATAGTCTAAATAACAGTATTTCTGACAGTACATGTGACTAATAGTAAACGTGATTAGTATAACTGAAATAACTAAATGTGAGATCTAACAAATTGCGGAAAATGTGGCATTTTTCTTTTAAAAAAAACGAAGAAGGAGAAGAAACTTAAATCAAATCAAGTATTTTGTAAAAAATGTTTTTTAGAATCTCCATTTTCAAATACTGATGACCAAGAAGCTGGAACAAGCTTCCAAGGTGTAATATCACCTTCAGTACCAGTAGGGGGAGGGTGGGACACTGAATCTTCCGCCACTTTACCAATAAAAGCAGCTCCTAAGTGTCATTCAAAGTGCATCTTTGGTTGTAGAGGTGTTGAAGACAAAAATCTTTCTTTTATTAATAAAAGATTAAGGACAGAAATATTGATAAATGATCATATTATAATCCACGAAAGATCAGAATGTTGCAAAAGGCATTCACAAACGACAGTATAGAGCAATCTTCGATACTTGCACTACAGGACAATTTACAAAACGAAACAACGTTATCAATAAATTAAATTGTAAATATTATTGATCAGTTACGGAACTTGTGTATATTTAAATAAAAGTACGAACTATCGCTTCCAAAGAGTATATATAATTACAGGAAGCGTTTTTTCCACGTTTGAAATGAATATATTATAGGTTGAGTAGTTGACCGCGCGCCTCAACTTCTACCCATATTTTACTTTATAACTCAAAAACGAATAATTTCGCCAAGGTATGACAAACACTATTCGAAAGGGCATGAAATGTACTATTAATGCAGCGTTTTTGGTTAAAATCAGGCGATATTTTTTTGGGAATTGCAATTTTTCTGAATTTTTTACACCTTGAAAAACACGAAAAACGTGAAAAAATTATGTTAGCAATAAATAAATTACATAAACTCATACACCGTTGGAAAGCTTGAATTTTTTTGATTTTTTGGTATCAGTGTCGCATCGATATCTTATTTTTATTAAAAGTTACAGCACATAATAGATTTCGCAAAATACGTACTTTGACCCCCTCCCCACCGTAACCGTGAAGTTCTGGGAAAAAGTTTTACCACGGAATCAATGTTAGACCCAAAGGGCTACCAATATGCAAAGTTTCAGGAAAATTGGTCTTGGGTAATTTTGGCCGATTTTGAATCAACGCCTTTGTAGTTAATAATAGTTCCAGTAGTTCAGTTAAAGATCAAACCCCGGTAATTATTGCGAAAAGGTCATTATACTCCGATTTTGATGAAATTTAAATATGTTATAGACTTCGTCATTTTAAACGATTTTTTCCTTTACCAATATAGGCGGGTCGCTTTTGGTTTTCGAGATATTTGCAAAAAACTATTGCTAATATTGTATTGAATTTAAAGTATTGTTGCACGCTCCGTGTCAACGTAAGCTGCTCCGGTGCGGCGTCTGTTTACTTTTTTTTGTAAACACGTTGTGGAAATGAGAGAGAAAACAAGGTTCATCTCTATATAGGGTGAGCTTTCAATTTTGAAAGACTACTGCTGAATTTTTGTATGCGTGGTCGTGCTCTGCGCCCCCTCGCGACCTAACCACAACTCATTGTATTCGCATGATTGTTCCATCACTAGATCAAATTCTGGATGACAGCTACAATGCTAAGATTATGCGAATAGAATGAGTTGTGGTTAGGTCGCGGAGGGGGCGGAGAGAGCCGGCTGTTAGGCTGTCCCGACCACGCATGCAAAAATCGAAGAGTAGTCTTTCAAAATTGAATGCTCACCTTATACAGGGTGTCCCACGCAACTGGAACATGCTGTACCTCCTAAACGATTGGGAATAGAGGAAAATGTTATAAAAAAAAGTTGAATGGCATCAGACGGTGCATAATACGCAACTAATTTTATGCACTTTTATGCATCGGTGCATCAGAAAAATGCAACTGCACTTTTTTTTAAAATGGAAACCTATATTTTTGACTGCACCATTCGATGCAGTTTGATGTGCTCTACATAAAAGTAGTAACATACTTATGCCCTAAACTTATTCGTTAGGACGTTATCGTAACTAAAAGTTACAAACATTATAACGGAGCACTACGTGATACTCCAGAACATTTGCCGACAGAGCGAAATCATTCACAAATCTACAACAATCTTAGCTACGATAACTTCCGAACGAATAAGTTTAGGACATAAGTATGTTAGTACTTTTATGTAGAGCACAACAAATTGCATCGATTGGTGCAGTCAAATATGTAGGTTTCCAATAAAAAATAAAGTGTAGTTGCATTTTTCTGATGCACCGATGCACAAAAGTGCATAAAATTAGTTGCGTATTATGCACCGTCTGATGCCATTCAACTTTTTCTTATAACATTTTCCTCTATTCCCAACCGTTTAGGAGGTACAGCCTGTTCCAGTTGCGTGGGACACCCTGTATATGTATGACCAGAGTGAGGCCCTGTTTTCTCTCTCATCTCCACAGCGTGTTAACAAAAAAAAAAGTAAACAGACGCCGCGCCGGAGCAGCCTTACGTTGCCACGGAGCGTGCGAAAATACGGGAAATTCAATACAGTATTCGCAATAGTTTTTTGCAAATATCTCGAAAACTAAAAGCGACCCCCCTATATTGGAAAAGGAAATAGTTGTTCAAAATGTGTTGCTGCACAACATATTTAAATTTCATCAAAATCGGAGTATAAAGAACACAGAAAATTCAATGTACTATTAGTAATAGTTTTCTGCAAATATCTCGAAAACTAAAAGCGATCCCCCTATATTGGAAAAGGAAAAAGTTGTTTAAAATGACGAAATCTATAACATTTGAATTTCATCAAAATTCGGAGTATAATGAACTTTTCGCAATAATTACCGTATAAAACTTTCCTACATAATGATATACAGGGTAAACCACGGAACGAAATCACTTTAAATTACTCTGTTAATAACAGGCGGATCGAAATTTCTTTGATCAAGTCTAGCACGGTTCAGAGTGAGAAAGAGAAAAGGGAAAAAGGAAGAGGAAGAGGAAGAGAAAGGGAGAGAGAGAGAGAGAGAGAGAGAGAGAGAGAGAGAGAGAGAGAACTTGAAGACGATTACAAAAAGAACACATTACAACAAACTTAGACTCATTTTAAAGCTTGAAGCCTCGACTTCAGCCTTCTTCACCATTCATCAAATTACAAATTAACACTGTACCGAATTATTGAATGTTTGGTACAATTGTACGGTTTGTAGTGAACACTACAGACCTTAGAATAATATAATTTGTACCAATACGGTCATTATACAAAATAAAATGAGAACCAGTGAAATAAATAATAAAACGGAAGAAAGCAAAACTCCACTCCTTCATTTTGATTTCCCTTTCAACGCGAATAATCTATCATCAGAAACATAACATATGAAACTATTGAACATTTAGCCACAAGTTCTGTTGCAATTCTGTCATCAATAGCAAAAGAATTCTCTAGATTGAACCTATATGCAAATTAATCAATATTCCCTGTTAAAAGAACGGGAGAAAAGAGCAACAGCGGTACGATAATTAATTTGTTAATTACATGATTTATCGATGTGGTGATCAATATACTAAAATAATGAATTATTGAATCCTTGGCACTCTTTCCGCGACTTACAAAGCATACTAAAACAGGTCTCAGAGTAATATAATGTGTACCACTACGGTCATTATAGTAAAATAAAATGAGATCCGCTGACATAAATAAAAAAGTGGATGTGAAACTATTTCGTCGTCACAATTAATGAATGAAAGATATGTATATTCTGTAAGTTTCATTTCCCTCTAAGCGTGAATAATCTATCATGGGAAGCAGCATGTGTAAATGTTGAACATTTGTTGCAATTCTGCAGTCAATATTGAGAGAGACTTTTCTTGATTGAACCTAGATGCAAATTAATCAATATCGCGTGCTCAAAACGTGGAAGAAAAGCGTAACAATAGCACGATGGACGATAAATCACCGGGGACGAGGATCGAACACGGATCGAAAAGGTTCAAAAACAGCCGGAGAACGGGGCGGTAAATGATCGTGTGGCTCTTGACTGACCAGCATACCACGATTTCCAACGAAGGGGGAGCTTTTTATCGGGCGCGCTCGCCATAATTAATCACCGGTTAATTAACGTGGAAAATCGAATCGGAGAGAAAAGAAGTGGCGAGGGCGGTGGAAGAAGGTTCCCGTACCCGGCTAATCCAAACGTATGCTTCCCCGTCGTGAGTCCAACGAGCGGTATTGTGGATTTCGAAAAATGGCGACGGCTCTCCATTCCTTTTTTCTTCGGTTTTTTCCCTCGATCCACCCTCGTTCGCGTACGCTTTTTTGTTTTATTCTGTTTTTATTTCCTTTTTTCTTCTCATTCTCTCTCTCTCTCTCTCTCTCTCTCTCTCTCTCTCTCTCTCTCTCTCTCTCTCTGTGGCGCGCGCGTTCTCGCTTTCCCATGCCTTTCGATAACGGCAACACGGTCCAGACTGGGAATCGAGGATTAGGTGACTCGAACAGGGTAGAAATAGTGATCGCCATTATAGAAAAGCGGATTATTTTGATGCACATTCGCGTAATCACGCGCCGTGTTCGCGAATTGAAAATAAATTAGAAAAAAACCCGGATTTACATCGATTACCGGTCCTCTGTGGAACGTCCCTTCTCTGATTACGCCAAAAATTAAATTTTCACGATTACCGACGGGAAAAAAGAATTTATCTCTTTTCCCCCTCTTTGGGTGGGTGTAGTGGACTGTTTGACATTGAAAGATCAGGAGCTGCGTATTGCTAGTAATGCGTAGCGTTAACCCAATTAGAACGGTCATTTAACAACGACCTCGTTTTTATCTTGACTCCCGATATCGAAATTCCTACACTAGTCGCGAGAGTTTTCCTGATTCTACGTTGCCAACTGAGTGAGACCAATAAAGTCGCTCAACGTTTGATCTTCCAAACCAGAATAGCTGATTAATCTTGGCTAATTCAATGAACGCATGCTACAGGTGATACCATGTGATAAAACATGCCATTGCAATGAAGCTAAAAGAAATATTTCAACGTTGAACGATTACTTAAAATAGCAAGATCGTCGCGTCGTCGCGAATGATTCAAGATTCAATAGAATTATCGCAGCTTATCGGTTGCAGCTGATAAAAAATGACGACTGTGGCACCGGGAATGCGAGAGTTGGGAAGAGAACCATTTGATCGATGATATCAGAAAGCTGAACTTTCGTGAGACCAAAATACTGAAGCAACCTCATGTCTAGACTACTATTTCACTGAAATAATATTCGTCTGTAACGTTAGACGTTACGATACGTTGGATACACAATACAAGAAGTATTTTTAACTCTATCAGTCGAACATTTGTCGGATCTTTGCCAAAAGATTTTGCTGTTGTCTAGATATTTTTTATTGGACCTACGTCAACGTCGCACAGTGGGGTGTTTGTCCGATTTCAGCAGCCAAAGCTATTTCAAAATTCGCTTAATATTTAAACTGCTGTAACTTTGCTAAAATTTATCCAAATTTGATGAAAAAGCAACCATTTTAAAGCTTGAGATTTCTACTTTTTGTATTATATACCGTTTTTTACTAAAATGGATGCGTTGAGTGCAAAATCTGTCCATAAAGAGGAGCATATCAAATTGTAAAGTTTGCAGCTATTTTTCAATCGATTACTGCGGATTATAATCAACATTTGAACTACAAAAATGTATATAGTACAAAAGTGAATTTCTCTTAAAAATATACCCTATACTTAACAAAAAAAACTTCTATAAAACAAAAATCTATTTAATTTATATAAATAAGGTAGAAATTACTAATAGGTGAATTCGTTGAGAAATGACAGCGTGTTAACAGATCTTCAAACTTCCGACAAATTTCAGTGCTTAATGGATACATGAATGGGAAAACGAATGATGGGAGATTGTTCCAGAGATATTCAACTAACTGAAGCAACAAAAATTTTACAATTTATGTAAAATTTTTAAAATTGAATCTTGGCCGCTGAAATCGGGCGAACACCTCACTGTGCGTCGTCGGAATAATCATAACCGAAATTTTAATTTTTCTCATGTATCAGTATTTCATGAGTCGTGGGGTATCTGTATTTATCCAATGCCAAAGGCGATATTTTTGTCGATACTTTCTGTTATTTGTACATGCATTTTATGGAAATACTAGAATGACAACATAAATAACGGTACAATAACATTACAAGGAACAGAAAGTACAACGTACTACAGATATATAATGTATAAAAGCTCCGGTCGCTGAATGAAACATTCACATACTGAAAACTGTAGAGAAAATGTCTAAAAAAACAGGACGCAACGTGATGCAGTCTCTCAAAACATTTAACAACTTTTGGAAACATGTTTTTGAAGTTATATTTCTTGTAGACACGTTACTCTTCCTTTTTTTCTAATTTTGATATTCTGGGTCAAATAGCCCCAGGTTCCGTTGGCAGAGAGTTAAAATACGTAAATACACTATTCAGACACTATTTTCAAATAACAAATTCATACAAATAATTCATTCTGAGCAGGGTTAGTAAAACTTCTGTTGTTCTAGTAGGTCGCCCTATAACGTACGAATGCTACATGGAACCGTTTTCCCAAATAAATCAAAATGCTTATAATCAGATCGTGAATTTTATGCGTTTATGGTAAAACTAAATGAGTGAAAAGCAAACCTGTAAAAACAATAGAAGGATTCAAGAATATTGTAGCATTATTCTCGGCTTATTAAAGTTATTGAGAGAAGAAATACGTACATACGTTTTCGTTTTTCTTCTGTTTCTTACAATCAACTTAGAAATTTTGTATTTTGCATAAAAATCCACAATCTACTTACGATGAACGCAGGGAAATAAAGTTCAAAAATCTAAATTACAACAGACATCTTTGAATTTGTTTTTTATCAGTTTATCTGATGAACACGGGCCAGTTCTCCAAGAGGGGTAGAATTGATGACGGTTCCCGTTCCTCTTTATAATTCTGTTATAAATTTTTGCATGTGAACAATGTATAAAATTTAAATATAATAAATATAATAAATTAAATTTTCATTTTGTACACTTCGTTTTAATATTTTCTATAACAAACGAATACTATAAGTAACAAGGTTCTAGATACGTCATAGGTGTACATTCTAGAAGATTGTACAGCAGTGATGGGTACAACCGTAGCGCCCTCTGTCCCCTTCCATCAAGCGCGGTACAATGGGGCAACGAAGACACGAGACATCAGCGTACGCAACGAATGTGCGCACTGCATGAAAGAGAGATTGGTGGGAGAAGCAGGCGTTTGAGGGGCTCCACCCGTGCCCACCACTGTTGTACAGTATTTCATCGATAATCGTCGTCACCACGGATCCGGCCGGCGACGATTAAAGTTCAGATAATACTATTCTTTGACTTGTGCCGAACGTAGAAAAGGACAGCGAAGCTCGAGTGGCCTCGGTCGCCGAGACCCCGAGGGAAGGAGGGATTGTTTTGCGACAATTATTGTTCAGAATTAACGACATTACACGACAATTAACGATGAAATATGTATTCACTTATGAATAGACCGCGGATTTTATGGATTTAAGGGAGACTGCTCGAGTAATGACAGTAAAAGCAAGTGACTTTTAAGAATTTTTTAAAAATAACTATTGGATATTTGGGACTAGGACTTTTGAGGTGTAAACAGATAGTCTTGAAGTACAAGTGATTTTTTTTCAATTAAATTCTTCTTATTATGTATTGTATAATATACAAGACTTCTTAACAGCTTCAAAAGTGTAAGTATTGTTGGCGTACAACGTAGCGTCCATCACAGTGATCAAAACACAGAAAGTGAGACCTTTTCTGAAAGTTAGATACAGTATTTCATCGATAATTGTCCACAACACGGGTCTGCGCAGAAACGTTAACGAAATATTACAAATATGATGGTAAAAGTCTCATAAAAGATTAATTAAAAATAAAAAGTGTCGTCATTGCATTACTGTTGCCTCACCGATGTTATGTACCTGACCTATACATGATGACCATACACCTGTATATGATCCGAAATATATCGTGTTTGGTATCATCTTAATCAGAAGAATGTCAGAAATCTATTGGCAAAAGTCTCATAAAAAAATAAGTAATAATAAAAAAGTTATTCCTTGGTAATACATTGTGAGGACGCGCGAGCCTTTGAACTGTGCCGCCGACTGCGACTCTCCGCGTCTCTTTCTTTCCCATATGCTATCCTTTCTCACGCCCGAAACTTTAATTGTTTATTACACAAGTAAATATCATCGCGATTATATCATATTTGGTATGATTTTTATTAGAAAAATGCCACAAATATGGTCATCGAAGTCCCATAAAAAAATAATGAATAATGAAGAAGTTCGAAATTCGGATTAGTGTGGTCTCACCGATATAACCGAGCCGCGTGGTGTCATATTTCTCGGCGACCGAGGCCTCTCGAGCTTCGCGGCCCTCAAGGCGGTACATCCCGCACTAGTGGGGATATCTCAGGGACAATTATGTGCGAGATATTTGGGACATTTACCGATGAAATACTGTACCACCTTTATGCTGGGATTGAACCTATTCTGAAAAAAATATGAAAAGTTCGAAAAGTTCTAAGGTTCGCAAGAGTAGTTTACTTCTTTCGACCGATCAGTTACATTTATATTGTTAAAAAAATATTACAAATAAAAAATCAAATATAAATTTTAGGTCCAAACCCTAAAGAAATATGTAAAGAAATGAATGAGCTTCGTCTGAAGTTGTTTATTTTACCAGTTCTTTAAGTAATTGTGCACGCCAGCTTAAAAAACGTAGTGTCGAGAAATAAGCGAATTATACATTGAATAATAAGAATAATAAGAATTATTCTGAAAATATTCTTAAAAATCACTTGTTTTTGTTGCTGTTGCACGAGAAGCCGCCCATAAGACAATATTAGGCAGCTGAAGTTGAAAAAGTAGAAAGATTTTAAAAATTTACGAGCATTGATGCATTACAAAACGAATTTCTAAGTGGCTCTTGTTGATTATATCAGCAGTCTACTTATGAACAAGTGTTGTATGTTGCCCAAATAATGCCAGAAATAGTGAACACAGTCAAAGACCAAATGGTACAACAAAACTTGAAGAGCGCATCTGCTAACCAGTTTAAGATACACAATCATGTGATCAACGGTACTTCTTTCGTGAAAAGTAAAAGCTGCCTCTTTCGCGTCCCTTCAAGTTCTCAGCAGGCCTTTCGAGACTCGCCAGTGTTTATTCGCAAACAAGAAGGGGAAAAAGGTAGGAAAGGTGAGGTTCCGAAGTCTCTTTCCCGGTTCATACGACAGCCCATTAAACGCAGTACGCTAATTCGATCAACTCCGATCGCGTAGCGTTTGTGGCCGTGGAAAACGTATCGCGGACGCGATCTCGCGCGCTGTTCCCAACAACGGAGTTGCATTCGCGCGTAGCCGCAGAAGTTTGCGTGGCTCGCGAAACATTGTTGGCATAGCTCGATACGTGACCCGCGTTTACGCGGGGATATTTCATGCGAGAGACCCGGTGCGGTACGCCGCAGCGAGCCCAAAGAGAGAAAGAGTGATAGGGAGCCCGAAGAGGCGTAAATTCGACTGGCGTGACTCGAAGGTGCAACGCCAACTCAATGCACGCGATTAAATGCCGAATAAAAGTTACGTGACCTCCCACTAATTAGAAGCGGGTGCAAAACTTGCTTGACAAAGGATCATCATCTTACTTTGATCGGGGAAAAAACTACACGACGATAACGGAGGGGACCGTGCGACGCATATACAGTAGGGTGGACCTTAGCTATACTTGACGAAACACCTGATCAATCCCTCCATGATTAATTATATTTTTAAGACACATTGAAGACTGCTTTTTAACCTTTTCGTGACCAGCGGGACGTATATGTCTCACTTCTGTTTTTAGACTATCGTTGATGTATGCAGTAGAGTTTTTTTTGAAATTACTTCGAAAGGGTTAACACAGTCGCGTCTAGGGCAGAATCTGCTTGGTCTTACCGAATGTTCACAAGCAGATCTGGGACGAAACGCTTACGAAATTTGTATACATAATTTAAAAACTTACACGATTGCATCAAGAATTGAGACAGGATTTGCTGGGTCCTACTGACGAGTCCGCAAGCAAAGCCCGGACGAAATAATTTTATGTCACCTCTTTTCATAATTTACATAATATTCATAATAACTTCTTTTTCTGATCTTAGAACTGTTTTTCTTTTGAAGATTGGAGCGTATTAATGAACTTGTTTAATGTATCTGTCAGTTATGTATATATGAAAAAACTCTTCAAACAAAAGTTGTAGTATGCAAGGAGGTGGATATAGTATAGGGAGAAAAAAAATTTGTTAATGCCATTTCTTCAAGTTTTCAAGGTCACGGATGTTTTTTCTATTAACAACTGTTTATGCTATATATGGATTCTTAAAGAGAAACAAAAGACAAATTCAACGATATATCATAACGTCTATTTATGTCAAGATTTAAAAAATTCAAAATTTTCAAATTCGTTGCGCGCCCTTTTGCCATGATCCGATCGACTCCAAACTTTTTCCAGATCATTTTCTCAACATTTGTCACAATTCTGGGGGGTGAGACCGAAGATATTTATTGGTAAAAAAATAAGGTCCACCCTAATATACAGTGGCTCACAAAAGTGTTTGAACCC
This sequence comes from Sphecodes monilicornis, assembly GCA_913789915.3. Lineage (NCBI taxonomy): Eukaryota > Metazoa > Arthropoda > Insecta > Hymenoptera > Halictidae > Sphecodes > Sphecodes monilicornis. The sequence goes on from OU565285.1 coordinate 21,680,135, forward strand.
ACTTTAAAACAGTTTGAACCCCCTTTAAAACAGTATAACATTCTCAAAATCGGACCAAACGACCTGGCTTTTCTTTTAGCAATTAGAAGCATTGGTTTAATTATCACATGACAAAATAGAAAATGGCACTTTCTACATTTTATTCGAGACCGTGAGGAAAATTTCAAATATGCGCTTTGTAGATCTATACTAGTTGTACACATGCTAAACATATCATTGTAATCGGTTGACATAGGAAAAGATGACACGCATCGAAAGATGTAAGAATTTGTGAATTTTCAGCAGAAATTGACCTAAAGTGGTGAAAATCATGGTTTTAAGCGCTTCCAGCTCGTGCGTATGTCAATCGATTTCGGTGAAACCATCAGCACGTGTATAACTAACATAGATCTACAAAATGCATACATATTTTCAATTTTCTTTACGGGCTCAAATAAAAATGTTTTAAAACTTCCATAGATTCTACGCAATTATAGATCTACAGTGACTCACACAATTGATCAAATGTTCCCACAGTGTTTAAATTTTTATTTAATTGAACACATGTTCATAATATATGTAACAAAATATTTTATTATAATACATACGTAGTTTTCGTAGTTCATATAATACAGAATTAACTTAAATATGTTAGACTTTTTAAACAAAATTAAATGAAATTAACAAATTATGTAATGATCAATTTTTTGAGTTTGAAAAAATGAAATATTAATATTTCGTATACCCTCCTTTCGCTTTCAGTACGGCTTCTATGCATCTTGGTATACTATCTACTATACTTTTACACTGTTCAGTCTTTATATTTTCACAAGTGGTTTTAACTTTTGACCACACTTCAATAATACTTCTTGAATTGTGATCGAAGTTGGCAACTGCTCTTTTCAGTAAATCCCATAGGTGTTCTATTGGGTTCAGATTGGAAGACTGTGGGGGCCACCCTAAAACAGTAAATCCATGAGCTGTTCACCATTCTTTGGTGATTTTTGCCTGGTGTTTAGGGTCGTTATCGTGCTAAGAAATGACTTCTTCTGCGTTCTTATTCCATTTTGGCAAACTTCCAATAAAACTTTCCTGCAGGATGGATGTGTATGATGTTTGCAGTCATTCGACCATCAATTTTTTCAATGCATCCAACGCCCTCACTGGTCATAGAGCTTCAAAAGTGAATTTAAAAGGACGTTAAAAAATAAAGAAACCTCTTCTTACAAAGCGACACAAGAACCTTCGACTGCAGTTTGCCGAAAAATATAAAAATTATACAGATCGATTGAGAACGAGTAATATGGTCACACGAGACGAAAATTAATCGTTTTGGATGCGATGGACGCGACGGGACATGGCGAGGAAATAAAGAACAACTACGGTCGCATCACGTTCATCCAGCACTGAAGTTTGGAGGAGGCCATATCATGGTTTGGGGTTGTATGAACAGTGAGGGCGTAAGATGCGTTGAAAAAATTGATGGTCGCAGAAGAAGTCATTTTTTAGCACGATAACGACGCTAAACACGAGGCAAAAATCACCAATGAATGGTTAACAGCTCATGAATTTACTGTTTTAGGCTGGCCCCCACAGTCTCTCGAACTGAACCCAATAGAACACCTGTGGGGTTTACTGAAAAGACCAGGTGCCAACTTCGATCATAATTCAAGAAGTATTATTGAAGTATGGTCAAAAGTTAAAACCACTTGTGAAAATATTAAGACTGAACAGTGTAAAAGTATAGTAGATAGTATACCAAGACGCATAGAAGCCGTACTGAAAGCGAAAGGAGGGTATACGAAATATTAATATTTCATTTTTTCAAACTCAAAAAATTGATCATTACATAATTTGTTAATTTCATTTAATTTTGTTTAAAAAGTCTAACATATTTAAGTTAATTCTGTATTATATGAACTACGAAAACTATGTTTGTATTATAGTAAAATATTTTGTTACGTATCTTATTAACATGTGTTCAATTAAATAAAAATTTAAACACTGTGGGAACATTTGATCAATTGTTTGAGTCACTGTATGTACCATCAGTTTATGTGTTCTTATCACAACGAAATGATATGAGAACTGTCCGAGTACGTTGTGAATCAAACACCTTATGTGATAATTCTGACGAGTTTCGCGATACTGATTAGATAAAAAAAGTTTTGGAAACTTTTAAATTCGTTTTCTCTACCGGTTTTTTATGATTTTCGGGAGTTCTCATATTGTTCTTATTAACACTTATTAACGTTTGCTATCACTGTCACAGGTATGTGATGTCCACAATCACGGAATTTACTTAAAGTTAGTCAATTTTGTACATTATGTTATTTAAAGTCAGTACACGGCATTATATTTTGAGATTCAATGGCTTTCTTCTGCTAAATTCTTTTTTTATTCTATGAAGAAGGTATGTTGCATTTGATAAAACATTTTAATGATGGTTGAGGTAAGCAACGGAAGGCATGGTGTTAGCGAACGTGTCAAGTAAATTGTTTTTACGGTCATCTTTGCGCGCATGTTATTGTTTTATACATTAGTGCTGACTCGAAAAAAGTATTATATACGAGTCGGATGATTCAACGGTTTGTATTTCCTTTATCTTTTATCTTATGCATTCCATGAAAATTGTGTCAAATTAACGCGAAAGGTGGACGAGGGTTAACAATGCATAATTATAAATTCCTTCATAGAGAATATTCCTTCCTACCTATTGCATTCTAGACGATCACAAGTAATAAAACAACGTGCAGAACATACTCAACATGTACAATACTCATAAAAACTGTGTCAAATTTAAACAAAAGATGGCCGGGTGTTAATTTAAAGGTAATCACCATGTTGTTGGTTGTTGGATATGTAATGTACGATTTTACAATGCAAATGTTATGAAGCGTTTTCCACAATAAGTCTTAATAAAGCTGATCCTTCAGATCCTGTCTTCAATTTTAATTTATAATGTATTAATTTATATGTAAATAAATTTTATGTCAACGTCAATCAATGCGATTGTTGCGTATTCTTGTTATATACATGGTAAAGCAACATATTAACGATAGCATTATATGAATTTTGATCAAAATATGGTGATTCAACAACATACTATTCGTCGATGGTAAAAAAAAAGACTACAAAATGGAGATGACAATGTTATAAATGAAGAGCATGAACGACCAAAAAATTAAATTTTTACCATATTCTAGTAAAACACTTCGAATTTATTGACAGAATATGTTGTTTACAATGATGCTAGCTTTGATTTATAAGGTTATTTGGAAAAAATGGTGCTTCTTAAATGTGCAACAACATAATACCTACATACGACTAGTATTGCACATAAGGAATATTATTTATCTATCCACACAATGGTAAACCTAAACGAAAATGCCAATCGAAGTTAGATACAATACTTTCGTCCCGCCAGATCGCAGAGACGCCCTGCGCATCGCAAGGCGGCAAAAGACCGACTGAAAAGCATGCGAGGGAGGGCAGTCCACTTGTCCCGGTGGGGAGAGCGCGAGCGAGAAAGAGAACCATTCCTCCAGCGAATCAGAAAGAGAGGGCGAGAAACCGAGAAATGGGGGGGAACATGGTAGCGAGGAGGGGGTACTCGTGTCGCGCGATAACCAACGTCGAGGTGCAAACCAGCCGCGAATTCGAAAGGCGGCCAGTTGCTGTTCGCGCGTCGTCAGCGTCGCGTCGTGAGTACACTCGATCGTAACACGGAGGTAAATCTTATCGTCATCGTACATCAACAGTGATCTATCCTTTAACCCAGACCCGCTGCGCACGATCTTATCGGGACCCAGTGCTTGGTTGTAGAACTAACCTATAGAACAATAAAAAAAAGGAAACCTCCCTCGGGTATTCGAGATAGTGGCACACATAAATTGGTAGAGTTGGTAGAGGCGAAAAGTTCACCGGTGGATCACGCGATACCAAAGGTCACACAAGCGTTCTAGCCTATGTTCCACGACTGCGAAGCAGACATGTTTGGCTGATGACTTTCGGAGTCTAGTCGCAGTGGCTCCAAAAGCGGTAGACGAGCGTTCCAACGACAGCGAGTGTTAGAGCTCGCTGGTATTGGGGCGTAGTCGCGGTCGCGAAGTTGAATGTAGCACTTTAGAACTGGAGTTCGAGGCATAGTTGAACGTCCCTGCTCCAGGATGTTGGACGCTGGAGAACGCCTGACCTTCGATCGACGGGCTAGCCGGGAAGATCCTCGAGGGGATCTCGTTGCATAAGCGTCGCGGCTGTGATTCGTTTGCAGAATGCCAACGGATCTGTTCCGTCGCTGACTCAAACAGTGGGTGTGCACGCGAAAGAGCCACGATCTCGGTGAACGAGTCTTGTTATCTGGGACCACCGACGTCGCGAAAACGAGCCGGGGATCGCTCGAGACACCGCGATACCCCGTCCGGTTGATCGGTGTAGGATAGTATTCGGTGTAACGCATGATTTCCCACGTGGCACGCAGAGCTGCGTGCACAGGCTGGCCGCGTGCGTGCCGCGCTGTCATCCGGACAGGCTCGTCCTCGAGCAACCTGCCCGCTGAAGAAGCATCAATTAAATTAGCTACACCTTGGCCCCGACCCCCACTCCCCTTCTTCTCGGTGTCACGTCTGCATCACATTTCACGGCGACGTACTCGCCACGCTATCGTTCCGTTGACAGAGCAACACCAACAAACGGGAACGTCGACGCGCCGTAAATCGTTTGCACCAGATGCGTCGACCGGCTCCGCAGCTGTCGATCCCCCGGACCTGCTCCGCCAACAATTTTTCTCCGCAGCTGCAGGTCTCTAGCATCCGACATCGGTTTTCGATGCCGCGTCGAACCTCTGTTTATCCTCCGATTCGTCGATCGAGAATTGTCTTCCGCATCGATGTTCTTACGATTTCTTTCTCGTTCTCTCTGTCTCTGTCGTTCTTCCTCTCCAATCGTTCAAGCTCGTTGAAAAGCGACAGCCCGTTAAATTGGCGATCGCGCGCAATCGTTCGTGCGAGAACGTGATTTCACGACGCGAGTCGATCGAACGGTCTGCTTCCGGTACTTTTCCTCGGATTTTGGACAAACATTAGACCGGGTGGAAAATCTGTTTCCGTCGGGAACGCGAATCGAATGATCCGCAATTAGAGTAGATACTGGGACAATATAATCGTTGGCAACCGCTTATCGCGGACTAATGCGCTCGGGACGACTGAATCAACCGGGAGCGTATTCATCGGAATCGGTCGGAGAATCGATCGTACGTTTCGACGATAGCTTAGGCTGGTTTCAGTGTCATTGTCATCCCGCGATAACACTGTTCCGATAATGATGGAGCTATCTTTTGCAACCAGTAAAGTAGGCCAGTCAGTTGAACTAATTTTCCAAGAGAATTATATTATAGATAACCAAGATCTTCGACACCGAGGATTTATCGCATACATTGTGATAGTATCTCTGTCAAACTTGCCATGTTCGATCTTATCTAAGAACGACTCAATTAAAAACAGCGTAGGTCCGCAGTGGAACGTTGATTCGTTCCATCGGCGAACGTCTTATCTTGATTCGCCGAAAGACAGCGAGAAGATCCGACATCCGGAGGGAAGCTTTTTCGGAGTAACAGCGCACACACTTTCTTATTACGATCCCAGGGAAATGGTCTCAAAATCCCATTTTTCGGAACGGGTCACAGATTCGGGAGGTCGTTTCTATACATAATTCAGGATCCTCCGTCAGCCCCTTCAAAACGATAGAATCACGACTACGTCTCTCACCCTCGCGTTTCCCCCGAGAAATCGACTCGGGAGCAGCACGAACCTCTCGATAGGGCTTTTTCTCGAAACGATTAACCGGCCTCCAATGTATCGGAAACAAAAGCTCGACCGTGATTGCGGGATTAAGCGTTGTCCCGCGAGCTAACGGGTCGAATCCCAGATATCCAATCTTAATCCTCCGCGCGGGGAACTTTCACCCCTTCCAGTTCGATCGAAGCTCTTCTCGTTTACCCTTATCGCTGTCTGGAAGTAACAATCGCTCTCCATTCGCAGAAGTTGCGGCAGTAGTTATGGCGCTGTGATAAGAAGTCGCGAAATAAATACGAAGGGGTTAAGGGGTGGCTAGGTCTTGGAACCGTTCAAACCTTCTGCAGTACAAGAGAGATTCTCGAGTGGCACCAACGCGCCAAGCCTGTTTAGTCTACCGTAGATACCGGGGCAAAATGTTTATGTCAATATGAAAAGACCGAGAGAGCAAGATGGAAGATAGATGAAACAGAATTCGAAACGGTTTAGACGCTTCATCGATTGAATTTGATTAATTTTAATCAAATATTCTTGAAACGAGAGGGGAGCATCGAATCAATTAAAATCGGTTCTAAAACCGCTTGCACGAAGCCATTTCTTCGGAGTTTCTAATTTACGTTCGCATATCAAAGTAATGCTAAAATTATGCAATTAATTTACCATAATTAGCAGTGTAATTATGGAATGCGTTACGTAAACTCATTACGCGGCGGGTGTTTCCAAATTTTCTACAGGCCACTTCATTTAAAAAAGCTGTGAATTTAGAATCGTGGATTATACCAATTTTCGGGAACCATTCGCTGAATCGCAGAGGGATTAACTTTGCAACTGGGATCGGTAAAGTCTAAAGGATTTAGGCGTGCGTCGCATGGCAAAGTGTTCGACAAGAAAGGGGGCGAGGAACACCGGGAGTCACGTAATAGGAAGCGATTTGCTCGCCCGTCTGCTCATTGTCGCGTGTCGCCGAAGAGAATCGCGGAACATCGGCCGCGACTGCGAATCCGAATATATGAATATCATTAACCGGATGCAAATCAACCGTGGTGAAATGTTTAATCAATCGACCAGGGGGCTGATCGCTGGCAGACACGGTCAAATAATTCGGGTATGTTTCCTCCGTTCCTCGTTTCTTCTCCGTTTTGTCCGCCGCGCGCCCCGACGTTTTCTTTCTTCTTCTTTTTTCCTGAGTCGCGATTGTACCGTCCACTGATCCCGGCTCCAGTTTCCTCAGTACGTACGTATGTATATAGTTGTCACCCATTCCACACCTATCCACGACACGGTTTGTTTGTTCGTCAGTTGTTCCGGCCGTGTGTTGCTCAGAAACCAATGCCGATGCGCGCCGGTGGCCAATTAATCACTTACGTTCGACCGCGTCTGTGCTCGATGTGTTGATCGGCCCCGGGGAAAAATCGAGACCCTATCCATCGGGGAACAAGCGGGGAAGCTCATCGATTCGGAAGACAGAACCACCCCCCAACCCCTACCGATTTCCCGAAATCGGCTACGCGATTTTCCCCCATCGGATCGCTCCAAGTACTCCGGAGGCGATTCGAGCTACCGAATCGAGGATTAGGACTTGTCGAACGTAGAACGAACTTAAAGACACAATCTCAAATCGTAGAATATCAGGAATTGATATCGAGGAAATCGATCCACAAAATTCTCGGTAGACATTTTCGATGTTCGTTTTAGTTCTTCAACATGCTTGGATTCAGTTGTCACAAGTCTTCAGAGATTTTGTCCGATTCCTTCGGATTGGATTGATTAAATTAAGTTGATTGCAGCTCATTAAGGAGTACTTCAGAAGATCAGTTTATACAAAATGTTAGGGGCGAGATCGCATTACTTAAATACTTGACCCTTCTGGCAGTAAGAAGACTTTTGATCTTGAGTATTTTACTCGACGATATAGATCATCTGGATGCTAGCGAAAGTAGGCCACGAATCTTAGCAAATCAGTCTGTAAAAATGGGCACACAATAGGTGTGTCGCACTAACAAATCAATGCAGCTATCCCTAGTTACAGTAACTTCCAAACTTCCCTTGCGGCGGGAATAAATAAAAACGAATAAATCTCGTTAAAGTGAACTGCTCCAGGAGGAACGAAACAGAAATTCGAACGCGTCTTGCGTCCCGGTGCGTCTGCGTGTCCCGTCCGACAGGTTTCCGCCGCGCCTCGACGCGTAAACATAATTACGTTTATTAGCGCCAGTGACAGGGGCTAACGAAGATCTTGTCAGCCGGCGTAATGACGCGTTAAAGTCTTTTAATTCGTCGAAGCGAAACAATCGCGACTCGCTCGCGCGCCCCTCGTTAGATTAATCAACTGGTCACCGTTCCCGTCGTCTCTCTTTTTCTTTTTTGATATCGCCGAGAGCGACAGGGCCCGAAGTTAGGCTCTTAGCCAGTGGGGAGGGGGGCGTCCGAGAGGAGTCGCAGGGAAGAAAGGACCGGAAGGAATTAAGTGCGCGACGAAAAATCTTCTTCTCGGCCCCCGGGTCCCTCGAATTGGGCGGACTTTTATTCGCGTCGTCGCTCCTTTCACGAGCATCGACGCGCTTTTTCTCCTCGACGACCCCGTTCGTCTCGCCGAAAGGAAACTCGATTCATTAAAAACGACGGGCGGCGCTTCGTCGAGGACGTTCCTTTGTCGTTCGTCCCGTCGAATCATCCTCGGCATTCTCCAGCTTCCTGCCCCGTTTCGACCCAACCAAGTAACGCGCTCAACGGAATTATAATCTGTTTCTCGAAAGAGACCCAACGCACACCGACCGACATAATGGTTGTCCATCACGATCAAACTTCGGATTTGTATATCTAGCAAATGCCATCGAGGTTTGTCGAGATGAAAATTCTGACGAGTTCGAATTTAGATTTCATCCTTTGCGAAAGACGCATACCGTTCGCTGTCATAGGTTCATGAATTTAATTCATTACGTTGCGAAGAAATAATTATTGTAGTAACAAAAGATCATGTTTCCTCTTTCCCAGAGCTGAGGACACTTCTTATTGCTTCGTGCAACTGATATGATTTATTTCATGAGGTGCACGATTTTGTAGCATTTTTATCAAACGAAAAGATTTGTTCAAACAACCAACTGTTTCCATCAATCGATCTTTGAAAAATTGGGTACACGTAAAATTTCGCAATCTACCGATAGAGAAATACGATAAAATATAAAGTATACATAAATTGATAGAGGACATAAGTGACCGTTCAAATTCAATCTCTGTAAATCGAGAACAATTCACTTTTCATGAAGATTCACAGTCTACCGGAGACATTTGGGTGGTCAGATGCATGGGGTGGACAGTTATTGCGAACGTCGGTGTGTTTCGATCCCTTTGTTTAGGGGACAGGGCAGTAAAGAATCGTTTTTCTTCGCGTTCGATGGGATTTTCACGGGAGTTGAGAAAAGTGTGTTGTCTGAAAGCGGCCCTTGTAAATCGATGCTGGCCTCGGTGTCGCTGCGGCAAAGAACGGGTGGCAACGCCTTTTTTTACTACGACGTGCGTCACGTTGGTTAAACACTGCAATATTTAAAGGCGACCGCATTGTCGGACACGCGACGGCTGCAAAAACGTCGACGACACGTGCGTTCGCGCGACCGCCGCCGAGAATGCCGCGAAATTGCGGTTTAATGAACGGAGTACGCTTCACAAGGGTGTCAAAGAAAGGGTCTGCCGAGGCGATTCTGCTGCGGCCACTGTAGATGACGCGTGCGGCCTTGTGTTTCACGGAAGCGGGAAGTGTAGCCTCGTTCTCAGTCAATCTCAAAGTTAACGAGCCAGTAAGGAATTTTGTCGCGAGTGTCAATGAACAGCCAGCTTGTTCAAACAAACGATTCGAAGAGTTTCCTCTTCTAGAATAGATTACTACCAAGGTCAACGGACTGCAACTATTACAACCGTTTCACTGCTGCCACAGGCATTAACCCTTAGCGCTCGAATGGCGACTCTGAGGCGCCACTAAAAATTGCTAACCATTATTCAGAATATTGTTTACATGATGAAATTTGTTTATATGTAATAAATTACTAAACATTTAAATATTGTATGAGGTACTATATCAGTTTCGTACGCATACAATGAAAAAAACTTATGTACGATGAAAATATTCTAGGTTAGAAGATATGTTTGGTTTTTTTAGTTGAAATAGCTCCGAGTGCAAAGGGTTAAAACTTAAAAGAAACTCAATGTCGAATGTGTAGACAGTAGTCGCAAAGATTTAGCAAATCGAAGTCCATCTAGCTTCTTCATCTTTCACCCAAAACTTGTACCTATTTAAACGTCCAAGCTCCATCATAATTAATAGGAATTCAACTCGTGTAATCGCCCGAGCATTCCGAGCGTCCTCTAAAATTGTACGCGTACCACATTTCGCCGCCGAATCGCGTTCATAATTAGTCTCGCGAAATTTTTGACGAGCTAAAACTGAAAATTTCGATCAGTCTCGCGGTCTCGCGTTAATGCGGAATCAAATTTCGTTCCAACTCTCCGATGACCCTAGCCGGAACGGGGTCACTGGAGAGGCACTCGGTGGTTGCGAATTCGCGACAGTTTGATCTTTCTAATTACGCAACGGCCGGGCGATAACAATTAAACGGGAACCGGAGGCGGCGCAGCGCGTTGGCTCGCGTTTCGATGGACGCATACGTAGACTTTGAAAATCCTCGTCGGAGTGTGTTCGTCGAAGAGTGTCCGCGTTCCTCGAGGCAGCGAACAATGTGATTTTGCCAGCATGATCGGGAACCATGGAGTCCGATTCCCTTGGGAGACTAAGTGTTATATTCACGAATTGTATCGAACGCTCGAGAACACGAACAAACCGTGTTTTGACTCGAAAGAATACGCGCGGTTTCGAATGCAGATAGTTCGCGGACGGATTCGGTAAAACCATCCCTTGTTTCTATCTTTCAGCGAGCTGTGTAACGTGCACCACGGCGAATTAACCGAAGCCATGAATGGACGCTTCGACTAAGTGATCGAAAATGACTGAAACCTTTCGAACGAATAGCGTGGAGACCCCAGAATTACTTCCCGGTGATTAGTTTTTGAAAGGGTCGGAACCTTGGCTCCCCGCCGCGACCAACACTTAACATTTTACCTACCGGTTATTTAATACTCTCGCCGAGATCGATGGCTGACTCTTCGAATGTTTCAATGAGAATAGCTAGACCGATATTTACGCATCGCGCGTGATATCGCAAAAAAACCATTTTCCTTATTCTGATTTTTGTAAGACAATCTTTGCAAGTGGGGAAGCGTCTTTATACGTGTACAGCTTATGACGATCTTGCAGAATAAGCAAGAGATGTTGACAGATTTTCTATTTTTTCTACCTTATGTTTGACATATTCACCATTCGTTTCTATGCTTAGAGCAAAAACAATTTAGCACAAGATAGTTATACACTCTCTAAATACTATGATTTGAACCTCTAATCTTTATCTCTAATTAAACTGCATGACTGTGGGCGTACGTATGAAGGTCGATTAATACTATCCGCGCCGATACGGAACATATTCGTTCAGCTTCGTTCAGACAAACATTCTTTCATGCATTTGAATATATGTGTTTATTCGCATCGTATTAGGCACTGCCGCACATCAGAAACTAAACAAAAGAAGCTATTATTAAAGTATGTATTATTATACTGAAATGGAACAGTTACGTGTTTGTGCGGATAGTATAAATCGACCTTTAACCCTTAGCACTCGAATGGCGACTCTGAGGTGCCACTACAAATTGCTATGCCATTATTCAAATATTGTTTACATTATTAAATTTAATTATATTTGATAAATTACTAAACATTTAAATGTGGTATGAGGTACTATATCAGTTTCGTACGTATAAAATGAAAAAAATTATGTACAATGGAAATATTCTAGGTCAGAAGAAATGTTTGATTTTTGAGTTGAAATAGCTCCGAGTGCAAAGGGTTAATCTGCTGAAACAATAGAGAACAATCTAATAACTCTCCGAGAGTAAAGTTTAGAGGTACATTATCAAACTCAACATTGCATGCAAATAAATTACGAAGACCTTGGTCCCACGTACAACTTCTAAAGATGATTCAGATATTTCATACAAAAGGAATGTGGTAATTCGAGCGGGAATTTCAGAAAGTGGTAGCGAATAGAGCGATCGTCGGTTGTCCTGGTTCCGATAAAACCATGGCGCGACAACGTCTCTGATAACGGTGAAACGTAGCGAGACGTTTATAATTAGTCATGCGAGGGTACACAGAGCAGAAGAAGCGCTATTGTCGCGCGAGATTACAGGGTTGTCGTCGCAACGAGATCACGAGGATTTTCCATCGGGCTAGTGAGTCACAGTCACGGGAAGCGATAGAATGTCGCCGAAGCGTCTCATCGAATAAAAATCAAAAAACCGTGAGGAAAGTTGGAGGGTGGGTTCGGGACGAGAAATAAAAAGAAATAAAAAGAAAGAAAGAAGGAAAGAAGGAAAGGAAGGATGAGCGAGGCGGCTACATTCGCGATTACGTATGGAGGAGATACATTACGGAACGATAACGACGTCGGGCCGTAGCGAGTCGATTTATCAAACCGGGCCCGGGTCGACGAAAAATCTCCTCTCGGGTCGTGGAGGAGCGCGCGTGAGAAAGAGGAGAAAGCGGGGAGAGAAAAAGGAATCGTTAGAATCTGCTTTTCGGGGAACGAGGGTGCCGAGAGTAGTTCGAGAAATCTGACCATTTTTCTGTCGTTGTTCCAGCTCGTCCGGCGTCGGAGCGAGGAAATAGAAATCCAGCGAGGGTGGCCGGGATGTTGAACGCCGCCGCGAGACACACCATGGACGTGATTGGATGCTCTGACACGAACGCCGTGAAATAACGAGGATGGCGTCGTAGTGGGGACGGGGAGAGGAGGTTTTGCTCGCGAACTCGGCTCGGATGACGGCCGGGTGCATATTCGGAGGTTCGACCGTGAAAGTGTGGTGATCCTGATGGCAATGTGACCAACAGGATCACGTAGCGTGCTGTGCGACGACGTGTCCCGCGACACGATACGACCTGTTCTATTTGAGCGAAGTGCGCCAGGTGAAGAAATCAGTGCGCGAATCGTGTTTCGACGCATTGAGAGGATCACGCGTGGTGGGGTTCGAGCACAGTGTGATATCGGATTCGCTCGGGGATGCAAGCCGCAGACATGCCGGGACAACGTGGTCCCGGTCGGCTCGGCATAGAATCAGCTGGTGCGAACGTCGACTTGGTGTGAACGTGACACGGGGTAGGGGGTAAGAAACAGAAAGGAACTCGAAGAAGAAGAAGAGGTTGGCAAACGAGAGCGAGGCGCAAAATGGGAGCAGCCTGGCGGGAATTCGTGCTGGGAAGCGTGATCCTTGGACTATTTTCGAGCAGCCTGCTGAAGGGTGTCCTGACCAACTCGACGAACAGGTGCGACTATCCGCCGTGCAACTGCGACCATCATGGCCGGCTGACCTGCGACTGTAAAAACGAGGGAGAGGTATGTCCACACCCATAAACGTAACTATCGGAAAAAAAACGCTTTCATCCGAAAACTCGATCGTTTCGAAGGCGAACGAAGCTGCCGCGTCGGGGCAACAACGAAACGAATAAAGCGTGTTCGAAAAGAAGGAATTTATAGGGGTTAATTTAACCGTGGAGGTAGGCCGTTCTAAATCTCGTCGTACACCCTGCGCCCTCCGGGCCAGAGAAACTTGTAGCCTGGTTGGTCGAGCCCGAAATGCCCGAGTCGCGTTTAACTCGGTTCCTTTCGTTTCGTCGATTTCATTTCTTGCCGGTGGCCCAGGAGAGCCATCCTCCTCGGGCCAATCGCCGTCTCGAATCTCTCCCTCGGCTGTTTCCCTCCTGTGGAATCCGTCCGGCGAGCTATTCTCTCGCCTGGCACGTCCCTCTCGCTCCCCTTCTTTCCCACGTATTCATTGAGAAACCGCGACCCGTTGTCCCTATCTCCCGAAAAATCGCGGACAATGCGACACCAGAGTTCGGCCCTGGAGCTCCCCTTTGTTCCATGCTGGGCGCTCTTCCATCTCCGAATTATCGGGGAAAGATAACGAGACAGAGCGAGAGAGAGAGAGAGAGAGAGAGAGAGAGAGAGAGAGAGAGAGAGAGAGAGAGCGTGGATCCAGTCCGCGTACGGACCACGTACCACCGCACCGTCACGATTTCCAACCGGGATAACCAAACCGCCGGGGTAACCATCGGAAAGAATGATCGTGTCTCGTGCCGGCCCGCCTGTCCAATCGGCCGTTCCATCATCGCGCCGATTAACTACGGCCGGACGTGCGCGAAGAAATAGAGAGCCGCAAGTAGAGGTTGTCAAAATAAAAGCGGAAGACAAGGGAGAAGCTTAATCTCGCCAGAGCAACATGAGCGGAGGGGTTCCCGCGTAAATTGCGAGGGCGGTGCAAGCCGGCTCGTATCGTAGAGATATACCGGCCGAAGAGAGAGAGAGAGAGAGAGAGAGAGAGAGAGAAAGGGCAAAGCCTCCATAAATTAGAGCGTGTTTACGCAAATCGCAGGCCAGACATCGTCTGGCAGGTAGGTAAGGTGCTAGGCCGCCTGTCCGCCTCCCTACCCACTACACCTCCAACCACCTGACACAACTCCCTTCGTCCTGTTCTCGGATATTTATTACACCGGACTGGCGCAGGTACACCAGCCCCGCCCGAGGAAAAATACTGTGCGTCGAGAAAAATGGAAACCACCCTTGACGGATCGCGGTCACGTGAACGGGAACATCGTTCACCGCGTTCTCCTACCAATTCCCCGACCTTTCTCTAGCTACCTAGCGTTCGCACATATCCTGGGAACATGTTCTGTCGAGGTTATCATATTCAGTTGTATACATATACATTTGGCCACGAATGACACAACCTTTGCGTCGCCCATTTGTTTGCTCGAGAGATGATTTCTTATATTGCAAAACATGAAGCAAGCGGAAAGAATATTGAACAGATACTCGATAGCAATCCAGAGTTTACCTTGTTGATAATCACCAAGAATAAACATCTCTGTGGCTAAGCTTTAGCTGGATGACGGGCTGAATACATGATTAAGGACACATTTCCATTAGCAACGACGCTTTTGCGTCTTCCAATAGATTGAAACGAACCCAAGAGTCGCGAGGATTAAACAGTCATCGACGTAAATCGAGTAATTGAGAACCCGCGCAGTCGTGTGAAAAAGTAATCTGCATCCGATAGGGTTCTTGAAGAACCTTTGAACGGATCGATTGGTCCGAACGATGCTCGAGAACGCACAAGAACAGAAAGAGATCGATTTGAAAACGAGGTTCGACGTGCTTGGAATTAATCGGCTCGATCATCAAACGTAAACACCGAAGAGTTTCGTGCCGATCCTAGACTCATCGTGTATGCGAGAGGGTTTGGCTGCTGGGAGAGAGGACTCAGCAGATTTAACGAATTCGCGCTTATGGGGAACCAGCATGTAATCAAACAGCTTCCGCGGCGGATTGCGCAGGTCAGCGTAATTCGAACTTGATCGAAAGTGGCTCTCATTTCGGGTGGGGATCATCCATTACGGTGGCCCGTGAATTTGTCGGTGGACGTTTATCGGCCGGCCTTGGAGGTGTGTTAACGCGGTTACGGGCCGAGATAAAACGTTCTTTGTCCCGGTAGACGCGGGTCTGCGTTGCGCCACACCGTGTGTATCGGCACACAATGCCATAAACTCGATCCGTAAAACTCCGGCTCCGTGACGAAATGACCGCGGGAAGTAAGCGCGAGCAGCGGTTACGTCGTGAAAACCAATCGGCGCGGTCGAATCCCGCCGTTTCCTGGTCGCCATCTCGTGGCTACACGAACAGGGAGTCCCTAAGACGAGCTTCGACGATCGAAAAGACAAACGCTCGAAGATCGTATCTTCGATAGGTGGTCGCGCGTGGAATCGCCAATGCAGTTCTCTAGCCGGGCATCGATTGGGAATTACGCAACCCTCGAACAACCCGGCATAAATCGCGCCCGCGTGGTATTTACGGACAGGTTTCCGCCGTCCAACGGCACGCTTATTTTTACTTGGCGAACGCAGAAGGTCGCTCATCGAGCGAAATTTACGTTTCCTGTCCGACTGGCGAGAAATTCATTCGAATCCACCACGACAGCGCGTAGGCGCCGCGTGTGTCGCGTGCGCGGATAACGGAAGTGGTCGCTCGCCAGTTGGATAAGTTACGGATCGAATGTCGTATCGATGATCGTGGCTCCTGGATTCTGCGAAACTGTAACCGAGCAGACAACAACGGCCTCAAGGACACTGGTTGTTTCGACCATTGCTGATCCCTAACGCGATTATTCGTATGCTGATGTCGCATCCGTGTCATCCACGAAATTTCGATTTCGTGGAAAGAACTTGAAAGGTCTGAGGCTTAACTGCTTTAGCCCCAAGGAATTTTGTTCTCGACCGTTTTGTTTGACGGACCGTTGAGCCCGCCTAGCCCGAAGCCTAACGCGGTACTAATAGCTAATTGCCAATTACGGCGAGGGATTCAAGGCGCGACGGTTGAATAATGAATAAAGACGCAAGTTTTCGCGATGTCTGTCCACTTCTAATGGGAGGACGAAGAAGGAGAAGAAGTGAAACGATGCTCGTAGAAAGGCGCAATATATTCCGCGAAAACTCGTTTCTGGAAAACCTTAGCCAGCATCCAAGAAGAAAGATAGGATGGGGCGGAAGCAAGAGAAAGAGGCGGGAAGTTCTATAATGCATAGCGGGCTCGTGCGAGTTCTATCGTGGATTTCGCATAATAGAGCCGGCGTTTCACGAACACGCTCAGCCAATTTGTCGCGCCGTCAACTCGTGACTGCGAATATATCGAGAGAGTGGACGTCTCGGTTGGACCGTCTCTCTCTCTCTCTCCTCTCTCTCTCGCTCTTTCTGTCTTCCATTTTCTTCGCCACTTTACCATTTCCCCGTCTCGGAGCTTACTTGCACAGATCCATTATCCCCGACGCAACATCCTCTTCTGTGATGAAAGACACGTAAAATCATTACGACTGCTCGTAATCTCTTGGAATCTGTGAGTAAAGCGATTGAACCGGTGGATCGTCATGACCGGAAGATCGCTTGCAAATGGTCGGCATTTTCCTCGAGATTAGAAGCGATATCGCACGCGAGAGAAAAAGCCATGGACAATTTGGTGTCGCGCGGCCGGAGCTGTTAAGCGCTCCGACACGGCCAGTGAATAATTGACTGTCCCGTAAATAATTAAAGTCAGCCTTTTAGCGAATACCGAGGCTTAAACTCGCCCGCTTTCCCCGTAACGAGACGCGATGCGACGAGATAAGGTGCGAAAGAACGAAATAAAAAACGCGGCCAGAAATTGCGACCATCTCCGTGTCAAACTAACGGCTGTAAGCGGCAGGAGAGGGTAAAAAAGCCGTCGTTCGCCCGGTTATGAAAATATTCAGGGAAAATGGGAACTCAATACCGGAAGCCGATGCCGGATACGTACAAGGCCGTAGTACGGAACGACAGGGACACCGACCCATTTTGGCAGCGTCTCGCCAAGAGCCAACGAAACCGGAAGACTGGGGAAGCGTAAATGGATTCATCGTTACGATCAAATGTGACGAGCAACTCACGTTCGCGACCATTGTATCGTTTCCTCTTTCGTTACGAGTAATTTCCACTTGAAAAACTCGATCGCAACAACCGTTGTCCGCTTAAGTATCGTTACGAATGGAAAGATTTAGTCGAAAAATTAATTAATACCAGTCTACCAACGAGGTACAAGCGCACAGAATCAACAGGAATTTCCATTCGGAATGAAAGAGCTGGAATAAAAAATGCAGGAGCCCTGGCAGTCGACAGGGCGCGAGACAATGCCGAGGCACGGAGTTTCCCCCTGAAGGAAATTGTTTCGCATAAATCCTTTATAGACCATAAAAGAGTCTGGCTGCAGCTTCTCCGTCGGTACCACCCTCCCCCCTAACAGGGTCGCAGGACTGCCGCTTAATCCGCCATTACGTCGATTACATTTTCATTTTCATTTCGGGAAGCGACTCGAGTAATTGTTCTCCTCCCAACCGTCAACGCTCCGACGCTTCCCAGACTCCGGGCCTAGCAGAACCGATCGAAGAAGAAAATAATAATTTTAACCACACCCGCATACAAGAAAGGAGAACCTGCATTCGATCCCGGGAGGGATCACCGTCGATCCGAGTAATCAGGAAACGATCCCCAGACGCGCAGGAGTCGCGAGCGCGCATTTCCTTTTCCTTTGGTATCGCGAGAACGGCTGCGGAGAATACACCGGGCGTCACATGCTCGACAGAGTTACATGGACCATACCTGGCTTTAAGGCTTGTTCACATCAGAACGATTGTCGTGAATGTGCTTCAATAAGGATTGCACGAAACAGAATTTTAGCAGATTTAATGCTGCTGTTAGGAATCGAGGAAGATCAAAAAATATTAAACATTGAAGAAGAGAAAGGTTAGCTACCTTCTAAGTAAATTCTAAGTTTCTAGTTGTCGGCTCCAATGATTAGCTATTTGTGTCGGGTCTAATGAGAAGATCAACGTTGATCGGAAAGAAGTAGATTTCCCTACTTGAAATGGATGTAGCCATGATTACCATGAAATTGTCAAAAGCATCCGCTTTACTAGAGTTTAATCATAATAATGCGATAGTACAATCAAATAAGACTAAAACATTTGTTTCCATGCACTGTTTGCTAACAAGATGTTGAATAACTCGTCTAACGCAGAGTTAAAGTTTCTCACATCACTGACATGTCGTTTTGGCCTTTCGCCAGCAAGTTTTTCAAGCATTTAGCTCATGTTGCTAGCAGATGACAAAGATTTTGTCGTTCTATATAATTGCTCCAATTACGATAAACACGAGTAGAGCATTCAGGAATGAGATTAGAGAATTCTGGAATGATAATGCTACAGTTCGAATCAATGAAAATTTCGTTCCTCGAGCATGCCTCCACTGTGAACCGACCTTTAGCCGCCACACTGAGAGTTACACGGGGCCGAATGAAAGCGAGCCGTTAAAACGGAATATCGCGTCTTCGTTGTTTTCTCTCGGCCCGGCCAGGCCCGACGCTGTCAGCCCGCTTTTCCCGCTTGTCCCCGGGGACTGCGAGGCGAGGCTGCCGAGAAATAAAATTCAGATTCCCGTGGCTCGAACGAATATCCCGATATTACGTTCGTCGAACTTGAATAAAGTTCTGCCGCAAAAGGGAGCGGAAACGCTTACGCGGCGACGATTGTTCACGACCCCACGTGAAAAACGAGCCGCCTCCGCGCGTTACACCGGACAACGCGTTTCGGACGTACATATAATCTGCTGCTGGATTGTGTGTCGGGAATTGGTCAAGAACAATGAGACGCGAACAAAGGTTGAACGAGCTCTGAGAACGGACCGAGGCGGGGAAGGCACAGGTCGCGAGACGGTGAAACGCGTGGGTACCTGAGAAAAAGGGCCACCGAGGGCCGAGCTTTTATCGACGACACCCTTTATTTTCGTCCGTTTCCTCTTTCGCCTATTGAGGGCCGCCTGGCTCTCTACCCTAGCCGTGATTACCCAGCGCTAATGTTTGGTTCGAACCGCCGGATAATGAACGTTAATCAGGACCGTCTTCGAGAGTCCCACCGTGCGCGTATTCTTTTTCAACCTGCTCAATCCGAGGAGATTATGACGTCGCGAGCACGAAGCTAGCTACGTCCCGCGTGCGGGTCAGCTTAAAAGGTTTCGTCTCGCACGGAACGAGATTCGCTCCCTCGTTGGCTCCGTTCCGGGATTTGAAATGAATTTTCAAACAAGCTCGCTCCCGGATTTGATTTCCGCGATTCGTTTCTTCCCGCCGTGTGTGGCGTTTCAGATAATAAGAGTTACACGACTAGCTGACAACATCGCTACGATTTTTGCCAATTTTTCCAATCCGCTTTCCTATTTTTCGAATGCTGGCATTTTTATTCATTTATTCATGGGTTGGACCCTTCGAATCGCTACGCGCAACAGCCTAACGACATGGGTAAAAATAAAACGCTCGTTAGAGTACGAAACTGGGTATCGAAGCTAGGATTTCATCGGTCTCTGCAGGCGCCGTTCTCGAAATGTGAGCAAGAACTCGATATTAATGTTGGACCAGAAGATAGTTGATAACAAAGTTCGAGCGATCTCAGATAACAGCGTACCCATGGAATAGAAATCGATTAACGCGTCCCACTCCAATGGAACACGTATACGACGCAATTTCCTAGATTATTTCGAACGAAATTGCAATGAAGCAATTAAAAGGTAGATCCCGGGTATCGGAAGGCATTCCGAGCTCCCTTTTCATTTTCCTCGGCCACCGAGCGAGTCGTGATCGTCGTACCAAGCATACATTGAAATCGTTCTCCGAAAATCTGTTCGTAATTGCTCGAACGACTTGAGAAGTTCGGAAAACGGCCGATAGATTGGATTGCAATACCAGATAGCACTCATATAACAAATTGTTCATTAAGTATCGTTTTAAACTTATATTTATCCAATGTGCTTTATTAATACTCTCGCTAACTCGGATTGTTTACGAAAAGCAATTTATTTCGCGTTCATAAAAAGCGTAAGTTTCATCTTGCTGTGTACTTTGTCTCATAAAAGAGTGTAGCATTAAAACCAGAGTAACTAATATTTAGTATACGAGCGATTGAAGTTATAGCGCAATGAAGGGGCGTTCATTGCTCCGGCAAGAAGCTATATTACCAGCGAAAGCAGGGTAAAGTGCGAAACCTCTGTTGTTCCAACAGTTACGTGATAAAGCGTGTCGTAGTTACGGTTGACTCAATGAATCACCGGACATCGACGAAATCAAAGCGACACCGATTACCAAGAAGCGACTCGCTGTCGCGGCCATTGTTGGTAAGAAAGTCGCAATAATCTTGCGTGTGTGCGTGCGAACGATATCTGCCGGAACTCGACTCGACAGGTATGCGCGAGCCGCGAGTCTTGTCATCGATTGTTTAACAAACAAGGAGAGCTCGATGTGCCAGGTGCCATCGAGCATTCGAATGAATTAATAAAGACGCGTGGAAAAGACGAGCGGGGCAGCTGGTCGCAAGTAGCGCATCCGCACTTGAGTTGGGGAAAACCTGCTTCCGGTTCTTCCTGACAATTGCCGCAAAATAGATGAACGATCGACCGCATTTTGCAACTTAGAGACAGGTGAACACGAGACTGAGAATATGTGTCGAGGATATTGAAGCTCGACAAATTATAAAAGTTGATGTGTAATCGACGTCTTTGTCGCATTTGCACGTTGGAAACCGGTAAACGCGATCTCGGGTCTGAGAACATGTGTCGAGGAACGCTCGAAAATAGTATGGTCGGTTATCAACGACGCGATACCGTCGGGAAAAATTGCCAAGTACGAAACTTCGTGACTGAGTCTCGTTAACAGCTTGGGATTTTCCGCGGACGGTTCCAGATGGAACTAGGAAGTGCCGGTGACCGGTCGTGGAATAGTTTCGCCAGTGGTCGAGATAACAGTATTGACCTGGTTAATTGGCGATACCGTAGGCACGCGCGGCTCCATAGCAGTTTTTATCACTTTTATTAATATCGCGATGCTGGCGGAGCGAGCGTTATTTTTCAGTGAAACTGGTCGGCGGTTGCAACGAAGTGTCGGCCTATACTCGCAAACGCATACAAAAGCGACACGCTTCGCTCGAATTTGTCAACTATCTTGCCAGGACATTTTGATTTCGAATGGTTTCCTAGCTGACACGAATTATTCGAACAAGTGTTCCCATAGTTTGCGTTAGAGGATAATGCCTCTGCCTCGCGCAAATCCCTAAAGGTGGAGCCGGCTTATTCTTATTAAAGGACTGCCGTGCGCCGCAGCAATTCGATTATAAACGAGAACGAACGGAAACTTTCCAGCAAACAGACGAGTACAGTACACTTGAAAATACTCGCGGGACTCGACACGCTTCCGTTGGAAACTCATATCGAACTTGTTTACATGCCGGCAATGCCTGTCCTCCGGTTCCCTCCGCGTCTTTGAATCGTCGCCTTCCGGCATAAATTCAATTCCCAGCAATAGGAAAAGTTAGGAGGATGTTTGAGCACAGATTATAATTTCCTAGGGCCAAACTAACTCCCTTTCCTTTCTATAGCATTGCCGAGACTCGGAATGGCGATAGATAACTTTGCGCGTGATAGAACTTAGTATAATCGATTAGTCGTACTGACAATAGCATCAGTCACAGACTTACATAAGTGACGATAACGAGAGAAGTTTAATTTACTAAATGGTAACCGTTGATTAGAACTAACTTACAAGAAGAGGAAGACTAAGAGTTTCGAGAAACTAATATCAACTTTTGCGTAAAGCAGAAACGAAATATGAATACAACAGCTAATAGATTTCGTTTGATTTCAGGAACTGGTGTTGACCACGGACGGCGATAGGAGATTGAGTCCGCACACGAGTAGAATAGTGGTGAGCAACTGTTCATCCGTGATCCTGACGAACTCGAGCCTAGCTTCGATGGTTGGGCTGCGATCGGTCGACCTGGTGAACGTAGCGAACCTAAGCCTGGTGAGGCAGAGCTTCGAGCTTTCAATGCACAGCACCAGGACAAGAATCACCGTGAGGAACAGCAGTATC
The DNA here is from genome assembly GCA_913789915.3 of Sphecodes monilicornis. Lineage (NCBI taxonomy): Eukaryota > Metazoa > Arthropoda > Insecta > Hymenoptera > Halictidae > Sphecodes > Sphecodes monilicornis. Next base: position 21,702,537 of record OU565285.1, read on the forward strand.
GACACGATGCCGAGCTTCGTGTTCCGTGGAGACGTGGAAGCGATCATCTTCGAGAACGTGAGGATCGGCCAGCTGAGCGCGTTCTCGTTCGCTAACCTTGTGCAAACGGACACGCTGCGACTGGAGAATTGCCAAATCGAGAGCATGGAGGCTCAGGCGTTTAAGAAGTTCGATGTGGGCTACCTGCACGTGATCGGTGGCAGTTTCGGCGATCAGGTGCCCAGTAGGACGATGAACGACATCGAGGTCTACCACAAGTTCATGCTGGACGGCGTGAGAATGGGCACGGTGCGAAGTGACGCGTTTATCGTGCGAAGCCCGCGAACGGTGGCTATCCAGAACTGCTTGGTGGAGAGCCTGGAGAGCGAGGCTTTCGACGTGACCGCGCGCGGTGCGGTCATTCTGAAGAACAACACGTTCGGCAGCCTGGGCATTGGAGCGTTTCTGGGTATACGAGCCGACCCCGAAGCGCGGACACCACCTGGCTCTCTACCGGTTAGCCTGCACGACCTAATCTTCAAGAATAACAGCGTGGTGAATTTCGACGAGGGCTCGATGATGTTCGACCGGGCCAGTTTCCGCATCGAACTCGACAACCTATTGGTCGACCAGCCATGCGACTGTCAGATGTTACCCGTTTGGAAGAACAACATTCTCAATTACACGAACGTTTACTCGAGGTTCTATACCAGACAGAACTCCGTGTTGCCGCCCACGTTCTCGAGCCAGGACTCGATCAACGAGACCCCTGAGACGTTTCTGTGCACGGACGGCGATATCGACGGTGTCCCGACCAGTTTTGTCGACTACGAGACTCGACATTGTTCTCTCGGCGGATCGGTGATGATACTCGCGGTGGGGATCGCGGGCCTGCTAGTCCTACTGATCCTGCTGACCTGCCTGATCGTCTGGTGCTGCAGAAGGCGTCGTCGGAACAGCAGGAAGAAATGGATCAGCGTGCCGACGAACGCGCCCGATGTCGTTTCGAAGAAGAACGGGGTGATCGGCAGAGAAACGGCCGCGTCGAACGCGCCGGTCGACAGTCGGATAACCATGGTGGTGCCTGACGGTAGGCTGTACAGGGAGACCGAGTTTCATGTGATCGTCGAGAAGGCGGAACCGTTGACTACCGAGTTGTAACGAGAGCCGTCGCGCGGCTCGATCGCAGCCGCGGCTCCACAGGTCGACGAAGAACTCGAGTGGACGGACAGGCCAAGCCGTTTCCGCGTGTACAAGCTCTGAACACGTCCGGGACATGGTGTATCGGTGGCCAACAAGGGCTGCGAGGACAGTTTGAACAGCTTGTGCGACCTCACCTCGATCCGAGGGAATGAACTAGTACCCCCAACGGTGGTTCCTCAACATTTTTCACGTACTATTAACAATAAGTCGCGTCTTGGGAACGAACAGAGCAGGAGATCTTGGAATCCTATTGTTTTCAATTTAACCGACTAATCCTTTAGTACAAGCCAGTTCGTAAGCTTCCATTCACATATCAGACACGAGCGCCGATTATCCCGACGCGATCCGGCGGGCTATCACCTACACAAATCCGTCTGCCACGTGGTTTACTTCATTAGTCTTCACGATTAAGAGCGTTTCTCTAAACGGAGGTATCTCGCGGATAATCGGCCCGCGTTCTTAGTTAAGTTTATCGTTTAAGTAGCTTTCGAAGAAGAGCCAGTGCGTCGTTCGAGAGGATTGGACTGAACGCGCCCGGACGATGCCTGCGGCGACGTGGAGAAGAATCGGCGACACACGGTGGATCCTAAACTCGTTGATTCGTGTGGGACATGTGATCGGATTTAATGTCGGTTCGACCATTCATTCTTGTACGTCGACGAACGTTCCGCGTGCCGAGTGGCTAAATGGAACTAGCAAGTATATGGTTCGATCGAGTTTGGCGAAGGTCTCGAAGGCCTCGAGCAAAAAGTTCACCGTCTTCGGTACTGTAGAGACCTTCGCGCGGAAAACAGTGCCATTCCTTCAGAAACGCGTGTTCGTGTACGCTCGACTCGAAAAAGACATTCGACCCAGAGCGAGGTAGAAAGATAGTCGAATACCAGTCGCTCGAATACCGAGAACCACTGTAACACTCTCTCGAATTGATTGCGTTTCTCACTGTGCTTGTAACACAATAAAAATATTACCTGACATTCCTTGACAATACGGATATGAATCGATGAGACGTTCGATGAGAAGCTGTAGTTCTAAGAGCCGAGCGGAGAAGAGATCAAAATCACCGAGCGCGTTTTCGTCGCGATATATTCGCGAGTGCAAAATTTCGCTCAACGATGAAAGTGCAACACAACCCCTTGCGCAAAGGCCGCCCTCTCTCAGAAGCACTCAACCCTATCCGCGAGACCGTTGAGTCACTGTATCATTTTTGTTACTGCGACCCGTTTATTTATGAGCTTGCGACATCGCCAATAAATTGTTGTTAATGTTATCAGTTGCTGCGATCAGTATCTCTAATTTTGACGAACGCGGGGGCGGGGCATCGTGTACCTTATCGACTCGAAACGGGGCCCCCGATGAAGTGAGTGTAAATTTCCTCTGACATTCAGAGTACACACTCTATTACGAACCGGGCGACTCAAGGTTCCGATAATTAATGAAATCCGGAGCAATTTGCAAGGAACTGTCCCTAGAATTCGAAGAAGAGCCATGGAAACAGCTAATCCATCGGAGCCGTGCATTATTCAAAAGCGGAATGCGAGCGAACTGCGGCTCTCTGTCGCCGGCGTATGCAGTTATCTCGCGCACGTTTGTAAGCGATGCATTATTAAGGCGAACGCGCGGCGTTGTTTCGGCTCGCGTGGCCGCAGTCCAGAGCAGCAAGAATCGCTCTCCTCGGAGCATGTTTCAGGTTGTTAGATGACCTTCGAGCCGGTAGCCTTGAGGGGCGTCGAGGCGCGACCGATTAACGACGGCCCGCGAGAAGAAACGCGGTCCCGCGAGCATGTAGATACGTGCTCGCAATTATCATGCTGTGTGCCGCGCGAATTAAGTTTTGTAAGGATGATTTAGTTGTAATTATCGTGAGACTGTGATATAACGACAGCCGACTGTATACTTTGTTCTACGTCGATCGGGTCGCGATGACTGTCGACCACCAGAACCAGAGAGAAAGGGAAAACGAGAACGAGAGAGAGAGAGAGAGAGAGAGAGAGAGAGAGAAAAGGAGAATGTGTGAGCGAGAGTGAAAGAGACAAGGAAAATAAAGAAGCTGATGCGCATAGAACGATACTCGATGCATATTTTACCCCACTTCCTCTTCCGCGTGTTCAATAGGCAAATACGTTATACCTGCGTCAAAGTAGACACATGTCGCATCGACAACAACAATTTTCGAGGACATTCGTGTAAGTCAAACACGAACACAGATGACCCCGCAGGGCACTGCCTAGCTCCGACGCAATCAAGAGCAATAAAGTCACACCTACATACTACGAGTAAACGTTCACAGTCTTTCATCTGATCTCATTAACCTTGTAATGTCCATTTTGGCTAACCGAATACAGAATAGCGATGAAACATGATGAAATTACGAAATTGATTAGAAGAGGACTATGATTCTGATTCGTTTGAACCATCCAGTGTATACCAACTGCCTCTTTTAGCTGACCGAATGCAGAACCACAATAAAACATGAAGAAATCACGAAATTGATTGGAAGAGGATTATAATTCTGATTTGTATTGAATCACCCGGTGTATACGTATATTAAGTCCCCCTACCTATGAAGACTTTCTACGCACGCCGATTCATGCCCACATTTTATGATACGAGTTGTACAACGTGATACAAATCGCTTTTCAATAACTCGGTTATATAAACGGCAAGCAAAGGCAATTTGTAACCCCCAGTTATTAGTTCCAATGAAAGTGACTCTAAAAAGAGACGGAGATTTCTGTTGATGTTATTTAAGAAGATTTTGCTCGTTGAATGAAAGATACATTGCAGAGAAACGGTATCTTTTTAATTCGAATATTGTTATGGTGAATAATGTCCTCCAACCCTTCTTAGTTCCACTTCTTCACCGACGACCGGTTCCGCAGTAGCAAGCCAGAACAATTTGGTACTCACCTGAATGGAAGAACGCCGTCGAGAGCCTGGCTGACAGTAGGAGCTGACGACAGAGCGAATCCTCGTCCGAGTAACGTTGAATGCACTGAGAAAATCCTCTCTGCGGTGTCTTGCATCGACTCCGAATCCTCTTCTACTTCTTCGTCTGAAAAGATAAAGACAGTCGTATGAAATATATGTTTATAATAAATAATTTACCTGGTGGATGCATTAACCAGTTTATATTATAAAGAAAATCAACCCGCGGTAAAAAGTACCAATATAATACGATTGGAAAGATTGAAATATCATCAAAGAAAATTATGATGAACACGAGATACCGAATAGCCTTAGTATTTGATATAAATATTTTTTAGATGACTTTACAACTTTCGTATCCCGCCATCTACTTGATTAAAAAATTAAGATACAATTATTTTCAGTTTCTTAAGAGCAATTTCAGTCCAACTAGTCCAGACTCATAACATCAGTTCTTAAACGAGTCTTCGAAAAATAAATTACAGTATTGAAAATGAAAATTCTGAAAATAGGAAGTATTTGTTGCTTTATCATGTGAGTTAATGCGTACGAACTGAGAAGTTCTCGAAATGACCGCAATTAATTACAGAGGGCCATTGATTTTTCACGTGATCGGTATTTCAGGTTGCCCGACAGGAACACCCTTATGATGATAAGTGTACTTAATATTATTTCTGCGTCAATGATACGTACTAGACACAGGAGGCAATGAAAGATTCTTCTTCATAAGACTCGCGGCGCAAGCTCCACCAAGGAATGATAATTCAGTTTCCAAATTTTTCAACCCGTTCCCGGATGATATGAAGTCGTATCCAATAACCAGACATTTAAACCCGTACGTGATAGCACCCTCGTTCTTCATATAATCCGACGCAGTTTCCAATGAGAATATCACTTCACTCCCTGAAATAATGGATCCAATTATTTATATAAACAATAATAAACATCTATTATAATATTTGCACGTTTCCTCGATTTTTTAAATACTGAATAGTCAAATTTACTGGCTTGGATTCTCTTATACTACTTACGAGGTCCGCTTTTGAAATATGCTTGATTTTTATTATAGTATACGCGCAAATAAATCAACTTATTTGATAATTTCCTACAAGATCACTTTTATGTGTTCAATAGAAGAAGAATTTTGACTTATCAGTAGAGCTGTGCAAGAACCCGAAAATGTCGGGTCCGAAAATTTTCGGAATTATTCTCGAGAATATTCGAGATTCCCGAGTAAACAGGGTGAGTCACTTAACGTTTGCACCTCAAATATCTCTGTTGTTTCTAAAGATACGTAAAATATGATAAATACAAAGTTGAATTGCACAATGGGGCTGACACGATGCCAAAAAAAAGTTGTTTTTATGTCATTTTTTTTAGAGATATCAAGGTAACCTTGACTTTTTTTAAATGGAACCACCCTTTTTTAAACACCTACAATGATAGTCCTTTTCATTACGAATTCAGTGATTATAATTACTCAAGGTCATTCAAGGTCACGGACAGAGTTCAACATTCCTTCAGAGTCCGTTTACAGGCATGTATCGATGTTAAATCTTATACGTTATCTCTGCCCGCGACCTTGAATGACCTTGAGTAATTGGAGTCACTGACTTCGTAATGAAAGGGACTATCATTGTAGGTGTTTAAAAAAGGATGGTTCCATTTAAAAAAGGTCAAGGTGACCTTGATATCTGTAAAAAAAATGACATAAAAACAAAACTTTTCTTTTTGGCATCGTGTCAGCCCCATTGTACCATTCAACTTTGTTCTTACCATATTTTACGTATCTTTAGAAACAACAGAGATATTTGAGGTGCAAACGTTAGGTGATTCACCCTGTATACGAGAATCCTGAAATTTTCGACCCGTCCCGACTATCGGGTACTCGACATTTTTGGGCTCTCGCACACCTCTAAATAGTTATGAAATCAAAAATTCAAAATGAAGAATTTTGACTTATCGGTAATACCACTTACCTGGTAGTACCACCGCGTTTTGAGGCCATTGGCTTTGTATGTTGCTCATTTTATGCAGTACTGGCCAATGTAAAGGTGGATCATCTGTTGTGTTTACGTGTGTTCTAAAAATCCGGATAATTACATATAAATGTATTCGTGTTCAAATATTTTTGCACAACATAAGCAAACTCTATTTACCCTGGTGAAATGTTTGGGATTATGTTTGGAATGTACAGTTGCAAATAATCCTCTGGCTGAGCGGTACCACATTCTGGTGTGAATTCAATAGACATCCATTTGACTGTATCCGGGAAAGACACTCTGTAATGGGACACCGTGGCTGGTTTATAAGGATGATCACTTTCCAACCACGTGTAATGATGACTGCTAGTGATGGGCGGAGATACGTGGGACTGAACTTCGCTGTCTTGAGACACTTGAGACGATCCCATACAGGATAACAAATTTAGTGCAGCAACGTGTGGAAGCATTTCTTGTATTAGAGTGAGAACTTGTACTCCGCTCTGAAACAGAAACATTGGTTATGCAAGTGATACATTTATAAATCTATAGGGTCATTACCACGTCCCCCGCGTCAATTTGATACATTTTCACGTGTTTTCAAGTCTTTTGAGAGCCAGTTTTGCAATTGTTACACGACAATTATGCATTCTTGTGAGCTTGAAGAAAATTAAGATCGAAACTAAGCAAAGTCGAAAATGTGCGAAGGAAATTCAGAAATGCGAATATGCGAGCATCATATTGTTTAAATACTTATTACTTTATTCTCGATAAAATAATTAGTAAAGTTAATTATTTATCGTTTCATTTCATTTAATGTTTTACCACACTGCCAATTTGACACACGAGGGGTTCATTAAATTGTGAAAATGAGAAACGAATGAGGGTGAAATTAGAACTTAAAAATTCTGAATGTGCTGTTTTCATAAAAATCTCTGGCAAAGACCCTATAAACATCAATACCAAAAAACAATAGTCTTTACTCTAGGATCCGATGTAGCTAATGGACTGATATGCGCCATGACCAAGGGTAACAGAGTTGTTACAAAGGTGGCATTCCCTAGAACTTCAGTGGCTACTACTTCTTCCGCTTTTTCTCTCGCTAGCGCAAAAATTTCATTGGATCGTTGAATAATTGTTGCTGTCATAGAAAGAGTACACTTTCTAGCTTGCACTTCAGCCATCGCCTTGCTCGTCTGCTGTCCATCAGAATCTTGGGGGTTCGAATAATACAATACGTGTGGAATTTGGCCTCTTGTTTGAGTTGTACCTACAAAGATAAAACATATTAGTGTATTTTCTCTAAACCTTAAAAGCATGCTTTATTATAGTACATACCATTAAAACTCAAGGAGCAAGCTGTAAAAGTAAAAGTTGTTCCATCCGGACCTTTAACGACGCTTAGGCCGCCGTCGCCATTACTTGTTCGTCCACCACGGTTCCTCAGTCTAATGGCGTACTTCACATTTTCCTTTATGGGTACAGGTTTATCAAACTTCAATTCTACTATGTCGTTTACACAATCGTCCGGACCGAACGAACCGCGTGTAAAATCCAAACTGCTCCAACGTTGAGTGTGAGATGGATCATTGCCTGTGTTATTTTGCTATTAACATGAAATGAATTAACAAATTAATGATTTAAATTCATTTATATCTACTAGAAATAGCCTAATAAAGGACGATCCCGAAGCGCCATCTCCAGACCTTAATGTAACTTTGGGAGGACGTAGTTCTTGCAGAAATATTTGCCACGCTTTGTTTAAGCGGCAATCGTTCATATTCAAGGGGTGAAAAAAGCCCTGAAAGTTTGGAGTCGGAAAGTTTCATTAAGATCTAAAGATGTCACTTGTTACAAGGGACGATCCCAAAGCAATGACACGTACATCGTCGAGCAACTCTAATTCATAATCGTACACTCCAACACCACCATAGATACCCACTCCAGCGATAACAATTCCAGGTTGATCGACGGAAAAACAAATTGCGTCTGGAGAACCATTACCAGTGTTCCAAGATCTCGTCTGTACTACTCGAGTGAACCTCGACGGTGTAGTGTACATTATTCTGCCGCAGGCAACCTGAAGCTCATCTTCGTTCCCACTGGACTGTGCAGCCAATTCAGCAATTACTCTTTCTAATAAATAACAGCAATGGAGAACCAATTCTGGCAGTGATTGAGTCTTTTCTCTGCATAGACTTTTCTTCACGGGAACTAGGATTAAATCTAACAGTCTGTCAAGAACATCACGAAACGTCCAGTTCAATGTTTCCTTCCCGGAATTCTCCATTTGCGACTTGTAACTGATTTGTTCGACTAGAATTGGGTACTGATGATTCTCAGTTGAGTTTATCATTAACAAGCCAGTATTGTCCGATGGGCTGAGCTGACGTTTAATGCCATCGCTGCTATCCATAATATTATTCAAAATCGGAAATGTACATCGTAGACGGATGGTGGGATTGCATAGAGAAGCCAGAACTGCGGATAACAACCTGTCCTTCGAAGTTCTTCCTTGTTCCTGTCAAATATCGTTAATGTTGAATTGTTTAGAGAAGAACTTTTATCTCTATAACGATTAGATTTACTCACTCTATCAATTTCGGATAGCAGTTCATAGAGACACGTCCACTTTAAATACGCTGTAGGATAAAATGCATGGTAACATGCGACAAATGTTCTATGGCATTCATCCAAGATGCTGTTGGTTACTTTATTATTTATGGCACCGGAACCTATATTTAATATCATTTATATTTCACAATAAAAATACAAACCCAATGTAAAAATAAAATATGGAAACTTACTTTTACTCGTTCGTGTTTTTCCTTTACTTTTGGTATTAGATGGCACAGTATCGGACAAAATTTGATGTAATAGAGCACGCACTTCGCCTATACATTCTGCTAGACGCACCGATTCGGTTGGAGTTTTCTTGCCGACTGCAAATTATTAATATTATATTAACTATGAATTAATACGGAGAACAAAAGGGATTACGTACTTTGATTCGGATAAATCTCATTGGTGTATGTTCTAAGTAATCTCAAACTAGCTTTACTAATATAAACTAAACGCTCCATTTCCAGTAATGTATGAAATGAAGATGTAGTATGAGTCATTGTATCATTTAATGACGCTTTTAATGTATTCCAACTCCATTGAAGTAACGATATTAATGACTGAAAACATTCCTGAAAAGAAATATATAAAATTAATATCTTTCCATGGTTTTCTCATTAAAGAAAATAGAAACATACTTTGGTGACTGTTCGACTAAAATCTCTTTTTAACACATAAACTGGTTCAATTTGATATCTTTGTCTATTCGGTGTTTGATTTTCAGGCGTAACAACTCGATACAATAATTGTGGTATTTGGCCGGCATTCACGTCTGTTCCATTATTAGATCTTTTGGAAGATTTGAAGTAAAACATAACTCTGAAAAAAATATGAAGAGAATGACCTCTTTGACTTTTAATATTTATTCGTAGTCATACTCACTGATCTTCAGCTGTGACCATTCCTTGACCACCGGATCCACAATCACTGGCAGGACCACTAACTTTAGCCCAAGCGACGTACCACCTGTTTGCTTGTAAGGAAATTGGTTCATCGAATAGAATCGAACATTTCTGTCTCGGTCTACATTCGTATGGTACTTCCTCGGATTCTGCTAAAAGTTCGCCATCATTTTCCTGATCCCCTCCATCCATTCCAATGTCAAAAAGCTGAAATCAATTGTAATGTTAGTTGACTTATGGAAATCTGATTGTACATACGTAATACTTACTTTTATTTTTGCCGTGTACTCTCCGCGACCACCAAACAAACTATATCCACCAAGTAAAATATCGGTATCAGGCATAAATCTGATAGCCTCGATAGAGTGAGGAGTATAGCCCCACCCACCACCAAGACCTAAAAATGTATAGAAAAGTATAGTAATGAATATAGGAAAAGAAAACATGAACTTTTTAACGCTTTGAATACGCACTTTCAAATCTGTTAACCGTGACAAAGTCTTCGCGACTGTATACTTTGCCTTGCGTCGTCTGATTGCATTCGTTTTCTTCGATGATAGACAAATTTTCATCTTGAGCCTGCGTCAAGGTGTCCAAACATCCTAACAAATGCATTGCAGCTTGAGATCGCGTAACGAAACAATTCGATACAACGGGTAGTGCCAAGCCTGGGCTCAAAATGGAAACCTCCAAACCAGGAATCGTTCTAGCTTCCGTAGATATGATGTTGTACAAACTGATTTCATTGTTTGTCGGATTAAAAGTCCAAATAACGTTATACAAAGGATCTAAGCACGTTGCGCAACTACTAAAGTCAACTTGATCTGATCCGCTGTAACTATTGCAAGTGCCGTCCCTTTTGCTTATGACTAAACATTTGAACGAATTTGCATGATCGTTTTGATGTGGGATTAAGACTGAAACAATTTTTTTTGTTATTGGTAAATATACTTGCAATGCAGTAATGATGGAGCAACGATTCACAAAAGAATTACATACTTATGCAGTTTTTATTTGCCATGACAGTGCTCCTTGTTAAACTAATAGAATTAATTTCATCAATTTTGACATAAGTCTGATCCCCAGTCGCACCGACCCATGTTGCTCGTCTACCCCAACGTGGACCGATATTTGCAACTAAATTTGGAAAGCTATGCCATGGCTGTGTTCTATCGGATCGATGATTAGCCGGTGAAGTATTTGAAGATTCGTTTTGACCGTTCCACCAATTCATACCCAATTGTCCTTTCTGTATGTAATAAAGAAATATATAAAAATATCATAAATTGTACTTGAATTAGAGGTGTGCGAGAACCTTGAAATGTCGGGTCGGGATGGGCAAAGAACTTTCTCAGACATTTCGAGATTCTCGATATATTGGGATTTCAGAGAATATTAGGGTCCCGGAGGATATGCGGGTTTTCAAATGTATAAGGATTCTCGAAAATTTTCGAGATTATTCCCGAAAATATTTATAAGATTTCTGAGCACATTAACACTAAACCTACCACCACCGGTCAAAATAACTGGTTCTAGATTTTTTATTTTAGAATTATTGAAATTATAAAGATGCTTCCGCGGGAAATGATTAAATAAATATATTTAGTAGTGCACATATTATAATGCGAACCGTATAAAGTCCTAATAAATTAAATCTTATCATTTTTATAAGGCAACATACTCCAGATACTTTTAAGACTCGGTAGGTTTAGTGTTATGGTTAATATTGTCGGGAATGCAGACATATTCGAGAACCTGACTCGTCTCGAACCAATGCCTTCCCGACTAATCCCGACCATCGGGTACGTGACATTTTCAGGTTCTCGCACACCTCTAAATTGAATCAGTTGAAAGAAATGAAACGTTAAAAATAATACAAACTTGGCAAGCTCCAAATGTATACACTTCGCCCTTTGATGTAAGTACAACAGTATGATTGCTTCCGGCGGCCACCTGAGTAGCTATCCCTGATATCTTAACTTGAACTGGTCCGGCATGAGCCACTAAATCTCCTACACCTAACTGGCCGTATACATTGCTTCCAAATGTATAAACTTCTCCATTTTGTAATAGGACCACTATATAATCGATTACAAAATCATTAAAATTCAGTGTCGAATTTGTTGAGAATTAAGAAATCTATATACATTACCTGTATGATGCAATCCGCATGACACTTGAACCACAGGACTCTCGCTGGGTATAGAAACTCTAGCTGGTGGAATACTAGCGATTCTTGTGGCGTCGCCTCGTTCTACGTCGCTTCCTCCAACACCTTCCTCTGTCATTAAGTTACTACTAAATCCAAGTACGATTTTGCCAAGATTACTTTTCTGTGCTGCGCTTGGTCCTGCTAATTTGTAAAAAAATGTATCATTACATTAAATACTATACAACGAACCTTAGTTTGACACATGCATATATACACTGTACACCTATTGTACGAAGACATAAATATTAGAGGCGTGCGAGAACCCGGACGGGTCGGGAAGGCATTGGGTCGAGACGAGTCGAGTTCGCGTAAACTTCGGAATTCTCAAATATATCGGGATTCCAGAAAATATAATATGCTCGGGAACGCCGAATATTCTCGTAAATAATCTCGAAAATAATCTCGAAAATATTCGAGAACCCGAATTTCTTGGGAAATCGGAAAATTCTCGGAAATACCGAATAAAATTCTCGACCAGTCCCGTCCCGACATTTTTGGATTCTCGTACATCTTTAATAAATATACATCTACCCAATCTTTGAATATTCAGACCTTTCATCTTTATCCCATACTTTGCAGTACTTGGTCCTGCCTTAGTCCTCTGCCTTTGCTTGATTTCTCCTAGTCGTTTTTGTAGGTACTCCCGAAAGTTTGAACTTGTTTTACCTAAAATAATCATATATTTGTCACTTATCAACATTTAATCAATGTTAGAAAGTACAATATTGAAGATGTCTCCTTGTACATTATAAAGATATTTAAACTACACAAGGAACAATTAATTCCAAAGTTTGCAGAATTGGCAATTTTACTCATTTAAAATACAGAATTGGCAATTTTACCAATTTAAAATACAGAATTGCAAAGAAATGCAAAAAAATTTGACAAATTGGTTAAACGCTTTAAGGATTGGATGTTTACCGATATAGCAACTTTTCCTCGCACAGGTGCGACAACATCCACACTCTGCACAGCCACTATCGCCTTCGCCGCATCCACATTCCCTGAAATCAGTTAGTTGTAACTTTCTGCAATATATGATGCTTCCTATATACGAACACTTACTGGCCAGGATTTCGATCAGGACGTATGCTACTCGTACAGGATATACTGTAGCCGGTACACTCTCGACATACTGTGCAAACCATGCAAACACGATGCCTCCATTGGTGCTGTCCTGGCAGACAAATACCTTTTGTTTCTTCCCACTCTTCTGTAGGCTCTACACCTTCTATTTACAAATAATATTATTGCGTTTCGTATTGGAAAACAATTAAACACTGATGTATTTACAATTACCGTCTTCAGTTGCTAAAATCTCATCCTCTACTGTTCCCATATCCATAGCGACCACTGTAGTGTTTTTATTAATGGTATGAACTGTCGTGAAACCTCTACCACATTGTCCTTTATTGTTGATGCCAAATGTGAACAGATGGCCTTTGTTAGTCAATGCCGCAGCATGAGCTTTTCCTAAAGAAACGTGCACGATACAGACGTCTCTGAGATCAGTGACTATTCCGGATACTGGATCACTATGTGAGGTATCTTTGCCAAACATCAGTAAAGAACCCTCCTTTGTGACTAACGCCGTTGATCCATTATTACATGCAGCATTTACAATAAACTGTCCCTCTACTTTTGCTATCTTTTTTGGTTTAGCTGGCTTAGGTTGCCGACGAACTTTGCCTGAAATATAAAGTAAATTTAGAAATATTCTATGGCATACGACCAGTTTTAGTTCCATTTAATTTAAGCAATTTTACCGCAACGAGTTCACGAACTTTATTGTCGAACTTCTATTTGAACTACTTACTGCTATCACCGTCTTCTCCGCGTCTAGCCGTACCCGCAAACAAAACTGAACCATCTTCCAGGATCATGACAACATGCTGGCCATCATGTCCGGCTGCAAAGTTTATAAGTCTCGGTCCTTTCCCAAGAGTGAGTTCTACCCATCTATTAGGCCTTGTATTGCTCTTCATGCCAAGACTGGTTCCTTTCCCAGTATATAACACCTTTGAAGTATAAAATGAATATCAAATCATCATATATCTAATCAAATTTGTTTAAATCCCCTATTAGTACTTACTTTGCCAGATATAGTTTTTAACAAACCAACCTCCTTTCCTGCTGTAATTGTAGCAATCTCATCATCACAACCTGGATTTAATGTATGAACCACCTGCTCTTCGTCAAAAGCAGCATAACCGAAAACGTCTACACATTTTCTTGCCAGCTTTAATGGCAATTCGGTCGCAACCGTTACTGGATTACTTAGCATGTTTATTGTTCTAACTACGAAACCATCCTGTCAAAATAAATTAAATTTCTATTGTATATAGCCACATTATATATTTCGACAATGCCAGCTACTATAAATCACTAACGTCTTTTCCAGCTGTTATCATTCCCACACATTCACCATCAGAGAACATAACAGAAGATGACCAATCACGACCCTCTAAAACAGCAATTCCTGTGACTACCAATGTTTCTGCATCAATAATTAATAATTCAGTCTGTTTTCTGGGTGTGCATTTAAAGTATAGAGTATTCTGAAAAATATAAATGCAATGTTAGAAGCTGAGACTTCTATCAAAATGTAAAAAACCGGTACTTTGGCTGTACCTCTTCAAAACACGTATAGAAACCAAAATACGAAAATACCAGTATGATGTCACACCGCTGTATAAAAATATCGGTATACTTGTCAATATTTATCGGTAATTTTATCGGTAATTACCAGCATGTTTATGATAATATGTGTACCACGTTTGCGAGTAGAAAAGAATACGATATTACGATTTACAATAGTTGACATAGGTATACAATGTTATATGAATACCAGTCGGTACCTCCGCAACCGCGGCCGCTAGGTTTTGTAAAAGGGAACATTACACCCTTTCTTGTGGCCGCAGCTACGCTACAATTTGGAAGCAAAGGGAAAACCGAAAAAATACTGGTATTTATTTTGGTATTAAACTGACGTTGAACTTACGTTTGCATAACCAAGCCAACCCGTTTCAGTTGGATGAAAATCTTTTCTCTGAAGATACAGATGCCCCCAAATAGTTCCACCATGGCCACTACCAATTTTTAATAATCCTCTACTTGTATGCAAATACAGGTACTTTCCGTCACTCACAAAACTTCTACCGTTCAATACTATATTATTTATTTCATTTGGTAACTTAAGCATAGAAGTATAAATCTTAGAACATTTAGGAACTCCATATGTAATCCAGTCTGGTCGAACGAGTTTGCCCAGTAAAACAGCTTGTACACTCCTTTGTAAGGACGTTAATACACATGGCATCTGCAATGTACACATTATAGTCAGGAATACTCAAATTACAGAACAAAATAAGTCATTATTAATTGGAAAAGAAATGTACTTGGATATTTTGGACTGCTAATGCTCTAGGACACATGAGTAAAGCAGCTATTGCTGCCAACAAACGACCAGTATCACCTCTAACAACCACAAGACTTAATAAACAGGCACAGGCAACTGCCGTCAAATGACTACCATCATTGGCAGCAGCTGATTCAGGGCCATGAGAAGTTGCAAGATCTAATAATAAATCAAAAAGGGGATCTGTAAAAGAAAAAGGACAGGTATGTAATATAAGACACCATTAAAAAATATATAGCAATCATAATCTTGCATAGTTACCGATAACATCATCTGGTTCAGATTTGAGGCCTTCGGGAAGTTGTCCTTGCAATATATCCAATAAAGCAGACAATGCTTTTGTACATAAAAGAGGTTCGATTGTTCTACTCTCTCGCATTAATGTGAAAACACTTCTTAAACCAATACCTACAATCTTCAGATAAATGGGTTAAATTAGAATTTCTTTCTTTATATTCACTTTATACTTTAGTATTACCTTTGGTAAGTTTTGTATAGTCGATATCCTATCTTCATCATCACTTTCTGTATCAATCGTCTCACTAAGCTCTGGTGGTGTTGGAAAATTGCAATTTAATGCCCTATAAACTTCGCTTGTTCTCCTAGCATGTCTTTCCAAAATAGCACTTCTAACACTAGCAAACACAGCGAATGCAGAAGCATTGCAAGATAATTCAATTTCTGGGGGGTGATTATAATTCATATCTCCACTTAAATCGATCTAAAAATATTGAGGATATGAAATTAAATGTGTATAAAAATATGTACATATAAAAACAATCAAATATACCTTTTTTTTGTCCCTTTTCCTTATAGATTTACTTTTTTTACATTTTCTCCATTCTTCTTTTTGTCTGAAAACCAAAACCCATAATCTAATAAACAATATGATAAAAAAATTGTTTATCTTATTGAAATTATTACAAATGCAAGTACAATAAAAATAAAAATTTTTTCATTTATAAATAAATATTATTTTCCTTCTGTTAGCATTTAAATTAAATATGTACAAACAAAATTTTTCATTCATCTTTATACTTAATAGTCATAAAGGATTTGAAATATTTAATAAAAATTGTAGGGGCAGTGGTTGTTCTATTTACGTCACTACTGTCAAACTGACAGCCCTGTGGCATAGATTAATTATAATAAACAAACTAAGCATTTTAGGTTACTTTAAAAACTTAGGACGCCTAGTAAGTGTTTGAACAACTTTATGATGCAGATTAACGTATTGTATAATAATAAGTAAAAGAAATATGATTTTTTTATCATAATCATCGAGTTTGATAAATGACAAGTGATGTCACCGCCGAAAGCATCAAGTAAACAAAGCATGAAAGAGGTTATACAGGTTTTGCACCTTTGTGCTTCAGCGATGCTTTTGAAGAGATCATAAAAGCATTTCGCAAAGTTCTCCGGCTCGGGCAGCAACCTTTCGTGGTCCCCAGACACCATGTTGTACACAAAATTTTAACGTACGAATCACCAATTCATTTTCGTAATACTATTGATCGTTGACATTCTCCTGCCTTCCCCATGTGATTCCATCGCACTGGGTAAAAAAGGGCCATTCCACGAATTCTATCAAAGTGTTTATTTGTTTGACCTGCGATTTCAAATTCAGAGGCAACATACAACTTAACAACGTATTATTTTTACAACATTCGAAAACAGCCAAAGATCCGCCTCCGATTCGTCTTGAAAGTACACCGGCGGTCAAAATAGTTATGCACCCCACTCTGGCGTTTTAAACACACTAGCCGAAACGAGAATTCTATCTTATGCCATAATATTCAATGGACGAATCGCAGCGCCCTTATTGAGGTCTGTGGATGTGAAATCACAGACGAGAGATAGGATAAACCTAACATCTTATGGGACTTCGTGTCACATGTTCTGAAATACCGACTGTGTAAAAAATCAGAGGTTTTAGTATGCCCTCTACGATTTAGAGTGGTGAGTTTAGGAATTATATTGAATTTAAGGTATCGAAGGAATCGTACCGGAGGTAATGAATATCCGAGAATATTCGTCGCATAGTTGTCAATTTTTACTGTCGTGTAATGCGCAGCGCGTATTTCGGCTATTTTTCACGTTAATCTCATAATTTTGGAATAGTAAACGAAACGAGTTAATACATGATTAATTCAACCTGAATTATTCTTATCTCTGTTTAACAGTATCTCGCCGGTGCTGTTACTGATAGAATTTGGTATCGAAATATCGGGGATTTTATAAATGGTGTATGAAACAAAAGAATATTGTGTCCTTTTAATTCCGTTACGTCTGTTACGCGACTGCATCGAAGAAGATGTTTCTACGTGGGAAAGCTTATATTCAGGTAAATCATATACATACATAATACGTATGTATATATGATTTACCTGAATATTACATATACATATATTATTTTATATTGCATGCGTTTAGTAAATATTGCATTTACTTTTATAGAAAACCAGCGTTTCTTAATCTATTTCCTTACTTATTTCTATCTAATCGCTTTGCTATTCTATTTCTCGCAAACAGTGAAGCGAAACGAAAATAAAACCCATTATAAAAAATGTGTCTATTCTTTTTGGGGTTTAACAAACCGTAATAGAGCAGACAGTATTTCTTTTCATTCGTTTCCAACGAGAGATAGTGATCGGTGCATAACGTGGCTGATTAACTGTGGTTTAGATGATTGGGTGAAAATGGAATTGTTTGATAACAAATTACAAAAAAAGTATGTGTCCAGTCAACATTTTTCTAAACATTCTTTTCACGCGTCGGGTAGACTGCGCAAAGATGCCGTTCCGGAAATTTTTGATTCGTCCGACATCAATGATAATAGTTCTAGCATAGAATCAGACACTATGTCTGTACAAGATGACATTTCATCAATACAAAGCTGCAATGGTTTGGGACAGCAGCTAATGGCAACTCAAATGCAATTAGAGCAAGAGAAGAAAAAATACAATATTCTTCGCTTGCAATGGCGGGCAAAGTGTAAGGCAATGAATCGGTTGCAAAATAAACTTTCCTCAGGCAATATCGATGATACATGTTTGAAGAAAACAATTTTTAAAAGAATATCCGGTTATTTATTAACATTTGTTATGCTTATTTTAATTAAACCTAAATCGTGGCGATTTTTTTCGAAAAAGGAACAACAAATATGCATGACAATGCACTACACTTCTCCCGTTTTATATCATAAAAAGCGTGATATTTTTGGTTTTCATTTGCCACCTCCAGCCACAATTATTCGATGGTTCGGGAAAATTGACATTTGGCCAGGAATTTGTCAAAATTTATTTAATGCATTGAAAGTAAAGTCTGCACACATGGAAATTGCAGATCGTAATTGCGTTCTTGTATTTGATGAAATGGCCATCAAAAAGTGTCTCGATTTCCACCCAAAACGACAGGTCATTGAAGGTTTCGAAGATTTAGGATTTTTAGGAAGAAATGTAGCTGTGGGTACACAGGTTCTTGTATTTATGATACGTGGGCTGTTCACTAATTGGAAACAACCATTGGCTTTCTTTGTATCAAAAACTAGTGTTAAGAAAGATGAGTTGTCAATTATTTTAAATAAAATATTAGATGCATTACATGAGACAGGTTTGAAAGTCAGAGCAGTTGTTTCCGATCAGGGAAGTAGTTATCAAAGCGTAGCGGATGAACGTGTTTCCGTTGAAACGCCATTTTTTATAAGAAATGGTGAAAAAATTTATTACATTTTTGATTATCTCCATTTATTCAAAAGTATTAGAAATAATTTATTGAACTATGATTTTTGTATTAATGATCGTATAGTTTCGTGGCGCGATGTAGTACTTCTCTGGAATTTAGAGAAAGACAAAAGTACGCGAGCAGCTTACAAGTTATCTGAAAAACATGTGTTTCCAAATTCTTTTGATAAAATGAAATGTAAGCTTGCTCTTCAAGTTTTTAACAAAAGAGTGTCATCTGCTATGTTTACCGCTTCACTTACTGGTAGCATTAATACAAATACTGTACAATACACAGCTAGTTTCTTTGAAACGGTTAATGATTTGTTTGACAACTTAAATAGTCGATCTGCCAGTGATCCAAATCCCATGAAGCGGGCTATTTCGCGTTCTAATGATATTGAACAGCATTTAATTGCTCATGTTGCCAACATAAGAAATTGGTTTGTACTTACGCCTAAAGGTTGTAAAACACCTCCATGTTTTTTGGGATTACGGCAATCTATAAATGCCACCTTGCAGTTGTGGAACGATTTAAAACAAGAAGGTACCACGTTTCTTATAACATCACGCTTAAATAGCGATTGTATAGTGGTTTGTGGAACAGAAATATCCAAACTGGTTTAACCAAGACGAATGCGCTGCATATAGGAAAGATATTGTATATTTTACATTAACTGTAAAAATTCATAAGGATACAGTATGGCTCGGACAGAAATTTAGATGTGTAAAAAAATTCCGCGAAAACATCTTCTAAATTATCGCATTTCAGACATTTTTTCATTTTTATCAATAATCCTGTTGGTATTTCTATATACTTTTCAAATGTGTCTATAATAAATTCATTAAAATCAGTTATTAATCATATTTCCGGAATTTCGTGCATAGAGATTTGTGTGTACGTCGTGGATATGAAACTCTTGAAACTAGGTTAATAAACAGTTTGTAAATAAATTTTTTGTAAAAGCATTTAAGAAATATATAGTTGTTTTGTAATTTGCAGTTGCTTTACCTAAAAGAATATGATAGCTTTAGTAATTTAGTACTTTATTTATTCTTTTTTTCACGATTCGGAGTACACTCAATGTTCTTTTACTTAATAAAATGTGTAGATATATATTTTGTATATTTTGTTGTGATGTTTATGTTTATAAACGTATGCTGATGTTTGTAAACATTGACTGTACTCTAGGGTGGATAAGACCTTCTTTCACACCTTCACGTGGCCCAACCCGTTAATTTTATTACTTTGACTAATGCATGCATTTACTACCTGACTGCATTCAGAAGTAATAGAAGAACTAAGATGAAAGAGTGACATGTTATTAGAATTGCATTTATACATACATAGGTATATACATAGGTGCATACATAGGTATAATGGTATATTTTATTGCAAGAAATGCATGTTTGATAGACGTCGCTTTACACAGCATGGGAAGCTGGTCCCGGGGTGTGTAAAATGCACTCCTCCGAGGAACGGTCCCTTACCGCGGTCGGAGACTCCCCCATCCGCACCGGCCAGAGAGAGCGACATGATCACGGTCTGGAACGGACGAGCGACGAGGGCACTGAGATCACTCATTCTCTCTCTCTCACACACATACACGCACTCTTTGCGCTTTGTTTTTCACGACACATTGCGGTGTTTACGCACCACTTTCGCGAGACGACTGTCGCTTTTCAAATTTGCAATTACGCGGACTCCACATATTCAAAAGAGATGCCTATTAATAACGTTAGAAAATTGTAAGAATGCAAATAATAATTATACGTATGGGAATAAACTTATGTACGTTCAAGATTTATAAAAACTGTATTTCTATAATTTGGAAATTTTGTATTTATATTTATTAATATTTTACTGATAAAAATAATTTTAGATATATAACATAATGACATCAAATAAAAAAATATAATCTGAACATATACTAGAGAGCAGATCTATATATATAATACTGTCTAGATATATACAAATAATCTAAGCCGATATCAATCAAAATTTCAGTCCCTCATAACAGTTATTTAGAATATCGGTCCTTCGTAGCTCTTTCAGGGACCGAAACCGATATCATAACTGTTTTCACAGACACAACTCGTTAGTCATTTGTTTTTGCTCGTTTTCGTGGATCTAGTTCCAACATTTATCGTTCATCAGCGTAGAGGGCGTAAGAAAACCAGTTGTTATTGTGTGAGACACGAAACCCCATATGGTGATTGGTCTACTCTTATACCTCGTCTGTGCTCTAATGGGCTCTCAAACCGGTCGGTAACGGGTCCGATGGCATCGCCCGTGGTTTCGTGGAATGGATAAACTAGACACAGATCCTGCCTCATTTTTTTACCTCCTCTAACACATGAATCAGAACTAACTTTTAGTCTGGATAAGAACTAGTTTCAATCAATTATTTAATTTGCATATAAAATAATGTATCAATATCGAAATAATATGCGATATGTAACGTACATCTCAGTACGTACATCATATTTAGACTACATCAGAACCTACAATCTACTGCAGGAGTGCAAATCTATTTAACACTCGCTCACGAGAGCAAGAGTTACATGTATTCTGAAACGAAAACTTTGTATTTGGATTATTGATTGAAAATAATTGTTGAAGCTGGGACATAGGAAAAGGAAGAAAGTATTAAACGTCTTACATTCTACTATGAAATACAAATTTACGCAAATTCTAAATGTGCAGCTATTAGCTCGATATTATCCACTATATGCAAGATACTATAATTTATAAATTATAGCATTTTGCGAATTGTGGATAATATCGATTGCCCAGGTCTCACCACGAGGAGGTTGCTGCACAAGAGACCCGAAAGGGAGTCAGAACGAAGTCTTCCTTCGTTCTGTCTCCCTTTCCTACAACGGCGATTCTTAGAAACTAAGTTCGCAGGTCGCTAAATGGAAAAATAGTCTTTTTCACGGAAAAGACTTCTTTTCCATTTAGCGTATGTCGAGTAATTATTGCGGGGCAAAGTGTGAATCGGAGAAGAAGTTTCCGATCCACGAGGGACCAAGGGCGAATCAGGCGGAAGGCTCAGATTCATTCAAAGAGACAAACAAGATCGAATCAGAGCAGAAGGCTCTGGTTCAAGGGTGACGCGACGCGTTCAGTGCTTACAAGTCCTGAGCCGACCAGCCCGATACCCGTCACTCCATCACCAAGAAAGATGGCGAAGAAATGCGCTCAAACGGTTTCTGGCGCTACTGGGTGACATGAGAACATGGCGTGCCCAGGATTACGTTAACACAGAGGATCGTCAGAAGACGAGTGAACGAGTCTCTTAGACATCCCTCTCAATGACTTCACGCCGGATACCGAAACTGAACCGGCTCAGGACCTACAAGCAAGGCCGACACAGCAGAAGACTGTGTCGGAGTCAGACAACGAGGCGAGCAAAGTCAAGTTACGGCAATAATTACTCGACATAATTACAACGACGATATACAATCTTAATAACTAACGCACGCACTAAAACTAACTTAAGAATAATCTGGAGTCTCCGTTCGACGAATCCTCTTCCTTCGATGAATTTTCTTCGCAAGATGAATTTTCTTCGTTCGATGAATATTCTTCGTACGATGAATTTTCTTCGCAAGATGAATTTTCTTGAACAGAATCGATAACCAGCTGAAACAAATTGACTCCAAATGGAAAAGCTGTTGAAAAAAAATCGAAACAGAATCGAGAACCAGTTGAAAGAAAATCGAAACAGAATCGAAAACCAGTTTATACGAAATCGACACCAAATGAAAAACCAGTCGAAACAGAATCGAAACCATGTCGAGCCCAAATCTAATGATTTGTAGACGCAACGATCTATAGGCGATTCGGGTGGCCCCGGGGACGCGAGTCCCCGTACCCACTCACGGGCCCCATCCCGTGAGTGAGCCCCTGAGGGAACTCCGATCGGAGGAATATCAATTTCAAGACAAAAATATCAATTTGAGAAAGTTGAACTTTGAAAGTTCAGGAGCACATTCCAATTACGAATCCAAAAATTAATAATGGAGGAGTTTGTTGAAGGTACATGTATTCTGAAATTGAAATTCCGTATTTCTATTATTAATTGAAAAAAATGCTGAAACTGGAATACTTGAACAAAGGAAAACGAAGAAATTATTAACTCACATTCTAATATAAAATACATATTTACGCAAACTCTAAATGTGCAGCTATTAGCTCGATATTATCCACTACATGCGAGATACTACAATTTATAAGTTATAATATCTTGCGAATTGTGGATAATATCGATTGCCCAGGTCTCACCACGAGGAGGTTGCTGCACAAGAGACCCGAAAGAGAGTCAGAACGAAGTCTCCCTTCGTTCTGTCTCCCTTTCTTACAACAAAGATTCTTAGAAACTAAGTTTTGCAGGTCGCTAAATGGAGAAGTAGTCTTTTTCATGGAAAAGACTTCTTTTCCATTTAGCGTATGTCGAGTAATTATTGCGGGGCAAAGTGTGAATCGGAGAAGAAGTTTCCGATCCACGAGGGACCAAGGGCGAATCAGGCGGAAGGCTCTGATTCATTCAAAGAGACAAACAAGATCGAATCAGAGCAGAAGGCTCTGGTTCAAGGGTGACGCGACGCGTTCAGTGCTTACAAGTCCTGAGCCGACCAGCCCGATACCCGTCACTCCATCACCAAGAAAGATGGCAAAGAGATGCGCTCAAACGGTTTCTGGCGCTACTGGGTGACATGAGAACATGGCGTGCCCAGGATTACGTTAACACAGAGGATCGTCAGAAGACGAGTGAACGAGTCTCTTAGACATCCCTCTCAATGACTTCACGCCGGATACCGAAACTGAACCGGCTCAGGACCTACAAGCAAGGCCGACACAGCAGAAGGCTGTGTCGGAGTCACACAACGAGGCGAGCAAAGTCAAGTTACGGCAATAATTACTCGACATAATTACAACGACGATATACAATCTTAATAACTAACGCACGCACTAAAACTAACTTAAGAATAATCTGGAGTCTTCGTTCGACGAATCCTCTTCCTTCGATGAATTTTCTTCGCAAGATGAATTTTCTTCGTTCGATGAATATTCTTCGTACGATGAATTTTCTTCTTTCGATGAATTTTCTTCTTTCGATGAATTTTCTTCTTTCGATGAATTTTCTTCGCAAGGTGAATTTTCTTCCTTTGATGAATTTTCTTCCTTCGTTCTGAATAACAAGAGCAAGAAGAACGACCCAAATCGAAACAGAATCCAAAACCAGTCGAAACAAAGTCGAAACAAAGTCGAAACAAAGTCGAAACAAAGTCGAAACAAAATCGAAACCACACCGTGCCCAAATCTAATGAATTGTGGACGCAACGACCTATAGGCGATTCGGGTGCCCCCGAGGACGCGAATCCCCGTACCCACTCACGGGCCCCATCCCGTGAGTGAGTCCCTGAGGGAACTCCGATCCGAGCAATATTGATTTCAAAATAAAAATATCAATTTACAGAAATAAATATCAATTTCCTGAAATAAATATCAATTTCCTGAAGTAAATATCAATTTCCTGAAATAAATATCAATTTCCTGAAATAAATATCAATTTTCTGAAATAAATATCAATTTTCTGAAATAAATATCAATTTTCTGAAATAAATATCAATTTTCTGAAATAAATATCAATTTTCTGAAATAAATATCAATTTTCTGAAATAAATATCAATTTTCTGAAATAAATATCAATTTTCTGAAATAAATATCAATTTCCTGAAATAAATAACAATTTCCTGAAATAAATAACAATTTCCTGAAATAAATATCAATTTCCTAAAATAAATAACAATTTCCTGAAATAAATATTAATTTCAAGACAAATATATCAATTTCAAGACAAATATATCAATTTCTTGAGAAATATCAATTTCCTGAAAAATATCAATTTCCTGAAAAATATCAATATCTAGACAAAAATATTGTATCAATTTGGTAAAGTTGAACTTTGAAGGTCTTACAAAATTAAGTATTACTATTCTTACAAATTACATAAGAAATTTAAAACTCTAAGGTCTAAAATTCTAGATCGGTACTTCTAAAACTACTTTAAATCGCGGCTATTTATTCGCAACATTAACTAGACATTACGTCAACTTTGAAAATTTATACTATTACAACGCGTGTTACAATTTGTTTCGCAACGCTACTTAAAATCGCGAATGTTCTTATCTTACAGTTGATCGTTGCAACTGGAGCATGGGCGCCTGAAATATCGAATCATTCTAATACAAACGCAATCCTTTTGATGCGCAACGCTAATTCAACAAATCGAAATTCAAAATACTATTTAAATAAGAAAAGAACTCTGACGTCTAAAATTCTATATCGGTGTCTCTAGAATTACTTTAAATCGCGACTATTTATTCGCAACATTAACTAGGCATTTGAACAACTTTAAAAATTGATACTAGTATAACGCGTATGACAATTTGTTTCGCAACGCTACTCGAAATCGCGGATGAGCCCATCTCACAGTTGATCGTTGCAGCTCGAGCATGGGCGCCTGAAATGTCGAAGGACTCGAAAGCAAACGCGAACTTTTGGTGCGCAACGCTAATTCAACGAACAGAGATCCAAAAAAGATTACTCTAATTCAACAAATCGAAATTCAAATTGCTATTTAAATAAGAAATTTAAAATTCCAACGTTTAAAATTGTACATCTGTATGTCTAGATTTACTTTAAATTGCAACTATTTATTCGCAACATTTACTACACATTTAATCAAGTTTTAAAGTTGATAGTAGTACAACGCGTGTGACAATTTGTTTCGCAACACTACTCGAAATCGCGGATGTGCCCATCTCACAGCTGATCGTTGCAGCTCGAGCATGGGAGCCTGAAAAGTCGAAAGACTCGAAAGCAAACGCGAACTTTTGGTACGCAACGCTAATTCAATGAACAGAGATCCAAAAGAGATTACTCTACAGTTTCTGCAAAACGAATCGCGACTATTTGTTTCGCAACGCTATAGTTTAAACAAGCTATATCGCTGATAGAGACTACTATTATATTTAGAAGAAAGGCTAACTTTGATCTCTGTTCAAAATCGACTAACGCAACGCGTACTTTTTTCGCAACGCTAGTGCAAATCGCGGACGTTCCCATCTCGGCTGATCGTTGGGGCGGCGAGGCCTGCCCATGCATGCAACTAACTACTTTTACATTCTACTACAACTCTATTTCTACAGACGAGTATAACGACAAGGTAGTGATAAAATGACTCACTCGAAGATGCGAAGACGTTGTAATGATTGTCCTTTTGAATGACAGTTTGTCCGGCATCTTTTGCATAAAACCTCGTCTGCTCCTTCGGCCCCATCCCAACAATTTGTTTCGCACCGCTACTCGATATTGCGGAAGTACCCATCTCACAGTTGATCGTTGCAACTGGAGCATGGGCGCCTGAAATATCGAAAGATTCTATTGCAAACGCGATTCTTTTGATGCGCAACGCTAATTCAACAAATCGAATTTAAAATGCTATTTAAATAAGAAATTTAAAACTGTAACGTCTAAAATTCTAAACAGGTATCTTTAGAACTACTTTAAATTACGACTACTTATTTGCAACATTAACTAGACACTTCATCAACTTTAAAAATTGATACTAGTACAACGCGTGTAACAATTTGTTTCGCAACACTACTTGAAATCGCGGATGTGCCCATCTCACAGTTGATCGTTGCAGCTCGAGCATGGGAGCCTGAAAAGTCGAAAGACTCGAAGGCAAACGCGAACTTTTGGTGCGCAACGCTAATTCAACGAACAGAGATCCAAAAAACGATTACTTTAGATTATATGTAAAACAACAATATGAACTTTAAAAGCGCAGTTATCAAATTGAAATGTAATTTTGAACCGCGACTATTTATGATTCGCAACGCTACGCTCTAAACAAAATTTTTCGTAACATTAACTTTAATCTCTGTTCAAAATCGACTAAATGCAACGCGTGGTTTTGTCGCAACGCTAGTGCAAATCGCGGACGTTCCCATCTCGGCTGATCGTTGGGGCGGCGAGGCCTGCCCATGCATGCAACTAACTACTTTTACACTTTACTACTACGGTATACTACTACTTCTACAGACGAATATAGTAACAAGGTAGTAACAAAATGACTCACTCGAAGATGCGAAGTCATTGCAATGAATGTCCTCTCTGAGTCGATCAGCACGGTAATGACTGCATGCCGGATACCGAAACTGGACCGGCTCAGAACCCAAGGTAAACCAAGGAAGCATTGAAGAGTCCATGGCCCTCCCCGAGCTAGCTTAAAGTAGGCCAAGGAAGTTTTAAATAACCCTTGGACTACCCTAAGCTAGCTAAAGGTGGACCGTGGTAGACGATGGTAGGCCGTTGGTGGAGGACCCTTGGTTAAGCTTAAGCCAGCTGAAGGTAAACAAGGGTAGCTCTGGAAGACCACTGGTCAGCCTCAAGGTAAGCACAGGTAAGCCAGAGTAGCTCTGGATGACCACTGGTCAACCCCAAGGTAGACCACTGGTGGAGGACCCTTGGTCCACCCTAAGCCAGCTGAAGGTAGGCAAGGGTAGCTCTGGAGGACCACTGGTCAGCCTCAGGGTAGGCAAGGGTAGGCCAGAGTAGCTCTGGATGACCACTGGTCGAGGACCCTTGGTCCACCCTAAGCCAGCTGAAGGTAGGCAAGGGTAGCTCTGGATGACCACTGGTCAACCCCAAGGTAGACCACTGGTGGAGGACCCTTGGTCCACCCTAAGCCAGCTGAAGGTAGGCAAGGGTAGCTCTGGAGGACCACTGGTCAGCCTCAGGGTAGGCAAGGGTAGGCCAGAGTAGCTCTGGATGACCACTGGTCGAGGACCCTTGGTCCACCCTAAGCCAGCTGAAGGTAGGCAAGGGTAGCTCTGGAGGACCACTGGTCATCCCCAAGGTAGGCAGGAGAGGCCAGGGAACCGCTGGAAGACCCTCCTGGTCCCGGAGTCCATCCGCTCCTGCCGGAGGGCCCGGCCCGACTGATTGGCTGAGCGCGCTCAGCGAGCTTAGGTAGCCAGTGATGCGCAACGCGCAGCGAAGCGCAACGCTCCCCACCCCAACTAATTTCGGTAGATCTCGATTGCCGTGATAATAATTATTGATAAATCTATTATTTCTTGCTGTTTAATGTTTATAACAATTCCTTTTGCCAACGATGTCGACAAGCATCCCCTTGTCTATCTACCAACTAATTTTTTAGTAAAAATTGCTAATCGTACTCGAGGTACAGAGTAACTTTTAACACACGAATATTACCAAACAATATTATATCAAACAAATGTAATTAATAAAGTTACTATCTCTGGCTGTTTAATGTTTATAACAATTCCTTTTGCTAATTATGTCGATAAGCACTCCCTCGACTATCTGATCATCTAATTTTTCAGTGAAAATATGTAATGGAACTCGAGATATTGAATATCTTCTGACACATGAATATTCGCGTGCATTAATTTATCGAACACAATTCACTGATAAATTTATCATCTCTAGCTGGTTAATATTTGAAACAATTCCTTTTGTCGATGATGTCGACGAGCACTCCGTTGACCATCTTGCCATCTAATTTTTTAGTAGAAGTAAGTAATAAAACTCGAGATCCAGCATAATTTATGATACATGAATATTACTAAACATAATTATATTGAAAAAATGTAATTAATGAATTTGTTGTCTCTGTTTGTTTAACGATTACAACGATTATATGTTTGGTTACCTCACCACCCAATTTTTTAGTAAAAATAGCTAATAGTACTCGAGATACAGATTAACTTTTATGCATGAACATTTGGAGTATACAAGATATTCAATTCTCACTAGTATGCACAGTTTCATTAGAACAAGAGTAACAAAAATTATTGATAACTAATTAACCTCTTCTAGAATCGAATTGAAAACTATACATGAATGTTGCCGAAGGTCCATTCTATATTCTTCGAGAGCTAATATTTATAAAAATTGCCTGAAGTAATTTATCAACAATTTTTGTGGAGGTAACTTCTATCTTCTATGCCCGCAATGAGTAAGACAAGGAGAGTCCGAGTATTCGTCAAAGGTAAACACACAAATCGTTGTGTCACCTCTCTGGAAAACGTAAATAACTAGGCGTCGAATCTACATAAAACTGCAACAGAAATGTAGCTGAGACATCATTCTAGATCCTCCGATCACAAGGAAGATTATTTTTTACCAGAGATTTGTTAAATTATTTGAGTTTATTTTAGAACAAGACTTATAATAATTGTTTATAACTATTTAGTCAGAAATAAAATGTGACGATAAACTATATGTGAAAGTAGCTGAAGGTCTATTCTATATTTCCTAACTGCAAGTATTTGTAAACAATTCCTCACAAGTGTGTTACTAATAAATTTTCTGTCGAGTGTGCACAGTATTCAGCAGCTCTGTGACTATCTTTCTTTCTCTTCTTAAATGTGCATAAGTTCGTCCTTGTCGGATACAAACTTCTTTATCATGTTCGCCAAATTTTTACCAGGGGGTTCGAAGTCCTGTAAAAAAAATAGGCGGCACAAGTGAATAATACGTGGAGTATTTTTGTACAAATACAATTGCGTTTTAAAGCTGACAACGCTGTAAAATCGAGCCTCCTCAGACACACACTGTATGTGTTGCAACCTCATGTAGTTCACCACCTGACCGTTCCATTTCGATAGAGTCCGCTATCGTACTAGGACATTTTCTACAGAGTCGGTAATTCAGAACCGTAGACAGAAAAATGCATTGCATGCAATGTCTGTAGGTATCATAAGTCTGTGTTTTGACACATGTGTACATGCGTTAGAGGGGGTAAAAAGATAAGGTAGGTTCTGATCCAGGCTAGATTTAGATTAGCGAGCAGCACTGTACCGGGCACGACAAAACCCCGGGCGTGAGCACTCTTATTCCTCTCTGCAGACACTACATAATATGGCGCCATTACACGATTTGAATTTTGATTTAAAACTCAATTGAAATATAATATGTATATCTAGATGTTGTAAACTGCATATTATATTCAAAGATAAATTTTGCGATCAATAAAATTATACGATAAAAATGTACTAATCGTTACATTGAGTAAATCGAATTGCATCAAATAATTACTTATGAATTGTGCAATATTACTAAAATTCAGCTACTTTGCATTCTTCATCAATTAAACATTCACGTTGAGTTTAACTACTGTAATGTCTTTGTGAGCTAAAAATAGTGTTTGAGATATAGTATATAAGAAACATAATTTTCTATATTCAGTAATATTCAGTTTTACACTTCATTCTGTGTAATAAAATACATATACATATGTAAACATATTCATAGAATATAAAGAAACACTGATACTATGTATTCTATGGAAACCAACTATGTGTTGTTACCACCCGCGAACAAAGTATACACGATATTCTATTACAGCCAACAATGCTTAAATTTTATGCTTATCAGTAACGTTTGATACACGGTAACGAAGATCTAGAGCCATGTTTTAATCGTACAAAAATACATATGTTGCAACAAAAGTTTCCTATCATCACTAAATTTTATTAATAAAATTAATTTCATTTATAATATCGGTAATACTGCATCGTTTCTATCAATAGTGCATCAGTTCTACATTACTGACATGAGTTTTGTCTTTATATTCTTTTTTTATGAGATTCTTTCGGGTGCCAGAAATATTAATTCGCAGGAATAGTAATAATAACTAGAAAGACTACGATATACATTTAAAAAATATCAGTTTTATTAGTAATAATCCATTACCCGAATACCATAATAATATAAAGGCTTTTATCATAACACAACTCTATGGAATTGTGCACGTTCTAAAATATAATATTTATATTATATATATATTTGTTTTATTTATTTAATATATACATTTATTTTTTTAATTTCTACTTATCGGCCAAAAATGGATAAGATTGTTAAATACTTAAATAAGCAGTTAAACTTTGCAGTTTTTATTACGAATTTGAGAAACTTATTATATAATTATATAATTTAAATTATGCGTGCAATTAATTGAATTCTATATAATTTTTATAGCAGTGTTAGTCAATTAAGATCATTATCAGGAGAACAATTACTTTATTTTCCTATACGAAGGTTAAAATAGAACACATTTCATACAAAATTGATTTAAGTTTTATATGCTTAGAAGTCATAAACAACATTCTCGAGAGACATAATAAAGTAGATAAGATATAGATATAAATAACAAATCAATAAGAATTATCAATGCTACTAAGATATGAAATAGTTTAATTAAATCTTCCTCGAAACATTTTTCTTATTTTAAAAACTCCACCGTGCGTTGCGCAACCGGGACAAGGACATGGGTTACAGACACCAAAATATGAAACAAGCTTACCCATCTAGAGGCATCGTATAGTCTATGGTGGTACGATGTCTGAACAGTTGGGTCAACAGGAAATATGGCGGCATTGCGCCGAGTACGAAGGTGAGTCGGTGGTAAACCACGTTTGTTTGTGAGAGACATTCGGTCAGACACAAAAGTCAACATAGTAATGAGAGTGTGGTATGTCCTGTGATAAGATGTGCAGTGTTTTGTGACAAAAATAACAGCCGGTTGCGGCTGAATCGGATTTTAGCGTTAACTTGTTGTCGAACAAGACGCATAATTGGCAGTGCCCTCGAGGTGGCAGGTATGCAATCCACAAAAATACCCTTTAAAAATTTTGAAACATTTCTTGTACATCGGCCGTATTATTATTTGTAAATAGAGATTGTACTGTGAATAGAGACTGCTTCTTACAAACCGCGTTATCGACCTGCTATATTATTACCGCGCAGCTTCAGTGAATCGTTTACGATTCGAATCGGGTGTGTTCCCTGTTGTCATCAACAGGACATTGACTCCTAGAATATTGCCTTGTTTCGACTCACTTCCCCTTTTTTCACTTAAAATAGAACACTAGCAATCTCTCATTCTTTTTTTCTAGTCAGATTCAACACACTAATGTTTGTGGTTGCAATTTGGGGTAGGACAATGAAATCGTTCGAATAACTTTTAACTTCGAACGTTTTAGATAATCAGATAGTAAATAACTTAAAATTTGAACTCACTCAAGCAGTAACGAATATTATTATTTTTCGTGAATAAAACAATTGCGTGCCGTGTTGTTGACCTAAGTTAAAACGTTTGCCGTTGGGCCAGTTATTTAAAGCGACTTCTGTTTGGCAATGGCCGTGAATATGCGCTCCGTTTTTATTAATGAGAATGGACGTTTTATCATCGCCCTAAGGCAGCTCGCTCGTACACATACGTATTTGCGTGTTAGATTCATTGCTACGCAGTTATGTCCAATATCCTTCTTTTCCATTATAATACCATTGTTCACTCTACATTTACTGAAATGATTGTTGTGTTTAGTAGCGACTCTGGAATTCCTTTTAATTCAAGAATTGTCAATGAATTGACGCTTTTTTAAGTTAAATGCGACGTATGAAAATTCGTGTGATAATTTTAAAAGTGGAAGTGATGAACGAGGCTTACAGAGGTCTTAAAGAATATAAAACGCTTTATTGTTGGTACTTCTGGACAAATTGAATAGAACGCTAGTCACACACGTGTACGCATGCTGGGTACATTAGTGATATATAGGTCAAGCGTTCCTCAACATTGAGGTCATTGCCCCGGGATCTACTCTGTCGGTAAAACAGTACGTTAATTGACTAAAGTCGCATTGCTCGCGTGTGTTTTGACGATAGAGGTCACCATTAGAAATACTCATGGACATTTCTACCGTCTTATTATCTTTTAGATATACATATATAAAACTCGACTGACTAACAAAGTCTGAAATGCATGATCTATATAAGAACCTTCCTACATAAGATCTTTCTTGTACAAACATATTATAATTCTTACATCTAACATATACTCAATGCTTTATAATTTTTATATTTATATACACACGCATTTTTGTATACTCATATTCTAGGACCAATTACTGTAACATTGCTTTATAGATTTTGTAATTTAGTCATATTTTTTTTCAATAAAAAAAAATTTCTACCATCTTTCTATTTCATAAAGCTTTGAGTTTATCAAAAAAAGAAATGATTAGTTATTTTTAATGCGTAGATTATATTATCGTTACATATTGGTTTCGAACTGAACAATCATCAAATGCTATATAACAGAGTTTTAAAAAACTGACATTATTTAATAGCTGTTCCCCGCTCGAGATTTAGAGCAACAATATAGTTTAAATACGATTTTCAAATGTCATCGATATCTTGATCAAAGTTAGCACATTTATTAGTATATATTTACGTGGTCAACGCTTCAATATTTAGATTAAATATAACAAATATTCGGAACTAGGCATAATGACCTTGAACTCTAAAATTGTACTAAACGTCAATGTCGTTTCACAAGTACTGTCAGACGCATCAAAAAAGAATTTTTATCATTTTCGAACAAATAAATAGCATTGGAAAATTACAATGATCAATAATACATTTAAAACAAAACGACTATTCCAAGTAATATAATAAGACCAAAACTGATTATTCAAAATTTGACAATATACACAATGTTAAAAATGTCATGTACAACGTTAATATTTTTCAAATGAACTGAGGAAAACTTTCATTCATAAATAATTTCTATCTATAAATCTATACAACATTGTCCATACGTGAACAAGTCATAAATGTTTTAAGAACGTTCCAAAATGAAACCCCTTGTTGTTATTTATAATTTATAAATTTATTTTAAAGCTCTGTAACAAAAACTAATTATTATAAATAAAAAATCGTTATATACTTCCATTTACTATTTTTTCATTGCAAAAAAATATTGAACACATTCTCATAATTCTACTAGTAGAGAGATACGATAGTAATTTCATATCAAAGAAGTCAAGTCTGATAGTTAATTTTATTTCTGTTTTAATATTAATATTTTTAATGTAAATATTTATACATTTTCTGCTAACATGTATAAAGTATAAGTAGCAGATCACAATATTTATCATTCGAAGAAAAAGTAGTTCATCATTCACATTAACAAAATAAGTAGTAACTCCTTAAAATATTTCTCGAATGTAGTATAACATGACAATGTCTAAAAACGTAAAAAACACTAATAGGGTCCGTGGAGGTTAAGTTTGTCACGCGATTCATTAATAGCTCGTTTCTTCGTTCTAACTCTGCTCATATGAATTCAGGGTCACTTCTCGGACAACTTCCTTCTAACAACTCGATCGTGAGAGTTGACATTACCATTCAATCAACCATAGTCAGCGCATTCAATATTGTTCAATTTTCAAGAATCTATGCTACAAAGTAATTTAAGCAAAAACAAAATTGGATCCAAGATTAATTATGATGTACAGATGAAAGGTACATGTATTATTCGGGACAGCCAAAGTGGTACTCGGAAGGAATGCGAAAGGAATTCGCAAAGAAGCCGTCTCATTAGTCTGGCGCACACAATAGAGTGTGTACATAATAAATTTTTTAAATCAGCATATGTACTATTCCTACCACTTTGGAGTAGATACTTCACCGTTTATAGTTGGAACGATAAAAATTGAAATTGATTGCGCTGGTTATTGCAACAGCGTCGAGTCAAAATGATGATCCAGTACAGGTGTGCACGCGTAGATTTTGTTAGTCGTTCGTTAAGAAATGTTTACATTAGAACATGTTCTATCATTACCACTCTAAAGTAAATACTTTATAATTTGTAGTTTGGAGATGTCCGATGGCATTTCGCTGGCGAGGCGTTTAATCGTTAATTAGATTACTTTTCGCCTTTGATTACGAAACGATCGCAACGAATCTCAAGACCAGATTGGCAATTGAGATCGCGTTCCAATCACACCGGAATCGAATGGCGTTTACAGCGAGACTCTTCCTTCCTATAAATACAGCGAAACAGGCGCAAGGTATCTGGGTCAGGATGAACGGGCCGTGTTTACAGGCGGTTGCGTTTCAGTACGTAGCCCGATTGCTGTTGCTAAATATACGGTTTCGGTAATAACCCGTTCCGTCCGCGGAACAACATTGTTTCGTTTGCGCCACTGTTGTCGTTCCGGGTTAAATAGCCCGCGGAAACACTCGGACTGACTGTTACTGCCTTTAACCCCCCGACGGCACACCATTCTTGTAACTACATAATTGATGATTTTTTAAATTGTTCAGCTGACCAATTAAAAATGCTTTTTGATTGGTAAGCAATGAACAGAAACATGAGCAGGCTTCAGTATTGTATTAGAGGAGCACCAGAAGGTACACACCAGTATCAGTGTGTCTTTCGACCCCCTGATGAAGCTATAGCTGAAATGCTTGCGAAACGTTGGGAAAACAATTCTTACAGGACTTACACCCGAAAGCCTCAACAGTAAGAACTTCACGATGCCGGGCCATGAAAGCTTCAAACCTCTAATTATGTACATCAAAAATGTATTTTTGATGGTACTTCTTGTAGACATGTTAATATTTCTATGGTTCCCAACACAAGTGATTTTTAAGAATTTTTTTGTAATGACTATTGGATATATAGCATTAGGCCCTTTTGGAATGTAACCAGTAGGGATGTGCGAGAACCTGAAAATATCGGGAACCCGATGGTCAGGATAAGTCGGGAAGTGGTCGAGTCGGGTCGGGTCGGGTTCCCGAAAATTTGAGATTCCCGAAAGAATCGGGTTTCCCGGAAATTTCGAGATTCCCGAAAAAATCGGGTTTCCCGAAAATTTTGAGAACTGGGCAACCGTTTCCCGAACGACTGTGCAGGGCTATATTATATATAAATAAATACACTGTCACACGTGTGTTTACCAATCTTGAAAAGAATTCGTAGTAGACAACATTCTTTCAATTTCTTCTCTCAGTTTCCGTGAAGTTATTAGGAACACGGACTTTAAGAATCGTGTAACCTCATGTAAACAAACGTGTGACTGCGTGCTTAGTACTTCGACATTGTGCACGCCGTTGAGCAGTATCGCTGAGAAGTTAAGGAAGCTCAGACATATATTTCAAGATCTGTGTAAATTTAATAAAGATTAAAAGTCTTTTAAAAAAAAAAATGACGAGTGATAATGAGAGTGAAGTTGTAGCAAGAACTAGTGCAGAAGATGTCGTGCAAAGGAAGAAGATAAAGAGAAGCTTTGTGTAGGAACATTTTCAGAAAACAGACGATAAAAAAGCGGAATGCAGACATTGTCATCATGAATTATAAGCAGAGTAATAATATAACACCATTTCAGACTGGTGGGTGGAAAATTGCAAAAGATTACCAATATTAGCAAAGGCAGCTCGACGATATAATAGGTGTACCCGCAACTCAAGCTACTAGTGAACGGCTATTTTCCACAGTTGGAAATATTATAACATCGAACCGAACAAGATTGCTGACAGAGAATGTCGAAAAAGTAGCTTTTTTACATGAAAATTTACAATAAATAATCATATTTATTACTTATTTGTGCACTATTCCTATTCAATATATTCTAAATAGTATAATTTTATAAGAATAAAATAAATAAGTGAAAAGTAAAATAACATAATTTGCCGAAAACACTTAGAATAAAAAATCCGAAACTATGAATGTATTAATTTAAACGAATATACCTAAATGGTTAGTGGAATCTCGGAATTTTCGGAAATCCTGATGATTTCGGGAATCCGGATTCATTCGAGAATCTCGACTTTTTCAGGAATCCCGATAAATTCGAGAATCTCGACATTTTCGGGAACCCGTCCCGATCCCGAAAAAATTCTGTGTTCCCGACCCGACCCGGTATTTCGGGTTCTCGAACACCCCCAATAACCAGATATATAGTATTGAAGTACAAGTGTTTTCTGTTTTTAGTTAAATTCTTCTTATTATGTATTGTATAATATTCACGACTTCTTATCAGCTTCGACGCGGCAGTATTAGCATTGCTGGCGTCCAATGTAGCGTCTGTCACAGTGATTAAAACACAAAAGGAGAGAAATTTTCTTAAAGTTAGATTTGGGATTGAACCTATTTTAAAAGAAAAATATGAGTCGTTGTTTTTGAAAGTGGTATAAGTCCATTTTTTGGAAAGAATGAGTTAATGGTAGTTTTAGACAGATCTAGATATCCTCTTTTTATATTTTTAAACACATGGTCAATAGTGTACAACATCCTCATAAATTAATCAAAATAAGTTGGACTGTGAAATGTTAAGGCAGGATGGTTTTTGTTGAAACGACTTTCAAATCGCATTAATTATTAATTATTACGACTTCAGTGCCCACTGCTGTTAAAGTCTCTATAGCGGCTAATGGCTTAAAACGCAAACCTTTAAATATCTCAACATATGAAGAAATGGACTTGTACCACTTTCAAAAACAACTGCTCATATGAAACGATGGAAAAGTTGTGAGGATCACTAGAAAAGCTTATATTTTTCCGCCGCTTAGTTAAATTTATATTGTTCAAAAAATATTATAAATAAAAAATAAAATAAATTTTTCGTCCAGTCCCTAAAGAAATATGTAAAAAAATGAATGAGCTATGTCCTAAGTTGTTTGCTTCATTAGTTGTTTAGTTATGGTGCACGCCAGTTTCAAAAACATAGTTTCGAGAAACATTCGTGTTATAAAATACATATTGAAAAAGAATGCAACTAAAAAAAAACACTCGTACTTCAAGACTATCTGTTTACATGACCAAAACGTCTGCACCCACATGTCCAATCCTTTTCCTAAAAAATTCTTAAAAATCACTTGTTTTCGGTGCCATCACACGAAAAGCCGCCTTTATTTAATTTGCTAAAACCTGAGCAATTGAATGACAATTTTAATACTCTGGGTCAAAGTAGACCCAGACTAAACTTTTGGTAAGTTAAGCCGTTCGAAAAGACCATTTTACATATACGTACGTAATCTGGATAATTTTGCCGGTGCTTATGAAAATAATCTAAGCCAAAGTTCCTAAGAAATTTATATGTTTCCTTATTATGTATGTTTCCTTATTGTTTTTAGCAATAATTATACAGGGAGTTTCCGAAATCGTAGGACAAGCGGCAGGGTGGTGATTCTAAATGAAAGAACAATTCGAAAAGAATGGACAATAATTTTTTTGTTTGACGACTTGTTCTCGAGAAAAACGAGTTTGAAAATCCGTCGAGTACGCGTGCTCTAGTATTTGCAGAACGTAGAACCAGTAGGTCATGACCAGACGCATTAGCCGATTCCTGTCTACAGTAATGGACAACATTTTAAGACCACTCTTTTAAACCGAATAACTTTTTTAAAATTGGTCCAAATAACAAGATTTTTTGAGATGCTAGAAAGATTAGTTTACTAGACAATGTGTAAAAAACTTTTTTTAATATTGCTATTCGTCGGAGTTGTGAAGACAAAAGTGAAGCCCATGATGTTTAACTTTTTTATGTGTGCGTACAACGAAGAATATGCCTTTTGTAAATCTTGTACCACGATTTCGGAAACACCCTGTATAGTGAAGTGAAAAGCCATATATACACTATTAAGTATACATTACATATTGTATATTATCATAATAAAATATTTTTTTACCCACTCAGATGCAAGAGTCTAAATATTCTGAAGAAAAAACGCATGACATCCCTTAATAAGGATATTATAATAAGAAATATTTGGCTCACTATTCTTAATTATTTTATATACTTATTTCCATAATATTCAATGTTCTCTTACGTTGAACAATAAAATCCATAAAAGTTTAGTTAACTTGTCT
Organism: Sphecodes monilicornis; assembly: GCA_913789915.3. Taxonomy (NCBI): domain Eukaryota; kingdom Metazoa; phylum Arthropoda; class Insecta; order Hymenoptera; family Halictidae; genus Sphecodes; species Sphecodes monilicornis. The sequence goes on from OU565285.1 coordinate 21,741,265, forward strand.
TACCATTATGTAACCGAAAAAAGACCACAGAGTCGCACACAACGAAGTATTTCTTTAACAATAACTAGATTGCAGATTTTCATGTAAATTAAAAATGATCTATGTAAATTGCAATAAATAACATATAAAATAATATATTGTCAGTTTTTAATTTCATTAATCTTACTGGTACTTTAAATGTCACACAATTTTGTCATATATGCAGAAAATCCATTCTACTATTATAACACAGCTTTTCTGCAACATGAGTTAGTGTAGACGTCTGAGGAATGTGAAAAGCGTAATTTCGGATGAAGTATCTTCTGTTTGAAACGAACCACTCGATGTTCACATCAAATTGGGATGCGAACGCTGCGAGAAGCACCTGCGCGAAAAGATTTGCACTTTGATGGAAAAATAGTTGAGGATTGTTCAAAGACTTTTTCCTTTAGTCTTTTTCTGATCTTTTCTCCACTCTTGTCGTGTCACTTTCGACGCTACCCATACTTGCACGTTATCAAGCGTCATTGTCAAGTCACACTGGCTGCTAATAAAGCGGACGTACCTACTTAATTAGTACAGAAGGATGATCGCGGATTAAACTAGGTCAGGCGAGTGACGCGCGTACATGCATGACCGGGTAATATTTATTCTTGGCAGTCGATGCAATAGAGATGTTGTAGCGCGTAAGAATATTATACATATAGGATCAGACACGTAACTGCGCCCACTTCATTAACTCTGAAAGTGGCTTTCTTCAAAACTTCAGACTTATCTCAAAACGTATCATTTGCCTTTTTCGAGATTTCAAATACAGTAGAACGTCGTACAGTGAAGTATCCGAACTAATTGGGAGACAAATCCGTCCAAAGATGCGGTTTGTCGGATAATCAGTCAAAAAGAACCAAATTTGTGAGCAAGTCATAGATTAACTAGAAATTAAACCATTGTGTGAAAGAATACGTACCTAATAAGACGAATGCAGCATAAAAAGTTAACCAAATACGTATGTAAACTCGTAAATACGATGTATTGTTCGATGCATATGTACTTTCAATGTGTACATAACATGATTCATTCTGTATTCGGATAATCGGCTTTCCAAATAATCAGCATTCGGATAATCGACGTTCTACTGTAGTGTTCAAATTGATTTCATGACGGAAGTGGTGTAAACTAGTTATAAATAAACATTGCTTCGAAAATATATGTTTAGGAAAGATTAGATAAGAATTAATTTAAATTACATATTATCCTTAGAACGGCGGTTTCCAACCTGGGAGGCGCGGACTACAGTGCCCGAAATTTCCATAAAGCCACCCGATTTTTTGGTGAAACCTTATAATTATGTCATAGTAATGAGAATCTGATACACGATAGCATTTTAGGATTAATAAAAGAAACCATTTACATGATTACATTCATAGATATATTATTTATTTATAGAAAAACGTAAAGTTATATAGTTTAACAAAAACCGAACTGCGAAATTTAATTACGGCAATTTTATATTTTTCAATGGTGTATGCAATTGTGTGGTATTTAGCTCAAAACTTCAATTACAATCATTTAGGGCAGTGGTGGGCACGGGTGGAGCCCCTCAAACGCCTGCTTCTCCCACCAACCACTCTTTCATGCAGCGCGCACGTTCGTTGCGTACGCTGATGTCTCGTGTCTTCGTTGCCCCATTGTACCGCGCTTGCTGGAAGGGGACAGAGGGCGCTACGGTGTGGACGGTTTTGCCTCAATTGAGGTAAAATTGCACATCTCTGGTTTAAATGATTAAAAAGAATTTAATATAAAAATAAATATACACGTACGTACATGTTATAGCAAAACCCTGTTGTTCTGTTAATTGTAATTTTCAGATTTTTTGTAATAAAGTTTTTACTATTTAAAACGTGTCTATATTATTATATCTATTACAAAAATATAAGGTAGGGAAGCACGGAAACAAATTTTTTTTCGGGGAGGCGTAGTAGCATAATGATTGGAAACCGCTGCCTTAGAATAATGTTAGGCAGATTTAGACGAACATTGCACTTCATAGCCCGTTATTTGATTTTTTATCGTTTACATTTTTCTGGATTTCAAAATCGCCTTTTTCTTTACTTCCATTTCTCCAATAGAGTTTTTTGTTTTATACAGGGACTGAAACGGTTCTGGAAATAACTGTTTCAAACTTTTATATATCGGTTCTGATCGAAAAAGTTATGAAGAACCGAAATGAAGTTATAACTGTTACGAGAATATCGGTTCTGGCTTATATCGGTTACGGTTACAGTTCTCGAGAACCGATATTATTTCGGTTTTAAAACGGTTATTTTTCGGTTCTGGGTTTCGGTTCCAGTTTCGGTTCTGTCTTCTGTCATTCTGTGTTCTATTCTTTTCTGTATTGCGTTCGGCCTTCTATATTTATTATTTAAATAGTTATTTATTGTTATTTATAATTTAAACAATTTTTAAATAAATAAATTTTTATAATTTTTTTCTATATTCATTATTTGAATTGTTATTTCAATAATTTATTGTTACAATAATTGTTTAAATAAATAAATTTTCATAATTTGTTTCTAGACTTATTATTCGAAGTACTTCAATAATTTGTTGTTAAACTAACATATTTATTATTTGAATTATTATTTCGATAATTAAATGTTAAAACAATTGTTTAAAAAGTTAGATTTTCATAATTTGTTTGCATATTCATTACTTGTGTGGATATTTCAATAATTTATTGTTAAAATAATTATTTAAACAATGTACGCGTATTTACATAATAAATATAGAAACGCAATTCTATAGAATATACAAATTTATGTATGTCAACAGTTATATTAATATTACATTATTATTGGCATAATAATTCAAATAATGAATATGGAAAAAAATTATGAAAATTTATTTATTTAAATAATTATTTTACCGTAATCGATATAAGCCAGAACCGATATTCTCGTAACAGTTATAACTTCATTTCGGTTCTTCATAACTGTTTCGAGAACCGGAACCGATATCATAACAGTTTCAGTCCCTGGTTTTATAACAAAAGTGGAGACTGAGAAAGAGTCGGCAATGTAAATTTAAATTATCATTGTATGATTTGTAGAGAGACTTAGCTAATTGGCACACCGTGAACTAGTCATCAAGAAATAATATGTTTCGAGAATACATGTTTAGAAAACTTGCAGAATGACAGGACACTCTGGTATGTATCATTACTAGTTGTCAAATTGACTTAGATTACAACATGTGACACTGCTGTACATCATGCACGGAACAGTATTAATAACATTAAAACACTAGAAGACACCATTTTTTTTTCTCTGAAGACGATTTCTTACGTAACTGGAAGATCTCGTTGCATATTAAAGCTGAAAAAAGCGTTCTACGTTGTAAGTGATGCAAAAAAGGAATGACGTAGGAAGTCAAATGTTTTCTTGGCAACGTGGCTACGTGGCTACTTATTAATATTCTTGTCGCAATACAATTACTCTCGGAGTATTACTTACTGAAAATTACGTATCGGAGTACTTCAACATGCAAATGAAAGCTTTTACGTCAGTAGCCGACCGGATGACCCAGAGCTGACCGTGGCCCGAAGTATGGTAAAAAATTGCAAAATTGTACTGTACTTGTTCCATTGATTGAACATTGTTTATGTCTATGAAACGGAAGTGATTATGAGTTGGCGTTTTACCGTCCATTCTCGATGGATCTAACAATCACTCTGTTAATTGCAACATTAAATGGTTGTTTACTCATCTGGAAAACTTGTGTGACCAACAATCAAGGGGAATTTTAATTGTTACATACATTCCGCTACAAAAAAATATTACAGCATTCAAATTTGATTTGTTTACCTCTTGCAGCAGCATATTACATTGCTTTTGATATTTACGGTGTTTAGTGCGAAGAATGAACCATTTTAATACATTTTGGCACATTTATCAACAATGAGAAGAGTTTGATTGTATGATTTAACAGGGTGATTAAAAATTAGCACGTAAAGACGATACCACACTAGTTTTTAAACATTTAACAAATTTGTTAACGCTGGTTTATGTATAAATTTTTTATGGTTTACATTTTTAGACTTCCTTAGACAGTTGCAGCGGGATTTGATGCATTCCGTAATATCACACATTCTTCATTCGAGTGTATCGTTATTGAATGCTCTGTTTTTCCTTCTCATATTTCTGAACATTTCATAAAAAGTTATGAATGAATCGACATATTTCGCTATTAAATTATATTTCAATTATATTTAATCGTCTTGTTTAAATTTGTATCTAAACTCATATGAAATAATTTGATGGAACAATTGAACGATTTAGCATTGACTCAAAAAGACAAACTTTGATGATGCGCTGTAGTTTAGACATTGCCGCTGATCTTGTACACTGTACATAATAGTTCTTAAAAATTATCGTCTTATGAATGAAAAACTCAAGAAAATTCTTAATTGACAGTCAAAGAGAAAAGTCGATAATTAAGAAAATGCCACTGAAATTTAATCGACGCCTTGTTCATGTTTTTTAACATCGAAGAGCTTACAAAAATGGAAAAGAAGGATTTTAAACCAATTGATTATATACATTTTAACATTTTAAACAACATGGATCTAAGGAAAACGAGTTTGTAGTTTTGTGTATTGATAATAATTATTTATGAATGTATATGATAAAAATCATACTTATAGCAATTTGCCAGCTCAGGACAATAAAGAGAACCTTGTCCCTAAAAAGAGTCGTGCTTTATTAATTGTTATCAATCATTATTAGTACAGCAATAATACCAATCTGTAAGCTCTTTGACGAGATTGAAGCAAGACCAAGAAGAGGAGGAAAGGTATCGAAATGGGAGGAAGAAAGGAAGAAATATATAGAGAGAAGAGGAGACAGGAAAAAACTGGAAAACGAGAGAAAAGAAGTAAGAAAGGAGGAATGGCATAAGATAGAAGAAACAGAGGAGGAAATGCAGGAAAATGAAAATTGGGAGAAAGCGAAAGAAGGAAGATACAACAAATGGTTTAAGGAGATAAGAGAAGAGAAAATACCGGAATACTTAACAAAAGGGTGGAAGGAAGAAAGATGGTGGAGAGTGGTAAGGTTCAGAGTAGGAAACGAGATGGAAGGAGGGAGGTACTGGGAGAAAGAGGAGAAGAAGAAATGCAGGTTATGCGGAGTGGAGATAGAAGAATGGGAACATGTTTTGGGATATTGTAGAAAGTGGAACGAAGAGGAAGGAAGTATGTATGAGAGGGTAACAGAAATATTAGCAGGGTACGGGAGGGGAAAAAGATGGTTAAAAAATTTAGAGGAAGAAAGAGATAGAAAAGGGTAGAAGAGGAAGAGTAGGAGAGTAAGGAGGGGAGAAAGAAAGTGGATGAATGAGGATGAATGTGAGGAGAAATGATAGACGTAAGTCGAAAGAAATGAAACAATGTAATGGGACGGAAGCCCGTATAACCCGAAAGGGATCACTAAATAAATATATACATACATACTGTATGCTCTTTGACCAATCATATTTTCGTCAATTTGATTAGTTCAGCTATAGGGATTTGCATACATATTCATTCGAATACAAAAAATTATCGCTAGGATTATCAGATGCGTTAAAATGACTTCGTTCCTGAATTTTCTCCTACAGTAGAAGATCTGAATGAATGCTATCTTCTTATAATCATTAAACAATATACAATATCAGTCGCGTGTAGTGTTCGTTCGAACTAATGTCAAGCCGTTAGGGAAAACCAAAGAATTTATCCTGAACTGTGTGCTACAGTATGGCAAGACGATGTTCGCGCGTGATGCACAGGAAGTCGCAGCGAAAAGATTAATAATTTTAATCCGTTCGACGCGATCGGCTTCGACGATAGCGGCCATTCTTTTCGCTAGTCAAATCTGCAAAGCGCGGTTCCTGAACTTCTTATTTTGATCGCGGTTGCACCTGCCGCAGGTGCAGCTACGAGCCAATGAAATATCGTTCCAGGACGATGACCAAAACGGTTCGACAAAGAACCGCGCACAGTGATCGATAAGTACGAAAACTGGGAGAAAAATACAAAACACTTCTTTTAGAAATTGAGAATTGTTGCATAATTTGATTCACTAATATCTAATACGCAAGTCTGATCAAATTTTTTTGATTGAATTTCATTTATAACTAAGAAAATTCAAAGGATCAATGACAGAAATATGAGGAACATATCCCATAATTTGAATGTTTGTTACAACTTCTTTGGAACCTACTAGATCCCCTTTTTTCTTATTGGATATACTTCAGTACTCATTACTAGACTGCGGATCTTTATGCGAAATAAAGAGTTTCATCCCTTCTTTAACATTAAACCTACCAGCGCCGGTCACAATGACCGGTCTGAAATTCTTTATTTTACAATTCTTGAAATTATAAAGATGCTTCTATTGAAAACGATTAAATACATTTCTTCAATCAAGCAGATATTACAACAAAAAACACAAACATTAAGTATATTCAATCATTTCGTTTTTATAAGGCAACATAGACCACCTTCATTTAGTGCTCGGTAGGTTTAGTGTTAATGGCTTTAATCAGCTAATACTAGTACATTGATATTTTTAATTTCGTTTAATCTGCCCGCTGCATTAAATTGCACTTACTCATTTACGTGATAAATGCATAAAATCCGTTAGTCTTCTCATTACTGAAATTGCAGAATGCAAAAGTAGCTGAGGCCTATTGTGATATCTTGTGATTTATGAACAGAACGTCATAAAAACGCTCAAGCGCCAGATCACCGATAAATATAAAAGAATTTGAAAAATACACTTTCGAGACAGTAAAATCCAATATTCGGGGATTGTGAACATGGGACCATTTGTTTCCCATTCATTGCATTCTTTGCATTTACAGTAGACCGTCAATTTTCCGAAGCTCGATTATCCGAAGCGCTGTTGTATCGTTCCTATGCCCACCACTTGTTGGAACTAGTATAGCGGTACCGATTGATGCAGCAATCCGTATATTACTTTACTATACATTATTACCGTGCATTGTCAGTATACTCTATGGTACTAAATAAGAAAAAAGTGTTATGTAAACATAGGCGACATAGAGCTCTATTAAAAAGTTATAACAAAAATACGGAATACAAGTGGAATAGTGGAATGCAGAATTAATTAACTGTGGAAGTGACAACGTCAAGTAGTAAATATGTACATTGATCTATTCGAGCCAATAGTCGCAGTAATAGCAAATCGGTTACTATTCCACTCGTATTTCGTATTTTTCTTATAACTTTTTATTAAAGCTCTATGCGACCTATGTTTAAATAACATTTTTTTTTCCTATTATATTTAGTGCCATAGAATATACTAACAAAGTTTGAACATTAAGATCTGGGGCATCCTGTATGTATACAATACATATACATATTTTGCATAGTATTGTATCTAACAAGTAGTTTTAGGTTTAATTACTATAGTTATGAATTGGATAGGTTTTCATTCGAAAACCCCATCATAATCGATGGTGATGTTAACGCATTATCTACAGGTGATTATTCCATAATATTTCAAAGTCTATGGCCCATGGCTAAGGATATTTCAATAGATCCTTCAACAGCAACAGAAACTTCAACCATAAACCAACAAATCACCCTCAATAATGAATAATTTCATTTTGGGATTATTGTGTAAAAGAAGATCTTCAGATTCTCTGTGACACAGCATAATTATTAAGAAGCCTATTAGTAGGCTTCCGGTAGATAAGATGTTAAGTCATTACTAGAAATCCAAGAAATATTTGATAACTATTGTTGACATTAGTGTATCGTCTTCAAAGTTTACATACATAATCACGACACTTACAAATTATTACTGGAATAAAAGTATTATGGAATTCCTAATGTAAGTGCATTTTTTAAATACCTAACATTTTATTTGAAACCGTTTGAATACTTTCGTGGTTCACGACCGCCGTGTGCCGGCCTAGAAATCAATTTTTATGTACCCAAGCTAGGAAAAAGTCAACCATTAACACCGCAGCTAGTTTCTGCTACGTAATATGCAGTCGGTATCTTATCTGTCGTTGTAAACAAGTTGCTACACTGTTGCAATTCAAGCAAGAATTCCGAAGGAATATTCCTTGATGGAATACGCTAAACGACGACGTAGCACAAACCTTTGGCCGTTATCGTTCTCGGAATAAACGTGAATTGGAAAAATCACGATTACCAGTCCGTAAAGAACGTTTAATTCACTCGATACGTGCTTCTACAGTGTCTCGTATTTTTAATCTAACCATTTCTTTTTCCAATAGAGTTGAAAGAAGCGCACGATAAGAACGTGTGGCGTGAACATGACATACAGAAGAGGACGAGCGCAAACATCGCGTACTATCCGCAAGTGTTGCGATAATTTTGTAGAACACTGTGGCACCTTCGCTATTTGTTAGGTTTACAATAGTAGACCTTGATAAAAGGGACAAAAAACGTCGCGTCTTCTTGCTCTGTGAGATTAATGATCTAATCAAGTCGTGTTGTTTGTGTGGAATGCCATTTAACTTATTTTTAAATTTAAACGGCATGGAAATGTTCTATTGATCTATCAACACTCCGATTAGACTTTTTCGTTCTGTTTATAAAGGAGGTAATACATATTTCATACGGGAATTACCGTACGGTCAAACTAATTTTAATTATGTATAAAACTTACAATAGTAGTTTACAATTGTTTTTGTCGCATAAGTGGATTATTCATTTGATTAATTGTGAAATAAACGATTTAGTCGCTTCGAGTCTGATAGCAACAATATTAAGAAGATTACTGAAGCCTGCGAATTTAAAATGTTCGTTTGCCATCGAATTATCTATTTATTATTACTAGATTGCGGATTTTATGTATTTATGATAAACACGAGTAGGCGCAATTCAAACCAGTAGACTGATTAAAAGAATTTAAGGACATCAATGTGTTATTTCCAGTTTATTATAACCGTTAAAGGAAGAAAATCCCAAAATGGTTTAACAACCCGCATCTGGTCTAGTGTTCCTGATTTCTCAACATTTTCCATTTCTCGAGAAATGAGAAATAAGACTATATTTCTTGAGAATTCTCCAGAATTTTTAATAAAATAAAAAAATATTGGAAAACTTATGGTAGGAATATATGGATAGAAGATTTAGAATATCGTTGATAATATTTCTCGAAAGCGCAAAAAACTTTAACTCAATGTTTATTTCTGTCCAATATATACATTACTTTAAAAACAAGGAAAAGATAGACGCTAAATATAACCGATAAATTTATTTATTTAAAACCAAACTATTATAAAATGAAACATTACGCTTTTGTTTTGAAATGACTTCTTAAGAAGCATAATGCGTCTAATGTAGAATCAGACAATCTACTTCCTTTTTCTGTAACAAAATCTGTAGCCGTAGAAAAATTTCTTTCATTTTGTGTGGATGTTGGATAAATTATCACATTGCAGACATGCATACGTAGCTATCGATGTGATGCTTGTAGATATGCTTTTATACGTACGCGATTGATTAGTAATATGCAATTTGAGTTAACTAAAAATTGATTTCCTAAACTATGTTATAAAATAAATGAGATTGATAAGAATTTTCCAAAATTTAAATTTCTCGAGGAATACTGTAATTTCTCGAGAAGTGAGAAATGACCAATTATAACATTTCTCTCGAGAAACTCTCGAGAAGGAACACTAATCTGGTCGCTATCAATTTTTTCTATCGCACGCGTGGCACCGATACTCCATATTTTCTTCCGTACGGTCGCTGCATAATTTTGTGAGTGAATTGTAAATGTGTAGCTCGCAAATACGTATATTTGAATATAGTAAGATAAAGATCGGACGCCCGCGGAAATCAGTCGATTCTCCGACGACTGCAGAAGTGATTTTAATGTGGGTCAGCAATAAATCATGGAGTCGATGTTGGTCGCGAATGCGCCTCGATACAATGTACTATTGCATCCGAATCGTTGTGTCACGTCGTTCTGTTATTTATTTAAAAGACTGATTCCGTCAGATTATTTGTCATACAGTAGCAGTCGCTTGGAATTGCAAATGCACACGTAATCACGGTCCAGCGATTAAATTTTTCTTCGGTACTTCATCGTACTCAATAGCCTATTGACTGGTAAGGTCAATGGCAAATTATGCGTTGAATGATATCTGCGTAAATAGTAGTAAGTAACCGATGATACACGCAACTTTTGGAACGGTTGCAATATTGTTTCGTATGTGCGACCCGAGGGGCTGATACGGGATCAATGCGACTAGTGATGTGATTACGAAAAATGCTCATCCAAAGTGACTTCATTCAGTCATCCAATTGATACTCTGCATCAGCAGGATTCGTGATTGCTACATCGGTGCGCAGTAAATTATTTCTATGATTACTTGATATGCTAGCAGTTTTCAACCTTTTTTTTTATACAGCACGAAACTAAAATTAACTGACAGGTATTCTGCAGGGGATTTTTGCACAAAATGTCAATTTTTATTCATTTCAACATGCTTATCATAAGGGAATTTAATTTCTTCGCAATTCACATTGTTCATATGAGCCGTTTATTTTGAAAGTGGATTAAGTCCATTTGTTAATTATTTTCTGTGGACCGTATTAACGTGTACAACTTGTAGTTATCTGTCATAAACAACATTTGCTGTTAAGTATATTCAGAGTATACACGATAATTTTGGACACATAAGTTTTCTCAGTTAGTTCAATAATTAAAACCATTACTTTGAAAGTGGCCTAAGTCCAATCAATTATTGATAATGTCCGAAAGTGCGGATTTTCAAATGTCCAAAGGCAGTGATGAAGGTAATTTTAATCAATTAGTATTTAACAAGTTAACCTCAGTTTTTTGAAAGTTGCTTTAGTTGAATAATCAGTACGTTTAATTAATGCAGTGAAAAAAAATTGACACAATACACACTTACAATTGAATATAAAACTTAAAATATTAAATTGTAAAAATTATTACACTCGTGGGGAAGAATAAAACAACAAGACCATTTAATTCAGATAGTGAACACGAATTCGTAACTAATGATTTCAACAAAAGAAGTTCGAAAATATTGTATTCACACCACTTTATAAAAATATAAGACGAATTACAACAGCGAAATACACAAAATGTAGATGAGTAGTAAATTGTTATGTAATTTATGTAGTTAGAAAATTTCCCGAATTCCATAAATTGTGTTTTTGAAGTGTTGTAAAGAAATATAAAATAAATTGAGTATTGTTTTTTCAATTTGAAGCATTTTAAATTATGTCGAATGGACTTGGGCTCTTTCAAATTTTATAACGAATCTGGTTGTTAACTTTGAAAGTGGCTTAATTGTAAATTAAATTAAATTTAACTCTTTTAGATACACTTAAGCAGTATGACACATTGGTATCCCATACGTATATTTTTAATTTTATTGAAACGCAAACTCTTAAATATCTCAATCTAAGTATAAATGGACTTAGGTCACTTTCAAAATAAACGGCTCATATAAATCTTATGGCATTCTATTTGAAAATCGTTGGATGTAACAAACATTCATAGCGAAGTAACTGTCATTAAATAAATTTAAATTTACTGTACGAATCTAAGTATCAGTGAAGTGGGGGGAAAGCTCTGCTGTTAGTGGTAAAATTAATTATCCATGTATTGAGCATTCCATATGTATATTCCACTGAGTAGTATTGTAACACTACAAACTATATCTTATGGCAGTGGTGAGCACGGGTGGAGCCCCTCAAACGCCTGCTTCTCTCACCAACCTCTCTTTCATGCAGCGCGCATGTTCGTTGCGTACGCTGATGTCTCGTGTCTTCGTTGCCTCATTGTACCGCGCTTGCTGGAAGGGGACAGAGGGTGCTACGGTGTGGACGATTTTGCCTCAATTGAGGCAAAATTGACCATCCCTGATTTAGGGTAACGTATACACTTATTGACCACCTTCAAAAAAGGAATTATATACATTAAGAAATTTATGCTTTTATATAATACAGTGTACGTGTCTCGAGATGTACTGTATATATTCTATTTTATGTAAAAAATGCATTATACTTCGTAATATTCGTTATTTTCTTAGGAAAACGGTCTATCACGGTAAGGGTTCAACAACTGTATACGTTATCCTATTGTTGTAATTTAATACGCTACAAATCAATTGAATAGAAATTGTCATGGTTTGCCAAAATGAATATCTTTTATTCAGAAATTGATGAATCAGAATTTTACAACACGATGCAAAAATGGATATAAACGTGGCGAACCTATAACCTATAAGTTTGTCCACTGAGTCGTGAGAGAATATAGATGAGAGATCATGCGTTCACGTGGGACAGGGGCAAATTCACAGATTCTATTTACTGTTGACGATCAATCGGAAAGTGACGTCGCCACAATGTTTCGCAAAGAAATACTGATATCAGTAAGTCAGTAGGTAAGGTTAAAAATCAGTAGATTTACGGAGAAATCAGTAGAAATCGGTTGGAATCACTGGGGCACGGTTGGGGCTTCTCAAACGCTTGCTTCTCCCACCAACCTCTCAATCTTGCCTCAATTGAGGCAAAATTGCCCATCCCTGTCTTATGGTATCGAACGACTTAATCATACATGGCTTCATAAATAGTCATCGGTTGACTGCGTAGTCGCTTATAACTAGACAGCGGATCTTTATGCAAGATCAAATGTTTATACATCATTTGCAAGGAAATCGAGTTAAATAAAAATTAATTTGTTATGTAAATATATTTTGTTATGTAAATTGTTTGAAAATAACGTGTACATATATTTGCATTTTTCTAATATGTTTACTGTTTTAAGTTTCACCTATTCATTTTTGTCATAAATTTATAAAATCCGCAGTCTATTTATAACGATACTACAATTTCTTTAAAAATAAGTCACTTTTTGTATCAGACCTGTTGAACAACACGGAGCCGTGGAAAATATATCTTCACGAAAATAATTCAAAAAATATCCTCTTTCTACGAAAACAATTTTACACTCATTTCACTTACGTGGGCGTCGCTATGATGCGCAAACTAGATAATGTACTGAACGACGTATCAGAGATTGCGGTCGAGTAACGACGATTTTCAGCGTGTTTCCAGTATGCCTCTGTCGAATGGCGACTCTATTTTTAACTAGACAAGTTGGTAACGCGCGTTGCAAAAAGGTTACGCCCGTGAAGACGCGTCTAAACAAGAGCGAGACGCCTACTGATTCATGGAATCGAAAACAGGAATCCGTACATTTCTTTTTTTATTTTTAATATTTAGCAATTTAATTTTTGGTAAAAATTTTTTAATCATTCGCATTTTACTGTCTAAATACCCGATCGATGGTCAACTTATTCCATTTAATTAGAAATATAGTGTTACTAATCTGTTATTATGCACTCTTTTTGGCCAAGTTGTCTAACGCTATTACGTTATTATGTCACCTTGAATTACGACTTAGGATAACGGTATGATTAACACTTGACATTGAAATCGCGCTAGATGTATTACTCTGCACATTTTACAATCGCATGAAACGAAATGAAAATGAGACTTCTTCATCTTGTTTTCTCGAAAAAGAAACGTAGTAAATCTGTTGAACTGTTCTCCCTTCTTCGTGACTTTAGTGAAGATTATCAATTGCCGTCATGACCAACGATGTTAAGTGTAAAGATGTTATCAGAATAAGTTACTTAATTAGTCTTCATATTTGAGCTATTTACAGGAAAAATCGATTAACCACTCTCCTAGTTTTTTAACATTTTATTACTAAGCACTTGGCTAATACTTAATATTTTACATTTAGAATAAATCTCATTCATAATTGTGAATGTCACACAATACAAATGTTGAAGGAACATTTAAATATGAAGGTACATACTCTATTTCATCAGTTTTCTCTCCTTTATATTTTGTGGAGTTAATTCATTTGGCAAATGAGCGGCTACGCTTTCATAGCTAGGGTGACTTGTCCAGTGAATGAACATAAACGTATTAAACCAAAAAATAACATTTATGATGTTCGCTTCATGTTGAAATTTATGCAGCAATTGTATTGTAAATTCACAGATGTATCGCTAAAAGTTTCAAATTTTTTTATAACCTATTCACCACTACGTTAATTTATTTAGCCGTTGTTCATTCGACATCCCACGTATTCAAGGTAAGTATTGTTGTCGTCTAACAAAATCTATGGGTCTAATCGTAATCGATTAGCAATTTGTATTTTGAGGTGGACCAATGATCCTATAATATGTTTGTTTGGATAATTATCATTCACTCGGGTAACTCTGTTTCTTCGTTAGAAATTGACGTTCATTCATTGGTCATTTGCCCCATTTAATACTATACCAGATTTTGAATACAAGCTACAACCATCAAATATTTTTAGAATTGTGTTCCATAATGTAAGAACTTTACAATAACACTCTTCTTATAGAAATAGCACTCAGGAAATGAAATAACGATTTGCGTATATTAATTTCAACAGACATGCAGCATTTCAAATTTTACAAAGTAAGTCATAATTACACTGCGGATTATGTGTATTTATAATAAAAATGAATCGATGAAATACAAAACTGCGAAGGCATTGGAAGAATCTAAGAGCATTATTACACTATTTTGAACTCATTAAAACGGTTAAAAGACAATTCACTATTGTCTAATTTCTGTGTCTCACAATGAGCTTAGAAAATTCTTATTTTGCATAAAATTCTGGAGTGTAGTCATATTGAATTCAAGTGAATCGTAGCTAGAAATCGGATCTTGTGAAATAAATTTTGAACAACTCAGTGATCGTCGGTACGGTGCTAAAATATCATCGCTGGAGTGTACAAGAAACAAAAATGTTACACTTATTTTCACATCTCGTCTCCTCCAACAGATACAGTGGCCCACAAAAGTGTTCGTACGCCCTTTAAATCAGAATATCTTCCTTAAAATTTGACCAAACCACTTGACATTTTTTGAGCAATTAGAAGCATTGATTTAGTAAATCACATGCAAAAGAGATTTTGAAAAAATTGCAATTAGTAGGAATTGCATGAAGAAATAAAAATGGCACTTTTTAAAATTTCTTTATTTTAGTCTATAATGAAAATTCCAAATACGCCTTTTGTAGATCTAAGTTAGTTATACATATGCTGAAAATTTCATCGAAATCGGTTGACGCAGAAAAAAACGATGCGCATCGAAAGATGCAAGAAACTATGAAGAAATACCACTTTCAACCGCTTCTAGCTCATGTGTTTGTTAACTGATTTCGATGAAATTTTCAGCATATGTGTAGGCAACATAGATCTACAAACCTCATATTTTGAATTTTCATTACGGGCTGAAATAATAAAGCTTTAAAAAGTGCCATTTTTATTTTTTCGTGTAATTCCTACTAATTGCAATTTCTTTAAAATCTATTTTGCACAGTTTAAAAGTAAATCAATGCTTCTAATTGCTCAAAAAAGTCAAGTGGTTTGGTCAAATTTTAAAAATGTTATTCTGATTTAAATGGCGTACGAACACTTTTGTGGGCCACTGTATGTCGTGAAACTCGTGTTTCAGAAAATAATCGTTACAGTTTCGGGGATAGTAGTAAACGCAGGTTATACTTCAGTGCTCCTTTAACCCTTTGCACTCGAGTGGTGACTCTAAGCCACCATTAAAAAACTGTTATATACTATCCAAAATATTCTTCATATTTAATAAATTATTAAATATTTAAATATCATGCGAGTAAATTGTCGGAAGAAATGTTCAGTTTTGGAGATGAAACACTTCCAAGTGCAAAGGGTTAACTTTGTGGATATTTAGTTTGCACAGAAATAAGAAGAATACACTGATTTTCGCTTTGAATGGCTATCTTGTGCTGATCTCCCCCAGCAGATATTTCGTCAAACTGGCGTTTCAGAAAATAATCGGTAGGTTTCGACGGGAGCAGCGAACGAAGGATGCGTACTGTAGAACCGTCAATTGGTTGGGTCGAGCGTCGTCGTTAACCATAACCAACCGAGGAAAGAAGAGAGAAACGGCGGGCGGTCGCGCGTGCACCGACACGGCCCACCGTTTCGTCGTCGTTGATCACGAACTTGCCGATCACTCGTCGACCAGACCGAACACATGCGCGCGAAAACAGACACATACGAACACCGGTTCGTCCACACGGGCGGACACAGGTATTCGCACACGCGTATACACCTAACACGGGGGTTATCCTCGTGTAATCGTGTCTCGGTCTCTTTCCCCGTGCTTAGACTCTCGTGCATTCCTCCGCCCACGGGTGCTCGGTTTACCCTACGCTCGACCAGGAACAACCCCCGAAAATCAGCCCCCGAACGAACAAAGAGAGTCTAGTGTCTAGACGGCTGAATATTACCGGCGACCGACGGCATGCACCGGCGTGTTCCGCATTTTCTTTGTTTCTTTCAGCCGCTCGATATTCTCCGCGCATTGCTTCCTGTGCCTCGTATTTTTAACGGAGCGAACCTCCGAGCATAATACGCGTCGTCGCGCGTGCTTTACCCTGTACGTTTACCCGTTGGAACGGCATTCGTGTCCCGTCGACGATCTTCCATCGAGCCCCGCGACTTCGTTACCCTCCGACCAGCGGTTGTTTTCGGGAAACGAACGGAGACAGCGAAACGGACACGCGAAGAAAAATTGCTTCGGTTGCTTATCGACCGCGCGCATCAGCCGCTCGGATGACGAACCGATCGACTCCGTTGTTCCCATGTTTCTCGATTTCATTACAGTAGCATTACATTTATCCGAATCATTATCGTTACAGCCTGGGACTAAAGTATAGGACACCCTACGTTTCTTTTCGTTTCCACACGATATCGGAAACAATGTACATTTTAGTAAATCAATTATATCTATTGCTCACTCACGGTCGGTTCGGGAATTAAGTTATCCTAACACCCTTTTAAAACTAATACCTTATTTAAAATTGGATCAAACGACTTGAGTTGTTTTAAGATGTTAGAAGAATTAGTTTACAGGTTAATGTGTAAAAAGAATTTTTTTGAAATTACAATTGCTCGGAATTTTAAAGAAAAACGCGAATGTCGGGATTTTTAACTTTTTTATCTATGGAACTTTGTACATGTAAATATTTTAATGGTGATAAACATTTAACCCCTTGCACTACGATTTATTTTGCGGTTGCAGTGATTAGAACTTCTTTATAGTTTATAATTTTCGACAACTAGACGAAAATGTATGTTTATCGTATGCCTATATGCTCTCCAATGGTAGTACATTAACAACAACAGAATAGAATTTTATTTCAGTTCGAAGGGAATTAATAACATACATATTTATTAGACATTGTTCAGAATCTTCATCACGAGTCTACCTCGATGGTATAGTGCAAGGGGTTATTGGTTATCACATAATGTCGACGTTCCCTGAAAGGGTCGAAAATCTACGACTTTCACCCTTAAGCTCTCATCTTGTCATGTTTGTAGCTCATAGCAACATTAACCGATTTCGATGAAACTTTGTACAGAGTGTCAAGAAATTATATGTCGCGACTATCATAGCGTGATTCTATACTCTCGGTTTGGTGGACATTGATGTAAGAAAGGTGTCATATTCTACTCGTCACAAGAATAAAGAGTATAAAAGGAACCATGGGTAAAACATAATCCTTCTTTTTAAAAATTATGATGAAGTTTTTTCCTCATCAGTTTAACAGAATCCATTATTATAGGCATTGTACGTAACTTGTAGTTGTTACTGTAACCAGTGTCGCCAGATCGCTGAAATCGAGGGGAATACAATTTACCACCTCTCTGATGACCAGAGTAATATGTAACACGTTGCGCGGCATGTCACGTGACCAGTCTACGGTCTTAGTGGGGAACGTTGGAGTTTGCGCAGGAGTGGAATGGGATAGTGGAAGGAGAAATGGAGGAGAGGAAAATCAACACAGTCTTGGGTTGATCTGGCGACACTGACTGTAACATGTAGAATAGTGGGTCAGATAATGATTCTCAAATATTCTATTGTGTTTACTCGAGATCAACATTGGATTCACTCGATGGACACGTATCCAATAATTTAGGCATTTTCTGCGTATCTAGTCGTTCAAATACAGTTTGAAAATGGAACTAGTATTAAAGATAAGTATATAAAGAGAGCTCGAAATATTGAAAAACATGGAAAACTGAATGGCACGCAATATTAAAATAGTAGATATACCGTGCCTGCAATAAAAATTGGAAATATACCGTGGCAACGCATTAAACAGAGCAGTCGAAAGCCCAGTTTTGATTAAAAAATAAAATGCTATTGAAAATCGTGTTCCCAAAACTGAAAGTTCGTATGTCAAAAATCGTGGAGCCTGTCATGTTTCGGAAAATAAAGTTGATGATTTGTATATTTGAGGACATGTAATTTCCTTTTTGGTTCATACTGTCCACTAAATTCAGAAGGTCTCGTAACAATTGTGTCAGTTGTCGAATCGATGAGTTCCATAGGTTTGTAGAAAATGTCAAAAGATACGCACAAATTATTATGTACATAAATTTTCATATTTTCTGTATTGCACAATACAAGAACTATATTTTAAATAAGTCATTACTTTTAAATTAATGTAATTTGTAATATTGGGCCCTATTATCCCGTCGTTAGAGTACACGGTGCTTTGACTCCTAAACTACATGATGAAATGTTTGATGATTATTTCGATTATATTTTTAAGAATATAGTTACTAGTTTTCCAAGTTATATAACTTAATAATTCTTTTACTGACCAATTAACAATTTTTAGAATCATAGTCTAATGTCACAAATGATATTTAGAAAGTTGAAAATCACCTTCGTCTTCTGATAAAAAAGCAACTATTTTCATAAAGCGAACAGTTTCCGATTTAATATGTTTATCCGTCTAGCCCAGCATACGTTATAAGTTCTGTTGTAGCAGGTAGTTAATGTTTTCTAAAAATATACTGTATATACAGGGTGTCCCGCGATTCATGGTCAACCGATTAGGAGGTGATTCTACATGTAAAAATCAGTCGGAAAGAAAGAAAAAAATTTTTTCATTCGAAGCTTCGTTTTCGAGTAAATTGTGTTTAAAAAATCAACGAATACGCGAACCATTAGATAGAAATCGGTTGTCGCGTCTGATCATGACCAACCAATGCTACTCTGTGCGGATGCTAATGCACGCGAACCCGACGAATGTTTAAACTCGATTTTCTCGAAACCGAAGCTACGAATTTTTTGATTCATATGCTTATGCGACGTTTTCTCTGATAAGAATTCACTATGACAACTAGCACACGCGATTCAAAGAAGAAATTATTCGCTGCACCATTTAGCCGCATGCAATTTTAGTGTTTTCGATTCCTTTTATGGATAGGAAACTTGTACTTTTCAAAAAAGTTACTTTTCGTTCGTTTTTACATAAAAATGTTCATACATTCTGCACGACAATTTAAAAAACTGTAGACAAGAGATAAAAAAATATAAATGCAAATGTAGTAAAAGCAAGTAATAACGCACTGAAAAATGCACGTGGAATGTATGTACGTAGAAATATTCGTTTGCAAAATTAAAACAAGTTATGCTTGTGTAGCCTAGAATATTATATCATATACAGGGTGTCCTGCGACTCGTGGCCAACCGAGTAGGAGTTGATTCTATATGTGAGGCGTCTATTTTGAAAGTGACCTAGTCCATTTATATTTAAATTGAGATATTTAAGAGTTTGCGTTTTAATAAAATTAAAAATATACGTATAGGATACCAATGTGTCATACTGCTTAAGTGTATCTAAAAGAGTTAAATTTACATTTCCTATTAAAATAATACCAATTATTAAGTGAATAATATGTGTTTTCTTACCAAAAATGGAGTTAAGGCACTTTCAAAGTTAACAACCAGATTCGTTATAAAATTTGAAAGAGCCCAAGTCCTTTCGACATAATTTGAAATGCTACAAATTGAAAAAACAATACACAATTTATGTTATATTTCTTTACAACACTTCAAAAACACAATTTATGCAATTAGTGAAATTTTCTAACTACATAAATTATATAAGAATTTACTGCTCCTCTACATTTTGTGTATGCGGGTGGGATGTCATGGTGCACCGGTGCTATATATCGTAGTAAGTCCATCATGTCCTTGTATTTCGCTGTTTAATTCGTCTTATATTTTTATAAAGTGGTGTGAATACAATATTTTCGAACTTTTTTTGTTGAAATCATTAGCTACGAGTTCGTGTTCACTATCTGAATTAAATGGTCTTGTTGTTTTATTCTTCTCCACGAGTGCAATAATTTTTACAATTTAATATTTTAAGTTTTATATTCAATTGTAAGTGTGTATTGTGTCAATTTTTTTTCACTGCATTAATTAAACGTACTGATTATTCAACTAAAGCAACTGTCAAAAAACTGAGGTTAACTTGTTAAATACTAATTGATTAAAATTACCTTCATCTCTGCCTTTGGACATTTGAAAATCCGCACTTTCGGACATTATTAATAATTGATTGGACTTAGGTCACTTTCAAAGTAATGGTTTTAATTATTGAACTAACTGCGAAAACTTATGTGTCAAAAATTATCGTGTATACTCTAAATATACTTATCAGCAAATGTTGTTTATGACAGATAACTTCAAGTTGTACACGTTACTACGGTCAACAGAAAATAATTGATAAATGGACTTAGGCCACTTTCAAAATAAACGGTTGAAATATGGTTTTATCAGAATATAGTAAAATATAAATAATTGGCTTTAGTGGATTTGTTACTGTTTTATGCGACCAGACTAAGGCCAGAATAGAGAACGTAAATTTTCAACGAACTCCAATTAGTGGAAGCTCGACAAATGAAGATTTATGTGGAGAATCACGAGAAAATTATTAGTGATATTACTCGGCGAACGAGCCGTCCATTTCGTGCTGCAAGTGAGTGCATTGTACGTAGGCTACCTCTGATGACCTTATCGGCTCTGTCATATAACGCGCACGCAGCAAAACCTAGTGATAGTAGAGCAATGTCAACGACCCTGTGTATCAACACAGACCTACCTGACGCCAGCTTCTAGATAGAGACATCTACCTACATGAACGCACATCCGGCTGTAGAAGATGCGTGTGTTTGCATCGGACGAGCCGGGAGCATCCGAGAACCCTTGCTGTGTTCCATTCAATAGGATCGGAACTCTGAATCGATATCTTTATTCAACGGTACAGCCCCCGTATCGGAATATTTTATCGGATATCTGCGCGCAGACTGGCACGAAAGAGTATTTTGTCGGTTTTTCTTTTTCCCGTACTCTCGGTACGCCCGGAGTACATTTTCTTTATCTTCTCCGAATGATACGGCCTTTTATCCTTATCGAATGCAAAAATGTTTTCTGCCCGAGACATGAAATACTCTAGCATTTTGAATATCGTCGTACTCCTCGTTGAAAATTAATCGCAGCTACATTTCCCGGAGGCAGCAACGCACAGTGGTCGATAAGTACGAGACCTGAGACAAAAGTAAAAAAAATTATTTTAAAAATTGAAAATTGTATAATTTGATTCATTAATATCTAACTCCTTGTTGTCGAACTCCGGTCATTTCCCGACAGGGCTGTTTTCACTGTTACGGTTGCATGCCAGGATATTTCCAGTACGAGTATGCGACGGTTATTTATGCTTAATTTAAATGATTATTTAAACTGATTTTAATAACATTCACATGTTTTTTGGGCAATAATTGACAGAGCATGCTTCCCTAGCCAGAATACACTTTATTTCGGATGGTTCTTGTCAATGCAGAGTTCAAGACCTTAATCATATTATCTGGCAATGTCCAGAATATGATACAGAACGCGGGCACTTGTTGGAACTGCTCCTCAAACGAAGATATTAACCATCTCACAATATTAGTTCTTTTCTAATCGTGTGAGACATTGCAGTGCTGACCATTACTTATAATTGCCTCAAAAAATTTAAAATTAGAATTCAACGTCTAGCGGACATATTAGTATAATTCTACGCACTTCATTGTTGATTCTAAACTGTTATGCTAGCGTATGCTACATAAACCAAACATGGTTTACGACATCAAATAATAAATAAATAATTGACTGAGCGCGCGCTACTAAAAAATAATTACGGCCGGTACGACTACCATATCTACGGAAAATACGACTGCAAAGAGCTAATACGCGTGTCTGATAAGAAAATTCAAATAATTCAAGATTATTTCAATTTTAATAATCATATTTCTCTTCTGCCGAACTGATTATGTTCCGAATTGTTTAAGAAACTGAGAACGTGGCTTCAGAGTAATAGAATAGCATAAAGATTATATAAATAGCTGATGCAATTTCATTTCATGCAGTTGCGATTTCATTTTTATTGAATATACTTCAGTACTCATTACTAGACTGCGGATCTTTATGCGAAATAAAAATTGTCTGTATAAATTGTACAAAACAGGAGCCAAATAGTAGTTTCATTCCTTCTTTAATGGTTTTGATCAGCTAAAATTAGTACATTGATATTTTTAAATTCTTTTAATCTGCTAACTGCATTAAATTGCACTTAATCATTTTCGTCATAAATGCATAAAATCCGCAGTCTACTCATTACTGCAATTGCAGAATGCAAAAGTAGCTGCGACCTATTGCGATATCTCGAAATTTATGGGCTGAACGCCATAAAAACGATCAAGCGCCTGACCACCGGTAAATATAAAAGAATTTGAAAAATACACTTTCGAGACAGTAAAATTCAATATTCGAGGAGTGTGAATATGGGAAGATTTGTTTCCCATGCTGAACATGTATTTCCGTTCTTGTTATAACAAACCTGTCTCTATAATTAAGTCATTACTAGACTGCCGATCCTTGTGTATTTATAGTACGTGCACAGTTTTGAAATACAAGAAAACATTTATAATAATAAACGTAGGGACTTTTTTCTATAGTTGATAAATTGAATTTGTCTCTCATCCTGGTTTTTATAAAACATGCCTTGAAGAATTTGCATAAAGATCCGCAGTCTAGTCATTACTTTGCAAGAATGACACATACACTTACAAAACTTATGAAATACCCTCTAAAAACGAATAACTGTTTTTAAATTGGTACAAACGACTCGAGTTCTTTTTTTTTTAATTTGTTATTGGGCGGAGCTGTGAAGGAAAAAGTAAAGGTCATGATTTTTAACTATATTATATGCGTTTAAAATGAAAATTTAAAATATGCTTTTTGTAGATTTAAGTAAGTTATGTACATGCACAAAGTTGTATCGAAATCAGTTTCTTACCATTTTTGCCATTTTTAATTATTTATGGCCCATGGCCCACTGAATTGATTTTGGTGAAACATAATGCATGTTTATAACTTACTTAGATCTGCAAAAGGCTTATATTTTATCATGGGCGTAGATAAAACAGTTGAAAATCATAACAATTACTTTTTTTTGTTCGCAATTTCGACCAATAGAAATTTTTAATTAATTTTTTAAAATAAATTACCTAGTAAACTAATCCTTCTAGCATCTCAAAAACGCACAAGCCGAGTGAACTAATTTCATAATAGTTATTCGTTTTTAAAGGGTGTTTCTTAACTTTCGTCAGTAAGTGTATATCTACGAAAATTAACAGGTGTATTCAATTCTAGTATTCTACGCTAATAAATGATATTTTCGTGTCATACCGATGTTAGTCCCACTTTTTCCACATTTAGGTGGATTTACTTCTCAATGACTTTGTTTCTTTATTTTAATCACTTATTTTGTTAAAACTACTCTAAATATGATTATTTCTAATTACTTTAATATGACTTTTATATTGACTGAAAATTTTATATTTTACTAATATTTCAACTCTCGAAAATTACTGTTTCTAAGGATATTTAAATGATTTTAGGAAGTTGCAAATACAGTTAAATATATATATTATATATGTGTATATACACAATACATATGTACATTTAATATATTCAGTGGCCCACAAAACTGTTCGTCCGCCCTATAAATCAGAATAACTTTCTTAAAATTTGACCAAACCGCTTGACTTTTTTTTTAGCAATTGGAAGCATTGATTTACTTTTAAAATGTGCAAAAAAGATTTTGAAGAAATTGCAATTAGTAGGAATTAGATGAAAAAATAAAAATGGCACTTTTTAAAAGTTTATTATTTCAGCACGTAATGAAAATTTAAAATATGCGGTTTGTAGATCTATGTTATTTACACATATGCTGAAAATTTCATCGAAATCAGTTAACAAACACATGAGCTATAAGCGATTGAAAGTGGTAATAATCGCAGTTTTTCACGACTTTTGGTCAGTTTCTGCTGAAAATCCATAGTTTCTTACATCTTTCGATGTGCGTCGTCTTTTTTGCGTCAACCGATTTCGATGAAATTTTCAGCATATGTATAACTAACGTAGATCTACAAAAGGCATATTTTGAATTTTCACTATGGGCTAAAATAAAGAAGTTTTAAAAAGTGCCATTTTTATTTCTTCATGTAATTCCTACTAATTGCAATTTTTTCAAAATCTTTTCTGCACGTGATTTACTAATTCAATGCTTCTAATTGGTAAAGAAAAATCAAGTAGTTTGGTCAAATTTTAAGGAAGTTATTCTGATTTAAAGGGCGGACGAACACTTTTGTGGGCCACTGTATTTATAAATATATTTAAATTTTTCATTAACAATACTATATACGTATATTATCCAATCAATCTTATTGTCAGAACAGGAGTCAACTTCTTCTCATTCAGACTAACAATGAATAAACAAACAATAGCAATGAATATAAACCAGGCCCAAGTGTGGCCTGGGAAAACTAGAAACTGCAAGAAAACTGTTCGAATCTCACGAATCAGGTCGCCAAATGTTTACCAAGGCTGACCAGACCCGTGCGAGGGGGAAATAGAAAACATTCACAACAGTAAACAAAAGACAATATCTACCAATCTAATAACAATCAAACACTGCTTCTTTAGTTCATTCATCAACTTTAGTGACTGCTGGAATTTATTTAATAATTCGTGATAATAAATTATTCAATTTAGAAACTAAAAGTTATATTATTATTTTAGTTAAACAATAACAAATAAAAACAGTAACTATCGAAGCGCAGGTTTATGAACACCTCCAGACACGTTTCTGCTCTAATAAACTGCATTAAAGGCGACTGCATAACGCTGTTAAAAACAAAAGATTACTGCCAAGGACGTAGGCAGACGCAACAGTTTTTTACATTTCTGACTAGACAGGACTTCAATGTACATTTTCAGTGCAGTCTGAAGTCCATATTCACCTGTATAATGAAGTTTTACTCTATAGAACATTGGCAACTACTGAAAAGTTCTCCGATTTTGTACGATTATTAACCATTATAAATTATATGTGTGATATTTAACAAAAAAAACTATTGAAAACACGCCATAAAGGATTGAATAATAACTAAAATAAATACAATAACAATAAAAATTCAAATACACACACTTTTATTCGGATAAAGTGCCACTGACATTGATGAAATTTAACTATTCGTATATGCAGAAGACGTGATTTGAGGCTTATTTTTCTTATCTGAATGCGATGTAAACTTAAAAACAACAGTGATTCTGGGTTACGCAGGTATTGCTTTCAAAGTAGGACTAAATACGCGATTTTTTAAAAATGTTTAGTTTCGGCATTAAATCCACCTAAATGTACGAAATGACAAACTTTGCGCCGGGCTGTTCGAATTGAAATGTTGCCGTGATTGACGAAGTAAAGGAACTTTCGGCACAAAGAATGCGCGCGTGCGATTTCAATTTCCGATACGATCTAAGCACGTTTAGTGTGTGAGTGTTGGAGATATACAGGGTGAGTCAACAAGAACGTCGAAAGTCACCCGTAAACTCGTAACCTGTTGGTTGTGACTGATACCTCGGAAAATACGTGCGACGCGACAAGTCTCTCGAAATGCAACAGAATTTGTTTAAAACGTTTTCTAATACAACTAATTTGTAATGCGCAGACTGCGGATCTTTGTGCTAAATAAATGTTGTTCGACTCGAATGTAAAAAAGCACAAGTTAAATGAAAATGTATTTCCTCTTTTAATAATCTTAATAAGCCAAAAATAACAAAACATCATTCGATTCTTCTGATGTTTTTATAGCTTTTTATTTGACTAATCCATTTTTGTCATAAATGCATAACATCCGCGGTCTAGTTACGAATTATTTTAGAGATGTTTGTTCTTTTTGACTCGACTTGTATGTATAAGATCTTTGGAGTGAAAGACTATATGAATTTATAGGAACTGATAGGAACATTGAACTTAACACTACATTTACCGCACCCGTCAAAATGGCGGGTTCTAATATTTTTAATTTACGATTATTGTATATACGATGATTGTAAAAATATATCGGCGAGGAATTATTTAACAAATTTATTTCTATAGCTGTATATTATAAAGAGACATATTCTTGTTATTCTTATAAAGTAATGTAACATACTCACATTTAGTGCTTGGTAAACCTAGTTTAATGAAAACCGATTCGGGGACATCGTTTGATAAATGAGCCGTCTGTTTTGAAAGTGACTTAAGTTCATTTATACATGAATTGAGATATTTAAGAGTTTGCGTTTCAATAAAATTAAAAATATACGTATAGGATACCAATGTGTCATACTGCTTAAGTGTATCTAAAAGAGTTAAATTTACATTTCCTATTAAAATAATAACAATTATTAAGTGAATAATAATGTGTTATAAGAATGTGTTTTCTTACTAAAAATGGAGTTAAGTCACTTTCAAAGTTAACAACCAGATTCGTTATAAAATTTGAAAGAGCCCAAGTCCATTCGACATAATTTAAAATGCTTCAAATTGAAAAAACAATACTCAATTTATTTTATATTTCTTTACAACTCTTAAAAAACACAATTTATGCAATTCGGGAAATTTTCTAACTACATAAATTACATAAGAATTTACTGCTCATCTACACTTTGTGTATTTCGCTGTTGTAATTCGTCTTATATTTTTATAAAATGTTGTCAATACAATATTTTCGAACTCTTTTTGTTGAAATCATTAGTTACGAATTCGTGTTCACTATCTGAATTAAATGGTCTTGTTGTTTTATTCTTCCCCACGAGTGTAATAATTTTTACAATTTAATATTTTAAGTTTTATATTCAATTGTAAGTGTGTATTGCGTCAATTTTTTCTTCACCGCATTAATTAAACGTACTGATTATTCAACTAAAGCAACTTTCGAAAAACTGAGGTTATCTTGTTAAATACTAATTGATTAAAATTACCTTCATCACTGCCTTTGGACATTTGAAAATCCGCACTTTCGGAAATTATCAATAATTGATTGGACTTAGGCCACTTTCAAAGTAATGGTTTTAATTATTGAACTAACTGAGAAAACTTATGTGTCCAAAATTATCGTGTATACTCTGAATATACTTAACAGCAAGTGTTGTTTATGACAGATAACATCAAGTTGTACACGTTACTACGGTCAACAGAAAATAATTGACAAATGGACTTAGGCCACTTTCAAAATAAACGGCTCAAATAGGATACAGATCTTGTCATGATCTAAATGGATTCACTCTTGAAGAAAATGTAATGTTTAGTGTGAATTGCTTGAAGTCTTTTCATGAGAATGACTATTTGCATGAACTTCTGCAACAAAGTTATCAGAAGTGATGAAGCTGGTATGGTTTCAAGGTTTCATGATCCGTGATACCTAAGCGGAACCAGAAAATCCCAAGGTTTTAAGGGTCCAGCGAGCTTAATGAGTTCTGAACCACATCTGGTCTGTTCTCCTAGACCCTTGAAACTTCCAAGGTCCCCATTGACTTTGATAGTCCATACGATGACTCTAACATGTATAACAGATTCGGTAGGGTCTGTTTCACTTTTGACGATTTTGATAAGCTATCTTCCGAGTACAATCTAGTCTCCATTGAGGTCTCTCTATCGAGTGGAATTTCGATCGAGTGCTACGAATCCGGTGCAGTTTCTATCAAGGGGAGTCGGACTTTAATTCTGAAGAAAAACTTCAAATTTCGGTTTTTTAGTTAACTTTTCTTTACGTATTCTCAGGTTTAATTTGCTCTTGATCTAGGAGCATTTTTGTATCTCGAGGTCACTGCAATCTCTACAGTCTTTCCTCTTGTTCCTAAACTTTGATTTAAGTTATCCGAAAATTATGTTTTTTCTCATAAAATGTACTTTTTCTTAGGAACTACTAGGGTTATCTTCAAAAACTCTTTTTTATGTTATTCCTTATTTTTTCTAGTAGATTTTAACACGAGGATCTTTCAAAATATAGCTTTCTTCAAACATTATTTAGTTGTAAGTACATTTTTTTTAAATTTTCTTAGAACCAAACTTCGAAAATTTGTCAAAAATATAATTTAAAACATTTTTGAAAACGCCCTCAGGAATCAAATAAAAATTTTATCTGAAGATATCGCTTATAGTTCCTGAGAAACCGAACATAGCTAAAATTTTTAATTTTATATCTAACTTTGTGTAACGGATTTTTCAAGTTTCTGAAAAATTTTTGCAGATCTACCATATCTATCCAGAAGAATTCGTTGAAGATGATGTTGATGTTAATATCGAAAACGAATTGTCTCTCGAGAAGAAATTACAATTAGCTATAAATAAAAAAATTTCCACGAACAATAATACAAAAATAATACAAAAAATAGGTTTATCCAAAACCGTCAGACGAGAGACCGAGTTGTTAGAAGATGAAGGACATCGAGACAAATATTTAGAGAAAGTATATCGCTCATTATTAACAGTACCATGTGTGCGGAAAGAGCATTTTCAACTGCAGGTAATTTTTGCAGAAAAATACGTTCCAGGCTTAAGGACAGTTCAATAGCTGCAATACGTTTTTTACAATCACATTTCAAAAATATGTAGTTAATAAATCAGTTAATGTTTTTTTCTATTAAACAACTGTGTTTTTGTACCTTCTTGAAAATTCTTAATACCGGTATTCCGGTACAACGTTTAAACAAACACTGAATACCGGCATTGTATTTTTGGTCCGGTATTGCAAACCCTAATCAAAACTTCTGTATAGATAAGGTTCCTGAAGTTTGACAAAACTCTCAAAAGAAGTTTTATCGAGTCCGACAATTTTCACAAGATTTCCATGGAGTCGGCGTACTGCTATTTCAATATAAGCAATCAAAAAGCAATCACGATTTTCATCAATCCGTCGCTACTGTAATTTCATCAATGCGCAGTCGCGCGTCACTCGGTTGTGTACATTCGATCTGACAACAAGTAGATAGATGAGAAACTAATATTAAAGTTTCAGTGAGAAATTATTACGTAACTTGGCGTAAAAGCCATTCGATAGGTCGATATTTATCGAGGTGAAAAAAAGGTATTTCTGTAGGTATACGATCATGCGAATAGGTCCTAATCGACAATCCAGTGGTGTAACAGAGTTGCGTGACTCTGGTCAAAGGAATCCTTGATCCTGAGCAGCGTTAACTGATTGTTTCGACTCTGATGTTGTTATCCAAGAGAATACGCAATCCTCCCACACGTTGTAGCATCATCTGCGATCTCGAATTAGCAGCGATCGATCGGCGACGCCGCTGAACATTGTCCTTTTCAACAAAATTGCCTACCGAACAGAACGATCTTCTTCTGCACAACAAGAATTACGTCCCTGTTCATGTATCAAGTCGGTTCCATTAATAGCGGGCTCCTACGATACGTCCATTTATAGCCCCAGTGACGTACAAAGTGTTTATTTCGTTTGGAAAAGAATTCTATTTGTAGACTTAATTATGCGCCTTTAATTACGACCCAAAGAAGCGTCTTCGCCCGCCTCTGTCTTTCGACCAAATCTTTTCGAGAGATATTCGTGCCACTTGAATCCGAATTGCTGCATATGAGAGCCTCACTGTCCGACAAAAACGTATCTTTACATAAAATATTCATGGAATTGATTAATTGAGACTACATATATGTATGTACCTATGTGCGCGTTGAAATCATTTCTCTGGCCGTATGTATCACAAAAATGATTTCGCAGCAATTCCATTGCGCAAATGATCTCGTCGCGTTGCCGAACGATTTTGCAATTTTATTTATTGTTCAAAAAATAAATGACTGTGAAACTAAAATGTATTATCTTTCGCCAATTTAACACTAGCCTTATGAGACGCGTCGAATGGAAGCGTTCTAATATTTTCAATTTACGATTCTATGCGTATATTATCAAAAATTGACTAAAAATGTGGATATAAACATTCTTGTTATTTTTATAAAGTAATGTAAAATAGTCACTTTCACTGCTCCGGAAACTTAGTGTTAATGTCGAAAGTAATGTAGCAATATTCTTAAATTTGTCCAATGTCATTACAGTTTTGTTTTTCTTCTAATGATTTTACAGTGTTAATGTTAGTAGTGATTTAGGGAAGCTATGTAAATTTTTTGAAAAACTCTAAAGAATTAGATATAAATGATATAAAAGAATGAAAATTTTTTTAAAAACATTCTATCAGAAATAACTATACGTATAAACTTTTTGCTTAATCGGATTATTAATCTTCAAAATATGCTTGGTATCAATTCAGAGTTGTTAGGTCCTCTAAGATCCTCAGTTCCATGAATTTTTTAATAAAATTCTTCAAAAATACTTTAAATGTAGTTCATTTACAAAATCAAATCTACAAAACTTTTATTTTTTTAATTAATTTAGTTTGAATACTACAAGGAACTAGTAATAAGCAAGCTTTTTTAATTTTAGCGTTTTAACTGGGGATGGCGAATGAACAGGTCATTCGCGTTTGCTATTACCTGTTGATAAGTTGTTATTTTCTTGTTGATTGAATAAGTATTTCTTTCATTTTATTTTATCATAATGTCCACATTCGTATGAAGTATATCCTATTTACGCTGATTGTAGCCATATTGTTGTTATATCAATATTATTTGTCTTAAATTACATCGCCCTGTACAGTCAGTGTAAAAACTATTCGTATACTCTTCAAGAGAAATAACATTTCCAAAATTGGACCAAACGGCTTGAGTTTTTTTTGAGATTACTTTTTAGATGGATTAATTTACTAGGTAATGCGTACATAATTTTACTTTTTAATTGCTATTTGTCGTAATTGCGAAGAAAATGGTATGTGCCATGATTTTTAAGTTTTTTTTATGTGTGTCTGTAATGCAAATATAAAAGGTGACTTTTCTATATCTAAAAGTGAGTTACATACCGACCGTCCGTCCATCAGGAGATGGCAGTGAGAAACTTGTAGGTACCACGTGATCTCCCTTCTACGCGCTACACGTCTACCGCTATTGGCCAAATCGCGCGACAAAGACGGAAACGCACTTATTAGTGTGACTGGAACAGAGAGATGTGGTGACACTGATCGCCTATGTCGACCGTTTCCACCAGAACGTAAGCGTAAGAGTGGGGTCCGCAGCCTGGTCACTGATATACAGGGTGTCCCGTAACTGGTGGTACAACCGAGCAGGGGATGATTCTACATGAAAAACTGAGTCGAAAATACAGAATAAAATTTTTTGATACAAGGCTTTGTTTTCGAGAAAAATGAGTTTGAAAATTTGTCTTGTGCGCGTGCACTCGGCTTACTTGCTGCTCAACGAACTTTATTCTGAGTTACCTCAACCTTTTTTCGCAAAGGTTTTCGAGGTTTGTATACGTCGAATAAACCGAAGGTCGAGGTTACAATATTAGAATTACCTGTGAAGAATTCGTTTAATTCATAAAGTGCTGGAAGTGCTCTCCACGTTGTTGTAGACATAATTGTGCTCTTCGTATTAAAATCCTTCGAACCTCTTGTAATGTGCAATTATTATGTTGCTTTAAGTGTTCAAACGCTATCACAATTTTTTTTGTAATTGTTCGATGCTCGTTATGTCTTCACGATACACAATCGATTTCACCTAACACCACAAATAAAAATCTAACGGTGACAAATCCGAAGATCGTGGCGGCCAAGGTACTCTGCCACCGCGACCGATCCAGCACTGATAATTTTCACTTAAAAAACGTCTTACTTCGCAACTGTAGTGCGGTGGTGCTCCATCCTGTTGAAAAATTAGGCGTAATTTCATAAGGATGGGAAAAGAATAGGAGCGATAGAACTGATATCATTATACTGACAATGTTTGTAAACATATCTAGAAGTACGAAGGTAATTTCTGAGATATCCAGACGTGAGGCAGTGGAACCCGTTGAGCCGCAAGTAAGCCGAGTGCCCGCGCACTAGACAAATTTTCAAACTCATTTTTCTTGAAAACAAAGCCTTGTATCAAAAAATGTTATTCTATATTTTCGACTCAGTTTTTCATGTAGAAGCATCCTCTGCTCGGTTGTACCACCAGTTACGGGACACCCTGTATATACTATGGATACGGTATTCGGATTCTGGAAATGTCCTGAATTGAACAGTAGATTGGATGCCAGCGCCGCTATCGTTCGACCGGTGTACTGTACCCCTCGTACTCCTCTTCACCCCGTGATCGTCTATACTTCGCCATGTGTTTGCGTCCCTCTAGATGGCGCTGCTTTCAATCGAGTTGATTGGACGTCATCGACACTTTTTATTTCGCAGCGTGTCAATGACGTCCAATCAACTCGATTGAAAGCAGCGCCATCTGGAGGGACGCAAACACATGGCGAAGTATAGAGGATCACGGGGCGAAGAGGAGTACACCGGTCGAACGATAGCGGCGCTGGCATCCAAATCTACTGTTCAATTCGAGACAAAAAGCTGTGTAGCTGGCTTATAGCAATACCGTATCCATAGTATATATATATATATATATATATATATATATATATATATATATATATCAGTGAGCCTGGTGTCTAGAACGATGGTATATTGCACCTTTTTTCGCGCGTGCGCGTCGATTTTAGCGCTAGTAAAGCTCAAAGTTGGGCTAAAATGGGATTTTCGAAAATGAATGTTTAATATGCATATGTTATATTAAAATTTAATGTATATATACATATAATATATAAATACATTATAATTATGTATATATGTATAAGTATGTTACTCATTCTTTTTCTTTATTTTAGGGATAGGGAAAGGTACTAAAATAACTTTATAAACCAAATATATAATAGAAAAATGAAATATTTTATTTGGCTTCGGAGCACGGTCGTCTCGTCGTGTCGTCTTGCACTGTTCCGTCCGGTTCCCCGCCAATAACAGTTCCCCCTACTTTCCCTACAAACATAGGACTTACGTACGTTCCTAGATTTGATCGCGCATGCGCGAAAAAAAGGTGCAATATACCATCACTGGTCTAGAGTGGGGTCTCGCGGCACCCCTGCACACCACTGTCAAAAATCACTGCCATCTCCTGATGGACGGACGGTACATGCAAAAAGTTTTATCGAAATCGATCAAGGTTCCTATGAAAAATATAATTGGTTGAAAATAGCAAAAGTTGTAAGAAACTAGATGAATCTCAAACCCTAAATTATAAGATTTTTACGTCTTACAATGCCCATAAGTTTTTGGTTTGTATAACTTACTTAGATTTATAAAAGGTATGTTTTAAATTTTTGCGATCAATAGCAATTTAAAAAAAAAAGACGAATTTTCTCATTATCTAGTAAATTAATCCTTTTAATATTTAAAAATACTTAAGCCGTTGGCTCCAATTTTTGAACAAAGTACTTTCTTTTTATAGGATGTACGAATACTCATTTCGAAGTTTAATGATGTAAATTGTCATTGTGAATAGTTTTCAATTTTTGGTAATTGCGAATGAAGCAATGAGTAATAAGAATGTGAATGGAGACACTTGCCAATCTGTACGAAGTGTGGACGAATAATATTCGCATAACTCCGATTGACTTACAAGTCGTAAGCGTAGTCGATAACACCGCGTACGAAGTTGTTTCTCTCGATGAGGATGTCGAGCGAACGACGGATAACGGTTGTATCGTGACACGTGTCGTTTTCATGTGTTGCATTATCGATGCCAATGCGCATCATTTATTTACATTATCAATCAATCTACTGTCATCGCGGTTTTCTGTGATGCGCGGTTGCCCCGTTAAAAGCATTATCATCTTCTCACCTTACGCAAATCGAGGAAAATATTTACGAGAATCAAGGGATGATGCGACAGCTTTGAGAATAACACTGTCTGATAACACTCGCGACTCGTTCAAGGTAATAGCATTTATTAATTCCGTATTGCGTTTTAGGAACAATTTGAAAAATGAAGGATGACGTAGACGAGGATGACGCTAGCGCGTCGTCTTCGACTTCGGTGCCGGAAACGACAGTCTCGTGCGGGTAAGTGTCCGACGTTTTTGTTTTTTAACTTACACTTAGCACAAAATATGTCATAGTTAATCATATTTCCTTCTATAATGGAAAAATATTACCAAGCTCTATCACTAATCTATCTATGAATGTGTATATTAATTAAATGATCGATTTCCTATATTCTATTCTACAACTGACGGTCTGAGAATCATAATGGTGTAAATCTAAATTCTGAAAGCTTGAGTTGATATTGTTTTTCGAATCTTAAAGGCATTATTTATTTACCGGCTGCGTTAATTGTTTTGAAACTTCATTCTTTACTGAAAGATGGCAGCTTTTTCTTTTACCACTAAACAAATAGAACGGACCATTTGGGGTCATAACGTTGTAAGTTCACCTTACGCTCTTTTGTGTTCAATCGCTGATTTACGACACAATCTACATAGCGTATTTTAAAAATTTTTAATATAGGCCCGCGTAAAGAAGTTATAAAATGAAATTTTTAGTATTTTTTCCATAATTTTGACTAATCGCAATTTTTTCACAATTTTTTTTACGTCATGTAGTAAACTATTTGTTCTAACTTCTTAAAAGAATCCAAGTCGTGGGGTCCAATATTAATAAAGTTATCGCCATTTTAAGTTTTCGAATATTTATGGGAGTCACTGTGTATCGGTATAGGTCAATCTTAATTAGATAATTCACGTGTAAATTATATAAAATTCTGTTTCGGACTTTAATTTTCACATACAGACATTTTTTAGTTTTCTGAACCTGTAGATGTGTTTTTGTAACCGCAATGCTCAATGGATCTTTTTATAACAACAATTGCAAAACATTATTTTATTCGATATACCATGTATGTGATTTATGCCACTACGATGCTCAGATCGGCAATTATTGAAATTATAGAAATCTTTCTGTCGAAAATGATGGAATAAATTTTCTCAATCGAGCACGTATTATAATAAGTAGACAGCGGATTTTCTACATTTATGACAAAAATGAGTAGGTGTAATTTAAATCAGTAAAAACATCAAAAGAATTTAAACATATTGTTATATTATTTTCAGCCTATTAAACATATTAAACAAGAAAATAAAATTTTATTTCCCTCCAGTTTGTTGCAATTCAGTTAGGAAATGTTTATTTTGCATAAAGATCCGCTGTCTAATAATAACCAAATGGCTTGCTTAGAAAGTAATTTCGTTTTTCTTGTAGAGATGGCATTGCTTCTATTTGTTATTATTTAATCTTATTCTAAGTCGAAAAATCATTGGATATATTGACAGCTGATATTTCGGACATCATTTCGTGCCTAATAACTACGGTAACCATATTTTTGGGAGCGAAATAGGTTACAACAAAAAAGGGAGACATAGTGCAATACACATACGGTAAAAAGTAACAAAACTTTTATATTAGAGGATATAATACGAAACTAAAGAAAACGATATTTTATGAAACTAAAACTTAAAACGAATAATTGAAATACAGTTCCCGAAAATACGGGACGGATGGTCACTGTACTTACAGCGCTTTATAACCTCTCAAGTATTTTTGTTGTCATCGCATCAGATATAGAAGATCAAAGTGAGCATTTCTGTCACATTTTGTTTTTTTATTACCGCAAGGGTAAAAATACAGTGCAAACAACGGTAAAGTTGTGTTCTGTTTACGGAGAGGATTTACCATCTGATTATCATTTGTGTTGTTTTCTTCAACAGTCTCTGAGCAGTGTAAATTTCAAATTTTCTCTTTTGATGAAAACGTATCGAATTTAAAACTCAATTAACACAATATGGTAACTTATATAGTTAATATAATGTTCGTTTAAGAGTTTCATAAAACTTGCAACATTTTTTGAAACTTTGGATTTTTATGCAATTTCTTGCCTTCAAGTATTGCGAGTTTTAAGTAAAATAGAATTTTTTGGTTATGATCGTAAGCTTCATAACTACAACCCGTGCACTGTTTTATAAATAATTTTGTGTGTAAAAATCGTCTTACATCATTGTTTGGGACTTAATGAGTTGAAGGGTCATATTCGCGTCAGCTAGTCGGTAACAAAAGTGGCAAAAGACACCTCACTCATTGGAATTTCATTAAATACCTTCATGAGAATATTTGTAAAGGCTTATACTGTTGATTTATGCTAAAAGAAATCATTCTTTTCGACACGCTACCTAAGGCTTCCTCCTTAAAATGCACGACGAAATAAATTCTCTGAGGTACCACTAAAAACTACTATACTATAAGTAGATTGAAAATTCTATGCATTTATGACAAAAATGGATGGGTGAAGTTTTCAATAGTGTAAACGTTAAATGAATTTTAGAATATCGAAGCTTTACTTACAACTTATGAAAACTATTAAAGAGAAGAATAAATTTCCATTTGGTTCCTATGCATCACAATTGGTAAGAACAATTTTTATTTTGTATAAAAATTCACGGTCTAACTATAACTCAAAACAGTTCCTACATTGCTAAATGTTTTTGGTTTTAAGAAAGTACTAGAAGTTCAAGTGTGTTGCGAATAAATATACTCGATTTTATACGCACGAAATTGAAGTGGCCATACTTAAAAAAATGATTCTGAAATTAATACATTGTCAAGTGCAAAAATTTAAATAATAAACAAGGTTCAGTTATCGATTGTTTTCATAAAAATGTTTGAGGTAACCGTTACTCTTGATCCCCGTCCAAAACCGATCGCCACCCGTATCCCTCTTAGCACCACAACCCTATTAGCTCACAACACTAAACGCGGAACGTCTCTTGCATGAATCCGTGAACACATCGCACGTGCACAAAGATTCGCTTCCTTATCGCATAGGTTCAAATTAACTCTTTGCACTCGCAGCTATTTTAACTCCAGAATCCAAACATTTCATCTGATATAGAATATCTTTGTTACACATGACCTTTTTCATTTTGTCCACATGAAATCGAGTGTATTTACTCGCCTCGCATTTGAACTTTTAGCTGTTTATTAAACCCAGCGACATTTAACAACGTAGATACTGTTTTGAATTATAGTATACTAGTTTTCAGTGGTGCCTCAGGGGGACAATCGAGTACGAAGTGTTGACACTAAACCTACCGACCATTAAAAGTGGCTAGTATGTGTTGCTTTATAAAAATGGCACGATTGAATTTATTTAGATATTGTGCGATTTTTACTACATTGTATACCTTAATAAAGCAATGTGTATAATCATGTCCAGTGGAAGCATCTTGATAATTTCAATAATTAGGAAATACAAAATCTGAAACCGCTCATGCAAAGACGCTCGTCAACCCTATCCTTGTAATCGATTATTTTGTGATTACTTTTGTAGTTGATTACGAAAAGTAATTATGGTAATCATAATCATTACTAGAATAAATCAGTAATCGTACGATTACATTTGATAATCTGTAATCATTGATCAGTAACCTGTAATCGGAATCAATAATTAATTATCTTTCATTAAAATTAACGTTACATGTAATTATGTATACAACATTGTATTAAAACTATTACAACTACTGTAATACCAAATTTTTCAATCAATCATGATCGAAAACGTAATCATTTCTTAACTAATGATTACTAAGTTCATCGACGAACTGCTTGAAAAGAATGCGAGCTAGTTGAAAACATCAACCGGCTCGAATATTCGAGCACTCGTGAAACTTCGATTTACTCGAAAATGAATTATCAGCTCGAAATTTTTCGAATTACTCGAATATATTCGAACAGATCGTTAACTTTCGAGTTACTAGTAAAAATTCGAAGATGTTTTCTTCATGAAAACATGGAAATAAAACAGAAGCATTAAATTAGCGTCATATTTTTCTTCCTTATAGTTACAATAGTATTTGATAGTAAATAAATGAATATTCGAGTAACTCCAGCAATTCGAATTTTTACGAGTAGCTCGAAAATTTAAGACCTGTTCGAATATATTCGAGTAATTCGAAAAATTTCGAGCTGAAAATTCATTTTCGAGTAAATCGAAGTTTTACGAGCGCTCGAATATTCGAGCCGGTTGATTTTGTCAAGTAGCTCGCATTCTTTTCAAGCAGTTCCTCGATTTCAAGTAACTCGGAAAATTCAAACGCTCGACTCGGCTTGAGCAATCGAATTGAGTTCAGCTTAGCTTGTAAATTACGGGTACTCGTACACCCCTAGTGAAAATGAATCAAAACTCATTTTCATCAGTTGTTGCTTCATTTCTAAAACTTTCGGTTTCACGTAAATTATCTTCCTGTGTAATATGCTCTGTATGGGAGGAAATATTTGCATGTTGCACTAATTTCTATTTCTCCCACATTTTATCTTTTTATTGTTAACTTTGCATTTGCGCTTCTCTATGTCTTGGAACTTTTGGCATGTTTAAAGAAATAAAGAAAACTTCGAAATGAATATGCCACATAAAAATGGCATACACAATATGCTTTGCATATGCGTTTAAACATGCAAAGCATATACAGTATGCAGAAAATGCAAAATAACAAGTACATTTTCAGAATATAGAAATGACGTTTTATAAATTTCAATCCAACTTCTACATCTTTATCTTTTTCCTGTAAACATATGCATTTGCATATAAATCCGCTATCTATTCATATCATGACCTTCAACACACATCCTCTGATTCATATCATACTTCTTAAATCTGCTAAATACTGCTAAAACTACTTACATCTTACTACTCCTAACTATATTTGGATTATAAATAAAATTAACTTAACTTGCGTATTGCACATTGTATGTATTTGTACATTTACTCCTCTATTCTCCTGTTTCCGCCCTTTTTCCCATCTTCCCCTACCAATTTCCTCAACCATTCTGCCATCCTAACACCTACTTCCTCGCTGACCACTTCTTTTATAGTTATTCCTCTAATTCTCTACATTCCCTCACTAAATGTTCAAAGTTACAAAATAAATCTTCACAGTTATCACATGTGGTTTTTTCAACATCATCCCACTACCTGTTCCATCTTCCCATGCGCCCCCACTCTAATTTGTGCTATTAACTTCTGGCTAAATATTCGGCTAAATTCATCGGTTTAATATATTTATACCTTCGATTGTACCTAGCGTCTCTTTTAGCAGTTGTTGCATTTTATTATTAAAATTGTATGGTTAACTGTTCGTTTTGGTTCATGTCCTAAATGTCACCCCTATCGCTGTCAGCACCTCAACCCCGTCAGTTCCTAGCGCAACACGTTCTCTCGCACGACTCCGCGAGGTTGTCGCGCGCGCACAAAAATTCATTCGTTATCGCGTGGGTTCGAAGCCGCCTTACACAAGGGAACCACCTAAAAATGTGTTGTTATCATGTTGCGCCGTACGAGCTTGGATAGCATTGGAAGACGAGGGGAGCGACGATTGGTCGCTTCGACGGGAGGGGAAGCGCTGATTGTGGCCGGTAGTGGGGCACGGCACCACCGGCAGTTCGTATTCGGCTGTCGTGCGTGCCGCGTCTTGTCGGTGTTCAAGCTGATACCCGGTAAAACTCATCCTTTGTACTCTGAAATTCCTAGTCTTTTCTTCCTGCAAACGCGGTGGTTCGTTGAAGTACATTATATTGTCTGTCTCCTGCGTGATCCGCGAACACGGCGACCGGTCCAAGTGTGTGTGCAGCTATACGGTGCCGATTTTAACCTGCGCGAAGGTGAATTCCGGTGCCCGTCATACAAATAGAGGATACGCGTGCAAAGCGGACTACCGATGGAACAGTTTTCTATTCGCCGTACGAGTGGCACAGTTACGGAGCGGCTCGCACTCACGGAATGCATAGCTGCCTTTTCTACTTTGTAAGAGGCATTCGGTACAGTGTGTCAAGGCCGAGGGTCCCTCGGCGTTATGATTTGGCTCCGTCGCGTTTCTCGCAGGACCTAACGGAGCGGCGACCTTGAACAGGGTCAGTCCGAGACCATCCCCAAAGATCTCTTTGATCCGCGGGTGCTCGGATCGATATGCCGGCGGTTCCTTGATGTGTTTCCGGCCTCTCGCGGATCTAGAGCACGGTGTCAAGGTCGGGCTACCGAGGAATCCGTGCTGGCCGTGTCAGAGGCCACTAGGAACGATCGTTGCCCGCGCGATCTTGATGCTCGAGGCTCGTCGTCGCGCGGAATGAACGTTGCGCGATCGTTACCGCACCGCCGCGCTTCAAATCGTTGTCGTTGAGAGACTTGATTTTCTCTGTCGCGTTCCTTCTACGAGGGTCATTGCGTCGAGTGTTCGCTATTTCCTCTCGGCAGCTAAGAAGACAAGCTCGCGGAGCGAGCAGGTCGTTAATCCGGCGTCGAGTATCAAAGTCTGACGGGACAATAATCGCTATAAAGCGGTGTCATCGTTGAGAAAACGGAGCTGCGTGGTTTTATTCGTGTTGCTTTGCCTGCCCCCCTCCCGGTGGTCGCCTCGCCACGGTCCTGGTTGTTGCCGAATGTTTGCTCGTGTCGTTCGCTGGCGCAGAGATAGAGACGTTTTTATCATCCGGCGACGGCGAAACGAAGCGATCGAACGAGCAAGATTAACCAGGCGACCTGGCTAATTTTAATTCGCGCAACAAACAAGCCGCGAGAGAGGCTTTCGCGCGATAACGGAGTGAGAGAGAGAGAGAGAGAGAGAGAGCGAGAGCTGAACGAGCTGCGAGCCCGTTCTCCAATATGGCGAACGACGCCGAGGAGGAGCCTCGTTCCTCGAGCATTTCGTCCCCGATTTAAGCGGAGAACCTTCCCAGCGGCTCTTAATTTCTCTCTTTATTATATTCTCTCTTGGAAAAAGGATCATCTTCTCTGTGGCCACGTGTGCTCGAGATCAATCGGGTACGACAATCATGAAGAGCGACGATTGTCTAACGGCGATTAATCTGGTTACCCGTCGTGAACTGAACCTCTCGATGTCTGTGTGATTGCGCGAACCTGTAGAAAACGGATTTGTGATTTGGTGAAGTAGCTGTTGCTGTTGTTGTTGTTGTTGTTGATAATCGACTGCAAAAATGTGGATGAAACAGCCGGAACAGGTGTACCTACACCCCCAGCATCCGCAACAACAGACGATGCAACCGGGGATGATCAACGCAGACGAAAGGTCGCATAATCATCATCACCATCCCCATCATCACAGACCCACTGCCATGGAGCTGCCTGGTCCAAGGTCAGACTCGTTGTTCTATTACGAGATAAAGGTCCGAGGAACCGGTGAGGTGAACGGACACGCGCGCGATTGGGCTCTTGCGAATCGGTGAACCCAAACCTTTAGACCATTATGTTTTGTGACAACCTGCTAGGTTTCATTGCAACACCAACCTATTAAAATAGATTGTCATTAGACGATGCGGTTGGATTGGGGTCGCGCAGTTTTATTTTTCGCAATTTTGCTGTTCAAGTTTCGCGCGCTTTGACGTGCACGAAGACTGATACTGTTTTAGTCATCTTTGACGATATACAATCCTTTTCGAGTGTAGGAGAGTTTGCGATGTAATAGTAAAGGGATAGGGTATAGCAGGTTTGGACGCTATCGAAATAAATTATTTTATATAGTAAAATACAGACGCAAAATTAATTTGAATCTACAAAACGTAGTGTACCACTTGCTAGAATGTTCGACGACTCATGATCTAATGGCAATTGACGTTGGAACTTCCGACTCGAATTTCACTCAATGTCGGCGTCAGGAACACTCGCGTCTACTATCGATAAATTCAAGAAGGTAGTGGTGATTGATTATTAGACTAATTGTCAGAAATAAAAGTAAACACGTTGAATGCCACGGAGATCGCCAGTGACCGACGCTACTGAATTGCTTAAAAATAATTATCGTAAAATTAATGTCACTTAATTCTAATTTATTGACACTGAGATTAATTACATTATAGTATGAGGTAAAAATATAAACTTGTGTGAAACGCATGAACTTCGTGCGGCATTCAACGTGTTAATTGAAGATCTTGAAAGTGTAAAATCTTTTACTGTTGTAGTCGTGACAAATTTTCTGATTATGTTTCTATGTTGACACGGTTAAAATCAATATAGTCTTGCAAAGTAGCCACAATGTAAAATGTGTAATATCATGATCAGATCGTAAATATGATCTGTTATTGGTCGACTGTGAATCTTCATGTATTTATAACGTTTGGGAGTTAATAAAACACACAAAACATGATTAAATTTACAATCATTAGTGATGTTTCTATTCTATCGTTAGCATAAACTATCTTTCCGTAGGTGAGATGAATTTTCTGTTCATTTCGACTTTCGTGGAAATAACTTGCGAAAGTTGCTATTTTCATTTAGATCCGTGGTCAAGTTATTACCTTTTTTAAGCTCTTTGTAATCATAATTTTTTAAACGAACGGTGCAGGTGAATTTATAGAAAGTTCATTTTGATCGTAAAAGAATTATTGTTAATTCTTTGTGCAATATACGTGCGATATTAAAGTTGGTTATCACGGAACACCATTCCGGTAACTGGGTTAGCAGAGCGCTCTCGCAATTCGTGCGACGTCGTATTTGGTTTGATGCTTTTTTCCTCGAGAAACGATCATCGCTCGTTCTCTTCTCCGAGTTGTTTTATTTTATTTTTAATCGTATTACGGTCAACTCGCGACCGGTTTCAAAATTAATGCAAGAGAGAACGGTGCATGTTACATGCTGCCTGGAGCGCAAAGATTGCAAAAGGTCATGATATTGCTTCAACCTTGGAACGCATATACTTCGCGGACTACTCGAATACAGATAGCAGTTGACGTTATGCTTATTGTTTACTTGCGTTAACTGTCCTCGGGAACTCTGCCACTGTGAATGAACTGTACGTTGCATAGAGTTTTCGACTTGCATCGAGTTTATCGCGCTGCCATAG
Source organism: Sphecodes monilicornis (assembly GCA_913789915.3). Taxonomy (NCBI): domain Eukaryota; kingdom Metazoa; phylum Arthropoda; class Insecta; order Hymenoptera; family Halictidae; genus Sphecodes; species Sphecodes monilicornis. The sequence goes on from OU565285.1 coordinate 21,784,429, forward strand.
ACGAAGTTTCAACGTTCCCCTAATCAGAAAATTCGAAAAAATTGTGGACTATTTTACTTCCTAATTTCATTCGTTTAGGAGAAATGATTTCGAATAGGAAATTTGTATAATTGAATATTAATTAATTATTGTAGTCTTTTCGTAAAAAAGTAATCGTTAGACTGAGGATTTGATGGATTTATGGCGGTACAGTAAGCGAAACACAAAATAGTGAGAATATCACAAGTATTAACGAAGACATGTTATTTTTATTTTATAAAAATTGCTACGAGACAACATATGTATTATTATTCAGAACTTCGTGTAACTGATGCATAAAACTTTTAGTTTGCATAAAGATCCGCAGTCTGTTTATCCTAGAATCACTTATGTTATTCGCATAAAAATAACATACTGTACAAGGTGGCTAAGAAACTGGATGACCTAAGGGATAATTATTCTGTACTGTGTGGGATATTATTTAAAAAGTTCCGTGTTTGAATGAAATAATGTGGAAAATTCAATTGGTGCGTCTGTGTACTTTTAGTAGAAGCAGTGAGCAATGAACAGACGTATGAACGGAATTGCATGCAACAGTAGTCCAGACTAACCCGAAATTCATATTCCACTGCTTTGAACATTAGTAAACTGATTATATTTGGCTTCTACCGCCAGTTAGATTATTAACGCTATGTATGAATTACTTCATATTAGTAAGTATCGGAACCGACATGATTTTGAACAGCTGACCCCAGCGAATACTAATTTATGTTACAATTTGCAATTACTAATTGAACAGCTTCGAACAGCATGATAAAAGACAGGTTATGCTCGTATCGAATTAATGTGAATTTATTGCTAATAACATACTTCGATTCCTTTGTTTTGACCGTGCAATCTTTTTCTTTATCGAGGTCAGTTACATAGTATTATACAAGGTGGTTCAAGATTAACGCTGTTTAAAAGAACGCAAAAACACTTCGTTTCAGAAAGCAATAATAAACGAACAATTACTTCAAATTGCTAGATTTACTAAATCTGAATGTGCCAGAAATACTATAAGAATTGTCTGAAACTTGTGTAACGTCCTCACTGTTTTATATTTCGCTTATTCATTTTTCTTAGAAATTAATCAAATCCGCATTATTACGTTGCATGGATAAACAAATGTAGCGATACGATGCAATTATAATTCGTCACGAGATGATGCAATTTTACGAAAACTCAGGCAACAATTTTCCTTAATTCATGTTTTGATGCGTCTTTTTTTACAACGACAAATATTGTCTCGATAGTTTATATTGTCATCGTGAGGAAGCCACTAGGAATTTATAATCTTCCTTAGAATGATTGATATCATGATTTGATAGATTTTCATTCAATTCATTTTAGAATGAAATAAAATCGACATATTATTTTCTCTTTTGTAATTTTGGTAATATGGCAGCTATTTTGAACTAATAATAGAATTTATCGCGGCGGATGTGACTAAAGAACGATTATAAATGTTTTTCGAATACTGGCTGTCCTTTTCTCAATTTTGTTACCAATGATAGAGGTGTATCTATACTTATTTTAATTCTGTTGATATTTCATATTAAACATTCTTGATTGCCGGTAAAATCCATGATTATTTTTTGTAATCTACTGTAAAGAGACTTTTCAAAAAATTGTTTTTTTGGTAGATGTTATTGAAAAATACATTGACGACAAATAATGATGATTTCAAACAGTGATACGTCATTGGAGAAAGTCTTGACTGGAGGTAACTCCCCCCCCCGTGTTATCAAGGTCACCAGTATTTCTTTCTGCGACCTAGGATATATCGAGTTTTCTTGCCAACTTAGTCACTGTACATTGCAATCATGATCCCTAATTCGATCACGATCGTCAAGTTTGCATGTGGATTACTAGACTGCGGATTTTATGCATTTATGACAAAACTGAGTAGATGAAATACGAAACGATAATAATATTTAAGCTATTTGCAAATACCGTTGCATTATTTTTCGGTCATCTAAAATGGGAGAAATCGATCACTATTTTATTCTTACTTCTTGCAATTAATGCAGACAATTTTTATTTTGCATAGAAATCCACAGTTTAGTGATTTCTCTTCCAACACATGAAATGTCATAAAATTATTTTCCTCTGCCGATCAGAAAATCCCGAAAAATGAACACTATTCAGATGGAAAAACTTAATTATCGTATTTTGATAGATCGGAGAAAAGAGTATCAAATTCACTGAAGTCTTTGTACCGTTAGTAATTGGAAAATCTGAGTCGAAGAAGTGGAACAAATTTAACAGATGGAAAAAATCAATTTTTGTGCATTAATATCGGCGCGCAGAATTTGCAAATGATTTCCGCTGCACCACAGCTGAAATCGACGAAAACATGACTTCCATCCAGCGAAACATGAACGATTCGTTAAAATTTATAATTGCAACCATGCCGCGGTGTGTCGACAATAATTTGATATCGTAAATAAAGTAGTAGATGTCTTCGGGCAGCCTATCTTTAGACAATCGTTTATACGAAAGAACCTCGATTAGAATTTATTATGTTCTCGTAATCTATAGATAGCTCAAGGTACTATGTACACGTTCTACATCTTTGCTTTTGATCGAAAGTCGGAATTAGGGTATTCCATGCTAAATATTCCGGAGTGCTATTACTATGTATTTTCTTCTTCCAAGAATATGTTATTTGATCTAGATCTTGATTTTATACACTTTTTAAATGTCACTGAAAAAATTGGAAAATCCTACTTTACTGAAACGTTTTTATTAGTATTTTTTATTAACTCCGCAGTTAATTAATTATTTTTCATTTTGGAAGATGTAGGGATAACATTTAACACTTGCCAAAGCAGCAACCTCAAAAATTCAAGAAAATTGAAGAAACGTATTTAATAATAGTAATAATAATAGTATGGTACTAAGTGGTCCTTCGATCTTCTCGCATGTCCTAGATCTCCACTAAATTTTGTATAATGATTCTATTATTATAAAAACTAATTTTTCAATCGGGAGAAATAATTCCCATATGTAGGTAACGTGGCAGTTTACGTGTTAAAATGGCCATATTAAGACATCTTGTCCCTGTTTATTGTACAAACAAGAAATATTGTAATTGAGTGCGCCATGCACATGTCATTAGACAATTGATCTAACTTTTTAACAATTCATTAAATATCATTATGATGTAAGTACTGTTTCGGCCTCGTCAGTCTTCGAGTGGCGTTTTGTAATTGGAGTGCAAATGGGTAAACGTGAAAGTATTGTTGTGTTTTCTAGATGCGCAATATTCTTTGGATGATGTCATGCAAAATCAACCTATAAGGTGTATAAAATCACGGTGTTCGCTTTAATTACGTATAAAAAATGCACGTTGAGGACTCATCATTTGCTGGCTATAGACTTGTTTGCAAGTTCCTTCAACATCCAAGCAAGGTCAGCAGTATGTTCTTTTATGTGCAAAATACTGTTAAAAAGTATTATGAGCGGACTGCGGATTTTTATGCATTTTTAGCAATTGCAAATTAAATATAAGGAAGCATTTATGCTACCAAATATTAAAAAAATTGTTAAACTAGTTTTGCTGAAATGAATCTTCTATTCGCATTTCTAAGACATAAGCTTTGATAATAGGAAATTGCATAAAGATGCGCAATTTAATTATGATCAATGTCAGAATTTAATTTATTACCGAAAACAAATAGAAAACAGACGTTGAGGGAGAACAGAAGAGCCCTAATTAGGGTCATCGCTCTATGCGTGTGTACTATACACGACTCCCAAAGTGAATTTTGGGACGGCACAGGTGCGGGGGGCAAGGGCCGCGAAGTTCACAGATACACGATGCGATACACCTAAAGTAGTAGTGGTAATAATTCTCAGCGAATAGCGAGAAGCGTGTGACTCAAGTGTGTGCACCTGACCAATCAGACGTTTTCTTTGCAAATTCCTTTCGCGTTCCTTTCGAGTTCCACCTTGGGAGACGTGTATAGTATACTACACACTGTGTAGGATGTAGGGGTGTGCGAGTACTCGTAATTTACGAGCTGAGCTGAAATCGACGAACTGCTTGAAAAGAATGCGAGCTACTTGAAAAAATCAACCGGCTCGAATATTCGAGCGCTCGTGAAACTTCGATTTACTCGAAAATGAATTTTCAGCTCGAAATTTTTCGAATTACTCGAATATATTCGAAAAGATCTTTAACTTTCGAGTTACTCGTAAAAATTCGAATTACTCGAGTTACTCGAATATTCATTTATTTACTATCAAATACTATTCTAACTATAAGGAAGAAAAATATGACGCTAATTTAATGCTTCTGTTTTATTTCCATGTTTTCATGAAGAAAACATATTCGAATTTTTACTAGTAACTCGAAAGTTAACGATCTGTTCGAATATATTCGAGTAATTCGAAAAATTTCGAGCTGATAATTCATTTTTGAGTAAATCGAAGTCTCACGAGGACTCGAATATTCGAGCCGGTTGATTTTTTCAAGTAACTCGCATTCTTTTCAAGCAGTTCGCCGATTTCAAGTAGCTCGGAAAATTCAAACGCTTGACTCGGCTCGGCATACCGATCATTACTCGACTCGAAATTCGAACTCTCGAATAAATCGAGTACTCGCACACCCCTAGTAGGATGATCGTTCGGCTCTAGGCGCAAACTACAACGTGCTATGCGCGTCCGTGACCAATTGGATTCTGCAAATTAAATATTCTCTAAATATTAGTTTTTAAAATGAAGTCACTGGGACAAGAGTGGTTCTAGCGATCTGGTGCGTTCCGTATTCACCAACGGGACCCTCCGAGAACATGCTTTCTCCGTGGTCGTCCCGATAATGAATTTAGGGCCGCTGGAATTTACGAAACTTTCACTAAATTTTGTTGGACACGCTGCGCTAGGTTACCGACGCTACTGTCCACCTAATCCGATTCACATTTCTGACCCTAGCGCAATGACGAGGTAAATGTTCTGCGAAACAAATTCGATTGAAAATCCTCGTGTATTATTTCATAAAATTTCGCTGTATATTTGAATTTAAAGAATGATGCTGCATTCGCAATATCATATTTTAGGCAAACACATTAATTTAAGACACGATCGGAGAGAAAGCAGTACATATTTAGAAACAGAAAACATACTGAACATATAGAAAACTTCATTCAATAGTTAACGTCGACGTTCAATTAACACATTGACTCTAACCCAAGAACGACAGGAAATTCGCAGAATATCGAACTGGAAAGTTAAGATGCATTATCTATCTTCCTCCGAATCTGTATTGGAATATTCAAATTGACGTTGAATTAACACATTGACTGTCTATTCAAAAGCTGCAAAAAATGTTTAGCATCAATATAGTTAATTTAATAAAGCTAGAATTGAAAATTTCTATGGCTTTGTGTCGTAAACAATTTTTAAATATTCATAAATAATTGTGTCACCCATTTAGGAGTGATGGAAGTTAACGTGTTAAGGGAACCTGATTGTAATTGCAAATGAATGAAATTAATTTATACATTTCAGTAATAAGCTGAGCGTCGTTGGATGAGTGAAAAATATCTGCATATTGTGCGCAAAATTCCCCGTTTATGCGAACCTGATTGACGTAATAAAGTACAGAATAGCGTAGAGCATTTCTTGGAATATATATGTTTCTATAGAAGCGTAGAACGATCGATTCTACGCGGGAAATTCTGTCGGAGGATGATTGATCTCTCTTAACCGTGCTCTTGCCTGAATTAATCATTACGGAGAAGCTATTCAAATATTTCTTTATGAGCTAATGTACTCTGAATGTAGTTAATGGTTTTAGTAACTGCATAATACATAGTGTGTCGGAGACTAGAAATTCGAAAGAACTGTTGTTCTCTTTAACAAAGACCTTTTTTCGAATTCTTTACAAGAATATTTTAAACTTTCGTACTGGCAACAGGGTAGGATTCTAAAATTATTGAAATTATAAAGATACATACATAGCTTCATAACAAACACATTTTTTATAATCTAAATAAGTGCATTCTTGTCATTTTGATAAATACATACAATACATGCCAGTCACTTTTAGTGTTTTATCGCATTTAGTGATCATTGTAACTACGAGTATCAGTTACAATCAGTAACAGTTAACAATTATAAATAATAATTTGAAATCGAATAGACTATTACAATTTAACCGTCAATGTGTAATTGAATTGTATTTATTTCAACTATAAAATGGAGTTCGAGTTTGTTCAAGTGTTCTGATTAAAGTACTCATAAAAGGGTCGTGTCTGTTTGATCAAGATTTGATTGTGCCTGGAAGTACTGCTCACATTTCTCATTGTATTTACAAAGGGTTTGAACCAATTTCAAACCAATAAGTGATCTCGAGTAACATAATCCAATCATTTCTTTTGGGATTATTATTTGAAAGAAAACTAGTGCTTCTTTTCAATATACAGGGTGGTTCACGCAATTGTTTCAGGCTATAACTTCGTTACAAGTGCAGTTACAGAAAAATATCAAAGGAAAAGAATGAATGGTTCGAAAAGAACTACATCTGTAGGACCAAATCTTATTTTTAAATGCGATGGTGCATGTGCAATCAACAATTGTTTTATTCTTTCATATGGAAATGCGTATTTTTCTTGCTAATGTCATTTGATTGACGCTGTCCTTACCCTAATCAAATGATAAACTTTTTATTACACAACTATCGAAATTCTAAAGATACTTCTATGAGAAATAATTTTGACTAATTACACTGTTAAAGTACATATTATAATGAAAATTTAAAAACATCTTGCTCAGGTAGATTTAGTGTTAAAACAGTAATGTTCAAGATAATAAACGAATATAAATAATTAAATATTATGTACAGACGCAAATGCGAAAAATGTGATCAGAACTGATTTCGCACTTAACAAAATGGATTACCTTTGAGTGCGTTGAAGGGCTCTCGCTTTTGGAATTGAATGTTGGATCAAGTACAATTTACGAATTCGAAGGGTTTCGAGTAGGGATTGCAATACCGGTACACCGGTATACCGAATACCGGTATGTCATGCTATTTTGCAATTTCGTGAAACCGGTATTTGCTAAGGTAAAATACCGGTATTTTCGGTATTAGCTATAAATAATAAATGTTTTTTTGGGCCATCTATTCTTGTTTGAAATTTACAAATTAATTTCTTCCGATAGTGAATTCGATTTAATATCAAAAACTGTATCAGCTCTGCTTCTAATAAAGCTAGCTGTGGAAGCATTATGTCGGAAGGATTCCAACTTATTAACAGCGAATGCAACAATAAATTTTATGTTGCAATCACTTAATGATCAGGACACGCCACTGTCTGAGAATTACATAGTGCATTGAAAATTCGTATGCAGAAAAGGCATAGTGAACTAAAAAATATTTTAAGGTATTTACATAATTATAACGACTTTAAAAAAGTAACCTAAAAAGAAGAAAAGAAGCTGACAAGGTCAAATTTAATTAAGTTTGTCGTCAGTTTCCACAAAAACATTCATGAAAAGCAAACACATACCTATCCAGAAGAATTCGTTGAAGATGATGTTGATGTTAATATCGAAAAAGAATTGTCTCTCGAGAAGAAATTACAATTAACTATAAATAAAAAAATTTCCACGAACAATAATACAAAAATAATACAAAAAATAGGTTTACCCAAAACCGTCAGAGGAGTGACCGAGTTGGTAGAAGATGAAGGACATCGAGGCAAATATTTAGAGAAAGTATATCGCTCATTATTAACAGTACCACTAACCAGCGTGGATGCGGAAAGAGCATTTTCAACTGCAGGTAATTCTGCAGAAAAATACGTTCCAGGCTTAAGGACAGTTCAATAGATGCATTATGTTTTTTACAATCACATTTCAAAACTATGTAGTTAATAAATCAGTTAATGTTTTTTTTCTATTAAACAACTGTATTTTTGTACCTTCTTGAAAATTCCTAATACCGGTATTAATACCGGTTTCGAGTGACGATTTCTGAACATCCTATGAGCTCTGTACTCGATGCAGTTACCTTTTATATTTTCGGTTACACGTGCGCGCGTGCAGTTTGTCAAATTGTGGTCCGTGAAATCTCGCAGATGCGGGAAGATTCCCGACGCAGTTTGCATGACAAATTAATTTACTGCGACGACATTTGTAAGGTCCATCTGTCTGCTAACGTGGAAGACGGCCCCGCGTGTCTGACCACGAGGATTTCGTTTACATATATTCTTGGGAGGCCTCCGACCAATTGAATGGAAAGAGCAAAGGCTATAGCCATGTCGTTTTTTATGTTTTTCGCAGATCGAGACTCGTCGAACGAGTCGGAACAGCTCGAAAACTTGTGTAGAAAACATTCGCGCCGCTTCTTCACCTATTTGCCGAGAATTGGCTAATTAAATATGTAATACCTTTGAAAGCTCAGATGATCACGCGAGACGTCCATATTTGTCATTTGATCGCCGCCTATTGTCACTATGAACACTTAAAACAGAAATCTTGATCGAGATCAAGAAAGACTATCGTTTATACAGTCGGTTGTAAAATTAAGTGGAAACACTTTAAAAACTAATAACTTTTTCAAATTGGGACCAAACCACTTGAATCTTTTTTAGATTTTAGAAGGATTCCTTTACTAGGTAATGTGTAAAAATTCTATTGCTCGGAATTTCAAAGAAATAAGTGATAGTCATAATTCTTTATTTTTTTATCTGTGCATACAGGGAAAATTTAAAATGTGTCTTTTGTAGATTTAAACAAAGAAGCTATAGGCATTGAAAGATGTAAGAATCTTTGAATTTTGTGCTTACCTTTGATCTAACTGGCCGTTTCTCACAATTTTTGCTATTTTTAAGTATTTGCGGTTCAAAGCAACCTTCATCGGTTTTGATCAAATTTTGTGCATTTATATAACTTCCTTAGATCTACAAACGGGCACATTTTAAATTTTAATTATAGATGCAGATGAAAAGTTAAAAATTGTGACCTTTACTTTTTTCTTCGCAACTTCGACCAATAGTGCTATTTAATTACTCTTTTTATACACAACGTCGTAAACAATTCCTTCTAGTATCTAAAAAAAATCAAGTTGTTTGGTTGATTTTTAAAAAGTTTTTAAAGGGTGTCCACGTACTTTTGCTCCCGACTGTATTAGATTGTTGCATATGAAATGTCTAATTCATAACAGTAACTTGAGATAAACATAATTTTTCTCTAAGCAAAACTTATTGATTAAAATAAGCTACATCTTAATCATCGTATTCTGTCAAGACATGACGAATTTTTCGATTACACTACGGTAAAAATTAAATATCTTGGTCGTCCATGTTTTTCATTTATGAGACTGTTTCTGAGCTTTTTCTACCATTTACTAACAGTGTGTTCATTTACTACCACATTGTCGTCAATACTTTTATTTTCTCACTCACATAAAAAGAATACATTTTCTCATACGAATACACTTTCAATTAAAAGTTAAGTTGGATACATAAATAGAAACTGAAGATATGACTTAAAAGGTTGGCTTCGTACTTTCGAATGATGTTTAATAAACCTGTAGATTTTAATAGCATTTGATCACTAAAAAACTTCATAACATTTGCATTCTGAAAACGGACATTTCATATGCAACTATCTAATAATACTGTCCAACACCAAATTTGTTTCACAATTACTGTTTGGTTGTTCTTATAGAGTTCTTTGCGCTGATTGCGAATCTGTCCTTAATTTTTCTTCAAGATGCACAGTTTTTGAGACACATGACTTTGAAAAAAACATATTTTTCAACTTTAAACAAATATTGTGATGTTATTATAACTTCACGATTTTAGTCACATTTTTGTCTTTGGCAAAAGTGGTGTTTAAACATGTTTGAACATTCATAATGTATTAATATTGGATATCGCTGTATTTAGGAAAGTTTACAGAATGTTTACTGCAAAGAACAATTCAATATCTTTTATAATAACATGACAATATTTGTTTAAAGATATAGTCTAGGAGAAAAATTAAGGGCAGATTCGGAATCAGTGCAAAGAACACTATAAGAACCGCCCAACAGTAATTGTGAAACATAAATAAAGTTGAAATTTGTTAGACATTGTAATTAATCAGTTTAGTTCAGACATGTCCAGAAGTAGCTCACTTGGACGCAAATTCGAGGGAGACACCTACTTCTCCCGCCCGTGCGTCTCGCTCCCCGTGGCAGCCGTAGTCCTCCGAGCTCCTCAGACCCGTGCCTACCGTGGGTCCGAGAGTCGCCCCAACGCGCCACACGCGGTACACATTGCAAGCGGTAGGTACGGGTCTGAGGAGCTTGGAGGACTATGGCCGCCACGGGGAGCGAGACGCGCGGGCGGGAGAAGTAGGCGTCTCCCTCGAATTTGCGTCCAAGTGAGCTACTTCTGGACATGCCTGGTTTAGTTTATTGTGAACCCCAATGGCCCTGAAATGGAGGCTTTTAATGCAGTTAGACTCTATTACCTATTTCACGTTTATAATATACGTTACAGCTTTATTGGATCTATTGCTTTATTAGATTTGCCCTACTTCTATTATGCAACTACATTATTGCTTTGCTTATTGGGATCTGACATGAGGGCGTGGACAATATATATAGCTATCCAATATTGCGACGAAGTGCTTGGTCTTAACATTGTATGGATATCTACTTTTTTGTTTTTCCTTAACATGTTTGCAAGTATGGGTGAAACTTGTAAGCGGGCTGGTTCAAACCCTGCAGAAAGAAAGTTTGTTGAAGGAGAGCGGCTTTTTACAAAAATAAATTTGTTTTTTAATGTACCTTGTAAATTTACAATTATAATTTCATAAATTTCTAATCGCTTAGAATTGGTGAGGACATATTTATTACTCCACAAATAATTGTACAAATATCTTCTATTGGAGGCATCAATGCCTCAGGCCTCACTGAACCAAGAATTTTGAAAGTCTTTATACGCTGGTTAGATCTTTCAATATGCACTCTAGCTTTAGCTATTTTAGCTGTTAACATAGACTGTTCTTTGCTAAAAATTTTAGAAACAGAGGCCTTATAAATTTCAAGCAGTTCACTTCACATACTTCATTTCAAAGTGTGGAAACGGAACAACAAATTTTTGCTCGCTCTACTATCACAATCTTTCATTGTACAGTAATCAAAATATTTTTAGCTACGCGGTGGATAAATTGGAGCTTCCATAACGTTATTTTTAATTAACACCTGCTTTAACACTGTATGTTTATACTGTAATTAACGCCTGTTAACACTGTAAGCTGCTATAAGCCAAGCCAAGCCAAGCTTAGAGTATTTCTACTTTTCGGCAGCAGACGGCGCCACTCAAAATGTCAGATCCCAATATGATATGGTGGGATTGAATCTATTTTAAAAGAAGAATATGAAAAGTTGAAAATATTTTAGAGTTGAGAAGAAAAGCTTACTTCCCTTGGCTGCTTCGTTAAATTGATATTGTTCAAAATAATATTACAAATAAAGAATCAAGTATAAATTTTAGGTTCAATCGCTTTAAACTATGTAAAGAAAGCTTCGTCCATAATTTAGGTATCGTGCACGTTACGTTATATAACAATATACAATAGATAACAAGAACAATTGAACTAAAAAAAAATAGCACTTGTATTTCAAGACTATCCGTTAACATCCCAAAAAGGTTTAGTCCCTTATATCCAATAATTATTCTAAAAAAAAAATTCTTAAAAATCACTTGTTTTCATTGCCGTTACACGAGAAGCCCCCCTTGGCGGGGATTCCTTTCTTTGTGTCAGATAAACGAGTTCCGCTTTAGTCGTCGAATAGAACACCTTTCTTCGTAGGCTCAAACCACATCAGGATTCAAGTGGCTAGTTGTCCTTGTTCACCTTTTTTCTACTTACATTCCTGTTTCGCAGACAGCAGCGGGTTCCTGGTAGTCTTTTTATCGCGTAGCCTCGATGCGCGATACGTCCGCTAGACTGTCTGGTGACAGACTAACTATCGTTTTCAGTGGTTTGACAAAGCGTTATACTATTCCTGGTAGAAAGTGATCGACGAAACTCGTTAACGTGGTCGGTGAAGCCTATTATTCTCACACATGCTGCCGACGATAATTGGTATCATTTAAACGTTAGAAAGTACTTCCGAAAAGACCATTCCTGCGATTTTTTGTATACTCAAATGTTATTTTCATAGCGGAAACCATGAAAAACCATAAAAATCATAGTTTTTTCCATTTATTTTCGTAAATAATGGGAATTTTGAAAAATACTTCAGATAAAAGATCTAGACCTCATCAAAATACACATTTTATGTACTTTTGATTTTTGTCATAAAGATTCTGAGAAAAATGATAGGTAATTATTGACTTATACGGAGCCACTCTCGATTTCAATGTACTTTACATATGTTATCGAAGTGTGAAAAATATCCATGTAGAATAGAACACACATGGGGGGGGGGGGTGCGAGTGGGAGGGCCGAAGGGTTTATTTTTTAGTCTATATGCGGTTGTTTCATTTCTTCTATAACGAACAGTCGTTTAACTTAATGTTTAAGTTTAGGTTTAGGTTTAGGTTAAGGTTAGGTAAGGTTAGGTTATTCCTTTTGGGGATGAAGCTTCCCGCAGATGGTGCATCTAGCTATGCGTGGAAAGTTAAAAATTCAATGATACAGAAAACATGTGGGCCGGGGAGGAGTAGTACCTTCTAGTATTAACTAATCAAATTAACAACAAAACTTGATTTGTGTTGGATGAATTATATGGAGTTTTGAACATTTAATATCGTTTTTCTCCAAAACTATTGTCTTTATGACAAAATTCAATATGACATGAAATGTGTATTTCAATGAGACCTACAACTTTTATTTGTACTATTTTTCAAAATTCCCATTATTTACGGAAATAAATGGAAAAACTATGCACGTCAAAATACGTAAGAATTCAGAGTATAAAAAAATCGGAGGTATGGTCTTTTCGGAAGTTTATCCGAAAGTACAACACAACAATCGACGATGTCTAACTCAGCGACCACAAAAATTGGGGAAAATCGAGGTATTTAATAAAATGAGGACTGAGAAGTGAAAATGTATGGTGTTAGTTACTAGACTGCGCATTTTTATGCGAAACTATTGTCTGTATTAATTGCAAGACACAGGTGCTACATTTCTTTCTTCCTGCAATCAGTTTAATGAGCTAGAAGTAATACAAAAGATTTTTAGATTTAAAAACTTTTTTTACATTTTTGTATTTCACGTCATTTTTGTCGTAAGTTCATAAAATCGGGAGTTTATTCGTTACTTTCTCAATCCTCTTACATTGCACAGACCATAAGCTAGCATAACCTGTCATTCAAATATATTACTAAAAACAAGAAGAGAAAGTGGTGCAATGAGATTTGTGTATTGAAAAATAGTTTTCTTTACAATAGCCATACTGTAAGATTCATAAAAACATAAATATCACGTTTCTGTGTCTAATCACGTACACATAATAGTTTTCTAGACATTTTTTAGACTCTGCAAGTGTGAATCATAGCACTTTAATTACCGCTAGAATGTTCAAAATTCATTTAGTCTCATTGGAAGTGAACACAAGCTATTCCATTCAGAAGGTTCTGAATTTCAAATGAGTTTTAATTTAGAATTCGATTCTTTGCATCAAAAACAGGAGCTCGACGAATTTTACCGGTATTCGGAATGGGAAGTTCCAAACTGTAGCCATTAACTATTTTAATTTAGTTTTTCTTCCGATTAAAAATTTCGTCATTTTTAATCTTGAGATGTTTTAATTGGATAATACAACCGTGAAATTTCTTGTCTCGTAAAATTTATAGGTGTGGGCATTCATGCATTGTATTAAAACGGAGGCGTTTAATTGTACCATAATTTATTCCATACCCTAGAAAGTGTTTTAAACTTCAACGTGTTGGGCTTTATAATAAAATGATTTATTAAATCTGAGTATATGTTGCTTGGTTTACAGTCGGCGAGGTACTGTCTGCATTTTGTTTGTTCTAACATACCTTGGATGCCCCTGGCAAACACCATAAAACATAAACTATTACAAACGTTACATTTCACACGTTAAATGTCAAGTCGCCGTTTGGATAACTGTTACTACAATATGCTGTTTGGATAACTGTTACTATCTTAAACGTTAATTGCATGTCCAAAACGATTATTAACCATAACTTCTTTATTTATTATTTTTATAAAGTAATACTTCAGCACAATCGTAGCACAACTTAGCACAATTAAGAAAATTGAAAAAAAACGAAATGTGGGGGGCTACTAAAAAATCGTTTTTCTCAATTTTTGGTCTTATTTTTTATATTATTTTTATAATATTCGAGCACAATCTTAACGCAACCTAGCACAACCTGGCACAATTGAGAAAATTGAAAAAAACGAAAAGTTGGGGGCTACTAAAAAAAATCGTTTTTCACAATTTTTAGTCTTATCGTTTATATTATTGTTATAATATTCGAGAACAATGTAGCACAAACTTAGCACAACTCAGCACAACCGTTGAAATTATTTATTTCAACAAGTGGAGAGCTAACTTCTAGGAGGCCAAGTCGCCTGGGTTTTCAAGTGAAGCAATTGTTTCTGTTGCCAAACATTCTTGTAGTACCTGCTAATTGTAGCAGGTGCTGTAGACAGAAGCTAATTGTGTCTGTTGTCAAGCATTGTTAGAGTACCCTAACTCTGCAGAATGTTTAAAAAAGAGTGTTCTTTTGGATATTTATAAGTCTACCGTAATAAACTATTCCCATCAAAATCAGTTGCTCAGAAAACACTTAATGCGCTAAATCTGTACGACTGGACCGGATTTTTTACAAAAATGAACTTAGAAAAGAAATTAGAAAGTCTTTTATACCTTAGTTTAGACAATATATGATAAATAATAAATAGAATAATATATTCTGGAACGTACAACTTTAATATTAACAAGTGTTTTATAGGATGATTCATTGAATAGAAAATTATAACTAGACTGCGGATCTTTATACAAAATAGAAATGTTCTACCTGAATTCCAACACACTAAAAGTAAAGTAGAAATTTAGTTTCTTTCTTAATAGGTTTAAATAGAACAAAAATAGCAGAACATTCCTGTAAATATTTATATATTTATAGGAAACTTTATATCGGTCACATCTACGCTTAAAAAACTAATACGCTCTTATTTAATAGTGGACCCAATTTCCGCCATTATCGATCATAGTTTGACAACGTTTGGATTCTACCAATTTTTTCGAATACGATCAACTAAAATTCTGAATTTGAACATACATTTTTCTTTATGCTTCTGCTTCATAATTGACCAGAAATTGTTTATGGAATTTGTATCTGTTAACCGGAATAGACAGTCAATCAGAATGATACTCTATCGTGAATAGGCATACGCAGATTCGATGTTTCAAATCTATATTCTTTTACAAAATTCATTTGTTTCCAGTTTTATTAGTCCAGTGTCAAAGCGTATTGGTATTTGGAATGTACTTTCGATATATATGAAATTTTTTCCAAATACCTTAATTTTTGCAGAAGTATCGCCAATACGTTCTTGTGAGACGGACTGTATGTTATTGATTTGTGTGAAAAGCTTGATGAGGCGGCCGAAGGCCATCCATATTGTATAATTCTGAATGAATTACTATTATTCGTTAAAAAATCGGGCTTACATTAACTCTAAAATGGAAGAACTGTAACGTGAAAAACGATTACTAAATCGTAGAAACGGTGTACACGAATGCAAACGAACGAGGAAGGTTGTCTTAAAAATAACACCGTTGTGATCACTCGATGAAGACATTAGCCTCGGTTTTAATTCCCTCGATGTCCGTGACGGTGCTCGAACAGCGCAAAATTTCGAAAAAAAATTTCCATAAGGATAGAATCCTCGTGTGTCGTTAATTCCGTTGTCGGATGCACGAGAGCGCTCATGGCGTTTTTAAACGGTGGAAAATGTACTGTATTGGCACAGGCTCTCGCTATTCTCTCTGAATACGATGCCGTTTAAAATTCACAGCGCGACGACCGCGTGTCTATCCACATTTATCGACGCTTATTGATGGTTCATTCATTCGCGCGACTGGCTATCGCGCTAATTCACTCGTGCACACCATGAACTCCCTTTCACTCGAGCCCGCACGAGCTGACAAAAACAGTCGCATCCCAAGTATTTACAGTGACTCTCATGAATATTCGAATACTCTTTAAAAAAAACAATATTTTTTTAATATCGAACCATATGATTTGGATTTTTGTTTTTTGAGAAATTAGAACCATTGGTTTACCGTAATACATGAGGTGAAATTTTTGTTTGGAAACATCGCAATTAGTCTGAATTAAGGAGAAAATACTAAAAGTTGTTACTTTCAAATTGTTTATCTCTTTTTTACATTTTAAAACGCTGCAATTTTTATCATTTTTAAAGGTTTGTAGCCCAGCAACGTTGATCGATTTTAATAAAATTTTTAGAATATATACATATAATTGATACAGATGTACAAAACATATTTTTTAAATTTTCTATATAGGCCCTCATAAAAAAGTTGTAGAAAATAACAATTACTATTTCCTCTGCAATTTTGTAAACAAAATTTTGTTCACATCGTGTAGTGCACTAACATAGATTTAACTTCTCATCAAATCCAAGCCGTAGAGTCCAGTATTTTCAAAAGTGTTTGAATATTTATGAGAGTCACTATACGTACAAAATGGTTCGCTTAATATTATTGTCTCGCACCAACACTAGATATGCGGAGCATTGAAAATCACTATTTTACATTACTTTACAGAAATAGCAAGAATCCAAATTTTTAGCTATTTTGTTTTTTTAGTAATAGGTGCACAACGAAATCAATTTATTGACTTCCTCATGGGTGCATCTTTACAATCTCAATAACCGTGAATTAAAAATATTAGAAACCGTAATGTTAACTGTAAGAATACCGTAAACCTAGTGTTAATAGTTGAATAGCTTCTCAAACATAGAAAGTGTTCTCGAAGTACCCGACACGTAAGAATATTTTTTCGAATGTACAATAAAACTTTACATTTCTTTTAGATCTTTCCTTTGTATTATATTGCATTAACGGGGTCTTTTTTTGAACAATTCGAATTTCAAAATGCCCTCATTTTGTTAAATAATGAGCTATTTTATTTCTTTTGGTTCATACCATGACTATGTCCATACTAATTAACCCTTAGCGGACAGGGATTATTTTTAGCATATTTTTTGATGGGTCGAATTAATTTTCTTTGTGAAACAAAATTGTTTGCTGAGGAGTTTAGTGTATGAATTAAATGATTGGAAACGTGTTGTGTTCAGTGAAAATTTGTTTCATATTTTTCGGAAGAATTAACTGCTTTAAAAATTATTCACAGTCGCAGAACGGTAAAATTGTTTGGGCGACTGTCAGCAGACACGCGTCCGCAAAGGGTTAAAGTGATATTTCATTTTTGTATTTCACACCAATAGAACGGCTGAGATCGTGTTAGGGAATAAGACACTTTTTTAATAAGCTCTAATTCAAGGAACTCTTACAATTTGATGTATTTTGACCTGAAGGAATTATATTGTATAGTTCAAATAATAGAAAATATGTGTGGAAAACCTCAATACAAAACAATCGTTCTATTTCTTTGCAAAAATGTCCGAACGAGGTATACGAAATGACGCTTTAGACCAGAAGACCCCCTCCAGAATCTTCAAGTGTCTGATTAAAAGTTGTGAATTGAGAATACAGAAAAATTGCTTAACCACTGACCTGATATAGATATTTAGTTTATATTGCACATTATTATTAAATGTAGTGGAGTAGCAGCTTGTACACAGTGCTAGGCAATGGTTACTTTATTGATTTAGAAGTTACATTGCAGCGTGGCTGTAAACGAACAATTCCTGCAAAGAACAGAGTTAGATCAACAAGAATTAATAAAAATATGGAATAAAAATAGGACAGTGATCGAGAACAGAAAAACAGATGTAACAAGTAGAGTTTAAAAATTGTGTTTAATCACCTTGATACCATGGAAATTTAATCAATTTTTCTCTGTAGGTGGTTAATTTATGTGTTGAAATTTTGCTATCGTTTTAAAAGAAGAGAGTAAATACCATACGCTCGTAAGTGTAGATATATAAATAGTAAAAGTTCATGCAAATTAGACCGTTCAAAGTTTGTGCATGATTATGTAAATGCACATTTTTATAGGTCAACGCGTAGAAAACAGGGTATAGAGACACATTTAAACATTTGGAATTACCAAGATTTTATATCGATAAATGTAAACGTGGGAAATTCGCATTTTTGTAGACGAGCGTGTAAAAAATGGAAATCTCAAGGTAAACAGAAAGGTGAAAAACGTGGGGCCATTATAGTTTGATGGATGAATCGGACGGTCACAAGAAATTCACATTTTTACAGATGAGAACCGACAAAAAATAAGATATTCACGTTTTTGTGGTAAAACAGCAAAAAATGGGAATTATTTTATTGTCCCCGGTTTATATAATTTGCAGAAATAAAAAAAATGTAAAATAGCGAGCTAATTATTCGAATGGCAGTTTCGTTTATAATGAAACGAAACGAAACGTTCCGCGGTTGCAAAGTAGCAATAATATACGAAGGCATTACTAGAGTAAATGATAATAGTAAATGGTAAATATTAAAAAATGGGAATTATTTTATTGTCACTTGGTTATATAATTTTCCAGAAATAAAAAGGCGTATAATAGAAAATTAACTATTTGAATGAAAATTCCTTGGTAATAATACAATGCGTTTCGCGGTTGTAAAGTAGTAACAATATGTGAAGGTGTTGCAGAAACTACGCTTGGCCGACGCTAATACTTTCGATTGTGCTGCCTTATTTGCATAACATTCGTGTACACCCATTTTATGAATAATTGTCCAGTCGTTATGAAGGCAGATCCCATTTATAATATTGATATCGTTATTTCAACGGCACTATTTCCATTGGAGGAGAAATGGACAGTCGGTAATTGAAAAATTTCTTTTCGCCGCTATTTGACATTCAGTGATAATAATCATTATCGTACGAGCGGCGGTATTATTCCACGTGACTGGGCGCACACTTACGAACAGGAAAACATACACACACTGGTTGTTCGTAAAAATGCATATATATCAGGAAAATAGATTACATAATACCTTACACAACATACGAAGTTAAACTGTTCGGAAACATTGTGGAAATCTTTCCATTTACACATAATGTAGCAAATACTGTATCGTTTTAAATCCCACATTGTATCTGCGACTGTAAGAAAAACGCTGCATGATACGATTTAAAAAAATTTGAATTTATGTAATGATTGAAATATAGTGTACAATTGATATATTTATTAGAAGAAAAGTGTGTGAAAATAAATTTTTCTAAGTTGGAGAAGATAATGCAATTTAAGGCGAAGGCCAATATTCAATTCATATGCGTTAGACACAACAACGTAGATCCAAAAACGAGACGAGTGCTTCTCTTGTACGATTCTCTATTTTTATTTTCTATTTTTATTTCCCACTTTATTAATCTACTTATGCTATAGCTTATCTCGTCTGAAATAAAATGTCCGGAGTTATGTTCTATATTTTTATTTTACTAAAAATAGAATATACACATAAATAGAAAGGAAAAAAGAAAAGAAAGAGTAATAATGATTTCTTTTCTTTTCTCCACAATACTATCTTGAATTTTTTGAATCCTCTTTCTTCACTGACAACTATCTTCTTCAACTTTCAATAAATCTAACAATAAGTACGAGCCAGAGTTTCGTATATTTCTGGTTGTCGATCAAGTAGTGCAAAGTTACCTAAAATTAGGAACAACAGCGATAATATATTCAATACATGTTTCGTTTCGTTAGATATATTTACAAAACCTCCGTATAACAATTTTATTGTTTTTATAAAATATCAACCAAGATCTTTTTCTTTTTAAACTTATTTCGAGAAAAAGTTTTTTGTTCCTTAAGTACGAAACAACTTAACAACTTTTTTGTGTTACTTACAATGCACTTGATTTATAAGAATTTCGGAAATCTACCGGTTGCAAGATTAGAAAACATGCTTTTGAGAAAAACACGTTTAATGTTTCAAGAACATTTATCTCACATGACGTGAGGTTATTTTCAGTGTTATAACTTCATTTCTTTGAATTTCAAGAAATCTTTATACCACAGTTTTCCACGCGTACACAGTTTAAAAATGTTATCCATTTATTTAGGTTGACAAGGTTCCTCAACTCATTCACACTTGCCGAATTTCAACCGCAGAAATTTCCACAAAAAGTAATTTAATTACTCAAACCAAAATTAGAAAATTGCAACTTTAACCCCTTGTCATTCTAAAAATCGTTAGAAAATTCAGATTATTTAAATATATAGACATAAAAATCAATTTCCGGTTCTGGTAAAAAATTATTGTTCCTCTTTAAATTTATGTTAATATTTAACGTGTATTGACGCAAATATTTGAAAATTAAGACAACTTGTATTATTTCACTATATTTTCGACGCTACAAAGCAAAATTGATTTACATTTACCGATTCAGTAAAAATATTCCGTGCATATTTACTGTTTATTTACGAACAAAGAAAATTCTATACTTCAAAATAATCTTCATCACTTTCTATGCATTCACACCATCTTATAAGTAATTAACGAATAAACTGCGGATTTTATGCATTTACGACAAAAATGAGCGCAACTTGAGAGAATAGGAATATTAAAAGAATTTAAAAGTATGGATGGATTATCGCTAAGTTATTGGCGTTGCTGGAGAAAGGAGAAAATTTCAACTTAATTATTGTTCGTTCAATTGATGCAGACAATTGTGATTTTGTATAAAGCTCCTCAGTTTACTAATAAATGTTACATATATACAGGGTGAGTCTGAGAGTCTGAGACTACCTATAATGATAACCTATAACAATTGGTAATAGCGAAGAACTATTTAACGAATTATGTAGCATTTTAAAGGACGCATCGAAGGAGTATATTTTGATTTTTTATACCTCATTTTATACCTACATTCAGTTGTGCCGCGAAGAATGCATACTTCGGGTCCGAAACATTGCGTTCTACGCGACGGGCACGATTCCACAAGATTTCATTATCTTCTGCCGTCAGGTAAATATGTAAATATGATCCAAATTATGTCGTGTTTCCTATCATTTTAATCAGAAAACTGTCACGAATGAGTGTATAGAAGTTTCATGAAAAAATAATAAAAAACAAAAAGTTTTTCCATTGCATTAGCATTGGCTCACCGATATACCTGATCCGTATCATATTACAATGCTTCGAGCGAGTCAAGCGGTCGAGCTTCTCGGCCCCTCGAGGAGGGATAACATCACTGCGCCTAACCTATAAAGCATTGTAGCATTCTTCGCGACGGTACTGTAATTCGTTAAATAGTTTTTTATACAATCAATAGATGCCAAGTTATTTTAGATAGTAATTTGTTCAGACTCACCCTGTCTATCGATTGATTTGTTGCACGTTCTAAAATTCACTTGGAATCAAACACACTCTCACTGATAGAAAAGCGAACGCACAAAGACGGATCAGGGGAAACCCAGCATGATCGGGGCGATCAGGTGCGATTCGCATTATCGTCCTTCATCCATCGAGTCCGGTTTCCTTGGTGAATGGAATCCCATGAATCGACGTATCTTCTTAGCCTGTGCGGCTCACGTGCACGGGCATAGTTACGAAAATATCGTGCAACTATAGACTGCACCGTATCGAATCTCCGAGAATTTTACCTAGCAACATTTCATGTTCAGAGCGAGTTGAAATGCACGAGCGAGGAGTTTTAAACCGGAGATTAGATTTCCCGTTTCCCCGTTTTTGCTGTAGATGCACGCAACAAATAACGTATCGCTAAGCCCTACAAATCTTTGTAACGATATAGCGTTTTCACCCGTTTCTACAATATTTTATATTTCTTCAAGGTCATCGAGGTCCGACCGATAGTTTTCTTTCCTGTTACTTGTAGGTTAAGAAATAGTGATTCAAAAAAGTCTCGTTAAAATCTGAGGGAAGGATCTTTTTCTACAAATTCACCGAAGTTAAAGTTGCAAGATATTTTTGAAATAATTCTAAGATAAGACGATATTGTATAACAGTTTATCAGATCTTGTATTTTACATTTTTCTTCAAGCATTTTTGCGTGTTGAGTGCAGCAGAATTTGCAATGTAAATATTGTGTTCGGTGGAACACCTTGAATGGTTGAAAACAATATAACTAATTAAACAAGATGTGTGCTTCCTGGGTGCATGTATTATTTTATTTTCCGCGGTTATATACATATGTATATCTAGAAGGTTGCTTGTATGGTTATTAAGTGTATAGAGTGTCCCAAAAATGTTGAAAACCTTTGAAATGGGCGGTTCCTATGATAATAAGATTCAATATTATATTTTTTGATACTAAATCTTACCAAAACCCATAATTTTGCGTATAAAGTTGTTTACAATGTTAAATAATATATGAAAATAATTAGCTTGAAATTAAGTAGCATCACCAGTTCTTTTTTTAATATATCTAATTATATGTTAGATCTGTTTACTTATTCGCACATTTCTTATTGTCAGCAGAGTTCATTCTGATAACCTAGCATTTTTAAAACAATACATGAGTCTAAATATTTTCTAAATTTGCATTATCCACCTTCAAATATTATGAATATTGAAAATTACTACTACGGAACATTTCACAGATATTTATATTTAAGGATAAAAGTAATTTATTTGAATTTAAGTGTATTTGAACAATAGCTAATATATTGAAAAACGCACGTTCTATGACGATCGACTCTGCATGACTATAGCGACTGGTCACACAGATGATTAGACTGTGAATTTTTATTCTGCTAAATTTTTCGTTATTTTTGTTTTTATCATGCCAAAGGTCGAAAAATAAAAAAAAACAGGTAAATACATCGACTTCAAAGTGTCATCTTTTTATAAATAATGAAGATTTTCAATTACTTTCGGTTTGGACTATAACTACATTTGTGGGGATATCTGTGGTGAGAATGAGAGAGAAACATTTATGAGTGAAACAAAAGTGTATGAAGTGAATTTGGTTGTATGTTAAAATGAAATGAATGGACATAAAGAAGCGATTTTGTTATTAAAAGTATGACTGTTATTTAGCATGATTATCATTAATATTATTTGTTGATATACATGATAATTCCATTCACTGTCTGAACTACATTTACAATGATTAACAAATAACTCATTTTTTGTTTCCGATCAGTCGAAAGACCGGCATTTTCAAAACATGCTCTATAAAAAAATACATAACTCGTGTAATTTTGATTATTTTTACTTTAAAAAAATCGCACATGCACTTCACATACGAATAAATATATGTGCAAAATCTCGACGAAAATGTTCAACAGTTTTTCTGTAAAAAAAATGTCTAAATTCGTGCAAAAATAACCTCGAATACCAGAATACAATAGAACCTCGCTCGTTGCATACTCGTGATTCCTAGTACGTGTTGCCAGAAGTTGTAAAACGTATGATGGGCATTATGGTGGTTACTAAGGGAAAAGACGGAGCGGAAAAGTAGAAAAACAGATCTCGTGGTTATAGTTTCTGCTTTCGTTGCACTACCTCGATTTTTGCACGCATTTTCAGTCCCGTTTCGTGGAAAAAAAGAAAATTTCAAATACTATTTTAAATAGTAGTCGTTCTACAATTCAAATAAAATACTATTGTAAATAAACATTACAATTTCCTCGAATAAAATATTTTTATTTCGATAATCTAAAATATATAATAAAATTTTGAATTTTGCGTTAAACAGTGTTTAAAATAAGACTTTGATGATGAAAATAGATTGAGGAAACATGCAATATTAAAATGCAAGAAACCATAATATTTTCCAATCCAATTTTCATGAAAATGTGGTGGTAAATGAAAAAAATTTATTCCGTATTTCCGACTTATTGTCTCATGCAGAATCACCACTTCATATAAAATTCTCACTATATTAAGAATACTTCAAATAAATATTTTCAAATATAATTCTATTTTAAGAATTTGGTCTATCAAGTAATATATTTCATTTTTAAAAGTGTACGTGTGATTTCAAATGAAATAGACTAATTTGAAGTAACTATTTGAAATTGTACTCAACTCTGTCGAGGTTCTACTGTATTCCCTTACATGTTAAAATCCACATGGGAGGTCATGGTATATTCTACGTTTCGAGGAAATTACGCGGATGTTATTCCGAGGAGAGAACGACAAGCCGGTTGGTCAGGTAGCACATCTTTGCTCCGGTACGTTTTAATTAAACTTGCCTCTTGTTTGTTATAATGCGTTCGTTGGGCGTGGAGCCTTCGATACCTCAACGTAATCGCGACACGGGTATAAGTTAGAGTATTTTCGAACGAAATTATTATTGAAATCTTGCCGTGAAGCAGGCCGGCGAATATTAAAGGTGCAAAAAGCTAGCATAACAGTGGAACAGATATTGCTGCGTTCGACATTAATTAAAAGGTAAAAGTTCGCGATTGAAAGACAGGTGAGGAAACGGCGAACATTACCGTAAAAAAGCGGAAGCCCATTTTGTTGCATTTTAAATCGTGTAATTCAATAACTGAAAGCATTAACAGATACCAAAGCACTGTACTTTCTCTACTGAATTCATTATGCACTCGGCTTCTTTCAAAGGTGCATTTCACGTTTCAAATTATACTGAAAGGCGGATTTTAATACAGTTATTTATTAACGCGTAACAACATGCAGAGCACAGCGAAAGAAGCATGCATTTAATTTTTCAACCTTTGAAGCCTTTGGTAGACGAACGAATTGTTATTTTTCTTCGCGTAGGATGGTTTTATAAAAATTTCAATTTACAGAAAGATCTACTCGTCTCTGTTTCGCATTTTCTGCTCGCAAAATGCTGAATCTGCATACAGATTCTATTTCGCATACTTTTCTTTTATTTTGGGGGTTTGAATTGGAAAAAATTTGAAATTGATCAGAATCGTGGAGAAAATTTTAGAGGTTGCTTTATTTCAACTTTTAATATATACCAAGATTGAAAATTTAAAAAATACCTTTTGTGAGATCTATATGAATTATATACATTCTAAAAAATTTATCACAATCGGTCAACGTTGCAATGAGCTCCAAACGGTTAAAGGTAGTGAAAGACGTAGTATTTCGTCTTTTTCGGCCTGTAAATGTCGTAAATAATAAAATGCAAATAATAGAGTGCAAATTATAAAAGTAAATAATAAAATTTAGAAATAAGATTTCTTACATCTTTCGAAGCCTGAAGTTTTTTCCCGCATCAACCGATTTCAATGAAATTTTCAGAATATATATATATATATATATATATATATATATATATATATATATATATATATATAACCGACACCTGTTTACCAAATGCAGTTTTCAAGTTTTCAATATAGGTCCAGATAAAAAAGTTGTAAAAAGCAACCTTCCAAATTTTCTTTACGATTCTGACCTATTGTGATTTTTCAAAAAAAAAAAAAATGTTTAGGTCAGTTAGGAAATTAATGCTTGTAACATCTCGAACAAATTAAAGTTGTTTGGTCCCATTTTAAGAAAGTTGTTGACTTCCTAAAAGTGTCCCAATATTACTGTGACAGACTGTATATTAAGTGTACATATATGTAAGCCGTTTATTTTGAAAGTGGCCTAAGTCCATTTGTCAATTATTTTCTGTTGAACGTAGTACCGTGTACAACTTGAATTTATCTGTCATAAACAAATTTGCTGTTAAGTATATTCAGAGTATACACGATAATTTGGGGCACAAGTTTTCGCAGTTAGTTCAATAATTAAAACCGTCACTTTGAAAGTGGCCTAAGTCCAATCAATTATTGATAATGTCCGAAAGTTCGGATTTTCAAATGTCCGAAGGCAGTGATGTAGGTAATTTTAATCAATTAGTATTTAACAAGTTATCCTCAATTTTTTGACAGTTGCTTTAATTGAATAATTAATGCAGTCAACAAAAATTCACGCAATACACACTTACAATTGAATATAAAACTTAAAATATTAAATTATAGAAATTATTACACTCATGGGGAAGAATAAAACAACAAGACCATTTAATTCAGATAGTGAACACGAATTCGTAACTAATGATTTCAACAAAAAAAAATTCGAAAATATTGTATTGACACCACTTTATAAAAATATAAGACCAATTACAACAGCGAAATACAAGGACATGATGAACTTACTACACATACACAAAATGTAGATGAGCAGTAAATTATTATGTAATTTATGTAGTTAGAAAATTTCCCGAATTGCATAAATTGTGTATTGTTTTTTTCAATTTGAAGCATTTTAAATTATGTCGAATGGACTTGGGCTGTTTCAAATTTTATAACGAATCTGGTTGTTAACTTTGAAAGTGGCTTAACTCCATTTTTAGTAGGAAAACACATGTTATTCACTTAATAATTGTTATTATTTTAATAGGAATTGTAAATTTAACTCTTTTAGATACACTTAAGCAGTATAACACACTGGTATCCTATACGTATATTTTTAATTTTATTGAAACGCAAACTCTTAAATATCTCAATACAAGTATAAATGGACTTAGGTCACTTTCAAAATAGACGGCTCATGTATATACTCATTTAGCGTTTGGGATAGTGTTTACAGAAGATTCAGTATTTACACGTTACCGCCTGTTAGACATGTTTTTCTTTTGTTTCTGAGTTTCCAAAGCCTTCGATGGGAAAAGCAGGGCTCTGTTCAGTTTTGATGATTGCAAAACAACCGCGCGAAAATTTCATTTACGTAAGGTAGCGCTCTTGGTAGTGTTTGTTATAGAATTCGCGGAACTCGCGACGAATATCTTGTCAACCTGTAATGCGTAAAAGCGCTTTTTCAACAGCGCGTTATATTACATGCGTTACGTCGGCGAAACATTCTCTGCATTATTTTAAAACTTCATTAACTCAAGACAGTGGAATATATCAAGACTATTTACAAATTTCTGTGTACTATTAACATCGCTTTAGGGTACATGAATATTCCACGTTAAGCCTGGGATTCAAATTCGCGACGGTACGCAAAATCTGTTTACATTACGACGCAATATCACCAACAATAGACAAAAATTCACTCTCGGGCAAATTGAAAGAAATCGATTTCCTCGGGGAACTTTTGACACTAAACCTACCACAGCCGGTCAAATAACCGGTTTCAGATATTTTATTTTACAATTGGACCGTTTATTTTGAATGTGGTGTAATTCCTTGGTAAAAATAATTTAGAGTGAACTTTTTATTCATAAACAACTCACACTCGGTATTTTAAATTATCCATATGCTTTGAACAATTTAAAATTCGTCAGTAAATGAAATTGCCTAACGGTTGGTTATGAGAATGGTGTAAGTCCATTAACGACCCTGAAAGAATTTTAGTTAAATTTCTATAAAAGTAATTTATATAATCAATTTAAATATTTCTAAATTCATAGAAACATTGCCAAACTTATTACACTTTATTTATATTTTCGAATCGAATAAAATGCAAACCTTTAAATATCTCGAAAGAAGAAAACATGGACTTCCACCACTTTCAAAATAACTAGTCCAATTATTGAAGTTATAAAGATGCTTTCATGGGAGTTGACTCAATAGATTTTATTATTCAATCATATATTGTAGTAAAAATCGCACCAAATTTAAATAAATCCAATCTTCTTATTTTTATAAGACAATACAAACTAGTCAATTTTAATACTCGGTATGTTTAGTGTTAAAATGTATATCTCGACCGGCAGCGCCTTCTTTCGATCGAAAGACGCTGCGATGATGGCACTGTTTTCTCATCGAGATATCCCGCGTAGTTATTTTTTAAACAGAGTGTTTAGTAATTCGAAAGCGATGCAATTAGTATAATTAGGTACTACATCTTTGTTGTGTAAAGAGATGCCATTACGTAAGAACACCTAGAAAACATCTTCGAGCGAATAAACCAATTGACGACCTTCCTCGGCCAAGTGTTGCATGTTTATTGTTTCGAGTCGCACGAATGTCTTGCTTTCCTCATTATGTTTTTGCGCATTCTGTTTATTAACGATAATTCAGTGGAATGTTTTTAGCACAAAAGGAAATGTTGTGACGAGAAAATTGAGAATGATTGTGTTCCGAAACGAAAATGCAGGCTTGAAAGATGCTTCTCGGGCGATCAGAATCACGAGAAATCGTGTTTATTCCGGACGTGGTTTCGGAATGCTCGAAGGTTAGTTTATGCACGTCAGGATGCGCTCGCGATGCAACGGCGCAGCCGACGACTCGGCTAAAGAAACAACGGAATTTATCCGTGTACTCGAACTTGCTCTTTTAAAACTTTCTGAATTACTTTAGTATATGTTAAACAGCCGGTCTTTCATTCTTGTAGTACAATTTAAAGAAATGCATATTGAGCAGCTTTTTCCGTTATTGGTCTTATTATTAGCACAATAAAAGTAAAATGAAACTGTCCCATGT
The DNA here is from genome assembly GCA_913789915.3 of Sphecodes monilicornis. Taxonomy (NCBI): domain Eukaryota; kingdom Metazoa; phylum Arthropoda; class Insecta; order Hymenoptera; family Halictidae; genus Sphecodes; species Sphecodes monilicornis. The sequence continues at coordinate 21,812,974 of OU565285.1, forward strand.
TTTATTGTATTTTCTGTTTTATAGAAGAACCGAACTTCACAATTGTAACTTTTGTAAATTACACGAGGAAAATTTGATTTTGTAGTTTTCAATTTATAATAGAATTTGGAATTTAATTTATTTAGAATTTATTTAGAATCGAATATCTATTTTATTTTACATAAGAAAAACAAATGAAACTAGTATTTAAGATTTTGTATTCACGCTATTCGCGTATTTTCAAATACGTTGACAAGTTTCTTGTACTTTGTTCACTAATTACGTATTTCCTTCGCGTAATTTATTTATTAGGATAATTATCGACGAACTTTCGTCGAAGGTTAATTGGTCCCAAGAGGAAACAAAAACTTTCAGTTCGAATCCAATGCATGCAAGAGAACAGAAGAAACTTCATCCTCGTGCATCAGTTACAGAGCCTGATTAGATTAAGTCGAGGGGGTCTCTGACCATTTGAAGTTACAAACTTCATTGCTTCTGATTAGATTATTTTCTGCTGCAACGAAGAAATGTGAAATTATAAATACTTGAAGTTTAATTCTCTCGGTACGTTCTAATTGGCATGAAGATTTATTTTTCTTCTTTCTGTATCTTTGCAAAGATGTTTGACAGTGAAATAAGTTCCCGCGTTCGTAAGGAGGGAAAATTAAACGGTAATTAAGGAAAAGTAGAAGCAATTACTCGAATAAGTGTACATGGATCGTCGCATCGGACATAAATCATTTGAAACGCGTGAAACATTTCTTTTACGTGCAGCAATGTTGGACGTGAAGGGAGATTGGTAACGCTAGCATTTATGGATTACAGTTTAATCGATGCTAATATTATCGATGAAAAGTTGGAGGCAAAGAATTGCAATCATTAAACGGATTATGAAATGATTTACAATTGAAGACGTACGCTTGCCGAGTTTGCGATAAGATTCGGTCGCTTTCTCGCGACCTTGAATTTCGCTAAAATGTGCTGACTGTCACTCATCGCAGATAATTAAAGAATTAGCAATTTTGACAGCACTCATTTGGGTTGTTCGAAAAGTAATTTCGTTTCTCCAAGGGAAAATGAAAGACGTTTTTTCACTATTTATTTATTTATTTATTCTGTTATAGTGATCATTTTGTTCTGTGATCTTTTGCCGTCTTTCTGGTATCTTGGTGGTCCCATATTCGTAGAGTTCCTGTTTTTAGAAAAGAGCAAAAAATGAGTGATGATACTTTTGACGTTTTTATTTAAAATGATATTTACACCGATTACAAAGTGTTGGAGAGAACGCAATAAATGTTAATCCGATCGTACATCTTCTTTGTAAACAGCACACAACTGTTCTCTTGCTTGCATTGTAAATTTTTCTATCCTTGCGGTAATAAGAAAACAAAATGTGACGGAAATGCTCACTTTCGTGTGAGGCACGAAATGACGACCGAAATGTCAGCCATCAATATACAGGGTGAGACATTTATCCTGGCCAACCGGAATATCTCTAAAACTAAATTCCGGAGAAAAAAATATTTCAAATAAAGAGATTAAATCAAGGAGGGGCTGACGCAGCAGTCATATCCATTTGTAATTTTCGTCATGTTTTCAAGGTCATTCCAAGGTGAACTTCATTTTTTCAAATGGAAACATATATTTTTCATTACAGATTCTTAATCCACGACTTGAAGCAAATAACTTCTATTTGAAACGTTTTTTTCTCTGCCGATTATTTTATATAACATTGAATTTTCAATGAATAAATACACAATGTCGTTTTAACGGAGAAAATCATTTTATTTATGATAAATGTAATTAATACGCAATTAAAATAGTATCAAATAAACATGTAATCTAAATGAATAATTAGATAATAACTAAATATTGAAACAGGCAAAACAATTAGATAAAACTTTGCATGAAATTCAACGCTGAGCGTACACAACCTGTTCATTACGCGCAGGGATACACCAGTTTTTTACTGTCTTTTCTTTGGAATAAGATTACACATTCTCTCGCATGCAATGCAAATAACATTAGAATGTTACTGAATACTCGTTAAATTTGATTTTACTTGATTTTTAAAGGTATACGAATACTTTTTACACCCACTGTACACGTTCAAACTTGTGATCTCTAGTATAGCACTGTGAAGACCACTTTTAAAAACTTATGAAATTTTAAAATTTTTAATGTATCTTTAATTCACTCAAAACACTAACGAAAGGGACAAAGTTTTCTGTAACTACATTTGTTCGAAATTCGTAAGTAAATTGTGAATTTTCATACACATCAGCAGGCTCACACATGACTCACGTTATTCCGTCTTACGGATATAAAGCCTTGACTGTTCATTGTCGCCTATAAAAACTATAACACAGCTTTTGAATAATAATAAAAGCCTTATGGACACATAAATCACAGAATATATAGTTTCTTGTATCAAATATCTTATCGATTATACAGCCGATTTTAATTGTTTCGATTGTGTGCTACAATAAACGTTACCAGTGTCGCGAATAATACGTTGGTAATATCCTTATCGTCTTATCAATCGGATGTTTGATCTGCTGGCTCGCAATATGTTTTACTCGAATGGCTTTAAACTGTCGTGATTGTTTATTGTCGTAGACCGAATAAATCATTATGTTCTAGTGTTGCAACATCCGGCGATATTCGTGATCAAATTAAATATTTTTCTCATGGTATCAAAATCTAATGGCATATTGTCGAACCATCGAAAAAGAAATAATATTTGACATTCCTGGATATTTATGTCAATTTTTTATTCTTCTTTTTTTTATATAGAATTATTAAGTTAATACTGACATAAAACTATATTAACTTTGACTTTTATTGCGATACGTGCAACAATCGTGTGTTTCATAACAATTGCTCATAGACTCACCATTGAATTGTATTTCATGCAACAGTACATTGAAATAAATTAAATTTGCATGAATAAAATAATCTTTTTCATATTTTCTAGATCCTTTTATTTTCTTCGTATTCTATATAGTCTATATATTTTCTTCTATTTTCTTTTCATACTCTTGGATGTCAAAAAAGACAGATTCAAATATCCGTCGAGCATACTAGTGATCGAAATTTGAATCGTCCATTTTACTTTTGACATACGTAGTTTTGAATGTAGGTATGTAGAATTTTGCTTATGCGTTTGTGATAGGTCTGGTCTGTGTCGGTTCATTACTCGCTATTCCTACTTTCCGGAAGAAAAAACGCGCAAGCATAGAACACTTTCAAAATGAATTTGCTAAGAAACAAAATATTGTATCGAGAACTGTTGCATGATGAAAGTAAAGTAGAACTGTCATTAACCTTCATGTGTAAACCAAATTATGTTTCATTTAAAGTGTCATATTTTAAACAAACACATCTGACACTATAACAGGAAAAGATTAAATGTTTTACGGTATCTAAACTAACATTTGTTAAAAATAGATTGTTCCTTTACATTTCTCACATTTGGAGGTGGCCGACATTGTAATCCGGAAACTAATTACAATATCACAAGCTCCCAACGCTATTAGCATAACGTGCATTGGCATTTAAATTGTTACGTTTTTACTTCGATAAGCAATACACTTGTATTCAGCTGTTTTGATCCGGATGTTATGCATTTAGAATAAAAGCAAGTAGGTGAAATTTCAAATACTATGAAAATTAAAAGAATTTTAGTGTGTCTATACATATATATATTTTTTTTTCTTAATGCAAAATAAAAATTTTCTTTATCCATTAGAAGAGACAGAAGCCAGATAGAAATGTGTGTCTTCCTGTAATTGAAGCCAGATAGAAATTTGTCTCTTACTATGTGTCTGTTTCTTCTAATGGATAAAGACAATTTTTATTTTGCATTAAGATCCGCAGATTAGTGAAAGAAATTGTTTGAAATTAGTATCAATCAAGGAACCGTTCAAAGTAGATTTCAAATGAAACACAACGATGAAGAGTTGTGGAGTCAAATTGAAATGAGATTCGTAGCGCAGAGGGTTTAGGGTTTGAAGTTGCTGTTCGACCGAATTCTACAGATAATAGGAACACGTGTGGTGCAGACTTCGCAACCCCATCTTGTTTTACAACGCTCCGTAGAGCCGTGAAGCAGGCCGGCGAATATTAAAGGTGCAAAAAGCTACAGTGGAACAGAAATTGCTGCGTTCGACGTTAATTAAAAGGTAAAAGTTCGCGATTGAAAGACAGTTGAGCAAACGGCGAACATTACCGTAAAAAAGCGGAAGCCCATTTTGTTGCAATTTAAATCGTGTAATTCAATAACCGAGAGTATTAACAGATACCAAAGCACTTGTACATTCTCTACTGAATTCATTATGCACTCGGCTTCTTTCAAAGGTGCATTTCGCGTTTCGTTTTTCAAATTATACTGGAAGGCGGATTTTAATACAGTTATTTATTAACGCGTAACAACATGCAGAGCACAGCGAAAGAAGCAAGCATTTAATTTTTCAACATTTGAAGCCTTTGGTAGACGAACGAATTGTTATTTTTCTCTCCGTAGGATGGTTGAATAAAAATTTCAATTTACAGAAAGATCCAGTATCTACTCGTTTCTGTTTTGCATTTTCTGTTCGCAGAATGCTGAATCTGCATACAGATTCTATTTCGCATACTTTTCTTTTCTTTTGGGGGTTCGAATTGAAAAAGATTTGAAATTGATCAGAATCGTGGAGAAAATTTTAGAAGTTGCTTGTACTGGGAGGCGGATTTTAATACAGTTATTTATTAACGCGTAACGACATGCAGAGCACAGCGAAAGAAGCATGCATTTAATTTTTCAACCTTTGAAGCCTTTGGTAGACGAACGAATTGTTATTTTTCTCTCCGTAGGATGGTTTAATAAAAATTTCAATTTACAGAAAGATCCAGTATCTACTCGTTTCTGTTTCGCATTTTCTGTTCGCAGAATGCTGAATCTGCACACAGATTCTATTTCGGATACTTTTCTTTTATTTTGGGGGTTTGAATTGGAAAAGATTCTAATTCTTCTAATGGATAAAGATAACTTTTTATTTTGCAGTAAGATCCGCAGATTAGTAAAAGAAATTGTTTGAAATTACTACCAACCAAGCAACCGTCTTTCAAAGTAGATTTCAAATGAAACACAACGATGAAGAGTTGTGGAGTTAAATTGAAATGAGATTCGTAATGCAGAGGGTTTAGGGCTTGAAGTTGCCGTTAGACCGAATTCTACAGATAAGAGGAACACGTGTGGTGCAGACTTCGCAACCCCATCTTGTTTTAGAACGCTCTGCAGAGGTGAGTGGAGCTTTTCTACGCAGAACTGGAAGAGAACTGTGCGATGTTTCGCCGAGGTGTCGATGACGCATTCGCTTCGCGATCCCGTTGTCCTCCGCCCAGGATATTGCGATCTTCGTCACCTTACAGCGACTATCTCGATTACGTCAGTTACTCGGTATGGTAACTTTGTCAACAAACTCGGAAAAATGGAGTCGCCGCGTGAAATCTAGTAGCATCGATTGCGCGCAACGAAGTGCAAGACGCATGGGGCACCTTTGTTTGATTGCACATCTAAATGTTATCTCGAGATCCCTGCATACCGGGTGAATCATTAGAAATACATCTTTTCCGGGATTTCCTATCGGTAACCACTCGCTTCAAAATCACATTGGAAGACCCCACGCCATAGGTAACAAAATTATTAATGAAACTGTGTCGTCGTGTAAGTACTTCGAGAATTAATTTTGTCTTACGATATTTTTATCATACTGTCACTGGCCAAAAGAATTAGGATCACTCACAATTTTCAACGATTTACGGGTTTTTAGCAAAGTCTTCTCCAGATAGCACAAAGACGTTTTAAAGACGTCTGGTGTTGGACTTTCAAGACGTCTTAAAGACATCTTGAATGTCCTACGAACGTCTTCGGAGCGGCTTCTGAACGTCTTTTGTTACAAAACTGTACGTCTTTAAAACGTCTTATAAAGGTCTTACAGACGTCTTTAACACGTCTCATAAAGGTCTTACAGACGTCTTTAACACGTCTTATAAAGGTCTTACAGACGTCTTTAGCACGTCTTATAAAGGTCTTACAAACGTCTTTAAGACTTCTTATAAAGGTCTTACAGACGTCTTATAAAGGTCTTACAGACGCCTTTAAGACATTTTCAAGACGTAAAACGGCTCATATGTCAAACGTATGTAACGACGCCCACCTCGGAACGTCTTTAAGACGTATATAACGACGCCCACCTCGGAACGCCTTTAAGACGTCTAAAAAACGTCCATTTTAGGTCTTAAGATGTTCAAACCTAAAATGGACGTAAAATGGACGTCTTTAAGACGTCGTGTGATATCTGGGTTAGGACCGGATAGAATTGAATTCCAAACTTTTCGTGAACGTCGAATTTTTATGCAAAATAAAAATTGTCTGCATGAATTGCAAGATACAAGAGCTACGTAAACACTTATTTAATTTTCTTAATAATTTCAATTAGTGGAATATGATATTACGGTATTTTTAAATTCTTAAAATTTGTTGACTGTTCTACATTTCAGCTACTCATTTTTGTGATAAATTTTTTAAATCCGCAATCCCATTATAATACCTTTACGGAGCAGAAAATGTTGTAATTACAGAAGCAAAAGATTGTTTAAAGTAGTAAATTGTCATGTTAATTTACGGGCGTCTGGGATCGCAAATTCATGGTTACGACTTAAATATTATTAAGGCCTTTAAATTTGATTAGAAACATGAAGAATATTGGAAACCGTGAGTGATCTTAATTTTTTAACCAGGGACTATGCATTTACAACAAAGATGGTCGGTTGAAATATGAAACATTCGAGCGATTAGAAGGATTTAAGAATATCGATATATTATTTTTATCTTATAAGAATTATTGAAAGAAGCAACAAATTTCTATCTGGCTCCTGTTTTTTACAATTGATCTAGACAATTTTTATTTTGTTTGAAGGTCCGAAAATCTAGTTATAATTTATTGTATGAGCAAGAATTTTTATGTTCGTGTAAGTCTACGTATACTTTGGAGATTAAAATGTTGGTAATAAAACATAACGTTTGGTTCGAGTACGGAAAATTTGTTGCGGTTCTAATTGTAAGATGAACATGATTTGCTGCATGCAATATACACATGGTAATTTAATTCATGGTTCAAAACAAAAATGTTCTGAAAACCTTAGGAAAGAAAAAAAGAAAGAACAGTGTATTTACATATGACAGTAGATCTATTTGAGAAATTTTGGGTCTAACATTCTATCAAGAAATTGTAGTACATAAAAAATAATATTTAATCCTTCAAAGATGCTTCGTAGTATTGTGCCATTTGTAGTGAGTAGAGTAACCGGTGTCTCGCTTGAGTTATTTTACGAACTGCATTTGACTTTGTATATTTTTGTACGTTCTGCGCATCGCGGACGATGAGGTAACCGCGACACAAAGCTAATGAGAAACACCGACTACGAGCGATGTATTTTTCCACTGATATCAGCTCGAACCTCGAGCCTCAGCTACTCCTTGCGCAACAGGTTCAAGGTCCTACCGTAACTTCTCTGGTCCTACCGCAACGTTTGTTTTCCGATGCTCCTGGATTGTGTCAGGCGTCTTTCTCCTACCACACCCCATCGGGTACCTGTCCAAAACACCTGACGAGACTGTGTGGACCTGCGCGATCCACGCCTTCCCGTTTCTTGTTTCTATTGTTTCTTTTCTCACAAGCCAACTAAAATCTTCCCAACCGATACAACACAGTCCAAAATCATTACTGTTTGCGTTTTTAACAGCACTCGAAACGGCTCCAAAAATAATTGTTCAACACTACATCTGCGGGACTTATCATCAGTGACTATTTAATATAATACTAGGATAGGTATTGATATTTGGTCCCCTCAAGGTTTCAAATCCATTTTACCATGCTCCCCCTTCTTCCATTCTTCCATTCTCCCCCTTCTTCCACTTTGTTCACTCTCCACTATCGCTTAATTTTTCAGCCTATTTCAGCCTACTTTTCAGCGGGACCTACTGTTTATTACGGTGGGTTCTGAACCACCTTTTCAGTGACTATTTAATATTAGTGTGTAAAAAATAATAAGAATTAGTATCAAAATTTTTACCTATGTTTAATTACCTATGAATAATTCCTCATAGATGCACGTTTGCTATACCAATAATTGCAAACGAAAAATATTGGAACCTGTAATTTTGCCGGTGTCGTAAACCTAATGTTAATTTACGTTGTTCATACAGAGGGTGGCCATTCTAGATGCAGAAACAAGTCGAAAGAAGGGAAAACATTTTTTCGTTTGAGACTCCGTTCTCGAGTGAATCGTATTTAAAAATTCAGCCAATATGCATCCTATTAACCTCTTAGGCACGGCTGAATTTTGCGCAGGGCTGTTTCTCTGTACGGCGGACTTCAACGAGAATTACGTGTAAACGATACAACCTATAATGTGTGACGGACAATGCTGTTCTCTACTCGAGTACATTGGAATGAAGTTTTTAATGATTAAATTATAATTGTTCTTAAAGATATGATAAATACACTTTAACTTTAAGAATTTACTTTAATAATTAATAGTACAATTGGGTATGAAATATTTCACAGGCGTATCAAAAACAAAGACTGTGTATTCTGTCTGTATATTGTTAACACCGTTATAAGTCGATGTGAAGACAAAAAAGTGTGAAACAAAACAGATGATGATCCTGTAGTTCAAACGGTGAGCGACTGAGCTACTAAAGTGAGCCACTGTAGTGGCGCGTCGTTCAGAAAGATGACATACGCAAAAGCCACTATCGTGGCGCGTCGTGCCTAAGAGGTTAAACAGGCATCGGCTGATGCGTCTGTGCATGACCTGTCGATTCTTCAAACGTCCTATAAACGCACACTAGAGTACACGAACACGACGGATTTTCAAACTCGTTTTTTCTGAAAAACGAGGCGTCAAACGGAAAGATGTTATTTATTTTTTTCGACTTGTTTTTGCATCTAGAATTACCACGCGGCCAATTGTAACACGATTTCTGTATATACCCAGTATTTCCATTCTGTATAGGTATGTATGTATATGTATGAAGCTTATGAATTCACGTGACAACGACGCGATAGTCGCATATGTTCAGAATATAGATACAATTATTAATCGAGTCGCTTTTGAAATGTTGGAGTGTAATTGCATTGTATTTATATGTATATGTTCCGTGTTAAGTAATTAATTTGTTCTGCCGATTTGAACCGATATTGATTCATTTAAGATACTAAAAGCTCAGGAAAATATTTGACGTATTTTAATATATGTATAATTAATTTCATTATGTTGTATTTGAATATTTAATTTCTTCTATTTTCTACAATAATAACATACAAGACTTACTTGAATTTATTAAGGAAACCAAATTGATAAATACAATAACGTAACCTATGCTGTCGCTAATGTTACGAGCCGAGGGCTAAGCGAGGTTTTGCGTGACCGAGGTTGCTTAGATTCAGGTGGGAAATAAGGAGAGTCGTGGACTGGCCGATATGTATTTCAATACCGGGTCGCCACCTTAGGTAATGGTAGGATAGTCGTGGACTGGCCGGCATGGATTTCAACACCGGGTCGCCACCTTAGGTAATTAAGGATAGTCGTGGACTGACCGGCATGTATTTCAACACCGGGTCGCCACCTTAGGTAATGGTAGGATAGTCGTGGACTGGCCGGCATGTATTTCAACACCGGGTCGCCACCTTAGGTAATGGTAGGATAGTCGTGGACTGGTCGGCATGTATTTTAACACCGGGTCGCCACCTTAGGTAATGGTAGGATAGTCGTGGACTGGCCGGCATGTATTTCAACACCGGGTCGCCACCATAGGTAATTGAGGATAGTCGTGGACTGGCCGGCATGTATTTCAACACCGGGTCGCCACCTTAGGTAATGGTAGGATAGTCGTGGACTGGCCGGCATGTATTTCAACACCGGGTCGCCACCTTAGGTAATGGTAGGATAGTCGTGGACTGGTCGGCATGTATTTTAACACCGGGTCGCCACCTTAGGTAATGGTAGGATAGTCGTGGACTGGCCGGCATGTATTTCAACACCGGGTCGCCACCATAGGTAATTGAGGATAGTCGTGGACTGGCCGGCATGTATTTCAACACCGGGTCGCCACCATAGGTAATTGAGGATAGTCGTGGACTGGCCGGCATGTATTTCAACACCGGGTCGCCACCTGAGGTAATTAAGGATAGTCGTGGACTGGCCGGCATGTATTTCAACACCGGGTCGCCACCTTAGGTAATGGTAGGATAGTCGTGGACTGGCCGGCATGTATTTCAACACCGGGTCGCCACCTTAGGTAATTAAGGATGAATAAAGGAGGAGATTGGTTTCGGCTCTCGTAACGTTAAATAGAAATTGATATACTTTGAGCGGCTAAAGTATATCGTTGTGGGAATACTAGTACTGGAAAGGAATATGTGAAGTGAGTATGGAATTAATAGAATTGAATTCCTCAAAAATGTAGTACAATATATTCAGTGATTAAGTAGGGGTTACAATTGTAATTGTGTAACGTGTAGTCGCGGATACTAATATCCCTAACTCTCGGTTTTGACGCACTGAGAAATGCGGGGGTTACGGTTATCTAGTTATTTGTGCGATGGAATACGTACTGTTGAGTTAATGCTCGAAAAGGACTTTATACCCGATCTTGCTTATACGTAACTTGTCGCAACGTGACTAGGTTTCAACTGAGCCCGATTGTGGTTGGAATCGTGGGCTTTATATACCCCGAAATTGTCTAGAAATTTGGGTAGGAGTAGGCGTGCATCTAGGTGGAAATTCCTGAGAATTTCCCAGATGCAGCACCCCCGTGGGAGAGTTGGTTTTTTTAGATAAACTAGCGGACGACTGCAGAGCAACATGTGGCTTCAAGAAGGCTCAAAAAGTCACATAGATGAATTTTCCATACGTAACACTAATAACCTAGCACTTGTTGCGACAGTGACAACTCTCATTAAAAAACAAAAACAAAAAATAAACGAAATACAGATCGAAACTTCTATGCATTTGTTAGAAATTTAATTATTATACTAAAAGAAGTTTACGCCTAGACGGTTCTGGGGTAAGTGCCGAGCGATCACACACGGTCCCAGTGATGCCAGAATCATGGAACCGAGGAACTTGCCCCTCCAGTGGATCCTCCGGCTGGACCCCCCACTCTGACGTACCGTCGTCGCCTTACGTTGTTTCTTACTGCGCACGCGCTACACAAAAGCGTACCTCTAGTCTGTCCGTGTGAGCTGCCTATTCGACTCGACGGCGTCGGGGTACGCTTGTGTGTAGCGCGTGCGCAGTAAGAAACAACGTAAGGCGACGACGGTACGTCAGAGTGGGGGGTACAGCTGGAGGATCCACCGGAGGGGCAAGTTCCTCGGTTCCACGATTCTGGCATCACTGCACGGTCCTCTTACCAGAATGCATCCCTGCCTTCCCCACTCCGTGGCCAGATCCACCCCGAAATCATCTCGATTGGTTCTTGATCCGACACGTCACCGATGACGTCGCGTCAACGGTAGTGTCGGCAATCGGCAATTAGGAATCGGTGCCTCTGTCACCGATTTCAAAGCAACAGCCGACTTTCAGAGGTCGCCGCTAAAAGCATCGGCCGACTCTTAGAAGTCGCCGTGCTTACAAAGTATCGGTAGCCGTCCCTGATTCGGCCCGAAACATATTGCCGCTAACATATTAATTTTCAATCCTGAATAATATGGTGTGTACAAGCGTGAAAAATATTGGGTTGGGGAGAAAGTTCCTTCTTATCCTCCCGATAAATGTCGTACCATGTTATAACTCTGTTAATATTAATCGGATCTGGCATTACTTAAGTGGGTCTGAAAGGTGATATATCATAGAGTAATTAAAAACAAGAAATTGTGATATTTGTTTATTTAGTCAAAAGTTATTACGTCTTGAAAATGAGTGAAAATGAAAGAAATTCGATACATTTTCAAATTTTATTACAAAAAAGGAATGAATGCGACTCAAGCTGCTAAAAGATTTGCGATGTTTATGGACGTGATACAGTATCGGTACGTGTGGCGCAAAGTTGGTTCAAGCGTTTTCAATCTGAAAGTTTTGATGTCAAACATATATCTCGTTCTGATCAACCAGTCACTGAAAAAGTCGATAAAATCATGCAAACAGTTGATCAAGATGGTTTTACCTCAAAAATGGCAAAAGGTGGTCGAACAAAATGACACATACTTGATTTAATAAACTTCATTTATAATATGAGAAAAACTTAATTCATTTCTTTATTAAAATACGAAGAAACTTTTTCCCCAACCTAATATATAGTTGTTCTTTTATTTCAGCGCTTTCTTTTTCTTCGTATAACAGTTTTAAAGTACTTATTTTACAGTCGAATGAAATACTCACTAATTTGTTTGACCGACACTTCAGCTTATAGGTACCTGGGTTGTTGATAAACTCTCCGAGACACAAAGGCGGTTCTGAATAAGATACGAGATAATGAGATATCGCGCGGAGAATGATTGGAGAAATGGTTATCGTAATGCTTGATTTTTTGTACGTAAGATAACGATTTATTCGTAATATATCTTCGATTATAAAGCGAAGGATCTTCAGTTTTATAAAGGTATAGGAACTTTTATTACGATGTATCATTTGTTATTTATCTGTTTTCAATAAAATAGATAAATGTTGTATAAGGTATATCTATGTATAAAGAACGAAAAAAGTATACATTTCACTATTATTGAAATTATATAATTAAAACCGAAAACGTAAAACTAGTCATACTATAAAAGGCGCATAGAGCAGATGTTTATGCTTAATAACAGAAAATTGAGTGTATTCTGCAAAGTACTAAAGAAAATATTTTTTGAAAAAATCTGCAGTTAGTAAGAAAGTGATTTTGAATGTTTTAGCATTTTATTTCACATGCGATGAGAATAAAAGAAACGTTGTTTGCCAAGGGACTATTGTTTATTTGTTTAGCATTTATTCGCAACATAGTGCTATGAAATCATCATTAGATAGAAACTGATAAACTATTTGTTTACCTGTAACGTACCTTGATTTCAATGTCATGTAGAGTCACCTATCATAACTATTCTTAGTAATTACTTCTGAGAAAAAGAAAAGCGATAAGAGCACTTATGATCTTACATTTATCAGGAATTCCGGTTGAACTACGCAGTAAACAAAAAGCATGACGCTCGCTCGTCGTTATGAATTCAACGATTTATTCATAGAGGACAGCGTTTGACACGCTTCCTCCGGATTGGTAATACTCATTTCAAATCGCGTTATCAAGACAAAGCAAAACAAATTTTTCTATCAACTAGTTCGCATTCGCGAATTAGATTAATTAACAATGTTTATCAAAGAAAACTGGTTAAATTAACCGGTTTAAAGACACCGGTTTCACCGACTCCAGATTTGACCGTCAGCGACTTTGGCCAACAACGACTTTGGTCGACGACAGTATTATCTAATAGTAATATCGTGTGACAACAACAACAATGTTAGCCGACTGCCTCTAACTTTATATAGTGTAATAATTATATTTTTATAGAAAAGTAAAATTGTCAGTGCAGAATAGTTAGGTCTAGGTTAGGTCTGGGTATATCAAGACAAAATGACATAATCATGGAGGTAGTACGTGTGCTGGACAAAATCATTGCCGGGTAAAGTCGTTGTCGGTCAAAGCCGTCGTCGGTCAAAGTCGTTGTCGGTCAAAGTCGTTGTCGGTCAAACCTGTGTCGGTGATTTTCATGGGACCCAAATTAAATACGAGTAAATTATCGGTTCTATCACCGAGACATTTCGAGCTGTTATATGTATACAAAAGAAATGGACGGTTTCAACATATTGTAAAAAAACAACTGTCACTGATATTGGTGCCCACTGATTCCTCTGTATAGTAGCTCACCGATACTCTAGTCTCTATCAGTACCATCTACACAGCATATGAAAATGCGATAGCCCAATTCCTGTCAAACGCGTACTAACATCCCCATTTGCACTAAGAAGTCGCGGGGTGTTAAATCGAATGTCCTTGGCGACCAACGTATGATTAGCAAATTGCCGTCACCTGCCCGTCTAATCTGGACGGTGTTTACCATAATAATTTACAACTCCAGCCACTGTATAAAATATTGAAACTGCCTTTTTTTTACAGGATTTAACTTTTCGCCGTACAATTTCTTTGCGGTTGTTTAGAACATCTCTGTCTGAACAACCTTCTAATCATTGATATCAGAAGGAATGAGTTTTATTCTAACTTCACAAAAATAAATAACATTTATACTTAACACGTTGAATTCTGTGGTCACCGGTGACCGGCGACATTTGTCATAAAATTGATACCACTGAACATCAATTGTTTAATATTACAGTTCACTGGATTATAGTCGAAAGTGTAAACTTCTAACGTTAGTTGTGACTAGACTGCGGATTTTACGCATTTATAACAAAAGTGGGTAGCTGCAATTTGATTCAGTGTAAAGATTGAAAGAATTAAATACTATGAATTAATATTACTCTTCCGACCTAGTAAAATGACAATTTTTGACTTCTATCCCTTGCATCGAACTGAATGCCGCTCCTCGGGTTTTTCGTTTTTTTTCCTTTCGGTTGCATATCGGAATGGTTGCACCGTCTGGAGAGTTGCACGATAGAACAGAGACGTGTTTCGCAGGCGGCGCGACGTAGCACCGCTCGTGGAAAGTTCCTCGGTTTCGTGCATCGACAGATAACGCCGGAAAGATGATAGCCTTGAATTATTATTTCTCTCGTTGCCGTAAGAATATTTGCGAGAACGCGTAATCGCGCGCGGACCAGCCACATCCTCGCGGAAACGAACGCGAGTTCCGCGATCGATCGGTTCCTTACCGGGGCTAGACCTGATGGTACCAGGATGAGGATGAGAAACATGACAACTGTATCAACCTCCCAAGAGTCGCGATATTTTTGATAGACCTCGGCTGATTTTTGCGAAATCACTCGACATTCGGTAGATAATCAGCCGGCATAGCGTCTTGGAAATTAAAATGAAATAAACAAATTTTATAACAGAATGAAATGTTAAGGTGTATCATAGTGTTATAATCACAAGATTATTTTGTATATTTTTACTAATTGTTAGCTCTACATCAAATAGTATTTTTACGAACTTTTTTGAAAAGTTTTTAAAGTAAGACATAACTAAAATCAGAGAAAGATACATAGTTTCCAAACGTTTAACGAAAAAATTATTTTTGCGTTTACTTTATTCTAAAATATTGTTTGAATATATTTGTATAGTTGCTTTACATTTTAATGCTGTCCGCGAAATAAAAAATTTCTGAATTCATTAATAAGGTACTGGCATGAAATGAAAATTTGTTGTTTTGCCACCTACGCATTTTTATTATAAATGCAAAAAAGTCTGCAGTCAAACAATCACACAGTTATTGTAGAAAGGTTGAAATATTGTCGCTTTTAAATTTTTATAAAATACCTATTTCTCATCTTTTACATTTAGTCTCAGTTTGCAACCAAAAAATTGAACAAAATTAACTTATGTCTGTCGATTGTTACAATTTTATTAAGTGTTTCAGAATTTCTGCATGCAATTTATTAGATAACGTGTACCGACAATCAATGAATTCAACTTTTCTAGTTCAATCAAGTTTACTTGAAGCAAATTATGTTCAACGCAATTTCAAAATGATAATTAGTCTATTGGTCTAACTATTCGTCGAAATTGCGAAGAAAAAAGTAATGGTTCTGATTTTTAACTTTTTTATCTGCGCCTATAATGAAAATTTAGGATATGCCTTTTGTAGATCTAAGTAAGTTATATATATATACATGAACAAAGTTTTATAATATTAAAATCGATTAAAATTGCTATGAACCGTATATAATTAAAAATGACAAAATATGTGAAAAACTACAATTTAGATAAATCGTAAGTCCAAAATTCAAAGGTACTGACGTTTTTCAATGCCTATAGATTTTTTATGTGTGAAGCAATTTCGATAAAATTTTGTGCATGTACATAACTTGCTTAAATCTACAAATGGTATATTTTCAATTTTCACTATAGGTACAGATGAAAAAATTTAAATCGTGACCTATACTTTTTTCTGCGAAATTCCATGCAATAGCAATTCCAAAAAACTTTTTTACGCATTTTCTAGTAAATTAATCCTTCTAACATCTAAAAACAACTTTAGTCATTTGAACCAATTTTAAAACAGTTATTCATTTTGAATGGGTGTCTGGATACTTTTCACGCCGCTGTACTAGCACAGAAATGAATTTTTGAATCAGTAACGTACGAGAATCAACGTGTTAACCTGTGCTCTACACTAGAGCCTCGATGCTGATAACGTATGCAAGCATCGAAGTGCATACAGTTAACGGGGCAATCAATTAACCGCGTGAGACTTCTCACTTACAACATGCCCCCACTATGTCCTGCCTATCTTGTACTTTCGCTTAGTAGCCATTATTATAGATCTGATATGCTTCTTATGACGTTCGCGATAAGAACCAAGCCTTTCATTTTGCCTAATATTCCCGCTTTTCAGTTTCGTAATTAAACGATCGTTTATACTACAATGTATTAGGAATTTAACCCTTTGCACTCGGAGCTATTTCAACTAAAAAACCAAACATTTCTTCTAACCTAGAATATTTCCATTGTACATAAATTATTTTCATTACATGCGTAAGAAACTGATATAGTACCTCATACAATATATAAATGTTTAGTAATTTATTACATATAAACAAATTTAATCATGTAAACAATATTCTGAATAATCGTGTAGTAATTTGTAGTGGCGCCTCAGAGTCGCCGTTCGAGTGCTAAGGGTTAATAGTCGACTGTAGTTACAACTGTAATGTACTTCTAGGTTTTGTTCTCTACTATGCGTAAGAAATTTAATAGACGAGCAGTGGCTGTTAAAGTAATTACAATTGTTACGGCTGTAATTTATGTCTAGACTCTGTTCCACACCGAAAGAAACTTCAGTTAATACTGCTTGTATTATATTTCTGCATTTCCTGTTTTAACAATTTTAGTGGGTTACTCTTGCTTCATAGAAGAAAAAATCAAATTCTATGATCACAGTAGTTGTTTGTCCAACTCTGATGACCTAGCTGTGCGGTAATTAAGTCAATTGTTACGACTAGACTGCGGATGTGAGGTATTTATAATAAAAACGAGTAGATCAACTGCGAATTGGTATGAACATTTGAAGAATTTAAAAACACTGTCGCATTACTGTCAACTTATTACAATTATTAAGAATAGAAATGAATTATTTCTTATACAAATTCCTAATCTAGTTATGACAGATGATTTACATCAGATCTCTTTTTTCAGAAAATAGACTATACCGTTGAATGCTGTTGTCAATTAATACTGGTATCGGTTAATCTTGATCTGGGTATATTTCTGCCGGTCAAAACAGTGTGGAGAAAATCTGTGCAACCCAATTTCAAGGCAATAGACGACTATTGTATCATGCAATATATGAATTGAAGTTACGGATAATTGTTTCTTTTTTTTTTTTTAGAAAGCGTGGGATTGTCTCTTAAAATTTTATCGAACACAAAAGATTAATATTGAATTATACATTCACAGTAAAACATACACCACGTACACTGCCATTAGTCGAGAACATTAAACATGTCCGCAATCAACTCGTAAATAAGATTTTTGAGCATTTATAGTTCATAAAAATGTTCAAAAATCACTCAAATACAAAGTTGGGTAGAGTGTTGTGCAATATTAGATTGTTTTTATCTATCTAAGCTGTTACCTATAGGACATAAAACTTTATAACTTGCATAAACATCCGCTATCTACCTTAAACATTATCTATGCATACATTAACGGTAGAACTATCAACCACTAAAATGTAACATTTTTCAATATGTACTGAAAACTAAAAATTACTCCTGAAAACATATCTATAATTTTGATATTTGTAAAAGAAAAAATTAGAAACCAGTTATTTTGACAGTTATTTTGAAAAAATTCAATGGAATTATTGCTTTATTTTGTTACTAATGTGTTAATTTATTCAATCTCAAGTAATGAAATCAGACAATTCTTACATATACAGAGTGGAAATTATAAAGCGTTACAGACGAATATCTCCAAAAATATTGATTATGCGCAAAAATGTTTCATATGAAAGTTGTTCAGTACCGAGGGGGCATCATGTGGTGGAACTTTCATTTTTCCCGGTGGACACTCCAAGGTGAGGTGAAGATCAACTTTCTTTTTCTAAATGGAATGATATGTTTTTTTATCCACCATGAAATAGTGCGTTTTAAGATGAGTTCAATTATCTATGACTCAAGGTCAATCAAGGTCAAACTTGCAGGGAAATGGAGAAAAGGTGTGTTCGTGTTATTTGTACTTCAGTTTAGTATGTGTTCAAAATGATTACCTCTTACTTCAATGCACTTAACAATTCTTTGTTTAAATGATTCTCTGACTTTGTTCAACATTTCAACATTTATCTTAGCACAAACGTCGCATATTCTGACTTTCTTGTCTTCACGCGTCGCAGGCTTAATGGACATTGCGTAGTTTTTAAGCACAGAACCTGAACGGGGAAGACGTTGTTCCAGTCTTTTAAATGCCATATGCGATTTTGATGATTGATCTGAGTAGCGTTGTGCATAGAAATTAGCAGCCATTCTATAATTTTTCTTGCATTCTCCTAGTACCATAAACATGTAAAAACAATTTTGATACATTTCCATTTTCACTACTTATTTAAGTATTATCGTTCAGCGAGGGATACCTTAGCATGAATAGTAATGAAAGTAAACTGATTACATATCTTGCAGAAGAGCACAGCAATACATAAATACATTTGTTTTCATTTCATTGATAATGACTAGACTGAAGATTTTATGCATTTATGACAAAAACGATTAAGCGTAATTTAAAACAGTAAAGACATTTGAAGAATTTAAAATTGTTACTGTATTATTTTCAACCTGTTGGACATATTAAAAAAAAATACAATAACTTTCAATTTCACTCCAGTTTGTCGCATTTCAGGTAGAAAATTTTTATTATGCATAAAGATCCGCAGTCTAATAATGACTGATGTCGTGCTGAGTAATGCTGATATTGAACACATGTTATTGTTTGGTGTGAAAGTTCGAAGGCACGAACTAAAGTACAAATAAAACGATCACACCTTTTTTGCATTTCCCTGCAAGTTTGACCTTGATTGACCTTGAGTCATAGGTAATTGAACTGATCTTAAAACGCACTACTTGATAGTGGATATGAAAACATATCATTCCATTTAAAAAATGTATGTTGACTTTCACCTCACCTTGTAGTGTCGACCGGGAAAAATAAAAGTTCCACCACAAGATGTCCCCATCGGTACTGAGCAACTTTCATCTGAAACATTTTTGCGTATAATCAATATTTTTGGAGATATTCGGTTGTAACGCTTTATAATTTCCAGCCTCTATAATTGATTACTTATTATCTAGAATAACAATAATGTCTCGATATATGTGAAAGAAATGTGCACAATATTTGATAGAACTCTTTTGTTTTAAATTATTCTTTTATGCAAAATTTACCAATATATTTATGACACTTTTCTGATTCAAATTACACGAAACACGGTATAATCAGGATCATATTTACTTGTTCAAATGGAGATTCAGTAGAATCGCGATTATCCGAACCGGTAACGTCTGAATTCTCCATCAACTTCGCACGTAAAAAGTTCAATCCAAAGTGATCCATACACAACAAAATTTATTGTAGAAATTAGTGAAGATTTAGTGTAACACTTTATAGCTATGTACGTAACTGCTCAATAGATCCGACCACCAATGTTCCACCAATTGGCACGTGTCCAAACTGTGACCAAGAGCTAAACGTGAATTGTTTAGTGTCGCTTCAATCAGAAAAATGTCACAGATATATTGACAAAAATTTCATACAAAAATAAAAGAATTAACAATAAAACTATTCTGTCACTGGATTACAATGTCTGCACATAATGTAAATTGTGTCAACACATTTCGGTCCCGAAGTTTTCATGTATGCACTTTTCTGGCAATCAAGCAAGTAAAACATAAAAATACAAGTTTTAAGGAAGAAAATATTACGCACGTTAACGATAGGATAAGGAGGGATGGACAAACACGCATGGGAAACACACGCAAGTCGAGGAAGCATCGGACAGGCGTGTGTCTACTTACCCCACGAGGGTAATAACCCCAAAAAATGGTTGCACGTGTGGCAACGCGTCGCATTAGGCGCGCCAGGTTGACCGGCTCTAACGAAACGAATGAAAAAAAAGAAGACTAAATTACGTCCACGAGTCGTCGTGCACGCTCGTCCGGAAAAGCTTTTAAAAAGAGCGGCGCTTGGGTGGAATCGACGTGTTTCTATTAGGTGTAGAGTTCTTTCGAATTAACTTCATAGATTTAATTTAGACTGTCGAATCGAAACTATTTTTCTACTGTTGTACTGTTTTTTTTTTAGTTCTGCAATCTCGATGGAGGTTTATTTCTACTTACATAGCTATATTCACATGTGTTTCATTTATTTATTTATTTGCAGTTTATTTTAATGTGGTCGCATTAACATCGAGGTCATTAGCGACCACATGGTTTACAATTTACAATTTATTATAATATATTTAACGTGTATAATAGTTTGTAACAGGTTAACCCCTTGTCGTACCCGCTAACTCCCGATTGCTCGGGCCATAATAAACAAGAAACTCGTAAAATAATAAACACGTTTGGGCACAACTAATACTTTTAAGATGTCTGGGTAGTAATTATGATCAATTCATCGGTGAACAAAAATTATTTATAATTTGAAAGTGGATAATGTATCAGTAACAATTTGTAAATTAATACTTAATTTAAATTAATAATGTTTTGAGAAAACTCGTAGAAAATTAGTAATCTCCGTGTTAGTGATGTTTACGTTTGTCACGAATGAAGTACCACGGGCCAGGTTCGCGTTGTTCACGTTTGGACCGAACGAAGTACAGTCACCCCGCGATCTAAGTCCAACGGAACATTGCGATCTATGTCCCTTGGCCTGCTCTTTCCACTACGGGATATCCCCGGAAGGGCCGTGAAGCTCGAGCTGCCGAGCAGTGTAATCATGCCGCGTAATCTGATCCTGGGTCGGGTATACCGGTGTGAATCACTACTAATCCAATTCCAAAACTTCTTTATTTTTTATTATTTTTTCATGGAACTTTCGTCAACATATTCGTGGCATTTTTCTAATGAAAATGATACCAAATATGATATAATTCCGATGATATTTACTTGTGTAATGAACGATGGATGTTTTTTATTGTCATTACTTTCTACGGACACGCGGGCCTTTGAACTGTGCCGGCGGCCGCGACTCTTGTCGTCTCTTTCTTTCCTATACACTGTTTTTCCAAGTAAATATTTGATACATTTTTATTAGAAAAATGCCACGAATATATTGGTAAAATTTCATTAAAAATAAGTAAAAAATAAAGAAGTTTTATTATTGCACTATTATTGTCTCACCGATACGCTATTTTTTGTTGCGCCTTCGGCCGTGCGGTCCGTGTTTGCATGCTGTCCTTTTCTACGTTCGGCGCGGTCGATGCGGTGACAAAAGAATAGTGTTCCTTCACGATGTAAGTCCCGGCAGAGAACCGAAAAAGAACTTAGATCGCGGGGTTACTGTACCACGAGCCAGGCTCGTGTTGTTAACGTTTGGTCCGAACGAAGTACCACGAGTCAGACTCGTCCTTATTGTTTTTGGCCCAAATTTCTTATCACGAGTCTCACTCGTTGTTGGAGACCAAGGGGTTAAGGTTAATATTGGTATCTGGATGCGAAAAAGTTACATACGTTTATAGCAGATCATATACAGGGTGTTCGGCAACTGGTGCTACAAGCGAGGGGTGATTCCACATGAAAAAATAAGTCTAAAATATAGAATAAAACTTTTTCATGTGAGGCTTTGTTTCCGAGAAAATCGAGTTTGAAAATTCAGCGAATACGCGTACCATTAGATAGATGTCGGCTGTCGCGTCTGATCATGACCAATCAATTCTACTCTATGCATATACTAATGCACGCGACCTCGACGAATCTTGAAATCCGATTTTCTCGAAAACATAGCCTCACATGAAAAAATCTTATTCTATATTTTCGACTTAGTTTTTCATGTAAAATCACACCCTTTTCGCATGTACCACCGAACACTCTGTATATCGATGGATTTAAAGAAGAGGAGGACATTCCTGACGTTGTCTTCGTTTAGATTCGACTTGTGGAAATTTTCAGTAGAAAATCTGGATCGTTCCAAACAAAAACTGGGTATATGAGTGTGTATGTAAATTAAATTATAAAAACCATAAGACTAGTATATAATTATGTATACATTATAAATTTTACATTACTTTATCAAAATTACAAAAACGAGTCTATCCAAATTTTTAGCCATTTTTGGTATAAGTCATACCCAAAGAAATAATTTGTTGAGTGATTCCTCATGGATGCGTCTTTACAATCTCAATAATCATATATTAAAAATATTAGTGATCCTAGTGTTAACCTTATCATAGTTTTATAGCTCCTATAATTATATATTTCTATACAGGAAGTATAACTCGGTTGTAATTAAAGATAGAAGAAGGTAATACTGAAAAGGTTCGCACGGTTTAACAAGCTGTACCATCCTGTAATGCAACTTTTTACGGAAGTCCATCGGTGCAGTTGCAAATTACAAATCTTCATTAACACAGTGGTAATATATTATTCAAAATATGTACCTTTGGTTTGGGTTAAGTATTTACCTTTGATAAATATTTAGAAAAATATTTAGTTTTCACGATTGTACCTTGCTACCTTTTTATACGGAATAGCACCAGGAATCTTTGTTTTGCAACTGCAATTAAGCACTTTCGTACAGTGTCACCTAATCGGTTAAATCGAGGGGAATACAGTTTACCACCTCTCTGATGACCAGAGTAATATGTAACACATTGCGCAGCACGTCACATGACCAGTCTACGGTCTTAGTGGGAGACGTTGGAGTGTGCTCATGTAGTGGAATGGGATAGTGGAAGGGGAAAAGGAGGAGAGGAAAATCAACCCAGTTTTGGGTTGATCTGGCGACACTGCTTCCGTAAAAGAATGCATCTTGAAGAACAATCGAGTTATAATTCGGCCCAGTTAATACAATAGATACACATTGTACAAGTGGATTGCATTCTATGTTATTACGATGATAATTCTATCATCGTAATATTAAAATATTAAAAATTATAATAAAACAAAGAATAGCTAATAAAGTTCTGTCGAGATATTCTGGATTACTCTTTGAATTTCCCTCATTTTTCAGTCACCTTCTCTGACGAGGCATATGTTTTGAATCAGTTGACGATGTGATGAATTTATTAATTCAGCATCGTCGAGCTTGTATCGTAAGTTATGCACAGTTGCCACGAAGAAAGCCTGAAGTTATGAATAATAATGGTAAAATATTTCGATCAACAAGCTCCTGTAATTATTTCTCAGGAAGAATTCGCAAAAAATGTTTGTTTCTACACCTAGTATTAGCACTGACAGAAAATATTCGATAAAAGTCGTGGATATGATTGTGGAACAAATTATTAGAGCGTTTATTAAATACGAAAAAGACTCCTGTATATACATTAGACAAATGCGGTATAAGAGTTAATGGTATTTAAGAAAAATATTAATAAAAAGCTGAATTCTTCAAAATTACAAAGACATTTAACAGTAAAACACTTTTTACTATAAAGATGACGATAGACATTGCCAAAAAATGTTCTAAATCCGTGGAGATGATTCAACCATTTCCTTTTGTCAGTGTCCAAGTCACTGATTCTGTAGATTATTATTAAAAAACAAACATATTCATTTATATGTATATACAATAGTAATTTGGAAATAAGGTGAAAATGAGTGTGTGTGTCAGCGATGGATGACAGTGTAGTATGAATGGTTGAGATAGAATTGTAACAGTTAGGATAAACCATGAGGCTGAAATAAACAAACAATAATAATAATAATAACATATTCATTTTTATATTCATATTTTCGTTATATGTGTACAACGAGTACTATCCTTTATCGTTAATGCAAATATTTTTCACGTTGGAAAAACCTACGAATAATTACAATGATAGACGCTTGAGTTATTTGATCGAATAATTTCTCCCAGAGGTAGTAGAAACATTTCGACGAGAATATCGACGAGCGCAAATCCGCGACGAGTTGCACACAACGATTCATGGATTAAAATGATGTTTTTTTATCACCGGTGATTGGCGCAGGTCTTTATCGGTGAGTAATGAGCATCAGCGGTTGAGATAAGGAGAATTTAACAGCGCATTATTAGTCGATCGTATTTTCGCTTCGATCGGCCGAGCCAAACAGGAATATCAAGCTTTATTTCGAGCTTTGTGCATGTTATAACTGGTTGTTCCGTTTTACGTATGTTTTCAAAATTTATAGCTCAAAATCGAGAGCGATCGGAAAGATCTCCACAGTTTTCAACTCTCCGTTTCATGATTGATTCGACCTCAAATTGAAATCCTAATAGCGTCCACTTTTTCATTCGGTGTATTAGAGTGTTTATTGGTTTTCATCTATCAATTAAAACAATTTATGTGCCATTTCATGATCTGTGGAATCGCAAACAGCTGCAATCCTTCGCAGAACGGAAACCGTCAATTATATTTGTGCGGCTAGCAATTTACTAGTTGATGGAAACGTTGTGTTTCAAACACGATATTGTAAGTGATCGAACTTTTTTCCACTGTTTTTATCGCATTTCTAAGTATCGCAGTATTATAATAATGTTATTTTGAATGCATTTCAAATACGAATGTACCTTATATGAGTCGTTTATTTGGTTCGAGTTAAAATAGTTAATCATTCGATAATAATGCATATGATGTAGGAGTTCTATGAAACATGATAATGTCGAAGGTTTATATTATCCAAGCCACGCTAAAATTATATTGCAATTATTTTATTTAATGACGATTAAATCCTTGAGATGTTGGATCAATTCAAACAGACCAATATTGACATCCACCGCTTTTGCATTGAACGGTTCGTATATTTATTAATTTGCATTATTAATACTTGATTTAAATTATATTGCAGCAATTAAAAGTGCGGTCTTTCCTTAAGATGACATTCCAATTACAATAATCTCGTAAACTTATAATACTAACTTGCAAATAAACTGTGATTAAATATTTTTACAATATTACAATTGTCTGCATCTAATCAAATCCCTAAATTTTTTAAATAATTTCAATCCTGTAGAAAAGCTATTTAAATATTTAAAAAAAAAATAAACTAAGAAAATCTCATAAAACTTTATTAATTTTATCATATAAATTAATTGCACGAAATAGAAACCACATATTCGTTTCTTAGTTTAATCGTTTTAATAGGTTTCCACTGTTTTAAATTCGATATATTAGCGATCATTAAATGGGTCATGCAAATGCTATTACGAGTGTCACGACGCACAATGGTCCCAAATCCTGAAAACGTGGTTAAAATCTTAAAAATGAATTTTCTCGTGGAATCATTTTGACCGTTTGAGGTTGTCCAATTTCAGAGAATGTCTTCGATAAAATATGTCAAATCCAAAATCACATTCATGTAGACACTGGGAAATTACAATAAGGTAGCATCGGTGTATTTTTGTTCATAACTTTTTAATAAAAAACGAGCGACGACTAAAACCTCTTGGAGGTTACTTAGAAAGGTGACCTTGATAACATATGTCAATAGAGTATATCGTTTTAGCCTTCATTACTTAAAATAATTGCTATATTTCGAAAACTTCTTCTGTTTATAACTTTTTAATAAACAACGGTCGCCGGCTAAAACTTCTTGAAGGTTACTCAGAATGTTGTCCTTGACAACATATGTCAAGGTCAAGGTCATCCGAGATGACTCCCCTTAAAATAACATTTACCCATTCTTTTTATATTTTTTAAAATAAAAACTGTTGAAAGCGGAAACACTTCATTTGAAGGTGTGCAGTGTACATAGCTGGTTTATGCAAAGGTAGTAGGGTTAATGTTAAATGTAAATGGCCATTCCCCTCGTTAACAATAGAAGGACCGATAGAGGAAAGTTAGCACACATTTTGAAATGGAATAACTTTTTTGAAATTGGTGGTGGTCTCGTAACAACGTAGCTGAAGCGTTGTGGAATTTACCAAGACAAACAGCATTGTCAAAACAGGGTTCAGTAACGATGGGTCTTGGAAACACTCGACGCATTTTGGGAATGCGGAGGGTCGAAACTTTCTAGACTACCTCTAGACAGGCTTCAGAGTCTCGACACGACCTGTCTTGAGACTGAAAGTAACTAATCGAACTTTTTGGTGAAAATTACATTTTAACGTACCGCATAACGAAACGATTGGAAATTGCTTTTTTTACAAAAATTATACAAGCACTGTATGTTATTATCAGATTGCGGTTTCTTATGCATTTATGGAATATGCAAGTTTGTAAAATGCAAAATAATGAGTATATTAATATTCACATCGGATGACTCATATATGCGTTTTTAGATTCTTCAAACTTGCCATAAAATAAATGGTTAGAACGTGGTTACAATAAATAGAATTTGTGTTCAGATACGTGATTAAGAGATGCAATACATGTTTTAAGAATTTTGGACATTTGAATTGGTTAAAAACTCCTTCGGATGTTTATAAAATAATTCGTGAATATGAGAATTTTCATAAAGATCTGCAGTCCACTTAGTTATTATCAGCAAAATTGTTATAGACTTCTATCTTCTAGGATAATTACGAGTTGATTAACCCTCATACGTTTCTCAGGGTGAAAATTCGCCCATTTATTATTTTTATATATTGAAAAATGATTGATCTCATTCTGTAGGTGTTATGAGGTGTATTTCTTTAAAATGCGACGTCCTAAATAAAATATAATTTGTTGGCTTCAAGTATAGAGCAAAAATGGACGAATTATACTAGGATCATTTATGCGAATATTTCTGAGGAGCGTATGAGGGTTAAATTTGAGGCATAAAAATTTTGAAAGTGTGAAGCCTGACGATTAAAATTTTATTGAACGTAATAACAATTTTCGGGCATTGTTAAAATGGAAACAAGCATCCAAGAATTACACCGGTCCGTTTCATCATTGTTTTCCGAGATTTTGTTCCAAGAGCAGGGGAACGAATAAAATGTCATAATCGAGCGGCAAACGGCAATCGAACCGTTCTGGTCGTGTCATTGGATGTCGGTTTTCGAAAACAGGAAGATCAAAATCAAGTTCGTTTGCGGGCAACGATACCATTCTGATCATATGTTTCTCACGATATCGCGAAGGATTTCAGTGTCGCTGACGCAATCTCGTGCTGCAATTCGTTCGCTGATGCTGCGACTAAAACGCTGACGGTCTCAGCCGGCACTACTAATATTTCGACTTCCCCTCGCTGATCAAACGGTCTTCGCATATTGCTCTTTGATTTCAAGGTGTGTCGCGAAGCTGCCTTCTATCCAGAGGCAAACGAGCGATTCGTTCGTCACCGAGCTTGGTGAAGCTGTGTCAAATTTATATAACTACCGTCTAGCCGACGCCGGGTCCCCTCCGACCCATAATAACCACTGTCCGAAGACTATCAACATCGCTGAAAGACAGTGCCTATTAACAATTAAGGACGTTTCTGGAAAAAGGGATCACAAACAAAAATGACGTTTTGTAATATATTATCATGTTTGAATCGTTAATTTCGTGTTTCATAAAAATAATATTGTTCTTATAGTATAAAATTATAATATACAATAATACCATTTTAAAAATAAACTAAAAGATTGATAAAAGGAGTAATTGAATAATAAATACGCTAGAAATATGTTAGAAATACGAAAGAAATACATTTATTCTGCGCGGATTATTAATAAAATAATGTTTTTAGGGTAATTCAGCTATGATTTATTGCTTTCTTCAAACATTTTGTTTAACCAGTGACAGTTTTCGTCATCTAAATATTTATATAAGTCACGAATATCTTTTCTTTTTTTTCAGGCACGTATGATCTACAGAAGAAAGTTTAAGGTTTTTTAATTCGTGTAGACTATATAGATTCTTCCATAGATTGAACCTTGCGAATTTATCGCAGTCTGATGTAGTGTCGCCAGAAGCACCCAAAACTGGGTGGATTTTCCTCTCCTCCTTTTCCCGTTCCACTATCCCGTTCCACTACCATGAGCACACTACAACGTCCCCTACTAAGACCGTAGACTGGTCACGTGACGTGCCGCGCAACGTGTTACATATTACTCTGGTCATCAGAGAGGTGGTAAACTGTATTCCAACCGATTTAACCGATCTGGCGACACTGATCTGATGTAGAACAAAGAATGGCCCCATTTGCTGTTTTTCTTTACTGAGCACCAGTAAAGAAACAGCAGTTTACCTATTTCAATTGCTGAAATATTAAAATAAAAATTGTAGGGGAACATTTTTAGATATACATATAACAGTTGGTTACCGACGATTTACCTAAAAATGGCCCATAGACTTGCATGCCTTTGTCCAAAAATGTCCTCAATGAACCCTGCAGCTGCGGTCAACGTACATATCGCGTTTCACTTATTCATTAATAATTACAATTACGTTTCCCACATGATGTGTGCTAAATGTGAATCAAAACACAAGTCTGTACTTAAATTTTTCTTTCTCTTTTTACATTCCATCAATACAATTCTTATAACTAGCAATTTGCAACAGCACAAAAATTGGAAGAATTCACGAGTATCGATGTACTGTTTTCGGCTTTTTGAAATTATTCAAGAAGGAAGAAAAATTCCACTTAGTGTCAATTTCTTGCTATTGATGTAAACATTTGTTATTTTTCATAAAGATCCGCTGTCTGCGTATAACTATTATAAATAACGAATAAAAATAGTCCGCGATTTTATACCAAAAAATAAAAGAATCACCCGCGGCTGGAAGGTTAATCCTTAAATCTGAACTGCGGACCGTCGTGCGAAATTTTCTGCACCAACTACGTACATGAAGCTGAGCTCGAATAAAAATATGTTTCATGTCCTAACAATTTTAAGAAGATGAAATTAACGCGACACTACACGTTAATTCTTCTGTTGTTTCTACTGTTTTATATTTCATCTACTGATTTTTGCAATACATTCTATAAAATTCTTTTGATTTGACAATATTAGGTTACATGAACGTAAACATAATCTTGAACATCATATCAACGCACTACGTTCCGAAATAGTTATTATTCTTTGCTGAACTGTAAGTATACTGTACTTTACACCCTTAAGGGGGAAAGAAACTTTAGAGCGCTCGAAAATCGGTGATTTTTAGGAATTTTTTTCTTAATAACTACAAAGTGGATCTTTTTCAAACTTTTTTGGTGTCATGTTCTATATTTAAACAATAGAAAAATTGCTCTACATTTTATTACGTATTACGTGTAAGTACATATAAATTAAATAATTCAAGAAAGCTTAAAAATCGCTTTCACGATCCAAATAGTCCTAAATTAGATTAAAAATTTTCGTTTATAATGATCTCATAAAAATTCTAATAAAAATCTTCCTCTAATGAGTGTAGTTTTTTATTAGGCAAAAAATTGTATGGGTACAGATTAAAATGTTCAGTACATAGTAGTTGAATTGATTAATTGTCACATTATTTATAGCATACATAAAATAAAATATAAATATAAGCGATATAAGATGCATAAAATAATATTGTACATATAAACAATATAAACTACATCTTATAACAGTCGACATCGAATAGAAATTGTGTTTCGTTGTAAACAGTTTTAATACGCGCAGATCCGCAAGCTAATCACGACGTCTATGATTGATAAATAATTCAAATCACTATTTTCTGCTAAACATAATTGTAACTAAACTGCTGTTCATTATACCAACTTCTTATACTATTTGAATAATGAAAAAAACAGGAATGGCGCAGATCACGTTTTAGCTGTCAAAGGTATCAGGAAGCTACAAACCTTTTAATAGTCTGCATCATGAATGCATAAAATCCGCAAGCGAAACATTCTTGATTTTGTTGGGCGTCGTCACTTCAACGCATGATATGTGTTATTTAGGGTTAAAGAAGATGTAAAAATTTCTTATTATTTGATTGTATTATTCTTTGTTATTTTTCTTAGCTTTTAGAAGAGTTTTCATTATTTGATTAGTATTCTTTATTATTGTATTTTTTCGTAAATTTTAGAAAAGTTCTGGAGAATCCTTAGAAAAGTTTGCATTATTTGATTATAATTCTTTACTACTCTTGCTCAACACTTTATTTACCGGAAGCCTTTTAATAGGCTTTTCAATAATTATGCTGTACCAAGTGAAACCATAAAAATCTTTCTTTATACGATAATTCCAAACGAAATGATTAGATTACGTTCTTGAGGGTGAGTTGTTGGTTTATGATTGAAGTTTCTGTAGCTGTTGGACGATTTATTAAAAAATCCTCAATCATGGACTTTCAAAATTTATGGAATAATCGCCGATAGATAATGTGTTAACTTTAAGAAGAGTACTGGATAACAAACAATTCGACTCGGCCGAAACTGATTCAGTTAGATTTCCTTGGGCCGATTTTTGCGTAGCAGTGATTCCTCGCAAAAAACTATGCCAGCAGCCATCGAAGTTTTTACAAAAAACTACCATTCGCCTTCAGATAACCGTTATCAAGCTCAACTCTTGTTTTATTGTCCAATCGCGTTGGGTAAATATCGTCTGCTTCAACCTTGCGTAAATAAATGAAAATAGAACGATGGCCAACAGATAAGCGTCTTCGTACACGTAACGTGTTTATTATTAACATCCTCTATTCTTGGTTTGTAAGTTTTAATTTTCTCTCGTGTTGTACTTTCGTATCCGCTCAACTATAGTATATCGCGGATACATAGCGATGCTGTTGACCCAAAGCGATTATAAACGAACCATACAGTTTGTAGGTTACAATCAGCGCGAATCGAAGTGAACGGCCGCGTAAAAAGAATTCGAAGTGACGGTCAAAACAATGAAGTCGTTACCGAAATACTATAGTTTTTATTATTACGAGGCTCTGCGAGTGATTTCGAAACAGCAAGCACTTCTGGCAAACACTTCAATCCAACTTATCCGTTGGAGATGCCACAGACACCTGTTGAATGCAGGGACTGTAACGGTTCTGGAAATAACTGTTTCAAACTGTTATATATCGGTTCTGATCGAAACAGTTATGGAGAACCGAAATGATGTTATAACTGTTACGAGAATATCGGTTCTGGCTTATATCGGTTACGGTTACGGTTCTCGAGAACCGATATTATTTCGGTTCTAAAACAGTTATTTTTCGGTTCTGGATTTCGGTTCCAGTTTCGGTTCCAGTTTCGGTTCTGTCTTCTGTCATTCTGTATTCTATTCTGTATTGTGTTCGGCCTTCTATATTTATTATTTAAGTAGTTATTTATTGTTATTTATAATTTAAACAATTTTTAAATAAATAAATTTTTATAATTTTTTTTCTATATTCATTATTTGAATTGTTATTTCAATAATTGATTGTTAAAATAATTGTTTAAATAAATAAATTTTCATAATTTGTTTCTATACTTATTATTTGAAGTATTTCAATAATTTGTTGTTAAACTAACATATTTATTATTTGAATTATTATTTATTTAAACTTTATTATTTAACTTAATTTATTTATTTAATCAATTATTTTAATAATAAATTATTGAAATAACCATACAAATAATGAATATGGAAACAAATTATGAAAATTTAACTTTTTAAACAATGCGGGACACCCGGCATGCTTGCATTCCTAAAATAGGAACAGTATTTTTATTAAAATTTTTCGTTACAAAAGTTCCGGCCACTTCATTTTTTCTTTTCGGCGTGATCGAAGGTTTTGTAGACACTATTCGGCTATGTTATCATTTGGAAAAAGTCTGGCCTTCTATCAATTTGATCAGGATACTTTATTTTAACTTTCTGCGAATGAGAATTTTCTAAAATATTGGAAATGTTTGTTCAGTTAAATTCTACATCAGTCTTGAGATTCAGGAAAAACTAAATATTCCTAAATTTTTAAATAAAAATTTCAATTCTATATAATTTTACCGACATTAAATTACTAATTTAAATTACAACCAAAATTCTATAATACATATAACGATCTTTTGTAACTGGAATGATTAAATTATTTGATCGCAACTTTAAGAATTATGTGCGTGGACCTGATCGTATCAAAATGACAACTTTCGTACTCGAATGATTAACCAGTTAGTTGTTTTTGCCGAGTATACTCGTCATGGAATAGAATTAATTGCTTGCTATTTATGTTAAAATTTGGAGTGAAAATTAAAACGCATTATCAATTAATGTCGACATTTTAGAATTTTTCGAGTCAAAGACGAAGTAAAGAAACGAAACAAAGAAATTGACGAGAGGTCAATATGTGATAAATAAAGTTTTCAAAAATTTTTAGTAGCCACATACAAGGTCGACCTACATAGTTAACTGGTTAAATATGAAACGTGAAAACATTATTATCGCGCAAATTATAAATAGATTGCGGAAAATTAAATTACTTTCCGAATAATCCAATATACGCTACAGCTTTTCACGATGGCTATAGTCCGAACTGTAAGAGAATGCAGATTAACGAGAAACGAATCAGTCTGTTGTGTGCAGCATCTCAAGTGAATTGATTTTTCCCACTCGTTTTTACTGGGTGGAAACTCGTCCAGCGAGCACGAATGCGACTATTTATAGTCATCGAGAAAGAAAAGCATCGCTTCAACACTTATTGTTCTGTTCCAAGGTGAAACAGAGTCTGAGTTATGACCGAACATAACGGTACATCTAAAGGCACAGATCTGAGCTAGGAATATTTAGAATCATGGTTTCCTCTGAACGCGAAACGCTCGAATGCAATGGGAATTAGAAACTTCCTAACGTGTTCGAAAAAGGAACGCCATCTGCTATATCATCGTTCGCGAATGCCTAGTAAAGACCAAGGGCAACTTGCACGATAGAACACACAGTCGTAAATAAGAGCGAATTCATTAAATTACTAACAGTTCACTAACATATTATTTAATCCCCTAATGACTCACTTAATCAATTAATAATTCACTAAATCTGGTAATTGTTCACCGAGTTCGTTAATTATTTGCTCCATACTCTGCTACCCTTGTTTGTTCCACGTATCATCGACTCTCGTTAATAGACCGCGGATCGTCATACGAAATAAAATATTTAGAAGTTATTTGTATGCAACCGAGGATAAATGTAAATGTGTACTTCCTTTCAATAACAGTAATGTGTCGAAAGAATAATACAAGAACATTCTTAAATTCATGTAACGTTTCCATAGTTTTATATTTCTTTCATTCATTTTTGGCATTAATACTTCGTAAAGTACTTCATAAAAATAACAAGACTTCAGTGCTGTTAGACTTCCACATAAAAATTGATTACTTCAACGTAAACTCGCCGATTTGTGAAAGTGGCTCTAATATTATATATTTGCTATTTAATACTTCACAAAGTCAGTATTTTACAGAGATGACGAGAATTCAGGGCTGTTAGTATTTCGCATAAAAATTGATTGTTTCAATGTACACTCATCAATTTGTGCGAATGGCTCTAATATTATACTTGCAATTTAATACTTCCCCAAGTAGGTACTCTATAAAAATAAAAAGAATTCAGTGCAGTTAGACTTTCATACAAAAATAGTTTTAATGTAATCCCGCCAATGTATGCAAGTGGCTCTAATAATTTGATCAGCCACTGTGTCTTACTGTGTCAGAGGCTCCAGACCGTCTGATCTTGAAAGACACGCACTGTCATCGCGTCGAAAAGATCGTTTTTCGTCCTGTTGGTATTTCTTGTCGTTACTAGACGCGGAATCCGCGGTCTGAGGGTCTGGTCCAAGAGGATAGAATCGCATATAAGTGATAAGACGTGGACGTCGCGTGTGCTCGCCGGTTTCCGCATTGTCTCGGGCAGACATCTTGGAACGCGGGAGAACAGAATTCTCTCGTCGCGCAACAAGTTTGTCCTTGCATAACTAACCGGGAACGCGCTCGCGGAATTTGCGATTGAAATATGTATTAGAAATTGTGAGTGTGAATTCTTGCAGTGATAGGGCAGTTTCGTCGATTCGGGATCGGTTGCGCAATAAAAGCCACTATAACGCCGTTCGAACTGTGTTTACAAAGATACCGTGTGCATCATGAATTGCTGCATAAACATTCAACATTGTAATGAGAAAAGTATACGGACTGTTACGCATTCCTGACACGATACTCGGCCATCGTTTGTCATTCTATCGCGCGAGCAGTTCTGTCGTGAGAACAGAATAACGCATAAAAATTGCACGTGAATATTGTGGGGTCATTTAACACTAGAACTACCGAATGGATTAAAATTGTGCCTGATTTCTTCTTTTACAATTATTGACATTATGAAAATAATTTCATGAAATTCTTTCGAATGAACTTCTTCATTGAAGCACTATATTATACAAAGAATTGTGCGAAATCTACATAAATGTAATCTTGTTATTATTGTATTATAAAGCAATATTATTGATCTTTCCAGTGAATGAACACTGAAAGAAAAGCAATTGGGTCTTTCCAAGGGAAATGAAGAACGATTTTTCACCATTTATTTATTTATTCGGCGATGCCGTGACCATTTTTTTCTATGATCTTTCGCCGTCTTTTTGGAAACTTGGAGATTCCATGTTTGTAGAATTCCTGTTTGTCATTAGAAAAAATAGAATTACATTACTTTCGACGCTTTCATTTAAAATGATATTTACACCGCTTAAAAAGTGTTGAAGAGAACGAAATAAGTTCATGCCATGACAACAAAAATGCTTGAGAGATTATAAAGTAATATAAGGCACGAAATGATGTCGGAAATGTTAGTTATATAGATGTACAATGATTTGGTGACTTGGAATAAAGTTAATCAATAATAGATTGAAGCAGTGCTACGTCTACACGGAAAAGGAAATTACTTTCCGAACAACCCAATAGTATTTGCAAATAAAAACTTGTAACAGAATTACGGTACAGGGTGTTTATTTGAAAATTTTCCAGCCGAATATCTCGAAAAGTATGAAAGATATTAAAAAAGTGTGAAACACGTGTCCAAGGATTTCGAGGGGGAAAGAGGGAGGCAATATCTCCGAAACTAGTGCGCGGATAAAAAAAAGTATCTTACGAAAATTGCTGGTCTTTTCATGTACAATAAGATATCACAATAAAAAATATAGGTTTCCATTTGAAAAAACAAAGTTGACCTTCAAATGACCTTGAAAATGCCAGCCAAATAAAAAACTGATACTGCCCCCTCTTTCCCCCTCGAAATCCTTGGGCACGTGCTTTACACATTTTTAATATCTTTCATACTTTTCGAGATATTCGGCTGGAAAGTTTTCAAATGAACACCCTGTATATATTCCAACATGAAGAGGGCAACACAAATGTTATTTTTTCGTTCAAGACGAATTGTGTTTATTCACTGGACACGTCGTTCTATCACTGACGTGTAGTGCGCGGCAGTTCTAGTGTTAGCAACAAATATTTAGTTAAAAATGTGTTCCACGGTGCTTCCCTGAATAGAAAAGCTTCAATTATGTGATCCTAGTGATAGGGATGGAGATAATCCAGGAACGGAAAGGGTGAATGGGATCAATCTTGAACTAGAAGACACAAATGAGGCGAATTTATGAGCGAGTGTCTCGAATCGAACCAATTAGAGGATCCCCAATCAGAGATGGTAGGGAAAGACCCTACAGATAAAGACCAGAAAGTCAATTTCCATTGTAATCTGCTTTTCTGGAGTGGTAATGCTCAAGTTCCTAATAAAATACTTGAAATATTATGCTTATTTCTTTGGTACATCTCAAGATATGAACAATTAAACTTCCTAATAAAATACTTGAAATATTATACTTATTTCTTTGTTACTTCTCCAGATATGAACAATGAAACTTCCTAATCAAATACTTGAAATATTATGCTTACTTCTTTGGTACATCTCAAGATATGAACAATTAAACTTCCTAATAAAGTACTTGAAATATTATGATAATTTCTTTGATACATCTCAAGATATGAACAATTAAACTTCCTAATAAAATACTTGAAATATTATGCTTATTTCTTTGGTAATTCTCAAGATATGAACAATGAAACTTCCTAATAAAATACTTGAAATGTTATGTGTATTTCTTTAACACTTCTTAAGGTTTGAACAATTAAAAGTATATATCTTCAATAGGCATTGTGCCAACTCTGACTTGTAGCATTGAAGGTATGGAGCAAGTAAACTTAATAAAGTGACAAATGGTCGGAGCTACAATACGAAAACCACACTTCTTATCCACGTAAAGAATACAGTTACCCGAAGTCTTGCTAAATGTACATTTGCAATTCACAAGCATCGATACTCCATGAAATAATAATAAGAATTCACTGTAACAAAATTTTCATGTAGCAATTGACTGTTTCGATGTGAAATTGTTGATCTGTGTAAGTAGCTCTAACTATTCGATTATTTTGAATAAATCTGAATCTCTCTTTACGGTGAATTGTAGGTAAATGTATATTATTTCACTTCCAGGAAGGAATTACCCGTAAAGCCGACCTAATTAAATAAATGCATAACATCTCTGCTTCAGCTCTTAATAACTTCAGGATTAGGACCGCTATACAGGGTGTTCACGCTATTGCTAGCCAGCGTTTTTCTTGCAAATAATAACTATTAGAAAAAAATGAAAGAGGAAAAAGTAATACTGTTTTTTGCAAACGACGTAATGGCGTATGTAATTTTTTTGTATTTGCAGTATTTTCATAGAAATGTCGGTGACCTCCAATTTTTGTAAATGGAATGCTGTATATTTTTTCATACCTTATGAAAGCGTGTGTCAAGACAAATTCATTCGTGTACGACACAATGACCTTCAGATCATACAAGGTCAGAAATGGAAGAAACATTTTGAACATCTCGTATTAATGCGTTTAATAGTATACTTTTTTGACGAGGCTATAGTAAATGTTCAATATCATTTCCTTGTTCACGACTGCATATTTCAGCTCTATTAATTACATTCTTGTTAACTACTTGTAACGTTGTCCGAAATATAAATGCACACGATTGCGTTAGTTTCCTTTGCAAGTCGTTTACATTTCCTTGCCGTTGTGTATCGTGAACGATATCTTTACTTGAAGGTCATTGTGTTGTATACAAATTAATTTGTCTTGACACACGCTTTCACATGATATAAAAAAATATATAGCATTTCATTTAAAAAATTGAAGGTCACCTTCATTTCTAAGAAAATAATGCAAAAACAAGAAAATTACATAGGACATTATGTTACTTACAAGAAACAGTATTACTTTTTCCTCTATCATTGCTTTTTAATATTTATCATTTGCAAGAAAAACGCTGGCTAGTAATAGCGTGAACACCCTGTGTAGTTTTAAAATGTTAATAATGACCTGTAATAATTCTCTGACTAGTATTTTGGACCCTTTTGATTTCTTTTCGTCAAAGGGTCTGGATTCCCTAGTCTAGGAACTACTTAACCTCTCGGGTCTAGTACTTTCTGCTAAATACACGGAATCTCGTTGGAGATGTTGGAACACGGTACAATCTAAGAACTTCCAACTGCGCATGACTGCGCATAACCTTTGTAGCAACTAAGTCGCTTAATTATGGCATTTGTAAGTCAGACATTGAAAACTGTGCACGTCAAACATCATTATACATAGAAGTCGTGTATTAATGCGATGACGTTCGTTTCGGTGGTTAGAAATGCTCACACTTCATCGACCTTATCGGATTCACCAACGAAAGCTCTGTTTTCCTTTTTATTTTATATCGATGATCAGTTACCGGTTTATATCGATCATATTTTGTAATTATTATGAACATTGATTTTAGATTCAAAATAGAAATAATTTGGCGATTAACGAATGATTATCTGAGAAATGGAAAATGTTCTAAAAGATAAAAACAGATAATCCATACGACGATAATGAAAAATAAATATTGGTATTCTGAACTGTAAATTCACTTCCAAAAATATCATTACGTAATGTATGACGTAATGCAATGATCTATCAATCTGTTAGTATAGTTAGCATCTTAAGGCTATCAAACGTTCCAGTTTAAGCGATAGTATATCAAAATATCGGTTTTTAAGAGATTTTTTAATGCTATCGCTTTTTATACTCGAACAAAGTCGAAAACCTCGTTTCTCATCACTTCGTTAGCATCTCTCGAAAAAAGTCGTTAACGTGAGCAACTGTAGACGTTAGGGAATCATTAGTTGATGAGTTCCATCGTTAATGAATTTGTTGCCTGAACAAAGCTGCACGCACGGTGTACTTTGAAAGCTAATTACAATGATAATGTCGGAAGA
The DNA here is from genome assembly GCA_913789915.3 of Sphecodes monilicornis. Lineage (NCBI taxonomy): Eukaryota > Metazoa > Arthropoda > Insecta > Hymenoptera > Halictidae > Sphecodes > Sphecodes monilicornis. Next base: position 21,851,514 of record OU565285.1, read on the forward strand.
TGACGTCGCATCGCATGAAGGCTGGGCAGCGATGCTGTTCGCAAGCCTTCACGAAACTATCGGGAACCATAATCGAACAACTATGTAGAACAATTAGTCTTTGTACGAAGAAGAACTAGTAGCTTGGAACTAATCATGAGACTTATTTGAAGGAGCGATATTTCTGTTAATACCAGCTTAACGTTATACCGCTTATGGGGTTATTATCAGACTATACTACAATAGACCATACGTGTTTACAAGTGTTGCTACTGCTAATCCCAAAGCAATGTTAATTAAAACTTATATTCCAAATCATTATACGAAAAGTGATGCGTTATAAAACTTCACGTTTCTTTTAATATCGAAAGATTAATATCTTTTGTGAGAAGACACGTTTTTTTCGAAAATGCTACCGATTGAAACGACTCTAAAAACATTGAAACAGTTTTTTCGTGAATGAATCTGCCGAAGATTTTAAGACTACGGTCTCCCTTTTACAACGATACCTCAAAACTTGATGTACGATTTTTTTTTGCTCGATTTATTCAGCTTTGAATGAATTGTACTGCCATTTACATTGACACAAGGTACACCATGAGGGCCTCACAGCACCGAACTTGATTCTCAGTTTTGTTCCATCATACAGTGAAAAAATTGTACATAAATTTTTACGGTATTGTTGTAAATAGAAGGCTTCAATCTTCCAATGTGTGGAAAATTTATTAATAAAAAATATTATATAATGTTGTCACAGTGGTTTCAATTTATAGCATTTTTAAGAAAAATCGGTCTTCAATTTCTCATCTACTATATCAGAGAGTTTCAACGTATTTCCCTCCGAGAACTGCAAGGTCCCCACCATCGAACCTCTTCCCACTACTACGTACAGCCGTAGAGTTAGTAAGTACTACGCGCGCCGCGCGGCTCTCATGGTAGGAGCTTCCCACCACTATACATTATAATGATGAAGTCCAAGAGTGGGGGAAGAACCTAAGTCGGGAAGGTGCTTCGAGTAGCTCCGGAGCTACTGGTTGGAACTGCCTGTGCTACATCATGTAAACATATCTTACAGGATAATGAATTATGGTGTGCGAAAGTAGAATCTTCAAGCTTTAAAATGAGTCCAAGTTTATTGCTGGACAAGTGTTTTTTACAAAATTAAAACGGACTAAATATCGTCAATTTCTTGAGAATCAGAATTTTCTGTTAAAATACTTTTTGTATCTACTGTAAGGGGGATACGTATATTTTACTAAAGACTAAAATTTTATTTCGTCTAAAAAGGAAGGCATAACATTCATATTATTAAACTTTGTTTAAAATCTTCATCACGAGTTCTGACTCGTTAAAATACGGTAAGGGGTTAAAAATCACTTGTTTGCACAATCGTTATACGAGAAGCCCCCCTTAACACGTTGGCTGCCATGTCACTCATATATGGGTGCCGTAATTATTTATTCAGATTTAAAAATAAATTTTTACGTTAATATATTCATTGTACCAAATTCGATTAATATTCAGAAAATGCAAAAAGGCTGAAGGACTACTCATACATTTAACCTTTTCACTTTTTATTTCATTAATAAATAAATAAATAAACCACTTCGATTTTATGGAATTTTTGAGGTTGCTAAGTCGGCACTCAACGTGCTAAATCGTAGCCATTTTCGAAAGTCCTCTTGCCGATCTCTCTTCGAGCCCTTTTTAAATACGGACACAACCGATACTCTTGCAACAAATGCAGAAGAAATTAGCACAAGACTCGCTACACTGACGAGAGATGTATTCCCATTGGTCCCGCTGCCATAAGCCGCGGTAGCATGATTGTTACCTTGGCCAATATAGATAACGATCACTCCCTTGCGCGTTACTGGCCCTTATATCCGCGTCATGACTGAAGGGTAGCTAAAGTAGCTAAGAGTAATTTGCTAATGGATGCAATTTCCCTGTACCGAGACCAGGTCGGCTGCTGTCGGAAATTCTCGTGTCGGTTCCAATGCAATTCCGCGAAATTGTGCTCGATTTTTACCGCAGACCCGAGCCTCGCACAATTTAATATTGGCCCGGCACCGTGCCTGGTCGACAGAACCGGTGCAATCGAGTTACCGTTCGATATCAACGAACGTGCAAATTCACCAACAGACCAGAGTCAATCTCATCGATACACCGTATATCGATACGCAGCGTGTTGTGTCTCGCAGTTTACGGTACACTTACAAGGTGACTCCACACGACCTTCGGGTCACCGACTTTGTTGAAACTTTGCACGCTTATAAATCGCGTTCTTCTGGTTACGAATACAGTATTTAATCGTTAAAAGTCGCCAAATTCTGAACAAGAAGTGTCGCAAAACAATCCCCACTTCCGCGGAGTATACCCCGTAAGGGGCCGTGAAGCTCGAGAGGCCTCGGTCGCCGAGAAGTGAAACATAATACGCGACGAGTATATTGGTGTGAGACCACTACTAATCCAATGACAAAACTTCTGTATTTTTTATTATTTTTTATGGAACTTTCACCAACATATTTGTGGCATTTTTCTAATGAAAATGATACCAAATAACGAAAGAGATGCGGATAGTCGCGATCGTCGGCATAGTTCAAAGGCCCGCGTGTCTTCACAGTGTAATGCCAATAAAAAAATTTTTTTATTATTACTTATTTTTTAATGAGACTTTCACCAATATATTTGTGGCATTTTTCTGATTAAAATAATACCAAACACGATATAATTCAGATGATATATACAATCATTTTCCGAAACTTTCATCATCCATTACACAAGTAAATATCATCGCAATTATATCTTATTTGGTATCATTTTCATTAGAAAAATGCCACGAATATGTTGGTGACAGTTATGTTACACTTCTCGGCGACCGAAGCCTCCCGAGTTTCGCTGTCCTTTTCTACGTTCGGCACAAGTCAAAGAGTAGTATACTTGAACACGGAGTGTCGCCGACCGGTCCTATGGTTGTTACTTTTAATGATTAAATACTGTATGTAAAGTAAGCACGTGCTTAGGGCATCAGGAGAAGGGGGCATCGTAGAAATTTTCTGAATTTCACGTCTTTTCTATAGTAATAATTAGACTGCGGATCTTTATACATGTCTGACTTACGAAAACTTTCAAAAAATACGGAAATATAAAATTTGACAGAATTTAGTACGATTTTTATTTATTTCAGCTCTACAAAGGCTATTATCACTGAAAATAAGATTTTATTGGATTTCACTTTCTTAAAATTCGTCTACGAGAATTGCAAATTGCACAAACATTTGTAGTCTAGAAAGAGCAAAAGAATTATAAAAAGATGAAAATCAGTAGCATGCGAGAAAAACATCAACTTTTGTTAAACACACTTTTTAGTAAAATTATCGAAAATGCTCAAGAAATTGTACTGGTCTACCTTACAGTGCGTTGAAGTGATCCTGTATGAGGGTGCCTCAAAATCTTTTAACCCCTTGCCCTACATCATCGTGCGAGACTCGTGATGAAGATTCCGACCAAAGTCCAATAAATATGTATGTTATTAATTTCCTTTAAATCCAAATGAAATTCTATTTTGTTGTTGTTAATGTACGTATAATTGGAGAACATATTGGCATATAATAGATATCAATTATCTCCCTTTTCTAAGAAATTATGAACTACAAAAAGTTTCTAATCACTGAAACCGTAAAATAAATCGTAAATGAAGGGGTTAAGTGCTTAGGGCCTGTAAAAGTCTTAATCGGCCAAATACTCAATAGCTCAAAATTTTGTTAAGCAAAATTCAGGCTCAGCAGGCAATTTACTCTCACTATGCATTTATTAAGGCATGATATTAGTATAATATAGCTTGTATTCAAATTGCTATTATTTTAATTATTTATTTTATCGATACAAGAACCACCACGTGAATGTGTTGAAGCTTCGTTCCTTCAGCAAAATATATAATACTAGCTTTTGCTTGCGGAAACCGTTTAATGCCCTCGGAAATTGGCATTGTTTCTCCATAAAACCTTTTAACTGCCCATTCACCCCTATAGAGTTTTAATTTTTTGTCATGTCGCCATCTTAGATTTCAAAATTGATGCCATTTTTGTAATTAACGTCCCATGTTTGATTAATTATATCGAAGAGCATTAAGACCAAGTTTCAAGCAAAGCCGGCCACAAATAAAATATTCCTCATACAAACTTGCAACCCCTTTTCACCCCCTTGGGGGTTGAATTTCGGAACATCCTTTCTTATTCCTTGTATGGATCATAAAGGAAACCTCTGTGCAAAATTTCAGCTTTCTAGGTCCAAGGGTTTAGCCTGGGCGTTGATGAGTCAGTGAGTCAGGACTTTCCTTTTATATATATATAGATTCTGTCCAGACGAAAACAATTTTATATTTATATTTATTATTCATCTATCTCGTTGTATATGTATATTATTAACTTCAATCAATTAGATTTCACCCATAATATTACATATTGAATTTATGAATAAGATGTATTTATTTACTAACAGAAACACGACAGTTAGAATAGAATACTTGCAGTTATTGTTATGTACAGCAACATATTAATAACTATGCTAATATTTATAATGGAAAATAAGAACCTATTGAATAGTACTGTACATACATTTTAAAAAAGCTTCTATAATTCACAAATTTACACAATTCCCTCAAAAAATTTAAAAATTGCTGAAAAGTGAATGACGTACCAGGGAGCGGTTAAGAATGAAACGCGCGTCACGAAATCTCTTACATTTCTATTATAAATGAGAAAAACAATATTGATCCATGATTCCTCGTATATTAAACTATCTCGGATAACAAAAGTTTTATGTTTTACGCAACATTGTTTAGACTGACGTTTTGCGCGGTGTTCTGGTCAAATACCACGCTGTGCAGTGTCAGCAACGAAAGGCTTGCGATTTTTCATCGAAACTGTAAACACGTCTAGAAGTTCGAACGATAAAAACAATTTCAGGAAATATGAATGTTCTGAAGGGGACTCGATAACAGTTGTATCTTAATCAGACGTATAATCTTCGATAAAAATTCCGATCACACCGGACGGTTGCGTGGTTCAAGCGTTATATCGAATCGATATTAGCCCGACCGACAGCCGGGTACATATGCAACTGACTAAACAATGTACCGAACATAACGACAACGTCGTTAATAGTTTCTTGGCCCCCGTCGGCAGCTGTCCACACTTTGGCGCACTTGTGGCCTTCGCGCGGCAACACACGAGTGGATTACGCGCATATACGAGCAACACGGTGAACCATATAAAGTTTATATTATATAAACGTAATCACTGGTTTTTTTTAATTACGTCGATTTTCGAATTTTTCGTCAGAGTCAGTCAACAGGTGGCCGACATCTTAACCCTTAGCACCACGAACATTTTGATTTGTTAGAAGGATTTTTAAAGAAATACGTTAATATTAGGTTGTTGCATATGAAATGTCCGATTCATAGTAGTAACTTTAAACAAATATACATATTCTCCAATAAAACTTATTGATAAAGTAAGCACCATTGCCCAACACCATAATTATCGTATTCTGTCAACAAATGACGTGTTTTTGTGTTATTACATTACAGTAAAAATTAAATTGTTTGGTCTTCACCTCCTCCATTTATGAGACTGTCATCTCCATTTTTGAATTTTTTTTTATCATTGACTGCAAGTGGGTTCATTTACTACCAGATTTTGACTGAACGTCACAAATGTTGTCGTCAATATGTTTATTTAAGCAACCTTACCGTAAAAACGTCCTGGACAACAGAGAGATTCAGGTACTACTAAGACTTATTAGAAAAACTAATTTGGTCCATAGACTCTAACAACAAAATCGAAACGGGCCATTATCGCTAATAACATTGTAGTTTATGCGCCATTAATCCTTTATTTAAAATAAAAAAGTTTTCTGTCTGGTTCCTCCATTATTGATCTTACTTGTTAAAAAGACGATAAAATTGCATATATTGAAAACGATGGAATAAATTTTGTTATTCAAGCATCTATTGTAATAAAAACAAAATCATTTAAATAAATTCAATATTGTCAATTTTAAAAAGCAACGCTTACCAGTTACATGACGTGTGTGGTACTTTTAGTATTTAAAAAGTATTTGAATTTTATAGTACTCTTCGATAGTTTCTTACAGTTATTCTCCGTTTGTAGCTATTAATAGTTCAAGTACAAAGTATCCTCGAGTTCATAGCAGTGTTAAGATGTAATTAACGTATCGCTAAATGATAGTCGTTTCCTTGAGTGGTTAATATATGTGAAAGGACCAGAGATAGAATAGACATATCGGCGATTCGATAATCATACGATATATCCTAATTAATGATTAGCGTCGCTTTACTTATAATTTTAATGATCGTAAATTAAGAAATTTGGGATCCATGATTTTGGTGACTTCTGAATTTTAGTCTAAATCTTTTAATAATTACTAGACAGCGGATTTTATGAATTCATGACAAAAATGAGAAAGTGTAATTTAAATCAGTAAAAACATTTACAACATATTAAAACAACAATTTAAAAATACTGATATATTATTTTCATCCTATTAAACATATTAGGATGGAAAATAAATTTCTATTTCACGCCATTTTGTTGCCATTCAGGTAGAAAATTTTTATTTTGCATAAAGATCCACTATCCAATAATTACATATAACTAAAATGAAGTAAAATCATCGAGCATTATTGAACAAGAATTTTCCTATAAAAGTAACCGTGCCGAGCACAAAATGTGACTGGTACACGTTATTTTATGAACATTAAATGTCCGAATTCATTTAGATTTCTCACAATATTTGTAAGAATATATGCTTGAATGAATTCATTTATGTAATAATTTCTAGTAAAAGTATCTTGGTAATTTCAACAATTAGAAAATAAAACATGTGAAACTGGTCATGGTACAGTTAGTATTAATCGTAACATTACTGTATAAAAATACTATTGACGCGTCAATAAAAATTAAACGGAATGAACCCACATCGGAACGTCGATCTCGCCTGTTGAATTCTAGTTCGATTCTGTCGGTTCGAAAAGGCTGCGCGTTATGTAAAACGCAGAAGTTGAATTGTCAATCTCAATACGTGACAGACGCCTGAAAGCAGATTTAACGGGAACGGCGATGCGTTTTCTCTCGTGAAAACAGAAGTATGAAAGTTTTATGTCATTGTGTGCGTCGGTTCCTCTATTTCCATGATCGGCCATTTTCACTGACGTCGATACGCGCGCGGTTTTTCTTTTCGATCAGTATTCACTTTTTTCTAGCTCGGCGTGCACATTTCAACGACAGCCTCGCCAATCCGGACATTTGTGTACGTTTTCCCTGAATGAAAACGCCAACACGTGACGCGCCGATCGGGGAAAGATAATGTCTTTAATGTAGTCGCGCTAGAGAAAAGGAAATCAAAGTCGCTCTCGGCGCACGCGATGCTCACAGGAAGCAAAAAGCAAATCATGTCAGATGCGGTCCGAGATAAACATTAATCGGCCGATAAGTAGCTTTAAAAGCCAGTCTGCACGCGTGGCAGGTGCTACGAAGGCTCACGTGATGTCACTAAAATGTACACTGTACTTTCGAGCCTGGAACTCATGCTGGCTAAGCATGCAACAATAATGGTACCTCTCGAATCTGAACAGCCGTTTGCCGAATGCAATATTACCTCGCTTATGAAGCCATGTCTAATTAACAATTTATAACGGACATAACTTGTAGAGATTTATTCGGAGAGAATTAATAACACATCTTTTTAACAAGTACCGTACTTGACACATCACCGGTGACGAATAGATTATAAACTTTGTGATCGACATATGAGAATTTCTTAAAAACTGATTTAAAAGCACAGGCAATTTTTGTTATGGATAGAAAATTAATACTCAAAGTATTCTTTTGTGCCATCAGCAACCCCAATTGTTCGTGCAAAGCTCTTGGAGATATAGGATTTTGTTTAAACGAGAGAAGACTGAAAATATTTGTGAATTTATTTACAGTGACTTCTTTTACCGAATAGCTTTGCTGCAACGTGAATAAAGATAATATTGCCAGATTACTATTGCATGATACTAACAGGCTCCCGATGAGCAATGTGTTAGAAGAATGATTAAGAACATATACGATAAATATTACAATTTTTACAAACTGGAATTTTATTCTAAAACAGCAATGCATTCTTTAATAGAAGAGTAAGTGCGACGAAAGTAAGCTTAATGCCGGATTTGTTTACAGCGCAACGGCTTGATAGAAATTGTTTATTACCTTATTAATGGACTGCGGATTTTATGCATTTATGACAAAAACAAGTAGAACAAATGCAAAACTATAAAAACATTCGAAAAATTTTAAAATACTTTTGTATCTTTTCAAATCTATATTATTATTAAGAAAGTGAATTTATATATCTACATATATAGCTCCTATATCTTGCAATTAATCCAGACAACCTATATTTTGAATGAGAATCTGCAGACTAATTATTACATTAATATTAGGTGTACAAATTAATTTATAGCACTTCTTCATAAATTGGCTAATTATTTACAAACAACCAAAATGCATTCTGCTCTCGAAAACAATCTTTATCACTTTCTATGTATTTACTCCATTCTTCATACAACTAATTCAGGATTTTCCAATATAATGGATTAAAAACTTAATTGCAAAATAAAATAATTCGCTGCGAGAGCTACGAATTAATTTCTACACCCAATATGATAGTATAAAGTTCTTATGTGATTGTCTTGACTTCAAACAAGTTTCTTTTCTGAAGTTATGAGTTCTTTCGTAAAAATTGATTGATTTTAGACAGCAGCACATTAACCCTGGAAACAGTTCGCATAATTTTCAACCTGCGATTGCGTGATAGTCGATTAAGAAAATCCATCTGTTGTATTCGATTTACAAATTGATAGTGGACGCCGACTGACCGACGAACTTTGCACCGGCGAAAGATGTCGACGTTAACATGGCGACGTTCATCTTGCGCATCGTAAAGACACGACACGTGAGCCGAATAGAATTTTTTCGATGTGTACAAGCGGATACGGACTTCCGACCGTTCTTTTCCGCCCTTTCGCGCCGAATTTCCGCATGTATATGTCCCGATAATTTTTAATCAAGCCACGTCTCGTAATGAGTCAGAGATGTAGCGAAACTGAAGCAAAAGATAGACTCGTATCAGTTACTACGAGTGCTTCGCGCGTAGATCCTAAGCGTTCGAAAGAGTTTTAGAATTTCTTAATTCACTCCATGTGAAACATGAACCGTCGAGCTTCCTTAAAAAAAATGTTATTGCTCTTTTGGAATTTTCTCGTATCTCGTCGATTCTACTAGAATTTGGTCCACCGAATAGATCGTGATTAGAGGTGGGTAAAATTTTTGAGGAACAATATTTCCAGTACTACTTTAAATAGTCGTTGTTCCGCAATTCAAATAAAGTAGTATTTTAAATAAACAGTAAAATATCTGCCAATAAAATATTTTTATTTTGATAATGTAAAACATGGAATAAAATATTTGAATTTTGCGTTAAATAGTATTTAAAATATTACTTCACGAGAAAGTAAATTAAGGAAACGGGTAATATTTAAATGCAAGAAACCATAATATTTTCGAAGTGGTTTTTCTCGAAATGAAAAAAAATGTATTCTATGTTTTCGATTTATTTGCTCACGTAGAATCACTTCCACAATATTTTATTTTTAACGGTGCACGTATCGTTTCAAAATAAAATAGACTATTTACTATTTAAAATAGTATTTTACCTACGGTAGCTCCCAATAGTATTCGCTCGCCCTTTAAATCATAATAACTTTCTTAAAATTTGACCAAACCACTTCACGTTTTTCGAGCAACTAGAAGCATTGATTTATTAAATCGCGTGCGAAAAAGATTTTGAAAAATTGCAATTAGCAGGAATTACATGAAGAGATAAAAATAGCACTTTTTAAAACTTCTTTATTTTAGCCCATAATGATAATTTGAAATATGCCTTTTGTAGATCTATGTTAGTTATACATATGCTGAAAATTTCATCGAAATCAGTTGACGCAGAAAAAAAACAACGCGCATCGAAAGATGTAAGAAACCATGGATTTTAAGCAGAAACTGACCAAAAGTCGTGAAGAAGCTGTGATTATCACCACTTTCAACCGCTTGTAGCTCATATGTTCGTTAACTGATTTCGATGAAATTTTCAGCATATGTGTAAATAACATAGATCTACAAAACGCATATTTTGAATTTTCATTACGGGCTGAAATAATAATATTTTACAAAGTGCCATTTTTATTTTTTCATGTATTGGGTTGTTCGGAAAGTAATTTCGTTTTTCCAAGGGAAAATGAAGACGATGTTTCACTATCTATTTATTTATTCGGTGATGTAGTGGCAATTTTGTTCTATGATCTTGTGTCATCTTTCTAGTAATTTGGAGATCCCATGTTCGTAGAATTTCTGTTTTTTATTAGCAAATAATTGAGTTGTTTTACTTTTGACGCCTTCATTTAAAATGATGGTTACACCGCTTAAAAAGTGTTGAAAAGAACGAAATAAATGGTAATACGACGGTACACCCTCTCTGTAAACAGCATACATCTTTTTCCCTGCTTGCATTGCGTTTTTACCATACCCGTAACAAAAAAGCAAAATGTGACGGATATGCTCACATTGATTTTGCATATTTGATGCAATGACAAAAGAAATGCTTGAAAGATTCGAAAGTTCTAGAAGGCACGAAATGACGTCCGAAATGTTAGTTCTGAAAATATACAATGATTTTGCGACTTAGAATAATGTTAAGTAATAATAAATGGAAGCAATACCGTCTCTACACGAAAAACGAAATTACTTTCCGAACAACCCAATAATTCCTACTAATCGCAATTCCTTCAAAATCTTTTTTTGCAGGTGATTTACTAAATCAATGTTTCTAATTGCTCAAAAAATACAAGTGGTTTGGTCAAATTTTAAGAAAGTTATTCTGATTTAAAGGGCGAGCGAATACTTTTGTGAGCCACTGTAGCTCTGATTGTGATCAATCGACTGCGGATTTTATGCATTTATGACTAAAATGGTGGTTGGACGATTGAATTAGAGATAAAGTTAAAATTGATTTAGTGTGAAAGCTACTTTTACTGACATATCATAGAAATGTGTGAGCAAGAAAATAAATTAATGTTTTGTTCAAAGTGAGCCAGTTGCATTTACTACAAGAATAAGTGAGAGAGATTAAAAGAATTTATGTAAATCGGTATAGTATTTTCAATCGATTGAAATGGTTAAAGAAATAAAGAATTTTTTGTGCAACTTCTATACGTTGCAATTGATACAGACGATTCATATTTTGCATAAAAATCCGCAATTTGTGTTGGGACACAAATTTAGATGGTTTTTAGATAAATGAAATTACGTTTCTTTTTTGTAAATTGCGTGGAAGGATGAAAAGGAATGCGTGTTTTGCGAACGAATTAAAAATATAGAATCAGACGGTCACCTGGACAGGTCGTAGGAGAACATCATTATACCCATTTGACGTTATTACCATGTTCGTTCGAACTATTCAAGGGGTCTTGGTCGTTACGCGTAATACGCGACTGGCTGACATAAGTATAGCAATTTCCAACTTGACACGGCTGCCAAAAATACGCGCTCCTCTCCAAAAATACGACGGATGAGTTTTCGGCAACAATTCCAGCAAATTTAGCATACAATTTGCTACTATGACTCGTTAACAACCGAAAAGAAAACCACCACCGAAATTCGCCTAAATCTCTTTCTCGCAATCACGGGTATCTACTTTCAATATTTTTAGATTACTCAGTCTTCAAAATAGTACACTTAAGTATAGAATCTTTCATCATTACTACTGTGCAAATCTATAAGTTATATCCAAACACGTAAAAGATTAAAAATCTGCATATCCCTTTTTTAATATTTTAATTCGATGAATTATTTTGCTTTATATATTTTATTTCATACATGCTTGCTTCTATTCGTCGATAGTAAAATATTCGAACCTCTATTTAATGTCAATAGACATTTGCACACATAAATTTTTTAAGATAGTACCTATTAGCATTTGCCATAAATAATGTTTTCTTATGATTTAATAAACATTGCTACGCTGTTCGTGGATGCGATTAATTAGTATATAACCTATATACTAATAAAATTTATTGACATTCAGTGTATTTATTGTAAAATTAATCTGTACTAATTGATCTGTATTAAATATTTATTAAAATTTTATATGTGTATCAAAAGAAGTCATTGAGTACACGTATAAGTACATGTTGTACATCCAGAAGTATAAATTCAGTTTTTACTATATGACCTGCATTATACCAATTTATTTATGTTACATTATTGAATTAGAATACAGAACTTTATGCATTTTTGATAAAAATGATTAAGTGAAATAACTAATTGCAAAGACACAATGACAACTTAAGAATATTGTTTTATTTTCTGCAATTTATCAAAATAATTAAACGACAGAAGACACTTTTATTAACTTCTTGCAATTGATTTAAAAAGTATTTATTTGACCACAAAGATCCACAGTCTGCGTATAATAATTGCAATGAACTGGTAGAATAAGAAATAACTTCATGAAATCTCGAGGCAACGAGTTCATTGTAAAATTCCACTTCTTAGAACAAAATTCATATATCTCGCCATCGCTTGATATAACCAGCAGCTTTGCTTTTTAATATAATACCATTCACTTTTCCCAGTGCCCGACGTGGTCCCGTTTAATAAGTAGAGGTGTGCGAGATCCTGGGAAGTCCCGAAACCCGACGCTGCTTGGGATGGGATGGGAAGCCGCGTATCGGCCCGGGACGGGATTCCGAAAATGTTCGGGTTTCCCGGGACTGTTTGGGGCACGAGTACGATTTCCGCGCCCTCCATGACCTAACCACAACTCAATCTATTCACATGATTTTTCCATTACTAGTTCAAATTCTGGATGACAGCTACAATGCAAAGATTATGCGAGTAAAATTCCATTTTCTACAAAAAAGGTCTCTTGATATTTTGCCATATTTCGCATAGTTACCGAGATATTTGCAAATTTATATGAAACAGGAAGTCTACTTTACCGGCTAATCCAGGCCAATTTGACACCATGTTATATATACATTTTTTTCTTGAAATAACCCCAAGAATACAAATATAACCTCAAAACGAGGGGCCACGGAAATCGTACTCTCCCCCTGTTCGGGATTCCCAGGAGTGTTCGGGTTTCCCGTGAATCTTCGGTATTTCTGATACTGTTCGGAACTTTTTAATATTATTTTTGCTACTCTTATAGCATAGATAAAGACTATGAAACAATGTTGGGGAATTCCGTGCAACAATGCAGGGGATCGTAGGTCCCGGGAGGCCCGAACACCCTCGGGAGTCCTGAGTGTTCTCGGGAAACCCGAATATTCTCGGGAATCCCGAGGGTTTCGGGATCCCGTCCCGATCCCCAGAATCGTTCCCGTTCCGACCCGATCTCGCACACCACTATTAACACTAATCCTACCACGGTCAAATGACCGGCTTTATATTTTACAATTATTGCAATTATAAAAATTCATTTATGGATAATAATGCAATCAATTTCCTTGTCCGAGCATCTGTTATATTGAAAATAACGGACAATCTCAATAAATTTAACGTTGATATTTTTGTAAGGCAATATTTATCACATACTTTTATGCTTGGTAGGTTTAGTGTTAATAACACAAAGCGAAGTAGAAACACTCGGTACGCAGTCAGACCAACCCAACACCGTCCGACCTTTCGCGTCGTTCAGTTGTATTTTACTGGAACGTCCATTGTTGCATGGGTAAACTTTGCTCGAGCGAAAGTCACGACGCGTTGACGTCTCCTTCACCTGTGTTACTTGTACTCGATTAACATTAGGCGTTAATGTCCCGTTCGCCTTCTGGAAATGCAAGCCTCCACGTATCATGCCGCATTGAAGTTTCCGTCTCGTCAACATGTGTTCGTAATTCTGTGCACATGTCGAATTTCTGACAGCTCTCGAAGTTTCTTTTGTGTTTATCTTACTCGTAACGAAGAGGCAGAACTGTCCTTTGACACTAGAACTACGAGACTCGTCAAAATGTCTCGTCCAAGATTTTTCAACGCGTTGATTGCCGAATCACAGCTTCAAAAAATCGACACCAAAGTAATTTAATTGATGAAGCTGAAACTGGAAAGTTTACACCGAGTGCCAACCGAGGAGCCTCAAAATAACGTGTTGAATCAAATAAAAATTGAAATGTTTCTTAATCCCTTGTCGTATTTTGACGAGTCAGACTCGCGATGAAAATTTTAAATATAGTCTAACAAATATGAAAGTTATACCTTCCTTTTCAGAGGAAATAAAATTTTACTTTTACATAATCAATATTTAAGCGTTGAAGTAAATGTAGTCAATGTAGCAATAAAATAAATTTTCTTTCCTTTTCTGGTACATTTTTGGTGGTAAAAACGTTCTAATTATTATAGCCGTAAAGAAAATGGTAGGGCAAGGGGTTAACTGGCTCCTGTATTTACAGAAAATGCAGATAATTTTTACTTCGCACTAACACCCGCAATCTAGTTATAGTTTTGCAATAATAATGTTTTCACATTTCATATTTAACCATTTGAGTACTAAATTCATCGTACTAGGAAGATCAGATCCACGTATATAATTCTTAAAGTTGCGAATAAATAATTGAATTATTCCAGTAAAAGAAGATCGTTATATGTTCTTAGTTTTTCCTAAATCTGAAGACTGATGTAGAATTTAGCTGAACAAATATAATATTTCCAATATTTTATAAAATTCTCGTTTGCAGTGAGTTAAAATTAAGTATTCTGATCAAATTCATAAAAAAGCAAAATCTATAGAATTTAGAGACCGACAGAAACAGTTATTTTTTGATTCTAAACAAATTTTGTTCGAACTTATATGCTTCGTTTAGGATAATATCTGCTCCTGTAGAATGTTTATGGGAAGATGTGTCACCTTTGGGAACTTATATAAAAACTGTTCTCATGGGGCAATTATTTTGGAACCTGTGTAATAGAAGTTAGAACGTTTGCTAAGAAAGCTCTCATAATAGAAATGAAAGTGTTCCTGTTGTAGAAAATTGTTTTATCTTGATGAATATTGGGCCAAAACAATTTCATTTTTCGTGTAGAGATCGCATTGCTTCCATTGATTATTACTTAATCTTATTCTAATAGTATTATTTATTTATTGATGCCGCAAACCATGTTTGGTTTATATAGCATACATTAGTATAACACTTTACAATACATAATGGAGTATAAATTCTTATATTAAGTTAAATTAAAGTGAACGGTAGATACTGAATGCTAATCTTACATGTTTTTAGGTAAATAAAGATAAATATTAATGCTGTAATATCTCGCACGCTTAGAAAGAAATTAACCTTTGCGCTCGAATGGCGACTCTGAGGCGCCACTAAAAATACCACTATTTACGTTACTAAATTTGTTTTCTCTAATAAATTGGTAAAAATGCAAGTCTTGCAGGGGTGAATAAAATAATATGAATAAAATTAGGCTCAATTCCATGTGGATAAAAAGAACAAAATTATTTAGAATGTAAATATTTTAGATCGGCATAAATGTTTTGGTTTAGATGCTAACATAGCTTCGAGTGCAAAGGTTTAATGGTGTAGGGAGGGTAATATTTTCGATTGAGGAGCAGTTCAAACAAGTGTGCTCGTTCTGAATCATATTCTGGAATTGCTTAACAGCTAACATTTTAGACGTCATTTCTTTATAAACTTTCAAGTATATTTTTTGTTATCGCATCAAATATGGAAAATCAACGAGAGCATGTCCGTCACATTATGCTTTCGTTATCTACAAGTTACCAGAAAGATGACGAAAGATCATAAAATAACAAAGGGGTCGCTACATCACCAAATAAATAAATAAATAGTGAAAAATCTTCCTTCATTATCCTTTGGAAAAAGTGGTGATTCTTGATAAAAGAAATAAGTTTAACTGTAGAATAAAATGTTTTCATACGAGGCATTGTTTTCGAGAAAATCGGTTTTGAAAATTCGTCGTTTTGAATAGGCGTTGATACTCAACAACTTTTAAGATTCGTTAAGATTGATTAAGTTAATGTTTCTTTCATATTATGTTCCTTTTCAATAAAGTTTTTATATTTTTTTTCCTATAGATATTATGAGTGTATTTCTCACGTGCAAAATAGAATTAATTAAAATGGATAAACTGAACAGAAAAAAATGAAAAAAAGGGAAAAAAGGGATTTGAACACTGGCCTTCCCGGGAATGAATCTAGTACGTTACCATCACGCCGTTTGGTACTTGACAAAAACTTCAACGAAAACTGTACTTTACAGCTTAACGGTTATAATGAAATTTAAATTGTAAATATCTCGAAAATTATTGAGTATCGACGTCTATAATGCTATATTTTCATAAGCAGGAGAACGAAATCTACCAGTATGCAAAGTTTCGACAAAATCTAAGGCCCGATGACCGCGTCTTTTCCCTGTAAGTGAAACCGGTATGTCATGAACAGACACGTCAGACGATGCCGGTTCAATAGTACGCGTGTTCGCCGTATTATCAATCTCGATTTTCTGGAAGACAAGCCATTTGTTACGAATAAAAAATACAATAATTCTACGAACATGGGATCTTCCAGGTGTCAGAAAGATGACAAAAGATCATAGAACAAAACGATGACTATACGAAATAAATAAATGAATAAATTGTAAAAGTCGTCTCTCATTTTTCCTTGGAAAAACGAAATTACTTTTCGGACAGCCCAATACAAGTTATACTTTCAAGAACTTGTCTTTATCTGTTTTCATCGTCGCTTCTACGGTTAGAACATTTTTTGAATAAAGTTCCACAGTTCGTGTGTTTTAGATAGATCTATTAAAAAGTTCTAGAACTCTTTTTCGATTCCTTTCGATTCTGCTAGCATCTTTAGCTGGGACGTACGGCTTCGTTTCATAACTTCGGTGCGCAGGTTTCCCGCAGAACACGTACAAAGCTTTTTACATTTTACAAGTTGCACAAAAGCCTGGCAGAGAATATTCCTCTCGCCTCTTATCTTGGTTACTCATCCACAGCGCTTCCGTCGCTTTCTCTCGGCTTCAGACTGCGCTCGACCATGACCACCCTTCGTCAGGGTACGTAGGGGTGGTAGAGGAAGGTGACCTTCGCAACATTGTCGTCGTTCCCACTTCATCCTGAAATCCCGCCGGGCAAAGGGGGAAGAGAGGAAAAAGGGGGAGAACGCAGCGTAGCTCGTGAAATTCACGTTCGTGCGTTACCCAGCTCCACCTAACCCTCTGTCTGGCTGGATTTCAAGACAGGGGCGATGGGAGAACGAATTTCACGAATCTGCTGGTCCTGGGTTATATTTAAAGTCGCTCGTATTGAAATACTCGTCGTGAATTGCTCGCTATTTTATTTTATCTCACGCTTTTCAACGGGGAATTTATTATTTTTCAATAGACGAGGATTTCAATTTCAACGAAACTGATTCGCGATTCTCTGCTCGCCCACGCTAAACTCTCGCGACAGGCCGATATGTATTTGTTCTAATACTATTCTTAGCGACAATGGATAATTGTAACGGTATTCAATAATCGATAAATCGTACGAACCGCGAGATTCAGCAACACTGTCATCGTTCATGAAACTCCCGATGTAATAAATATTATTACGTGTAAAGTAAAAGATACAGAAGCTAAATAAAAATGTACTTCCCTCATACATGATTTTAACTCTTAACTCTTAATCATTTTACTGATTTAAATTGCTCCTATTCATTTTCGCCGTAAACGCATAAAATCCGTAGTCTACCTACTAATTACATTACTCGCAGCTTGGAGTTCCGAATCTTCTCAATTTTGGATACCTCGAGTCGTCTCGTCATCCGAAAATAATTAGAATCTTGTTTACCGTCGAGCGTTTCGAGAACGTATGCAAATACCGGAAAATTGCCACGCATCTATATGTAGAGTCGCGCCTCGAATAGCCACAGTCCGGCTCACCGAGCGTAAAAATGATCGCAACCAAAGAGTCCAAGTGGAGGTCAGCCAAATCCTTGATCATGACCGGCGGCCAAGATCGCGGTTACACCTGGCCGTTTCGGTGTCTCCGCGAAAGAAACATGCCCCTTGCTCTTCGCAGGACGACGGCGCGTGGGGAACCGAGAGGAACCACGCCCAAATAGGGACCAAGCATATGGATCATGCGTAACACGTCACCGCGAGGGGAAAGAAAAAGAACAATCGAAAGGAACGAGCCGCTCGATTAAGAAATAATGAAACAAAATGACAGTGTGCCGGGCGGCACGGCGATCCGTTCGAACGAGTTGGAGAAGAAACGCGATCGCTGCGAACGAGGACGGAAGAGGACGGAAGAGAACGAGGACAAAGTCTGGTCGATTGGACGCGGTGTGTCGCGGAGGAAAGAGGGGGCGTGATGATTTACGATTCTCTGTTGGCTCGTTGGGATGGGCGAGAAAGGAAAAGAGGAAGAGAGACGGTACGGAGGGATCGGGCGGAACGGGGGAGGAAAGGAGACGCGGGAGTCGTCCGTGTAATGGTAGCAAAGGAACCAGCGACGGCGAGGGAACGTTAAGGGGGGTCGAGGATATGTGGCGAGGGGACGATACGAGGGGACGCAGAACCGCGGCAAAAGGGATTCGGGTTTCGTAGTAACGCGCAAGGGTGGGAGTCGCCGGAGAGAACGGATAGCGAGTGTAGTTGTAGAGGGGTGTCAGGGGAATAGTGGGGCGGATTCGGGGCTGTTGACCGGGGCTCCGAATTCGAATGCTCACGCAGGCTCGCAGTGAGGCAGGACGCGGATCGTGTCGTGCAGACGACGTTGGCGAGGACAACGAAAACAACTCCAACGCAACCGGCGACACCGGCCGACGCTGCTGCAGTTCTCTGCCATGCTGTTTTTGCTCTCTGAGCGGGAACCAATCCACTCGACATTTGCCAATCGTTGATTTCATTATTTCGAGGCAATTAATGCTGCTCCTTTCTTGACGAAACTACCCTGTGTGTAAATAGAGGGGGAAGATGAAGGCGCTGTATTTTTGGTTTTATTTTTGGTTTTATTTTTGTGCTAATCCTTTCATTCCCAAAAGAAACCTGCGAAGACAACAACGAGTACTTGCGAAGAGTGATTGTCCTATTCTAATTTTTCAGATTTCTAATGATATTGAAATTTTATCTTATTCTGATACCTGTGTTTCTTTATTAATCTTTTGCGGTCCTATGTCCAGTCTGAGACGACGTAAACGCTTTTTCTTTTTTAATTTTTAATCAGCCTTAATAATTCTGAAGATTCTTTAATTCAGTAGTATATTTATCACCTCTGCATATCAAAGAATAACTAATTTGGAAGATATTTGCATTTTAATTTCGTGTAAACTACCGCCTTTGAGACAAGGACAAACGCAAAACGGAATTCCCGTGTTCATATTTTCTTTGTCTTTTAGATGATAATTTGAATAAAATTAAATTTGAAATACATGCTAAGCTTCGTACGTACCGTAGAAATTTTATAAACTTGGTCACAACGCAACAAGTTTAAAATAACATTTTTTTTTAATTAAAAGTTTTACGTCGCTCATCAACAACAGATTCATTCGATTTTGATTCATTAGATTTTGTCTACTAATCTTGTTTTCTCTGATGAATCTATGTAACTATTAAATGGATTTTTTCGTTATTGAAGTTTTCTTTGAACATATTTGTATTCATTTTTATTCGGGTGATATTAAGAAAATTGACGTCCTCTGTTCTGCATACTGCTATAGATCACTGTTTTAAAATGACACGTAGTAATACACGTAGGAATACTTTTAATGGTTTAATCGGTTCTATCGGATTGCGTTTACTTGCTAACCAATTAACTGGTTGACGATCCATTACATAGTTAGTAAATGAATATGCGATACCACGGTTACGATCCACCGAATATTCATGCATTCACATCAACCAAATTAACGACCATTATTCGGTTAAAGCGGATTTCACTTAAGCAAAGGAGAATGCGTCAATATAAAATAACAGGGATGCACGAAAGATTGGATGACTGCTTCGCTTCAAAGTAAATTAAAAGTGACGTGCGACGTAATTGAGTTTGATCGGCTGAATTGATGAATTGACGTGAATCAATATGTACAAAATCTACAAAACAAGAGACAAATAAGAATAGATTGTGAAATAAAGTACACGTTTAACCGATTAAAAATAAGTTCTAACAATTCCAAATAATCTTCGATGTTCGCATGAACGTTGTGTGAGTGTAGAAAATGTTAGAATTCATCATTAGATTGCGGATTTTATGCATTTATGACAAAAATGAGTAGATCAAATGAAAAATGAAAACATCCAAAGAAATGCAAAATACTGTTGTATTATTTTGAATTCATTCAAAGTATTAAGAGCACAATTGAATGTCTATGTAGCTCCTGTATCTTGCAAGTAATGCGGACAATTTTTATTTTGCAGTTTATTTATCATCTATTATCTCTTTATCGAAAGGAGGTAGATGAAGTTGGGTTATTCCACGCGAAGTCGGACACTTTTCGAATTTTGTTCAAATTCGAATATGTTATACTCTTTAGTGATATATGAACGTATGTCAAATGGTTTTTCAATATCTTGACAATTGTTGGCTTTACAGATCTGCAAAGTGAAGTGTCAACCTTTTTTCATTAAATTATAACGGTTGAACTAACAAACCAATGAAAATAATATTTTAGATGCTCATAGTGAAGATATAAGAGTATCCAATAAAAAATAATTCAGTGGAAAAGAATAGTTTTTCTGGCATTAATTTCACGATGTTTTTAAACAAATGAGGTGTCGTTCTAGCAGTGAAATATTTAAAAATGCGAAAAAGTAAGAATATAGCCCAAGTCTTCCCTTTACAGACCTGTTTTCAAAACTGGTGAACTAATCCATCCAGCTTGGCAGAAAAACTGAATTTATTCGATTCATTTGTAAGAAAGTTCTGCTGATTTAAAGTGTGTGCCATCGATTATGAGACTGACTGTATAAAGAAATTTAAATGTACCACCTTAGAATTTTCCTTAAGCGAAGCTTCTCCTATAACGGCAGCGAAAATAAGTGATTTTTAAAAATTTATTTCAGAGTAAATATTCGCCATATGGGACTAAACCTGTTAGGGATGTAAACAAATAGTCATAATCTACAAGTGTTTTCTTTTTAGTTCAATTCCTATCATTTATTGTCTAATAAGCATCTTTTTCGAAATTACGTTTTTTAAACTGGCCTACACAATAACTTAAAAACTAGTCAACCACAATTTCAAGTTAATTTCTTATTTATGATATAAGATTAATTCTCCTATCGGAAAAGGTATATATTCTTAAAAAAAATCATAAATTTAATACATATCGATAATATCTCTTATTTTTGTATTTGTTGTATAGGCAAAATTCAATGCAGTAGTAGCTGCAGTATTTCGCAAATATCTCAAAAACTAAGACAGGGCGGCGCACAGTGTGACATTTAGACGAATTCTTTTTCAAAATCAAAGAACTTTCGATAGAAATGAGGTAGAGCGATGAAATTTTTTTAAATTAAAGCTGGAACTTTGCAGAATATAGGGAAAATAGGCAGATTATGATTCAAACGGTTTTTAAAACCGTTTGAAAAATTTAAAAAATTTTTAAAAACCTTTAAAAAATTCGTTAAACTTACACAATTTTCTTGAAATTGTGGTTTTTCCAATTAAACGCGCGGAAAAAATTTTTTTTAACATACTATACATCATTTGCCGTTGATTTTTTCACGCTGATTTCAAATCTGGTCTCAAAATTGCTCTACAACCTCAGGATTTTGCAAAACATCGTTTTTTGTGAACAAAACCAATGAAATTATCATTTTTGGTTGAAATGATTTGATAACCCACTAGTTTGAAGGTATATCGTAATCTCATATATAAAACACATTAAAAATAAACATAGCGACCCGTCAAGCGCTCACGAGATTTGAACTGTTTCTTGCTTCGTAAGTAACTATAAAGTTCAAATACTTCATTATGTTTATTTTTATAAACTAGTGTTAAACTAGTTTTGTTCACAAAACTCGATGTTTTGCAAAATCCTGAGGTTGTAGAGCAATTTTGAGACCAGATTTGAAATCAGCGTGAAAAAATCAACGGCAAATGATGTATAGTATATTAAAAAAAATTTTCCGCTCGTTTTATTGGAAAAACCACAATTTGAAGAAAATTGTGTAAGTTTAACGAATTTTTTCAAGGTTAAAAAACGTTTGAATCATAATCTGCCTATTTTCCCTATATTCTGCAAAGTTCCAGCTTTAATTTTAAAAAAATTTCATCGCTCTACTTCATTTCTATGGAAAGTTCATTGATTTTGAAAAAGATTTCGTCGAAATGTCCCATTGTGCGGCGGTTACATGTATAGGAAAAAGTTGTTCAGAATCTTCACCCTGACAACATATGAAAAAAATCATCGAAATCGGTGAGGTGGGACCTTTTATGCACAATTACCAAGAA
Organism: Sphecodes monilicornis; assembly: GCA_913789915.3. Lineage (NCBI taxonomy): Eukaryota > Metazoa > Arthropoda > Insecta > Hymenoptera > Halictidae > Sphecodes > Sphecodes monilicornis. The sequence continues at coordinate 21,874,088 of OU565285.1, forward strand.
GTTATCAAACAACCCAGTAGCTTCGCTTGCACAACACCGGCATCGGAATCATGCTAGTCTCGAGTCCCTGATTCAGACATCCGCCAAGTGTCCGTGGCGCGTACCCAGCCTCTGAAATACCCGAACAGCCGGGTTCACGGGGGAGCTCGCTTAGCAACGAGTATTCCCGACTCGTAGCGTCGGATCCATCCTCGAGAGAGGGAGTTGGTGGAACGAGAAAGAGGGGGAGGTAGGAGAGCAGCGGGCCTGCGCGTGTGCAATGTTCGCCTAACTTTGTTTCGTCCTGCGACCTTGAACGTGTCCGTGGCCAAGGGGCAGAGTCGCTGGAGGGTAGGCAATCGACGACCGGGCACATCGTACGGTATCGATCCGGAGGAACGGTCCCTTTCCCGTTTCGTTCGAAATACCGCACCACACCAACCCCTTCCTCATCGTGGCGTGTCGTGACGTGGCGGGTCGAAAGTCTTAGTCCTTCGCGCGAACATGAGGGCGCTCCAGAACGAGCGGACGATGACGGGAGTTGAACAGCGGGGGTCATGGATTCCATGTGGCCCTATGAAACAGGAAAACCGGATGAAAGCAAAAACAAACGCGATTATCATCTCGATGGACAATACATCCTAGACTCATTCGAAACTGTTTGCTCTATCTTCACGGATACCGTAGACCCCCGTATAATGCGATCAAAAGACTGTTTATAAAAAATGTACACATATAGTGACTCACATAAATTGATCACGCACACTTTAACCCTCCGACAGCGGAATCCAGGTCTGTTTTACCCAGAGTACTAACACTAATTTTACAGGACGCGTCAAAATGTCGCGTTCTAATATTTGTAGTTTACCATTATTGAGATTTTAAAGATCCATCTATGAGGAACTATGCGAAAAATTTATTTCTTTATAGTGGCTCACATAATTGATCACGCACACTTTAACCCTCCGACAGCGGAATCCAGGTCTGTTTTACCCAGAGTACTAACACTAATTTTACAGGACGCGTCAAAATGTCGCGTTCTAATATTTGTAGTTTACCATTATTGAGATTTTAAAGATCCATCTATGAGGAACTATGCGAAAAATTTATTTCTTTATAGTGGCTCACATAATTGATCACGCACACTTTAACCCTCTGACAGCGGAATCCAGGTCTGTTTTACCCAGAGTACTAACACTAATTTTACAGGACACGTCAAAATGTCGCGTTCTAATGTTTTTAGTTTACCGTTATTGAGATTGTAAAGATGCATCGATGAGGAACTATACGAAAAATTTATTTCTTTGGGTATGTATTATAAACAGAATGGCTAAAACTGTGGATAAATACATTCTTATTATTTTTATAAAGTAATGTAAAATAGTCACTTTCAGTGGTCCATAAACCTAGTGTTAAAGTCGTCAGTCAATGTCTCAGGGTTTAGCGAATTCGTTAAATGAACAGCTGCTGCATTGAGAACATTAGAAAGATTAACGTGCCTACAAGAAGTACTTTCAAAAAATATGGTTTAGGAATTTGAGAAATGAAGTGGTGAATGGTCCTAAACATCCGAGAGCTAAGTCAGAATAGCATTTTTATAAATGGTGCAAACGACTTCAACTTTTTTATGAAGCTATATCGATTAGTTTAGCAAATGACGTGCAATGAAAAATTTGGAAATTTTGCATCTGGTCGGAATCGCGAATAAGATATTAAAGATCTCTTTTTATCTGGCCGTATTATGAACATTTCAAAAATATTGTTACGTAGACTCATATGAATTATATACATTCTGAAAATTTCATTGAAATTGGTTGATTGGTTTCTGAGTTATAAACGATCAAAGGTGTTGAAAAACAGTAGGCATTATTACAACACACATACAGCAAAAAATAACGAAACTTTTAAATTAGAGGATTTAATACATTATTTATTGTAAGGACCAAAAAGAATAATATTTTATGAAACTAAATCTTAAAATGAACAATTAAAATACAGAACTGTCCGCGAAAATACGAGACGGATGGTCACCGTACCTATAACTGAACAGGCTATTGAAGTAGCTAAATTAATTATTATATTTAGACTAGCATAATTCCCGTTGATTAATCAACGGCTGGCTTTGGTTAGAATAATTCACACTGACATGACCTTGTGTAAAGAAGGGTGAAGTCGGTTGCATAAGTCTAAATTTCTGATTAAATAACACTAACTTAATTTTAACACTTGATTTTGAAGGATTTCTGGAATCAAAACACATTCGTGCACCTCTTTGGGCTAACTGCGTACCAAATTTCAGCTTCCTATGTTTTCTGTGTTTCGAGATATTTTGATCATCACAGAGGACCGAGGAACTGGTTATTATACAATATACATATACATATGGTCATTTTTGAAATTTCATGACTAAATTTTGGCTGCAATAGCTTCTAAAATTGTTCTTTAAATAGTCCATTTGAAATACGTCCGTATTGTGGTAAATGTAGCATTGTTGCGAAAGAAAACAATCTCTTCACAGGAGCTCATGATGGCAATGTAGACGCAGTTAACGATGTTGACACACTAGTAGGCACTGACACGACAATAAATAGAATTTTCAAAGAAAGATGAAATGGAAAATTATTTTAATTTCATTCCAAATGATACGTAATCAAATAAAATAATATAATATCTTGAGGATTATTCTTCAAATAGTTATCGAGTCAGACTCGGATTTCAATCAAAATCTCCTAAATATGTATATTATTCAGTTTTGTGAAGTCGTTCTACTGAATTAAGTAACAATTTCATCATTTTCTCAGTGAAAATAAGAACTAGGTGTTCGTTAATACTAAGTTTACGGAACTCGTCAAAATGGCGGGTTGAAATGTTTTTAATTTACCATTATTGAGATTATAAAGATGCATCAATCAGGGATTATTCAACAAGTTTATTCATTTCATTATATGTGATAAAAAAGATGGCTGAAAATTTGGATGAACATATTCTTGATATTTTGATAAAATAACGTAAAACAGTCACTTTTAGTGCTCCGTAAGCCGACTGTTAATTGAAGGAATCCCTGGAAGTGAACGCATTATATTCCGAAGGTTGGCATTATTCAAACATCAGTCCAACGGTCGTCATAGTTAAAACCGGGCCACGGTCAACCGTGCCAATTAAACGGCTACACTATATGTTGCTCTTCGTACACGGCAAAATACATTTGCACCGAAAGTAGCTGTTTCACGTGCTCGGTATTGCGTCTTTCGAGTCATCCGCCAAAGTGCTCTATAGCAACGAAATGACTATCACATGGTACAGTAATGTCTCGATATATGTGAAAACTTCGGGAACCAAACGTCGCTTATATCGTGCACGTATCTACAGACGCTAAACCTGGATGTCTCACTGCTGGCATCGCACGTAGAAAAGGATATCGAGTAAACAAAACATCGACGTCATCGTATCGGCGATACAATACTAACCGAATGATAAAATATTTATGTTTTTAATTATTTTTTATGAATCCTAACAGCAATACATTTGTGATATTTTTGTGATTGGAATAATACGACACAAGACACAGTTTGGATCATATTTATATGTGTAATTCGCGATAGAATACTACCTCGATTATCCGTACTAATCACTGTTAACAGTTACCTAGGTACAGTGTTAAATTAAATCTTCACTGATTTGTACAATGAATCGTGTATTAATGAATTGCTTGCGATGGAACTGTTTACGTATACGAATAATAGAGAATTCAGTTATCATCAGTTCTGATAATCGAGGCTTTACCGACTCGTAAATTAAACAAGTAAGTCTTATTTTATATCAGAATAATGTCACAAATGTGTGTATACAAGATTCACAAAAAAACAATTCGAAACGAGAAAGTTTTATCTTTAACTTAATACTGCCTCGCCGATATATCTAATCCAGTAGCATGTTACTTAAATTTTCCGTAGGATAAATTTTTTCCAAATAATTACGTCCAAGTATTGTGTTCTCCATATAAGAGATTTCTCTTGATTACTCTCTCCAGCTCACGGACGTGATAGACTTTCTTTATGGACAATGAGACTATAAGTGTTCTTGTATTTACGGCAAAATACGAACGAACTTTATTAAATTTATAAAATATAAAGGAAAGAGTTGTGTTAGCGACATTAATAGTAGTTTTATTTTATCGTTATCATAAAAAAATCTTCTAGTCAAGGAAGGAGTTCCTATTCTACTCATTTCATAAATATTTATGATAATGGAAATTTGTACAAAGTGAGAAGATGAGTCGATCCTTTTTAAGAAGGATCCTCCTGTGCCAGCGATCACCGACGGAAAAGAGAAATAACCAATTCAGTAACTGTCCACATTGTTTTCAAGATCGTCGCTGGAATCATCGCTATAAACCGTGCCGTATCGTGTGCAGACAGTGACGTGCCGTCACATCTTTCAGATAACGTCGGATTATTTTTGACTTTCAGATGTTGAGCCCTCTCAATCCTCATTTACAGTAGAGCCTCGATAATTGCATTGGGAGTGAACTGGATAAATGAAAATGATTTCATTTTTAAACTTCAGCAAGAAATCTTATAATTCTTCAATGTTTTCTACGTTTCGAATTTTTATATTTGAAACATCAAATTTAGAAGATTAAAATAAAAATGTTGCGATGTCTCAATATTTCAGTTGTGCTAGATATTTTCGTAGCATCTCGTCGAATTCGTCTCAAATTTCGTTACAATATTAACGATACAGAAATATAGTGTTCCGTTTGAAAGAATTAATTCGATCTAAAAGTTGTAGTGCTAACTACTTCTAGATCTTGCGCAGATCCTGTGGAATTGGCATAACTCAATACTGCTCGGATAAGAAATCAATATACTATTCCTTTTGTAATTCCTGCCAATTACAATTTTCTCAAAATTCTTTGCACGCCAGGTAGTGAAAGCTTCTTGAAGAAACTCGAATCACGTACAAGGAGAAGACGCGGTCATCGGGTCTTAGATTTTGTTCAAACTTTGCATGCTGGTAGATTTCGTTCTCCTGTTTATGAAAATATAGCATTATAGGCGTCGATACTCAATAATTTTTTAGATATTTACAATTTAAATTTCATTATACCCGTTAAGCCCTTAAGTACAGTTTTGGTTGAAGGTTTCGTCAAGTGCCAACTGGCGCGATGGTAACGTACTAGATTCATTCCCGGGAAGGCCAGTGTTCAAATCCCTTTTTCCATTTTTCATTTTTTTCTGTTCAGTTTATCTATTTTAATTAATTGTATTTTGCACATGAAAAATACACTCATAATATCTATAGGAAACAAAATATAAAAATTTTATTGGAAAGGGACGTAATATGAAAGAAACACTAACTTCATCAATCTTCACTTATCTCGAAAGTTGTTGAGTATCGACGCCTATAATGCTGCATTTTTATAAACAGGAGAACGAAATCTACCAATATGCAAAGTTTCGACAAAATTTAAGACCCGATGACCGCGTCTTTTCCTTTTTAGTAACTTTGGAAAAAGTTATTACACTGAAGAGGGTGTATGGAGACTTTCTCGACAGATCAAATGTAATTGTAGAAATTGAAAACACAAGTTATTTTCGATAAGATAATGGAGTCGGGTCCGCTCGAAAGATCGGCCAGACCGTGCCAGGACGAAAAGGGTTCGCTTGTATGAAAGCGGTTGCCCCGTTCACGTGCATCGATTCATTCGTCACGCTGCCCCGACCTATCCAACGCGTAACACCAGAACTTTCGCGCGTCGCTGCATGCGTCAGTGTGTAAGTACGTGTGTATGCTAACCGCAACCCGTCACGTGTTGTGGTACTGCGACTACAACTGATTCGGTGTGCGTGGCCATGTGCGTGTGGCAAAGATCTAGCGAATATAGTGGAAGAGGAGAGACCCTTGAGCGAACACCAGACCAGCAAAACTCGTATGGACCCCTGCCCCTTCCACTTGTGAACCGGCTCGAATTATTTCATAAGCGGTGCCGTCGAAGCGGTGCTTAACTCATTCAATCAGGAAGATCGAAACATGCACAAGTCATTCTCTATCAAGTTTTTCAAAATGGGAAAATATCAGTTTTTCTACGAAATGGATCGCTCTAAAGTTTGATCCATAGTTTTTCCGTAGTTTGCCTTTTTAGCTAAACTACTAAAGTAAATTCTACATTGTATATTAGGTTGACTAAAAAATATTCATTTGGGAGATCGAAAACTGCACAAGATTACACTACCCATTTTTCTTATGAAATTGATCGTTCTAACGTTTGATCCGTTGTTTTACTAAACTTTGCATTTTTAGCAAAACTACTAAAGTAGATTCGAAATATATTAGGTTGGCCAAAAACATTCAATTGCGGAGATCTAAACCTGCACAAGTCATTCCCTATTAAGTTTTAAAAAATGAGAAAATATCAGTTTTTATACGAAATGGATCGTTCTAAAGTTTGATCCATTGTTTTCCGGAAGTTTGCCTTTTTAGCTAAACTACTAAAGTAAATTCTACATTGTATATTAGGTTGACTAAAAAATATTCATTTGGGAGATCGAAAACTGCACAAGATTACACTACCCATTTTTCTTATGAAATTGATCGTTCTAACGTTTGATCCGTTGTTTTACTAAACTTTGCATTTTTAGCTAAACTACTAAAGTAGATTCGAAATATATTAGGTTGGCCAAAAACATTCAATTGCGGAGATCGAAACCTGCACAAGTCATTTCCTATTAAGTTTTTAAAAATGAGAAAATATCAGTTTTTATACGAAATGGATCGTTCTAAAGTTTGATCCATTTTTTCCGGAAGTTTGCATTTTTAGCTAACCTACTAAAGTCAGCTCTAAAATTTGGTTGACCAGAAAACATTTAATTGAGAAGAAAAAAATTGATCTGAAGATAACAAATTTTGATTCATCACAAATGAAGTATTTCAAGTTTCCTCATGAAATAGATCATTCGAAAGTTTAATCCATTGTTCGATTGAAATTCGTGTTTTCAACTACTGTATTTAAAAAAAAGTATTGACACACCCTTTAAAAACGAACAACCTTTTTAAAAATTGGACGAAACAGATTGACTTTTTTTGAGATGTTAGATGGCTTAGTTTACTAGGTAGTTACAAAAAGAAATTACTTATAAATTACCATTAGTCGAATCAGCGAAAAAAAGTCATGGTCATGATTTTTAACTTTTCTTTCTGCCACTATAATGCAAATTTAAAATATTATTCCGTTGTAGATCAAAGTAAATTATGTAAAGTGCATAAAGGAATGATATGTCGCGAATATCACGATTCCACACCCTCGATTTGGTTAGAACTGATGTAAAAAAGTTTCATCGAAATCAGTTGACGCATTAAAAAGCTGTAGGCAATGAAAGCTGTAAGAATCATTGAATTTTCTACTTACGATTGATTTAAATCGCAATTTCTCACAATTTTTGCCATTTTTAATCATTTACGGCTTAAAGCAACCTTAATCGATTTTACTGAAAATAGGCACAGATAAGAATGGCTGAAATCAGGGCCATTAATTTTTTCTTTGTAATTTCGACTAATCTTAATTTTAAATTAATTAATTTTATAAATTACCTAGTAAACTAATCCTTCGTACATCTCAAAAAAAACTCAAATCGTCTGGTCCAATTTTAAAAATGTTGTTCGTTTTTATGAAATGTGCTAATACTTTCTTTTATCCACTTTATACTATACTTTTGAAGCAAATTCCGTGTTACATTAGGCTGCTCGAAACATATTCAATAGGGGAGATCAAAATCTCCACAAGCGACTTTATATCAATGTTCAGTTAATGTTGGTTTTGATCTCACCCGCTGAACTGGTTTCTAGTTCAAATAGAAATATTTGGTAGCTGATACTGATGGCAATGTACACTACCAGTCGAAGGCTCAATATTTACACAACTAGCGCATTCTATGGGCACAAGGATTATCCTTTTATCCTGTTACACTTTACGCGGATATTTGATTAGTATATCGGTGAGACTGGTATCTTGCCTTCATCGAGTGAATTTACGAAAAGCGAAAATGATGAAGAAAGAATATCAGTTTCTGTACTAATATTGAAAATTGCATACTACTCTAAAAATTATAAACATTCATGAATAATGTCTTCGAATTTCGATTTCAAATAACATCTGTTGTAATTATTGTGTGGATGTTCGGATAAAATCTGTTTTGTCAATCGGATTTAACAGGAAGAATGTACAGAAATACATAGTTTAATAGTCAGACAATGAATGCATACAGTGGTTGTAAAAAGTATTTGTACATCTTTCAAAAACGAATAACTTTTTAAAAAGTGGGCCACACGACGAAACTTTGTACATGTATATAACTTACTTGGACCTACGAAAGGCATATTTTGAATTTTCATTATAGGCACTGATAAGAAAGTTAAAAATCGTGGCGTTTATTCTTTTCTTCACATTTAAAGCAATAGCAATTTTTAGAAAAATTTATTTACACGCTACCTAGTAAACTAATCCTTCTAACATCTCAAAAAAACTGAAGTCATTTGTTTCAATTTTAAAAAGGTTATTCGTTTTTGAAAGATGTACAAATACTTTTTACTCTCACTGTATGCCAATGATATTTTACGAGAATTAGTAAAGCAATTTACTTATAAAAACCTACCAGAAGATACTTGTTTAATCTGACTCTCGGTTTTATACCTTTACAATATCAAAAATAATAAAACTAACTCGTTTTGATAGTTTGGCTTCGGAGACATACTTCTTAAAAATGTTTCTTTGCTGCTACGTGAAATTAGATGACCAGCTAACGAGAATAACTAATATTACTTCTATTAGTTTCTTGAAAAACACGTATGAAATTTGTAACCGTCATTCGTTTATCAGAAGAAAAAGTAGCACATCAATGAAAATTTACCGAATTTGTGGAGTATCTCTAAATTCAAGCATAAAATTGTTTACATATAACAAAATAAGACGTATTTATCATACAAAAAGAGTGTGAGAAAAGTGTGTCAATTTGTCAGTATGGTCGGTTTCGTGATTCTCAAGGTTTGCTCCTTATGAACCTGCTTCTGTTCTTCGATAACGTGCTCTCGAACCTCGTCGAGTCAACATCAATCGTAAAAAAGAGAAACGACCGGCAGAGTTATCTTCGAATATAGCAGGAGCTCATAATAGATTTCTTTGTGATAGACCCATTTCCTGTTCGACTGTCTTTGTTGCTCGTCGTCTGGCTGCCAGACACTCACCAGAAAAAAAGATGAGAATGATGTAAGCCAAACCATTCGGACATTCGTTTTCGCCTAAAAGGAATACTCTCTGAAAACATTGCTACTAATCCCCAGCGCAGCAAATACTAATCAATTTTGACGCATATCCGATCGGTATTTTCTCTTTTCATCTTTCTGTTCTTTCTTATGTTTTCCAATAAATTATGAATTCAGCTTCCGTTAATGTTCACAAATTATTTTAATCTGTTTCGATATAAAGAAATTGGAGACATTTATTTACAAGAAGACACAGACGACTGATAAGGACTGCGGATCTTTATGCAAAATAAAAAATTTTCTGCATCAATTGTAAGAGATAAAAGACAGATATGCATTTACTTCTTTCTTTAATCATTTTAACACATGGAAAATAGTATATCGTTATTCTTCAATTATTTAAATTATTCTACTGTTTCAAATTGTGCCCACCCTACTTTTGCTATAAATGCGTAAAATCCGCATACTACTAATAAGTCACGAGAAATATAACTAATTAATCAATGATCGTTTGTTATTGACAGTAAAATTACTTTCAGACATGTGGTCAAATATGTGTTACTTTCCTTTTCACCTCATTCACTTTCCTCATTGTTTATCATTACAAATGTGTACTATTTAATTCTTCATCTGACCTCCGATTGTTACGTTCAGAATATGCACTAATTTGAATCCAAAATTCCTCAGGAATTGATAGATAGGTTAAAATTGAATATGTTAGATGCATTTTAGACTGAACAAACAGAACGTTGTGCTTACGTTCAGAATATGTATAAGATCCCAATACAAAATTCTACGAGAATAGAAAGGCTAAAATTAAATATGTTACATGCATTTTAGTCTGAACAAACAGAACGTTGTGGTTACGTTTAGAATATATACAGGGTGAAAATTATAAAGCGTTACTTTGGCATTATATATAATAAATAATTATAAAGCGTGGAGATTAAAAAAATGTTTCCGATGAAAGTTGTTCAGTACCGAGGATGACATCACCTGGTGGAACTTTTATTTTTCCCGGTGGACACTCCAAGGTGAGGTGAAGGTCAACATTCTTTTTTTAAATGGAATGATATGTTTTTTTATCTACCATCAAAATAGTGTGTTTTAAAACGATTTCAATTAACTATGACTGAAGGTCATTCAAGATCAAACTTGCAGGGAAATGCAGAAAACGTGTGATCATTTTATTTGTACTTCAGTTTAGTATGTGTTCAGAATGATTACCTCTTACTTCAATGCACTTAAAAATTCTTTGTTTAAAAGATTATCCAACTTTGCTCAACATTTCAACATTTATTTTAGCACAAGCTTCACATATTCTGACTTTCTTGTTTTCACGCGTCGTTGGCTTAGTGGACATTACACTGTATTTAAGCACAGAACCTGAACAGAGAAAACGCAGTACTTGTCTTCTAAATGCCATATGCGATTTTGATGGTCGATCCGGGTAGCGTTGTGCATACAAATTAGCCAGCCATTCTGTAATTTTTCCTGCATTCTCCTAGTACCACAAGCATATCAAAACAATTTTGATACATTTCCATTTTCACCACTTATTTAAGTAGAATACTTTAGCACGAATAGTAATGAAAGTAAACTGACTATCTTGCAGAAAAGCACAGTAATACACAAATAGGTTTGTTTTCATTTCATTGATAATGACTTTGATGTTGTCCTGAGTAATGCTGATATTGAACACATGTTATTGTGTTGGTATGAAAGTTCGAAGGCACGAACTAAAGTACAAATAAAACGATCACACCTTTTCTGCGTTTCCCTACAAGTTTGACCTTGAATGACCTTGAGTCATTGGTAATTGAACTCATCTTAAAACGCATTATTTGATGGTGGATAAAAAAACATATCATTCCATTTAAAAAATGAAAGTTGACCTTCACCTCACCTTCACCTTAGAGTGTCCACTGGGTAAAATAAAAGTTCCACTATATGATGCCCCCTCGGTACTGAACAACTTTCATCTGAAACATTTATGCGTATAATCAATATTTTTGGAGATATTCGACTGTAACGCTTTATAATTTCCACCTTGTATAAGATCCCAATACAAAAATTCTACGAGAATTGATAGATAGACTAACATTGAACATGTTACATGTATTTTATTCACCGTTTGATTGAACTTCCTAATAAAAAATTTCTATTTCATTCTAATTTCTGCAATTTGATTCTCAAAATTCTCTATTTGCATATACTACCGGTTTACTAACAAACAATGGTTCAAATCCATAAAATTTGTGAAATTAATCAAGATGATGCACATACAAGTCACTTATTTGTCAAATCGAACCACTCCATACAAAATAAAAGATGGAGATAATGAATGAAATAGTATAAATGCATTTTTCAAAATTCTCCCAATTTCTATCATTCTTTTTATCATTCTTTGGCAGTACAATGGAAACAGCTCGAAGGATGGTTAACGTCTTGTCGTATAATAACGAGTCAGACTCGTGATGAAGATTTCAAACAAAACCTACTAAATATGCATGATATTAATTTCCTTTAATCCTAAATAAAAATTCTATTTTGTTGCAGTGGATATTCTTTCTTCTTCTAAGAAGAAGTTATGATCATTGAAAAATTTCTGATCACTGTAACCATAAAATAAATATCTAGTAGTGCAAGAGGTTAACTCCTTGTCGTATAATAACAAGTCAGACTCGTGATGAAAATTTCAAACAAACTCTACTGAATACGAATGATAAACCTTTCTTTTAAGACGGAATAAAATTCTCTTCTTTTACAACCAATATTTAAGCACTGAAGCAAACATAGGCATACAATAAATATAAATTTTCTTTCCTCGTTTGTGAAGTGATTCAGAGTGAAGAAGTTCTGATCATTGTAACCCCGATGAGAATCGTACAGCTGGGGGTTCAATCGTTTTAGCCTGTGAACAGCTCATACCGTTTTTCTCTTTTCGAACGTCGACATAAAGGAATGTTTACGTTGCCGTTTCGTCGCGAAGCTGTAAAATAAATGAACGCGTTTTGCAGACGTTCACGAAATTCAATCGGCGATCCGCGCGTACATTTTGGTTACTGCGAACCGATTCTCCTGATGTCAGTGCTGATCACAATCATTTTCGTTGTCCGAGTCCAGGCGGCGCGGCGTCCTGACCATCGCAATCCTACTTCAGAGTTGCCATTTCGTGCGATCTAATTCAGAAGTTTCGAACAAGTATGTACAATTCCGCGTCGTTAGAGACTTTAAGCTGTTTAAAGTGTACGATAAGATATTTTTCCCGGGCGTCGTTTAATTGCTCCCCGATTTGTCGAGTACGACTCGACTTCGCAATAGAACCTTTTATCTCGAATTTCCTTCAACCCAGAGTCATTTTCAGAATTTCGAGCTGAATTTGCTTTTCCATGCAACAAATGAGCCGTTTAACGCGAAAATGGTGCAATTCAAAACAGTTAGAGGAGCTTCTCGTGTAACGGCAGTGAAAACAAGTGATGTTTAAGAATTGTTTTACAATTACTATTGGATATATGGGACTATGCCTTTTGGGAATGTAAATATTTTTTGAGTTAAATTCTTTTCATTATTTATCGTATAATAGGTACCCAAGACTTCTTGAAACTATGTGTTTTAAACTGGCGTGCACGATAACTAAAAAAATAAATTAACGTAATCAGGTTCGTACGTCATTCATTTATTTTAGGGACTGTACCTAAAATATATATTCGTTTTTTGAAGTGAAACTTCTTTAGGCGCGTTAGGCACAAAACCTCATCGCGGTAGACGTAAAACCTCAACGCGGTAGAAGTAAACCCAATCTGGCGATGAAACGATTTGGTAAAACTTCGACGCGGTAGACGTAAAACCTCAACGCGGTAGGAGTAAACCCAATCTGGCGATGAAACGATTTAGTAAAACTTCGACGCGGTAGACGTAAAACCTCAACGCGGTAGGAGTAAACCGAATCTGGCGATGAAACGATTAAACGATGAAACAATGAAACAATGATACGATGAAACGATTTAGTAAAACCTCGACGCGGTAGGAGTAAAACCGATCTGGCGATGAAACGATGAAACGATTTAGTAAAACTTCGACGCGGTAGACGTAAAACCTCAACGCGGTAGGAGTAAACCCAATCTGGCGATGAAACGATTTAGTAAAACTTCGACGCGGTAGACGTAAAACCTCAACGCGGTAGGAGTAAACCCAATCTGGCGATGAAACGATGAAACGATGAAACAATGAAACAATGATACGATGAAACGATTTAGTAAAACCTCGACGCGGTAGGAGTAAAACCGATCTGGCGATGAAACGATGAAACGAAATTCTATTCTATTAGCATATATGGTTGATGGTTCGGCATTCCTTAATAAAGATTATGATAAAATTCCGATGATATTAAGTGGAGATTTCAACGTGAACTTTGCATCGGAACGATCAAAATTATTAATAGAATTTTTTAGAAGTAAATTAAGATTGGAAATGATAAATAATCTTAATGATGCGACAACAATATCAGGAACAACTCTCGATGCAATACTTGCAAGACATTTAGACAAAATTTAATCAAGAATATTTATATCATATTTTAGCTATCACAAGCCAATTGTTTCAATAATAGAATCATATAAAATTAAATGTCATGAAGTGTTAATAAAAATTCGACGTGGTTAAGATGTCTCGCATATTATACAATAAATGATAAGAAGAATTGAACTAAAAAAAGAACACTTGTACCTTAAGACTATCTGTTTCTATCTTAAAAAGATCTGATTCCTATATTCCAAACATTGTTCTAAAAGAATTCTTAAAAAGTCATTCGTTTTCGCTGGCGTTACACGACAAGCCCCCCTTAATCACATAGAATTAGATACTGGGGAATTAAATAAAAGCTCTATAAAATTCAGTAATATCGAAGAATGTTGCGAGTATCTTATACCAGCCACGCTAAAATTATATTGCGGTTCTTTTATCTAATTACGATTAAACGCTTGAGATGCGATGCTGGACCAAACATACAAAACATTGACTTACATCACGTTTGCATTAAACGACTGAAGTAATGCTGTCCTCAGTATTGATCGACCACAGCAATGCGATATTCTTTAAAAACAATTATATCTTGAGGCTGTAATCAGCGTATAATTCCAAAGTTTCGCCGACAGTGTACGTTTTCAGTAATTATCTGCTGCAAATAAAATAAAGCAGTTAATAAGAGATCTTGGAGCAGCGGGATAATTTCTGTTAGGGTTTTAAAGCAAAAACACCACTACTTATGTAATCATTATTTAATAATATGATACGAACTCATTATATATATATATATATATATATATATATATATATATATATTGAAGTAAGAGATAAGCATTTTGAACACATACTAAACTGAAGTACAAATAGAACGATCACACCTTTTCTGCATTTTCCTGTAAGTTTGACCTTGAATGATCTCGAGTCGTAGGTAATTGAAGTCATCTTAAAACGCACTATTTGATGGTGGATAAAAAACATATCATTCCATTTAAAAATATTTGTCCACCGGGAAAAATAAAAGTACCACCACACGATGTCCCCCTACTGAACAAACAACTTTCATCTGAAACATTTTTGCGTGTAATTAATATTTTTGAGATATTCGTCTGTAACGCTTTATAATTCCCACCCTGTATATACGATAAGGAATGTACAAAAGGTATAGTAACATATCTATGATGAATTGTGTCTACACGCGGCGGAGGCAACACACAGAATGCGCGGGAACCCGGAAAAGAACAAAATACAAAAGCTTATACCTAATTTCATAGCATGAACAATTCTCCAATTTTAAATGTTGTAGAGGTTTCGCGAATTTCGCAGGATCATTATCAGTAATCATCGTAAGTTGGATCGTATTATCGCGAAACCGTTGACGCACTGACCACCATAATCTTTCGGCATCTCCAACCAGAGTAAGAACACTCACCTATCAAAGCTGTTCTTGTAATAATGACGTTCAAAACTTTTACCATATTTGATGTCTCTCATGGTAATACATATGGACATAGACTGCGGATTTTGATGGCAAAAATGAATGCATGAAATACAAAACTGTGAAAACATTACTTACTTGCTATTTAAATTATCAAAAGTAGAAATACATTGTCAAATAATTTGTGTTCCTTAAAATCGACTTAGAATATTGTTATTTTGCGCAACGATCCGCAGTCTAATAATGCAATTTATGCAATACAGAAAGAATTAAGCTGAGTCTTTTAAAAATTAACCTGTAACTACCTCTCAATATTGAAGTGTTCATCGCGAAATACTGAAGCCTGTATAAATATATATTAAGTATGAACATATTAATCAATTTATTTAGCTAAATAAGCTGTATGCGCTTGAATAAGAATATTAATAACTGAATAGTCGAATATTTCTGGTTATTTTTTTCTGACGCTTCATTCTGCTTCAGCAAAGTTTTACACCGAAGAAACATTTAACGTTCGCGACTCGTTATCATGAATGATTTCGATGAATTCGATTGACCAGCTCCCAAAACACTCCAGAGCGATTGTTAGCGTCGCGATAATCGGACCCTCGCGTGTACACCGCGGGGAAAAGAACGAGACAAGGTTATACTACCGAATTGGATTATCACCGGCCTTTTATCCTGTTTTGTCAAGCATCTCGAGGTCACTTCCCCCATGGATTGCGGTTATAACTGTATCAAAACATTAAAGCGGAGTTTCAGCTGGCGTTATCACGATGATAACGCTACCAAGGCCGCCACCGGGATAATTGGCCAAAGTCATTTTGGTATTGTGTAACACCGGATAACCCTCCGTGGCTACGACGCGACGCGCTGATTTTCAAAAGCGTCGCTCTTCTCTTCATCCTCTGACTGCGAAAGCGACCGTGTTCGCGATTATATCGTGTCTTTTTTTCTTTTTTGAATTTCAAGTATCATTGTTTACATGCCTTAAGGGAGCCTTCTCGTGTAACGGCAATAAAAACAAGCGATTTTTAAGAATTTTCTTTCAGAATAACTATTGAATATCTGGGACTAGGCCTTTTTGGGATGTTAACAGAGAGTCCTGAAGTACAAGTGTTATTTTTTTAGTTCAATTCTTCTTATTTATCGGATCTCATGTTATAACGTATATTTCTCAAA
Organism: Sphecodes monilicornis; assembly: GCA_913789915.3. Classification (NCBI taxonomy): domain Eukaryota; kingdom Metazoa; phylum Arthropoda; class Insecta; order Hymenoptera; family Halictidae; genus Sphecodes; species Sphecodes monilicornis. The sequence continues at coordinate 21,890,469 of OU565285.1, forward strand.
AATATGTTTTTTAAACTGACGTGCAAGATAACTAAAAGACGGACCAAGCTCGTTCATTTCTTTACATATTCTTTTAGCGGTTGAACCTAAAATTTATATTTGATTTTCTATTTGCAATATTTTTTTGAACAATATTTTAACTAAGCGACCAAGGAAAGTAAACTTCTCTCCTCAACTCTAAAACGTTCTCAACTTTTCATATTTTTCGATCAAAATACAGTCACTTCCATTAATATTCGTACACTCTAAAAGACGATTACGTTTTTAATATTGGATCATATGACTTGGATTTTTTTTAGAAGTTAGAACAATTAGTTTACTACACGTTGGAAAAAAGAAATTTTGAAAAAAATTGTAATTGGTCGGAATTACAAAGAAAATACTAAAAGTTTCATGTGAGTCCATATTGAAAATTCAACAAACACGTTTTGTAGATCTGTGTCAACTGTATACACTCTGAATATTTCCCCAAAATCGGCAAACGTTGCAATGAGCTACAACTGTTTGAAAATTGTAAAAATTCCAGCTTTTCACAATTTTCGGCCTTCAACTGTAATAAATCGAAGGATTCTTACATCATTCGATGCCTGTCGCTGTTTTCCACGTAATCCAAATTGGATGAAAATTTGAAAATGTATACAATTGATACAGATCTACAAAATGGATGTTTTAAATTTTCAATATGAGCCACTTAAAAAAATTGAAAAACACAACTTTTAGTATTTTCTCTGCAATACCGACTAATTGCAATTGTTTTAAAATTTCTTTTTCGCGTCATGCAGTAAACTAATTATTCTAACTTCTCAAAAAAGTCCTAGTCGTATGGTCTAATATTAAACAAGTTATTGTCTTTTTAAGAGTGTCCGAATATTGATGGGAGTGACTGTATATTCAATCCTAGCATGAAGTATCTAACTTTAAGGAAATTTCTCACTCTTTGTGGTTCGATCATTGTGACAGACGTACCGCTGTATGTCAGCAATGCCTACACTACCGAAGCTGTTAAGAAGTTTTGCATATTATACAACAAATGATAAGAAAAATTTAACTAAAAAAAAACACTTTTACTTCGTCTATCTGTTTACATACCAAGAAGGCCTGATCCCAGGTATTTAAAGATTCTTAAAAATCACTTATTTTCACTGTCGTTACACGAGACGTCTCACTTAATAGAACTTTCAATAATTATACCGTACCAAAAGAAAGCTTAAAGATCTCATTTTCCATTATAATCCCAAACGAAATTATTAGATGATGTTATTGAAAGTAACTTGTTATTTCGCAATTGAAATTGTTGTTGCTATTGAAGGATTCATTAAAAGCTCATTTCCTTTTGAAAATTATGAAATGATTGTTTTCACTGCCGTTACACGAGAAACCCTCGTTAATGTTAAATACCGTTAAAACTGGTGCAAGTTGAAACAGTCGATCATTGAGGAATGAAGTAGAAGTTCTATGGAACATAATAATATTGAAGGATGCAATCTAAAAATTAATTACAATTATTATTACTACCTTTAATGACGATTAAACCTGTGAAATGTAGTGTTAAACCAAACAGACAAATATTGTCTTACACCTTTTTTGCATTACACGACTCAATTGATTAATCTCAAACAGACTACAGAAATTAGAAAATAAAGTTAGCTAATACCGATTCTTTATTTTGTGAAGCGTAGGCCAGTAACGAATGTTGAAAATTCTAGTATTGGGATCTGACATAGGGGTGTGGACTTTATATATAGATATCCAATATGGCGACGAAGTGCTTGGTCTTAACATTGTATTGATATCTACTTTTTTGTTTTTCCTTAAAATGTTTGTAAGTATGGGTGACACTTGTAAGTGGGCAGGTACAAATCTTGCAGAAAAAAAGTTTGTTGAAGTAGAACGGCTTTATAAAGTATGATTTATCAAATAATTCATTTTACAAAAAAAGAATTTGTTTTTTAATATACCTTCTAAATCGCTTAGAACTGGTGAGGACATATTAATTACTCCACAAATAATTGTGCAAATATCTTCTATTAGAGGCACCAATGCCACAGGCGTCACTGAACCAAGAATTTTGAAAGTCTTTTTACGCTGGTTAGATCTTTCAATATGCACTCTAGCTTTAGCTATTTTAGCTGTTAAAATAGACTGTTCTTTGCTAAACTGTTTCTTATATTTCAGAAATGGAGGTCTTATAAATTTCGAGCAGTTCACTTCACATACTACATTTTAAAGTGTGGAAACGGAACAACAAATTTTTGCTCGCTCTACTATCACAATCTATCACTGTACATTTATCAAAATATTTTTTGCTACGCGGTGGATAAATTGGATCTTCCATAACGTTATTTATAATTAACACCTGTTTTAACACCGTAAGTTTATACTGTAATTAACACCTGTTAACACTGTAAGCTGCTATAAGCCAAGCCAAGCTTAGAGTATTTCTACTTTTCGGCAGCAGATGGCGCCACTCAAAATGTCATATCCCAATAGACGATTGAGTTGTTTAAAAATCATTTTTCTGAAGTATTTTTCGAGAACCTTTGCAGCAGCACGAAGTACAATTTTCTTCAAGGATGGTAAAAGTTGGTGACATTTTTATTTAGAACTCTTCAATCTTTCGAAAATGCCACGTACACGACAGTGTTTTCATTTTTAAAGGACAAGAAAAAGTTTGATTTGTTCTCAGAGATTAATTTATATAATTTAACGATTTCACTGTTTCCTTGATTTTTTTCTGAAGTTATCCTTCAAGAACCTCCGCGGCAGAATGAACAAGTTTCTTCGAGGATAATGAAAGTAGACCACAGAAACTAATTTAGTCGGAAGTTTACAGAATATTGGTTATAAATTCATGTAATGGCTGCTGGGAACCATGCGCTCCATACATGATATGTAATGCATATTTAAAAGTTGATCGAGTACATCAGTTAATCTTTTTTAATGAATAGCATCGCACATGCTATGGTGGACGTAAATTAAAGAACAAAAATAGAGTTTGATTTCTTCTCGGAGATTAATCTAAGACATCGTAGACTAAAAAAAATACTGTTTTCGTCCATAGTGTAATTTGCATATTAAAATTCTGAATTCCGCGTGTACTATTCTACGAGATGTTAAGTAATGTTATAAAATACTGTTTTCTGTATCAACAGTTTCACCTTTCCATTGATTTTCTGAGACTTTCATTCATTACAAATACAACATTCCGCTCTGTTTACTTATCAGAATTTTGAATTCGAAGATCCGTTGGGTTCGCGCGATGCAGTAGTTACAGTAAGTAGAATCGGTAGGTCATGAACAGACGCGCCAGTCGATTGTACCTAAAAGCACGTATATTCGCTGAATTCTCAAACTCGATTTTCTCGAAAACGAAAACTTAAACAAGTACAACTTGTTCTTCTTTTTCGGCTTACTTGTTCATGTAGATTAACCTCCTTACGGCTTGTATCACCTGATCGGTGACACTCTGTGCATATACATACTATTTTACAAGGACTTTAAAGAACTTTATATGCAGGGATAGAGATCAGACGAGCGGACGAAGTCCAGGGAACTGTACTTCGACTCGTGATTCACATTCAACATATTGAAGCAACACAGATTCCTGATGGGAATTTTGTCAAATATTTACGTAAAATGGATGGGACTATTCAAGCAGATAATAGGGATTGTAAGGCACGAGAGAGCGAGAGAGAGAGAGAGGGGGGAGGGGGGAGGGAGGGAGGGAGAATGTTATCGATATCGCGCGTTTGAAACGCGTATCCAAGCAGTTGCATATTGATAAAGAAATCGTCCGAATACACTGACAAGGAGAAGACGCGGGCATGGGATCTCAGATTTTCTCGAAAATCTGCATATTGGTAGATTTCGTTCTCCCGTTTATGAAAATGTAGCATTACAGGCGTCGATACTCAACAACTTTCGAGATAAGTGAAGATTGATGAAGTTAGTGTTTCTTTCATGTTACGTCCCTTTTCAATAAAATTTTTATATTTTGTTTCCTATAGATATTATGAGTGTATTTTTCATGTGCAAAATACAATTAATTAAAATAGATAAACTGAACAGAAAAAAATGAAAAATGGAAAAAAGGAAAAAGGGATTTGAACACTGGCCTTCCCGGGAATGAATCTAGTACGTTACCATCGCACCGGTTGGCACTTGACAAAAACTTCAACCAAAACTGTACGGCTTAAAGGGTATAATGAAATTTAAATTGTAAATATCTCAAAAATTATTGAGTATCGACGCTTATAATGCTATATTTTCATAAACAGGAAAACGAAATCTACCAATATGCAAAGTTTGGACAAAATCTAAGACCCGATGACCGCGTCTTCTCCTTGTTAGCAATATATGTATAATTCCATTAATGATATTCTAATGAGACACGTGGAGATGGTTCATTGTTTATATTAACATTAGTCCTGTGGATCACAACACGCTCGTCTTGTTCTATTGTTTGCCATCAGAATTTAGTTAAACATTTAGCAACTGCAAATAATATTCATGTGACGTCACAAGAGAAACGTTCAATCGTTTCATAATTAATTTCACTATAAATCAATGGACTTACCGCCATATTGAATATCTTCAACTTTCTATGCTTTTTTTATTCTCTAAGTCGAAATTTTTTTTTTGCGAAAATTTGTTTACCATTAGAACTACTGGGACTTGTCAATGTAGTGTTGTTTTTATTATATTTTATAGTGTTGGTATCGTTAGGGTAATAAGATTGAAGTTGTTATGAGACGAGAGATGTGTGTGTGTGTGTGTGTGTGTGTGTGTGTGTGTGTGTGTGTGTGTGTGTGTGAGTCCATGAGCGAGAGTTTAAGAGAGTTACGTGCGAAAGTGTATTACATGTTATATTAAATATACAATTGTTAGCTAAGGATAAAGAAAAGGTTATTCACCCAACCGAAACCACCCATTCCAATAACAGTCTAAATGGCAAATGAGATTGTAAAGATGCATTGATGGGGAATTTACACAATAAATTTATTACTTTGAACATATATTATGACATAAGTCGTTAAAAATCTAAATAAACACATCTTCCTCATTTTTATAGAGCAATATGAAATAGTCACTTTCATTGATCGGTAAATTTAGCATAGACAACTCATAAGTAGACCGAACCTTTATACAAAATGAAAGTCTACCTAAACTACAACAAACTGGAGTGAAATAGAAATTTATTTTCTTAATAGGTTTATAGGTTGAAATTAATATATGAAAGTTTTTACTGTTTTTAACCACACATACTCATTTTTATGGCAAATGCATGAAATCCGATGTCTACTTATAAGTCAGAACTCATGTAAAAAAAATCTCCGTTAAATGTAGGTTAAACAAATCTGGTTTCATTGTCATATTTACGACTGTCAAAAGTTGTTCATCGAACAATTAAAGCAAAGAATGGTCCATCTTTGCAGCTCCATTCTCTGGGATTGGCAACGTGATTATAAAGAGCAGTGGTCTTCATTCTGTATTCGTCTTACTGGCTGACTATGCGTTTGATAAGTCTAACTCGACGAAGTGAGACTTATCTGTTGCCAAGCAGCATCGTGATACGATGAGGATGACAGTACGGCTGTAAAAGGGTCCATAAAAGTACGATTACAGCGGAGTAGTATGTAGACGAGCCTAAATTACATGAAATGATTCGGAGAACGAATAAATGCATAAATATAAATCATAGTTTCCCAATGTAAGCACCATCATATTACAATTCAGTTTGCAGTTAATACGTAATACCAACATTAATAACTCGACTGTGAATTTTACGCATTTCTGGCACAAATGAATGTGCGCAATTTAAAACAATAGTTCTATTTAAGAATATCAATATATTATTTCCAACGTAATAGAGTTGTTGAAGATAGAAAGATATTTTTATTTAACTGCTGTTTCTTGCAGTTAATGCAAGAGACTTTCATTTTGCACAAAAATCCTCCGTCTGTTAATAAGATTTTTGCAATCAAATTTTCTTTTCATTACATCAATTCCGTAACACTCGGTTACGATATTAGATGAAATCAATAAACAGTTAAAAGTCTTATTAATCTTTTATGTAATGATACAGTAGAAATGTTATAAAATCTTCATTAAATCAATTCCGTAACTCTCAATTGTAATGTTGTATTACAATAGTATACGGTAAAAGTTCTTATAAAAATTTCAGTTCCTCACAATTGATTGTAGGTAATTTTTATATCTCATAAAAATCTTCAGACCAACCATAAGAAACTTTTTCATTGGTGTTCTGAAAGATCAAAATGTATTCAACATTTTACACGATCGGATACGAGCATCCTTTTTTAATGTAATTGAGTTTAATGAAAGTTGTTAATATTAGTGATCAGTTGTTACTTTTCCAATAACGTTTTTCACTGTTTTATGGTATTTGTTGCTAACAGATGGTACCCTATTTCTGTTTGTTATTATTCCAGCTCGGATGATGCAACTTTGTGTTGTCCTGAGATTCGCCGTCCCTGTACTAGCAATCGACACTGCACTACGCCACTTATTCTATTAATAGCTTCAGCGTAGATTCTCTCGTCACAATATAAACGTGTAATAACGGCTATCCCTGGACAGATATACGACATAACATAGATGTATCATTGGCTTTATCATTTCCTGCCTTTTGACTGATTCGTAGACGCGTATGTAACGTGTGCCGAAGGTTGATGAATTCTGTTCAAATTAGGGTTTGCAATATCGGACCAAAAATACAATACCGGTATTCGGTATTTGTTTAAATTTTGTACCGAAATACCGGTATTAAGAATTTTCAAGAAGGTACAAAAATACAGTTGTTTAATAGAAAAAAACATTAACCAATTTATTAACTACATATTTTTGAAATGTAATTGTGAAAAACATAATGCATCTATTGAACTGTCCTTAAGCCTGGAACGTATATTTCTGCAGAAATTACCTGCAGTTGAAAATGCTCTTCCGCATCCACGCTGTTTAGTGATACTGTTAATAATGAGCGATATACTTTCTGTATTTGCCTCGACGTCCTTCATCTTCTAACAACTCGGTCTCTCGTCTGGCGGTTTTGGATAAACCTATTTTTTGTATTATTTTTGTATTATTGTTCGTGGAAATTTTTTTATTTATTACTAATTGTAATTTCTTATCGAGAGACAATTCTTTTTCGATATTAACATCAACATCATCTTCAACGAATTCTTCTGGATAGGTTTGTGTTTGCTTTTCATAAATGTCTTTGTGGAAATTGACGACGAACTTAATTAAATTTGACCTTGTTAGCTTCTTTTCTTCCTTTTAGTTTTCTTTTTTAAAGTCGTTATAATTATGTAAATACCTTAAAATATTTTCTAGTTCACTATGCCTTTTCTGCACACGAATTTTCAATGCACTGTATAATTCCTCAAACGGTAGCGTGTCCTGATCTTTAAATGATTGCAACATAAAATTTATTGTTGCATTCGCTGTTAATAAGTTGGAATCCTTCCGACATAATGCCTCCACAGCCAGCTTTATTGGAAGCAGAGCTGATACAGTTTTTGATATTAAATTGAATTCACTATCGGAAAAATTAATTTGTAAATTTCAAATAAGTGTAGATACCCCAAAAAAATATTTATTATTTATAGCTAATACCGAAAATACCGGTATTTTGCCTTAGCAAATACCGGTTTCACGAAATTGCAAAATAGCACGAAATACCGGTATTCGGTATACCGGTGTATACCGGTATTGCAATCCCTAGTTCCAATACTTCAGATTAACCTGCCGAATTTATCATAATTAGATTGCAATATGTAGAGCATCAATGAAATAGGAGTATATGAAATACAAAACAAATACCACAATCAATATTAAATTAGATTTTTAGGTTATTCTTCGCGTAACTCTCTTTTTTCACAAAATAAAAACTGAAAACACTTACACTTGCTTCAAAATTCGAGTAGGGTAAACTGAACAATGATTGGCACCCTAAGCAAAAATCGTAGTAAAAATCTTTTTATCTTTTGTTGAAATATTTAAACGAGCTTAACTACCTGTTATTATAAGCTAACAGAGATTTTTCAGCAAAATCAAACAGTTTTACGTGTCGTAAATCTTTCATTATAAAATATATTCAGTGAATAACAATCGTAAGACAAATAGTACAGTCATTGGCACATTTGGTAAACGTTGAACAGGTTATTTGATTTATAATTAAACATATACGCACTTATTACATCTGCAGTACAGTCAGAAATTACGTTATAAAAGTTTAACAAAACTATTTACACTGCACTGTGGTGATCCGTCGGTCTTGCCGGATGTCCTCCCGCGTTGCTAACAGTCATATGTGGAACTCTGTCATGAAAACTTACAACGTTGCTTTGAAATATAAATAAGAAGCAATAAAAAATGATTTTCTATACCAGGAATTCTTAATATTTGCCGTTTAAATCAAAAGTGCCAATAACTAACGCAGTGTCAGCAATAGTACAGTTTTCCTATATTAAGTTAATAAAATATAAAAACAAATATCATAATCAATACTTGAGAGTAGATTTCTCATTTATTCTTTGCCTAACTTACTTTGCTATAAAATAATCCGGAACAAATAGTATAGACAATAATTAATTAGATTTTTAGGTTATTCCTCGCGTAACTCTCTTTTTCACAAAATAAACTGAAAACACTTACATTTGCTTCAAAATTTGAGTATGTTAAATGAATAAAATATAAAAACAAATATCATAATCAATACTTGAGAGTAGATTTCTCATTTATTCTTTGGTTAACTTACTTTGCTATAAAATAATCCGGAACAAATAGTATAGACAATATTTAATTAGATTTTTAGTTTATTCTTTCTAACATTCTTTTTTATGAAATAATCTGGATTGCAAACATGCGTAGTAAATCCGTAGAGCTCGTAAATAATTTCAACATGATAAAAAATTTTGAGACATCTTTTTGTCGACAATAAGTTTTAATTATAATCAAGATGATTTATAAAACATCATGATTACATAAATGTTTACAGTCTTTCGCTATTATATTTTCATTATTATTTATTATGACTTGTGTAAATTTTAATTGACTGTGGTTATATCCTGTTTGTCTTTATACTACAGTTGTACGTTGCATAAAGCACGAATGATATCAGATATTTGATTGTATGATAGTATATGGTTTATATAATTATTCTTATCATTTCAATAGAAAATCATAGAGTAGCCGAGTCATGAAAAATCAGTTAATCTTATTTACTGATTAAGATGATTGCAATGATGTTGCGGATTATAATGTTGCACCAAATCTCGTAATATCACTGTAATTACACTTATTAAATTACTGTTTATTACAAATCATGTAATAAATTACATGTATGTCATATGTAATTGGCTAAATACTCGTGGTACAGTTTAAAAAACGTATACATTGTCAACTGCAAAGTCGATTTTAACCAATAAAGAAACTTCAATCCTTCGTATCCATTTTTCAGACACATATAATAAAGTGAATTAATATTAAAGATACAATAGTCCTTTCGTGTTTGTTATGAAAAATAATGTGTAGTTATTTTCAATGATCTTCCAATTAAATAATTTTCATCTGTTTAAATTTGTAGTACATCTTTAAAAGCTAGTGATCATGGGTAACAGATGTCATGTCGAAAGGTGATTGCAAGAACTGAATAATAATCGCGAATTAATGGGTTCCCTTACCACAGTATAATTCAAGCAGTTTGTCTGACACGTGATAAACATTTCTGTCTTGTAATTGAGATAATAATAGCCATTATTAGGTAGAATGTTAGCTGAACTAGTAACATGAGCACATGTTGGTTTTTTGTAATGAAAACGTTTAACACGGACAAGACAATCTTCAGGTTTCGTATATCCGTTTCTTTTAAGTCTTCTATTAATATCAAGAACTATTTATTTCTTCATGCAGCTCGTTAAACATTTCACTGAAATATTTTCAGTTGACCTTTTTATATTTAATAACATTTTGCATTTTAGATTTTCTATCTAAACTTCTGAGCTTACATCGATATTTCTTTTACAAAATAATGTAATATTTATAACCAAATAATAGCTTAATTTCCATATCGAAATGATGTAATTTACGATTACTCAATATTTTGATGAATATCTGCAACTGCTTAGATCAGAAATTGTTTACACCACTCTTAGATTGCGAAGAATTTTGATCATAAATATTTATTATCAATATACGTCATAAATAATTAATGATTCTAGTACACTTATATGTACCCTGCTAAAGTAAATTCAAATTTGATTGCGTTTCTTTGAAACTAAATTATAAGTACTCATAATTTACAATGTAAATATACACTCTGTTTATGTACACATTTCTCATTCCTATAAATGCATCGATATTGTGTTCAGTTTCTGAATGTTACAAATGAATAATGATTAAATCGTTTGAGTGCTTGTTAGTGCTTCATAGCGCGTGTTATTTTCATCATAACTGCATAATTAATATGTTAAAATAATGAACTATTATGAACGAAGTACATACGCAAATGTAATTAGATTTGAAATTGAATATTGCGCATTGCAATTTCGTATTGTGTTGTATAAGTAAAACTACATTTTAATAATTGGCAGAGTTATTAAGTCAAAAGATTGGTAGACATATCGCGTATGTTATAGGTTAATAATATTTACAAATATATGTATAACATTCATTAAAATTGAATCTTTCATCTACGATTTAAATACGACTGTAATGCCTGTCGTAAAAAATGATAATGTATATCAGGCATGTCCAGAAGTAGCTCACTTGGACGCAAATTCGAGGGAGACGCCTACTTCTCCCGCCCGCGCGTCTCGCTCCCCGTGGCGGCCGTAGTCCTCCGAGCTCCTCAGACCCGTGTCTACTGTGGGTCCGAAAGTCGCCGCAACGCGCCACACGCAGTACGTGCCGCAAGCGGTAGGCACGGGTCTGAGGAGCTCGGAGGACTTTGGCCGCCACGGGGAGCAAGACGCGCGGGCGGGAGAAGTAGGCGTCTCCCTCGAATTTGCGTCCAAGTGAGCTACTTCTGGATATGCCTGATGTATATTGTCCTCTTCGTATCGTAATTTAATTTATGAAATTAAAATTGGATATAAATATCTATAAACCAAGTAACAATTTCTTTCTAATTCTTATTCTTGCAATTTAATTTATGGAACTTACAATACGTATAAGAACAATGTCTTTTCCACTCTTATGCTTGTAGTTTAATTTATAAAATTAAAATTGGGTATAAATGTCTATGAACCAAGTAACAATTTCGTTTTAAATCTTATCCTTGTAATTGAATTTATGAAACTAACAATGTTTACAAGTACATATAAGCTGAACGTTATGTATATATAGTAAAAGGCACAACAGAAGAAGTTTTAATTAATTTTCAACTTGCTAAATAAATTTTGGAATTCTACTACAAAAGAAACACATGTACTGCGGGGAAAATTGGAAACGGTAAAATGAACAGTAAAGCAAATTGTCTGTTTGTTTTGGCAACCGCGAAATGGTTGAACTTGAATTCGAAATGATGATGTTTGTCTATTCAAGTTGGCAACAATTAGACGCAATCCTCGCCTTTACTATAAATATTGCGGAATTTAGAGAGTTTTCTAAGAGACACTGACGTGTGATGAGTTGTGTCTGCGTCTTTTGGCAAGTATCAGTTTAGTATGAAAAAATTTCTCTTCGTACAAAATCCTTCAGAATTTCAACGTGGCTTGATAATCTACACTATGTACTTGTATTATTTATACTTTTATATTTCTCTACTATTTCGCGAATTATTTCAATTATTTTTTTTCTTGTTACTCTAGAATAGAACTTTGAAAAACATCATATGGTTAATCTTCAGATTTATGCTTTTTGCCTCTATACAATAAACCATGTAAACAGCTAAAAGTTTCTTACAGTGATTTACAATTATTGCTAGACAGCGGATTTTGTGCATTTATGACAAAAAGAAGTAGCTTCCATTTAAAACAGTAAAAACATTAGAAGAATTTAAAAATACTGTTATATCATTTTCGACCTATTAAACACATTAAGAAAGAAAATCAATTCTATGTCACTCCAGTTTGTTGCAATTCGGGTAGAAAATGTTTGTTTTGCACAAAGATTCGCTGCAAGTTGCTCAAAACTTCCTCGACAATCACTTTCTTCTTCTATTTCTTTGGTGCTATTCATCGAAGAACCATTTTGCATTGCAGCGACTTTACATTGATCATGTCGCCGCAACAATACCATTTTTAACGTTTATGTGAATGGTGCTAAAATTGATTTCATAGTGGAACTGTTTTGATTGGAAGCAGAAATTTTTTTTACCAAAAATTGTCAAATCGTTAACCCCTTGTCTTATGACTTCTTTAAAAATTACCGTAACTACATTATTGTCAATAATATTCCATATAGAAAAGAAAAATTGTGTTCATTGTGTATCTACTTAGTCGTACGGCTAAATATTGGTATTGTCCGCGCAACGAGAGTTGGCACAAAATCTCGTCAACGGGGTGCAGGGGGGACGGCGAGTCCCCACTCTTGACACAAGGTTGCGGATCCCACCACTGATCAATGAATCCCACTCTTACGCTTACGTTTTGGCGGGAACGGTCGACATAGGCGCTCAGCGTCGCCACCATCTTATTTCATGGTCACCACATCTCTCTGTTACAGTCGCACTCAATACGCTCATTTGCTGTCTTCCTCAAGCGATTCGGTCAATCGCGGAAAACGTGTAGCGCGTAGTGGGAGCATCACATGGTACCCATAAGTTTCTCTGTGCTAACTCTCGTTGCGCGGGCTATAACAAGAAAATAGAATTGTATTTCGATTTGAAATAAGTAAGATAAAAATTGAATATATTCTGTTCGAAATCTTCACCACGAGTTTGACTCGATATTGAAGTGGAACCTCGCTCGTTGCACGAAACGAAATCGAAAATGCGTGCAAAAATCGAGGTGGTAAAAGAGAGGTAACCAATCATAGTGATTCGTTTTCAACTATGTACCTCTAAACATAGACATGTTCATAATGTGACGTCGAAACTTGTATTTATATTTGTTCCATCCGCAAAGATTGTAATTTATGTATATGCAATTCTATATTTGCAAATGTAAATAAACTCATGAGGGTTCGTGATGCTTAACCCTTTAAGGGCGGCCATCTAATTAGTATATTTATTAGATTAGTAATTTGGAATAAGAGAGAAAATTTTCGGGAATGTTCCAGCACAGTGGTTGTAAGTGTCCGGTGACATAATGGGATAGTCTCATGTATTTACAATAAATCTTAGTGAACTTTATGATGTTTTTGGTAAATTTTATGAAATTTTATTTTATGAAACTAAGCCGATTTGGGGCTTAAAGTTTTAAAGTTTTAATGTACTAAAAATAATTTTTTTACTTCAGTCCTTATTGTTTATTGAGTATAACTCAGTATTCTCATCCTCTCTGACAATAATATATCCATCACTAGTTTGCAGTGTAGCGTCTGTCCTTATCATCAGAATGCAAAAGATACACATTTTTCTTAAAGTTAGATAGTTTACGCTGGAATTAAACGTAATTTAAATAGAAAAGCGTGAGAATTACAAAAGTGACAAAGTCTAAAAGAAATATTTTAGGTAATTATTTACACTAGGGGCTTCCTCACCGATTTTGATGACGTTGAAATATGTTGTCAAGGTCATCATTCTGAACAACTTTCCGTTTTAGTTTCCGAGATATTCGCAAAAAACTATTGCTAATACTGTATTGAATTTTCCGTATTCTTGCACGCTCGGTGGCAACGTAAGCCAGTTCCGCCGCGGCGTCTGTTTACTTTTTTCTTGGAAACATGCTGTGGAAATGAGAAAGAAAACAGGGTCTCACGCTGGTTATATATGTGTGAGGTGAGCTTTCAATTTTGAAAGACTATTCTTCGATTGTCGTGTGCGTGGTCTGGGTTAGGACCCTCTCTGCCCCCTCCACGAACTAACCACAACTCATTCTATTCGCATAATCTTTGCATTGTAGCTGTCATTCAGAATTTGATCTAGTAATGGAAAAATCATGTGAATAGAATGAGTTGTGGTTAGGTCGTGGAGGGGGCGGAGTGGGCCGGCCGTGAACATAACATTTGTAAGAAGCAGAATACGTTACGAACGCCGTTAAGCCATCGCCTATGCTGATATACGAAAATCCAAGAGAGAAAATTCAATACAGTATTAGCAATAGTTTTTTGCGAATATCTCGAATACTAAAACCGAGCGGCGGTAACATGTATAGGGAAAAGTTGTTCAGAATGATGACCTTGACAACATATTTCAAGGTCATCAAAATCGGTGAGGAAGCCCCTAATGTAAATAATTACCATATTTTATTTTTATGCAAGTGAATTGGGTTTATATCGTTTAAAAATATATTGTAAATGAAAAATAAAATGCAAATTCAGGTTCAATCCGTGAAGAAACGTATAACAAAGTTGGCCGACATGGATTAGTCAATTAGTTTTTTCGTTATCTTGCACACCAGTTCGAAAGATATGATTCGATGTTTTGTACTCATTTCAATGAATTCGAGCACAATATTTTAAGAAAGTATTTTTAACGTTTTATATTTTTAAAGAATACAAAAACAAACAATTGATTTTTTGATCCGTCTACATGAATTGCCCTCTTAAGAAAGGGGAGTGTACGCGCGAAGAATACGAGCGAACCCCGTATGACGGCTTACTCTCGTCAAGTTGTGCTACCGTGGCCGCGGAACTTGCGCGTAGAATTATTTTCGTGGTTACACGATGCTGCCGGTTGACTCACGCGCTTGGCGCGTGAGGAAATTTTACATGCGTCGCAGGATATTGCATTCGCAGACCGTTTTTGCGCCGCACTACGAGAACAACCGGACTGAGTGTAACTCGATCTGAAAACGGCAACAGCAGGGACTACGTTTCCCAAAATCACAAGATTGTTTTGTTTTCTTGCCTGCGCGACAAAATGGACAGGTTACGAGGACTCGCTTTCGCAAAGCCCGAAATAAATTTTGATATCTCAAACCTCGTGAAAATTTATAACCCCGACGCGTACGCTCGCGCCAGGACTGTTTGCAACCCTACAAAATCCTCGCGGAACACCTATATGCTACCGTACCCCTCGACTTTGTTGAATGGCACTTAGTTTCGCTATTGTTTCACACGAGGACTGCTCTTGTAACCTTCCGGGCAGCGGAGGTAGCAGAGTGTTGCGAAATCTTCTAAGAGAAAAATGTTATTTTTTTAACGTATCAATCTGAACTTTCATCGAGCTGTCATTTCAGTAGCGTGATTATTAGTTTTACCTCGATTATGACAAACTGGAGCAGAATATACAAATTCATTTCTGGAAAATGTTGACAAAATGGGACCTAACTTCAATTGCCTTGATCTTGCAAGATGTTGGCAAGGTCAACATTCTGAACAACTTTTCCCTATACATGTAGGGCAGGAGAAGTCCCGTCACGCTAGTAAATACCTGCGCCACTTCCTTTGGCTGCTAATAAAACAATTAACGACATGTAACTAAGTGTCATTGTTTAAAATACTATAAACATTTACACTAAATGCTTATACTTCTACAAAACAAGCGAGAATACCTTCCGCCGCATGAGGTGTAAGATATTCATTATGCATAATTATTGTTAAATGGCAAAAAGCAGAAAAAACGCCGTAACACGTATCTCCTATTTTGCATCACAGATCACACGCCCGAGTTAATATTAACCTTTTGCACTCCGAGCGAATTTTTAACACGACGCCAGCTTCTCTTTCGATGTCGCCTCAGCGGTGACAACGGAGTGCTAAGGGTTAAAATGGTTTAAACTTCACTTTAAGGGACCACTTTGTTTGTTAACTCTTTTCATGTAATCCTGTAAATTTTGACGAGAAAATTCCGAAAATGTAAGTTTTAATGTTAGGATTTCACTGGTTCAAAAGTTATACGCGTATAAAGTTGAGCAATTTCAAGAGTTTTTAACAGGTTAGAACGACGCCATATTGCTTTGTACTTGCGCGTTACCCAATGAGCAAAGCTTCTACATCACACCATAAGTATCCATTTTAAAGCGGTAATTTGAATATCTAATGCTTACATTTAAAAAACCGCAATTAATTGGCAATTTGATCCGACTTTTAACAATCCTAACCCAGACCAACATGATTAAATACATTTAAATTCGAATTACCTCAAAATAGCCAGACCTACGTGCTTGTGCTGCCATCTAGCGGATTCAGTGATTACTACTTAGCCGATCCTATGTTCTTGAACTACGACACAGCGTATATATCGATATGGCGGCGCTCTAACCTGTCAAAACGTTTGAAATCGCTCAACTTTACATGCGTTTAACTTCTGAACCAGTGAATTCCTAACATTATAACTTTTCTTGTCAAAATCTACAGGATCATATGAAAAGAAGTTTAAAGGTCTAGTTATACGTACCGAGGTGTTCCCCTAAAGTAAAGTATGGCGCTTTTGTTAAAAATCTTTTGCGATCTGATTTTCCATTGAAAAACACATCATTTAAAAAAAATTCAATATTTCTCAATTTCTGGTTTCGGAAATATCTCACAAAACATGGTTTCGACCCCCAATTTTAGGGGCTGTTTTCACCCCTTCAAAGTGGATGGTTGCCGATAGAAAAACACGTGTAAAATATTTTTCGGAGTAGTATGTCTCACATAAGTTTCATCAAAATCGGCTTGTCTCACTTAAATAGTCATACGGACATCACATGGATAAAACTTGCAAATCGACGACCCATCATGCCTTCCCACTCCCTCAAGCTATACGATCTAAAGACACACCTACAAACCACCACTCAAATTCGGACGCGACCAATAGCGACCAAACCGAGTTGATAATATACCGAACACAACCAGAATCGACAGAACTAAAAAGAACACGATACAGAGAACTCAAAACATCGCACCACACGGAACATGTTAAAACAGGATGCGGGAAACACGAGAAATAACACGAAATATCCACGCATTCACGAACTCACGTCAACGTATGTCGATTCATATTAATCAGTGTGTTAAATTTGAAATATCGCTTGTTACCACAACCAAATGATTTCAACGTGGCGTTGTATTCATAGAGTTCAAGTTAATTATCAAGTTGAACATCCACTTCGCTAGTTTGCGATATTCTAGGACGCTACAAAAGTCTTACAGTTTTTGAGGAAATAATTCCCAAAACTCATTTTTTTCTTGACACCCTGATGCCAACATGACCCTACGAAGAAACAGGTTCTTAATGTAATACTGAAATACAATTGTGATAAAATTAACAAAGAATTCTCTCATCTTTCTGTTATAGCAATCCAAGAGCGGCGCGGAACATGGCGGAAAAACAACGCCGCGACAATCATAACACAAACATCACAGCAATGGGGAAGCTTGTACCTGCTGTCGCCGAGAGTTCAAGAAAGATGGACAAAATCTCCATTCTGAGGTTGGCTACAGCTTTCGTCAGATCGGACTTTAGTAAGTTCTGTTGCTCCTTTTCTAGGTTAACATTTTTAACTGCAATACACCTGCATTTCAAACATGCGAGTGTCAATGAAATATAAACTGGACTTCTTTTAGTCCAGTATCAAAGAGAATGGATGGTTGAACCTTACAGACAATTACACACGAAGTACAGTATTTCATCGATAATCGTCGCCACCATGGGTCCGGCAGGCGACGTTTAATGTACAGATGATACTATTCTTTGACCTGTGCCGAACGTAAAAAAGGACAGCGAAGCTCGAGAGGCCTCGGTCGCCGAGGAGTGTAACATAATACGGGTCGAGTACGTCGGTGTGAAAACAACAATTAACCCAGTGACAAAACTTCTTTATTTTTTATTATCTTTTAATGGAACGTTCACCAACATATTCGTGGCATTTTTCTAATGAAAATGATACCAAATTAGATATAATTGCGATGATATTTACTTGTGTAATGGACGATTATCATTTTCATTAGAAAAATGCCACGAATATGTTGGTGAACGTTCCATTAAAAGATAATAAAAAATAAAGAAGTTTTGTCACTGGGTTAATTGTTGTTTTCACACCGACGTACTCGACCCGTATTATGTTACACTTCTCGGCGACCGATGCCTCACGAGCTTTACGGCCCCACGCGGGGTATAACCCGCGTTCTTGTTCAGAATTTGACGACAATTAACGATGAAATACTGTAGCTCTAATTGTTCGTTACTATTGAACCAATATGCTCCGAATGTCTGCTTCAGTAGTGCAGCAAATGATAGTCATCGTGTCATGTTTATGCATATTCTATATGTTCAAATATGGAGAATATTTACGCAAAATATATGTAAAATATATACAAAAAATTTGTAAAATACATACATAAAATATGTGAATTATATAAACAAAATTTATTGACAATAGTAAACCAAAATACAGTAAAATAGTTGGCCAAAATTACCCAAGACCAATATTCCTGAAACTTTGGGTCTAACATTGATTCCGTGCAAAAACTTTTTTCCTGGACTTTATGGTTACGGGGGGAGGGGGGTGACCCGTACTTTGACAAGTACGTATTTTGCGAAATTCATTATGTATTGTAACTTTTAATAAAAACACGATAACGACCTGACACTGATACCAAAAAATCATAAAAAAATTCAATCTTTCCAACGGTGTATAAGTTTATACAATTTATTTATTTGTGTTTTTCAATTCAGAAAAATTGCAATTCCCAAAAAAGTATCGTCTGATTTTAACCAAAAACGCTGGATTAATAGTACGTTTCATGCCCTTTCGAATGGTGTTTGTCACACCTTGGGGAAATTATTCGTTTTTGAGCTATAAAGTAAAATGTGAGTAGAAGTTGAGGCGCGCGGTCAACTATTCGACCTAAATATTCGTTTCAAACGTAGAAAAAACGCTTCCTATGATTATATATTCACTATGCATAATGCAGCTATGTTATTGTTATCAATTTTACTGTTTTGAAACAGTGAAACACATTGGTCATATTTTACAATAATTATACCAGAATACAGATATTGCTTACCCTATTCATCGTATTCGTTTGTATCTGTATCTTCAGCGACTGGTTTCGGGTTGGGAAAATTCTGATTTAAAAATTCAGCTGGTAATGGTGCTTGATCCATGTATTTTCCGAGTCCTAGGTACCAAAGCTAGGTACCTAGGTTAGGACATATGCACAGCAACCGACAGATTATAGAAATATAATTTTAGAAATACTAAAAATATGCACAATATGAGTACACAAGCATATGCTGTGTGCAAAATATGCAAACTAAAAAGTATAATTTCAGTGTTACTCAAACAAATTAATTTTCCGTAAAAATATGCATTTACGTATGAATTTTTTATGCGGTGTTTACAGCATAGGTTAATATCAATATTAACTTACCTACCTCTTCAGTAGCTAAATTTTTCTCTGGTTCAGCCGTTTACCTAGTAAGAAACTAAAGTTAAATAAAAACGTAATTTCTCTTTTAATTGTCTTAAAAAGTTAAAAATTAATTAATTAATTTTTTTCATAAATCCATAAAACCTGGAGTCTATTAATTACAATGTCAGTATGATATTTGTTTTACGGCTTCTAATGAAGTTTCCTGTCTCTATTCTTTGTTACAGCGCTCGGACCCGGCAGAACAGACTTTCTACCCCAAAAGCTAAGCAACATGGATATAGAACGATTTATCATCGACGTGAGTACTCGTAAATCGATCCAGTTCTGTTATCGCCACATGTTGAACATGTTAAAATCGTTTTTGTTAACCGTAACAGAACTTGATCGGAAGTGGGGGCTTCTTCATCGTGGTCACAACTACAGGGAAAATCGTTTACGTCAGCCAACTAGTCCAGGAACACCTCGGTCACATTCAGGTAAATGTTACAACACCAATTATTCTCAGTTTTCTTTCATAGCCGGACGCTTTTCAGTGCTTCATGAAATGTGAAATGTTGCCTTGTGATTAAATCTTAATGGACTTCGTATTAAAAAGCGCGAAGCATCCCTTTACGGCTACAATGATTAAAACTTCTTCATCCTCAATAATTTCACAGAAGAGGAAAGAAAATTCACATTTGAACCGTTTATCTCGATCTCAAGTGTGTAAACGTCATTGAATAAATAATTCTAATATAATTTTAGCGTAGCTTGGATAAGATAATATGCTTTGATATTATTTTGTTTAATTCTCCGTTATCCAATGATTGACTGTTTTGACTTGCACCGTATACTCTAAATCATACTGTAAATTTTCGTGCTACTTAAAACTTCGCTTACTGATTTTTGTCGTAAATGCATAAAATGCGCAGTCTAACTAAAGCAATATATTTAAAAATTGTATCTTTCGAAGTGGAGCTCAAACCTAATCAAAACTAATGCAAATGTACCAGAAACCTTGAAAATATTGCGTAGTGAACATGTTCCTGCAAATCATCTTAAAAAGTAAAACTGAACAACGAGAACATGTACGGGGTGTACCAAATAAAGTGTTACAAGCTGTTTTCTCAGAATCTAATGTAGATATTGACTTAATTTTTTTTAATTAAATGGTTAAGTAGGGCCAATATTTTAGAATGTATTAAATTTTTTTGGGGTAATTTTTGGGGGGAGAAAGGGGGGCCCACACATTTCTTTAAATGGAAAATATTGATTTTTTGTTATTGTGATACCTCTCATTAAACTGAATGGTATTTACTTGAACCTTTTTTTTTATTGCGCATAGTTACACAGTTATAGCGAACAATTGAGTTTGATTTTGCGAATATGTTTACGGGCAAGGAAAGCAATCTAGCAGCTAGCTATGTACAACTTGGTAATGCGAGGTATATTTGTACAAGACTTACAAAGTGCTTAGAAGTTCATGGACTTCATTTTGAACATTTAATAATGTAGCATGTGATAATATTGTGATATTTTTCGTTTTTATCGTCTCTTGAACGTGTCAAATCACAACAAATTGTTCGTTATAACTCTGTAACTATGCGCAAAAAAAATCAATAATGCTTTCCATTTAAAAAAATGTTGGGGGCCCCTCTTTCTCCCCCTAAAAATTACCCCAAAAAAATTTAATACAGTATTTCATTGTTAATTGTCGTGAAATTCTGAACAATAATCGTCGCAAAACAATCCCTCGCTCGCCAAGAAGTATGACATCATACGGGTCGGGTATATCGGTGTGACCATTACTATTCCAATGACAAAACTTCTTTATTTTTTATTATTTTTTTATGGAACTTTCACCAACATATTCGTGGCATTTTTCTAATGAAAATGATACCAAGTAAGATAAATTCCGATGGTATTTACTTGAGTAATGGACGATGAAAGTTTCGTGCGCGAGGAAGGATAGCGCATGGGAAAGATAGAGACGCGCAGAGTCGCGGTCGCCGGAGTAGTCCAAAGGCATACGTGTCTTCACAATGCAATGTCAATAAAAAAAACTTTTTCATGAGGCTTTCTCCAATATATTTGTGGCATTTTTCTGATTAAAATAAATACCAAACACGATTTTTTACGTTCGACACAAGTCAAAGAATAGTATTATTTGAACATTAATCATCGCCGGCTGAACCCGTGGTGGCGACGATTATCGATGAAATGCTGTACATACTAAAATATTAGCCCTTCTCAATCATTTAATTAAAAAAAAAATTAAGTCTTCACTAGATTCTGAGAAAACAGCTTGTAACACTTTATCTGGTACACCCTGTATACAGAAAAATTGTTCAAAATTGTCCAGTCGACAATATAGCACGAAATGATCGAGGTCGGTGGGAGGTACCCATTCTTGTATAATATTAAATTACCATGTTGTCTTTCATATCTTACCCATGACTTTCAGATATTAAAAATTAGTGGTTTTAAACCGGGAAATGAACCCCCCATTCGTAATGCAAAATGAACGCGAAGTTCAGGTTTCCTTATCTCTTATAATATCATTTAGTTAACCAATAGAGTGGAAGTTCGAAGAAAACCGTATTTTACAAAGGCATCGCTTTTGTACGTCGCAATGTACATATATAGTATATTGTAATATACTAGAATATACTAGAATACACTAGAATATACTAGAATATACTAGAATATACAAGAATATACTGGAATATACTAGACTATACGAGAGTACACTAGAATATACTATAACGTACTATAATATACTAGAACATACTGGAATATACTACTAGAATATACTCAAATATACTGGAATGGGGAGTGGAGTTTCATGGCCTATGTTGTAAATGTAACCTATGAAAAAGGTCTATAACTCGTTCGGTCTTTGATTATGAACACAACACGATGAAATAATTAAGTTTTTTTAACAATCTCAACCAGAGATGTTAACGAATGCAATATTTCGACAAAAGCGTTAAACTTCATTATTTAATATACGAATGAAGCTGATACTTTAATACTTAATATTAGAACTACCCCAAAATGAGGAATTTATACAATAAATTTATTTTGTTGGATATACGATTACGATAAAAATCGCAAAAAATCTGGGTAGACGTATCCTTAGCATGACATTACAAATAATCGCTAATACTTAGTATTCGTAAATATAGTATGATATTAAGTATAAAAAAGAAAATCCTATTAATCCATCAGCATTCACCTCGAAAACTAAAATTTGTAGTAAGTTCGTTCGTTGAGAAGTTTTGCGATCACTTTTATATTATCACATGTTGCGAGACCTTTTTTCGCGAAAAATGTTCAAATGTTGTAACTTCGATAATAGAGTGGTCTTCAACATAAAGTTCACTCGACATTAAAAAGTTGCAACGCTTAAACGAGCAAACCTTCTCATAATTTTCCACGCTGTCGTAACAATCCCGAGGGCTGCGATTCTCTGAAAAATATTCCCCGAGCTCATTAAAAAATGAAAAAGCAGTAAATCGAAAAATAATTACCGTGAAGCCGGCTGCGTCTTGCATTCCCAGCGAAACGTAGCTCTTGTACCGGGCTTCAGAATTATCGATCAAATGAGTGCAATAGAAACGCACCGCCATGCTATGGCAACTGCTCCGCGCCGTCATTAAATATTTTCTCTCTTCTTGTTGTGCAAAATATTCTAAAAAGTTAATTGACGTTCAATTCGTGAGATATTTTCGCTTTTCAATAACTCACTTGTGACAGAAGCAACAAATATTTCGAAATACTTCTGAATTGAACTCTCTGCGAACTATATGGTTTTTCACTGTCCAGATTCTTTATTTTCTTAAGCTTTGCAGAAATCGGAAATTAATTATGAGATATTCATTAGAGCTCCTAATTTAACGTGCAAATGATACTTAAGTCAAATGTTTAAACCTCCCAACAGTAGAAATAAAAATTCTACTGAAAGTTAAGAAGAATTGGGAATGAAACTTTTTCCTTTGTACTTCGTAACAATTCATAATAAGATCTTGGTTAATTACAAATTTGCAGTAGTATTTATCAGGGGTAGGTCATTCTTTTGAATGATGAAAGGTATGATTAACAATAGCATTTATTTTTAATTCTTTGCGGACGCGTGTAAGTTGACAGTTGTCCAAACAATTTTATATCGTACTGATACGTTTTATTATTTTATAACTAGTGCGAATAATTGTTAAAGAAATTATTGCTCCCAAAAAATATCGAGCAAATTTTTACCAAACACAAACTTCTCCCTTCATTTAATTCTTATATGTGGCTCTTCAATATACAATTCCGTTTCATCATGTAATAGATATGTTCAATCCATCGAAAAGCATGCTACAAATAATTCCCGTCCAGAAACGTTTAAATATGTTACTTAACTGAATTTTGTAGTTTAGTTTGAAATCAGGTCCACATGTCTGACCCGATATTGTAAAATAAGTGTTTAATCTAGAGACAAACGGCTTAGACGAATCGACGCCCACTCGATAATTGAGACATGAGGACGAAAAGCTAATAATGTACAATAATTTATGTACACAATAAGCATTCTGTTTGACAGAAATTCAGTCTCCTTACGATAAAATTATAGTAGATACGCAATTTAATCATTAATTTATATGTTACTTATAGTTGATCATTGTAATATGTTATGTATTTACGTGTATGTTCTATTGAACTTTCATTCAGTCATAATCATATAATTTATTTCAATATTTCTATATTGATTGCTAAACTGGGGATCTTCATGGAAAATAAGAATTTATTTCTTCTTTTACTAATTTTAATTATTCGAAAATGGCATCCCCATAATCTTATATCTTTCTGAAGCTTTACTGTTTTATGTTTCACCAACGCATTTTCGCCGTAAATGCATAAAACTCGCAGTATATTAATGACAATAATCACTAATAGTATGTGTAATCAAATCGGTTGGATCTGCACGTTAGGCGCTCGACTGTAAACTTTATTATACTAGGTTCGCTCCCAGCATAAGTCTACTAATAGTATGTGTATAGAATACTATTTAAATCTGCATTATTTTCATGAAAAAATTGTTTATTATCAGAACTTTGCCCTTATTTAATGAATTTTAAACAGATACGTTTAAAAACCCAGAAAATTAGTAACATATGATTGAACTTATTTCGTGTTCTTTATAAATGTCTGGAATAAATTATTCAGATGCAATAGAATAAATGCCATAGAATATTCTACAAAAAATTCCACAAAATTTACTATCGCAAGTGTTAGTTTTTTTACATGAATATTTTCTTACTTTTTTCATTATTAAAGAAGCTCAGCTCCTTTTATGTTAAATATGAAAAAACGTGACAAGTTAAGTTTCATGCTGGATCGTTCTTTATGTTTGACTTATTACTTTGGTTTCCACTTTGCACGCGCGTCTTTTACATTTCAATACGTGTTCGTTGAACACAGTGCGGTTTTTATGTTTCTTCAACTGACCGCGGAGACCGACAGTGATTTACCGATCGCAGGTCGGTTGATTCACTGGATCCACGAAGAGTTACTTTCGTCTGTATTATTGCTTTCTCATAGCAAACAATCCGTGGATGTTGCTTACAATAACCTCTGATGACATAATCACCATCGTGTGGCGCCACTCTCGTGAGAAGAATGCCGCGATTGATCTCGAAACGGGGATCTGTATCATATAAACAAAATTTAGCAAATCGTACGTATAGAGTGACTCGCATACGGAAGTGTCGTCCAGTACAAAAATTAATTTTTATTATAAAATTTGAGAAAAATCATTTGTTCCCTTTCATTAATCACCATTTATACTACAGATTTTTTAAAAATTTGATTTTTATGTACTACTAAACAGACTGCTCGTATATTAGAAACAAAAGAAAGACTAACGTGCCAACGAGAAATACCGTCAAAAATAAGTTTCCAAATAAACAAAGCCGTCAATACAGTATTTCATCGTTAATTGTCGCCCCCACGGGCCCAGCCGGCGTCAATTATCGTATAGAAGATACTATTTTTCGACCTCTGGTGAACGGAAGGACGGACACCGAAGCTCGAGAGGCCTCGGTCGCCGAGAGGTGTAACATAATACGGGTCGTGTATATCGGTGTGAGATCACTACTAATCCAATAACAAAACTTCTTTATTTTCCATAATTTTTTATGGGACTTTCACCAACATATTCGCGACATTTTTCTAATGAAAATGATACCAAATATGATATAATTCTGATAATATTTACTTGTGTAATGAACAAGACCCCAATTCAAAGGCCCACACGTCCTTACACTGTAATGCCAATACAAAACTTTTTTATTACTACTTATTTTTTTATTAGACCTTCTCCAATATATTTGTGGCATTTTTCTGATTAAAATAATACCAAGCACGATGTAATTTGGATCATATTTAAAATAATTTTCCGAATCTTTCATCGTCCATTACTCAAGTAAATACCATCGGAATTATATCTTATTTGGTATCATTTTCATTACATAAATGCCACGTATATGTTAGTGAAAGTTCCATAAAAAAATAATAAAAAATAAAGAAGTTTTGTCATTGGATTAGTAGTGGTCTCACCGATATATACTCGACCCGTATTAAGGTCCAACTATACTGCCGGGACGTGATTTTTTTTTTACATAGGATGGGGTCTAGAGAAAATCCCGACCGTAAATCCCATCCTATGTAAAAAAGATCACGTCCCGGCAGTATAGTTGGACCTTAATGTTACACTTCTCGGCGACCGAGGCCTCTCGAGCTTCACGGGCCCTCACGGGGTATACTCCACAGAAGGAGGGATTGTTTTGCGACAATTATCGTAGAGAAGTTTACTGTAGCGAAATGAAATACTCTAGTATAGTCATAAGCATCGTCAATCATATAATTGAAGCAACTATAAGGGTTAAGCATAAACGAAAACTTTAGTTTTTCGGCGAAGCTAGAACGGCTAGTGTAGTAGATGACGTGCAAATTTTTTTGAAGGAATTTGCATCATTTTGCATCTGAACCCGTGATGGAAATTTGAAACATACGTTTAGTAGATCTGTATCAATTATACGAGGCGGCAGAAGCTTACAGGGAATGAATATACATATAAAACTAAGTCGAGAGAAAGGAACAACATGTTTTCGTTTGGCGCTTCGTTTTCAAGAAAATCCAGTTTGAAAATGTATCGAATGCGCGCTCTATTAGACAGGAATCTTCATTGGCGTCTGATCATAACCAACCAATTCTACTTCCTGCATATACTAATTACTAGACTGCGGATCTTTATGCAAAATAAAAATCGTTTGCATTAATTGCAAGACACAGGAACCAAATAGGAATCTATTTCTATTCTTAGTGGTTTTATTAAGTTGCAAGGAATATATTGATAATCTGAAATTCTTGTAATTTTTTAAATGCATAAAATCCGCACTCTACTAATTACTAAAGCAAGCAAGCCCGACAGATCTTTAACATTAAACATGATGGTTAGTGTGACTAGTGGACAAAGTGTTACTAGTGGACGTTATTTTGTAAAAATGACATGACTGAATTTATTTAGATCTCTTGCAATTTTGACAACAATATGTGTTCGTATGAAGAAATTTATTTATAATTTCGAATGGAAATAGCTTTGTAATTTCAAT
The DNA here is from genome assembly GCA_913789915.3 of Sphecodes monilicornis. Lineage (NCBI taxonomy): Eukaryota > Metazoa > Arthropoda > Insecta > Hymenoptera > Halictidae > Sphecodes > Sphecodes monilicornis. The sequence goes on from OU565285.1 coordinate 21,917,534, forward strand.
ACATAATAACGAAACACAAAATGTGAAACCGGTCATGGTACGGTTGGTGTTAAACTCGATTTTCTTAACACGAAGCGTCAAACAAAAAAAATGTTGTTGCTCTCTTGGACTCATTTTTAAATGTAGAATCGTCCTCTACCCGGTTGTGCCACCCATCCGGCCTCACCCTGTATACATTCTGAAAACTTCATCGAGATTGGTTAATGTTGCTATGAGAAACAAACGGTTAAACATGGCGAATGTTACAATTTTTGGGCTTGTAACTCCCGAAAAATATTTCAAGCCGAGACATTGATAACTAGACTGCGGATATTTATGCAAAATAAAAATTTTCTTTATCAATTGCAACAAGTAGAAACCAAATAGAATGGACTCTGTTTTTCTTTAATAACACTCTCCAACAAGTTTCAACTTTTTTTATGTTTCCTAATAACTGTTGGGTGGTTCTTATAGAGTTTTTTGCGCTGATTCCGAATCTGCCCTTACTTTTTCGCGTACACGTACAGGTTTTGAGAAACATGACTTTGAAAAAAACCTATTTTTCAACTTTAAACAAATATTGTGATGTTATTATAAAAGATATTGAATTGTTCTTAGCAGTAAAAGATTCTATAGACTTTCCTGAATACAGTGATATCCAATATTAATACATTATGAATTTTTAAACATGTTTAAACGATCATTAAAGACGAAGAGACACCATTTTTGCACTAATTTTTGAGGATATTTTTGAATTTATCTCAAAGAATAAGGGTCCAACGTAAAATCGAACTATATCACGCGATAGAGCAGACTTTTATCTTGAGAAACCCCCTTTGAAGTTTGCAACGTAGATGTTTATACCGAACCAGAAAGCAAAATATCTACGCCCGACATGAATTGCCGCCAGTGGTGCTCTTCCGCTAGCGCGGTCGTTCGTCGGGATACGACGCAGTGTAACGGCGATGCAGTGGCTAAAAGCGCGCAATTATGTCAGCTTACTTAAATGTTATTTATTATTTACTAGTACATTTATTCCGTATAAATTTTTTTATGAATTTTTTTAATGTTAGTCTCTTGTTCATAGTATATTTCATACTAAAAAGATCTTTTGTACCCAAAATATAATTTAGTAAGTTTTTCTTTTGTATTTAGTTTTCTTTATTAGCATTTCCACAATAAGCGATATTAAATAGATTTTTGTATTAAATTATTTTTTGTTACAAAAGACCTTTTAGTATGAAATATACTATGAACAAGATAATAACATTAAAAAAATACATAAAATATTTGATATAGAATAAATATACTAATAAATAATATATAACATTTAAATAAAATGTAACATTGAAATAAGCTGACATAATTGCGCGCTTTTAGCCACTGCATCACCGTTATGCTGCGCCGTATCGCGACGATCGACCGCGCTAGTGGAAAAGCACCACTGGTGGCAACTCATGTCGGGCGTAGATATGTTGCTTTCTGGTTCGGTAAAAACGTCGATGTTGTAAACTTCAAAGGGAGGTTTCTCGAGATAAAAGTCTGCTGTATCGCGTAATATAGTACGGTTTTACACTGGACCCTTATTTTTTGAGATAAATTCAAAAATATCCTCAAAAATTGTTGCAAAAGTGGTGTCTCTCCGTCTTAGATGATTGTTTAAACATGTTTAAACATTCATAATGTATTAATATTGGATACCACTGTATTCAGGAAAGTTTACAGAATGTTTTGCTGCGAAGAACAATTCAATATCTTTTATAATAACATCACAATATTTGTTTAAAGTTGAAAAATAGGTTTTTTTTCAAAGTCATGTTTCTCAAAAACTGTGCGTCTAGGAGAAAAATTCAAAACAGATTCGGAATCAGCGCGAAAGACTCTACAAGAGCTGCATAGTGAGAATCGTAACGTTTTCTGGCTGTTGGACAGTGTAATCATACAATCTGTATAATAATAGCATAAAAATTGGTAATAATAATGGTATAATGGTATAATAATATGTTCTCAGAATAGCAGATTTAAGCCAATGTTAAAATTCATAATCAGTGGACTGCGGATATTTATGCAAAATTTATGTCGAAATTTGCAAAATATATGCAAAATTAATGCAGATTATATTCAGGAACATGAAAAATATATGCAAAAAATATGAAAACTGTATGCAAATTGTTTTATTATTTGCACTATTTACTACTACTTACTACTGCTACTACTGTTACTGTACTTACTACTATTTGCCGTAATTTGCATTACAATATGTTGTGATTATATTTTCTATATTCTGGACTGTCAATTGGTGCCATTTATCAGATAAAATTCATTGGTAGGCCGAAAATATTGTTTCAACTTCACAGGATGTGATTTGAGCATACGTGTACTTTTTAAGTTGAAAAATAGGTTTTTTTCAAAGTCATGTTTCTCAAAAACTGTACGTGTATGCGAAAAAGTAAGGGCAGATTCGGAATCAGCGCAAAAAACTCTATAAGAACCACCCAACAGTTATTAGGAAACAAATTTGGTGTTGGACAGTGTCATTTGTATTGTCATGCTTCAATCTTTTTAATGTTCTCTCTATTTTGAGTTGCATCTTCCCAATTTTGTGATAAATGCATAAAATTCGCAGTCTATTGATAACAGATAATTGCGATCTGTGCGTCGAAGTAGCGAAATTCGGATTTTTACTGGATGTTTTTGCGTTACGTGTTGCTATTACGAATTAACTCGAAAGATGACCACAGGATTTAGAGAAAATAACGATAGATGCAGTGGTGCGATTTAGAAAGAAATATTTCAACCAGTGGACGGAAGCTTAACGCAACAAGAGAGAAAAAATGCAGAACATGCTCCACGAGCGAGCGGAAAAAAAGAAAAATCTCACGTGGAACGCTGTTGCGGTACGCCGTTACCGGAACGACAAAACTTTCTCACGATTTCAACTTCAACACGTGCACTCCGTTTTTCAAAAGATCTTTGCTTTTACACGTTTCCCAAGATTTTAAGTTGCATAATATCATGTAACAAGCCGCACAATTCTTTATCGCACACGAGCCTTTATTTCCTTATAGCCCTTTCGGTGAAAAATAAATCAAATGTATTTTGTTTAAAAATTAGATATTCCTTGCTGTTTTATAGGACTAAAAATTTTAAATTATTTAATTACTAGCCTGCGGATTTTATGCATTTGTGAGAAAAACGAGTAAGTGAAACACGAAACTGGCATTATCAGAAAATTTTAAGAATAAGAAGTATTTTCAACTGACTAAAATGATTAAACAAAGAAATGACTTTCTATTTAATTCTTACTTTTTTTTAATTTAGGCATTAACACGAGGCATGGACTATTATTTCTAAAATAATTGTTAATAAAAGAAATCATATCTGAGTTTTTAGTTTTACTTGTAAATAATGTATAACATGAACGTACATATGAATGTTTTTAATGCACCTACGCCTTCAATCAGTGGAGAAAATGTTAATTTTGAACCAAGTTTTTTATATACTGTATCTATTTGAAAATACCAGCGGGGAGAATATAATTTTTAAAATAATATCGCGAGTATGACGAGCATAACACATTCGACAGAGACTTGAAAGAGACCCTACAAAACCCCCAAAAATCGATGCTCACTCCGCCAAGCAGGTCCGAGAGACTCTCTGCTAATCCTAATTCAACAGTGTTCAGCCTTAGTTCAACAGTGTTGACAAAGACAGTGTCAGTCCTAAATAGTTCAATAGTGAGACTCCAACAAACACGGTGAAGTTCACTGTCTTATATAAAGATGATTATTGTATTATCCTCTGTAGAATTCTTGGAATTGAAACCTGTAGTTTTCTCCGAACCTATAAATTTGAAAGGATTTATGAACTCATATGATTAGAATGCGGATTTTTATGCAAAATCAAAATTGTCTGTATTAATTGCGATATACAGGAACTGCGCAGATACTTACCTGTTTTCTTAATAATCTTCTAGAGTTGAAAACAGTACAACAGTACTTTCAAATTGTCTATGTGTTTTTACTGTGTTGTATAATTATAAGTATTATAATATTGAGGTCGCTCTAAGATCCTATAAACTTGAAGGGATCCATCAATCCATATCATACAAATTCGTAGACTAAAAAAAGATTCTTCCTTTCTAAGATGCTATATAAAGTTGAAGGGATCCATGGATTCATATGATCCTTTGTATAATTCGTAAACTTGAGAAAAACTTCTCTATGAGATCCTATAAAGTTGGAGGGATCCATAGAATCATATGATCCTTTGTAGAATTCGTAGACTTGTAAATAAGGCCTCTCTAAGATCCTATAAACTTGAAGGGATCCATGAATTCGTATGATCCTCTGTATAATTCGTAAACTTGAAAAAAGCTTCTCTATGAGATCCTATAAAGTTAAAGGGATCCATTGATTCATATGATCCATCATAAAGTTCGTAGACCAAAAAGAGATTCTTCCCTTCTAAGATGCTGTATATGAAGTTGAAGGGATTCATGAATTCACATGATCCTTTGTATAATTCGTAAACTTGAAAAAAGCTTCTCTATGAGATCCTATAAAGTTGGAGGGATCCATGGATTCATATGATCCTTTGTAGAATTCGTAGACTTGTAAATAAGGCCTCTCTAAGATCCTATAAACTTTAAGGAATCCCTGAATTCATATGATCCTCTGTATAATTCGTAAACTTGAAAAAAGCTTCTCTATGAGATCCTATAAAGTTGGAGGGATCCATGGATTCATATGATACTTTGTAGAATTCGTAGACTTGTAATAAGGCCTCTCTAAGATCCTATAAACTTTAAGGAATCCCTGAATTCATATGATCCTCTGTATAATTCGTAAACTTGAAAAAAGCTTCTCTTTGAGATCCTATAAAGTTGAAGGGATCCATAAAGTCATATGATCCTTTGTAGAATTCGTAGACTTGTAAATAAGGCCTCTTTAAGATCCTGTAAACTTGAAGGGATCCATGAATTCGTATGATCCTCTGTATAATTCGTAAACTTGAGAAAAGCTTCTCTATGAGATCCCATAAAGTTAAAGGGATCCATTGATTCATATGATCCATCATAAAGTTCGTAGACCAAAAAGAGATTCTTCCCTTCTATGATGCTGTATATGAAGTTGAAGGGATCCATGAATTCACATGATCCTTTGTATAATTCGTAAACTTGAAAAAAGCTTTTCTATGAGATCCTATAAAGTTGGAGGGATCCATGGATTCATATGATCCTTTGTAGAATTCGTAGACTTGTAAATAAAGCCTCTCTAAGATCCTATAAACTTTAAGGAATCCCTGAATTCATATGATCCTCTGTATAATTCGTAAACTTGAAAAAAGCTTCTCTTTGAGATCCTATAAAGTTGAAGGGATCCATAAAACCATATGATCCGTCATCAAATTCGTAGACTAAAAAGAGATTCTTCCTTTCTAAGATGCTATATAAAGTTGAAGGGATCCATGGATTCATAAAGTTCGTGGACTAAAAAAAGATACTTCCTCTAGAATCGTGTACCTAAAAAGCCTCTCTAAGATGTCACATAGTTGAAAGAGTCTATCAGATTTAGTGAAGTCTCAATCAGCTCTATACTGCTCGTAGGAATCCTTATGGATGCCACCTGAGTCCAATACGATTAGAAGAGAAGATTATGTGAGTGTATCTAGCTTTCTGGATCTCGTAGGATCTTCATTAACAAGTCTAGTAGTATCTAATGTCTATTGTATCTATGTCGGTTTTGGACGATACGCCACAATAATAGTTAGCTTGTTGTTCTCTCATTGAAAGTGATGTTAATTGTACATATGCCATGGCAAGGTCTCTAAACTTGTTCTATATAAGTTAATTTTTAAGAAATTGTGTGCCCTCGCGCGAAAGAGATTGGTTACAAACCTTTTCAGCGCATTGAAATTTAGTATTACATCTTCTATTTTCCTGGTAAAGTAATCTTCGCTCGAAATGTGGGTTTCCTGGAAAAAGGAAGCGTCCAGTTGATCAAAAAGTCTAGAACCATTCTGTGTATTCGAGATGAAAACGGTCCACGTTTCTGTTGCGATTTTCTTCTGCATTTCAATCCTCGTCACGATTTAATAGTGTCCAGGGTGCACCATACCGGCGACGAGGCTCGTTTTCGCCATGGGGAGTTTCTCCTTGAGAACAATACAGCCTGATTGTGAGTAGCTTCTTTAAAAAAAACCTGGAGATCCACGCAAACAACTGTCACCCCGCCCACGTTTTCTAGGTATTCTTTCTTCTTCCTCCATCGCCGGCTAAACCCCCTCAGTATCCTTACACCCTGAAGCCGGGAAACTCGGCCGACGAACATGTTCGTTACGCTCGAGTGTCGAATTATCGTTATGCTCGAATCTGGAGCGCCACGGTTCCTACGGAACCACGTGGATCGATAGGATGGACACTTTTTGCTCATCGTTCGCAGACAGTGTTAGGGTGTTTGTCTTTAGCCGATTACTCGGCAGCTCATCGAATCTTCCGTGCCATGTCCGTCCGGCTTCTTCCGTCCTTGTCACATGCAATCCCAGATCTCTATTTTATTTACAATAAATCGTCGACTAGTCGTCAAAATCAAGGCTCCGAAACAGTTCTGAAATTTCTTAACCCTTCGCAGACGACTGTCGATCGCTGGTTTCTTTCTGTACTTAATTTTTTTTTTATAATCTTCGCATATAGGCAGGCAGGTCATTATTTTATATTTAGCAAATAATTGAAAAAATAGTCTATTTTAATCAAATTTTTCTAAAATATCATTAACATATATACCATATTTATCTAATGCATGTATATACAGTACTATTTTTCATATTTAATATATGCTCAAATAATCCGTTCAACATTCACATTCGATCAACATCGTGAATAGAACATTATTAATATGTAACAAAAGTATATTGTTACATTATTTTCGATACTTGTTAGAAGGAGAAATACATAAGTTCGAACAGAATTTTTTTAAGAACGGAAGATTTATTTCGAGTCCTAGTCAAACTACATCTCAAAAAATGTAATTTCTAAACCATAAGAGACAAATAATAAGGGCATCTGAAGTTAATATATTTAAAAGCTATGTGCACTTCGTGGAATGTATTTGTTAATTAGTTTCGGACTTTGCAACTAAACTCGAGACCATTAACATATACCACACGGAGTATGATCGAGTTGCTTATCGAACAGTATAGCGCCCGAGCATATATTTAACCCTTGAACGTACAGCCAACCCCTGAACAATACTGTATTTACTTCTACAACATGGTTTCACATTACCACGGTTAATGAATTCAAACAAAAGCAAACAGGCTTCGATCGGTGGTCTGTGTATGCTTATGCAAATTCACAGTTTCGACTGTTATTTTACAAACAATGTAACTTGAACAAAAGTGTATGTCTTGTAATTCGAAGTTTATAGTAATAATAATATCTATATAATTAATGATTTTCAAATGTGGTACCTGTGGATTGTCGAGTTTCTTCCGATTAAAATGCATGACGTAGATCAGTCTAATTTTATTAGCTTTATTAGTACATACCAATCGTACAGTAGCTCACGAATGTGTTCGAACGCCCTTTAAATCAGAATAGTTTGTTTAAAATTGCATCAAATTACTTTTTTGAGTAATTAGAAGCATTATTGATTTACTAAATGACGTGCAAAAACGATGATGCAAAAATTGCAATTGATAAGAATTACATGAAAAAATAAAAATGGCACTCTTTAAAACTTATTTAATTGAGCTTATAATGAAAATGTAAGCTGACCAGAAGTCGTGAAAAACTGCGATTTTCACCACTTTCAACGGTTTATAGCTCGTGTGTACGTTAAACGATTTCGATGAAATTTTCAGCATATCTATAACCAACTCTACAAGACGCATAGTTTAAATTTTCACTATGGGGTCAAATGTCTCATGTAAAATTGTAAAATTTTTCATGTAATTCGTACCAATTGCAATTTTTCAAAATTTCGTTTGCACGCTATTTAGTAAATCAATGCTTCCTATTGCTAAAAAAGTCAAGTCATTCGGTGTAGTTTTAAACAAATTATTCTGATTTAAAAGGCGTTCGAATACTTTCGTGAGCTACTTTATATCCTTAGTTTTATTAATTACATTAAATCTATAAAACTAGTCCTATTTAAGTCGTGTTTGGACTCATTCTAATCAGAAAAATCTCCACAATCTACTGGTATTACGTTTCGAAAGGTAAGACAAAAAAAAAGACTGAATATGACTTTTTCTTTATTATTGCATGATCACTAGACTGCGGGTTTATTCATTTATGATGATAATGATTAAGTACAATACATTAACATTCTTAACAATATTCAAACTGATTAAAATAATTAATATAATTATTTTAAATTAATGTCTTTTTAAATGTTGTTTCTTGTCATTATTCTTTTGGCTACCTAAGAATATCACAAGTGAGTAAAAAAAAACAATTAAACACCAAAAAATTAACAGAAATAATTTTGACCGGCTAGATCTGGCAAATGCATCATTGTGAGCCATGCAAATTTAAGAGTAACAGATTCAGCAAATTTAAGCGAGCAGTATTGTATATCGTCTTCAATTGACTAACGTTACAGAAGGAACTTGTGGGAAACTCCCTGTACGATTACATCCACCCTAAAGACCGCAATGAGCTGACACAAAATCTCGCCGTGGACAGCATGTCGGTGTCGTCGTCTTCGTCGATACCGCAGATTACGGACGTGTCGAACGACAACTCCACTTCTTCGGAAGACTCGTCGTCTGTGAGGAACGAAAGGAAACCCTTCCGGGAGCAGAGACGGACCTTTGAGCTGAGGATGGTGCATCGGACAGCGTCGAGAAGAGAACACACTCAGTACAAACAGTTCGAGCTCTCGGGAGTGATCAGGCTCGCGGAGTACTGCAGAAATCATGATCCGCAAGATAACCGAGCGAAACATCGAGGTAAGCGTATACTACTTTATGCTATACTTCTTGTCTACAGCCGTATATGCATAGTACAGTCCATGACCAAAAAATTAGGACCACTCAGAATTTTTTACATTTTTCGTGTTTTTAGTAAACTTGAAAGGCCTGAACGGAATGTACTTACTTAATGTATTTATTTAGTGATCCCTTTCGGGTTACACGGACTTCCATCCCATTACATTGTTTTATTTCTACCGACTTATATCTATCTTTTCTCCTCACATTTATCCTCATTCTCCCCTCCTTACTCTCCCACTCTTCCTCTTCTAACCTTTTCTATCTCTTTCTTCCTGAGAATTTTTTAACCATCCTTCTCCCCTCCCGTCCCCTGCTAATATTTCTGTTACCCTCTCATACATGGAATATACTTACTTAATTACTTTAATCATTTAATTTGATTAACTATTAACGTATTGGATACGTATATGTATATTAATTTATTTTCGTTAAAGAAAATTCCTGTACTCCCGTGGCCAGGTAACTCTTCCGCCATGAATCCCATTGAAAACGTCTGGGGTTTATTCAAAACACTTGTTATTAACGCAATAGATGATTTAAAAAAAAAATTCTGGACATTTCGGCAAAACCATCCCAAAGTAATAGGCACGATAAAACAATGCATAAGAAGTATACCGGAAAGGGTAGTAACTGTAATAAAAGGAGAAGGGGGGATACAAATTATTCATATGTATCCTTAATAGTTCATTTTTTGGTCAGGACCTGTGCTAAGCAGAGGTTCAAGACGATCAATTGTAATTTCAATATTTCGCATGCTATAGAAATACAGTATTTAATCGATAAAAGTCGCAACCACGGGTCCGGCCGGCGACACTTCACGTTCAAGTATACTATTCTTTGACATGTGCCGAACGTAGAAAAGGACAGCGAAGCTCGAGAGGCCTCGGTCACCGAGAAGTGTAACATAATACGGGTCGAGTATGTCGGTGTAAAAAGAACACCTAAACCAGTGACAAAACTTCTTCATTTTTAATTATTTTTTGTTGAAACTGTCACCAACATATTCGTGGCATTTTTATAATGAAAATGATACCAAATAAGATATAATTGCGATGATATTTACTTGTGTAATGGACGATTATCGTTTTCATTCGAAAAATGCCACGAGTATGTTGGTGAAAGTTCCATAAAAAATAATAAAAAATAAATAAGTTTTGTCATTGGATTAGTAGTAGTCTGACAGATATACTCGGCCCGTGTTATGTTACACTTCTCGGCGACCGAGACCTCTCGAGCTTCATGGCCCCTCACGGGGTATACCCTGCTGAAGTGAGGATTGTTTTGCGACACTTCTTGTTCAGAATTTGGCGACACTTATCGATTAAATTACTGTACTATTTTTTCCTTCAGTCTGTCATATTGTAATAACTGGACTGCGGATTTCAACATTTATGAGACCAATGAATAGATCAAATGCAAAATAGAAAAACAATTTAAAAATTTAACAATGCTGTTGTATTATTTGTATCTGATTGAAATGATTGAAAAAGTAAATAAATATTCAGTTCTATGCCCTATTGTTAGTGCAAACAGTTTTCATTTTGTATAAAAATCCGCATTCTGGTATTAACACAGACACACGTTTCACCTCTATGATCTCAAAGTTTCGTTCATCGAAATATCAACGAAATCGAAGTTTGTGTTGTCCGTTTCTTCTGAGCATTCATAAATGGCGAACACGTTCGTAGAAGACGATCTGTCTAACAAGTGACTTCTACTACATTCTTCCAACAATTTGGTACATACTAAACGTTAAAATCAGTCTAGTGTGTCTTTCGTTGCTTTAGCCCTTTCCAATAAAATTGCATGCACACCTGATTTCTCAGCAGATCCAATTTCTGTGAATTAGTAACCTTGTAGTCGGACGTGCTCCAACAGAGGATTCGAAAGGGTTAATAATTAAGTTTACCTACATAGGACCAACGTATAGATCAACAAAAGGTTCTATTTTCGAACGAACAATATTTCCGATGCAAATGTTGAGTGACTAGGTCTGTGTATTATGACTACTGGGTCGATTGTAAGGAGCAATGGTCACGATTTTGTAATCGTTTCATTGCCTAACGGTCCGCTGCTGTATCGTTCACTCACCCTCACTGTCAATAAGATTAAAGTAAGGTCTATCTGCTGCAAGTCAGATCAGCAATAATGTCCCTAGTAGGAAGTTGCAATCAAAATTGTTTATGTGATCCACGACGGAATTATTCGCGTACAAACAATAGTGTCTTTCGTATATTCAAGGAGTATAATATAATAGAAGATATTATGAGATTTGAAAAGAATATGTAAAACATCAATGTTCTTGTTTCTTTATCGAAAATGAAATAATGTAGGGTAAGGTTGCTCAAGTCGTACCCTATAAGAAAAAGTAGGTATAAATTGTAGGATTTATCGAAGAAATAAAAATTCTATGTGCCACTCAAAACATGTGTGAACATTGTTGATATTTATTACGATAAAATTTCAAACGGTCTACTCTTTTAGATATAATTAACAAAAGTTATAAAATCAAATTGAATACGACTAAGGAAGCCAGTGTCCTAAGTGGTATCACCTATAGCTGAAGTCGTACCTTAGTATAAAATTAAACAAACATAACAAAACTTTCTGCTTCTTAAATAACTTATTAAAATTATCAGTTCGTACGAAAATCACAGACATATTTCTTTATTTTTTCGTCAACACCAGCACGTAAATCATGAACCCGTGTCTTGCATTTCAAGCACTGAATCATATTTTCTTCGTGGACTTCTGCACAAATGTTACAAAACCAACTGGTTTTAGTTGTTTGGACTTTCTTTGTTTGTATCTTTCTTTTAACGGCTCCTTTATTTATATAAGCAGCTTTTTCGATTTCTTCTTTATTCGAAGTAGACGTTATTTCGATTGATGAGGTACGACTTCAGACACGGCACAAATTAGATTTCAAACGAACATAACGATGCATTAAATAAAGCTAATACGATTTTGTTTGCAGTAAACAACTCCATGAATGATACTGAATGACATCAAAATAAGGAGCATGATTTTATGAATAATTTACTTGCTAGATAAACTTTTAAACACGTACAGAAAATTATAAGACAATGATGATAAACTTACCTGTTGAGAGGTTACGTTTGCACGGTATCGGTGACAGACAAACAATATGTGAATCAATATGGTTGAATAAATAGTCAATCTTTTTATCGTAAGGGCGCAGATATTACGTCCAATATACAGGGTGTTTAGTCTAAAACAGGACACCTAAATATCTCTACCTCTGAAAATACAAAAAATGTTTCTAACGTAATCTAAATGGTTTCAAAAGACGAATCAGATGGAAGAATCGTTTTTTATAAATTGTAATTTTTTAATCGTTTTTTCAAGGTCACTCGTGTTTTTTTACATATATACACAGATTTTTTGTTGTTGTCTGTTATAGCAAACATTATTGTGCATTCATCCATGTTTAATAGCACGACCTTGAAATGACCGTGAACTCTAAAATTTGCTAATTAATGCAGAACTTACTTTCATCGACATTTCAGATTTCAACGGTAACAGAAATTCGACCATGAACTTGAACTTGTAAATAATCACATTTATTACTGCAATAAATGTTCGAAATGACGTCGTTCCGTTGTGATGCATTCCGTGAGTCGAAAAATGACAGATTGTGCAGTTCTTTCGATGATTTCATGTTTCATATTAGTACATGCAGCAATTATTCGTTCCTTCATATTTTCTGACGTCGTGGGCTGCTCTTTAATGTACCCCATAAGAAAAAATCAAGTGGGGTGAGATCGGGTGAACGAGCCGGCCATGATACAGGTCCATTGCGTCCAATCCAACGTTTATCAAGAGCAGTCCACGACGCCAGAAAAATATGAAGGAACGAATAATTGCTGCATGTGCTGATATAAAACCTGAAATCATCGAAAGAGCTGTACAATCTGTCGTTTTTCGCCTCACGAAATGTATCACAACGGAAGAACATCATTTCGAACATACATTGCAGTAATAAATATGATTATTTACAATTTCAAGTTTATGGTAGAATTTCTGTTACCATTGAAATCTGAAATGTCGCTGAAAGTAAGTTCTGTATTAATTAGCAAATGTTAGAGTTCACGGTCATTTCAAGGACGTGCTATTAAACATGGATGAATGTACAATAATGTTTGCTATAACAGACAACAACAAAAAATCTGTGTATATATGTAAAAAAGCACGAGTGACCTTGAAGAAACGATTGAAAAATTACAATTTATAAAGAACGATTCTTCCATCTGATTCGTCTTTTGAAACCATTTAGATTACGTTAGAACCATTTTTTGTATTTTCAGAGGTAGAGGAGATATTTAGGTGTCCTGTTTTAGACGGAACACCCTGTATAATAATATTTAAATTTTAATCTTTATGTTCACTAGAACATGTACAAAAACAACAAAATAAGGGATGGGAAATTTCATTTTTCATAAAAAGAGTGTCTGTCAGACAGTGTAACTAGAGGTAGTATAAGATAGTGCAGTAGTGTGAGTTAACCGCGACGAAGAATCACCGACACTATGAATGTTTGTAGTCTTGGATGTAATTCTAATAGCCACGTTTTCTTGTGGCACGTATTATAATAATTTTATCGAACGGAACCGGATCAAATCGATTCAGAATCCACGGACCACTGTTCCCCTTTTATCACGACACCATGGAACCGGTAAAGTTGGTTTGAACCGGGCTATCGCAAATATTTACCCTAGCTACGCATTTAAATTTAGACCGTTCCCATCGGCTGCGAAAGATGTGGGCGTAGTCACAAGCGTTAACGTCGATTTTTTTAATTTCTATGATACGAGAGAATATTAAAAATTTGAATTCTTTATACTCAAATTTGATATAATATTATCATACGTACTTATCATTTAAATTTTATTAGATACTCTATATATTTCTGTACAACCAGACAAATAATAATTAAATGCATAATGGCAGAACGCGCAAAATTGAAGGCTATATCATCTTTTAATGAATAAAGTTGTATACACTGAAGCAATGATCTATGTTGCCCACAGCATAGAAATAATGAAATGAATTTAGCAATAACAATTGAACGAGCCGAGGTTAATAACTTGTTCTATACATAACTACTGACGAAGTATTCAGTGAAATGTCACTGTACAAATACATATAGTCATGTTACGTGCAGACCATAAGTCAAAATATTTTGATCTACCCATTTAAAAATGTCTTATGTAAATAATAACTCTTTTCGAATATTGTCAGTATTTACGATCATTATTAAATAAGGGTTAGATAAACAGGATACTAAAATATTTCACTTCTTCAACAGTAAACCTATCACTGCGGGTCAAATTACCCGTTTCAGAGTTTTTATTTTACAATTATTGAAGTTATCAAGATGCTTCCACTGAAAATAATTATACACACTGGTTTATTAAAGATTATTATAAAAATCGCACAAAATATAAATAAATTGAATCGTGACATTTTTATAAGGCAACACATACTAGTCAGCTTTAATGGTTGGTCGGTTGAATGTTAAAGAACGCACTGGTATTAATAGTAGTAGTATTGATTTACTCTTTCCCTTCGGAATTACAAGTGGTTCCATTTTTACATTTCTCTTATTCACCAACTTACTTAATTCGCATTAGCGTCACATGATTTCTAATATATAAGATAAAATAACATTATGCGCACTCGATTTGCAATTTTATAGAAATCGGTGCTACGAGCAACGACATCATCTTCGTGGGAATAGCTCGGCTACTAAGGAAGCAACCAATTACAGGAGTATCGATCATAAATGCAAACAAGGACGAATACCTCACCCGGCATTTGGTTGACGGTAGAATTCTTTACTGCGATCACAGGGTGTCCGTGGTGGCTGGATACTTATCCGAAGAAGTCTCAGGTCTGAGCGCCTTCAATTTCATGCACAAGGACGATCTTTGGTGGGCCATGGTCGCTCTTCGTCAAAGTAAGTTCACTTAACAGCAATTTCCCACTAACATCCCGTTTACACGATCTCAATCCTCTCAATCTTTCAAAACTTTTCTCATTCTTCGCAAAAAGAAATTTAGCATTAATATTTTTACTATAAATCGACTGCGAGTTCTTATGTAAAATCAAACTTTCTTAAACTGGTCTATAAAAACTGGACAAAAACTTGAACAAAAACCATTTGTTCTAGCAATAAAATTTGAGCCTTTTTTTGTTTTTAAAGTATTAAAATTGGATAACTAGATCATAATATATATCGAAGTTTAAATACTGGAAAAGAAGATGACTACCCAATAACATTAAATTATTTGTTTACAACTGTACGAATTAGATACACGAGTTTGGTGTAGTCAAGATGGCGGCATACTTCCTCAAAGAGTTAATATATTAACACGAACAAAATGTTGAATGTAGTTGTACTTTACAATTGCTATGTTTGCTATGTTCGTATTTGATGTAACTGCATAAACATCCGCAGACTGATTATAAAGAATGTTGAATGTGCAAAGTTACAATTGTCCATTCAACATGTTGTACAGCACCACCCTTAGCACAAGGTTTTTTTCTTCGTTGTTCTCGTACCATCGATTTTCTAACTCGAATTGTCTTGTTTGCAGTGTATGTTCGCGCGGAAACCTACGGATCATCATGTTACAGGCTACTATCAAAAACTGGGGAATTCATTTATTTGCGTAGTTATGGGTACTTAGAGCTAGACGAGGCCACGCAAACTGTTGTATCTTTCGTGTGCATAAACACATTAGTGTCGTAAGTGCTATTTTCGTGATTTCAAGCTGTTGTAACAGCCGTTCGGAAAGTTCATAAAAAGAAGACAGACTTGCAGTCTTACAGTTTTCAATGAACATCTTATGTTTTGTTCTCACTTTTTTTTCAGTAATTACACATTTTTGTATAGCTTCATTGTATCAATTATACAAAATTTCCATTTCTTCGGTTTAAATGAACAGCATAAATTGTGTTATATTTATAATAATATACTTGTATTATCTACATTACCATGAACATAAGACATGTTCAACATATCAATTAATTTGTTTATTTGTTAGCTTTAAACTTTTGAGATATAATCTTACATTTCACAACTTTCCGAACAAAATTTTATACATTGCATCTTGTCACCCATATTGTTCTTTAGGATAAAAACCAAAATCCTTCTTTTAGGAAAGAAGAAGGAATGGAACTGGTAGAACAAATGAAAAAACGATTTTCAGCGACGATGACCGAGTCCACCTGTGAAATGATCCAAAACCACGATGATCCCGCACTTGATATGGTAAAATCTATAGTACTTCATTGCGATATCAAAATCAGTAATTAGAGAGTACTATGCATAGTTTAAAGACAAAATAATCTCTATACCTGTGGGTGTCATAGAAAACGTAATAAAACAAATCAGGAAACCCGGTCTCCTGGTTTTAATAGCGTATAGAGAAGCATGGATCCTCCCAGTAAGCAATTTACTCTTGATTTGCTATACATTTGGCGTCAAATTCCCAGTCATCTGTTTCCGCATTGGGCTCGGTATTTGTCGACAAGTTTTGGTGGCAAATTCATAGCAAATAGGGTCCGAATTCTGCTTCAAGCAGGGTTTGTCACCAAAATGACCGCCTTTTGCTTGCAAAGTATGATACAAGCATTGCGCAAAATTTGCTAACAACAGGTTTGACTGCTACGGGCTGCTACTCCCAACCTAAAAGTTAGTGCAAACATTACTTGTCAAGAATATTTAGACACTTGTTAACCGCGTAACTATATGTCGAGTATTCTCGTCATGAAAATATGGCATTCTTTTTCTAACGACGAGTATACTCGTCATGTAGAAAAAAGGTTTGCATTTGCTATTAAATAAAATTTAAGAGATTGCGCGGTCTAGTATGAAAAATGCACAAAAATAATGCACCTTCTTAAAATGGAAAGCACAACAGTTAAGCACTGCAAAACAGTTAATATGTTAATGAAGAATTTATAATTTTTTTAAAGTACAATTAACGTGTGTAACTAAATGAAATGGTAAAACAATCATGAAACAATAAAGAGCAAGGTATCGTTTGTTCTTCCTTCTCTGTAAACTGTAAATAATGTGAACAATCAAGTATTCCTTAGTCACACTATGTATATATTACTCAACACTTCAAAAATCTTTAAACTAGCATACTAATGTGAAGGCAATAATTCATAGAAATCTGTGACTTAGAAATAGACTTAAAAATAATACATTTATCAATCGATATTTATATGATACCTTCTGCTAAAGTACGACGTATACATTTAAACATAATATCTTTTACAGGGTTCAGATTCCCAGCAAAGCTCAAGGAGTAGTGTGGGAGACCGAACGGTGGTTGAAGACGCCATCGCACACTTGATTAGCGCCTTACCGTCCTCCGTTTCGGAGATACGCCTTTCAAATTCACCTGTACCTGACGAATACGCAAAGGCTGCTATAGTCTCAAAGAATTTGCCAGCGGTCGCTGCACAAGCGAGCAAGATTGGCATTAAGTCAATAGATCACTGTTTGATGGTGCAAGGGAAAGAGGATCGAAGCCTCAAACAAGAACCGAAAACCAATAACCAGCTAGTTCCATTGAACGAACCACAAGATAGTCCAAGGTCGTCTGAAAAATCGTTGACAATCAAGGAAGAAGATACGACGCCGGAAGAAGCTACTACCCTTATTGGCATCGACGAATCACCCATAGACCCATGTATGAACCTTCCACTTAATTCTGGGACATTTCACTTGGACATTTCTCCAAGGAGTTATATTTCGCCTGTTGAAGATAACGTCATCGCTGACTCGAGTCCAAGTCAGTACTCCACCAAGAGAAAGCTCAACGAGGGAAACGACAGGATAGCTTCCAATAAGAAAAGACTTCCATATTCTGATCAGAAATTGTTCGTTAAGGAAGACTATGAGGACTTGGATTCATTTAATGAGCTCATGGTTAACGAACAATGTTACGATAATGACAAATTTCTTGACCAAGGTACTACAATTTCGTATTCTTTGGCAGCATAGGTTCTTTTATTTCTAATTATAGTACAAGGTGATTTACCTAACTTTACTACTTTCAATTAATTGTAAAGTCTTTGTTATATAATAACAAAATGTTTTAGACGAAAGTTATAGCTTATAATGTAATAATTAACTTTTCGCAATTTTGCTCTTTTTTCGAATCATGAAATTTCTTTAAATTTTCTAAGTGATCATTATAATGTTTTAAACAATTTTTTCAATGTACATAATTTATAACGTAACTCCGCTTTTCAAATGTTCACAAAAGAAGCTGTCAATTGGTGTTAATTATATTGCAATTAATAACATTTTGGGCGTTACTTGTATGAAAAATCATTTAAAGTGTACTTGAGTAATTACTAGTTTATGAAATTATGTTCTTATGTTAAATGACTTTGCGAATTGTGGGATTGTATTTTATACAATACATTTAGAAAATTCAATAACGAGACAACTTTTGTTTCGAACATTTTTGTATGTAACAAACGGTTTACAAATAATCTAACCCTTTGACAGTTTATCACGAAATGAAGTTTTTATCTACTTCTGTGTAATATTTGAACGAAAAGATTTTATTTAGTTTTTGAAATTAATATGATATCGATTTTTAAGCTAATCATACAAAATTTCCAGACTCAAACGATATAGTTTGCTCTTTATTCGAAGTTGTACTTTTATTGTTTCAATGTGTTGTGATCAGTTAATTGTAAGAAAGTCAAGAAAAAGACAACATATTTTTATCAGAATTGTGATGTAGGACAATACAACTTGCGTTAAAAAAAATTGAAAACATAACACATTTATTATAATGATACTTCGAAACCTTATTGTTTAAATGCATATTGTTTAACTACAATCTTTTTTTATCTCACAAAGATTTAATGTGGTAAAGTTAAGTCGTTTACCCTGTATATTTAAAATGATACTATCAATTTCTTTCTTTTTAATAGTTATTAAGCTATTGCCTTGTTGTAGTTCTCTTTTAACAAACCATTTATTTTGTATTGTTCTAGACCTTATAGTACAGATGATCTTTGGAAGTGAAGTTCATTCTAATGGTAGGTATCAATATAAACTGTATGGCACTGCATTTAATCTGATGAAGAGAGAGTAAAAAAAAATACCTTTAGTTTGCATATTCTACTTTTAAACAATGACTGCATGTAAAGAAAATTTAGTGATTCAAGTAATTTCAGTCGAGCTCGCTTCTGTTTAAAGGATCTGATTTGTTTCGACAAGTTATACACTATGTAGTCTATACGGCTCAACTAAACTCTCATTTATATCAATGTTTTTCAGGTCAAATCTTCAATGAAACGACGGTACCCCAAATACCAGATACTGTAAGTATTACTTAATGCGTAATAAATTAATATAATTGGCTATGATCTATGAAGTCTATTATTACTGTTTTATCAAATAGGTACTGTGTGACAATATACGGAGGCAGCACCATCAGCTAAGTGAGAACATAGCGTTGCAAGATTCACATTTAAATGTTCTGTCGCAAAACATGTCGAATCCCGCCAAAATGAAAAGTTTGAAATCGCTAAAGGTAAATAGAAAGATTTCCTGTAACGCCAGGATCGTCGTTTCGGCATTGTGAAAAATATAATGTTACTATGTTTTATTTCAGGCGGAGCATAATATACAGAAACGAGACCTTAAAACACTAAAGCAAGATCTCCACAATCATATCACGATATCACGTAACCACAACATCGATGTGTAGAGAAATATTCAGAAACATGTCAAATATGTCACCTCTAAACAAGGAACAAGACTCGAATCAGGCATATTCAAAGTTTTGTATAAAGTACAAGCCAGAGACACAGTGTGTACCAGAAAGGAAAGAAAATGAAAATCGAAATTACCGAAGTGAAATTCTATGTTGATTGTTCCAGTGAAATCTAATATAACTCATTCCTCTTTGTAACACCAGTGATGATATGGTAAATGAAGAAATGACTGCTAGTTACACATCGATAATCGGCAACAGTGTAAGGATGTTATCTCTGCTACTCACCAAAAAAGAGATAACTGTTTATCTACGATTACGCAAAACGACTACGTCAGTCATGAAAATTTCAAACTCTTCGCATCGGCAAGAATACGAAAACAGTGTCGTGAACAAAGCACGAACGAATTGTGGACGTTGTATCCAACTTCACTTTTGGCGCAAACACAAACGATCATATATTTCGGTAACTATTTCCACAAATTGCAGACGTGAATTATATTATAAATGAGGGTCGCGTGCGTTTCACGTACTCGCAGGTCCAATGTTGCGCAACTTTTAAAGTTTATGATAGCGAATTTGTAGATAGTGTGGAGTCGATTTAAAAATGGCTGCGCTACTCGTCTAGACTTCAATACTGTTTTATCGGCTCGTTACAAGGCCGAAACCACGAACTATTTCGATGTCGGATAAATCACGGTATATAAGCATATATATCGGATGGATACAGCACCAGTTTTGTTTAAGCATCCTATTCGCTTTAGGATGCCAATGAACACAAAAGAAAAATATAATGACATGGAAATTCAATTTGAATCTTACTGGTAAGACCAAATTGGCAGTACAAAATTTATCTTGAACGAGAGAGATGTTTTCGAGAAAAGATGAAACGGAATCGTACTATAAAAAAAAATATTAGATACGTGATCGTATCTAACTTTTATTACTGTTACACGAGTACGGTAACAATGAAATTGTAAATTGTCTGGAGTCTTAAGTATATTATCATTTTCTTTTCTTTGAAAGAAAAAAAAAACAATTCTAAACGTGTGGACTGCTAATCTTTTTTAAATGTGTCTATGTATGCACTATTTGTAACATATGCATGCACTTTCGAGCATTTTACATATTAATTTGTTATTTTTACAAATTTTTTTTTTACTTTTCGTCGAGGTATACTAACGTAAACGAAATTATTGACCTGTTTTACCATGCGAGATCGATATTTTCGGTCGCATTAAGAAATTACATAAATGAATATTATATATCATGTTTACGACCGTTCTGTTATTGCGAATTTTTAGACTTTACTGGCCTCGTTATCCACCCAATATTATGTTACTTTATATTACTTTATTTAATTACAGTTAAGCTGTAGCGTCTATTGATCAATATAGCATAATTTCCGCGGTTATCTGATGCGTAATTATAAATAAATGGCCATGGGTAGATCTTGCTCTGAGCTATACGCTGACAAAAAAATGAATAAGCATAATCGAGCGAACGAATCTTCAGTTCACTGTTAAAAATGATGAAATATATAAATTAAAATGATGCGCACAACAATTTACAATGCGCGCATTCAATATAAACATGTTCAGCATCTATGAATAAGGTCGTTGTTTCACAAACTGATTAGTAAAATACTTAAAATACGTCAATTACATCACGAAGTCTAATTTCGCATTCAAGTTTTGCCCAATAGATTCAAATCATTCGGCCATTTCATTTAGATTTCTGTTACCGGTGTTGTCTATATCTTTGAGTTGTAATTAGTATTGAATACTACTTATCATTGTACGGTGTTGTGTATCGCTCAAGGATACACCGGGCAAAGCGACAACAGATTATCACAACTAACTTTCATTCATATTCAGAATTTGTAGACGATACAGGTCGAACTGAACCGAAGTTGATTCGGTGTACGTTCAATTATGAAACACCATTTTCCTAGATACTACATTTTATTTGCTAGGAGCAAGCAGCTGGTGCTGTTTCAAATAACAGTACCATTTCCAATTGTAATTAATTTCGACATCTGCTAGATGCAATCCACACCATACGAATCATAGTTATCAGAACCTGCAAAATCAGAAGGTTTTCTTGTGCCTATGGACACAGAGAAGAGAGACTGTAATATTTGTCATCCCGCTTATGTTTACAGTCCCTCTTGCATCAGATCCGACCAATTTGAGTTTCTGTACAGGCCTGGAATACCTCTCCAGTTTGTGTAATACTTGACCCTATTTCTACGAACTATGTCAAAGCTGGGAGATCTAATCAATAACGTTGACCGCGTTGGACGGTCCACCCAGTTTCTGTTAAAGATGGCCTGGACAGCCTCCCCTTCGCAGACAAACGTCCGCCTCTTACAAATTATTAATTCTGTACAAACTTCGCTACTGTCTGCATAATAATTATAGCTAGTTATTACTCCAGTACCCGATTGTCGGCTCAAGTACAGCTACGTGACGTTGCGCTATCTTCGGAAATCACTACCTCAGCCGCCCGATTACATGTAATCAATTAATGGGCGGTAATAATTTGCCACGTCGCTGGCTGCACTTCCTGCACACGCGTGAGCTCGTTGTTTCGCTTAGTCGTTAGCATTTTTCAACAGCCGCGAGTAAATAGATCTATATAAATCGTCTAGTTCCATTTCCCTATGTACAAGTATAAATAAGGCTGATACTGTAAATAAGAATTCCGAATCGTCTCGGCGGATCGGCGACCGCTCGGCTCAGAGGATCGCCGTTCCTTATTTTTTTCCTTTTTCTTCTTCTTCATCGCTCATTCGTATTGTACACATACCTTGCAAAATCGTGTGCTATCTCCCAAACACGTTAAAAGAATAGTTTTTCGCGCGTACCGCCGCCTGTCAAAGGTTACAGAACGCGACTTACGATTGTAACGTAGATTATTAAAGATGTATTAATATACGGGAAACCCCTCCCCCTCTCCCCAAAACCCAACACCATTTTGCGTAAGTTTCTGTTCGAAGAAAGAAACGACTACGACAAACGGATGACGCCGTTTCTTAGATGCACGTTACATTTTCTAGAGCAACAATATATTTATGGTGGATTCAAGTTATTCTTGATGATAAATATTCGTACTATTTTATAAGCTTTATGACTTATACCGTGAATTGTTATGTAAATTACGTATTTATTTTGTGCAAGAATGATTGTTCACACGATGTACAGGCAGAGATCATGAAATTACGGAACGAGGGGATTATCTGCGTATAGGATTTCTTCGCATATGTACACATCATGTTCATTGTAAAAATTGTCGTTGACCCGTTTTTATGTCATTGACGTCGAGGTCGGCCGAGTAGAGGCAAATCGTCGTTCGAGTCGCATAGACGCATAGTGTTCCTTCTTGAAATCCTAAATTCAAATGGATTAACGCATAATCGAAGTCGAGTAAATTACTTGGCGACGTACTGATCGGAAACGTCCAGGTGTATCACAACACTTTTTAATGTCACGAACGAATTTCTTCGACATAATAAGGAACCTATGAAATGGAAATCAAATCTTAAATACTGAAGATCGAAAGAGTTCTAGAACTTTTTAGGAAATTGTCGGATGGTTTTGTTCTTTGTTAAGTTAGTCTAAACACACTCTTATATGGTTTTAATATAAATAATTGGCTCCATTAATTTGAATAGTTGACTAACTTGCATAGAATTCTTGACTTTATTCTCAGTATCTTGTGGTTTTACATTTTTTAACAACCACGTTAATTATTTTAATTTTAAATCGAATCATTTTTCGTGGAACCTATAATTATATCAATTTCGTATGCTCCAAATTTTTGGTGTAGAAAGACTTTTTTTTTAATGTTCTAACATTAGAAATTTTCATGAGAACAGGTAAAGACAAGTTCACGGAAGTAAAATTTTTTATTTGTGGAGGACCTGTAAACTATCAAAGTAAATATTTTTCTACAACAGGAATACATATTTTATTCGCCAATATTAAAACAATCATTGCTACAAATACTAAATATTATTTAATAAATAGTATTAAAACAACATTAAGCAATGATTACAGTTAAATTGATATTCTAAACACATTATTTATGTATATAATTCAAAGCTCAACAATTGTTTGTTTCTTTTTCTAATTAAAGTTCCTGGTGGAAACATTTCTGAACTGGTTTAAATGGAAAATATCGAAATGATACACGAAGGTTCTTCTTTCGAACATTTGACCGACGATCTGTTGTATTAAGAAAAAACGAAGAGCTTAATACAAATTATGCTGATTTTTCTCGCGAAAAATAAGAAGCTCCGACCGATCGTTCGCCTCCCGCAAATCGCTCGACCTCGACCAGAATCATAACTTTTTTACGTGCTAGCTTACTACTAAGAAAAATAAAGTTACTCTTGTATAATCCGCCGTGTTGTGGGCGTTTAGTTAAGTGAATGGCAGACTTTCCGAATCGTCATGATCGTTGTAGTACAAACAGCAAGTTTTCAAGTGTCTGTGTTTAGTGTCACTCTCACCGTTGTAATCTATCAAGCAAGAAAAAAATAAGATATTGTAAATGTTATTCGTGGTTCCTCATCGGCGATACAGTTCCGAATTTAGCCACCTCGGTCGCGTTTTATATGTCTCAGGAAAAGGAAACAGCGCTTGGAATAACATTCTACGGTCGATCGATATTGAGAATTACAAATCGAGATAGATATATAATATCCATGATGTCTCGTTAACTAAAACAATGAATATTGTAACTATAACACACTCGTTCTCATATATTGCGTTTAGATTGTCGTTTTGAAACTGAATGCACTTGCCATTTACAGGGTAATGGTCCAAAAACTGTCATAAACAATAATTCTGTATTTATTGTACGAAATTATTGAGAACAAAATTTTCGTATAAAAAAAGGCAAATATCAATGTCTTGTAAATTTGTTCACAATAAATCTTTTGTTTCTTAAATTTTATTATCGAGTTTAAACATACAGTGACAGTTGTTGGTGAATTACTCTAATTATTTTAAAAAAGAAGTAAGGAACATAGCAGGTGAACAGAAGAGAAAACAAATTGTAATGAAATAACGTGAAACGTTTTCTTTTTAGCACTTCAATGCGCTCGAACCGCGCAAATATGATTGCGTGACATAAACAGACGGCACTACAGAATTCGCTAAACTAACGTTTAATCTTACGACTTTGTAAATACTACCTTTGTTATATTTTATACTCTGCTGTTTGCACATAAGTGATTTTTACAATTTATTTCTGTAAGTTACATACGCTGGTCGCAACCAGCCACGATCGCGCACGTCCTTATTGTATGTTTATAGTATATATATGCATATATATATATATATATATATATATATATATATATATATATACGTATCTTTCGGAGCAGAATGCTGCAAGAATGTCTTCTTGGATCAATGTTAGGATAAATTCGCAATATTTCATTTCGATCAATGCTTTGGACTACTTTCAAAATTTTCCCGCGATACGATCGTCTCTTTGCAATCTTGTTTGTAAAAAATTTGAAACGCCAAGTTTCAAAGAGTCATTTCACCGCGAATCACGGGTTTTGTTGGTCTTATTGGTCGAATAATTAATTAATTGATCGATTCAAATCTTTTTGATGAAAAATACGAGCTGTTTGATCGATTAGAAATCCGAACGACTTACAACGATTGGCAGATATCGTGTACAAGAATGAAGTATTGAGCGAGCATCTTTGTACAGTTACTATAATTCTAATCTCTATCTCCGAGACCTGTTAAACATTGTGTAAATTTCGTAAACATTTTGTAAATAAGACAGCGAGAATGTGATTCGTGTTTCACAAGCTTCTCTGAAGAGAAATGCACCTCTGAATTACCTTTTTAAAACGCTGCTCGAACAATGACTCCCAAGGAATCATCGGGGCCGTCTTGTGCCACGAGCGAGAATGTAATAAATTAAAACACAGATTAAATGTTTATTCCATTCATTGTATATTTTTCGTATTCCATGTGCATATTTACAAGTGTCTTCGATTTTGTTGGGTATTTTCGTATTAGACTTGTATTTAACTTTTACATGCGCACTCACGTTCTCCTTGTTTTCTTTTTCGATTAGGATAGTGTGATAAAACAGCGAAACCGAATGGTAGAAACATACAAAAACACAAGATTGTCTTAAAGTAAGAGGTGTATGACTCTTTATAGATTGCCAAAGAACGATGTAACAATGTAACCGAAATCCGTTCCTCTGTTCTTCCAGACCGAGAGAGAGAAAGCGAAAGAGAGGGAGAGAGAGAGAGAGAGAGAGAGAGAGAGAGAGAGAGAGAGAGAGAGAAATAAGTGACGATACTCACGACGAAGTGAGTAACGCAGAAATTTATAAAAATGTTTGCAGTCGAGTCGTTTTAGAGCAGCGTAGAAGACGATGGACAGGAAAATTTGATTCGAAGCGCGGGTTTACCATTGTGTACAAACAATCAATTGATATCGAGACGTTCGTTTTCCACTTTCTAACGAAACAAACGAAAGACAAGATTCTCCCTGAAACCGGAGAATTCGAGAAATTGGTCTAACAGTTGCGTTCTTGCAGTAACTTTTTCCAAATTCCATTTTTTTTTTTTAATTATATCGATTCACACTAGTGAATGATAATTGGAGCACTTGTAGATCAAAAGCATAATTATTAAAAACAAGTTGAAGCATAAAGGAAAAAAAAAGAATATTGATTCTGAATATAATAATCAATGAAAAAATATAACGATTGGGATCATGTACACGTATAAGTTGTGAAGACTGAATTATCAAGACTTCGTAGGAGGTGGAACATTTTTGTAAATAATACTGCCGGAAAGAAATATATGTAGAGAGTATATGAAAAAATTTATGGACGTTGCAACCCATTGTCATTTAAATGTATTTTCCTCCTCGTCTCCTGTCTGCTTCGTGAACCTTATTATATGAAAAAGAAGGAAACAGAAATACTATGTATATGTACATACTGGATAATGAAATATTTAAAATCACGAGTTATTTATTACACAACAGATTCTTAAAATAATTGCACGACCCATTGGCCCACAACGACCAGGATTACAGATCTCATCACAATTAAGACATTTCAGATTCTTTCGATTCCCTTTCAACGGTCCTTTCATTCTCAACATCTTTTCCTCTTTGACCATCGGTCTAACGAAAAAGTAATTCGATCAGCCAAACACGATGAGAAGTAAAATTGAGCCGATAAAATTATTTTATCAGGAAAACATTATTTATGCGTTTATTAAAACAAGATCACAGAAAACACTCGAGGGACATTTCATTTACTAGTCACAGTATTTTTATCCTGACTCGATTTCGCACCAGGCCAAAATATTACTAACTACTAAAAGCAGCGCCCGCTCTAGCGGTTACGTCGCCCCCGGACAAAAAGACAAATTGCCGCCTCTTAAGAATATATGTATATATATTGAAGTGAAACTTCTTTAGGCGCGTTAGGCGCAAAACCTCGACGCGGTAGGCGTAAAACCTCGATGCAGTAGGAGTAAAACCAATCTGGCGATGGAACAGTGAATCGCTGAAACGATGAAACGATTTAGAAAAACCTCGACGCGGTAGGCGTAAAACCTCAACGCGGTAGGAGTAAAACCGATCTGGCGATGAAACGATGAAACGATGAAACGATGAAACGATGAACCGATGAAACGAAATTCTATTCTATTAAAGTGAAACTTCTTTAGGCGCGGTAGGCGTAAAACCTCGACGTGGTAGGAGTAAAACCGATCTGGCGATGAAACGATGAAGCGATGAAACGAAATTCTATTCTATTGAAGTGAAACTTCTTTAGGCGCGGTAGGCGTAAAAACTCGACGTGGTAGGAGTAAAGCCGATTTGGCGATGAAACGATGAAACGATGAAACGATGTAGCGATGAAACGAAATTCTATTCTATTAAAGTGAAACTTCTTTAGTCGCGGTAGGCGTAAAACCTCGACGTGGTAGGAGTAAAACCGATCTGGCGATGAAGCGATGAAACGAAATTCGATTCTATTAGCATATGCGATTGAGGGTTCGGCATTGCTTAATAAAGATTATGATAATTCCGATGATGCTAAGTGGAGATTTCAACGTGAACTTTGCAGCGGAACAATCAAAATTATTAATAGAATTTTTTAGAAGTAAATTAAGATTGGAAATGGTAAATAATCCTAATGGAGCGACAACAAGATCAGGAACAACTCTCGATGCAGTATTTGCAAGACATTTAGACAAAATTGATTCAAGAATATTTATATCATATTTTAGCTACTACAAGCCAATTGTTTCAATAATAAAATCATAGAAAATTAAATGTCATAAAGTGTTAATAAAAATTCGAAAAAAAATTAAAGAAAGAAGTTCACTTCAGCCAAGTGGTCTAAGCACACACCAATTTTTTTTAAATAAAACCAAAATGGCGCCCCGACAAATGCCCCAAGTTGCCCGTCCCTAAAGCGGGCCCTGCTGAAAGTAGTTAAATACTATTCAACTACTCTTCTTTACGAGTGATTGTTTTTCATTGTTGTCTTTGCACACTTAATAGGAATATTCCACACTTTTCATCTGCTTTTTGCTTTGACATTCGGTTTTTCCATAAAACAAGCAATTCTCTTTTAATATCCTCTGAAACACGTTTCATTGTAGCACTCTGAAGTGTTCTGTACAGCGTTTTATACAAAACTAGTACATACCTACAACAGATCGCAATTCTAGAACTTTATGGCTAGTAGATGTAACACCTGTCCTTACTATTGCTGATATTTTGTATCAAAAATCTTTGGACAAAATATTAAATACATCTCTCTGTTAGTATTTTGAATTGGTGCGAAATCGAGTCAGGAATATAATACTGTAACTAGAAAAATAAACGTAACAGAGCTGGAATATTAATTATTAGACTGCGAATATTCATGCAAAATAAAAATTGTTCAATTTAATTGTACGAAACAAAACTTAAATAAAAGTGTATTTTCTCTTTTAACAATTTGTATAGACCGAGAATAATATATCAACATCATTCAATTCTTCTAATCTCTCTACAGGTTGGTATTCGACGAAACCATTTTTGTGATAAATGCATAAAATCCGCAGTCTATAATAATGATATAATGAAATCATATATTGCTCGAAATTTGTGGGACTCTGTCTTAGTATATACATAAATTACAATTTTTCGATGAAATGGCTTCGTGGGTTTAATTTTGCTCTTTATTGTAGTTTGAATAAAAGTGCAACTGTCCGACGCTTCGAGATATTTTCGCAAATATTGGAACCGCAAACTTCTGCCCGCTGGTTCTCGCCAGCTAGCAGAGAATAAAAAGCCGGTGGTCGTTATCAATAACAAGGATTTATTACTTCGTATCGCTACCAAAATTGCAACTATACCGTAGTAATCGTGTGTACCGTTCGGGCGACGAAGCTCCGAATCGAATCCCCAATCGAACAGCCCCGCCGAACAACATCGAACGTTAGGGAAACATATTACAGTAACCCCGGGATCTAAGTCCAACGGAACATTGCGATCTATGTCCGTTGGCCTACTCCTTCCACTGCGGGGTACCCCCGGAAGGGCCGTGAAGCTCGAGCTGCTTCGGTCGCCGAGCAGTGTAAACATGACGCGTAATCTGATCCTGGATCGGGTATATCGGTGTGAATTACTGCGAATCCAATTACAAAACTTCTTTATTTTTTATTATTTTTTCATAGAACTTTCGCCAACATATTCGTGGCATTTTTCTAATGAAAATTATACTAAATATGATATAATTCCGATGATATTTACTTGTGTAATGAACGATGGATGTTTTTTATTGGCATTACATTCTACGGACACGCGGGCCTTTGAGCTGTGCCGGCGGCCGCGACTCTTGTCGTCTCTTTCTTTCCTATACGCTGTCCTTCTTTACGTCCAAAAACATTCATCGTTTATTACACAAGTAAATATCATCGGAATTATATCATATTTGGTATAATTTTCATGAAAAAAATGCCACGAATATATTTTTAAAATTTCATTAAAAATAAGTAAAAAATAAAAAAGTTTTATTATTGCACTAGTATTGTCTCATCGATACGCTATTTTTTGTTGCGCCTTCGGCCGCGCTGTCCGTGCTTGCATGCTGTCCTTTTCTACGTTCGGCGCGGTCGTCGCGGTCACAAAAGAATAGTGTCCCTTCACGATCTAAGTCCCGGCAGAGAACCGAAAAAGGACTTAGATCGCGGGATTACTGTATAATGACGCGCGGTTTCGCTCCAAGCCTTTCGAAAAATCACCATAACTTAAATTCGTGTAGAGCGAGTCTTACACCATGACTTACACTTTACACGTAACACATGATTCCTAGCGGACGCGTTAACTTTGAGAGCGCGCAGCGATTTCTATGTGTCTATGAAAAATACTTGAGACACTAATTGTTAACTCTCTTCCGCAATTACATTCAACATTGAAGTTGATGCTTTATTGAAGCATTTAGTATCTAATTCTTTCCAAAAACCTTTTTCAATTGACTTGGCAGTTATTGTTAAGCGCTTACGAAATTTTCAATCGCCCTTGACTTTATTAGTAATTTTCTTGTCAGTCGTTTTTCTCTTGTGTACATGTTCCCTTTCTTTCCATTGCTTCCCTATTCTTGTTGCAATATTCTATTTCTATTTCTAGTACGAATGTGTCTATTAAAATAAGACTTCGCCTCTTTTTTTCTCGTCTTTCTGTCGTGCAACTGGTTTTGAAAATGGCCTTACCTGCTCAGTGCTCGATATGTTTCCTTGATTTCTGAAGAATGTTATTTGAATTACCATTGTTTTCATGTTAAGGGTCGCACGTAGAAGACGGCCACGCACTGGATAAATTAAAATGCTGTAAATTTCGTTTAATATAGTACATTTCTACAAGGTACCATGACAAATATTAAACAGCGTATAGTGGATAAAAATTCGTAAATAGTTGAAACAAAAGTATGTGCTGATATTTTTTATTTTTCCTGGCGTAATAAGCGAACTTCTGTGGCGGTAACATATCACATCTACTTCGTATCAAATCTAGTCAACTAGACCCGGTGTCTTCTACCATTTTCATAAATATGTAAAAACTACTGCGCGCTCGTACGAACAAAGATGTTTTCAATGAGCTAATGCAATCCTTGTTTTCATGGTTCTATGAGATCAACTCGATCTAGCTCGGTATTGCAAAAAAAGGAGGTGACGGTCACGAATATATTGAAAAGTTTTGTTCGGGTTTCGTTCTCTTTTTGTTTTTTGGTATTACGCGCCATCTTAATCTACTCTGACGACGCGACGCGTGTGAATCGCTTTATGAAAGTTTCAAAGACAATGTTGGTGAGTGTGTGTGCATGTGTGAGAAAGAGAGAGAAAGAGAGAGAGAGAAAACGTCGTTATCGTCGGAATCGCAACAATGACACCTATACACGCGGATGATATTAATTTGTACCTGTATGAGAAAATAATCGGAAAGGCACGATACTCGAGGCGATCTCAATCAAAGGCACGTATAATTGATAGACGATGGTTGCACACAGAGTCTCTTAGCAATGAGTAAGCACTGCGGTTTGTCTCGCAATTTTTATTCAACATACTGTAGAATCGGGCAGCTTAACACGTGTACAGCGTGGATCAAATCCCAAGCACGTAAAGCAATCATAGAAACGTTTCCATAGCCCGAACGGAAAAGTGACGAGTTTTGTATAAAAACAGATGCCTGTAATCGTAACTGTGCCGAAAAGAGGTCCATGACTTTATAGGATAAATAATACTCGCTGAATCTAGTAAAGAAAATGCTTATCGCTAAACCCATCTAGGACTAAAAACGTGTGTTGCCTTCTAAAAATCAGAAGGTTGAATTTATTTTCACAGTTTTTATTATGTGCTTGAATAATGAAATTGATTCAACCCTTCCTCATGGAAATGTGTTAATAATTTCAATAAATGCAAAATTAAAAACCTGCATTCGACCGTGGTAGAGGTAATTAATACTGACTGGACAATAAAATACCATTTGAAATTTGAATAACAAAAACGCATTTCTCCAAGCAACTTCAGAATTTAGAACAGATATCGTCATCTATCCTAACTATTTTTAAAATTTACTACCAGAAACATTTTCTATAAATATAATTACGCCTTTGAGATAGCGGCCAGTGAGTTTGACTCGCTTGCGACAGTTGTTCTCAGAAAGCCAAACAATATATTTATAATATTTGCAAATGTCCCAAGTTACTCGTTAGTGTATCCGCACCTTTACGTTATCCTAGACAACTTTGACACTACCCTGCGAGAAGATTTCAATATGGCATGGACTGGTCTCAGAAACGAATCCCGATATGGGTTTTGAGCAGAGGGTGGCAGAATACCGGGATTGCCCATGCGATAATGGCCGGGGTCTTGTTCGCACACATAATGGGCATCACTAAAAAGGAAAACGTGACAGCAGAATCAGTGACTAGATGGCAATTGCATTTTCAGAACGTCATGCCAGACATAAACTTGGAAGATTATGTCTCCGACAAAGTATGCACCTAGATACAGTGGCTGAAATAATAATAGGTTTACTGTACAAACTACCTTGTTTAGTGTTCTTATTTCTGTCTACGTTGTGGAACATATCTTACGGTGTTTGTTATTGTCGTCAATGGGCGTGGTCTATTCACTGTAACAGTAGTCACTTAAATTTCGGCATCGAAGATAGTTAGCCGTGGTTTATTAGCAAATGTATTGAAAGTTATTGTGTTAATAGAGCGAAATAATCATAGGTTCACAGTGATTTATTAAAGAAATATTTTTGATAATTTATAGTTTGAACAAATTTTATGAGGTAAAAACAAAACTCATTCATGTTTATATTTCAATATAAATTATATAATCATTTAATGCTTTTAGCGCATAATTGATCATGGAAAGCCTTTAGATGATCATGAAAAGCGATTAACCACTGCTTTCAAGGACATGAATCTCTCAAACAGAAAAATTGCAGAAAAAATGCGTAGATCTTTAAATATTGTGAACCATTTTGTACAATTAGAAGATAAATATATAAGCCATCCAAAGAAGTTAATTCAATGAGATAAATGCATGGTTTTTCATGGAGCTCGCAAAAGTAACTTGTACGGGTAGTAAATAAAGACAAAATTAAATTTCCCAATTGTTATATGACGTGTACAACAAGTTTTAGAAAGAAGTAAAACAGTGGCAAAAGACTCTTCTAACTGAACTTCACAAAGATGAGAAATTAGAATTTACCCAAGATCATTTATCATGACCTAAAAAAATGGAAAAGCGAGATTTTCTTAGACGAGAAAAAATTTTATTTAGACGGTCCACATGGTTAGCACTACTGATACGATTTGCGCGATTAAAAAGTGATCAAGAGGTAGCGTTATGATTTAGGCAGCGTTTGGCTATAACGATAAGACTCGAATTATGTGGTTTCCGCCAAAGGCCAATGCTAAAAAGTAACAAAAATTGTTCCAATATGCGTTAGGTGAATATGGTGACAGAATTTTCTTACCAAACTCGATTTTCCAGCATGATAGTGACCATATTGCACATGTAGAATCGAGTAAAAAATAGTCCGAAGTATTGAAAACCTTCGACGCAATTTAGCTCGTAAAGTTTGCAGTAATAGGAAACAATGTAACAGTGTAAATCAATTGCAAAATAGCATCAGAGATGCGTGGTCTCAGATGTGGACAGAAATATTGCAAAAATTAATAGATTCGATGTAAAGAATACTTAAAATCATAAAAAACAATGCAGGGTCAATACTGAATTTTCTTTGGCTTTGTCATATTGTCGAAATTTTAAATAGAAAAACATTGAGAGAACCTATGTTTATTTCGCACATAAGTTTCCAATGTTGTAATTCAAATTTTCGAACCATGTTAATAATAATTATACTTTTTAAACAAATTGTGTGTGTTACTAATCACATTATAAAGAATCACGTACTGATAAATAAAATTAGAAATATAACATAAGAAACACCATTACATTGCAAAAATAAAGTGAACCTAACATTATTTCGACCACTGTACTTTGCCATAATGTATCGAAAGAACCAATTGACCTGGGATTACGTCCATCATCATCTCGTCAGAGCTTGAAACGACTTACAATTTACAAGGAGACTCCGGGACCTTTGGGTCACCGATTTTGTTGAAACTTTGCGCACTACAGATCTCGTTCTTCTATTTACGAATATGTATCATTATAGGAGCAGATACTCAAAAGCTTTCGAGATATTGACGATTGAAGTTTCAATGCTCCAGTAAAATATAATATTCTTTCCAGGGAAAACAAGGGAGCTGAAAAGAAGTCACCTGATATACATAGCACAGGGCCAAGGGGGTCTCTCACACGGCACACGTGTTACCGCCATCGATTCTTCCGTAGTCCCAATGTTTAGGCTTTGACGGAGCACGCGATGTAGTACAGTAATGATTCGATATAAGCAAACGAGAAATGTATAGCCCGCGCAACGAGAGTTGGCACAGAGAAACTTGTGGGTACCACGTGATGCTCCCACTACGCGCTACACGTCTTCCGCGATTGGCCGAATCGCTTGAGGAAGACAGCAAACGAGCGTATTGAGTGTGACTGTAACAGAGAGATGCGGTGACCATGAAGTAAGATGGTGACGCTGAGCGCCTATGTCAGGCATGTCCAGAAGTAGCTCACTTGGAGGCAAATTCAAGGGAGACGCCTACTTCTCCCGCCCGCGCATCTGGCTCCCCGTGGCGGCCGTAGTCCTCCGAGCTCCTCAGACCCATGCCTATCGTGGGTCCGAGGGTCGCCCCAACGCGCCACACGCAGTACATACCGCAAGATGTAGGCACGGGTCTGAGGAGCTCGGCGGATTACGGCCGCCACGGGCAGCGAGACGCGCGGGCGGGAGAAGTAGGCGTCTGTCTCCCTCGAATTTGCCTCCAAGTGAGCTACTTCTGGACATGCCTGGCCTACGTCGACCGTTCCCGCCAAAACGTAAGCGTAAGAGTGGGATCCACTGATCAGTGGTGGGATCCGCAGCCTTGCGTCAAGAGTGGGGCTCGCCGCTCCCCCTGCACCCCACTGACGAGATTTTGTGCCAACTCTCGTTGCGCGGACACCATTCGGGACAGCCAAAATGGTGCTCGTGACGGCACAGGGGCATGGGGCGCGATGTTTACAACACACACGATGCGATACACCTGATGTACTAGTGGTAATCTTCTCAGCGAATAACGAGAAGATTGACTCAACTGTGTGCGCCTGATCAATCAGATGGCATATTCGCGAATTCCTTCCGCATTCCTACTGATTACCACTTTGGCTGTCTCGAATGATATGTTCTTCGCAAAGCGCTTATCGCTACCACTGTGGATTATGCCCCGCGAGGGGCCAAGAAGCTAGATCTGCCTCGATCGTCGAGCAGTGTAAACATGCCGTTTTTAGAAAACTTCTTTATTTTTCATTATTTTTCTATGGGACTTTCGCAAACTTGCTTGTGACATTTTTCTGATTAAAATAACGTGAAACACGATACAATTTTAACTGTATTTAGTAGTTTAATTTTAAGTGTAGTTGCGTCTTCGGTCGCGCAGGACGTATATACACGCGCTATCCTTTTCTACGTCGCGTCGACGCGCTCGGTGAGTTCACAAAACAAAATGTTGGACCTGTACGATCCATACAATGGCAAGGTCCCGAGGGTATTGCTTAAATCGAATCTTGACTGTAACTCATAACTTTAATCATAACGTGAGACGGTACAATGGAAGTAGTAGTAGTAATTTTCTCAGCGAATAGCGACAAGCGTGTGACTCAACTGTGTATGACCGACCAATCAGACGGAGATATCGACAATACGTGTGATCGCTAAGCCAATATTTCACTAGGGCCGAAAATACGTGTGACTCGGGGCGTGCTCTTTCCGCATTCCTTACAGGTGACTTCTTTTCAGCTCGCAATAATAATTGAGCAAGCGAGGTCGTCGAACAGAAACGGTATTTGTTACAATATTCGAGGTAATATCGAAATCGCAATGTTTCGATGGCGAATACCCGATTCAACGGGGTATAGGCGTGAATCTGTTTCAGGTTATACCTCTCCCAGATAGCACTCGGACGTCCAATGTACGTCTGTACCGGACATATCGTACGTCCCAGGGACGAACGATATGTCCGAGATATGTCCCATTTATGTCTCAGGTATGTCCGACAGAGGTACCAGTTAGATCGCAATACGTACATAGGACGTCCCGCGCGGACGTTAATTGGACGTTTGTCGGACATATAAAACCGAGTTTGCACCTTAAAAAATTTTCTAAATATGTAAATATTGGTTTAAAAGAATTCTACAAAAATACTATTGATGATCACATAGCTAGAAAAAGAGGAATTGAACAAATAAGAAAGAGTGGACTTATGCCGGGCGCAAACCTAGTATAAACATATTAACAGTCGAGCGCATAACGCGCTGACCCAACTGAGTTCTTGCTAACACGATTAATATTTTCAGACACTATGCGCGCTGATGTACGAGGTAATACTAATCAAGTTAATTTCATTTTTCAACTATTTCTGTGAAATGTTCAAGTTTATCAGTTTCCAATAGACTTACAGAATAAATAAAATCTAACAATTTGAAGATTAGGTCATTTTTTCACGGAAGAAACGTCGAAAAATTAGTTTTTTTTTCAAACAACAGCGTCGCGAACTAAAAAATCTGAAAAAATTCATAAACTATATTTTGAGTATAATAATAAAAACACAATATAGTATCCGAAAACGTACGAAATAATCTAAGTCCCACGTCCGTGGTTCGTCCGAAATTTATGTCCGAGGGATGTCCCACGGACGTAAAAATGGATGTCCATGAGAAGTCCGAAATTTATGTCCGAGGGATGTCCCACGGATGTAAAAACGGATGCCCATGGGACGTCCGAAATTTTGATCCAAGGGACGTCCCACGGACGTACACGACGGACATTGGACGTATCGGGCGTAAAACTGACGTCCCATGGACGTACGGTGCTATCTGGGCTGTATCAAACTTTACCGTAACATTTTTGTGTCCATTAACAAACCACCTGTTCAACTCCGCGCATATGCAAATGTAGCTGGCATATGGGGTCATATGAAGAAAGAGTTTATAGAAGATGCTACTTTTGCAGAATATCGGCCATGTGTCTGCAGTCAGAGGCGATCCTGCGCAATCCCGCACACGATATTTGGATAATTATAGGACTATGCATATTAACGACATAGCGACAACGATAGTTTATCACGATGGTCACAGTATATTAATTCGCCTCGACTTATTAACTTTTCGAAATGTTCAGTCTTCGACCGTAACTTGATCCATAATTAAAACGAGATTGTCCGAAAGAAACTACTACAAAATATTTCGATAAGAACATCATTACATTTTCTCTTCTTTTTCACTTGTCAGAACACACTGTCATGGTTCAGCTACAAAAACACGAATCATGGACATCCGTTAGATAGTTGTTCGGTGTTGCAAGTATTAGTTATCCTGTAAACCGTTAACCAATTTTGTAACAATCTATACACACTCGCGTCCACGAGAAATGGCGCATTTAACAACATTGGAACGAAATTTTTGAGACTATTAGCAAGACTCGCCAATTAAAACAACACAGAGGTGGTATAAGCGGTACAAATTAATAATCGCAATTTACTCGAGATGTCGTTATTCTCTTGCACATCGTTCTGTCGGTGTGTGCGATTTGATTCGTAATAATAACTGCGGGAATGTTCGCAAAACGCTATACGACGACACGGTATAGTAGTCGATACACTTGATATAGAGAGGCCAATGTGCGCTTCGATTTATAGAACGGTCGTTTTTTGCGACGGTGAACGAAGGACTCGCGGTATCGAAGATCACCTTAAAATGTCATGCCTTATCGTTAAAAACGTAATATATAATATTAACGATTCCTCCGGAAACAAAGATAGAAAAATATACGAGTCTCTAAGTACCCATACGATAAAATATGTTTTTCCTCGGCGCGTGCGCGTTAACAAGATCGCCGTGCAACAATCTTTGTTCGCAGGATTTCTTTCTTTCTTTTCTTTTTATTCATTATTTCGTTGCCATTGATAAACGTAATCGGCCTGGCGAAAGTAATATTCGAAATGGCTCGACGGTCGAACGAAAAGGAAGGAAAACAAGCGAAACGGATCGGCATCGAAACCGTCGACACGGCGAAGAAAACGAAAAACCACCGCGGTTTTTTTCTCCTTTTTCTGTTTCCTTTTGTTCTTTTCTTAATGTCGGAACGATCCACACTATTGTCTTTTATCTTTCTACGTGTCGCTATACGGTTATCTTGGTCGAAGGATCGAGGGGTTGGCGATTAGTTCTTATCAGTAATAATTAGTTAAGTCGAATATTAAAGATTTCTCTCGTCCGGTGTTCAACTCGCGCTCCATCGCGTAACAAAAACGTGGAAATTATCGTGGTCGATGGATCATTTCGGAGATAGATCTTGTAGAGTATGATATTCGGCGGGAAGGGCGGGGCGTTGACAGTGAAGTTGAGGGTACGAAGTATCTTAACGCAAACGATCGAATCTACGAGTAAAATGCGAACGTTCTAAAGGAAGAGTAAAGAAAAAGAAAAATGGCGTTGGAATCGGTCCCGTCGTGAGGCTTTCCGAAGTTGCTCAGTACATACACATAGATATACACAGATATATCTGCATATGTATCACATAAATACACATATATATCCGTACAATATGTAGATCTATATTAACATGAACTCTACCGATCAAGAATATGAGACCAAGTGTCCCTATTTACGAGAACAGAGGGTGGTATTGTAGTGTCAAGATCGAGGAGTACTTGTGCTCTACAATGAAATACAAATGAGTTACGTAATTATCGATTCCGCGAGCTTCATTATGCGGCGGTTAAATAACATTATCCCGTTATATTGATCGCGAAGCCTGGTCTCATTCTTTTGACAGGCAGTGTGTATTTATATTGATGTACATAGAGATGTATGTGTATACACACATGCATGTGTCTTTTAATTGGGTGTTTGATTCGCGTTTGTCATTTTATATCTACAGCTAAGGGCAGTATGTACAAGGGGTCAAAGGAATGTGTGTTTATCTTTTCTTCCGTAGCCGCTATAGAACAGGCCAGCAGTATAATCTATTCAATGTAGATATCCTCTATCGGGTAAGCAGTCTCGACGAACTTCGTGTAGAACCGATTGAAAGCACGCCTACAAAGAGAACATTGGAGATTTAGATTTAATATTATGCATGCTGCAGAAAACTAACAGAGAATGTCAACTACATTAATGCCTCGACAGATGTGCTAGAGATGTTCACAATATACATACAGTGGCTCACAAAAGTATTCGCTCGCCCTTTAAATCAGAATAATTTTCTTAAAATTTTACCAAACCACTCGACTGTTTTTAAACAATAAGAAATTGCAATTAGTAGGAATTACATGAAGAGATAAAAATGGCACTTTTTAAAACTTCTTTATTTTAGTCCATAATGAAAATTTAAAATATGCCTTTTGTAGATCTATGTTAGTTATACATATGCTGAAAATTTCATTTTGGCACGTGATTTATTGGCGAGCGAATGCTTTTGTGAGCCATCGTGTGTGACTATCCCCGTTACCGCAGTCTGCAGAAGTATAACATGATACGGGATTAGATATATCGGTGAGAGTATACTAATCCAATGGCAAAACTCTTTCGTTACTGATTACCTCTTTACGAAATTTCTACCAACATATTTGTGACATTTATCTGATTAGAATGAGACGAAACACGATACAATTTGTATCATATTTACGGTGATGTCTACATTATCTGAATACGTGCTTCGAATGTAAACAGTTCAATATAAAACGATCCGTATGCAACACGATTTATTGTATAAATTAGCTAGCTAACTATTCTATTACACGAACCTACGGGTTCCACAGATAAGTACGGATAATCGCGGCTCTACTGTATCGTGAATTAAACAAGTATTAGTTCGTTGCATATGAAATGTCCGATTGTTAACAATAACGTTAAGCAAACATAATCTTCATCAAAATAAACTTATGGATCAAATTAACCATCATTCTAATCAACGTATTCTGCG
Source organism: Sphecodes monilicornis (assembly GCA_913789915.3). Classification (NCBI taxonomy): domain Eukaryota; kingdom Metazoa; phylum Arthropoda; class Insecta; order Hymenoptera; family Halictidae; genus Sphecodes; species Sphecodes monilicornis. Next base: position 21,957,450 of record OU565285.1, read on the forward strand.
AATGAATTGCAAGAATCTTGATTGTATTAAAGTAGAAATCGGATTTTTTTTGTCGTTCACGTTCATCATTTACAAAATTCTCATCTCCATTTTGTAGTCTTCTTTACCGTCGACGAATAGGGTATTGATTAATCGACAATTTTTGACCAAACATCACATGATGCTATGGATAAAATATTATTTTTCCACTCATTTAAATTGAATACTCGACAATCACATTGATTGACATTGAAAGAAACTTTATTTAAAAGTACAATTGGATATCTAAATAAAAATTGAAGATGAGACCTTAAGATCAGCTTTGTACTTTAAAATTATGTATAATAGCCCCATAGATTGTAATAGTATTTCTTGATCAAAACGTTACATAACATTTGCATTCTAGAATCGGACATTTCATATGCAACAATCTAATATTATAGATATGATTCAATTTATATCGTGTATGGTGTCATTTCTATGAACACAACTGTGAAGAATATATTGGTAAAAGTTTCATAAAATAGAGATTATATGATGAAATGTGATGTATGGAAACAAACTTTTCATCTATGATTCATTTGCATAGACAGACGTAATTTAACACGTTGACTGTCGTAACATCAATATTTGGATGACGGAATTATTTATCTAGAATTAAAAATTAACCTTTTCCACTCAAATAGTAACCATGAGCCACCATTGAAAATACCGCACCATAAATTTAAACTTTACACGATTGAAATAACAATGTTATGAACGTTCAAAAATGATTTGAGTCTACCAAATCCTGACGAATCAAAGGTTAAACAAATTGCTTTGACTTCATCTAACTGTTGTGGTATTTAAATAGGCGGTCAACGCGTTTATTCATAGCAATACACTCAACTCTTTTTTTATACGGTACATATGTTCCCAATAAAACCGTGCGAAACAGTTAATGAAAACTGAACTGTACAAGTTCTAAAATATGTACAGTGGATCCAAAAAGTAGTTGAATATAAAATTTCCGAGACGGTATTTAACCTATTTTAATTTCGTAAAAAACAATCGTATAACAATAATCTTGGACTCACTTTAAAGCTTGAAGTATCTGCTTTCGCTCACGAATATTCATTTTCATCTAAGAAATTTTTTACATGATGTAACAGATAAGAAGGTGAAGACCCATTTCCCCCAAAAAATTCTGTACATTGGAATCTCCGTAGAAACATTAAAAAAAATTTTTTCGTGAACGAATCTTTCATAGATCTGAGACACCTTAAAAATTGATGTGCGATTTTTTTCACTGTTTTATGGAACAAAAATGAAGACCAAGTTCGATGGTGTTTTAAAGACTGTAAAACCTTCATGGTGTACCTTATGTCACTGTAAAGTTGGCTGTACACCTTTTATTTAAATCTTAATAAAACGACTACAGAAATCGCACATCAAGTTTTTTTCATACCGTCGTCAAGGGGAGACTTCAAACTTCAAATTTACGGAAGATTCATTCACAAGAAAAATTTTTTAATGTTTTTAGAGACGCTTCAGTTGGCAGCATTTTCGAAAGAAAACATGTCTTCAGTTTTCCACCTGTCATGTCCTGCGAAATTGTCCTCGGCAATAATGAATGATGGTTAGCCAAAATAGAAGTCTGAACCTTTAAAATGACGACCAGGAATATTATTGTACTATTTGTTTTAACGAAATCATCATTGTTTAAACATCGACAATTTCATAAGACTATTTAATGTTCGAATACTTTTAATAGAATTATTTTTAAGTCGTGTAAAAAAAGAGTTAGATGTACAGTATTCCATCGGTAATTGTCCCAAATTTCTCCGACATAATTGTCCCTGAGATATCCCCACTAGTGCGGGGTGTATCCCCTTGAGGGGCCGTAAAGCTCGAGAAGCCTCGGTCGCCGAGAAATATGACACCATGCGGCTCGGGTATATCGGTGAGACCACACTAATCCGAATTTCCAACTTCTTTATTATTCATTATTGTTTTATGGAACTTCGATGGCCATATTTGTGGCATTTTTCTAATAAAAATCATACCAAATATGATATAATTCCAATGATATTTACTTGTGTAATAGACGATTAAAGTTTCGGGCGCGAGGAAGGATAGCGTATGGGAAAGAAAAAGACGCTGAGAGTCGCAGCCGGCGGCACAGTTCAAAGGCTCGCGCGTCCTCACAATGTATTACCAAGGAATAACTCTTTTATTATTACTTATTTTTTTATGAGACTTTTGCTAATAGATTTGTGGCATTGTTCTGATTAAAATGATACCAAACACGATATAATTCGGATCATATACAGGTGTATGGTCATTATGTATAGGTCAGGTACATAACATCGGTGAGACAACAGTAATGCAATGACGACACTTTTTCATTTTTAATTAATCTTTTAGGAGACTTTTACCATCATATTTGTAATATTTCTCCGATCAAAATTTTTCTGATTATACATACATATCTATTTTTTTAATCGACGATAGAGTAAGTTTTGGTAACAGACAAACAGAGTAAACTTTAATCGTCGATTACACAAGTAAATATCATCGGAATTATATCATATTTGGTATCATTTTTATTAGAAAAATGCCACAAATATGGTCATCGAAGTCCCATAAAAAAATAATGATTAATAAAGAAGTCGGAAATACGGATTAGGTATGTTTACATTTCTCGGTGACCGAGGCCTCTCGAGCTCGGTTGTCCTTCTCTACGTTCGGCAAACCTCAAACAATGATATCCCTCGCGCATAATTGTCCCTCCGCAGACCCGTGTTGTGGACAATTATCGATGAAATACTGTATTTTCTTCTGAAGAATAACGAAAACGAAGGAAAACCTGGAACGAAAAGAGTATTATGCATACCCGACGGCTTCGGCGACGGGTCTCGTGGATTCTTGGCCAATGAACACGTGACAAGCGAACCTCTGCAAAGTAGGATGCTTCGTGATGAAGCCGAGGTAGCGATGATCGCGAGGATGAAAGGCGCAAAAGGAAACATTCTTCAGCGAGTAGAAATAATCGTGACAGGGTCTCTGACTTTTCTGTAAAAACAAAATAACAAACATCGTGAAAGTCCCAAATCAATAGTCACAATACGGACAACGAAATTCGAAATTGAACTGTTCGACACCCATTAACAAATCGACTCCGTCAATCTGTAATCAGCAATCAATTATTCATCCCCGAGGAGGATAATCAACAACCATGACCCGTGTACGTAATATGTAACCATTAACCATTAATTTTTAATTATATGATGAATAAGTGTTCCTCTCTTTATTGAAGCTGACACACGCTCCGCATGATAACAGTGCGTCAAATAATAAATTCGTCAACGTGTAATTCAGTATACAGTCACTCCCATTAATATTCGTACACTCTAAAAGACGATTACGTTTTTAATATTGGATCATGTGACCTGGATTTTTTTTAGAAGTTAGAACAATTAATTTACTACACGTTGAAAAAAAGAAATTTTGAAAAAATTGTAATTGGTCGGAATTACAAAGAAAATACTAAAAGTTGTTATTTATAACTGTTCTATGTGGGTCCATATTGAAAATTCAACAAATACGTTTTGTAGATCTGTGTCAACTGTATACACTCTGAATATTTCACCAAAATCGGCAAACGTTGCAATGAGCTACAACTGTTTGAAGATGGTAAAAATTGCAGTTTTTCACCATTTTCGGCCTTAACCTGTAATAAATCGAAGGATTCTTACGTCATTCGATGCCTGTCGCTGTTTTCCATGTTTTAAATTTTCAATATAAGCCACTTAAAAAAATTGAAAAACACAACTTTTAGTATTTTCTCTGCAATACCGACCAATTGCAATTGTTTTAAAATTTCTTTTTCACGTCATGTAGTAAACTAATTATTCTAACTTCTCAAAAAAGTCCAAGTCATATGGTCCAATATTAAACAAGTTATCGTCTTTTTAAGAGTGTACGAATATTAATGGGAGTGTCTGTATGTACGTTCATTACGGTCAGTTACGTTTGTTAACCATTTTTATTGAGATTCTGTTGACATATTAAAGTAATGATAATCGGAATTCGAACCTTTTTAGAATCAGTCACTGTAATTTCTTTGAATATGTTGTTATATCTATTGGCATCGTTAAAAAATAATAATTAAATTAAATAAATGAATTATGTTTCTCGAGCTATAAAAGGGAAACATTCTCAAGAATGGAACTACTGGACAAAGTTACTTGTAATACTGCACTTGCAATTCTAGTTTCAAACAAGTGTATATCTCAAAATTCCTAAACTTCCACAGTATACACGACGATCATGGTTACACCGTGAGAGTTTAATAAAAAAATAGGATTTTTATTTGATTCAGTCCTTGCCAGAACTCTTAGCTTAGCAACCAGGTTTCTGTACTATTCCAGTTCCCGTGAATCAGTTCGCAGCGATCTACAGGATGTGCCACAAATTTTGAATGTTACCGAAAGGGATGGTTCCTAGAGTGATTTTAAGCACCTTTTTCCTTTGCCAATTCGCGCCGAAATGCTTCGTTTTCAAGTTATTAATGAAAAAAGAAGGGCCAATCAGAGCGCAACTACAGTGGATGGATTCCCGCTCAGCCAACGGCAGCACCACGCTGGGCGGGACTTGTCGCGGAGCCAGAATCCGTTCGCTGTAGTCGCGCTCCGATTGGTCCTTCTTTTTCATTAATAACTTGAAAACAAAGCGTTTCGGCGCGAATTGGCAAAGGAAAAAGATACTCGGAATCACCTCGGAAATCGCCCCTTTCAGTTGCGCTCAAACTTTTTGACACATCCTGCATATGCGCACAAACGTCCGCAGCCTGGTCGCGATTATTGATTATCTCATTTATATTTCGTTCAACTCGAATTCGTAAGGCAATCGGCTTTAGGTCAGGTAAAAATAAATCAGAAGTTCACCCGTGGTTTACTTCTGTCGACCATCCGGAGACCCTGATCGGAAACTTCCAGGATGCAGCTCTGCGAGACGGGGGATTCTTGCGAGTTCCCAACGATTCTTCGTACCGCTTGGCAAACAACACCTGTACCTTTGTGCGCCAAGGTCTCCACGGAGCCGAGGTAACCCAGAAGGTATCGTTCCCTTTTGACTTTCGGTGCTGCCGGATCAAAGTCACTGTAATCCATGTCGACCGCGTAAGCCGAGGGAAAAATGCCTTGACGACCAGTTCTGAGGTTTACACCTTCAACGTGAAAAAGAACAATCATTGGTATTAGACAATAACTTAAGCAATGATTAATGTTTAATAGACTGCGAATTTGATGGATTTATGACAAAAATGGAAAACAGAAAAGACATTCAACACTTGGTTAACGAAGCATTAAAAGTGACTATTTTACATTACTTTGTAAAAAAAAGCAAGAATTTACATATTTTGTAGCCATTTTTTAATACTAGTATATACACAAAGAAATCAATTTGTTAATAAATTCCTCACGGATGCATCTTTACAATCTAATTGATCGTAAAAATACTAGAATCCGTCATTTTGACGGGCCCCGTAAATCTTAGCGTTTAAGAATTAAAAAACACTAAACCCATAAACCAGACTTTTTCTCTAATTTTCTATTTCAATGGAATTTTTTCAAAATACCAATGGGTAATGTTTCTATGTATGCTCTGCTACAATTTACACACTTTTGCCACGGGTTGGTCCTTTTATTATTCTAGTATCATAGAAAATAGAGGATTGGGCTCAAAGTCAACTCTTCGTGACTATTGCAACGATATTCTCACAATGTCTGTTTTAGTGGTCCAAACAAATGATAATCACTACTCGATTCAGTTCGCTAGTAAAGGAGATGTTCAAGAATAGTCCAATGGAGTTTTATAATTCTTTCTTGTATTCAAACATGAGCTCAATCAGCTCCCAAATGTCTTAAATAGTTTCTTGTGACGCTTGTTTCGATGCATTGTGCTTTAATTGTGTTGACGTCCATTAACAAACGATGTTAAGGCTAGAAGCGTACGAATGACTTTACGACACGGATGGAAATCTGGGACGTTAATTAGCATTTTTCGCCATGAGTTTTACTTTCTTACTCTGCAGCCGGCATGGGGCACTTTAGTATATTCATTTATAAAGGCTTGACTTTTGTCCAATTTCCTCAGGTTTCAAACAACATGTCGTAAAGCCCGGAGCAGATGAGCCTCACGAAACCTGGGGGTTGCTTCCTGTGTTCGCAACTCTAGTATCGTCGGGACTTCTACCCTTTCGCTAAGCGAACCTCGCCCGTCAGAGCCAGCCCTATCACCCTTCTCCAAGGACGCAGCGCGCTTCAGGTCGCACTGTTAGGGGTGATACAGGGCTGCCCAAAAAGCAAGTCAGTTGGTATTGTCCGCGCAACGAGAGTTGGCACAAAATCTCGCCAGTGGGGTGCAGGGGGTACAGTGAGTCCCCAACTCTTGACGCAAGGCTGCGGATCCCACCACTGATCAGTGGATCCCACTCTTACACTTACGTTTTGGCGGGAACAGTCGTCAGCGTCACCACCATCTTACTTCATGATCACCACATCTCTCTTGTAGGATCTCAGGAAAAAGGAAGGCACCGCGCCGGGAATCGAACCCGGGCCCTCGTGTTGGTAGCCGATAGACTAACACGTTCACCCACGGAACCCTTCCGCCTTCTTCCTAATTTCCTACGGTATTTGTGGTCTGGAGGGTCCTAATCCCACATTCTGTTACAGTCACACTCAATACGCTCGTTTGCTGTTTTTCTCAAGCGATTCGGCCAATCGCGGAAGACGTGTAGCGCGTAGTGGGAGCATCACGTGGTACCCACAAGTTTCTCTGTCCCAACTCTCGTTGCGCGGGCTATACTCCCACCCTGCCAAATCGTCGAAATGTCAGGGAAGGTGGGAGTAGCCGAGGTGACAAACGAGCAATCATGATTTTAGAATGAAAAGAGACACACTACAAGTAATATTTGTACATATTCCCCGCTCGTTAGAGTCCGCTCCGTTTATATTAAAATAAAGCCGTTTTTTAGGCAAACCTAAACAGTTGCACCTTCAATAGTTAAAAAATTGGCAATAATGCCTGCCCATTCTTCGTTCCAGCTATCGAGAATACGTTTAAGTAGAATAGCCCATGATGTAGAATTGTAGATTGAGTGCAAGACATGTCGTAAGATATATGCTCTTGTACAATAAAAAATCCGGTTAATATTTGACTAACCCTCGTAAATTTCTATGTAGCTCTTGTATCTTGCAATTGTCGTAAACAATTTTTATTTTGCATAAAAATCCGTAGTTTAATGATTAACACATTCGCGACCAGTATTTTGTTGCTGTTTATCTTCCATGTCAAAATGTTTTGTTAAATGAGAAGATATTTTTTTAAAAAGTCCTACGGCCCACGTTTTAAACAGAGCCTATTAAAACGTTGCATAATTCTTTCGAAGTTTTCCGATTGTGGACCACAGTAAATAAAAACTGTAAAAAACGAACCTTCGCACCAGAGATCGTCGGCTTCCTTCTGAACGTAAATGGGATCGCCAATTTCGAGATCAATCTCGTCGTGGTGTCTTGGCACGAATTTGTGCAGTCCTCGATGTGTCGCCTCGAGCAACTCCAGTTGAGTGAACGGAACACCTCCGCTTCCTTTGAGAGAATGGCCGATTGTTAATTAACTGGTTTTTTAACAATTCAGTGAAATTAAAATTTAAGATAGAAGGCAACATTTATTATTAAATAAAATCCGAATTTTTTAATTTTTTTTGTAGCTTCATGTGTGTAGAATGTGTTAATAAAGAAACCTCTATGCAATTTCAAACGCTCTTACGGCCCGGGTGTAATAAAGAAACTACTGGTAAGTTGAAACTTCTTTTGTGACAAAATCTCTGGAACCCTATGACCCATTTGCTTCAAATTTTAAACGAATATTTTACACATAGTAGTCTAAAATGTAGCGTAGGTGTTTTTTGATATCTCAATTTTTTGTATTATGAATTATTAAAGTTGAATTTTCAACGTAAAAAGCGATTTCTTCTATTCAGACTGCTACCATTTCTACAAACCATTGAATTTGAAATGTCACCTGGTGTACTACTAGGTGAAGCGGAGTCTGTGTTCTGCAAGGTGTTGCAGGGTATGGGGGATACACTTTTCGGCCCGTTCTCTGGAGAATGAGCAGTAGAATGACCACTGTCAGTTGCCATGCGTTCGCTGTCAGGTGAGCTGTCCTCATGGCGGATCCTCGAATGGCATTTTCGTAACACTAAATGCGGCCTGCTGGAACTCGTACCATTGACCGCGTTCAGTTCGTCTGCCAGGGATGATGAGGACTGCATGGTCATCTGGCCGATAGGCAGACCTGAAAATAGAGACGGTTAATCAAACGGATAATCATCTGAGATCAGTATCCTCGTATCGACGGGACTCTATTGATTATACACCTATTTTCGAAAGCCCGAGGCGCTCGAAAATTTGAAGCTACACGTATTAATTAATAAACTCAGAAACGATCGTAACCATCGTAACAACCACCGAGGGAATAAGCCTCGGTCAGATGCACGAGCCTCGAACAAGTGGCGTGACGTAAGTATATGTCATTATGGATTTTCTTTCGTTGTGGTCACAGATTCTGCGGTTGAATTCGCGATATCGTTCGGAGCCGCGAATCGAACGAGGTGATGCGAAATACGCAGAATATGGTCATTTCGTAATGTACACTGTCTCGGACGCTTAAGGTCATATTATTCTCAAATGATACTTTGATCGCGAAGGTAATGAAACGGCACGAGATCAGATTCTTGTGTGCCTGACTATCAACACGTGGCCCGTTCATTTGAGAAACGAAGTATTAGCTGACCTGTCCAGTGAATGAATACCTCCCAGTGAATGAACATAATTCGTATCGAACGAAAAATGTCTTCATGTTGAAATTTATACAGTAATTGTGCTGTAAATTCACAGATGTCTCGCTAAAGAAATCTAATTTTTTTATAACCTATTCGCCACTACATTAATTTATTTAGCAATTTTCCGAACAACATCCCGCGTATTGTTGTCGTTTAGCAAAATCGATCGTCTAATTGTAATCGATTTGCAATTTGAATTTTGATGTGAAATGGGCCTATGATAAGTTTGTTCGAATAATAATTATTATTCACTGGGGTACCTCTATTCACGCGTTAGAAAATTGATGTTCATTCATTGGACATTTTGCTCATTTTTCATTTAATCCAATGCCAGATTTTGAATACAAGCTACAACCATCAAATATTGTTAGGATTGCGTTCTGGTATGTAAGAACTTAACAATGACACAGACTTTTTATAGAAACAGCAATCGGGAAATGAAACATCTGTTTGTGAATACTAATTTCAACAGACATGCAGCTTATGTGTTCTTTCAGATCACCCTAGCACAATATTTTAAATTTGCGAAAGAGCGCTGTACAAATGCTATAATGTAAGGTCTATACTTCCATTAAAGCAGTGAATATTCATAAAAATCCTCAAATAGTTGTAAGAACGATTTTTTTTGTGTAATGGTTAAAGACGTTGTCATTCTCTAATGGATTATCTCAGGCTTGTGAAATTGGGTCCGTTTATAAATAATACTATAAACAATACTTCTAGACTAGACAGATCGTCGCAGCTGTGCTGAAATGGCAGCAAAAAAATCATTGTATGAATTTTTTGAACAAAATAGTAGGTTTCCATTGAATCTTTTCAATAGGATCGGTGACTATAGTGATGCAACGTGCGGCGTTTGCTGTGTACGACTGATCACTACAGTCACCCAACGTTCGTGTACTGCCGTGCCTGGAAAGAAGTCTCCTGAGGGAACCCAAGGACTAGAGGGGTCTTTCGCTCGCAGCAAGCCGCCTGGTTGGCTAAGTGGCAGAGGCTGGACTCATATTGTCGGTTCTAGCCAAGCCATTGGCTAAAGCGTGTGACGCAAAAGCTCACTCATTTATTTCCAATTTCCAAAAGAATTAGAAAGATCGTGCACAATAACCACGCTCACTCTCAATCTTACTGCTCACTCTTCGAGCATTGACACGTGTGTGTCCCATAATTACAGGTAACGACCTTAACGTCAAAACATATTACTCTTATAACAATATACATAGAAATCTACTTTTCCGAACCTTACAGTAGTATGTTTAAATACCTCTGCATTCTGTACGTATTTATTACATTTTCAGTGTTGCGTTGGTCTGAAGAATCATTAGATTTCGCGAATTATTTGTTATTAATAGTTTATTGTAACTGCAAAGTCACTAGTGACTACATAGCTTACAATTAATATAAATGTAATTTCTTTCGATCGAAATGAATTATATTGATGAAACTGATTTCGGCGCAAAGGTTCGATCTTATTGAAAGTCAGCAAATTTGCTGTTACGTAACTGTTACGTATCTGCCACGGTGGTTTCAACCACGTTATATCGTAGCTCTTATTCATAAAAATATTTTGTTTTTCTTTTATTGTAACTAGTACACAGCAAACGCATAAAATCTCTTGAAAATGATCCGCACACGGATCGAAACGTTGGGATAATAATAAAATTGCAAATTTACTGACTTTCAATAAGATCGAACCTTTGCGCCGAAATCAGTTTCTTACAATTAATTATAGCACAATTAACACGTAATAGAATTATTTGTTGCATGTCTTCGTAAGCTAAATTGTAGTACTGAATTGTAGTATACGTAAAGTTCCAGGTATACAACTAATGAACCTTCATGAAATACATTAAACTTCGTCGTAAACCATAATGTCCTTATAAAGATCTACTACTACAGTACCAGGCAATTTTAACGTAGAGTACATAAATTGCACCATAACGTAAAATGAAAGAAATATAGAACACAGAACATTCTGTAAACATTGACGCAACAAATATACTCTGCTTCACAAAAGTTATGAAACAATCCGAAATTTTAACGAGTGACTAAAGTCAGCATTAGTATTCTCCGTGCCTCAAAAGAAGTCTCTTGAGACGTTACAGGGGCAAAGGGGGTTCTTCCTAGCACCCAATGGCTAGGCTTTTGCGTCACACGCTTTAGTCAATCGCTTGGCTAGAACCGACAATATGAGTCGAGCCTCTGCCACTTAGCCAACCAGGTGGCTTGCTGCGAGCGAAAGACCCCTCTAGTCCTTGGGTCCCCTCAGGAGACTTCTTTTCAGGCATAGGCAGTACACGAACGTTGACTGTAGTGGTCAGTCGTACACAGCAAACGCCGCACGTTGCATCACTATAGTCATCGATCCTATCGAAAAGATTCAATGGAAACCTACTATTTTGTTCAAAAAATTCGTACAATGATTTTTTTGCTGCCATTTCAGCACAGTTGCGACGATCTGTCTAATCTAGAAATATTGTTTATAGTATTATTTATAAACGGACCCAATTTCACAAGCCTGAGATAATCCATTAGAGAATGACAACGTTTTTAACCATTAGACAAAAATCGTTCTTACAACTATTTAATTGAGGGTGTTTATGAATATTCACTGCTTTATTTATTAATTTCTGGCAACATATTTTTGAAGGTATTTCTTCTAGACACGTTAGTCTTCTTTTTTTTGTAATGTAACTGCTGACCATTTAATTTAATCGCCAGAAAGTGAGTGAGAAAATGTCGAGGTAAATATTACATTTAGCGGACCCACCTCCAACGACCTTGACCTTGACATATGTTATCAAAGGCACCCCATGAGTGACCTACAAAAGTTTTTAACCGCCGCTCGTTTTTTATTAAAAAGTCATTAACAAAAATATATCAATTCTACTACATTGCAATTTTCCCGTGCCCCTAAATACATGTATGTGATCTTGATTTTTACATATGTTATCAAGGACACTCTTTGAAATAACCTCCGAAACGTTCTAGCCGACACTTGTTGTTCCTTAAAAAATTAACAACATTTTCGTGGGTAGAACGTACTTTATCAACACTGCGTTCATATTTAAAAAGTCAGCAGGTGGTATATACGTGTTATACACGGTGGACTTGTCGGAAAGCTATGACTTCACTGATTTGGAGTTGGTTGCGGTTAGGGTCGCGAGAGGGTGGAGAAGGGTTGCCTCACAGCCCGGCCGGTCCGATCATGCCTGCAAAAATTCATGCAAAATGCGGAACATTGCAAACGTATACGGGTTGCTTAACGGCCGGTACTCTCCGCCCCCTCGCCACACTGACCCCAACCAACTTCAACTAAAGCTTCTACTTAACATCTTGTATATGTATATACAGGGTGTCCCACATAAATGGGAACACCTAAATATCTGTCGTATTTACAGTACTATCAGAAAACTTCAGAGGACAAAGTGACACTATTGCAGGGGGCAAATATAATCGTAAAGAAAAAAATTTTTATGTCGTGTTTTTTAATGAAATTTCAAGGTCACTGATGTTTTTTTAAATGGAATAGTATATTTTTTTACGATAGCATGATAGACACTAAAAAACTGAATTTAGTGGATACCACCTTTGTGACCTTGAAATGTCCTTGAGCAAGAATAATCATGTTGGAGCGGATAAAATGTGGAAGTTTAAAACTTACGTGTTTTAGCAAAGATTACGCGCTGTTTACGGCGAGTTGACCTTTACAAACGACAATAAATGTTTGAAATATTTTTCATAGTAAACAGCGTATGTTTATGTCAGAGTATGTATCATTGAGATTGTTAACAGAAGGTTAATCGGTTAAAATAAGTACGTTGTTCCTTCTGCATTATTCGAATTCGAAACGTGAAAGTGATGACAATGCATTATACTGTACAGGAACGAATCGATATGGTTTTCACTTATGGCGAAAGCCACCGATCATTGAGGCAAGCAGTACATTTGTATCGTGAAAAATTTGTGAATCGTATTTGTCCTTCGTTACACGCATTTTCCGTTGTGGTAAAACAATTTAAAAATACCGGTAGTGTAAGTTCTAAAAATCGTAATAATTACTGCAGCATGTGCTTCAATTACGTCTCAGGAAATCGACAATTCCCACAGATCATTTAATGCAAGATTGCAATATTGCATAAATGAGGATCGTCCACATTTCGAACATTTATTATGATATGTAAAGGGCAACCCGCCGTAAACAACGCGTAATCTTTGCTGAAACACGTAAGTTTTAAACTTCCACATTTTATCCGCTCCAACATGATTATTCTTGCTCAAGGTCATTTCAAGGTCAAAAAGGTGGCATTCACCAAATTCAGTTTTTTATTGTCTATCATGTTATCGTAAAAAAAATGTACTATTCCATTGAAAAAAAACATCGGTGACCTTGAAATTTCATTAAAAAACACGACATAAAAATTTTTTTCTTTACCATTATATTTGTCCCCTGCAATAGTGTCACTTTGTCCTCTGAAGTTTTCTGATAGGACTGTAAATACGACAGATATTTAGATGTTCCCATTTATGTGGGACACCCTGTATAGTCCTCTATATTTGAATTACCGTTCAGTGACAACTTGTCCCAGAATAAAGTGTACTTGTAACCTACGTTAAACAGAAGTTTTTTGCAAATATCTCGGAAACGAAGACTGAGCGACGGGTACACGTATAAGGAAAAGTTGTTAAGAATATTGACCTTGAGAACATAGGTCAAGGTCGAAGTCATTGGAGGTGGGTCCCTTAAATGTAATCTTTACCTGCGAACGGTATAGGCTACCATGGAAATAGTTTATCAGTGGAAAAATGTATAGTTAGAAATATTTGGGCATCATTCAAGAGGAAATAATTAAATATGTCACAAGAATTGCTGGAACTAATTTCATATTTTAACACGATAATTCCTCCGGAATTACACAGTCAAAATAGTTATCACGTCTTTTGCAACTGAAAAAATTAGAATTCTGGACTGGCCAGCAAGATCTCCGGATCTTAACATTATTGAAAATATCCAAGAGCCCACAATTATTAACACTTGACGAATCTTTTCAACATATGTCCTATCATTTTGTCCCATTAATTCGTCTTGAAAGTTTGCATTTCTCTAGATAAACTCGCGCGGAACAACATTTTAATTTTACCAACTGAGCTAAATAAACAAAAACAGCGTAAAACGATGTATGTACAAGAGATTTCATAAATGATATCTGCTGAATAAAAATTAACAAATGAACAGGGTGCCCTATCATTTTGTCCCTGATTGTGTCTTAACTTTCATACTGTAATGTAAAGAATGGTTCTCTTACATTTCTTGTTCTTGGGGATTTCAGGTAACCTCCGACGTCGACGCTCGGTACCACCGCTTCCCGGTCGATGTGAGGGCACGTGTTCCGGCGTCGGCCAAGAGCTCAAACTCGAACAAGAGTCACCGACATCGCTGATAACGCTGTCTCTACCACCGTTGCCGGAAATGGAAGTGGTACCACCGCCGGGACCTGGTCCACCGACGCCTGCCGATCGACCCCTGCTGCTCAGTCCACCGAACAAGCTAATGTCACCCAAGGGTAGTTGTGTAGTGAGCTAAGCTACCTTTCACCATGCCGTTCGAGGTGTATTTTTTTGGGTATCTTGGGAAGCGTTCACACGTTGAGAACAGACCATAACATTCGTTCAACTAATATACAGCATCGCTTAGAATTATTGGAGCGACAGAGATTCAGAGATTTTCAATCGTAACTGACATTTTATCGTACAAGACAGTCTGCTGAATCTAGCATCTCGATTGTTGAGTTTTACTTTTGTTAAATAAAAATATAAAACTGTTTCAAATAATTATTTAATCAGAAGGTGAGTATATGTATTTCTAAGCAGACTGTGAATTTTGGGCATTTTTATAAGAACAATGAGTAGGTGACATACTAAACAGTGGAAATATATAAAAAATATGAGGATATGAACATGTCTTCAATAATTAAAATTATTAAGAGACGAAATTATATCTGTATAACTTCCTCTTCTTACAATTTGCATAAATGGTCGCAGTCTATTTATAAACAGTGTTAAAATGGAGACTTGTAAATAATTTCTTAAGCACTATTATATTGTAGTCTTGTAATGATTTTATTTTTCGAGGGTAGGAATTTATTTTACGAACTTTAAAGCGTTTGATTTTACGCTTGTCTCTTGTTTTACGCGAAATTTTCGAGTCTTCCAGTACGGAAATAAAAATATTCAATTCCCATAGTTGCATGAAAGCAATAGAAATGAGAAGAAAAAAGTCTTTTTTTAACTGATTCGAAGTAATCATTCTCCTCACTCAGAATATTTGCCACCGATATGAATTTCAAAATACACCACAGAAAGATAGATTTACCGACCGCGTGAAAAACTGCTGTGCAAACAACAATATGATTTATCACGCACAAAAAGAGCTGCATGTAAATCTAGCTATAAGTGCATAAGAAATTGTCACAGTATGGTTTACTAATGGAAGAACCTGGATGCACTCTTCTTGGAACAAATGCAGTTACTTCGTAGAGTTGTACACTGTGCTAAATGGCGCGGCATTTTCAGTAGTGTGTGTCAACGTTTTAGGGACAGACCTAAATCAAAGCTTTACAACGCCTCTGTCAAACCACCAGGGAGTGGCATAAGTAGACAAGAAACAGTCTTGAGATATACATGTCAGGTTTTGCTAGTTTATAGGCAACAGACTAATTGTTATTTATACAAAATATATTAGCTCACTTGTGCTTAATTAACTGGTAGACCACGTCACTTAATTCCTCTTTATGTACTCCGTTTTTCTCGAAGTGTAGTAGAATTATTAACATAAAATTCAAAAATTATGTGTTCATGGTTTCTCTATTGTTGTTGTGTATCCTTTATGCTCCGAATACAAGTGTAGACTATTTGATTTGTAGAAATATTAGCCACAAAACACTACAATACAAAAATGTTTTCTCGAACATTAAAACTGAGACTTATTCGACATTTATGGTACAGGATGCTTGAATAGGTCACCGGGAACTTGTCAGTGTGATATCTTCGATGAACAGAGCTGTTTTATAAGCGAAATGTTACCATTTTACCCTTCAAAAGCACAAGCACACTTCCTAAAGCTTAATTTAGTAATGTCTTTGAAATAGTTTTATCATCAGAACTTTGACAGACTTTTAGGAAATTTCCCTTTTGGAAATTCGCAAATAAAATTTTATCATTACAAGATTTTTACATTTCCTATTAATTGTTCCTTATTAATTTATAATTATTCGGAATTATTCAGATACTCAAAATGTATACTAAATATTAACTATTTAAATAGGGCCAATATTAAAATAATTAAAAAATACAGGCATTAGATATGTACATTAACATCAATTTTTTGTCTAGATTGAAGTAAACAATACTATAAACGGAAAATTAAATGGAAATTAGTGTTAAGATGGTTACTAAAGTTACTAAATCAGTAAATATTATTAAAGCTGCATAAAGAAAGGTTAAAGTATGTACATTATAATTGTCTACATAAAAAGCTTCAAGTATCAGGTCGTCCCATAAATTCGTACCGTTTACTGTTCTACTATTCAAATTAATGTTTTAAACATACTTTTAAACTTTACGAAAAAATGGAATCACTATTTGGTTGCTCAACCTCTTCCCACCATTTTGATGAAGACATTATACCATCACTATAACATTTCAGTGGTTTTTCATTAAAAAATAAGAACACCCCTTGAAGAGTATAAACATAGTCGCGGCACGAACTTATGGGACGACCTAATGGAAGACTACAAAATTTTATATATATTTTTCATCAAATAAAAAATGATTAGAATCCTACCTAATTTGGCGTTTACTACTTGACAAAAATCTTGCCTATCTCTGTCAACAAATTAGCGATTGAATATTTATGTTATGTAATCTATTCCCAATATATATTATATACTAAAGTACATTCATTCTCTTTTTCTACTGATGATGAATATGTATTGTGATTACGATAATAGAAAACTTAAATGCAAACTTGCTGTCACCACGATGCATTTCTAAAGTTGAAAGTGTAAAAGTTGAAATCCTTGCATTAAAGAAACAAAAATCATAATGGTATAAATATGATCATGAGACTGAGGAGCGATAGAGAAATAAATTATTTAGAAATTGTAGATAGACACATTAAAAATACATTTCTTCTTGCATGCAAAAGTTACAAGAAGAATTATCCAAATGCACATCGTAGAGTAACAATATAAACTCACAAACTCACGAAATTCATTTTAATTGGACAAAAAATTGAATGCTATACAGGATATCCCAAACAGAGTCAGTGGTTTCTACTTATGAGAAGCAAAATCGTATGAATACAGAATTCGTTAAAATTTCGTAACTACACTGTAAAGACAGAAATGTTTCGTAGCGCACAAAAACATTAATGATACATATAATCTTCATTTATTTTTTACAACAATCATTTTACGAATCATATCAAAATATGGAGCAAATAATAAACAAAAATTAATAAACGTTTGATAATTGATAGGAAAGTTAACCCTTCAGTGCACGGATTCGATCTGTGAGATCCATGAATTGAATTTGAACTGTTTTAATTTTCTGTAAATTGTCTTGGAATTCCTCAAGGAATTCTTGTGTCACTAGGAGGAGTTTTATGCAGTATAGCATTACGGAAGAAATGTTCTGAGATCTTAGAGAAAATGTCAACGAAAAATGGATACTTTTGGCCCGAGCACCGGAGGGTTAAGCAGACTAACCACCCTGTATATTTCACCAATTAACTAATCGCTATCCCCGACCGGACATCTAACTCTAATATAGTCAAACGAAAATTCACAGGCAAGAAGAAGAAGAAATGCTGGCACACTTACGATGTTACCAACCTAAAGTCGCTGTCAGCGACGATGGAGCAGTTGTGATCGAGATCTTCGCTGTCATCGCCAGAAGTGTGGCCACTTTGGGTGTCATGCCGATGTATCACCACAACGTCTTCATCTTCGGAATCGACTGCGACTCCATCGCAAGCCCTGGCAACCTCAGGGTCGCTGTACTGCGACGAAGTAGGCGAGTCATCTATCATCACATCGTGGACGAGCCTGTTTTCAACAACAATTCATGATCATTAGTTCCGACAGCTCGAAAAGGATAGTTAAGCATAGCTGGATTTATTTTAACCCTTAGCACTCGAATGGCGACTCTGAGGCGCCACTACAAATTGCTATACCATTATTCAAAATATTGTTTACATTATTAAATTTGTTTACATTTAATAAATTACTAAACAATTAAATATCGTGTGAGGTAATATATCAGTTTCATACCTATAAAATAAGAAAAATTATTTACAATGGAAGTATTCTAGGTAAGAAATGTTTGGTTTTCGAGTTGAAATAGCCCCGAGTGCAAAGGGTTAACCCTTCTCCACCCCCCGCACAGTGGGCTGTTTCAACAATCTACCGTGAAAAAACGTTAGGTGCAAATATTTATTATCTATTTGAAAAACACCACCAACATTCTTTTACTACCCTCAGAACGTTCACCTCTCAGCTTTTAAGAGTGTTTTAAAATCAAAATTCGTATTGTAGGGTTTCTCGAACTATGGGAAACGAATATAAACTGTGTTTATAGAGAACATTTTTTTCAGAATAAAGAGAAAAATAATTGGATATTTTATTTAGAATGAATAGAAAAATATTTTGTATCTCAAGGTCAACGGAAAGTCATCATATAATATGTCCTTGAATTCGTCTGTGCAGCGGCCATACTATTGTATCAGGTACATGTATAGTACATATCAAGATACTCGTAAATAAAAGTACATTCATCAGATCAGCCACCCCGAAAAGAATAAATTTCATTTCAATGGTTATTTTTGTTAAATCAATAGGAAACGAGTTATTGAGGACATACTTATTGACTCACCCTTTATGTAGAGTTGCAAACATTTGAAAACAGCACAAAAATTTCTAGGTTCCACGAGGTTCTTGGAGATCTAATGCTTCTCCAGGTAGAAAAATTCCGTCCATCATGCTTTATTATTCATTTGGAAATTAAAATACTCGTAGGCGAATCTCAATTTACTACCTACCTGTACGTCACCAATCCATTATACAAAATACCAATCATTTAAATCGCGATACTACCGAGTATTTCTGATATTTAGCTGTATGCTGCACTATTCAAAAGAATAGTACAGAAACCACATTTGCTTATAATCTTCGTAAAAAACATTGATTGCAAATAAACATGGAGGAAAAAAATACATTATTTTGATATCTCTGACTCAGTAAGTACACTATGACAAAGATTCATTCATTTTGGATGGGTCATGATTTTCGATTTTGTTCCCTCTAAATTATTTGTAGACAGACCACTGTGCCCCGTGTCAATTTGACAAATTTTTGACTGATTCTGAACAAGTACAGTAATGTCTCGATATTTGTAAGAACTTCGGTACCAAAGGCCCGCTTTTGGTGCGTCGATCGTACGTTCTCCTAGGAAACTACGGCAAACATTGCGCACGTAAAACAAATGTACAATGCCGAATTTAATTTATAGTACTTCAGACCGCAATTATGTTGCTACACCGTTAAAAAACGGATGTGTACAGCGGGCCTACATGTCATTTGTATCGTGTACAAACACTATATAGTATAGTGAGCAAACGAAACATCGACACCAGCGTATCAGACACTGCTCATCCAACGATAACATTTTTTTACTTCCAATGACCTTTTTTTATAAAACTTTAATTAACATCTATGTATGTATTTATTTAGTGATCCCTTTCGGGTTACACGGGCTTCCGTCCCATTACATTGTTTTATTTCTTTCGACTTACATCTATCTCTTTTCCTCACATTCATCCTCATTCATCCACTTTCTTTCTCCCCTCCTTACTCTCCCACTCTTCCTCTTCTACCCTTTTCTATCTCTTTCTTCCTCTAAATTTTTTTAACCATCTTTCTCCCCTCCCGTCCCCTGCTAATATTTCTGTTACCCTCTCATACATACTTCCTTCCTCTTCCTTCCACTCATTAACATATTCGTGATATTTATACTGCAGATCTTTATGCAAAACAAAAACTTTTTACCTGAATTACGGCAAAGCGAAATAGAAAGTTATTTCCTTTTTCAATACGTTTAACAGGCTCAAAATAACACAATAGCATGTCTAAATTCTTCTAACGTCTTTGATGTTTTAAATTACATGAACCCATTTTTATCATAAATACATAAAATCCGCAGTCTAGTGATATTTTTCTGATTCAAATGACACGAAACACGACACGATTCGGATCATATTTCTTTTTCAACGCACGATACGATAGAATCTCGATTAATCGAATTATCCGTTTGAGTCCCAAGCAGCGCGATCGCGCTGTTGAGATTTTATGTCGAGAAAACCCAGCACATTTTGAGCATTGCGGACAACTGACGGCGCGTTACCGATTGTCGAAGTCGCGCGCTCAGATTTACTGACGCAAGTACATCACACAGCTCCTTTTAACGTAGATAGTACATTTTACAATAGGTAGAATAATACTATAATAATGCAATAATACATTACAAAATAAAATAAAACAAGCGTTATCGCGCTGCTTGGGTCTTTTCGTAGTTGTTCCGTCCTAAGACGAAGCAGATGTTTCGCTACAAGCAAACATCTGCATGGCAGACTTCAGTGCCCTTAGCCTGCCCACTTTTCCAATTTCAATATCAATTAAGGTAGCGGCCTAGGCCAAAGTTTACAACACCTTACCGGGCCCAGGTTTACAACACCTTACCGCCCCCATGCGTCCACCTCGGACTCTCCCCCATACCCAAGAGGGTGAGACTGCTCGGGGAGGCGCGCACAAGGCTACCCTCTCTTTCGCAAAGGTGGGCGTTGCAAATTATTCTAATAACCAATAAAAGATAAAATATAAGACAGAGATTCTTCCATTCCACCCACAGCGAGGCTAGCTGCGAAGAGACACAAGCGACGAAAGTCATACTGCTCAAGTTCACCATTCTGTACACAACATTTTAAACAAGTCAAAGAGTCAACCTCCGAGCGACCAACCGTTAACAGTTCAGTTTTCACAAATACAAGTATTTTTTTATATATCCTTCGGTGCTGATAACGTCAGTACCGAAAGTACAAGTAGATACGCACAAGAGTATCGCTTGCACACGCTGCACTGCTCAGTTCAATTGAGAAAGTGCACGACTAAACAGTAGTCATTTAGAGAAAGCGCGGTTGCGCTGTTTGGGATTCTTCGACAGTGTTTTTTCAATAACCCCTGGTACTCGAACGGTTAATCAGCCAAACATGATTGTTCGGATAATAGAAGAGTTACCTAACAGCAGCTTAACGTTACATCTTTACCGATTTGTACTATAAACCGTGTTGTATATGCAATTAGAAAAATCCGATAGTTAAAGGAATGAAATAATTCAAAACAGTCTTAGTTGTGTGTTTCATTAATAAGTGCTTCAATGTAGTTTAAATTGTTATAATTTTTCTCCTGCCTATCTTGTCGTAACCCTATTGTATACCGACAAAGGAACTCGGTTCGTAAAAACTCTTGGAACAACATCTTGTTATACAATTATAGATATTTGTGTGCTGGATTGATCATTTGTGAACTCTATTATTGCATTTGTTCTTTCATCAGTTTCTTACCTACAATCTAAAATGTTGTATTACTTTCACTGCTAAGAGGATAACAGCACATCGTGAAGAGATGACGAAACGGAATTCATAAGAGGATCATTGATGTTGTAACTAGACTGCAGATATATTGCGTTGTTCGGAAAGTAATTTCGTTTTTCCAAGGGAAAATGAAGACGGTGTTTCACTATTTATTTATTTATTCGGTGATGTAGTGGCAATTTTGTTCTATGATCTTGTGCCATCTTTCTAGTAACTTGGAGATCCCATGTTCGCAGAATTCCTGTTTTTTATTAGCAAATAATTGAGTTGTATTACTTTTGACGCCTTCATTTAAAATGATAGTTACACCGCTTAAAAAGTGTTGAAAAGAACGAAATACGACGGTACACCTTCTCTGTAAACAGCATACATCTTTTTCCCTGCTTGCATTGCGTTTTTACCATACCCGTAACAAAAAAGCAGAATGTGACGGATATGCTCACTTTGATTGTGCATATTTGATGCAATGACAAAAGAAATGCTTGAAAGATTACAAAACTTTTTTAAGGCACGAAATGACGCCCGAAATGTCAGTTCTGAAAATATACTATGATTTCGCGACTTAGAATAATGTTAAGTAATAATAAATGGAAGCAATACCATCTCTACGCGAAAAACGAAATTACTTTCCGAACACAATAAAATGATTGCGTGCGAGAAAAATCTACGCAATATTCAAAATAATTTAAGATGGTTATTTATTTGCAACTTGTTAAAATTTTCAAGATAACAAATATTGATCTAGATTTTACGTAGCGGGAAGTTCGAACTTTTCAACAATAAGGAAAGAACATAATTCCTGCAGGACATTTTGACTTTCTATAAAGATCTGCAGTGTAGTTAGAACGAATAATTTGTAGTTAATACTTTTCCTATGGGGAACCTAGTATTTCTATATAACTGTCTTACAGCAAAAAGGAAGCTTGAAAATCCTCAGTTGTGAATCAGAAATGTTTAGAAACTAATAAAAACGGTTATTGGTTAATGTTTCAGAAATGGTTTCATGCGCGTTGCATTGTGCTGCGGTACATCTTCTGTTTAAAGTATTATCCATTTAAACGTCAAGTGGATCAGAGCTCGGCAAGCTGACACGTTTAGGACTCTCCACAAACACTTCGTCACGAGCAAGAAACACTCGAATACCGTCGACCAACAGGTACCTAAACGATGACGTTGTCAGAATCTTGTTTCAATTGCGACCAAAATGAAGAATTAATACAAATTAGTAGACACAAACTATTCTGCAATATGTGCCAAGATAACCTGGCGAATATTACAATTATACTTATAATAAAGTTGTAAATATACTTATAATATTGGGTTGGTCGGAAAGTAATTTCGTTTTTCGTCTTTCAGTCAAAATGTCCTGCAGGAATTATGTTCTTTCCTTATTGTTGAAAAGTTCGAATTTCCCGCTACGTAAAATCTAGATCAATATTTGTTATCTTGAAAATTTTAACAAGTTGCAAATAAATAACCATCTTAAATTATTTTGAATATTGCGTAGATTTTTCTCGCACGCAATCATTTTATTGTGTTCGGAAAGTAATTTCGTTTTTCGCGTAGAGATGGTATTGCTTCCATTTATTATTACTTAACATTATTCTAAGTCGCTAAATCATTGTATATTTTCAGAACTGACATTTCGGACGTTATTTCGTGCCTTATAGAACTTTATAATCTTTCAAGCATTTCTTTTGTCATCGTATCAAATATGCAAAATCAAAGTGAGCATATCCATCACATTTTGCTTTTTTGTTACGGGTATGGTAAAAACGCAATGCAAGCAGGGAAAAAGATGTATGCTGTTTACAGAGAGGGTGTACCGTCGTATTTCGTTCTTTTCAACACTTTTTAAGCGGTGTAACTATCATTTTAAATGAAGGCGTAAAAAGTAATACAACTCAATTATTTGCTAATAAAAAACAGGAATTCTACGAACATGGGATGTCCATGTTACTAGAAAAATGGCACAAGATCATAGAACAAAATTGCCACTACATCACCGAATAAATAAATAAATAGTGAAACATCGTCTTCATTTTCCCTTGGAAAAACGAAATTATTTTCCGAACAACCCAATAAATGGTATACTGATAATAGTATAATTATAATAAAAAGTATACTAATAATAAAAGTATGTCACAACATTACTCATCATTTTCCTTAAGAAAGAACTCATCTTTCGGATTAAAAAAGTATAAGGTATTTAGAAATTCATGACAATGACATTTCCAAGATGCTTCATTAAAGATAATTCACCGCCGTCGGAGAAATGAGGACGTCCGATTAGATAATTGCTGATAAAAGCGGAGCGCGAACGTGCGCCGTTAGCGGCGCAAACTGGATTCGTGTATGTATAAGAGACAAATAGTCAAGAGTGACAAACTATAGTAATGGAGTGGGTTTAAATTTGGGTATTAATTGGACCCGTATCGATCCCTGTTTATACATTGTTGATGAGGGGATGTACATATCCAGAACAAAAAAACGCATTCAATATAATAAACTCCACTGTATCTTTAACACTAGGTTTACGGAGCACTAAAATTGATTATTTTACATTGCTTTATAAAAATAATAAAATTGTATTTACTTAGATTCTCCGCGATTTTTATTGTAATATGTACACAAAAAAATAAATCTATGTAATAATTCCTCACGAATGCCTCTTTACACTCTTAATAATCGTAAATTAAAAATTTTTGAATCCGTCATTTTGACGGGCCACGTAAATCTAGTGTTAAGAGCAGCCATTTTTTCGAGAGTGCATTTAGCAGCGAGAACACCAAAATTTCAAGCTCGTAAATTGGCCTTCGTGCTGCCGGTAGTATAACTATACTACACTGCAACTGTGGTAAAAGCATTTAAGGGTTTTATTTCAGCTACGCATTCCTCAGATAGTCTTATTGCACATATTCAAAATATAGAAGGATTAAAAACTAACTGAGCACTTCCAGAAAACTAACTATGTACAATGTAATATATCAATAGATATTTCAAAATATAAAAATATTGAACATGCTTGTGTTTTAACCGTTCGTTGTTGCTACCGTTCTGAAGGTAAAAATAATCTAGTCAGATTAGAGTTCAATCATTTTAGAAGAAGCTTTCACAGTTTATTTTTACATACTCCTACTTTCTATGAAATAAAAAATTGATCGCTACCTACACATAAAAATACTGTACTAAAAACGTATATTTCTTTCCAAATGGCAGAAAACCCACGAGTTTCTTTAAAAATAAAGTAAACCCTCAAGTAAGCACTTTTTTTCAATCGTTGCGTCATTTTTACTCGGCTTAGAAACAAAGAGTTTTTTTACAATACTGTAGAACTTTTACCCTCAGAAAAATTTGATAAATTGATACAACAGGATGAGAATGAGAAAATATATCATGGACATGCCCATTCCTTTCGATGGCATCCACAGATATGAAGTTATGCTTATGCGTATAGCACTATGGTTATAGAAGATCACTAGGATGCTTTCTCCGGAGTCTGCGACGCTGGTTGATTGAATATAAGTCTTTGACTATTTCCTTGGGGTGGTCGGTTAGTCTTGAACTCTATCGGCCACATACATACATAATCGCAATATTACCTGTGTAACGGAATTTATCTGAAGATACGTCCGAATTTCGTCGTTTCGAACGTATTATAGCGCATTTACTATTAATCTAAGAAATTTTTATTACTGCGTTTCTATCTTTGTTATGCCCTATAGTTGGATGCCGTATGTCCAAATCGACTTGATAATAAACTTACGTATATGGTCAGTTTATTTTCTAGGCTTAGTTTCGAATGTCTACCGGAAACGACAAATGCATGATAGATTTGTGATGTAAAATGCTTTTCGTTTGTGTAGAGCATATTCCAGAAATAAATTGTGGAAAACGATTTTCCAATCAACTGCTAGATAAAAATATTCTACGGAGACTGCATCTTTCCGCATTAAATTTCTTACGCACACGAAGAACAGCATCGACCGCGCCTCCGCGGTGTATCTTCCCAATGCAACCATAGCTAACCCCCCACCCCCCCCATCTCCGCCCGAAAATGCAACACATCGAGTAACAGCGATGATTTGTGAGAAAACGTGTAGCTCCATTACGATCGGCCCATATCAAATACGTACACTCAAATAATTACTTATCTGCTGAAATAATGCAACGAAGGAACCTGAACGTTTTGAAATATATGCGCTCACGCTGAATCGTCTCGTCCGATTTTGCATGATGCTGCAAACTCTTTGCCTCAACTCTTCACAGTAATCAATCTAAACCCTCTTTACACTGAACTCAGCAAATTGGTCTCCCTTGGATCACTCTATTCATATTTGTACCAAATTTAAAACTCAGACCAGAATCGTTAAACATTTGGTCTGTAACCTCGTCACAATATTCAACCAACTCACCACCAGGACAGTTACGTTTACGACGGACACGTCAGGGTACGCACAGTAAAATAAAACCATCACAACCCTCGCTTCAATCTGAACACGTTCGCTACCACCGTCACAAATACTTGACGTCCATAATCTTTCCTTAAAGATCGTCAAGTGAATTTGATTCACTTTGATGTTTAAAGTACACAGCATAGTATTCAGAGAATCTATGACTTTCTCTTTCTAAAGGGTTTCAGAGTTTCTTAAGGGAGGTACTAGAAGGGGTTGCATTTAACAAAGCAGTTCATCAATTCAGACAAGGAGCTAGACAAACGTGTCAATAGAGTAAAAGCGTGAATCACTATGGCATTACATAATTCGAACAAATTCTCCGCGTCCCTGGAGGCGATCGAGATTGATCATTGCGTGTGTTCGCAGGAAGAGTTCGTCTAAATCTAAAAAACTTTCTGCCGAGATCGTAAACTGACAGAAACGTCGGGGGCCCTACCGCTTTCTAAAATGTCCAGCTGGTTGGGATCAGGTCATCGCTGGTGGCGATCTTGGACCCCCGATGTTCTAAACGAACTCGAACCGTCGATGACGGTGCTCGTCCGTGCTAGGTTTGGTTTTCCCGTGTCAGGAAAAAGGTCTGTTCTTTACTCACGTGTAATTGGAGAGAGGCGCTTTCAGGTGTTGGGGCAGCCTCTCGAAATAGTGGCGGAACTCCTCGAACTCGGTGTCAGCCATTCCGGATCAGATCGTATTCGAATCGGGAAGAAAAGGGCCGCGGGGTCGAACGGTCGGTCTTGAAGACGACCGTGACGGCCTCGAGGAGAGCTGCTCGTCGACCCCCAGGAAACCTACGGTGAAAGATGTCGCTGACGTTCGGGGACGACCTAACCCAGACGAACGCTTCGGCACCGCGACGCCCTATTGATTCCTGCGTGGTGAAGCAGGGCGCACACCCCCGCGTGCGCTCCGCGATCTTTTCGTACGTGCGAAACGCCGCCAGCGAAATCGAACGGTAGAAACCAGCCGAGCCGGCCAAACCGAGGCCGAAACCCGAAACGAGCGCTCCCCGTGCTCGCCGACTGCAGTTTCTCGTCCCCCAATTTAATATTTCAATCGCGACCTGGACCTGGAGCTGCATCCGCAGCTGCAACAAGCTGCCCGGCCGAAATACATAGACCCACCGACTTATCGGAAAGAGACAGACACGAACGGAGATGGCTCTGCAGGATGATTACCCCTGCGGATGACCAGACTCTTCAAACAGATGCTAGGGGATGCTTGCCAATACCGCGGCGCTCGAGTCGCTTCGAAGAATGTTTCTCCAAATGTTGAAACGTTCGACACTTGAACTATCGGGTTGGTCGAAATGCCTTGTCTCTGATCCTTATCTTTAGAATCATTGAAATTATCAGAACGTTTTCATGAGAAATTTTTGAACAAGCTTCATCATTAGAGCATACACAGTGTGGTCCAAAATTCGTGGTACAAATGAGATCAGGGAGAAAGTACAACTAAAAATAAGACGAAAATCAAGAATAACACAATTCGGTTGGATGCTCCACTTTCGAGAAAAGTGGATTCGAAAACTCATCAAATATGAAAAGAAATCAGTTAAAGAGTCTGATCATGACCTGTTGATTCTACTTCTTGCCAATACTAATGTGTGAGAACCTAACTTTTAGGTTCTCATTACATTACTAACATTAACTAATTTTTAAACCGAATTTTCTCGAAAATGAAGCCTCCAACGGAATGTTGTTATTCTTGATTTTCGTCTTATTTTTAATTGTTCTATCTCTCTGACCTAATTTGTATCACGCACTTTTGCCCATACTGTATTATAACAGAAATCATAAGTCTGAAGGGATTCTATCTTGTTATAATTATAAAGTAATATACAGGGTGTCCCACATACCTTGGGCAATTGGAAAGTAACTGTACACGCAAAAGTGAGTCGGAAGTAGAATTGGTTAGTCATGGTCAGTCGCGTATTCCTATCGACTGGTAAGCGTATTCACTGAATTTTCAATATCTACTCGAAAACGAAGGGTCAAACGAAAAAATTTTATTCTTCCTTTCCGACTCACTTTTGCATGTTAAATTACTTCTCAATCGATTGTCCACGGTATACGGGACAACCTGTATATCATTCGCATTTAGTGCTCGGTAGTTCTAGTGTTAACATTGCATAATTGTATTTAACATGCTGCAATATAAACTGACGAGTCCGAACTTATCGCAGTGATTATTTCTTGAATTCTTTTAAAACGTACAAATTTTTATAAAGTTCGGTTTAAGCAACGTTACCATGAGAAAAATTCATTTTTTAAGATAGCCTACGAATCGTGTTTCTCGCGTATGAACGACGTGGCAGTTAATGTGTTAAAAAAATTAAGGAAACACAAGTATGATTTTCGTTCCGCACGGAAAACACGTGGAAAAGATTGGTTTCTATTACTTTTCTAAATTGCTGCGCACTTTGTCAAAAAGTCTGATAAAATTGAAAATAATGCTTACGATAATGTCTCATTGCAGAATTGATATGAAAGATATCACTTTTAAACTTCAATATGAAATCTGTATTTTTTCGTGTTTTTCACTTTCCACAGCTCGGTTGCGCAACGGAAAACTCAGGAAATATTCACTAATATGTGGTTTTTTGTACCAAATAGAATTTTGTGTCCGATTTTTTCAAAATTTCTTAATGTGATTAAATGGGGAGTATAGGGTAAAAACTGGTTTTCGATTTTCTCCTATAACTACCCTTACAATCAAGTTGTAGGGTTGAGATTTGTCAGAAGTTATAAAAATATTTGTAGCCAATAATTTGTCAGGCCACCCTCCGCATTTGTAATTGGTTGAATACATTTCAACATATTGTCGGTATTATTCTGACTGTCGTCTCGTGTGTCTGCGTTGTGATACCATACTGATACAATTTTCTGGATCATTTATTTACTGGTTTTCACGTCTGACGCGATTTTTTATTTCAATAATTCGCATGAGATTTATATCGAAATCATACCATAGAGAATTTGCAGCTTCCAATAAAGCATGCGTTTTTATCTCAAATACAGCATAATAGTGCATCTACAAATAAAGAGCAAAAGCAAATGTGTACTTCACTATTATTGTTGGCAATGTTGGCATAATACTATAGAAAACATAAAATATATACCTACTTTTTCTAGTTGTCCATAATAGAAGAATGTTGCCAATATCGCAGCACTTAGAAATGTTTAGTTTATCGAGAAAACTTGATATACCTTTTTTAAAATAGTATACAGGGTGTTTGAGAAATCGTGGTACAACCGGCAAGGGGACGATTCCTTGCATAAAATCTAGTCGAAAATAAGGAACGTAGTTTTTTCATACGGGGCTTCATTTTCGAGAAAATCGAGTTTAAAGATACAGAGTAGAATTGGTTGGTCACGATCAGACGCGACAGCCGATTTCTATCTAATGGTACGCGTATTGGCTGAATTTTCAAACTCGATTTTTTCGAAAATGAAGCCTCGTATAAAAAAACTATATTCCTTATTTTCGACTAGATTTTATGTGAGGAATCGTCCCCTTGCCGGTTGTACCACGATTTCGCAAACACCCTGTATATGTCAAATGCTGGCGTGACACCTTGTTTGAATATTCCAAGATAATCTATTTAGAAATGATCCAAAATAGATCGCATTGATTTGTCCCCAAAATTGTACCTCCCCATGAAATAAATAAATTCTTCTATAAGTTGAAGATATTTCTGAAATGCATTTTTATTTTGATAGGCTTCAATGACGTTTTGAATAAAGTCCTCGTTTCACTAATTCCTTATTGGTAGACTGCGGATTTTGTGCATTTATGATAGGAACAAATAGAAGAAATACAAAACTATGAATACACCACATGAGTTTAAGAATATTCTTGGATTATTTTCGATTCATTAAATTATTAAGAGAAGAAACACATTTGTATTTAACTTCTGTCTCCTACAATTAATTTAGAAAATTTTTATTTACAATAAAGATTTGCAGTCTACTCATTCACATAACAGTAAAAATAGAAACAGATGCGTTCTAGCTACATGTGTTTTTTGTGTATAATAATATTACTTCCGGGAGACGTCATGGTCGTTTTATGGTGAACGTAATAACAGCAAATGGAGACGTTTGAGCTTATTGAAAGGATAGCGATCAGAAACAGATACAGTGAATTCTCGATAATTGTCCCAAATATCCTGCCTATAATTGTCCCTGAACTATCCCTACTACCACGGGGTATACCCCGTGAGGGGCCAAGAGACCTCGGTCGTCGAGGAGTGTAGCACAATACGGGTCTGGTATGTCAGTGTGAGACCAGAAGACCACTACAAATCCAATAACAAAACTTCTTTATTTTTCATTATCTTTTTATGGGACTTTCACAAACATATTTTTGGCATTATTCTAATGAAAATGATGCCAAATATGATATAAGTCTGATAATATTTACTTGTGTAATGAACGATGAAAGTTTCAGACGCAAAGAGTCGAAAGCCTTTGAACTGTGGTGGTCGCGATTATCCGCGTCTGTTTCTTTTCCATACGCTGTCTTGCTTTACGTCCGAAACTTTTGTCGTTCATTACACAAATAAATATTATCAGAATTATATCACATTTGGTATCATTTTCATTAGAAAAATACCACGAATATGTTGGTGAAAGTCCTATAAAAAAATAATGGAAAATAAAGAAGCTTTGTTATTGGATTAGTAGTGGTCTCACGCCGTTATCGTCGACCGTATTGTGTTACATTTCTCGGCGACTGAGGCCTCTCGAGCTACGGTGTCCGTCCTCACGTTCGGCAGAGGTCGAAAAATAATATCTTCTGCACGATAATTGTCCCTGTCCGGACCCGTGATGTGGACAATTATCGAGCATTAACTGTGCAACCGAAATATTTTTAGAAGCATTTATAGAGAGACACGGAGCTTGCAGACTACCAATAGCTGATATACGGTATAATAACTTTCTATATTCTTCGCATACTGTAGTATAGGATGCGTTAACAGCATAACAGCTTATCAGTCATTGACGAAAATGTATTTCATGACGTAGAGAAGTTGTTAACGAGAATAGCGTGTTTAACAAGAAGTAGTGAATGTAGTCGTCGTCGGAGGAGTAATTAATGTCGGTTAATCGAGTTATGGAAGTTGCCTGAATCAAAAGTTTCGGCCGACACCGTTTGAAACACAGCCCAATAAACAGTCTTGCATTTCTTCTGAATAAATTCTGAATTGGGTCAGTAAATTCAAACAAAATTAACACGTAAACACATCAATAGAACATTTCCATAATTTCTAAATTGCACTTGTACCACCTATAAATTCGTTTTGTAAATGCTTAGATTCGATTAGTAAACGCACTTGAAGTAACATAACAAAAACATATCCACTGACAACCATCGCCAATTTCTTCTTCACGATTTTTAATAAATTGACCAGCAAATCTAATTAACCATCGCAAAAAGTAAAACACGTGCATTGATAATATATCCATTTAATTCGTCCTTCAGAAACTTTTCATTTTCTTCTTAATTCTTAATTCAAGAAATAACTCTTTCGCTGTACTATACTATTCATAGTAGTATAAATAATATTGTATTTATATCGATTATGTTCAAATTTTCGTTATTTCAATTTTACTTGTCTTTTTAAGTGTTCATAATTTAAAAAATCATTCGATGTGTACCTACATTTTTTCCGCGATTCTCTGCGATCTATATAGCATTCAACTCCTTTGTTTCAATCAAACCGTTTCATTCGTGCTGAGAGCGAAGGCGAAAAGGATCTTACTGTTCGCAAACAGCAAATATCCATCGTCTTGTTCTTACTTAGAGTTCCTTCACTATTTTTGCTAATCGATGAAATCGTTTGAAGTAGGCGATCCGTATCAGTGGTAATCGAGAACCAAATATAAATCATAGATATTCATTTAAAAAGCTGCTTACGACAGCGAAAGTTACCGAAATGCTACATACATAAACAGTACTCGATTTATTCCAATTATTTTAAATATATTAATCATATTAATTTTTCGTTATTATCGTACAAACTATGAGCTGCCAATTATAACAAAAGGGACCTAATATCATAATTGTATTACTTCAAAATAGAAAAGGAATTAAACAACAAAAGTATTATTAATTAATTTTGGTATGATTAATTAGCGATACTTAATATTTTAAAATAATACAAATCCACTCTTCAATTACCCAGTAATATTAATTACACTTTTTAAAAAATTCACTGTACATTATTACGTGTTTTGATGCAGAAAATGTGTGCATATATAATCGTTCAATTTTTGAAATTTTATATTTTTTTGTCTTAATCAATATATTTACCGCTACATAAATGTACTGTACATAAAAGTTTTTTCTTTACACAAGATTTACAAATATCTGTCAAAGTTGCAAGCAATCATTATATTTAACCATAAACGCTATTATTGTATCTTATTTTGATTTACGAACTTTTCAATAAAGTACACTTTTCGCCCTTTCAATAAAGTACAATACAGCAAATTAGAAACGTCCAGTTCAAATGAACAACCCGACGAAGCAGATATCAAGATTTTGTGGGTAATCTTACTGAATGTGAGACAATTGGTCTGGAAATACGGGTCGAAAAGCGTTCTGACATAGTACCAAGTTAAATTAATATTATATTTTAACAAGAATTACTGTTAAATGAAAAGTCAACTTATAACAAATAAATAAATTCGTTTTATGAAATAAACTTTAATGTTTCAAAATGATTCTACACGTACAAAACTAATTGTACGCGAGTAGCCATCTTGTTCGATTTTTCCTTATGATTCAATTTTCTTATGTTTCTCTTGCATAGATATACCCAATAATATTTCTCATCAAATATGCCAATGTCAAATTTACTATGTTTCTATAAAACCACCGACACTGGAAATTCCAAATAGTACGATCTTAAATAATTTGATGATTACCTTTACAAAACGTTAATTACTCCAAAATATCTGACATTCTTTTCATGACTGACATTATTATTCGTGTCCTTGAAAGTAACATTTCATAACATTTGCATACTTGCACTCCTACGCTCAACATTTTATAACAATGTCACTTTTACATTCCTATAATAGAATGAAATAAGAAATTACAAGAACGAGTAACGTCTATGTTATTTTCATCTAGTATAAAAGTAAACTAAATTATTATTATTATTTATTATCGCTTTGCCTCTCGACTGTGGCGAGAACTCCCCTCTTGATTCTTATACAATTTTATATACCATAATATAGCATAACATAGTACGTGATCCTACATAACATAATACAACATGATATAATATAATACAATTCGATACTACATGATACGATAAGATATGATACGATGCAATATACTATAATATACTATAATATACTAAAATATATTATAATATATTATAATACACTATAATATACTATAATATACTATAATATACTATAATATACTATAAAATACTAAAATATATTATAATATATTATAATATACTATAATATACTATAATATACTATAATATACTATAATATACTATAATATACTATAATATACTACAATATACTATAATATACTATAATATACTATAATATACTACAATATACTATATAGTACAATATAATATTATATACTACAATAGACTATATAGTACAATATAATATTATATACTACAATATACTATATAGTACAATATAATATTATATAATACAATATAGTATAGCGTAACACATTACATATGAAATCTTGTGCATTTTTAACAAACTATACTAACTATAACTATTCCCTAATTTTAAACAAAATTTAACCGAACGTAATTCAATAATATCTTTGGTAAAGAGTAAAGTAAATACTGACCTTTACAAAAACAGACAGTGAGTTTCTTATTGGCCCACTTCATATGTTTTACGGTTTCTAGTATTTCCAAAATGTGAAACTAATTCTAAAATCAAATACTAGTTTACTTATAGGGACGGTATCCTGCCAAGGAAGTTTCGCTATCAAACCTTTCCTGAAGCTTGTGCCGAATACTATATATTCCCGTTGACCAAATTCAATCGTTCGTTAACTTTCATATGAGATGTAATTGCTACAAGCACTTCCATAAGAAAACGTATGCGTTCATTGTCAGAAACGATTCAGTGAGTGGCCGACGCGATAAACGAAGTATCCTTTACGCAGATCGAACGATACTCTCAATTCTCCTAATGCCACAGGAACGCCTGGTATAATTTAGCGAGGGTAAAACCATTGGATGGTAGCTGATAGTGGTAAGTGATGGACACTGGTAATGTGCTGCATCTGCTTTGCCAAGGAGCGCAGAGAACCGTTCTCGACGGTTCGAGCTTTTATGAAACGCTCCCTTTGTTCTAGGAAAATAAATATAAGGCGAGAACGATTGTCTCGTTGAAAAGAATTCAATTCTTCGACTTCAGCTTTCTCGACTTCAAACACGTTTTACGCCTACGCGACCGTCAGTCAATTTTATTATACAACATACAGTTTACTTGCAAAACTTAACACGATCACTACCAGGTATCACTTATACATGACAATCATTATTTTGTACTTTCCTATGGAAAATCAAATTAATTTTACACTTATCGTTATTTACAGTTGTAAAACATAACACGATATTTTCAAATGTGTAACTTTTCTGTGATGATATTTCTTGTCATACTTTCTTGTCTTTCTTGTCAGACTGCGTATTTTTTCTTTTAATGACCCTACAATTTTCTATTTCATCCATTCCTTTTTCTAACACTGGTAGCGAACATGTTAAACAATGGCACATATAATATGATTCGAAAAAGTATGATGTAATAATACAATAGAATGTTTTTTGCAACAATTTCAAGTGTATTCGATTGCTCTTATGAAGCAATTTCAATTGAATTCTTGGACATGTTTATGAAATCAATAGTTGATCGAGAGATAATTTTATATTTTATCTAATTCGAAAAAGTGAACACTTGTTAATTCTATTATTAATACCAGGCGCAGTGTACACGATATAATATGACGCAATATGTACTTCAATAAATTCAAGGAATACCATTAAATATATCAAATAACAATGTTAACAAGAATTGATAAAAGTTAGTCCTAAGTTCTTAAAGAAATTCGAATCATTTGGTCAGGCACTAAATCGTTGTCGAAACTCAAGTGATCTGATTCATTTTTGAAAAAGTTACGCCATTTTAAAAAGTGTACGGAGACTTTCTGACTAACTGTTTCTGTAAAGATCGACGATTAAATGAGTACGTGCACGTGGAATCGCGAAGCATCGCTGAATCATCAAACAAATCCGTGTCTTCTCCATGGCTGACTAATTTCACTTGTCCCAGAAACTTGGTGGGAGAAATACACCGTCTTCGACCGGGGCTAGAAAGATGGAAGAGGCTGCAACGAGAGTGGAAGAAAAAAAGGTTTTCTTCACAAGACCTTGCAATCTCTTCTGCCATTCATCGGCTCCTGTGCCACCCACATCTCGCGGGTTCCAGTGACGTCACAAGGAATACATTCTGGGACCGGCACAGTTACGGTTAAATGGGGTGAGCCAACACTCGGCTTCAACCCCATGAAAAGTTCTATCCGACCAATGGGGAATGGCGGTACTGCCGTGCGTCGACCAATCGCGTAGGAATCATCACTGAGAAAGACGCGTACGCAGGGGAGACCGAGGTCTTAAGAAGAGCCGAAGACGCTGGTACCGGGACACTGTTGCTCGTGAACATTCAACAGAGTGTTTCATTGAACTCTCGCGCTCCAGACTAATCTTTTTCCGTCGAATTATCGTACCTTTCAATCGCTCTAAGTTCTAAAGAAGTCTTCGAGGCAGTTCGTAGAATTTGAAAGTTGTGAACATTCGAACTTGGACGCTTGTTCGCGGAGAAAATTCATCATGAGTGGATCCGGCAAAGGACTCCTCGGGGTGTGGCTGTACAGAAGAGGTGAACATTGGACCATCAAAGAAGGAAGTCCCATTCACAAACCCAGCGACGTACGTTACCTCCAAAAGAGGACAGTGTAGAAGACTTTCCGGTTTTAGTTATGATTGTCTATTGCGTTTGTCCGTGCTATTAACCCTTTGCAGTCGAAGCTATTTACCTACAAAACCAAATATTTTTTCCGACCACGACTATTTCCATTGTATAGGATTTTTTTCATTTTGTTGATATGAAAATCATATAATACCTCGTACAATACTTAAATGTTTAGTACCTAATTTATTCAATACAAATTTAGTAATGTACACAACATTTTGAATAATGGTATAGCAATTTTTAGTGCTGCCTCAGAGTCACCACTCGAGTGCTAGGGGTTAATTTGTTCGGCTCGTCCTAGAAAGAACAAGAGTCTGACTGCCACGCGAAATCTGAAGACTGTTCGTAAAGTTTAGTATTTATTAGAAGAAAGTAGACAAATACGAAATACCATATTGCTTTTCGTATGCCATTCTTACGAAATCAATCACAATAAATGGTAATTTTTATGCGCATTCAGTTGTATATTTATGCTCCATTTAAGAGTAGTTTTATAATTCGAACACATGAACATTTTTTTATATTAAACTTTCAAATTAAGCTAGCAGAAGATGAAAATGTTAATAGAAATAGGTACTTTTATAGGCATTTAGTAGAAGCACTTTTATCACATTAACGTTTGAAGAATTTTCGATATTAAACTTTCAACATAACTAGTAAAAAGAATTAAATAGTACCAAATATGGAATAGGTGGTCAAATATAAAACTACTAACACCAGGTACAATATCTTCATAGAAAACAAACCAAAAATAGTTTCATTCTTTCTATTGGCTATGATTCGTAAAATAATATTTAGAAAAAAATAAAATGAAATAAAATGATATTTGCAGTGGTCACAGACCCAGCTGTCTAACTCTGTATCAAATTTTAGGTAAGCATTGTTGCTTCATAATTCCGCAATATCGACAATATTTAATGGTCAATTAGTGCCTTTGATTCAGATTCTTGTCCCTTCGCTATCGTAAATTTTCGGAGAACACAACGTTCTTGCACAGACGTACTTAGCTTTTTTATTATAATTTAATTGTATTATGTTTA
This sequence comes from Sphecodes monilicornis, assembly GCA_913789915.3. Lineage (NCBI taxonomy): Eukaryota > Metazoa > Arthropoda > Insecta > Hymenoptera > Halictidae > Sphecodes > Sphecodes monilicornis. The sequence continues at coordinate 21,994,547 of OU565285.1, forward strand.
ATTTGAAAAGTTAGAAGAAAATTCGAGATAATGGAATTCAGTTTTACATTTATTTACGTAAGAATCGAAATTTATGTTGGATCAAGCAAATGATTTCGAAGCTCGAGTAGTAATGTATATACAATCAATTATCACATAAAACATTTCTTTCTTCCAGAACGGAATAAACAACCGTTTAAAACTCTTTACGAGGCATTGTATGTAATATAAGTTCGTATGTATTTTTTGTTAAACATTATTTGTATTAGAGTTCATTTTTCGTAGTACATTGAATAGCAGACGAATATGTCCCGAAACTTGAACGTACTATACGGTATGTTCTTTCATTCATTCAGATCCCCATGGTCGAACGCAGACCAAATAACGACAGCAGAACTTCCGTCATTTTTTCCTTAAAAAATCAGATTGGTGGGTTGGCACGAGCTCTGCAAGTCTTTCAGGTATGATATAGTCAACTGAATATTGTAGGAAACATTACCGAAACGTTTGCATCCGCCAACAAGAAAAGAAAGTATTACAGTGATTTGATTCATTCGAAATTTATCAATCGTATGAAGGACATTTTTAATCGGGGTACTTAAACAATTTCCTAGTGCCATTAAAAGTACGACACATAACTTTCAAAAAATGCAAAACCCTTACTCATTTTCTGTTTATAAGGCTACTAATACATTTTTCATATATTTTTTATGGAAATCAAAATTCCATATACTTTATTAAAACAAAGTATACAAAGTTCCCAGATAGCACCGTACGTCCATGGGACGTCCGTTTTACGTCCGATACGTCCAATGTCCGTCGTGTACGTCCGTGCGACGTCCCTTGGATCAAAATTTCGGACGTCCCATGGACATCCGTTTTTACGTCCGTGAGACATCCCTCGGACATAAATTTCGGACGTCCCATGGACATTGGACGTCCGAGTGCTATTTGGGATGGACTACGTATCTGCATAGAACTGTTTAAAAATATCTACTCACATAGGATACTCGTCTCATTAGTATACAGTGAATAAAAAAATCAATGTAGTATATTCTTTTCTGAAAAAAATATAATCCAGAATATCCATAGTACAGTTTCATGTTTGTGATCACACCGGGACTCAATATTTTTGGTAACATTAACTGATTAATAGTGATATACGAAGCAACATAAAAACAAATCTTTAATGGCAAGAAATGTATAAAAATAAACAGTAAATAAATTATACAACAAACTTGAAAATCTAAAAATAAATGATATTCAATATTCGTTAAATTAAATGTGAAAGTAAGTATGTACAGAGGGAATTAAATTTAAAAAATTCATACAGCATTGTTTGTCTTTGATGTTCAAGAAATGAATTCTAAAAAATTGATAACACATTCCGAAGATGCAATTACAATGTTTCTTCTAAATGCTTGTATATGTTTGGCCTGTTCTACGCGAAAATGATACCTAGACTATGGTTCTTTATGCAAAATAAAAATCGTCTTCATCAATTGTATGACACGGAAGAGTACGATGAAAACAATACATTGATATTCTTAAATTCTTTGAATCTTCTTCAAAGTCTTCAAATTAATACATCATCCTCATCAAAATCTTGATTGATATTTGACTCTTTACTATGTTCCACTACACGATCATTAATTGACTGAGTTGGTTTTTCTTCTTCAAAGTCTTTAAATTAATACATCATCCTCATCAAAATCTTGATTGATATTTGACTCTTTGCTATAAATTCTTTGAATCTTTTCACCATTTCATATTTCATCTACTCACGTTTGAACCATAAATACATAAAGCCCACAATCTACTGATAACAATACCAAAATGACGACACTATCCTTGTGAACATTATCATTGTGAATTCCAACAAACGGTGTTCACTGTGGTATGACAATATGTTTTTGCATGTCTTGCGTGAAGGATCTCGGTGTAAACGTTGTGCACATTGAATCCCGAAAATCTGTGCGTCGCGGCTCGGAATACGAAATCCTTGTCGACGTCGAGTGCGATTCGATGAGGATGGAGCAATTAACCAGAATGTTGAGTCGCGAAGTAGCCGCCATTAATTTGGCACAGTATGAGCAAATGGGAAGTATTCCGCACGCTCCATCGCTTTCCGCCGCTCCAAGTTTCGGTAAGTGATGTCTATTCAATATGATCTGTATTAAACAATTTGTTGATTTAACACTAGATGTACCGGCTATTTAAGTATATCTATTTCTACCAAGACCAGTCAGAATGACTGGTATTTAGAAAAAGTGCTTAGTGGTGATTCCAGTCTTTATTTACTTTTAAAAAATTACAAAAAAAGTTGAATAATATTAATTGTAATACAAAAATAGATTTATAGACATTATCAATTAATCAAAAGCTTGATAGGGCCAGTGCTAGAAATTTACGGGCCACAACTCAATCAACTCGCCCAAAAGCGAGTCGACCGAGCTTGGCCAAGACACTCAGAAACCCCAAGTATCGAGTTCGCACTTACAGATAGCCAATTGTGGACCCAAGGAGAACCTTATGTGCGGCCCAAAACCCTGAGTAAATATACAATTCCAAGGGCCGCTAGCGTACTGCATCAGAATCATGATTTTCCCGGAATCATATATTCTGTCCCGAAAAAACGTTGCAGTACTTATCAATTGTTGTAGCTGCCCCAATGTCATTTCATCACATAGAAACATGCACCAGTCATTTTGACTGTTACTGGTATAAGTGTCAATAACAAAAAATATATTTGTTACGAATACATATAAAATAATATAAAGTTCATAAAACTAATTCTTTAGTTATGGCTACAAAAGTCACGATATCATTTCGGAAAGAAAATGTTACATGCAGTAGGAATTTTGTATTGAAATTGCAAAACCAGTCATTTTTACTGGTCTGGTAAATCTAGTGTTAAACATTCGGGTATCGTTTATCGTTTCGATCAAAAGAGCTTGCAGCCAGTTCCAACGGCGCTATTAGTTTTTAAACTTTTAACTAACATATATTCGTTGTTCACATTCCTGTACACTACATCGTATTCACATTGAATATGGCTAAACTTTTGTTATGTCAATGTTATTTGTCTTACGTTACGTCCCAATAAATATTCGTGATTAAAGAGCCACTTAATCGAAAGGTGAATAATAAATTATATAGTTTCTATCATTCACAGTGCTCCTGAAATTGTTAGACGTAAATAACAATTTTAGTTTCAGTGTAAATCTTTAACGCATTCGCTACTAGCATTTGTTGAGGTGTTAGTTTTTGTATTGGACAACTGGACTACGGATTTTATGCATTTATGGAAAGAATGAATAAATGAAATACAAAATGTTCCATGATTTTAAAAATACTGTTATGTTATTTCTATTTATTTCTATTTATTATTAAAAGAACAAATACATTTCTCTTTCATTTTAATAAGTCTTTACGAGTGACTTTGAACATTTTTATTTCGCATAAAGATCCGCAGTCTAGTTACAACATTCTCTCGTGTACATTTTATCCTCTTATAAAATGAAGAAAACTATTGTCACAGACGAGGGAAGAGCATCCCGAATGCTATGCTCTATAATTTTAAGAAACGACATGCACAAAATTAATTTGATTTACTTTCTATGAAATAGAAAATTGTGATCGTCGTATGTGTATGAGACTTTTAGCGAACGTGTTAGCTTTTCGAGTCTAATATACAAAAGAATTCATATATTACAGATTTCAGTGAAGTAGACATGCCTTGGTTCCCACGAAAAATATCGGATTTAGATCAAGCTCAAAAAGTGCTTATGTACGGATCTGAATTAGATGCTGATCATCCTGTACGTTCTCTATTTTTGTCATAAACAATTGTTTCCACTAAATCGATTTTCACGAAGTAAATGAAACCTCGTGTTTTAGGGCTTCAAAGATCCGGTGTACCGCAAACGACGTGAACAGTTCGCTGACATTGCGAACAATTATAGATAGTACGTGATAAAATATATAATAATCTAAAAAGAAGAATTCTGAAATCGTTTTACCAAGCGATTTTTATTTTATTGTTTAATTTCAGCGGTCAACAGATTCCACGTATTCAGTACTCGTCGGAGGAAATCAGAACATGGTTCGTAACCATCTTAGCTTTTAACCCTAACAATATTATATACATCTCGTTCTTTTTTTAACACTAACTGTACCATAACCAATTAAATGACCGGTTTCACATTTGTTACTTTATAATTATTGAAATGACAAAGATGCTTCCAATAAAAATGATTAAAGAAAGTTCCTCATTCAAGCACATACCTATTCTTATAAAAATTCCGTGAAATCGAAATAATTTTGGTCTTGTAATTTTTATAAAACAATTTATATCAGTCACATTTTGTGCTCGGTACGGTTAGTGTTAAACGATGGAAAACGTGTTAAAAGCCACGTAAAAATGAATAAAACTTGCTTAAAAATACTGCAAAAAAGTTATTAAACCTTACTCGAAAAATCATGTAAAAACAAATCTGACGGATTGGTAAACCGTGTGAAAATTATTTATGTAAAAGCATGTAAAAAGATAACCAATCTATTGGAGATAATTCGCGATATTATATCGGTCTTATATCAATTAAAAGTTACCGAAAAGTAAGGAACATTTTATTTTATTTTTATTTTGCAAAATCAAAATCTGCTCAAGTTTAATATGAAGCTTGCGCTCGTTATTACAAACTCATCGAACGTGCCTCCGAGAGCGTAAAGGCAATTTATAACGAAGAAACGATCATTTCGTTCGATACGCACCACGAGTTTCTAGATACTTCTTCTCTGAATCTCGGCAATACAAGTCGGAGAGTTTATTCTCCTTCTTCCTTCTTCGCGACGTGTGAACAAACTAAGATTGCTAGGTGCTGAATGCGCTCCTTAATTGCCCAGATTCGATTTAGCCTCGCGATCTTGAAGCGACTATACTAATCCCATTTCTGCTGGATGCGTACAACGCAAGTGTGGATAAACAATTTATTCTTGAATAATCTACAAAACGCGCTAGCAAACGAAATGATATTACAGATAGTACATCTAGAAAATCAAATCAACCAGCAGTAAAAAATAAGCATTATGAAATTAAAATATATTGCATTGAACACTTTATTCTTTATACTTGAACTGCATATAAGATAGATAACATGTACTTCTGCTTTACGTAGATGTTCTCATTAAAATTAAAATTTAGGAGAAGTCCACCAACGAATTCATTTTAATTCTAAGCAATATCTACGACACATAATATTTTTGTTTAATTAATTCATTCTCGATTCTGTGTATGTTAAGCTAGAAAAATATAATGTGTCATCTTCTACTTATTAAAAGTATTATTCAAGTTATTATTAAAGGTATATTAAAGTCATTTAAACTTTTTCTGAAGGCATACACAGAAGATTTATCGGATGGAAATCGTTTTCTGAAAATAATTTTAACAAATTGATTTAATAAATTAATTCTCCTTTGTCGTGACGTGTAGTTCAAATTTATTTAGTCAGCCATTATTTGCGTATAATTTTATACCATAGGGTTTTCTGTTTTCTACATAACTGCAGGATAGCAGTATTCTTTTCTCCCGACATCGCGTGTACCATCAAATGTGTATAATGTGTAAAAGCTTCATTCTTTATCGCACGTAAACCTTTTCAATTGGCAAAAACACTTAGCGAACCCAACTATCCTAAATCATGGACAATAGAAGTAAGAATTAGAAAGATTCTATTCTAATAATGTTTCGAATAGTCCTAAGTTTACAAAACATGCAAATAACAAGTAATTTTACGTGACCAATGCTAAATATGTTAATATTGCGTAGTCATATATATATATCAATTTTTCTTTTTATTAATATTAATCACTAATCGTAAGACTGTAAGCACTGCTTACTGCGAACAATACTATAATAATTTTAAATGTTACTTATCCCTTAGGGGAACTGTCTTCCGCGAATTGCATGAGCTGTACCATAAACATGCGTGTAAGGAATATCTGGAAAATTGGCCAAAGCTAGTTAAATACTGTGGCTACAGGTAACAATATTTTTGAAATTACTCTATTGATCGTCATGAATTTATTAATTACGATTTGTGACATCAAATTTCTCGCGACAGAGAGGATAACATACCACAACTACAAGATGTAAATAGTTTCCTAAAACGTAAGTGAGAAATAGAAGTTCTGTTAATGAATTAACGATTACTAATAAAACTTATATGAAATTAATTTATTAAAAAAATTCAATATTAATAATGAAAAAAGGAACGACTGGATTTCAACTTCGACCTGTGGCTGGCTACCTTTCTCCAAGGGACTTTCTTGCAGGACTTGCTTTTCGCGTGTTTCACTGCACACAATATATTAGACACTCGTCTGATCCCTTTTACACACCCGAGCCGTAAGTATACTATTTAACAAGTAATCAACATATCAAAAAAAGATATAATTAAAATTATAAATAATAAATTAGTATTTCAATACTATTCTTAAGTTAAGAATCCTTAATAAGTTATTTATTATACGAGTATACACAATGAATAGAAAAAGAATAATTCTTTTTATAGAGAATTCTTATTCCTAATTTCGAGAAGATTGCCTTCAGAAATTTATTAGATATGCATACATTCATTAATAAATATATTGGTAATATACTGGTTAATAATACAAATTTTGTCAAACACAAATTGTTAGAAACTTATATTAACACTATAGGACTCATCAAAATAGGGAATTACAAATTTTGTAATGTATTGAGACTGTAATGATGTATGTATAAGAAGTTATTCAATAAATTTATTTCTTTGGATATAGTATGATAATAATCGCTAAAAACCCAAGTTATTCTTATAAAATAATGTAAAATGGTCTCTTTTAGTGCTCCGTAGATCACGGGCTATGAACAAATGTCATTTTATAATTTTTATTTATTTTCTGATTTCTACTTACTCGAACACAGTATATACGGTGTATTCGTCGTCGATTCGATTCCAATTCATTTCAAACGCCATTGTCATCTATTGGTTCAGCGAATTTGCTCATTTACAGGGATTGTTGCCACGAACTGTTGGGACACATGCCGCTCCTAGCGAATCCAAGTTTCGCTCAATTTTCCCAGGAACTTGGACTCGCTTCCCTTGGTGCTACAGACGAGGACATCAATAAATTGGCAACAGTGAGTGAATCGCGCTCGAGGCACTTTCTCAGTTGCATTAAAACTTCACGAAAATTTATTTCGCACCGAGGGCAACGAACCTCTTTCTGCTTTATATACATTGTCCGTTTCTTTCCATTGTTTCTGCGCAGCTATACTTCTTCACCGTGGAGTTCGGACTATGCAAACAGGATGGCGTGCTTCGTGTGTACGGGGCTGGCTTGCTATCTTCTGTTGCGGAACTGAAGCACGCGGTTTCCACCCCCCACAAAACGTTTCGTTTTGATCCAGAAGTCACCTGCAAGAGCGAGTGCATCATCACCGCTTTCCAGAACGAGTACTATTACACGGACAGTTTCGAAGAAGCGAAAGAGAAAATGCGGTACATTTTTTTTTAATATACATCAAGATTATTTTCCGTTACATAACACGAAATTCGTTTACAAATTACTTATCCTTGTCTGTTTGTTAGGTCAGTTACAACTTTCTAATTGAGATTGGGTAGTACATTACATGATAATGTGAGGAAATAATTAAGTTTCCTCCGAGCTTACTTAAGTTTGACTTAAATATTATCCCATCGTTAAATAGTTAGCAAATCCACATTATATGATCCACGTTCTACCCTTCATACAATCGATATTATACATTGTTTCTTTCCTTTTTGGAAAATGTAAATAGCAGGGCAAAAAATTGTATTAAGCGCCTCACTTTCATTTTGCGTAAATATCGTGAAGGACTATGGTGGATACCTGCTGAAATAAATTTCAAAGAGTTTACCAATTTCAGCTCTCATCAATTTTCCCTTTAACCCCTTGCATTATTTTCACGAGTTTGACTCGTGATGAAAATTTCAGGCTAAACTTGAATATCACGAGTCAGGCTCATTGTTTAATTTCATGCCAAACGTGGATATCACGAGTCTGAGTCTAATCGACATTTCGGGCCAAACATGAATATCACGAGTCTGAATATCTCGCTATTAATTAATTATATTATTATTACTTATACAGAATTTGTTCTAATCATATGTAATAATTAATATATTTTTTAAAAGTTTTTGATTCAAATTCATTTGAATTTCACAAGAGCTACGTCGCGTGAAGTAAATACGGACGCGGCTATCTCGCACTCAGTCGTAAGATATCGTGTTTCAAATTCCGACACTCGGGCTCCGCCGTTCGGCTCCTTCCCCGACCATTCGGGCACGGCTTTTTCCGAAATTTAGCATAGTGCAAGGGGTTAAACTGGGATAATGAATATATACTTACAGGCAAAAGTTAAGAAACACCTTTTAAAATAATTCTTTTACATATTATTTAGTAAACTAATCCTTTTAATAACTCAAATAAACTCTAAGTCGTTTGGACCTATTTTAAAGATGGTACTTGTTTTTAAAGTTGCTATTAATACTGTGTCTACAGTGAAAATATGAAACATGCCTTTCGTAGATCTAAATAAATTATATACATACATATACATACATGCACATAAATGATTAAATATGACGAAAATTAAGAGGAAGTGCGAATTAACTCTGAAATTGAAAGATTTTTACGCTTTTTTATACGTCACCCGATTTCGATGAATACATTTATACATATATACATGTATATACATGTATAACTCAGTTAGATTTATAAAAGGCATGCTACAAATTTTCGTTACAAGCACAGATAAAAAAGTTAAAAGTCATGACCTTCACTTTTTCCCTCCACTTTGAGACAAATTATTTTCTCTTGCAGTTGACCTTGTATGAATTTGAATGATCTTAATAATAGGTCATTGTATTCGTCTTGAAATACACTATCAGAATTTAAGTAAATAAATATACCGTTCCATTTATAAAAACAATGTTGACCTTCATATCTTCTTGACGCCTTCACCTATCAAAAAACTAGTAACATTAGATTATGAGTCCTTCGATACCATATAAGTTTGGTCAGGAGGCATTTTCTTCTATCTCCAAAAACAAGCGAATTATTCAGGTGTCCTGTTTTAAATGCCTCACCCTGTATAGTTGATTTTTAAAAGACTATTAACACGTCGATTGTCCACAAAAGTCACACAAGTGCCCACGAAAGTCAGACCAAATCAGAACAACTTATTTCTTAACATAAACATAGAAAATACAAATTTTATTATAACAATTACTTTTGTAATCCTCTTGCACCTTGTAAATTCTAAAAAACTTTGGTTTATTTAAGAAATTGTAATAACATTTGGTCTTCAAGTTTAATAAAAAGATTGGATGACGATCATATGAATGTGACAATCAAAGTGTTAAGACAACGCCTGTAGGTAAAATGTTGGAATCATGTAATTGTTTGTTTTAGGACTTTCGCAAATCAAATAAAACGTCCATTCGGATTACGGTACAATCCTTATACGCAATCTGTGGAGGTTCTCACTGACGCTCAAAAGATCACCGCTGTAGTCAGTGAACTTAGGGGTGATCTTTGTATCGTATCAAACGCCCTGAAAAAGATACATGAGCAGGATAGCACGGTGGACGTTGAGGGGATAACCAACCTTTTAACTCATGGTATCGAGATACCTCAGGACACATCATCGTCTGATAGTGACATCGATAAGAGCCCTAATGTTGAAGCACCTCAAACAACAGTGCAGGATTAAAATATGGAGTATACTTCCGGTAGCAATACAATTACCGCGCAAGATTAAACGAGTTTTTTCTGCAAGCGATTGGCACGTTATGCATACTATGTATTATTAATTAGTTTTAGAAACGTTCTATCTGTAAATGTTATATCCGCATATAAAAGTGGCTAGAGGAAAAATAGACTAAATACCTTACTGAATCATCTTGTGTTAATCATTTGTTCGATCATAGGTGAAAAATATGTTACATATAATATATTATATGTAGGATCGTACTCGCACAAAAATGTTTATGCTTTTAGCGTATTCAAATAGAGCATCATTAAGATACCAAAATATTTTTAAAAAGGAAGAAATACAACATGGATATGAATACATTATGTTAAAGTCATTCTGTTTTTATGAATATTCAATGTTTGTAACAATGTTTGAAACATTATAATAGTATAAACAGGTTGAAATGTGCAGCTAGAAGTACGTACTATTTAGTTGAATCAAATATTTATGTATATTTATATCTATATTTATTGATAATTATTATCAAGACTTGACTTTTATCATTGTTTTTGGACACAAATATTAAATTATGTAGTATTACTTTGAAATTATACACCTATTTCTCAAACTTTTATATAATTAAAAAAATGTATAAACATAATTATATAATTCTAGATAGCACCGTACGTCCCAGAGACGTCCGTTCTACGTCCAGTTTACGTCCACACGTTCTAAGTCCGTCGCGGACGTCCCTCGGACGACCGTGGGACGTAAATTTCGGACGTCCCAGGACGTCCGTTTCCTACGTACCAGGGACGTCCGTGGGACCAAAATTTCGGACGTCCCAGGGACGCCCGTAGAATCACAATTTCGGACATGAGACTTGTAAATTACGTACGTTCCAGGATTGCTCACTTCTTACGCGCGAGATATATATATATAATATACATATATGTATATGTACATAATAAATAAATAATTAATAAGTAAATAATAAATAATTAATAAACAAAATAAATAATAAATAAATAATATAAAAATTAAATAAATAATAAATAAATAACATAAAAAAAATAAAATATAATAACAATAATAATGTTCTCAAGATAAAATTTTAAATGTTCTAATGAACTATTTCAAATATTTTAAAGATATTATTTATAATAATGACAGTATAGTAGCCAAACGCGGAATGCAAAATAAAAATTTTCTACCAGAATTGCAAAAAGAACTGGAGTAAAATAAATAATAATATTAAAAATATAATCGATTCCGTATCGCGAATTGCGTGTCAGAATAATAATTAATTAATAATAAATTTAGAAAATAATAGTACATATCTGCGGCGGGATTTGAACTCTGGTCTTTCGGGTGGGAACGTCAGACCTTACCGCCACGCTACAACGATTCTTTCTGTAGTTTGGAAAGAACATTGTCTTGTATTGAAGAAATTAAATGAAATTTTTCTACCAATCATCGCTTGTTTTACCGCCGAGCGACTGAAACCATCTTCGAGGTCGTCACGCAGACGCATCCTTTGTATTGGCACTTAGTGACGGCAACGAGTCAGTGACGGACCACGTTGTGCACGCGTCTGTAATAAAGTATTTTTATTAATAAAAAGTGTGTGTGAGTGCTTTAGTAAGTTTACCTACTGTCAAGAACTATGCTGGAATTTATTATCTCCATTTCACATAAGTATTTATTTTACATTTATTATTATTCATTCAAACATGACTGGCAAAAAAAATGGAAAAATATTATATGCGTGCTAAAAAATCTTCGCTTCTCTCGAACAATAGTTTTCACAAAGGAGCTTGTGTTTCATCGAACAAAAGTACAATTAGCAATGGAAACAATCTATTAGTTTATTCAGATTTTTCGTCGGATAGAGAAATTGAAATCGACATTTCTGTAGAAAATCTTCAGTTTGAAGGAGCTACAGAAAGTCAGAATTTTAATGATATAAATGTTCATGTTAGTTTAACGGAATGGGCTGTAAAACATAATATTCCACATGTCGCGATAACGATTTACTTGCCATATTAAAGAAGCCCATTCCAAATAGTTTACCAACGGATGCTAGAAATATTTTAAAAACATGTAAGACAGTTGTTACCAAACAAATTGAACTATATTGTTATTACCATTTTGGTTTAAAAAATGTCATAAATTTCAGCTGGCTTGGGAAGAAAGGAAAAAGCATATTCCAGACTACAAAATTAGCCACAGCAATAATAGGTAACTATTCACTTGACCTTTATTAGTTTTGATATTTAGTTGTATACAGTTGAATATATTATTTAATTGAAATTCTGTTTTAGATGCAGCAAAGGTATCAAAAATATCCATGCAGAAGGAGACGAAAGTTGCGCTGCAGTCGTGGCTTAGGAGAGCCGCGGAAAGAAGGAAAATTGTAAAAACAAATTTTGAATAGTAAAATTTAAATATTATATTTATTAACGTTATTACTATTTAACTTTATATTGTATAATTTTTGTACTGGCACAGTAATACAAAAATTCCATACAAATGAAAATATATTATTATATATACGACTTAAAAAAATAAAGTTATTGATCTTCCTTCCCCTTTGCACTATCACCGACAAAAAAATTCTAATAACATTATACATTATGTCTCCCTGTAAAAACCCCGTAAATACATATATATTGTTAAAAATTGTGATAAATAAATAATTTTTATAAATTAATATATGTTAGTGTTATACGTAAATTGTATTGTACTATATATGTACCTAATCTATGCGTTCATAATAAAGGAAATTTTGACTGTACATATATAATGTTAAAAATTGTGATGAATAATTGTTATAAATTAATATATATATTAATGTTATACGTAAATGCGATTGTATTGTACTATGTATCTAATCTATGTGTGTATAATAAATGAAATTTTGATTCACTTTAACCATATACAATGAACGTTATTTAGTAGTATTAAATATTCAATAACCATATCATCCTGTAAATGTCCTGTTAACGTCCAGAATAAGTCCAGACGGATGTCCGAAAGAAGTCCATAGGACGTCCGCGCGGACTTTCTAACTGGTACTTATCTGGGACGTAAAACGGACATATCTGGGACATACGGACGTCCCGGTGGTATCTGGGAATATAGTAATGATATCGATATATGAATGAATTTGATGATAATGATATTAATTCAAAGTTCTATCTTCTAATGAGAAAAGAAATATAAAGGAAAAGTTTTATAACAAATAGAATATGTTATATTTTCATTATATATTTTAATTAGACCTGTGGCGCCATCTATAATAATTGAAGTGGATTTAGCATCACAATATATCTGTTGTGAGTCAGTAAAACAGACAGCTTGTGTCATGAAAATCCATAGGAGATCACTGCCAGCAGAGGGGATCTGTTAGCAGAGATACAGACATTGCATCTTATGGGCTTTTCTGTCTAGGCCTCGGGGGGTCACAGTGGCCCCCTTACCATTTCGGTGTCGCGCTCAATATTACCGATAGTTCACGAATTTAGGCGTATTAGCAAGAACTGAATATTCCGTATACTATATTTTTACTACGGGTGTTTAATATGATTTGGAGTCTACAAATACATACGGCGCGTGTATTTGAACGATGAAAATAATATTTATGAAGAAAGTATTACAAAAATACGAATTGTAGTAAAATTAATTTGGTTTTTATACGTAACATTATTTTCATTACTCGTGTCACTAGTGATTGTACATTACAATAGTTTATACACTTTAAACGAATAAATTAGCATTCGAACAAATCGTATGAACGTTACAAAGGAATTTTTCGAAATTTTAAAAATTGTTGATTCCACAGATGCGGAAAATAAAGTGTCAAACTATGTTCATTAAATTATAACGGTTGAACTAAAATAATACAAGAGCGTTCACACACCATCAATTGGCCAAGGTGCACGTCGCTACGTTCAGATGAAGCTACAGCGTTACTCCGCCATCGCAAGTCACTCCAATATCCACGGCTCCATCGCATTAGATGCTAATAAGATGGTTACCGTGGTATTTTCGTGCGTACCGCCACAGGTGACATAACTTAAAATGTCTTTTTTTTTGTGTACGGTATTTTCATACGACAACGGACACACTTGTCGTGTGTTGGGGCACACCGCGGGGAATTGAACGTAGCCACGTGCACGTGGTTTTGCGCTAACTGCCGTGGCAGCAAGGCCCAAGAACGTGCCAATACGTTTCTACTCTACACGTAGTGGTCCGGTGGGCGTATGCTCCACGTTTTGGCCGGTGCCAAAAACTTTAAATCAAGAATCTAATTCTAAGCAACATCCGTTCTTAATGGATTAAATCTAAATATCCAAATATCTATAGAATTCAATGACTGTATGCGCCTTGCGGTATTGGTTCTGCAATGTTAATTTTCTACTACTGAAACGCGGTCGCGACTCTTATAATTAAATCGCACCTTTTAGGTGTGTTCTCCAATATTTGTGTAGACGCGATGCAATACAACGAATGTCTAGATGCGTGAGTCAATCGGAATTGTATCAATATTAAACAAATTTAGGTCTGTATTAATTTGTAACACTAACTTGACCCATTGTGGTTCTCGCGCAAATCTAATAAAAATCGCGAATGCCTACACCGCACCGGGCAGCCGTTGCAACTGGAGCATGGGCGCATGAAATGTCGAAACATTCAAATGCAAACGCGATCTTATTGATGTGCAACGCTAAATCGACAAATCAAAATTCGAGAGGCAATTTAAATAAAACATTTAGTACTCCAACATTTGAAATTCTAGAAAGATCCTACCTAACTGGGAAACAAATCACTACCCGCAGGAACGCCTAGCGTTCCTACGGTCACTGAACTCGCCAAAATCAACTACCAACTACATCAACTACAGATAATTATAAAAAGTCTGTTGTTTTTTCTCATTTACTACTTGTTGGGGGGTTGCACTCGGTGACAAGTTTCTCCATAACTTTGCATTCTCCATACTGGAATATGCTGAGTATACCTGAATAATTGACACAACGAACCCATAATTATAGAATACTCGATTCATCTATCAAATGGAGAAATGAAATATCCACTTACACAGATTATATATGTACAGCTGACGCCTGCAAAAAGGTTCTTCTTCCACGATGAATTGTTGGTTAGGCTTACAACCCTTGTTTCCAATACGCGACGCGACGCGACTATTCAAAAACCGAGGGGCCACAGAAATGGACTAAATTTTTCAAAAATGGTCCAATCTAATACTCTTAATGATCTAATTACTTATACTGTACAATAATCCGGAAGTGAGATAGACGAACAATAGACACTAAAATTGTCGCACGTTGGGCTCGACAGAGATGCACAGACAACCCGATCTGCGCGCTCAAAGAGGGGTTTCTACAGAATCCAATGGCCGAGCACGAAGAGATCGGAGACCTACGGCTTACAATCGTCCTTCTGAGCCCATGTCCAAGGTGCCATCGGGGAACACCGTGAAACAATATCTACTACAATTACGATTGTACGCAATAGGATACGGGTTGCCAGGGCCACCACCTTCCACCGGGCCTCGCCCACTTGTTTGGCGCCACAGTAAGTCAAAGAAATCACAAGAAACAACTCCGAGCAGACATGCAGGTGATAGCTGGGTACCAACCGAAGCCAGCGATCCAATTCGATTGCACCCGAGAAGCGGGTACAAGTGCATCCAGTGCCGAGCAGCAGTACCAACGATGCAACAATTTGCAAAACGACCACGACCAATATCGATCCCGGGGACTCTACTTGGAATTGATTTTCAATTCAAACAATGCTCGTCTGATCTCCTTCATACATTCGTTCGACAAATCGATAGTACTTAAATTAATTATTCTAAAGTTATCGCACTGACGTTGGCCTCCAAATATGGAACCTCAACAAAAGTAGGCGCTTTGGGGTACGACGGGCGTGGTAGCCGCGATCTGGTTTCTGCAGGTCTACCAGGCCCGTTTGTGCCTATGGAAGGTATAGCCGATACCCCCCACAAATTGTATCGAGCTAGCGACGTGTCCCGGATGCCCGGTGCACTATTATCTATGTCTAGATGATGTTTCATCTCTATGCTAGGGAACTACCCAACCGCCAGGTCGTATATAAAAAAACAATGCTATTAATGATAATAGTATTATTATTTGCATAATGATAATAGTATTATTAACAGCATAAAAAAAGAACGCCCTGTCGATTGGAGCTATAGATGTCACAGGCTGCGAGATATGAAAATATCGAATATTTTTTTCATCTCCACAAGACACAAGTTCATGGTTGTCGCAAAATTACCAAATAAACAAACTCCATGTCTGTGTACTTTGAAATTTTAGACGGTAGGGCACCAGCTATGGCAAAGTCGAGTAGTCAAGTCGTCGGTTTGCGATAACGTACATGAATTTTGTTATATAATGGATTCCGGCTAGACAAAAGAGTAGATGGAAGACGTACCAACCGATGCACCCCGTCCGATACAACAACGTATGCATCGGAAGCGTGACCGGTTGACTAATCTTGCATCTATAACATAGGTGTGACTCTACTCTATTCAACCTTATTGTACTATGAGTACGAGGGAATTACTCTCTGCAACAAGAACGCATAACTCTACTGCTGGATCCTTTTATCAAAAGGGAGACGGAAGATCGGTCGCTAACTCTAAGAGATCGTTTGGTGATATTCATGTGTTAAAAGTTACTCTGTATCTCGAGTACTATTACCAATTTTTACTTCAAAATAAGATGGTAGATAGTCAAGAGGATGCTTGTTGACATCGTTGGAAAATGGAATTGTTATAAACATTATACAACCAGAAATAATGCATTTATCAATAATTATTATCACGGCGATCGAGATCTACCAAAATTAGTTGGGGTGGGGAGCGTTGCGCTGCGCATCACTGCTTACCTAAGCTCGCGGAGCGCCCTCAGTCAGTCAGTCGGGCCGAGCCCTCCGGCAGTAGCGGAGGGGCTCCGGGACCAGGAGGATCTCCAGCTACCTTGGGGCTGACCAGGGGTCCTCCAGAGGTACACTAGCCTATCCTGCCTACCTTGGGTTCTCCGGAGCTACCCAGGCCTATCTTCAGCCGGCTTCGGGTTGACCATGAGTCCTCCAGCAGTGGTCTGCCCTGGTCTACCCTTGCCTATCAAAAATTGCAGTTTCTCGCGATTTTCGGTCTCTAACTGTAATACATCTACGGATTCTTACATCTTTCAATGCGTGTCGTTTTTTTCGCATGAACCGATTTTCATGACATTTTCGGAATATGTATATGATTTACACAGATCTGCAAAACATATGTTTTCAAATTTTCTATGTAGGCCTACATAGAAATGGATGTAAAAAACGATTTTTAGAATTTTCTTTGTAATTCCGACCAGTAAAAATTTTCTCCAAATTCTGTCCCCACATCACGTAATCAATTAATTGTTCTAGCTTCTCAGAAAAATCAAAGTCTTTGAGTCCAATATTTAAAAAGTTCTCATCGTTTTAAGAGTGTCCGAATATTAATCAGAATTACTGTAGTTAGGCACACAACACAATGGGTAAAACAAAATAAGGCAGGTCAAGAATTCGGTCGGGCTTGCAATTAGGCTCTTCTTGCTATTCGTTTGTTGTACAGATACTAATGTGTATCACGAAGAGTCTATATATATACATTTTTTTTTATATTTTGTAATTTTGTATTTTTCTGCCGGGTGGGACGATAACGAAATTCCAAGTGGGTGGGTGGCTCTCGCTCGCAGCAACCTCCACGTGGTGAGACATGGGCAATCGTTATTATCCTGGACCCACTAAATATTGTGAATCGAGGATCATAGCGAGCTAATGGCTACGAAACTCAAAACTTTTTCATTACACAATTTAGCACATCTCAATACCCAATGCAGTCAAAAATATTGCTAGAATCTCCTTCTTCTTAATCCATAAACTTTCCTCAATAATTAATTTATTCTACCAAAAATTAGGCAATAATTTCATAACTTTAAGTTAATTTTTAGGTAGGTAGGCGAAATATTTTTAAAAATAAGTATTAAGTTATTCTTTAAGTAGGCAGGGCTTAATTTATAAGATTTATTATAAGTCTAAGTTTAAGCTGTGTGCGTATTAGAAATACGTTTTGTATGATGTCAGATGCATGTTAGAAATAAGTTTAGTCAGAGTCAAAGAAGAGTCAAGAAGAGTCAAAGAATATCATCCACCTAGGGAACAACGTGTATTATGACGTTGCGTTCTTAGAACTGGCTCTACAACGTAAACATCCATAGACCGGGTGAGCAATGAAGTCACGATTTGTACTGTAGCTTCTACGTATTATTGGCAAATAGACATATCTAAGAACGTGAGGTCATATTAGACGTACTTCCTCGGAAGGAATATCGAGCTAATAACTGTGAAAATAAATGCTGTGGTTAAATGAAACGATTACGCACCGATCTATATCGGCTCACTTCAAATAATTTTAAAATATTCGCATTTAAAGAAAAAAACCGGTCCGGGGAGGGGACATTTGCAGCTGTACCCCAATTTTTTCCAATTTTTCAATTTTCTGCTGCTTTGAAAACATTTTCATTAGATGCTCTTGTATTTTGTTAGCTCAACCGTTATAATTTAATGAACATAGTCCGCATCTGTGAAACAAAAGTCCATAAGGTGCAATCACAGACGAGATATATAAACTCATAATATGACAACGTTGCATACTTTCGACTTGACAACGCTGTAGAAGTTTGACCAGTTGAACCCGAGTCGCGCTGGATCTCGTTCTCGAATTCACCGTTCTCAAAGCGTAGAGGACGCTAAAATCACTGGCATTTTAAGGTGACGGTACTACAGATTCCTATGGCCACCAAGTCCCATAAGATGTCCAGTCTATTCCTATATCTCGTGTGTGATCATATTAAAGCATCCGTATCACAAATAAAGTATAGAGAATATTCAGTTCTTGCTAATACACTATCGGTAATATTGGGCGCATCACCAAAATGGTACGGTGGCCAGTGTGGCCCCCCAAGGCGTATATAAACAGAAAAGTCCATAAGGTGGAATGTATTTGTGTGATTTGTGTCAAAATCCTATACATAATAATAATGAGCGGTTTTAGTACATCCATCGCTTGTATGTATTTGCAACTCTGATATTGTCACTTTTTGGACAATCAATTATGGTCAAATATTTTATAGAAACGTATAAATAGTAGATATCTTCGTTCACTAAAATATGTTCACCATTTATTCAAATGGAAATTTTGAATTTTCTCTACAATTTTTCGAATCTGTAACTGTAAATCAATTTGACTATTAACAAGTGATTTGTTTAAAAAATAAATGTAACTGTAATAATGTGTACATGAATGATTTACTTCGTTTGCTTAAGAGTTAATTTGTGTCATCCTGAAATGTTTACTCTACAATTTGGACAATGTGGAAATCAACTAGGCCATGCATTATTTTCAAAAATATCCTCAGACATGGAATGTGTAAATACCAATGTATCGTACAATGTTAATTATCAGTATTCAGAAGATACATTTAATAAATGGTTTAGTGGTATATCCAAGGAAGGTAAACGATTAGCAAGAGCAATTCTTGTAGATACAGAACAGAAAGTAATAAAAAAGATTTGCAATGACACAACAATTCCATGGACATATAGTCCAAAAAATGTAATTTGTCAATCTGGAGGAGGATGTGCAAATAATTGGGCATATGGTTACATGACAAAAGGACATGAATTAAAAGATCAGATACTAAATTCTGTAAGGCATGAAATAGAGAAGATGGATCATTTTGATGGATTTTTTTTACTTTTAAGTTCATCAGGAGGCACAGGATCTGGAATTGGAAGTTTAATTGCACAGTTGTTACGCGAAGAATATAGTACAAAACCAATTATTACCACAACAATATTACCATTTTCATTTGGAGAAGTATGCACTCAAAACTATAATACATTGTTCACATTGGCAAAACTTTATAATCATAGCGATGTGAATATAATAATTGAAAATGAACAAATACATGATATATGTAAAAATTTATTGAAAAAGTTTGCAACAAGTTTAAACGATATGAATGATATTATTTCTGAAAAGTTGTTGGCTGTCTTTCAACCAATAAATTGTTTAAAATCTAATGTAACGACATTAGTGTCTCAAATAGCATCGCATCCTTCTTATAAATTTGCAAGAATCAAGAGCACTCCTCACGTACCTACTAAATACTCAATGTATGAACCTATTTATAATTGGAATTTATATCTGCAACATCTAAAAGAAACACTTCGAATACCAAATTTAGATTCAAAATTGACTGACACCGAATTGAAACTACCATCCAGTTTATTAAGCACAACTGCGCATCATGCATATGCGTGTTCAGTATCAAATGTTTTGATTACACGTGGCACTACAGCAGATAATGATCCCATTATAGCTAATGAATTTAAAGACAAACGTTTGTATACAGACTGGAACAGTGCTGATTGCTTTTCTCATTTGCACCAAGAACGAAAATTCTTAAATTATAACAAGTTTCTTGCCCTGCTCACCAACAACTCCCAAATTTCATATTCTCTAGATACAAGTTTAAATAAATCATGGAAGTCTTATACTCATGCTGCATACCTACATCAATACAAACGATTTGGTTTGGAAGATGATGATTTTTTACAAGCATTTGCAATACTCGAAAATGTTGTAAAAGAGTACCAGGAACTCAAATAAGAAAATAAAATTATTTCAATTTCATGTATTCTATGTAAACCAATTAAAATTCATATTCCTTCTTCAACAGAAAATGTAAATAGTAAAATATCTACAATTCATAGAAATCCCATCTTATAAAACTATTAAATATTTTCATTTATTACAAAACATTATTATTTTAGATTTACAATAAAAAGTAGTACTATTATTTTTACATTATATTTCAGAGTTAGTAGGAATTATATAACTATAAAGGCGTATTATTTACCAACATTTAGATTATTTACATTGATGAAATATACACCTATTTATCCAATAAAAAATATAATTTTTTGATCAATTAATATAAAAAAAAGTAAATGTTGACAATGACCTTGAACTTGAAATATGTTGTCAAGGTTAACATTCTGAACAACTTTTCTCTATACTTGTACCCATCGCTCGATCTTAATTTCCGATATATTCGCAAAAAATTTTAGTTAAACTTAGTATACAAGTACATACACTTTATTCTGGGACAAAATGTCACGGAACAGTAATTAAAATATACAGGATCATATACAGAATCTCAAAAAGAAGGTATAGTTGAAGTTGGTTACAGTTAGGTTTGTGAGGGGGTGGAGAAGGCCGGCTCGACTACGTTCGCAATATTTTGCACTTTGCATGGATTTTCGTATGTTTGGTCGAGCCGGCCCTTGCCGCTCCCTCGTAAACCTAACCCCAACCAACTCCAGATCGGTGAAGTTGTAGCTTTTCAACAAGTTTATCATAAATTATGTTAGATCTGTTGCTAGGGTATGTGATTAGATTTTTCATTTACATATATATTAATATAGCCAAGTGTACGCGTAATCCCAATTTATTTAAAGGATTTTTCGAATATCTTAGAAACTAAAGCCAAGAAAAGTTGTGTGAAAAGTTGTTCAGAATGTTAACCTGGACAACGTATTTCAAGCTCAAGTTCATTGGTGCTGGATGACCTTTTGTCAACATTTACCTAAGAAAATCCAAAAATATCGGTTTTTACATAAGAAATTCGGTTAATGAAAATTAATCGATCATCTAAAACATATTTATTATCATCTAAAGTTTATATTCTAAACTTTAGTTATGAAGAAGAGGGTGGTTATGACGTCACCAGAAAATCGACCAAATTGCGACATCGTCTGTATGCGTCAGAAGGTGCAACTATGTATAGTGGAGAGAATATGAAAGATAAAAAAATAATTCTCTTATGTATGAAAGTAATGAACAAGATTAAAAAATAGATTAATATTGCCACTTATATTTCTTAAAAAGTAAAATGGTCTGCACTATAGGGGACAGTTTTTTATATGACCCTATAGGTCATACCAAATCAATTTCTTCGTAACAAAGAATGTAAATGCTATTTAATAAAAACATAACATAAATTAATAATGAGAAATATAAAGAAAGTATGTATTTAGATATTTTACGAGTATTACATTTATTTTAAAAATCAGGTGCAGTTGATATCCTTCTTGAGGCCAATTTATTTTAACCAATAATAATCTGAGAATAAAATTCTATTCTGTATTTTTACTAGTTATCTAATAGTAAGAGACACGTTTGGCTACTTTATATCAATGTGAAACATTATATGTACGATATAGGCAATCTCTCCCCTATAACGCACATTTTGCGCGTGTGCAAAGGGACTGCCGAATCCCACCGAATCCGTCGAACATAAACGCTGAACGAAAAAGTTCGGGCCATTTCCAAGAAATAACGAAAACGGTTCTTGAAAGTGGCGGTCATCCTTACCCCTCCTATACTCATCTGGAAAGAATGGATTTCTTAGGCGTACTTTCACGTTGTACTACATTTACTTAAGATTATATAAATATTAATAAATATATAAACAATTTGTCAACCTCTGGATAATGCATTGTTTCATACAGCATTGATTGATTGTTTACATTTAACAAAATCTACATTCTTGAAACATTCGTTGCGAATTAGAAGTGATAGTAAGCACTAGGACTTAATAATGTTTTGAAGTTTCCAATGAAACGCCCTACCATAACTACACAAGACGATTCAAGGTCAAAGTTTTAGATGCGTTATGTAAAGTTAGGGAAAAAGGAATGAAGTGTCGGTGTGGAGAATACCTACTATACATAAACAACGACAGATGCACTGTCCACACCGTTCTTTAGCATCAGTCAAGCGTTACAGGTACAGCCACGATTATGAAGAACTCGTTTGCTGCCCCCTTCATCGCCCCCATTGTCTGCCCTAACTATTGAACTCTTTTCAAATTGTAACTACACCTCACCACTGATCTTACGAGTCTAATAGTAGTACACAATCAGAAAAAATCGAGAAGGACTTATCTATATCAAGTAAATATGTACACTTCAAAGTAAATAATATTCATATTCATCAGATGTTTTGTCCTCTGACAAAACGAAGTTGAATAAGCTGTGTGATAGCGATTTTCTACAACACACAGGATCGAAGGAAGCAACGCGTCAAGTAGTGGCGCCATCTAACATGCACATGGACGCTGCTTTGCAAGAAGGGAATTTAATAAACATTTAGTTTACATAAAATTGTTTCAAAATATCACGGCAATAGATTCTTTATACTACTCGAATTATGTCATATATTATTTCATTGGATTGATGGAAGTTATTCATGAAGGAAGATAGGAATCGCGAAGAGAGAGGATTCAACCTTTTTCCGTGAATCTTCCGAAAACAGAAAGCGTCCCTGTGGACCTGTATAATACACGCACGGACATACAGTAGACTCAAGTAGACTCCACTGGGTAGAGTACACAATGGTGTTGGTGTGCACGACTCGCATACCAAGAGGCGTGGTTTGAATAGACGGACCTGTTCCACACTAAGTTCGTCTCTGTTCTACAGTCGGTCTCATAATTGATGGCACACACTTTAAATCGGAATAACTTTTTTATAAGTGGACCAAACGACTTCAGTTTTTCTGCCAAGTTAGATGGATTAGTTTACTAGACAATATGTAATGAAAATTTTGGAAAATTTGTTTTTAGTCTGAATTACTAAAAGAAATACTAGAAGTTGACTCTCACAGCATTTTTGTTCGAGCTTGTATAAAAAATAAAAAAAAAGTGTTTCGTAGACTCATATAAGTTATTAGCGATTAAAAATTGCGAAAATTAGAGTTTCTCAAGATTTTCAGCCTATTTTTGCCATTTTATCATATTATACGGCGATTTTCACTATGTTTAATACGAACGCCGCGGAGGACATTGATGACCGACCCACTATGAAATTACTAAAAGCGATTGTCCTAAAATTAATACTACTGAATATCAATTTATTAATGCTGAAATTACATAGATTATAGTATAAGGTGAGAACTTTATTATCAAGTAACTAACAATTACTTTTAATAACACCGATTGCTTCTATAAATGAGATAGTTGAACTTACGCGTGAAACACAAAATTCTCGTAGCAGTTGACGTGTTAATCATTTATAACCCCTACATCAATTGACCAATTTCGATGAAATTTTCAACATTTATGTATAATTAATATGAATCTACAAAACACATTTTTTAAACTGTCTTTACAAGCCCAAGTATAAAAATTGTACAAAGCAACTTTTATACTATTTTTTCGAAATTCAGACTAAACGGCAATTTTCTAAAATCTTCATTATATATTGTTTAGTCAACTGATTCGTCTAGCTTGACAGAAACAGTGAAGTTGCCTAGTTCATTTATAAAAAAATTATTCTGATTTAAAGTGTGTGCCATCAATTATGAGACTGACTGTATAGTATAGTACGGGAGCTGTGTCTCGGTTCCGAACACAGACACACGTGCACAACAAAGAAGGGCGCACTCTGGTGTCGACGCCGCGGACGATGGCACGCGCCATTTTGTTTAGTGTCCGCTGGACGCGTCGTGCGTCGGGGTGCCGCGGGGTTGTTTTCCATGACTGTCAACAGCGAGATATTCGCGGCTCTCTGAGCTCGCTTACAACTGGGACATACACATACGAGTGTCACGTTCGAGACAGTGTGACGCGCGCGTAATCCCCTGCATGATTGTGCCGTGCAAGCCGAAGATAATTTCTTCGAGAGAGAGTCGAGGACTCTCGCGCGTCCCGCAGTGTCAGATACAGCAGCAGTCCCGAAGACTCCGCGAATGCATGGCGTCAGTTCCAACTTTATGGATACTTCGTTGGGAATCGCCGTTGCCTTTGCCGTCTCTCACGGCGAGAATTTCGTCCGCAGGTATGGACAGAAGGGTTGCAGCGCGTGGTTCTTAATCGATAAAGCGGTCCCTCTCGTTTCACTTCCCATTTCCTCGTTTCTAAACACGAGCACCTCCGAGTCAAGACCGTTCTTTTCTGTACCTTTCTCAAATATTCGACGCTTCATGCTCTGCCGAGTTTTTCATACCAAATGTCGTGAGCCCTGACCACGGCAGTGTCTTGCTTGTGCAAGCCGCTCGAGGAAAGTGAAAGCCCGTTCCCGATCGTTCTGCATTGAGTACGGATCTCGTTGCGTCCGTCACCGCAACACACGTTTCAAGCTATGTATCCTCCTGTAGCATTACATGGATTTGAACCGTCGTCGGCACTTTGATCCCTGCTCGGTTTACGTCTACCCACGAATACATTCGTCGCTTTCGACCGTCCGAGGGGAAAAAGATGCATACGGAACTCTTTTTACTGTGAAACCTGATTTCAGATATATTTCATTATACTCAAGACATAAACAAAATAACTTTCTGTAAACATTTTCATATTGACCAAATGCACACTATCGAAGATCAGTAAATCATTAAAATTGAGCACTGGTAAATAGAAAAATTGAATCGATAATAACAACATTAAGCATTTATAATTTTTCGATGAAATTAAATAATTTTTATGCATAAAACTTAATATGTGATAGCTTCTAAAATCGTTATGTCCCTATTACCTTTAACTTTTAACATGTAAATTAAAATCATCAGAGTGAATGTCGATGTCTTTATTTTCGAAAAGTCAGTGGTACTCAAACATAATGAGTATCATTATTTTGTAAAAATTGGGATAACATGGGGTTGTAATAAATCGGTCTGTATGTCGATTATTTTGATACCGTGAATAGCATTGCGATCACTGAATTTATCGGGTGATTTCAATGCCTGGTTGTGCAGTAAAACAGAGCCCATTAAATTTTATATTAACGTGATGTAAAACAATAACAATTATTTTGTATTTCGGGTACTAAAATATATCATCGTTTTATTTGTTTCAAATAATAACGTTCTACCGTAAAGATATTATTACTCAATTTTATCGTATTGTTTCTAACTAATTGTTCGTTTTATTTTGAACCGGGCACTTCGTATTTCTAAAAGCTAGTAGTCTCACCCTCGTTGCATTCTTCCCGAAGAGGTCGCGTTCGTTTAACCGGAGCGGGGGTGTGTATGTACTTACAAATACGACGGTAACCACACGAACACTGTCGTATATTTTTTTCATGACTATAAAAACATCTTCATATCGATGCATATTTTAAGACTGTTTCATAAAACTTAGCACTAGCTGTTCTAAGGTTTATAGTTACGTAACATAAGCTTTTAGCTTTATTTAATTTGTCGTTGTGTTAGTCACCAATCTCTTAACAAAGTGATCCAATTTACCTCGACTTTTGAAACTTGAAATTTTTCGGACATTTCGCAATATGTTTAATTTTGTTGCAATAGCACAAACAGGAGTTGGTCAAACGAAAAATACAGAGGGCAGAGGCAATGAGTGTCCCCCCATTATAATTCGTTCATCCCTAACTTTACCTATAGGGAGTAAGATGACTAAAGAAGCGAATGGGGTGCAACGTGCTTACTCTTTCGGAACATCGGTTTGTCAACTTGAGGAAACATTTCATTCCTTTCTGGGTAGATCAAACCCTCTTCTCAGATAACAAACTGTGCCTTGAACCTCGAAAATTGTAAACTCATTAGTGTACAATAACATTAAAAAGTGTTAACGCAAATAAGAAAATAAACAATAATAAGTGCTCGGATAATATCCTGCTACGTTCACAGATACGAATTATCGATATTTACATAGACTTCTTAAAACATAGTCGTGTAAAAAATTATCGAACGTTAAAGATTAATATATGAGGGTACTTTTGTACGAGTAGAAAATATAATCTCAGTCGCATGGATGTTATAAATTGTTCTACGCCTTCTTTTCAATGGGCATTAGCAGGTATAAGATTTAGAAGGTTTTGGGGGTTCTTGGACGCGCATTAGAGCTACCTAGTTTTCGGCACAGGTGCTTGGGATTAATCCAAGACACGCCTACTTGTGACTCACTGTACAATACTCCGTATTCTTTTTCTTCGTGGCGCGAAAGGGTGCCGCGTTTAAACTGGTGCACAGTTATATTGTATATCTGATAAGGTTCTTAATTAGCATGTTCCATCTACATTTGCATCAAATACAACTTGCAAAGCAAAACTTAATTAATCAATAAAAGAATTATTGCGAGTCCTTGGATCCACATTATCTAAGTTTTCGTCACATTGTGTTAAAAGTATTTGTTGCTTTTAGATAATATACAGTCTTTGAAAATGTTTCTCGCAATCGTATATCTTGTTTAGAACGGGGTGGTCCGCTTGATCGGTTTAAAAATGCAAATAACAAGGTCTAGACCGATCTAAGGAATTCGCAGGAAAAATAAAACGACGGTTAAGTTTGGTATGTGACCGCCACATACCACGCCTCTTGCTAGATCGACATTCCATTGAACCCAACTTCCCCATGTTCTACCGAAGGTGATTTCTAATTCATGTCTTCATCTTTTCATCCATTATTTAAGTCCCGGTAATACGGAGAGAACGGACAACCTTGTACTTTTCGTCTACAAGTGCCATGCCACTAATTAATGAAGCCGTATTTATATCTGAGTGCACAACATATTTTCTCGGTATTAACCCTTACGTCAATAATAAAAATATAGCACGGTGTTACTAGTTGGAGATTTGCTATAAAATGGAGGTTCTCATCCATAAAACTTTTGGTCTACATTTTTATGACGCACAAATACATCTACATAAAATTATGTAAAGTATTGTGCTTCAAAACTATTTATGACTGTAACGGGAACATTTAACAAATTTTAAACATACAATGACCTACGAAAGTATTTGAACGCCCTTTACATCAGAATAACTTTTTTGAAAACTAGATCAAACGTACTGACCTTTTTTGAACAATTAGATTTACTAAATGACGTGCAAAAAAAGATTTTTAAAAAATTGCAATTAATAAGAATTACATGAAAAAAAATAAAAAAGTCACTTTTTAAAACTTCTTTATTTGAGCACGTAATGAAAATTTAAAATATGCATCTTGTAGATCGATGTTAGACGTATGCTGAGCATTTCTCAATTCTTCAATGTATTTTGGTTAGTTTCTGCGTCAACCCATTTCAATGAAATTTTCAGCATGTATGTATAACTAACGGTCTACAAAACACATTTTAAATTTTTATTACGGTTTAATTTATAAAAGTTTCACAGAATACTAAAAAGATGTCGTTGTTTGGTCCATTTTTAAGAAAGTTATTCTTATTCGAAGGGCGTTCGAATATTTTTTGGGGGACACTGTAAGTGGGAATTTGCTATTGACATAAGGGTTAGCGGAAAATAGCTCCTCTGATAAATGTATAAATCTTGTTTCAGTATTTGAATACGGAAAAACATAGAAGCATGCGCACCCCTGCTGAGACTGAGACACTATCTCAACCTGAAATGTACAAATTCGAGTCTCAGGAAACGGACGCGTCGACGACCGTTAGTCAAGTAGTTTTATCAACATCTCACCCAGAAGCGCACATATTTACGAATAGGTAAGATGAATAAAATTACATGACTTCGAATGATATTAATAACAGTTTATTAATCACGGTAGCTATGTTTCAATTCTCGGGTAATATAGAATTGATGGCTGTCCTAATAATAATAGCATGAAGGTGTTTATATTTTAAGAATTAACAAGAGAATATATTCAAGTGAGATCAGCTGATTTTGATGAATCTTATGTGGTACATAGTTCTCTGAAAAATATTTGACACGTGTTTTTTGTATCGGCAACCATCCACAGAATATCACAAAAACAGTGGTTTGGACCCACAATTTTAGGGGCTGTTTTCACCCCTTCGAAATGGATAGTTGCCGATAAAAAATAACACGTGTCAAATATTTTTCAAAGAACTATGTCTCACATATGTTCCATCAAAATCGACTAGTTTCACTTGAATGTGTTTTCTTGTAAGAAACATCTGTTATTTTATAAGTACTCAAACTGAGCTTTCATGAAAATTGAGAGCGTTAACCGAGTAGATTACTGACTATGAACACTCATGTACAGTTAGCCAAAAAAGTCCCTACATACACCTTAAAATGAATTAAGATTTTATTTTACAGTATCTCAACCCCTTAAAGGAAAGTTAAGGAGAATCGGTTATTCTACCCTCGCTCATGTAAATTTCTTAATATTCAAAGTTCCTTTTCTCAGGAACTGTGAGCAATATCTTCAAAACATTCTTTTTGTTTGATTCCTTTTGTTTCCCTGCATACTTTAACAAGGAGGATTTCAAAATATGCGATTGTTTTAATTTTCTTAGAATTAAACGTTGAAAATATGTCAAAAATATAATTTAAAACATTTTTGAAAACCTCCCTGTTAAAATATGCATGAAGACAAGAAAAATCGAACACACTATTTTTTGAAGATATCGCTTATAGTTCCTGAGAAACGGAACATTGAATATTGGGAAATTTACATGGACGGAGGTACAATGTCCGACTCCCCTTAAGAGCCTCGAAAAAGTATCGTTTTCGAATAATTAAAACTTGTTTATACATTTAAAAATAGGCGCTCTCCGCCACTAAAGTTGCGCGCGTCAATTCCGCGCATGCGTGTCTTTAATCACCTGTCACATCGTGCTACCTATAAGACTCTTTAAAATGTACAAAGTAAACGAACGAGAAATAACTATGATTCCGATCAGGAATTCTGATGAAAATTCTAATCGTGTGTGTCCATGCTAAAAAGAAAGATTGCAGAGAATGGAAAAACAATCCGTTGTATAAACATAATCAAGCTGCATTCACTGGTGAGCGTAAGAGATAAATTACACTGGATCGTAGCGCGTGTGTCACATTGAAGAAGCGAACGGTAAATGCGTCCCTCTATCGGCGAATTTGTCAGTTTACGATATGTCTCGTGTTCACGTGTATCGCGTGTAGTTTTCTCCGTGCTTACTTCTCGTTTGGCTCGCGAACGTTGAATCGGTCGCGTGATTTTGTGACAGTTTCTGTCAGTGTATGAGGCAAGGGTGCTGCGTCCATATGCAACGCGCGGCACGATGGTTTTTACAAGGTTTTTCCTTAGGAAGACGCAGAACGACGATGTGGCCGTTCCAAACAACGTCAGTACGAGGAGGTGAGCTCGAAGGCCAAGTCGTCGGAATGCGCTTCCGATAACGGCACCATCGTTCACGGTTCCGATTTCGTTTCTCACGTTAACACATTCACACGCAAAACTGTGTTCGCAATCTCCCGAATTTATCAGATACTTTCATTGGAACAGCATTCGATCGCGCGCGGTTTACATACTGGTGTCATTTCTGCCAGCTTCAGTTTTAACAAATATGTATTATCACATGCGGCTTCAATATTTTTGAACTTAAATGCTCCCAATCAATTATGTATATCGAAATAACACAGTACTGATACTCGTGTTCAACGGCCATCAATATTATCGAAGAGATTATTTTACTGAGAATACAACTTGTCGCTCGTTTCGCGTTTATAATTTATTCAAACTGGTTACGTGCTTGACGGGTACAGAAATCACGCACAAAAAGCATGCCAGCAAGTAAATTTTGACTTTTGCACCTTTATAATCAACTTTTGTGATTACCGCGATGGTTCGTAATAATTTTGTACGAATGAACCGTTTTATTTTTCTCGGTATGACTTGTGCAGCATATCCATTGTCACTGTATGTTAGGCGAATATATGTATAAGCATGTTTTCGTAAACAGGGTGTATGTTTACAATTTTCGAAAGTTTTAATGGCGCGAGATTTTATTTTGAGAGTAAAGTGAATAATGGAAACTAAGGAATCGTGGGCAATACTAAAATGCATAAATAACGGGTTCCTGGAACAATCAATACCCTCGAAGAAAGTTTCCTGGCCGAGAACATAATGACGCGATTGTATGATCAGCTGACTATTCGCGCCTCGATAAGAGTAAACTTCAAATTAGAACAACAATTTATTTCGCACTAATTTTACGATCGTTCCATTTGTTTTGTAAATTCTTTCTAGAGTAATATTTGATTATGAGAGTCTTATCGTAGATGTATACATATTACGTTCATACAGTTTGAATATTAATTTCAACGGAAAAGAATATTTTGAAGAAACACTTAATATCAACATTTAGGTGCAATAAATGTGGTATTTTTTAAACGGAGAATGGTATTAGTTATTTATCATCTATGATTTGTGTCCGCCATCATAGTTTAAATGGATAAAAAGCTTTTGAAGTACATATTCACTTTCGTTGCATTGCATATCAGCAAATCAATAATTGCCGATCAATTCAAACACGAATTTCATTTACGGAATTTATAGAATTATGCTTTAAATATGAACTTTATATTACTGTTACGTTGCGAAATGTACAGATACATAAAGTATATTTAGATTATGTATATTGTTGATGCAATGAGCTTGTTCATTGTATTTATAATATAATCTATAAGCCTATTACAATATATTATATTGATATAATAGAATTCATTTTATAATGATATTAATATAATTAATTATATAATAATTATATACTATATAATTAATTATATACTTATATAATTATATACTTAATTATACATATATACTTATTATATATATGATAATTATATACTTAATTATACATATATACTTAATTATATACATAATTATATACTGTATAATTAACTGTATGATAATTATATACTGTATAATTAACTATATGATAATTATATACTGTATAATTAATATAACTATATTATAATGTAATAATATAAATATAATTGTGTCGATTCCCATTATTTAATATTGTTGAAAGATATGTAAATAGAAACTTAGTCTAGTCGCGTCGAAAATTTGTTTAATTTGATAATAAATATTACTTGCACGTATAGTTGCTCGTGCGTTACATACGTGACATGCAACGCTCAATACTTATCGGAAGATGTAAGGGGAGTGCATGTATTCCACTGATCACAGATACAGACCAAAGCACACAAATTAAGCTTGCACTAATACATACATAGTACTTTCTCTGTCACTTCTGGCGGGAACGTAAAGTAATTGCAATTGACCTTGAAAGCTTCCACCAAGCTTTTGTTCATACCTCATATAGATACATAAATAATAATAAACAGTTTAATTCTTTCATAAAAAGGTCTTTGTATTTTTTCTACTAATAAATAATATGAAACGCTATAAATTTTATTAAAATATTAATTTCGATAACGTGATTCTAATATTTTTATTAAAATATTAATTTCGATAACGTGATTCTAATATTTTTATTAAAATATTAATTTCGATAACGTGATTCTAATATTTTTATTAAAATATTAATTTTGATAACGTGATTCTAATATTTTTATTAAAATATTAATTTCGATAACGTGATTCTAATATTTTTATTAAAAGATTAATTTGGATAACGTGATTATAATATTTTTATTAAATAGATTAAAATTGAATTATTGTATGAGTACAGATATTAGTCTCAAATTGCTGTTTCATATTAATAATGGTATTAATTAATTATTTTAGCATGTTATGCATTCAAGAAGAATTGGGCCAACTGGGTGGAATCGCAGGAGGTCCAATAGTTACTGATTCAAGGGAAGCTCAATTACCTAATAACAACAATACCAATTCTGAAAGCAATACAAATTCCAATGAAACTGCAACAAAATGTACTCCAGGCTCTGGGTCTTTGGATACGCAAAGAACAAGTTGGGTCGAAGGTATATTGGGATGTATGCGTCCAGTTTGGACTATGCTTTCAAAAGCAGCTGTAAATGAAAAGATTAAAGGACATCAAAGTAAGTAGTCGTTCTTATGTGTTTCATATGTATTCTCTAAGACTGCCCAGATAATAACAGAAAATTGTTCTAGCGGATGATTGGGAAATACCATTTGAATCGATTAGTGAACTTCAATGGCTTGGATCTGGAGCTCAAGGAGCAGTGTTTAGTGGAAAATTAAACAAAGAAATTGTAGCCGTAAAAAAAGTACGCGAGCCACGCGAGACTGATATAAAGCATTTACGAAAGCTGAATCATCCGAATATTGTTCAATTTAAGTAAGTTTTTACTCACGTTGAATAATGAAAAATATATAACGTGATACTATAAAATATTATCTATTTTCAGAGGAGTATGTACACAAGCACCTTGTTACTGTATAATAATGGAATTCTGTCCATATGGACCATTATATGATCTTCTTAGAGCTGGAGAGCCTGTTCCACCTCCTAGATTAGTATCATGGTCTAAACAAATTGCAGCTGGAATGGCCTATCTTCATGCACACAAAATTATACACAGAGATCTTAAAAGTCCAAAGTATGATCTTCACTTTCGTATGTTAAAATTTCTTAAGCATGGCGTTCAACTTAATAATTCAATTAAAGTAACGTGAATAATATACTATTGTCCGTTTTTCAGTGTATTGATCGGGCAAGGAGAAGTCGTAAAAATTAGTGATTTTGGGACAAGTAGAGAATGGAATGAAATTAGTACAAGAATGAGTTTTGCTGGTACTGTTGCCTGGATGGCTCCAGAAATAATCAGAAATGAGCCGTGTTCCGAAAAAGTAGATATATGGTCATATGGTGTTGTATTGTGGGAATTATTAAGTGGAGAAATACCTTACAAAGATGTAGACTCTTCTGCAATTATTTGGGGTGTGGGCAACAACTCTCTTCATTTACCAATACCAGCAAGTTGTCCAGAGGGTTACAGGTTACTTGTAAAGCAATGTTGGGCTGCGAAGCCGCGCAATAGACCCTCTTTTAAACACATTGAAATTCATCTTGGTATTGCAGCGGTCGAAGTACTCTGTACAAAACCCGACGAATATTTTAAAACACAGGTACAATAATATTAATCTTAAAAACAAGCAATAATTTATGATCAACGCACTGAACAATTGTTTTGATTATAGCAATCATGGAAAAAAGAAATTAGGGATCACATGAAACAAATGCAAACAAATAGTTGTAGTAGTCCAAGATTTGAAGCTGACTTAATTCGACGACGTGAGGATGAATTAAGGCATGCTCAAGATATTCGAGAACACTATGAGCGTAAATTGGAGCGAACTAATAATTTGTATCTAGAATTAAGTGCTGTTTTACTACAATTGGAGCAGCGCGAGCGAGATGTAATCAAGTAAGCTTTATATTCGGATGTGCGTACAATCAATTTCGGACTAGTGTATGGTCAATAAATTAATTTTATTTTGTATTTTTTAGACGTGAACAACAAAACGGCTATAAACAATGTAAGAAGCGTCTTGTTCATCCCCTTTTAAAAGCTCAAGAAAGACTTCATCGTAGACGTAACCCAACAACTCAATTTTCAACATCATCTACACCAACAACACCGCCATCACCTACTGACTGTTCCCAGAGTCCTGTGAAAGCAACGATGTATACACAGTTAAATGAGGCTAACCAACCAGAAACGATTCTAGCTCCAAATAATAGTTTTAAGCAACGTAAATACAGGCATCGTAGAGTAGGGTCTGGATGTGGTGTGAGTTCCAGCCCGAGATCAAGTCCTCATCGTGAAAGAAAAGTACATATCTACAAAAGAAATGCACATAACACGTTCGCCTATATATACATTACATGATAATAATGTTTATTTGCTGGTTTTCAGAGTACTGAAGTATGTGCACGTTTTATAGACACTCAAACGCAAACAGAAATATTAGACATCAGCGAAACTGACTTTAGCTCTATTACAAATACAACAACAGTGTTGACAACAGAAAAGCTTTCTGTAAATAGCATTAATAAACAATCGTTAACCACACAAGTACCAGAATGCTTAAACGGGAACTCAATTCTGTCCGAAGCTCATTACAGAATACAATCTAGTCCATGTTCCAGCCCTGAACCTTTAAATGAAAATCATGTAAATGGAAATGAACGTTTAAAGGATTGTAGCGATGATGATAATCTAGAAACACTTGGCCGAAAAGTTAGTGAAATTATTAATGCTAATCGCCTTATTTCGCCTATAGATAATGGAAATTGTGACGATGTGATAATATCACATAGGTAAGTTACAATTTAACGATACTTAATTTTTTGTTATTACATGCTAATTAATAGAGGTGTGCAAGAACCCGATGACCGAGTTGGGTAGAGACGAGTCCGACTCGCGAAAATTGCGGGAATCCCGAATATTCTCGAAAACCCGTCTCGATAATAAAATTCTCGACCAGTCCCGACCCGACATTTTCGGGTTCTCGCACACCTCTACTAATTAACAGTAACAACTATAAACAACCATTGATGAATAATTTCAGAGGTAAAGAAGAATCGGTGAAATTATCTGGACACTTTTGTGGAATTATTATTAACGGTACTAATATGCAACAAGAACAGTCTGAAATTAGAACGCGACCTTGTACTGAAAGCATAGATACGTTGCGTGACCATGAAGATGATAATTGTGAAGAAAGTTGGTCAGATGAAGAAGGAGAAGATCCAAGTTACACCTATAATTACTCTCTTAGACGAAGAAGGTACAAAATTCATGTAAATAGAAATACTTCTTAGATAGAAACTTCTTAAACGCAATAACAATACATAATAGTCTGAATGATTACACGCAGTATGTCCCACCGGAGCTTATCAAATTCGATTACTCTGAAACTATTAAAGTTGGAAAAATGTTTCTCATTAAAAAATAAATAATATATGAAGACAAACTTTTTGGCCAAAGCAAATTTTATTATACCAAAGTAATTATTTTTTGTATACAGTAGAACGTCAATTATCCGGAGTAATTGGGTGACAAACTCTTACGGATAAGTGATTTTTCGGACAACCGGTCTGAAAGAATCAAATTTGTAAGCATGTCATGAATTAACTAGAAATTAAACAGTTTCCAAATCGGACATTCTTAGGAACCTCCTCTAATTTTTGAAAAAACAACTAGCGGCATCTAATACAGTATTATAACTCAAAATATTGTAAAAGATTGCGTTTTTCTGTACAAAGCAAGCCCAATACTTCCATTTATACTTCTCTTCACACGAAATAGGAAAATATTATGAATTTAATAATTATTGATAAATGACAATAATTCAAAAACACGATCGCATATTTGTATTCATAGATAATAGATAGGAGTTTCCATAAAAATCGATTAACAATTAGTGAAAGAATTACAAGGAACTCAAAATTTTAAGATATCTATTGTTTAAAAAAATGAATTGCAAAATTTTTTTGGTTGAATAAATGCCTCATTCGAAAACCCACAATTAAGCAAATGGACTATCTTATTCGATTTAGTTTCCGAGATACCTCAAAAAACAAGTGTTCGGCTCGCAACTTTAAGGGCTGTTTTCATCCCTTCAATGTTGACAATGATCGATAAAAAAAATGCGTGTCGAATACTTTTCTATGAACTACCTCTCATATACGTTTCATAAAAATCAGCATGTGTAACTTGAATGTGTTCCCTTGTTAGACGATATACTGAAATGAGACATTGGACGAGAAACGAGCGTGTCCTAAAATGTAAACATCGCTAAAGACGTAGTTTAAGAATGCACTGCACACTTATGTAGGTGATTTATCTTGTATTAAGATCCGACGTCCGGACAATCGACGTTCTACTGTACTTACAATTAAAGAAAATGTTCATGATAACGAGGACACCTTATATATTTATAATCATATTGTGTTATATTTATAACTCAGACACATATTTTATAGTATTGCAAGAAGACCAATTGGTCCTGGATGTAGATTAAGAAGATTTAAACATGCCACGATGCGAATAGAAGGAGTGTTAGCTTCTGATGAGGAAAACACTTCTGAATATTCACATCCTCCGTCCAGTCAGTCATCCACGTTAGAGAGTAATCCTGATGTGCAAAGAGTATTTCGTAATATCCATTATTCTCATAAGGTAATTCAATAAAATAGTTTATTATTTTCATCTGCATAACATGCATAGTGTAATGTGTTCTTTCTTTTTTGAATTTAGAGAAAAGAAATAGATGATGTTTCCGATACGTCGAGTCAATCGGAAACAGACGAAGTCAGTGAGATTACAATTGCATCTCAACCGGTAGGTGCAAATTTGAAAATAGAAAGCAGCGTTTAGATTAATTTTTATATCTCATTTATGAGTGATATATTATAAGACCCTAATAGCCAGTGCATTTCTGTAGTGTATGTTCTCATTCTATTCTGTGTTAAATATTGTAGATATTTATCCATTACGGTATTCACTAGGTACATATGTACATTAATTTTACGAATTATTTATCAAGCCAATAAGATACCAATATTCTAAAACCATCGTACATTAGCTGAAAATAAGTCAAACATAATTTTTAAATCATATTAGAAAACTGAACATACTTTCTCTTTTTTATCATTTAAAATTTATTAGATTGATTCGATGAAAACAAATTTTCTATTACTGATTACGGTATAATTAATTCTATACTCTATTGAAATAGAAATTTCAAGCAATACCTAATTTTTCTATAAAACAAAACAGAAAAAAGAAAAGAAACACAGCATAGATCGATATTTTCAATGAAGTTGAAAATTTACAAAAATATGTTTTATAACATGTTGCTATATAGTATTATATAAATATACATCCACCTCATACTTATTTTTCATACAGAAGAAAAGAATTTATTAATTCGTAAATAATTCATTCCATTATTTCTTATTTTTTTATAGTTCCTTTTAGTAGATACATCATTTGCAGCTAGATATGAATTGATTTCTATCAGACATTGCATTTGTTTTGCATTAATAAGGAAAAAACTCAATTAATTCTCAATAAATATTTTGTATGAATGCGATGTCCGTTAATGGGATTGCATTTATTCGCATGTATATATAGAATCTACCATATTGTAGAGACCGATTAGAGCAAACTCGTATGGTAATATGATAGTTTACATGATAGTATTGTATATAAATACAATGGAGTCGCGGAAGAATAAATATTTCATTCGAAAATTAAATACTTAAAAAGTAATTTAGTTAATAAGTAACGGAATGACAATTACTAAACAAATTTTATAACGTAAGTGCCTGTGGCAATTTGCATAAAGTACAGCAAACAGTGACTATTAAAATATTGAAGTGAAAAAAAGATTTAAAATACTAATCAAGTGGTAATGTGCAATATAGAAGAATCATGTGATGAAAATTTAAAAAAACTATCGATGCAATACTTTTCAACTCAATGAATACATAACTGATGGTAATAGCTTAAAATTTAATGACATGAGGTATTACTTTGAAGCTACATTACCAGAACAATGTCATGAAATATTTTTGATGCGCTGAAATTACATTTTTACCAATAATATTATTAACGATTTACGTAAAATACTGCATGTCATATATTTTATTTCATTTTTCAATTAACAATGAAAGAAAATCTAAATTAATGACTATGTTTACAATAAAATTAGTATAAGTTGTATCATAACCATAGTAAAAAAAAGTACAGGTTGTCTGAGTTTCAAACTGAAACTCAACAATAGTATTGGACTGTACGCAAAGGTCATACTCATTCTTTCAAATTAATAACAATTAAGTATTGCAGTTACGTATATATAAGTAGACGATATTTTGTCAACACAATTGTCCGAAATACTGTTCTGCATCCATCTATTGTACCTGCTTTGAAACTCAAATTGCCTTAATGACAATTACTATACATTGTAAATATAGACAATACAACATAAACTTAAGGGAATAGTAAATAAGATTCAGTATAACATTTTGATGTGCTCATTTGGACGAAATAATTAGTAAGACATACAGAGATGTACTTTCTAATAATCATACATATTGTATCGATTATATTTATGCGAGTAGTTGCATAAATTGTTCCTTCTTGTGCAGTGGCAGCTAAACTGACTAGTTCTATTATTCTTAATAATAGAAGCAGTACACAATGTTTGTGTTATAAACAATAAAGTTGATTTACAATAACTGATTTAATGGATTTTATTTAACACATTATTCTCACAATATTATAGATTGAATATTATATTTCAGTTTCGTATAAATGGAACAACAATTTTTTCAAAGCATATTGAGGTATTAGCAATTTATAATCAGTTATACATGTGAACAAACAATATTAAGGTTTTTGTTTCATTTTGTCTTGAAGTATATCAACTTATTAAGTTACATACAATAAATATTTGCACAGCCTGTTTTCAGTAACGTTAAAACAATGAAACATGTATCTGGAAGTTTAAACAGTCATTAAAGAGCGATTAACATATAATTAATGAATCTCTAAATAAACGATGTTTTTATAACATAAATGCTACATTTATTATACATATACCAATGATAAAGTCTTTATCTCATACAATAGTATTTACATTCATTAACTCAATAATCTATTTTTATATATGAATTCTGTACAGAATCATGCAAAAATCTCAAAACTAACTATTTCTTATATTAGTGTTTCAATATTCTAATTTTTTAATCAGTTATGAGTTTTCAACACATTTAAATACACTGCATAGTTTAATCAAAACGAATTGTTAAATAATAACATCGAACTTTCATTGATCTTATTGTATGTTAAGTAAAATCGAATTCGTTAATATTTTCCAATGGACATATACTACTAGTCTTAAAAATACATTTTAAAAAACTTAACATTTGTTGTATTCATGTCTTTTTTGCAATAAATACGTGTGGTGCATGATTACAACATTAAAAGTAATGACAAATGAACAATTTCACAATTTTGATACTTTACAAAGAAATGTGAATTAAAAAATGTTATTACAATATTTATCAAAATCGTTAAATTTCTTTTTAAAAAAACCATTCTTTTATTAAAGTAATAACTTCTCAACTTTTTCTACTTTTTTCAAATTGTTCACTGATCATGGTGTAAAAAATTATACTTAATATAACTATTTTTTAATTTACCAATAGAATGAATTTTGAAAAAATTCTGTGGTATTTTTATACAATGTTGAAGCACTTTGCCTTAATCCAGTAAACAGAGATACAACACCTTCTTTCTCTTCTTCTAGTTCTTCTTCCTCTGGTAAGTATTCTGGCATATCTTCTGTATCATCCTCTCCGTTTATATGAACCTGCACATGTATTGTATTTTTACGATATGTGTATACATAATATCAACCACCAAATATTTACCAGTTTAACAAGATACTCTTGATTTAATTTGTTTCTTGTCACTAATCTAGCTTCCATGTTTTCTGTATTATTTCGAATAGCTTCTGCAATTTGTTTAGCTGTGACATAGCTTAAAGTACGCATTGTAACACGCTGATGTTCTACATCGACTACAAGAGAAACCAATCCATCGATTCTTATTAGTATTGATTCCAACTCTGAACGAGTCTCCTGTATATATAATATGGCATTAGCATCAAATGATAACTACATTTACAACTACATCTATATATCAACTACATTTACCGGTAATAAGCCTTGAACATGTAACACGATAACATGGGTTTTTAGTTTCTTTGGTTCGATAACCCTTCTACATCGACTACGGAGATTGTATATTGGTGGTTTCATTCTTTCTATATCAT
Organism: Sphecodes monilicornis; assembly: GCA_913789915.3. Classification (NCBI taxonomy): domain Eukaryota; kingdom Metazoa; phylum Arthropoda; class Insecta; order Hymenoptera; family Halictidae; genus Sphecodes; species Sphecodes monilicornis. Next base: position 22,034,953 of record OU565285.1, read on the forward strand.
CTGTAATACACTGAGCTCGCTTAGCTATCTTTGGTTCATCGATATTATACTTGTTTATAATGGCATCCAATGCTTCACGAACACCAAAAGTAGAGGTTATGTGCACATAATTGTCCACATTTTTAACAAATAGTTCTAAAATATCTAAACTGAGATTAATAATATCTACATCTGATACTTCAAGGACAAATGCTACGTATGAAAGAACTGTTTTGTCCTGAAATAAAAAGAATTATGATAACAACAACATAGTATCAAAAATAGTTATCAAGAGAACTTACCTTTAAAATTGTGTCATGATTTGCAACATCAAGAGCCAATTTTTTGTATGTTTCAAGTGTAGTTTTTAATTCTTTTGGATCTATCTCGTCCACGTCCATTATCTATAAGCGTAAATGTTTACATTAACTCGAGCTTAAAATAATATGGTCAGAGGCAACCAACGGTATTTTTGTTCATGTTCTACAATTATTTATTCAATAGTAATTATTGCCACTTGAAATCTACTGGCATTCGGTTTTTATTTTTTTAAATGAAGTACTGAAGTAATCACAGTTATACGATTCACCGTAGTTGAACGATTACACGTTCACGAAGCTATAACAACATGACATTTCGAACCATAAGAACGAGTTTTAAACTGTTCACTGGCTCAAGTTCTTCAGCAGAACTTCTGCTCCTTTATAGTTTAGCTATAATGTGTTATCTCAGATCAGAGACAATCTGCTGTTTAAAAGTTTTTAATAATCGATAATATATAAGGTCCGTGCAGACGATTTATAAAATTTAAGGAAATTATATTAAATTAGTTTTGCTTGAATGAAAATACTAGAATAGCTACCTATACGGGAATACTGGGTACATTTGAATGTACACCAGTACACCTTATCGTAAAAAATCAATTCTGGAGAACAATAAATATTTTTGAAGAAACCATAAATTTATAAAACTTGTGTACGTCTAACACATATACAATCGTGTATCAATGTAACACGTGTGTATACAATTATACATATGTACATAATACGCGTAGATGTATGAATACGTATAATACACATGCGTAATTCAAATAGATGTATCAGTATTACCCTACGTAGTAATAATAGTAACAGCGGTAACAGTCATGCTAATGCCAGCTGCTACCAAATTATTTCGATGACGCGCATATTGTAGTATAGTAGCGAAACTGGTGTTTGGATGACGTACTAGAATAAGATGGCCGACATTAGCTCTATCAACTACCAACAGCACAACACCCGTATTACTTCTCTAATGAACTTCTTTCTTATTTCACGGAATCAAGAGCTTTAGATGTCCATTAGTGTTTTTTCAAGCATTTTGAAAAAGAGGTCGATGTAGTATTCAATGTCTGACGGTTGTTGAGGGTAATAGGGAAGTTAAATTAAACGACACGCAAAGTAGAAACCTACAGCAGACGTATTTTCAAATTCACTTGTGCAGGTGATTGTTTGTAAAGTGTGCTAGTGTAGAGTGGACATTGATTATTAGAACAATGGAATACGTGCTAATAAAAGATATACGGCCGGGCCAGAAAAACATTAATGTGGTGTTTATTGTTCTGGAAGTTGGCCATCCTACCATCACTAAAGAAAACCGCGAAGTTCGAACGTTTAAAGTGGCGGACAGTACTGCTTGCATGAACGTTTCAATTTGGGATGAACCTGGTCAACTTTTAGTACCGGGTGATATAGTTAGATTGACAAAAGGGTATGCGTCCGTTTGGAGACAATGCTTAACACTTTATTCAGGAAAAAATGGAGATATTCAGAAAATTGGGGAATTTTGTATGGTTATAAATGAACAGTTAAATATGAGTGAACCAAATCCTGCTTTAGCTCAACAACTAATCAATCAAAGCGGGTCTGGACCACCTGGTAGCAATGTCAACAATAGTATTACAAATAATGGAAATGCAAATAATATAGCTGGTCAACCAGGAAGACAACCACTGGTATGTTATCTTTTAAATTACTTGTAATATGTAATAATGCCAGATATATATCACATTTAGTTTTAATGCTTTTATTTTTATTCCTTTTATCACAGGCAATTCAAAGTAATTCAACTACTCCTGTCAGTGGCACGTCGGGTAGTTCTACAACAACAAAAAGTGGAAATGGCAGCAATGGTAATAACAGTGGAAACGGGGGTAATGCATCAGGACTTCCTGGAGGATCTGCAAGATATTCTGGTGATTCAACAACAAAAACAACAGTTGCTACAAAAACTAATTCTCGCGGTCGTGGGGGCTATCGAAATGGTGGTCGCAGTGATCGTAGATAACACACAAACAAAAAGCGACTAATAATATATGTGTAATATGAGTATGAAACTGAGTACATTAAGGACAACTGTAATATACTGTTTTTGTAACAATCCTGTATATGTGTATTCATGAATCAATGTATACGATAGAGTCCAATTAAAATAACATATGAATTGGAGACAATCCAATTGTAAACTTTAGAAAAATGTAGTTGTTGATAATTTAATGATCAAATAATTAAATTATTTGGTGAAAATATATTTGACTTATATATGTACCGATATTACATTTTAAGCAATAGTTGTATAAATTTATATTAGAAGACTGTCTTCAATTTATAATAAATGTATCAAAATATTTCACTTATTCTCATAAACTAATATAGTATATAATATGAAATATGTAATCTGCATTTAATTAGTAAATAATTTCCTTCAGTAGTTTTTTAAAATATATTTTATAAAAAAACAGAACCTTATGTATGTACAAGTATAATTTACACTGTGTATATAGTAGAAAATAAATTTCAAGTAATTTCCTTGTATACAAACATTTTCTGAGATAAATATTATAATTGTTTATTCATATTAGATCTTACTCGTATAGTGTGAATATTACTTAAAGAAAAGTATATATGATGTTTCTACTTTGAGTAACATATTGAGACATTTTTAGAAAATTACATATATATCTATTTATTTTAATTTCCCATTCAATAACGATATTACCCAAGTGATGATAATTTAAATAATTATACATTACCATATATACATCTCATGTATTTTATTTTGTTTTCATGTAATACTTATATAAATATATTTTTTTTATAAATTCGATTTAATGATAAAAAACATATTAAAGTTATATTTGTTAAAAAGTAATAAATTTTTGTAATATAACATTTGCATAAACTGTATTATTCCTTATTCTATATACGGAACAGAACCTTGAAAATAATTAAAAGTTCTGGCGCATAAAGAAATAATTTCATAAATTATTTATACCAGAGAGGAATTTCTCTCTGTTCGTACATATTATGTTTAGCTTGACACTTGAAACCATATAAACTTGCTCATGGAAACAAAAATAAGACTGTTCACGAATATCCGGATAATTTCAGAATTAATTTATCATAATGGTAGGTGTGCATAAAATAACATTTGTGAAAATGTCCAGGACATTCCTTCGTTTACGTAGCTTTAGGTTATGTTTAGGTATTGGACTATCTTACTATTTACCTACACTTTTATCGGATCAATTCAATCCAATTCAATCAGTTTGATCGGATCTGATCGGATCAGATCGGATGAATCAACCTTAGACCATTAAAGCATCAACGATGTAAACTATATGCAGAGAGGAATTCCTCTCTGCGATATGTCATAAATTTTCCTTGTACAGTACCATCTGGTGTCGTAAATCATAAACTAAATTGCAGAGGGAAGTACGAAATCTCCAATTTTTTTCATATTGGTTTACACTGTTTGTACAACTTGTGCTAAGTGTATAAATTCTTATGCAATTTTATAATATAGAATAAAAACAATAGATAGTTTGAGATTAAATGTATAACTTGAAATTTAAGTTTTATTCTTAATTTCTCATTATCGATAATACGGAGTTCTGGAGCTATATTCACGATGAAATTATTTCATACGTGTATTGGAAATTGTTTCTCAATAAACTCGGAGTTTCAGTTCTGTAGAAATCCTTTGTGCCCTGTTGTCAACATTGATATAAGTGGTGAAGAAAGTATGTTTCAATACTGCTTTCTTTAATCTTTTATTTACGTTTATAATTTTAAACTGTTATACATTTCCAGAATGAAAATAATAATTATTTCTTTGACGTTGTGCAAGTAGTGCTGTTATTAAACATATGATTCGACAACAGATGTCAAACGTCAAACGTAACAATTTTTTAACTATTTTTACATATATGAAGGCGGATAAGACGGTATGTTGAACATTTTCCTGATAACAATTTGAAATACTATGTTACTTCATTCAACATTCTAATTATTAACGAAGTTTATCGATTAATATTATCATTATAAATTAAGTTAATTTTTGTAGGTTGCCTTTAAATTTGAATTAATATAGTTATTAATGTTAAATTTTGATCAACATTACAATTTATATATGTTCCAATGCACGTTATGTGTTGCCTTCACTTTTACAAAAATAATAAATGCATATGTATACATGTTAACAGATGTAATATAAATTTGCTTTTGCAGATTATTTTTCTTTGAAGTATGACAAGATCACATATAAAATATCAAATTGCTAAAGATGCAGAAGATACATCGGAATATTTCCTTCCATCTGTTCAAGAATTTTCAACCAATTCCAAGAAAGAGACTTCTTTTTGGAAGAGAGCCTTCCAAAAGCTTATATTAATTATTAATTATTTTGTCTTATCTGTAGGTTTAACATTTTATGTAAAATGGCTTTATAATAGTTATGTAAGTGCAATTGTTAATATATTAATTGTCAAATTTATAAAAATGTATTATTTTCTTTTAGTTCCACAATTAAGTATTATTCTTTAATCAGAGCTTATTTCATTTTAGGGATTTCATTTTCCACTGACTGTAGTAATATGTCACTTAATAGTGAAGTTTTTATTATCTGCCATAAGAAGATGTTTTAGAACATGTTACAAGGGACAACAGCAATTAAAGCTTCCTTGGAAAAGCATAATATGGATGGTTATGCCAATAGGTGTAGCAAGTGGTCTTGATGTTGGTTTATCTAACTGGGCAATTTCATTAATTACAATGTCATTGTATGTATATGCTGTTAAATAGTTAACTAAATAAAATATATTTTTCACTGTGTATTAATATATTATATTTTTATTTAGGTATACTATGACAAAATCAACGACCATTATTTTTATTCTTGGTTTTGCCCTCATCTTAAAGTTAGAGAAAAAGGTAATGATAATAAATACATTTTCAGTATTTTCTAAATTGTTAATAATATACGTTAAATAAAATATTTTTTTATAGTCTTGGTCGTTAGTATGTATTGTAGTGATGATATCGGGTGGTTTATTTATGTTTACGTATAAATCTACACAATTTGGCATATTTGGATTTTTAATATGCTTGCTAGCATCATTTTCAAGTGGTATTCGATGGACTATGACACAACTTATCATGCAGAAATCTAAAATGGGGATAAAAAGTCCAATTGATATGATGTATTATATGCAATTGTGGATGCTATTGCCTATTGTACCTGTGATGTTATGGTTTGAAGGTAATACCTTATATGCAGGGTGTTTACGTTATTACTGTCAGAATTAATATTATCCAACGTCTATTAGAAACAGTTTACGGTAAGTATATTACGATTCTATCGCACAAGGTCTCTAGTACATCCGTACTAAACAACGATGTTCTAAAGAGTGCCGGGTCCTACACTAAAGTCGTGGTACAGTCCTTCGTCCGCTACGGGAAAGTATCGGGGGAGGGCTAACTTATGACACCCTCAATTGTCTGTGTCGTTTTCCCTTCCTGGGTCCTACGACGACGAAAAGTCTTGCCATCCTGGGACCGTTTCGAAGCCTGCGTTTTCTTACATTACCACCCAACGTTTCTCTCGCAAATAATAAATATTAGGAAAAAAATGACACAGGAAAAGTAATACAGTATTGTTCCGATATATGGCAAAAGCTCAAGACCGGCTTTCGCCGTTTATCGTATTGAGTATGTTATTCGGCTCGACTTTGTTGTCGAGTGAGCCGAGAGAGAACACGGGAAATGAGGGAGAGGCTCGAGGTAGCGAAAGACGATAAAGTAATCGGCAGAGGAGTGATATCTATCCTTGGAAAAAGATGTAATATGACATGTCCTCTCGTTCTCGCACTAAGCGATATCGGGAGGACAACGTCAAAAGAAAAAAGAGGAGACAACGATTTCCTCTTTTCGAAACAAACACCGTCGCCTTATCGGAACAAGACTATACTGTTTTTTGCAAGCGACGCAATGGCGTAGGTACATTATATATATGTAGTTTCTTTGTGTTTGCACTCTTTTTTTTAGAAATGGAGTGACCTTCAATTTTTTAAATAGGGTGCTTTACATTTTTATGTATCATATCAAAGCATTTTTCAAGACAAATTCATTGGTATACGACACAATGACGTTCAAGGTCATACGTCAGAAATGGTAGAAATATTTTGAATATTTCGTACTAATGTGTTTACAACTATTCTTCATTGACGAGGCTACAGTAAATGTTCAATATGACTTCCTTGTGGATGGATGGATTTAATAACGTGAACACCTTGTATACGTCCATTATACCATTAGAACTTGTATCTATATAAGAATTATATCTGTGCAAATTGAAAAATTTCTATTTCTTAATAGAAAAACTATTTTTTATTTTTAGGGTCTCAATTATATACTGATTTCCAAACTACTGACTGGAGTGATGTGCATTCTATTGTTGTGACTACAAGTGCTGTGCTAGGATCTGCTATCATAGCTTTCCAAATGGAAGTTATGGAATATTTAGTTGTTACATACACTTCTAGTCTAACACTTGCGATTACAGGAATAATTAAGGTAAACTAATAGCATTGTGTTATGTGTTATACACTTGTTTAAATTTATAAGATCAGTCTATGTGATCTTTTTAAACCAAATAAATTTTATACTAATAAAAAACTTTTTGCAGGAAATATGTATTTTAATTTTGGCTGTTGAGTGGAAAGGTGATCAAATGAGTGGCTTTAACTTTATAGGATTGTTAATGTGCTTTGGTGGAATTACAGTTCACACTATTCAGAAAATAGTGTCAAGTAGAAATAAAGAAACTGAAAACCTGGAATTGCAATTAAATTCTTCGCTAAATATTAACATTAAAAATGAAGAAAGACTTGACACGAGTTTACCTCTATTAACACAAAAGTCAACATCTTTGACAAATCTTTTAAATGCAGATTTTAGTTCAGATGAAGACGCTGCTGTTAAGGAACATGAAAATTCGTCTCAGATATTGTCTAATATAGTACAGCGTAGAGAACAGTAAAGTGTATGCACGTGAATATTGATGATCAGAGAGAAAAGATTAATTTAATACAAGAATTATATCGTGTCGAATACATATTTTGTTTATTCCAGTTCATGTGTATATGTAAATACATACATATACGTATTTACGCAAAAAATAAATTTTTATTCCCAGTTACTGACTTAAGGTTGCATTCCATGTTTGCAAATTTCATTTTTACCATACTATTTTTACTATGTCAAAAGTATTACGTACAAACCAGCATTGCTGTGCCTCATCCTTTGTGCGCATTACCGATTATTCAATATAGTCACGCTTGTCCATTATCATTAATAATTGTATTACTATATCAAACTGTGTGTAATAAAATCGCGTTAATAATTGCATTATTTAGAAATTTAAAATGGACAGTGTGCAAAGAAAAATATTGAAAGAGTTTAATTGTAAAAATAAATCAAAGGGTCATTCCCTTTGCAAATAGTATTGCTTTTGATGATATTATGTATACATCTTTTTACATTTTTTTACTCTTTCTTGCAAATTATAGTTTGTATTCATATTTCCTTGCCTAAGAGTTGCATAATTATGTCTTACCGATTAATATTATATACTTTTCCAATTTGTTTATATCTGTTAGGCTTTTTATATTTTCGGTACAGTGTTTAGAAGCGCACAGTGTAATAATGCGTAATTCTGTATTAACTGAACTATGATATATGTATTGTAAGCTGTTAATAATTGTGATTAAAGATTTGATATAATTAATTGCAACTTCACCAGTTACCATTTTTTTGCGAAGTTATTGTTTTTCTACGACTTATGTAAATATAAATACATATGAAGAAATCATTACTACTGTTTAATAATAATTTTATTCTGTTTAAGAATTAATTTCTTACAATATTTTGTTTTATTATTTAAATGGAACACAATATTTATAAATTCCCAGGAAATTAACGATGTGATGTAATACAATATTCATTCACTTGATGATATGCTGTGAGTTGATTTGTATAATGGTATCAATTGTTACCTTGCCAAAAATTAATTTAATTTATATGTTCTCATATTGAGGATATTATAATTTGCACGTATTCATAATAAATTTTATATATATATATATATATATATATATATATATATATATATATATACACATATATATATATATATATATACACATATATATACATATATATATATGCATTATTGTAATATTATTTTACTATCTACTTATTTCAAATAATAAATGCTACAGAGTTTATTTAATACAAGAACTATTAGATATAATTATATTTTTGTAATTTGATAACTTTTGTTTGAACCATTAAAAAAATCACACATCCTTTACTTGTCAATATACATAAGAATAAAGCAAAATGGAATATATGTATGAGTCTTGTACATAGAAACAGAATGTAATATTAGTAATTGCATTGATATAAAAAATTAAACGTTTTATTAAAAAACATATGAAGTCAGTTTGTGTTTTAAATACGTCCTAAATTGATCCACTTGAAATGAACAAACTTATATTTATATACAATTGTATTACTATAATAAAAAGTATAAATACGATATATATATATATATATATAACAAAATCTTGATAATATTTTGATATAGATTAATAAATAATTGTTACCTATATAATTTAATAAATAGTTCCGCAAACTCGTTATTTAGCTTGTTTAATTTGATTAGTCTTTTTAGATTTGGCTTCAATTCTGTCTTCTAATTTGTGAATTAAATCATCCAATTCATCCTGTGAACAAATTCAGTAAAAGAATTACATTAAATATGGAATGTTTTTACTTTAATTCGTTCGAAAAAATTCATGCAGAAAATTTTACCTCGTTGTATGTATACATCAAAGTACAGTGTTTTAAAGCTTGCTTCTTCCTATTAAGTAATTGCAATGCGTGTGGTGGGCAATAAACACTATCATCTTGTGAATTACTAACTAATGAAACAAATAAATTAGCTCTACAAGTTTCGCATTCAAAATCACCATCATCTTCTTTCACTTTCTTCCCTTTCTTTCGTTTTCCACTATCTGGTAATGGTAATCTTTCTGTGTTTGTAAGACCCACTGCTTTTAATTGTTTTCGGTAAGTTATTTCCTTCTCTCGAATTTTAATCACACTTGGTAAAATCTGAAAAGTAATTACTATAGTTAAGGACGACATCATATATGACCGACAATGCGATATAATTTGTAATCGGTTACAATATTTACCTGTTTCATTACATCTATATGGGATCTAGAATCATTAATAATGTTAAATAGCAACCTTTCAAATGAAAATATCGATGGTTCACAGCTATCTTGTATATCCTAAAATAATTATACGAAACCATTATTTCATTACATTACTTTTTTTGTAGTGCTGCTTAATTATCTTGTAATACCCAATGGTGAAAGAAGGACTTGTTTACTTACTTTAAATACTTGTTCAGCAGTTTCTAACCAAGACAGTTGTGCAAAGTAAACACTTTCAGATACTACATAACCAGTACATATACTTGATGTAAATGCTTTGGGAAACACAATTATAAATTGTCCTGGTTCTTGTACAGTCTGGCATAGTGATACTCCATTATTAACCAATAGTTCTGGAGGAACCATTGCTGTGTCAGACGGTAACCATATAGTTTTATTTTTACAATATCGTGGCACCATTTTTGACAGAGCTTCTCTAAAGTTATTGTTGTGCTCATCTGGTATACCATACCAGATTTTCTTAGCACCTGTATGTAAATACTCTATCCATGGAAGACCGTGAGGATCGCGGTACCAACAACATGCACTAAATAACATACCAACATGGAGTGTTGGCACTGTCACACCTATGAATAGTAACATTATTAATTTAAAAGGAAATAAATATTTTGTAGAACCATATGCATATATGTATGTAAACGTAGTATCGTCCAGGATGTTCACGCTATTGCTAACCAGCGTTTCTCTTGCAAATATTAAATGTTAGAAAAAAATTAAAGAGGAAAAGTTATACTTTAAAGAAAATGCTATATATGTTTTGAATCATATGAAAGCGTGTGTCAAGACAAATTCAATCGTATACGACGCAATGACCTTCAAGATCATATAACATCAGAAATGGAAGTAACTTTTGTTCATTGTTTTCTAATATTTATTATTTGCAAGAGAAACGCTGCCTAGCAATAGCGTGAACACCCTGTATATCTTGATCACATGAATGTAAAGTATGCTTGCGTACCCATTATTGGACCTAACGCCCTCAGTACTGAACCAGCATTATTGGTAAGCACTTTAAGATTCCATGGGTGTCTAGCAAACGGACTATTCTTGGCAACGGAGAATCCAAAACCACGACCGCTAGAATCAATGCTTGCAGCATGCACGCAGACATGTCTCTTCCTTTCTGCAACATGCTTCCAGAATGCTCTTTCAACCTCATCAGCGGAAGCACCCTCAGTTTCGTTTCCAGATCGTTGGTTTTCACCGAACCACATACGTTGTGTATTTCTTGCAATTCGGTAGAAAGCATTTAACGGCATATTTCTACCCTGCGAATTCACGTATTTATTAAAAAATACGTTAAACAACATTGATCAAATATATTTTAAAACACGTACTTTTACTATGCATTCTTCAAACTCATCAGAGCTATCGTCTTCTTCATCTTCTTCATTATCATTTATGGGTGCGTTTTGTCTTTGCAATGCTCTGCTTTCTCGCTTCATCCATTCTGATTCAACTTCATCAAACAATTTACCTCGTTCCTCTAAATTAATCGTTTAACTGATTAGTAATTTGAAAATGAATTACCCTCTCTGTACATGTGTATGTATTATAGATACCTGGAGACAATGTGTCATATGGTAATAAATATTTACAATAAATGTCATCTAATTTAGTTACACGATCCTGAGCAGACTTCGGTATTTTCATACCATCAGCTACTTTTTGCCATTTCTTTTTCTCAATAACTTCTTTTAATCCACCTAAACTTTGAACTGTTTGATACAAGTGAGGCAAATCAACTTCCATCCCACCAATCTATAAAAAATATAATATTACGAAACATATCAAGAAAAATATTTTAAAACAATGATGAAAAAAATGTTACCCAAGGTGGATGAGTGAGAGTAATGCTTTGTGTAGCTAAATATTTCTTAATAGCCATCATTTCTTTTACGTTAGGTCCCCATCTATGAAGCATGCGATGTACATATTGATTGTATGCAGTGAACCGCATATCGTCTGATACTTTACATTCCGGCTAAAATATAAATAAAAAATAAATTAGGTAACTTGATGAGCTTATATATGCTTCTCTGATTTAAAAATTCGCATGTTAATAAATTTTACCTTAAAATTAGGCGGTGGCACAACTCTGCATATTCCAAACTTCTCTGCAATTGGCCTTATTTTGTCTATATATTCTAAAGGATCTTGAAAATCTTTCTCACTAGGCTGAAATGTTGGTGCTTCAACTAAACGTGCTTCATTGTTTTCATTTTTTGCACTCGGAAATGTAACATTATTTGTTGGAGAACAAATTGCAGTATTTTTTTGTTTAGATTTGATTTGAAATCTGAAATATATAAGCTCGTTACTAAATATTAATAAGAACAATGTTGAAGCATGATTATAGTGCACACAATTATAATTTTACCTCTTCCCATTCTTATTCGAATCGATAGATGTTTTCCTTTCCCTAGAAGTTTTCGGAGATTTTGTTAGTTTTTCTGTTGCTACAGACCTACTGCTCTGTCTACTTGATGTTCGTAGTGTAGTTTCACTTTTACATGGAGAAGATGGTTGAATTTCAGAATTTGGCGCAGCCATTACTGAAGTTGTACTGGATGAAGTAGATGGTAATGGATTGTCTGCTGATAATAGAGTTGAGTTTGGTGGTGTACGTGTTGTAGGTTGCACTGTACCTATAGGAGGACAACGTGCAATCGATGATGGCGGTTTAGTAACCAGCTTTGCTCTCAAAAGAACTTTCTGATTAGGTCCATTTGGCCCTTCGGTACCAAGTTTAACAGCTACACCTTGAATCAACTGCTGTCCTTGAACTAAATTTGGTCCATTTCTTGTGACTGCTTGCAAAGGTATGTAAAATAGTTGACCATCGTTTTCATCATCATTTTCATTACTGCTTTCAGTTTGAGTAGATGTTTCGGTGCTTTTTTGTTGATTCGTATCTTTTTCCCCTGTCTGTTCTTGTACTTGTTCATTATCATCAAGATTTACTTGGACAGCTATCGAAGCACTGCAGTTCACATTGCTCCAAGTTGTTGTTAATTTATCTAATGGTAAGACTTGTATATTGGCTAAGGTAGCAAAATTCTTAGGTAACTCGAACCTGTTAATATTTAATAAAGAATTTGATGTATTTATCGATTCTATTATTTTATTTTCAGTTTTTGGAGATGTATTACTAGGAGGAATCTCTTTAGATTCTGATGCTTGACTATCATCTTTGTTAACCTTGTCAACATTTTTATTTCTATCATTCTCCGGTGATGCATTTGATAACTTATTAGATTCGCGAATTTTACGTCTAAAAGGTGTATTAACAGGAACTTCAGTATCACTTTCAAACGCATAAACACTACTTTCATTTTCCGGAGAAAATGCATTTGCGTTGGGAGTTACTGATTTACGTTCTTTAACTTTTGGTAAAAATGGTTTTCTTGGTTGAAATATAGATTTCTTTTCTAGTGGTAACTTTTTTTCCGAAGATCCATCTCCTGAACTGTGATCAGATTTTAATGCTGCATCATTGTCTTCTACAGGGCTGTTGTCTTTATTTGGCTTTGCATCTTTCCCTTTAGTAATTTCTTTTAGGTCTGCATTATTTTTGTTAACACCATTGGTAGATTCATTTTTTTGTTTCACATCAACAGATTGTGAATCTACCGTTTTAATAGGGACATATTTGTTCTGTATACTTAAACGATCTTTCATGCTTGCTTTCTCTGCTAATTTAGAAAGTGTGACATTCACTGGCCTCACTAAATGCTGAATTTTCGTTGAAATAGATAAATGCGAGACATCACTCTTTTTCTCGCATATTTCATACTTAAACATGGATACATTTTCCATTTCTAACTTGCTCTCTTCTTTGGCAAGGGAACTTTCATTCAACCATTTCTCAATCTGTTCGGTTGACATGTTTACTTTTTCTTTTCTTACATGCAACGTTGACAGAGACATGTCTACAACGTTTGTGGAAGAGATTTCTGTTTTGTGAAGATATTCTTTTTCTGTACTGGTTATCAATGTTGTTTGTGATTCTAATTCATTGAACACTTCCGATTTCATTTTTTGACCTTTTTCAGATTTAGTACATTCATCATTTGATACACTCGCTACAGGAAAAGAATTTTTCATTGATAGAGATTCATCCTTAACTTCCGCTTCTTTGGGTGTATCTATGTTCTCAATTTTTTCTGTTTCAATTATTTCCAACTTTTCAGTGGATTTTTCAGTAACAAGAAGATTAACGTTAACATGAGTTTGACAAGAGTTCAATACTTTTGATATCGCCTTCTTTGAAAACCCACGAAAAGATTCCTCATCATCTGATGCTTTCGAAAGATCAATCTTTACAGAATGTTCGTCTGTAGGCTCTACAAGATTATCTGTATTATTGTCATCTGCTTTGTCATTGTCATTTTCATTATCATTATTATTGTCATTGTGATTATTATTATCATTTTCATTGTTATTTTCGTTATCATTATTATTATCATTTTCATTGTCATTGTCATTTTCATTCTCGTTTTCATTCACAACAGCATTATTATTTTCATTACCATTACCAATTTCATGATTTTCATTACTAGTGGTAGCTTCATTTTGTTCGTGAATTTCTTTCTTTCTTTTCAATTTATTAAGTAACATACCTAATGTTTCTTCATCAGAATCTGTATTTTCATTAACAGTACTTCTTGTTACTTTTTGCTTTGATGCACTAGCTTTTTCGGAAGATGATTTATTAAAAGTTTGTTCTCGTTTACGTTTCATTATAAATTTTTCCTTATTGAACCTTAGATTATTTTGAACCTGAGATTTTGATTTAATGTTTACATTGTTTTGAATTTCCATCCGTGTGACTACAGTCTTAGAAGAAGATCTAAGAGATCTGCTAACAGGTTTGTTTAATTTCCCTAAACTTCTTCTTGTAACTGGTCGTGTGTTATTGGTTTCATTAAAACTAACAGATTCCTCATCGGTATCTATTTCACAATATTTCTGAACTCTTATTAGTCGTTTGCTTTTGAAGGTAATTTTGCTACTTCTGGTTTTGCCTGGTCGTTTATCAGATGCACTTTGGATGGAGGTAATCTTACCATCTTTAGTTTTATTAATCGTTTTTGTAATTGGCTGTTTTGCTTTGGCTTTAATTTCACTTTCTGTTTGTGCAATTTTACGTGCATTTGGCAGTTCTGGAAAACTATCCATAGAGGCATTATCATCATTTTCCAAGTCTGGACTTACAAGTTTTTTTCCTAGAATTTCCATGTATTCCGCTGCTGCTTCTTTAGTTTTTCTAGATGGTCTTTTACAAAGATTTTTTGGGGAAACTGTTCCGCTATGCGAACGAGTGATTCTTCTCATTTCGGATTTGCTTCTTGTACAGATTTTCTTCTGAACAGTTTTTTGTACGGTACGTTTTACTTGTGGTACTGATTTCTCTGAAAGTTGCTCCTCCTCCTCTTCAGATGTAGATTCTGATTCAGATGTATCACTGCTTTTCTGTTTTATAAGAGCTTTTTTCTTTGGTTTTAATGGCATAGATTTTACTTTTGGAGAAGTTTTCTTTGTCTTATTTGTAAGTATACTACTTCGCAAACCAAGTCTTTTGGTTTCAATCCTTGGCAGAAATTTCCTTGGCGCCAGTTTATTTGTAGACTTTAAAAGTGTTCTTTCTGTACAAGATCTTGTTCTCATAACACAAGATGTTTTAAACTTATTTTTTATTCTTTGCTTGGCAAGACGTTGTCCTTGATATTTTTTCTTAAGCGCTTGTACAGTAGACGTTGTAGTCTTGTATTTATTAATACCTTTTTGTAATGTGTTATTCTTTTTATCTGTAATAATCGATTTTATTTTGGTGATAGTTTTCTGGCTTGTGTCTGGTTTTTGATTGTCGGCAGATGTACTGGACGAAGATGTAACTTTGTCCATTGATGCACGCATTGTTTTGGCATTTAATTTTTCTTCTTTGTCATTAACATTGAAAAAATTCAAACTTGGAGGTAAAATTGATTTTCCTAAATAAAGATTTTGAATAGAAATTAGTAACAAAGATTATTTAGAAAAATTATATTTATAAACATAATAAATGTATAAACCTCTGAAGCATAAAAATGTTAAAAAATCCACCGTATTCGGTCGTTTATGCGTTATTAATTCTGTTGTAATCGGTGGTTTGGCTTTTTCTTTGTCCTTAATTGGTGTGTGCGAAGGATTGAATACTGTGGTTGCACCTTGTGCAAATTTTCTTTGTGCACGTATTTTGGTTCTGTAATAAATATTGCACATAAGATAGTAACTACAAATTTATAATTTATTCATTATTTATTACATCAAATAGTTTTTGTAAATATTTACATTTTAAATATTTATGTTACAATATTTATGAATTCTATAAAATGAACATACAAAGTTAAAAGTTTCAGTATAAACTTACCTCTTTGGAGATTCTGACAGTGGTTCCATAAGATCCACCAGATCTCCTTCTTTTCTTTTTCTTTTATCATTTCGACTGAGTACCATTTTTCAAAATTATTGAAATAAATTCCTGTTAGATAATTAGATGATAATAAATAGCGACAAACACGTTTATTATTTCTTACATAAATAAGTTATCATTTTACCTGATTTCTTTTGTCATTGTTACAAAAGGTATAAGTTAAAATTTAAAATAGTAATGGATTAACACTTTGCTACAGGAAATAAAATCTGTATCATTGATGGAAATTAAAAAAAATATTTGATATTATGAAAAAAATTCGATAAAGGAACATGCAATTTTAAGGTTTCCCTCTTTCCACGCTTGATTAGCGTTTCAAAATGATTTTCGTTGAGAGCAGATCAACGAAAATTAATAATACACACTATCACTGTACATCTGTTCCTCTTTCACACTGGACAAATGATTGTTTATTGTGTCAAGTAAGATTAAATACCACGCTCTGATCTATGGTTTAGATATACATAGATATGCGCTATAAAACGATATTGATTTCTTAAGCCTTGTTCACATTGCACACAATGCATATCGTTGCATGATTCTGTTCGCGATACATTAGCCAATCGAAATAGTATATATAATGCAGTGTTTGCAGTATGAATTGCAAATATATTCGCGGAGATATTCTTGACACTATCAAACAGTAATTTATTGATTATTTATTTTGTCACATTACCCAAAACGTTAATAAAATATAGGGATGTGAAAATTTCAAATAATCAATATGTGATTTCAATGGAATGTTCATGAAACTGGTACTAAATACGCCATCTATATACACGATAAGGATATTTTACCATCTTTCTTGTGTTTACACTTTCAAAAACATAAAAGCATAATTACACAGAATTCATATTTCAGATATTCTTCGCACATCGTCTAAATAATTGAGCAACGATTAATTTATTCGTATTATTAAGGTAGGCTTAATTAATTGCACACTGCGCACTCGCGTAATCATTAATAAAGGATCATCGAATGTGTCGTACTTTTTCTCCAATTGGCAAGGACAGGCAAGGATGTCATTCGTGACATTAAATTTCGCAATTAGATCACGCATATTTTGGACAATCATTGTTTCTAATTCGAACAACTAATTAGACTATAATTCGTATTCTAATCTAATTTTACAAAGTTTTAACAATTCAATTATTGTGGATAAGTTCACGGAGAGAATTATCAACTTTATCAATCATGTAGTGATCATTTGACAGTGTTTTTATGATTTAGGTACACGTAATTTATTAAGTGAAAAACAGAAGTTGCCTATTCGTTAGAAATTTTACAAATCATCTCATACGTATTATAATTGTGTATTAAAGCTTGTATTTATCTATATTTGAAGGTATTAATGAGTAAAAATTAATAATAATAATTAATCTTTTATTTTACACTTTTATGCATAGTTATGTAAGTACGTTTAATTATAGATACTGATCATATAAATAAGACCAGACATCATGTACAAAAATGGACCACCACCACCTTATGCACCACCTGGTTATTCGGAGACAATGGGCGGTGTTCCACCTGCTAGTCCTTTTACACCTGCAGAAACCTGTATGTTTATGCACTATGTATACAGCGTGTCCCGCATACCGTGAACAACCGATTGGAAACTAATTCTATATGCAAAAATGAGTCAAAGAGAAACAATAAAATTTTTTCATTCGAGACTCCAATTTTTGAAAAAAATCCTGTTAAATGGTATGCATATTCGCTGTATTTACAAACGCGATTTACTTGAAAATGAAGTATCAAATGGAAGAATGTTATTCTTTCTTTTCAATAAACTTTTGTGTGTAGAATTACTTCCCAATACATTGTCCACGGTATGCGGAACACCTTGTGTAAATATCTTATTTAAAGATGTAAATATGTTACATAAGTATGTTCGTATACTATGTCTAATGAATCACAGCTAAAATTGTCCATCACATATGAAATTATGGTTTATGATTTGATCATTAAATTCAAATCGTCTGCAATAATTTTACTTTTCTAGGTAAAACACGTATGTGTATAACGAGAGACAAATTATCGTACAGATAAACTGATCATTCGTATTGATTTTTGAGCATTTGTACCAATACAAAATTTTAAATTATTTTTACTGATTCTTAGAACATTAATTTCGTTTCGTATGGTCTTTAGACCTTTGTTACTATATGAAACATATTTTTGCATATAGTGTACAATTTCAACTGTGACACATTGTAAATGCATATCTTAATTAAAGATATTGAAGTAATAAATAATTTTTTAAGAAAAATTACTCATATTTTTTAGATACTACTGGACCAACTATAGTGACAACAATTGTTCCACTTGGATCAGGTTCGACACATACTATTTGTCCAAATTGTCAGGCAGAAATTGATACTTCAACCAAAACAGAACCTGGTCTGATTGCTTATATATCTGGTGTTGTTATTGCTTTGATGGGGTATGCATAAATATATTTCAATTCAAAAGTCAATAATATAGAACATTCTCATATTTTTGTATTTTAACAGAGGCTGGTTAGGATGCTGTTTGATTCCCTGCTGTATTGATGAGTGTATGGATGTTCACCACAGTTGCCCTAACTGCAAAACTTACCTTGGTCGTTACAGGAGATAAGGAAACGTAATACTAGAATCTCTTTTTATCGCATTTCACTTTGAAACAATTTTGACATTGTACTATATTATAATATGCACATAATCTCATCACGATAAATTTTGTGTACTGCCAAGTGTACAAACAAAAATTGCCTTGATAGCTTTACTCACAACAAATGTTACATAATATTAACATTTATATATAGAATATACACGAACTATATTTATTTACAAGATAATTTCAAAAATATTTTTGACCATACATCACACTTTTAATGATGATATAGATCAGGGATAGCCAACTACTGTATATATAAGATCGACTTTTTTTCTTAAAAATGTGTCGCGATCTACCTACTAAAATCTTGACAGTTAACACATTCAATCTTGTGTCTTGTGTACTAATAAGTGACAATGGGGAAGGGGGTATTAAATCAACATGATATTTTATTAATAATTATTAATTGAAACGTAGCTACAGAAAAAATGCGTGTTGAAATTGTCTCCTGTCGGCTGTGATCGACCAAATATCGCTTCGCGATCGACTTGTTGGCCATTCCTGATATAGACAACAGTCACTGTTATTAAGTATTATAAATATTATAAAATGATAGGTATTTTTGAAAATCTATTTTTTAAAAATGTTAGGAAGTAATAAATATTCACAATTTATATCTGGAATGGTTAATGCACTAAGTAGTAAGGATGATACATTCATTATATTTTTAAAACCTTATGCAGCTAACAAATTTGTATTTTATATATAAAAATGGGCACTTTGTAAATTACTTTAAAGACAAAACGTCAATTACTGGTGCTAATGTATTCTGTAAATGATATGACTAATAAAGTATATATTGAATAAGTTGCGTTATTAGTCTAAATTGAATATTTCATACCATTTCACGATTGTGTGCGTATATATTCAATACAATGCACAATATATATATATATATTTATCTGTATTTGAATACATTTTGTTTTACCTATTTTAAGATTATAATTAATTTGTTTGTTAGATGATTTGCTAAGGATGATTAATTAATTTGATCAATTCAATTTTATTTTTTAACTACCTCTAAAATTTAGTTATGCACTTTACCATCTTGCTATTAGAAATGTATGACATATTTAGTTGTCAATATCAAACGTTTCCTTTTAAATAATTTAACTGTACAATATAATATCTAGTAGATACACATTAATATATTTTTTTACATAAATATTTCGTAATAATATATTTCAAGTGAATAAGATTATAATATTAAAAACTATATATCCAATAAATTGACGTTCTACGTAACCTTTATCATCTTTTAACTGTTACAAAATATAAGTGTTCGCTTTCCATATAATATTTACAAAATGAAATGTTAAATATAAGCCATAGTTGTATTTGTATTTTAATTGTATGAAACACTTCAATTTTTAAGAATATTTTGTATGTAGGAGATCTGTGTTATTAAAAAGAAAATGGATTTATATACTGAAAAAAAAAACGCATAATCTGTCGGACCATAAACAGATATGTATTTTGAATTTTCAAACATCAACGAAGTCAATTATATTTCAGAATATTTAGGTACGGAATTATTTAGAATGTACTTAGAATTTTATAACCTCATAACTTCAAATGAGTTTGCATATTATAGTTATATTGTGAAAAAAATATTCATGAATTCAAATTTGTGCTATCTTTTACTTGTATTTAGTTAATTACATATTTCAGATTTACATTAATTACAATGTGGCATAATTCAAAGTCACTTTGTAAAAAATATGTATCAAAATGGAGCAACTTTATTCTTAATAATCACCAAAGAGTAAGACATAACAGTTCAAAATCTACAGTAATAACAAATGATAATGTTGATGATCCGCTTCCTAAAGATGTAAAGGTTGTTATATGTGGTGGTGGAGTTATGGGTGGTGCAGTTGCTTATCATCTTTCACTTATGGGATTGGGTGATCAAACAGTTATTATAGAAAGTGGCAGGTAAACGTTCGATTTAGTTTATATAATTTCTAAAAATGCAACATACATTTTGTAAACTTTAATTTATTTCCTATATTTCTTAAACTTAGAATTGGAGGTGGAACAACGTGGCATACTTCAGGATTAGTCGGAGCGTTTAAGCCAAGTTTGGCACAAGTGAAACTTGCTCAAGATAGTATAGCTTTATACAAAGAATTGGAAGAGAAAGGTTTAGCAACAGGTTGGAAGCAATGCGGTAGTCTTTCTTTAGCACGCACAAGGGATCGTATGACTGTATTTAGACGAATGAAAGCACAGTCTATGTAAGTAATTAAAGTTACACATATAATTGAACTATAAATGAAATGTTACTGTCAATTTATAAGATAACAAGCTAATACAAATATTGAAAAGTAATTTGAAATTGTTTCAGATCTCGAGACATTGAATGTCATTTAGTTACACCAAAACAGGTGCAAGAAATATGTCCCTTATTGCGAGTAGATGATTTAGTTGGTGGATTATGGATCCCAGACGATGGTGTAGGAGATCCATATCAGATTTGTTTAACATTAATAGAAGAAGCAAAAAAGAAAGGTATATTTAATTTTTTATGAACAAAGATATATATTTAATCTACAGATAAATTCGATTTGTAAATTTTGTAGGTGTTAAAGTATTTGAGAATTGCAAAGTTACAAAAGTAGTTACACAAAATGGTAGAATTGAAGCTATTGAAACAACACTTGGTGCCATTGAATGTGAACATTTTGTCAATTGTGCTGGATTTTGGGCACGCAATGTTGGTAAATTAAGTGAACCACACGTAAAGGTCGGTTTTTTATTATTATTTAAAATCTGTTTATATAAATTATGAAATTTTTCCTAATATGTACTACTCAGGTACCACTTCATCCAGTTGAACATTATTATTTACACACACAACCTATCAATGGTTTAGATCCTATGACTCCAGTTATAAGAGATTTAGATGGTTACGTTTATTTTCGAGAAAATAATGGAAGCCTATTAGCTGGTGGTTTTGAACCAGTTGCAAAGCCAGCATATGAAGATGGAACAATACCTGGTTAGGCATACATAGATTTTGACTTTTCATTGATTCATTATAGATGTAAATCTAAAAGAAGTTATATTTCAGAAAGCACAAATGAAAGATTTTTACCAGAAGATTGGGACCATTTTCACATTTTACTCGAACAAATGCTTTATAGAATTCCTGATTTAGAAGATGCAATTTTGGAAAGATTATGTAATGGTCCTGAAGCATTTTCTCCAGATTGTAAATGGATAGTGGGCGAAGCTCCAGAAATACGTAATTATTACGTTGCTGCTGGTATGAAAACTGTAAGTAGTCTTTAAGCTGTAAAGTCAGTAACTGGTGCTACAACCGAAAAGGTAGTGATTCTACATAAAAGATGACTCGAAAATGTAGAATAAAATTTTTTCATATAAGGCTTTATTTTCGAGAAAATCAAGTTTGAAAATTCAGTTTGAAAATTCAGTGAATATGACACCTTTTCTGCATTTCCCTCTAAGTTTGAACTTGAATGACCTTAAGTCACAGGTAATTGAACTCATTTTAAAACGCACTATTTGATGGTGGATAAAAAAACATCATTCCATTTCAAAAAAGGAAGTTGACTTTCACTTCATCTTGGAGTGTCCACTGGGAAAAATAAAAGTTCCACCACATAATGTCCTCCTCGGTACTGAACAACTATCATTCGAAACATTTTTGCGTATAATCAATATTTTTGGAGATATTCGTCTGCAATGCTTTATAATTTCCATCCTGTAAATTTATTTATTTATTTATTTCGGCTTCATAGCCCAGAAATGGACTTGGTTTATAATTTTACAATTGCATACATTTCTACCGATATTGGCGTTAAACCAATTCCCAAACCTATATCTATCTTTATTTCATTTATCATATGACTATACAATATTGTATATATAGTGTTTATCTTTGACTTAGTGTTCGTTCCTAAAGCTTTGCTCTTATTTTCTACAAATCTCAATCACTTTATCACTATCTCTCTTGTCTTACCTTTAGTAGCAAAATATTAGTTTACATACATAATACATAACTTACAGGTTGGTATATCAGCAGCTGGTGGAGTTGGGCGAGCAACAGCAGAATTAATAATTAATGGGTCGACATCTCTAGATATGTATGAATTAGATGTATCACGTTTTTTGGGTCTACATAACAATCGGAAATTTTTACGTGACAGAGTAAAAGAAGTTCCTGGTGTGCATTATGCATTACAATATCCTCATCACGAATTTAAAACTGGCAGAAATTTAAGAATGTCACCAATTTATCCAAAACTTAAAGAAGCGGGAGCTATTTTTGGGCAGGTAATGGGATATGAACGACCAACCTGGTTTCAATTAGATGATGATAAAGGTAAGCCTATTGTTATATGTATTCAAACAAAGAAATTTATAATTTCTAAATAGAGGTTGTCGCATGATATACGGAATTAGTTTATTAACATAGTATCGTTGCAAAAGTGAAAAACTGACTTTTATTATACAGATTGCTTTGCTACACAGATTTGGAAACAATTGATGGATTTCAAAAGTATAAGATAGCATACACAAATACATTCAGTAAACCACCATGGTTTGAACCAGTAAATAATGAATATGCGGCTTGCCGTGAAAGAGTTGGACTTAGCGATTATTCGTCTTTCACCAAAATTGACTTATGGGTAGGATATATTTTTATAAGTATTATAGAAATATATAGGTTGAGTCAATACAAATTACTACCTTGATTATTTTCCAAATTGTAAAACTTTGAATAAAAATTATTAGGTAAATAGTACATTATTGATGAAGTATATAAAAATATTGAAAAAAAAGCAAGAGTAAGCTTTTATTATCTGAAATAACTGCACATGTAAATGCATATGTATGTAATAATTTCTTTAACATCTGTAGTTTCGAAAGTATTTAATGTGGTAGTTTTTATCGTGTCACCCCGTAGTTTAATAATAAGTAATATAACTTATGGAATTTTTTAGTCAAATGACTTGGAAGTAGTAGATCTATTGCAATACTTGTGTTCAAATGATGTAGATGTACCAGTAGGAAGTATTATTCACACTGGTATGCAAAATGATCGTGGGGGTTATGAAAATGATTGCAGTTTGGCACGTATAGCTTCTAATCAGTAAGTATATAGTGCGTACCTAAAATTTAAAATATAATATACAACTATGTTCATAATTATAACTTTAACATTAAAGTTACATGATGATTGCTCCCACTATTCAACAAACTCGCTGTAAACATTGGATTAATCGCCATTTACCTGCTGATGGTTCCGTTGCAGTCTCTGATGTGACATCTGCATATACAGCAATCTGTATTATGGGTCCTGCTACAAGACAATTACTTTCAGAATTAACTGATACTGACCTAAATGCTAGAAATTTTCCATTCTTCACTTTTAAAGTAATTATTAGCCTTATGACTATACATATATGTAATTAAAAATATTTTTATTGTACATCTACTCTTTTGAAAGGAATTAGATGTTGGACTTGCTAACGGAATACGAACAATGAATCTAACTCATACTGGAGAGCTTGGCTATGTTTTATATATACCAAATGAGGTATATATACAATTTTTTCAACAAACAAGAAATTGCATTTGCTTCAATATTTTGGTGCATTATAGTAATATATATGTTACACATTTGTAGTTTGCATTACACGTTTATACAAGATTAGTAGATGCTGGAGCCAAATATGGGTTAAAACATGCTGGATATTATGCGACACGAGCGTTACGTGTAGAAAAGTTTTATGCGTTTTGGGGGCAGGATTTAGATACATTTACGACACCTTTGGAATGTGGAAGAGCTTGGAGAGTAAAACTCGATGTGAGTATCTCGTAAATTTATAAAATGTATTATATTTAATGCATTGCAAATTTGTGCATACCGTAGAAAGCAGTAAACTTTATTGGAAGAGATGCTCTTCTAAGACAAAGAGAGGAAGGTGTAAAACGCAAGTATGTGCAGTTACTACTAAACGATCACGATCCTGAATTGGATACATGGTGTTGGGGCAGTGAACCTATTTTCAGAAACGGAAAATATTGTGGAATCACAACTACTACAGGTTACGGGTTCACATTTAGAAAACAGGTATCAATACGATATTCTTAATTAAATCGTAAACGCGTGTATTAATATTAATTTACTGTAACAACAAATGCTAATTTAGTAAACTGTTCAAAAAAGCACAAAAATACGTAAAAACTGTAAATATACATTATCTTACTTACGAAATAATTAATAAATTTCATAATAGGTTTGTCTTGGATTTATACAAAACTTTGACTCACAAGGACGGCCCCAAGAAGTGTCAAACGAATATGTACTATCAGGGGACTACGAAGTGGATGTGGCAGGGATGAGGTTCCCAGCAAAATGCCACCTACATAGTCCAAATTTGCCAACCAAGTTTCCTGATAAGGAAAGAGACTCTTATCATGCGACACGTGATCAGCACGTCGCTGTGTAACGTCGACAATACAAACTCTGAATTGTGTACAAATAATGTATATAGAAAAAATATTAATAAATTATTTAATAAGCAGAAATTATAAACCACTACTTAATATTTATAGCAAAAAATTACGTAAACCACAATTTAATTTATCAGCTTTTATCTTTTCATAGCTACAATTCTTAAAAAATTACATCAATGTATACTAGTAATTATGTACTATATTACAGATTTCCAAATGCACCATACATTCTGCAAGTACTCCCTAAATGACTTATATAGCACAACGTATTAATTTTGGTACTGACTTTGTATACCACTTACTCATAGTACACTTATACTTGGTTTTAACCTACAAAAATTCACTATTACTTTTGAACACCCTTGTTATTCTTGACTTACTCCTTCCATCATAATGATACGCATTATACTGACATTTGTGCTATAATATTACAATGTCATGGTAACATACTGTTTCAAGTACATTGTTCGAAAGACACGTTTTGTGAGGTTGAATGTTCGTTGCTTTTTTCGATCGATGCAACAATATTTTTATTAAAATATTAACATAATAGTAGTCTCACTTATTCTAGTTGAATCGATACACTTAATATATACGATTATTCAGTATCTATCCACCAAAAGTTAAACCCAAAGTATAGTACATCTATTCGTACATTAACAACTTTTTACACGCGATTCTTATTAATTACGGTCCTTCATTTTACTGTACACAAATCGACAATGAAAAATAAAGCGTCCTATGACTTTGAGATCTCCGGTTCAGGAGTAGGTTGTAGTTGTTGAACCATACACGATTTTGCAACCGAATCGAACAATCTGAAACAATGAACATTTGAAATAGTCAGAAGATATGATAAACAGTGAAACATCAAACTACCAAATTGTTCGAAAGTACACGATTCACTTACTTCTCCATTTCTGGTGCACAATGAACAAACTCGTGCGTCCAGAATTTGTATGTTGGATTCTTGATAAGTTCAATGAAGGTGATAAGTAGGCCCCACGGATGAGGTCTGTTCACAATAAGTCTTTCCAGCAGGACTCTTGTGATTTGTTCTTGTATCGCTTCGGTGTTAGCTTCGGCAAACAAGTACAAAAGCGTGCAACTGAAATAATGTGTATGACTGTTGGGATACCGTAGCTGATTCGCGATCGCGTTTAAGAACAAATAACGTCCTTCCGTATCAAGATCGACTGCCAAGTTTTGGAATATATCCATATGTGCAGAATGTGCGATAGTAGACATATTCGGAGTATGCCCTTTGCTACGAATGAAAGCTATAGCTTGTGTACCAACGTAAAGTACTAGGGCGTTCATCAATTGACTATTATAACGAACACCAGCTTCTTGAGATACTTGTAGATTACTACGCAGCTCAGAAAGGAAGGTGACCGGGGCGCGTGCTTTTAAATACGAATCTAGTTCCTTCTTGAAACTGAGCGGTTGTATCATGGACGCAAAGTTGGTCAGTACTCGTGGGGCGTGTGCTATCTCTGGTAGCATATCGACCTTCAGATTTGGTGTGAACGGATCAGGCAAACGCATATTTCTTGGGAACGCGCTTAAAATCAGATTCCTCATTTGTATACAGTTGGGAGGAATTACATCACAAAATCCGTAATGATAGTCGCAAAGAAACTCTGGGAAATCGTGTAGCAACACCAATATCACTCGAAGAGTCCCATTATACAACAGAGTGACAGGCTTTGCAAGTTCGGCATTTCGAAGGAAAGGCGCCAAGTATTTGAACAAATCGATTAAAAGCTGAGCGTACATTCCCCAACATTTTTGTTGCGGTGTAATTGCGAGCATACGCCCAATGAAAACTCTGTGCGAGACTAATTCTAGCCAAGCGTAACAGAATCCTGAAGCTTTGGCCGGTCTTAGTATATGTAGAGTATGACAGAAAGCAGTTAGTACTTGGTAATTTACTGCTTCCAATACTGGTTCGGGAGCACATAACTCTAAGAAGAGCATAATGAAGATTCTGTGGTAGGGCAGCTGTTGAAAGTCAGTTCCGCGTATTTCATGATCCTGCAGTAATACACCGGCAACGATTCCCAGAACCTTATTCAGAAGATTGATCTTCGTATGAGTATTTGTACTATCGCCAGAATGTTTCACCAGAAGAGCGACCAAACGGACAAACGCATCCAATGAATGGAAACACTTTGCACGAACTACGGATGGAGCTGCGTTAGTTTCGGCCAGAGCACGATAACACAAATCAACGCACATCTGTGTGCTCAGTTTGAAAAATCTTGTTATGAGGTCGTCGGTTTTCAAAATGCCATGCATGTTCATTTGATGAACGAACATTCCAAAAGCTTTCGTGGGATCACGCGCATGTGTCGGGTTATGATGCATTGATACCCATTCACGAAGCAGATACTCTGTCTTTTCCATCAATCCTGGCGGATCATCAAAATCGCGCGCCTGTAAAGAAAAACAAATATCAAAAATTGCAAATACATACGCACAGTTTTAAAAACGTTAAAAGCGGTGGGATTTACTTACTCTCACCTGGAGAATTCCAGAATGTATGTGTGCTGTCGGTCCAGCTGGTGCTCTGTCTGCTAATACACCTGGATCGTGATTAACGCGCAACGATTCTATTAAACTGGTCAGTCTGAATAGTAAAATACTATAAAAAAAATAAGAGTTTTATTTCATCGCATTGTCAATGAATTTTTATGTGAATTGAAATATTATATATTGTTAGATAATAACCCTTCCGGAGGTGCTCTGTGATGGGCCATTCTAGCCAGTATTTCAATTGTATGAAACAAGTCGGATTCGGTAACGTGTGTAGTTTGTCTTTCATCAATCAAATAAAGTTGCACCAACTGCATTGCGAAAATTGTCGCCATGGCATTTCCAGAATCCATAGCTTGAGCTAAAGCCAAATCATATTGTGGAAGACTAATTAGATGAGATCTGCAACCAATACGAAAAAATTCATCAAACTGTATCAAACATTTTGTTTAAATTTTGTTATTAAAAAATGCTTTATGGTATATAATGTGTACCTTATGAGATAATCGACAGCTTCGAAATTATATCGAAATTCTTCCCTGCACTCTGTCAGACAACGAGTAACATGCTTGTTTGTCCACTGCATGCCATAAGCACGTGGATCTTGAAGACACTTTAAAATACGTAAGTGGAGCTCTCTGTATCGTAGTATAAATTCGGAATCTGTCACACCGCTCGTAGGACCATCCAACAATCCTTCCACGGCCTAAAATAGTGCAATGTAACAATATAACAAACTGCAAATTATTTGTGTGAGTATTAAATAATATAATATATTACCTTCTTCAGTAATGTCATAGCAGCGCCTGCATCCCTTGATCTTCGTGTTAAAATAATAGATTCTAGTAGACTGTGAAGAGCAGCATGCTGTGGAGGAGGTGCTGCTGGACCCATTGCAGTAAGTAATAATTCAACATCAGCTGCAAGTTTTTCTAACATTGCTCCCACCTCATCGTTACTTACTGCTGCTGCATATGCAGCTACCTGCTGTGCTGTTGGTACCGCAACTGCAGGATTAGCAGCAAATGCAGTTACAGCAGGCTCCTTTAAAACAGAAGTGCTCTGTGAATGTATACATACGTGACATAGTAGTATAAAAGTTCAAGTTTCGTATACAGGGTGTCCCAAGAATGTTGTACTTCCTTGAAAGGGATGAATCCTGGGGTCATTCGAAGTCACTTTTTTCTTTGTGAAATTGTTCTCCGCGGCTTTGTTAAGGGGTTATTAACAAAAAACGCGGGCCAATTAAAGTGCGACTACAACGCTGAGCGTGGCGGTGGCATTGGCCGAGCCGACATAAGTGCGCTGTAACCACGCTCTGATTGGTCCGTGTTTTTTGTTAATACAGTACTCTGTATGATTTTTGAATTTAAAAGGCTGAGCCGGTACGGGTCCTGTGATGTTTGTCGAACACCCGAACCTCAATCCCTCTGTATTTTTCAATCGCTATCCTTCTCTACGTTCGGCACACTACAAAGGATATATTGTGTACCTCTTCTAGAACTGTCGCTCGACAAACCCGAAAATACATTTTTGGAGAGAATACTGTAATCTTTCACAAAGCTTCGAAGAACATTTTCACAAAGGAAAAAGTAACTTCGAATGACCTCAGGAATCACCCCTTTCAAGGATGTACAACATTCTTGGGTCACTGTGTATAATACAATACTTACAGTAACCGGTTTTGGCATCAATAGAGCTTGAGTATCACGTTCAGAAAGTGGCAAAAATCCGGGAATATTTCTCGCAAATTCTTCATACACAGCCATTTGCTGAGGGGTAACTCCTCCTACTTTCAACCTGATTTGTTCGGGCATTCTTTCAGCTTGGTACTTAGCTAATGGATCACAGTATCGTCTTCCCTCCTGGCGCGCAATTTTTCGCAATTCGATTTCATTCAGCAAACGCTTATCCATTTCTGGAATGGCCTTTTCAATGGCGGTTTTTTGTACAAATGCACAGGCAAGTTCCATATTGTCTGCAGCTATTACGTTCGCTGCTTGTTCTGCAAGTTCCTTTGGTGGTGAAGTTGTGCCCATCATCGGTGTAAGGAAGGCTTGCTTCAAGTTTGTACTAATTGACGCTAAAACCTAAGAAAAAGCAGATAATACATGGTAATGCTGAATTAAAAAGGGAAAACTGGGAAAACAGTTATAGAGTATGAAAATTTGTCGTAAGTTTTACCTGATCACGGCAAGTAATCATAGCCATCCCAGCAGTTAAATTACGGACCATGTGTCTAGCCGCTGTTCTCATTCGAACTTCGTCTGGATCTAATGCGAAGTCTTTTCTTACAATTTGTTCACTAGTAGTTAGAGCTATTTTAATTGAACGATCAACAACAGGTACAATCCATTCTTGAATTGCTCTTTCAACAGCTGGACGAACAAATTGCTTCAAGTGCGGATGTGTTTGGAACAGCGGTAGCTGAAAAATAAATAAATTAATTATAGCAGATACATATTAAAACGATATCGAAATTAGAAAAAGAATGGTAAATACCTGATTATTAATGGTAATATGCTGAGCAATGTTAGCAATGTTTACAGATATATCCATATAATTAAACCGTGGTTCTGGTGGATCAGTAGGTAAAGATGGTGTTGTATTCACAGGAGCAGCCTGCGGAACAATTGTTCCAGTTGTAGTAGGACCAACTAATTCTTCAATAGGACCTTGTGTTTGTGGTGGATTGTTATTTGTTTCAGATTTCTTGTTTGGATGTGATAACTGTGACTCTAAATTTCGTAGCTTCTCTGGATCTTTCAGATAAAGTGCGGGCTTTAGTTGCTGCAAATTAATATGTATCGATCAGTAATATTATGATAAAATATAAACGTAATTGTAAAAAATGATATTACGAAACTATTCTTACAACAATGGTAATGTTTAAACTTTTGCAAAGCACTTCAATCTCAAATTTTAAATTTAATTTCAAATCAGGTTCTTGATGCAATTCGGCCAGTACATTCATGATTGCCATTGTCCAGGGATTAGGTGGACGAAAAACACGACTCCTTGCACAATTTTCGAGTACTTTAGCAACGAAAGGAACTACGTAAAGAAGTTCTTGATTGCCTTTATGATATGCTTCAACAAGTAAACCTTTTACGTCTATATCAATCTGATGGAATAGAAAAAAAAGTTATATTTACAGTTTTAATCATTATAGATTAACATTTACAAAGTTACAAAAATTGTATACAATACCTGCAAAATAGGCTTGTTTCTGCCAAGCGTTAACATTCCTAACCAATGACCTAAATTTTTTAAAAGTGTTCGATCAGAAAAATTTGCTATTCCTTTATCACTTCGCAATAAAACCTATAATCAAATTTAAGAAGTGTTCTAGAATTAATTGAAAATTTATGCATGAATAGTAAGATTTCTCACATACCTTTATGTTTCTAAACGTCTCTCTAGTAACCAGTTTATACACCTCAGGTAATTTTAGACATTCCAAAAAGTTAGAATATAAAGGATGAAATCCAAATTCCACGCTAGCTCGTTTCATAACTAGATACTGAGCCATCCAAGGCCAATATTCTTCCGTTACAATTTCCCGAATTTCGTCACATTTTTGCTGCATATTTAATTGGCTGAGGTTGTTAAAAATGAACGCTGTCTTATCTTGTAAAGCCTCAGGTGGCGATGTTATTTTTTCTTCCTTGTCTGTGGCCACCAATAACGTATCGATATTCGTAGCATTTGCAATGGAAGGCTAAAAATAAACAAATTGTTTAGAAACTTCAGTGAAAAGATATGCATTATAGAATTAACTCTCATCCGTCTCTCGTGTCAATTTCACACATCTTTCACGCAAAAGGCCTTGTTATTCTGCCATTTGTAGAATAATTGATCTGAAACTTTGTGACTTTTATTTTTTTAACAGGAAATGTTAAAAATGTTTTTTTTTTCAAGACCTTTAATGGCTGGTTCATTGTTTTGTAATTGTTACACAACAATTATGCATTCATTGTACAACCCCTTCAGAATGCAGCTAGAGATGTATAGCTTTGAATATCAAAAGTTGACATTAACTTGAAGAAGAGGCGTTACGTACTCTCTTCTCTTTGCTGCGAGACAAAGATAAGAACGATAAGATCGAAACAAAGCTAATGGAACACGTGCGAAACCGAGAAATACGAAAATGCGAGCAACATCTTGTGTAAATATTTATTAGTTCATATGCTTTACCATTGTGTTTATTTGACACACAAGGAACACATTAAGCTACGAAAATGAGGTATGGATGAGGTATAACGCTCGCCTGTCTCCCATTTCATCAACTGAATGTGTCCCTTTGTGTCAATTTGACACAATGGTAAAAAATCGGTAGAACGAAAGGGTAGACGATTAACTTTGAAAAGCCTTTTACTGAATATAATAAAAATAAATTTTCTGTACATTTAGAAATGAGATTTTTCACATTTTTCGTAAATTGTATATCGGTGTGCTGTATAAACTGCTTTGTTGCATCTATCGCAACGTACACTGTATAAATTCACCTTCCTGTGTCAAATTGAGGCAAGGAATGGATGAGTTTTCATTTATAGAAAATTAGTATTTTACTTACTCTAGCTGAAAGGGATGTGGTTGGCGTTGTGGATGATTTTGTTTGGGTACTACTGGTTGTTATTGTTGTTGTTGTAATAGTTTTATATGGTGTAGTAACAGGTGCTAATATAGCTGCTAAGGTTTTTGGGAGAACCGGACCTTGAGGTCTCGTGGGAGGCTCCTGCCCCTGTAATCCATATTCTATGTACTCAATTAAATGTGCTGGGAACTCACTGAAATGCTGAATTGTCCTGACGTGCTCACAATATGTTTGGTAATCTTTTAAACGGCTCTTAAAACGATCCAGAGCAGTTATGCCAAAATAATACATCTTGCTGCCTTCTGGTTTCCGAAGAGCATCCAATACAAATCTCAGAGCCAATCCAAGCGTCATATAGCTATTAACTAATCCTCTTTCAATGATTCCACCAAATAACTGTGCTGTGATTTGTAATTCCTTATCAGGATATTGAGGGAAAAAGCGGTATTCCTCGAACAAGTTTCGTAGCATACAATTGAACACTTCCCTTTCTCTTTTACTACCAGAATCTTGAAATTTTTTCAACATATCTAGAACTTCGTCAATTGATAAAGTAGGATGTGGCGGATGATTGTATATACGTTGGAAATAGCTATTCGCTTCGTCCTCAATTTCTTTCGAAACATTTTGTGCCATGTCAGGAAATAAGTTCGATGTTTCGGGTATCCTTGCCTTTTCAATGCCCGTTGGTGGCCCAAGGCGACCCAGACTTCCAATTGTTGTACTGCCAGGAAGGACAGATGGTCCTTGTGTTCCAACTGGTCCTGAATGTAATTGAGACGATACTGGCAGGATTGGAAATGAACTTGGAGAAGGTCCCATGAGACGCGAAGGAGAGCCAGGTGCAGACACTAAAGGTCCAAGAGCACCAGGTAAATTGAATGCAGAACTGCTAGGAGGACCAAGACTGGATCCCAAATTCATAGATGCAAGACTTGAACTTAAATTTCCAAGTGGGTCTACTTGCTTAGAAGAAAATAGCTATGAAAAATAAATAAAGCCTATTTTAGTATGCAATGGCACATAAATCAGATCTGTATATCCAACTGAATGAAGTTAATATATATCTACCGGCCCTCCTAACGTGGCTGGATTGAAAGATTCTAATGTCCGATGTCTTAAAACTCCTGGTGGAGGAGGTCTACTCATTGTACTCTTACTCAACATAAGATTACAGTTTTGTACCATGGTCATTATTGCCTCTGAACACTCTTGAGAAACACCCCTGTAACAAAAATTTGAGAATTGAACGGTTGTTTTCAGATTTTTAAGAACTATGTAAAAAAAACATACCCAGCACACACTTGCAAACAAGCAAGCATGGTTGTCAACGTTTCTTGAGGAAGTTGACTTGCTTTTGGAACCGTGAGATCTTCTTTTATGCCAGGTCCCATCACCTGTGGGCAACGCCTTTGTAAAAACTTTACACAAGCGGTAACGAAAACTTCGCCTTGTTCTCTGATTTTGTCTGTCAGCCATTTTTCTAATTTTAAGTATTCTCTCCTCGAAGCTAAACAAGCCAGGTCAATAACAAACGGATACGACTGAGCGGTAAGTAAATGACTCAACGCCTTCAGATCTTGAGCAACGTCCAGGATGCGGGACAGTCGAGTTTGATCGTGATCCCCGCGTATATACCATTCCGCCATGGCATGCATAATAATGGATTTTATTTTAACAGCATTTCCATGCCACGCGTGATGCAAAATAACAGCAGAATTCGGATGATTTCCGAGAAAAATAGGCATCAACGTACTAAGCAATTCTTGTCTTAATATGGTAATAGGTGCATTAATTTGTAATAACGCCAATACAAGAACATCAGGACAGTGTTGAATGGGCCATTTAAATATCTCTTGAACGGATACATATAGCCCTCTTTCTGCCATGTGTAAAAGTAATTCAACAACATTCAAGGATCTCCATGTTTGCGCTTCCTTACTATCACTTTCTGGCGCTGCTTTCAACACGTCCACGGTTACAGAGTGATACGGATAATCAGCGAAACAAAATATGTCTGGACACTTCAGGATTTGTTGTACTAAAGAAAATTGTCCTTCTACGTTATCCCAATGACGATAAAAAAGTTCTACGGGAAACATATCAGGTAGGTATCCCTGATGTTGCAACCCCAATCTTAAGCCAGTAATTAGTAAATTCAATCCTTGTCTGTCTTTAATAATAAATTCAGCATGGTCCAACTTAACTATCACATCATTCCAAGACAATGTAGATTGCTGAAAATATATAATTACTTTTGTAAACATCGATGCTACGCACGATTAATTCTTAATATCGTTATTATTAATATTTTAGCAATTCATAATTTATTAACCGTGCTTACAATTTCTTTTAAAGCTTGAATAAACACTTCAACATTCCAAGTAGTAGGAGCAGCAGTATCCACAGACTTTTCTTTATTAGCATCTTGTGTTGCTCCCGAATTACCCCAATATGATTGTAAACCTCCAGCATCGTCAAGGTTGCTACAAGTTCGTGCCATATGACCTAGAACTCTTGCAGCACATGCTGGAGATATTTCTCGAGCACCTAGGCCAGCTAAGGCTGATCTACATTCTTCAACACTGTTAGTAAATCCATATCCTAATTCCATAATCAATTCTACTAGAGAATTTCCATCCTGAAAAGTATACATTATAAAATATTTTAAAATTTAATGTTCAATTTCATACAAGAGTTACGAAGCAACAAACAGTATTAGTTTTACCATTTGATTGACAGCCATGTTTAATTCAATTTTAGCTTGCGGAGTTTCCCCGTTGTCTGGATACAAGAGTGGTGCTAGCACCACTGGTACCAGCTCACGGGGAAAATCGCGCCTTAAATTCTTGAGAAATTTTTCTTTTGCTTCTGAGGAAAGGCCAAATCGATTGGCTGTGTATAAAGCTTGCGATAATATAAGATGAAGAACTTCAGGTAACGAATCGTGTAATCCTTCCTCGTGATGCTTATTGTTCGTCTCAGAGTTGATATAATTTTTAATCAATTCAGGCAGCTGTTTTTGCACGTGCTCTAGGGCTAATGCACAAATTTCAGAATTCTCAGAATGCAGCAATGCAATCGCAAATGCAACTTCTTGTACCAGAGTTAAGCCAAGTACCTTTTTCAAACGTAAAAAAAACTTTGGCGATAGGTTCAAAGTCTGTAAGAATGAAGTTAGTTAAAATTAATGTTTTTTATTATACAGAATATTACAAAATAAGAGGACTGTTTTATATATATATTTTTTGTAATGATGACCTTAACCTAAATAAGAAGTAAAATAAAAAAACCTTTTGTTGGTGAAATGGATGATCTATAGCAAAGCACAGATTAGAAATAAAAGAAGGTTTGCTAAGAAGATTAGTACACTCTTGCTTCAGAAGTTGCACTTGAAAATAATCTTTTGCACTTGATTCCGGCGGTTCTCCTGTTGAAAAATCTATGCACGAGAGTAAAGAGCGCAGCAAGTGTCTGTCTGCCTCCAGACCCTTCCACAGCACCAACTACAATACAACAATGAGTTTTAAAATAGGTTAAACTATTATTATAGTAAATATCTATATAAAAGTAAATGTATAGAACACGAGCTTTGTCATATAACTAGATTTTCAACAATAGAAGTATGAAAAAAGAAGATTGCAGAACATTCAAAAATAACTAAAGGCAAAACTAGTACATAAATATTTATTTGTTAGGTGAATAACTAGACCATCGTGTTTAATGACTGATATATCTACGTTAAAAGATGAAAAAGAGCTTCATCGTTCGAAATAATACGTTGGAACAGATACAAATCACGGAAAGAGGCTAAGTTCAAGGTGTATTTCATGCCGCGTAAGTACTAAGTTACCAATAATAATGAAATAGGTGTGAAAGCTTCGGCATAAATTTGCCGTTAATTTTCATAATGGGAAAGTTTCTCTTAATGGACGAACTCAAATGAAATCGGTAATAATGTCCACGAAGCATATTGCGCTGTTTCGAGGACGGCGTGTGATGAACAGAAAGTGGAAGGGGTGGGCATAAGAGATGCAGTAGTACAACAGGTTTTTTGTCTACTTACATCTGATATTTCTTGGCAGCTGTCCCGAAAATTTTTCTTATTTAAATTCGCAACCAAATAACTGATTTGTGACAAAGTAAAAGACAACGAGTCCAGGTTCATAGTTCCATGAATACGACCTCGAAAGCTTCAAACGTGTTTGAAGCTTTCTTCGGTATCCACGAATTGCCTCCCCGGAGTCTCTCCTCGTTAAAAGCATGAAAACTACATTGGCACAGTCCTGCGACCAACATTGGGATTAATATTTTAGAATACAATTTCAAACCAACGTCATGGCGAGCACAACAAGATAATACTGAAAACGTAACACCACTCCGAAATCACACCATACAATCAGTCACACTCTACTGGTCTCTTTTCCATCTACTTCAGTAGACCTCTACTTCTATAAGACAGCCGGTTCGGTGTTTCTAGAATCGCCACTAGAGTGCGTTAAATGTTCATACTAAAACTTATTTTTAAAATTTTCATATTTTATATTATTGGTTATATCGTAACTGTATAGTACGTATTTGTGTATGTATTCGATCACGTGTAATACTTCGACTCAATATTGACGATATTAGAAACCGTATAGGATAAAGAATAAAATTAGATTTACTCGGATTTTGATTAATTATTCTGCTGACAGGCTGACAAATCTCAACATTGCTGCATCTTCAGTAATGTTAGAAATAAACAAAAATTACTAGAATACATTGTAAAATGATGGTAAAAATTAGTCATTGTATATATTTTTCAGTGTTACCACTAAATAAGTATACAGGAAATGAAAATCAATTAAATTATTGAATAGCGTATATAAAATAATTCTCTATAAATATGTTATTGTTTCTCGATGGCATTGCATAATTTGAGGGACAGGAGCGCGACGTTATGAAGAAGTGGACATTGTTTCCTATTTGCTGTTGACTCGATGATGCGGTGACCAAAGATGAGGAAGAGTATTTATTGGATGCGTCATAGGATGATTGAGACAAAAATACGACATTGACGAAATCATATTATCTTCGTTCTTATTCTCTAGTAACCCGCTGCTATTTAATTACTTTTTACTGTCGGAACAACAAAATATTCAGTATTCCTTTGACAAAGAAACTTCATTTCTCCCTGATTGGCTAATGATCAATAAATAGTTACAATAGTATTGTTTTCGCAGCCGAAGCTCGCTGGACTTTGTTTATGTGCATTTTGTTCTTTTTTCATCGCTTTCTCTCGTTCTCGAAGATTTGCACATTGTTAAATGAATAATAAAAAGTTAGGGGTAAAAATACAGTTACAGGGACCGTATAGAGACCGTATAGAGACCATATAGAGACGACTGAATTGACCACTGATATATATATATCAGTGGAATTGACTATATATGGGGACATTTAATAGGAATTTCAAATTTCAAGGATGTCACTCTTTACTATTTCCAGAAAAGATGTATATCATCTCTGTTATTTCTATGTAAACATGTTTTTCTTATAAATAACAAAGTTGAGTTCAGTACATTCGGTGTCGTCGAGTAGATTATTTATTTACGTTTATAAGCTGTTGTTGTTAATTATTATACCGAAATGGCAACGTCTACATTAAAACAAGAATCATCTGAAAGAAAGAAGATGAAGAAAAAACTGAGGTAAGTTTGGTTTTAATATTGCTTTATGTAAAATGTGTTTTACAACTGAAATATAAAACAATCAGGTTTATCGTAAGTTTTGTAAGTTTATTTATTAAATTGTTTAAATAACTTTCTTTTTGTTTAAGCAAGGCACAAGTACAGTTAGCAATAATTAAGAAAAAGAAATGTGATGCTAAGGCTCTTACAATTGTCGAACAGCTTTTAGAACCTAATATCGATGTACAATGGCTATTACATAATGTAAGTGATCAACATGAAATATTCTTAACATGAAAATTTTATATTAATATATACCTTTATAGTTAAGGTATATGAACAAGTGTCATATGGAAGATGTGATCGAAGAAAGAGCTGTCATCAAATTATGTGGCTATGTGTTATGTTCGAATGCATTAGTAGTGGTCATTAACCAAAAATACCACATATCTACAAAACAAAACAAAGTTTATGATGTGACACGACGTAAAAATTTTTGTAGTTCACGTTGTTACAGTGCTTGCAATTATCTTTTGGAACAAATGCTAACGAGTCCCCTTTGGTTGAGAGATAAAGAGGAGATACCAGATTTCAAAGTTTTACCAGCTAAAGATGTGTTACAAAGAAGTACACATGGAGATGAGGTTCATATAATGGATAGTGTTACAATATTAAATCCTAATAGTGAAAATGATCTTATAAACCATAATGAAAAGTGTAAAAATTCAGAAGAGATGGAAACTACAAAAACTCAGAATGAGAAGTATTTGGTAGCTGAAGCAGATAATCAATGTGATATAATAGATAATATCGACCAAAATATCAACACCACAGAAATAAATAGTAACAGTGAAACTTCAGATTTTATTGAAGATCTACCTTTGATGAATTCCATTGAAACTTGTGACCACACAAAACATAAATTAACTAGTTTAAAACATACAACTAATGATACTGAACAGTTTGTAAAGGATATGACTGCACAAGAACCCATTTTGCAAAATGCTATTTCATCAGATAATGTAAAAATTGAAGATGAAAAAGAACCACAGAATGATGATAAAAATCAGAGTAAGGATAATACTGAAGTTCAAAATGAGTTATTAAATACATTGGCAACAACATATAACACGACTGTTAAAGAAAATACAGTTATTAGTAATATAAATTATTTACAAACCGTAGAAAAGAATAAATCTAGGAAGCACAAACAGAAAGATCATATTAAAAAAAAACAACTAAATGAGTTTTATAATTTAACAATGCACATTGAAGAGAACATAAAAGAGTGGATTAACGAAAATACGATTTCCTTATTATCAGGAGATGAAGAATTAAAAAATATATTATTAGAGAATATATTTCAACAAGACAGATATCAACACTTGTGCAAAAAATTAAGTAAATTGCAATTGGAAGATGGAAAAGATGATGCAGATTTAATAAAAAATACTCTGAAACCTATGCCACATTTGTCTATTCTTCAAGAAGAAGGAAAGAAGATGGAATTAAAAGTATGTATAATGTAGTTATTTAATGGAAAATAATATAATGTACATTTGTAAATACATAAAAGTATTATTTTTAGGTGAAAGCATTCTTTAAAGGAAATACTGTTATAGAAATGCCTGAACGAATTACAGAAAGTACAGAAAAATGCAATGATTTTGCTACTGTGGTACCATTAACAGATGCACATGCCCCTAAAGCGCTTCGACGACGAATCTTTTTGGATAAACTTAATAGAATGTAAAAGCAATCTTTTTCGTTTCCCATATTAAATTATTACCTTTGTTTAACATTATCAATTTCTTTTCTTTACAGATTGCCAGATCTGTTACGAGCATTAGCTGGTAGTAGAGTGTCACAATATATGTACAATAATGAAAGGAATGTTTTAATTAAAGCATTAGTTAACACTTTTTCATTATCAGCTAAAAATATTATTTTTAAGACTGCTGAATGGACTCTTGTGGGCCTTATCATTATCAAAATGTAAGTATTTTAAATACATTATTATACATGAAATATTATTTATTTTTAAATATATTTTCAGGTTGAGCATGATAGATCCACAATTAAAAAAATTATTGTTAACTAGACAGGCATCAATGTACATTTCAATGATATTAATGTCTTATAAATTGGATTCAAATTATTTAGATAGATTAATAATGGAGCTAACTAATGTCACGAAAGTAATTGATACAAGTGATATTCAAAACTGTTAACCTATTTAAATTATTTACATAGTTTGCATTCTATAATATGTAACACCTACATTAGGAGCTTCTGAGCGACATTATTGTATGATACAACCGTTTTTATATTCATCAAATAATGAAAATTAAATGAAAATAGGAAATACATATTTTCATGTTATTCTTTACATTCGTATGAAAATACAAAATCTGTATTACAGTTTGAATCCGTAATTTTCGTATGATAAAACATGTGCAGAGTCGAATACATAATCGTTTGCAAGTCAAATTACGGGACCATGTTCCTCAATGTTCCATGTATTAAACCTTGAATTCTGTGATTTTTACAATGAAGATGGTGTGGGAACACCAGTGAGAGAAGAAGGTGGGCAATCAAGTCCTAATGTGTCCATTTGTGGAGCTGTTGCTAA
The DNA here is from genome assembly GCA_913789915.3 of Sphecodes monilicornis. NCBI lineage: Eukaryota > Metazoa > Arthropoda > Insecta > Hymenoptera > Halictidae > Sphecodes > Sphecodes monilicornis. The sequence goes on from OU565285.1 coordinate 22,075,621, forward strand.
TTGATCCTCTGTTGAACGACTTCCAATTTTTTCACGTAAAGCTTCGTAGAGACTATGCACAGCTTCATTATGCTTAAACAATAGAAAAAATGTAAGGAGAGTATATATACAATATGTATATTATCTTTATATTCTTTCTAAAAGATTATGAAGATACCTGACTAGTTGGTTGAAGTGCTTTCATCAGTGTGTGTAACCGTGTTGGTGGTAATTTTGGATGAATATACCAAAGCAGTTTTAGTAAATGACGTGTCACATTATCTCTGCCAAGGCCTGCTAGGAAAAATTCATCAAATATAACTGTACAGAACGATTCGTTCGAAAATTCATCAGCCATGTTTAATATTAACAATGACACCTGTGAAACCATATGAAATATTTTACCATCTTACATGATACAATTGTGACAAATAGAGGTATTCAAGAACCCAAGAACGTCGAATCGGGTCGAGAATTTTATTCAGGATCGGGACGGGTTGTCGAAAATTCTCGGGAATCCTGATATATTCGAGAATCCCGAAAATTCTTCGAAATGCCGATATATTCAAGAATCTCAAAAATTCTTGGGTTTCACGATGAATTCAAGAATCCCGAAATTTTCGAGAATCCGATCCGTCCAGTTCATCGGGTACCCGACATTTTTGGGTTCTCGCACACCTCTAGTAATAAATGAATTATGTTTATAAACCGTATGACTTTAAATTTTATTATACCAATGTATGTAAAAACGGATCTTCGAATGCACGTTGTGCTTGACAATTTGGTAAAGTAGCTAAAACCCTCATTAATCCTCTAGCATCACCTCTTCCTCTTCCAACACCACCACCTCCTCCAACATGCAATGCATAATACATAGATAAAACAGCAGCAACTCCTGAAAGTTGTGCGTATGCTTGACAAGCGTCAGGAGGTGGACCAGAATGTTCTATTATAGCAATTGCACTTTCCCTCTCATCAGGTGGGAGTTTACAATTTAATTGTCTTATTTGATCATCTACCTGAAAAGTGAATTATTTGTTCGTTGATTGTGCTACAAATATTTCAAATATTTAAAACATTTTACCATAAGAGACATAAGTGCTGGTAGAAACTTCGTAACAACTTGACTATCCAACTTTGGTTCCTTAAAGTCTTGCGAATCAATCATTTGCCAGGCGGACAAACCCAATGCAAGCATTCTTAGCAGTAAAACAAGAACTGCATTTTCTCGAGGTAATGCTTCACCATTTATTAAATGAAGTGCAATTTTAATAGCACTGCTAGCAAGGAAGTTAACAGCATATGGGTCGCACAATGTCATACTTAAGTCACCTAATACTTGTTCTTGTCCTCTCTATAAAAAACTATACATCGTTTCATTTTTCTATCTTAAGTAGTAATATTGTCAAATAAGAACAGTTTGCTTTATACCTTAATGCTATCCAGAAATCCTTGTAATTCACGGGACCTTTTAACATCAACATTCTTTTCTCTGATACACGCATCCAGGCACCAAGTAAATTTATGACATGGATCAACAGATATAATGTCTTGGACCTAAACAGTTATATGATAGTATTAGATTTATCTTATGCAATATAATCTAATATAATACTGTTTTCTGCAAGCAATGTAATGGTATATGTAATTTTCTTATGTTTGCGCTATTTGTTTTAGAAATGAAGGTGACCTTAAATTTTTTAAATGGAATGCTATATATTTTTTTTATATCATATGGAAGCAAGTGTCAAGACAAATTCATTTGTATACAATATAATGACCTTCAAGGTCAAACAAGGTCAGAAATGGAAGAAACATTATGAAGGTCGCTTACAAAAAAATAGAGCAAACACAAAGAAATGACATATGCCATTGCGTTGCTTGTAAGAAACAGTATTACTTTTCTCTCTTTCATTTTTTCCTAATATTTATTATTTGCAAGAAAAACGCTGGCTAGTATTATTGGAAGCTGAAAAGAAGTTACTTGTACTGTTGCATGTGACCTCTTTTCAACTCCCAATAATATTAGCGTGAACACCTGTATGCTAATAATATACTAACCTCTAAATCATGTAAAGCCATTAATAATTCTGCTCTTAAGGTACAATAATGTATATTCTTTGTACGTAAAAATAATGTCCTCAAAAACTGTAATACCATGTCATACAATTTTACACTATGTCCGATCATATGAGCCAATTTTTGTACAACTTCGCCTTGTCTCCTCACCTAATTACACAAACCATACAGTTTTAGAATGATTAATGCTTCTGTCTATTAACTGATTATATTTTTCAACAAATTTTAACTTCTTTTTATAACTTCTTACTTTTACTCTTGAATAGGCAAGTTAAAAATCCAAATATGTATTGAACAGTGTCATTTATAATATACCTTAGGAGAAGGCGTGAAGAAAAGGCTATTTAAATTTCTATGATCAAATAAAATTTGTTCCTTTTCAATAATATATCTACTGAACAATGGAGAAACCTCGTCTCCGAACAGACTTTGATTGTCTTTCCAAATTTGTCGTTTAACTTCGGTATCTGCGTCATTGTATAATTCCTTTTCTCTAACAAGTACACGTAAATATTTATCTTCTATGTGCGGTGTATTCCTTAAAATACACATAACAACAGGCCTCAGCGCTGAAACTCTTACAGCTGCAAAACTTTTAGATAACAATTCTTTTAATCTTCTATCTCCTGACGAACCTTTCTGATCTGCCCTTTCTGTTCCTATTTCATTGATCCTTTTTATGAGTTTTTCTCTTAATTCTTCAAGAACCGATGCGTGAAAATCCAATCTTCTCACACCATGAAGATCAAGTAAAGGTAACATAGGTCGTAATGATGGTAATAAAATACCATTTTCTAACTGAAATTCTTCTATTGCTTTTAATGGGTCTGTGCAACTTGTCAATGCATCTCTTAAGAAAACTTGTCCAGCTATTCCAAGATCCTCCAAACCATTCCCGCTTTCACAGTTATTTTTAACAGTATTCATTCTGATCTTCTTGAATATATTATTTTTTCATGAATAGTGTACGTATTTACCGTTTACGTGTTTCGTACCGTATGTTGGTTATACGAAAATCGTAATTTATTTTGTAACATTAAGTGCATTCCCAAACATTTTCAGTTTAAAATGATGTTTATAAAATAGTCTATTTTGTTTTGGTCATTACACATGTAACACTGCACACGATTCTAAATATCCGATATATTTTATGTTGTCCAAAAGTATCGGAATTTCTTCATGCTCAAGCGCTACAATGAATCCAACAATAGTTTTATATAAATACACGTACAAACAGACTGCAGTTTATATTGATTTTGAAATAACAATTAATTCTTCGTATAATAATACATATTTTTTAAAAGTATAACTTCATGCTCAGTTCATAGGCGTTACAGTAAAAAGCAAATTATGAACAAATAGAAATAAGGCGTGTATACAAGTTGTCCTTCTCTCTTTGCAAAGTAACCTTATACGTGTAGGAACGTCTCTATGTGGATATGTATATGTAACTGCATCTACATAGATGTGTGTATACAATATATATATATATATATATATATATATATATATATATATATATATATATGTATATGTATAGATAATACGAATACAGCATCAGATGAATATATGCGATATATGAAGATTAAAATTATACGGAAACTGTGTTTTAATCGCAATTATTTTGAATACGATGGAAACAAAAGTGTAAATAAGACATTGCATTCGAATTTACCATAAATTCGTATAAAGCGAATAAATAAATACAGACAAGAATAAAACGTATTCGACAGAGGTTTTTCATTAAAAAAAATAGCATCGCAGGTTACATTTTCATTGACAATGGCACAGTCAACAGCCAGTGGAACGTCTTCCCGACGATATATGAGAGAACATGATGTTAGTTTACCATCCTCTTCACGGTATGTGGATAGTGAATGGGAAACCAAAGAGGTGATTGTTTACTATTCTTTGCTTCTGACATTTAATTCTTGAAGTCTGTTTCTGTTAATCTGTGCAGAATAGACAATACTTCATATAATAAACCAGTGTAAAGAAATACCTTTTTACTTTTGTTTTCACATTTTTAACACTGCCAATGAATCAATAATCTGCATTTATTTTGATATATGCTAATTGAGCAATTTGTATGAAAATTTTATCTTATCTTAATTTGTTCACTAGATTAATCGTTTTAGGCTTTACGTCAAAGAGAACTTGAAGAAGCACGAGCACGAGCAGCTCAAATGGAGAAAACAATGAGGTGGTGGTCCGATTGTACTGCAAATTGGCGTGAGAAGTGGAGCAAAGTACGCAACGAAAGAAATATGTCGAGGGAAGAAGCAAAAATGCTTAGAGCAAAGTTAGAAATTGCTGTAAAAGATGCAAATAGTTATAAACACGAGTGTCAGGAACTCGAGTTACAAAATGAACAACTTAAAAAAGAAATGGAAAAAATTCATATGATATTATTGAAACACGCAGGACAATTTGACCAACAAATTTTTACAGTTATAGAATCGGATCCACAATTACGGAGCACATTAGGTATAGAGGAACTTTTAAAGTTTTACAATAATGTAGAACACAGTGAAAGTGTTAATTCTCAAAAGGATTTACTTACATGTAAAACTTCAGTAGAAGAATCCAATATATGCCTAGGAAGTCATAACATTTTACCAGATAGAGACATCGAAGAATATGTATTGCAAGGAGCAGTTCCAAAGCATGCTGTAGAATTATATAAAGAAGGTTCTATAAATTCACTGGGTAAAGATATTGCAAGATTAGTTGCAGATTCTAGTTCATTGGACATTAATGTAGAGAAGCATCAGACTTCTTTACAAAATGATGAATCTTCTGTGCAAAAGATACTGATGCTTCAGTATAAACTAGACGAAGCAACAAAGACAATTTCTACAGAGAGAGAGTAAGTTTTTGCAATGACATGATTTTTTAAATATTTTTTAATTCTATTGTAATTGTTTTGACATGCTTATTAGAGAAAAAAATTCTTTGCATCGTGGTATGGAAAAATTGAAGGCAGAAATAATACAACTACGCAAACAATGTGATGATTTAGAAGAAAGTAAAGCTAAAACTATGAGAGATCTACTTGAGTTAAAAGATCGGTTTCACATTGAGCTTGGTGACATGCAAGCTAATTTAATTGACGATTCTTCAAGTAGAGATAGTATGAATCGTCGTTTGTCTGAGCTTAGAACTGAAGTAAGTTTTATGAAATACATACATATAAAGAAACTATTTTCATTGTTGATAAGTGTTTATTGATTGTTATTACGAAATTTTAGTTGGAGAAGCTTCAAGCCGAAAATGCCGCAGAATGGGGAAAACGAGAACGTTTAGAAACTGAGAAAATTTCATTAGAACGGGAAAATAAACAACTTCGTAATGAATTACATGATTTACAAGAAAGAATAGAATCTCGACGGTCGCGCCCAGTTTCTACATCTGATAGTGATACAAGACAGTTACAACAAGAACTTTTAGTTAGAAATACGGTTTGTATTCACAATTACGATCGTCGTTTCTTTTAATCAATTACCACAATAAGTATTGATTGAATGAAAAAAATTATTAGATATTAAAAAAATCTTTGGAAGAAAAAACAACTGAACTTTCGCATGCAATGAGAAGATCAGAACAGTATGAAGCGGAAGTGAAACGAGTCAGAGCAAGAGTGGAAGAATTGAAGAAGGAATTAGCTACAGCTCAGGATGAAGTAGACGCTGCGACCAATAGTGTTCGTAAATTGCAACGTGCAAACGAAGATTTATTAGAACAATTAGAATCTGCTAATGTACAATTGGAACATTTCCGTAACAGGTGAATAATAAAGATATTTATTACTCCTTTAGTAATTTTATGTACAAATATTCTTTCAAAATATTATATGAAATAGATTAAATATTTACTAATATTTACTTTGTTATTAGTACTGATTCCTATACGGTAGATCTAGAAGAGAATACTGAGGAGAAATTATGTGCAATAAATGATGGCAAATTAATGGATGGTATGTCTTAACATTTTAACATATGGAGTAATTGAAAAACTTAGAGTAACATTTTGTGAATGTTGTTTCAGAGTATGGATCTCCACAAGCCTAGTATTCACTTATTACAATAATGACATTGTATCTTATCTGAGTTACAAACATGAAGTTTATAAATTGGGAAGTGCTTTTTTCAAAATTCTTTAAAGTATACCAGTCATCATATCTATTTAAGTACTAAGTAGATACTTCTTAATTGGCTAACTGAATGAATATTAACAGTATAAGCTATCAATTAATTTATTTGACAGGTGAGCTTAAATAACAAACAATCACTGCCTATTTCAGTATTGTATTAATATTTTAAATTCTTAGGATATGTTCTAGATTTATATTCTTTACTTGTCTTTCTTCTTTTAGATGTACATATTTATATTTTGTACTCTTTTTATTTTAGAAGCTTTTTTAAATATCTACATTTGTAAAAATTTCACATTCCAGTGTATTATTTTTCACTTATTTTGATTGCATGTGTATAAATATTGTATATACTTAAACTATCTATGTAATTATAAATTTTGCCTCTTACCTAAAGATTGGTAAAGTTGAAAAAATAGTGACAACTTTCACCTTCTATGATACCTGATATTTATGATTACAGTTTACATGTTGTCACAAATATATGTAAAATACATAAAAACACTTATGCGAGTATCTATATATGTTATGTAATAATTAATTTTATGTAGAAAAACTATTATTTAAATTCGCATTTGCCCCTAAATTTAAGGAAATATGTACTACATATATTTATCACATGACGTAATTTACAATTGATGGAGTATAAGCAAGAGAAGCCTTTATTTGTTTCATATATGTTTTATTGATAAAACTGGATAAATACTAGTAACTGATGTGTCGTTATTAAATCGATAATGATGTACATTCAGTACGATTACCTCAATAAAAATTATATATATATATATAGTATGTATGTGTGTGAGAGACAATAGAAGTATGACGTACATTCATAAAATGTATGAACGATCATAAATATTTGTGTTTGTAATTAATAAAAGAGTATAATAGTTTAAATTGTAATAAAATATATCTTTAGTATTAATATACTGTGGAGTAATGTATGGAAATAAAGTGAAAAGAAAATTTATTATAGAATTAATAACATCTGATTAACATTTCACTGGAGTACCATCAGGATGTGTTGGTATTTTTGGTTTGCAAATTTTTGTCCGACCATTAGAACCGTACACAATATTACAGGAGAATGTAAAATATCCACAAGTAGAACTTTTAGTATAATATCGATGCTCATACTTTTTTGGTGAATTTTTACCATCCATTTTTCCAGCAAAGCTGTTTGTTATTGTGTAATAACTTGGTTTTATTGGCACGTTCGCGGTTTTGGAATAATCTGTGGACGTTTGTTGATTTTGAAGTTGGAAATGGTTATGTTTTTGAGGTTTTTCTTTGGTAAAAATATGATTTTCGGCTAATCTTTCATGGTTCGTTTTAAGTGATCTGGTTTCTGAACTTGGCGATTTATTCTCATGAGTAGTGACTATCGGAGTTAGAGAAACTGTTTGAGATTGAGATCTTCCATCACCATGAACAATAGTTTCATCACCAGCTACAGATTTTACTCTTCCTCGAAATCCGGGTGGTATTGTATATCCTGACAATGATTGACCTGGTTGAAGAATATCTCCAGACTGTGCCATTGTGGAGTCCTGATGAACACGAACATCGTATTGATTTCCAGATGCGACATGTATCATTTGTGATTGATAATCACTATTGTTTTGCTCTGTAACATAATTTTTGGAATACTTTGCATTTGAAGCGTGTATTTGTGATGCATCATAATCATCTCCATCATATTCTTCATCATAATCGTACATAGTATCATCCGTTTGAAACTTTTCACCAGATTGATTTTGTTTACTAGCTACACTTTGAGAAACTTCTCTTGTTGCATTGGCAAAAACTGACTTTCTGGAACTTGAACTTGGTTGTAAGCCCTGTGAAGGTTTACCTTGGTTGTAATCGATATCGGAGGATGTATTTGTTATCGAACTATCATTACTGTTTGTAATTTGTGGAGTATTATATGGTTTAAAGGGTTTGAATAATTCTGTATCTGTCAGGTTGAACTTAAATGGTTTTCTAGAGGCTGCTGCTCCAGATCCAGATCCTGCTTGCGCCGCGCCAGTGTAAGTAATTCCATATTGAAAAGATCCTTCGAGTTGAGATTGAGATTGACCTCTATGCATACCACTTTGAGCAGAAGCTGTACCACCTCCATGGAAAGGTTTTGAATGTTTCTCAACATTTTCGTCGGCCTTAAGGTATGGCTGGAAACCAATTTGAGCTTGACTTGATGTACTTCCCTCCCCATTCGCTTGGGCATCTGCCATTCCACCTGTGGAACTTGCTTTTACCTGAGAATTAGTGCCATGATTCCATCCGCTGCTTTGCGCATCTGTTGACGTAGCACCAGATTCTGAATCCAATTGAACTTGGGCTTGACTTTTTCCATAGCCACCCGATCCTTGCGCATTACTTGTAGCACCTTTTTTACCACCACTAATTTCAGTTTGTGCACTTTTATTGTTATCACTACTACCAGCTTGAGCAGAGAATGACCCAGAACCACTATATGTACCTGTTACTTGAGATTGTGCTGTTCCTTGTCTGTATATTCCTTGAGAAGATGCACTTGCTTGTGTTCCTGAGTCTGTTTGTTTTACAGAACTAGATGCTTGGGAATTAGAGTTATCGTCTTCAGATGGAGAACTACCAGGTTGTTGGTAAAACTGAACGAGTTCTCCAGTATTAGTAGGTCTCGTTCCAGGTGGATATTGTTGTTCGATATCTTGCCCTCCACTTACATACTTTCCTTGTCTATTAAGACGTCCAGTTACGTCTGGAATGGTTCGTCCTTGCACACCTTGCCATGTAGTACCACCTGGATATTGTCCATGTTGTACTGGGTAAGGGGAAGAAACTGTTCCAGATGTGCCAGGATAATGAATCACTCTGCCATTGGGTTCTATTTGCATTCCTGGTTGAATCACGTTTGCACCAGCTGGTGCAATACCTCCAGGATAATTTAATTGCTGAGGAATGCTTCCCAGGGTTCCTGTCTGAGTACTTCCAGGATAAGTAATTACATTTGTTGGTATTACACTAGGTGTACCAGAAGTGACAATATTACCAGCCGTCTGTGGAATTATACTTCCCGGATAACTTCCTGGGTAATGTATAGGCCCCATCGCTTGATCTGGTGGTAAAATATCACCGCCATAAGGTATACCACTTCCAACACCAGTCATGGTAGTTCTATCACCTACACTACTGGATGATGGTCCGGATACAATCACACCAGGATGTGGTATTTGTCCAGGATATATTTTCGTATCTGTTGTTGCTTTTGATTCTGTCACAATTTGACCAGATTGCACAGTTCTATCACCAGGATAAATTACACCACCACTAGTAGTAGTGCCTGCTGTAACACCAGGATAACCTACACGAGGTACTCCACTAGGGTAGATCACACCACCCCCGGTTGTTGTGCCTGGTAAACGAGTAGGATAATAAATACCACCCCCCATTGTTGCGCCTGGTACACCAAATCCTGTTGTTGTAGCACCAGGTACACCACCAGGATAAATTACTCCACCTCCGGTTGTTGTAGCACCAGGTACACCACCAGGATAAATTACTCCACCTCCGGTTGTTGTAGCACCAGGTACACCACTAGGATAAATTACTCCACCTCCGGCTGTTGTAGCACCAGGTACACCACCAGGATAAGTTACTCCACCTCCGGTTGTTGTAGCACCAGGTACACCACCAGGTACACCACCAGATACCCCACCAGGATAAATTACTCCACCTCCGGTTGTTGTAGCACCAGGTACACCACTAGGATAAATTACTCCACCTCCGGCTGTTGTAGCACCAGGTACACCACCAGGATAAGTTACTCCACCTCCGGTTGTTGTAGCACCAGGTACACCACCAGGTACACTACCAGATACCCCACCAGGATAAATTACTCCACCTCCGGTTGTTGTAGCACCAGGTACACCACCAGGATAAAATACTCCACTTCCAGCTGTAGTACCAGGTATGCCACCAGGGTGAGTAATACCACCTCCCATTGTTGCAGTACCTGGTACACCAGCAGGATAAACTACACCACCCTCAGTTGTAGTCCCAGGTATCCAACCAGGATAAACTATGCCTCCTCCAGTTGTCGTGGTACCAGATACACCACCAGGATAGGTAACTCTATCTCCAGGTGAAGTACCAGGTACACTACCAGGATAAATTACACCACCTCCAGTTGTTGAAGTACCGGGCACACCACCAGGATAGACTGTACCACCTCCAGTTGTTGGAGTACCGGGCACGCCACCAGGATAGACTGTACCACCTCCATTTGTTGGAGTACCGGGCACACGACCAGGATAGACTGTACCACCTCCAGTTGTTGGAGTACCGGGCACACGACCAGGATAGACTGTACCACCTCCAGTTGTTGGAGTACCGGGCACACCACCAGGATAGACTGTACCAACTCCAGTTGTTGGAGTACCAGGCACACCACCAGGATAGACTGTACCACCTCCAGTTGTTGGAGTACCGGGCACGCCACCAGGATAGACTGTACCACCTCCAGTTGTTGGAGTACCGGGCACACGACCAGGATAGACTGTACCACCTCCAGTTGTTGGAGTACCGGGCACGCCACCAGGATAGACTGTACCACCTCCAGTTGTTGGAGTACCGGGCACACCACCAGGATAGACTGTACCACCTCCAGTTGTTGGAGTACCGGGCACACCACCAGGATAGACTGTACCACCTCCAGTTGTTGGAGTACCGGGCACACCACCAGGATAGACTGTACCAACTCCAGTTGTTGGAGTACCGGGCACGCCACCAGGATAGACTGTAGCACCTCCAGTTGTTGAAGTACCGGGCACACCACCAGGATAGACTGTACCACCTCCAGTTGTTGGAGTACCGGGCACACGACCGGGATAGACTGTACCACCGCCAGTTGATGTGGTGTCTGGTGAACTTCCAGGATAAACGACACCACCCCCAGTCGTTGTGGTACCAGATACACCACCAGGATACGTAACTCTACCTCCAGGTGCAGTACCAGGTACATCACCTCCAGTTGTTGTAGTACCAGGTGTACCAGCCGGATAAATTACACCGCCCCTGTCCGCTGTACCAAGTGTGTTGCCAGGATACGTTCTTCCTTCAATAATAGGAATTTCATGCTACAGCTGAATTTATTGTAACATTGTTTGTTAAGTTTATTCTTCAGATGCAGTACCATGAGTAAATGCCTTGTCAGTGTCACTTCCTGGGGTAATTACACTAGATCCTGTGCCGGGGAGGTGTACATATCTATCTGGTGCACCCTCACTAGAATACTTGAGGCAGTCTTCACATCCGGAGCTTCCGAACGACATACTTTGCGCTTGACCCATGCCACGACTTCCGCCTTTAAATTAGTTTCAAATTTTGATTTTATGTTTTATTTAAATAATAAATTACCTAAGAATATCTTGAGATACTCACTGACTACGGCGCGGGAAGATTGTTGTGTAGCTTCTGCTTCAGCCTTGCCTTCTTTTGGTTCGTCGTTACCCGTATTCAAATACTGAGACTGTGTTTGTCCATGAAATCTTCCTCGAGGATATTGAGCTTGTCGGCGCGTACGAGCCCGACTAAAATTTTCATTAAGTATCTCTCGTTCTTCGAGCACTACTTGCCTTTTGGCTCGACTTATCAGCGGTGTTAAAACTACGTCAGCTACTCGTCTAGTTACAATATCATTTTCATCTTGCGGAATCACATTGAAGAAGGGATCTGCCATCTGTTCGATCACTGGTACCGTATTTTGCAATAGAATTAATTCACGTCCATGACAGAATTCAATTATTCTACCTCCAGCCATCCGCCACGCCTGTGAAAAAAACAATAATTCTAATAAAAATAATTTTGCAAATAGTTAACTACTCACTTCTAATTTTGTTAAAGCATTCGTGGATGCATAGAGAATCTTCGATATTTTCTTTTGTATTCCATATTCTGGAAGATCTTCTATAGCAACGCTATCGTCCATCTTCTCCAAGTAACAAGTGTTTTCTTTTTTGTCTTTGTATGCTTTAAAGTTCTGGAAACAATGTAACATATGTATAAGGTATTTGTACATGTTCCAGCTGAAGTTATAAAGTATTTATTACCGTATCATAGTCGTAAAATGTCCACCGTTTCAACGGCAAATATTCGTCCGTGATAAGTACTCCAGAATCATCGCGAATGGAGCGATCGAACCTAGTTTTTTCCTATAAACAAGGTATTGAATTACAAATGTGTTAAACAAATGTATTAGAGTTGTTAATAGACTGTAGATATTTTGAAATATTTGCAAATTATAGGAAAGTTAACGAGAAACGAAACGCGAAATAAGAGAAATTAGGAATGGGCCGAGCTATTTACTATCAACTTATCACACGAACTTTGATCTTCAAATCTTTCTCTCAAGCCGTTCTAAACGCTAGTACTTGATTTGTATTAGCAAATTGAACAGATTTTCAAAAATTATAAAGCGCCATACTAAAGAAACTACTATTAAAAAAAATTAAACGTTTTATTGTTAGTTCTATGATATTAAATATGAACGTAATTCACAATTAAGCGATATAAATATTTGATATCTTTACTTTATTACAGTGGAATTCCATAGCACATCAAACAAATATGTTTATAATAAATATCAATGTTTTGATTAAGAATTATGAAAGAAGATATTTTTGTGGAGCAAATTGTAAAAAGACATAAAGTATATGAAATGTGTTAAAAAAATGTCGAGTTTATTCGACAACTGTTCTATGTTGTGGCAGTTATGGTAAACTCAAGGATCACGTTTTAGCTTAGTACGAAGTTGTTTAACATAATACAATATGAATCTTGTGGGTCGAGATCTTGTGTGATTTGTTAGCAAGGAATAATTGTGTCTTTAAGCGAAGTAATGTTTCATTAACACGTTGAATACCGCGAGACTCACTGGTAACCGGCGCTATTAAATTGTTGAAGAATGAGTTAACTTAATTAATTTAAATTAATTCAAATTAGCTATATTATAATGCTAGGTAAAGAACAACAATTGTTATTGACAACACTGATCGCTTCTATAATGAAAGAAATTTGTGTGGAATGAGCAATATTCACACGGAATTCAACGTGTGAAGGAAATAAATGAATGATAACTTACTATGTATTCCGAGAATGCCGTCCCCGAAAAGAGGATCAGGAAGGCAAGGATCAGTCGCATGGCTCGAGCTGAGGTCGCGATCCTCTCTGCGACTGTTCCAGCTTATTTGATGATGATCTAGGTAAGTTGAATCGCTGACTCCCACCAGACACCTCTACCCTTTTCGTATTCCTCTTCCTATGACTTACTTGTGCTCGATCTTGCGAAAAGATCAAGAGGCATAAGGATTTGGATTAAAGCGTAGGAAGGGGGAAGACGATTTGATAGGAGCAATTCTAAGAAGCACAGACATGTAAATCGTGATGTAAGTGCGACGGCACTGTTGTAAGTGTTACGTTATCTTCTGTCTTTCGCGATGTCTGGATCACGTTACAAGAACGCGTTTATGCGCTTCTTCAAGCCGGCTATGTTTAATTCGCAACGTATAAACTGTTTGAATAACGTTCAGAAAGTCGACTGTAATTGATGTGAACAAAATAGATTATGTTTCTTTCAAATATTAAGGAATCATTTTCGATAACATCGCTATAATATCTTTGATTTAGTTGGGGATTTTTAAAAAACGTGACAGAGTTCTTTGAATTTTTTACTTTTTTAAAACTTGTAGAATCATTTGAAATGATTAAGAGAATATTGATGTTAAGTTCAATTTATTTCTGTATTTAGTACAGTTCAATCGCAATTTGAATGCTTTCGTTTGATTCTACACAAATCATTATTTAATTATCTGACTAGACTACTGTGGCATTAGACAGAAACACATTGCTTCAAATTTAGGCATTGAAGAATCAATAATATGTAATCCAATATTTATTTGAATATTAAGTTTTCGTTAAATTTGTTCTCCTCGATAGCTGACATTAAAGACACATTAATTTTCTCCATTACGAAAACATATTACGAAAAGTTCAATTTCAGTTCTATTATATACGTAAACATGATTGAAATATGATTAATAGCATTAGAAAAAAGAATCATTGGAAACAGAACATAATTCCTTATTGCTGAATGTATTAGTTCTTATGTTTTACTAACGATAAAATAGTACATGAATACTTATAATATATTTTTAATACTATTTTATTCTTCATTGTTTTCAATTCCTCCAGAGTAAAATTATTATTCCATTATTTAAAAATTCCTGGTTGTCACGAGCAATATTCAGTGAACATTTTGTTATTTCAAATTCAAAATAGTTCATTTTATGCGCTCACTCTGATATTTGCATTCGCGCCATTTTCTTTATTTAAATACAAGATTCTTTTCGTTATCTTCTGCTGCACGCAGAATTCCGATAGTGATAGCTGTATCTACATGAAATTATACCGGATAAGAGCAATCTACTTTTCTACAATATTTCGCAGTTTGCTTTATAGGGCACAAATATCTTTCTAATCGTAAACGATATCACCGAAACTCGGCTTATGTGGCTAGCATCGGCTGACAGATAGATACTTTCCCCTTCGTTGCCCTAATTATGAACTCCAAACCATTTGGTAAATACATCAACTCGTTGTTTGTTCTGCTTTGAGACATTATTAACTATCGTATAGTTCATCGGTTCTATGAATAATAGATCGATGACTAAAAGCGAAGTAGCGTTCGACGAGTCTTTAATTTTAATTCTGATGGTATGATCGTTAAACTGTTTTTCATAGAACTTTTGTGAGATAGTGTTCATTATATAGCCACGACTTTATTCCTCTTAACCAATTTAAGGAAGAAACATAACTGTTTATCATATACTTTATTAACTGGTTACACTACTATTTAACTAGCATACCCAAATTGCACCGTACGTCCATAGGACGTCCGATACAATGTCCGTCGTGTACGCCCGTGGGACGTCCCTCGGACATAAATTTCGGACGTCCCATGGACATCTGTTTTTACGTCCGTGGGACATCCCGTGGACATAAATTTCGGACGAACCACGGACGTGGGACTTAGATTATTTCGTACTTGCCGGGGACGTGGGACTAGATTATTTCGTACGTTTTCGGATGCTATATTGTGTTTCTATTATTATACTCAAAATATAGTTTATGAATTTTTTTCAGATTTTTAAGTTCGCGGCGCCGTTGTTTGAAAAAAACTAATTTTTCGACGTTTCTTCCGTGAAAAAATGAGCTAATCTTCAAATTGATATTTTATTTATTCTGTAAGTCTATTGGACACTGATAAACTTGAACATTTCACAGAAATAGTTGAAAAATGAAATTAACTTGATTAGTATTACGATTACCTCGTACATCAGCACGCATAGTATCTGAAAATATTAATCGTGTTTCCAAGAACTCGGTTGGGTCAGCGCGTTAGGTGCTCGACTGTTAATATGCTTATACTAGGTTCGCGCCCGGCATAAGTCCACTCTTTTTTATTTGATCAATTCCTCTTTTTCTAGCTACGTGATAATCAATGGTATTTTTGTAGAATTCTTTTAAACCAATATTTAGAATATTTTTTAAGGTGCAAACATGCTTTTATATGTCCGACAAACGTCCAATTAACGTCCGCGCGGGACGTTCTATGTATGTACTGGGATGTAACTGGGACCTCTGTCGGACATACCTGGGACATAAATCGGACATATCTCGGACGTATCGTACGTCCCTGGGACGTACATATGTCCGGTACGGACGTACATTGGACATCCGAGTGCTATCTGGGTAAAATGATCAATATTTAAAAAAACCAATTTAGATAGAAACATATGATCTATCATGGATGAAGAGCTTTTATTTGCTTTATATGAATATGTATTGCTAATTCAGAAACTATTATCAATATAGTACGTTGCGTCAATAAAAATATGTTTTATACAGTTTACGATTCTATACTAATTGAGTAAATAATCATAATAGAAAGAATTAAGCAGATTCTTCTACAAATTAATTAAAGTGGAGTTTTCGGGTTACCAAAATTGTCTAGTGAATACAGTTTTTTTAATACGAGGGCATCTCATTATTGCAAACTAATATGTATTGCTTTTCCCACTAACCCAATAGTTTTATTTAGTTTAATTTCTGCCTCATGTAGCTTCCGATATCCGATCACCCCTATGGGAAGGTTAACATAAAAACATTTTGTCTATTAAAACGCATGTATTGCGGTATGTATATATTTTCTCGTTGTAATAGACAATACTTTTACAATTCGTAGAAAAATTGGCAAAATGTTTGCATAGGCACTCCGGTGTACAAATGGCACATTACATACATAAAACAACAGTAAATTAAATTGCGCTAATTAAAAGGACTAATAATGCGAGATACTCTAAGTACTAATATGTAACGTAGGGAATGCTATTTACAACGTGTTGCTCACACGACTATACAATAGAATATTACATACATTGGGATCCCTATGTTCGATCTACGTTTTAGATCGATGACTAGGACGTGTTAATGTAAACACATTCTCTAATGTACAATTTTACAGTGGAAAGAAAAGAAATTGATAAACTATATACGTGAATCTTTTATCATAGCCGTTGCTATTCGCATTTCCGCGCTACCCTGTTTGCTTCGAAATTTTAGTCTAAAATTAATTTTTACAATAATTACAAGATTTATTTAATTTTTTCTTCACATTTCGTTGAGTAGCGCTTGGAATAGCAATACGGGATTGGACTAGTTTACACTCGGACTGTTACCATCGATCGGTAACGGATATAGAAAAAAAAATTTTTTACTTATTGTACAGTACGACCAACAGAGGGCCACGTGACTGCATATGGCAGTCGAATTCCGTTAACTTCGAATCACAGACAATACGCGTTCTATTGAAAGAAGAAAACGCGTTTAATGCATTACAATATAAACTACCGTCTTAGACATACGTTCGCGGCCATCACGGCGATACCCGAAATTGCATTTATCCGTTTCTCTATCGATCGTTCCGACGAATATCTTGGTTAACAATTTCACACTTTAAATCATATTTTGAATTTTTCGCGGGTCAAATCTTTCGTATTTCGATTATCTCGACGTATCATAAGTGAACGTTCAGCTCAAAACGATCGCAAAAGTACGCGGTGGTATTCTAACGAAGAATCATCAAACATATAAATATTTCTACCAAGTCTAATTAGAAATGTACAGTTTCAGTTCCCGAACTGTTCCTTGATTTTGCTGCCCTCAACCGTCATCCGTCGACATTCTACGATCAAGTTAGTTTCAAGCATCAAGGAATTTCAAGCTGCCTGGAAGAGCACGCGGAACTTTGGATTCGATCGACGTGAGTAATATGAAAGTTAGCACTCGTATAATAGGCACTGGATTTCACGTCAGGTCAATAAATTATTCCCTTAATACAACGTGACGTGTCTTTAAAAAGAAAACAGAATCTGTCTACGCGAGATTAGCGTGTAAGGCACGACATTAGGAATCGACGATTCACGGTTTCATCTTTACTATGACTATCTGCTAGATGGTCCCTAATTAGGAAGGTGTATGGAATAATGTTCGTCTATCAATCTTTGTCGATAGTGGTTACTCGACTCATGAATGAATTCCTCGTTGTAATTGACTGTACGTTCGACTATAAAAATCGGTGGTCGCTTCGAAGGCGTTGTGTTCGATAATACGAGAGAATTTCAAACGTTCCTGCTACTAAAAAAAAGACTTAACGGACTTATCTCGATATTGGTAGGAATGACACTAGTTGCTAGTAAATAATGACGTCTTCTTGTTTTTGCAAGACGATGGCATATCTTTTCGTCTTCACTTTCGGATAATAATTCGTTCACGACCAACGTTCCGTAAGAATAGGGCAGTTCTTGGCGCGCTAGGGAACTACGTTTTATCTACGTTCGATAACGCAGTTACCTGCGATGCGATGGTCAGCTAGCAGATCTCTACGCGATAGCCAGATTGAGAGTCATTGTTGTCGGTCTGGAAAACGCAGAGGATCTCGTCGGATCGGAGAAATCGAAGCCGCTCGAGGAATTTTGGCTCTCGCTATTGAAACGGCTGAGGTGCTCCGGATTCGGTGAAATGACGGACGTTCTGATTACCATTCGAGAAACGCATTCCTGTTCCTTCGTTAAATTATCGGTGATGTTTCTACCAGGTTCCTCGGCCGGCGTTTTTACCCTGCAGGGTCGTTTCAATGACGGAGTCACTGTTGCCGCTTCTGGTATTCTGGTGTGCCTGATGATCGCTGAGAACGCCGAGGAGGAGCTTCTTTGGTCGCGGTTCAGGTCCAGTCGAGGCACTATCACGCTAGTAGGGGATGCCGTGACACAGGGGGTTGCCGTTGGCAGTCGGTTCAAAGACGACGACAATGGAGGACATGGCTTTACGGGGGATGCCGTTTTCTGATCGTTTGCGTCCGTTCTCTCCGCGGATGATCGATGATGGGCGCGCATACACGACGATTCCTCGTGTTTATAGAGGTACGACTTCAGGGCGAACGCTTTGCCGCAACGACCGCACACGTGCGGCTTGGTGTTCGAGTGCGTTTGGATGTGAGCCCGCAAGTTCGACTTGTCGGCGAACGCTTTGTTGCAGATCGTACACTTGAATGGCTTCTCACCTGAAGCAGAAATGAAAATGATTATGGAACTTTGCTTTACGAATTACAATTTCCATGTAAGAAATCGTATACTTTTTAAAAAAGGACTTTAATTCCAATGAATGCTGATCCGACAATGGAAGAGTTAGACTAAAACTGCTGGAATTATGAAAACACATTTTGGCGAATCCCTACTTGTTGTTGCAGTGAATGTACTAAATATCCAAGTAAATAGATTGACAGTACTTTTTTATTCAGTTCATATATACATATATATATATATATATATATATATATATATATATATATATATATATCTCACGTTTTATTATGCATCGTATTCTTACCAGTGTGCGTGCGTATGTGCCCCTGCAGCAACCACGGCCTTGAGAAGCACTTGCCGCAGTAATGGCACTTGCAACCCTGATTGTGCGTTCTGACGTGCATACTGAACGCAGGCATGCTGACGTAGACCTTGTCGCAGTGTGGACATCTCCTCGCCTTTTTATCCCCGAGGGATCTGTGGGTTTGTCTGTGTCTGGCTAAATTTGAAGAAGTCGAATATTTCTTCCCACAATCCGGGCATTCGTGATCCTCGTTATCTTCGGACTTTGACGACGTTTCCGTCGAGGTCGAGGTCGTTCTTCTGCTATGGGGTATGGTCGATGGTATCGACGAAGCTGAGTCCAACTCCGTTTTGTCTAACGCGCTGTCCGACACCTTCAGACGTCGTTCCTCCTGCAAACGGTGAGAATGAGCCGACACGTGAATGCCCAAAACGGTGTTTCTCTCCGAGTGGTTTTGTAGAATTTCTCGTTCGGACTCGATCCTCTCGAAGAACAGCCTTGTCCTCTCTCCGAGTGTTTGTTCGTCTTCCACCGTCATCCCGTGATCTTGAAACTGCATCTCCTGTTGTTTCGATCGCGGTGCCATGATCCTATCCGAAAATTGAGCGCATCTAGGTGAGGCTGGCTGCTGATAAATCACGTTGTTGGGATGAATCAACGTGCCAGCGGCAGCGGCAAGGCTCACTTCGGCCAATTTCGTCAGATTGTACAGTTCTTCAGGGCATTCTGACGATGTTTCACTGCCGCACTCGCTCGCACCGTCCGATGTCGGATGATTTCCGCTGTAGTCGGCCAGTCTTACGCCTCTCTCGGGGCTGAAATCTGAAGAATGGACAAGGGCTGTTAAACGCACGCTCGATCATCGTCTTATTTTCGATTTTCCCGTAATGGTACCGAGAATCTTGTGTGTAACGGGATTGTAATTTGTCACTCGAATCATAAGCGCCAGAGTACTGTTGAGCTGTACGAAATTTAGAGACGATCAAATTGCGGCACTCGGAATCGTTTATCATAGTTAGCAAGGTTTCTACGGTTCGACCACGACTGGCGAACGGCCAGAAGATTCTCGTGATCAGACTCGAGGAAATTCCAATTGATACTTCTATCTGGTTCGAACTGTTTCGTGGTGCGTGTTCAAGGGAATAAGTGACTTTGCTCTGTGGTCGTTGTCAAATTATAAAAAGAGATTCTTGATAGATCGCTTATTTATGGTACCGGGGTTGTTTAAAGTCCGCGAGAAATTTTCCATAAAATTAACTTCGTTGTCGAACACTGTTTTGCTAGAAACGATGTTTTTATGTAGAAGCATTCCTTCAGATCTTTCTAAACTCACTTAAATAAAAAACTATTAAATTATCGACATTTTATAGTGGGATTAGATAACAGAATTCATAAATTATAGATTGTACAGCAAGGTAATAGACAGGCTGTTCGTGGAACAAAAATTTTGAATCGACTGTTTATTTTCAATAATAAATAAAGGTGATGACTGCAATGGTAGAGATTCTAAATTAAAAAATTATAAATTACTACTGCTTTTTTAACTCGCTATTTTACCAACAAAAATTTCACCCCCTTTATTCGCACTTGCATTATACCTTATCTTTTTAGATTAAAGTCTCAGAATGAATGCAACACTCTGCCCGCGCTAAGAGAAATTACAACAATCGGCCAAATGTTTACAAGAATTATCGGTTTGGCAGCGCGAATGTAGTTTAGATATACGGTGACTTTTTTTTAACGTTTGCATATATACGGGATTGAACGGTGTATCGGGACGGTCGGAGGAGCACCTTCGCGAGTCTACCGCCTGCTCCGTTTTTGGGGAGAACGGAAATAGAGCACCTCTTCCTCTCTCTTCTTCTTCTTGTCGTTCTTTCTCCCTTCGGCCCTCGTATTTTCTGCGTATTTCTGTGTACGCGCGCGTTCGCCACGAAAGCTTTGGAGGGGTTGACGGCATCGCGACGGTATGCGCCGCATGAGCGTCGTGACGCATCTAGCGTCTCCTATTCTTAAAACCGCGCGTTGTGCCACCTTAATCACGAAGCAACGACCAGCGGCTGTTCTCTTGGCTCGTAGTTTTTGATCGAGGTCAACGAGATCTTCGCGGACACCTCAACGAACCAGTCTCGCAAGCTCGCGCTCAAACTTCCGTGCGTTTACCACTTATGGTAGTTTCTGTGGAGATTTTCCAATTAAATGCGAATAGCCTGATTAGTAGACAGCGGATTTTATGCATTTAAGATAAAAATGAGAAGGTGTAGTTTAAAGTAATAAAAATATGAAAGGAAATTAAAAATACTGTTATATTATTCTCAGGCAATTAAACATATTAAGAAAGAAAATAAATTTCCATTTCACTCTAGTTTGTTGCAATTCAGGTAGAAAATTTTTATTTTACGTGAAGATCGCTGTCTACTGATTAGGTACTACTCTTCGATTGCTAGCCCGATAAATGCCTTTCGGCTATGTGATACACGGAATAGTATGAGCTAAGATGATTTATGGATTAAACAATAGCAGTCGAGAAAGTAGAAATAATGTTTCATTATGGGCGAAGCTGATTACTGCCATAGTAATTTATATCGGTGTTTGTTGATGCTGCAAGCTCCCGATGAAAGCTAACCTGATTGGGGTAGGCCTGAGAAAGGCAAGAGGGTGAGCGGGCTACCCTTATTAGCATCGTGTTTACAGTCGTTTGTGTAAGAAACAGTCTAAATCCTTTTCACACCTAGCTATCCATTTCTACGCTTATCGGAAACGAAACTTTATGGTTTGAATGCCTGAACGCTAACACGGATAAACGACGCTCAATAAAAGTGTACTAACAACAAGCAACCTCTGCGTACGTTTTCTATTTAAAGAATAGAACATACGCAGGTTGGTTGTGACGACGAAGGAGCAACTTCGCGAACGACTGTGCACGCAACCAGCAGTTTTGTGTTCGTACAAAGTGGATTAAAAATTTCGCTAGAACGCGGAAGTTAGAGAAAAATCCTGGCACGGGTCGCCAGAGCACGATCAGCTCGCTATAGCACAATTACGAAAGCGAACAACGTACCTCTTCCGGATCCGTCGAACTGTTCATCGACACCGTTGTACCGGCGATGCGTGATCAGGAAAGCCCGCGGCATTTTCGTATTCCTTGGTGTCTCTCTATAGACCTCCACGAATCACACAAATCATACCTTGATTCCACTGTCACTCACGATCACTGAAAATTGGTTTGCGAATAGGAGAATTCGTTGATATAACTCGACGGAACGGACACGCGATTCTTTTGGTATTAATGGGAATTCATGTACGCGTTTTAACCGTGTAAATAAATATAAAGCTGTTGCGTGTGGATGGCGACCGTGCCCTGTACCCGATGAAGAACACAGGGGTGCGTCCGCCTCGAGGTTTTCGGGCGTAATAGTTGCTCCGACTAAGATTTGGGGCTACATATAGGAGCGCAGCCTCCCTCGCCCTTCACCGCGTACGCCACCATTTTCTTCTTCGTCTTCTTCTTCAGCTGCCGCGCTGCACGCGCTCAGAAGGGTGTCGTGTCGGCTGCTTCTGTTTGCGCGGTGGCGAAGTGTGTGACCACCGTGTGCACCACGCTTTTTCCGTTCCTTCCTACGTAATTTCGCGATACGCACAATGTTGTGCGTGCACTATACGCCGACTGCGAACACGCAGGGTCGATTTGATGGGATCGTTAACTCTAGGCTCAGGATTCCAACGGGCTCACAGTATGATATGGCGGGCTGAGAATCATAGTGGTGTAACTCCAAATTCTGAAGATTTGAATTAATATTGTTTTTCGAAATTTAAAGGCATTATTTAGTTACCGGCAGCGTTAATTGGTGTAGAACTTCTTTTATTACTGAATTATGGCAGCTCATTCTTTTGTCACTGAACGAATAGAATAACCATTTGGGATCATAGTGGTGTAAGTCCACCTTACGCTCTTTTGTATTCAATCGCTGATTTACAACACAGATATACAGAACCGATTTTATAAATTTTCAATATAGGGCCACGTAAAGAAGCTGTTAAATACAACTTTTAGTATTTTCTCTTCAATTTCGACCAATTGCAATTTTTTCAAAACATTTTGTTTCACGTCATATAGAAAACTAATTGTTTCAACTTCTCAAAAAATCCAAGTCTCGTCTTTTCAAGAGCGTTCGAATATTTATGGGAGTCACTGTTTATCGGTATAAAATTCTGTTTCGTGTTTTAATTTCGTCTTGAAAATAGTGATGTACTTCATAGATATATAATTATTCCTAATGCAATACATAATTAACTCCTTGCAATATGATTTACTTTACTGTTACTGCGATTAGATAATTTTCTTTGATGTTCACAATTTCTTAAAAGAAGAAGCAAGTTTATATTTATTGTATGCCCAAATGTTCTTTAATGGCCATATATTGACAACAAAGAATAGAATTTTATTTTGGTTTAAAGGAAATTAATTAATTAATAAAAGGATAATAAGATATATCATAATATGATTGGATTATTATTACATGCCATGTCTTCAAGTTTACGTTATGTGTTATTACTTGTTTCATAAGAGGCTGAAAAACATAATAGTGATGATTGTATTCATAGTTTTTTTAAAAATTGTCGAAAACAAACCGAGTTTCACATGGTCAGATTTGTTTGTTTTATTTGTTTAAATACATAATACTAATGTGCAATACATACTAACATAAAAATATACTTAAATACATACAATATAAATATAGTAATATGTATATACATAATATACGTACTATTACTATAATACAATATATACATAATATACATATATACAATACGGATATTATATTTTTAATCAGAATATTCAAAATGATCTAAATCTTATTTCTAATAATTCCAAAGCTGCTGGACCAGTTCATCTTGTTTTGGTTCTTGAGGAATTACACAGACTAGCGATAGACGATCGGAAGTTATAAGAAGGCACTGTGCCTAATGTCTATTGAATTAAAGTTTTATCGAAGACGCTACATATTTACGATTTGTTCATTATAAATTTAGTTAGATGTTCGACGAGATTTAATGGAAGTATAAATAAATAGTACCGATAAATTGTAAGAAAATTAAACAATGACGTTTAAATGGATATTTTATTGGCCATAAATCATCTTCGCGCATAACAGAAATAATAATTTGAGAATAAATACTTTCATCTTTGAAGTAAAATTGTCTGCTCAAATCTATTGTAAATGTGATTTAATTAATTCTTAAGAACGATTTTTTCGTGTGAATATTTTCTTATCATTGGGACGTGTTCACGAATTTAATTGGGAAATGGGAATCTAGCCCAGACCTTGCTTAATAAAATTAGATAGACCTTTTGAGTCAGACATTACTATCCTACTCAAAGGAGTTACATACGCGTACGTTTACTGTTCTTGAAGAATTAGAAAGAAATATATAAATCAGGTATCAGGTTTGAGATACAGCATAACTAGGGTTTGCAATACCGGACCAAAAATACAATATCGGTATTCG
The DNA here is from genome assembly GCA_913789915.3 of Sphecodes monilicornis. Taxonomy (NCBI): domain Eukaryota; kingdom Metazoa; phylum Arthropoda; class Insecta; order Hymenoptera; family Halictidae; genus Sphecodes; species Sphecodes monilicornis. The sequence continues at coordinate 22,100,333 of OU565285.1, forward strand.
GTATTTGTTTAAACGTTGTACCGGAATACCGGTAGTAACACCGGTATTAGGAATTTTCAAGAAGGTACAAAAACACAGTTGTTTAATAGAAAAAAACATTAATTGATTTATTAACTGTATATTTTTGAAATGTGATTGTAAAAAACATAATGTATCTATTGAATTGTCCTTAAGCCTGGAACGTATTTTTCTGCAAAAATTACCTACAGTTGAAAATGCTCTTTCCGCATCCATGCTGGTTAGTCGTACTGTTGATAATGAGCGATATACTTTCTCTAAATATTTTCCTCGATGTCCTTCATCTTCTAACAACTCGGTCTCTTGTCTGACGGTTTTGGATAAACCTATTTTTTGTATTATTTTTGTATTATTGTTGGTGGAAATGTTTTTATTTATAGCTAATTGTAATTTCTTCTCGAGAGACAATTCTTTTTCGATATTAACATCAACATCATCTTCAACGAATTATTCTGGATAGGTTTGTGTTTGCTTTTCATAAATTTTTTTGTGGAAATTGACGACGAACTTAATTAAATTTGACCTTGTTAGCTTCTTTTCTTCTTTTCGTTTTCTATTTTAAAGTCGTTATAATTATGTAAATACCTTAAAATAATTTCTAGTTCACTATGCCTTTCCTGTATACGAATTTTCAATGCACTGTATGTATAATTCCTCAGACAGTAGCGTGTCCTGATCATTAAGTGATTGCAACATAAAATTTATTGTTGCATTCGCTGTAAACAAGTTGGAATCCTTCCGACATAGTGCTTCCAGAGCCAGCTTTATTGGAAGCAGAGCTGATACAATTTTTGATATTAAATCGAATTCACTATCGGAAAAATTAATTTGTAAATTTCAAATAAGAGTAGATGCCCCAAAAAAATATTTATTATTTATAGCTAATACCGAAAATACCGGTATTTTACCTTAGCAAATACCGGTTTCACGAAATTGCAAAATAGCACGAAATACCGGTATTCGGAATATCAGTGTACCGGTATTGCGATCCCTAAGCATAACTTATGTACGCCTTGAGAATCTAACAACAGGATGAAAGTGGATTAAAAACTTATAAATAGATTGCTAAAAAAATATACTTCTTGAACGTTTCAAATCATTTCTTCTAATTAATCACATCCTCTAATAAGCAGAATAAACTTTTTGTTACCAGACGTCCTACAGTACTATCTAAACATAAAGATTCACATAGATTTTGCATATTTATAATATGCACAGTTGTCTAACATTTATTTAAGACATTTAACATAATAAAAATTGAATAAAGTTTACTAAGTTGCATTTTGGTTTTACTTGTAAGTTAATAGAAAACAACATAAATACTTTTCTGTTTCATATCAGTGTCTTTAACTTCTGGACGAATTTCATATCGGCATTCTATATGATCAAAGGTATCATTTATTATTCAGCTTATCATTTATATAACAATAAAATTCGATATAAACTCAGAACAAATACATATGTTACTGGGATGATAATCCCAGACTTAATCCTGACATGATCCTGATAGTAATTGCTATATATTAACGTTCCGTCTGCAACCTTATTTTTATCGAAATCGTCTGCATACTGTTTTGTTTATGTTCACGACTAATTTTTTTACTGTCCTAAGTTTGAAAAAAATCTAAAAAAATTCTGTAATGCGTTTTGAAGTCCAGATTTTAATATGTAATCGTTGGAACGTCAACTATTTAAAGCATTAATAGGAATAAATAAATATTGGAAAGAAAAAATATTCAAGAGTTTTGCTCCGGACATAAACGACCCAAGTAGCAGGCGGAGGAAATATTAAACAATATTTTACTTCAATGTGTACAATGGCATAGGAAACGCATGACACATCCGATTTGTACGTGAACGGGTTAAATTAGACAATGACGATATCTGCATAAACATAAATATTTAAAATAGAATTTAATAACAAAAACAAATGTGTACAAATGTAACGGACGAGGGTCCACGCAAAAAGAAATCCACATCTGTTAAACGCGAGATTGTAAAAGATAGGTCACGAAAAATAGACCATCTTAGTAATTATTTTGAAAAGCTGCTGTTCTAAGAATTATTCTTTTAATTACTTCCTCCAATCATCTCACCCTTCTCAAGTTCCACAAAGAGGTACTGTAAATGTCCGTATACTTCAAAGGTGGTTCGCTAAATATAAGAGCAGAGGCCCGATCTTGAAGGCAATTCCCGCTCTGGAAGGTCGAAGATTGACAACAAAACTCCCCTCGCTCTATTAAACAAAGTTTTCTATTTGCCTTTGTCGACGATATTCAACATTTCACCGGTATCGAATTTTTGAAAGCGTATTAAAAGGTCTTCGGTTCACTTTAAAATTAAAAACTATCAAAAGCAAATTTTCCAAAATATTTTATACAAATTACAAGATTCCAGCAATTAAGATTTTAGATGATTTCTGCTAACATATGAACACAATTTAATCAATTTACTTCATCATTTTCTATGAACTCAGTTTCATAATAATCGTAAAATAGAAAATTAAAAATCGACCATTACGATTTCTGTGGTAGTTCTGGTATGAAAGTAGAACGAATAAGTAATTAAACACTATACAGGGTGGAAATTATAAAGTGTTACAGACGAATATCTCCAAAAATATTGATTATACGCAAAAATGTTTCAGATGAAAGTTGTTCAGTACAGAGAGGGACATCATGTGGTGGAACTTTTATTTTTCCAGGTGGACACTCCAAGGTAAGATGAAGGTCAAACTTTCTTTTTTTAAATTGAATAATGTTTTTTTATCCACCATCAAATAGTGCGTTTTAAAATGAGTTCAATTACCTATAACTCAAGGTCATTCAAGGTCAAACTTGCAAGGAAATGCAGAAAAGGTGTGATCGTTTTATTTGTACTTTAGTTCGTGCCTTCGAACTTTCATACCGAAACAATAACGTGTGTTCAATATCAGCATTACATTTATTTCATCAGAATGAAAACAAACGTATTTATGTATTACTGTGTTCTTATGCAAGATAGTAAGTTTACTTTCATTAATATTCGTCCGAAGGCATCCTTCTTTAAAAAATAGTACTTAAATAAGTGGTGAAAATGGAAATGTATCAAAATTGTTTTGATATGTATTAGAAAGTTTTTTGTAGTAAAAATAGACGAAAGTCGCTAATTACAAAATTGTTTTATATACAAAATAAGTTATGTATCGACTTTATAGGTACTGTACATTATTCACGGAGGAACAAACTGTTTGATAAAGGTAATATGCGGAAAAAATGAATATATGAAACAAAAATACAAAGTATGAATAAAGCGTTAATTGGGATCAGATGAAATATAGATTTGCTCCGAATTTTCCGAAAGTGAATTTGAGAGTATAGATCCAGTGCGCCGTTTTTGAACTGAAAAATTCTTCCAAGTATCTCTCCTCGGTTGATGCTTGTAGGAAAGTGTTACGAAGATTTATTTTTTCTTTGACGCGAGCCGAAACACGTGGTAGAAGGTTGTCCATATGGACTGACCGATACGACCTGTGACTAGTATTTTACGTTTCAAATATTTATATTTGCAAAAATTACGTTAAATATTGCTTCTCATTGCTATCCAAACTTAAAGTGAATATTAAAATTACCGAAAATCGCGTATCAAATAAAAACATAATTGGTAATTATATAGAAAAGATCTGGAAATGGAATAACAGAAGAAACAAGCAGAATTAACTCCTGTAGATAACTCTGATTATACATAGATAGGCTGAGCTTTCAATTTTCAAAGACATTTCCTGGATTTTCGGGCCGCATCTGTTTATTTTTTGTTTGTAAACACGTTGTGGAGATGAGAAGCGACAATACCGCACACACCCATCCAGTGTTTCACACGCACCCAGTGTTTCTAAAAAAAAGGTTTCCGTTATGAAATTAACATTACCGATAGTTTTTTGCAAATATCTCGAAAACTAAAAGCGACTCCCCTATATTGGAAAAGGATGTTCAAAATATCGAAATCTATAATACATTAAACTTTCATCAAAATCGGAGTACGCAGACCTTTTCTATATAATTACCACATAATTTTCTACAGTTTCGCGAGAGATACAGACGTCGTTCATCTGTGTACATTTTTTGTTCCGGTGGTTTTTTCATCGTGAACCTGCAAGGGGTAACGCCATGTCTGAGTGCGCGCTATCATTGGACACATATTGCGGAGATTAATCACGTTTGTCAACAGGACAAAACAAACGGGAACGAAAACAGAATACCGCAACGATATCCACCAGTCGCCAATGAAGGGACGGCAATTCTATTTTGGTGCGAAGCCACCGTTGGTAGACAGATTTTCTGAGATCGACGGCACGCGTCCGATGTTCATTAACTGCCACTGAACCGAAAACCTCCCATACACGGCTCCCTTCGTGCTCTTTGCGGGACGAAAAAGCGCGAAGATGCTAGAAGATTCGTCGGGACAAGCGGACTTCTGCTCCCAAACGGAGCGAAACTTCCTTGAATTCTGATTCGCCTGGATCTCCGAATGCTTCGAGACGCGAGACGATGAGCAAGCATGCGAAACATTTCAACGCGACCCGTTGATCATCACGGATAACGAGAAACTTCACGCTTTTTGGTCCAAAGATAGAAAAGCTGGTACGTTAAGCGGGGCTTCTTAAAAACAAGAGATATTTAAGAATTTTTTTTAGAATAACTGTTGGACGCATGGGACTAGCCCCTCTTGGGATGTAAACGGACAGTCTTGAAGTACAACTGTTTTTTTTTAGTTCAATTGTTCTTATTATTTATTGTCTGTATAATATATAAGACTTCTTGAGAGTTCAGCTATCGAAAGCCTTGAATCGGATTTACAATAGTTATGTTGTACTAAAAAGACCCTTAAAAATCGTTTTCTACATATTGTTGCGACTTTTGCCACTTCGCGTCGTCCGCCGCGGCATCGTTTAATATTTGTAGATAAACTTTATTTTATATGTACACACAACGCTTATAACTTTTACAAATATGTTAAAATGTATATGTCCGATGTGTTCGATGCTTGTATCTATCTCTTTCTTCTGTTTCACGGCCAACCGTTCGTTGACGACCCCTCTCTTCAACTATTCCCTTAGGGGTTGTTCATCACGGCATTACGGCGACTTCTCAATATTCACGCCGTCATAAGTTTAATCCGAAACGAAATAATTAGATTCCGTTGCTGAGGGTGATGTGTTAGTTCACGATTGAATTTGCTATTGCTGTTGGAAGAGCCATTAAAAAATTCTTAGCCATGGACCATATAGACATTCGAAAATTATGAAGTAATCGCCGGTAAATAATGTGTTAACAGCTTCGGCAGTGTTGGCATTGTTGACAAACAGTGCAAATGTTACAAGTATTTAACAATCTGAACTCACTGCTAGAAATTTGGAATTTATGATTAAAGGGGGTTACAGAAATGTATCTTTCTTTACGAATGATCTTGGTGAATCAAATTAAGGAAAGGTTGTATTAATACTAGATTTACGGAGCACCAAAAGAGACTATTTCACATCAGTTTATGAAAATAACAAGAATATGTTTATCCAAATTTTTAGCGTTTTTTAAAATAATATAGTCCCAAAAGTCTCATGAACCGTTCAAGTTAATTTAACCCAAAAGGTGATCACTAATTTTCAATATATTATTTGTATTAGATGTATACCAATTACTACTATTACCATATTATTTAAGAATAATGATTTGTTGCTGCTGCATGAGGAACATTTGTTCGCAAAGACTTAAAGCACGAGACATCAACGCAACAATGATCTGAAGGGTGTTACACGTATAAAAATTAAGGTTTAGCAAATTGGGACATGAAAATACATTTTCTGTACGATCATCGTATACCACATAGTGTCTAAGCAAAAAGGTCTGCGCACTTCAAAGTCGCACAAAATTCGAAACTAAAAAAGATACTGTTAACACTAAACGTACCACGGTGAAATGATCGTTTTTATATTCCACAATTATTGATATTATAAAAATTCATTCATGGAACATAATGGAATAAATTTCCTTGTCCAAGCATCTATTACAGGCATGGGCACGGGTGAAGCCCCCTTAAACGCCTGCTTCTCCCACCAACCTCTCTTTCATGCCCGATGCCTGCGCACTGTTCGCGACGGGAGAAACACTTCATTCCTCTATGGTAACGGCGGATGCTGGTGGGGGACAGTTGGCGCTATGGTGGGGACGGTTTTGTCTCAATTGAGACAAAAATGCCCATCTCTGATCTATTATATGGAAAATTTAGTGTTGCCATTTTTATAAGGCAACATTTGCCACATACTTTTATGACATTGAATCATTTTTCATTTTCATAAACCATTTACAAAAGGCATATTTTAAATTCTCATTGTATGCACGAATAAAAAAGGAAAAAATCATGACTTCCACTTTTTTCTTTGAAATTCCGATCAATAGCAATTTCAAAAAGATTTTTACACGTTATCTAATAAACTAATTCTTCTAATATCTCAAAAAGAAAACTCAAGCTGTCTGAACCAATTTTAAAAAAGTTATTCGTTTGAAAGGGTGTCTGGATATTTTTGCACGCCATTGTATATATAATTTTCTTAATCTCCTAATGATTAACACCTTAGTTAGATTTAAATTACAGCCACTGTTTCGTTATAAAGGTGCTTTTAACCAAACGTCGCGTTATTGGAAACGAGCGTGTCAGTGAAATTCGTAAATTCATTGTTTGTGTTTGTGAGAGTGGACGAAAACACTGCTGTCGGCGCTGATGGGTACGGAAGAAAGGGGAAAGTTGGTAGAAACTTAGGTTTTCTGGGCAAGTGCAGCGTGAGCCGCATCGCTCGTGCAAACAGAGACTATGCAGGCAGCGGGCTTTTTGGTCGACGATTGAATGAATGCCACGCGAGTTAGTCAGCGTCGCGGTGCTAAATTCGGCGGACGTCTGGCGTCGGTCCAGAAGAACCACCCAGCGCACCAACCTGCTTCTATCCTGTAGCCACCAATGAAACAACGAGACGGACGCCGTTTTCGTATTCGTCTTGACACCTTCGCCCGTTCCTCATCGATGTCTCCCCGTTCTACCACTGTCCCGAAGAAATTCTGCCTAAACTCGATTTATTTCGTTTGTTGTAGCTTCTACAGCAGGAACGTTGAATCAGTGGCCTCGCGAGACATTTCTCCTTTATTGCTACTATTAGTTGTGCTAATCAATTCGGTGATATTTAGCTGTTATTCGTAAAGGAAGCGTGCAAGATTATGGTTTAATGTATTTGCCGTCACTTTGTAGTACTTTTTCCCATCTAGTTGGTAGATTCTGGATGCTTTCCCGGTAGTAGGACGGCAGTTTCCTGGCTATGAAGTCACAGTGTCAGAGGGACCTGAAAGATGATAAGTCTGTTGGGGCCTTATGGGACCATATACATATGTATACATAAGTTTACCCGGCTTAGGTATGGGACATGCATAGGACGCTGTAGAGCCAAGATAACGGACAAAAGTGCCCACTACTGACGTTACAAGATAATTAGTAGTGGATAGTGTACGAGACGAAGCACATATTACGGTAGAAGTTCCAAATTGTAGTTGCCGAAATGAATTAACACTATTTAAAATAATAAGAGTAAAGTAGAACTGAACGGGTAATAAAAATAATATATATTGTATATATATATATTATTTTTATTTTTTATATATTATATATTTTATTATATATATATATATATATGTGTGTATAATAGTTACAATTTTCATAAATATTTATACAGAATGAGATCGGCAACGACTACCTTTTCCCCTCTAAATCTTTAGCTTCACGGTACCGAAAATTCTCAACATACTATAGCATTTTGCCCACAACTATCATCTCATAGGTGATTTAATCTTGGCTTCAAGGGTCTATATGTATATGGTCTAAGGTTGCGGTCATGTCTGGAGATTATGCTACATGCGGCATGACTTCCCATATTAACACATAGATTGACTATCGACCATTCACAGTTCGTTTATGAAAGCTCAGAACATCCTAAGCATCCACGATCGTCTAATAATTACGATAATAATCGTAATAGCAGACACCATAATTGTTATAAGGTAAAATTTAAAAGTTGTGGTATAAGAATTAATGCACTTAATTAACAAATGTTGGTTATAAATAACTATTCTGAATGATTAAAATTATTTTGATTACCAAAAACCATTAAAAATGACCAGAATTTTTGTTTAGTTATCAGTAACGATTATTGAAGATCGGAATTCTTTTTGGATACCTAGTAACCATTACCAATGACTGGAATTTTATTTTGGATACCGATAATAATCATTATTCACGAGGAACACAGATTTTTGGTTACCCCATTATTAATATCGTCGGCAAAAATCATTACTTAATTCTTAAAGTAAAAGAGTAATTAATGATTGGTAATAATCATCGGATCTCCTTCCGATGATGAAACTGAAGAACTATAGTCAGTGTATAACAAAGTTGCTAATTATAAGGAAAAACTTACCAGCATCAATACATCCAATACATGGAAAAAAAATATGTAGTGCCTGTCACACAAGTCAGAGGAGAAAGAACACTTTCAGCCCTTAGATTAATATTGAATGAAAAAAATGCAAATTATCTTCAGTAAATTTAGAAAAGCTTATGTTTGTAAAATTAAATATGGGATATACATAAGCAAATATAAATGTACTGTACATACATACGTAGACGATACGTACACTATGTACTACTGATAAAAGTATTGTTCTTCAATATCATCTACTTTATTCTTAACTTCACAAATTTCCATAACCCTTTCTTAACATTGTCAATAATGTTAGCGATTAGCAGTAGCCGAATATAATAAGAAAAAATTGTAGCCAACGATATTAATTATGCGTTAGCCGAAAAGCTTTGTCCTCGTGAATAATGGTTACCGGTAATCAGTATAAAATTTCGGTTATCGATAATGGTTGTTGGTCAACGAAAAAAATTCCAGTTCATTATATTGGTTACTAGTAACCAAAAAAAAATTCCAGTTCATTATATTGGTTACTGGTAACCGAAAAAAATTTCAGATGCTTATATTGGTTACTAAGAACCAAACATATTAATCACTTAAAATGGTTATTCGCAATCTGAATATTAAAAACGAATTATTTTTAATAATTTTAATTTTTGGATCTTGAGATTTATAGATAACTGGCATTCAGTTAAATATGTATTAATTTTCGATCTTTTTTCGAATTTTTTGTAATTTTGGACCTCTGGTGAGGAGTTGTTTTCCCGTCAGTATCTAATTGTAACACATGAACGCGACGTGGTTTCCGGCGCGGCCGTTCTTTCCCAACCAATCAACTTCAATGATGGATCATTGAAAGCTAGTCTACGAAAGCTGAGAAGTGCCCAAACATCCGCGATCGTGCAATAATCGTGAGGAATGATTTTCCCGTGAGTAATTGGAGCACGTGGGCGCGGCGTGGTTTCCGGTGGATAATCGCGTATCCCCGGCAATACTCTGGTTGTTTTCAAAGCGATTCAAAGAACAGGTGTCTTGGGGCCACCTATCGCAATCGGCGGCGCGGCGGTATCGACGTCGAACCTAAAAATAAAATCACGAGCGTCGGGCATCCTCGAATCGTCTTGACGCAACCCCGAGAGCTGCCAAGATTTTCTCGGCGACGCGATGGTTTGTCAGTGTTTCAGGGGGGATGACGGGGGGGGGGGTTGCTGCGTGTCATCAGATACGATACCTACGCGGTTGTTCGGCCATTTCGTAATTTACCTCGTGGCAGAGGCACCGCGTTAATAACCGGCGGCGGGGCTGCGCATTCTACAGGTGCCCGAGAGGAGCCACCACGATCCCCAATGGATCGCGCCGCGCGAAATTGCGTATTTTCGGAGCGGGTTGGAGAAGCTCCAGGTGGTGAAGGAGGAAGTTCGCGTACACCGTCACGAGGAATGGGAGGAGCTGGTTCGATGTATCGTCGTACCACATGGATCCTCATTACTCATTGAAACAAGATGGAAAACTTCGAGTATTTTAAGTACGGTTCGACGCGCCACGATTTGGACGTTTCGCCTGTAATCGACTTTGGCTAGTTGAGTTACTGGGTTCGTTACGTACTGGGTTCCCGTATAATGCAATCGAGAAACTACTTAAAATGACTGCATATATGTGTTTTATGCAGCAGTAAATGTATAGTAAATATACAACAAATTGTGTAAAAAGACTGTACACCCATTGCCACAGAAGGTACATGTATATTCAGTTATGCAGTCTTTTAAACCAAGTTTTTGGTCGCGCTATGCTCGAATGGCTCTTATTAATATGCGGATTCACTTTGCAATAGAATCACTTCTTTTAAACAAAGGATCTGAGCTTTTTTAACACTTTACTCGCCGTCATGCGGAATGGGAAGGACTGGTACCGCCGCGCCACGTGCATCTTCATTACTCATCGAAACAAGATGGAAAAGCACGAGTATTTTAAGTACGATTCGACGATTTGTAGGTTTTGTATGTAATCGATTTTGGCTATACAGTGGCTCTTATTGTTGTGCGGATATTCTTTACAATTGAATAGTTTCTTTAAATGCTAAACAAACGACTTGAGCTTTTTAACTCTTTACCTGCTGTCACGAGGAATAGGAGGGATTGGTTCGATGTATCGCTGTACCGCGTACATCCTCATTACTAGACAACGGATCTTTTTGCAAAATAAAAATTGTCCACATTAATTCTAGGACATAGAAGTTATATAAAAGTGTATTTCCTCAAGAGTATTTGTTATGCGCAATTGTGTTATTCGTACTTTGTCAACATATATTCAGTACTTTTATAGATTGTTTCAATGGTGTTGGGATGACGCCAAGTAAGACGCATGTTTTTTTCTTGGCCAATTTCTAGTTATTCTACATCTATTCAACAATGGCCCATAAATTATCAGTACAATTCATGTGCAAACTACATCTACTATGTTAAAGCAGTTTTACATAATGTTTATTTAGGTGTTGAATGGAGAGATAAATGTTCTTCTGAATAATATTAATCTGTAGCATCAGGAAATTCGAACTATGATTTTCTGGTTGTTTTACTATTTTACAAACTGAAAGATAAATGTCCTTGGATCAGATTAAACGCCAAGAACTATTTTTATCAAGATGTTAAGGAGATATCACTTCACACGTCGAATAGTTTTGCATCACTACTCCTTATAGATGCTCCTCCGAAAATGTCATATGAACGACTACATGTATTTTCACTTACTGAGCAACTTATTTTTAATTTTCCACCACCAGAATCAAACCACCAGATATACTATCGTAGAATGCTAATTATAAGCTACAAAAATAACGCAGATATTACATCTTTTATTGATTATCTGGTAGGGGTAAAAGGAAAAGGCAAGGAAGTCGACAGCAATATTGTAACTGAAATTTAACAAATAAAATCATTCTAGAGGGATTAAAAATTCTAAACATAGTCCAAATTTCAAATTCTGAAGATTTGAGTAAATATTGTCTTTCATATCTTAAAGGAATCATTTATTTACCGGCAGTGTTAATTGATGTAGAACTTCATTCCTTACTGAAAAGTGGCAGCTTATTCTTTTGTGATTAACCCTCTGCACTCGGAGCTACTTCAACTAAAAAATCAAACATTTCTTCTAACCTAGAATATTTCCATTGTACATAATTTTTTCATTATATGCGTACGAAACTGATATAGTACCTCATAGAATATTTAAATGTTTAGTAATTTCATCATGTAACAATTTCTAGCGGCGCCTCAAAGTCGCCATTCGAGTGCTAAGGGTTAATCGAATAGAACGCACTGTTTGGGATTATAATGGTGTAAGTCCACCTTACGTTCTTTTGTTATAAACCGCTGATTTTCCACACATATCTACAAAACGTATTTTTTACATTTTCAACATAGGCCCACGTAGAAAATTTGTAAAATACAACTTTTAGTATTTTCTCTTCAATTCCGAACAATTGCAATTTTTTCAAAACATTTTTTTCACATCATGTAGTAAACTAATTGTTTTATCTTGCCAAAAATTCAAGTCGTAGGCTCCAATGTTAATAAAGTTATCGTCTTTTATAGATCAATCTTAATTAGATAATTCACTTGTAAATTGTATAAAATCCTGTTTCGTGCTTTAATTTTCACACACAGACGTTTTTTATAGTTTTCTGAACCTATAGATGTGTTTTTGCAACCGCAATGCGTATATGAAGTTTTTTTTTATAACAACAAACATAAGACAGCATTTTACTCGATATGTATGTCATTTACACCAATATTATTTTTAGCCCGCCATATAATAAATATAAATGATCTTCTCCTTCGACAAAATCATTAGAGACAAAGAAGCACTAATCATTGTACATCTGTGAAGAAACTCGTAAGGGTAAGGTTCCCAACATCTGATTCAACACGCTCATTCCTAGATTTCGACGGGTCTTATCTGCTCCTTGAGGTCCCCATCGTTCTACTCCGTAGACTCGTGCCAAAGGGAAAGGAAAAAAGGAAGTACTCTTGGCAATCCGTGTAGAGGGTTCGTTTTTTCCCCCTCGATAAAGAGAACAGGGTCATTAAGCGTAATCCAGGGTCGGCGCGCGATCGTTCTGTGAAAAATAAATGTTTCGTTCAGGCCCCGTGCGTCTCTAAGTACGTCATCCTGAAAACTATCCGGAAACGCCTGGTTCTTCTTATAAATCAGCGTCGGTGCACACCCTCTTTCTACGGCCGTGTCATTTAGCGAGGATTTTCTGCCCGCGAGCGAGGAAAAAAAGGGAAAAGCACGCGATCGCTATTTAAAAGGCATCGTAGGTGGGTGGCTTTTTAGCCGTGGCCGTACACCGACGACGTAGGGAGAGGGCTTCGACTTCGCTCTTCGGCCTCGGCATGGGGTTGCCGTGCTATTTTCAGGCCGGTGGCTCGATGCAGCTGTCGTGTTCTTCGGGTAAACCACCTCTCTTGTATTCCACGGTCACTCGCGGGACAAGGTAGAACATACTAATCGGAATTCTGAATTCACCGTTCGAGAATTTGCAAGCGCCCCACAGTGGACTGCAAACCCGTTTTCCGTGGACAACACTGAATTTTTTAAATTTCATATTTTGAAAAAATATTTGCATACATTCAACTGATACCAAACCCTCCAAAGCTTCAAAATCAGGAATATTAGCCATTTTAGATAATTACTTGTGCGGGGCCATCACTCTGAAGACAAGATTCAGAAATTCAAAGTAAAATCAATTATTCTAAGAACCCATAAGTTTTATATCGTATATATAAAAACATGACGACAACGAGAAATCTAATACAAAGAGCGGAGTTCTGTCGAATCTGATCGAACATCTGATGTAACCTGATTTATTTTGTAAGAAATCATTTTTCATTAAAATGATGTGTGCACAAAATTTTCGAGTTTAAGGTCATTTCAAGGTCATAGTATAATACACTGTTGAATTCGTCTCGACGTCAGCAATAATCCTGTGACGTCCAAAACATGTGGTGCCATTTAAAGAAGTCAAGGTAACCTTTACTTTTTTACGTAAAAAGCATTTTTCCAGATTTAAGAATATGCAAACATGTAGCTCACCAAGTACTGATGAACTTTTGTTTAAAATATTTTTAATTGCACTACCGGAAATGCCTAAAAAATGGTGACATAACTTAACGCGTACACCCTGTATATTATATATATTTTTCATTATTTAAGTAGTACCTAAGCATTATTTAATCCATGTAAAAATGCTGGAATGTTTATAACAATTCAACTTTGAGAACAGTCCTAAAAAATGTTTAGAAGTGTCAGTTCATTATACAGAGTAACACGCAACTTTTGAAGAAGTTACTTATGATAGATACATTCATGGCATTGTTGAAAATGAACAAACAAAAAGTCACTTTCTGGGGCACTTTTCATATTTAGCACGATTTTTCTACATTTTCGAAGATCCGGCAAAAAGAATATTTCCAACAAAAGTTGATCATCATTCACTTTTTTACAAATTTCAATATAAAAAATTAAGGAAAATTTTGTTTATAGAAAGTGGGGTTACCTCGATTTTTTAAATGTTAATATATATTTTGGTTTCATAATATTCTAGTTGGCGTTGAGATGACTTCAACAGCTTACTATACTATAACTTTAAACCTTGAAATCAAATACTTACTTTACTTCCTCTGTAAATGAAAATATAATTATGGACAATAGATATCTAATTTAAATTACATTACAGCCACACACAGTCTATAATCAGTGCCAGCGACAATGGTAGCAATTCGTCAAGCGCTCACGAGATTTGAAGTGTTTCCTGCTTCGCAAGTAACTGTAAAGTTCAAATGCTTCATTACGTTTATTTTTAATGTGTTTTATATACGAGAGTACAATATACCTTCAAACTAGTGGGTTATCAAATCATTTCAATGAAAAAATAATAATTTCATTGGTTTGGTCACAAAAATCGATTTTTTGAAAAATCCTGAGGTCGTAGACAAATTTTGAGATCAGATTTGAAATGAGCGCGAAAAAATCCACGGGAAATGATGTATAGCATGTTAAACAAAAATTTTTCCGCGCGTGGTATTGGAAAAACCACAATTTTCTTGAAATTGTGCAAGTTTAACAAATTTGTTCAAGGTTAAAAACGTTCGTACCACAATCTCCATAATTATTCCATATTCTGCAAAGTTTCCGCTTTCATTTAAAAAAAGTTTCATAGCTCTATCTCATTTCTATCGAACGTTCTTTGATTTTGACACAGAATTCATCGGTTTGTCCCACTGTGCGCCGCTCCGGTCAATTTCGATTTTTATTAGGTTGTAGCATATGAAAAGTGTAATCTTAAAATGCAGATCATATGAAGCATTTTGGTCAAGAAATACTATTATGACCCGAACACTTATTAACTAACCATTTTGAGACACAAAGCTGATCTTCCTGTCTTCAGTTCTTAATTTTCTTATGTAGATATTCAACTTTTCTTGGAAAACCAATATATTCACGATAATATCATGCAATGTTTGATTTTAATATAGTAATAAATGGATAAACTATTGATCGATGGTAGAAAATACTGAAAAATGGAGATAGCATGCAGTTACGTAAATGAGAAAGATGAGTGATAAAATAATTCAATTTCTACGGCAAAGCAATCAAGAGATTTGTACTTCGTTGACAAAACACGTGTGTAAGTAAATTCTTTTGTTTCTACGTAGCCACCACAATCCTCACCACGAGTTCGAGAACTTCCAACAACTCGTGCAGAGAGTCGTTAGTGTGTAGCGAACGAGGTTGCAATAAACGAGGTTGCAACGAGCGAGGTTGTACTGTACTTGGAAGCTAGTAGGTGTCCGAAGTGATGCCCCTCAACTTGAACATGGTGAGTACACATCTCCTTGAACCAATCGTGTGAGAATTTGACTTCTCAAGGCTTTATAGTAATTACTAATCGGTATCAAAACAAAAACAAATTGTTTGATTGTAATAACCTTGATACTCCACTTTATCCACTTCTCCCTTAATAGCTATATAATAAGAAGGGACAAATGAAGAAATTACATCGCGAAGTTTCGATTCCGTGGGACAGAAAGTGGAATGGGAACCATTTAATTGACTGCCTCCAGCAAATGAAAGGGAGGGAAAAGCACAGACTGGAGAATGGAAGAGACGCAGATGAAGAAGATTACAAGATTCGAAAGTTCTAGGCAACGTGCCAGACGAGATTTTCAGCCGTCTACGTGTACTTCCAACTTTCATCTGTCTTCTCTTCTAGCGCCCGTATACGTCCTCTAGGATCTAGGGTGCAATGACACCGGGTCTTAGATGACAATTTTCTATTTACAGTACCTGATTCACGACACGGGTACTCGCTCTATGCGAATAATTCGTTTATCACCGGTTTCTACAAATGGTTAATATGATCGAACCATCAGAAACATCATCGCGCCCCGTTTCTAATTACTGAACATTCTTTATGCGAATCGAAAACGGATGATAGAATGTAAAGTTGATCAAATTATTAGCGCCACTTGTTAGAGCCACTTACATTAAAACAATTAATTTTTAAACAAAACCCTAGCCACATCGTGTATTTTATGTTTTTTTAAATAAAATATCCACGTTTAAGTAATATTATCTGTTAGATTGAAAGAAAATATATTTTTTACACTGTAGCTTTATTAATTTGATTATCCACTTTATATTTGACCATATAATGAATTTTTTGACATAGAACAGGAACTTCTTAATGAAATCTGACTTTTGGGTCATTTCAGGCAAAGTCGGACACTTTTCGTAGTAGGTTTTTGGATTATGTTCATATTCAAATATGTTATAGTATGTAGTGATATATCAACGTATTTCAAATGGTTTTTCGATATCTTGAAAATTGTTGGTTTTATAGACCTGCAAAGTGAAGTGTCAGCCTTTTTTCATTAATATTATACCGGCTGAACTAACGAACCAATAAAAATGATATTTTAGGTGCTTATGGTGAAGATATAAGAGTATTTAATAAAAAATATTTCAGTTGAAAAACATGTTTTTTCGCCATTAATTTTGCAATTGTTTTAAATAAATGAGGTGTTTTTGTAAGGGGGAAACTACATAGGGAAATATGTGAAAGTTTGAAATAGAAAGTTAGGATATAGCCCCAAATCTCCCCTTTACAGACCTGTTTTTAATAAATGGTGACACTTTAAAAATGGCGAAATTAAAATTATTTCAAGTGAACGCTGCAACGCGATTTTGCATCTCCAACGAGAGTAACGAAGAGCGTTTTTGCTAGACGGCTATACCTGCCGTCGTTATACCATGTATTTATGCGACCGTCACAAGATTTAATACCGTTATGAATTATTGGGAAAACTCACTCTTTGTCAATAGCATTAATTGTTGAAAACATTTACTATAGTTGTTCAGTGGACATCACGAGAAGGTGGAAGATACGTTCTATTGGGAGGCGATGGAAGGGAGTGTGAAAGAAGTGTAGATTCATGACCTAATGTTTTGTTGTGTAATGATTTATGATATAAACGATAACTAAATAATTGACCTAGAATAATATGATTATTTAACTCATAGTTGATACAATTTGTGATTTTTCACTGTATGAGTAAATTTTAGCAGTTGAATGGGATACGATATACTTTGGTTATAAACTACAAACGAATCAAAATATCATGATCCATCGTTTTAACTAGTCTGCGTGACACTAACAAAATTTTTGATCCTTCATTATGTTTGGTTATTGAAGTACATTGAAAACTAATGTTTTAAATACTAAGGGTCACAATTAAATAATTTGTTTATTATTGTTAGTTGGCATTCTAATAGTCTGCGCAAATCGACTGCTGCTGGCAGTCGTTTCGAAGAGCCACTTACATCATTACATTTACGTCATTAAATTTTTAAATAAAATTAAAATTTTAAATATCAATAAGAGTCATATTTCAACAGCTCACTCTATGACGATTCATATACAACACTGTCTATAGAGTGACCTAAAATATTATAGTGCCTTGAAAAGGTTGATTCCTAACGTCATTTAAAGTAACATTTTCATTTGCTAAAATGTTCTCCACGGCTTTGTTAAGGAATTATTAATGAAAAACACGGACCAATCAGAGCGCAGCTACAGCGGGTGGAAACTGTAGTAGAAGAATAGAATTATTTCAGTAATATATGATCTATTGCTATTTTAAAATTTAAAATTTGAAATTTAAAATTTAAAAATAGCAATAGATCATATATTACCGAAATAATTCTATTCTTCTACTACAGTTTCCGCCCGCTGTAGCTGCGCTCTGATTGGTCCGTGTTTTTCATTAATAATTCCTTAACAAAGCCGTGGAGAACATTTTAGCAAATGAAAATGTTACTTTAAATGACGTTAGGAATCAACCTTTTCAAGGCACTATAATATTTTAGGTCACTCTATAGACGGTGTTGTATATGAATCGTCATAGAGTGAGCTGTTGAAATTTGACGATTATTGAGATAATAAAGACTTCGGATATCCGAGGTTCGGAAAATCGAGGTACTGTATTTGAATAATTTGGGATCTAACAAGTAAAAGAACACGTCTCCACTCATAATATTATTGCAGTTTGAAAAATACTCTTGGAGATTGAGTTATTTCTAAGATTAACACTAATCTTGCCAACCACTGATGTGTATTGTTTTGTAGAACTAACGCGATTGAATTTATTTAGACTCTGTGCGGTTCTTATTATAATATGTGTTCTACTAAAGACATATTCATTCAATCATTTCCCATGAAAGCATCTTTAGAACCGGTCATTTTGATCGGTGGTGGTAGGTTTAGTGTTAACCAGTTAAGTGTGTTTGACGACTATATCCGTCATGGAGATGTGGCAAAATTTTGTGTCATGACGACTATATCCGTCATGCGTAAAATTTTGTTACAATTTGATATTTAAATTGTAATTTTGGCGAAAACTAAATTATATTCGTAAATTTTAATATGTTTAAAATGTTTAGAGGTCAAGACGGAATGAAACAAGCAAATAAAAAAAATACTCTGTGTTTGACGACTATACCCGTCATCGCTTGATTATCGCGACACACACTGGTGCGCGCTTTGCAAAAAGATCGCCACAGTTAACTGGTTAAAAGAGTATCATGACGTACGATTCCCGAAAGCTAGTTTGTATAACTTACTAATTGCTATTGCCGTGCGTAAAGGCTGTTAAAGCGTACAAAAGGAAACGTGACAAGTTGATGATTCAGTGGGGAAAGAGAGTTAGTCAAAGCGCGAGCATAGAAAAACGATCGAGAAAAAACGAAACGAAAGAGTATCAACGGGGAAAAAATCCCGACCGGAACGACCCTTAATTTAGTTTCGGGTGCAAAAGGTTAACACAGGGTGGGGACATCCGTGGAAGTGCTTCTGCGAGGGGAGAACACCGCCGTGGGGCACGTTGGTTCATGTTTGGAGGAATGTCTTTGGATATAAAGGGAGACAGTTCCTTCCGGAGACAGCGAGCAGCCGCCTGTTTCAACCCCCTCTCATACCCCGTCGGTTTATTCCCCTTTCCTAGAAGCATTAAAACTCTGCATGACCCTAAGACATGAAATATTAACGCTAGACATTCCATTATCACAATTTTGATGAAAACTTTCTCATTATTAACTGTAAAAGGAAATATTTATTATTATTATTTATCATATCGACTTGCCTTTCGGCTTTCTTCTTCAATCTCATATAATTTTACATAATTTTCTGTTGCAACACTGAACGTACCGCTGCCGATTAACTGACTGATTTTTAATTTTTTATTTTACAATTACTGAAGCTATGAGGATGCTTTAATAGAAAATAGTCACACAAATCCTCTTATTCAAGCTGGTATGATTGTATATTATAATTAGATTGCGAATATTTGTTTTGTATGCATCATTTATAAGAATAGGTAGTTGAATTGAAATTTACTTCTTCCGTTAATAATTTAAATTATTTTAAAATAACATGCCTATGTTCTTACATTATTCTAATACCTTCATTGTTTTATACTTTGTCAGCATATTTTTGCCACAAATACATAAAGTATGCAGTTTAATTATTATTTTAAACCTTCGACAGCGGTGCCTGGGTCTACTTCCACTCAGAGTTTCATAGTCGTCATGAAATTTAAGAACTCGATCCCTAACGATTAAATTAAATGAATAACTGTTATATTAAATACAATAGGAGGACTAATGGATCTACGAGATATACTTTCAAAAATATGTTTAGAAAATTGATAAATAAAGTGTGGATGGTCTTAACATGGTCAATTGTACATGTGTAAAATAGGCTCGACATCCATGGGTGAAACGACGAAGTGCAGTAGCCTCCCGTATAACGCAATAAAAAACTGTTTAAAAGGACTGTACGTATGTGTGTTTGATGGGCATCAAATGTACAGTAAATCTACAAGAAAATTATTCAAATAAGACTGCATACTTACTGGCACAAGAGATACATATATACAATTGTTTTAAACAATTTTCTGATCGCGTTGTGCGAATGTCCACTCCAGATAAAATGAATTTAGCTGCGAGATTGCGGACGTCACGTATCTTTAACGGTGGTAGTGAATCCATTAAAGCGTGACTGTAAATTCGACAGAGGACCAAGCATTTTTAATTAGTAGAGAACGTTAATTTCATAATTAAACGCGTCCCGATCGAGCAATGTGAAACGAGCTGGCTTCGCAGGTGGCAAGCAGGCATGTAAACCCGAAGAGGGTCACGCACACGAGCACGTGCTCGCATTTTGCGAAACCTTTTTGAAAAGCGGGGGGGGGGGGGGCGATCAGCTGGCAGTATTCTCTCTCTCTCCCTCCTGCCCGCCCCTTATCTACGAGTGGGTTCGAAAAAAAAATTAAAAAGGATAAAAATGAGCACCCCCTTCGTCCGCACCCGCATCCTGTGGCAGCACAGTGCTTTCGTAAAAACCAACCCGCCGGTTTCCCATTCAAAATGTGCGAGTCACGAGGGTTCATTCACAAATTTCACGACGAAATCCTACACTCGGCCGGACCGTCTGCAATCTTGATCGAGACGGCAAGAGACATACACACACACACATAGAGAGAGAGAGGGGAGGGGGGAGAGACCGCGACATCCTCCGTCTCTCGTAACCTCTTGTTGCTGGATTACGTTCACGTGAGCTCTCCTTTCTTCTCTTCCTCTCTCTTTCTTTTTCTGTTTCGTGGCGTATAAAAATGTGAGACGATTCATAATGGCCTGTACATTTAAATTCGACCGGTACAGGAATTTGGTTTCAACGGGTAATCAGCTGATTGCGCGTACTTACTTAGGGTAATTTTTTCGGTGAATGAACACCTCTCACTGAATGAATATAATTCATATTAAACCTAAAAATAACGATATTGGGAAAAATTCGAACACTTATTCATGTCATTTTTATTTAAAAAAGCCGACGTAATTACTAATCGCTCTTACTCATTTCTATTATAAATGCACCAAATCTACAGTCTAGTTAATATTAGATTGCAGATCCTTACGCAAGATAAAAATTGTCGAAGTCAATTGTGAGAAACAGAAGCTAAATGTAAGTGTATGTATTCCCTCTTTGCATAGTTTTAATAAGTCAAAAATAATATAACAATATTTCTAAATTCCTCTAATGGGTTCATAATTTTTCATTTTTGCCATTAATGCGTAAAATCCGCAGTCGAGTCATCACTATTAAATTAAGAACAAGATCTTTTAATTGAAAAATTGTATAATTGAAGAAACCCTTTAACCAAATGAAACAAACATTAATGCTTCGTATTTGTACACATTTGGTCTTCAAATTAAAGTCCATTTATCTTTAGACTGCGGATTTTTATGCAGTACACGTAAAATATAAAGAAACGTGTATGTTAACCAAAACTATCAACGCTTTTACGCCAGAATCTCGATTATCCGAACTAAACAAGGATACGTGAGAGTTCATATAATAGATCAGTTACTTAATTACATTGCTAGATTTAATCTTGATTGATTTGTATATTAAATTTCTTTGCTTATGGGTTGCCTTAGATTGTGTTCTTTAAATTAGGATAATCTAAGTCGTGCTGCATTTAATTTTTACTAAAAAGAACTTTTTAATCAGTGAAAGAGATGTTCCTCTCATTCTGGTTTTCGTATAGATAATAATGTATGAAAATCCAAAGCATAAATATACGTTTTCTCGGTAAACGTAAATTATCTCTCATACAAAAATTTTATTCGGTGAAATAGCAAAGTTTAACAGAAATATGTACTCAAATTGACTCTTTCGTCAATCGAAAAATGTAACTATCTTTCCTGAAAAGGAAACCATCTTCTTCCTCTTCCTCGTACAAACTTAATTGACATTGTCGGCTTTCCAAGTCCGTTCATTAGCACGAAATACATATTTGTAGAAGAGCATGGTTCCTGATCTATCTGTGACAGAGACTCGGTTAATGAGCACGTAGATTATTGCTCGTTTGAAATCCAGGGAACGTTGATGACTTCCGGTTCGTCGTTGACTATCGGAAGCGTCAAGACATGGTAGACGATCGAAGCATCGGAAGAGGATCCGTTGCAATGGGTTGTCTCGTTCGATGATTGTTCGATGGAGCGTCTGCATTCCGATGGCTACATCTCCTGTTGCAGTGTATGGTTGTTCCATTGGCACGGACCACGTGCCACCGCTGATCCTGGTTGATTTTCTTTCTTCCATTGGCATCGTCCAGACGGTTTCGAGGAGGAGATGAAAAAATGAAGGGGACGGAAGAAGAGGAAGTGGACTAGACGACGAGGGAGGCTGAGGTCGTAGTTCTGAACTGTTCGCTGATGGATTCCTGGAATCCCACCCCTACTAGAGCCATTTAATTAGACTTTTTTCAGACCACTTTGTCCGTGTCCTGTTGAAATATGCACATCGGTTCTTTCCATGAGCGATGTTGTCAACGAAATTCGTTTTAGGGTTAAAGCAATCGGTTCTTGCAGACTTTTTTTACTTGTTGCAAAATTATAATTGCGTGTATTTTTATCTCTCTGTTGATTTTTCGTTGAAACATTGTCATATTTCTTATTTATAATAATAGAAGGCTAAAATCCTGTTGTCGAAATTAAAAATGTCGTCTATGAAATTCATTATATGGGGTTAAACGGATTGATTCTTGCAGAAGTCTGAAACAAATTCTTAAAGAAAAGTATTATTCAATAAGGATATATGTCTGGCTATCGTCTGTACCATGATCTTTCATTAAAATAAAATTTTAACAAAATGGCACTATGTTAAAGAGAAAAGTCCTTGTTGTCGCTTTCGATTCTGACACTAATTTGTTAATTATAGAAGTAATACTTTAATCATTTTTATACAGACGAAAACGACATCTGTTCGAAATATCCGTGCAAAATTGGATACAAATCTGACGCTAGTATAATCTTTGGAAGATATCACGACATTTCGTGAAACGAGTTTCCAAAAATGGACTGCTTAAATATTTCCACCTGTTATTGCGATAAACAAAATTTCTGAATATTCTTCAAAGTACAACGAAGCCATTAAAAATGATTTTGTTTACTATATTCACTACGATTTCCCACAAAAAATTCTGAAAGGAGGGCATGAATCTCGCTGAAACAAGATACTCCCTCGGATAATGGACAAGTTTCTGTTACCGATTTTGGAAATAGAAAAATTGTGGGATAATCGTGATTTTTGGTGGCTGATTGATATAAAGACTGTCGATGCGGTGGTACAGTTAGGAGCCTGGTGGTTACCCCTACCCAGAAATCCGCCAGTGGAAAAGCGTGGGTGGGGTTAAAGGGCAGGAGGGTCGCAGACACCGAGTCACCAGTGGCAACGGGCACGCGACCGACACGCGCCCTTCTTCCTTCTCTTTCTTTCCTGTCTCCCCACTCTCGACTCGTCTTTAACCATCGCAGCTTCCCTTTGCACGCACATGCATTCATCTCCTACACGTGATCATCTTGAGTTTACGTGCGCGCTTATAGGATGAATGGGCTGTTGGTCCGCCATGTGATTTAACGCGTTGATTACCCACTCGGCGACGACACGAAAATTCGGTAAAACCAAAGCAGTCTACTAGGCTGGGGCAAAAATAATTGCGGTTTTTATTTACGATGTATATTACTTTTCCAATCATTAGAATCCGCAGGGATGAAACTTTGTGCCTGTATATTACTCACTTAAAAAAGGTATGTCTTAAATTTTGAAGTGAAACTTCTTTAGGCGAGTTAGGCGCAAAACCTCGACGCGGTAGGCGTAAAACCTCGACGCGGTAGGAGTAAAACCGATCTGGCGATGAAACGATGAAACGATGAAACGAAATTCTATTCTATTAGCATGTACGGTTGAGGGTTTGGCATTGCTTAATAAAGATTATGATAAAATTCCGATGATGCTAAGTGGAGCTTTCAACGTGAATTTTGTATCGGAACAATCAAAATTATTAATAGAATTTTTTAGAAGTAAGTTAAGATTGGAAATGGTAAATAATCCTAATGAAGCGACAACAAGATCAGGAACAACCCTCGATGCAGTATTTGCAAGACATTTAGACAAAATTGAACCAAGAATATTTATATCATATTTTAGCTATTACAAGCCAATTGTTTCAATAATAGAATCATAGAAAATTAAATGTTATATAGTGTTAATAAAAATTCGAAAAAAAATTAAAGAAAGAAGTTTCACTTCAGCCATATGATCTAAGCACACACCAATTTTTTATTATAGGCTTGTCAGCTAAAATAGTTGAAAATCGGAACCTTTATTTTTTCTTACGCAATTTCGACTAATTTTATGATAAACCAATTCATAGCAATTTTTAAATAATTTTGTTTACATATTATATAGTAAACTAATCTTTCTAATATCTCAAAAAAGCTCGAGTTGTTTGATGCAATTTTGAAAAAGTTATTTCTTTTTAAAGAGTGTCATCCGGATCATTTTATCCCCCACTGTATATTGTACTCTTTTAATCCTTCAACAGCGGACCTTTTCCACAACTATAAAATTCATGTTGCTTAAGATTTCTCACTGCTTTATTTATAATCATTTTGAAACATACTTGTGAAGATATTTCTTGTACACCCATTAGTCTTCATGTTGTTTCTAATGTAATATTTTATTCATTCTATGTAACACTAGGTTTACGGAGCACGAAAAGTGACTGTTTTAAATTACTGTATATATATATTTGCCATCTTTTTATAATACATATCCAAAGAAATAAATTAGTTTAAACAAATTTTCTTTAAGAAAAGTTCCATAAAATGGAAACAACGTTCACATGAGGAAGTTCCAAACTGCATTAATGCACCAGGTCCCTTCCCACGTGATCTCTGCGTCTTGCAGGCGCAGGTACACGTGGATGCCTATTCAGATCTCTTTCTAGTGGCCCATTGAAGAGTTTAGGCGCAACTAGGTAACTACCTTATCTTAATTCCTAGGTCTGTTTTTCCAACGACGACTACGCCAAGGGAAACGGTGGTAAATCTTCTGTGGAATAGTTCGTTTCAGAGAATCCTTGGTTCTCCTTAGGACATTGAATATTTTTGTGTAAGATATGAACCAAGGCTGCTGAGTCGGCAATCAAAATCCCGACTTCAACTCCGAATTTATCGGTGTTTGATGAATGCTGTTTGCGCACTATAAAAGACAAAATTTATCATCTCAGTGATGGCATCGACATACAAGGATTGAAAACGGTATTCCCCAAAACTGATGTACCGATTTCTTCATGAATTAAGGATATGAACGTCACTACAATCATAGTATTTCTTAGCGGTGTTCGAGTACTCGAAATTTCGGGTTCGGGTCGGGTCGGGATCCCGAAAGTTTATAAACTTCGGATACCCGCGATTTCGGGTACTCGAAATGGTAGTTGAGTCGGGGCGGGTCGGGTCAGGTCGGGGTCCCGAAAGTTTGCAATACATATTCGGGTACTCGAAGTTAAAGTTCGGGCAAGTCTGCGGTCAAATCAGCAATAAATAACTTTGTGACTCTGTGTATATTAAGACGTCCAATCATCGATTGTAATAATATTTCGATTTGTACTAAACACTGTTTACGAAACAGTGCTCTTATACGAACAGTGTGCGGGCGAAGAGTCCTTGTCTGGTAAGAACAGTGTTTACTAGAAACAGAAACGTCCTTTATGTACATTATATCACATAGTGTATTCTAAAATATTTTGTTCCTCGCGAAGTTTGATAATCGATTACACTAAAAATACAAAAATCATTCTGAACCTGCCATTGAAAATAAAAGATTAAACTGAAAAATCATGAAACAGCAATATACTTGTATAAATACAACTTTAACTTCCAGCACCCGAATATTGCAAACTTTCGGTACCCTGACCCGACCCGACCCGACTACCATTTCGAGTACCCGAAGTTTATAAACTTCGGGATCCCGACCCGACCCGATCCGATCATTGTCCGACTCGACCCGAGGATCGGGTACCCGAAATTTCGTACTCGCACAGCCCTAGTATTTTTACTCCTACAAAACCAACTGCAACGCGAATTTTGAGAATTTTGCAAATACGAAAGGAAAAACAGCGAAGTTCAATATTTACTTGTGCTTTGTTGCAAATGTCGTATTTTTAATATATGTATAAATAGTTTTATTACAACTTTCAATTATTTTGAGCACATTTTTCATATTTGTAAAATTTACTAACACGGAGTCGAAGTGGTCATATTTTCTTCCAACTCCGACTCCACTTCCCTGGTATCGACACGCAATTCGAGCGCTTTCGATCGCGTCGTGCGTTGACGTTTCTCGAAACTCTTATCGCGAATAAATCCTCGAAGGAATTATTAAGGTCGATAAAGACGAAAATGTGATCTGTTGTCGTAACGAGGGAAATCGGACGTCTCTAAGTATAGCTCCTATTTGCATGCAGATCAGGGACGAATCGGATCGAGTTGCCAAGCTGCGACAACGTGCGAACTCCACGAGACTCTTAATACCAAATTTTGAATCCGTTTTTGTCAATCTTATTACCAGCTCTTTAACCAGCCTCATCGGTCAGTTCGAATTTTCTTCTTGAACTTCGAAGCTAAAGAGGAAGAAATATTGTTGCGTAGATTTCCCCGTTTGTCGATTTGTTAGACCTTTGTGGAAAGCATGATTGAGAACATAGAGATCATTTGCGCCGGCTAAATCTATGATTACGAACTTGGCAGTGATCTAATCGGAGCGCCAATGTGGCACCAATACATTCTTTCCTCCGATCCAGCAATAACAATCTCAAAATCCATTTAGGTAAACGTTGTTTTGTTTAAATCATGGAATTACGTCATAAAAGATCAGTATCCTTTGTACATTAGGGTGATAATTACTTTTTGACTTCCAATTTTGTTCTGGTCTTACACCCCAAAATTGTGAGGTTAATCGGTTAATCGTTGAAGCATACAAATTTTAACGATTTCATGTCATTTACAAACATAATTGTATTTCGTTATTTTGGAAATATTGTTGAACATTCTTGAGTAAAAGGCAATACCTTAGATCAGGGATGTGCATTTTTGTCTCGATTGAAACAAAACCGTCCCCACCATAGCGCCCAGTGTCCCCCACCGGCATCCGCCGTTACCATAGAGGAAGGAAGTAAGGTTGGTGGGTGAAACGGGAGTTTGAGGGGCCCCTACCGTGCCCATCACGGCCTTAGATGAATAATGATGAAATTTATGTGTTACTTTAAAAAAAAATCATACAAAATCTTTAAATTTGTTTTACCATTAAATTTAGTAAGTAGTGTATGATGCAGAATCTGGTAAAGGGGGATATATCAAATCTGGACAGCTTTCGATGAAATTTTAGTAAACTATAGTTTTTGGAAAAATATTTTACACGTATTTTTTTGCCAATAATCCATGTTGAATGATGAAAACAACCTTTAAAGTTGCGCGAAATCAGTGAAAATCAACAAACAAAAAATTTCATAAACGTATTTTGACTCCTATAGCTATAGCTATACCACTCTATTGTGCATACACTATTATCGGTTTTACGAGTATTGTATTCCGATCAGGCAGAACTTGCCAACGAGGAAAGTAACAGGCCGGTGCCAAACGCATCTAGTGACACCTTTATGCAAGACACTCGATAGCACTACTGAATAAGTCTACGTAGATGTGTTTGTAAACAATGCAGAATCCGAAGAGACCTAATTTTGAAGAAGGAAACGATTGCCTTGGAAATTCATGAAAAAGAGACAGTAGAAGGACAATTTAACAGGTTAACGATCGCGTGAATGGCTCTATCATATGTAGGTGATGGAATCTTTTGTCTATTAATTTTGTAAAAATTAATTTTTGCGCTGGTACATCAAGTATACCAAATTATCTTGCGATTCTTGAAATGCAAGATGATTAAAAGAATAGTTAACCCTCTTATGACGGATGTATTTTACAACTTCCAAGTTGACGACGATTATGACCATTTACAGCTTTGTTTAAATTAATCATTGGAAACTGAGTAGTTAAATAACGATTTTAATACTCTGGACTACAATGGTTCTGGCCACCGACATTCAAAAGTTAATATTATACATCGTAACTTTTTAATTTTTGTTTTATTAAATAAATTACTCTGACTTTATCTAACTTGTATGGTCTAAACTTCTACTTAAAAATTTAGATTGTATTACTGTGCTACTTTTTTAACTTACTCTGTGACAAAAAGACATGAATGTAGCAATGCTGATCATTTGTCGATTAAACACAGGCATAAGTACGTAAGCAGAGCTGGGTGAAATACTATTTCATATAGTAAATAGTGTATTTTATTTAAAATGATACGTGCACTTTTAAAAATGAAATATTTTTACTACAAAAGGTTTTTGAAATAGTATTTAACATCGTGTTTTATTTGAAGGATTCTCAAAATAGTGAGAATTTTATTTGAGAGGGTGACTCTACATGAGAAACTAAATCCAGCGCCCGCTCTAGCGGTTACGTAGCCCCGGACAAAAAGACAAATTGCCGCCCCTTAAGAATATATATTTTTTAAATTAAGCCAAAATGGTGCCCCTAAATTTTGGCGCCCCGGACAAATGTCCGAGTTTCCTGCCCCTAGAGCGGGCCCTGACTAAATCTAATATATGGAATAAATTTTTATTCAGTTAGCGCACCGTTTTCGAGAAAATCGAGTTCGAAAATATTACGGCTTTTTCTATTTTAATATTACCTATTCTGTCGATCTATTTCCATCAAAAAATATTTTAGATACTATTTAACGCAAAATTCAAATATTTTATTTTACGTTTGAAATTATCGGAATAAAAACATTCTATTGTATGTTATAGATTTTAGATTATCAAAATAAAAATATTTTGTTTGCTGAAATTTAGTTTGCTGAAGTAGTATTTCATTTGAATAGTAAAATAGTACATATTTGAAATTTTTTTTCTTCCAAATTTTACCCGGCTCTGTACGTAAGTATCAATGTAACACGCATATACAGTGGGTGTACAAAGTATTCGTACACCTTTAAAAATCGAATAACGTTTTTAAAATTGAATCAAACGACTTCAATGATTTTGAGATGTGAGACGCATAAGTTTACTAGGTAGCGTGTAAATAATTTTTTTCTGAAACTTGCTATTGGCCGGAATTGCGACGAAAATAGTAATGATCACAATTTTTAACTTTTTTATCTATGCCTGTGATAAAAATTTAAAAGACGCATTTTATAGGTCTAAGTAAGTTATGCACATGTACAAAGTTTCATCGAAATCGGTGAACGTTGGTATGAGTTACAAACACATAAAGGTGATTACATAAGTACAAAATTCCCTGAGAAAATCGAAAATCTGCGACTTTCACCCTTAAACTTTAATCTTTTATTGATTTTAGCTCATAGCGACATTAACCAACTATGGAACTTTGTGCATGTATATAACTTACGTAGATCTACAAAAGGCGTATTCTAACTTTTCATTGTAGGCAAAGATAAAAAAGTTAAAAATTGAGACGTTTACTTTTTTCTTCACAATTTCGACCAATAGCAATTTTTAGAAAATAATATTTGCACATTACTTAGTAAACTAATGCTTTTAACATTTCAAAAGAACTGAAGTCGTTTGGTCTAATTTAAAAAAAGTTATTTGATTTTTAAAGGTGTACGAATACTTTTTACACCCACTGTAGGTCCAAACAAAATTATTTTAAAAACGAAACATATAATTGTTCATTTCGATCACTAGATACAACAAATACGACCCCCAATTAAAATCAAAAGAAACCGTGGTTTGGCCAAAGAAGGAATTGCTGATTCGAGAATTTCTGAACGTTCCGAGAACCGCTGGCCAATCACCAGCGATAAAGGGGTTTATAATTACGAGGATGGCTGGTCTTGGCACGTGGACAGCCGGTTGTAGATCGCGGCTCAATTTAATTGTCGTCGTTTCAATTATTTTTCTGGGTACCTGTCGTCAGGAGCATGGATCCATGGATCCGGGCGATGCCAATGATCGAAAAATAGATCGGAGCGCAACCTGTTCGAAATAGCCAGCGTCAAACCTGCAACACGTCGTCGCGTCGCGAGCGCCGTTAATGTCAGCACGTCGGACATGTAGACCGGTAAGTATTTGAGTATTCGAGTACCGACATACACGCGATTGACGATACGATGGGTGGCACGAGCCAACCGACTGTCTCCCTTTGATTACGAATGTGCCAACATATCGATTATGCGAACGGGTCTATCAATAGGTTGATCAACCTTTGAACGACGTAGACGTAGACGTAGACGCTGAGAGAGCGAGAGAGAGAGAGAGCGAGAGAGAGAGAGAGAGAGAGAGAGAGAGAGGGAGAGGGAGAGGGAGAGAGAGAGAGAGAGGCGTTACAGATCGTGCCAATCAAGTTCATGGATTAGTCGAGTGTTTCTGCTTTCACAGTTTCACTTCCTGGATCGAGAAGTGTTGCATTCTAAGTTTCTCACTAGACTGCGGATATTTATGTATAAGAAAAATCGTTTGCATTAATTGCAAGACATAGAAACTAAATAGATATCTATTTTTCTATTGAGTGATTTTGTTAAGTTGTATGAAATGTGTTGATATTCTTAAATTATCTATAAAATCCATAAAATCCGCATATTCTCACATACGAAATGCTCGATTCCATAGTGCCAATTTACGAAATACATACTCGATTAAGATATAAGTACTACGGTGGATGCAAGAAGTATGTGAACATTAAATGTTACGTTGTTGTTGATGAAATGTCTATTTTAACAGTCACATTAAACAAACGCAACTTTTTTTTAAAATGAACTTATTGATAAAAGTAAGCATTGTAATCAACGTATTCTGTCAATGAAGTTCAAGTGTCTTCATTGTATTACGGTAAAAATCTAATTTTTTGATAATTGGCGTTCTTCTTTTATAAGATTGTTATCTTCATGTGGTCGTTCTTTTTACCAACTACGAATAGTACATTAATTAACCACCATATTTTGATAAAAAATCACATGTTGCTATCGTCAGTATGTTATTTTTCCACTCACGTATGCCATTTTTTGATTGACGTTATAATAAAATTGATTTAAAAGCAAAATTAGACGTTGGGATAACTTTGTAAAAAGTGATCGTACAACAATAAATTTAGACTCATTTTAATTGTTCATTTTATGAAGACGCGTGTTTTCCCAAAAATTTTATACATTCAAACGTCTGTGAAATTTTTTTTTCGTGACTGAAACTACCATAGATTTAAAGATTAAAGCATCCTCTTTACGGCGACATCTTAAAAATTGATGTACGATTCGTTTTATTATTATTATTAAATATATATATATATATATATATATATATCTTTATAACAGTATAAGTTACACATTGAGGTTTTTATATTTTATATGACCGAACTTGTTCCTCGTTTTTGTTCCAAAACACATCGATAAAAAATCGTACAATAACTCTTAAGGAGTCGTCAAGAAGAGGCTTCAATCTTCAAATCTATGGCAGTTTCATTTACGAGAAAAACTTTTGATTGTTTTTGCAGACGTATGAATTTACAACATTTTTTAGGAAAAATAAGTCCTAAGTTTCTCACCTGCTACATCATGTAAAAAATATGTTACAGAAAAAAGGCTGCTCCGCGAAAGTTGAGGTTTCAAGCTATCAAATGAATCTAGGCTTATGGTTGCACTATTTGTGTTTACAAAATTATCATAATTTCGTTATCGACAATTTTTCGAAAATCGGAAATATAATGTTTAATTATTTCTTAGATCTACTGTATGTCTGTAGGTCTATTACAGTGGGTGATCAGATTATTGGAGCCGCAGCATGAAAACCATATTCCATATCCATGCGATGAATAAATATTATCTGTTGTTAAATGTATTTTCACAATT
Source organism: Sphecodes monilicornis (assembly GCA_913789915.3). NCBI lineage: Eukaryota > Metazoa > Arthropoda > Insecta > Hymenoptera > Halictidae > Sphecodes > Sphecodes monilicornis. The sequence continues at coordinate 22,132,234 of OU565285.1, forward strand.
CACAAGCATTGATACTCCATAAAAGAATACTAAGAATTCAGTGCAGCAAGATTTTCACTTAACAATTCATGAACCTAAAATCTACATTTGATTTTTGAATTATAGTATTTTCTTAAACAATATAACTTTAACTAACAAAAGAATTGGTGTGTGCTTAGAGCACATGGCTGAAGTGAAACTTTTTTCTTTAATTTCTTTTCGAATTTTTATTAACACTTTATAACATTTAATTTTCTATGATTTTATTATTGAAACAATTGGCTTGTGATAGCTAAAATATGATATAAATATTCCTGATTCAATTTTGTCTAAATGTCTTGCAAATACTGCATCGAGAGTTGTTCCTGATCTTGTTGTCGCTTCATTAGGATTATTTACCATTTCCATTCTTAACTTACTTCTAAAAAATTCTATTAATAATTTTGATTGTTCCGATGCAAAGTTCACGTTGAAAGCTCCACTTAGTATCATCGGAATTTTATTATAATCTTTATTAAGGAATGCCGAACCCTCAATCGTATATGGTAATAGAATAGAATTTCGTTTCATCGTTTCATCGCCAGATCGGTTTTACTCCTACCGCGTCGAGGTTTTGCGCCTAACTCGCCTAAAGAAGTTTCACTTCAAAACTTAAGACATACCTTTTTTAAGTGAGTAGTATACAGCCACAAAGTTTCATCCCTGCGGATTTTAATGATTGGAAAAGTAATATACATCGTAAATAAAAAATAAAAAACGTTTCATCGCCAGATCGGTTTTACTCCTACCGCGTCGAGGTTTTGCGCCTAACGCGCCTAAAGAATTTTCAAAAATGTAAACTTTTTTTCTCAATCCTGAAACTTCTCCAACGTTTCCTATTCTTCTTTCAAAGTATGTTCAATCCTAGCATAAAGTATCTAACTTTGAGGAGATTTCTCACTTTTTGTGAGAGGTCCTCCTTAAGAAATGCTCAGCTATGAATCACAAACATGCTATGAAATAGTTACCAGTAACTAAGGCGTTAAAGTAATGTTTCTAACGCTCGATAAGCAATGGTATTTGTTGGAAAAATTTGTCAGACGCAACACGAACGATTAGAGCCATTATTTTCGCAGGAACTTAATGTATCCCGAGGGCGGGTTCAACCGAGTGGAACCGGGATTGTTAATTGCAGAACCATCGGCAACGAATCGCGACCAGGTGGCGGGCTTCTGCGATTCGCGGGCCAACCGAAGATCATGCTCGAAGGTGTCTAAGCTAAAGGGAAGGAAATCTAATTATAGAAGTCGTTGTACCGCGTGCTGAAAGTGGTGGAGGGTGTGAGTACGGGTGCACGAGTGAGAATCGGTTGCATTGGGCGGCCATAAAATGCAGGCTGCATCCGCTCGGCGCAGATGTACTTGGAACGGAGCTCCAGCGCCGCAACGAGACCAAAAGGATCTCTCGTTTCGGCGTTCTGTGGCCTACCAGATATCGAGGACAATGAACCTGGACGCGCGAATGCAATAGAAACAGATTTTACGGATTTTTGGCCGACTTCGAACTTCGAGCATGAATTGCGGTCAGAGTGGCTCGGGACTATAGGTATACTGAAATTAGCTTAGCAATCGCGTCCACAGGTTTGACATTCTATGAGATGAAACATTCTCATGATAAAGAATTCCCTCCATTCCTTGTTTTATAGTATACATTAAAATGTCGATTAACAGATTACAACTTCCCGAAGACCCAATAAAATCAAAGTAATTTAGTTAATGAAATCGGAACTAGAAGGATAATGTTTATCATGATTAGATCGCGGAGCTTTAGGCAAAAAAATTGTTGGCATCAATCGCAAGAAACAGTAGCCATACAGAAAATTCATTTCCTTCTTTAATAATCTTGATAGATTGAAAACAATTGACGTTCTTAAATTCTTTGAATGTTTTTGGTGTTTTAAGAGAAGTCGGCAGTTGCACCCCCACCTACTATATGCAAGTTTCTCAATATTCAATGTCCCTTTCCTCAGGAATTATAAGCGACATCTTCAAAGAAAATTTTTGTTTGATTCCTCTTGTTCTCTGCATACTTTAAAAAGGGGATTTTCAAAAACTTTTTAAATTATATTTTTGACAAATTTTCAAAGTTTGGTTGAAAGAAAATGAAAAAATTGCACTTACAGCTAAATAATTGAGGAAGAAAACAATATTATTATTATATTATGGGAAAAGTTATTATTAACTAAATTGGTAAAAATTAGTATCACCTATATGTATGACCGACGTGGCAGTCAACTTAAACAGTGTTAGGCACGTGTTATGATGTCTTAGAATTTAGAAGATCACTATGCTGTATCAATCTGCAATTGATAGATGATTAAGATGATCAAAATGTATAAGATATGACTGAAAGTTATCTATTACTCTTTTAAATTTTATATTTACTTTTTCATTAATAAATTCGTAACGATATTTAGCTGTAGGTATATTAATTAAATGCAGTAAGATTCGGGAATCACTACCTTTAATTTTAGCCCTTCCTTCCACGCCCTTAGCTCAGTTGGATTAGAGCATTTGACTACGGATCGAAAGGTCGGGCGTTCAAGTCGCTCAGGATGCACCACATTTTATAGGAAACACAAGTCACACTTGAAATGAATGTATGCAAATTGCAAAAATATGAATAAAGTTTATCAGTCAAAAATAATAAATAGTATTCGAAATTAATGTTTTAAAGTGATCGATGAGATGAACAGACATAGACCACCTACTATATGCCGGCGCAACTACCGTAACCTTCTGAACAAGGACATCAGCCGTTGTCTTATCGTAGGATGGCGTGAGTTCGTTCATTACACCGTTCATTCATACAGGAGCCATGTGGCTTGATGGTAATCCGTCCTCCGGAACTTCCTGTCTCTTACTATGATAAAATAGGATAACGTACAAGAGACCCTCGTGTACTATCGTGTCGTAACTTCCTTAAAGTGAAGTTAAAGGGATGCGCTCGCCTTTTACATGTCAGCGTGGAGAGTGTGGTCCTCGTGAATGAAAAAAGATAATATTCAGACTGTGGATCTTTATGCAAAATAAAAATGTTCTGCATCTGTTGAAAGACATTTAAGAATGTCTTTCTTTAATCAGTTTGATAGATTGAAAGCAAAAATTGTTCAATATCTTTTTTGTTTCTAAGGTTCCTAATTACAATTACTCATTTTTGTCATCAATGCATAAAGTTTGCAGTCTAGTAATAATTGATGAATGACCATGTGCATGGAACGAGAAATGCAACGAAATTGATGAAAGAGTTTGGTACTTTTCATATGGTTTGCAAACATATAACACATTCATCTGCTTCTGCAGGGTGACTCATGAGAAGCGAAACTTGAACATCCCCTGTAGTCTGGAAAATATACAAAAGTGTATGAGACAGAATCTATAATGGTACCAAACGGTAAAGAGGTCAACAACGCGTAATTATAGCAAGATTATACTGTACAATTTAACCGTTTAACGATTATTGAGCATGTTCCATTTTTACATTTATTTACATGAAACTTGTAGCGCAATTGTAAGAAATATTGGAAACAATGCCTCGCTACTGTACCTACCTGTCTATATTGGTACATTTGCAATAAAATCAAGGTTGTAAAAACATTGCACACTAGTCAGTGGCGCGTTATGACTACTTGCGGCCCTTGGGCAAAATAGAATTTCGGGGCCCCTAACCCCAACTAAATAACTTTCACGTTCGAAAAAAGAAAACAATTGTAAAAACATCTAAATATTTATATTGCGTAAAAAGTGAAATAAATTCTCCTTCATCCATGAAAACCTTTTACATAAAAATACAAAATATTTGGTTTGTGTTCGGGGCCCCCTTTTGCTTGGGGCCCCGCTCATTTGCCCAAGTTGCCCATAGGATAATACGCCACTGACACTAGTGCAATTATAAAATAAAGAGCCCTATTGTAGGAAACAATATTTTAAATACATATACATGTTTATTAAATATAAAAAAAGCTGAAGCTTTGTGGTAGCCAAACTCTTTCAACCATTTTTCACAATCTAATTAATTCTTACCACTTTACCTGTTCTTCAACTTTCCAAGGATTGTATTGAGAATGACGGCACGGTCAAAAGTTCTAGATTTGGAGAGATTATTGTTAGAAGATTGATCTTAAGATCAAGGAACTGTCTTTCCAAGTACATTTTAAATAATTGAAAAACTGCTGGGGGTAAAAATGCAAAAATTTAGGAAGCAAAGGGTTAAAAGTCAAATAGTTATATATAAGTATAAGCATACATTTGTAGTTTCAAGTCTGTCAGCTGTCCACCGGTTAGACGGTTGATATGGTTCACCGGCGGGCATTTGAGTTTGAAGCGATTGGTCACCGGGTCCGGTCCAGCTGTGACATTTCGCGCACGATCGACTCGTGCCGGTGATTATTATTGTTTTCTCGTCTTCTTTTTTTTGTACCCCTCCCCCCCTCTCGTCTGAGAGTAGCCGCGCGTGTGCCCGTGACGTGGCCATGCAAGGGCTAGGCGGGGGTGCTGCTGCCTCCGCCGCTAATTTTAGTACGTCTCCAGGGTTCCTGGAGTCGTCGGCGAATCGGCAGCTGGTGATTCAAGAACTAGCCTTGCACGTGGGTACGTGTCTCACCGTTCACGCGCGACGGACATCCCCCTTCTTGTTTCTCCTTCTCGAAGGAGGTCAACGTGTCCACTCCGGGCCCGGTCCAGATGTGCAAGGCATCTGATGTCACCCGATATTTAGTACCATTGCTGGAACACCGCTCCGGATCATCGGCTGAATCATCTTAGGACTCGGATTTACACGAGTGGTAAAATCAACAACTTCACGCGGTGGTCTGGTCTGATCCCGCAAAGACATAAGCTGACACCCAATTTTTTAACTCGTTGAAACTGCGGTACCAACCGTAGATTCTTATCTATCAGCCAAATATCGAAAGAGTTATGGTACTCTTTCATACGTTCTATTTGACTCTTTATGGTACAAAGTGTTCCGCCTCTTGTATCTCAGAACTTGCTTCAACAACTTCAATTAATATATGTATCATGTATTATTACCAATATGTTTAAATGTTCATTTTATTCCGTTTCATTCATTTCATACGACAACTTTGATTAATACAAGTATTATGTTCTGCTACCAATACATTTAACCCTTCGACGGCGGTACCCATGTAACTTTAAAAATTTGTAAGTAGTGAATTTGAAATTGTGAATGGTCCTAAACACCGTCAGTTGTATGCTTTGGTAAACTAGGTCCGGTATTCAAGAGTCAAAACTTGGAAAATATTATACTTAACCCTTTGCCGTACCATTTTCTTTACGGCTACAGTGATTAAAACATTTTTATCCCCAAGAATTTCACAGATGATGAAAGAAAGTTTATATTTTTCGTATGGCTACATTTGCATTAATCCTTACATATTGACACAAAAAATACAATTTCATTTCGCCTAAAAAGAAAGGCATAACATTCATATGTGTTTGACTTTATTGAAAATCTTCATCACGAGTCTGACTCATTAAAATACGGCAAGGGGTTAATACAAAAAGAGTTGCAGCAAGAATTTCATATCCTATTCCGAATTTATCGAAACTGTAAAATTGATGATGGACCATTGAAAGTTCCTCTACGAAAGCTAATATAGGATGTATTTCCTAAACATAAAAGCTGAAAAATTTTGATACATCTAACAATATCAAAAAAGTTACAGCATTCCTATATCCTAGTTCAATACAAAAAATATCGAACATTATTTTGTGTGACAGTGTAATAGTGAATTAAAACTTTAGTAGAAGGTAAAAACATAACTTTTTTTTTAATATAGAAAGATAAATGCTTGTACTATAAATCCATTATATGAAAATCCATTCCTACTTGGCAAGGAAATATTCGCTTAGAAACAGAACGTGGCATTGACACTCCAAACACAAAGAAAACTGACAGATACAAGTCTGTCCTATTCGGTCTGGTTTGAACATATTTCATGACATGAACATTTTTTAATTAATTCCACATATCTTGTACATAGAAACGGCCCACTGTGCGTCGGTGAAAATGGCTAATGGGACCCATTAACCTCGGGAAATCAAAGGAAGGAAGAGGAAGAAGCGACACAGAGCGTCCTCGCGACGGAGCCAAAGGGGAAAAGAAGGAGAGGGCGTAAGAGATCTGGCGGCGGCTGGTGCAGCGGATGTTTGAAGCTGCTGAAAGTGAAGCAGTGGTTCCTTTCGCGTTCTTTCTCCGTCTTTCCTGTTGCACTTCCTTCATCAGCTAACCACGATCGCGGGTAAAACACGACACGGTCCGCGGAGGAAGCACCTCGGCGGATGTGATGTTTAGGACACGTTCCCGGACAAAAAATCTTCATCGTATAAATAGGCAACGGTGGTTGGTACTGCTATTGCCGGTTAACTTTTGACCCACATATTTCCACCAATTGTTTGTGGACGTACCACCTATGTTTTTCCGCTTTCTGTTTCCCCCGGACTTTCCCTATTCATCTCAATATCTAGTAGCATACGATCAAACTATTCATTCTCAATATTGATATCGATCACTGGGTATAGTGGGTGATATAAAATATGGAAACCATTTGCGTAGGTTGGTGGGTTAATATTACCACGAGAACTATCGAGTACTATATTGCTATCTAATAATGACTGCATCTAAAAGGTGGTTCGAAACCCTCCTTAATAAACAGTAAGTCCCGCTGAAAAGTAGGCTGAAATAGGCTGAAAATTAGGCGATGGTGAGAGTGGAAGAAGAGTAGAGTTATAAAATAGATTTGAAACCCTGAGGGAACCAGATATCATTAATAGAGCTGTATGGTGTGTGTGTGTGTTACTTTCCTTTCGAAAGTCGAAGATTTCGAAGCTTCGATTTCAGAAACTTCGAAGGTGATGAGAATCGAAGTTTCGAAGCTTCGCAGCTTCGATTCGTTCCCAGTTAACGGATAAAAGAAATAAATTTTCATAACTTGTTTCTATATTCACTATTTGAATTATTTCAATAATTGATTGTTAAGACAATATATTCATAATTTGAATTATCTATAAATCTTATTATATAAATAAATAAATTTTATAATACGTTTCTATATTCATTATTTGAATTGTTATTTCAATTATTTATTGTTAAAATAATTGTTTAAATAAATAAATTTTTACAATTTGTTTCTATATTCATTATTTGAATTATTTCAATAATTTATTGTTAAAATAATATATTTATTATTTGGACTATCATTTCGATAGTTCATTGTTAAAATAATTGTTTAAATAAATAAATTTTCATATTTTGTTTCTATAAATTTTTATAATTTTGTTTATATATTTGTCTAAACAATTATTTTAACAATAAATTATTGAAATAAATCGAATAGTGAATACAGAAACAAATTATGAAAATTTATTTCTTTTATCCTATAACTGGAAACGAATCGAAGGTTTGAAGTTTCGAAGGTTCGAACCTGCGCACCTTCGAACCTTCGAAGCTTCGAAAAGTAACAGCTCTAATCATTATACCTACCTAATGACTGCATCTATGCGATACATAACAATGCAATACACAATCTTATTGTGATGTATGCTTTAACGAAGAAATTCATTAGAAAATTTCTGATGAAAACATTTTTATAATTTCAGTAATAGTCAATGAAAAAAATTAGGAACTAGTTATTACTTTGTCTGGTTCGGTAGTTTTAGTGTTAAAACAATCAGTTTTTAAGTGAAAATCTAGTTATGCTGAATTCTCACCATTTTTTGTGAAGTATTGATGTTTGCAGATTATAGATGCACGTTTTTCACACATGTATAATCACAACCGAATGTAACAAAACATGATGAATTTTTTAAAATTGTATGTTAAAATCTCAATTTCTATATTGTACGCATGTTTTGCAATTACACTGCGGATTTTATGCTTTTATGATAAAAAGCATTAGAAAATACTATTATATTGATTTTAATTCTATAATATTAAGTAAAGAAATAAATGTCTATATAGCTCCCGTATCTTGCAATTGATACAGATTATTTTTATTTTGCATAAAAATCTGTTCTCTATTCAAAAGTGCGATGGATAGTCTATAATGAAAACAGTAGAAAAGATATTTTATAGAGAAAAGCGACCGAAAAATATCCGAAAAGAAGGAAATCATGTAGACACATTATGTACAAAAGAATGTTGCAAAAATAAAACTACAATTACGAAGTTATATTTATACACAATTGAAAAATGGTAGATCACGGCATTTGCTAATTTTACGCTGAACTCATTTTTCAAAATATTGGACAGAAGCCAATATTGTCAATTAACAGACTCAAATGTTTCGTTGACTTACAGTTTGCTTCTCGCAAAAGCTGAGATAAACATAATAATTCTAATAGATCTTCAACCTTTTCCCCAGTAACGTCAGTGATAACTGGCATCTGAAAAATAAGCTGTCGGTACCAATTCGTATCTTCCAGTTTCAAAATACATCAAAGCTAATTATATTGTTAATTCGTGGCAAACGCGTTAATTATCGTGGTTCTAGGGCTCTAGGATCAATTCAACCGTGGCGAAAGGGTCGAACGGTTTCGTAACACGATCGTCATAAAGAGCCGCACTTGTTGGTCTGTTTCTGCTCAGGTTTCGGAAGTCAAATCGCTTGTGACCCACAACCTGCTGCCTGAAAACCGATCGCGAAGCAGTCACTTGTTGAAATTCATTCTAAAATGATTTAGTCAACGACTACGACAACCACAACAATTCAATTATTCATGATGACATTTATCTCGCTCCTTTGGCATTCTTATATAAAATAATTTCTGTTGTTGTAAAAACCCTCTATTTTCATTTTGATTCTATCCGTTTTCTAGATTTTATATTATTCATTCGTATTTTAAGTAAGAACTTTTAATAGGTCTAATAAGGTTTAAAAATGTAAGATGTCATAGTTCATCAAGGTCCGAAAGGAAAAATGAGATATCAATAAATAATACTAATTAACACTAGAAAGACTGAAACTTAGTATATACCTATATTGCGTAAAGAAATTTGTTTAAAATTAATTTTTAATATTTTTTATATTATTTACAGTTATATAACAAGTTATTAGTAAATATTAACAAGAAAAGAAATTTACTTTTCCTGGGCATATTGATGACACTTTCATTTTCATCATTGGTGATCGACTCTTCATCGCTATCTTCAGTGTCAGATGTTTCACTTTGAATATAATCCGCTTCATCTTCAGATGATAGTTCAGAATTTGTTGCATCTGATTCTATATCGGAGCACTCTTCACTTATGTTCGTTAGCTTTTCCAATAACTCACTTCTATTCGACATTTCTTTCATGAATTTAGGGCGCAAAAGAAATAAAATAAACAACTTGTTAGAACAAGTATCACTGTATAAAGATTCGAATAACAAGTACTACTTTAGCTTATTGAGCAACTGCAACTTATCAAGTATACGCCTAAATCGACAATTTATCATGTACTTGTGTGTTATCATGTGACGATAATCGAAAAAAAATGAAAACTGTTATTTCAATACAGAGCCGAACTGGTCATATAAGAAATTTTCTCAATTCAATAATAAGAGTCATTTGATTAATTATTAAATATATATATATTTATATATATTATTAATAAGCACATTTATATGTTGTACAAAAAGTCACAAAATTCTAAGAAATTGTGTCATTGTATACATAATTGTTTTTCTAATTGAAATTAAAAAGCAGTCAGAATGACTTCCTTGGGCAATCTAGTGTTAATGACTACGCATTTTTATGTAAAATGAAAATTACCAGCATCAATTACAAATTGCAGAAGTTACATATTTACATTATGTCTTAATAGATTTAGTGAGCTGAAAATAATACGACAGTATTTTCAAATTCTTTAAAGGTTCTATTATTCTTTTCTATTTGATCTACTCATTTTTTTCATAAATGCTTAAAATCCGCAGTCTGATAATAAATATAAATACTAACGCTTTAATGACGAGTATAATGAGCGTACTAATATTTAAAATGTGAATGCTACGCATAAATGTATAAAATCCGCAGTCTAATAATAATAAATGCAAATAATGGCGCTCCAATCATGAGTAACGGACACACTAATCTTTCAAATGTCGATGTATGTAAGTAGTCTCGAAGATATAAAAAGCGATGAGAAAATAATAAAAAATAGTAGTAACGATTTACAGTCACTCCCATTAATATTCGTACACTCTAAAAGACGATCACGTTTTTAATATTTGATCATGTGACTTCGATTTTTTTTTTGAGAAGTTAGAACTCATTACTACACGTTGAAAAAAAAGAAATTTTGAAAAAATTGTAATTTGTCGGAATTACAAAGAAAATACTAAAAGTTGTTATTTATAACTGTTTTATGTGTGACCATATTGAAAATTCAACAAATATGTTTTGTAGATCTGTGTTAACTGTAGACACTCTGAATATTTCACCAAAATCGGCAAACGTTGCAATGAGCTAGAACTGTTTGTAGATGGTAAAAATTGCAGCTTTTCATAATTTTCGGCCTTAAACTGTAATAAATCGAAGGATTCTTACGTCATTCGATGCCTGTCGCTGTTTTCCACGTAATCAAAATTGTATGAAAATTTGAAAATGTATACAATTGATACAGATCCACAAAATGGATGTTATAAATTTTCAATATAAGCCACATAAAAAAATTGTAAAACACAACTTTTAGTATTTTCTCTGCAATACCGACCAATTGCAATTGTTTTAAAATTTCTTTTTCACGTCATGTAGTAAACTAATTATTCTACCTTCTCAAAAAAGTCCAAGTCGTATGGTCCAATATTAAACAAGTTATCGTCCTTTTAAGAGTGTCCGAATATTAATGGGAGTGACTGTAAGTATATCATGTGGCAGTCAATTAGCATGTCGTTAGAATATACGGGGCCGATGAAGTTTATTATCCAATTTGGTGAGGTCAAAGGAATATGCGTCGCGTGGATGCAGTTGGACGTGCTCGACACGTGGTTGTCGATATTCGAGGCTCCTGCCGAGAAACACAGACCGTGACAGACCTCCCAGTGTCATTCGACCACCATGTGCAAGAAACCTCGGTATGAAGTCCCACTCAGGTTTTCGAATCATCTTGTATTTGTCTTCGGTATCACCGAAACCGAATGGTGTGTCAAAAAAAAAAAGCAGACGAGAAACCGTCCGAAAGACCAACGCACGGTTTACACCTCCTCGGTGTGCCGGTGGACATTTAAATAGATCCTTCCCTAACAAGTGCACACGTTGCACTCCGCGGGAGAGAATTCGAATTATCTCCTTTTTTTCTGACAGATGAAACGAAAATGAAACCTTATGAATCCGACAACTGACCATGTGCTGCACGTGGGAGAAGTGAAGAAGTACTGCCACTTATAAAATGTTAACTTCAAAAATAAATAAAGGTATTGATTAATAAAATAATAGGCAAATATAGATTTATTATAAATAGACTGCGTATTTTATGTATTAATGGCGAAAAGGAATAAATCAAATTCAAAACAGCGAAAATATTCCAAGGATTTAATAATATTCTTGTATTATTGCTGACCTATTAAGACGATTAGAAAATGAAATAAATGTATATGCAGCTCCAGTATTTTGTAATGAATGCAGACAATGTTTATTTTGTATAAAAATCCACAGTCTAGTTATAATAAAATATGCATGTAGGAAAATCTGAACTCTTGAGCGGTGGTATATGTATTATTGTATGAAACGCATATATTTATAACATTCTGTTGAAAGCATATGAAAAGTTTTTAATTGCAATGTACAGAAGTTATATGTATTTATTTCTCCTCTTTATAATTCTAGTAAGCTGAACATTATATAGTATTTTTAAATATTTTTAACGGAATTGTTTATATACTGTTTTGCAGTCGATCTATTCATTTTTTCAATTGTTATAATTCTTCATATATTTCATGTGAAATATAACATAAAAACATAAAAAAATAATGTTTGTTTTTTTTATGATGTACAAAATCAAAAATTGCTCCAATTACTGGGAAAATTTGTTTGGCAATTTACATGTCATTATCTTCAAAATTTGAAGTATTAAAAAGTTTTCTAATGCTATGTTATGTTACTTAAATGTTTGTATAATATAATAGTTGCATAGTCTACTACAGACTATGGAATAGTCTGTCTACATAGTCTACAATGTAGTTTACAACGTAGACTCTACATAGTCTATTACAGACAGTTCATTAGTTTATATTTACTTAAATGAAAACAGCATTTATCATTTTATTGGTATATTTTTTAAATATCATTAATTCTTCAGTTATATTTGTTTAACAAGTATACAATATTATTTTTCGTTTTTAATAAACTTACAAATTATCATTTAATATATAATCATGTTCACCATTTCATTTTTTCGCAGAGGTGCATTTACTTGCAATAAAAATGAACTAGAATAATCTTGAGATATAGAATATTTCATCAAGGTTTTGCAAACCGTATAAATATTAGTGAAAGCCTTCGGTAGCTATATTTTTCATTGCACCTGTCACCTGCTCTTATTGCTTGACCAATTGATGTAAACCCGAGTGCAGCACACGGCTAAAGTGCACCACAAGCACGCTCGGTTCTTGTGAACACGACACCCTTGTTTTCACGACGTTCTTCGCGTGGCACATGCCTCTCGGAAGGTTGCCAATTCTTTTTCTTGCAAAATTTACGCATTTAAATTTACACTATGATAATTCATTTATTAATCAAACCGTACGAGTGAAAAATTGATAACTATTCAGAAATCGAAAGACTGAAACATCATAGTTTTCATGTCTAAAACATCGTACAGCCACTTTGGTCTAAATATCATGTTCAATCTGTGTAAAAACTGACATCCTTCAAATTTATATTGAACCTAGAAGTAAATAACGCTAAATTTTTATAAAAGTCCGAATAATTAGTAGAATAGTAGAAGCATAATAGAATAAGCGAATGCAGTACTCCAAAACAGTACATTTAATTAACTAATAATTACAAGTCATCAACCCCCCACCCTTTAAACGTCATACCAATTTTAGTACATGTGTAAACTTCTTATATTATAGTTATGAAGATTTAATTTATGTTTGTTTACAATAAAAAGTATTTACGAAAGTGTAATAATTACATAATGCAAAAGTTCCATAAAAACATTTTGTATTAAAATGAAGGAATTAATTGAAAAGAGATAAAGGAACGTTATTCAGAATCCAGAACTGTACTACGTTAGATCTATATTTGAGAATACTGTCTTTAAGGGAGATAAAAATCCTTCCTGTTTATTTAATTTAAAAATATAAAATATTATGTAGTAACTTACGTCGATGGGAAAATCCGGGGGATATTTGGAGTTTGTAGTGATGTAAAAAAAAACGCTGACTGTAACCTGTGGCTCAGGGTAAGCTGGGGTTGGTATACTCCAAAGTACTTCATATGTGTAAAACTCCGAATTCATTCTGCATTTTAGGCCAATAAAACTTGCAATGAACATCCAGTCTTTTAAAAGCTACAGCAACATACATGTGAGTTGGTTTAAATAATTTCAAACCATTTTCTATCCAAATACGTAGTAATCCCTACAAATATCTGCGAAGATGTTAATGATACCAAAAAATATTGCAAATATAAATTAAATGTTTTTGAGTGACGTATAATTTGACTAAAGTAATTTTTCATAAAAAAAATTTGATAACATATGTGATGTAATGATGACAGTATTCTTTAATTATTCTTTATATATGTAAAAATTTGTACTGGCAATGCATTCCATGATTCCATTTCCTTAATCACACTATTCAGGCCCTTTTGAATTGTAAGGTTTTCAAGGGTAGGCCATATATTTCCAAACTGACCCATTTGTCGCATACATTTTCCGGTATAGTCATCATAAATAATCGTTCCCTGATTAGTTTGTTAACAAAGTTTTAGTATTATATCTGACAAAATAAATAAAAAATACAAGTATTTTAGTAATCGTTGCAATACATATATGTCATACAAACCATGTTATCAATCACTTCCAATGCATTTTCAATCGTATTCTCAACAAGACTTGCACAAAAATTCAGTATGCTACGGTAACAATCATAAATATGACAATTACTGGTGTTGGACCGATTAGTGAACATAGAAGGTTGATTATCATACATCATTTTGTAAAGAAAGCTTAAACGTTTGTCAAGAATACACCATTATCTAAGTTTTCAATAGTTTATTTCGTCGAAGAATTACGTACATTTGTCATTGCAATCGTGTTAAAAAAAGAAGCGTTAAAATCGTCGCTATCGCGCTTCCGCTCGTGCGTATTTGTCTATTACTGTTACGATTACTCACGACATACATACATACATACGTCTATAGTTGTATACAACATAAGAATATACGGGTAAAACGCACGCACAATTAAGTTAGACGAAGACTCGAATTTAGACAAATAGTTGTTTATAATATGATATTAAAACTTATTGTTACGAGTTAGCAGTCGTTCTTCAAGTTATTAGCATGATTGTGTTGTGATCGTGCGGCCTTCGTCGACGCTTCCAAGCCCGTCACGGCAGCCAGAACTTGAAACAAACTTTCCATCAGTCTACTAAATATCTCTGACATCTCCTCGTCTTTTCGTGTCACCACAAAAATATCTATAAAAGGAAGTATAATAATTAACACTACATATATAATACAATTTCCAATATTTCTATTGTTTCTAAATTAATATTCCTATTTCAAATTTTAATAATAGTGGTACATTATTAAATCGTTTACACAATGAAGAGGCAAGTCCACATTTTACTCATTTTCCTTATACATACAGGGTGGGGCACTATAAACAGGTCACCTGAATAACTCGCTTGTTTTTGAAGATAGAAGAAAATACATCACACCAAACTTACTTGATATCGAGGCGCTCGTAATCTGATGACATTAATTTTTTTATATTTGGAGACGTCAAGGAGATATGAAGGTCAACTCTGATAGTGTGTTTCAAGACGAATACAATGACCTATTATGAAGGTCATTCAAGGTCACGCAAGGTCAACTGCAATAGAAAATAAAGTGTCTCAAAACACTCTTCGAACACTACGACGATTTACATCAAACGTGTTATTTACGTATTCACTGCTACTTCAAGTGTTCAAAATGACGACCTTGAACACGTAGACATAATCTAAAACGTTGCAATACTGATGATACTGCCTGACAAATTTCAGTTGTATCTATTACAGAGTAAGTTCTTCTTATACGTTCTTGCATATAAACTGTGGTTGTTGGTATTTCGCGGTACACTTGCTCCTTCAATTTTCCCCACAAATTTAAATCTAGTGGTGCCAGGTCTGGGAAACTTGCTGGCCATTTATTACTTCCTGATCGACCAATCCAACGACCTTCAAATGTCCTGTTCAGTAATTCTGTAACATTTCGTGCTGAATGAGCAGGACATCCGTCTTGTTGGAACCACATGGACTGTCGCATGTCCAGTGAAATGTCCTCTAACAATTCTGGCAAAAACGTCTTTTAAGATTCTATTCTATCATTCTATGACTATTTAGCGCGCCATCAATGAAATATGGACCAATTTCAAGTTCAAGGTCGGCATTTTCGACACTTGAAGTAGCAGTGAATACATAAACAACATGTTACATGTAAATCGTCGTAGTGTTCGAAGAGTGCTTTGAGACACTTTATTTTCTATTGCAGTTGACCTTGCGTGACCTTGAATGACCTGCATAATAGGTCATTGTATTCGTCTTGAAACACACTATCAAAATATAAATAAAAAAAATCCATACCGTTCCATTTAAAAAAACAGAGTTGACCTTCATATCTCCTTGACGTCTCCACCTATAAAAAAATTAATGACATCAGATTACGAGCGCCTTGATATCAAGTATGTTTGGTCTGATGCTTTTTCTTCTATTTTCAAAACCAAGCGGGTTATTCAGGTGACCTGTTTATAGTGCCCCACCCTGTATATCCTATATCACTAAAAATGTGGTCTTTCATTTGATCTAAAAAGGAATAGGCTACAAATGACAAGAATGATTATTTCATAGATTAGTAGATTTTTAATCGCTCTTTGACGGTGTAGCTGCCTCGTTATTGCAGCAATCCCTTTAATCCCAGAAACATGTTGGATTCACATTGAATTTCATTCATTCTTACCAGATCTGTCTTGCCCTAGGTACTTGCAATACATGTTGACTGCAGTCGTCACGTCATCGTCATCGTGGAAGGGATCTCCAGGCCACTGAGCTCTGTGCAGTCTTACAGCCTCGAGTGCAGGACACCATCTGGCATTTCTGAGTAACTCCGCGACACGGGCAACTTCTTCAACGGCACCTGCTCCAGGTAAGGGACTGGGACTAGGTGTTGGGGTTGGTGTGCCTCTCTCACTTTCAGTACTCTCTTCAAGCGCTCTACTCAAAGCGCTCTTCATGCTCGCAATTTCCGTAGATATATCTTGAAGCGGTATTTGCACGTTCTTCGCGGCATTCGTCAATGTACCCAACATCTTATTTGACGCTTCGATTAGAAGCAGAAGTTGAAGATGAAGCTTGTAAAGTGCTCTGCCCAGGTCCAAAAACATTTCCTCAAGACCGGCCTCTGTAGTATGACCGCCGCCTAATGCTTGGAGCTTTACTGCTGCTTTGGTAGCTTCCAAGCACTGATCATAATATATTATTAACATTTTAATTATCTAATAAGAGCTAACTAGAGGTGTGCGAGAATCCGAAAATGTCGGGTTGGGACGAGTCGAAAATTTTATTCGGGATCTGGGTGAGTTTTCGAAAATGTCGGAATTCTTCGGGATTCCCGAAAAATGTCAGGTTTCCCTGGATATTCGGATTCTCGAATGTATCGAGATTCTCGATAATTTTCAAGAATCCCGATATATGCGAGACTCTGGAATTTTTGAGAACCCAACTCGTCCCGACCCGATGTCTTCCCGACCTCTAGTGCTCACTCATTGAAACACCTACTTCTGTAGCATGATCCTTTTTATCTAAAAACGTCTCTAAGTGTTCCTGGATCTCTAACATCCCAAACCGTAACGACTCGTTCAATCTTTGATTCGCGAATATGCCGATAGAAAACCAAATCAACGGTGGCTCAGCTTTTGAGCTGAGCAAATCTGCGTGACTAGTTAAATGATAACCTAATTGAGTGGAAGCGGGACTGCCGTTACACAATAAGGCACTGGCTTCTCGCGTGAGAGTAACAGACTTACTGCTCACATCCTAATGAGAACAAGAAAAATACATAACAATAAAGAACACATCGTAAGCCTATTAACGTAAAAGTGAAAAATATGTCTTGTTTACCCTTAGAATTCTACTTAATAGTTGGAAAAAGTCTAGCGTGTTGTATAGAGATTGCGTAACAAGATTTTGAATTTGTTGTCGCCACACTTCTTCAGCATCGTCTCGCACGACTTGTCTGAAAGGCATTAGTGCTGAAAGATTTGGTGATGCGTTACAGGGTGTTACATCCCCTAAATCACCAGCGCTGGAGCCACTGCGAAAATGCGATAAATATGAGTTAAGTACAACTTTTTTATGCTCTAAGTGGAAACTTACGATGTGTCAGACCTTGTCGACGAATCATGGCGGGTGCGGGTCGGTATTAATGAAAGTGAAGATGGAGGAAACATTCCAGGAATATTATTTGCCTCCTGGCCTGCTCCCGATCCACCGGGTACTTCGTCTAGAGGTGATTCTGAACCAGCCTCATCATCTGATGATTCTTCGGCGACTCCGCGCTGGAATTTCAGTATTATATTAATTGTCATCGTGCTAATTATTTTATCAGCTCTTATTTTATCAGCCAAAATTTATACACCATCAGAAACAAATTAAAAAGAATTTTCCTTTATCAATATATTCAATAAAACGCATCATACGCTATAAATGCATAAATGTCCGCAATCTAGTTATTAGAGTAATTAACCCCTTAATGTGACTAGCCCGTGACAGTCACGGGCTTGAGGTATGCATGCAGGCGAACTTTTCGTACCTAAAAGTGTTGTAACAAGTGTAATAAATGGCATGTATATGTACATATATTTTGTACTTAAATTTTACTTGTTTTTTATTACTTGTTTAAAATAAAAAGCTATTATTTACCAATGATATCGACTTTTTGGACTACTTTCTTGATTTTAAGGGGTTAAATATTAAATTCACTTACTCGACTAGTATGTTTGCTTGATGATTGTGTTTTCTCGCTTAAACTTTCCTCAAATTGCCTCAGACTTGACTCTTTTTCTTCCCCTTCACTCAGGGGGCGTCTCCTCACTCCCCAATTGAAATTATCAGTACTTTCACCCTGAAAATTGATAAATAATTTATATTGACTGTTGTCAAAAACACGAAAAAGTAATATTTGCAACTAAATGTTTACCTCTACGCTTTCACTCTCATACTCCAGGAAATCGAAGTCCTTGAATACACCAAACTGTTCATCATCCCTCCTCGAGCCTCCGCTCAAATCATTGTTTGCGCCGGAAACTTCTTCGGTCGAGGAAGCCATCGATGATTGTCTTTCCATTAAATCTGAACTTTGACTGAATATCACCTGTATTACAAATACATGCTTTTAGTCAACTAACATAGAAAAGAGAAAATGTAGCAACAGGATCCTTGTTGGCATGACGTTTTCACTTTTCATTTTTCATTATACTATGTGACAATGTCGTGAATTCTAGCATTTATAGTGCATATATGTGTTCAATATAAATCGATTTACACAGATCTTGTTTGCATAGTTGCTGATATAGCGACTGTTCAATAGTTACGACAAATTACACACGTACGATGTATTCTGATACAGTTTGCAGTTCTCATACGATTCACATGCTATATAAAAAAATCTACTGCGCATCAATAATCCTACAACAAAATGAGACTAGACGTTCTTTGTCTCCAACGGTTTTGTGCAAGTTGAAACATTTTTACGAAGCGTATTAAAGCGTGGATATACTTGTACCGATACGACATCACATACGAGTAAAAACAAACCGTTTTGTACTGTCGCGAAAAATGAGTGCAGACTGTATTTAAAGAAACCTGTTACCTTGCTATATAATGTCATTGAACTAATGTGTTCATCCTAAAAAGGGGTACATAACGAAAATCAGTCTTAATAAATGATATGATCCATAGGAAAACTACTGAATAGAAATTTACACTCCAGATAAACTTTGAATATGCTTGCAAACGCATAACAACTTACAGATGGGCTCTTTGGTAGTCCAACACGTTGTCCACATGTTGTTAAAAGATTCACCAAGCATTCTCTGACGCGTCCCTAAATAGAAAGTATTGTTAGATTCGATCATCGACAGATATTTTTTTAATACTATTCGTAATTATCCAACCTGTGACATCCATGGTCTTTTCCAACCAGCGACCGCATTACTGTCAGCTGGCGACAGAGACACCGAGCATCGAGCAGAGCTAACTGACTTTTCCTCTACACCTTGACGTATTAGCCACCGTCTACCAATTACAGGTGTTTGAGACAAGTCAAAAGTGAAATCCATAGTCCTTCCTATTTATAAACACGTCGCGTCAATTAAACGCAATATTAAACTCTCCTAAAACGAAAATTCCAAAAAAAAGCATAATAATATCATAATACAATTGCGACAAGTGCTTTTTACCTTTATCTTTAGACAAAATATTTGAAAGTTTGATAAATTTCGTGATAAAAGGTTGAACAACAAATTTCTAATAGAACTATACATATAGTAAATTTTGATTAAAAAAATAACAGCTGTATTCTCTGAATATTTTACATTTTTTTCTTCTTCTTATTATTATTATTTTTATCGCAACCTGTGCATCATTGAATACGTGATCCATGCAGTGAACGTGATCCGCATTGTAAGAGGAAAAAAAGAACTTAATGACTTGAAGACATTTATATTCATGCAATATATAATTCTTAAGCAGCATCGTTTTACCGGGCAGTTCTTTTTTGGTAAATATCTCGGTATCGGTGAAGCTCGGATGCGGAGATGCTAAAGAAGATTCCCAAGATGAGCCATGCACTGAAGTAGGTGGTGCTACTAAAGTGGACGATCTCGTGACTACCAGTTTTAATATTTTAAGGGCCTCTTTCCAGTGTGGACCCTAGTATTATATCATAAAGTATCAACTACTCGCACAAAACATTTTCAAGTACAGTACATCTTTGTTACGTGTAAACTACCAACAGTTCTAATATTATTTACCTATCATTTTTATAATCTTTTTTACAAATGGACCAAACAAACAGTTTTTCTACCAATTACGAAATAAAATAGTAGAAGTTGCTTTTCACAATTGATCAATTGATTTATGAGTTATAAACGATTAAAAATGGTGAAAATTACAGGTTTTCACAGCCTATTTTGCTGATTTATCCTATCATTCGATGATTTTCACCGTCTTCAATCGTTTATAACTCGTAATCCAATTGACCAATTTCGGTGAAATGTTCTGCATGTATACGTTTACATGAATCTACAAAGCATATTTCTTAAATTTTCGTTACAGGACCAAATAAAAAATTTGTAAGAAGCAACTTTTACTACTTTTTCGTAATTCAGACAAAAGGCAATTTTTCAAAAATTTCCATTACATATCATCTAGTAAAATAATCCATCTGGCGTGGCAGGAAAATTGAAGACCGTTTATGAAAAAGTTGTTCTGATTTAAAGTGTGAGCCATTAATTATGACACTGACTCTACATGAAAATTACTTTCAATTTTTGATAAGTTATTACAAATTTTCGTTTTCGTGAAAAGGCTCCATTACAAAGAAATTATGTACCAGATAAAACTTGCTACGATTTAAAGAACACCATCATACCTCAACGTATTTTGAAATCACTCTGAGAAGCTCGGTGTTGATTGGTTGCGCAGCTTGTGAAGCCAAGTCAACGTAATGCAGCATACAATGTATAATACTAAGCACGGGTAACGCAACGCTTCCTGGACCTTTTTCAAGCACTTCTACCAGGAAAGCGAGCATGTTGAAACTTAGATGGGCATACGTGTCATAAAGATACTTGACAACGCACTTTGTCCATTGGAAACTTTCTTTGCTAAAAGTACGTCGACTGTATAGTGTCATGACGGTGCCTAAGTTTTCCAATTTCTTCCCTTTTTCAGCACTCACCTGTTAGAAAAATATTTTGAATTAGATGTTGAAACAGAAATTATAGACTAATAGTTATTAATGATTTAATGTGTTTAAAATCTCCTTATTACTTGTGCAATATTCTCAGCACTTCTGATGCATAATTCGTTAGCATCTTCGTAATTTAAGAGCATGTAGGGGAGTAATGACACAACATTCATTGGAAATGCGAGACTTTGCGTAGGATCAACAACGGGCAAGTCCAATAACGGGGTGAACTGCGACAGTAAAGTCACCACTGGTTCATACGTATTTGGGCTAGTGCACCCTTTCAATAACAGTGCGTGTACACCGGGAAATGAAGTCCATCTCAGTTGCTGTTGCAATTTTTCTACTTTGTCCCTAGCATCTGGCCGGTCTAATGGTAATCTATGAAGTACACGGCTCAGCAATCTGAGCGCCAAAAGAAATTCGTGTTCGTAATCTGATTCGAGTAGAGACACGGATAGCCAAAAGAGTTGTGCCAGAATTGTCATCTTGTCGTCCTGCGTTGCTGAATCGCCTAATAGTTTCAAGGACTGTGCTGATCTTGATCGGGAAAGATTAGAATTTGGATATTTGTTACATCTGTTGTCTAATTCTGTAACAACGATAAAAATTATACTATATAATAGATCAAATACAAAATAATATGGTAATCATAAAGCTTATTAAGCATTTGCACGCGTGTGGTGACTCTGAGTCACCGTTAAATATTGCTATACACTATCCAAAGTACTTTTTATGTTTTTAAATTTATTTGTATCTAATAAATTATTAAATATTTAAATATTGTACGAGTAAATTGCATCAGTTTCATATGCATACATTGGAAAGAAATATATAGAATTGAAATATTGTAAGTCGGAAGAAATATTTGGTTTTGGAGATGAAATAGTTCCGAGTGCAAAGGGTTAAAAGGTTTCCAGTAGTTAACAAGGTAAGGAGTTGAGGCGGTCATCTTCGATTGTAATGTACTTTTGCACGACCGGTCGTAAGAAGTTCATGGTAATTCTGAAATTTTACTATACAATTTTTAACCACAATTATAAATGATAATATTTAATTATACGTGAAACTACAAAAAACAAATCTTCAGCTTATTAGTCTCGTTACTAACTAACATCGTCAATACTACATTGAAAACCGAACTGCCATTTCATACTTACACTGCGTATTGAAGGAACGTAACTTTCAACTGTTTAGATCTTCAATGTTTTTAAGTATGTATGTATATCTAATATTTTACATATATCATTAGAAAAATATATATTACAGTTTATTACACCATGCACAAGTGCATTGAAATCGATGATGTTTACCTCAGGTCATTCCCTTGTAAGAGTTGATCTCACATACTAAATGATTACAAACCTTTTATTTCACTGGTTGCCACATTACCACCACTTGATTTTTTCATACAATAACTGACTGAATAACTAGTGCTTCGTGTGTGACCACCTTGATTCAGATGCGAGAACATATGAGGACCAGTCGGATATCCAATTCCTCCTCCTGGACTACGTTTGCCACCAATCAAACAACCAGATGCTGGATCTTTGTTGTTCAAATTTGGAGTAGATTTGAATATTTCTTTCATAAAGTCTAGAGGTCGGAAGTCTGACTCCAAGGAATCAACAGCTGCTTCCAGTGTCAATAATAACTCTGTCACATATCCCTGGAGAAACATTTAAAATGGAAAACCGTAAATGTTAAAAAATAATGTGTTTAATAGAAAATTATTAGAAAATAATACAATATTGAAAATGGTACCTGCATGTCCTCGCCTTGTTCGGCAACAGTTTCTACGAGTCTGGATAAAATATCCGATAACATGCGAGACGTAATAGGGACTCGTAATGCTCTGAACACCTGAAGAGATCTTCCTGCGTAATGTCTAGACGAACAGGACAGACCTAACTGCAGAGCAGTTTGTGCCCACCGTTGACTGACTAGCGCATGTGGTAATGAATCTCTGAAAACTCTTAACACGTGACGCAATAGTACTGTTAGCTGTTCTGCACTGCGAACCCACCATACTTTGGCGGTCATATCTTCATAATTCCACAGTGGTTGTTGTATTCTATCGAAGGAAAAATATTTATGAGAAGAGTAACTCTCGTGTCAATTATACAGTTTTTACTCTTGACGCTTCTGGGTGTAAGCCAATTCTTGTTAAGCCAATCCTGAGTAAACCTTTTGAAATTATTTTCCCAATGTTTCATAGCTGCAATAATTGCGAAATGTAGAGAAAATAATTTTTAAAGGCCACGGCTTACACCTGAAAATTTCAAGATTAAAAACCAAAAGATGTCGGACCGTGAAAGATCAGAGATAAAAATCTCTGCTATGTTAATTCTCTGTATATACCTAGAAGCAAGAAAGTTTATCAGAGATTTTATGACATCTTGGATCGGCATGTTAGGTCCAGGTTGCGGACCAATCCAATTATTAGCATCATCCGGTGTAACTATGACAGGTGGTACTGTATTTGTCGATCCGGTTGCAGGTGTCCAATTGGTATAAACAGATGAGTCTGAAATGATATATTAGATTGTAAACTAAGTCTTTGTACTTATGTATAACTCTAAAAAAGCAAGGATTTAGGCCTAATAAGATAAAAATGATTTTGAACCCTCACCGTATGCATGCGAGCTTGGATAATCTTTACAGTTGTCCATGACCGCTGGATTCACATGGTTCATTGATATTGGGGGCGTGGACATTGAATTAGATATCGGTGAATGCGTGGGTGTTCCACTATTTGAAGGTGGAAACGGTGGTGGAGGAGGAGGTGGCGGTGGTGGTGGTGTTGAAGTGAAGATGGAAGATTCGGGTAGCGGAGGTGGTGGTGGAGGCGGGGGAGGAGGTGGAGGTGGAGGTGGAGGGGAAGAAGAAGGTGGTGGCGGTGAAGATGATGTTGGTGGCGTGGTTGGAGGTGGTACTGTTGGTGGCCCATAGAGATAACTGTCAAACTCTGGATCAACCTCCGTGAAGTTGTGCTCTAACACTGGCAGAGCTGGAGTAGAAAGACCCAAACCCAGCTGTTCGGTTTTTGAAGCCAGCAACACTCGAGCTACACCCAGATGATCCCGGTGATCTCCAAGGACAACTAACAGATTCAACAGCAAGCAACGACAGTGGTCTCTCACTAGAGGTCTCGAATGGTCCAGTCCAAGGAAAACTATGTGCAACATGAGAGGCACATGAATAGCCCAATCGAGTTGTATGCCGTCGACGACAACGTCAGTGAGCAGCATCACGGCAATGTTACACCTGTAATTGGAATAAAATAAACTCTTGATTCGTAAGAACCGATATACAGGGTGTTTCGTCTAAAACAGGATCACATGGTCATACACATAACAGGTCACACATTTTTTGTTGTTGTATGTTATAGCAAACATTATTGTGCATTCATCCATGTTTAATAGAACGACCTTGAAATGACTGTGAATTCTAAAATTTGCTAATTAATGCAGAACTTACTTTCAGCGACATTTCAGATTTCAACGGTAATAGAAATTCGACCATGAACTTGAACTTGTAAAGAAACACATTGTATCATTCCTCTGTGCATATAGAGAGTGAGAGAGATATGTATTTAAGAGTTTGCTCACTGCTAGGTTTCTCAGTGTATCGACAAGCGATCCATAATGCGTTATTCAGAACAGGAGAAAATTCAAATGGTTTTAATTTACGGTGAAGCTGGAGAGTTTCTAAGAGAAGCAATATATTTACAAAGCGTATTTACAAAGACAGATTTCCATAACGTTCTTGTCCATCACGTTCTGCATACTCAAGTATCGTTAAAACATTTTGTGAGACTGCTGGTGTCAACAGAAACAAGTTAATCAAAAATTGTTTGGAGCCGACATAAGAACCGTAATTAAAACAGATATTATCTGGAAATTTCGGTTCTTCGTAACAATTATTCGAAATGAAGGTTTATCATAACTGGTCTAACAACCAAAACTGATATTATAGCAGTTATCAAATTCTGGTCACGAGTGAAGCTGGATGGCGTGGTATCTGACCTGTGAAAGCCACTTATTGGCTGAGAACTGTCCGGCAGGTATTCCGTCAAAGGTGCAAAATATCCACCGTATTCAGGCATTGGTAAAGGATGCGGTTGCGGAATATCGAACTTCTCCCCGCCACAAGAGATTTTTCCGTTCACCCCTACGGGACCATTGCGTGTTCCGTAGCAGGATTCGTCAGTAGTTAACTGAAATTAGACGAAGATCTTATTGACAAGCTTTATGTTTATTTCAATGTAGACATTGACTTGGTGCTGGATGTTAAAGCAAAACTAGCTATCACTTTTGAACAAAATCAAATTGGTCAAATGTTAGATGAACTTTTCGGTATCCCCAGATTACCGCCGAAATAGAGTCCCGGCTATTCGAATACCTTTGTATTGGGTTGTTGCATATGAAATATCCAATTGTAGAAGGCAAATCTTATGAAGTGATTGGTCAAGAAATACTATTGCAGCCTACAGACTTAATACATACTATTTTAACACTAGATTTACGGATCACTAAAATTGATTATTTTACATTGCTTTATAAAAATAATAAAATTGTATTTACTTAGATCTTCAGCGATTTTTAATGTAATATGTACACAAAAAAATAAATCTATTTAATAATTCCTCACGAATGCCTCCTTACACTCTTAATAATCTTAAATTAAAAATTTTTGAATCCGTCATTTTGACGGGCCCCGTAAATCTAGTGTTAAGGTACAAAGCTAATCTTTGATGACTTATCTTCATTTTGTATTTAGATGTCCAATTTTATTTTCAAGTAAAGTTTATTTTAATGACGATCAATGTGATTGTCCCGTATGTTTTTTATGTGAGTAGAAAAATAAATATATTTACGATGGCATTACGCGGTACCTGATAAAAATGTGGTGCTAAATGAAGACACTACACGTCGAGGATAGAAAAATCTCCAGAATGGAGATGACAGTCTTATACATGAGCGACAAAAAAAAATTCAATTTCTATTGTAATACAATAAAGAAACTTCGTAATTCGTTGAAAGAATATATTCATCACAGTGGTGCTTACTGCGATAGACAAGTTTTCTTTAGGGAGAAGTTATGTTTGTTTAACGTTAACCCCTTGTCGTACCTGGTAACTCCCGATTGCTCGGGCCATAATAAACAAGAAGGTCGGTCACGCGTCGAGCCATTTAGCTGTTTAACCGTGTGCTCGAACTTGCACAAAATGTGTGCGTCTTATGACATGTATATTTCGGCGCAACGAAAGGAATTGTGAAATAATAAACACGTTTGGGCACAACTAATACTTTTAAGATGTCTGGGAAGTAATTATGATCAATTCATCGGTGAACAAAAATGATTTATAATTTGAAAGTGGATAATGTATCAGTAACAATTTGTAAATTAATATTTAATTTAAATTAATAATGTTTTGAGAAAACTCGTAGAAAATTAGTAATCTTCGTGTTAGTGTTGTTTACGTTTGTCACGAATGAAGTACCACGAGCCAGGCTCGTGCTGTTTACGTTTGATCCGAACGAAGTATAACGAGCCAGGCTCATCTTTATTGTTTTTGGCGCAAATTTCTTACCACGAGTCTCACTCGTTGTCGGAGACCAAGGGGTTAATGTTAAAAATCGGAAATTTCATATGCAAATACAGGGTGGGGCATTAACTATGTCCAGTTTGAATATTGCCGTTATTTGTAATAATATGAAAAAATGTTATATAGAAAACTTACACGGTATAGAGGGAGACATATTGTGACACAAGCATTTTCTGCGTGGGTGGAGGCATAGAGGATATTTTAAGGTCAACTCTATTTTTTTAAATGGAATGCTATGTTGTTTTTTTTATCACGATGTGATAGCCAGTGTTGAGACGAATTCAGCGAGTTATCATTGAAGGTCATGCAAGGTCAAATATGGTAGTAAAATAAACTTTATTACATTACGGGAGATGCTCGAATTGATGATTGTTTGCGTCAATGCAAAGTTGCAATCTTCGTATCCCTGCATCACGTGCATGTCTTATCGTTTCTGAACTTATTCTAGCACATGCTGTATTATTTCATAGACCCTCACTTTTACATAAACGAATGGTTTTGTAACATTGTTTATGTTGTGGCAATACATCCCGTATAGCTGGAAATGTAAACATCTCATCAGCTCATAATGTAAACATCTCACCAGTTCGTAACATTAACATGAATCGGTGAGTCAGTCTCGGTCGATTGTTAAGTCAAGTAGCTGCGTGATCATCAAAATGAAGTTTTCTTTCGAAGAGCAAGTGGATATGATCCTCATTTATGGAGAAATGCGACAAAATTCGATAACAGCTCAATCCTTATATGCTGAACGATATCCAAACCGTACACATCCTTCGCACCTAACATTTGGAAGATTGTGCAAAAAATTGAAAGAAACCGGAAATTTGGGTACTCGTAAGAGCAGTCGTCGTAAAAAATCGACTGATGAAAGAAATTAAGTTGGTGTTCTTGCAGTTGTAGCTCATAACCCGCAGATTAGTTCCCGATAGATTGAACGCGAGTCGGCTATCAGTAGAAGGAGCGTGCTACGAATACTTGCACGGTATAAATTTCATCCATACCATATTAGCCTTCATCAAGAGTTACACGGTACGGATTTTATGAATCGTGTCGCATTTTGTCAGTGGACTCTACACAAAATACAAATCGATGAAACATTTATTTCTTCAATACTGTTCACCGATGAAGCTACGTTTACTAACCATGGAAATCTCAATTTGCATTATATGCATTATTGGAGTATCGATAATCCACACTGGTTACGGCAAGTTGAGCACCAACGACAATGGTCAATTAACGTATGGCGTGGAATCGTTGGTGATCAAATAATCGGACCGCATTTTATCGCTGGAAATCTTACTGGCGAACGATATGAACACTTTATACGAAGTAGATTGGGGACTTTATTAGAAAATGTACCACTAAACGTTCGCCAAATGATGTGGTTACAGCGCGACGGATGTCCAGCATATTATGCTCGGAGAGTAAAAGATGCACTGAACGAACTTTACCCAAATAAATGGATAGGACGTGGAGGATTAGTTTCTTGGCCATCTCGCTCTCCGGATTTAACACCATTAGATTTTTTTCTCTGGGGAGCATTGAAAAATGCTGTTTATCAAGAAGTACCGACTACACCAGAAAATATGAAACAACGGATAATTGCAGCATGTGCTATAAGTTCAGAAACGATAAGACATGCACGTGATGCAGGGATACGAAGATTGCAACTTTGCATTGACGCAAACGGTCATCAATTCGAGCATCTCCCGTAATGTAATAAAGTTTATTTTACTACCATATTTGACCTTGCATGACCTTCAATGACAACTCGCTGAATTCGTCTCAACACTGGCTATCACATCGTGATAAAAAAAAACATAGCATTCCATTTAAAAAAATAGAGTTGACCTTGAAATATCCTCTATGCCTCCACCCACGCAGAAAATGCTTGTGTCACAATATGTCTCCCTCTATACCGTGTAAGTTTTCTATATAACATTTTTTCATATTATTACAAATAACGGCAATATTCAAACTGGACATAGTTAATGCCCCACCCTGTGCAATGTATCATAGTACCTCCGCCTCTGTCGTAGGAGTGGACAAATCATCAGGAAGAATCGGCGGACCGCTCGCAGTCCTCGTTTTTTCGACCCTTGGGGTTTGAAATCCAGCGAGCGCCCGTAGCGCTGTATCAGATTTCGACCTGTACACCAAAGGAAGCTCGTCAATAGATCAAATAATGTGACTATTTCACCGATAAATGTTTTAGAGTAGGGTTTGCATGAATCTTACCCGGTCTTAACTGGATCTTCGCCGGAGTGCCTTTTCGTATGGATGGTGCCTTTCTCAACTGCAAGGTCACGAGAGGGGTTTCCAGGATCAGCGGCCGGAGCATCGCTATGAGAAGAAGCCTTTCTCATGCTGGTTAGTCTATAAAAAGGTGGTGTCTCGGTTCTTTCAATCAGGCAATTAAGGGTTTCTACTGTTTGCAGCTCGGTCATCATTTCATCCACCAAACGATCTGGACGAGCTCTGGCTAAATACAGTACTACGCGTTTCGCCTGAAACATCAATGATTGATTAATGACTATAACATCAATTATTACGCCATGCTTAGACTACGGATCTCTATGAAAGATAAAAATGTTCTAAATTGATTGAAAGAAACAGAAGTTAAATTCTTCTGATGTCTTTATAGTTTGATATTTCAACTAGTTATTCTTATCATAAATGCATAAAATTCCCATCTTTCACATGCAAACAAAATGATTTATTACATTTTATAACTAACAAATTTGGAATTTGGAAATTTAACTAATGAATTAATATTTGCAATAATATTTGTTGCTAATGAATACTTACTGTTAAAGGAAAGAAGAAACTTACGTATGGAAGTAGTTCTTGCGGTGCCATTCCCGAGACGATAATTAGATAACGAATGATCACTTTCAAATTGTTAGGCCAACAACCGCACAAGGTTGCCCATAGTTCTTCGGTTTCTTTAGGATGCTCGTCGGAGAACTGCATTAAATATATATTTGTTATACAAGACATTTTTCTAGTATTACTATTGCATAAACTATTTACAATACCTTGGCGGTTATGTAAAATAAATTATTCAGCACCATTTCCGTTGCTTCAGCGCTGCCCCATCCTTCTCTTCTTGCTCCACCCCTTGACATGTCCGTAGCATAATACTATAGAAACGCATATTTTCCAATTATACATCGAAATAGTTTCAGAAAATCCATTCTTGAATTCGCCATTGTGTTTGCGAAGCAAAAACTTTGTATGAATGAAACATTCGACATAATTAACAGGCTGTGGACCTTTATGCAAATTCCCATTTTCTAACTTAATTTTATGAAATTTTTGGTAAAAAAAACTCTTCCATTCACTACAAAAATTGTATGTGGTCAAAGCATAATAAAAATAATTATCATTTACATACGTGTTCACATTTTAAAAATTTACAGTTTTCATGAATGCATAAAAATCGACAATCTGGTGAGTATAAGCTGTAGTACATCAATAATATAGTATAACATTAAAATAAAAACGTCTGTATTGAAGTTACATATACTTCAATTCAAAAATAAACAAATTAAAAAAATATATTAAATAATTCATTAAAAAATGAAATTAATGAACTTAATTTTCAGGAAACTCGACTACTAAACAAAATTTTGTCTACATCGGATACAAATAAGGGTATACATATCTTGGAATTTTTAAGAGATATGTTATTATTTACAAGTAAAAATTAATCAATTAATTTATTCACAATTATAGTATTAATATACAAACGAGATATATAATTGAAAAGGCTAGATATTGTAAGGATTGAAAATAAGGGTAAAAGTCCAACACATCGGCCGTTAAAATTCGTTATAGAAGAAGATCAAACAACAGGGGGCGTAGCTCAGATGGTAGAGCGCTCGCTTAGCATGCGAGAGGTACCGGGATCGATGCCCGGCGCCTCCAAAAAATTTTTTTTGCAACCTTTCACCAAAACTAGATCACACGAAATGACAAAAGTGATATCTGATTTACAATAAATAGAAGGGGGCGTAGCTCAGATGGTAGAGCGCTCGCTTAGCATGCGAGAGGTACCGGGATCGATGCCCGGCGCCTCCATTACACTTTTTTAAAATTTTAAACTAAAATTTTTACATCTACGAAATGTTAAGTGGTTCTGTAAGATTTTTTAATTAAATTTGGATTAAAAAGAAAAGGAAAGGGAAAGACATTAGATAGAGTAAATAGATCGTGGATGTTTCTACTGATTACTGTTCTGTAACAGGAATTTACTTGAATTTTGGATATTGTATTGTCTACTTTATTAAGCATAAAATATTCAGAAATTTTTATTTTTCATTTTTGCTGTTCTGAATATTATTATTATAGTTTGCAAAAAATTTTAAATCCGCTCGCGATTATAAGGATATAGATTATAAAGAAATAATTTGCGTGATAAGAAAACGTAGTTAACGGCAAAGGTTACATATAAATAAGACAAAGTTGTACAGAGTAGATATTAGAAAGTAACAAAATATTTAGACATAGAAAAATATTAAAAAGAAAAAAAAAATGAAACTTGTACAGCAAAAGATTCAATATTAACTTTGAACTACAAGAAAATGCGTCGCACATTGGTCACAAACCATTATATTGTATAGTTATTCTTTTATTTGTTACGAAAATTTACAGCCGTTCAGAGGATTCGATAGACACACTATTTTAGGTATAGAATACAGAAGAAACAATGGCCCCATATTTATTCTAGGCAATATTATTATTACAGTAGAAAGATTATATGTAATTTCGTCATTTTTAAGCATAATGTTAATAGAAAGATATTTCTATTAAATGCAATTAAGAGAGTCTCCGAATAAGTGTGCTATGTAAGTCCATCGACTTAAATACTGTATTAATATTACTGTAACAAGTATTGATTTTAAATATGTACTTTTCCGCTTATTATTTTGAGTATACTAATGCTGATGAATAAGACAATGTAATAACGGGAATGCAAATTTAAATAAAACAAAATTTCCGTGAACCCCGTTTATCCTCTTAAAATGTTATTATGATTCGTTCACAGAATGATGCAATTGCTTTCGTGGAAAGCTATAAAAAGGAAGGTCCAGTGAGACAGGGGCTATAGATGACCAGAATACAAATTACGCAAAAGTAGTACACAAACAGCATACAAATATTTACACTGTTAAGGGATTGTCTTTCCTAGCATTTTAGTTCAATCCATTATAAAAAGTAAATTATTCAACAACTTAAAATAGCACTTCGATCAAATGAAATCGAAGGGGGCGTAGCTCAGATGGTAGAGCGCTCGCTTAGCATGCGAGAGGTACCGGGATCGATGCCCGGCGCCTCCAGTATCTTTTTTTGACCATTTTTCCAAAAATAACCGAATGTAGAACTCAAAGCGGCGATACAAATTATCCTGACAAAAATTTTGAATTATTTCTGTGTCGAATCTTTTTGAAAGTAAGGGTAATAGTTGATCGATACACGTAAAACTCAAAGGCGTTGATTCAAAATCGGCAAAAATTACCCAAGACCAATTTTCCTGAAACTTTGTATATTGGTAGCCCTTTGGGTCTAACATTGATTCCGTGCAAGAACTTTTTCCCAGGACTTCATGGTTAGGGGGGGGGGGGGTCAAAGTACGTATTTTGCAAAATCTATTATGTGCTCTAACTTTTAATAAAAATACGATATCGACCCGGCACTGATACCAAAAAATCATAAAAAATTCAAGCTTTCCAACGGTGTATAAGTTTATGTAATTTATTCATTGCTAACATAATTTTTTCACGTTTTTCGTGTTTTTCAAGGCGTAAAAAATTCAGAAAAATTGCAATTCCCAAAAAAAGTATCGCCTGATTTTAACCAAAAACACTGCTTTAATAGTACATTTCATACCCTTTCGAATGGTGTTTGTCATATCGCTCATTTTATTTTATATCTTATTATACAATTATCAGGTAACATATCTTCTTCAGTTTGTTTCTATTTATATTCACGACAGTATTTAATAATCTCAAACGAAACATACAGTGTTTTAAGATTTTCCGAAACGGAACTATTCACTCTTTCATCGATACCCAGAATCAAAGGACTAAAAGAAACAATCATTTTCTTCGGACGCAACCATCTAGAATTTCGAGAGAGGAATCAAGTATTGACGAGATGTGTTCACTGTGCATTTCTTTTAACTAGACCAAAGACAAATCATCAGTTTCATTTTCGTTGTCGTGTCGTGAAGGTCTATCGTCTGTAAAAGAATTTTGTATGTGCGCATCATTTCGTTAGAATATAGGATTATTTTAATTTTCTTTTATTAATAGCGGTATAGTGTATAAGTTACATAGTGTAGTGCATATTCTAAATAATAGTATTTCTGACAGTACATGTGACTAATAGTAAACGTGATTAGTGCAATAACTGAAATAAATAAATGTGAGTTCTAACAAATGCGAAAAATGTGGCATTTTTCTTTTAAAAAAACCCGAAGAAGGAGAAGAAAATTAAATCAAATCAAGTGTTTTGTAAAAAATGTTTTTTAGGGACACTGAATCTTCCGCCACTTTACCAATAATAGCAGCTCCTTGTGTCATTCGAAGTGCATCTTTGGTTTTAAAGGTGTTGAAGAAAAAAATGTTTCTTTTATTAATAAAAAATTATGGACAGAAATATTGATAAATGATCATATTATAATCCACGAAAGATCAGTATGTTGCAAAAGGCATATTACAAACGACAGTATAGAGCAATCTTCGATGCTTGCACTATAGGACAATTTACAGAACGAAACAACGTTATCAATAAATTAAATTGTAAATATTATTGATCAGTTACGGAACTTCAACGAAAATAAACCACATGAATGTAGTTTTTTTGATAAATTATACAACAGCGAATTAAAAACCTGGACTGTCTTAAAAAAAAAAGCGAACTACAAAACTAAACTAAATACTGTTTCAATAGAAGTGAGGGCACTAACTCAATATACAAGGTGGCAATTTATTTAATGAATTTATATCATGGTTCGTCTCAAAAAGACATTGGAGCTATGATAAGTACGTCACAACCTACGGTATATAGAATAATTTCAGAAGTGCGAGACATTATTATGTCAAAGTTTCTTCCTCATTTTTTGGGGAACATAACAAGAGAGAAAATAAGAGACATCAAATACAGCTCGTCATTTAAACAAAATTCAGGAAAATGAAGATAATATATTTACCATTTGGGACGGAACATGTGTATATTTAAATAAAAGTACAACTTATCGCTTCTAAAGAGTATATATAATCACAGGAAGCGTTTTTTCCACGTTTGAAATGAATATATAGGTCGAGTAGTTGACCGCGCGCCTCAACTTCTACTCACATTTTACTTTATAACTCAAAAACGAATAATTTCCCCAAGGTATGACAAACACCATTCGAAAGGGCGTGAAATGTACTATTAATGCAGCGTTTTTGGTTAAAATCAGGCGATACTTTTTTGAGAATTGCAATTTTTCTGAATGTTTTACGCCTTGAAAAACACGAAAAACGTGAAAAAAATTATGTTAGCAATAAATAAATTACATAAATTTATACACCGTTGGAAAGCTTGAATTTTTTATGATTTTTTGGTATCAGTGCCGGGTCGATATCGTATTTTTATTAAAAGTTACAGCACATAATAGATTTCGCAAAATACGTACTTTGACCCCCTCTCCCCCGTAACCGTGAAGTCCTGGGAATAAGTTTTTGCACGGAATCAATGTTAGACCGAAAGGGTTACTCTTGATAGGGATACTATGCAATGTTTCAGGAAAATTGGTCTTGTGTAATTTTGGCTGATTTTGAATCAACGCCTTAGTCTCCCTATGAAATTGAACTAAGCCACGGCATCGTGTCCTTTTTGGAATTATATTTAATTTCAAATTGGTATTCTGTAAAACAGCAAAAACGATGATTTCTGTGATTTATATTCGTAGAACTCAAAATGGTATCTCTATAAAACTTAATTAAGGCTCAGTATAGTATCCATCAGGAATTATATTCAACTCCAAAATGGTAAATGTTCTCAAAATATCAAGGAATGATGATTTCTATGATTTAAATGCATAAAACTCAAAGTGATAAACCCATCAAATTGATTATGACTCAGTATGGTGTCCATCTGGAATTATATTAAACTTCAAAATAATCTACTCTCTACTAAATTCTCGCTGCTTGAAAACGTCTAGAGTGAGTCAATTGTTTCAAGTGAAGAATTATTATTATAAAAAGGTGACACTATCACTCAAGATCAAAATAATTGACTATATCACTTATCGCATAGAGCAAATTATCACTGGAGAAGGCGAGAATATTCACTCTAATCAAAAATGTTTAATGGCTTTATTAAAGAGTAATTTGGTGTACTTAAGTGAAACTTTTATGAGAATCAGTCCAAAGTGAGTAATTTTCAAAATCGCACTTTGAAAAAAGGAAAAGGAGCGACTTTACAAATTACACTTTAGAAAAGGGGAAATATCACCCTTCCAGATTTAAAATGAACGAAAAAAGAATAAAGTTCAAAATGATACACAGCCAAATACAGGAATATATTTTTGTGATATACGTATGCAGGTACACTTAAAGATTTCGTTCGATCCTGTTGCCAAAACACAATGTACAACAAAAATTGGAAACCCGAAGCAACTTTTAAAGAAATCGGAGGGGGCGTTGCTCAAATGGTAGAGTACTCGCTTAGTTCGCGATGGGGGCCGCGATCATTGCACGCGCCTCCAAATGTCTTTTTGATACTTTCACCAAATGTAGATCACACAGAATGCCAATAATGGCACCTGTCTTAAACCACATCGAAGGGGGCGTAGCTCAGATGGTAGAGCGCTCGCTTAGCATGCGAGAGGTACCGGGATCGATGCCCGGCGCCTCCAAAATCATTTTTTGATTTTCTCACAAAAAATTGAATGAAATTCAAGACACATAAATCTCAAATAGGAACTCAAAAACAGATCCCCGAATTAAATGTGGTCGAAATTTTATATCAATAGCCTAGTACACCACTTTAATACTAAAATTGAGTATATGAATACTGCGAGACGTTTTGGTCATCCAAAAATGACGGTCCCATCTAAAAATGGTACTCTAATCAAAAGTAGATTCCAAAGTAAGTGAAATTTTAATCTTACATCAATAACCTGTTAACCATCTTCAAATTTTCTTACAATTGTGTTTATGTCCATGTACAAAAGTTCATGGATTGCTGTGATACCTTTTGATTGTTGGCACGAAGATTAATCTATAATTGATGCTCCAATAAAATTACATAGAGATAGTAACTAAACTGAATATGGTACCGGAATGTAATCAAACAAGAACTGAAAAGTCGATAAATTGAATCGGATCATAGGACAGACCAAACTTGATGATCGAGTCCTCAGAATTCATGTATTTTTAACCAAGAAGTAGCTCACGCAGAAAATACAAACTAAATGTCACTATTTCAAGATTGGTACTCGAATATAATCGAATCGAGACCCGTCCAAACTCAAAATCGTACCTGAGTATAATCCAATAAGGGACAAGAACTGAAAATGGATGATTCGCAAGATGAATACAAGAATATAAAAGTAGAAAAAATCGAATCTGATAGTCAGGCCTTAAAATCTCGATTCTTTTACCAAGAGTAGCTTATGAAGTACAACCAAAGTAATTGTCACGGATCCAAATCTGGTACCCGAATAAAATCGAATCGAGGCACGACCAAACTAAACATGTTACTTGAGTATAATCAAATAAGGGTTAAGGACTGAAAATGGAAGATACGAAAGAATTAAAAAATAGGAAAAATCAAATTTAATAATCAGGACCTAAAATCTCGATTCTTTTACTAAAAGTAGCACACAAGGACAGCACAAAATGGCGATTAAAGGATAATAAACCACAGGGGGCGTAGCTCAGATGGTAGAGCGCTCGCTTAGCATGCGAGAGGTACCGGGATCGATGCCCGGCGCCTCCAAAATCCTTTTTTGATTCTCTCATCAAAAATTGAATTAAATTCGAAACACATAAATCTCAAATAAGGACTCAAAAACAGATCCCCTAATTAAATGTGGTCGAAATTTTATATCAATAGCCTAGTACACCACTTTAGCACTAAAATTAGGGAGCGCTAAACACGATGCATATGAATACTGCGAGACGTTTTGGTCATCCAAAAATGGTGGTCCCATCTAAAAATGGTACTCTAATCAAAAGTAGATTCCAAAGTAAGTGAAATTGTAATCTTACGTCAATAACCTGTTAACCACCTTCAAATTTTGTTACAATTGTGTTTAGATCATGACAACATAAAGGTGATATTTATATTTATATTTGCAACATAAAATACGACCTGATGGGTCCATGTACAAAGTTTATGGATTGCTGTGATACCTTTTGATTGTTGGCACGAAGATTAATCTATAATTGATGCTCCAATAAAATTACATAGAGATAGTAACTAAACTGAATATGGTACCGGAATGTAATCAAACAAGAACTGAAAATGTCGATAAATTGAACCGGATCATAGAACAGACCAAACTTGATGATCGAGTCCTCAGAATTCATGTATTTTTAACCAAAAGTAGCTCACGAAGAAAATACAAACTAAATGTCACTATTTCAAGATTGGTACTCGAATATAATCGAATCGAGACCCGTCCATACTCAAAATCGTACCTGAGTATAATCAAATAAGGGACAAGAACTGAAAATGGATGATTCGCAAGATAAATACAAGAATACAAAAATAGAAAAAATCGAATTTGATGGTCATGCCTTAAAATCTCGATTCTTTTACCAAGAGTAGCTTATAAAGTACGACCAAAGTAATTGTCACGGATCCAAAATTGGTACCCGAATAAAATCGAATCGAGGCACGACCAAACTAAACATATTACTTGAGTATAATCAAATAAGGGTCAAGGACTGAAAATGGAAGATACGAAAGAATTAAAATATAGGAAAAATCAAATTTAATGATCAGGACCTAAAATCTCGATTCTTTTACCAAGAGTAGCTTATGAAGTACAACCAAAGTAATTGTCACGGATCCAAAACTGGTACCCGAATAAAATCGAATCGAGGCACGACCAAACTAAACATGTTACTTGAGTATAATCAAATAAGGGTCAAGGACTGAAAATGGAAGATACGAAAGAATTAAAAAAAAGGAAAAATCAAATTTAATAATCAGGACCTAAAATCTCGATTCTTTTACCAAGAGTAGCTTATGAAGTACAACCAAAGTAATTGTCACGGATCCAAAACTGGTACCCGAATAAAATCGAATCGAGGCACGACCAAACTAAACATATTACTTGAGTATAATCAAATAAGGGTCAAGGACTGAAAATGGAAGATACGAAAGAATTAAAAAATAGGAAAAATCAAATTTAATAATCAGGACCTAAAATCTCGATTCTTTTACTAAAAGTAGCACACAAGGACAGCACAAAATGGCGATTAAAGGATAATAAACCACAGGGGGCGTAGCTCAGATGGTAGAGCGCTCGCTTAGCATGCGAGAGGTACCGGGATCGATACCCGGCGCCTCCAAAAATCTTTTTTGATCCTTTCACTCAATGTGGATTATGCCAAGCAACAATAATCTGCATTGAACCAGATCAAGAAGAATGTAGCTCAGACGGTAGAACACTGGCTTGGCATACGAGTGGTACCGATATCGACGCCCGGTGCCTCCAAATATTTTTTTTTAACAATTATCAACACTTAAAACAGTTGTTTTATTCTACACACGTCACGCATAAATAAACCTACAGCCTTTTAAAACATTGCCTTAATAATACCGTAGAGAGTTAATAAATAATTATTCGTGAAGCTTATACCAGGAGTTAATTTGTTAATTGGTTCTCGTTTGAAATTTATTGTAGCTTGTTGAGTGCATTACCTGATAATAACTCAATGGATTAGATGGCGGGGGTACATTAGGGTCGACCAGTTCCATATTGTGCAGCCAGGGTAACAAATATTGGAGTAACAGCTGTCGTACTTCTCTTCTAGCTGTTTGAAACCTGTGCGTAATTTCTGAAAGCGATGCATAACCGATGTATATAGTACACGAGGGATTCGCGCATTTGTTGACGGTTTTCTTAGTGAATTATTAGTTGTATTTCCATGCGGCTGCAGCATGGTATTTAGGTCGGCCTGCCTTTCAACTCATTTCCGCGTACAGACGCATAGTTCCGAACCTTTTGTTACATTTCGTCTTTAATACTTAAACATATGGACCGTTTATTTTGAACGTGATGCAAGTCCATTTTCTTTTGTTTCGAGAAAATTAAAGGTTAGCATATCTGTCAATTAAAAAATATAGGTTAATTATGTCAAGTTTTGTAATGTTTCTACAAATTTATCAATATGGAAATTGATTATATAAATTTCTTTTAGGCGAATTTAACTAAAATAATGTATATTTACAGTCTACAAACACTTTCATAATTAGTCAATTGTAAAAATCATTTAATTTCAATTTTGAAAAATCAAATATCACTTGAAATATATTTTATATTAATCCAATTTTGTTTATAAATAATAACAAGAAATAAAATAGAAGTAGTACCTTTTATTTTGAACGTTAATTATATTTATATATTGTTAAACTTAACATAAGCTACTGCTATTATGAAATTTATTTATGCTCTTTATGTAACAGTGTTTTGAAACATTCATGATGCATAGGAGGTATATGTATAAGGTAATAACTGCTCCATATCCCTATATTATTCGTATGTAATAGGTCTGGCATCGATATACAGGTTTTTTTGTATAATACTTTTATCCAGCATTTCGCTTAATTTTGTATACTCGTTGCGCATATTTTCCTTTATTTTGTTTTGCAGAAACAAAGTTTTCATAAACAATATCCTCATCTGATGAAGATTCTACTTCTTCTCTTTTTACGTTTCACTAATTTGTTTTTCTTAGTGGAATTGTCTTCATCCTCCGATTCTAAGACCATTCTTTTATTTATATTCATGGGTTTTATTTTTGTGTGAATTTATTTAAAATTAAATAAAATAAATGTTTTCAATTGTAATAAAATAATATTGATTTATTATTTCTTCATACCTCTATCACTATCTGATGTTAATATGAAATTACCCATTTTTGGAGGAAAATAAAATAAGTAACCCATAATAGGTTACTTTCGACACGTGAAATAAAACAAATGTAACCACTGATCCCGTCACCTGTCTATGGAAATTGGACTTACACCACTTTCATGATCAATGGCTACGCAATTTCTTTTATTGGTCAATTTTAAATAAAAAGTTTACACTAAATTAAACACAAATTACGTGATATCTCATTTTTTTTAAAAATGGACTTACACCACTTTCAAAATAAACGGTCCATATGTCAGTTTTATCAATCGTGTGTTCTTTCTTGTTATCAACATTTCTTTATATTTTTCAGTAGGTTTTTAGTGAAAAATACGGATAATGTATTACATAATGTAGAATAATGTACAAATTAAATTGCAAATATCTTCTACGTGGATATTACACATTATCATATGTTATCATATCATATGTTAGCTTCTGCAAGTATGTAAATTGCTGTTTCAACAGTGTTGTACAACATCGTTTATAACCATTTACTGAGACTACTGTTTGAGTTCCATATGACAAAACATATTTACTATGCAAACACAGAATGTGAACCAGAGTAACAGGTATTAGGTTCAGTTATAAATGGATGAATTATTTCTAGCTGACTGCTAGCAAAAGGTTCGAACTGTCTAATACGCTTGTAAATGCGAAACTTAAAGCTCGATGAATCGTGGTGCGAAAATTGTTATGGGTTTGCGACCATACAGTGGTAGGGTAAACTGTACAATGATCGGCACTCTAAGCCAAAATCGTAGTAAAAATTTTGTTATCTGTTTTTGAAATGTTTAAACGAGCTTAACTTGCTATTATTGTAAGCCGATAGAGATTTTTCAACAAAATCAAACAGTTTTACGAGTCATCAATCTTTGATTATAAAATATATTCAGTGAATAACAATCGTAAGACAAATAGTACAGTTATTGGCACATTTGGTAAACAGTAAGAATTAAATGTTAAACAGTCTATTTGTTTTACAATTAAACATATACGTACTTATTACATCTGCAGTACAGTCCGAAATTAAGTTATAAAGCGATAAAGTATACTTACTCGTAACGAAAATTTTAACAAAATTATTTACATTGCACAGTGGTGATCCGTCGGTCTTACCGGATGTCCTCCAGCGTTGCTAACACATCATATGTGGATCTCTGTTATGAAAACTTACTACGTTGCTTTGAAATATAAATAAGAAGCAATAAAAAATGATTTCCTATACCAGGAATTCTTAATACTTGCCATTTAAATCGAAAGTGCCAGCAATAGTACAGTTTACCCTAAATCATTTTGACAGCTTTCACTTGTAATGACCATTGTGTACATTAACGAATAGTGAATGGAAATTATGACTAAATGATGATTAATTAACGCATTTACAAAATATTGTGTAATTTTTCAACTAGGAATTTCTGATTGGTAAATTCATAAAACAATTTGTTACGCAATTTTCTTTGAGAGAATGCGATATTCGCAATATTTATGCAAATTCTGGAAACACTTCTTAATATTCTCCATCAAGATAACGATAAAATGGTTAGTTAACACTAATCCTATCAAGCACAAAACATATAAAAGTAAAACGCCTTAAATAAGTGAGAAGATTG
Source organism: Sphecodes monilicornis (assembly GCA_913789915.3). NCBI lineage: Eukaryota > Metazoa > Arthropoda > Insecta > Hymenoptera > Halictidae > Sphecodes > Sphecodes monilicornis. The sequence goes on from OU565285.1 coordinate 22,173,803, forward strand.
AATTTGCTTAAACTTTGTACCGTTTCCATTACAATATGTGTTTAAATAAAGAAGTCAATTCAGTCATTTCCTATGAAACCCTTTTTCTAATTTCAATAATTGTGAAATAGAAAACTGGTCATTTTGATCGTGGTAGGTCCAGTGTTAAAATACTCGCTTGGTTAATTGTTTATTCGTCCTATTAGGCCAGGCATGTCCAGAAGTAGCTCACTTGGAGGCAAATTCGAGGGAGACGCCTACTTCTCCGGCCCGCGCGTCTCGCTCCCCGTGGCGGCCATAGTCCTCCAAGCTCCCCAGACTCGTACCTACCGCTTGCAATATGTACCGCGTGTGGCGCGTTGGAGCGACTCTCGGACCCACGGTAGGCACAGTGATGGGAATGTTGGCGCTTTTCACGCGCATGCGCGGCGATTTTAGCCTCAGTCAAGCACGAAAATCGGGTACCTTGGTCGCCCCGCTAATTTCGCAAAATTTATTATGATTTGATTTTGAAAAATGAATGTACAACATGTGTACGTATATATATATACATATATATATACATACATATGTATATATAATTTAATACATATATATATATATATATATATATTAAAATGTAATATATACATACGTACATAGAATATATAATATATAAATATATAATATTTATGTATCTATGTACAATATAATATAACTTACTCTTCTTCATCATCTTGGGAATAAGGAAGGGAAGGGTACTAAAATAACTTTAAACGAAATATATAATAACAAACCCACTACTTTCGCCCCAATAGTACCCCACAAACTTTGGACGTAGCTTCGGTGCTGCCGAAACTCGCGCATGCGCGTGAAAAGCGCCAACATTCCCATCACTGGGTAGGCACGGCCAGGGATGGTATATGGTCTCGGTTTTTTCGCGCATGCGCGACTAAACGCAAGAACGTATGTACGTCTTATGTTTGTGAGGAAAGTAGGGAAGAACTGTTATTGGCGGGAAACCGGACAGAAGAGTGCAAGATATATTTATGTATTATATGTACATACACATAAAATTTTAATATAACATACGCATGTTAAACATTCCTATCTGAAAATAGAAAAAAAAATTTGCGAAACTATGCGGGGTGACCAAGGTACCCCATTTTAGCCCAACTTTGTACTTTACTGGCGCTAAAATCGTCGCGCATGCGCGAGAAAATCGAGACCATATATCATCACTGGGTCTCCCTCGAATTTACCTCCAAGTGAGCTACTTCTGGACATGCCTGTATTAGGCTAACGAGAATAAAGTAAAACAGTATAATAGTAGATGGTCAAAAAACATAGACTATAGATCATTGTAAACATAATTCTATTAGAAATAATGTCTTGTTATGATAGAGTCAATTATTGTCAGCTTATGCATGTTATCCATACATTTGTCCTTTTTTAACCTTTAAATCTCGGTATAACAACTATTTTAATAAAGTTTAACAATAATGTTTTAACATTAACATCATGTTTCCATTATCAGTATGTATAGTAAGTCCGGACTGTTCGATTTTCATTTACGAATAAATAAACTTTTTCCTCAAGGAAACCAAGATGCAACACATGACATATTTATTACCTATGTCAAAGCAAGAATCTGATGTTTTGTATTTTCCTTCTACTGTCTTTATAGCTTTCCCATCGTCATTAATAATTTTGAATGAAGGGAACAGCGTCGCACTCAACACATAATAACGTTAATCATAATTGCAGATGCAACCCAATTGACTCAGTCACTTAATAGACATTCTGACAAACATTTGTACTACTTTATGTTTATCTTTTGGACATAAACATTTTATGTTTTTATTATTACAACAATACACCCAGCATAAGAAGTTTTCCATCTAGTCTTCGTTTTTATAGACTAGCGTTTAAACCTATAAATTTGCATAAATATTTTCAGAGTAGTTATCGGATTTTATACATTTATGACAAGAAGAAGTAAAATTTCAAAAACTAGACAGATTAAAACCTTCTAAGAATATCACTGTTATTTCTCAAATAAATTAAAGTATTGAAATTATTAAATGAAGAAAGAAATTTCTATTTGACTCCTGCTTCCTGTAAAGTGTGAGTGATGCAGAAAATTTTATTTTGATGCATTATTGTAGACCAACGTGTGTTAGTAGACGAGGGAAAGAACTTACCGCTGAACATGGGCATCGTAAGTTCCGGGTGTAATTGAGCGAGTTGGCGCGAGAGATACATCTGATTGCGACAATAAGTGGTGGAAAGGAGCACGTCCAGGGTGCCGCCCCTAATTGTGCCATTCGATGATAACCCGCCGATGGCATTACTCTGTTGTCCTGGCACGGAAGTGGCTGTCGTTGATGAGCCGGCAACGAGATCGTCCTGGCCTGGAATAAGCAGGATCAAATTGTAATGTATCGACGCCGCCGATTATCACTCGGAAACCGATAAACGCTGCTTGTGCGAATATCTATGAAACTTGCAAAAACATTCAAGCAGCCACCTAGATAGAAAGAAATGAAACTAATCCTCCAATACATGGGTTACAAGTCTCAAATTTCTCCGTTTACTCCTAAAAATTCGAAGCCTTTCTATTGGGTTGACAAATAAGTTCGCAGCATTTTATGTTTCCTTTTATTCTACAACGATTTCTTTGTTCTTTGGCAAAGTGTTGAACATCAATCGAAAGAACTCCTTCTGCTCTACAAAACTGTGATAATCGTTGTTTTGAATAATTTAATTATTTTTCAAGCTTAGAAATGGAATATACAGGATGCAAAAATCAACATTTTCGACACCTGCTTTTCTTCGCTTTTCATCGAGGTCAAAAAGCTGCCGTAGCCGCTCGGGATATTTACGACGTGTACGGAGAAGGTGTCATAGGCGAGTCTACAGCACGGAAATGGTTTGCAAAATTCAAAAATGGCGAATTTGACCTGGACGACACGCCTCGCAGTGGACGGCCTGGTGTCGAAAATGTTGATTTTTGCCTTCTGGATATTCCTTTTGTAAGCTTGAAAAATAATTAAAAATTAAATTATTCAAAACAACGATTATCACAGTTTTGTAGACCAGAAGGAACTTTTTCGATTGATGTACAACACTTTGCAAGAACCAAGAAATCGTTGTAGAATAAAAGAAAACATAAAACACTACGAACTTATTATCCAACCCAACACATAATGATTATTAGACTGTGGATCTTTATGAAAAATAAAAAGTTTCCTAGTCAGTTGTTGGAAACAGAAAATACATTAAAATGTATTCCTTCTTTCAGTCATCTTAAAAAGTCGAAAATATAATAACACCCTTAAATTTGTTTAATGTCTTTACAGTTTTGTATTTCACCTATTCATTTTTATCATAACTGCATAAAATCCGCAATCTAATAATAATGTTTTTGCTATATAATTTCTATTTTATTGCAAGATAATTTGAAGAAAATTCAAACAGTACAAATTCAATTCATGGATCTGATAGATCAAATCTGTGCATGAAACCCTTATCATATTTAAGTGAAACGATCAACGTTCTCAAAAATTTACAAAGAAAATCAATCTTTTTCCAAAAATCATGTTAACCTATTGCCGTACGATTTTCTTCGTGGTTACAATAATTAGACGTTCTTTGTCTTTATAGTCTGAATTTTTGTTATGAATATAAGAAAATTTCTGTAATTTAGTAAGTTACACAGAACTATAGAGGGTTAACACGTTGAATGTCGCACCATTTTGTGCTTTTCGTTCAAGTTTTAATTATTTCATTCATGGAAACGATCCGTATTATTCAGAACAATTCGTTATTTGATAATGAAGTCTTCATCTTTGCTCAATTTCTGTATTAATAAATAGACAGCGGATCTTTATGCAAAATAAAATTTTTCTACTAGAATTCTAATAAAGCATAGTGAAATAGAAATTCATTTTCTTTTGTAATACGTTTAATAGGTTGAAACTAATAGAACAGTATTTTTAAATTCTTCTAATGTTTCAACTGTTTTAAATTACACCTATTCATTTTAGTCATAAATGCATAAAATCCGCTGTCTATTAATAAATTAATATTCAGTGGCATTGATTGAATAACAATCATTTTTAAACAACACAACGTGTTAATAATTTTCTAGTAGAACAGATTCACATTTATTCTATATTTACGTTTACTTATAAATTCAAATTCTCTCAAATTTTGACCTAAAAAAAAGGAATAATTCTGAGTATATTCTGTTTGAGATCCTCGTCACGAGCCTGTCTTGTTATTTTATGGAAAGCAGTTAACCGAGATCTTTTCTATCTGTTTTTCTTTGTGGAAATTAATCATTCGTACTCGAAGCTATTATAACTTCTGGAATTTAATTAGATCCAGACATTCCATCCGACACTGAACTTTCTGTGGACAAAAGTTAAATTGAGTGAATTAACCATTCCCCACTTAAAGTTTCCAATATACAATTTATTTAATACAAACAGATCTACTAACATGAAAATTATGATATAAATTTTGAAAATTTTTGAAAAACCGAAAAATTTAACACGTTGAATACAGTGCTAATTTTATGCGTCACGTGTACGTCCTATCCGGTAACCAGTATAATTTAATAGTAATTATTAGACTGCGAATTTTATGCACTTATGGTAAAAATGGATGAATGAGAAACAAGACTGTAAAAACATTAAAAGAATTTAAGAGTACTTTTACATTACTTTCGACTTATTATCTAATTTCCATTTGTTATAGCTGATACAGAAAATAATCTAATAATCATAATAAAGATTTGAAGTAGGGCACGCATTCTTTTGATTAATTTTCCATCATACCGTGTAGGAAAAGACCGCCATGTTATTGTCTCCACGAAATTTATATTTTATGAATGCCTATACTTTTCCCATTATATTCATATATAGTGACTGTGAAGGCCACTTTAATGTTAGGTCCTTTTCGATGCAGCAGAAAAACACGGCTTTAAATCTCTTAACGTACGAGGAACTCATTTTGATAAACGTCAGTTTGCTAAGAAATTCAAGGAATAATTTTATGCAGCATTCTCCTTGAAGCGTTGCGTCGTAGAGGAAAGGTCTTAGCATAAGTTCATATAGAAATTCGTAATGCAATAGTGTACAATTAATAACTTTCCCGATTGCATTTTCATTAGATTCAAGTATCATCTATTTCATTCGCAGCAATCGTTAATCGTTCAAATGTCGCAGTTTACCCTATTCTTTTGTTAATTGAAATAGTCAAAATTTGTTTCGTAATAAGAGTTAGTGAAAACTTCATAATTCGTTCAACCCTCATACACTCTTCCAAAATTGATTGCGCAAAATATTCTCCTGTAGTTTTCACCCATTTTTGTTTTGTATAGTCTGTCCCACAAGAACGCGTCGGTGATATTTCTGTAAATATTTATATATTTGTAAAAAACCTTAGATAGGTCGAATCTACACTTAAAACAGTCATACACTTTTACTTAATAATGGGCACAATTTTCTCCATTACCAAACGTAGCTTGGCAACATTTTGATGTGTTTTCTACTAATTTTTTCGCACGGAACAACTAGTGACTTTTATATTTTTTGTATACAGTCAATTAAAAATTCATATTTTAACATACATTTTTCTTTGTGCTTCTAGATACTTCATAATAGACCAAAAAATATTTTATGGAATTGGTATCCGGTGACCGGGATAGCCAATCAATCACAATGATACGTTCTTTGTCAAGCAATTTGGGCATATGTGGCTTCGATGTTTCCAAACATTATTATTTTACAAAATTCATTTGCTCCCAATCTTAGTAATCCAGTGTCAGAGCGTATTGGTATTTGAAATGTATTTTCGGGTCATATTACATTTTTTCCAAATACATTAAATTTTGCAGAGATATCGCCAACAGATTCTAGTGCGACAGACTGTACTTCAATTCGTGTTCTCATATTTTGAACAAATGTATCAAATTACACTACACCCACTGAAAAATTGCAATTCTTATCTTTACTACAGAAAATAGGCAAATATTAATCCGATGTATCTTAATAGCAAAAATAGTTCTCGTTTAAATTATTCGATATGCGTTTCTATAGAACAGTTCGCTATTGATAGCAGAAAATATCTGCACTCAGAAAATAGTTCGGAGATATTCTAATCGAATAAAACATTTTAATTGTGTAGCTTGATTCAAATAAAAAATTATACATTATATCGAGAACAAGTATTGTGTGAAAATGAAATTCTTTTTCTGAAGATAGACGCGACCAGCGGGAATTCGTATATTGCCTCGATGCGCAGAAGCTCGTTGCATCGTACTTTATCAAGAGCGGTTCCCGATGCACCATGCAGAAATAGTCGAGGCGGCATCCTGGTATACGCTAGTCAACTTACCCGTCGTTATCTCAATCTGTTCTTTTTTATTAAATAACACCTTCGATTAAACAACTCAATAAATTACGAGAAAAGCTACAAACGTGAAGAACAGTTAATATACATTCGAACAATTAATAAAATATATTTAGCCAACTTAATATAACGAAATGTTAGCATAAACTCAAAGAAACATTGTAATTTCGTGTTATTCGTCTAACGTTGATTCTCGAATTATAAGTGATTGGTGTATATCAATCTTATAATCGCGTATCAACAAGTGTGAAAGTGTGTCGTTTCAAAATACATTTAAATATTAAAACGAATTTTACGTTACTAAGTGTGCAGGAAAGAATTGTGCAAAAGAATCTTTGAACGAGGAGCTAGAATTTTCCGTGGACCAAAACGGACCTCGAGGATTACTAGAACACAGACCTCACCAATTCTTGAAGACGTCAGGAGAATTTGGCAACAGTTCAAAATGATTTTTCGTAAAACTATTCAAATCTTTGGTCCCTTCTACTATATTTTAGTAGAGTGCCAAACACAATAAACAAATAATTCAACAATTCCAAAATTAAACAGACAAATAATCCCTGAAAACACACTTAAGAAACCAGCAGAAGATAAATTCATAATGACAATCGAGCAAACAAACATTAAACATTCAGTTCATACGTAATAAATGAATCTTCGAAACGTGGATGAATCATTTTAAACTAATGGCATAGATAACATTTGAATTCTTTCTTAGGTAAACGCACGTAAAGAAATCTGGATTTACAAAAGCATTGTACCATTCTGGCGGAACAACTTGACCGACAGAAATCGAGCCTGTGACAGAACAGGAACGGATTCGCGCGATTTCGTTGATTCCCTAGTAACATTCCGGTGCCATTTTGTCGATGAGGGAACGCCACAGGGGTCGTTCGTTTGCTGTCGGCTGCGCTAATCTGCTCCGGGCATAGAGGTATCACGTGAGGAACTATGTTTCGCGTGGAAGATACAAAGCCCCCTGAGATGTGTTTCTATTTGCGGGATGTCAGTTGATGAACGAAAACACCAAACATTTTCGAACGGCGCGCGTCATCGGAAAACACTCGGCCGGCCGATCGCGGGATCTTGTTCGCGTGGCCATCGAACGAAAATGGTCCAGGGGCAAAGGGACGCGTCGGACTTCGAGTTGATCGAGTACATATCCCGCGGTCTGCAGTTCTATTACACACCGATCCTGGTCTACTTCGGCTCCTTGGGGAACTGTTTGTCGGTGACCGTGTTTTTCGGGACGAAATTGTGCCAGTATTCGTCCAGCGTTTACCTGGGCGCGCTGGCCATTAGCGATACCGGTTTTCTCGTATCAGTGTTCGTAGTTTGGCTGAACATGCTCGAAGTGGGCCTGTTCAATCGGCCGGGGTTCTGCCAGTTTTTTATCTATCTGACCACGCTGTGCAGCTTCATGAGCGTCTGGCTGGTCGTGGTATTCACCATCGAACGGTTCATAGCTGTGCAATACCCGATGTACCGGCAATCGATGTGCACCGTGGCCAGGGCCAAGGTGACCGTCGCTATTCTAACAGGAGTGGCAATGGTCCTGTGCAGCCCGGTGTTATGGTTCTCCGCAACCAGTGATCAGTACAATGAAAAGGGGAACGTGACCGAGTGCGGCTACCTAGCCGAAGGATTGGAGTCCTGGGCGACCGTGTACAATACCATCGACACCATACTGACGTTCGCGATACCGTTCACCGTGATCATCATCCTGAACGTGCTGATCGCCCGAGCTATCTATAGGCATATTAAAATTAGAAAATCGCTGACCAACGAGCCGCGTATAGGGATAGGGAGGCAACCACCCTATTCGAGTCTACGGGGCAATCTGGCGCAGACCAAGATCACCAAAATGCTACTGATCGTCTCTACCGTATTCCTGTGCTTCAACCTGCCCGCGTACGTCCTCAGGATTCATGCGTTTCTATATGTACGTGTCTCTGTAGCTATTATGCTCTACATGAGATAGCGATAGTAATCGTTTAACGCTCCGGTTGATATATGCGGGATGATAATGCTACCCCAAGCAGCAAGTATTCGATGAAAATCGTAAACATAAACAGTATTGAATGTAAAGTGGTTTTCAAAAGTTTTTGTACTTTGTACAAACAGGTGAAATTAATTGAATTGCCATTGATTTCATATTTTCATGTAGTTACACCTGGTCAAAGTTCAACTTTTTGCTAACAAAATTCGTTAATTAACGATTTTATTATAACTACGAAGCTATTTTCGCTTGAGAAGTGATTTCTTAGAGTTTATAGAAATTCGTTAAAGACAAATTAGTAATGTAAAAATTCTTTGTATTATGCTATGGTAATTTTGAGTAGCGCATCAAAGTCGCTATTGTGCAAAAAGTTAAAGAGCAAGTATTTAAAATTGAATAAACCTCGTTCTTAAGTACAAACGTATTTGCGGATCATTATGCATTCGAAACAATATTAATAAAATAATAAATTTTGTCTTTTTACGGAAATTGAAAAATATTTCTTAAATACCGCGATAAAGTATTACGACACTTTTTAGTACTTTGAACAATAAAATTGATAATAGAAATTGCCAAAAAATACAATTTTTTTTATTCTGTGGCGTTTAAAAAAGGAACATAATGATTTTCATATTAATATTTTCTTTAATAGGACAAGTTAATAGAAATATTTTCCACGTCAAATATACGAATAGTTATAATAGATTTATATGATAAAGTACTTTCTGCCAGGGGTTGTACTAAATATGCCTTTGCAATGAAGTTGTATGTACATTCAAAACAAAAATTATTATCTAAAAGCCGCTATAGCAAACTCCTGAAGCAAAATTCAATGATAGAGTATGCACGTTTCTAGTTTCTAGTTCATTGCAGTTTCTATTTTCTGAAACACTTGAAACACCCAATCTCACAAACTCAACTGATGCTAGTGATGGAAAAACACGAGATCAAATGTGTTCGATGTCAAGGTCATGATCAAGTGGCAGTAGTTTTTATTTGTAAACAGTAATGAAGAAGAAATATGAAGATCAACTTCGTTTCCTAAATGGATTAACATGTTTAGTTACCTTTTAATAGAACAATGACATATGGTCTGGGTTAGGTCATTCGATTATGATAGAAAATAATTTACTTCGACAAACCTACCAAAGACTATAAAAATTCAAGATGCTTGAGCATCAACGAATTTTTCTATATCTATCCTTTTCGCTTTCTTAAAAATTGTTATTACTTTCGTAAAACAGATTACGAGTATCAGACACAATTAAGAAATCCTTTAGCATACAAACGGATAATGTTCTTCTATTGTTTTCAATAATTCATTATAAATAAAGAACAATTAACCCTCTCTGTTTTTGTGTAAAGTATTTCGAAAGTTCGTGACGCATTCAGATCGGTAGCATACCGCAAACTAATAATAGTACACGTAGGTACAGTAAATAGGAAGCATACAACGCGGTTGACCGTTTGTTTACATTCTACGATCCGTATAAGCGATTACAAGAGCCACATAGTAACCAGAGACAGCGGAAGTGTTCGATCGGTTTCTTGAAGCGATCGTGATCGTGGATAACCTTCAGTAACCTTGAATGACTTTCGGACATAAATTGTCGTTCAATTACAATGTACGTAAAAGTATATTGTTCCATTGGAAGAAACGAAACTGACCTTCGCAACTTCTTTACACTTCCACCTTCAAAGGAACTATTGCCATTATATTATGTGTCTCTCAACACCAAGCAAGTCGGATGGATTTACAGTATTTCATCGATAATTGTCCACAACACGGGTCTGCGGAAGGACAATTATGCGCGAGGGATATCATTGTTTGAGGTTTGCCGAACGTAGAGAAGGACAGCCGAGCTCGAGACACCTCGGTCACCGAGAAATGTAAACATACCTAATCGAATTTCCAAATTCTTTATTAATCATTATTTTTTTATGGGACTTCGATGACCATATTTATGGCATTTTTCTAATAAAAATGATACGAAATATGATATAATTCCGATGATATTTACTTGTGTAGTCGACGATTAAAGTTTACTCTGTTTGTCTGTCACCAAAACTTACTCCATCGTCAATTAAAAAAATAGATATGTATGTATAATCAGAAAAATTTTTATCAGAGAAATATTACAAATATGATGGTAAAAGTCTCCTAAAAGATTAATTAGAAATGAAAAAGTGTCGTCATTGCATTACTGTTGGCTCGTATCATTTTAATCAGGACAATGTCACAAATCTATTAGAAAAAGTCTCATAAAAAATAAGTAATAATAAAAAAGTTATTCCTTGGTAATACATTGTGAGGACGCGCGAGCCTTTGAACTGTGACGCCGACTGCGACTCTTCGCGCCTCTTTCTTTCCCATACGCTATCCTTCCTCGCGCCCGAAACTTTAATCGTCTATTACACAAGTAAATATCATCGGAATTATATCATATTTGGTATGATTTTTATTAGAAAAATGCCACAAATATGGTCATCGAAGTCCCATAAAAAAATAATGAATAATAAAGAAGTTGGAAATTCGGATTAGTGTGGTCTCACCGATATACCCGAGCCGCATGGTGTCATATTTCTCGGCGACCGATGCCTCTCGAGCTTCCGCACTAGTGGGTATATCCCAGGGACAATTATGTCGGAGACATTTGGGACAATTACCGATGAAATACTGTACTTCTATTGCCAACTGCAGTCGAGTTATTCAGGTGGCCTGTTTAAAGTGTCACAATTTGTATAAATTAGCTTATAAAAAGTTATATTTATGTACGGTTGTTTTTGTACAAACACGCGTTGCTGACTGGTTCAATCAATAAAGTACTTTTGAATCTACTGTCGGAACTATGTAAAAATCTATTGAACGACTTTTTCGCTTTGACTTCACTTATGAGGATTGATAACGATATGTGAAGCTAACATTAACACATATTATCTATCGCCCATGCGTGATTGAGAAATCACAGGTTTATCAATGTTTATAGAAGTTTTTATAATTGATGGATAACGATATTGGCACTTAGTATCAATTTCATTTGAAAAATAGTTTGTTGTGGACGTAGTTCCTGGTACATCGCGAAAAGAATGAGTGCAATACGAACAATCTGTAAATTAATTTTATATAGAAATAAAATAGCACGTGCCTTATATACGTATAATTAAGTTATTACAGGCTCTTAATAGTTGATTTTTTACTCAATACATGAGTAATTAGTAAACTACGGATTTTATGTATTTATGACTAAAATGAATAGATCGTATACAAAACTGGAAAGACTAGAAGAATTTAAGAACATTATTACGTTATTTTCGACTTTTTATAATGATTAAAATAGAATTCATTTAACTCTGGTTTATTGCAATTGACTTGGGCAGTTTTTATTTTGTATAACGATCCGCAGTTTATTAATTAGTAGTATTACAGAAAAAATTATTACAAATTATTAAGATATATACTCCCTTAAGAAAGCAATCAACTATCATTATCACTCATGTATTAATTATGCCTATATCTCGGTGTTCTCTGAGCTGTTTGCATACTCTATATTATGCGGCGTACCGTGTACTTAAAATTATTAAGTGTACACAACGTAGTAGATGACGTTTCAAAACTCCACATTATGTTCGTAAGTTTGTCTACACTTCGAATATAAAACTACAGTTTCAGGAGGCGATGAGCGCACCCCGTTCAGTGGAGCTGGCACAACAGATTTGCAATTTACTATTTAATACCAATTTCGGAATCAATTTTATCCTCTACTGTGCTACCGGCCAAAATTTTCGACGAGCTCTACGGTGTATGGTCTTGAAGAGATTTGGTAAAAGAAATGCGGCTATGACGCGGACGTTTAGCCATGGAACGCAAAGTGGTACGTGAAACCGACGATTTAACAAACATTTCGTTTGCAGCCTATGTTGCACAATATTTAAAAGATATATACATATTTGCCTTCAGCGTCGAAGACCGGGCGAACAAGTAACGTATCGATACGTCGAGGTGCTACCATAAATGCAGAACCATGGGAAGAGTTCCACGAACTGAATGTTATTTCACAGTAAAGCGTGATAGACATTTGTGCAAGATGAACGATTGATGCGAGGTGAATACTAGGTCAAAGATGATCTTCTTTCAGTGATCGATTCTACTTCGTAGTCTTACCGGTCTCCGGTTCTGTAGTCGGAAGAGGACCCACGTTTCCGAAAAACCTTTGGTCCAATAACTGAAGAAGCTGAAGAGCCGCATCGTGGACAGGGGCACGAGGGCAACCTGTACTCATCAATGTAACGTTGATGATGCTTGTGTAATGATCGCAAGGATATTCTCTGCAAAGCAAAAAAGTATATTAAAAATTGCTTGTATTATATTTATATATGAAAGTGACAGTAAAATCTTTTGTATTCTCTTACAATTTTTTAAAACAAATTATTATTTCAAGGAATATTTCCTTTCATAAAAATAAGAGAATCAATTTTAAGGTATTGAAATATTTTAAAAAGTAACAGGATGTAATTAGAGGTATGCAGAAACTCGAAAATGTCGGGTTAGGTTGAGAATTTTATTCGGCATACATTCGGGTTCTCGAATTCTCGAGTATATTGGGATTCTGAAATGTTCTCAGGACTCCCGATATATATTCGAGAATCCCAAAATTTTCGAGAACCCGACTCGTTTCGGTTCGTTGCCTTCCCGACCCGACCCGTCTCGACCCTCGAATACCCGACATTTTCAGGTTGTCACACATCTCTAATAAGAATATATTTATGACATCGCTAACCTTGCGCTGAAAATTGTTGCCAGAGCTAGGAAGCAGCCATCGGCTACTTGAGGTGCTCCAGTATAGCATCTATCGACGACCCAATCCAGAAGGGCTCCAATATCGGGATTACACTCTAACAATAAAACTACTGTTTCTCGAGCGAGGGCATAAATCTAAAAAATATTATTACAGTTATTTAATCACGTTCCCTAAAATAACTTTACATCGAATGTGTATTATGTTATTACTTTTTCATCCTTGCTAGCTAATAGTAAATCCAACCACTGATACAATATTGCTCCCTCCTCTGAAAATAATTGGGGATTGAAACAAGGTCCGCAACATAATAATCCACTCATGGCCTGCAATGCTGAAAGCTGTAACTCCGTACAGGATTTCTCTTCCTCTTGCAACCAGAATGGAGTGGTAATCGAGCGACCATAAGGGCCAGCCCAACTGGCAAAAAGCGTAAACAAATTCCGTCTCAAGTCTCTCTTCAGCAAAGACTGACACGTTTCCACTAAAACAGAAGGAATCATATCAAACAACACTATCCTTGTGAAAACTCTTTGTGAGCATACACTTACTTACATGTGAAACTCTTGATCATTTTTCTAATAAAGTTACAGAAGTGTAACTTGATGTCACGTACAGCGGGTGCCTCTTTATCCGCCTCGTTCTCCAAATACAAACGCGCGCCGTCGATGTATTCGACGAATGTTGGATGAAGCGATTGTGTCTCGCGACCTAATACCGCTGGACTGAAGAAAGTACACAAAAAGTATTACTCTACACATGATTACATGCTAAACCTATGGGTTCAGGATCACCTAAGTTAGGGACTAACCAGATACCAAAGGTTCCATACTCAGCGATCAGTTCTAGAACCCTCACCAACTGTAATCTTAACGCATCTCTTCGTCTACGACGTCTCATATTTTCTTGTTTCCGATCAACCGCCTCACGAATGTAAAGAACTAGCTCTTCCATTAAATCCCTGAAAAAACATAATGATCATTGATAAAAAGCCACACCGAATGTGTCTGCTATTTCCTATAGAGGCCCCTATTTCACACGTATTTAGTCACACGTGAATTAATACATCCTCATTTTAGTTTGTGTTTCGATACAGTATAATTAACATATTTACATTATTTGGTAACAATTGATTTATTTGGACGGTAACTATGTTCCAAGCAGTCGAAAAACATCTATCTGGATTAACTGATTCTGCTGATATATAGGGTGGGGCTATAAACGGGTCACCCGAATAACTCGTTGCTTTTGAAGATAGAAGAAAATGCATCAGAGCAAACTTACTTGATATCGAGGCGCTCGTAATCTGATGTCATTCATTTTTTTATAGGTGGAGATGTCAAGGAAATATGAAGGTCAACTCTGCTTTTATAAATGGAACGGTATGGTTTTTTATTTACAGTCAGATAGTGTGTTTCAAGACAAATACAATGACCTATTATGAAGGTCATTCAAGGTCACAGAAGGTCAACAGCAATAGAAAATAAAGTGTCTCAAAGCACTCTTCGAACACTACTACGATTTACATGATACATGTTATTTACGTATTCACTGCTACTTCAAGAGTTCAAAATGACGACCTTGAACACGGAGACATAATCTAAAACGTTGCAATACTGATGATACTGCCTGACAAATTTCAGTTGTATCTATTACAGAGTAAGCTCTTTTTATACGTTCTTGCATATCCACTGTGGTTGTTGGTTTTTCGCGGTACACTTGTTCCTTCAATTTTCCCCACAAATAAAAATCTAGTGGTGTCAGGTCTGGGGAACGTGCTGGCCATTTATTACTTCCTCATCGACCAATCCAACGACCTTCAAATGTCCTGTTCAGTAATTCTGTAACATTTTGTGCTGAATGGGCAGGATATCCTCCTTGTTGGAACCACGTGGACTGTCGCATGTCCAGTGAAATGTCCTCTAACAATTTTGGCAAAACGTCTTTTAAGATTCTCTCGTACTTATGACTATTTAGCGTGCCATCAATGAAATATGGACCAATTTCAAGTTCAAGGTCGTCATTTTGAACACTTGAAGTAGCAGAGAATACGTAAATCACATGTTACATGTTAATCGTCGTAGTGTTCGAAGAGTGCTTTGAGACACTTTATTTTCTATTGCAGTCGACCTTGCGTGACCTTGAATGACCTGCATAATAGGTCATTGTATTCGTCTTGAAATACGCTATCAGAATGTAAATAAAAAACCATACCGTTCCATTCAAAAAAAACAGAGTTGACCTTCATTCTCCATGACGTCTCCACCTATAAAAAAATTAATGACATCAGGTTACGAGCGCCTCGATATCAAGTATGTTTGGTCTGATGCATATTCTTCTATCTTCAATAGCAAGCGAGTTATTCAGGTGATCTGTTTATAGTGCCCCAGCCTGTATTTAAAATTTTGTACATCCATTTGATACACGTGAAATAGTACACATGTACTCGTGAACTTGAAATTACAAGTATTGGCGTACGTGTAAATGAAATACACGTGTATTTTTGTCATGTTCAAAACCATGATCTCTAATTTACTTACTTCAAAGCATCAGCATTGACCTTGCCAATCGCTTGGACAGCAGCATCTCTGACATCGACCACTTCGGATCTTAAAAGGGGTACTGTTAGCTTGTAGAGGGCTGCGGGACTTGCGTTTGTACCAGGTGATTTATTATCGCCTCTCTCGGCGGAAAGGCTATCCGGCGAAGAGCTGTGAGGAAGGGAATGTCTTGTAAATTTATCACGATCTAGTAACGAATGAACACTTGGTTACAGAGACACAAATCGTGCGCGGCCGAAAAATTTAATTTCCGAATAAAGCAGTCGGGAACGGTCGTAACGCTAGCCAAGGAGAGTAAATAAAAATACATGTAAATCTCGTGGTTAGGCAGGAGCTTAATCAGAGCTATAATGTACAGAAATAAATGAAAATCTTGATACGAAAAGTAGTGCAAATTACCAACGACCGTTTAAATCCCGGGTGACTTCGAAGCATGGTCGTTCGCAATGGTTAATTAGGCTCACCTGGTCCGCTTATGCCTGGTGTAGATGCCGGAAATGGACGGAACGGAGAACCGACCCGGCAGGGTCTGCGCCCCGCCGAGATTCTCCAGGCTCTGACTCAACTCCTTACTCATGCACAACACACCAAACTCCACCGTATGCTGACCACTAGAGTATGCAATACAGTGTACCACCAATGCTCCTTGTATCAGACATTATTTACTGCTCAGAAACTACTACTCTAAGTTTCGGATGTACGTGTGCGAGACAGTGACCGAGTAGCATGCGGAGAAGAATGTTACAGAAAATGAAGCGAAATGTGTGCATTGAAAAAAAAGTGTGCGACAATTCGAGTCCCGCTCCCGATAGTGCAAAGCGCGCCTTGGTACGAATTGGTGCTCTCCATCTTGTCATACAACACCTTATATCGCGATTACAACAACAGAATTTCCCATACACCATGTGCAGAACAAACGAGAGAGCGAGAGAGAGTATTATATATGAGATTACACATTCTTATATCAGACATTAGAGGTACAAATGCGAACGTGCATGTCACAGCAAGAAATACGAAGTCACGAGAAGGTTTCACGAAATGAAACATTTTTCATTTTCCACAAATCGCTATATCGGTTTTTCATTAAGACTATTCAAGGTAAACGAACATTGGAAACGATATATGATATTTCCGTAGTACCATGGACATAAGCAGACACGGACCTTACACCAATTAATACCAAATGATAGTAATTCCACCTGTTAATCCATTTCTTATGAGTACATGTAAAGCTCTAATGATAAAACTGTAAACTTCATAATTAAAGATTTAAGACTATCTTTAATATGTGCAAGTAGAATTATTTTAATCTTAGAGCTACAAAACTAATACACCACTGAACAGTATACTTATCCCTTACGTTCTGATTAAATGATTTCAATGTCTTCGGAAAGAATAAATAATAATGAAATGACCTGGTGCTAAGTGTTCCTGCAGCAGTATCCGAGTGTCAACCTACCTGAGACTTAAATCTGGACTAGCGCACCGTACAACTGGACTCGGAACTGGTGGCACAACCCTGTATCCAAAGGTCAAATAGTTTTTCCAAACGTGCATGTACATGTCTCTTTCATTGATCGGCTTTCGAACTGCCGTTGAACTTCGCAAGAGAGATGCTCTATTGTCATTCACAGGTCTAAAAAGAATAAAAATTATTTTAGTTCTCTGACGAGTTCAATGTTTTTCTATTCTTGTAAAGTTCGGCTTTAGTCTTACGTAGGATCAATTACTGAGAAGAGGGAGTTTATTCGGGTAAACACAATAGGCCACGAGTGCGCGACGGCAGAAGGACACAATGTGAGTACTCTATCCTTCTCTAAGAATGCGAATAGACAACTTCCCCATGGATCTGCTCCATTCAGATTCAAAGAGGAAGAACTCTTCGTACTGGTGTCATCGTGAAGTCCTACGGAACTCTCTCTATTAGTAAACTGTATGCATTTCTTAAATGTATGAGAATTAGAGGTGTGCGATAACACAAAAATGTCAGGTCGGGACAGCTCGAGATTTTATTCGGGATCTGGTCGAGTCACTGTGAGTTGACAATGGACAAAAATCAAAAAAATAAATTTCATGTTGGTATTTAAAACCTTCATAGAAGTGTTCTACAGACACGTTCGTTCTATGAAAGTGTACACTTTCATTATATTCACATTGAGTGTGTCACCAGACGTATGTACTTGTTATTTGATGTTAGTTTGTTTATTTTTTCCACTCTAGAGATCATATTAATAATATAAATTTAAACGCTGCCGATGGCTTTAATTAAGGTGTTAAAAAATACGCCTCAAAACTCCATGTTTTTGGTGAAAATATGCGTACGTTTCTACTCAAAATTTCAATTATAATCTCCGCAGAGCTTTTCAAGGTTACTGCAATGTCAAACAAATACAATCATCATGTACTCTCCTGTACATCCTACAACTTTCGTCAGAAACAATTTTTTGTATCACCTATAATTTTTTAGTAATGGAATTTTATCAAAAAAACGACCTTTTCAAGACCCTGTACGCGTCCTCAAAAATTCTCAGGAATCCCGGTATATTCGGGAACCTCGAAATTTTCGAGAACCTTACTCATCTCGACCCGATGCCTTCCCAACCTGTCCCGACCATCAAGTATCCACCATTTTCGGATTCTCGCACACCTCTAGTGAGAACATATACAAATTACCAGCTGTCCATACGCAACTGCTTCTTTCAGCTATCCACTGAAGATCCACGTTAGACGTGGACGCAGCTGCTGCCTTTTCCGCAGGCGGTAACATATGATAACATTTCTCCAAAACCACTGGACAACAAGCATCTATTACGTCAATTACAGCTTGATCATCTTCCAAACCTCCTAAAAGACACAAGTAATTTATTCGACATTTCATGTTATGATACTAAAGTTTTTCTTTGGAGTTCTACGCCAAAGTCAACATAAATTAAGATATAAGGAATAATAATCAATAGACTACGGATTTTATACATTTATAATAAAAAGAAAGATCAAATGCATAATAGAGAAAATATTTAAAGACCTTAAAAATGCCGTTGTATCATTTTCATGTGATGAAAATTGATTATGATGAGATGACCGACAATTATTCGGAAAAGAAGTAGATGTCTATGTATCTTCTGTGTTGTGGAATTAATACAGACAATTTTTATTTTGCATAAAAATCCGCTGTCTAATAATCATGTTGACATAACATGACCCTTGACAAAACTAAACTCACCTAAAG
Organism: Sphecodes monilicornis; assembly: GCA_913789915.3. Taxonomy (NCBI): domain Eukaryota; kingdom Metazoa; phylum Arthropoda; class Insecta; order Hymenoptera; family Halictidae; genus Sphecodes; species Sphecodes monilicornis. The sequence goes on from OU565285.1 coordinate 22,192,766, forward strand.
TGTTTAACAAGTACTTGACCTCGCGCAATATGTGAACCGCTATTCTGCGAGGATAGAGTCGACAATTACATAGCATAACTAATGCAAAACCTTCCACTAAATGAAACACACTTGAAACAGGTTCTATCTTTTGTCCTGATTCACTTTTTTTAATGCCAGCGTCTGTACGTGCGTTTGTTCTCGTACTTTCAGCCGCCTGCTCCTTAGATCTTATGCTTGGGCTGGTCAATGCGTTCTTCCAACTTGTAAGAAGTTGCAGAAGCATTCTTAAACCGTTATCAACCAGTTGTGGAAAGGTGTCTTGGACGTCTCTTGCGAGAAACTGAGTGAATCCAAGAACAACATCCTGTCTCCAGTCAGGGAAATCTAGGACCAACGTCTGTAAACTTTGATACGCGAGTCCACGAAGCTCTTCATCCATGTGAACTGTCAGCCGAGATAATAAATCGACTAATTCAGCGCCAGTCATTCCATCGGGTATCAACCGTGGAACTGCTGCGACACATGTTCGGAAAAGATCTATCCTAGGCTTTCGTTCCCCGGTGATCATTTCGTCTGGCTCCTTGTTCATGTTTTGAGTACTTGTCATCATAAGAGGTCTACCATAATGGACATCTAAAGCACGTAATATATCAACAAATACTCGTCGAACATGTGGAAAGTACGAAGACATTCCTATACTTCTTGCAGTGTCTTCTGTCAACATCTATTGTTCATAAAATTACATTTGAGATTAAAATTTATTTTACTCTGATAATGCACCTATGGACAGAGTTAGGCAAAAGTTATTTCGAATAACGAAGAAAAAAATTATTTACGAATAACGAACACATAGGTCTATTCGTTATCTTTTTATTCCTATACAAAATTATTCGTTATTAGAATAAAAATGTATTCGAATAATGCCCAATTCTGCCTATAAATAAAAATATTCACTGTACTTACTTTATTGAGAAATGTCTTCTTAACGCGTATAGTATTGCCACTTGGTAATACACCCATTGTACGGGGCATAGGAGGTTCTCCTTCCTTTTGCTGCAAACTATCGGCGACAACCAAAAATGCACGGAGTCCAATGCTCATGCGTTCAGGGGTTAAAATTATTTTTACTGGACGACCAACCGATAACAAATCAAAAACTATTTCTCGCATCGCAAAGTCTAATCTTTCCTGAGCAATGAACTGAATTATTTTCACAAAAATGTTCAGTGGAGTGTCACGTGGCACTACTGCCTTTGAACCTTTAGGAAATAAAGAATTCACGATGCTTTGCAATCTACTCTGAGTAGCTGAATTACTTTCACATTTGATGCGTATCATGTACACCCATAGTAAACGGTACAGCGCCTCTAAAAACATATAGAAACGATATTTAAAATGTTTCAAAATATGAGAACACTTTAAAATAAAAATCATACCCAATGCAACACGACACGTTTTAGGATCCCGATTCTTTAGGTGTGAGAGGCACATTGCTAAGAAGTAATGCCAATTTTGTAAGAAGAATGTTTTCTGACTCACGCATAACAAGCAAGTTACGAGTGGAAACAGTGCCAGCCTATGCTTCGATTTGGTACACATATCTAACGTTGTAGAATATAGCATTTCTACGAAATTTTTTAGGCAAGGTACATTAACTTCATTTTTCACAGCCTAAAAAGCAAGGGGTAAATGCTAATAAAAATTCAATCGATTGTAGCACGTTTATATATACGTGTATATTGTACTATAATATCAGGAAACTTACAGCAGCTACAGGGACAAGAATTTCAACAAAAAGTCCAGCTAAAGCATGTTTAACATCCTTGTCTTTCACTTCTAAAAAGTATTGCGCACATTCCTGCATAAACTGAAATGAAGCCTCAAATTCTTCTATTGGTACCATCTGGAAATATATGTATCACATATTAAAAATGTATACATAAAAGTTTTTAAATTATAATATAAATGATGTAACATCTATTAATCAGTTACCTTTACTCTAAAAAATTTCATTCCCATTAATAATGAAATAATACTCTGAGTTGTATGAGGCCCAGGCTCTTTAGCACGTAGCTCTTTCAATTCAATCATGAATCGTTTTCTCACTGAAAGGAATCTAGACTGTGCAAGAACTCCAATTACTTCTGCGTAAAGGTCAGCAATAATATGAATATTTGCTGCATTTGGTTCATTCTGAATACTGTAATATAAAATAAGGAAAGAGTACTTGGGAAACAATAATCTCCTATTTCAGGCAAACCTTCTACAAAAAGATTACTATCACTTACCCTTCTCTGTATTTAAAATGTTTAAAAGCTATATTTTCTATATAAGTTACTAAATCTTCATGACCAGGGTGAAATGGTAATTGACGTAGTACTTCTATTAACATTAAACAAAATATAAATTCAACAGCAAGATCTCTTCGTTCTTGAAGTAAGTCAGCTTCGCTTCTTTCAACTGTTTCTACACTTCCTGATACTATTGTATACATGATGCTGAAACAGAATATTATTTTAGAAATTTGCAAAACCTTGGGTTTGCCAAAATATTCATCTACCTCTTTCCTTTTTGATCTTCTTTCCCAGGAGCAGGTTTTTTCTGGTCACTACCCTGATCAACTAATTGACGTTCGTACCAATTGAATAGCGCTCTCAGTATAGAAGGCAAACAGTGTTCAGCAACTGAACCAAATGCAGATAAAAGCTGATCAAATTGTGGATCTTCTCCTCTTTGTAATACTTTTGAAAGTGGTTTTTCCTGCAGGATATTTACTGTTAAAAACGAAAAAACATTGAATGAAAATATGTCGCTTACATGTTCTGTCATGACTGCTTCCATCTTTTTCTCCGCCTGTGATGTAAATTCTGCGAATAAAGTACGCATTACAAATTCTCCGGGTCTTAGATCCATATCTGCCATTTGTAGCGGCTTCACTGTTTCCTTCTGAGCACCCCAAGGTAACACTACAGTTATCGCACTCACTCTACTGGAACTTGATTCTAAAATATAGTAAGCTTTAGAGTACATCCATACTTTTAATCACCGTTTGTGAATCATGTTTACCGTTGCCAGAAACCGAAGTGCTGGCTGTATGTATGCTAACAGCATCGCTACTTTCTCCTTGTGTTGTTCCATGAACAGTAAGTAGATCTGTACATGATTCAGGTACGCTTTGAGAAGACGATTCGGCTATTGTTTCGTGCAATCCTTCGCCATGTATGGCTCTGGGTTCAGAGGCTTCTGGCAAAAATACAAAGTTTACACATTGGGAACTTTTAGTGTTTCTTAAATATCATTAAATAAAAATAGGAGACTGTATCTTTCAAACGCAAGTGTCTTTCGTGAATGTGTGTAAAAACTACCGGTAAAGGAATATTCTGACTTCTAACACTAATGATTCTGCATGATGGTAGAGACTAACTGATGAAGCCCCATTCTGTAACGTAACAGATGCCTACAATGAACACTAACTTAATTATATTAAGCTTGATACCTGACTTTGAATATACATAAATTTGAAAAGAACAGTAATTTACATAAATGAATAAGAGACATTAAAGCATACCAGGTTGTGCCTCATTTCCAGGAGTTGGTTGGGTCTCTCCACCTGCAATATAAAATCTTTTAATTTTCATTACTTTAATTATAATGTATAATTTATAAATGCATTATTTTAATAATTTCAATTTTTATAATAATTAAATAGTAATTAATAATATTAATGTCTAAATACAATAATGTATGTAAGTTACAACTAAAGGATGCTCGAAACCTTAAAATTAACAATACAATATAAATAATATTTACCCTCAGTCATTTTGGTAATATGCCCTTTCTTTAGACAGCATTAACACACAACAGTGTCATGTTGTATACAAAGAGCATTTTTATCCTAAAAAAAAATAGAAAGAAAATGTTATTCAAGTTGTTTATTTTAACAATTAACATTTTTATAAAGGAAAAAGTAAATACGAATGAAGTAAACAAGGACATATATGTAGAGAATGCCCTTTAATTTATGAATTCGACATTACTTCGACGTCAGTTGTCTAAATGTCCGATGATTATCGGTGTTTATTAACAATGCTTTTTAATTGTTATTATTGGGAGATAATACAACCACACTACGCTTTTCGTGTATTGTCACAAGTGTTTTTCCAGTTCGTTGGACTGTACGTTCTAATTCGCACGAAACAGTGTTGGATTACAAACGCACAATGAGAATTATTTAATTAAACCGTAACCGAATTGATAGATTGTGGAAAGCCATAACCTGAGACACAAAGTGATATCACTATGAAGCTATAATTTCATTTAAAAATGTCACCGCCACGTTACATTATCATTATCCGTAGATAAGCGTTAGGTATTGGAAAATTCATAGTAACAAAGACGTCATTTACCGTAAAATGCAACAAAATAGTAATTTAGTTATACGTCTGACGTTTCATAAATGTCCGGCTTGATTCGTATGTATACTTCGTACATATATATACATAGTTGTTTCATATTCCACACGTTCCTTCATTTAATCTGCTTTACATGGTACCACTAGAGGGTGTTAGGTTTACATTATCGCAAAATATTTAGAAAACCGAAGTTAAACTTTGTGTCTCTCCATTTCAGTAAAATATGTAAATATCTCTATGCTTCAAAATATCTGTAATTATAAAATATATTTGATGCATTTTATGTACAAGAGTGTGTTCCTAACGTTCTTGCCAAATAGCGTATGTATTTTAAGGAATTTACGAAATATAGACATTGATTTATACCACTGATAAGTATATATATCAGTGATTTATAACCATTTTTCATTGAATCTATTTCCGTAACAATTGACATTGAATCTATGCTACTATACCAACTGTGGATACTATCGACAGAAACCATAGAACGAAGCATTAGCAGTTTCTAATATGTGAAGCGACCCTGACAATGAAGCACCTTAGACAAGGATACATTTCGTTTCCTTGCAGAAGAATTATATATGTAATGACCTAGACTCTAGAGTGATCAAATATGTATGCGTTAAATTAACATTTCGCACTTCGGAAGTGACTTGCAAATGAATAAGCACTTTCGATATTTCCTGTTAACAATATTTGGTTACAATCTTTGCTGATCTATTTGATTTTCTGTCGCCATTGTCGTGATGAGCAACAGAAATATCAAACGTCACATTTACGTTTATATGTATAATGCAGCTGTTTATCGATAACAAGAGCGAAAGTGTGTAATTTTCCGTCTACGTGTAGCGGTAAATAGTTTCTGCTAGATTAGTGCAACAAATGTATAAATTTCGGAATTAATCATTAATTATCATTACTAGATTGTGGGTCTTTATGCAAAATTCAATTTTTCGAATTGCATCTACCGATTTTTGCCATAAATGCATAAAATCCGCATATCTCTTCGCTTCTCTAACCACCAATTTTATGCTTATTTAAATGATCCACCATAAAGTTGTACCAGCTATTAAACCGCTTTGATCTGCTTTCAGGTGCATTGACCATCATGACTTTAGGTTACTGCTTAGTGCAGACAGCCTCTTACGTCACCAAGGTCGTTATTGAATCCAATCCACACACTTGAGTCCTGCGTTGCAAGTCCAATAAAAGCACATTTAAGTTACTGATCATGCGTTGCGGTATTATAATATATTCTATACGATTATGTAAATATTTCAGATTTATAGTTTTCTTGTTGCAACGAGGAAAGTCCGCGAATTTATTCGATTGTTTCATTTCTTTGACCTCAGTAGATGTCGCAGTTTCGCAGCATGCCCGAATTTCTATACCTCTATTATGGTACTATATAGCTTGTTCATCGTTACATAATATCACGGTTTACAGCCAAAAATTGGATCTATTGAATACACAATTAAATTGGTAGATAACATAATGAATTAGCAGCATACGAGAAACAGGAGAGATATATATTTGCTAACTAAAAGGTTTCAGTTATATTTGCGTAAGCACTATCAGAAGATACACGTATATAGATATAAGCTCCTCCAAGATAATCAGGGAATTTCCTGGTGTAATCTACATGTCTAAATGAATGAATAAAAGCAAATCAGTATTGTAATGATATATAGTGGGGTCAACGATTTTAGACTAGAATTTTAATATAGAAATAAGTAGATAACAATATCTTCTGAGAACGTCTAGAGATTGTACTATGGTTGTATTTCAGAGTCACCACTCAAATAACTGACACCATATACTCTACACCTTCAGACTGATATGGATCATAATTATCAGTAGCAGCACTCGCGTATCGTGCTTTTTACGCTGCTTTATTCTTAACCTCTACTTATTCACCCATTGGAAACAGGATGTATGATCACAAAGCATAGTGGAACCGTTTTCTTTGAATGTATAAATTAGAACAGGTTTGTAAACATCATAGAAATTTTGCGGAAGTTTTGTATCGCGATAATAAAATTGTTATATTAATTTCTAAGTACCTATAGACACATTTGTATACTAGATAAAAACATGGAGGTATAATGATATTATAATAAAGAAACGTATAGGTGCACGCCGAGTGCATTACGTTTCATTGATTCTCGTGACAAATGCTTGCACGCGCCACGAGAGTGAGATACCCGACGTAGACACGGGACACATTTAGAGTTAGTCTATTCTCTACAAGGTCCACTACGTATGTACGTATCTTCAAGATGTATAAATACTCCTTACTTGAAGTTACTCCATTGAACTCTGGCGTTGAGTTCCCTAACATACTGGCCAAACGCCAGTGTTACGCAAGTCGCGCCCCGTTGACCTCCTTCTTCACGAGAGATTGACCTTGTATCTCGTTCTTGTATCTTTGACAGCGCAAACTCGAAACCACCCCAAAGACGATCGTTGCGTGACACGTGTAAAATGTCGTATAGTTCTATATGCCGCATTCTATGTATCATTCCAATTGATGATTAAATGCAACGTGAAGAATAATAGTGATTAGGGTGAATGAAACTAATAAGCTAATTTATTCGTTACACGTGGCCATGGATTATGGTCAATGCTGGCTATAAGTGCAAGGATACTCGAGAGACAGTACGATCGATTTAGGTGGAACACTCCGTATATGTATAGGAATGATCACCTCAAATCAGATATACATATATTAAGAAGGACGAATCTCGGTCACGTCTCCCATCCTTGACATAGTGCTTCAATCCCTTTGTTTCAGAAGGAAGCTCTCCTTGTCTTTATAAACATTGTACCAAATGATTGTTAGATTAAGCACTACATGAAACACATATATTATATATTGGCTTGATGTGTAAATAATTTGAATTATAAAATTATGCTTTTAGGTCTTAATGAAGCAGATAACGGATACAAATAATAATTCGTAAGAATAGTAGACCTGAAAATAATTATTTTGCACAAAATCGCATGGTAACTAAGAGCAGTACATACTTTGATGGTAAATGAAGATGAATAAAGATGGATGTCCGCCGCGGGCATTTCAAATATTTCCACCATTCGTGTCTAAAAAACAATACTCGACGAAAATTTCTTAAACAAAACTGGATTAAATTCTAAAGATTAAAGATTAAATTCCTTTATTATAACGAAAATATTGCCATTATCTTGGAGATTGTATTAGTACACACACACACACACATATTACATACATATATATATATATATATGTAATATATACATATATATTAAGTATATATATACATATATATTAAGTATATATATATACATGTATATATTAAGTATATATATATATATATATATATATATTAAGTATATATATATACATATATATTACAATTCATCTTATATCACTCATTCTACCATATCGCACAACATCCATCGTACTATTCCCTATCTCCTATTATTAATAATACAATAATGATTGATAGAACAGGATACGGTGGAAATCGACAAAAATAATGATACGCACAATTGCATTCGCAATAAGAATAATATACTGAAAAATCATGGGATGATACAAACGCATATAGATCTCGCTGAACACAAAACAGGAGTGGGGCGAAAAACAAAATAATTATTATTAATGTTCAAGAAGAACGTCGGAGGCGGTATGCGCGAATGTTAAAAACATCGTTACCCCGAAAAAGGGCGCTGATTGCAAATTCCATCAATTATCTATATTAATTCCTACTTATCCTATTCTGGCACTAACATTCTAACCACCTTAACTCTACTATTGTCTCTACTTATTCTGTGATTTCCTCCTCTACTCTTCTTCTTCCGTCTATTTTGTTTTCTTATTTTGTAAATTTTTCTAAGCCAGTCTATTGTTTCCACAACTCCTTTATATCTTTCAATACATATATTTATTCTCTTAATCGCTTCACAATCCTCTACCATCCTCTTCCGTTTTCCAATATTTATTCCCTTTTTCCATATTCCCGCGCATTGCTGTAGCCATAAGGCTCTAGCTTCCTGCTTCTTCTTACTCTAATTATAAAGATTGTGGTAACCCTTCTTTATATATAAAAAAAAATATACATATTTTTTCCGTAGTTGTATTAGTATTCAGACTAGTTTGATCTAGTTCAAAATATGAATGTGCATTGTCACGTGACAAGAAGCGAAAAAATAAACGAAGCATTTCTGTTTAGCGGTTGCGATGAATTCCCGCCAATTTCCTTCATATTTCGAATGCCTTGGACACTAGCGACAATTACATTGCGTCTTACCGGAAGTGCGTCAGACGCGCGGGTAAATGTCTAATTTTGAACGGGTTGTCCATGAACGCATTTTACCAAGCCGATGCACGCGTGGTGACCGTGAAAAAGGAGACAGGAAGGGACTCTGTCGCAAGACATCCGAAAGAAAGGTCACGAATTCGGGAACAGAGTACGCGTTTGAAAGTGCACAAGGTGTCAGGGTCCCAAGGTGCGGTCGTGCCAGAAGATTGAACCTGCGCAGAAGCCTGCACGTGACCTGCGCAGCTATTCTTAGCGGAGGTCCGTTCAACGAGAGGTGCTCTGCCTCGCTCACTCGTCGTCCGGCGCGCGTCCCAATCGTAGGAGTTGTTCTCCTCTTCCTTTTGTTCACCCGTTTCTCTGACACGCCAAAACCACCTAACACAAAATGTCTGGTCTTGCGGATCCAGTTGCCTTCGCCAAGGACTTCATAGCCGGCGGTGTGGCCGCCGCTATTTCGAAGACGACGGTCGCTCCGATTGAGCGTGTGAAGCTGTTGCTGCAGGTACAGCACATCTCCAAGCAAATCGCTGAGGACCAGCGTTACAAGGGTGAGTTTGACCGACCGAATTACAAGTAGATTCATCAATTTGTCGATTAGCATCGATCCCGGTAGTTACAAGTTAGAAAACGTTTGGAGAACGCGGTTTCCGAAACACTGTACGCGGAACAATAGAAGATCGAGAGACGTTCGGAACATGTGACAGCTAAAGTATTTCACTCGTGTCGACATTCCAAAAGTGCCAACCGATTCCGCTTTAGCTGTAGACGACGGTTAGAATGGAGATTCCCGTTATGTAATGTCGTATCGTACTATATATTGTCAGCGGTGCGCCGGGTACATCATGAGCGGTCTAATTTCCGACTTTATGTAACGAATATAAACTTTTCGGGGTCTTACATAACTTTTGCAATATCGATTCACTGGGGAATGGGAAGTCGTGGTTTTCTGACAAATGCTGACAAACGAGTGGGTCGATATTCGATAAGATGACTCGTCTACCAGATGGCAGCGCGTGGCTTTGCTCTTCGAACAGGATTCCGTGTGCCGATCGATGACTGTGCGGCGCAATATGGCCGTCTTTTCTGCTGTAAAGTAAAATTATTGAGCTTGCAATTTTGAACAATGGAAAAATTGAATAAAGCTTTTAAGAATATGGATTTCTTTGGGAATTAAATACATATGTAGAAAATAATTACTGTTTCTTTTAGAAAAGGATAGAAAATTATGTATTAACGTGTAGAGTACAAAACGTGGTATTGTATTAACCAACGTTGCTAAAATTGCTTCGTTGAACATTTCATAATAGTCACCTCTAATACGAATTATCTATTAGGGTCACTTGTCCGATAATGTATGTAGGCATCGTTAGTCTATAGTCTAAAGGATACATGAAAAGTATAAATCTGGCTAAAACAACATGTTTTCTGACCTTGAATGTCTGAAGTAGTCATTAAGCGAAAACTTTAAAAGTTTACATTTTTTCTTGAAATTACCTATTTTACTAAAAGATAAATGAAATTTCAAAGCGAAACTGTCTCTAATTAATTAAGGTAGTATGTAATTGATACTATTACTTATTTATTATATAAGTATTCAGAGTCAAATATATAGTACAGTGCTATTCATTTCTTAAATGAAATATATAGATATTTTGATTTATCTATATTTTGATAGAACACTTTAATAATATAATGACAGAAGATTGCTTTAATTCATTAATTGCAAATTCAAGTTTTGCAAATATTCTGAGTCAAACATAGTACACAGCTATTAATTTCTTAAATGAAATATTTAGATATTTTGACTTATCCATATTTTGATAGAATTATCTTTCTACACTTTAATAATATAATGATAGAGGAATACTTTAATCTATTAATTACACATTTAAATTTTATTTATGAAAATTATATTTATTCGAACAAATACATAAAATTTGATAAATCATTTTTTATATTTTAGGTATGGTCGATTGTTTTGTGCGCATTCCAAAGGAACAAGGATTCTTGAGCTACTGGCGTGGTAACCTGGCTAATGTCATCAGATACTTCCCAACTCAGGCTTTGAACTTTGCCTTCAAAGACAAGTACAAGCAGGTTTTCCTTGGTGGTGTTGACAAGAACACCCAGTTTATGCGCTATTTCCTTGGTAATCTTGCCTCTGGTGGTGCAGCTGGAGCCACTTCCCTCTGTTTTGTCTACCCACTTGATTTCGCCAGAACTAGGTACTCTTCTCTTCCTCCGCATAGAAGATTTCAATTAAATCTATGTTTAAGTACTTTCTGTATTAACGGATAATTATAAGAACGTACTACATATTGTGATAACTTCTAGGTTGGCAGCCGACGTAGGCAAAGCTGGAGGAGAACGTGAGTTCTCTGGTCTTGGAAACTGCTTAACAAAGATTTTCAAGACTGACGGGCTTGGCGGTCTCTACCGTGGATTTGGTGTATCCGTCCAGGGTATCATCATCTATCGTGCATCTTACTTTGGTTTCTATGACACTGCCCGTGGTATGCTGCCAGATCCCAAGAAGACACCATTCCTTATCTCATGGGGTATTGCTCAAGTAAGTAACTCCATTTAACTTCGATCTGTTTGTGCAATTATAATCGATGTATGTAATCGATGATTCTATCATTGTTATTTTTACTATGTCTACAGGTTGTAACTACCGTCGCTGGTATTATATCTTATCCATTCGACACGGTACGTAGGCGTATGATGATGCAGTCTGGCCGCGCTAAATCCGAAATTTTGTACAAGAGCACTCTTCACTGCTGGGCCACCATCTACAAATCAGAAGGTGGCAACGCTTTCTTCAAGGGTGCTTTCTCCAACGTTCTGCGTGGTACTGGTGGTGCGCTCGTATTGGTACTTTATGATGAAATTAAGAATCTCCTCTAAACTGCTAAAAATGATCCTTACCTCATTACCTTCACAATCACAATTGCAAAAATACCATCTTTATTACCCTCACCATCCGATTTGAAAGCAGAGTTATCAGACAATGTGATTCCCAAGAATCAATGTCGAGAACATTAAACGAACTGTCGAGAAATTGAGAAACAATTCAGACTGAGGTGTTTCAGTAGTAACTTGTGAAACGCATGAAGCTCGGCAGAATGTATATCTTGATTGTAGAAGAGAATTCGCTTAATTTATTGCCGGATTCAGTATTTTCTTGCAGCGGTTCACATGTGCTATTTTCATATTCCATTTTCATTAAAAACAGAGGAGAAAGATCAAGATATATTTACAATATATCTAAAACGAAAGATGCGGGTTAACAGCATCATGGATATATGAAACGATTAATACATGTGGCTAAGTAGACGATGGTTGGGTCACTAAGTAGTGAAGATAAGTATCCAGAATACGAGCGTATAAATACAATTGAACGAGAGAAGGACGCGCGACGAAATGTCATTACGGCGATGGCGGGGCGCGTAGACGTGGGCCGCCCCCTGCCCTTATTCTCGGCCCGTTGTAGATAATTAATAAACGATCATGATATCAGTGATGTTCATCGAATTTCAGTGAACAGTAATTTAATTTCGCACTACGAACAACTACATGTAAGATAATGGGAAACGTTACTCCATACATATGCATCTAATCTGTTCATGTTAGGATGCGTGCAGAGAAAACAGCAGAATCAATAAAAGTGATCTAAAATTTCATATATGCATTACTTTCTTTCCCCCTTATGTTATTATAGTATAATCTTAATGTTATTTTACTTATAAATTACGTTATGTAAATTACGCAATTCATTCATTAGGCTAGGAAAGGTAGAAATCTATCTTGCATGTTCTTATGTAGTAAAATGGTATATTTTTTTAGAGGAATAATTACATTCAGCATATATTAGACATGTCATACATTCCATTCATTGATTTCTTACAATTAGTACAAACACACCAAAGAAAAAGCACAAACCTTCAGCTCATAGTATCATTAATCTACTGATACAGTAAATTAATGATTTCAAGTAAATGTTCTTACTTTAACATTTAATTTTTGATTTTCATTCAGCATATGTATGAAGTTTTTGGAATGCTTTTATGAACATAGAATTTTTTAATATGTTTGTTTTATATGAAAATGAAAAATGTATATATTATTTCTTTATGAATTTAACATTAAATTGAATGATTGATATATCAGTGAGTTGCATTACCTATTTGTGATATTTACACAGTACAAAAGAGACAAACATGAATAAGGAATGATAGGAAACCTTGGGACACAATATACAGTAGACAATCTTATATACATTCTTTGAGCGGTAATGAAGAAACGCATCATACAGTTGTTCTGTTCGAATCTCCCGCAATCATGTCTAAGATTCGACTAAGACCAGGCATATTGAGAATAGTACCTAATACAGGTACTCTTCGCAAAAAGTTTATCGCTACTGGTAGGAAACCACTGTAACATAAATATAATAATAATAATTTACATAATTATTTGAATAAACATATACATGTTTCAATAACCAAGTAATTGACAACTACATACCTGAATAATAATATAAAACCATATGTTTCCAGAATCATTCCCATAATGGGAAAACCTAGAAGAACTACAATAACGCCTCCTAAGAAAGAGATGCTTGCTTTGATCTTGTGCCTTTGGAAGAAGAAGTTCAGTGTTCTCTTTGGACCAATAACACATGCTAATCCTGATATAAATAGGATCTGTATACAAACAACTCATTAGTTAAGTAGTGGCGCAACAAAGCAAATTATGACAACTGCTACAAATGTGTAGAAACAAATCTTACGTTTCCGATAGCAAGCAACCCCTTATCGAAGAGCAACAACACTCCGAGGAAAAGGAAGGATATTCCAAAACCGGCGAGTCCCACTCCAATTTCTACAATTATTGTTATTTAGTTATAACGTTTGAAAATGACTTTCGTTTTTAATTATCATATCGTTCGAAATTTTGTCAGATTGCTACACTTTTTAAGCAAACGAAAAAAATTATAAATTACTTACTCTGCGTATCTGTGATTTCAAACATTTTTCTTTGTTTGCTTTCGGTACAAAGCTCCTTAACTACTTAGATATTTAGTAGCGATATAAAGAAGATTAAGTGACTGTTCCAACTGTGTGTGAAACCTAACCTATATCCACGTCATTGGATATGATGTGAGACTAAATATCTAAGTACTGCTTTTTATCACCTTGCAAAAATCATAAATTGTGTAGTTTGTGTGCGTTCGTTTAACCACATTAGCGACAGTTTTTATAAAATGTGAATATATCAACTGTTCATTGATGAAATGAGCACCATACAGACACCTGCGCATGAGGTTTTACAGGAATCTATATATTCTTGCCCATCATTGCCCGGTGCACGTGTTCTATGGGCAGCACGATATTTTACATTTTTTCATTATGTACGTTGAGATACGCGAGTCAAAAAGGAATAATGAAAACTGCCACCATTTTTTACTTTCCGCAGTCAAATTTTATTTTTTATTTTTAAATTTAATACGTACAATTGCACGTTTTATGCATATATATTTTTTATTGTTGAAAAGTAAATTGCAGACTGTATATACATTTATATCACTTATGATTGCATAAAATAAAACATCAATAAAAATTCAATCGAGTTTAATAAAACTGAAAGAGATAGAATAAATTATTATGTTTAATTGAATTACGGTTTGTTTCTGTGAATCAATGTATACATAATACGAGTTTGCACGAAAGCCCGCAATTTATTAATAAATTACACTTCAAAATATATTTCTTTATTAAACATAATTAGATATAATTACATTTATATATGTTTGTGTCGGATAAAGGAACTGTACAAAATAACGATAAATTTATAATCCAGTACAAATTTCTTATACAAACAACATATTATACATAGTTACTTTAGAACGTTTAATTGGATGATGGAATGATGATTGCTAATGGAAATAAAAATGACAGTATTTTACAAACAGCAATAAAACGATGGGATCGATCGTTAATTGTTAATATGGCTAAAACTTAGGTCTACATACGACATAACAAACATTATTTACAGATATTTGTTTCAAGGTACACAGACGTTGCGATGAGTTTTAACGATTGAGTTTTAACACATCAAGGACGATCTCAGCCACTGCAAGAAACAGAAGGTTAATAGTTCATACAATATAATTTAGTCTTTTATAATCAACTTATTAGATACACCAGCAAATGATTTATTGTTTCATATAATTAGCATTCGTTTTCTTTAAATCGTATATTCCGTTTTACATTAATTAATATTGACACCACAGTAAGCTGCACTATTCTTATAGTTCAGGACAGATTAGAAAAATATTTTTAATTTCACATATATTGGTATATATATAGCTAAAATAGATTATTTATTGGTACACGTAGCATTAATAAAAAGTAATACAAACCTCCGCTAAGCTTAACTTTATGGTTCCATTTTGTAAGGGATCTTTACTCTCGAATATACCTGAAATTATATTAAAAATGTTAATAACAGCGTTTAGCAAAATTAGCAATACATATCACTAAATGTAAAAGTACGGATATTCAACATACCGAACGCGTCGCTCAAGTGTAATATCGCCGAAACGAAATCACCGAATCTAAGCGTTCCATCCTTCCTCATGTATCGTAGAATTAAAATTGAAAGCACATCCGTGTTCAATTGAAATCCTAATGTGAAATATTTTTCTTAGATTATTCGCTACTTTTATTTCGAGATGACTTCATGATAGGAACCTACCAACTTCCAGCAAGGCATCACGTAAACGTTCAGCCTTTAGAATACCAGTCTTCTCTTTCGTGTGCTTTTTGAAAGCAGCCTGCCAGTATTTCAAACTGCACATGAGATCCTTGAAATCAGTGAATTTTAATCGCCCACTTCCGGAATTCTGTGTAATAATGACTTAAAGAAAATAATAAAATAGTGGAAATAATAATATGCTGGTATTTTGCAAACCATTTTACAATTTGAATTGAGTTTAAGGATACATCCATTGTGAGGACGACTTGTCGACATACTTCCATGCAGGCGCAGCTTTTGATGTAATCTGTAAATAGATTCTTTATTAAACCTTGTCCGTACTATTGGAACAACCGAGGTCCCGTGCAATGTTCAAATTACAAATGGTTTAATGTGTGTTATTTCAAGGTTCATGCAACCGCCTATATTGACTCGTCAAGTTTCTAATATTGCAACACACAATTGATTCGTAATTACATATTGCAGTTGATTCGTAGTTGCATTTTCATGATGGACTTTCATCTATTTAGTTACCGTTTGGTAAACAAGCCTCCAGAAGTTCCTGTAGTTCAAAAGCGTTCACCGTCCTATGCTCATCGGCAAGTTGCAAGAAAACAGCTTCGTATTGCGAGAAACCCTTGCCTTCTAGGGGCGGTGCTTTCACGATAGCCGACTTCATTAAAGACGGTGGTGTGTCGAGAAGTCTGAAGGAATTTTAATTAATTTAGTTTCAATCTTAACGCATTCGCAGTGAGAATCATTTTTCTCGTTGTGAGAATGCTGTTACATTCTATTATTAATAACGTCCTACATGTATTCAAAGTGTTCCTTGTTTCGTACAGTGTCTAATTTCTTTCGCCTTTTTATAGTTTATAGAATTGCTATTAGTACTTACTTGAGTTCCAAAGGCTTACTACTGTAAACTCGCAACGTAAAACTGGTTTCTTGTGTCGGCTCAAAGGTAGTTGGCACTAATAAATAGCCACCCTGTTCCAGCTGACACCTGTGGCTGACCTGTCGACTGTTCGTGTATTGTGAATTCACCAGGGACTTGTTTTTCTTAAAAAATTTTCTATTTATCGATTCCGTGTTGTTTTTCGGCAACGTGTACGCTGTAAAGCCTATCACCTGAAAGAAATACGAGCATTGATAATTTAGAATTACATCCAACCTCATAAAATATTTCTTATTTCAAAATTAATATAAAAATTTATCAAGATATTTGCGATCTTTTTATATAGTCTTAATATTAGGTAGATATATTCGCTTCTATCCGGGGGTGACCCCATAGGTATACGCCGCGTGTTGTTGGCAGAAGGTAGTTCAAGGTGGAAAATTAGGCGATAGTGAGAGTGGACGAAGTGGAAGAAGGGGAGAGTGGAAGAAGAGGGAGAGTAGTAAAATGGACTTAAAACTAGGGCTGTTACTTTTCCGAAGCTTCGATTCTTCGAAGCTTCGAAGGATTCGAAGGAACGAAGGCAACTTCGCAGGATTCGAAGGAACGGAGGCAGTTCGAAGGTTCGAAGGTACGAAGCTTCGAACCTTCGAAACTTGGACACTTCGAAACTTCGAACCTTCGATTCGTTTCTAGTTAATGAATAAGAGTTACAATGTTGTTCCGTTTCTCAGAGAAGGCTCCAGTAGCACAAAAATGTTGGATACATATCTTTATCAAATATTGAAAAAATATTTTTTAAGCCACACTTTTCTTAACCATTTATCATTTTTTAATGACAAAAATAGAATATTTTTTCTAATATACAGGTAATATTTATTTCATTTTATGAAAAAAATATTTTTTCCTTATTATAAAATGAATCTTTGTTTAATATTAGAAATAGAATATTGTTTCCTAATGTACACGTAATATTTATTTCATATTATGCGAAAAATATTTCCGTCTTTAAATAAATAACTTGGAAACTACGAACCTTCGATACGTTTCCAGTTAACGGATAAAAGAAATAAATTTTCATAATTTGTTTCTATATTCACCGTTTAAATTATTTCGATAATTTATTGTTAAGATAATATATTTATAATTTGAATTATCCTTTCGATAGCACATCATGAAAATTATTGTTTAAATAAATAAATTTTCACAATTTGTTTCTATATTTATTATTTGAATTATTTCAATAATTTATTGTTAAAATAATATATTTATTATTTGAATTATCATTTCGATAGTTCACTGTTAAAATAATTGTTTAAATAAATAAATTTTTATAATTTGTTTCTATATTCATTATTTGAATTATATTTCGATAGTTCACTGTTAAAATAATTGTTTAAATAAATAAATTTTTATAATTTGTTTCTATATTCATTATTTGAATTGTTATTTCAATTATTTATTGTTAAAATAATGGTTTAAATGAATAAATTTTCATATTTTGTTTCTATATACATTATGTGAATTATTTCAATATTTCATTGTTAAAATAATTATTTAAAGAATGTACAAGTATTGGGAGCATGTATGGGAGGTGTGTATGAGCGTGGATGAAGATGGTGGAGGATTGGAGGGAAAATTCGAGTGGTAGGGAAATGGAGGATGGAGGGGAGTAGGAGTGGAGCAGCTGGGGTATTGTGTGGATGAGCGGCCGGAAGAGGGGGTCCACGGGAGCGGGGGGAAAGACGAGGAGGAGTAGATATAGGATAGTATGTAAGGTGCCTTTTGTATATAGGCGTATTTCTCTCTCTCTCTCTCTCTCTCTCTCTCTCTCTCTATGTATATAGTTTTAGTGCTAGTTAGTTTAAGTTAGAAGATAAGGTAGTGTAAGTTAATTATAAGATAGTGTAAGTTAGCTTTTAAGTTTAGGATAAGGCGTAGTAAGGATAGCGGATAAAGGGGGCGAGTGGATGTATTGTAACCCTGAGGGGAATCAAATAAAGCTTATATATACAGAATGTACAAGTATTTATATAATGAATATAGAAACACATTTCTATAGATTATAAAAATTTCCGTAGATTATAAATTTTTGTACTCTATAAAAATGTGTTCCTATATTAATTATGTAAATACTTGTACATTGTCTAAACAATTATTTGAACAATAAATTATTTAAATAATTCAAATAATAAATATAGAAACAAATTGTAAAAATTTATTTATTTAATCAATTATTTTAACAATGTGCTATATAAAGGATAATTCAAATTATAAATATATTATTTTAACAATAAATTATTTAAATAATTCAGATAGTGAATATAGAAACAAATTATGAAAATTTATTTCTTTTATCCGTTAACTGGAAACGAATCGAAGGTTCAAAGTTTCGAACCTTCGATTTTCATCACCTTCGAAGTTTCTGCAATCGAAGCTTCGAAATCTTCGACCTTCGAAGGAAAGTAACAGCCCTACTTAAAACCCTGAGGACCAAATATCAGTACCTATATTCGTTTCTATAGTTTCTGCTTAGCAAACGCAGATCTTAAAAGTCTATCAAATTGTTCCCCACAATATTTATAATATTTTAAGGAATTTACCTTTGGTTCCATAATGGAGTGCTGGTTCAACGAAACGATTACTTCCTCCATCTCGCTAAGTATCAGATGCAACTGCGGATTGATATGAAAAGTTTCTGTAACAAAAATGCACAAGTGTTAGGATACGTCGGTAATTATTTGTATCGTGTAATATTGAACTTCCTGCATTCGACTCATTGAAGTAGACTGCAAAACGAACCTTGATTGTTTCGACATCCTCCTGCGGTAACGCCTCTTCTCCAACTGCCTTGATAGAGTTTCATTTGCCAAGTGTGTTTGCTATGCAACGATGGTTCATCCCGCGACGTTTCGGCATCAAGATGTACGACTTCCAGGTGAGTGAACGTTCTCACGAAGTCCGAGTAGGATATCCTGCAAGTAAATCGGTAAACTTTCATTAGCTCGTTTTCATCCCATTAGTTATGGTTGACTCGAATAGACGACCATCCCCTTTGTCTATTAATCTTGAAAATGACTCAAATGAAAACTATGCTGTATCAGCTTAGTGAAACGATAAATTAGATGTTTTTTTACGAAGTTATATTGGAGTTAGAATTTTATTCTATTTAAGATTTCGAATGTTCGCTGGAAATCTCCACATATTCACCGTTGTTGTGGATTAAAGATTACACATTACTCACACACTATTTTCATTGATCTCGATAAGACTCTTCTGTTATTATTATTTTGTTTATGGAGCTTCCGTGATCATATTCGTGACATTTTTCTAATTAACACTAAACCTACCAAGCACAAAACATATAAAAGTAAAATGCCTTAAATAAGTGAGAAGATTGAATTTGCTTAAACTTTGTACCGCTTCCATTACAATATGTGCTTAAATAAAGAAGTCGATTCAGTCATTTCCTATGAAATCCTTTTTTCCAATTTCAATAATTGTGAAATAGAAAACCGGTCATTTTGACCGTGGTAGGTTTCGTGTTAAAACGACACCAAACCCGACGCAATTTGGATCATGCTTACTTATTTACTTCACGATACAGTAGAACCTCAATTATCTATACTAATCAGCGGAGTATGGGTGTTCGGATAATAAAACAATTTCCAAAAATCTTTGTACTGATTTGTACAACAAATAATGTCCTATATGGATTGCTTTAGATTTAAATATTTACATTTGAAACACACATGCATTTGAATAACGAAGAGTTCTATCTCTCCGTTATATGATCCATTCGGATAATTGAGATTTTTCATTCCTATATTAATTATGTAAATACGTGTACATTGTCTAAACAAATATTTTAACAATAAATTATTGAAATAATTCAAATAGTGAATATAGAAACAAATTATGAAAATTTATTTCTTTTATCCGTTAACTGGAAACGAATCGATGGTTCGAAGGTTCGAAGGTGCGAAGGTTCGAAGCTTCGAAGAAAACGGTTACAAATACGTTGATTCGTGTGATATATTGGTTCATAAAACAGTAAAAACAAAAATGTGTTGTCATTGGATCAGTATACTAATTTCTTACATTTCTCGGTGATTTAGCTTCTGGGCTCCTCAAGAGACACAGTCTGTGGTACTGGGGATCAATTTTTTATAAATATGTATCGTGTATATCTCTGAAACGTATATCGAGACATTGCTATACTGATCCAAGTGGAAGTAGCATGCAGTAGCCAGACGCGCTAACTAGATCGCTTCAGTGAAATGAGAATAATAGGATTAGTCTTTGTAGAGAAGAGACCGGCCTGCATCTGCGACATGTATGGAAGAAAGGGACACGGATAGTACTTTAAAAAAAATCGTTTCACTCACCAGAATTCCCCCTCGGCCATGTTTCTGACCGCTAAACGTTCCCTTTCCATCGGCGGTATTTCATCCCATTCGAGGCCACCTCTTGCCCAAGCGCCGACATATTCCCCACCAGGACCAAGAGGATTTCTTAATTTTACTAACGGGACTGCTTCGCCACTGAATGTCTCCACCTGCATTTTACGCAATGGTACATCATGAAACACCAATGAAGACAATCGCAGAACTTCTATTTTCACGGACGAGCAGAACATTATTCTCAGCGATATCAGAACAACTATTGAACACACACATTTATCGCTATTTAAAGAACGTGTGTGATTTTTTTCAAAGTGGATATTTAATAGTTTAATCATTGATATTTAGTTTAATCATTGGATTTACTGATGGTATACAGAAATGTTCAAAGTACGAAGGGTTGATTATGGTAAAAAATATAACAGATGTTTCCCACCATACTCACCCTTACAATAGCGTATAGTCTATAGTTGATTCCCATTTGGATGCCGTTGGCAAGTTTTTCCGTGCTTGCACGAATCTAGATTAACATCAATGAAAACAATTGTTCAAGTTAATAAACAGGCCGGGTAAATAGTGAAAAAATGAAAATATATTTGATCTTTCGTGAGAAAACTACAGCTTCATACTAGCTTTTATCATTGCCATACGAGTAAAATGATAATAGACTTCAACCGAGCTAACTCAGGCCTGCAGATTTTAATGGAACACAAACGCGTGACTTGTCAGCAAGGACGTTTAACCTGATTTCAATTAAGCTTGAGGAACTTGGACCAGAAACATTCGGGATTAAGAGGCTGAAATTGAACCAATCTAACGCCAAGAGAACCAAATTTATCCCAAGAATCTTGGCCATGGGTGCCTAGGTCAGGAGGTCTCCTGGCATGTGCCCTTACTCTGGTTAATGTACCTCGACTCTGAGTGAGTTTGATTGAAGTCTGTTAATTTTGCTTTAGACTAATTCGATATTTTTATTCTCAGTCACGATTTTTATCTCTAGACTGCGAATGTTATGCATTTACGACAAAGTATAGTTGGTGTAATTTAAAACGGTGAAGATATAAGAAGAATTTAAAAATGCTGTTGCACTATTTTCAGCCTATTACACATATTAAAAAAGAAAATAATTTTAAACTTCGCTCCACTTTGTTGCACTTCAGGTAAAAAATTTTTATTTTACTTAAAGATCCACGGTATATTTATCTCTCAGGTGTAATTTAAACATTTTCGTAGGCTAGGTATTGTTTGAATAAAATATTTGAGAAATGATTACTTAAAGAACGTAAATATCAGTTTATATTGATTGGTATAATCTTAAAATAATTACTTATTAGTTAAATTGTTCTACGATTTTCGCATGATTATTTATTACAAAGTTAAAACTAGCGGATCTTTGTGCAAAATAAAAATTGTCTGCATCAGTTACACGAAAGGAAAGTTACAATTAATTTCTTCTATTAATAAATAATCCATCCGATGTTTCTTTTATATACAGACATATTTGGTGTTTCACTTACTTTGCCATAATTGCATAAAATCCGCAGTGTAGTTACAACAGTTTAAATGTCATAGACGAAAATTTAGTGATTCTTTAATTTTAGATGCCAATGTATTTTATTCCACCGTCGTGATTTTTTACTAATATGTTTACAGTAAAGGAAAAATTAAGATGCTAGAATGAAGGATGGACGATTTGTCAGGTTGTAATTGATTGATTGACTTTTCAAGCATGAGCATTCAGGAAGATGAAACGTAAAACAAATAAAATTGACATAACAAAAATGTTGCTACGATCAACGTGAATACGATATGCATACAGTTTGTACTATTGTGGATATTATGACACAACAATGTGAAAGAATTGTATGTTGCCTTAAGAAGAAAGTAACTCGACAGGTTATAGCAAACAAGAATGACGAGATGACTCGTCATCCTCAGTTAACCTCTTGCCTTTATTTATACTTTTTAAAAAAATTCTCAGTTAACCCCTTGCCTTATATTGTAATTTATTTCCAAAGCTTTAGACTAAAACTAAATAATTTGTATGGTTTTAAAATCAATGTATTTACAATGATTAGTAGACTGTAGATTTTTATGCATTTACAGCATGTGAACATTTATAAAACACAATTAAATATATGCATTAATAAAAACTAATAGTAATCTAATAACTGCTAATAATTTTAATATTAATTTTTATCAAATATTGTATGACAATGGGATTTTGGATAAAAATCCGTAGTCTAATGATTAGGTTGCTATTATACAGGGTGTTTGGTAAATGGTGGGCAAAACTTTAGGAATAGATTCCTAATGCTTAGACTAGAAAAAAAGTTATATTAACATAGTTCCGGAAATGATTAGTTTCTGAGTTATTAAAGTTTTTGTGCCATAAGTCTTAGAGGAAATGTTCAATATGTTCACCTCCTGTCTCAATACAAGCCTCAGCTCGTTAGATGATGCCAAACTTGAAAGTATATTTCAACTTTCTTGACACACGTACGGTAACGTGTTCGTGTATACATGAAATACAGCAGAAATTGTAAACAAGAATACTACACCTCGATAACGTAAACATAGACCGGCGATTGCTCCAAAAACATTGTTGATGCCTTTAAACGAACCCTTAACCCCTTGACCTCCAACAACGAGTTAGACTCGTGGTAAGAAATTTGGGCCAAAAACAATAAGGACGATCCTGGCTCGTTGTACTTCGTTCGGACCAAACGTGAACAACGCGAGCCTGGCTCGTGGTACTTCGTTTGTGACAAAAGTAAACAACACTAACACGAAGATTACTAATTTTCTACGAGTTTTCTCAAAACATTATTAATTTAAATTAAGTATTAATTTACAAATTGTTACTGATACATTATCCACTTTCAAATTATAAATCATTTTTGTTCGCCGATGAATTGATCATAATTACTTCCCAAACATCTTAACACTTTGACTGCCAATCGAACAACCTCAAAAATTTCCTAAAATCAAAATAATTGATTTAAGGAAATAAGAATTGAAGAATTAAATTGTATAATACTGAGTAGTCCTTCAGCCTTGTTGCATTTGTTACGTCCTAACCAAAATTGATACAATGAATTATTAGAGTAGAAATTAATTTTTACATCTGGACAAATAATTCCGTCACCCATATATGGGTGACACGGCAATCAACGTGTTAAAGGTATTAGTTGTGCCCAAACGTGTTTATTATTTCACAGTTCCTTTCGTTGCGCCGAAATATATATGTCATAAGACGCATACATTTTGCGCAAGTTCGCGCACGCGGCTAAACAGCTAAATGGCTCGACGCGTGACCGATCCTCTTGTTTATTATGGTCCGAGCAATCGGGAGTTAGCGGGTACGACAAGGGGTTGAGACGATGCGACGAAAATTTGTGACACAAAAACTTTAATAACTCAGAAACTAATCTTTTCCGGACCTATGTTGATATAACTCTTTTTTCTTCTCTAAGAATTAGGAATCTATTCCTAAAGTTTTGCCCACCATTTATGAAACACCCTGTATACGTTATGTTTACTATGAAAGGAATAATCAAGTTTGCCGTAGTTTTAAGGCTAGGGATAAAAACGTTAATAGGGTTCTCGTAGATAAAGTGTTTAGCCAGATGAAGCGATTAGTAAACAAGACACAGTAGCAAGGCAGTTTACCTGTTGTTGATTGTTATTTACAGTACAGGTGATTAGGGACGTCATATCGAGTAACTTGGCAAGGGCCCTTCCGCAAGCCGTAGGGTCTTGGCGTATCGCGATGCTTTCGGTGATTCCCCCGGTGAGATCTGATAGTCCGTCCAACAAGGTGCCATACTTGAGCGCCTCGTACGAACCGTGCAGCCTGAAACGAACCGAAAAATGTGTTTCACCGGTGGAAGAAGGATTGCATTCCCGTCGATTGGCTATCAATTACGCTCGGTAAGGTCGGCGAGTTCGCGGGAAATCTCATCGTGACGTTCCGCTGTAACGAGATCGCCTATGTTTCTCATCGTTGCGCGTCGAATCGCGGAGAAAACCGGCGGTCTCTCTACCGTCGAGTTTGCTAGACCGGACCAGGGAAAGCGGGAGTCTAGAAAATCCGTTGACCCATGACCTTCTTCGCCGCGGATGGAGGAGTACCACGTGTGATCGTGATTTCTCGTGCGTTCATCATCGATTCCCCGAAGAAAGTTTCGTTCCGCTGGTCGTTAATCTCTCCGTGGAACCAACTTCTGTTTCCCACTACAGTCCTGGACAAAATGATAGCTGATGCATGCTATATTCAACACCTTTCATTAACCCCTAAATGATTAACCCTTTACACTACATCATCAATCCACATTCGTAATGTGGGTTTCGAATAGAATCTACTAAAATATATCACACGTTATTGATTTCCCTTAAACCGAAGACAAATTTTATTTTATTGTTGTCGAATAGTGTGAGAATATATGTAAATACATGCACGTAATAAAGACAAATTTTATTTTATTGTTGTCGAATAGTGTAAGAATATATGTAAATACATGCACGTAATAAATGTAAACTTTTTTTTCTTTTAGGAAATGATGAATGAACAAAGAAGTTCTAATTACTGTAGCCGTAAACTAAATCGTAGTGCAAGGAGTTAATAATTTCATAGCAGAGGAAAGCGTACTTATCGTATGCTTATATTTACTTTAATGCTTAAATATTGGCTACAAAAGAAAAGCGTTTTGCATTGTTTCAAAAGAAAAGTATAACATTCTTATACAGAGTGTTTGCGAAATCGTGGTATAACCGGCAACGGGATGATCCGCCATATAAAATCTAGTCGAAAATAAGGAATATAGTTTTTTCATACACGGCTTCATTTTCGAGAAAATCGAGTTTGAAAATTCAGCGAATACGCGTACCATTAGATAGAAATTGGCTGTCGCGTCTGACCATGACCAACCAATTCTACTCTGTGCACATACTAATGTACGCTAGGGCTGTTACTTTTCCGAAGCTTCGAAGCTTCGAACCTTCGCACCTTCGAAGCTTCGAACCTTCGCACCTTCGAACCTTCGAAACTTCGAACCTTCGATTCGTTTCCAATTAACGGATAAAAGACATAAATTTTCATAATTTGTTTCTACATTCACTATTTGAATTATTTCAATAATTTATTGTTAAAATATTTGTTTAGACAATGTACACGTATTTACATAATTAATATAGGAACACATTTCTATAGATTATAAAAATTTATAATCTATAGAAATTTTTATAATCTATAGAAATGTGTTTCTATATTCATTATGTAAATACTTGTACATTCTTTAAATAATTACTTTAACAATGAATTATTGAAATAATTCACATAATGTATATAGAAACAAAATATGAAAATTTATTTATTTAAACAATTATTTTAACAATAAATAATTGAAATAACAATTCACATAATGAATTTAGAAACAAATTGTGAAAATTTATTTATTTAAACAATTATTTTAACAATGAACTATCGAAATGATAATTCAAATAATAAATATATTATTTTAACAATAAATTACTGAAATAATTCAAATAATGAATATAGAAACAAATTGTAAAAATTTACTTATTTAAACAATTATTTTAATAATAAATAATTGAAATAACAATTCAAATAATGAATATAGAAACGAATTATAAAATTTATTTCTTTTATCCGTTAACTGGAAACGAATCGAAGCTTCGAAGCTTCGAAATCTTCGACCTTCGAAGGAAAGTAACAGCCCTAATGCACGCCAACCCGACGATTCCTTAATCTCGATTTTCTCGAAAATGAAGGCCCGTATGAAAAAACTATATTTCTTATTTTTGCCTAGATTTTAGGTGAGGAATCATACCCTTGCCGGTTGTACCACGATTTCGCAAACACCCTGTATAGTAGACTGTGTTTGAAATCTTCATCACGAGTCTGACTCGATTATTCTCAAGAGGCTAGGAAAAATGTCCAAATACTTTTTGGATACACTGTATACGTATACAGTCTGTCCCACATACATGGCGTGTCTGCGGTATTTCTGTAAATATTTATACATTTGTAAAAACCTTGACATGGGTTGAATCTACACTTAAAACACTAAAACACTTTTACTTAATAACCCCATTTTCTCCATTATCGATCATAGTTGGGCAACGGTTTGGTGTGCTTTCTACTAATTTCTTTTCGCATGAAACAAGTGGTGACCTCTATATTTTTCAAAATATATTTATATTTAATAATTTTTTAAAATTCTGAATTTTAACATACATTTTTCTTTGTGTTTTTATTCTACTTCAAGATAGGCCAAACATTTCTTATGGAATTTGTATCTGGTGACCGAGATAGTCGTGCAATTTGGGCATAGGTACGCGGCTTTGATGTTTCAAGTCATTATTCTTTTACAAAATCCATACTATTTGACGGTATCGGTATTTTAAATGTACTTTCGATTTAAAATAACATTTTTTCCAAACATGTATATTAATTTTTGTAGAGTATACAAAATATGTATTATTTCAAAATCATGTAAACAAATTTCATTCAGAAAATTCAATGTAGTTTTCGAGAAATTAAAGATCACACACGTGTGCTGTCATTTTGTCCAGGAGTGTAGAGCAGGCAGTCAGATCGGGAATAATCGGTGAGATAGAAAGGCGACAGAACGTGAATTGATAATCCGACGGTAACCGACGAAAATCAACGGAGAAACCGATTCTATCTCCGTTCCCTATGGTGCCGTTCCTACGGGAATTAGTATTCTAGAGATAACGGGGTTTTCTCTGGGGCTCGTCTTGCCAGGCGCGCCGACGCTGCCCGATGTACGTATACATGTAACAAACGTAGCATGCGTTATCTGCTCGAGCTTTCGTTTACGCCCGTATACACAAGCCCCAGGTTAATCTCTAAACCGTAACCATTCACACGAGTAAAGTCACATGGGTATTTTCTCAGGGAAGACGAGCAGATCCGTTTTCCAATTGTGCCCGCGTATGGCCTCCCGATTCGGTGTTTTGCAATTATCGCGACGGAAAGAGAATCTCCGGAACGGTTCCGAAGCGGTTCTTGCGAGCGGATTGAAATGGAACGAGATAACTGGGTAATGATGTTCACTCATTTGATTGATTGAATCACGCTTGACGGAAATGAGCAGTTTGACATGAATAGATGTCGAGGGACCCATTACTTTGCGCGGAATTTCTATTTCTTATTGACATCGGCCAGTTGAAAAATTTGCCACTGAATTAAGGAAGCAATGACTTTATCCGCAGAATTCTTTGATTACAGCATTATATGTATGCATATCCAATCATGTATAATTTAATCGTGGTGAGAATGATGAATTACGATTGTGTGCAAAACAGACTATCGTCGAGGTTATCAAGCCGTTCCCGATTAGATCATCGATCGATTATGTGAAGATAGTAGTAATCAGATTGCGGATTCTAGGCATTTGTGACAAAAGTGTCAAACATATAGCTCTAAAAACATTAGACGAATTTGTGGACATTGTACATTATTTTCGATTGATTAAGATGATCAAAAGAAAACTATATTTTTTTCCATTTTGCATAAAGATGCGCAGTGGAATAATAGCAAAGTAAAAAGATTAATAGTAGTTTATGAAGATTATTTTTGGAGGTTGTGGAAAACTTCTGGGAAACTACAGTGAGTGGTCAAATTATTCGAGTCAATTGGCAAGTTCATATTAAAACAATTAATTTTTATATGATAGTCTAGCTACACTAAATTCTTGTTATTTTTATAACGTCTTTTATGCAAAGAGTATTAACATGCAAACATACGTTTAACAGCACTATAAACGACATTATCCATCATGTGGATAATTTCAATAAGTGATCAATAACGTAACAACATTCTTAAACTTTATAATGTCTTTACAGATTTGTATTATATCTATTAATTTTCGTCATAAATCTGTAAACTGCAGTTTAACAATAAATATGTATTGCATACTGTGGCTTTAATAATTTGATCACGCATTGTCGAAATGGATTGATAAATTTTTAAACAACGCATAAAAATTGTAGAAATAGAGTAACGCTTTTTTATACAACACAAAAGTTATATGAATGGAGTATCGCTGCAGAAATGGAGTAACGCATTTTCAAATAACGCGTAAAAATTGTAGAAATGGAGTATCGCTACAGAAATGGAGTAATGCATTTTTAAACAACGCGTAAAAATTGTAGAAATGGAGTACCACTATAGATATAGAGTAACGCATTTTTAAACAACGCGTAAAAATTGTAGAAATGGAGTACCACTATAGAAATAGAGTAACGCATTTTCAAATAACGCGTAAAAATTGTAGAAATGAGTTATCGCTACAGAAATAGAGTAACGCATTTTCAAACAACGCGTAAAAATTGTAGAAATTGAGTATCGCTACAAAAATGGAGTAACGCATTTTTAAACCACGCGAAAGAATTGTAGAAATGGAGTATCGCTACAAAAATGAAGTAACGCATTTTTAAACAACGCGTAAAAATTGTAGAAATGGAGTATCACTATAGAAATAGAGTAACGCATTTTCAAACAACGCGTAAAAATTGTAGAAATGAGTTATCGCCACAGAAATGGAGCAACGCATTTTCAAACAACGCGTAAAAATTGTAGAAATGGAGTATCGCTACAAAAATGGAGTAACGCATTTTTAAACCTCGCGAAAGAATTGTAGAAATGGAGTATAGCTACAAAAACAGAGTACATTATTTTTAAATAACGCATAAAAATTGACAGAATTTGTAAATGAGAATTCAGAACAAAATGTTCGTCATGTTTGATATGTAAGGTAGCGATGTATCAGATTGCCAATTTTTATTTGTAGTTGAACATATGTTAATAAGTGTGAGATTGGAAGAAAGTTGTTTTGTTTGAATACCTACAATTGTTGCAGGGGTCAGCGCACCAATGACCGATCTTGAAACACTCCGCTGACTGTGTGACTATACCGTTGTCAGTTTGTGAGCAAACGGTAACGCGAGTCCTGCATTGACGTACTTCCGTCCCGTGACTATCTAACGGGGTGATGAAATCGCTGGCGGATGCGCTATGTCACCCACTTGCAGTCCTTTTCGCGCTACTGTTGTCACATTACGGTTTATGTCAGTTACAGGGTGTATCACACAATTAATCAGATTAAGTAACAAATTTTGATGTTATTTTCAACGTTATAAATAACATTTACAGGAAAATTACCGAAAAAAGCAAAATAATTTCGAAATATGCAATTTAAGTATTTGTCATTTTGTCAATTCTCATGATAAATTGTTTATTTTCAGAGGGGTAATAACAATAAACATACTGATTAATAATCATCTACATCAAGAAGATACGATTTTTAATCCTCAACTGGATATTGGAATCTCTCATGACCCCTTGATCTATAATTGCAAATATCAAGTTTTTTAAAAATTTCTTTGGAACCTGTAGATTATTCAGTTTTAAATTATATATATACTTGTATCTGAGAAAAATACAAGATTTTAGAAAGTATGATACTAGTGTGATACTTCGTAATCTGAGTAAACATTGTAGAGGAAGGAGCGATAATGTGATAATGCTAAAATCTTAATTTTTACTTAAAATGTAGGTAAACTAATAAAGTTATATGCGATAAAGGATTACACTGTTTATTGCGGGTGAGATAGAACCAAGAAACAAGTACAGTAGGCCCTCGACTTTCGCACATAATTGGTTCCTGAAAGTGTGTGCGAATGTTGAATGTTCGAAAGTAGAGGGATGTAAAATAATATGCACCAAAAACTGTGTTTTAAAGTATTTATCTATCAATATGTATACATAATGAAGTTAAAGAAGCGTGTTAAGTGCTTTCGGGTGTTTCCTTTCATCCATCACTATGCCGCGTCTTTTGGAAACGATCTTTGAAGATATATTTCCACAATTTTGAACGTATTCCTTAATTTTACTCTTGTTTTTCAAAATTGAACATATCGTAGATCTGTTTACACCGTACAAACGTCTGATTGAAGCAAAAGATTCACCGTTTTCAGAACGTTTAATTATTTCCATCTTTGTCTCGATCGTATGAAGTTTATGAGTCCTTAATTTCTTTTTGTTCAGTATGAACAATGCAGTTTTTCCGTTTCTGACTCATGTTTATGAATTTATAAGGACGAAATATTTAAACTTAAACCAATAAATTAGCAAAACACACAACACGTCGACGCACGCCTTAATGCAAGACTGAAACTGTTTTGTTCTCTTGATCCGAACAACATTGTAACCAGATGGCTAGTCTGATGTCCCCTGAGAGGGGACATCCGATCGCAGAGGAATAAACAGTTGAATCTTTAAAAATGTGCGAAATAGCGAATTGTGCGAAAGTAGAATGTGCGAAAGTCGAGGGCCGCCTGTAATTAAAACTGTATAAAAAATTGTTCTGTATGGCGAAAGAGTAACTGAGTTAATAACAAAAAAATATTATAACGTAAGGCGTACCATCAATTTGAGAAAAAATTCCTGAATATTTTTATTTGCAGCGTTTACCTGAGATTGCTCACTTATACATATAAGCGAGTACCTAAGTCATCAAATTTTGTTTAATGAATTGGTTAAAACATGCGCTTCTAGAATAATGTAACGAACCAAAAGAAAGACTACAAGAATGTGGAGAAATGGTCAGTAAAGATGGGTCACGCTAATGATACATTCATGCGAAGGTTGTAAAGCAATGAGAGGGTGACCCGGCGTGACCAGTCTAAACGAGGAAGTATGTATTCTGATTCGTGTCGTAAAGGATAAAGTGACGTGTAAAAATGACGGTACTGTTAATGAGGCTCGTTTTTCGAGTAGCATCGGTAAAGCACGATGGTGCAGTAGTTTCGTGGCCGGGGATACGAGCATGGACTGTGGTCACCGGTGCACTGACCTCCGATCCATTGCTTGCTGGCAACCAACGAACCGACTACTCGCCGAGTGAAAGTATCCGCGGTTATACTTGCTTAGCTGTCATGTGTGTGCGCAAATATACAAGCCCGCTGAATATAACTCGGCATTCCGAATCTACACCAAATTCTGATTTCTCGTTGGTCACACGCACCGGGCAACGGTGGACAGTTTTCTAGATGAATGCTATCCCGATGACTGGCTCTCCAGATTTTCCGTCATGAAACTTCGTTTTTGTTGAAATATTTCGTTCAGCTTTAGTAACATTCATAAAAATAGTTCACCAGATGCTAGTCTGATCTATAATCGATCAAAAAAATGTACGTACGTATATGCCAGATTTCAAGTATTTGATACAAAAGAACCAAAAGTTTGAATATTTTACGTGCATTCTTGCATTTCAACATTTCTACAAATTTCGTAAAATGAAACAGAAAAATAAGAATTTTGTAAGGCAATTGTAAAAAGCAGGAGCTGTACAGGGATTTCCGCCATCTCTTCATAATTTTAATAAGTTGCGAGTAATGTAACCTTGTTTTTAAAATCGTCTGGTATCTTCACTGATTTGTATTTTACCTATTCATTTTTGTCATAAATCCGTAAAATTCTTAGTCTACTAATGATATTTACAAAAAATGTAAATTAAAAGCACGATCATATAGAAATCTGCGAACAGTTGCCGTAGGTGTCTCAAAATTAATAAAATTTTTTATTGCAACGGTGGTGACAGTCATAACAAATATTTTTGGGAAATTTACAGTGCTTTTTCTGACTAAATTTCATGATTTTATGTTTCACATTTCATTGTGTTTTCAGAGAAATATACAGGGTGTCTCACATAAATGGGAACACCTAAATATCTGTCGTATTTACAGTCCTATCAGAAAACTTCAGAGAACAAAGTGACACTATTGCAAGTGGCAAATACAATGGTAAAGAAAAAAAATTTTCATGTCGTGTTTTTTAATGAAATTTCAAGGTCACCGATGTTTTTTTTAAATGGAATAGTATTTTTTTTTTATAGACAATAAAAAGCTGAATTTAGTGGATACCACCTTTTTGACCTTGAAATGACCTTGAGCAAGAAAAAAGGTCAACCCGACGTAAACAACGCGTAATCTTTGCTGAAACACGTAAATTTTAAACTTCCACATTTTATCCGCTCCAACATGATTATTCTTGCTCAAGGTCATTTCAAGGTCAAAAAGGTGGTATCCACTAAATTCAGTTTCTTAGTGTTTATCATGCTATCGTAAAAAAATATACTATTCCACTTAAAAAAACATCGGTGACCTTGAAATTTCATTAAAAAACACGATATGAAAATTTTTTTTCTTTACCATTGTATTTGCCACTTGCAATAGTGTCACTTTGTTCTCTGAAGTTTTCTGATAGGACTGTAAATACGACAGATATTTGGGTGTTCCCATTTATGTGGGACACCCTGTATATAAGAATCATGATAATTATTCGAGAATCTTCTTCATTTTAATTGATGGCAGGATCTTTCTTTCTTTTCCTCGTTTGTTACATTTCTTTACATTGTACCTCGTTTGTGACATTGATAATAGAATGTCCTTTATGTTATGCATTTTTGTGCATACACCATAAATCGTCACGTTCGCAATCAACGACCGTTTAAATCTTATTGCCAGACGTTATACCGTGGCGAGTCACCGTTGCAGTAAAAGTTATCGTGCCGTAATGTTTGCACTGACATAATCAAGTCGAGATGGTAGCAGTGCGATTGGACGGTAAAAACTGTAATTTCCGAACCAATGTGCAGGCTGTACGCATTATGCGTATGTCCGCGATTCTTTGCCGGTTCGAGTCTGCTGATTTCTAATGGAAATCGCGGAGAATCGCGACGAGCATAATTTTTTCGTCGTTCAAAGGGGCGCGCGCGCGTTGGCACGCGACGCATGAGCTTTCTAACTGACTTTAATACTCGTCCGTGGATTAATACCGGCTAGCCCCGAACGTTCTAGACCGATGGGATCTATGGTGACGGGGTTATCGTGAAAGAGGAAAGGTCAATCGACGAACGACCCTCTACCCACGGAAAGAAGTGTGCCATCTTAAGGACGCCATCTTGGAGAACATTAAACCAGACCGAGCGGAATACTAATATATCGTCGTCATGAAAGTCATCGTGCTTTATCATCCTGAGTACATTATCGGGGGGATTCCCACTGTTTTCTTCACGATTTCTCAAAGTGGAATGTCAACCTTGTTTCAAAGTTGTTTAGAATCCTTGCAGTGGGTTTAATCTTAACTGACATTCATAGGGGGTGTCAACGAAGTGACAATTATTAATGTACTCTCAGTGTGAAGCATTATTAAAATATGTCTTAGTCGTGTATTTTTTTTTATTGCGGCCATCAATTCAATTATAGCGGAATTACATTGCGGACGAATGACAGGATTGATAAAATATATTTAATACTATTAAACGTAACAATAAATAGAGGGCTTAGAAGCTAGTGCAAGTGCCTGAGCTTGAAAACTAAGATAGCTAAGTTTTTTTAGAATTTAGTTATAAAAAGGTCCAAGTGTATA
Source organism: Sphecodes monilicornis (assembly GCA_913789915.3). Taxonomy (NCBI): domain Eukaryota; kingdom Metazoa; phylum Arthropoda; class Insecta; order Hymenoptera; family Halictidae; genus Sphecodes; species Sphecodes monilicornis. The sequence continues at coordinate 22,226,995 of OU565285.1, forward strand.
TAAAGGTTTAAAAGCATATCTTTATTTTCAGATCTGGACTCTGTCCTGCTGTTTATGTCTACTCTTTCGTCTCGTTGGTCAGAGTGATTTTTCTTTCCTTACCAATAAACTGGACATTTCCTAATAACTTCATTTTCCAAGATACCCACGAGGATAACGAAAAAATGTTGAGGCTTTTATATTATATTAACCCTTAGAGGGCCGGCAAATACCAAAGTATAAGTGACTAGATTTATTCCAACAACTAATATTGTATGTATATATGTGGTATGTCTTATACGTTATCGAGGCTTAAACCACTATAGTGGTTTCCGATCCTCAAACGAAAAAAATGGAAAATTTTCTAATTTTCTAGTATTACCAGTAGAATTTTAATAAGATTTAATAGGATTGTAATAGGATTACGATCTAGTATTACCAATAAAATGGCATTCCAGCCGTCTAAAGGAATGTTCACATCGGAATACGCCATCGACTGCCAACCATATAATAGACACGTAGAGATTGATCAAGATAGCCGCCATTACGCGTATCGTCCTTCAGGCCATAAATTATCGAGCATTATCGGCAGCTCTTAAGAATAGTATCCAGATCGACGTAACAAGGAGGATTGAGATTAAGCGACGGTAAATGCGAGATAATGTCGCGAGTTTCACGGAAACTCGTTTGACCACGTAAAGAAAAAGACGTCGTTAGGCACGCTTGGTAATCACTTAAGCAATGCATTAGAGATCGTTATCGTTTGAACGATAATCCGAGTAAAAGCTGTCGCGTGTCGTTGCGACGACCCTTTTTTTCATACCGGATAGAGGCGGGTTTCGCCAACGCGTCACATTTTGTTATCGAATAGACCGCGTTGAACGGGTTTCCTGTTTGCTTTTTGTTCGAAAGACGAACACAAGTACTCCGGAGAGGGTTGCTCCAGGACCTTTAATTACATACCTCCACTCCTGTGCAATTATCGGTAAAACTGCGGTTGTACTCGGAAATTGCAGTATTCAATGACGAAGCACGTAGTGAAAATTGTTGTTTACCGTGGAGGAATGTATATGTTTCGACATATCGTCGCACAATGGTCCCAAGTCCCGGAAACGTAGTCAAAACCTTAAAAATGAATTTTTCGTGGAGTAATTTTGACGGTTGTTTAGGATACTTTATTGATGGTCCTGAATGATAGTCTATGAAATTAGAGGCTTCTAACTTTAAAATGAGTCCAAACTTATTATTGTATTATTTTTTTAACAGAATTATAATAGTTCAAATATTGACAATTTCTCCAGAATCAGTAGTGTTCAAATATTTTTTTGATCGATCGTATATTATGTTGTTAGAATATGTAAATATTTTATTGATCACACAATGATCGACTTTTGTTGTTAATAATGACTTTTCATGACAAGATATTGACTGAAACGAATTCAGGTAACATCCACAAGAACGAAGAAAATGAAAAGAATAATCATTGTCTTAGATTTTAGCTTGCGAGTATTTTAAAACATTATAATTACTAAGTTAACTAGACTTTGATTATCAGCAAATCCACTATGATTAGTAGATTCAACGGATGAATTATATGCACAAACCTGTTCTAAAAGAGTTCGGTACTTTTTCTTAGTATGAACTAGTTCTTCATAAAGAAGTTAGTATATCACTATTCATCTTCCGAAGCAAGAAAGCTATCCGTTAACTAACATTAACTTTTGTGTCTTCCTATATGTAGCATCTTCTTATACAAATAAGTTTTCCCTATAAAAAATCACATTCTAACGACATACATATATTCGTTTGGTTATTGGTTACTGATTCAATGGAACTGTTTCGTTCAAAGAAGCTTGTAATGTAAAAATAAGTTTTATTTGTGCTCTCAGTGACTGCCAGCCAATTACAATTGTAGGCGCCACGTGTACACCTTGATGAAATAAAATCAGTCGATGAATTTGTTTATTATTAACTGTGGTCTTGATATTAACTGATATAAATCTCGGAATAAAAAATAGACGAAGGTTAGAGGGCTATTTTCAGCTTGTGTGTAACATCGGTCAACTGGTAGAGGATATTAGGTTGCAGCATACGAAATGATCGATTTCAGAATGCAAATGTCATGGAGCCTTTTGATCAAGAAATATCTACTATTAGAGCCTACAGGATTGTACTGAAAAGTGTTGCAAAAAATTTTCTCTTTAATGAAACTGCCATAGATTTGAAGATTGAAGCCTCTTCTTTACAACGTCTCCTTAAAAATTAATGTACGTTCTTGTTCACCTTTCCTTATGGCAGCGGTTTCTAACCTTTATACTACTACTTAAAAAATATTTTTTCCGCGCCTACCTACCTTTTATTTTTTTAATAGATATAATAATATAGACACGTTTTAAATGATAAAAACTTTATTACAAAAAAAAAACTGAAAACTACAATTAACAGAATAATAACAAGGTTTTGCTATAACGTACATGTATATTTATTTTTATATTAAATTCTTTTTAATCATTTAAACCAACTACATCTATCGCATCAAAATTTAATACGAGGGTTGTTGTTGTTTATTGATACAAAGTTTATCAAATCTTGGAGGCAATGTGGAGAGTGCCACTCGTATCTCTTTTTCGACTGCTAACCTGGCTCTGGTTTTCATTGCAGCCAGTGCCCAAAAGCCCGTTTCGCTTAAATAAGATGTTACAAACGGTAGAAACATTTGCATTGCTCTGTAATACAAAGATTCATACTCACCGCTAAGATTCATATAAAATTGAATAAAGGTTTCATTTTAAAAATATTACGGTATGAAAATTAGTTTTATTAAAAAATTTTTGCGCCTCTTCTGGCAATAGTCCGCGACTTATGATGGAAACCGTTGCCTTATGGTGTAACTTGTACTGTTGTAACGTTGGCGATACACCTCTCATTTAAAGCTCGATAAAACGACTAAAAAAAATCATACATCAATTTGTAAGCTGTCATCGGAAAGGGGAAACTTTAATTTTTAAATCTATGGTAGTTTCAGTCACGATCAAAATTTTTCAAAGTTTTCAGAGACGATGGAATGTATAGCATTTTCGAGAAAAGACGCGTCTTCAGTTTCTCTCCTTCTTTATCATGAAAAAAATCTTAGAATAAAATGGATGATGGATTACGAAACTACAGGCTTCTTTCTTTCAAATGAGTTTATTGTCGCACGATCATTTTCTACGAAATTATCACAATTTAAATATGTATAGGCAATTTTTCGAGAATTGGGTATTTCCACTGTAGCTTTGGGTAGAATTTGGTATTTCCACTGTAGCTTTAAAGTTTAAGAACGAAAACCGCAATGATTTTTGCATCAATCTAATAGTTATATGTTTGTGACGTTCGATATGCCTGGTACGCAATCGATTTTTCGCAGCCGACGATTCTTCGCGTCCGGTACGATACTAATCGACGCTATCGTGCATTCCGCGTCGAACGGAAGTCATCGGGAGACAGCAACGCGCGATCAATTATTAATGAATCCTGACCTCGATTCTTTTACCGATGCTGTTGACCGATGTAATCGTTGCCGCGTACGAGCTGCGTGTGGGCAAGTATAAATTGAATTATTTTGTTTTTCAGCGGATACGCGCGGTGAAACGAGCTAATTAGAAAACAATCTCAGACATCGGCGAACTGTAATTATTTTACCGCAACGCGCGGTATGACAAAGTGAAGTAGATTCTACATAGAAAAATGGGCCGAAAATTTGCATAATGTTTTTCTGATTTTATGCTTTCTTCTCTAGATAACTTATCTCAAAAGTTAATTTATTATGCGGATTTTTATGCAAAATAAAAACTATCTGCATTAATTGCAAGACATCGGAACAATACAGACATTTATTTCTTTTCTTAAGAATTTTAATGAGTTGAAAGAAATGCGGCATGTAACATTGTTTGTAAATTCTTTAAATGGTTTTACTGTCTTGCATTTGACTTGTTTTGCATAAATGAGGAGGCGAGATTTAGAAGAGTAGAAATATTCAAAAAAGTTTCATAATATTGGTATATCACTTCCAGCTTATCGGAATTATTAATATAAGAAAAATTTCTATTAAATATTTATTATTCGCGGTTTATTTATGTCTAACTCTTCCCCGTATGATTACTTTTACACTTACAGTGATGACAATGTTTTTATTCTTCATAATTTTCTAGAAGAAAAAGAAAATTCGTGTGTTTTGAGTGTCTATAAAATTCTTTAATATCTATACATCGATAAAAGAGAAATAGAATTTTATCTTGTTATAAGAGGAATTAATAGATTCTGTCTGAAATTTTCACCATAGGTCTATAATTAAGTAAAATGAAAAATAAAACAGTCAGGTTTCAAAGAATGTTTTCAGCAAATATCGAACACTATTAACTTAATTTAAACTATTTTGAACTCTCATGTCTGTCAGTTTACAAATATATTACTAATCAACTGATTACTATCCTGTTTATACACTTTGCATAAATTAAATCATTTAATAGCAGCATTAATAGTAAGATTATGCTTGTGCCAACTATATTAATGTTTTCGTCACTTTTGTGCTCATAAAGCTACATTTTCAATGCTATTATGATTTTTATAAAACTTTATATTTTTTCATTTGGCAAATACCCACTTAACTTTTTCTTTCACGTCTCTTTCAATATCTTTGCCAAGTATTAAGCTCTAATAAAGTATAACTAGATTTTGATTGCTGCAGCTCCTTATAAAATCGAATGTATAAAACAGTGGGTGAAAAGTTTTGTCTATGTTACTCGTTACATCTAGATTTCACTTATGTAATCATCTAATATTGAATGACATCCAATTTTCAATTAGATTGAACTTTACTGTAATATAAATAGAAGCATTTACACTCTTGTCAATACAATTAACAGAAGCACAATGGGCCTATTAATAAAGTACACACTCACGCGTGAATATTTGTGTCTTTACATTTATTTAGTATCTCAATATAATTTCTTTATATTCTTCACATATTCGTCAAAATAAAAATTTTCAATTTCAGTTGCAAGAAATTGGAATCAAATAAAGATTTATTACTCCCCAAAATGATTAATGGGAGCTGAAACTAATACCTAATTTTATCATAAATGCCTAAAATCTACATTCTAGTCGTCAATCATTAAAAGTAAATGTAAGTGTTACTAAATATTTTACACATAAAGTTAGTGCCAAAAAATAACATGAACTGTGGGATGGTCTAATATTAACACGAGTTTCCACTTTACTTCGATTTTTACAATAACTCAAGCAATTATGTTTGTGTTTAATAAGGGCATAATGACTGTGCCATTGCCGCGTAGAACAACGCGTCGATTATTTCAAATTTGTATACTTTTTCCAACGGAAATTATAGTCTACTCGCTATGATAGCTCGTTCTGCTTTCCACCAACAAGTCGAGACGCAGCTACAATGATTCCTCGTTACGCATACGTTAGCCATTGTGACGCAAGAAGTGCGTGTTCGATGACGAAATTATAATGAACTGCGTTCTCGATCGTTAAACAAGGATACATACCATGTTCGAGTGAACAGATAGTTTGTTTTATTGAGAAAGTTTAGAAGACGTTTTGATCTTTTATTTTGAATTGTGCATTTATATTCCTGTCGCCTAAGAAAATGTTAAACGTGCTCAGCGGAACAGGTAAAACTTGAATCTACGACGTCAACAGGAAGTATGCCAAAAGTTTCATGATTTTTAAATAGAAAGTCAGACTTCCTAGTTCTCATAATTATCCAGATGACAGGCTATTTTATTTTATAAGTGTTGCTGATTAAAAATTTTTAATAAGAATGGGAATACGAGCTACTGTAAGTGTAACGAGAATACTTCCAACCAGGCATTAAAGTCTCCAGGTAATGCGTTTTACTACCGCATAATATTCTTGGAACCATTCAATATTATAATAAAATTATAATGTAATTTCCTACGCTTACAGAAAGATCTTTTAACACTAACCGTACCGAGTACAAAATGTGACTGACATACGTTGTTTTATAGGAACTATAATTTTTATAACAATATGTACTTGAATGAAGAAATTTATTTAACAATTTCTGATGGAAGCACCTTTGTAATTTTAACAATTACAAAATAAAAAACGGTAATTTCACCGGTCGTGGCTAGTGTTAATGTTTCGAATAGAATTACTGAATTTCTTCCATTCGTATAAGTACTCAAAATTTGTGTTACCTTTATACGTAGATCAATAAAAATTAAATCCAATGATATAAAAGGACTAGAAGATACATAAATAAACGTAATCTTCTATAGTTAAGCCGACATGTCAGTCAGTAAAATATAACATATTTTCTAATTATGTGTTTGTTTTTTGTAATCTTGAAAATAAGCTTTCATTTGCTATTATTTACCAGTTTCGAAATTTTTTATTACAAAACATAATTAAAACACTACTCTATTTATTAGATACAACGGTAAGACATTTTATAAAAAGAGAAATAAAATTTTTTCTAGTAAAAAATATTGTCTTTTTAACGGAACATAAATTGGTATACTACACTCGGTGCTTGTACGTTCCTTAGGATAAAAATTCTCTTGATAAATAGCTTAATCAGAGTCAATTAAACGTGAGTGTTATTTTTCCTCCTAATTCTCAGATGGTGGGTGTTCGGTATATCTTGATGCAGGCTTACAAACGTTCTATTTGAACTTTGCTGTTCTAGCTGCTAGCTTAAATCACTCCTTATTCCTATATATTAACTTCGATAGAAAGAAAACCTAAAGTCGATCGGATAGAGCAATAGTAGGTTCAGTGTCACCAGATAAACCCAAAACTGGGTTGATTCTCCTCTCCTCCTTTTCCCCTTCCACTATCCCATTCCACTACATGAGCACACTCCAACGTCCCCCACTAAGACCGTAGACTGGTCACGTGACGTGCCGCGCAACGTGTTACATATTACTCTGGTCATCAGAGAGGTGGTCAACTGTATTCCCCTCGATTTAACCGATCTGGCGACACTGAATAGGTTAAACAAAATGTAAAGAAGAATTTAAATAGATCCATCCAAGATTACTATAAAATTGTTAAAAACATTCGGCTTGCAAGGGTTCAATCGAAATAATATTCTATTCTTAAAGTTGTATGCACATAAGAAATATAGATTTTCGCCGTGAAATTATAAAGGAGAAAGAAATTTTAACACTTAGCCGACCGCACGCGCCACAGAGACCTGTACAGTTTCCACCGCGTTCGGGAAAGCCAAACAGCGCTGTCCACCGCGCATTTTTCTGAAGTAGCACGGACTGAAGTTTATAATAATTATTTTTTAATGGTTATTCAAAAAGTATAGGTAATAAAGTTAAAAAATTAAGAACAGTAAAGATGACCAAGGATAAATAACATAACTCAAATATGGAACAAAAAAGCAGTAATATATTTTAATATTGTTTCAGTGTATGATATCTCTTAGGTCAAAATGGGAGATCTATCCGATCGGTCGGCCACCGACTAGCTTGGAAATGGGTACATCTACCCGATCGGTCGACTAAGTGTTAAGGGGTTAACTAAAACAAAGAGGATTAACCCTCCGGCAGCGGAACCTGGGTCTATGTGACCCAGAATATCAAAATCAACATTTAATTACTCATTTTCTGGTGATTAAATTAAATAGACAGCTATTAGAAAATAAGGAATAGAAAAGCAAGGAAGACTAATGTTTTTACAAAACCTTCAAAAATATTTTTCCAAAAATTAATAAATATAGCAGTGAATAGTCTTAACCAGCATCAATTATATAGTTCTAAGAACGGTCCGCTGTCCGAGGCTTAAAGTATAACGAATAGGAAAGATTCCTTAACCCTTTGCACTCGGAGCTATTTCAACTAAAAAACCAAACATTTCTTCTAACCTAGAATATTTCCATTATACATAATTTTTTTTCATTATATGCGTACAAAAATGATATAGTACCTCATACAATATTCAAATGATTAGTAATTTATTACATTTAAACAATTTAATCATGCAAACAATATTCTGAATAATGGTGTAGCAACTTGTAGTGACGCCTCAGAGTCGCCATTCGAGTGCTAAGGGTTAACTCAAACTTTCTCGTTCCAAATGACACATTTTTATTAGCCCGGACGTAATATCAAGGAGGGACAAGAACTATCTTAGCTGTGTCTACACTGGATTTGCGAGTTCGAGTCATGCCTCCAATTCAACTCGCAACGCTGCGCTGCATTTGTAAATGCATATATTAGGTCGTTAACTATGTTATGTATGTCGCTTGTAAACAGCGGTAGCGTAGACTCAGTTTACATTTTACGCCGATATTCTTTTGTTTCTCTTATATTGGTCATTGTGCTATGATAAAATATAATATAGAGAAGTTCAATCCAGCAACCATAGACGTCTTTTTATTGCTCTAAACTGATACCTGGAAAAGAGCATATCCGTAATTGTATTTTGCTGTTCTTTAACCTTTTGCGGACGAGTCACCCTGGCAATTTTACTGTTCTGCAACTGCTAATAATTTTAGCATAACTGCTAATAATTGAAGAAATTATTGCTCTCAAAAAATATCTAACAAATTTTTACCGAACACAACACTTTTCCCTTCGTTTAATTCATATACTTATCTCCTCAGTACACAACTTTGTTTCACAAGGAAAATATATTTGATCCATCGAGAACTATACTAAAAATAATTCCCGTTCCCTAAGGGTTAATTTGAAGAAACAATTAACGCCCAATGCTATAATCGACTGTTAACAGCGTCAAAACAGTTTGAAAGTTATTTTACAACAAGATAACGCTATGTTAGACTAACGCTCAATTAGAATGGGAAGTTTTTCCTCACTCTGTCTATTCTCCAGATGCTGTACCTTCAGACTACGATCTGTTTCGCTCAATGCAACACGGTCTGAAAGAACAGCACTTCAAATACCTGGATGAAGTGAGAAATTGGGTATGACTGTTTTACCTCCAAGGAACCTGCGTTTTTCGGCCGCGGAATCCAACTCTTGCCAAAGAAATGGGATATACTATTTTAATAAATGTATTAAGATAAAACATCCGCAGAACATATTTAACGACGTAATATGTAGTCACAGTACTAGAAATGTTTGTTGCAACACTCAAAATCCTAGTCGTTTATACCTTTCGCATAATTAGTACTTCAAGGTGGAGTGAAACAGGTGTTTATTGCAAAAATGGGTTGCGGGAGCCATTTGCTTTACAGCGCGAGCGTCATCCAGTAATGAAATCAGACGACTGTATCATATTTAGATTTTACATTCTCATATTTTCTATTATTTTGACTATACACTATTATTTTTGTAAGTGAAAATACTTAAAATTGATAAATATATAAAAATGAAGTGTATTATTGGCTGACACGATTGAAGCCGTTCTATTGATCTGAAAAATGAAGTAACATTTTAATTAGAACGACTATAGTTATACCGTGAACCAAAAGAAATAAAATATCTCATTTTTTAACAAAATAGCGACATAAACAAAATTTTGAATTTTGATTGTTAAGGCTTTTTCTTCACATTTGGCATAAGGAAAGTCGAAGTTTTCGGTTCATGCGATAGCGGTAAGTTTTCTGAAGACTCTCCCAAAGTTTGAAATTGATCGCATAACTGGTCAGCCACGTCAGAAAATAAGGTTCCAAGACAAATGCGTTTAATGGCACGATAAAAAATAAGAAAAAATTGATGAACTTGGAAGAAGCTTTCGGGAAAACCTAATAGTTAACACGTTCCATGCCGGACCAATTTTGGATTATTTCCTGTTCAAGCCACGTTGGTCGCATATGCCTCGCGCTATTAGAATCTACTGTTTTTTTTATGACATATGTATCACCATATGTCTATGTAATACAAAAAAGGTAATAATTATCAAGAAAATAGTGTGGCATTTAAGATACAGTACAGAACAAAGCAAAAAGTCAAATCTTAACAAATTGTCGCCGTAACACAGGTTCTCTACCACTTAATACCGAAAATCCCTTATGGTCTGAACGGAAAGTTTAGCGTGGGGTGTATGCGATCCACACGGCACGGAATGTGTTAAAGAAAATGTAAAAAAACTCAATTTTTTGAAAATGAAAAGCCAGGATACCCCCTTAAGAGCGCGAGTAATAGTCGCGATCGTCTTCCCCGAGGCGGAGGACGCATTTACGCGGATGAACGAACTGCGCGATGACCGGTTTTGCCGGAGGTCCTTGCTCCTCCTCTTAATCTTTCCGCTGATGACCGTTTCTCCTTCCTTCTTCTCTCCTTCACCTCGTTATCCACTTCTTGCTCGCGTCCCGTCCCGGCTCCTTCGTTTCTTTGCCGTCAGAGGAATATAAGTCCCGCGGCCAGCTGGGCGTTGCTCTCGAAACGACTGCAACGTGACGGCCTCGAAGAGGAAGACGACCTCGCGATTCCATCGGAGACAAAAGACGGCCAGGATCACCGATAACGATCAGCCAACTTTTACCCCGATCTTTATGGATTCGCGGCACGCGAGGCCGTCACTATTCTTTACTCGTTACCGTCGATAACAGTGACGTCTGCTCCGTCCTTGAGTGACCTACCGCATAGTGGTCCAGAATTCCGCGAAAACTTGGCCAAAATTAAATTTTTCAAGTTTAATATTTCGGAGAAATTTTTTTCCTGTGAACTGAAAACCTTTTGAAACTACGAAATTCAAAATATTAGCCGTTTTAGTGAATTGTACGGTAAGAGGCATCATCCTGAAAACAAAATTCTTAAATTCAAGGTCAAATGAATTTCTTCAGGTACTCATTGTAAAAAATCAAATAACACGTTTGTATTAGAGTTCTATGCATATCAATAGATATATTTTGATGAATTAATTATTTCATAAGCATTATTTAAGTTATGTACAAGTGGCGCAAGGTTAATGACAATTTAAACTTTGAGAAGTATTTTAAAATAAATTTGAAAGTGTCCGCTAACGGACTTAGTCTTTATGAAAATTTAGACTATTACTCAAGGAATATACAAATTTCAATATTAATATATTTCAAGCAGTCGACATGTACGATCAATAGACGAATTATACAATAAAATTTGGGTTTGCATTGGATGAGATTCAACATGAAGGTGTTTTTAATTTTAGCCACAAATTGTTGTTTCTTGGACCATTGTATAATATTTATAATTGTCTACGTGTAATGTTACTACAAATATTTAATAGAAGCTAGTCATAAAAACCAGATTTGTGTTTGAAAAAATGATATATGTATAGATATACCATTATTTCAAATTACTGTATACTGTATTGATGCAGCTATTTTGAATTACGTGTTTTTACGTTAAATATCGTTATCAGAAACTCCAAAAATCCTCAATTACAAATTTTCAGAAAGTTGCGACGAAAACTTGAATTTTGGTTCCCGGACCATTGCGATACATCGGTCCGCCTTTGACCGGCTAGGATCGGAAGATTTTTTCGAGATTTTTATGACGTGCTCGATGAAAGAGCAACTGGTTGCACGAGAAAGATGCTCTCCGTGAGGGCGAGTGCGGAGAAATGCGTAGGTACGCACAATGAGCCAAAACGATCCGACAGCGATCGAACATCGATTTCCGTAATATTGTAAATTCGAAAAATTGATGTTTCTTGAAAGGGTGAAAGCAGCCCTTACAGTTGGGCGAAAGAAAATCAACAACTTTCAGAACTGTTTTCATCCTTTTAACATGGATGATGGCCGAAAAAATACGTTTGAAATATGTATTTATATATGTATATTTCCAAAAACTACCACTCACTGATATTTCATCAAAATCGGTGCGTCCACATTTGATATGTGTCCCTTTGCCACCTTCTGCATTATACACTAAAAATGGTAAATCAGATTTAAAAATTTTGTATGTTTTTTTAAAGTAATACATAAGTCACATCTTTATTCATCTGAGGCATTGTTCTTTACTCAAAAATGTTTAATGACATTTCCAAAATAACGAAATACAGTTATGTTTGACAATGACATGAAATATTAACATTTTAAGACTTTAACGCAAATGCAGCACGGGTTCCCGTTGTCCGATTGCTTCCAAATTTTGCACAGATCGTTTTCTCATCAAGTCTCGCAAATTAGGGAGGTGAGACTCGAAAAAGTCGAAAAAAAAGGATCACCCTAATGCACATATTGTATAGTAACAATATCACATCTCTACAGTTCCAGCCAACACTTCGATGACTGCGCACGGGTCTATTTTGACCCAGCATTTCGAAAGCATCACTTAGTTACTCAGCTTCTGTTTCAATTAAACAACATTTAATTGAGAGCAACAATCAGATCAATAGATATAGAAAAAGTGCCATTAAAAACATATCTAAGGGAATTGAAAAACTGGCTAAATGGAACCAATTATTGCTATTTGAGTGTTAATTACCCAGAAGTCGATGCGACGTTAATCCTTTAAACAAAAAAAATTGTAGGGTAACTGTATAGTTAAATACACTGAAGTATTTGAAACAACTTGACAAATGGAATAGGGGTCTGGAATATTGTAAAGTAGCATACGTTTCATGTACATGTAGAATCTATTCTACATTGAAAATACGTAACCAGTAACATTTTCTCAGATTTCGATGTCCTGCTGGGCTTCGAATTATCCAGTCCGTTTGTGCCTCAATAAATCGACGTTTTTCTATAGCCGAATACGGCGTTACAGCTTTAAAAATATGCGAAAAACATGGAAACGTGGAATCATCGGAGAGTTTTGAATTTGTTACGTAATCGGAAGATCGTAGGACGGGTAAATGCGAATACATGTTCGTGAATTGGCATATTGGTCGATCTTGTAAGTTGCTGTGGGTGGCGTAGGCGTCCGCCAGGTGGACGTTCATGGTGCGTTAGCACGAAGATCGACCTTACCGAGATCGATCGATGAACCTCGATCGCAATCGCCTTCTACGCCCACGCGGAATCCTAGGCGTTAGAGGCTGGTCGTTCAGCAGTGTAGGAACTCGCGTTTCTGGATGTCATAACATCCGTGTATATTCATATATATATTATTGTATATTATTAACATGTTGAGTACCAATTCCCAATCTCAAAAATTCCATAAAATCGAAGTGATTTATTTAATGTAATAAATATTGAAAAATTTAAATGTATAATACTGAATAGTCCTTGAAACTTTTTACATTTTCTGGATATTAATCAAATTTGGTACAATGAATAGATTAACGTAAAAATTTATTTTGAAATCTCAATAAATAATTCCGTTACCCATATATGGCAGCCAACGTGTTAAACATAAGTTGGTAAACACTGGTGCCTAATTTTGCAATATTAATCCTTGTGCACAGTTTGAGTAAATTGGGTAAAAATTAAGATTAGAACAGGCGATCAAAATGATTAATTATTGATATAAAATTTTACAAGTATGATGGACATAAATCACTATCGTGGGAATTTATTTGATAGATTCATCCATTTATACGTATCTACAATAAAAGTCAATTGACATGTATTTATAAAATATTGTATAATAATATCGAATCCAATGACTTTAACCACTTGGTGCTAGTATTAAATGTCTATCTAGTGTGAACTAGGACTGTTACTTTCCTTCGAAGGTCGAAGCTTCGATTGCAGAAACTTCGAAGGTGATGAAAATCGAAGTTTCGAAACTTCGAACTTTCGATTCGTTTCCAGTTAACGGATAAAAGAAATAAATTTTCATAATTTGTTTCTATATTCACTATCTGAATTATTTCAATAATTTGTTGTTAAGATAATATATTTATAATTTGAATTATCCTTTCGATAGCACATTGTTAAAATAATTGTTTAAATAAATAAATTTCATAATTTGTTTCTATATTCATTATTTGAATTGTTAGTTCAATTATTTATTGTCAACATAATTGATTAAATAAATAATAGTATTTATTTTAGTATTTACATAATTAATGTAGGAACACATTTCTATAGAGTATAAAAATTTATAATCTACAGAAATTTTTATAATCTATAGAAATGTGTTTCTATATTCATTATGTAAATACTTGTACATTCTTTAAATAATTATTTTAACAATGAAATATTGAAATAATTCACATAATGTATATAGAAACAAAATATGAAAATTTATTCATGATAATTTATTTTTTCATTCTTCTAAATTTGATTTTCCTTCGAATCCTTCGAAGCTTCGAAGAGTCGAAGCTTCGGAAAAGTAACAGCCCTAGTGTGAACGTCTTGCGTTAGAACTATAAAGAGTTTACTTAGGCGAACACTGACAGCGAACATGCTAATGTTATCAATGCTTATACTATATTGATGAACAATCTGTATGATCCTGCTGTAGAAAAGCTTTCTAAACAAAGTTCCACCTGTAATAGATTCCAAAGAGCTTATCTTTTCACTGCTGTACACTATCTTTCTCTACTGTATCATACGCTACTTGTAACTATCAAATATCTTTAAATTCTTTAGAACATTTGGATTATTATGTCCTAAATTATGTACTTGAATGTACCTCAGAAAATTTAGGAGGAGATATAGGATTTTAGGAGGTAAATATTACGTTTAGGGAAGGCACCTCGGATGACCTTGACCTTCACATATGCTTTCAAGGACAACATTCTGAACAGCTTTCCTCTATACATCTGCTCGGACATAGTTTCCGAGATAATTGCAAACAACCTTCGTTACATTTTGGTTGTAAGTACACTTTATTCTCGTACAAACTGTCAAAAGGAGACATAGTCCAAGTTGTTTTGTTAACTTTTTTGTAAAAACCGAACGCGACTACACACTCAAGATGGTGTTAAGTCTGGGTTAAGTCTGGGTTATGCTTGGTTAGATTACCAGACCTAACCCAGACATAACACCATCCCGAGGTCGTCCAATTTCAGAGAATGTCTTCGATAACATATGTCGAATCCAAAATAACATTCATTTAAATACGGGCAAATTACAATATGTCGCATCGGTATATTTTTGTTCATAACTTTTTAATACAAAACGAGCGACGGCTGAAACCTCTTGGAAGTTACTTAGAAAGGTGACCTTGATAACATATGTCAATACAGCATATTGCTTTAGCCTTCAATATTTAAATAACTGCTATATTTTGAAAACTTCTTTTGTTTATAACTTTTTAATAAACAACGAGCGCCGTCAGAAACCTCTTGGGGGTTACTCAGAAAGGTGATCTTGACAACATATGTCAAGGTCAAGGACATCCGAGGTGCCTCCTCTAAACGGAATATTTACCTTTTAGGAAAGCCCTGGAATGATACTTCGTAATCCCAGTAAACACTGTACCACTTAAGACTTAATAAAAAGTTCTACAGTTCGAAAGAGAAGAAAGCGGAAGGAGAGTGTCTCGTAGGCGAGCACCCATGAGATCAGGGATGCCAGACGGGCTTGTATTCCCCTCGAAATACATCCCCTTCTACTAATAAATGTGGCTCGATTCGCCTCTAACGACACTACAGACGATTCCCTGCACGATGGGGAATTCTCCTTCACTTTCTTTCGATTAGAGAGTCGCGAAAGGGGAATTTGATGGTGGGATCGTAAAGACTCTACGCTGGCATCCCTGCATGTGACTGACAAATAAGAAGGCACTTGTTGATGACACGCAGTGCCAGCAGATTCAGACTTGTCTCCTACTCTACCCCTCCCACTTTACCCTTCCCCTTCTACGACGCTAATTTCCTATTACTCGGTGGCGGGCATCCCCAGGCTTCCGCCACGGCCTGGTCACATGACGCGTTTCGTCTCTGTCGTGCATGTGCCACAATGTCACGTGAATAACCCGCTAATGACAGAGAGAGGGTAATTGTATTCCCCTCAATTTCCCCGGTCTGGTGACACTGGTTAGCAGCGAGACAGCAATAAATTCGCATTCAACTGTTCGACGGTATTATATCACCGTGTATTACAACACACGTACAGTACTTCATCGGTAATTGTCCCAAATGTCTCCGACATAATTGTCCCTGAGATATCCCCACTAGTGCGGGTTTTACCCCCTTGAGGGGCCGTGAAGCTCGAGAGGCCTCGGTCGCCGAGAAATCTGACACCATGCGGCTCGGGTATATCGGCGAGACTTCACTAATCCGAATTTCTAACTTCTTTATTATTCATTATTTTTTTATGGGACTTCGATGACCATATTTGTGGCATTTTTCTAATAAAAATGATACCAAATATGATATAATTCCAATGATATTTACTTGTGTAATCGACGATTAAAGTTTCGGGCGCGAGGAAGGATAGCGTATGGGAAAGAAAGAGACGCGGAGAGTCGCAGTCGGCGGCACAGTTTAAAGGCTCATGCGTCCTCACAATGTATTACCAAGGAATAACTTTTTTATTATTACTTATTTTCGTATGAGACGTTTGCTAATAGATTTGTGACATTGTTCTGATTAAAATGATACCAAACACGATATAATTCGGATCATATACAGGTGTATGGTCATTATGTATAGGTCAGGTACATAACATCGGTGAGGCAACAGTAATAAAATGACGACACTTTTTCATTTTTAATTAATCTTTTACGAGACTTTAACCATCATATTTGTAATATTTCTCTCATCAAAATTTTTCTGATTATACATACATATCTATTTTTTTAATTGACGATGGAGTAAATTTTGGTGACAGACAAAGAGATTAAATGATAAAGACATTAAAGACACACTCTCCTGACTGGGACATTTCACGACTTTGAAAACGGGCAGAACATCAGCTACATCTACATTAACCGTCTTGTCTTCTGTGAATTGGTCGATCATACGTAGTAAGAATGCAGAGAAGAGAAAACCTAAGAAAATCCGGAAAAACCAAAGTCGAGGTTTTACGGTCACGGATTTACATTTTGGATTTAGGCACGTAGATGCAATTTGCAACGGAGGGCCAACAACTGTTGTACGGTGAATTTATGGGACCGGACACATTTTGCAATTGTTCGTATTATCCAATATATTTTCAATGAGACGATGCGACTTGCAGTGTCCCTTTTTTTACTATTTACTCTCTTTGTCTGTCACCAAAACTTACTCCATCGTCATTTAAAAAGATAGATATGTATGTATAATCAGAAAAATTTTGATTAGAGAAATATTACAAATATGATGGTAAAAGTCTCGTAAAAGATTAATTAAAAATGAAAAAGTGTCGTCATTGCATTACTGTTGCCTCACCGATGTTATGTACCTGACCTATACACAATGACCATACACTTGTATATGATCCGAATTATATCGTGTTTGGTATCATTTTAATCAGAACAATGTCGCAAATCTATTAGAGAAAGTCTCATAAAAAAATAAGTAATAATAAAAAGGTTATTCCTTGGTAATACATTGTAAGGCCGCGCGAGCCTTTGAACTGTACCGCCGACTGCGACTCTCCGCGTCTCTTTCTTTCCCATACGCTATCCTTCCTCGCGTCCGAAACTTTAATCGTCGATTACACAAGTAAATATCATCGGAATTATATCATATTTGGTATCATTTTTATTAGAAAAATGCCATAAATATGGTCATCGAAGTCCCATAAAAAAATAATGATTAATAAAGAATTTGGAAATTCGATTAGGTATGTTTACATTTCTCGGTGACCGAGGCCTTTCGAGCTCGGCTGTCCTTCTCTACGTTCGGCGAACCTCAAACAATGATACCCCTCCGGCATAATTGTCCCTCCGCAGACCCGTGTTGTGGACAATTATCGATGAAATACTGTATAATGTAAACACACGAATATTCGTAAAATTAGAATACACGAGTACCACTGTATTTAATATTACACGGATTAAGATTCGAATTCGTTTATTACACGTGTGCGTACGTGTATTTACATACACGTGGAATAGGGATCTCTAGTAGATACTCACTTGGCGTACGCTTTCTCCAGAAGAGCCGGCCAGAATTGATCACTATGACGACTCTGCACGAAGGCAAGTCGGCCGTGAATCGCCGGTAGCCTGTCGTCAACAAGAACTTCGACCCACGCGCCGCACCACCATAATCGGAATCGAAACACGCCAGCGTATTCGGCAGTCGGTGATCCTGATGGTTCTCCAGTGTTCCCGAACCCTTGGTCAGCTGGTACCACTCGGTAGAACAGTCCTTTGCTCAGGTGGAGAACGCCCAAACAGGACACCAACCACTTGTCGCCTGAATTTCAAAACGAAGCATACAGTGACGCACCTAATTGTTCAGACCCTTTAACGCTAAACCTACCAAGCACATAACATGTGAAACTGAAACGCCTTATAGAAGTGAGAAGATGGAATTTACTTAAACTTTGTACGGTTTTCATTATAATACAGTAGAGCGTCAATTATCTGAACCTCGATTATCCGAACCAGTGTTCCATCGTCGCTATCCCCACCACTTCTTGGAACTAATCTAGCGGTATCGATTGACGTAGCAATCGGTATATTACTTTACTGTACACAATTGCTATGTGTCGTAAATATACATATACAATATAAACATATACATATTTTACATAGTATTGTATCTAATAAGTAATTTTAGGTTTAATTACTATTTTTATAAATTAGATAGTACATGTATGCCTCATTATTCGAATTGTTCGATTATCCGAACAATTCGATTTTCAAAACCGTCTCGGTCCCAATTGTTTCGGATAATTGACGCTCTATTGTATGTGCTTAACCCCTTGCCTTACGATTTATTTTACGGTTTTAGTGATTAGAATTTCTTTCTAGTTCATAATTTCTTAGAAAAAGGAGAAAATGTATATCTATTGCATGTCTATATGTCCTCCAATGGCTGTACATTAACAACAACAAAATAGAATTATATTTCGGTTTGAAGGAAATTAATAACATACATCTTTATTAGACTCTATTCAGAATCTTCATCACGTCTCTCACACGATATTGTAAGCAAAGGGGTTAAATAAAGAAGTCGACTTAATGATTTCCTATGAAAGCGTTTCTATAATTTCAATAATCGTAAAATAGAAAACCAGTTATTTATATTGTCAGTCCAAGAAGAATAAGATTAACGTTGATCTCAAAGAAGTGGATCGAAAAGTATGTAAGAAAGAATTGTTATATAAAAATTTTGATGGATCTAGTTATGGTTGCCATAAAATCCTCAACAACGTCCGTCGTCCAAGAGTTAAGGGGAGTGGGCATAGAAAAGATGCCATTTTCATGTCCCTCTCGCTCAGAATTTGCTGCAGCTTCAAATCACTTCAAATTCTTAGAGCATCTAGTACTACACATATTAGATGAGCGTTTTAGCCCAAACGAGTCTTGAAATACCTAATAGAAAAAATTATACAACCCTCTCAATGTGTGGACTGTATTTGCACTCTTACTTTCAACGTAGTACAGGGTTATCCAAAAGTACTTGTAGGATGTTGAATGAGAATATCTGTCAAACGCCACGTTTTTTTCTTGTCATTTTCTTGTATTTCTAACTTACAATGATAGACAATTTTAACTATGGGGTCGTATACGATTGAAGAGCGTGCTAAAGTTATTAAAATTTATTTTGCAAATCAGTGTTCGATAAAAAATACCCATCGTAAATTACGTGATTTTTTCGGCATACATAATCGTCCATCTGAGCAAACAATTCGAAATTTGGTTAAGAAATTTGATGAAACTGGATCTGTTCATGATAAATCAAAGTCTGGCAGACCAAAACCAGAATGTTCGAATGAAAACATTGCTGCTGTTCGTGAAAGTGTTGCTAATGACTTATCAACATCAATTCCACGTCGTTCTCAAGAATTAAGCATTTCTTATGACAGTTTGTGGCGAATTTTGCATAAATTTTGATTATTTATGGTTGAAATTAAATGGAATCGACATTAGCAATGTTTATTTTCAACAAGACGGAGCTACGCCACACACAACGCGTGGAAACATCACTTCATTGCGATCAAATTCAATGGTCGATTAATTTCAAGGAATGCTGATGTGAATTGTCCACCTCGTTCGTGTGATTTGACCCCATTGGATTTTTTTCTTTGGGGTTATTTGAAAAGTAAAGTTTACGCCAACAAACCAGCAACAATTCATGACCTGAAAAACAACATTAGAAATGAAATTGATGAATTACACGAGCAAATATGTCAAAATGTAATCGGAAATTTTGATGTTCGAATTGATGTCTGTGAACGTGGTCGTGATGGTCATTTGACAGATATCGTCTTTCACACATAATTGTCATAGATGATACCTGATCATTACATCAAAAAACCAATAAAATTAAAAATAGTATGTTTTTTATTTTAAAAAACTTTCTAGTCTATTTTGGATAACCCCTTAGAAATCCGAATTTCAAAAAAGTCGTTTCCTAAAATACGTATTATCCTTAGCAGTAAAAGCGTATTTTCAACTTGATTAGTCGAATGGTTACTGAGAAAAGGAACATGAAATTCTCTTATTGTCTATGTACGAATTCGTACATGTACACATGAAAATCGAAATTGATTGGGAAATTATAGTTTCTCACGAATTTCGGTCTAGAACTTTTTAAAATCGGGAGACTTTGTTCGAATACTATACATAATGCTCAGCAGTTGCAACTACCGCTCTAGTTACAGATGTTTTAATTTCAGATGTAAAGTAGTGTTACACACAACGCGTCATTTCAGTTCCCCGTGTAATTATTTGACTGCAACATTTCTTAAAGCGTTCTCGGAGTTCAATCGGCTTAATCTTTGAACTTTTACTGAATAGAAATGAAGTTCTATGTGTAAATCATAAAGCTATGGATAATGAGAGGCGGTGAATCGCGTGATCCATACATCAAAAAGGTTACAACTGAAATATCTCGTTTGTAAACGACCCTCATGGCTTATGCATGAATTTGATGAGTATCAACGAACTATATTGTGGGCTACGTGCGTTAATTCAATGATGTGTTCGCACTATTAATTACTACACTACGAGGGAGGGTTCGCTTAATTACTCTCTGTTATTAAAAAATGGATTATAATGGCCGAACTGCCGACGTTTACACTGTAATTTTGGGAAAAACTGTTTGGAACGATCTTTTTAAATGTTTATGTTCTTGAACAAACTTATTACACAATCTACCACAGTAATATGTAATACTATATTACTACATAGTGCATTTAATGTGATCTAATATAATAATATGGGTCAAATGTACTCGGGCACAAATATTCTTCTTTTGTTTTCGTTTCTTGTCGTTTCAATAATTAAAATGTGTAATTTGATCTAATATTATAATAGAACTAAATTGAATTCGAGCGCTAATATTTTTCTTTTCGTTCCTTGTCCCTTCAATAATTAAAATGTTTAATGTGATCTAATATAATAATACAGGTAAAATGAATTCGAGCACTAACATTTTTCTTCTCGTTTCTTGTCCTTTCAATAATAATTAAAATGTTTAGTGTGATCTACTATAATAATACAGGTAAAATGAATTCGAGCAATAACATCTTTCTTTTCGTTTTCTGTCCTTTCAATAATTAAAATATCAAATATGGTTTGGTTCGATGGTTATTACTAGACATAGTACTGTTTCATTATATGTACCTATCTAAAATACCACCACACGCATTAAAAAGTATACCAAATAATTGGACGTTTTAATACAATGACTAGGTTGCGGATCTTTATATAAAGTAAAAGTTTTCTACCATAATTGCAACAAATCGGAATAAAATAAAAATTTAGCTCTTTTCTTCATGGATTACATAGGTGGAAAATAATAGAAAGATATTTGAAAATCCTTCTAATATTATTTAGTGCCAACAAGTGACGCGAAGGCAAAATGAAATTTTTGTAATTTTTGTGATTTCTATAATGACAATGATATAACACTAGAACAACCGAGCAATAAAAGTAACTTATTTGCATTACCGTTTAAAAATAACTAGATTGCATTAATTCAGTTATTGCACGATTACTTTTACAAAGTACTCCTAGATAAATAAGTATGTGTCCCTAGTAAGTGTCTACAAAAACATCTCTACAATCTCAACAACTGCAAAGTGAGGAATACGAAGTCCGTCATTTTGACAGGATTAGTTGTTCCAATATGAAATATAATTTTGCGAGGATGTTAAAAATTGGCCCTATGTTGGGTAGCTCAGACATTTAAAATATTGACATGGTGTCATGTTTGAGGTTCTAAAAAAGTGTGTAAACCCACCATTTTTTTTTTTATATTAGTTTATAGTCACATCAACATCGTAGGTTATTAGCGACTACTTTAACTGCAGGTTATATTCACATATATTTGCAGAATTCAAATATAATTTCGGAGAAATTTAATTTGAAATTCTGTCCAAAATATTATTTGCAGTATTGGACAGAATTTTATTTATTTGATAAATAAAAATAAAATTTCATTTCTATATGAGAATTGTTTTTTTTTAAATAAAATTCATTTAAATGATATCATGAAAAAATTATCTATTATTACTTATTTGTAAGTAAAATTTTATTTATCATTTGGATGCAATGGAGAAGTGAATAGCAAATACTTTTTTCATTTCATCTTCTTCGTTTTATTTTATGTAATGAAAAAATGATGAAATTTCTGTTTTTATTTTTCAATTGACAGATCACAGGTCATGTATGGTTTCAATACTACATACTTGCTTTGCAAAGAAGTTATGCGGAAGTGACACGACCATTTCCGAATTTCCATCAATTTCTTGGTTGCCAATCGCATTAAAATCCAAGAAATCATCAAGTTTACGTTACATTTATAGATATATTTCTTGGAAAGATCATTCTAAAAATGAAGAAGTAAATGTTATCCACATTATAGGTAATAAATGACGATCCACCACTGGCAATAATACAAAATAAAGTTCAATAAACAATACATGGTACATACAGCGTAACAAATAATAATTAAAAAATTATTTGTATATAACAACTAATTTAATTGTTCAAGACTGGTTCAATTAACAAATAATATATTTGTGTTTGTTATTTCAACTCACAAATAATAAATTAAGTGATACTTACATAAGTAACTAAATAAAAATTTATTTAGCTTTGCCCAACACTGATTAAAATATATACTTTATTTAACACTAGAAAGACTGAAACTTAGTATATACCTATATTGCCCAAAAGCAGTCAAAATGACTGCATTGTGAAAGAATAACTAATGTGTAAAAAAATTTGTTTAAAATTAATTTTTAATATTTTTTATATTATTTACAGTTATATAACAAGTTATTAGTAAATATTAACAATAAAAAAAATTGTTAGAACTTCTAGTTAACAACTTGTTAGAACAAGTCTCACTGCATAAAGATTCGAATAACAAGTACTACTTTAGCTTATTGAGCAACTGCAACTTATCAAGTATACGCCCAAATCGACAATTTATCATGTGCTTGTATGTAATCGTGTGACGAGAATCGAAAAAAAAATGAAAACTGTTATTTCAATACAGAGCCGAACTGGTCATATAAGAAATTTACTCAATTCAATAATAAGAGTCATTTGATTATTTAAAATTTCCCAAGCAGTTAAAATGACTGGTTTTGGGAAATATAGGTATAAGACACACACACACACACACACACACACACACACACACACACACACACATATATATATATATATATATATATATATATATATATACCGGAAATGAAGGAGGGGGGAGGTAACTACAATTATTAATAAACGCATTTATATGTTGTACAAAAAGTCACAAAATTCTAAGAAATTGTGTCATTATATACATAATTGTTTTTCTAATTGAAATTAAAAAGCAGTCAAAATGACTTCCTTGGGCAATCTAGTGTTAATTCAGTCTCACGGCTAAGAATCGGACTTGGCTTTACATAAAATTTAGATTAATCTAATCACATTCTCTCAATCATTCCCTCGTTCCCATTTACTTCCTCTCTTCATCTATTCCTAATTAATTTCTCTATCCTATCTACCCTGTCTACTCTATCTATTGCACCCTTTACTATATTACTTTTTGGATTTCCTATTCCCCTATCTCTTCCTTGCGTTGCACCTCCCCCATTTTTCTTTTTCTTGCCTTCTCTAGATTCCGTAACCAATTGTCCACCTTCTCCTCATTTCTCTCGCTCAGTGTCGCCAGATCGCTTAAATCGAGGGGAATATAGTTTACCACCTCTCTGATGACCAGAGTAATATGTAACACGTTGCGCGGCACGTCACGTGACCAGTCTACGGTCTAGTGGGGGACGTTGAAGTGTGCTCATGTAGTGGAAGGGGAAAAGGAGGAGAGGAAAATCAACCCAGTTTAGGGTTGATCTGGCGACACTGCTCCCGCTCCCTACCTCCTCTATTCTTATTCCTCTTTCGACTTCCGTGCAATCCCTTACCAGATGTTCCAACGTACCAAATTTATCCCCACACAGATCACAATTCCTTCCTTCCTCCTCTTCCCAATATCTGTTCCACGTTTCCAATTTTCCGCATCTTGCTCTTGCTATCTGTCGTTGACTTCCCTCTGTTCCCTCTTTTCTCAGGTATTCCGGTAGTCCTCACTGATTATAGTAATCAGTAATATAATGGAAAAGTTTTTGGAAAGGTAGATGATGTAGAAAACGAATTTTGTGTGCTTAGACCACATGGCTGAAGTGAAACTTCATTCTTTAATTTTTTTTCGAATTTTTATTAACACTATATGACATTTAATTTTCTATGATTCTATTATTGAAACAATTGGCTTGTGATAGCTAAAATATGCTATACATATTCTTGATTCAATTTTGTCTAAAGGTCTTGCGAATACTGCATCGAGAGTTCTTCCTGATCTTGTTGTCGCTTCATTAGGATTATTTACCATTTCCAATCTTAATTTACTTCTAAAAAAATCTATTAATAATTTTGATTGTTCCGATGCAAAGTTAACGTTGGAATCTCCACTTCGCATCATCGGAATTTTATCATAATCTTTATTAAGCAATACCGAATCCTCAACCGTATATGCTAAAAGAATAGAATTTCGTTTCGTCATTTCATCGTTTCATCGTTTCATTGATTCATCGTTTCATCGCCAGATCGGTTTTACGCCTACCGCGCCTAAAGAAGTTTCACTTCAAAAAATTTGTCGAAAAACATTTGCCTATAGATGAAGCAGCCAAGACGTCATTTACGAGCAGATAGGACCCGATGAAACGCATCGGTCGCAATAGTCCGTGTTATTTAACTTGTCCGGTCAGACGGACAGGTTTGTCCACGTGGAAACGTATTTGTTTACTCGCGCGCGGACTGGGCACTCCGGTCGGTTAGCTCATCGGTAATCTTTGCGGTGTAAAACCGGGTCTCTCGTCGGGATAGTGAAAGTGGATCGACGCAGTCCGTTTGAATAGAGACACAATTTAATCGAGCCGCAATTACGCGAGACGCGAAATGATCGATCGTCGTTGTATTAACGTCGATTTACCGAATGAAATTAATTCACAGTAGAATGGCACAACCAATCCCAAACCGTTTCTTCTTTCTTTTTTCATTATCAGCTCAAAGAGAACCGCGGTTACTTATAAAGTTCGATTACCCATTACGATCGAGAATTTCGAGGCCAAAAGTATATGTTTATTAACCGCATGCGTTCTTGAGCCTTTCAGAGGATTTGCAGGTTAATCAATTGAATTTTCTTTCAATTTCCTCTCATTCAGTAGAGGCTGAGTAAGTGAATTTCACCCGAGAATAATTAAACTGCTAAATGTTAGGTAACAGCAAGAACATACTGTGTGCCAGGATCAACGAGAACGTGCGAATCTATGAATAACGCGGCGAAGAAGCTGTGAAAACAATTCGTTAAATTATGGAATAGTCACAACGATTCTTCCTTTCCCGTCGATGAACTTCAGAGGTGAAATAGATTCGTAATCTTCGCTCCGTGTGTCGTAACGCCGTGAGAACATTTTCTGGGATCGAAAAGCGACGCGGGACGTCTCTGCGCCTACTCATTTCACTTTCGTTTTCGAAGGTCTAATCGCGGATTCATCCTACTAGAATCGTACTACTTCGTTACAGAAACGAGTGGTAAATACACTGACGAACAAAATTATAGGGTCGTTAAGTGAACCGATTATTAGCCAACTTCATTGAGGGATATTCCCATTTAGAGCCATCAAGTTTAGACAATTTGTGAGATAAAAAATGGTTAGGTTATTATGCATACATTAAGTGTTTTAAAATTTTATATTACATGTTTGTGTATATTTAAAGATGGCACAATGTAACGTTTATGGAATTATCTTTATTGTTACTTAAATTATTGCATGATTCCCGCAACATATCAGAGAGATATAGAGATCTCTTTACCTTGTGAAGTAAAATGATACTGACGATGATGACCGTTTTTAACAATAAGAAGATTGACCAATTCATTAATAAGTAGACTATGGATTTTATGCATTTATGACTTGGTGAATAGCAATGTACCATTTTCAACTTATTTAAATTATTAATGCTAAAAAGACACTCGTATTTGGCTCCTGTTTCTTGCAATTGATTCAGAAAATTTTGATTTTGTATAAAGATCCGCAGTTTATTAATAAGGTATCATGGCAACCGTGAAAAATGATATGTTGTTGAAATCATAGACTAATTTAAATACTTACAAAGATAATTGCATAAAAATTACACTGTATCATCTTGAAATATAGCCAAGCATATATACAAAGTTTTAAAACATTTGATCAGTCTAACCATTCCTTATGTCACAAATTGTTTATAATTAAGGGCTTTGAATGGGGAACCATCCTTAACTTCATAAATAGGCCAAACTCCAGAAATGGTATACATTAGGCCCGTGATGGGCACAGTAGGGGCTCCTCAAACGCCTGCTTCTCCCACCAACCTCTCTTTCATGCGCGAGGCCTGCGCACTGTTCGCGACGGGCGAAGCACTTCCTTCCTCTATGGTAACGGCGGATGCTGGTAGGGGACAGTGGGCGCTATGGTGGGGACGGTTTTGTTTCAATTGAGACAAAAATGCCCATCTCTACATTACGCTATAAAAGTTCTTTCAATTTTTATCATTCAGTGGCATTCACTTTAGGGTAACTTAAAATGAAGAAACTTCAACATTAATTAAGTGCTTCCACAGAGAAATGTAAACAAATCTCGGAAGATGGTCAATTGGTTTCGCTTATGAATGGTTCAAATCTTAATTATATTAAATAACGGTAGATTTAATGAAAAAAAAGTAGGAAAACAATATATCTGAGCTCATTTTACAGTTTCATTTTCAACTTTTTAAATTATCATTGAACTGCAGGTTTGATGAATTTATCACAAAAATAGGTAGAAGCAATTTAAAACAGTAAAAGAATCAAAATGATAAAAGTTTAATTCTAACTTGTTAAAATTATTAAAGAAAGAATGAAATGTATATCTGGACCCTGTTTTTCGCAATTGATCCAGAAAATGTTTATTTTGCAAAGAGACCGACTGCGTAGTTATTATAAAATCTGGTTTAACACGTTTAAATTCTTAGGTTCAATTATTTAACATTAGGTAGAGAAAGATTTGTTAATGTAATGTGGAAAATGTTTATTCAATTAAACACAAGTTGTCGAGGATGTAAGTAACATCGCGAGGATACAGTTATATGTATAAAATATGAAACGAAGTTTACGTAACTACAAGTTTTCTTTCACTGAATTTTCCTTTGCAGATGTTCAAAAGTATTTAATAATAACGTTAAAATACAAACCATCAAGAATGCTTTTCATCTGACTTTCTGTTCTCATAAAATATGATTTAAAATCCGATTTCTTCAAAACCTAAAAAACAATATAATGAGTATGGTTTCTACCAGATCCTTACGCAAATATTTATTGAAAGAACGTACAATTCTCTTGAGTTTTACGTTGACAACTATGTCAAGAACTGCAAATAGTATTGTGCAATAACCGTTCCGAAGGGTTCACAGGACCGTATAGAAGTTTCTTATAAACAGTCGGTCACGATTCATGATTCATTGAACCTTGAGACGCCATCGAACCGCTGTAGCATGGGTTCAATTTGCTAATCGCGAAAGTGATTTCAAATCAATGTCGAATTAACGTCTGTTCCCTTCCAACATGCACACCAAAATGGAAGATGGTCGCAACGGATTACAAATTTTAATTATAACAATGTAACAATCACATAGCTGTTGTTTCCGCATTAATGGAGATTCTCTGCCACCGTCTGTTACATGCATTAATCGTGAAACGAAATCATTGTTACCACGGTCGCGTTACGTCTGCATTTTTTTCCCCATCAGATGTTAAACATGTGTGCCAACGCTTGTAGAGCGGAGAAAGGTGCCTCGATTGCCCGAATGAACAAGGAAAAACGAACGTCTACAATTGTCGGATTGTTGGACCATGATTCTGAAGCATTATTTGAAATTGTAATCAAAGGATTAATTGATGCTTCCGGTGAAAATTTCTCTTTGGAAGGCGCGCACTTATTGTGACCTACTTCGCTACTTGTTTTATGTGATTATACATTTGTGAATGAAAACTATCGAGGGCGTTTAATGGTTTGATGGTAAATTAGTTAGCCGGATACGTTATGTTCTGCACGTTGCTCGTTCTGACAGTGAAATTGTTCGAAATCAATTAAGCCAAGCTGTGGATAGAATTACAATCAACTAATTCTCTCACGTGTATTTATGTTCGCACCTGTACGGTGAAACGTGCATTTATACCTCGTCGGTTTGCATGACGATAACTGTTATTTGATAGAGATTGCGTGTTATAAGCATATGCATTTTTTATTAGTAAATCTAATTGACGTATAAACTGAGCATAAAAGTTTTTTGATATAAAATGTCGTATATTTTAAGAAAAAAATAATTCCTAAATATCACCTTTAATTTAAATGATATGACAAAAAAGTCCCCTTAATTTTAAAAATTGCAAAGAAAAGGGAGAGACGACGGTAGTAATGTAGGTCAAGAGAAAAATGATCATGTGTCGTTCTCCCGGTTGCAGGTGCATGGTCCCGCGTAGTTATACGCGTTAACGGGACACGCGGCTCCGAGTGGTACATCCTGAGGAATGCGTTTGCACGAATTCCCGGATCGCTCGACTTCCGTCTACGACGCAGTCATGACGGTGAATTACATCGGCTCCCAACGGACAAGAGATTAAATCCCCGATGTAGGCCCTGCGCTTGGTGTCGCCGTAATTCCCCCGAGCACGAGACGCAACTAACGCGAGAACTGCATGATAAAGATCAGTTTTGCGGGTTTGCGAAAACGTTACCTCGTGCAGTTGCGACCATGCTCAATGGCGGGGGAGGCAAATTGCATCTGGCGATGCGCCTCATTTCGAGAGCGAGTGTGACAAATTGCATATACCAGATGTACCGGTTAATAATTCTTAATTTCTGCGCTGGATGGCACTGGAAGCAAGAGCATGTTCACGGTCTAAACTCTTATTATGTTAGAGAAGATGCTATCGGCGCAAAGGTTCGATCTTCTTGAAAATCTACAGCAAATTTGCAATTGAATTAATCACCCAACGTTTCGATCCAGGTGTGGATCATTATATAATGATCCACATTAGATAATGATCCACACCTGGATCGAAACGTTGGGTGATTAATTAAATTGCAAATTTGCTGTAGATTTTCAAGAAGATCGAACCTTTGCGCCGATAGCATCTTCTCTAACATAATTCAAAATTCGATCGATAGAAATCACAATTACTAAACTCTTATGTTATTTTTTTGCTATGACATAACCTTTCAAAACGCCATTGATGTTCAAACGATCTCGAGTTAGCGTCATATTTTTTTTGTGGTAAACATGTCTGATTTCAAACCAAATAAAGAGCATTTGCGGCACGTACTGCTTTTCTTGTTTAATCAAAAGAAAAACGCGAATGAAAGCCGTCGTATCCTTGTGGAAACTTACGGTGACGATGTCAACGCAAGATGATTGTGTGCGATGGTTCAGACGATTCAGAAGTGGTGATTTCGACTTGAAAGACAAAGAACGCCCGGGTCAGCCGAAAAAATTTGAAGACGCAGAATTGTAGTCACTGTTGGACGAAGACGATACGCAAACTCAACAACAAATGGCAGAGAAGTTGAATGTTGGTCAACAAACCATTTCTGATCGTCTGCATGCCATGGGAAAATTTCAGAAGTCGGGGAAATGGGTACCAGCGCTCAGATTGGGCTAGAAGACACGGAAAAGTCATTTTGAAACACGACAACGCCCCATCACACACAGCGAAAGCGACCAAAGACACAGTTTCTGCACTTGGCTGGGAACTCTTGTCTCACCCGCCGTACTCACCAGACTTGACCCCTTCTGATTACCACCTCCTGTTTTCATCGATGGCTCACGCACTTTCCCAGAAGCACTTCAAAAATTACGAAGACGTCGGAAAATGGCTCGATGACTGGATCCTCTCAAAATGTGAACCATTTTTTTGGGAGGGCATCCACAAATTGAAGGACAGATGGGAAAAATATATAGCTAACGATGGTGCATACTTCGAATAAAGCATTTTTTTCCTTTTCCCAAATTTAAATTGTTTTCTTTAGAAGAAAATTAAGGATTATTAACCGGTACATCTGGTAGGCGAGACCGGGTCAGTGTTGGGATCTGGTGCAAGATTTCACCCGCATGCGCGGTGATTTCAGCCTCAGTAAAGTAAGATTCTCAATAAAATGGGGTACTTTGAGCATCCAGCAGAATTTTAAAAAATTGGTGTGATTTGATTCTGAAAAATGAATGTATAACATGTGTATTTGTGTATATTTTGTAACTCGTAGGACACATCCTGAAGTCTTTTTGTCCGGAACAGATTGTTTCGATACATTCCCGCCAATATAACTGTCTCAGTGCTCCACAACCTATGTCATCATGATATAGACACATTACTGTTTTGGCCACGCATGCGCGTGAAATCTTGCACCATATTCCAACACTGGACTGGGTAGCAGTGTCGCCAGAAGCACCCAAAACTGGGTTGATTTTTCTCTCGTCCTTTTCCCCTTCCACTATCTCATTCCGCTGCGTGTTGCGTCCCTGTCGCTCATGCGTAACATGAGCACTTGCTAATCTGGTTATCAGACAGGTGGTAATCTGTATTCCCCTAGATTTCAGCGATCTGGAGACACTGCCGGGTAGGTTGTAACACGGGGTAGTAAGTTGTAACATAATTAATATTTTTCGGACGACAAATCTTGTGTGCCATTTACATCCAACGGCTGCTTGGTAATATTGACAACTTGAGTTTTTTTAAAATAGTTGAACGTAATACATATATTCATTTTGTGGGTATAGTTCAGAAATACAGTATATGAAGCACGTAACTGAATTTAGTTCTAGCACTTTTATATCGAATAATTGCTATTAGAAACCGTTTGAATTTTTGCCTCTTTGTGCCAAAGGAATCATTACACGTTGGTTTATTGTGTTGTATATACATTTCAATTATTTGATGTTTAGTTTCTCGTTTGCTGAGATAAAACGCAAAAATGCACGCTCTGTAACACATTGCTACTTACCACATTATAAATGGTGATGGGGAAAACATGAAGACATTTAACGTATCTTTAAAAACAACAATGATATTTGTGATACAAACTTAAAGTGACTCAGCCTGTACAAGTAATAAATCATGCAAAGTGTTTTATAATTAAGGAAAACACTTTCGAGAAAAAAACTATGAAAACATTTTTTTTACAATCTGTCGTGGACTCCCCTACTTGAGAAGTGGATTTTTTAAAATAATGTAATGAATACAAGAAAACTCAGAGGTAAAATGTCGAGTCTAAATGAATTTAAGATATTTAATGGATTTCAGTGAAATCAAGAAAATTTAAACGTATTGATAACATCGCACAATATTTATATGAATTTAAATTGTTATATAAAAATTGGGAAATATTGTATTTTTAATTTTTTTAATATTAACCGTTTTATTATTCTAGCAGCAAGAGTCTAGCTAGTTTTCATTTATTTCAAACACTGGAACATTCTATTCATGGAAAATTGTTCAAAAACGTACTAGAGTCAGATATGCAAGTCTTTAAATTTTCTCATGTCAAACATATCACAAAGTAAAATAATATTTAAGTTGTCAAACAAGAACAACGCAAAATAATATACCATGCAAGTTTTGCACTCATTAGTCGTATTTCATTTCGAATTTAATGCTCGACAGTTGACATTTAACATCTTAAGAATTTTACAAAGTTTTGTCTTTTTCCAAAGAGAAACTAATATTTGTTTATTAGACCGTGACAATTATAAAAATGTCGGTGAGCAGCCTTATAATATGCGCAAATCAGCAGAAAATGTTTCTGACACATTCGTTTTTCTAATTTCGAAGACAAACGGTTATTCTATTCCCTGTACCGTTAATTAAAAGATCTAGTGCGTTCGATACGTGAGCGCTCCAATGAAATGTGTATGAAGACGCGAGTGAACTAACATTATAGTAAGCGAGGTGAACAGTCAACGTTGCGTGAAAGTCTGTGGAATGCGAAGAATTAATACACGAAGGCGGATTTCAGCTTGAGCATACTTCGTGGAATTAGCAGGGAATGCCTTCCAAATCAAACACATTAATTTTAATAATTCTAATGATAAACTTGATAGTCGATTGGTTATTTATATATAGTTATTGTGTCATCTTCTATAGTTAAGTAATACTCGACAAAGCAGGCTTGAGAAATAGTTGAATGATCGTGTCAAACAATTTGATGTGACATTAATTCCCTCGGTACTTTTTTATTATTACCTTTAATCAAGACGGCGAGATGTTTTCGATAAGATTGTGTGTGTTATTGGAAGTAAAGATTTTATTGAGGAATGTATTAGCATGAATCTTCTTTGATGATCTTGAAGAGTTGTAAAATTTGCAGAAGACACCCAGCAATGTATTTTATTTGATTTAGAATAACAAGAGGTACATAAAATGATATGTTTTTTAACCGTTTGAGTCCCAGGGGGTGTTGAAAAAACACTGTCTAAGAATCCCAAACAGCGTAACCGCGCTTTCTCGAAATGACTACGAAAAGACCCAAGCAACGCGATAGCGCTTGTTTTATTTTATTTTGTAATGTATTATTGCAATATTATAATATTATTCTACCTATTGTAAAATGTACTATTTACATTAAAAGGAGCTGTGTGATGTACTTGCGTCAGTAAATCTGAGCGCGCGACTTCGACAATCGGTAACGCACCGTCAGTTGTCCACAATGCTCGAAATGTGCTGAGTTTTCTCGACATACACTCAGCGACAAAAAGATGGCAGACCTCGAAAATTCAACGTTTTCATCACTTGGCCATAATAAATATACTCATTCTTGATACATATACGTTTGTATTGCGAAAAGAGCTACACTGCAAAAAAGAAAGTAAAGGAAAAGTTCTTTTATTTATCTAAACTAAAAAATTACAAAAGAAACAGTGCGACAAAATGATGGCACGTATACAAAAAATACGTGATTTACATATGTACATAGAATATATAACATTATGTTTAATAGTTTATGTTTAATAGGAGGTGTGGCCTCCCTTATTTTCCAGAACTGCCAACATACGTTTCGGAAGTGGCTTAAAGAGTTTTTTAATATATTTTGGCCGTATTTTTGTCCATTTTTTTCTATTCACGTTTTTAAATCTGTAAGGCTTTGGAATTGTCTTCCGCCTTCATAAACATGTCTTGCTAGTTGTGCCCAACAATTTTCAATTATGTTGAGATCTGGCGATTTCGCTGGCCACTTTAAGACACTAATTTTGTCTTGCTCAAAGTACTGCTTAACGCATTTTGCAGTATGCACACTTGCGTTATCCTGCTGAAATGTAAAATTTTCCCCGGAAATTGTCTGTCCAAATTTAGTTAATTGTTCGTCTATCAAATCTATATAAATTTTGCTGTTGATAGTTTTCTTTATAAATTTTACTTCAGTCATTCCTCGATACCCAATTCCGGCCCAAAGCATTACTCCTCCGCCATCCATGTGTCTGCGGCTTAATATTCTTTCTTCTTTCCGCAGGTCGTGAAAATAGTGTGCGAAACCATCCGGCCCATCTAAATTACACCTTTTCTCATCACTAAAAATAATACGACGCCACTTTTTTCTCCAATGTATGTGCTCTTGTGCAAATTTCAAACGCTCCGATTTATGCTGAGCGGTTAAAGGTGGTTTTTTTTCTTCAATTTCATTCGTACTAAGTGCGGACATTCTTTTATTATCCTTTGCACATTACGTACATTTGTATGTACGCCAGCTGCTTTAGCGATTTGCCGTGCTGTTTCTGAAGAATTCGAAGCTTCTTTTAAAATTGCACGTTTTCCGCGATTGCTTACTGCTTTCGGTCGACCGGAAGTCTTCTTTCTACCATATGTTTTGGGATTTTTTAATAAATTATACACCACTTTTCTGCTCCGATGTATAACACGTGCAATTTTTGAAATTGAGCAATGCTCTTTATGCAATGTCAAAATCGTTTTTATTTCAGCATCGGATAAACGTTTGCCACTACCCATAGTGTAATTTCAATAGCAGATAATAAGAAACACACACAATATTTAATGCACAGTAAAACAGTACGTGATACAAACAGTCTGACGGTGTAGTGTTAACTGCAGAGAAAGAATTTTAAGACTGTGCCATCATTTTGTCGCATTGGTGACCCCGGTTGTTTACGTATAGACTAGAATCTGTACCGCTTAACTCTGCCGGTGTACATAAATAACCTTGAAGCTCCACCGAAGTACATACACGGAGAGAAACATATCAAATTTCATCATAGTTTTAAGAAATACCAATATTTACGGGTGTTGCATCTTTTTGTCGCTGAGTGTAAAATCTCAACAGCGCGATCGCGCTGCTTAGTACTCAAACGGTTAAGGCTATGGATGGAAGCGAAGATGCTGATCATGGATTATGTCAGAGTTCCCTAATCGTGCTTATAAAGATTTGTGATAAGGTACTTATGATTTTTCTACTATTTTATTATGTGATAT
Source organism: Sphecodes monilicornis (assembly GCA_913789915.3). NCBI lineage: Eukaryota > Metazoa > Arthropoda > Insecta > Hymenoptera > Halictidae > Sphecodes > Sphecodes monilicornis. Next base: position 22,261,942 of record OU565285.1, read on the forward strand.
TACCACGTTGAGTGCCAATCCAGCAACGTCAAAAATTCCATAAAATCGAAGTGATTTATTCAATGGAATAAAAATGGAAAAGGTTAAAAGTATAACACTAAATAGTCCTTCAACCTTCTTGCGGTTTCTGGATATTAATCTTTGGTACAATGAATATATTAAGGTAAAAATTTATTTTGAAATCTGAATATATAATTCCGCCACTCATGTTAAACACATCAAAATATGTTAATTTTTGTACTCTTCTATTACATATTAAGCACGTCAAAATACCATACATATTTAGCAAACATCTTACTAGTTTATCATATATGAATATGTCTGCTTGTATTATTGTTTAATACAATTTATTATGCTTTATGGCTACAAATCACTTTTAAGCTATGCTATTAGTTTTGTAAATGATCTAGACCATTTAAAATTTTTGAAACCATTGTACTACCTTACAAACTGCAAATAAAATTTTGAAGTTACAGATAATATTTAAATTATTTTGCAAAATGCCAGAATTGTGTATCTAAAAATAAATTAATATTTCTATCGGTTGTGTGCATATTAGCTTCTAATTAATAAGAAATTAATTGATACGTGAAATGGAATTTCAAGTTCTACGATTTTATGAGGTTCTCAAGTTATACAAAAACAGATGAACACCATGAAGCGGGAAGGGTTGCCACGTAAAATTGAAAGTAATCGTTCCCCATGGAAATTCGCTAAATTCCTACTTTTCTAAATCCATTAACCGTTCAGATTCTTTCGCGATGATGCAAAGATCCAAGGGGCAAACCGTACGATTATCACACAATACCGCTCGGTTCGTTAATTAAATCGCTGTGGATATTGAATTTATCGTAGAGTATACGGTGATTCTCACAGATTGAACTCGCTTCAGGAAAGTCGTGGCCGTAACTGCATCGAAGTATGGCGTCCGTGGTAACGACCACGCTTTATTCCCCACGTTCGCCAAAGGTTGCCGAGTAGGATTCAGGGTTTACGCGATTTCGAGGTCATTCGTAAGAAAAGTTGACGTGAGTCCCGATTCATGTTTCCGGTAACAATATCATTATGCCGTTGGATCGTGAGCCTCGACGCTAACGTGAGAGATGTCTAAGTGTGTCACAAGCTTGTCAAATCTTATACTATTCAATTACTCTGGTCATCTTTTCCGCGAATAGCAGGCTGTGTTCATTTTAACAATAAATGGCTATAGAACCTATCAATTATACCGTACTACTGTATTATTATATCGCATACCAGCTTGCTGATTATTGCCCTTGTGTTCGTTTGTGGCGTTCAAAATAGTGGATCTTTTATTGGAACTATATTCGGTTATACTATATACCAACGAATTTTGGTATTAAATATACAGGGTGTCCCATTTAAGTTGAGATTGTAAATAATCTCGAAGACATATGATATAAAAAAACAAACTGACACGTGTCCTTTAGTGTTTCGAGTGGGGAGTCAAATGGCACTACTAGTTTTCTAATTCGCGGGCGTTTTCAAGGTTATTTCAAGGTCATTTTGTCTTTTTTTATCATAAACCCATATTTTTTATTTCGGGATCATATTCTACGTAAAAAATGTACAACTTTTGTTTGAAACATTTTTTTGTATGTTTGTAAGAACTTTATTATGTATTCATGAGTCTTTTATTAAACGAATTACCAAGTGTCCACTTAGAATTTGAGGGTAAAAATTTCGAGCATATATTATGATGTTCTTAAATAAAATAAGATATTTTCCAGAAAAAAGAAACCTTGTCATTTTAATAGAAAAACAAAATTATCCTTGACATAAACAAGAAAAATCAGCTAAATATCTTAAGAAATATTGAACTTACAAAAAGATATTTCAAACAAAAGCTGTGCACTTTTGACGTAGAATATGATTCCGAAATAAAAAACATAGGTTTATGATAAATAAAGACAGAATGACCTTGAAACAACCTTGAAAACGCCCACGCATTAGAAAACTAGTAGTGCCATTTGACTCCCCACTCGAAACACTAAAGGACATGCGTCATTTTGTTTGTTTTAAATCACATATTTTCGAGATTTTTTGCAATCTCAACTTAAATGGGACACCCTGTATAGTTTAGACATTCAAAAACAAAAAAGTTTGATGAAAATGGACGCAAAAGGCAATAGAATCCTAATTTGTCTATAACAACTGAATTTTTCTCATACTGGTTAGTAAATTGTTCTCTTCGTTTTAGTTTGTGACGTTCAAAATGGCGAATCTCTGATTGGAACAATTCATGCAATACGAACAAATTTTGAAATTTGAAACGATGTTCAGATTTTCATGAAAACGATCATAAGAAGCAATAGAATCCTAATTGCACTATAGTAACTGGATTAGTAAATTGTATATTAGTTCCTTGATTGGACTTCCTGTGTTAGTTTATGGCGTTTTTACCCCAACGTTATCGTGGCACGTAACAAAAGGAATTTGAAATTAAAAATCAAATTGGAACATACAGAAACAAACATTGATCAAAATTACACTAACAATATTTTCATATTTTTCTGAGCTATTATATTAGAAAAATACCACCTTTAGGCATTGATATCTAGTTTAAAACATGTTTAACCGCATTTTCATTGTGAAAATGATTACAATCGATTGGTAACGTTTTCATAGCGTAATTATTAGACTGCGAATTTTATGCATTTAAGACAAAAATGAATAAATCACCTACAAAACAATAAAAACATTTTAAGAATTTAAAAATACTGTTCTATTGTTTTCAATTTATTAAAATTATTAAGAAAAGAACTGAATGTGACATATGGCTTCTGTATCTTGTAATTATGCAGACAATTTTTATACTGCATAAAAATCCGCAATCTAGTAATTATTAGTAAAACAAATTCAATTATACTTTCGTCATATCCATAAAATCTGTCATTCACTTACCGAATTCCGCAAAAATATTTCGCTTTCCGGGGTATTGTGAGCGTGGACTATAATGAAATTATGTAATAAACTCGGGATATTTTACCATTGATGGCGATATCGGTATCCCATTACTATGTTATTATTACCATTATTTATTTATTTCAGCTTCACGACTATGAAATGGACTTGGTTTATACTTTCCTAACTATTACAATTCTATCTTAAAACCATTCATACTACACTCCCATTCATCGCTCGCACACACGCACTCATTTTCACCATATCTCCTAATTTGTATATCTGTATGCTTACTTCCTATTTCCATTTATACTTCTATCTAAACCTATTGTTACTATCTATTTCTACATTACTTCTCTTATGTTCTATATACTTATATAGTATACTTATATATAACGTATATAGTATATAGGTAATTTGTAGGTAATTTAATTATAAGCTTTAACAATTTTCTTACCCATTTTGCCGGGTATCACGTCGAACTGGGCTGGCGTGTCGCTCACAAATATTGGTCGATTGCATAATTCCTGGAACAAAATAAACGATTCGATTTGTATTTTCTCTAATAAAACACTGCAAAACATCAAGTCGTTTTTATCGCATTTGACAAGCACGAATTCCAGCATGAAAGTTTCCAGAGTCAACCGAAAAAAGGAACGATCTTGACCATGAAAACGTAATTAACGAGTGGCACACGTTCGAGGTCCCAGGACTCTAATTACCGGTAATTAATGCTCCCACGTCATGATGCAGTCACCGTCTGAATCTGACGACGAGCGACCACACGGTATTCCGTGAAAATGGCCCGTCTGAAACCGGAAACAAAGTAGAAACCGTTCCTGCACTTGCGGAAGGAACGAGAAAAACGCCTCAGGGACGTAAAAACCATCGGGATGGCCTGACAATGCGAGCTGCACATTGCGGATCACATTCCTAGCCTGTCTTGGAATAATTATGCGTTGTAGAACGAGCGGCGAAGTGTTATATAATCATCCTTTGTTCCAAGGCTGAAGTTTCAACAAATACATTGCGACAAATTAATACACCGCGATATGAAGCGTGTATTTTAATTACTCGTGTTTTCACACGATTCGAAGGCTAATGCAAGAATATTAATTAATACACTGCGAATTTTATCCATTTATGGTAAAAACATATTCAAACTATAAACACTCAAATGTATAATTTCTGCAGGCTGAAAATGACAACTCTTCTATCATATCTCTAATGCATTTTCAGTAACTTTTACGTATTTTACGTATTTTACTATTAAGTCCCTGATCAAAATATTTAAAAGGTCTTATAATTACATTAGTACCTTCTTCAAAAAAATTGTATTCACTGATGTATGTATTCAATAATTAATTGTACGCATTACTGGTTATTAAGTGATAGTGCCCTTTTTGTATTAACCTTTCCTCGTATAATAACGAGTCAGACTCGCGATGAAGATTTCAAAGAAGATCTAAGAAGTGACCAATGTTTAAGCAATACAGTAAACGTAGGCGTACAATAAATATAAATTTTCTTTCCTTTTTTGTGAAATTATTGAGTAAACAGAGCGGCAAACATACGGCATGAGGTTAAATGTCACAATTTTATTGTCTATATAATAGCTTCAACAAATTAACCCTTTGCACTCGGAACTATTTAAACTCCAAAACTAAACATTTTTTTCAGCCTAGAATATTATTTCCGTTCTATATGATTTTTTTTCATTTTAGCTCATGAAACTGATATAATACCTAATACAATTCCTAAATGTTTAGTGATTTATTAAATAAAAACAAATTTAATCATGTAAAGAATATTTTCAATAATGGTGTAGCACTTTTTAGTGGTGCCTCAGAGTCGCCATTCGTGTTCTAATGGTAAAAGGTAATACAAATACTGCGGTTTTCATGCATTTATGGTACAGTACAACTGAAACGGTAAAATACAAAACTGTGAACACATTCGAAGAATTTAAGATTGCTATTTCGCTATTTTTGGCTTATTAATATTATTAACATTAAATCTACGGAGGCTTAAAAGTAACTGATATGTGTTGCCTTATAAAAATGACAAGATTGAATTTATTTAGACTTTGTGCGATTCGTATTATAATATGTAAGGTAAACTGTACTATTGCTGGCACTGCATTAGTTATTGACACTTTTAATTTAAACAGCAAATATTAAGAATTCCTGGTATAGAAAATAATTTTTTATTGCTTCTTATTTATATTTCAAAGCAACGTTGTAAGTTTTCATAACAGAGTTCCACGTATGACTGTTAGCAACGCTGGAGGACATCCAGTAAGACGGATGACCAACAGTGCAGTATAAATAGTTTTGTTAAAATTTTCGTTACGAGTAAAGTATACTTTATCGCTTTATAACTTAAGTTCGTACTATACCACAGATGTAATAAGTGTGTATATGTTTAATTATAAGTCAAATAGCCTGTTTAACATTTACTTCTTACTGTTTACCAACTGTGCCAATGACTGTACTATTTGTCTTACGATTGTAATTCACTGAATACATTTTATAATAAAAGATTTATGACTCGTAAAACTGTTTGATTTTGCTGAAAAATCTCTATTAGTTTATAATAATAGCAAGTTAAGCACGTCTAAACATTTCAAAAAAAGATAAAAAGATTTTTACTACGATTTTCGTTTAGGGTGTCAATCATTGTACAGTTTACCCTACTCTACTAAGTATGTTTACTTAGTTATTTGCCACGAAAGCATCTTTACAATTTCAATAATTGTAGAATAAAAAATCTGGAACCTGTCATTTCATTCTTATTTAGTCTTTGTTTTTCACAATTAACTTAGAAAATGCTCATTATGCATAAAAGTCCACAGTCTAGTAATATATGTAGAATATACTTAAATATTGTCGTAGTCGATGTTTTGTACCGTTTAGAATTTTGTAGTAATATTACTCGTGCTAATGGACACGTTAAGTCTTGTGAATGGCTCAGTGAAACCGCCATCGCGTCGGTCTGCAATATTACGTGGTTAGCAGCGATGAAATAGTATCCATCTGACTCACGTTTTAGCCAGTGACGATCCTCGTGTTCAACACAGGATACTCGGTTCATCGTTCCTGTTCACCACTCGTGTCACGCTCTCCTTTCGATCCTTTCCGGTCGCGCCAAACCGTGACACACGAACGCGCGTACACGTAACAGCTAATGCGTTAACGCAATCATCGACCTTGTTGCAGAAACGCTCAGCCGTCACTCGCATTTATTACGATAATTACTTAAAATGTAGAAACCTGCACTGTCTCGTTCACCGGGCGAAGTAGACTCTCGTGTTCGCAATATTAGCGCCGAGTTTATCTCTCACACTCTGAATAGCGGCACTGATCGCGCAAGTTAACCGTAAGGATCATTGATCTTTGAAGCCGTTTGCTTATTCAAATCGAATGAACTCGGCTTAATAAAACCAGTCATTTTTACATTATGGCAGAGGAATAGGAGAGTTTAAAACTTTTCACAGAATCCGAAACTTTAGGCTTTGTAAAGCGGAATTTGTGTAAGAAGGAAAACGGATTGAAAATGTTTGTAAACTGCATATTAGATTCTATAGTAAAGAGTAAAAGTGAATCAACACTATTTGAAACTGCACGACTTTTTAAAAAGTGGACCAAATGATTTGAATGTTTTTCAAAAGCTAGAAGGATTAGTTTATTAGATGAGGTGTACACAAATTTTGAAAATCTTGCAATTGGTCATAATCGCGAAAAGATGGTAAAGGTTTTACAACTTTTTTTATCTGGGCTTGTATTGAAAATGTTAAAAATATGTTTTATATACTCGAATCGGATTATGTATATGCTGACAATTTCATCGATATTGGTTAATTAATTTATGAGTTATAAACGATTAAAAGTGAAAAAATTGCAGTTATCGTGAGTCGAAAATCGTGAAAAACTGCATTTAATCGTTTGCAACTCGTAAATTAATTAACCGATATCGATGAAATTTTCAGCATGTACATGATTTATTTGAGTTTATAAAACACATTTATAAAATTTTCAAAACAGGCACAAATAAAAATTTATAAAAATTAACTTCTACTACTTTTCTCGCGGTTCCAACCGATTGTAATTTTTTCAAAAATTTTTTACACTGCATCTAATAATCTAATCATTCTAACTTCTCAAGAACACTAGAATCATTTGGTCTAATTTTAAAACATAGTTATGCTGTTGATTCACTTTTGCTCTTCACTGCATATGAAGATATAAAGATGATATATGAATTGTAAAGATTTCAATTTTTGACCTCTCTTTTGTGTATAAAAAATGATCCTTGCTTAAACTGACCTATTATCTCGTTGCTCTATGTATAATACATCGAGTCAGACTCGTGGTGAAGATTTTGAACAAAACCGAATAAATATTGATATTATTTATTTCTTTTAGTAAAGAATTTACTAATTTGGTGGTTGTGAAAGGTAAGGATTAAACGTCCTGAAACTATTCTCATTTTTATTTTATTATTGCCTGGTAGAAAAATTAAATATTTTATTTTTTATTCAAATTGTTGATTGATTTGGAAATTGGAGCCTATTATGTTGGATCGATTCGTTTTGGAACTAACGTTGTCTCTGGTGAGAACGAGGATCTTATTATTTTAATCAATAGTTACGCGAGGTTGTTTCTGTAGAAATGAAATCCGTTAGTTTTGTTAATGGTAGCTTGTTAAATAAAACCGTTGGTTACGCAATTATAAGCACGAGTATGACAAAGACACAGTCTACGTTTCAAGGTTGCATACTGTTTCCGTTACGGTTCCTATGCTGCAGATTCTATGTCCTTCCTTTTCATAGGAATTAGATCAAACCGTTGCGAATAAATCGCGTTAATGTCGTTGTTTAGTTAACGTTCATATCAAACAGTTTTTAAAAAAGTCGGTATACAGTCAGTTACATAATTGATGGCATACACTATAAATCAGAATAACTTTTTTATAAAAGGACCAAACGATTTCAGTTTTTCTGTCAAACTACAAGGATTAGATTCCTGATGTCGTATAATGAAAATTTTGGCAAAATTGCGTTTAGTCGGATTTATAAAAAAATAGTTATTTAATATATTATATTAGTTATTTAATAGTTATTTAAGTTATTAATTATTTAATATATTATTCAATATAATATTTGGGCCCGTAACGAAAATTTAGAACATGCGTTTTGTAGATCCTGTTACGAGCCTGGGCCGATCGGTAGCGCGCGTGGCCGGTGAGCGGTTTATGGTTTAAAAAGGAATATGGTTTTTAATTGTTAGTAAGGTGCACGGACGAACCTGATGCGAAATCAGGGAGCCGCTAGAATGTTTGGGAGACTTCGTGGACGAACCCGATGTGAAATCAGGGAGCTGCTAGGAGGTTGAATAAAAGCACAGACGAACCCGATGCGAAATCAGGGAGCTGCTAGGAGGTTGAATAAAAGCAGAGACAAATCCGATGCGGAATCGTGGAGCTGCTAGGAGGTTGCATAAAAGCACAGACGAACCCGATGCGAAATCAGGGAGCTGCTAGGAGGTTGAATAAAAGCAGAGACAAATCCGATGCGGAATCGTGGAGCTGCTAGGAGGTTGAATAAAAGCACAGACGAACCCGATGCGAAATCAGGGAGCTGCTAGGAGGTTGAATAAAAGCAGAGACAAATCCGATGCGGAATCGTGGAGCTGCTAGGAGGTTGAATAAAAGCACAGACGAACCCGATGCGAAATCAGGGAGCTGCTAGGAGGTTGAATAAAAGCAGAGACAAATCCGATGCGGAATCGTGGAGCTGCTAGGAGGTTGCAGAAAAGCACAGACGAACCCGATGCGGAATCGTGGAGCTGCTAGGAGGTTGAATAAAAGCACTGACGAACCCGATGCGGAATCGGGGAGCTGTAGGATACGGACGAACCTAATGCGAAATCAGGAAGCCGCATGGGTAGGATAACAGGTTTTGGGTTCCTGATACAAGATCAGATAGCTCCTAGGATATGTTATTAACGGTCTTGTAACTTTAATATTACAAATTAATTGATACAATCCGAGCGGTAAGATTGTATCATGTGGAAACGGTCAACTAAGAATTACTGGATCTGAATGGTGGGTTAAAATCAATTGTTATTCAAAATTATTTTAAGCTAAATTGTATATTACAGCAAACTGGCTCTGTTACAACTGTTACTGTCGCGGTAAGAATTGAGTGTGTATAAACAATATGTTGTGTAGTTACCTAAGTACTACTGCCTGTTGAATGACGCACTGGGAATGTAGGGAACACGGAGAGGTTGAATAATTTTGCCAAGATGGATTAATAGCGTACCCGTGGAATCTATAAGGTTACTTGATTCGAAAGGGTGACTAGGCCTGATTTCACTAAATACAACCAGCTCCAAAACGAGATTCAGCGTAAATACTAAATACCTCGTTTGTACTTTAAGCACTGTTCCCTGAGGGTTAAAATTCGGGGGTTTGTGTACTGTCCCTGTTCTGAATCATGCTTTGTGCCGGCTGCATCCAGCTGGAGCATAATCGTCGTTTCTATAAGCAAAGTGGTGGAAATAGGGCGCTCTCCGTTCTCAGGAAAGGGATTAGAAAACTCTGATCGAAATGAAGCAGAGAGAATTCACTGTAAATAATAATCCATATAAGTCATTATAAGTAAGAGCTGAAAATTTCATCAAAATTGGTCAATCGGTTTGTAAGTTATAGACAATTAAGAATGGCGAAAGAGTTCTTTGCTATTTACAGCCAATTTTTTGCTTTTTTATTTTATTATTTGCCGTCTTTTACCGTTTAAAAACTAAAGTCGTTTGGTCGATTTATAAAAAAGTTATTCTGTTGTGTACCAACGTCATTTCATTCTACATAGATACCCGGCTTCCTGTTTTCCACCCAAAATACCACACAAACTCATGATTTCATCTTTGACTTATCCTGAAATTCAGCTTCGTCCTCGACCTCTGTCCTTGCCGCATCATATTCGAACCTTTGCCTGTCCACGTCACCTTCAAAACTCTGACCTTATTATTCTAGCCCTTACAATGCCTAAAACCCCCACCATTCAAGTTAGCACTCATATATCCGTGGTTGTCAGGAAGAACGCCGCAAGTCACATACTTTCACTTTCGAGATATTGCCGTGTAAAGTTTTAATCACTAATGCTTTGACATAGGACATCGGTTAAATTGCATTATTTTTTTTACCCTTTCAAATTTGTTTTCATGACTTTTTTCTGGTAAATACGTAAATCCTATACTATAAAGATCAATTAATGTATAAACTCAAATTTTTTGAAATTGTGACATGCGTCGTGTTTCCGTGTAACCACAGATGTATCTCGCTATCCCTCAACAGGGCAGATTCTCAGATCCCCGGTTCTCCCGAGCACACACTCATTTCGTTCATCTGCCGTAGTGTACTGCATATTCCGCTAACGTACAATATATTGTCAACGTGTTTCCGATTAACCTCTTGTCCTACAACAACGAGTGAGACTCTTAGCCAAAAACAATAAGGACGAGCCTCAGTCGTGGTACAGTATTTCATCGAGAATTGTCCACAACACGGGTTTGCTCAGGGACATTTATACGCGAGGGATATCATGGTTTGAGGTTTGCCGAACGTAGAGAAGGACAGCCAAGCTCGAGAGGCCTCGGTCATCGGAGAAATGTAAAGTTTAGGAGACTTTTATCATCATATTTGTAATATTTCTCTGATCAAAATTTTTCTGATTATACATACATATCTATTTTTTTAATTGACGATGGAGTAAGTTTTGGTGTGGTCTCACCGATATACCCGAGCCGCATGGTATCATATTTCTCGGCGACCGAGGCCTCTCGAACTTCGCGGCCCCTCAAGGGGGTACACCCCGCACTAGTGGGGATATCTCAGGGACAATTATGTGCGAGACATTTGGGACATTTACCGATGAAATACTGTACTTCGTTCGGACCAAACGTAAACAACACGAGCCTGGCTCGTTGTACTTCGTTCGTGACAAACGTAAATAGCACTAACACGAAGATTACTAATTTTCTACGAGTTTTCTCAAAACATTATTAATTTAAATTAAGTATTAATTTACAAATTGTTACTAATACATTATCCACTTTCAAATTATAAATAATTTTTGTTCACCGATGAATTGATCATAATTACTTCCCAGACATCTTAAAAGTATTAATTGTGCCCAAACGTGTGTATTATTTCACAATTCCTTTCGTTGCGCCGAAATATACATGTCATAAGACGCATACATTTTGCGCAAGTTCGAGCACACGACTAAACTGCTAAATGGCTCGACGCGTGATGGACCTTCTTGTTTATTATGGCCCGAGCAATCGGGAATTAGCGGGTAGGACAAGGGGTTAAGTTCCGTTGTATTTTACGAATAAAATAGTAATTAATGGAATACAACAATTCTGATATAAAGTATGTGCCATGACTTATATGTATGGCTAACTGTACATATTCGTAACAAAATAGTTGGTAATTATATAGAAAAGGTCTGCGTACTCCGATTTTGATGAAATTTTAATGGAGCAACACATTCTAAACAACTTTTTCCTTTTCCAATATAGGGGGGTCGCTTTTAGTTTTCGAGATAGTTGCAAAAAACTATCGGTAATGTTAATTTCATAACGGAAACCTTCTTTTTAGAAACACTGGGTGGATGTGTGTGGTATTGTAGCTTCTCATCTCCACAACGTGTTTACAAACAAAAAATAAACAGATGCGGCCCGAAAATTCAGGAAATGGAATAACAGAAGAAACAAGCAGAATTAACTCCTGTAGATAACTCTGATCATACATAGATAGGCTGAGCTTTCAATTTTCAAAGACATTTCCTGGATTTTCGGGCCGCATCTGTTTATTTTTTGTTTGTAAACACGTTGTGGAGATGAGAAGCGACAATACCACACACATCCACCCAGTGTTTCACATGCACCCAGTGTTTCTAAAAAGAAGGTTTCCGTTATGAAATTAACATTACTGATAGTTTTTTGCAAATATCTCGAAAACTAAAAGCGACCCCCCTGTATTGGAAAAGGAAAAAGTTGTTCAAAATGTTGAAATCTATAATATATTAAAATTTCATCAAAATCGGAGTGCGCAGACCTTTTCTATATAATTACTATATAATTATATAATTCTATATAATTACTATATAATTATATAATTCTATATAATTACTATATAATTATATAATTCTATATAATTACGGAAAGTTATCAAGAAATGATTGGTTACACGTATACCATAAACGCATAAAACTGCAGTCTACTAATTCTGAATATAATGATTACCTTTGGTCTCTTCCATTGGAACTGAAAAGGCGGAGTTTGGTGATAGAAAACCGACGTTTGCGTGGCTGGAAATTCGGGATCCTCCCACAGTTCACCTCGTTTCAAGCACGAACGCTTGATCCGTTCGTACTCGCTCATTACGTCCTGAAACAATTCTGGTATGAGTGTCTGGCATACATATACGTAACAGTTAACGTAACAATTTTGTAACAGTTCGTTCAATCAATCTTCACTTAATATTCTAGCTGCAAAAGATATCAACAGTTGCAACTAGATCGACATATTAAGTTATCTAATTTGCTATTCACAACAAGCTACGAACGAAGGAACAAATATAAGAAATTAACAATACATCCACGTCCTTCGCCTACTCCATATTTTCTGTCATCTTTCATAATCGTAGTATGATCCTCACTGATGAAATTATGTCATAAATATTTAGGTGCTGAAGTACTAATAACGATGCTTGATTTCGATGAAATTTCTAGCATGCGCGTAACTAGCATAGATCTACAAAACACATATTTTAAATTTTCTTTACGAGCTTAAATAAAATAATTTTAAAAAGTGCCGTTTTTGTTTTTTGAAGTAACAACCTACCAATTGTAATTTTTTCAAAATATATTTTGCATTACATTTAGTAAACCAATGCTTCTAAGTGCTATAGAAAAAAGCCAGGTAGTGTGGTCCGATTTTCAGAAAGGTATACTGTTTTAAAGGGGGTTCGAATACGTTTGTGAGTCGTTGTGTATACAGTGGCGTGCAAAAGTATCCAGAGAACCTCTGAAAACGAATAACTTTTTTAGAATTTATTCAAACGGCTTGAGTTTTCATTTTAGATGTAAAAGGATTAGTTTACGAGGTAATTTATAATAAAAATTACCCTTGGTCGAAATGGCGAAGAAAAATGTAATGATTTTTAATTTTTTTATCTGTGCTTATAATGAAAATTTGAAATATAACTTTTGTGGAGCTAAGTAAGTTGTACACATGCATAAAGTTTCATCAAAATCGATTAAGGTTGCTGTGAGCCATAAATGATTAAAAATGGCACAAATTGTGAGACTGTACGGCAGGGATGGGCATTTTTGTCTCAATTGAGACAAAACCGTCCCCACCATAGCGCCCAATGTCCCCCACCAGCATCCGCCGTTAACATAGAGTGGAAAGAAGTGCTTCGGCCGTCGCGAATAGTGCGCACAATGCGCAGGCCTCGCGCATGAAAGAGAGGTTGGTGGGAGAAGCAGGCGTTTGAGGGGCTCCACCCGTGCCCATGCTTGCACTACGGTCTAGATTCAAGGATTTTTTGCATCTTATAATACCTATAGCTTTTTTATAATAAACGTTGTGCATGTACATAACTTACTCAGATCTACAAAAAGCATATTTTAAATTGTCATTATAGGGGCAGATAAAAAAGTTAAAAATCAACCATTGTTTTCTTTTTCGCAATTTCAACCAATGGTAATTTTTAATTAATTTTGTTTATAAAATTATCTAGTAAACTAATCTTCTTCTAACGTATAAAAAAGAACTCGGGCCGTTTGAACCAATTTGAAAACAGTTATTTAAAACACGCCACTGTATGTAAATGAGAATAAACCTCCGCAGAGGTTTTACAAATAAATAAAATATCATCGCGAATATCGAGCTCATCAAAAAGAATTATTCAGTCTGACCTCGATAAGCGTGATAACGCGTTCCGAGACCTCATCGAAGTCTCATTCTATCGAGGTCAACACTTTCTCTTCTACAGAAGTCTTTGTTATACGAGCCGCGCTCCTCTTTTCGCCCGAGTCTCGCGACGAAACTTATTCCGACAGGGAAAGAAAGCTTTTTAAATAACCAGCAAGAGCGGAACGACGAGATGCGCTGTAATGTGCAATTATTACTCGGACCGCCGCCCCTTATGTGTAACGTTCCGAGCGACTTTCGTCTCGTGAAACATGATTCTCGCCGGCCAACAAATCTAATAGGTTGTGAACGAGTTCTTACATTTCTCTTTAATGACACAACGCTGCCAGACCGTGGTTGAAACCGAGACTTCTCTTCTCGCGTGAACTCACGGGTCGCGTCGTTGTTCGTTAACCTGATCAAACATCGTGGTAAAACACGACTAATTGAGACTGGAAAAGTTCAGAACTTGCGTGGAAGTTGTAACTCGTAGAAGTTTTAGATCAAAGAACGAATCAAACAGTTATCTTTTGTTTCTAGAAGTATTCTCTTCATACTTCATGCTTCGTTTAGGAAAATATCTGTTCCTATGGAATTGTCATGGAAAGACGTAATGGTTCCCCATTTTTTTTTAAATAAGATCCCATAGAAGAAATGTTTGAAGTGTTTACAGATCAAATTGATTAACTCTTCAAAGTTTTCTTTTTAAACATTTTTCTGTCAAATCACTTGATGAACGCGTATCTTTATCCATTTAAAATAAATTCCATTAATTATTAGGCTTAACCTTTTGAGGACGAGGATTTCTTAAATTACTATAAATATTTTCTTCAGAAAACTAGATTTTATACTAAATCAGAAGCGAAAAAATTAATAATATGTATTGGCTTTTTTAAAATTTAATTCAATGCAACTTTAAGAACGACGTGTGCTGAACTAATGGATTATTTCGTCAGATAAACAGATAATAAAATAATCTGGAAAAGAACAATTTTCACGTGTGGATAAAAATCCAATAAATCAATGTTAATACAATTGAAATCTTCATTTCTCAAATGTATTATTTGAGCATCGTTCAAGGCCGGGATTTATTTTGTGATTGTTACTAGTATATTTTCAGTTGACTATTTTGAAAGATCGTACGAACAAGCCACAGGAAATGCGTTGGCGCCTGGTGTCTAACAGAAAGTGCCATAAGATCCAAAGATTGTAAATCTTGCATTTTGCTAATCTCTTGAAAGGCAACGCGGAATACCACAATATCTTTCCGAACCTTTCTCCCAGTATGTCTTAATGAATAACAGTTCATAACGTATTTTTCTCTTTTCAACAAGTGTCTAAAAGGTCATCAGAGTGCGAGTGGAACGTCTTACATTAGTTTAGACCGAGTTTCCTCCAACAAGAGTTCAAATCTCTGCACACTTTAAATGAGCACACTTTCGTTATTGGCGTTAAAGATGTGCTTTGTCAAATCTAGGAATATGATAATAACAATTTTATATTTTTTTACATAGATTGCAGTAAGATTATTAGAGAAATGAAATTTTGTAAAGAAAACGAGAATTTTGTAAGAAATTTTTTCTAAGAAATAAGTCTAGGAAGAAGACAACTTTTAGAAAAAGCCGTAAAAACATCTTGGATTATAACATAATTAAATTATAATTTTAATTAGATTAGTTTAGGAAAAGAACAGCTTCTGTTAGAACAAACAGACCTTTCCGTAGTGTTTTTCTTATTAATAGTAATAATTTGATTGCTGATGTATTTCAACAGACATACATGCCTATGTAATATAATTTGAATGTGCACGATATTCGAATGGAGTTTTCTTGCGCTCCTTCATAATTTAATATAATAGATAAATTATAATGTCACAGAAAAAACTTCCGATTATAACATAATTAAATTATAATTACATTAAAATTAATCTAGAATGGAATCTAGGATGTTTGATTTATTATTTGATTTTATGCATTTGTGACAAATAAAGAAAAACAGACGTTAGAAGAAGAATTTAAAAATGCTACTGTATTACTTTCAGTGTATCAAACATATTAAAAAAGAATATAACTTCCTATTTTAATTCAGTTTGTCGCATTTTAGGTAAGAAATCTTTACTTTGCATAAAGATTCGCAGTTCATTGATTACAGACGGATATTAGCCGACGTAGTATTATGCAATATATTTTATTTACACGATATTCAAATGCAGTTTTTTTAGAGGGATTCATCCATACATAGATTAATATAATAATTAAAGTATAATGCCTCAAAATAAACCTCACATTAAAGCACAATCTGAGGAAAATTAACGTTTCAGTGCTCGGAGACATATGTACAGTCTATCCTACAAAAACAGTGTTGGCGATAACTCTGCAAAAATTAATGTATTTGGAGAAAATCTAATATGAATCGAAAGTACATTTTAAATACCAATACGTGTTGACACTGGATTAATAAAACTGTTAGCAAATGAATTTTGTAATAGAATAAATGACTCGAAACGTCGTTGCCGCGTACCTACAGTTCCTTACAAAAATATTCGCTCACCCTTTAAATCTGAATAACTTTCTTAAAATTCGACCAAACCACTTGACATTTTTTGAGCAATTAGAAACATTGATTTAGTAAATCACGTGCAAAAAAGATTTTGAAGAAATTACAATTAGTAGGAATTACATGGAAAAATAAAAATGGCACTTTCTAAAACTCCATTATTTCAGCCCGTAATGAAAATTCAAAATATGCGTTTTGTAGATCTATATTATTTACACATATGCTGAAAATTTCATCAAAATCAGTTAACGAACATATGAGCTACAAGCGGTTAAAAGTGGTGATAATCGCAGTTTTTCACGACTTTTGGTCAGTTTCTGCTTAAAATCCATTGTTTCTTACATCTTTCGATGCGCGTCGTTTTCTTCTGCGTCAACTGATTTCGATGAAATTTTCAGCATATGTATAACTAACATAGATCTACAAAAGGAATATTTTAAATTTTCATTATGGGCTAAAATAAACAAGTTTTAAAAAGTGCGATTTTTATCACTTCATGTAATTCCTACTAATTGCACTTTTTTCAAAATCTTTTGTGCACGTGATTTACTAAATCAATGCTTCTAATTGCTCAAAAAAAGTCAAGTGGTTTGGTCAAATTTTAAGAAAGTTATTTTGATTTAAAGGGCGAGCGAACACTTTTGTGAGCCACCGTATGCCCAAACTGAACGATAAAGAACGTATTATGTATTGTGATTCACTGGCTATCTCGGTTGCCAGATACATGTTTCATAAAAATGTTTTGGTCTACTATGAAGTAGAAACACAAAGAAAAATGACTGCTGAAATTCCGAATATAAATTGACCTTATTCGAAAAAGAGGTCACGGCTTGTTTCGTGCGAAACAATTAGTAGAAAGTACACCAAAACGTTATCAAGCTACCAACCATAACAGAGGAAATTGGGTTCATCATCAAGTAAAAAGGGTATTAGAGTTTTAAGTGTAGATTCGAGTCATATAAAGATTTTTATAAATATATAAGTCTTTACAGAAATATCGCCGGCACGCTCTTGTGGGACGGACTATAAATCGAACTTTCACCGGAGAAGTATACGTCTGCAAATCAGAAATAAAACTTTCCTACGATTTTCTGTAATGAACAATTGCGATAAAAAAACATCGGATTACTAATTAACGCTTGTAGCCGTGTCTAGCTTCTTCTGTTACCATTCTAACGGCGCAGTTCCATTCGCCTACATGATGCCCATATCTGGACAGAAACAGGAACGATCTGTTGAAATGGTACGCTCGAGTGTAAGCGCTTTCGAATTCTAACGAAACAACCGTATAGAGGAGAGGAATCGTTATCGGGCCTGCGGTTGTTATTACTAAAAATCATCGTCACGGAAGAGAGGCCCAGCAAGATCGATATTGGCCATTTGCACGGCGTACGAGAGTATGCTCGACACGGTTGAACGAACCGCCGACACCGGCGGTTATTATTTTGCAACGGCGCTTGATAATACATTTTCACCGCGTAGGCGATAACGCGAGAGAGGGTGTACCTGTGTGTATGTGTGCACTCGTGAAAGCGTCACGATTGCGAAATAGGTAATTACGATTGCTTGGGCCAGCTCGATCGCGATTATTGTTCTGAGGAGGCACAACAGACGCGCCCATGGAACGATCCAGTGCGCCAATTAAGATCGCAACTAGCGCTGCCCAATCTAGCCTAGGTAATTAGCGTACCGACCACCACTTATTTCGCGTTCAACCCGTCGAACCTTTCTCCATTTAGCGGCGCTACCTTGGCATTCCAGGCTGAGGCGTGTCTTTTTCTATTGTTGTCGTTCAACAAAGGGTCATATCTCCGCTGGTGTCGCGTTTAACCCGATTTAACCCTTTCGTAATCAACCGACACTACCTCGCTGTTCTAAGCGACTGTTTTTGTGATATTCTTCCGTAGAGGAGAGTACGATTTCCGTGGCCCCTCGTTTTGAGGTTATATTTGTGTTCTTGGGGTTATTTCAAGAAAAAAATGCATATATAACATGGCGTCAAATTGGCCTGGTTTAACTGGTGAAGTAGATTTCCTGTTTTTTATAAATATGTAAATATCTCGGTAACTATGCGAAATATGGCAAAATATGAAGAGACCTTTTTTGTAGAAAATGAAATTTTATTCGCATAATCTTTGCATTGTAGCCGTCATCCAGAATTTGAACTAGTAATGGAAAAATCATGTGAATAGAATGAGTTGTGGTTAGGTCGTGGAGGGGACGGATCAAAACGAGGGGCCACGGAAATCGTACTCGTGCCCTTTCGTGTTACGTAGCAGAAAGAATTTTTCGGAAATGCTTCTTTATTTGAAATACTTGCAGCGCGTCGCACAGTGGGGTATTTGTAATTTTAAAAATTTTACATAAATTGTAAAATTTTTGTTGCTTAAGTTAGTTAAATATCTGAGGAACAATCTCCCATCATTCGTTGTCCCATTCATGTATCCATGAAGCACTGAAATTTGTTGGAAGTTTGAAGTTCTGTTAACACGCTGTCATTTCTCAACGATTCACCTATTAGTAATTTCTAACTTATTTACATAAATTAAATAGATTTTTGTTTTCTAGAAGTTTTTTTTAGCTAAGTATAGGGCATACTTGCATGAGAAATTCACTTTTGTACTATACAGGGTGGTCCGTTTAAATAAGAACACCTAAATATCTCTTCAGGTTATTGTGATGCAAAAAATATTTGTTACCCAATGTGCATGGTGTCAATGGACCAAATATCTGGCACGAATATTTTTTCCCGAGGGTCATTTTTTTCGGAGTTGTCGAGGTCATCGATATTTTTTGGTACATAACTACATTTCTTTTTTATTGCATCGTGTAACTGATGGAAAAATACATTCAGATATGTATAATAACATGACTTTGAAATGACCTCGATCCTCGAAAATTAAAGTTTTACCTAGAAAGATCTGTACAGTCGGTCATTGCACGTTAACACGCACACATCTGTTGATCGATATTCTTAGTGTGATAAAAAATATTTTCTTCGCATTCATAGGTCCAAGAGTCGTGGCCGAAGATATTCGACATCAGTTCTAGGTAAAGCTTTAATTTTCGAGGATCAAGGTAATTCCAAGGTCTTCTTTTAAGTCTTCTATTAAAAATAAATTGGCCATCTACTATTACACTTGTACTATAATGCTTTTATATTAACAAGGTGGTCTGTCAATTTTAAGCAAAATTGACTCAAAACATCAGTGGTATCTTTGCTGCCATTGGAAGAATGATCATGGCATCAACGCATTAGACATAAACGAATATTTTAAGTTTTCATAATTATTAGATGTGAATCTGGTAGAAATTGTTTAGAAATTCAAGAAGCATAAATTTTGTGGAAAAGATTGATAATGTAAAAATATGAATACAATAAACTCGAATAATATTACTTTGAAACAATTGTGACTATTGTTACGTCTATTTATTTATGTACTTTGTCACACATATGTTAAATAAACAAACACTACATTTTATGCTCAATTCCTGTAATTATAAATAAAATACAGTTTACGTTTGCCACAAGCAATTCACCGTTCGAAGATTAATAGAAAGTATTCTTCGAAGAAGTAGACCAATTATAAATAATGCTGGCTAAGCACCTTATTAATATAAAAATTTAGTACTCAAACTCTCGGATGAAAATTAACCTATTTCCTACTTCAGATACATCGATTTTAACATAGTAAATTCTTTTCTTCATTCATTCATGAAATCGTTGTAACTGGATGCGTTTCTTTATAATATAAAATTGTAAATGCAACATAATTGGTCGAATGACAGTATAATACCAAATGAAATGAATATTAAATCTATGAAACACTAAAATTGACTATCATACATTTCTTTTAAAAGCAAACAAGAATATTCGTATTCCTAGCCATTTTTATTATAATAAATTTATGTATATCCAAAGCAATAAGTAAAATTTCCCATAAATACATTTTTACGATCTCAATATTCGTAAATTAAAAAATTTAAAATCCGTTATTTTTACAGGTTCAGCATGTAGTGTTATTGTTAGTCGAGAAACTTTTGAGTAACTGTCTTTGAGGATCGTATGAGGCTTCATTATAAATAATTAGCAGTAAAAATTTTTTTACATCAATTACAATTAGAGTAAAATAAAAATATGTTTCTTTCTTTGAAGATTCTATTAAGATGAAGATAATACACCAATACTCTTAAATCTTCTGTTTTGTATTTCATTTGCTAATTTTTATAATAACTGTCATTCATTGTCTAACAATTAGTTTACAAAACTACAGTGGGTGTAAAAAGTATTCGTATACCTTTTAGAAACGAATAATTTTCTAAAATTGAATCAAACGACGTGAGTTTTTTTTTACACATTAGAAGGATTACATAATTAATTAAAAGAAGGAAACATAATTAATTAAAAAACTAATGGTAATAATTTTTACTTTCTTATCGGTAATGAATATTGAATTATGCCTTTTGTAGATTCAAGCATGTTATGTAGGTACATGTACAATGTTTCGTCGAAGTCGGTTGACGCATAAAAGACCTATAAGTATTATGAGTTGCAATAATCTTTGAATTCAGGATTTCCGATTCATTAAATCGCAATTTCGCACAATATGTGCTATTTTCAATAATTTATAGCTCGCAGCAATTTTAATCGATTTTGATGAAACTTTGAGCATGTGCATGTACTTACAAGGAGAAGACGCGGTCAAGGGGTCTCAGATTTTCTCGAAACTTTGCATATTGGTAGATTTCGTTCTCCTGTTTATGAAAATGCAGCATTATATTTTGTTTCCTATAGATATTATGAGTGTATTTTTCATGTGAAAAATACAATTAATTAAAATAGATAAACTGAACAGAAAATAGGAAAAAATGGAAAAAAGGAAAAAGGGGTTTGAACACTGGCCTTTCCGGTAATGAATCTAGTATAGTTACCATCACGCCGTTTGGCAGTTGACAAAAACTTCAACCAAAACTGTACTTAACGGCTAAACGGGTATAATGAAATTTAAATCGTAAATATTTCAAAAATTATTGAGTATCGACGACTATAATGCTATATTTTCATAAACAGGAGAACGAAATCTACCAGTATGCAAAGTTTCAACAAAATCTAAAACCCGATGACCGCGTCTTCTCCTTGTTACATCTACAAAAGGCATATAAAAAAGTTAAAAATTCGGAACTTTACTTTTTTCTTCGGAAGTTCGATCAATAGCAATTAAAAAAAAATTATTTGCACCTTACCCAGTAAATTAATCTTTCTAGTATCTCAAAAAAAAAAAATCAAGTCGTTTGGTCCAATTTTAAAAAGTTATTCGTTTGTAAAAGGTGTACGAATACTTCGTACACTGTCGGTCACGTTTTTAGGAGGAAGACTGTATCTTATCGGCGCAAGATACGTACTACGGTCCGCGCCTAAATCGTTTCCTTATGAAACGTGTCGTGATAACTAGATGAAATCTCCGTTGAACCGTGTCGTAGCTTAATGCGTTCAATGTACCCGTCGGCCAAATGATTCAGATTGTCGTTGTTAAATTTTTATTCTGCAAACCGGTTTAAAAGCAGTTGTTTCGGTAAACCGGTAACGAAGAGGGGCTCCGTGGCGAAACGTTTAGATTCGCGCGCGTGGTTTTCTCGCGGAGAGATCTAGCCGATCCTCTTGTTTCTACCGTTTCTCGGAAAGAAACGACTTGCCGCCTTGTCCCGCTTCTCGAAGCTAGTCGCAATTTCGTGCAGACTCTCGAATTCGGTACGCGAATCGAGGATCGCCAGTCGAATTGTTGCCACAGTGTTCGAGACAATGCTAAAAAGCCCAAATTTCGAAGTATGAAATCTAAAAAAATGTTTATCGTGAAGCATTAGTAATATAATGTAGTTTGTAACAGGCTTCAGCATTATATCGAAATAAATTATTTGAAAAATAATCGTTAAGATAATACAGGCGGCCATCGACTTTCGCACATTCTACTTTCGCACATTTTTAAAGATTCAACTGTTTAATCCTCTGCGATCGGATGTCCCCTCTCAGGGAACATCAGACTAGCCATCAGATTGCAATGTTGTTCGGATCAAGAGAACAAAACAGTTTCAGTCTTGCATTAGGGCGTGCGTCAACGTGTTACGTGTTTTGCTAATTTATTTGTTTAAGTTTAAATATTTCGCCTTTATAAATTGATAAACATGAGTCAGAAACGGAAAAAACTGCAGTGTTGATACGAACAAAAAGAAATTAAGGACTCATAAACTTCATACGATCGAGACAAAGATGGAAATAATTAAACGTTCTGAAAACGGTGAATCTTTTGCTTCAATCGGACGTTTGTACGGTGTATACAGATCCACGATATGTTCGATTTTGAAAAACAAGAGTAAAATTAAGGAATACGTTCAAAATTGTGGAAATTATCTTCAAAGATTGTTTCCAAAAGACACGGCATAGTGATGGATGAAATGCTTATAACTTTATAAAGGAAACACCCGAAAACACTTAACACGATTCTTTAACTTCATTATGCATACATATTGATAGATAAATACATTAAAACACAGTTTTTGGTGCATATTTGTTTACATCCCTCTACAATTATGTGCGAAAATCGAGGGCCTACTGTATATTATCCTATTTGGCAACATATCATTTGAAATAATCATATGTTAGTCTGAAGAGTTAAATAATTTCTGAAAATTATTTCGTTATTTGAATTTCAAATGGAATTCAAATCATTCTTCATTTCAATCTTCAATTTTGGTACTTCAATAACAACTTCTTGAGGGAAAATTATTTATTACTAATAAAAAGAAAACCATTTATTCCAGTAGCATCGAATTCATGCTACTGTTATATTAGATTGTTCCATACGAAATGTCCAATTTGTGATTTGCTATAATCGTGAAGTTAATGAAGTTAGTTTCAAGTAATATTTCACAATAGCATCTCACAGGATGCAACTCCGCATGATGCAGGAGGATCGAGTCTATAATCGTCATGCCAAGCTTTATAAAATATCCGCAGTTTAATCATTACATTTTCAACCAATTGCACCTATTGACAATGGAAACAAAATGTCAATATTATTCCAGTGTGTTGCAATTGACGTGGACAATTTTTATTTTCTATAAAAGTCTGCACTCTAGTTATTGCATCTTCAATTTATTGGACCCACTAACCCTTTGCACTCGAAGCCATTTTTATTCCACCAAGAACGTTTTCATTTTGTGAAATCTTTCGTACATTGTGCACAAGAAATTGGACATGTTTTCTCATACATCATTTGAAGTTTTAGTTATTTATAGAATACAGACGAATATAATAATATGAAAACTGTTTTGAATAATGGTATGGCAATTTTTACTGGTGCCACGGAATCACCATTCGAGTGCAAAGGGTTAAGAAAGAAAATAAATATTAATTGTATCCCAGTTTGTCGACAATTTTTATTTTGCATAAAGATCTGCAGTCTAGCAGTAATTTAAAAATAAATTATTTGCAGGCGCAGAACGGTAAAATTGTTTCTGCAATTTAAAATGCGACTGGTTGGAAAAACACATTTCCACACCTCCTTTTTATCTGCGAGACCCCTGTTGGATCCTCCGGCGTTACAGCCAATCGGGGGCCGTTCGTTTCCATGAAAATTAGCCAATTTGGCTCGTCGAGGGTCCGGTAAGAAGCGGTTGCCGGATTTCATTTCATAGGAAACCGCATTGGCGTTTTATTTACTTTTAGAAAATCACCGGTTGCGTCGCGGGTTTTTTTTCCTTGGAGTTGCTGCAGCGCGGTACAGGCGCGGTGCAACAGCGGTCTCGGGTGCAATCATCCGACCGAGGAAACCATGAAATGCACCTCGTGTCCGACGGACGCCCGTGGCACGTACCAACCCGAGAGTTTTACATTGTACGTGCCGGGTTGCTTCGGGTTCGCCTTCCGCTAAACCGAACACTTCTGCGATCCGCTGTATACGTTAGCTGTATATTATATGTATAATAGCTACTATACTCTCGTACCGGTCGGACTAGTTTCACGCTTGGTTCTCTCGCGGCCTTGAGCGCACGAACCACCGTGGCGCTGCGCAAAGCTGCCGAGAAAACCTTTATGGTTTCTGCAGACTTCGACCGACGACGTGGACCGCCACACCATTGGCAACCATCGCCACAGTATCGACTTTTCCCCGTCGACCTCGACAGCCTTCCGGAATTTTAGCCGCGAGATTTTATACTGCCGATAGGATCGGGACCGAACGCAAATTACCAACCGCTTCGAGGATCTCCGGCTTCGAATGAGAATAATAAAACGGGTCCCGAGTGTCTGTTGCACATCGGTATGGTAATAACTTCGCGAACGTCCGCACGAATGAGGAATAGGAATGGACGTTGCTCTAGAGTCACTGGAATACTTCCTGTAGAGAAGGAACACGGGTACTCTACGCGTTTTATGCGTTTCTACTAAAGATGAGCAGATCGAAGATACATTTAACGATAGATACATTCTCGTTATTTTTATAAAGTAATGTAAAATTATAACTTTTAGTGCTCCGTAATCTTATATACAGGGTGTTCGTTTGAAAACTTTCCAGCCGAATACCTCGAAAAGTATGAAAGATATTAAAAAAGTGTGAAACACGTGTCCAAGGATTTCGAGAGGGAAAGAGGGGGACAGTACCAGTTTTATATTTGGGCGGCGTTTTCAAGGTCATTTGAAGGTTAACTTTGTTTTTTCAAATGGAAACCTATATTTTCTTTGTGGGATCTTATTGTACATAGGATACGTTTGATTTATCTGCGCACTAGTTTCGGAGATATCTAAAGAGAAGTAGAGCGAGTCATACTTATACTGCGAGAAAGTTTGTAATTTCTTTATAACTATAACAAATTTTCAAAATGTTCTCCGTTGTTTTCTAAACAATAATACAGACGATTCTTAAATTCTGAACGAACATTTTTGAAGGTATCTGTTGGAATAGCTCTACATTCCTGTACAAACGCTCTACTTCTTTTAAAATATTTCCGAAAGTAGTGCGCGGATAAAAAAGTATCCTACGAAAAATGCTGGTCTTTTTACGTACAATAAGATCCCATAATAAAAAATATAAGTTTCCATTGGAAAAAACAAAGTTGTCCTTCAAATGACCTTGTAAACGTCACTCAAATAAAAAACTGATACTGCCTCCCTCTTTCCCTCTCGAAATCCTTGGACACGTGTTTTACACTTTTTTAATATCTTTCATACTTTTCGGAATATTCGGCAGGAAAGTTTTCAAATGAACACCCCGTATACAAAATAAAAATATTAATATCAACAATCTCATGTCTCAATGCACAAGAGTTTCAATAGATTTTTCAATTATTTGGTTTATCATTATCAGAGAAAAGGGGGGCAATTGAGTGTTAAGTGGTGAACTCATCTTTTAAAGTTCAACTCTAATTGCAATCACAGAAGTAAATAAAATTAGAACAGTGAAAAATGAAGGCGTAACAATTCGTAACACGCCATATATAAATCGCGAAGATTGACAAAACACAGGTTAGAAAGAGAAATAAAGTACAATAATAGGGAAACCTAACGCATGGAAGTACCTATCAATCATTGTTACAAAAAGCGCAAAAGACTATCATTACGTACAGTTCACGTTTGTATCAAGCTGGTTCAAAGCCACGGAAAGTCCTTAGCAGCAGCGCACGTGATTCAGTATTTACGTCTTTGATGACTAATCGTGCACTTTCTATTCCTTCGAACACACGTTCATTTTTGTTGTTCTCCACACGCAATTGTAGCAGATTTAATTAAGTAATAATGAATGGGTGATACCAACCAATGCTGGTTTAGTGAAACACATACTATGTACGAGTTAAAACACCGAAACTGTACTAAAGAGAAAATACCTTCCTTCTTTATTTCTTATTGCTTTAATTATTCATGAGTTATTCAGATAGTTGGCAGGTGGAATGTGATTTCTCGAAACTAATTTTAATAATACAAACTTTCGTTTTACAATTAGTTCGGTCTTGTAGACATTTAATGAGTATTATTACGCTTTTTAGTATAACACGGACTTTTTCTGAAACTGATTATTGCGTTAATATCGAAGTTTTGTTCACCAAGGGAACGGCAACAATTTGAATTGCAACAGAATTATAAGAACATATTTATTCGAATGAGTTGCTTAATGATATATTTTCATAAACAGGAGACCGAAATCTACCAGTATGCGAAGTTTCGACAAAATCTAAGACCCAATGACCGCGTCTTCTCCTTGTCAGTTTATACATATAAGTGGACGCAATTCAGTATCTCACAGCCGGTGTATGGAATCAATGGCTATTACACGGTTATGAAGGATAATAGGGGAGGCGATTACGACTTCGTTAACAACAGAAACGTGTATCAACGTGGAACATTGTTTCTCTGATGGCAGAACGGTAGTGGCCAGATACTCGCATAACGGGATATTCTGGAGTATTCTATGCAACCTCGTACATTATGACCTTAATTCCCTTTTTTTGTTATTCATTGTTGCATTTATTATCCCGTTGACTTTCCATTTTTTCCTTTTAATTTTACATATTGGACAAGCCTTTCATAATCATTATGATAATATTCGTCTCATTAAGTTTGTGTGCTCTCTCAGTTGCTTTAATGCAACACTTTTTTTCAAGTTATGTTCTCCGTTAACACTTTCGTGGAATTTATTATACTTTTTTTTTATTAAACTGTGAGTTGGTCTTGTGAATCATCTTTATTATGTGAGTTATGGAAATGTGAAAAGAACATTTAATTTTATGTATAAAAAAACGATAGTATGCCATAAAAAATTGATCTTTATGGGATTGTTGAAAGGAAAAGTCTTCAATTTTTAAATCCGGGGTAAAAGAAAAAACATTTGGTAAACGCCATGGACGTCTAAATGTTTAGAAAAGGTCATCTGTACATTTTAGTCCACGTTATAGTGCAAAAGCATTTTTAAAAAATCAAGTTAAGGAAGTGATACTCACCTTATAAAATGAGTCTAGACAAATTGTATTTTACAACAGATTAAGATTGACAGCTCAATACAGTCATTTGATCTTAACGTCAGTCGCAGTTTTTATCTACGATCCTTCAAGCATACAACTTTATCACCTGAGAATAAACATCTATAGTTTTTCCAAAGTTTTGTATGCACATAGTAAATACTATGATAAAAGGATTTTTTTAAATTCAATACTTCAACTCGAAACTGATCATGTTTTTCTCGTAACTATTTTCTGTTTTCTAACCTTCGACTCAATAGATTTCCAAAACTCTTTGTCCGTATAGACTATCTTTTATAAAATTATTTATAATATAGTATATGATTTCTTTTAATTCCTCGCATTCTTATAAATATTTAAAATCGATCTCATCTAATGAAAATAAAATCTTTAACAGGTGATCATTTTTTCATTTACTACATTGAAGATATCTCTGTTTAAGTCAGTATAACAATTTCGTATTTTGATATACCAATTTCTTTTTTGTTGAATAAAATTTAAGATGGATCTGTTAGACACGGAGTTAGACAATGTTATACAAATCTACCATATTGTCATTTCATGCAACAAAAAAAAAACATGAAAATAGAGTAAAATAATATGTTGTTTAATATTCTCTATAAAAATCTTTTTTTGTACCAATTACTAATACACGAAAAAAAATTGTCAAAATCATCAATATCTTTTAAGTTTCCAAAGTTGCATACGTACGCACACGTTCTTAATCCATCCTTCATTTTAACTTTAAAATCTTTAACCTAACTCAAAGTATCATTTGCTGCTTTTTTGTAAGAAATGTTCTAGAGTTATCAGACGCCAGTTCTGATAGAATTTTGCAGGTTTTTAGAACAGCAAAAACTATCATATGTATATACATAAAAACATCATAAAAATAATCTTATGTCTCAGTACACAGTAATATGACAGTAAACCAAACAAATAAATTTTTAAATTATTTTGATAATTAAAAAGTGTATTAAAACGGTGAGTGTCAATCCAGCAACTTCAAAAATTTCATAAAATCGAAGTGCTTTATTTAATGAAATAAAAATTGAAAAGGTTCAGTTTATGACACAGAGTAGTACTTCAACCTTCTTGCATTTTTTGAATATTAATCAAATTTGAGTGACATATATGGGTGATAATTGTCAACGTTTTAATGCAAGACAAGATTAAGATGATAGATACCGCTGTGGCGGCTACCTCCTACGCTCGTCACCAGATGGACAGACAGACAAAGATAACGTCTTTCTCGCTAGTACCTGATCCGTCGCCGATTCCTAGATAATATATACTGTCTTAAGCTGTCCTTACCATATCCCTGTGTCTAAGTCAGGGTCCGTTAGGGCTCGCCAGGAAACGCTTCTTTTCCTTTTCTTTTTCCTTTCCATCCTCTGACGCACATTTCCAACATCCGCCAAACCGCTTTCCAGACAGTGTTGGGATACGGTGCAAGATTTCACGCGCTTGCGCGGCCAGAACGGTAATGTATATATATCATGATGACAGAGGTAGTGGAGCTCTGAGACAGTTATATTGGCGGGAATGTATCGAAACAATCTGTTCCGGACAAAAAGACTTCAGGACGTGTCCCACGAGTTAAAAAATATACACAAATACACATGTTATACATTCATTTTTCAGAATCAAATCATACCAATTTTTTAAAATTCTGCTGTTTACTCAAGGTACCCCATTTTATCGAGAATCTTACTTTACCGAGGCTGAAATCGCCGCGCATGCGCGTGAAATCTTGCATCATATCCCAACACTGTTTCCAGAAGCAATGAAAAACGAGTGAAATTGCCGAGAGAAATAAGCAAGGTTTAACTTCGATCGTTACTGTATTAAAGTTCATAGCGTAGAAATTTACTCGTCGAATACCCACAGCGTAATAACAGGTAGAGTGATTCTTCCTAAGATTCCGTCTCCGACATTTAAACGCAGGAAATTCACAGTTAGCAGCTTGGGGGTCCGGGTGTTTGCTGGTCAAATGATTCGACCGTAATGAGTGAACGAATCTGCCTGATGCCGGGTACGAAGATTGCTTCAAACAGTGTGCTGATTCTGCGTGAGATACACGAGTAGAAATTCCTCGTGTAAGTCATTGCCACGTTCCCTGACACATCCCGCACACGAATCCTCCGGCGTTTTACCCGCGCGTTTCCCTATAAGGTCGCCGGCGAACGAGCCGGCAAAGCCGGCGACCTTAAGGTACGGTTCACAACCGTTTACCTCAAGGATACCCGGTGCGTGTCGGAAATGATTAACGCGAGCGCACTTGGATTCTTATCTGCTATTTACCCTTTTGCCTGACCCCATCGCTTTCCAACGAGAGGATCTCCTACCTCCATGAACGAGCGGCATGCAACTATTATTGCTGGCACCGCAAGAAATCGGGCTTCTTCAAACACAATAGACACATCGGTTCGTTGCTTTCGAGTTACCGGTGATCTCGTGACGAACCAGCTGTCCGATGTTTTTTACCGGACGTTTCCTGAAATTATTCCTTAACCCTTCCCCTGCTAATGATCGCTACAGTTTGCCGTTCTTGAACCTAAACTAAACCTAAACCAAACTAAATTGATCTTTCTCCATAGCATTCGATAATGCCCGCAGAGACAATCCTCTGTGGTAAGTTTCAAGTTGATACCCCTACCACAAGGGTGAGTACGGTCTAATGAATTATGCTCCGTTTCTTTTATTCTGCTTAACAAAACATTACGAAAAAATTTATAAACATTCTATCTAATAGCACACGTGACTGTGAATTTTTTCCGAAATTTTAACTGCAAAATCGATTTCTAACAAATTTCAACAACTTAAAATTGTTGATTTTATATTGAAGTTTTCTGATTACCACGTTTATATCATTATGATAGTTGCTCCTTATTACGATTATAATTATTTATGTGGATCTTTTTCAGATTTTACGGATTAGAAAAAATGTGACGATGCGACCCCAATAGTTAAGTTAGTTCGGTTGTAGATGCAAATATATTTTAATATTAAGAATTTTGCTATGAGTATGGGGGATTCTAAATGCCTATAGTGTGATGAAACCGAAACCATTTATAGTCCTTTTAATGAAAAGAAAAGCTTTTCTGATTCGTAACGAAGTCGTCTTTTACAAGGAGCGAATTTGTATATAAAATTAGGCCAAAACGTGATGTAAGAGATTTTGTTGTCCGACAGTTCGTTTTCGGGAAAATCGAATTTGAAGATCTCTCGAGTACGGGTGTTAGGGGTGTGCGAAAATCCGAAAATGTCGAGTCGGGACAGGACGGGACCAAAAATTTTTTCGAGATCGAGACGAATTCTCGAAAATTTCGGGATTCTGGATTATGTCCAGATTCTCGAAAATGTTCGAGATTCTCGAAAGTTTCGGGATTCTTGAAAGTCTCGAAATACTCGAATGTTTCGGGATTCTCGAACATTTTAGGGCAGGCATGGGCACTTTTTTACTCAATCCTTAGACCATGAAGTAAGAGTAAGGAGAACTCTATACTATTAAATTAAGGTAGAAAAAAGAAAATTCAAAGAATAAATTTTATAATGATGTTTTGGGAAACGTCACCAATATATCGGAACTCTCGTACCGCGATCGATTTTGAAGCGTGTCTCATAACGGTAATCGGGTACTGAACACCATAAATGTTCGAGACTTTCGAGAATCCCGAAACCTCGACATAATCGAGAATCCCGAATGTTTCTGGAACACCGAAACCTTCGAGAATGTCGACATAATCGAGAATCCCGAAAGTTTCGAGAACTCGTGCCGTATCGACCATCGAGATCTATACACTTTCGGGTTCTCGCACACCACTAACGGGTGCTAATGAATAGGAAACGATCGATGCGTCTGATCACGACCCACCGATTCTACTTCATGTAAACACTAATGTGAACGAAAACGTGCGGAGCAGTAATTTTTTTTGTAATTCTTTTAAAATGCGATAAGTACAAATAGAGTTCTGAAATTCGTATTAGATCGATCTAGTTGCGACATGATACCAGTTTTTGTTTCCGACAAAAGGTCAGTGAAAAGTAAGAATGTCAAAATTGTTAAGTTAAATTTTATCCAGGTGAGGTCTCGTCTAAAGTCATTTTAATTTTCAAAGCGATAATTTGTTTGTAATTCTTTCAAGATGTAATAAGTACAACTACAGCTTTGAGATTCGTTTTAGATCGATCTAGTTGCGACATGATACCAGTTTTTGTTTCCGACAAAAGGTCAGTGAAAAGTAAGAATGTTAAAATTGTTAAGTTAAATTTTATCCAGATGAGGTCTCGACTAAAGTCATTTTAATTTTCAAAGCGATAATTTGTTTGTAATTCTTTCAAGATGCGATAAGTACAACTACAGCTTTGAGATTCGTTTTAGATCGATCTAGTTGCGACATGATACCAGTTTTTGTTTCCGACAAAAGGTCAGTGAAAAGTAAGAATGTTAAAATTGTTAAGTTAAATTTTATCCAGGTGAGGTCTCGTCTAAAGTCATTTTAATTTTCAAAGCGATAATTTGTTTGTAATTCTTTCAAGATGTAATAAGTACAACTACAGCTTTGAGATTCGTTTTAGATCGATCTAGTTGCGACATGATAACAGTTTTTGTTTCAGACAAAAGACCAGTGAAAAGTAAGAACGCTCACTTTCATACGTTTCGTTTGTTCCAATTCTCAGAGACTCGTGTTCGCTAAGGCGACACGTGTCACCGCTCTCGGCGTAATGAACGAAGAAAAGAACAATAGAGAACACACCTGTCACTGAAGACGGTGACCATGTTGTGATGGAACAGTTGAACGATGGGCAATTAGTTGTGAGTTCAACTGTTTCCAAGAAATACACAAATATTTGTTTTGTACTTTAAATATTCGTGAGTAATCGCATACAAAAACAAAATTGTATTTTCTCTTAAATTGAACGCAGTTGTTAAAATAATAAATATCGAAGAGCAAAAATTACTATTCCGAAAAGACAGATATTTTGGTAGGACGAACAGTTTTTGAAATATTGAGAAAAATATGTTATTCAGCCTTCACTTCAAGTTCTGTTTTTATCCCTACACTTTAACACTAGATTTACGGAGCACTAAAATTGATTATTTTACATTGCTTTATGAAAATAATAAAACTGTATTTACTTAGATCTGCAGCGATTTTTATTGTAAGATGTACACAAAAAATAAATCTATTTAATAATTCCTCACGAATGCCTCCTTACACTCTTAATAATCGTAAATTAAACATTTTTGACTCCGTCATTTTGACGGGCCCCGTAAATCTAGTGTTAAGAACGAACAGTTTTTGAAATATTGAGAAAAATATGTTATTCAGCCTCCACTTCAAGTTCTGTTTTCATCCCTACACTTTAATTCTCGTAGACGATAAGGACGTGAATAAAATATTTGTCTCAAAACTACATCACATACACTCTAAAGTTAGAGTGTTAAAGTTACATTTTGATGATGCTCCTCGTGAGTATAATATTCCTAGGCTTCAGTTTTTGTCTTCGCGAGGCCTGATACTTGCGTTTTTCAACATGCAAATAATCAGACCTTAAGTTATACGCTGCAGAGTACGTAAAAAATTGGTAACGCTCATTTATGCTAAATACAGACGAAGTAGTCAAGCATAGAATGTTTCACTTGTGATTACAGAACCCCTATCCAATCCCTACCCATACACCGATAAAAAGAGATCTTACTCCTGGTAAAATTCGCAATATTATGCTAATCCGTTTCTTACGAATCCGTTCCGTACCAACGGTAGTTCTGAAACAACAAAAAGCTGCGCATTAAAGTATTCGAAGCGAACACATACCTTCGTAATTCCCCGTAATTTGTGTCAGAGTAAGATACGCGTGGAGGAAACGGCAATTTCGATTATGAACAAATGACCGAATTGTGCTCGTTCCGATCGCTGAGCACACTCTCTTTCCAACGAGACTACTGTGCTCCAACTTTATGGAAATCGTTAGACATTGCGGGACCATATCTCAATCAGAAGCCTGAAGCTCTCGCATAACTGCATTCTGCGCTGTATGCAGGCATCCATAGAAGCTGCCTCTAATACCCTAATCGGTCACTGTGACGTCTCGTCGAACAGCTATTTTACCTTTCAACTTCCTCGCCGATAGACCACAGACTGCTTACTTTATAAAATGAAACTTCTGCATTTTTTATTATGAACTAAATTAGCTCGAAATCGTGACGTCGTATATTGTTTTTATGCGAGTGAGAAAATTAATATATTGACGACAACATTGTGTAATGTTCAGTGAAAATTTTGTAGTACATGTACGCACTGTTAGTTAATGATAGACATACCTCAAAAATAGAGACGACAAACTAATGAATGAAGAAGGTGAACGGCCAAAAAATTCAATTTTTACCGTATTGTAATAAAAAAACTTGTCATTCTTTTATACAATATGGCGATTACAATGATTTTTTGATTACTTTAATCAATAAGTTTTATTTTTAGAAAAGTTATATTTGTTTAAAGTTAATATTATCAATCGGACATTTCATATGCAACAATCTAATATGTACGGTAGGGTGTCGATGTATGTGAAAATTTTGGTACCGAAATGTCGCTTATATCGTGTACAAAATTTATTCATTGATCATTCGCTGCAACGTCGCGCGTAGTCAACAATAACAATTTAATGACAAAAAACTTATATTTAATCATCTTTTTACGAAACGTTATCAACATATGCGTGACATTTTTCTGGTAAAAATGAGTCCAAACACGATACAGCCAGTGTCGCTAGATCCACCCAAAACTGGGTGGATTTTCCTATCCTCCTTTTCCCCTTCCACTATCCCATTCCACTACCATGAACATACTCCAACGTCCCCCACTAAGACCGGAGACTGGTCACGTGACGTGCTGCGGAACGTGTTACATATTACTCCCGTCATCAGAGAGGTGGTAAACCGTATTCCCCTCGATTTAACCGATCTGGCCACACTGAATACAGCTCGGATCACATTTACGTGTTTAATGTACGGCAGGGATGGGCAATTTTGCCTCAATTGAGGCAAAATCGTCCACACCGTAGCGCCCTCTGTCCCCTTCCAGCAAGCGCGTTACAATGGGGCAACGAAGACACGAGACATCAGCGTACGCTACGAACGTGCGCGCTGCATGAAAGAGAGGTTGCTGCGAGAAGCAGGATTTTGGGGGGCTCCCCCCGTGCCTACAACTGAGGTACGATATAGTAGAACTGCGTTTATCCGAATTAATCAGTAGCAGATGAGTATTCGGATGATAGAACAGTTACCAAACTACGGTACTAGATTAAATCTTTACTGATTTCTAGAATTCAGATGTCGGTTCGTATAATAGAGATTCTACTAAATCGTGGATTAAACAAATAAATACGATTCCAATTGTATCGTGTTTGGACTCGTTTTAATCATGAAAGTGCCAAAAACGAGCTCGTAACAGTCTCGTATAAAACTAACTATAATTATTCATATTAGATCTAACAAGAAGATTGATATGAATTTTGACGAAGTATGCCGAAGTAAGCATTTTCCCGATGTAACCGGTCAAGATTTACGAATTTATTCTGAGCTACAAAATTTTTGTTTCCTGAAGTAGTTAAGTGTACGGGGATCAATTTAGTGGTATAGTATAGATTATAAAAGCCTGGGCTTTGTTGAAAGTCAACAGTTTTTCTACTATGTTTCGCAGTTAAATGCTCTTCGAAACGTTTGCTTATGATTTTTTTATGTTTTAAGGAAGCTATATAAATTTTTCGGACGTGGCGCCTTTTCAGGAAGATATGTATCATAGTTTCAAAAAGTTTTTATTTGTTTATTAGCTATCTTTTCATGATTGATATTCGAAAACGACCAATTTATTTGTGAAGATTTTTACCATTGTCAAACTTCATTAATGATTCTGTTATACATACTGTTACGGCGGCGTGAATATTGAGAAGTCGCCGTAATGCCGTGATGAACAACCCCTAAGGAATAATTGAAGATAGGGGTTGTCAACGAACTGTTGATCGTTGAACAGAAGAGAGAGACAGAATCGACAGCCGAGCAGAAAAGACATATTCTGAAACCGATATATTTATATAAAGTTATAAGAGTTGTATTATAAATAAAGTTTGTAAGTAAATATCTCATGATGCCGCTGCGTACGACGCGAAGTAATAAAAATCGCAACAATACTATTGTTTTACAGCCTGTTTGTAAACGGAAAGCTGTAAAAACAACGTCCGGACAGTTCCGGAACCAATCTTTGTTGTGTTGTAAACACAAACACATGTCAAGTATATTGAGGTATAACAGTTATACTGAAGTATAACAAAATCATTAATCAACTTTTACAACCATAAAAATCTTCGCTAAATAGGTTGGTTATGTTCAAGGTACGTAAAGAATGTAAAAGTAAAACTTGATGCGTAATGATCTGATTGAATCTAACCATAAAAAATTAGCGATTTTTACTCTGAATCTCTACGAAAAATGAAATCTAGCCTGCACTCTAGCAGCTCTCGTGCAACTTCCTCTGCAATGGATTCCACTGCTCAGATTTACGTAACCGGCAACATCAACATCGTGTCCGATACATCCGGGGCTGTGCTGCTATACGGGGTAACGCTTGCTTTTAGGACTTCCGCGGTGCCGAGAGCTCCGATTTTTACTGGTTTCGAAATCAGGAACCTATCGACTGGCACGAAACACCTTTCGATTTACGATCCTCGGTCGTAGGAAATCGCGCCGGGGCGTCGACACGCTCGAGCAGAACGGGAAATGGAGTCGCGAGAGCTGAGCACGCGGTGAAATTTCATCCTGTCCCCTGTCAGGCCCAGCGAGACATCGCAGATTTTCCGGAACAAACCGTACAATCTTCATTCAACCTCGGGGCCCGGCGATATTCACGATTTTCTCGCACGATAACGGAACCCTGCAAGCAGTCGCTCGTGCTCCCACTCCCTTGACAAACACCGGAAATTTGTGCAAGCACCTTTACGCTATCGGGGCGAGCCATCGAGGGGAGCACCACCGAAGCCTTCTTCTTGATCTTCCGCTGTGTTCCTCTTTCGGCTCGTGGCCAGTTAGGCTCGTTCCTGTGCATCATCGTGCGCGCAAAGTCTGGCGTAGAAGAGGCTCTCGCTCGCTTGGCCGAGGACTATCCGGCCATTTATCTTACTGGCCAGTCTCGGACATTACCGCGTCCTTCGTTAGCTCTCCGATCTTCCTGATTCCGGAAGGCAATAAACGGGTTGCGTAATCGGATGAATTGGAACGATAAAAAATTCATTATACAGATTTACGGGCTCGGCATGCGGTAGAGCGGGCAGCAAGCCACCATGGAATGTAACGATGTAATATTCCGTCGATCAGGGGACTGAAGGAATTTGTATCTTCATATAACACTAATTTGCTGGGGCCGAATGAAACGGTGAAATTTTTAAATTATGGAATAAGTATAGCTTTATGATTTGTCTCCTCTGTTACAAAATGCAGCAGATTCGCTGGAACTTTTATTCCATTTAGTTTTGTGTTAATGAAACATTTTTATCTCTGGAAAAATTAAAGTTTTGACAGGCTCGAATCATTTATTTTAATCGTGTAAAATTCATGATATGCTTCTCTTCGTTCTTTATCCTGCTTTAAATTCCTTAAATAATGTTAATTAAAAATATATTCCCAACTTTTACATTTTATTCATCAATATCTGTTCAAACGTACATGATCTTCAAGAACTTTTATTAATCGGATATAAAATAACTGTTAAAGCTTACATTTTGCGATAGTATTAAAGTGTTAATATACAAATACAATTCTCATAATATAGATTTGTATCACATTATACACAAAGTGTCTTATAATATTGTCGCGGAGTGTATATTTGTTTTATTCCACAATAACAGCGAATTATAATTAAAATTCACTTACGTACATTGAATCAATCTTCATAAATGTATTGCGTGAGGGTAAACATTATTTAAGAACATTTTCTTCTGCATCCATTAAATATAGTTTGTCTATAGAAACTGTCATAGTTTAATATGTTGAGCGAAGATAAAGATAATTCAATGACAAGCACTTTTGCAACGGTTAATTGATTGCCTACCGACTGCGAAAATGATAAATTCTATTGTAGCAATTCTACAACTTCTTTCGATACAGTATTTTACTTTGTCCAATTATATTCTAAGTATAATATGTTTGCGAGTAACGAGACACTGAGTTAGTGCTCCATATTCTCACGTAGGAATAACTGGATCATTTCCATTTATTTTACATGCGCCACTTCAAGCGGCTCATTATGGCATATTAATAGACTACGGAACATTATGCAAAATAAAAATGTTCTGCATCGATTATGGGAAGCAGGAATTAGATAAAAGGTGATTTCATCCCGTAATCATTTTAATACATGCAAAACGACATACTAATATTCTTGGATTTTTTAAATCTTCCACTGTCTTATATGATATCTTATAAAGTTTCACGAATGCACAAAAGTCCGCAGTTTACATATTAACCCTTTGTGCTGCGATTTATTTTACAGTTATTTTATAGAAGAAAAAGAAAAGTGATATCTTCTTGATGTCTAAGCATTTTCTAATAGTTATACAGGGTGCGACATTTATCCTGGCCACCTGGAATATCTCAAAAACTAAATTCCGGAAAAAAATGTTTCAAATAAAAACTTTAAGTCAAGGAGGGGCTGATGCAGCAGTCATATCCATTTTTAATTTTCATCATATTTTCAAGGTCATTCCAAGGTCAACTTTATTTTTTCAAATGGAAACATATATTTTTCATTACAGATTCTTAATCTACGACTTGAAACAAATAACTTTTATTTGAAACGTTTTTTTCTTCGCCGATTATTTTGTATAATATTGATTTTTCAAAGAAAAAATACACAATGTCGTTTTAACGGAGAAAATCATTTTATTTATGATAAATGGAATTAATACCAAATTAAAATAGTATCAATTAAACATGTAATCTAAATGAATAATTAAGTAACTGCTAAATATTGAAACAGGCAAAACAATTAGATAAAACTTAGCAACGAAATCCAACGCTGAGCGTACACAACCTGTTCATTACGCGCAGGAATACACCAATTTGTTACTGCCTTTTCTTTGGAATGAGATTACACATTCTTTCGCATGCAATTCAAATAACATTAGAATGTTACTGAGTATTTGTTAAATTGATTTTCTTGTAATTAAGTTGCAATTCTCCTGTATTATTATTAATAAAATAATTGCCTTTCCGTTTAGTTGAGATTATTTTTCCCTAATAAAGTCAATATCGTACAAAATAATCGGCAAAGAAAAAAACGTTTCAAATAAAAGTTATTTGTTTCAAGTCGTAGATTAAGAATCTGTAATGAAAAATATACGTTTCGATTTGAAAAAAATAAAGTTGACCTTGGAATGACCTTGAAAATATGATGAAAATTAAAAATGGATATGACTGCTGCATCAGCCCCTCCTTGACTTAAAGTTTTTATTTGAAACATTTTTTTCTCCGGAATTTAGTTTTTGAGATATTCCAGGAGGCCAGGATAAATGCCCCACCCTGTATATTGACAACGACAAAATAGAATTTTACTCCGTTCTAAAAGATATTAGTGACATAAATGTTTAATAGACTTTGTACAAAAATTGTATCACGAGTCTGACTGGATGTTGTAGTAGAAGGGTTTAATTATAATGACAGCGTTGCTTGCCGATGGTTCTAAGCGAGCTAAGTATTCGAATTTACGAAGCTTGTACCGTTCCTTCGTCAATTGGTAGAATTGCCAGTCGGGGTGATTCAGCAACTATGGACGAGTCATCGTTGCGGCTGACGATTGCATCGAAAAACCACTGTGGGAAAAATTTGCAGAGATTGTTAACCGGGTAGAAACGACTGCGAAGCGTCGAGAGACATTGATGTGATTCACCGTGGCGAGATGTGCCGAGGATATAATAGCTAGAAGACATCCGGAACGGCCTTTGGAGGAACGTCCTTCGACCTTAAAGAAATCTTCGTCCGCTGATCCTTGTATATGGTGCACTAAACATCGTCTAATTAGAGTTTCCGAAAGTGGTAGACATTTTTATACGCGCCAGGAAGAATATTGGATTTATTCAGAAGGAAACATTCTCGTGGATGAACAAACAATTTAGCCAATAAGTTAATTGTAATGATAATGGTAATGATACAGTTTCTTACGCACAGTTAAGATTTCATTATTTATCACTTTCGACCGATACAACTTAAAAAAGGAAACATAGAAGTCATTAATGACTGAACCAGAGAAGAGACAGTTTCTTTAACACTAGGTTTACGGAACACTAAAATTGATTGTTTTACATTGCTTTATAAAAATAATAAAATTGTATTTACTTAGATCTTCAGCGATTTTTATTGTAATATGTACACAAAAAAATGAATCTATTTAATAATTCCTCACGAATGCCTCCTTACACTCTTAATAATCGTAAATTAAAAATGTTTGAATCCGTCATTTTGACGGGCCCCGTAAATCTAGTGTTAATAGAAGCTTCATACAGTCCCTTTATGTACAAACCAGTATAGAATACGAAATGTGCTTCTCATGCCATTGTACACATTGAAATAAAATATTGTTTAACACATTAACAGTTTAGAATTAAACTGTAAGCCAAGCTGTTAATAGATTTCCGGTAGTTAAACTGTTAATGTGTTAAACAATATTATATTTCAATGTGTACAATGGCATGAGAAGCAGTTATTGAGTTTCATATTAAAACATGCTATTTCATTTCGTCTGACGCTCCAATGAGTACAAATCGATGGAAACTAAAATGATATATATTGCTTTAAAATCAATGTGAAATGTTTAGGTTGCTATTACATATGTTTGTGACGGAAAAGTAACAAAATGCATAATCCATGACGTCCCTCATTGTCGGGCGTCATTTTAAGGCAAATAATAGTGCTGTGCCACAAGGAAGCGTAAAAATCTTTTACATAATAATACCAACAGAAATTATGGTTACGTTGTAAATGGTGGTTTGTTGATTTGCGATTGTAGTTGTTATCGCTATCGAATGATCTTTTAAAAAGCCCTTTACCAAAGAACTTGGATTTTCAGAAATGATTAAATAATAGCCGGTAGATAACGTATTAATATTAATAACAGAAAATTACCAGCAACATGTCTATGATCATGCCAGGAATATATCTATTTAATATTTATACGAAAATTCAATGTTAAACTTATACGGATGGTAAGTTAAAGTATAAATTGTACATTTCGTCACATTAAATTTCATTTTAGTTGTGTTAATTTAATCACAGAATATTATGAATCCATCAAACGGAAGTTCATAGTACCAAACACGTGTTTTGCGCAGTTTTGAATAATATTTGCTTCAACATTCTATGCAGATGCTGAAGATTCTTCCCATGAATATAAAGACGTTTTTTAAAATATGAAATTCAAGAGAGTAAGCGTTCAAAGCGCTCGATAATCGATCACACTCAGCTTGCGGATAACGTAATGAAGACCCTCGGATAATGAGGTAACGAAACTCGTAGTCGTGTTTCCCGAGAAACGATCGTTAATTCATGGCGGAATCTGTGGGCGACACGGAATGGACC
The DNA here is from genome assembly GCA_913789915.3 of Sphecodes monilicornis. Taxonomy (NCBI): domain Eukaryota; kingdom Metazoa; phylum Arthropoda; class Insecta; order Hymenoptera; family Halictidae; genus Sphecodes; species Sphecodes monilicornis. Next base: position 22,303,039 of record OU565285.1, read on the forward strand.
GGCGCCACGGTATCCTTTAACTGACACTAATTTCATCCTGAAGAGATTCTGATTTATGATGACTTGTTCATCGAGTCGAGTTGCTTTTCTTTGACTGCCAGTTCAGGGACGCGACGTTTCTCTGGCGTCGTTCCTCGAGGTTGCTGCTCCTTTACCTCGGACGCCATCGGAGATGTAATTGCAGAGTTCAATGAATTTCCATATCGCTTCTTCTCGATTCTGAAGTATTTGAGTGAATCGTTCGCTCTTTAATCCTTCCTTAACCCCTTTCAGACTCGTCATGAACATTTTAAACAAAGTGTAACAAATATGAATAGTATGCCTTTCTTGTTGGACGAAATAAAATTGTATCCGTTTGTGATGTTTTAATCACTGTAACCGCAAAGAAAATGGTGCGGCAAGGAGTCAACCCCTTGTTTTACGATTTGTTTCATAGTTACAGTGATTCGAATTTCTTTGTCGTTCGTTATTTCCCTGAGAAAAAAGACAATTGACATCTACTGGATGTCTACGTACTTCCTAATAGCTGATATTGACAACAGCAAAATAGAATTTTACTCCGGTTTAAAAGAAGTTAATAATTACCATACGCCATACGACACTGTGCCGGTCTTAGAAAATGAATATTTGGTAATAAAGTGAATATTAATTACTAAAGAATTCATTAAAGCATACACTCGCGTCGGTTTTATGTTGACGCGATAATATTATATGTAAGTGCAACATTTTGCCTTGTAGTGTAATTTCTTGCACGCGAGCGAAAGGACGACGAAGTGAAGTAAGGGGCACATCCAGGGAAAACTGCTAGAGAGGGCAGTCGGATGGTGTTCCCGAAAAGTGACGAAGTTGGTGACGATTTGTGTTGATGGCGCTGAGGTCAAAAAGACGATGGCGCTGCGACGGACATTCGAGAGCGAATGCCGGAACAGGATGGCCGAGTGTGGGATCAAGACCTCCCAGACCAAATACTGTATGGAGATTAGGAAAAGTAGGAGGGTTCCGTGGGTATATGTAAGAGTTGATCAGCTACAACCGCGAGGGTCCCGGGTTCGATTCCCGGCGCGGAATTCCTCATTTTTCCTAAGATCCTACATAATATTATCGCGTCAACATAAATACCGACGCATATAGCAGAAGCAACGCTGCAGATTTTTGATCGCCGTCAAGTCGATCCATCCTTCTGTGCGACGAACGGAAATGTTTCCGAAAATGCATTTAACCGTCGTGTTTTCCCCCACTTTCGCAAAACCTGACCACCAGAGCTTTTCATAACACCGCGAAACGATTATCCGGCGGGGACGAGTTAACGGTGACTCGTTGCAATTTAGCGGTTCGCTCGGAGTTTCGGGCCCGTTCTCCCTCTGCGGTTTAACGATCGATCGAGCCGCGAGATCCAGAGCTCGAATGTCCTTGGCTCAGTCGCATCCGTTTCCCCTTTCGAGCGCGCCTTCACGCGGCGTTAAGTAGCGTTCACAGCGGAATACGTTTCCTCGTTACTTTTGCGGGGAATGGCCCCGAGAAACGTTCGCTTTCCGAGTCTTACTTTCGCCATGCGCTGGTCACTCGGGAACCTTTATTGCTCGTTACACGGACGGCTCTTTAATATAGAAAACGTGTTCGCTGACGTCTACGAGAATATACGCTTTCTCACGTGAGCCTTAAGAGCGTAATGCTCGTACACAGACAGCCCAGCGACTGGAAACCGACGGCCAACTTCGAAATTTCGCAAGTTTAACAACTAGACTGTCGACCTCGTACGTTTACAACGGTCCCGAAAGCCTTATACATTCGCGCGTTCGAGTAACGGCCTTTGCAAAGCAATAAACGGTTTCTTTAACTTTCAGCCCGTTAAGTTCCCTAGAAATGACTCGATATTCACTTAATAGAGAAACCGAAGCCTTCTCCGATTTCAATTTTTATACACTCGCGTGTAAAAGCGCCGATTTGCATGAACATTCATGGTCTAGTTGTTAAGTTTGCCTGGAAAATTCGATGTTTGTTTGTTTCTGTTATGAGAGAAACTTTTATGCTAGTTTTGATCACGGACTTAAAGGACTGAACATAAAGTGGGTTTATGGGTGAGAGGGGTCGTGCCGCGAGCGGGGAGGGATGGTAGACTGCGGCCATGTTGGATGGCAAAACTAGTGTTGCCATCTATATAACGTTGCGGGAACATTGATGATTTGATTCTGAAAAATGAATGCATAACAAGTGTATTTGTATATATGTATATTTGTATATATATAAAATATTGCACATTCGGCTTCAATATAAATTTATAAATAAATTATGTGTATCTATTTCCCGCATGATTGCATTGCAAATTCGCGCAACTAGTATTTAAAGTTGCCTATAGATAGCGTTGGGATATGGTGCAAGATTTCACGCGCATGCGCGGCCAAAACAGTAATGTATCTATATCATGATGACAGAGGTAGTGGAGCTCTGAGACGGTTATATTGGCGGGAATGTCTCGAAACAATCTATTCCGGACAAAAAGACTTCAGGACATGTCCTACGAGTTACAAAATATACACAAATACACATGTTATACATTCATTTTTCAGAATCAAATCATATCAATTTTTTAAAATTCTGCTAGGTGCTCAAGGTACCCCATTTTATCGAGAATCTTACTTTACCGAGGCTGAAATCGCCGCGCATGCGTGTGAAATCTTGCACCATATCCCAACACTGCCTATAGAGCGCACCACAGTGTTTGGCATCCAAGATGGCCGACAAGTTGATACCCCTTCCGTCTTTCGTCTCATCCCCGCAGCATAATGCACAGTCCTTAAGTCCGTGGTTTTGATGTATGACCGTCGCAAGTGGTAGAAAAGTGATCTTTCTTCTAAAACGTTAGTAAAAAGACTAATGTGCCACCCTAATATGTTGGTCATCTATGGATGACACGGCACGAGTACGATTTCCGTGGCCCCTCGTTTTGATCCGCCCCCTCCACGACCTAACCACAACTCATTCCATTCACATGATTTTTCCATTACTAGTTCAAATTCTGGATGAGAGCTACAATGCAAAGATTATGCGAATAAAATTTCATTTTCTACAAAAAAGGTCTCTTGATATTTTGCCATATTTCGCATAGTTACCGAGATATTTGCAAGTTTATAAAAAACAGGAAATCTACTTTACCGGCTAAACCAGGCTAATTTGACAGCATGTTATATATACATTTTTTTCTTGAAATAACCACAAGAACACAAATATAACCACAAAACGAGGGGCCACGGAAATCGTACTCTCCCCGATGACACTATCATTCGTTTATGTTTACAAATCAATTTTCTCGTAACATGTCCATGCAAATTGAATTTAATTAGAATTTTTATGATCTAAAAGGGTAAAATGTGTAATCACTAGACCTCTGATTTTTATGTAAAATAGAAATTGTTTGGTTCAATTACAAGAAATAGAAGCAAAATAGATATTTAATTCTTCCTTTAATTATTTTAATAAACCGACTCTAATACATTAATATTCTTAAATTTTCTTAAAATGCCTTCTGCTTCACATTGCATGTGTTAGTTATAAATGCATAAAATCCGCAGCCTAGTAGTCTCTATGTTAAATTATAATTTTTGAAGTGAAACTTTTTAGGCGCGTTAGGCGCAAAACCTCGACGCGGTAGGCGCAAAACCTCGACGCGGTAGGCGTAAAACCTCGACGCGGTAGGAGTAAAACCGATCTGGCGATGAAACGATGAAGTGATGAAACGAAATTCTATTCTATTGAAATGAAACTTTTTTAGGCGCGGTATGCGTAAAAACCTCGACGCGGTAGGAGTAAAACCGATCTGGCGATGAAACGATGAAACGATGAAAACATGAAGCGATAAAGCGATGAAACGATGAAACGATGAAACGATGAAACGATGAAACGAAATTCTATTCTATTATAAAGATTATGATAAAATTCCGATGATACTAAGTGGACTTTGCATCGGAACAATCAAAATTATTAATGGAATTTTTTAGAAGTAAATTAAGATTGGAAATGGTAAATAATCCTAATGAAGCGACAACAAGAACAGGAATAACTCTCGATGCAGTATTTGCAAGACATTTAGACAAAATTGATTCAAGAATATTTATATTATATTTTAGCTATCACAAACCAATTGTTTCAATAATAGAATCATAGAAAATTGAATGTCATAAAGTGTTAAAAAAATTCGAAAAAAATTAAAAAAAGAAGTTTCACTTCAGCCATGTGGTCTAAGCACACACCAATATTTTTTAAAAACTGTTATTTTCACAAATCATCTATAAAACATTTGAAAGAAACTCACGTCTTTTGGACGAATTTTAAAAAAGTTATTCGTTTTTAAAGGATGTATTTAAGTAGCTGACCGCCACTGTATTGCCACGGTGATCTGGTGCGCAAGAATTAAAATCGGGCGACCGGTCATCTATCGGCTCTCTTCCACAAGTGTAGTTTCGTGCCTCCGTAATTTGTGTGTTTCGAGGTCGCGGAGAGAAGAAGACCCGGTTTTGAAGCAGGAGAATCTCGCAGCGGCAGAAACGTGTTGGTCGAGTTTGAGATACCTCGACCATATCGACGACGAATAGCCGCCATTGGAAACAGGTAAAGCCGTTGGCGAAGCTCTCGGACTCATTTCTTTCTTTCTTGTGTGATTCGACGGGATCGGTTATGTTATCACTCGAAGCAGATTTTCACGACGCTGGATTCCGAGAAAACGCGTACCTGGAGTCTCGATTGTTCGCTTAATTGTAGCAAGCACTGATTGCGAGAGAAGGTACCGAGAATTTACAGAGTGCACGCGGCGACCTAGATTTTCGAGTGTCCGGCAGTTCGGCGTGGGATTATCGAAACTGGAACAATTTTTACGGCGATCTTTGCGTTTGGTTGGCCCCTCATTTGTCTGGCTCTTAATTTATTGCACATTGCAAATTTATCTGATGCGAAGTTTAATCGTTCCGAAGCAGAAGGCAATTCTCTTCGAAATTTCTTCGTTCACACAATTGAATATTCTGCATAGATAATATAACTTGCAATGAATTTTCGCTCACAAAATTAGACCTTAGCCATTCAGAATTTCTGTCAGTTATAACTAGACTGCGGATATTTATGCAGAATCGAAATTGTATGTATCAATTGCTAAAGGAAGGAGCCAAATAGTAAAGCCTTTCTTTTTTAATCATTTAGTTAACTTGAAAATAATATATCGATATCCTCAAAGTTTGTAAATTATTCATCTGTTTTAAATTACACCTACCTAATTTTATTATAACTGCATAAATCTCTAAATAAAATAGGAATTGTTTTCACAGATCGTAGAATACAGAAATTAAATAAAAATCTAGTTTTCTAACAATTTTAGTAAGTTATAGACAGTGTATTGATGTTTTTAACCCTTAGCACTCGAATGGCGACTCTAAGGCGCCACTACAAATTGCTAGACCATTATTGAGTATATTGTTTACATGATTAAATTTGTTTATATGTAATAAATTACTAAACATTTAAATATTGTATGAGGTACTGTATCAGTTTCTTACGCATATAATGAAAATAACTATGTACAATGGAAATATTCTGGGTTAGAAGAAATGTTTGGTTTTTTAGTTGAAATAGCTCCGAGTGCAAAGGGTTAAATTCATCTAATCTTTTTATTGCTGTAAGGTTCACTTATCTATTAATCTCATAAATGCATAAAATCCGTAGTCTGTTTATGACAGTTTTAATTGGAGAAATGAACAGTAATTTATAGTGTCGTAAAAATTCTGAGCAGCTGCTTCAATGGGATTAAATAATTAAGATCAGAGAGTTATTATTTATCATTTTTGATAAAAGCTTCATGATGTGGAAAAGAGGAAAATGTTTCCAAATAATACTTTATCACTTTTAAGCGACAGCGTAGAAGCCTAGGAGAGGATACTACATATAATGCTTTAACTCCGTCGTTCGAACTATTTAAAAATGTAAATGATGGGTCTAACTCTAATGTCAAAGTTTAAATATTGTAAATATATTTCGTTTATATTTCAAAATATCCTGAATTATCAAGCTGCTTTAAACGTTTTAACTGGTTGAAAGAAGATAAAGTTTACAAAACATTTAGTGATTGTCCAGATGAGGCAATTTACGCGCGATTCGAGTAGCGCGATTCGAGTAGCGCGATTTTAAGATACTAGTCATCCGTTAGGGGTGTGCGAGTACTCGATTTATTCGAGTAATCGAATTTCGAGTCGAGTAGTGATCTGTCTGTCGAGCCGAGTCGAGCGTTTGAATTTTCCGAGCTTCCTGAAATCGACGAACTGCTTGAAAAGAATTCGAGCTACTTGAAAGAATCAACCGGCTCGAATATTCGAGCCCTCGTGAAACTTCGATTTACTCGAAAATGAATTTTCAGCTCGAAATTTTTCGAGTTACTCGAATATATTCGAACAGATCTTTAACTTTCGAGTTACTCGTAAAAATTCGAATATGTTTTGTTCATGAAGACATGAAAATAAAACAGAAGCATTAAATTAGCGTCATATTTTTCTTCCTTATAGTTAGAATAGTATTTGATAGTAAATAAATGAATGTTCGAGTAACTCGTGCAATTCGAATTTTTTTCGAGTAGCTCAAAAGTTAAAGATCTGTTCGAATATATTCGAGTAACTCGAAAAATTTCGAGCTGAAAATTCATTTTCGAGTAAATCGAAGGTTTATGAAGGCTCGAATATTCGAGCTGGTTGATTTTTTCAAGCAGCTCGCATTCTTTTCAAGCAGTTCGTCGATTTCAAGTAGCTCGGAAAATCCAAACACCCGACTCGGCTCGATCAATCGAATCGAGTTCAGCTCAGCTCGTAAATTACGGATACTCGCATACCCCTATCATCCGTATATTCCGTCCCTATGCACTCGCGTGATTTGCTGTTCGCGCGTAAATCGCGTTTCATACACCGGAACCTCGAGTCGCGGCGTTTCGTGCGCAATTCAAGATTCTAGGAACGCCATTTCATTCATTGTCTTAAACCTAATTCGCAAACTCGCACGAACAACTCCACTTCTGGACGCAACAAAACAAAAAAACGAGCGATTCGAAACGCGCAACACAAATCGCACGTAAATCGCCTCATCTCGACATAACGTTAATGAGTTAGTGACCTGACTTAACAACCCTTCTAATGAAATGCTTCAGCGAGCTACCATGACAGCCTCAATTGAAACATTGTAATTATTTTTATATGATGATTGTATCAACCGGTCAAGAAACTTTTAAACGTATTGTGATGAATTTTAATTCCTCGAACAGGTTCCTCCGTTTTATGTCCGATGTTATCGATTCGAGCCCGCAATTTAGTTCCGTTGCACATTTTCCTTTATTCATGAACAATAATTACATACATAGAAGTATATAAATTATTCAGACCAAAAGTACACACTACTTGATAATTGAATATACTTTTACTAGATTCAAATCGTCATACATTATTCAGGATGCGCTCGAATTTCAACAATTAGTTTGTGTTCGAAGCAGCATCTTGTTGATGCTTTGATAATGCAAATTGGTTACCATAATTATTTATGAAACGAATGTAATAAATATTATTATGGGGATGATTTATTTTGGACAAAAGATATACCGAAACTATATTTTTGAGATTACCGTTCACGGACGAGAACGTCTTCTATTGAATTTTCTGTTAGATTAAATACGTTCGTATTATTTTTCCATAAAAGAAGATGTACAGTAGATTCAAAAAGTATTTGAGCAGTAAAATTCTCGAGAGATTGCTAATATTTAAAGTGTGATAGTTTTGTTAAAAAGAATGGTACAATAATAAATTCGGACTCTAATTTTGCAAACCATCATTCATTTTCACCTAGGATATTTGTGCATGACATAGCAGATGGAAAACTGAGTGCACGTCTTTTGTTAAAAATACTACAAATTATATCATATGTAAAACCATCAAAACGTTTCTTGCTACAATTTGTTTTCGGTATTTTAAGGATCAAAATGAGAAACAAATTTGGTCGTGTAAGGCCATCATGGTCAGTGATACCAGACGCTGAAATGGAGAGGAATAGAATTTACCCCCACTCTGATGACCAGAGTAATATCAGTCACGCGCGGCACGTCACGTGACCAGTCTACGGTCTCAAAGGGGGACGTTGGAGTGTGATCATGGTAGTGGAATGGGATAGTGGAAGGGGAGAAGGAGGAGAGGAAAAAGCATCCGTTTGGAGGCTTTCTGGCATCACTGATCATGGTGTACCTTATACTACTGTAAAGATGTCAGTACACCTTTCATTCAAAACTCAATAAATCGACCAGGAAAAATCGTAGAGCAAGTTTTAAGCATTCGTCGTAAAAGAGAAGCTTCAATCTTTAAATCTGCTATGATTTCATTCACGAACAAAGTTTTTCAATGTTTTTGCAGACACTTCAATTTGTAACATTTTGGACCACACAAGGGTCTTTAATTTCCCTGTCACTGCATCATGCAAAAATAGCATAGATACAAATGAACGACGGATGGCAAAACTTGAGGCTTCAAATAAAATGATTTCTTTTTTAACGAAATTATCACAGTATAAATTTCGACAATTTCTCGAGGATGGCAAATGTAGTGTCCAATTACTTTTTGAATTCACTGTAGCAGTGTTGGGCAAAATAAAATAAATTTTCATGTAAATAGTTTAAATAACAAACAGAAATAAATGATTTGTTATATGAACAAATCTAAATACATTATTTAAATGATGAAATGAATAGTTATTTATAAATAAGTTTTTAATTAGTATTTGCTACTTTGTATGTACTACTTATTAAACAAATTTATTTTGTGTTATTGTCAACGATGGGTCGTCATTTATTACCTATGATATAGAGAACATTTAATTCACTTTAAGAAAGCTCTTTCCAAGAGATATACATAAATAAAATTACACTGTGAGAAAATATCAAGAGTAGTAAACTTGACGAATTTTTGGATTTTAATGCGATTGCCAACCAAGAAATTGATGAAAATTCGCAAATGGTTAGGTCATTTTCGTATACTTGTTCGAGAAGCAAGTAGTGCTGAAAGTAAACGTGAACTGTGATCTATCAGTTGAAAAATAAAAAACAGAAATTTCGTAATGTTTTCATTACATAAAATAAAATAAAAAGATATTTATTATATACTGTTCCATTGCATTCAAATGAAAAATAAAATTTTACTTGTAAATAAGGAATAATAAATAATATATACAGTGAGTCACAAAAGTATTCGCTCGCCCTTTAAATCTGAATAACTTTCTTAAAATTTGACCAAACCACGACTTTTTTTGAGCAATTAGAAACATTGATTTAGTAGATCACGTGCAAAAAAGATTTTGAAGAAGTAGCAATTAGTAAGAATTCCGTGAAAAAATAAAAATGGAACTTTTTAAAACTTTATTATTTCAGCCCGTAATGAAAATTCAAAATATGCGTTTTGTAGATCTATGTTATTTACACATATGCTAAAAATTTCATCGACATCAGTTAACAAACACGTGAGCTACAAGCGGTTGGAAATTGTGACAATCGCAGTTTTTCACGACTTTTGGTCAGTTTCTGCTTAAAATCCATAGTTTCTTACACCTTTCGATGCATGTCGTTTTTTTCTGCGTCAACTGATTTCGATGAAATTTTCAGCATATGCATAACTAAGATAGATCTACAAAAGGCATCTTTTAAATTTTCATTATGGGCTAAAATAAAGAAATGTTAAAAAGTGCCATTTTTATCACTTCATGTAATTCCTACTAATTGCAATTTTTTCAAAATCTTTTTTGCACGTGATTTATTAAATCAATGCTTCTAATTTCTCAAAAAAAGTCAAGTGGTTTGGTCTAATTTTAAGAAAGTTATTCTGATTTAAAGGGCGAGCGAATACTTTTACGAGCCACCGTACTTGGTATCATTGAAATGAACTTTATTTAAATAAAACAATTAATTCTTAGTTACAAGTGAAATTTTATTTTCATTTCATATTTTTTATTAATTCAATAAATAAAATTCTGCCTAATACTACGTTCTAGGAATGACATTTGTCCGCAAAGGGTTAATAAGGATCAACTGATGCAGCAAGGGATCGATACGTACCTACACGGAGCCCTTTCTTCTCACAGACAAAAGCAGCATAGGCAGAGAAAAAGCGAGACTGACCTGACATAATAGAATGCGGGATAAGCTCGCGAACAGTTAGATACACTGGCCCCGTAGTTGAACCTGCCATAAAAGATTCGATGCTACGGGCGTGGGTGTCGCCAGAGAAAGTAAAAAACGCTTCATGGCCATGTATATTGTCTTTTCTGAACGCCCACTGTCAATGTTATCGTATGCGGGCTGCAAGTTATGAAACTGTTACCTCGGGAATAGACGGCAGGATTTTGAAGAACGCGATGATCACTTTCGATGGAATTAGATCCCATTTTGGTTAGACTGCAGTCGTTCGGGCAGATTATGGATATTCGTCGAGTCTACCGGAAAATTATGTTCGGTTCCCGACTGCGGATTATGTTTATTTATCATTTCAGCGAAACCTTAAGGCTGCTGTTAAGTTATTTGTATCTTCTTCATTTAAAAAAGGAAATAAATTCCTACGTAACTATACTGTTTCATTAGAGTTAATTAACTCTGGTACGTTGGTTTGGTGAAATTTCGCACATCTTTTCTGGTTTAGATGCTGAACATGTTGCATTTTATTATTTTATTGTTTATTATATCGGCCTGCCTCTCTGATAGACTAATATAACATAATATAATACGTAATTTTATATAATCTTGTGCTTTCTAAATAATTCTAAATAACTCAAAGAGATCTTTGGTCGTACTTAACCTTTTTAATCTTTTGTGTTGAAATTTTATGTATTTGTTCAATATATGAAATTAGCAAATTGGATTGAAATTATGGAAGAGTCTGTGCAAACATTTTTATTAATTTGAATTAATAGTGTGTAGTTAGAGGAGGCTTAGTACTTCTTTATAGACAATGATGGACTGCATACCGTATATGAAGAATTAAATATTTGCTTCATTTAAAAATAAATTGACAATTACTGAAATATGACAATTATAACATCTAGGTTAGAATTTGTCGGTTTTTAAACATTTCTTTCATGGTATATTCGAATGGTGGACTGCTTCTTCAGACTACAATTTTCACACTAGAATCTTCCAAAAACTACCGTAAAAATTTACTGAAATACTTCAAAGTATTTACAAAATAGTAAATACAAAATCCAAACGTTCAAAAGAAGCTAAAGAAACTTCAGATTTGCAAATTATCTTGAAACACGTCAGCAAAAAGCAGTACATATAAAGGCAATTTTGCTGGGATCACTAAAGAGCCCAGAGTACCATTCCAAATATTAATATGTAAAAAATAATAAACCGTTTATGATTATAAACGTGAATGTTTTAACTTGCAATAACCTTCAGCTACAAGATTAAATAATCGTTCTGTAGACATTTTATGTTTTCTGAAATCGTATTTCTTGAAGAAAAATAGTGGATGAAATAAAATCCTACAATTTACATTTTGCACGGATTTCGGATATGCTTAGACTGCCAATTTTTATCGATTCATGAAGAAATTGGCTAGGTGAAATATAAAAAATCGTGAATGATTAGAAAAGTCTAAGAATACTGCTATGCTGTTTTCGATGTAAGTAATTGATTAAACGGTAATGTGAATTTTGTGTGAACAAAAGAATTTCAGTTTTTCTATTCCTTAACCGTTTGAGTCCCAGGGGCTATTGAAACGACACTGTCGAAGAATCCCAAACAGCGCAACCGCGCTTTCTCTAAATGACTACGAAAAGACCCAAGCAGCGCGATAGCGCTTGTTTTATTTTATTTTGTAATGCATTATTGCATTATTATAGTATTATTCTACCTATTGTAAAATGTACTATTTACATTAAAAGGAGCTGTGTGATGTACTTGCGTCAGTAAATCTGAGCGCGCGACTTCGACAATCGGTAACGCATCGTCACACAGTGGGTTGAAACGCGAAAAACGCGGACAAAAATAATTTCTGAAGCTACTTTTAAGATTAAATTAATAAAAAAGGTACAGTTTTATAGATTTTGAGGTGCTGAATTCAAATTAATAATCAGATTTTGTTTAATTCCAAACCCATAAAAGTTATATAAGGTTTTTTCGAAACGGTTTTCTCGAATTTGGGCGTACATATTATTAATTATTTTATTATTAATAATGGAATATTTTTAAGTTATTATATACTAAATTCTGTATAATTTACTTGATGTTAATTTCCTTCCGTCTCTAAACCAATCGGCGCTCCAACAACAATACCAGGCATTCTTTGCCCATTATTGCCTTATTATTTATATTTATATTATATTATTTATTAGACAGCGGATCTTTATGCATTTATAGCAAAATTGAGAAGATTAAATTCGAAATTGTTGGAAAATTTTAAAAATTGAAGATGTCAATACATGATTTCTCCTCTGATAAAATTATTAAGGCGGTAGACTCCTTTACAGAATTGCAGCGTTGCGGGATGCGTGCGTTCACATCTCGGGGATTTTTCAATAGTCAAATGCGCTAGATAAAAGATCAATCTAGGCCGCAATCGCCCTTGAAAGTCCTATTTTTACGTTTATGAGCAGTTGGGCAGTTGTATGCTTCCGAATAATGCAAATTAAGCCTCGTAAACGATAAAATAGGACTTTTACTGAAAAAGTTTTGTATTATCGAATCTGTTTCGGGTTAGGTTTTTGATCCTCGATCCTAATCTAAATTTACGACAAAATTTGGCTGGTTTTCTTTTGGAAATGGCTTTCCTCTTTGAATGCCAAAAGACACTATGGTGACTACCTGAGCGACGCGGCGCGGCGCAACCGCGCATTCTCTCGCGTCATCGTTTTTGCGATACAGTGTACAAACAGGCAGCTATTGGCAGCTGAAACCTTTTTAGTTTTATCGTATACATATCTGCCAATAACATGTAACAAATTTTAATGCAGCAATCGACGGCAATCGGTTTATAAACCTATTTGAGTGGGAAAAAAAGCTTAAGTATTACTCTTTGTGTCATCAATGTTTGTAGGTGTTATATACAACAGAAACAAACAAAATCCATGCTTATTATTTTCGTCTTGGAACACGCTTTCAGTTAAGTACATGCAAAAAATCCTCACTCATACGTGTATTAAGTTATAACGTACTAAATGAAACGGTATTCTAAAAAATTCAAGAGAAGCTAAACTTATGCATTTTTATTGAACTTCAGCATTTAATTGTGGGATACAGATATAGAATTTTGGAAAACGAAATGCAGAAAATGATGCCACATTTATCTACCAACAAGGTAATAATACAATTTTACATTTTTCGTTTAGTCAGGAAAATGATTTTTGTCCGCGGTTTTCGCGTTTCAACCCACTGTGCGTCACTTGTCCACAATGCTGGAAATGTGCTGGGTTTTCTCGACATAAAATCTCAACAGCGCGATCGCGCTGCTTGGGACTCAAAACGGTTATACAATGCTCCAGGTTTTAGCAAAATCAAGATGTTCCTTCGCTACAAAAGGAAGTGAGTTATCGACCAACGATGTTGCGTCTGATCACTGCGAATTGTAAATTATTAATTATTTGAAAAAGTTATGTGCAGGAACGTCTGTAACAGCAACCTGGAACGTGTTTCCAGTCCTTTAACCCGATTGGAGCGCGACGAGCGTAAAAACCACGCGTGAATTGCCGCGGAAATGAATGAAATGTCGAGGGATGTAGAATTAATTTGCAATTTAATCGAGAAACAACTTATTATGGTTACGGGCTAATTAAGATCTAAATGGATATGCGTACAACACTTTAGAATTATTTATGTATATACATATATACAAAAATGTGACGCCGCGTTGTTTTTTTTTTCAAATTGAGCAGCAGCCGTTACGCAAACGTTCTAAACGCTAGCCTGCGAATGCAAATCCGGGGATTGTGCAACAATTGTGGGAATCGAAGAAGCGGAAATGAAACGTTCGGTTGAATACAGAAATGCGTCCGATCACATAAATATCAATACGTGTCGGTTGAATACAGAGAATACTTAGCTTAGACGAGCTTTAAAGCGACCGAATTAGGTTAATTTCGAATCGATTATCTAGTGGAGCTTTTCATTCTCTGCAGAAGAATCTTAACACATGGTCTATGGTTCATGACTAAGGATTTGTCAATGGATCTTCCAACAATAATAGCAATTTCAATCGTGAACCAACAAATCACCCTCAGTAACGTAATCCAATTATTTCGTTTGGGATTATTACGTAAAAGGAGATTTTTAAGGTTCCCTTTGTCACAGCATAACTATTAAAAAGCCGATTAATAGGCTAGATAAAGTGTTAAAAAGTCAAATTTTAAGATAGTTGTAAAACTACAGTAGGACCTAGATTATCCGAACCTTCGATATCTGAAGTGTTTAAAATTCCAACATGCTTCAGATGTGAATAGTTCAATCTGAGGCGATCCATACGCAACACTATTTACTGTACAAATTAATAAAAATTGAATCTAGAATCATATTAGATTATTCAAAAACTAATTTCGTTTTTTCCAAGGGAAAATGAAAGACGATTTTTCACTATTTATTTATTTATTCGATGATGCGGTAACCAATTTATTCTATGATTTTTTGCCATCTTACTGGTAACTTGGAGATCCAATGTTCGCAGAATTTCTAATTTTTTTATTAGCAAAAAGTTGTGTTATATTACTTTCAACGCCTTCGTTTAAAATGACATTTACACCGCTTTAAACTTTAAAAATGTTGAAAGGAACGAAATAAATAGTAATCCGATGGTACATCCTCTCTAAACAGCACACAATTTTGTCCTTGCTTGCACTGCATTTTTACAATTGCAGTAATATCAAAGCAGATACCGACGGAAATGCTCACTTCGATCTTCCATAGTTGATGAGACGACAAAAAAATGCTTGAAAGATTATGAAGCACTATAAGGCACGAACTGACGTAGGAAATATCAGCTGTCAAGGTATACCGTGATTTTGCGACTTAGAATTAGGTTAAATAATAACGAATGAAAGCAATGCCATCTCTACACGAAAAACAAAATCACTTGCCGAACAACCCTAATATTCGAACAGTCATGTTGACCCGTTTAGTGCAGATAATTAATCGAGTTTCTGCTACATTACTTTTATTTCAATTTCACATTGTAAAATATCTTGCTTTTGTAGTTGTGGCACATTTTCTGTTCTGATGTATTACTTTTATTTCAATTTCACAACGTAAAATATCTTGCTTTTGTAGTTGTGGAACATTAAAGTCAAGTTTTCTTGCAAATTGATAGTTAACTTCAAACGAAAACAAAAATTATATATGAGAACAATATGGCGGATAAATTGTTAGGTGTAGAAGTAATACAATCTGTCCTACATAAAGGTGTTGGAGATAACTCTACAATGTATTTGATAAAAATGTAATATGTATCGAAAGTACATTTCAAATACTAATACGCTCTGTCACTGGATTAATAAAACTGGAAGCAAATGGATTTTGTAAAAGAATAATGACTTGAATCGTATGCCAAAATTGCACGACAGAGAACGTATCATTGTGATTGACTTGCTATCCCGGTTACCAGATACAAAATTCCATAAAAAATGTTTGGTCAATTATAAAGTAGAAGCATAAAGAAAACTGTATGTTAAAATTAAGAATTTTAATTTCCCGTATTCGTAAAACATGAATCACTGCTTGTTTCTTGCGAAAAAATTAATAGAAAGCAGACCAAAATGTTGCCAAACTATGATCGATAATGGAGGAAATTGGGTCCATCACTAACAATTTTTGTCGAAACTTTGCATACTGGTAGATTTCGTTCTCCTGTTTATAAAAATATAGCATTATAGGCGTCGATACTCACTAATTTTTGAGATATTTACAATTTAAATTTCATTATACCCGCTTAGCCGTTAGTGCAGTTTTGGTTGAAATTTTTGTCAAATGCCAAACGGCGTGATGGTAACGTACTAGATTCATTACCAGAAATGTCAGAGTTCAAATCCCTTTTTTTCCATTTTTTCTTTTTTTCTGTTCAGTTTATCTATTTTAATTAATTGTATTTTTCACATGAAAAATACAGTCATAATATCTATAAGAAACAAAATATAAAAATTTTATTGAAAAGGAACATAATATGAAAGAAACACTAACTTCATCAATTTTAACGTATCTCGAAAGTTGTTGAGTATCGACGCATATAATGCTACATTTTCATAAACAGGAGAACGAAATCTACCAGTATGCAAAGTTTCGTGAAAATCTGAGACCGCATGACCGCGTCTTCTCCTTGTAAGCAGAAGCGTATTAGTGTTTTAAGTTTAGAATCGATTCATATTATGTTCTTTTACAAATATATAAATATTTACAGAAATATCGTCAATACGCTCTTGTGGAACAGACTGTATGTTAAAAAGAAAATTACATCAAGTAGTTAAAACATAAGATTTAGGAAAAGTACGGTTATTCTTCTTAAAATTAGTTGCGTCGCTGCCCAAAAATGTGTAAGAGTAGCGCAAGAATGTGCAGTATTTCTTAGCTCCATCTTACAATTAAGTATGCTCGTTCCAACAACGTGGGACGACGCGACGTACGACCGCTTTTCAACATTGTGTATCGTGCTACAAGAATATCAGAGTTCTATATCAGTGCCTTTGTACATATTATCTTATTTGTTCTCCCACAGAATACACGTGTCTCGTGCCTTTCACTCGAAAATGAATCTTCTTTGTTAAGTACACTTGGCAGGCGATACGTAAATATTTGTAGATCGCGTCCAAGTAAATATATCCATGTAAACGGGATGTAAGTATTTTGTTAAATATTTTTGGATCAAATAAAAGATTGTATTTCCGGGGGATCGTAGTCAGAAATAAAAACAGAGCTCCATTTGTTTGCCTGATATCCCATATTCCAATGTACGTACATAATAAATAGTAATAAATAAGTAATAATATAAGTAATAATATAACTTATAATCATATTTAAGACATTATTTACCAGCGATTATTTCATAATTTTCGAACGTCTATGGTCCGTGGCTAAGGACTTTTTAATGGATCTTTCAACAGCAATAGCAATTTCAATCGTAAATCAACAAATCACCCTCATTAACGTAATCTAATTATTCCGTTTGGGATTGTTATGTAAAAGAAAATTTTTAAGATTCCTTTAAGTATAGCACAACTATTGAAAAGCCGATTAATAGGATCCCAGTAAGTAAAGTGCTACTATTCAATTTTTATATAGTCTTTTTCAAACGTTTTTTCACAGGCCTTTTAACTGTTCCACATTACACTCTTCTAGTTTTTCTTCTATAATTTCGGAACCTTTGAGTATGTTTCTAATCATATAAGTACAATTATTAGTTTCTTCCTACTCGCACGTAAAGGTCTTATTAAAAACAAAAGCAAATTCATCTACTGTTGGCAAGCTTTTGAGAACAAGTGTTCCATGTTGAGAACTTTTATTGTATGCGGTATTCGTAGCAGAAGAGTTCAAGATCTCTACTGCATTTCGATGAACGTGTACAACATAAGAAATACAGAAATGTCTTGTGAAAAATTGATCGACAATATCACGTAATTCTTGAAGATTATATATATCCATAAAATAATACTAACCCAATAACAAAAAGTTTTGGTTTTTAATTATTTCTTTATGAAACCTTTACCGATATACTCATGACATTCTTCTGAATAAAATAAGTCCAAGCACGGCATAATTAGGAGAATATTTGCTTGTCTAATTGAAGATTTATCACAGCCTCGATTATCCGAAATGATGAATTCTAGATTGTCTGAATACGCGTCTAACAAGTAAATACAATCGAAATTGTGTCGTGTTTGGAATCATTTTAATTAAGAAAAATGTCACAAATATCTTGGTAAAAGTTTCATCAACAAAATTTTGTCACTAGACGTCTCTCCGGTACACTAGAATTTTCTATTTCGTTTATTCGATATTCTTTTCAACGTTCAACGCCAGGGGTCAAAGATTAGGAAATAGTGTCTGTTCATATTTTCCGAAACGTACAGTGGACTTAGGAAGTGTTTGAACACTAAATACCAGTTTCTCGAAAAATAACCTATATATATCACTAAACATACCAGCGCTGGTCAAAATGACCGATCTGAAATTTTTTATTTTACAAATTTTTAAAATTACAAAGATGCTTCCATTGAAAATGGTTAAATATTTTTCATTTTTTCATTTAAGCATATATTACAAAAAATCGCACTAAATAAATGCAATCATTCCATTTGTATAAGATAACACATAGACCAGCTACATTTAGTGCTTGGTAGGTTTAAATAATAAGTGTGAACTCATTATAAAGCTAGAACCCTCTAGTTGCATCGTTCATTTCATGTTAAGATTTCTCTTCATGATGCAGCGGGCGAGAAATTAAAAGCACGTTTTTTTCTCGAAAAAGCTATATATTCAAACATCTGTGAAAATTTTGTAAATTCTTTTTCCTTGATGTTTCCTCTTCACAACGACGGTTTAAAAAGTGATGTACAATATTTTTTAGTCGTTTTATCGAGCCTTGAATAAGAGGTGTGCCGCCATCTTTACAGCAGTGTAAGTTACACCGTGAAGGCTTTACGCGACCGAACTTGTTCCTTCTTTTTGTTCCAGAAACAGTGAAAAAAATCGTGCATCAACATTTAAGTCGTCGTTGTCGAGAGGAGGCTTCAATCTTCAAAATAGTACTTTTGCTGCATCATGTAAGAATATCTTAGAGGAAAACGAACACTGCTTTGCGAACGTAGAGGTTACGAGCTTTAATATGACTCCAGACTTTTACGGTTATAAGCTGTTTGTTTTTACGAAATTATCACAATTTAAATATCGAAAAGGGGGAGAGTACGATTTCCGTGGCCCCTCGTTTTGAGGTTATATTTGTGTTCTTGGGGTTATTTCAAGAAAAAAAATGTTTATATAACATGCTGTCAAATTTGCCTGGTTTAGCCGGTAAAGTAGATTTCCTGTTTTTCATAAATTTGCAAATATCTCGGTAACTATGCGAAATATGGCAAAATATCAAGAGACCTTTTTTGTAGAAAATGAAATTTTATTCGCATAATCTTTGCATTGTAGCTGTCATCCAGAATTTGAAGTATTAATGGAAAAATCATGTGAATAGAATGAGTTGTGGTTAGGTCATGGAGGGGGCGGATCAAAACGAGGGGCCATGGAAATCGTATTCGTGCCTCGAAAAGTTCCCGAGACTCGGAAATGTAATGTTTTAATACTTTTTGGGTCCACTGGTACATCGAGAAGATTTATCCATTGTGAACAGGTGCTCGTTATGCGACTGTCCATTTTTCACTTCCATATGTTCGCGAGTTGTCCCGCGCGGGTTCACATTCCGCTCGGATCAAATAGTTTCCATTTCACTAGCTAGATTCGGTGTACCATTCCAGCGTGACTTTCACGCAAAGAAATCATTCTAGTCACATAGAACGCCGCGCCTCGCTAGAAATTCTATAATGACCTACTACTATTCACCATCGAGGGAAATCTTGGCAGGTTTGAATCTTTTGTTCGCTCGTACGCCAGACTCCGCAACGGATAAAAAAAAAAACAGAACAAAAAATTTCACTTTGACCGAAGTGTTCTTACACAGGGTGTTCCAAAAATCTGGGTCAATAGTTTTGACACGATAGAAGGTTAAAAAAATGTTGGTTCGGTATAATTACATGGTCTTCAACGATTTAAGGGTCACCTACTTCTTTGAACGACACTGTATATTCTGTGCATCGATTGATGCACGTTTTAAATTGTGTATAAGAAATGATCGTGGTACGCGTAAAGAAAATTAATCATTTTAAAGCTATTTTAATTTAAAAGCTATTTTATTTAAATTTGGTCTATTTGTTCTTGTATTTTCGAAAATTTCAAATTGTCTTCTCAAGAAATTTCTCAACGCAAAATAATTTTCTGATCAGTTTTTCATTCTATACGTATAAAATTAACGAATTTTGGATAAATAATTAAATAATAATTAAATGGTATTGAAACAGTAACAAATTTATAACTCTTAAATCTAAATATTTTTTCGTCGAAAAATCCTCCTTTGGCATTTATTACATATTTCGTTAGTCGTGCCATTCTTCGTATTAATTTTTTTATTATTTCATCTAATATGCTGGATTTTAAAAGTGGGGCAATTTCTTCTAACGCATCAAAAATTCATGTACATCTTAAGAAAATAAAAGACTAGTCTTTTATTATTTGGTAAAAATGCAGAGGTATGACAATATAAATGTAGCCTAAGTTATAAATGATTATTTCTAAAAAAAACTTTTTGAAGAAGTGTCCATGGTTCAAAGAGCGGCAGTGTATATAATTTGAATGTACAAAGCTCATCGTTTAAGTTATTTCTTCAGTTTGTGTTTGTATATCCAACTTGACTTTTAAATAAAATTAATGTCGATATCAGTCGATGTGATCAAGGTGTATTCTTTTTGTATAAGCAGAAAAATAAACATATTGACGACAACATTACGTGATGGTTGATCAAAATGTGATAGCACATGTCCGCTCTGGTAGTCAATGATAGACGAAGCTCAAAAAACACGGTTTTCCATCTTATAAATTAAAAACCTTGAAGGACCAAAAAATTACTTTTTTACCGTATTTAATTTTTACCGTATTGTCATAGAAAATCTCGTCAATCTTTGACGGAATATGATGTATATATTTTTTCAATAAATTTTATTCAGAGCAAAGCTGTGTTTGTTTAAAATTACTGTTATGAATCGAACACTTTATATGGAACAACCTAGTAGTTTAAAGATCCAGAATTTTTCACTAAAAATTTTAGTAGTCCACTAGTTTTAATGGTCGGTGTATTATAAATACCTTTTGCATTACAAATACTTCCACTTTTTCCGAAACAACTGCGATTGTTTATAACAGATTGAGTTCGTTAACTAGCACACAGCTATTACCATTAATCCGCAGAACGATTCCATCATGTAGATACGCTTGACCAGCGACCGAGAGAGACGACTTTCGATCACACGAACTTCACGCCTTTTATTTAGTGCAGATTCGTGCAAAAAGGGCTAATATTCTGCCTGGCACTTGTTCATGATGGTCAAGATAAATGAAATACCCCAGTACCTTTGTCGGACGGTATTCACATGCTCATAGATTATTCTTAAGGACAGTTACCTACTCGGGCCAAATGGGATTCTATCTTTTTGTGTAATGAAAAATTGTGGTAGAGAAACATGTTTTGCGAACCTAATATTTATCGGCGAATGTGGCGTGGCAAACGGATTCGCATCGTGAAGATTAGCTCCTTCTCCGTGGTGTCGTTCGAAACGAGTTCGTAGACCAGGAAACGTTCGCGGCTAATGTAGCCATTAGTTATTTCCAATCGTCAACGTTCCAAGATGAACTGCTTAACGGAATTTCTCGAGTATCTCGTTACGCGTCTGTCGTTTTGTTCACTGCCTAGGAAACGGCGCGAACGGTTTCATAAGTATTCGCCCGACTACTTTCTCCGGACTCCCCTAACTGCCTTTGTTGCACCGCGTCGAAATCGGGTGCGGAGTAACGCGCGAGCCATAGCTAATCAAATCTACAACTTTCTAGTTAAAGTTAAAGTAAACAGAAATTGGAACTGGATAAAAAAAATTGGAGACCGTTAAACCTTGTATCAGACTTGGGAATTATCAAATTTAATTATTTGAAAATAATCGTTATAATAATGTATTATCCTATTTGGCTACACGTGATTCGAAATAACCATGTTACTTTATTTGAACAGCAAGATAATTTTTTCAAAATTATTTCATTATTTGAGTTTCAAATGAAAAAAATTATTATGTCTTAAACGCTTTTTTACGTGTACCGAGTAAAATAATCTATAAAACCGCAAGAGGCTCCATCGCGATTATCTAGAGTGATTAATAAAAATAATACATTTTTAGCGCTTATTAAAAGATTTAATATTTTGATTATTATGTCGGATATTGTCTTTACAGTAAAAGACATTATATGAAATATATTTTGGTTGTTGTTTATAACTGATTCGCAGTTAGAGCTTGCGGGGTTGAACTTTAAAGCAATATTTGTAATTATATAGAAAAGGTCTGCGTACTCCGATTTTGATGAAATTTTAATATGTTATGGAGCAACACATTTTGAACAACTTTTTCCTTTTCCAATATAGGGGGGTCGCTTTTAGTTTTCGAGATATTTGCAGAAAACTATCGGTAATGTTAATTTCATAACGAAAACCTTCTTTGTAGAAACACTGGGTGCGTGTGAAACACTGGGTGTGTGTGTGTGTGGTATTGTCGCTTCTCATCTCCACAACGTATTTACAAACAAAAAATAAACAGATGCGGCCCGAAAATCCAGGAAATGGAATAACAGAAGAAACAAGCAGAATTAACTCCTGTAGATAACTCTGATCATACATAGATAGGCTGAGCTTTCAATTTTCAAAGACATTTCCTGGATTTTCGGGCCGCATCTGTTTATTTTTTGTTTGTAAACACGTTGTGGAGATGAGAAGTGACAAAACCACACACACACCCACCCAGTGTTTCACACGCACCACGTGTTTCTAAAAAGAATGTTTCCGTTATGAAATTAACATTACCGATAGCTTTTTGCAAATATCTCGAAAACTAAAAGCGACCCCCCTATATTAGAAAAGGAAAAAGTTGTTCAAAATGTCGAAATCTATAATATATTAAAATTTCATCAAAATCGGAGTACGCAGATCTTTTCTATATAATTACCGCAATATTTCATCCCATGAACTTGGATCACCCTATTGACATATCATTATTAGAGTACCAATTCTTAACTTGCGTTTAAAATGTTGTTTAGATTCTTTGTCAAATAAACGCGTTAAATCGCTTTAGATTTTCATTTTTCGGATGATTGTATATCTAATTATATTTTATAAAGTTTTAAGAACGACTATAATGGAAGCTACATCTATAGTTATTATCGCGGATTTTCAACGTATTATGCAAAATTATAACTGATGTGCACACGTCCATACTCTAACAATACAAATGCGCAATTAAAAATGAAGACAACATAAGGAGTATTATATCTCGTTTGCCTTGATTCATACAGCTCCAGTACGCCAAATGCAAAATGGGCGAAGTCCATTAAGTATAACGATTGGGTGCACATAGAGCACACTAAATAGCATGACATATATACATTTGTCATAATTGTGAAAGCGAATAATGTATAATTAGACTGAACTATTTAAGAAAGAATCATCGTGTTACCATCGATCCCATTCCGTGTTACAACAGCCCCATATCCTGATCTCTACTTTTTATTAATAATTCGAATACTATTGGTCATAAAACGATATTATTATTATTTATTTGTAGTTTATTTTAATGTGGTCGCATTAACAGCAAGGTCATTAGCGCCCACATGGTTTACAGATTACAATTTGTTAAAGTACAAATAGCATGTGTTTAAATTTACAACTGTTTAAAGTTAATATTGGAACTTGCATGGAAGAAAATAAAATATGTTTATAATAATTTATATGTGTCGATGGTTTTAAAGAAGAGGTGGACGTTCGTGATGTTTGTATTGACTCAATAATGTAAAACTGCCAAGTATGATGTTAATATAACAATTCACGCTACAGCCGGAACAGTTTTCGTATAATAGTAAACCAAAGCTAAACTGTCGCGTTGATTGCAACGTTAGTCACATGTGAGCGATACAAAATTCTTCATCTAGCTATAAAAGTTAATTTTTTCTAAAAGAATTCAAGAAGTAAACAGTGATACTATTAGACTGCGGTGCTTTATACAAAATAAAAATTGTCTGCATCAATTAAAAAAAACACAAGACACATTAAAATTTCGTTTTTCCAATTGCACCAACTCAGTTTTGTAATGAATGCATAAAATCCGCAGGCTTTAATTCTACAGTTTTTATTACTAGATTGTAGATTTTGTGCATTTATGACAATAACGGGCCCGGTACAATTTTAAACTGTGGAAAGATTAAAAGAATTTTATAATACCAATATATGTATATAACACATTATTTACCGCAATAATTTCATAATTTTCAAATATCACCCTCAGTAACGTAATCTAATTATTTCGTTTGAGATTATTAGGAATCTAAAACTTTAAGCTTCCTTTTAGTATAGCATAATTATTGGAAAGCCTATTAATATACTTCAGTCGATTCAAAGAAAGAAAGAACGTTCTATATGGCTACTTTTTGTTGCAACTGACGCAGACAATTTTTATTTTGCACAGAGATTCATAGTCCATTGATAGCAACGACTAAATTACTATTGTAATTTTTTGGGGACAGTTATTCGGTAGTCAACGCATTAACTCCGATCTCGTGTGTTTCAGACAATTGCCAAATTAACCAATGACAGCCATGTGGCATCGTACTCACGTTAACCATCCGTGGTTGCGTTTACGTCGCTTTTATCCAGGCAGAGAGACCCCTCTTCGCGGAGGTCCTCCTCGAGATCCTCCTGAAGGTCGCGCTTGGTTCCTCTCACTTTATCACTTCTCAGAAGAAAGGATCGGCTCGTTTGCATGCACAGACACTGACTGTAGCGGCACTCACACTTTCGACGATCAACCCTGTCTCCTCGGGCAGGGTTCTCAACCAAGTCGACACGGAAAATCGTTGGAAAACCTACGGTGTCGGGGATGTACAATCGATCAGGTCAAACGACATCAGTCAAGTGAAACTTGTGCGAACGGTGACGCGCGACAGGGGCATGATGAGATATCAGAAGAAACTTTTATCAACCAGCGCGGATGACTACAACCGACTAACTGAATGACTGACTGCGCGCTGACTACCAGCCGTGAACTGCCAGTCGCGGATCCGGACCCGATCACCACCATCCTTGCTGGCCTTCCTCCTCTTTCTCTGGTCGCCGAGTTACTGACGACCATCCTCTCTCTTTTCTCTCCCTTCTCCACCACTCCGTAACGTTTGAATCGCGCGCGGCCGCTTTGTTCTGCAGACTCAGGGACAAAAAGATAGGACACGTTTCATTGTGTTTCCATATGATATCAGAAATAAATTGTTGGATATAAACAGTGATAGATATAAACTCACAAGGAATGTACACGAGGAAGGCACATCTTGACTATTTGAATGTCACTTCTACGTAGAATGAACGTCAAAGACGAAGAATTCGCCGCTTATACAGCTAGTGGGTCAAAAAAGTTTAAAAACACTCCAAAATGAAATAATTTTTTTAAAATGGGTTCAAATGAATTGAGATTTTTGAGAAATTAGAAGTATTAGTTTACTAGATGGTGTATAAAAAAATTTTGATTATTACTATTTGCTTTTGTTTTTACATCTTTTTGTGTATGCCTATATTGAAAATTTAAAAAATATCTTTTGTATATCTGTGTCAATTGCACGTATACTGAAAATTTCATAAAAATCGGTTGATGCAGAAAGAAAAACAGCAGGCATTGAAAGATGTAAGAATCCTTAGATTTGTTACCGTTAGAGACCGAAAATCACGGAAAACTGCAATTTTTACCATCTTTAACCGTTTCTAGCTCATTGTAACGTCGATCGATTTTGCTGAAAATCTCAAAATATGTATTTATTCCAACATAAAGTGGCCCACAAAAGTGTTCGTACGCCCTTTATATCAGAATAACTTTCTTAAAATTTGACCAAACCACTTGACTTTTTTGAGCAATTAGAAGCATTGATCTACTTTTTATGTGCGCCAAAAAGATTTTGAAGAAATTGCAATCACTAGGAATTACATGAAAAAATAAAAATGGCACTTTTTAAAACTTCATTATTTCAGCCCGAAATGAAAATTCAAAATATGCGGTTTGTAGTAGGGCTGTTACTTTCCTTCGAAGGTCGAAGACTTCGAAGCTTCGAAGCTTCGATCTCAGAAACTTCGAAGGTGATGAAAATCGAAGGTTCGAAGCTTCAAACCTTCGAACCTGCGATTCGTTTCCAGTTAACGGATAAAAGAAATAAATTTTCATAATTTGTTTCTATATTCACTATCTGAATTATTTCAATAATTTATTGTTAAGATAATATATTTATAATTTGAATTATCCTTTCGATAACACATTGTTAAAATAATTGTTTAAATAAATAAATTTTATAATTTGTTTCTATATTCATTATTTGAATTGTTATTTCAATTATTTATTGTTAAAATAATTGATTAAATAAATAAATTTTTACAATTTGTTTCTGTATTCATTATTTGAATTATTTCAATAATTTATTGTTCAAATAATTGTTTAGACAATGTACACGTATTTACATAATTAATATAGGAACACATTTATATAGAGTATAAAAATTTATAATCTACAGAAATTTTTATAATCTATAGAAATGTGTTTCTATATTCATTATGTAAATACTAGTACATTCTTTAAAGATAAAAAATTCACATAATGTATATAGAAACAAAATATGAAAATTTATTCATTTAAACCATTATTTTAACAATAAACAAATTATGAAAATTTATTTCTTTTATCCGTTAACTGGAAACGAATCGAAGGTTCGAAGTTTCCAAGTTCCAGAAGTAGCTCACTTGGAGGCAAATTCGAGGGAGACGCCTACTTCTTCCGCCCGCGCGTCTCGCTCCCCGTGGCGGCCGTAGTCCTCCGAGCTCCTCAGACCCGTGCCTACCGTGGGTCCGATACTCGCCCCAACGCGCCACACGCGGTACATATTGCAAGCGGTAGACACGGGTCTGAGGAGCTTGGACGACTATGGCCGCCACGGGGAGCGAGACGCGCGGGCGGAAGAAGTAGGCGTCTCCCTCGAATTTTCCTCCAAGTGAGCTACTTCTGGTCATGCCTGACCTACGAGGTTGAAAATTGGAGTGGTTGTGTTGTGCTTGCACGGCGGATTTGTTTATGGTGATTTTGAATTCACTGTGCACGCACGGGAATGAGTAGACCGATGGAAAACGTCTCCGGTCAATCTCCGACATACAGTGGCCCGAATTAATATTCGGATACTCTTTACAATACAATAACTTTGTTAAAATTAAACTAACCGACTTCAGTTTTTTTGAGATGTTAGAAGCATTACTTTACTAGGTAAAGTATAAATAATTATTTATATAAATTGCTATTGGTCGAATTTGCGAAGAAAAAAGTGGAAAATTTCATCGAAGTCGGTATTAATGTTGCTATGAGCTATGAACATTAAGTTGAAAGCTTAAGGGTGAAGGTCGCGGATTCAGATCAAAGACACAAATCAAAAAAGTTAAAAATCATGATCTTTACTTTTTTCGTCGCAATTCCGACCAATAGAAATTTTTAGAAAAGACCTAGTATATTAATCCTTCTAACATCCCAAACAAACTGTTCAGTCTAGACATCTACATGGCAGACTTCAGTGTACCCTTGGCCTGCCACTTTTCCAATTTCACTACCAATTAATGTAGCCGCCCAGGCCCCATTTACAACACCTTACCGGGCCCAGGTTTACAACGCCTTACCGGTCCCATCGAGTGAAGATACCACGCGTCCACCTCGGACTCTCCTCCATACCCAAGGGGGTGAGACTACTCGGGGAGGCGCGCACAAGGTTACCCTCTCTTCCGCATAGGGAGGCGTTGACAAGTTATAATAACCAATGAAAGATAAAATAGAAGACCGAGATTCTTGCATCCCACCCACAGCGAGGTTACATAGCTGCAAAGAGACACAAGCGACAAAAGTTATTCTGCTCACAACGTTTTTCAACAAGTCATTCAAGTCAAAGAGTCAACCTTCGAGCGACCAACCGTTATAGTTCAGTTTTTACAACTACAAGTATTTTACCACGTTTTTATTAGCTAGCTTTCTTGTTTGTTTGTTTGTTCGGTACAAATTTTGCAATTGATTTTAAACTAACTTCCCGATGAGTTAGAGACTTGAAATTGGAAACGTAGCTCAGAACTGCATGACAATGCAGTATTCAAAATTTTTTTTTAAAAAAGTCTATCCGTTTAAGAGAAATAAATATTTTTACCGTTATTACCGTTACACCGCGGTCATCGCGTTCAGCGATCCCCACTCCGCGCGACAACGCTCTCTACTTTACTGTGCATACGCACTCTGACACGTCCCCACTCCACGAACCCACTTCGCCCCGACGGAGCTCCGTATATGATAGACGATCGGTAGTACATCATCGCTTTGTTTACCAAGTGAAAAAACCGTTACACCTTTCTGTTATAATTTCATCAAAATGTTTAAAATCGAATGAAATATACGTGCAAGAAGTAGGAGAGGAAGCCTTTTGACGTTAGGGAGCATGTATGATATAGGTAATAATAATATCGTGTACGAGATTAGAAATTAACAAAAATCTGTGTTTGAAAGTGTCAGAAATAATGTCTACAAAAAAAAAGGAGAAGTTCGTTAATAATGATTTTCACAGGGAAGCCGCCGAATCACCAGGTATGTCATTGCATATTTTGCGTTAAATATTTTCTTGAAAAATTTCACACACAAGATTAAAAAGCAGAAAACAATTATTTAAATAAAAATAAATTTTTAAAAATACCACGTTTTTAAAACGGTCTGAAAAGTATAAAATAATAATAAATAAAAAAAAATTGAAAAAAGTAAAAATAAAATGGACTAAAAAGTATAAAATCATTTTTAAAAAACAGACTAAAAAGTATAAAATAATTTGAAAATAAAAACAAAAATTTGAAATTGTGAATTTTTAATAGCTGTGAAAATACTTGTAAGATTTAAAACGAAAAACAAGGGGCGCATGCAATAGATAATTGATGCATGAATAGTTCACCTAAATCACTGAAAATTGTATTGCTCCGCAAATGATATAAACTGTTGTATGAGTTTTCTCAACGGCTGCTACTCCCTACACTCCTTACTATTATCTTGCGCCCCACGTTTTTCGTTTTAAATCTTACAAGTATTTTCACAGCTATTCAAAATTCACAATTTCAAATTTTTGTTTTTATTTTCAAATTATTTTATACTTTTTAGTCCGTTCTTTTAAAATGATTTTATACTTTTTAGTCTTTTTATTTATTATTATTTCATACTTTTCAGACCGTTTTAAAAACGTGGTATTTTAAAAAATTTATTTTTATTTAAATAATTATTTTATATATCCTTCGGTTCTGATAATGTTAGTACCGAAAGTACAAGCAGATACGCACAAGAGTATCGCTTGCACACGCTACACTGTTCATTTCAATTGGGCAAGTGCACGACTAAACACAAACTGAAGTCGATTAGTTTAATTTTAATAAACTTATTGTATTGTAAAGAATGTCCGTATATTAATTCGGGCCACCGTATATGTATAAATTTAAACCCAGTAGCTGTTTCTGGCCAAGTAAAAAGCAAGAAATACAGGGAGTTAATTTGATTAAAATGGATTTGTTAATAATTTATATTGAAAAAATTAATGTTATATGTAAAGTTACTGTATAATGTAACGGTTATGAAACTACAAAAACACAGTTTAAAAAATTGTGAAAACCGGTATTTGATCCTGTGATCTCAAATTTACAATATAGTCTCGCTACCAATTAATTTCGCCAAAACTACATTGTAAACCGAACTTTGCCATTTCGTACTTACATCCAGTAAACAATTTGCTCTTGATTTGCTATGAATTTGCCGTCAAATACGAATTTGTCAACAGGTTTTGGTAGTAAATTCATAGCAAATACAGACCAAATTATGCTCCAAGCAAGGTTTGACACAAAAATGACCGCCATCTGCTCGCAAAGTACTCGCAAGTTGCTACTGCGTATTGAAAATACGTAACTTTTGTGTTTATATCTTTAATGTTTTGAAGTATCTACAACTAATATTTTACATGACGATTGTACTAATATTTTACAAGACAACCACCACAGGTTCTTCCCTTTGTAAGCACCAACTCCTAGCGTGTGGTTGATGCGCCGCGTATCTGTTTCCTAATCCTAAGTGATTATCCTGTCCTTATGCTAGTTTATACATATGTATTCTAATTCGTTGTTCTACATGTCCTTATCCTTTTCTTATGCATATTTTCGTGCTTCTCCCACTTATATACATATACTGTTACGTTTGCAATGATGCACCGGTTCTTTGCGGATCCCGTCGCGGTATACTAATGTCCTTCTTTTTGTCTCAAACCACTTAATCCCGGGATCGGGACACTAGGTAATAAACAATGAACTCGGTTGGAACTCAGATTGTTTATTCGCAAGACTTTCTTTGGGTACAAGTTCGGAATTCGCCGTAGATCTGAGTTGGAAGTTTGAGATTAGCTATTACGTTAACTCTGTTGTACTTCTATTGGTTGTTTGAGTGTTTGTGGAGATGATTGTGTATTTTCCTGATTGGCGTATGAAACTGTGGGTGTGGTCTGTGTGAGGTGTTGGAAGATGGAAGTTTTTCCCTGTGCGGGTGGCCATCAATCCTGCAGTCCTTTGGAATTATTTTATTATGGCGGAGGACGTGGCCCAAATCTTTCTCTAATTTCCTAAATTGCCTAGCTTCGCTATTTTCGGGCAATGTCTACTACGCACAGGATAATACATATATACGTATACGAACATATATGCATATATGCGTTTCCGCTATTTCCCATTCCACACATTCATTCTAGACATATTCCATTCCGCACATATCCTATCTTATACACGTTTCCTAATCCTTATTTTTACGCATATCTGTATGCTCCTATAATCTCAACTCTTTTACACAGTTTCTTTGTCGCTGTTATCCACTCTCCACTTTTCTTGTCTTATATACCCGTTTCCTACCACCATTATTCTCTTATCTTTATCCTAGATCCGATCCTCATACTAGTCGCCCCGTTCATTTTGTCAGATACTATAATATAATATCGCTGTCAAAAAGTCAGTACACTTAATAGATGACTGGATACTTATATCCTCGTCCTACCACATAATATCATATAAAGATACGCGCGTCCAGTCATTTGGATATAATTCAACATTAAATACCTATTCATCGTAAAAAATATAAATAAATAAATAAATATATATATACATATACATATAACACATTATATCAGGGCTTATTCTTCATATAATTTTTTTCTTACATTTACCACCATACGATTTACCAATTCCAATGGACTATCTTGCAGCATAGACAAAGCGAATACAGCCTCCTGGGAAATTAGATTTACCTCTTCTAATGTAGTTACCACATCTCGCAATGAAGTGACTCTTTTTTTTAGGCGCTTTACTCTCTCCGTTAAACGTCGTTTTGAGTAACGCACTATGTGCAATTCTTTCTGAATATCATGAAACTTTCGTCTAAAACTTCTAGGCTTATAAGTATAGCCATAATCGTGTTGTGCTCTTTCTCTCCATAATGCGCGAGGGGTTACATGTTTTTCAAGACCTATGATTTTTAACATGATACAAATCATTTTATTACATAATTGAAATGAGAAGAAAATTGAATATCAATGTTGAATATGACATCTGTACATACTTTCTGTATAAGAGCTATGAGACTCATCCAATGGATTAACTTCAGATGTACCTTGTCGCCCATCCTCCAGGATAATGTTCTCATCTACAACATATGTAATTAGTAATTATCATAAATTATCGCATGACTTGCATACTTACTTTCTGTACAGGAATCATGAAACTCATCCAATGGTTCAACGTCAGATGTGCCTTGTCGCTCATGCTGTATGATAATATTCTTATCTACAACAATCATATGTAATAAGTAATTATCCCAACATTATGTTTTGCATAGTTTTAATAAAACTTGTGAAATTACCTAATAATGGTTTATGTGCAGCAGATACATGGCTATCTTCTGTAAAAATTGTTGGTATACAGGTAACACGTTGAAAAAATTGTTCAAAGCATTCAGGTTTAAAATGCTGTGAACAGACTATAGAAGTACTGGTAGGTTTGCAGTTCGCTTTCGCAAGACTTCTGATCCACAGATTTCTCTGGTTTTCATTTTTTGGATATCTAAACAATAATGTGGTATCCAGTTACAAATCTTAACATATAGAAAGGTGTAGATTGCTAAATAATATTGACTCATGCTTACCTATGAAAGGTAAACCTTTTCTACCCTTTTTTCTTTTGCAAACTACGCATTTCATCTTCATTTTTTCTGTGAAGTACGAGGCAACACAAATGCTACCAGAAATTCGGATAAGAGTATTATAGTGCTTTCACGAGATGGTTCCCGGGACGGCACAGGAGCAAAGGAGGTCCTTGCTCGCACCCAATCTGTGTCGCATGCTGCATAGTATGTGTGACCGCTTAGCCAATAATTCGGCTTGAACCGAAGCACTGAACAATCGGCCACGCATTGTTGCTTACGTCACCTGCATTCTTGACAGGTACCTTCTTGTTATAGTCTATCAGCTGCTATCGGTACCAGTCCCTACTCTCTCAAGGTCCACGATTCACGTCCTACAGACATTGTATGCAATGCATTTTTCTGTCCACGGTTCTGAATTACCGACTCTGTAGAAAATGCTCTACAGACATTGCATCTTATGGGCTTTTCTGTCCAGGCCTCGGGGGCCACAGTGGCCCCCGTACCATTTCGGTGTCGCGCTCAATATTACCGATAGTTCACGAATTTACGCGTATTAGCAAGAACTGAATATTCCGTATACTGTATTTTTACTACGGGTGTTTAATATGATTTGGTGGCTACGAATGCATACGGCGCGTGTATTTGAACGGTGAAAATAATATTTATGAAGAAAGTATTACAAAAATACGAATTGTAGTAAAATAAATTTGGTTTCTATACGTAACATTATTTTTATTACTCGTGTCACTAATGAATGTATATTATAATAATTTTATACACTTTAAACTAGTAGTTTACTTTCTTATTTACGCTTAATTAATATAAATTCTATGCAGTTGTTGAGTGCGTACACATTACACATATATTAACTATTCTTGTGTTTCTCTATTTTTAAAATGAGTACTTGCATTCTTTTCATCTCTAGAGAAATAAGAATTCATTAAATTTTCATAAATTTATTAAATTCATTAAATTAAATTTTCGTTATAATAATTTTATATAATTTATATGTAAAGCAATACAAATTTTCATCTATTGTATTAGTTTAATTCTATTGTGTCCAAGGAAACTGCTTTATTATACAATATGTAGAAAACAATATATTTTACTGAAAAGATATACATTTTTTTTTTAATGACATGCGTCATTAATTCTTGCTAAAATTTTATTAACGTGATTTATTATTCCTATTTACGTCTTTTTGCGACTCACCGCCCAGTTTTATTCTATTAGACATATATACATATTTAGCTACGATGATTTTTGTGTGCAACAACAAATAGCGTAAGCAACTAGTGGTCACGTACAAGCACTACCATATTTATCGAGCTCGAGACTTTTCAAATTCCATCGGCTTCTGTAGACAGATTTTGTCGTGGGAAATGTTTCGCATGCAGTTTTCAGTGCAATGTACGCTGCATGATAATCCGATTTATGTCGTGTTTGGGCTTATTTTGATCAGAAAAACATTTTCAATCGATAGGTGATTTTACCATTATGATAATGTCAATAATAAATAAAATTGGATTTATTTATAATACAATGTGTGTTACAATGTTGCCTCTGATGCTGAATCACGTCCATATCGTACGTCGCCGCTACGTGATCCTCTTGAAGACAACAATGAGGTTTCACTAACGCGTATTAATAACAATAAAATGTTTATTATGGTTCATAATTCTGCCATGGACACAAAATGAATCGATTGCAAATGCTTTTTTGATGAAAATAAGTCTAAACATGCCACACATCGGATAAATTACACTGTATTTGTAGGGAAAAGTTTTCTTCGAAGTTCAGGAAAGAATTTTATTTGAGGCTTTCGACGACGTATTCTAATCTGCATAATTTTTAATATATGAACATCAGTTTACACATGCTCGTATACACTGCAACCATTATCATGTCGCGAAAGTTTATACATTTCTTAACATTTTCATATCGGAAAACAATACATTTCGTGTTAAAATTCAAATTAGTTATGTTGATAAGTTAACATCTGTTAATAATATAAAAATGATGAAAATAATATTAAAACTACACGTGTGTTCTGCAAATTGCTTTGGTAAACATGGTTATTATCCATATAATCAGGTGCACATATATGTAATAAAAAAACCACGAATTGAAAATTGCAAAATTTTTAACAATTTTATATTCGCATAAAAAATGATAATGATTTTTGATGAAGTCATCGAATATTCAAATGATCGTTCAATAAAATTGTGGTTTAGATTAAAAAGCAACGTGCCTCTGAATTTCCACAGCTTCGAAAAGCAAGACAAAACATTTATCTCATCGCTTGTGATGGAAACCGTTCGAACGATTTCGATGCGAGCATCGATAGCTTCTTGTACGAACGTAATGCGGCAACATGGAACAGATCCTGCCTCATCTTTTTACCCTCTCTAACACATGAATCGGAACTCACTTTTAGTCCGGATAAGAACTAGTTTCAACCTATTATTTAATTTGAATATAAAATAATGTTACAATGTCGAAATAAGTGCAAATCTATTTAAAACTCGCTCACGAGAGCAAGAGTTACATGTATTCTGAAACGAAAACTATGTATTTGGATTATTAATTGAAAATAATTGTTGAAGCTGGGGCATAGGAAAAGGAAGAAAGTATTAAAAGTCTTACATTCTACTATGAAATACATATTTACGCAAATTCTAAATGTGCAGCTATTAGCTCGATATTATCCACTACATGCAAGATACTATAATTTATAAGTTATAGCATTTTGCGAATTGTGGATAATATCGATTGCCCAGGTCTCACCACGAGGAGGTTGCTGCACAAGAGACCCGAAAGGAAGTCAGAACGAAGTCTCCCTTCGTTCTGCCTCCCTTTCTTACAACGAAGATTCTTAGAAACTAAGTTTCGCAGGTCGCTAAATGGAGAAGTAGTCTTTTTCATGGAAAAGACTTCTTTTCCAGTTAGCGTATGTCGAGTAATTATTGCGGGACAAAGTGTGAATCGGAGAAGAAGTCTCCGATCCACGAGGGATCAAGGGCGAATCAGGCGGAAGGCTCTGATTCTTTCAAAGATACAAACAAGATCGAACCAGAGCAGAAGGCTCTGGTTCAAGGGTGACGCGACGCGTTCAGTGCTTACAAGTCCTGAGCCGACCAGCCCGATACCCGCCACTCCATCACCAAGAAAGATGGCAAAGAGATGCGCTCAAACGGTTTCTGGCGCTACTGGGTGACATGAGAACATGGCGTGCCCAGGATTACGTTAACACAGAGGATCGTCAGAAGACGAGTGAACGAGTCTCTTAGACATCCCTCTCAATGACTTCACGCCGGATACCGAAACTGGACCAGCTCAGAACCTGCAAGCAAGGCCGACACAGCAGAAGGCTGTGTCGGAGTCAGAAAACGAGGCGAGCAAAGTCAAGTTACGGTAATAATTACTCGACATAATTACAACGACGATTGACAATCTTAATAACTAACGCACGCACTAAAACTAACTTAAGAATAATCTGGAGTCTTCGTTCGACGAATCCTCTTCTTTCGATGAATTTTCTTCGTTCGATGAATTTTCTTCGCACGATGAATTTTCTTCGCACGATGAATTTTCTTCCTTCGATGAATTTTCTTCGCACGATGAATTTTTTTCTTTCGGTGAATTTTCTTCGTTCGTTCTGACTAACAAGAGCAAGATGAACGACCCAAATCGAAACAGAATCGAAAACCAATTGAAAGAAAATCGAAACAGAATCGAAAACCAGTTGAAGCAAAATGGAAACAGAATCGAAAACCAGTTGAAACAGAATCGAAAACCAGTCGAAACAAAATCGACACCAAATCGAAAACCAGTCGAAACAAAGTCGAAACAAAATCGAAACCACATAGAGCCCAAATCTAATGATTTGTGGACGCAACGACCTATAGGCGATTCGGGTGCCCCCGGGGACGCGAGTCCCCGTACCCACTCACGGGCCCCATCCCGTGAGTGAGTCCCTGAGGGAACTCCGATCCGAGCAATATTGATTTCAAAATAAAAATATCAATTTCCAGAAATAAATATCAATTTCCTGAAATAAATATCAATTTCCTGAAATAAATATCAATTTCCTGAAATAAATATCAATTTCCTGAAATAAATATCAAGTTCCTGAAATAAATATCAAGTTCCTGAAATAAAAAACAATTTCCTAAAATAAATATCAATTTCCTGAAATAAATATCAATTTCCTGAAATAAATATCAATTTCCTGAAATAAATAACAATTTCCTGAAATAAATAACAATTTCCTGAAATAAATAACAATTTCCTGAAATAAATAACAATTTCCTGAAATAAATAACAATTTCCTGAAATAAATAACAATTTCCTGAAATAAATAACAATTTCCTGAAATAAATAACAATTTCAAGAAAAATATGTCAATTTCAAGACAAATATATCAATTTCCTGAGAAATATCAATTTCCTGAAAAATATCAATATCCAGACAAAAATATTGTATCAATTTGATAAAGTTGAACTTTGAAAGTCTTACAAAATTAAGTATTACCATTCTTACAAATTACATAAGAAATTTAAAACTCTAAGATCTAAAATTCTAGATCGGTTCTTCTAAAAATAATTTACATCGCGGCTATTTATTCGCAACATTAACTAGACATTAAGTCAAGTTTGAAAATTTATACTATTACAACGCGTATTCCAATTTGTTTCGCAACGCTACTTAAAATCGCGAATGGTCTTATCTCACAGTTGATCGTTGCAACTGGAGCATGGGCGCCTGAAATATCGAATCATTCTAATACAAACGCGATCCTTTTGATGCGCAACGCTAATTCAACAAATCGAAATTAAAAATACTATAAGAAAAGAACTTTGACGTCTAAAATTCTATATCGGTGTCTCTAGAATTACTTTAAATCGCGACTATTTATTCGCAACATTAACTAGGCATTTGATCAACTTTAAAAATTGATACTAGTACAACGCGTGTGACAATTTGTTTCGCAACGCTACTCGAAATCGCGGATGAGCCCATCTCACAGTTGATCGTTGCAGCTCGAGCATGGGCGCCTGAAATGTCGAAAGACTCGAAAGCAATCGCGAACTTTTGGTGCGCAACGCTAATTCAACGAACAGAGATCCAAAAAAGATTACTCTAATTCAACAAATCGAAATTCAAATTGCTATTTAAATAAGAAATTTAGAATTCCAACGTTGAAAATTGTACATCTGTATGTCTAGATTTACTTTAAATCGCAACTATTTATTCGCAACATTTACTACACATTGAATCAAGTTTTAAAATTGATAGTAGTACAACGCGTGTGACAATTTGTTTCGCAACACTACTCGAAATCGCGGATGTGCCCATCTCACAGCTGATCGTTGCAGCTCGAGCATGGGAGCCTGAAAAGTCGAAAGACTCGAAAGCAAACGCGAACTTTTGGTACGCAACGCTAATTCAATGAACAGAGATCAAAAAAAGATTACTCTACAGTTTCTGCAAAACGAATCGCGACTATTTGTTTCGCAACGCTATAGTTTAAACAAGCTATATCGCTGATAGAGACTACTATTATATTTAGAAGAAAGGCTAACTTTGATCTCTGTTCAAAATCGACTAACGCAACGCGTATTTTTTTCGCAACGCTAGTGCAAATCGCGGACGTTCCCATCTCGGCTGATCGTTGGGGCGGCGAGGCCTGCCCATGCATGCAACTAACTACTTTTACACTCTACTACAACTCTATTTCTACAGACGAGTATAACGACAAGGTAGTGATAAATTGACTCACTCGAAGATGCGAAGACGTTGCAATGATTGTCCGTTTGAATGACAGTTTGTCCGGCATCTTTGGCATAAAACCTCGTCTGCTCCTTCGGCCCCATCCCGACAATTTGTTTCGCACAGCTACTCGATATTGCGGAAGTACCCATCTCACAGTTGATCGTTGCAACTGGAGCATGGGCGTCTGAAATATCGAAAGATTCTATTGCAAACGCGATTCTTTTGATGCGCAACGCTAATTCAACAAATCGAATTTAAAATGCTATTTAAATAAGAAATTTAAAACTCTAACGTCTAAAATTCTAAACAGGTATCTTTAGAACTACTTTAAATTACGACTATTTATTTGCAACATTAACTAGATATTTCATCAACTTTAAAAATTGATACTAGTACAACGCGTGTAACAATTTGTTTCGCAACACTACTTGAAATCGCGGATGTGCCCATCTCACAGTTGATCGTTGCAGCTCGAGCATGGGAGCCTGAAAAGTCGAAAGACTCGAAGGCAAACGCGAACTTTTGGTGCGCAACGCTAATTCAACAAACAGAGACCCAAAAAACGATTACTTTAGATTATATGTAAAACAACAACAATATGAACTTTAAAAGCGCAGTTATCAAATTGAAATGTAATTTTGAACCGCGACTATTTGTGATTCGCAACGCTACGCTCTAAACAAAATTTTTCGTAACATTAACTTTAATCTCTGTTCAAAATCGACTAAATGCAACGCGTGGTTTTGTCGCAACGCTAGTGCAAATCGCGGACGTTCCCATCTCGGCTGATCGTTGGGGCGGCGAGGCCTGCCCATGCATGCAACTAACTACTTTGACACTTTACTACTACGGTATACTACTACAGACGAATACAGTAACAAGGTAGTAACAAAATGACTCACTCGAAGATGCGAAGTCATTGCAATGAATGCCCTCTCTGAGTCGATCAGCACGGTAATGACTGCATGCCGGATACCGAAACTGGACCGGCTCAGAACACAAGGTAAACGAAGGAAGCATTGAAGAGTCCATGGCCCCCCCCGAGCTAGCTTAAAGTAGGCCAAGGAAGTTTTAAATAACCCTTGGACTACCCTAAGCTAGCTAAAGGTGGACCATGGTAGAAAATGGTAGCCCATTGGTGGAGGACCCTTGGTTAAGCTTAAGCCAGCTGAAGGTAAACAAGGGTAGCTCTGGAAGACCACTGGTCAGCCTCAAGGTAAGCACAGGTAGGCCAGAGTAGCTCTCGATGACCACTGATCAACCACAGGGTAGACCACTGTTGGAGGACCCTTGGTCCATCCTAAGCCAGCTGAAGGTAGGCAAGGGTAGCTCTGGAGGACCACTGGTCAGCCTCAAGGTAGGCCAGAGTAGCTCTGGATGACCATTGGTGAAGGACCCTTGGTCCACCCTAAGCCAGCTGAAGGTAGGCAAGGGTAGCTCTGGAGGACCACTGGTCATCCCCAAGGTAGGCAGGAGAGGCCAAGGTACCGCTGGAAGACCCTCCTGGTCCCGGAGCCCATCCGCTCCTGCCGGAGGGCCCGGCCCGACTGATTGACTGAGCGCGCTCAGCGAGCTTAGGTAGCCAGTGATGCGCAACGCGCAGCGAAGCGCAACGCTCCCCACCCCAACTAATTTCGGTAGATCTCGATTGCCGTGATAATAATTATTGATAAATCTATTATTTCTTGCTGTTTAATGTTTATAACAATTGCTTTTCGCCAACGATGTCAACAAGCATCCCCTTGTCTATCTACCAACTAATTTTTTAGTAAAAATTGCTAATCGTACTCGAGGTACAGAACAACTTTTAAACCATGAATATTCATACGCATTAATTTCTTCAACACAACTCACCGAAAAATGTATTATTTCTAGCTAGTTAATATTTATAACAATCTTTTTGTTAATGATGTCGACAAGCATCCTCTTGACTATCTACCTTCTTATTTTTAAGTAAAAATTGCTAATAGTACTCGAGATACAGAGTAACTTTTAACACACGAATATTACCAAACAATATTATATCAAGCAAATGTAATTAATAAAGTTACTATCTCTGGCTGTTTAATGTTTATAACAATTCCTTTTGCTAATTATGTCGATAAGCACTCCCTCGACTATCTGACCATCTAATTTTTCAGTGAAAATATGTAATGGAACTCGAGATATTGAATATCTTCTGACACATGAAAATTCGCGTGCATTAATTTATTGAACACAATTCACTGATAAATTTATCATCTCTAGCTGGTTAATATTTGAAACAATTCCTTTTGTCGATGATGTCGACGAGCACCCCGTTGACCACCTTGCCATCTAATTTTTTAGTAGAAGTAAGTAATAAAACTCGAGATCCAGCATAATTTATGATACATGAATATTACTAAGCATAATTATATTGAAAAAATGTAATTAATGAATTTGTTGTCTCTGTTTGTTTAACGATTACAACGATTATATGTTTGGTTACCTCACCACCCAATTTTTTAGTAAAAATAGCTAATAGTACTCGAGATACAGATTAACTTTTATGCATGAACATTTGGAGTATACAAGATATTCAATTCTCACTAGTATGCACAGTTTCATTAGAACAAGAGTAACAAAAATTATTGATAACTAATTAACCTCTTCTAGAATCGAATTGAAAACTATACATGAATGTTGCCGAAGGTCCATTCTATATTCTTCGAGAGCTAATATTTATAAAAATTGCCTGAAGTAATTTATGAACAATTTTTGTGGAGGTAACTTCTATCTTCTATGCCCATAATGAGTAAGACAAGGAGAGTCCGAGTATTCGTCAAAGGTAAACACACAAATCGTTGTGTCACCTCTCTGGAAAACGTAAATAACTAGGCGTCGAATCTATATAAAACTGCAACAGAAATGTAGCTGAGACATCATTCTAGATCCTCCGATCACAAGGAAGATTATTTTTTACCAGAGATCTGTTAAATTATTTGAGTTTATTTTAGAACGAGACATAAAATAATTGTTTATAACTATTTAGTCTGAAATAAAATGTGACGGTAAACTATATGTGAAAGTAGCTGAAGGTCTATTCTATATTTCCTAACTGCAAGTATTTGTAAACAATTCCTCACAAGTGTGTTACTAATAAATTTTTTGTCGAGTGTGCACAGTATTCAGCAGCTCTGTGACTATCTTTCTTTCTCTTCTTAAATGTGCATAAGTTCGTCCTTGTCGGATACAAACTTCTTTATCATGTTCGCCAAATTTTTACCAGGGGGTTCGAAGTCCTGTAAAAAAAATAGGCGGCACAAGTGAATAATACGTGGAGTATTTTTGTACAAATACAATTGCGTTTTAAAGCTGACAACGCTGTAAAATCGAGCCTCCTCAGGCACACACTGTATGTGTTGCAACCTCATGTAGTTCACCACCTGACCGTTCCATTTCGATAGAGTCCGCTATCGTACTAGGACATTTTCTACAGAGTCGGTAATTCAGAACCGTAGACAGAAAAATGCATTGCATGCAATGTCTGTAGGTATCTTAAGTCTGTGTTGCAGCACATGCAATCACCTCGTTGGTGTCGCGCCAAGTAACGTTATTATGTTTTATAAATTATTCTGTATCTCGAGTATTATTAACAATTTGTACTAAAAAATTAGATGGTCACATGGTCGTAGGAGTGCTTCTCGACATCATTGGCAAAAGAAATTGTTATAAACATTATACTGCCTGAAATATTACATTTATCAATAATTATTATCACGACGATTGAAATTTACCGAAATTAGGTAGAGTGGGGAGAGTTTCGCTTTCTTGCGCGCTGCGCATCGCTGCTTACCTAAACCTAAACCCGATGAGCGCGCTCAGTCCAGTGATGGGAACTTGTCAATTCATATTTGAAAATCGAAAAATATTTGCGAAACTATGCGGGGTGACCAAGGTACCCCATTTTAGCCCAACTTTGTACTTTACTGACGCTAAAATCGTCGCTCATGCGTGAGAAAACCGAGACCATATACCAGCGATGGGCAATTTTGCCTCAATTGAGGCAAAACCATCCACACCGTAGCGCCCTCTGTCCCCCTCCAGCAAGCGCGGCACAATGGGGCAACGAAGACACGAGGCATCTTCGTACGCAGCGAACGTGCGCGCTGCATGAAAGAGAGGTTGGTGGGAGAAGCAGGCGTTTGAGGGGCTCCACCCGTGCCCACCACTGCCATATGCCATCACTGGTCGGGCCGGGCGCACTCCGACATGCTCCAGCAGGAGCGGACAGCGGATGGGATCCGGGACCATGAGCCACGAGGGTCGTCGGCTTCCTCGGGCTGAGCAGGAGTCCTCCAGCGGTATCCTGGCCTACACTTGCCTGCCTTCAGCTGGCTTAGGGTTTCAAGGGTCTTCCACCACTGGCCACCTTTGCCTACCTTGGTCTATCCTGAGGTTGACCAGTGGTCCTTTAGAGCTAAACTGGCCTACCTTTGCCTACCATGGTCTACCTTTAGCTAGCTTAAAGGGACATTTAAAACTTCCTTGGCCTACCTTAAGCTGGCTCGGGGTGGGCCAAAGTCTCTTCAATGCTTTCTTCGTTTACCTTGGCCTATCTTCACCATTGTTTTCAATTAATAATCCAAATACAAATTTCTTGTTTCAGAATACGCATACGTTCAACGAACACTTTCAATATTTATTTTTTGATTTCTAATTGGAATTTGCTCCTGAACTTTCAAAGTTCTACTTTCTTAAATTGATATTTTTGTCTTGAAAATGATATTCCTCCGATCTGAGGTCCCTCAGGGGCTCACACACGAGATAGGGCCCGTGAGTGGGTACGGGGTTTCGCGTCCCCGAGGCTTCCCGAACCGCCTATAGATACGGTCCACAATTCATTAGTTTTGAGTTTGATTTGACTTTGATTTGATTTCGAGTTGGTTTCCATTTAGTTCCGACTTGGTTTCGATTTGGGTTCTTCATCTTGCTTTTAGCTTCTAGCTTTAGCTTTGCTCTCGTGAGCGGAAGTTAGGTTTGCACTCGGATGCGTGAGTAGATTGTAGGTTCTGATATGTACGATACATATTACATATTGATTCGTTATTAAAACATTATTTTATATTCAAATTACATAATTGGTTGAAGTTTGTTCTGATCCATGCCATAGAGGGGCTAGAAAGATGAGGTAGATTCTGTTCCAGGCTAAAATGTAAAAAGTGGGAACACCAAAACCCCGGACGTGAGCAGTCTCATTCTTCTCTGCTGTTA
Source organism: Sphecodes monilicornis (assembly GCA_913789915.3). Classification (NCBI taxonomy): domain Eukaryota; kingdom Metazoa; phylum Arthropoda; class Insecta; order Hymenoptera; family Halictidae; genus Sphecodes; species Sphecodes monilicornis. The sequence goes on from OU565285.1 coordinate 22,346,176, forward strand.
GTATAAATCAGTGGTGCTCAAGTGATAGTGCTGAACCAAGCAGAACAAACCCCAGATTTATTCTTCGTTAGCATTCCTCTGTGCAGAGACGATATCTTGTCTGTGACGGCAGTCTGCTGGCAAACTGGCGAAGTAGATGGACATGGATCTGCCTGTAATCTGACGTCAGTCTGCCGACAGTTTTCTTACTGGGACATTGCATAATTTAGATATTCATTTATTCGATTATAATAAATAAGTGTTCGTAATGATATTTTTATTTATCTTAACATATATACATACAGTATTATATAAAAATATTGAAATCGTGCACGTGTTAAGGCAAGCATGGGCAATGAAACAATGACAAAATAATATACAATATAAAAATGTATAACTATAATAAATTTCCGAGGCACGAAAACTATTTTAAAAAAATATAGTAATTATTTATGGATCCATAAGGTTAACTGCAGAGGGTCGCAGATTTAGTTGATGCTCTCCAAAGATCATAGCTGCTAACCATTTATATTGCTCGTCCTTTAACGTGCCAGCTATCGTACATCCGAAAAATGGGGACTCTTTACACCTAAAACATAATTTCAAATAAATATCAGTATGCGAACGTTTTTTATTTCAGCGATAAAGTAAATATTTATCAATATCATGTTATAGGTGTTTTATTAATTACCTCATTGGTTTATTATTTTTTGTGATAAAAGTAATGGACCATCTGTAACAGAAATACATACATATGTACAGTATACTCTTTCCAATTTTGACAAGAATTGATAAAATCTAACACATTCATCGCCAAGCGCGTCTTGTATCGAGTTGGGACGGATCGAGAATTTTATTCGGGATCGGGACGGATTCTCTGTTAAGGATGTTCTTGCGAACACAATTGTCAATGCACGCATGCGTGAAGTAAGAATCGTTCCACTTCTTCCCAAGTTGTATGTGTATGCGAATACATGCGAGAGATATTATATTTAATAAAATAAGTAGGGGTATGCGGGTACTCGAAATTTCAGATACTCGAGCCTCGGGTCGAGTCGGACAATGATCGAGTCGGGTTAGATCGAGATCCCTAAAGTTTACAAAGTTCGGGTACCCGCGATTTCGGGAACCCGAAGTGGTAATCGGGTCGGGTCCAGTTGGTGTCCTGAAAGTTTGTAATATTCGGGTACCCGAAGTTAAAGTTGTATTTATATAAGTATAATGTTGTTTTATGATTTTTAAGTTCAATCTGTTATTTTCACTGGCAGATTGTTGTTTTTACAAGTCAAGGACTCTTCACTGTTTACTACATATCGAAATATTATTGCAGCCGATGATTGGACATCTTAATATGTACAGAGTTATTTATCGCTGATTTGATCGCAGACTTGCCCAAACTTTAACTTCGCATACACGAATATTGCAAACTTTGTGGACCCCGACTCGACCCGACCCGATTACCATTTCGGGTACTCGAACTTTATAAACTTTCGGGATTACGACTGGATCCCGAACAAATTTCTCATCCCGACCCGACCCGACCCGACCCGAAATTTCGAGTACCCACACATCCCAAAAAATAAGTAAATGTATGCAAGGAGTTTGTCTCACCCTCCACCAACAGATTTGTTGCTCAGTCCCTGGATTAATATTCTCGAAAATTTCGGGATTCTAGAATATACAGGGTATCCCACATAAATGGGAACACCTAAATATCTGTCGTATTTACAGTCCTATCAGAAAACTTCAGAGGATAAAGTGACACTATTGCAGGGGGCAAATATAATGGTAAAGAAAAAAATTTTTTATGTCGTGTTTTTTAATGAAATTTCAAGGTCATCAATGTTTTTTTAAATGGAATAGTATATTTTTTTACGATAGCATGATAGACAATAAAAGACTGAATTTAGTGGATACCACCTTTTTGACCTTGAAATGACCTTGAGCAAGAATAATCATGTTGGAGCGGATAAAATGTGGAAGTTTAAAATTTACATGTTTCAGCAAAGATTATGCGTTGTTTACGGCGGGTTGACCTTTACAAACCACAATAAATGTTTAAAAATATTTACCAATCATGGGCAAGTTAATTTTGCACAGTATGCACTTCTGGTCAGCTGAGAATCCACGATGGTTAAGAGGAGTAGAAAAGCAAAGACCGTGGACCGTTAACGAATGCTACGGAATTTTATGCAGTAAAATAATAGGCCCGTACTTTATACAAGGAACTCTTACTGATATAAAGTATGCTGCATTTTTACGCCAGGATTTGTCGGGCCTTTTAGAAGAAATTACGTTATTCGATCGGGAGCGCATGTGGTTTCAACATGATGGTTGTCCAGCGCATTATTCTAAAGTTGCTAGAACGGTGCTAAATACGAAATATCCTGGACGCTGGATTGGCCGACGAGGAACAATTCCATGGCCACCCCGTTCTCCGGATCTGACACCATTGGACTTTTATCTATGGGGCAAGGTAAAATGTATTGTGTACAAAGATAAACCCACAACGCCAGAGGATATGCGGCAAAGGATTACTGCAGCATGTGCTTCAATTACGTCTCAGGAAATCGACAATGCCTACAGATCATTCAATGCAAGATTGCAATATTGCATAAATGAGGAAGGTCAACATTTCGAACATTTATTATGATATGTAAAGGTCAACCCGCCGTAAACAACGCGTAATCTTTGCTGAAACACGTAAGTTTTGAACTTCCACATTTTATCCGCTCCAACATGATTATTCTTGCTCAAAGTCATTTCAAGGTCAAAAAGGTGGTATCCATTAAATTCAGTTCTTTATTGTCTAACATGCTATCGTAAAAAAAATATACTATTCCATTTAAAAAAAACATCGGTGACCTTGAAATTTCATTAAAAAACACGACATAAAAATTTTTTTTCTTTACCATTATATTTACCCCTGCAATAGTGTCACATTGTCCTCTGTCCTCTGACAGATATTTAGGTGTTCCCATTTATGTGGGACACCCTGTATATCGGGATTCCCGACAATATTAGGCATTCCAGAGAATATTATTATGGAATCTTGAGAATATTCGGGATTCCCGAACATATTAGCTGAACCCGACTTCTTTCGACCCACCCCGACCATAAAATACTAAATTAAATTCTAGTATTAAACTGCACATAAATAAGATACTTAACGCATTCATTATCTTGTATCCTGCTAGTGACCGTCGCTTCAAAAACGGCAGAAAAATTGTATAAGGGTCATTCCACGCCAAATCAATCACTTTTTGACGTCACCATCGACGATTTTATTCTAAATGAAATATGTTGTAGTCTATGTGAAATTAGGGGACGTTTAAGTCATCATATTGCCGGTTGATAATTTGTTTAAAAATTACAGGCCTTCGAAGTTTGCAATTTTTGCCCATTTTGGCGATAATAGGCTTCACTTACGAATTTTTATCTCAGGAACTGTTTGTCCGATAGAGCTAAATTTTTTTAGTTTTATTCGTGAAGGATTAGGTTATCATAAAGTAATTTTTTTAACTTTGATAATTAACTTTTTAATGTCGAAAGATATAAACAAATTCTTTTTTTCATTTTTTCGGTGATAGGTTTTTTAAATTTAGAGAAAATATGGTCATATTTCCTGAAGTTTCCCCTTCAAAATGAGCCCTTAAAAACGATGGACTGTTAAAAATTGGGTCATTATCAAATGGCGTGGAATGACCCATAAACGAAAGCTTGGTGACCGTTTTATCATCGGTGTCCGTCAGGGCAGTGAATGTATAAAAGGATATTAAACTTACCCAGTTTGTGGATTTCGTTTAGGCTCATGACCTAAGTACCAAATGATATCGTCTATCCTCCATTCGTACAACTTAGTAGAACACACCTTGTCTTTGTAACAACAAAGTTTTCCTTGGGTAAATTCAAAGAGGTAGGTTTTGAAGTGTTTCATCTTATTGCTAGCAAATTTAAGTTCACCAGATGGTGTCAGTGGTGGTTTTATCTGTAACAAATAAAAAGGAGTCAAAGATATTTTTAGTCTAAATACTTTTTTAAATCAGAATTACAATGATTTCAGCGAAGGCAGAAGCGCAAAACTAAAATTATACTCAATTCCATATGTTTTACAGAAAACGTGGATAACGATACCATAAATAACAAATGTATGTCATGAAACGACGTTGAAAATAATGAAGATAAATACATTGGAATTATCTAACAATTTGTACACTTTATTGTTGAAAGCTGTGAACTAAATGATTGTCATTGTATGCCTTAATGGATATTGATACTTTTTACAGTACAGCGTGTAAAGCAAGCCAAATTAAGCCACATCCTGGTTTTGTAGCCAGTAAATATGCATTTACTTTTCCCCTTCTGACTCATGTGCTCTAATCCACGACGAGCCGGTCGCTATGAAGAAGTTGCAGACTTCGACAACCTTGAACCTCTCTAATGTATGCGTTATTGTGCATTCAGACCCATGTGAAACAAATTGTAACACACTTTCACAAATCTACGACAGTATGATCTACAAATCAAAGTAGATTTAAAAATACAAAAAGAAATTCAAATGTAAAAATGTAAATGACTTTACAATTCAAATACCATACATGTATATTAACTATCCGTTTCTAATTTTTATGGAATTTTATCGGTAAAAATTTTATTGTCAGAGTCTTATGTTTATGGGGTATAATATTTTTCTTAACAAATATAATTCTCTTGAAAATTAAAAGTGGAACGGTAGCTACTCTTATTTAAAATTCTCCCTCTTTGATGATAGTAATTGAGGGTGATATGTGTTTGATTCCAAGTTATACCAAAAGATATAATTTGTAGAAGTATGGTGCTTAATGTGCTTTTTACATAAGATGATTTTGCATGTGAGGGCTCAGGGACTCTGATATTTTTGAAGAGGTGCAATTGCTATGGCTATTGCTATAGGTACACGTCCTATTACGCTCACCAAGGGCAGTATATCCTTGTAGAGTTGATCTCTTTTAAGAATGAGGATGTTGTCCTTCCTATCCTCGGGTTCCCAGTATCCCCACCTTGCCACCGTTTCAAGAACACGTTCAGTATGATGCAGTGGTCGTTCCAGAGCGCCGGATAACGTATACTCCTCCAAGCAAAGTTCATGGGCCGGTGAATTGGTTTTCTCTGCCAACTCCACGCATATATCAAATGCAGTCTTCTGTGGTCCGATCTGTGGAAATGATTACGTTCTAATTACAACCGTGGAATTGCTCTTTATTATTATATGCTAGTTTACTTTACGTACATTTAACAATTCGTCTCTGTGCGAATAGTGCGATTAAATTGCACATAAATGTATCTTTAAAATCTTAATAATCGTAAACAAAAACTTTGAAAATCTCTACTTCTAGTGTTAATAATGCACTGTACATGATTGCCCGTTGATTTTTAAATAAAATTGTCATTGTTGAACAAATTTATGTATTCTTCACGTTGTTGAATTTATTTTACTGTTGTCTATAATATACGCAGGCTTTTATTTAAAAACACCACAGACACTCCCGGTTAACACTAAACCTATCAAGCACAAAAAGTGAACCGTATACAGTATCTTAAAAAAAAGTATACCACGAAAATTGATGGTTTTTTTACGTACAATAAGATACTATAATAAAAAATATAGGTTTCCATTTGAAAAAACAAAGTTGACCTTCAAATGACTTTGGAAAAACGCCACCCAAATAAAAAACTGATACTGCCCCCTCTTTCTCCCTCGAAATCCTTGGACACGTGTTTTACACTTTTTTAATATCTTTCAAACTTTTCGAGATATTCGACTGGAAAGTTTTCAAATGAACACCCTGTATATTATTTTGTAAGAATGACAAGACTGAATTTATCTACATATTTCGTCATTTTTGTTATAATATATGGTTGCATTAATGAAATGAGCCTTTAAAAATCAGGATAATCAGGATAATAAGATCGAGAACAAAGGCAAAAGCATTAACAAGCGATTGTTTTTTAACTTTGTAATTTTACATTACGAATACGAGATGAATAATTTGGCTGAACATTTCATTTAAAAAAGGGGTTCTTACCGTCACATTGACGCATTCTCCGTCTTTCGAGAAAATGTATATCCAGATTTTGAGATCGCCTGACGGTGCTCCACGCGGTCCATTGTTCGAAACATGATGCTTCTCGAGTACCTCTAATATTTTCGCCTCTTTCGCGAGATCGGCTGCGGTTAATTGATAAAGCTTCGGATAGAGCTTGATCAGGTCGCCGATCACCCTGGTCTCCGAACGATTCCATTCTTCGGCGCTGTTTTCTCCGGCGTGCATTAACGTCGGACCCCAGATTGCTGAAAGGTTCTCGACGGTCATCAGGTTCCTGGAACTTTGTTGACTCAGGCAGTGAAGGTGAGCAAGAATCCTTCGCAACGTCGCTGTCGGTACAGGACTCAACGTAGATAACAACGTCCTGTACACCGTGATCTGCTCGTTCACGTTAACGTTTTCTGCAAACGAAAATGAGAACTTCTTACACGTCGCATTGTTATATCGCGGATTCTCATTAGAGCACAAATATTTAACCTTTTGAAATTTCGAAAAATGTCACCTTGAACAACAAAATCTTCCGTCTCTCAATAATTATCGCTCAGAAGCAAATATATTTCCCTGAAAGTGTTAGGTGACTCATATATTCATATATTTATATGATTCACTATACATATACAGTGGCCCACAAAAGTGTTCGTACGCCCTTTAAATCAGAATAACTTTCTTAAAATTTGACCAAACCACTTGACCGTTTTTGAGCAATTGATTTAGTAAATCACGTGCAAAAAAGATTTTAGAAAAATTGCAATTAGTAGGAATTACAAGAAGAAGTAAAAATGGCACTTTTTAAAACTTCTTTATTTTAGCCCATAATGAAAATTCAAAATATGCCTTTTGTAGATCTATGTTAGCTATACATATGCTGAAAATTTCATCGAAATCGGTTGACGCAGAAAAAAAACGACCGCGCATCGAAAGATGTAAGAAACTTTGGATTTTAAGCAGAAACTGACCAAAAGTCGTGAAAAACTGCGATTATCACCACTTTCAACCGCTTGTAGCTCATGTGCTTGTTAATTGATTTCGATGAAATTTTCAGCATATGTACGTGTAAATAACATAGATCTACAAACCGCATATTTTGAATTTTCATTACGGGCTGAAATAATAAAGTTTTAAAAAGTGCCATTTTTATTTTTTTATCTAATTCCTAATAATTGCAATTTCATCAAATTTTTTTTACACATTTTAAAAGTAAATCAATGCGTCTAGAATTGGTCAAAAAAGCAAGTGGTTTGGTCAAATTTTAAGAAAGTTATTCTGATTTAAAAAAGGTCGTACGAACAGTTTTGTGGGCCACTGTACATGAATCCAAAAAATAACTCAACATAAAATTTTTTATTTCCGAGAAATTGACGATATTTAACCCATTGTAATTTCGTAAAAAACAATCGTAAAGCGATAAACTTGGACTCACTTTAAAGCCCGAAGATTCCACTTTCGCACGCAATTATTCTTTTTCCTCGAAGATATTTTTACATGTTGTAGCAAATGAGAAACTGAAAACCCATTTTTCTTAAACAATGCTATATATTGAAACCTCTGTAAAATCATTAAAAAATCTTCCACAATTCTTAAGATTGAAGTATCCTCTTTACAACGACTCTTTAAAAATTGATGTACGGTTCGTTTGCACTGTTTCATCGGAAAAATTGTGGTCCACGTTAGGTTGTGTAAAGCTCTCATGGTGTACGCTATGCCACTGTGAAGTTTGTGCCAAAGTAAACCATAATAAAACGACTAAAAAATCGTACATCACGTTTTTACGTGTCGATGTAAAGGGGAGACTTTAATCTTCAAATCTACAGAAGACATGTTCACGAAAAAAATGTTTCAGTGTTTGTAGGGACACCTGTCGCGTCGTGCAAAATTGTCTTAGGCAAAAATGGATGATGGTTTGTAAAAGTAGCAGTCTGAGTCTTTAAAATGAGACCAGAATTGTTATTGGATTATTTGATTTAAATAAAATTTTATTAAATAATAAAGTTTTCGTATCCTTTCTTGTTTCGCTTTTATATAAAAACGGACCATGCCTGAAAACGCATAAGATCTGAATAAATTAAATCTCGTTAGCACATTGAACGGTAACCGATGCTATTGAATTCATTAATGATTATCATACAATCAACGCCAATGAATATCAATTTATTAATCCTGAAATTAATTAGATCATAGTGCAGGGATGGGCACGGTAGGGGCCCCTCAAACGCCTGCTTCTCCCACCAACCTCTCTTTCATGCGCGAGGCCTGCGCACTCTTCGCAACGGGCGAAGCACTTCCTTTCTCTATGGTAACGGCGGATGCTGTTGGGGGACAGTGGGCGCTATGGTGGGGACAGTTTTGTCTCAATTCAGACAAAAATTGCCCATCCCTGACATAGTGTAAGGTGAAAACTTCACTATCAAGCAATTAGCAATTGTTATTAATAACGCTGATCGCTTCAATGAATCAAATAGGTGAACCGCATAAAATTCACGTAGTAGTCAATGTGTTAATATTATAAGTAAACTCTTGATCTTTATAGAAAATAAAACGTTTGTGCACCAATTGGCGGGCTGAGAATCATGGTGGTGCGAGTCCAAATTCTGAAGATTTGAGTCAATATTGTTTTTCCAGTCATAATTTGAATTAGAGTTATAATTTGTTTACCGGCAACGTTAATTAATGAACAACTTCATACTTTACTCAAAAATGGCAGTTTAATATTTTATTACTAAACGAATAGAACGAACCATTTGGGATTATAGTATTCATTTAGATTATAGGATTCTCTTGTTTTCAACCGCTGATTTACAACACAGATTTACAAAACATATTTTTTAAATTTTCAGTACAGGCTCTCATAAAAAACGTTGTAAAATACAACTTTTAGCAGTTTCTCTGCAATTCCGACTAATTGCCATTTTTTCAAAATTTTGTTTCACGTCATGTAGTAAATTAATTGTTCTAACTTCTCAAAAAAATCCATATCGTAGGGTCCAATATCAAAAAAGTTACTGTTTTTTTTTTAAGAATGTCTGAATATTTGTGAAAGTCACTGTATGAGTCGGTATAAGTCGATCTTAATTAGATAATTCGCTTGTAAATTGTATAAAATTCTGTTAAGCTTTAATTTTTACATATATAAATATTTTGTAGTTTTCTAAACCTACAGATGTTTTTTTGCAACCGCAATGCGTATATGAAGTTCTTTATAACAACAAACGCAAACCATTATTTTACTCGATATATACCATGTATGTGACTTACACCACTATAATTTTCAGCCTGCAAATTGTAAGGTACCAGATTTAAATAAAGATTTATTATTCTCGTTAATGGTTTTAATATGTTGAGAACATTCTTAAATTCTTTTAATCCTTCTACTGTAAATTGCACATATTCATTTATGTTGTAAACGCATAAAATCTGCAGCCTAATTATATGTAAATGCAGCGGTTTTTAGTGCTCGGCGCATTTAGTGTTAACGAATTCGATCGTTCAGTGAAACTGGGACTCGTTTTCCGTTAAACTAAAGTCGTTAAGTTCTTAAGTAATGAACACCGGAGATTCAACAATATGTATGTATATGCTTCCTAATGGGACAGGCCGCGAAGCGAGAAAGTACGCGTGGGTGCCGACAGCTTGACATTCTTCTTATAATTACGTATGCAAATACCGGTCGAAGCCAAGAAGCGATTTATTTGTATGCGCTGCTCTTCGCGGAAATGTTCTGTCGCCTTTGTCAGCTTGACAGACTTTCCGTTCATGTTAACACGTTGCTCATTTCTAATCCAGGAGCCATAAATGTTCCGTAAAATCGTAGCAATCTCTCGAGTGAAATACAATTTAAGAACTATCAGACTTATCGGAACACCTATTTTTAATATTTCATCTACTGAGCCCGTTCAAATGACGGGTTACTTCGTTCATGTGCGATAATTGAAATTGCAAAGATGCATTTATGTATGACATGTACATTATGAGTGGCATGTATTATGATAAAAATCGTTAAAAGTCTGAATAAATACATTCTTGTTATTTTTAGAAACAGTGTAAAAAGGTCAGCTTTAGTGCTTTGTAGGTCTGAACCAATAATATGTAGGCGTTGAACCAATAATTGCTATTTGCACGATAAATTCTTGCTATTTTTACTTTATACAAAAACGGGTTCGATTACAATTTGAAGAGGTTAAAAATTTACATTCGTATTTTCTAAATATTATTTAATGAATTTAGATAGAAATTCTGTGTTGCACATTTTCTTCGTGTTCTGTAAAATTTGAGGGTAACGACACAGCAACATCGAGTTCTAGTGATAGACTGGAAAGAGGGAAGTGGTAAACTGACAAAATTTTTCTATTTTTAATCATTTCATTATGAAACTTTTACCAACATCTCTATGACACTTTTCTGATTGCAATGATACAATTTGGACGTATTTATTTGTTTACTGCATGATCCCGTGGAACCTCGATTATCCGTACCAATCAGTGAAACATCACAGCTCGGGTAATAAAACAGTTATCTAGCTACAGTGATAGATTAAAACTTTATTGTATAGAATGGAGGTACGGATGATGTATGTATGTTCGTGTGTATATTAACAGACAACCCTATATATAACTAAATTTATAAAAATAGAGAATCGATGATAACAGAAGAATTTGAAAAAGAATGGTCGTCCGAGCGGCTGCAGAAACACGTCGGTCGTGAACATTTTGGTTGACCGTGTGCCCAAATACATTAAATAAACCCGCTTTTCTTACGGCTTTTCCTTACAAATATCAGGAGTGGGATTGCGTGTATTTGTGGTGACGTGTCGGAAATTTTGTGAACTTTACGGACTTTATGAATCTCGAAACGTACCCGTTTATGTTGAATATTCGGTTTACGTTACGGTCTTTCGTGCAGTGATTTGGTTTAAGTTGTGATATCTCGCGTAAGAATTATCGGTAATTGTGCATAAAAGGTCCCACCTGACCGATTTTGATAAAATTTAAATACGTTCTAAAACTCAACATTCTGAACAACTTTTTCCTATACATATAACCGTCGCTCAGCTTTAGTCCTTGAGATATTTGGGAAAAACTGCAGCTACTGCTACATTGAATTTTGCTTATACGTACACGTCCGCGCCGTGCGTATGCGTCAGCATGATGCGACCGCTCGTCAACTTTTTCTACAAATATAGCACGCGATCGTCGAACGATCTATATACCGCGTGAACTTTTCAAAACATATGATGATGAAGAATGAGTATATTACGGTAAATGTGATTAATCCGATGATTCTGTATAATTGGTTATTATATACATGTATAATCACCATTAAGTTTGGTCTGGGTTAGGTCTGGGTTTTTTTCAAACATCAGGGATACAGATGCAAATCTTATCACCATGACACCACACGGGAGATTCAACGCTAAACATAGTTGACTCCCCAACCAGAGGCGACACTCGTTGAAACCTCGACCAGTAACCTTAAAAGGCGATGCAGGACTAATTTAACTTGTCATTGCATCGTCCCCAGGGAAGTGGTAGCCCCTGGGAAAACACACCCTGGCAGTAAGGAGGGGCACTAACGTTAGGGATTTGCAAAGCGAGGGGAACAACAGGGTGGATCCATCCGATGGACCTGATGTTGATAGCCCCCGGGCACAATCAACTTCGGCGAAGTGGCTACCTTCCACCGTGTCGACTTGCTTTTCACTTTTCTTACCGGAAGCGATGGTTTCGTAGACCTTGGGGTAAACAGAGAGAACGGCAGCTCGTTCAACGCGAAATCTATCCTCGATCAGGCAGTCTGAGCTACCAAGTAGCGAACCTCTAACCATTCGATCTCTAGTTTAACCAAATCGCGACCTACTCTACCTCTATCACGATAGCCTTGTACAAGAAAGGGATGGATCCGGAATAACCGGACGTTAGATAGTGTTGATAGAATTAGCCCTAACCAGTGCCCCGATAGGATCTTTGCCGGGAGGGAGGAAGAGGAACGGAGAACGTAGACGGATATGCGAGACTGACCACAACTCGCCGAATGCACGACAGATCACACAATCGAGATTTCTCTACCGAAATACGAGCGTGTGCAAAGTCGGGCAATTCGGTGAACGGTCATGCTCGCATACCCCGTCTGCGACTCAGCCTCTCCTCTCCCCCGGCAGGAGATCTACGATCTCCTGCCAAGAGGGGGAGATTTCGCCGCAGACTGGGTCTGCGGCACGACCGTCACCGAATTGCCCAACGTCCAACCACATAACTCTAGGAAAAATAGATGGCATGGCTCGGAGAATGGTGTCACCCTCCATTCGGCTGGACAACCGACGGATATTGGCAACGCGGCCCAGAAACCGACTACCAGACGAGTGGAGGTAAAACTCTCTCGGTAATGCGCCGCTCTTTATGAGGCAGAAAAGGTTCCACAGAGCCTAATGCAGCCTTGCATCTCGGGACCGCCCGGATGTCCGAGAGCCTTAAGAAACTAACTAACTAGGTCTGGGTTAGGTCTGGGTTAGGTTCTAAATATTCAAGAATTCACTAAGTGCAATCAGCCCATGACATTTATTCGGAAAAGCTTTCAGGTGAGAAACACTGTGTGAGTGTGCGTAGTGTCATTATAATATGTACTTGTTATAGTAAATGTGATTAATCCGGTGATTATGTATAATTGCCGGTTATTTTATATAACCACCACGAAGTTTGGTCTGGGTTAGGTCCTAAATATTCAAGAATTGGTAAATGTGATGAATTATTGAATATTTAGTACCTAACCCAGACCTAATCCAGACCAAACTTGGTGGTGATTATATATAATAACCGGCAATTCTACATAATCACCGGATTAATCACATTTACCGTAACATACTCATTCTTCAACATTATATGTTTTGAAAAGTTCACGCGGTATATAGATCGTTCGACGATCGCGTGCTATATTTGTAGAAAAAGTTGACGAGCGGTCGCATCATGCTGACGCATACGCACGGCGCAGACGTGCATGTATAGGCAAAATTCAATGTAGTAGTAGCTGCAGTTTTTCGCAAATATCTCAAAAGCTAAGGCTGAGCGACGGTTATATGTATAGGAAAAAGTTGTTCAGAATCTTCACCCTGACAACATATTAAAAAATCATCGAAATCGGTGATGTGGGACCTTTTAGGCACAATTACCGAATTATCTCGTAAATATGGTTTTGGTGTCCGAGCTTTTCCTTACAATTGATTTGTAGAATAAATCTACATATGAAGCATGCAGGTATTTTGATAATACAGAATTCAAGTATCAGTGGTTTGGATAGTCGAGGTCCTACTGAATTCGTTAATTGAATGAGCAAATGAGCTCGAAATCATATCGTGTTTGGTGTCATTTTAACCAAAGAAATATGTCAAATATGTTGATGAAAGTTTCACGAAGAAATAATTAAGAACCAAAATCTTTCTCCAGAAATATATTGTGTACATTTCTTTCACAGTTGTCGAGATGTTGGTGTATTATGAAGGATGGGGGAGTAGATTAGAAAAGAAAAACAGGTAATGGGGAATTATATAGTAAAATATACGGCGGAGTTAAGAAAGATAAGACTCGAATGGAAGTAGATAAGATGACAGTTAAAAAGAGAACGAAGAACGGGGCAGAAGTGATTAGAGAAATAAAGGTATGATAAGAGTAAATGAAAAAATAGAGTAATTCGAAACCAAGAAGGAGAAAACGATAAGAGAAGAGGCAGAGAAAAGTAGGCAGAAAGGTGATAAAAAGGTGAATCAGGGTAAAGAATATTATAATGAGAGAACGTTATTGTGTAATCAGAGAAGCGCATTAACATCTTATAAAGCTGATGACCTGATCGCGAGAAGTGGTACAAGGATTATACAGTATTATTCTTATACGACAGAACATAATCCGTTTCTTCCTTTTAATATATTCGACACCAGAAGAGAACAACTCTCATTTCATGAAAAAGAAGAATAATTTTTACTTCCTAAATAAAAGGACGCATTCTACTGTTTCGTTACAAAGCAACGTTCTTGGAAATTGCAACTACGTGTATAAGCACATTCTTGTCTCTGTAACGTAAGAAGTTTGGCCTCTTATAAAACCGATGACTTGTTCTCGTATTGCAGAGCATAATTCGCATTTTCCTTTCAGTAAACTGGATAAATGAACGCAACATTGTTCAATAAATACGCTTTTTGCAATTTTAATTACAGGTCACTTTGATTACAGTAAGACTCTCCTTATTTATATATACGGTAACCCCACGATCTAAGTCCAACGGAACATTGCGATCTACGTCCCTTAGCCTACTCCTTCCACTGCGAGGTATCCCCGGAAGGGCCGTGAAGCTCGAGCTGCCTCGGTTGCCGAGCAGTGCATACATGCTGCGTAATCTTATCCTGCATCGTATATATCGGTACTAATCCAATTACAAAACATCTTTATTGTTTATTATTTTTTCATGGAACTTTCGCCAACATATTCGTGGCATTTTTCTAATGAAAATGATACCAAATATGATATAATTCCGATGATATTTACCTGTGTAACAAACGATGGAAGCTTTGTATTGGCATTACATTGTACGGACACGCGGGCCTTTGAACTGTGCCGGCGGCCGCGACTCTTGGCGTCTCTTTCTTTTCCATACGCTGTCCTTCTTTACGTCCAAAACTTTCATCGTTTATTACACAAGTAAATATCATCGGAATTATATCATATTTGGTGTCAATTTCATTAGAAAAATACCACGAATATATTGGTAAAATGTCATTAAAAATAAGTAAAAAATAAAGAACTTTTATTATTGCACTAGTATTGTCTCACCGATACGCTATTTTTTGTTGCGCCTTCGGCCGCGCAGACCGAGTTTGCGTGCTGTCCTTTTCTACGTTCAGCGCGGTCGACGTGGTCACAAAAGAATAGTGTCCCTCCACGATCTAAGTCCCGGCAGAGTTCCAGACAAATACATGAAGAGCTGAGTTATTATTGTATAATCCACTGTTGAACAGCGGATTTAGTTATAGGAAAAGAATATTTTTGACTGCTAATGTTATGTTGATAAAATATTGTTTTTGAATAAGTCATCGATACGTCGTGTTATGATTTCTATTATAAACTACGCATACGTTACATCACTTATAATTTGCATATGTTAGTTTAGATAAGCAGTATTAGGGTCGACTTTCTTGAATGCATTTGAATGCCGATGCCAATACGTGTCTGTGCCGTTTCGATACGATGTGTATAAACACTTCTACTTATTCAAATGCATTGAAGATACGTTCCGAGCTTTGCAGATAGTATAAATCGACCTTTATGCGTATGGAAGTCCAGTTTTCTAGACCTTGATTCCTACTATCAGAACTTATCAGTAGACTGCGAATTTTATGAATTTATAGTAAAACACTTCTACTTATTCAAATGCATCGAAGAATATTTGCCTGATTGGATACGTTCCGTGTCTTTGCAGATAGTATAAATGGACCATTATGCGTATGGAAGTCCAGTCTTCTAGACCTTGGCTCCTACTATCAGAACTTATCAGTAGACTGCGAATTTTATGAATTTATAGTAAAACACTTCTACTTATTCAAATGCATCGAAGAATATTTGCCTGATTAGATACGTTCCGTGTCTTTGCAGATAGTATAAATGGACCATTATGCGTATGGAAGTCCAGTCTTCTAGACCTTGGCTCCTACTATCAGAACTTATCAGTAGCCTGCGAATTTTATGAATTTATAGTAAAACTGACTAGATAAAATACCAATCACTAGACACATTAGAAGAATTTAAATACATTCTTATTCAACAATTGGTTTGTACAATTTTTATTTTACATAAAGAGCTGCAATCTTCTAATAAGTAGAGGCAGTGGGGAGAATCGGTGTATAAACTGTTGTGTTATAAACTGTTATGTGTTCCAATCTGTTGATATAAACAGAGTTCTACTGTACTGGAGAGTTCTACTTATTCATCGGAAAATAATTAAGTCCGTTGAACCCGTCCACAGACAGTCAAGGACAGTAAGCTCTCCTTACCTGTATTGACACAAAGCCGGTCATGAATGTTGGCAGGAAACAATGGGTTCGGTAAATCACGGAGAAACCTTCTGAGAACCGTGGCTACGTCGTGCTCCGTATACGAGCCTCTCGTGATTTGCGTCTCCCATGCGTCGTGACGGAAAGCCGTCAACAGCCGAACAACGGCGCTGGTGGACCCGCTACGACGATAAATTCCCTCAGTCATGATACCTTCAAAGTAACATTCACATTATCATAGACAACATTGGCATTAAGTGGCAACAACTATTATATAGCGTAAGAAACTCTTCCGCCATTTCTTTGCTGAAAAATTAGAGCATCTTTCTGCAGTGAGCGATCAAATGATTAGAGTTACTAGAACAAGTTGACAAGTTTACATTAACACAATCAATTCTTTCTATCTTATCCCTTTCTAAATATATAGTAGTTTCTATATAAAATATACTTTCTAAGTATATTTTCAATTTGTGAACTTTAGTACTTTATAATTAAATAACACATACTCAGTATAACTGGGTTTCTAGTAAAAAATTGAGCATTTTAACCTAACACTAGGTTTACGGGACCCGTCAAAATGACGGGTTGTAATATTTTTAATTTACGATTATCGAGATTGAAAAGACGCATCCATGAGGAATTATTTAATGCATTTATTTTTTTGGAGTATATATTATAAAAAGAATGTCGAAAAATTTAGATAGACACATTTTTGTTATTTTTACATAATAATGTAAAATAGTCACTTTTAGTGCTCCGTAAACCTAGTGTTAAACAATTTTATGCTAGTGGCTCCAATAACTTCATCATCCATTATGTGTTCAGTACTGGCGCGATAAAAGCTACAAGGCTATACACGCTAACTGCAGTAGAATTATTCCCACTATATTATATATATATATATATATATATATATATATATATATATATATATATATATCTGTGAGCTAACACTAATGCAATGGAAAAACTTTTTTTGTGACATTTTTCTGATTAAAATGAGACCAAATATGATATAATTTGGAGCATATTTGCCTATGTACGTTTGTACTTTAAAAAAATGTTACCGTCAATTAAAAAGGTAAATATGATCCAAATCATATCGTCTTTGATGTCATTTTAATCAGAAAATTCCATGAATGTGTTGGTAAATATTTTACGAAAAAATAATTAGAAACAAAAAACTATGGCCTTTCATTAGTTTTGGTGCACCGATATGTCTGACCCGACAAGCTGGTGTCGATGTCGGTCGCTCGAGTCGACGTTGACAGCAAAAGGTAAAGGAATTGTGTCTGTACGCGATGAGTGCAATGTTTCGGATCAGAGTTCGTTGCTTTCATCGCGACAACACTGTATATTCAATAGAGGTGTCCGAGAGCCCAAAAATGTCCGGTACCCGATGATTGGGACGGATCGGGACTGCATCTGGTCGAGACGAGTCGGGTTCCCGAGAATCCCGTCCCGACCCGACAGTTTATTATTGAAAAAGCAGTTTGACTTTGATAATTATGCTAATACCATTATTTTATTAACCATTAACATGTGAAGTGCCACTTTAGTGCCAACCACAGTCCCAAGAAAGCTAATCAACTTTTCGATTGAACCCGCGACTAAAAAGTTACAATTTATTATACTGACTTATTACTGATTAATTATGTCAACTTTCTCGTACTTCATAGATAATAACAACATTTTGGTTTACTCCATTTATTACAGGACAAAGTAACGTTGAAATTTAGCCAGAAAACTGTGTCAGTTATATATGACAGACATGGAAATCAAAGTGTTAATGAAACCCCAAAAATATGTTATACATGCAGGGTGTTACATTTACGCGAATATGGTAAAATATCTCGAGAGAAATTGAAGCTATAAAAAAGTGTTCCTATAAAAATTGTGTATATAAAAGAGCACATTATGTGGAATAAATAGTTTTTGTGTGGGCGAAGTAGTGGACGAGATTTGGAAGCAAAAATACATTTTTCAAATGGCATCCCATGTGTTTGTACTCATTACTAGACTGCGGATCTTTATGCGCAATAAAATTTGTCGGCATCCATTGCAAGAAGCTATGGCCCAGTGGCGGGCACGGGCGGAGCCCCTCAAACGCCTGCTTCTCCCACCAACCTCTCTTTCATGCAGCGCGCACGTTCGTTGCGTACGCTGATGTCTCGTGTCTTCGTTGCCCCATTGTACCGCGCTTGCTGGAAGGGGACAGAGGGCGCTACGGTGTGGACGGTTTTGCCTCAATTGAGGCAAACTTGCACATCCTTGTTATAGCCATATAGAAATTTCTTTTCTTCTTTAAACTATATTGACATTCTTAATTCTTTTAATATTTCTAATGTTTTAAATCGCATTAATTCGTTTTTGTCATAAATGCACAAAATCCGCAGTCTACTCGTAACAATATAGTGAGTATTAAGACAAATTCAACGACCTGTTATAGGGTATACCAGTCCTTGCAGTGAAACCATGAATTAACAGGATTAACGTCACGTTTTATTTACCATGGGCATATATGAAATTGATGCATTTGTCAAGTATCACAGGGACGTCGTCTTGCGTCAGTTGCTGTTGTTCTAGGCCAGGGCCACACGTGGTAGCTGCTTGATAAAGTGCATGTCTCCATGCAGATCCTTCGTGAGTACCAGGTGCGGCAATGTGCAACGCACCACTGCCACCTGCATCTACGACCACCACGGGAACGGATCCCGCGTGCGGGTTCGGACCTTCTTGTTCCCGTAAAACTGGAACATATCCAGGGTTCATAACTGTTACAATAAAATAGAAAAGTGTCATAGTACTTTATCATTATAATTACAATCTAATTACAACCACATAAGTTACGATCGACATTTTCGATTTCAGTAATACTGTCCGCGAAATTACTTTAGTTCCATGTGAAATTTCTTTTCAATTTTAATTCAATTTAACAAAAACAAATACAATCTAATTATCCCTGTTGCATTAAGTATACTACAAACATATTTGAATAATTGTAAAATCAAATGTTTTACTTTCCTGTGATTAATTTAAAAAATATGTTAATTTATAAGTACTTTTAGTTAACATTTATATATCTGGTATATCTAGCTACCTTTAAGTTTCGCTATTGTTGTAAATTAGTTTTGATGTGTGAACGGCCATCTTGAAATATGGACTCGTCCGAACACATTTCTTCTATTAACGGAATCAAAACATCTTCCAGATGTTCTGTATACTTCTGGGAATTCATAATTGTTGATATTTAACATATTGGCGTCTTTACGAAAAAGCTAAATGCAGCACAAACCATAACAATTCCCACCACTAAAAATACAACACGTAGCAATGTGTGTCTTACTCAAATCGTGCCAATAATATTTGAAACCATTTGGTCCATCTAGATTAAACCTCTTTCCGTCCGAAAAGATAAAAGATTTTGGCAAAAGCCAGTCGTGTTACTTTATGATCACACATCATAGGGGTTTTGAAGCTTTTTTAGTCCATAGAAATCGTTTAGTTTTTCGTAAAATTGGTTGAACACGCTTTTTAGATACCGGAAGATCTAACTCTGCTTGTATTTGTCTTGTTGTTACAATTTAATGTTTTTCTTATTTCCGCCTTCCGGACGAGTTTTACCATACGAGCTACCTAATCTAACAATAATATTGACCACATGATAGGACCTGCTTATTTTTAAGGCAATTTCCCTATTCGAAAGTCCTGCATGTATATAAGTATTTATTTATGAAACTCACCAATGCACCGTGCTTTTCGAAGATCGAGTTCTCCAAAGGTGAAAGCCATGAAAGGATCGAGAGATTTTGTATAGATCAGAGTTCTTTGATGCAAAAGAACCCATGCCGGAAACCATACACCTGTTACGCCTTCCTAGAACACATATCACCTAATATATTAGTTATAATTGATTGTTAATAACTTAAACTAATTACTTAATTTTACAGTATGAGTGTACTGTGTATTCTAAAATACTTCATTTTATTCTGTTTGTGCTATAATCAGAATAAAAATAACCAGTACACGAAAGTTACCTTTAGGTTGATACAATCCGAATGGCTTGATTTAAAAAAAAAATAATCTAGTTTAATTGCAAATAACTTCTTTAGTGTTGCAATTTTTATACACATAACCAAGCGTGTGATGAGTAGATAGTGTATATTTATACATTTATGACTCATGAACATTCTGAAATATTCGTAAAATATTTTTAAATATGAATATGTATCATATTATTATATCACATAGAAATGAGAATTCGCATAAAGAGCCACTATCTACTGATGACTAGGACTGTAGATTTTATGCATTTATGACAAAAATACGTAAACGAAGTACGAAATAGCAAAAATATCAGAAAAATTACAATCAATTTATTACAAACATTAAGGAAAGAAATAATTTTCTATTCAACTTCCAATCCTTGCAATCGATGCAAACAGTTGTGCATATAAAACTTTTCTATATCATTTAAAAGAATAATAGAAGTAACACAAAAATTGATTTTCTTTCTCCTAAAAATGTTATAAACAATACTATTTTCAACGTAAAGATAGCTTTTAATTATTCTGATGTTTTTACTCGTTTGCATTTGACCTATTTGTTTCTGTCATAAATGCATCAAATTCACGCTCTACCGATGACTCATAGCCGGTGAGGTAATAGAGTTGAGCGAGTAAATGAAGTTTTTTCCGAATGTTCAATGGTCTTCAATGTGTGTGTCTCGTTTTTACCTTTAAGTAAACCCATCCCACCCTCGTCAGATCGGACGTGTATTTCGTGGGAAAGACTAGAGTGATTGCCTCCAAAATTCGTTGAGCCCAAATTCTTCTCTCGGCGATACCCTTCGCGTAAAACACGTGGACGCTCGGCCTTCCTTCCACGCTAATTGCTATGCAGTGTACAGTCTCACCATCGATTCCTCTAAGCATTTAAAGTCATTTTCGTTATTTACCTTCTCCATATACGGTGAAACTGCAGAACAGCTACAGTGGGTGTAGAAAATGTTTGTACACTCTTTAACAAATTATTTACTGGCTATTATTTTATAATTTTTGAAAGTCTATCGTCCATGGCTAAGGATTTTTGAATGAGTCTTTCAACAGTAATACAGTATTTCATCGATAATCGTCGCCACCACGGGTCCGGCCGGCGACAATTAATGTTCAAATAATAATATTCTTTGACTTGTGCCGAACGTAGAAAAGGACAGCGAAGGTCGAGAGGCCTCGGTCGTGAGAGAAGTGTAACATAATACGGGTTGAGTATGTCGGTATGAAAACAACACCTAACCCAGTGACAAAACTTCTTTAATTTATATTATTTTTTTATGGAACTTTCACCAACGTATTCGTGCCATTTTTCTAATGAAAATGATACCAAATAAGATATTATTCCGATGGTATTTACTTGAGTAATGGACGATGAAAGTTTCGGAAAATTATTGTAAATATGATCTGAATTATATCGTGTTTGGTATTATTTTAATCAGTCAAAGTCTCATAAAAAATAAGTAATAATAAAAAGTTTTTTTATTGGCATTATACTGTGAAGACACGTGAGCCTTTGAACTACGCCGGAGACCGCGACTTTGCGCGTCTCTTTCTTTCCAATACGCTATCCTTTCTTGCGCCCGAAACTTTAATCGTCCAGTACTCAAGTAAATACCATCGGGATTATATCTTATTTGGTATCATTTGCATTAGGAAAATACCACGAATATGTTGGTAAAAGTTCCATCACTAAATAATAAAAAAATAAAAATGATTTGTCACTGGATTAGTAGTGGTCTCGTTACACTTCTCGGAGGCCCCTCGAGCTTCACGGCTGCTCACGGGGTATACCGCGCGGAAGGAGGGGTTGTTTTGCGACGATTATTGTTCAGAATTTCATGGCAATTAACGATGAAATACTGTAGCAATTTCAATCGTGGACAAACAAGTCTCACTCAGTAACGTAATCTAATTATTTCGGTTGAGACTATTATATAAAGAAAATTTTTCAGCTTCCTTTTAGTACAGTACAATTATTGAAAAGCCTATTAATAGGCTTTCGTTAGAGAAGGTGTTAACATTAACCGTACCACGACCGGTCAAAAATTTATGCTAATTGAAATTAAAAAGTTATTTTTACAAGAAATTATAAAAATCTTCATTTAGGCACATATTCTTATACAAATAAATAGAAATTTTAAAAAATTCAATTTTGTAATTTTTCTAAAACAACGTATACTAATCACATTTTGTGCTCCGAACGGTTAATGTTAAAAATGACTAACTTATTTAAAAATTAGAACAGCTTGAGTTTTTTTGGAGATGTTCGAAGGATCATCCTTAGGACATTCGCAAGACTTAAATTTCGTACGTTCTAGGAACGTCCATTTCTTAAGTTTTATGGATGTTCTACTAAGGATTTAAATTTCGGATGTTCTGGAGACGCCCGTCTTGAAAATCCTACGAATGTCCTCAAAATGGCTCAAATAAAATATTTCGCACGTTCTACGAACGCCCATTTTTCATGTCGTACGAATGATTTTGCAAGAGAATACATAGAATTCAGACAAACCGATTTTGATGGAATTTAAGTGAGAAGTAGTTATCGAAAAATATTTGACACGTATTTTTTTGTCGGTAACCATCCATGTTGAAGATGTGAATACAGCCCTCGAAGTTGAGGGTCAACAGTACATTTTCTTAAATATCTCGAGAAGTAGAGGGTGTAGAAAATTTTGTTTGCAAATTGCGTGATTTCAATTGCAAGTCCAACCATGTGAAGATTTTTTGGAAAATCATGTGTTTAAAAAATATATTGAAAAATAACATTTTTTTTGCAATTTTTGTTGTTAAATAGACCGTTTATTTTGAAAGGCGTGCAAGTCCATTTTTCGAAACAATTGAGAAATCGCATAATGAACAAATAATTTAGGGTGAACGTGAACTTTTTATTTATAAACAATTCTTGAAAGAAGAAATAATGGATTTACCCAACTTTTAAAGTAACCAGTCCAAATATTAATCTATTTTTATAAAAACTCCTATGTAGGTTCTATGGGTCAAAATAGCGGATACGTGTTTTTGGAACTTTTGTTTT
Organism: Sphecodes monilicornis; assembly: GCA_913789915.3. Taxonomy (NCBI): domain Eukaryota; kingdom Metazoa; phylum Arthropoda; class Insecta; order Hymenoptera; family Halictidae; genus Sphecodes; species Sphecodes monilicornis. Next base: position 22,369,357 of record OU565285.1, read on the forward strand.
ATCCATATAACAAAAATTATCACACATGTATATTGGTTTTTTTCTACTTCGTGCGAGAAGTATTATTGTGACACGTACATCAGAAAGTATCATGCAGTTCTATGTTTTCGGCAGTTATTTTATTCTGTAATGTCATTAGTTTAACCATCGCAAAAGGTACAAATGCTACGCCACTCGCGCGCTAATATTACTGCCACATCACACGATTGGCTACCGGGCACTGATACTAACACATGCGGTCCCACAGACGCGCAAGTAGGTACAGTGGAACTCAGGTTACACGAACTGCATTTATATGAACTAAATTTTAACTGAACTCTTGCTGAAAATCCTCTTATATGAACGTGAACTCTTATTAAATGAACAAAACCTCGAAACCAATGGTGGGACACTGGTGGACTCCTATTATATGAACCACCTGATAATGTGAACCAACTTGACACCCGACAGGTTCATTAAAGTGGAGTTCTACTGTAGGCACAATTCATTGTAGTGTTACCGACAATTTTTCGCGAATATCTCGGAAATTAAGCGAAGCCGCCGTTAATATGCAACGGAGAAAGCTGCTCAAAAATCGATTTCGACAACATATCCAAAAATCATCGAAATTCAGAGGTTAGATAGCCGTTCTATAGTTTCACCCGAGACATTACTGTGCTCTATTTCGAACGTCACACCCTGTACATCTCTATATTCCGCAACATTGCCGAGCTAACTGTATCTACGGTGTCTCAGGGCGTGTTCTTCTACGGCGGGAAAAAGCGGACTCACTTTACATCCTGCAGAAGATGAATGCTGTATACTGTGTCGAGGTGAATAACCTCCTTCAGAGTGGACATGGCCTTGTCTGTGTAGAAGGAGAGTTTCTGGTCAGCCAGCACCGCCGCCCTCTGCACGAGGTCCTTCGCTCTCTCGATCCCTACACCGGTCCTGTAAACAATTCCTCTATGCGTCGCAGGATTCTGCGGAGCGTTCACCTTCGGCCTCTCAAGTTTCGTCGATTTCGTGCTGGACCCTCTAGCCTGGTCTCGGTTTCTCGACAGCAACTTGCTTCCGCTCTTCACGAAGTTCATCATGTTCGGTCCGATACCATGGGACGACGAATCGTGCCTCAACTTCTTCAGCTTCTGTATCATACCGACGCGACGATGCTCCTCCGTGTTTTTACCGCTCACAGGACTCGTTGAACCTTCCTCGGGACTTTTCGGGCTGACCGTCATCTTCGTGGCTGGAACTTGCGAAAGTGTCTCGGTGATCAATCATGGAAAGTTCGGAATCCCTTGTCAAATAGAGGAGACCGAGGAAAGTTGACATAAAGGCAGGTTGATAAAACGTAATTATCTAGCCAGTGTGCATATGCAGCACAATTATGGCCAGATACTTGAGGTTTGTTAGTTGACTGTTTCTTATCGTGACATTAGGGTAAGGTTGCTCAAGTCGTACACCATAAGAAAAAGTAGGTATGAATTGTAGGATTTATCAAAGAAATAAAAATTCTATGTGCCACTCAAAACTTGTGTGAACATTGTTCATATTTATTGCGATAAAATTCCAAACAGTCTACTCTCTTAGATATAATTAACAAAAGTTATAAAATCAAATTTAGTACGACTTAGTAAACCAGTGTCCTAAGTGGTATCACCTATAGCTGAAGTCGTACCCAAGTATAAAATTAAACAAACATAACAAAACTTTCTGTTTCTTAAATAACTTATTTAAATTATCAGTTAGTACAAACAACACAGGCATATTTCTTTATTGTTTTGTCAACACTAGCACATAAATCATGAGTCCATGTGTTGCACTTCAAGCACCGAATCATATTTTCTTCGTGGGCTTCTGTACTTACATTACAAAACCAATCGTTTTTAGTTGTTTGGACATTTTTCTTTTTAACTTTTGATTGTTCCTATCTTTCTTTTAACATCTCCTTTATTTTTATATGCAGGTTTCTCGATTTCTTCTTTATTCGGAGTAGACGTTATTTCGATTGATGAGGTACGACTTAAGACACGGCACAATTTATTTTGTTTGCAGTAAACAACTCCTTAAATGATACTAAATGACTTCAAAATAAGGAGCATGATTTTATCAATAATTTACTTGCTAGATAAACTACTAAACATGTACAGAAAACTATAAAACAGTGATGATAAACTTACTGGTTGAGAGATTACGTTGCCACGGTATCGGTGACAGACGAACAATATGTGAATCAATATGGTTGACTAAATAGTCAATCTTTTTTCCGTAGAGGCGCAGATATTACGTCCAATATATAATAATTTTTAAAAGGTACGACTTAAGCAGTGGTACGACTTGAACAACCTTAACCTATATCTGTACATGCAGACGTGGATAGCTGTTATGAAATCGTTTTAGCATTTCAATCCGTGATATGGCGATAAGTTACTGGAAGAAAAGGTAATTACTAGAATGCGGATTTTATGCATTTATGACAAAAATAGTAGGTGCAATTAGAAATATTAGAAAGATTAAGAAGATTTAAGAATACCGAAGAATACCGTTTAGGATATTGAAGTTACTAAAGAGAGGAATAATTCTTTACTTGGTTCCCATTTCTTGCAATTGATGTAGACAATTTTTATTTTGCATTAAGATCCGCAGTCTAGTAATTACGTTTCGCTCTTTTGTTTATATGATCGATATTTTTTTGTAGACATGCTTTTATATAATAACCTCCGGTGTGGGGCACATTGATACGTCTCCTTTTTGGAGAACATTGGCACATTGTATTTTGCCCTGACTATTTTTTTTATTTAATTGAATTCTTTTTTATTTCCCTAGAAAATGGTTCGATATTACATAAAAGAACAAATCGTGGAGAAATATCGCGAGGTTATTTTGAGAAACCTTATGCCATAATGAAAAAATATTGTACGTTATTTTTCTCAAAGTTATGTTCATAATATGTAAACAGAAAGGTTTACAGAATATCTTAGCATACTTTTTTTACCTAATTGATTCAAACAAAAATTGCAAAAATAAAAAACTGAAAAAGATATCAACTTGCCCCAGTCTCCCCTACTATCTCTGGCAGAAAATAGTCGATCGATATCGTGAATGTAATAGGTGAAGGAATTGTGTGTGGCTTTATTGGAAATGGAAGATAGTATTGTACAAAGGTTGTCGCAGTATTGATAGTACAATCGTGGAGAGCGTGATTCTACATGAAAAATAAATCGAAAATAAATCGGAAATGAAGAATAAGATTTTTTTTAATGAGGCTTCGTTTTCGAGAAAATTGAGTTTGTGAAAACTCGCCAGACACGCCTGCTATTGAAAAGGAATCTTTTGACACGTCTGTTCATGACCTACCAATTCTACTTTTTCCAAACGCAAAGCACGCGAGCTTGACGGATTTTCAAACTCGATTTTCTCGAAATCAAAACTTCAAACGAAAAACATTTATTATGTATTTTTTATTTACTTTCTTATGTAGAGATTACCCCCTCCAGGAGATACCATCAATACTGGAACACCTTGTATATCAGGTAATTCGTAAATAATTTATGTTTTTGGGAAGAAATTGTGATGTTGTATTTGCCATTTTAAGGACTTAATATGAAACTACCGATATTTAACACTAGGTTTACGGAGCACTAAAATTGATTATTTTACATTGCTTTATAAAAATAATAAAATTGTGTTTACTTAGATCTTCAGCGATTTTTATTGTAATATGTACACAAACAAATAAATCTATTTAATAATTCCTCACGAATGCCTTCTTACACTCTTAATAATCGTAAATTAAAAATTTTTAATCCGTCATTTTGACGGGCCCCGTAAATCTAGTTAAGTAAAATAAAATGTCCGCGCGTCATTTGTGAGAATAGGGATTTAAATAGTTAACAATTTACTATTGTTCTGCGATTGGAATTGTTCATTACTAATACATAACGCAAGAACAATTGAATTTGATCTTTACTCAGCACTGATATGTACTTAATGCAAGTACATACAATACATACATGGCCATACACTGGTGTGTACATAAAGCAAGAACAATTGCATTTGATCTTTATTCAGCAAAGGTGTGTACTTAATAGTGCAGTAAATATTAGTGGTCTGTGATATCAACTGCAGTTAGTTCTGTAAGTTTCAATGTCTACAGTGGATCCAAGAAGTATTTGAACACTAACTACCGCTTCTCGAAAACTTGTCTATATGTAAATTGTGATAATTCGGTAAAAATGTGCATTTTAAAGCTAGAATCCTCTGGAAACCTTACACAACTAAAAATGAATAGGTGTAATTGAAAATAGTAAAAACATTAGAAGAATTAAGAAAATAAAGAGCTAGTAAAGAAAAAGCTAATAATTAAAAAATACTGCTATATTATATTCAGCCTTTTAAACACATTAAGAAAGGGTCTGCACTTCTATTTCACTCTTGTTTTTGTAGCTATTCGGGTAGAAAAATTTTATTTTGCAGAAAGATCCGTTATCTATTTATAATCCATCGTTCATTTTATTTTGAGACTATTTCATGATGTTTCTGTCGAGAAACTGAAGACGTGTTTTTTCTCGAAAATATATATATTCAATTATCAGTGAAAACTCTGAAAAAATTTTTTCGTAATTGAAACCACCATAGATTTAAAAAATCAAGCTTCCTCTTTATAACGACACTTTAAACATTGATGTACGATTTTTTTAGTTGTTTTATCGAATTTTGAATGAAAGATGCCGTCAACTTTACAGTAGTATAAATTACACCATCAGAGCTATACACGACCAAACTTATTTCTCATTTTTGTTCCACAAAATAGTGACAAAAAATTGCACATCGATTTTTAAGGAGTCGTTGTAAATATGAGGTTTCAATCTCCATATCTATGGCAGTTTCATTTACGAGAAAAATTTTTGAAAGTTTTTGTAGACGTTTGCGTTTGCAGCATTTCTTAGGAGAAATGGGTTTTCAGTTTCTTACCTACTACGTCATGTACAAATAAGTATCTTATTGTTAGAGGAAAATGAACACCGCTTTGCGAAACTAGAGGCTTCAAGCTTTAAAATGACTACAGATCAGAGTTGTACTAATTGAAAAACGTTGTAATTGAATTACGCAATTTAATTACATTGTATATTAGTTGTATTGTAATTGCATTACATAATTCAAACCATTCAATTAATTTAATTGCTAATTACGCTAGTCATGAGTGTAATTGAATTAATATCTGTTTCGATTATAAATAAATAGTTATTTACAAAAATTTTTAAATTAAAATTAGGTACTGACACCGCTACTCCGAAATATCGTTCTCCTGGAAACGTCATTTTAATGAATGTAAGTATAATATTTCGGATAAGTATTGTTAAGGTTCTATACTTTTAAAAATGCAATTTAAAAAATCGTTATTTTGACCCATTTACATGATACAGTATCCTTTATTCGAAAATATATTGCACTTTGTAAATATTGCATAATTCTATTGTAAAAACGAATTACATTTTAATTGATTTGAATGAGAGACTTGAATTACGAATTACAAGTTAATTGAATTCAATGAACAAACTAAATTATGAATTACAAAATGATTAAATACAATGTAATTGAATCACTATATAATTATAATGCATTACGAAATCATCACAATTTAAATATTTACTACTTTTCGAGAAGCGTAAATGTAGTGTTTAAGAACATTTTCTGGATCCACTGTATATAATACTTAAAGATTTTTAAAAGTTGATCATAATCGCGAGTAATTCTATTCTCGTGAACATGAAATGAACCAAACGATAAAGTCGATATCCAGTGTGTGTTAGAAAAAAACGAATTAAAAGATTGAGTTTGTCTCCCAGCAGATTTGATAGAACAGGGTGTGTGGTTGGATGTCGACAAAACATAATGATACACACAATTTGTATTCGCGATGAGAAAATTATTTTAATATAATGAAAAATTCGGGGACGGATGAGAGACGAAAACAGAATAATAATTATTAATACTGAAGAAAAAGGACGGTGGCGCTATGCGCGAATGTTCAAAACATCGTTCCCCCGAAAAAGGGTGGTGATTGTATGTTTCATGAATTCCATCAAGATTTACCTGTTATGTTATCATCGATAGTTGGCACAGTGTTGACAGCAGCCGCTGTCGAATCGGTGGACCTATCTCTCGGCGGTTTCCTCGGAGGAACGGCAGGCTGTTTCTTGGTGACTAAGTGCGCCAGCTTCGGCAACAGCGCTGGATTTTTGCCGGTAGCACCCTTATCGGTCACAGAGACAGCCTCAACAACTTCGTCGTACTCGTTCTTCGGCAGAGAGTCAAACCTTTTCGGTGGCACCGGTGGCACTGTCGAGATCTGAGGATGCAGAACATCCTCGTCGTCCATATCATTCTGGTCCTCCTCGTTATCGACGGCTTCTTGGAAATCGAGGATGCTTCCGGAACTGCTAGGCGAGTCGCTGGTGGCCAGCAGAGTCTCCAGCAGCATCATATCATTGTTCTCGAAGTTGCTGTAAACGTTCTCGGTGTCGGACGTTTTCGCGAATGGATCAAATTCGAACAATAACGATCGACTGTTCTGTTGTCTGCTCTCGGCACTGGACGCTTCCTGTTTCGCCTCCAACGCTGCCCTGTGAGAGGCTAAATTCTCGTACAAAGAGTTCTGAATGGACGCCTGGCTCTCGTTGGATGCTGAGGACGTTCTATCCAACAAGGGCACGTCTTTGTCTAATGTGTCTTCTTCTGCACTGGATATTCTGTCCAACTCGTCGATACCTTCCGATCTAGTCGCAGGTGCAGTGTCGTAAAACGTCCAAGAATCGGACCTGGATAGTCTTCTCGTGTCAGTCCTGTCGCGGGGCAAAGATCCGCTCACATCCGAGAGATTTAAGCTCTGGTCCGAGTCGCTGGCCTAGGACGAACACGCAGGAAATAAAGGATTAAGGAGGTCTTCTAATGTGATGGGTTAAAAAATTCAGTTGGGGGGGGGGGGATTTTCTTAATCTATAGGTATTCAAAAACGTGTGTGCAATTGGGTTTACCGTGATTCGAACAAATAAGATGCTTGCCAACGACTTAATTGTAAGTATGTTATACATATCATTATCTGCACGTAAATGAGGTAAACGCGTTCCTCTCGAAATGATGTCTTTACAAGCAATACCCATAATTCTGAAAAAAATACTTCACCGATTGGTCACAAATTTTAAACACATCATCAACACATTTTTTTTTATTGAGAAAATCTTCTAAGAGATTTATTACGACATTGGGTACAAACAAAACCAAAGTGTACAGAGTAAGTAAACTCTGCAAACTATAAGCTAGGGTATATCACTATTTTATCCTTTTTTGGTTTTTCCATAAACACGCAGGTTACAGTTTTTTTAGGAACAAACGTATATAGAGGCGGATGTGTCGCATCACCTCTACCGACATTGCATTCGCATTTAAAAGATAAAAATCTCGAAAATAAATTTTCAAAGTACTTATAAGTACAATATAAGCCCTATATTGTTTGCAGCGGACGCTGACGGGCAGCAGCATTGTTATACACAGGGTTAAAATTTGTTATCATTCGTAATGAAATATCGTGTTCCATCCTGCTATAATTATTCAAAATATTGTAAAAATCTTCCATCTGATTAATTATTAGCACTAAAATCCACCGTGTTGCAGAAAATGCAAAAAATGCAGAAAATTACAACTTTTTTTAAAGTGCAATGATCAAAATATCATTTTATCCGTGTTTTGTATTTGGATATGAACTGTTCATACACAAATATTCAAGAATATGGATTAACAGTTCAATTAACAAAAAAGTGTCATTTCTTAATGTATCTTTTATACAAATTAAGATATCGAAAATCGGGTTGCGCTGCCGGATTCCCCATTAACGATGGCCGCTAAAAAAATACGTGTCCAATATTTTTGCAAGAATTATAACCTCCCAAAGTGTCATTAAGATTTGCCGAAGTCACAATGGGATCTTCCCTTGTTACTGGAAATGGTAATTTTGCGGTGGTGTTGCGAGTCGTGTCTGTTTCTTTACACTGTTATACAGTCACTCCCATTAATATTCGGACACTCTTAAAAAGACGATAATTTTTTTAATATTCAACCATATAACTTGTACTTTATTGAGAAATTCGAACAATTAGTTTACTACATAACGTGAATAAGAACTTTTGAAACAATGTCAATTGGTCGATATTGCAGAGAAAATTCTAAAAGTTGTTTTTTACAATTATTTATGCGGGTCTATATTGAAAATTTAAAAAATACATACACATTCTGAAAATTTCATCAAAATCAAAGGAGGTGGAAAACAACGACAGGCATTGAAAGACGTAAGAATCTTTCAATCTATTACAGTTTAAGGCCAAAAATTGTGAAAAGCTGCAATTTTCACCATCTTTAAACGGCTGTAGCTCATCGCAATGTTTACCGATTTTGGTGAAATTTTCAGAGTGTATACAGTTGACACAGATCTACAAACGTATTTGTTAAACTTTGAATATAGACCCACATAAAACAGTTGTAAAAAACAACTTTTGATGTTTTCTTTGCGACCGATGGAGGGCGATCTTCATGGCGACCGATTACAAGTTTTTCAAAATTTCTTTTTTGCGTCATGTAGTAAACTAATTGTTCTAATTTCCCCCAAAAGATCCAAGTCACATGGTCCAACATGAAAAAAGTTATCGTCTTTTTAGGAGTGTCTGAATATTAATGGTGTGACTGTACGTACTACATATTTCCAGCAGTCAAAGTGGTACTCGGGACGGCACACAGTGGGACAAACCGATGAATTCTGTCTCAAAATCAAATAACTGTCGATAGAAATGAGATAGAGCTATGAAATTTTTTTTAACACGTTAACCCATTGACTGCCAACTACGAGATATCTCGTAGTGGGTACGAGATAACTCGTACGTGGCACCCAGCATAAAAGTCTTATTTTGTGACGCCAGCTACGAGTTATCTCGTACTGTTTTTTTTTTTCAATAAAAATACTGTAAATGCCATTGCAATATTATATCAGTAACTTAATATTATTATATTTTGTGAAACTGCATGTTTCCTTTAAAATAAAACCGTGGCGCCCAGGGCAAGACGCGCTAAATTTGCGTGGCAGTCAATGACAGTCCCTGCGGACCGGTGCGGCGTAAACGTGAAGACTACGGTCGGTCCCTAGGGACTGGTGTGGCGTTTAACGTGTTAAATGAAAGCTGAACTTTGCAGAATATGGGACAATTGTGGAGATTGTGATACGAACGTTTTTTTAACCTTGAAAAAATTCGTTAAACGTGCACAATTTCAAGAAAATTGTGGTTTTTCCAATACCACGGGCGGAGAAAATTTTTTTTTACATGCTATACATCATTTCCCATGAATTTTTCCACGCTGATTTCAAATCTGTTCCAAAAATTTGTCTACGACCTCAGGATTGTTCAAAAAATCGATTTTTGTGAACAAAACCAATGAAATTATTATTTTTTCGTTGAAATAATTTGATAACCCACTAGTTTGAAGGTATATTGTATTCTCATATATAAAACACATTAAAAATAAACATTATGAAGTATTTAAACTTTACAGTTACTTACGAAGCAAAAATCCTGAGGTCGTAGACAAATTTTGAGACCAGATTTGAAATCAGCGTGGAAATATCCACGGGAAATAATGTATAGCATGTAAAAAAAAAAATTTTCCGCGCTTGGTATTGGAGAAACCACAATTTTCTTGAAATTGTGCACGTTTAACGAATTTTTTCAAGGTTAAAAACGTTCGTATCACAATCTCCATAATTGTCCCATATTCTGCAAATTTTCAGCTTTCATTTAAAAAAAATATTTCATTTCATCAATATTTCCATTGTCCACAACACGGGTCTGCGGAGGGACAATTATGCGCGAGGGATATCATTGTTTGAGGTTTGCCGAACGTAGAGAAGGAGAACCGAGCTCGAGAGGTCTCGGTCACCGAGAAATGTAAACATACCTAATCCGAATTTCCAACTTTTTTATTAATCATTATTTTTTTATGGGACTTCGATGACCATATTTGTGGCATTTTTCTAATAAAAATGATACCAAATATGATAATAAAAAAGTTATTCCTTGGTAATACATTGTGAGGACGCGCGAGCCTTTGAACTGCGCCGCCGACTGCGACTCTCCGCGTCTCTTTCTTTCCCATACGCTATCCTTCCTCGCGCCCGAAACTTTAATTGTCTATTACACAAGTACATATCATCGGAATTATATCATATTTGGTATGATATATATTAGAAAAATGCCACAAATATGGTCATCGAAGTCCCATAAAAAAATAATTTATAATAAAGAAGTTGGAAATTCGGATTAGTGTGGTCTCACCGATATACCCGAGCCGCATGGTGTCATATTTCTCGGCGACCGAGGCCTCTCGAGCTCCACGGCCCCTCAAGGGGGTACACCCCGCACTAGTGGGGATATCTCAGGGACAATTATGTCGGAGACATTTGGGACAATTACCGATGAAATACTGTATTTGGTAAATGTTGCCTCATAAAACTGGAAGTACTAAATTCATTGAGGTTGTCCTTCATTTTTAATATAATAGATGTTAGGACTACGTACATTTATTTAATTATTCTCCATAAATGAATTTTTATAATTTGAACAATTAAAACATAAAACCGATCACTTGACCGTGGTAGGTTTAGAGTTAAGGAAAATGGAAAAAACAAAATATCGATTTCTTTTTAAAGTGAAAAACTAAAATACCCTTTAGGCGTCCTGATAGAAAATCCGAATGTTTACCTGGTTCAGCGCGAAATTGAGTAGGCTGAACGACTCCGGGAAATCCCTGTCGATTTTTTCGGAGGTGGTCGAGCTGATCGTCTCGTATCGGCTGCTGCCGGAAGTGACGGACTGCAGCTCGTCGTAGATAGATTCATCAGGATGCGGGGGTGGAGGATAGACCGGGGGCGGCGGGCTGTTCCGCGACCCGGAAAGGTCTTCCTCGTTCTTCATGCTTCGCAGATTAGTGTTCAGAGGACTGTAGAACGTGATGCTGCTGAAAATATCGTTGGCTGGCATGGACACGCATCTCTCGTCGACCATCGGCCCGTTGAATATCTTGAGACCCTCGGCGTTGTCGCGTAGGAGCTCATCCTGGTTCAGCGACGTCAATCGTCTTGTCAGAAGGTTCTTCACCGATTTCTCCAATCGTATGCTGGCGTTCCTGGTGCTGGAGATCACCGCACGGCCCTTGGTCGTCACCTTCTCCGAAATCTCATCTTTCAATTGGCGAGAGCTTGTGCTCAGATTGCGAAAAAATTCATTGTTCACGGTCCTCGTCTCCGGTATCGATTTCTGGTCGTCGCTTTTCTCCGATTGACTCGAGTCGCTGCTCTGGCTGCTGTGGCAACTGGCTGGAAGCGTCGGCGGAAGTCGTCTCGGCGCTGGAATCGGCCGATGAGGCACGGTCGATCTAGGCTTCGGGATCGGTTTTACCTCCATCACGACTGGTTCAGCCTCCGCCTCGCTGCTCTCTATCAACCGAACCACCCAGGAACGTAGAAGCAGCGCCACATGCTTCGTTTCCCTTAATCAAACGTTCATTTTCCCATTAGGTTGATAGTCATATAGAAAGGCAATTTTTTGTCACGATTGAAAGAGAATTTTACATCACAGATGGTATATGTTTACCACACTTCTTTAGAGATTAAAAAAATCATGAACCTTTCTACAGAACAGGAATCTGAATGACTTTAATTAATAAGCGTATGCAAACGCGTGCCATGAAAAGTTTATTTGCAGTAAAAATTCTATAATTTGAAATTATGTTTTCCATAGAATCACTTCTTCTGGAATGAATTATGGAATGTAATTCTTGTTTTTATATTCAGTTATCGTCCTATTCTAGTTATCAATTAATTATATGATCATATAATGGATAATTATAACATCATTACAGCACTTTGAAGCTACACGTTTGTTCTAATAGCATAATTTGCCATAATAATATAAGAATCCAGTGATCGATGCAATATAAATCGTACGATATGTTCCATGCAGTTTCAGTTTCAACCATCGCCAAAGATCTGCATACGCATATAAACTCGTGCAGTATGTTTTGAATGGCACACACGTGCATAATGTTTCTGCACGCGTTAGCAAAATATTATGACTGAAAGGTGAAGTAACAGGTGCCGTGGTACGAGCTACACTTGACGTTAGGTGATAATGAAAAAGCAGTGTGCGATAACAATAATGTAACAACTGGAGCAGATGCGTTAATATTAACATTCATTCATCCTAGAAGAAAGGCGATATACGAGAAGAACATTATTTTCATAAAACCTAGAAAAATTCTAGCCTGAACAAATTTACAGTATGAGCTAATTAATTTTTTTAAGTAGTTCTTCAGTTATCAACATTAATAATAGTCCAATATGAATGTTTCTAAACATGCAATTTATAATGCAAAACATTTTTTCAAAGAGTACACTTTTTACTAACTAATTACTGTCTCGTATTTCAAACTTTAAAACTTCCAGATAGCTAAATCTGCCATAGCAGGAAACCAGTAGAATCTGTCGGTAAACGTAGGCGTCAGACTGCCAGCAGACTTTGGCTAAAATCTGCCATGAAAGATTGATACATCATCTAACGACGACTTTAGTAACTCGCTAGCATGATCTGACCTCTCAATTTCTACGATTTTAAATAGTCAACGTTCCACAATACAAATAAAATACTAATTTAAATAAACAGTAAAATTTCGGTAAATAAAATATTTTTATTTTCAAAATCTAAAACATAAAATGAAATATTTCTATTTTGGTAGTCAAAAACAATGAAATAGAATATTTGAATTTTGCATTAAATAGTATTTAAAATATTTCTCGACGATAAAAATAGATTAAGGAAGTAGTTGATATTAATATGCATGAAGCCATAACAGTTTCGAAATCGTTTTTTTTCGAAAACGAGGCAACAAATGAAAATATAGAATCACCCCCTCAAATAAAATCACACTATTTTCAAAATCCTTCAAATAAAATACTATGTTAAAAACTTTTTCTAACGAATAAAATATTTTATTTCTAAAAATGCACGTATACGATTTCAAATAAAATAGATTATGTACTCATTATAATTATCTATATATGAGAAATTATTTAATAAATTTATTTCATTGGGCATATATTTCAAGACAAATTGCTAGAGTCTGAATAAATGCATTTCTGTATACATATAGTACAGAGCTGGGCGACATTTTTAAATGGTAAATAGTAGATAGTCTACTTTATACGATATTATACGTGCATTCTTAAAAATAAAATATTTTATTTGATAAAAACAGTTTTTAAAATAGTACTTTATTTGAAGGATTTTGACCGGTCGTTGGCGATCGACTTGTTGGCCATTCCAGATATATTATATATTGTTTTGTAAATTCTATACCGTCAGGTATCAGGGACTGACATAGTGTTTAACGTATTTCTGACCTAATATTTGGAGCATATTGGGATACTGAAGACTTCAGACATCGGAGTTTCGGATAATCGATGTCCTCCTGTACTCTGTGGAATTTTTGTGATTGCCGGTTCGACGTTCAGCCCGTTAAAAATCTCGTCACGGTACTTTCAATGTAGCCATTGCCAGAGTGCGAAATACATTCAGAGTCAAGAGTAATCAATTATTCGCACGTCGTCAACCGTCGGAGAAGGTATCGATACTATCGCGTGTGCATCGCAGCTCAAAACTCGAAAATTGTTAAACGAAGAAACACACAGGGCCAGCGAAGTGTTTCAATTCCTCGAACTCGTGTTCCTTTTACTCTTCACAGTCACTCAAGTTTAATCAATGAAAGGCAGTTTAAATTGAGGGTTATGACGTTTGATGGTATCGCGTGATTGCAAGTTGCAGACACGCGACGAACTTTTACCGTTCAATCACGTATAATTTTGCAATTATCCGGGAAGAGCCGGGCTATCGTTTTGAGAACATTTTCTACACGACGCGACGCACAGCGTTCGATCCGTTGGACAAAAGTCAAAAATTCGAAATATAAGATCCAAAGAGTCTTGTATCACGATATATTAATGACGAAATGTAGTTTTTCTAACTATCTACAGATTTTGTTGAACATACCAATTTATTGTTTAAACTTGAAGTTAAATACAGGAAATCAATGCATGTTTCTGTTGATAATAAACCACTAGTGGAGAGTTTGTAAACTGGAATAACTAACTTTAATATATATAATATTTATTTAATATACGTATCCTTTTCTCTCATGGCATGCCATTCCAAACTGCGCTCACACTGTTACCTCCGCGACACAGTCTCGCACACCGACGCGACGCTCGCCTGTTTCGCTCGATCAATTCAAATGTATATACAGTATTTCATCGTTAATTGTCGTGAAATTCTGAACATTAATCGTCGCAAAACAATCCCTCCTTCCGCGGGGTATACCCCGTGAGGGGCCGTGAAGCTCGAGAGGCCTCGGTCGCCGATAAGTAACATAATACGGGTCGAGTAGATCGGTGAGACCACTACTAATCCTATGACGAAACTTCTTTATTTTTTATTATTTTTTTATGAAACTTTCACCAACATATTCCTGACATTTTTCTAATGAAAATGATACCAAATAAGATATAATTCCGGTGGTATTTATTTGAGTAATGGACGATGAAAGTTTCGGAAAATGATTGTAAATATGATCTGAATTATATCGTATTTGGTATTATTTTAATCAGAAAAATGCCACAAATATATTAGTCTCATAAGAAATAAGTAATAATAAAAAAGTTTTTTTTATTGGTATTGCACTGTGAAGACACGTGGGTCTTTGAACTACGCCGGCGACCGCGACTCTCCGCGTCTCTTTCTTTCCAATACGCTATCCTTCACGGCCCCTCACGGCCCCGCGGAAGGAGGGATTGTTTTGCGACGATTAATGTTCAGAATTTCACGAAAATTAATGATCAAATACTGTACACGTTTCCTAACAGTTTCCAATCACGTGTTTCTTTAATTTGATTTTCATGAATTGCATTCAGAACTCTAGAACCTCGAAAACGAATAAACAATTTTATGAAAATAACAATATATTTTTATAATTTCTCATATAAAATATTTATTAACTTTAGAGACTTTAAAAAAAGGTTCCAAAAAGTAACTTCCTGATTTTTTGCATATTACTTCTGGACACATTACACTTTACATTAAAATCAGTTTTATTTGTACGAATTTGCTCGATAGGAAAATATTAACAAAAATTATCATTAAAACAGCCTCTTTCCAGGCTTTACGACAATATCGGATAATGGATAAATCCAGCGAAGAATGCACCGATTTTTACGAAATATTTAATATTCAATATGTGATATTTATTTCCTATACAAATATATGTTTATAAGATTTATATAAATTGCTTATTGTAAAAAGGGTAATAAACATTTTTTACTCCTATATAGTCGTCTCGACTTTTCACGTATTTCCGATAAACTGACAAAAATTTTTCAAACAAAAATTACTCGGTAATTAGATGACAACAAATTGCAATAAAATAATTGATAAGAAACTTTTTATTTTGTATTTGTTTTTTCATCATTAGATAGACATTCATATGTTCTTTAAAAAAATTATTAGAGGTCTTACATCGAAAATGAATTAGTTTCGGTCTTATTAATTTTCTCCCGAATTCTCCTACAGCATCGAATACTGTGCGAAGCACAGGTGCGTTTAATCAACTATTCTTCCTTGCTAAACCCAAGTTAAATGCCCGCATGAAGTGAAATCGGTAGCGACAGCGAGCTTACATGGTCTCCACGCAAAGGAAAGTGAAAACTTAATCGCTACGCCACCATAAATCGGTAAAAGTGCGTTGAACTTATTGTGTAAAAACCGGAGAGGCACACAATTATATTTCGTGTTTAAAATATTATTGCGGAAATTAAGGGGATATCTTTTCATTCAATTAATTACGAAAACCGTTTTAAATTGACATAATTTTCAACCATTTCCAGGTTTGAAGTAAGAATTGTAACACCTATATGTAGACTGCGGATCTCTATGTAAAATAAAAATTGTTTACATCAATTTTAAGGAACGTACAATAAGATCCCATAATAAAAAATATAGATTTCCATTTGAAAAAACAAAGTTGACCTTCAAATGACCTTGAAAACGCCACCCAAATAAAAACTCGAAATCCTTGGAAACGTGTTTTACACTTTCTTAATATCTTTCATATTTTCGAGATATTCGATATATATATACATATATATATAAATAAATAAATAAGTTCAAAAGTAGTAAAACTTTTTAAAAGTTTTTTCACTCGTTCAAAAAAGTAGTAAAACAATCAATTTGTTCTCATTTTAAAGCTCGAAACCTCTATTTTCGCAAACCATCATTCATTGTTTTTCTAGGATATTTATGCATGATATAGCAGGTGAAAAACTGGGGACATGTATTTCGTAGAAAATGCTACGCATCGAATTCTCTGTAAAAGTATCAAAACATTTTTTTCTGGACAAATCTATTACAGATTTGAAGATGAAATCTTTCCCATTACAACGACTACTTAAAACTAAACCTACGATTTTTGTTAGCTCTTTTATGTTTTTATAGTTTTATACAAAAATGAGGAACAAGTTTGTTCGTGTAAGGCCTTCATCTTTTACAATATTATAACAAAGATGACAGTACATACACCCTTCATACAAAGCTTAACAAATCGACTAGAAAAGATCGTAGATCAAGTTCTAAGCATTCGTTCTAAACGAGAACATTCAATTTTCAAATCTACGGTAGTTTCAGTCACGAGAAGAATTTTTCAATATTTTTACAGACATTTCAAATTGTAACATTTCGGACCAAAAAAGTATCTTCAGTTTCCCACTCGCTGAATCATGAAAAAATATCTTAGATAAAAATGAGCGATGGATGGAAAAAGTAAAGTATTTAAGCATTGAAATAAGTCCAGGTATATTGTTGTATTATTTTTTTTAACGAAATTATCACACTTCAAATATCGACAATTTCTCGAGAATAAGAAAAGTGTTTAAGCACTTTTAGGATCCACTGTACTAAGATAACAAATAATCATTTGAAATAATTAATTATTTCAAATACTTAATCATGTGTATTTGATAAATAACATAAAAAGTATTTTTATTTTGTATTTAATTCAAATGAATTATTTTTAAATGATTTTCTGTCTCAAATACTTGACTCAAATAAAATAATAAATCATTTTATATGAAATGTTGAACTGAACTAATTGATTAACTGAGTTTTATGAGAGTAACATTATCTGACAATGAGTTATATATGTGTGAAATATTGTACAGGGTGTCCTAGACCACCCGTCTACCTCTATTAAACTGGTGGAGAGTGATTTTTATTGAAATCTAAAAAAGTTTGAGCAATTAATTCGAGTATGCTCTATCGAATGGTGGTAGTTACAATTTCCGGTACTAACCGGAAATAGGATTTTCAGACCGGAAGTCGCTGTTTTAAAATGGGATCTGGTATTTTTTATTGCATCTTAGACCGAAAATAATCTTCAATGTATGAATTCACATTTTTCAAATTAAAGATATAATTTTTAATAATCTATTTGCAGAAGTTACAGGACAAACATTAAAGCACAATACCTTCTCTTAAATGAATTAACAAACAAATTAACAGAAATAAACTATGACAATAAACAAAAGAATAACAAGGATTAATTTTGCAAATATACAGGAAATATTATAAATTGGTGTCTAATATTGGTTCACGTAACTTAAATAAACAGGTATAAATGGAAAAGTGTTTACATTTTCGAGAAAAATGTTTGGGACAAAATTTTTATATTTTTTTGCGTGCAATCCGAATATGCAATGAAAAATACAATGTTACATTAAAAATAGCGACTTCCGGTTTAAAAATCCTATTTCCGGTTAGTGTAGGAAGTTACAACTACCACCATTCGATAGAGCGTACTCGAATTAGTTACTCAAATTTTTGTAGTTTTCAGTAAAAATCACTCTACACCAGTTTAATAGGAGTGGACGGGTGATCTAGGACACCCTGTATAATAGAGAAATCTGCATTTTAGACGCAATTGACGACACTATCAAGGTAGAGTTAAACATTATTTAAGAATTTATTTGATATAAAATTTATTTTATTTAATGATATTTAAAATAAAAGTATTTGAACCAAAAAGAAATAAAATGAAAAATGATTTCAAATAAAATTCAAATAACAAAATAATCTAAAAGAAAATTATTTATATGTTCAAATACAATAACACGTGCTTAGTTTTTCAAATCGTTTATTTGGATAATGCCCAAATCTATTATAACTCCTGTATCTCGAAATTAATGGTGACAATTTTTATCTAGCTTACAAATCTGCAGTCTATTATCACAACCTGCTTGCGCACTGTTAAAACTTAATGAGTTTTAACATACGTGCTTCTAAGTGTCAAGAAGCACCGCTCCACTAACTGTATCGCACTCGAAACAATTAACACTTATGCCTCAACTAATTTAACGAAACTTCATACTAATAACCTAGCAAACCTTTCTGTGGCACCAGCATGTACATGCAAAATAAAATTTCAAAGCACTTCGTTTTCCATGCAAAAGCATTAATATACAACTGCAAATGCTAACGAATAATTCATTGAAAATTGAAATGAATCATTTGCACTCGATGATTCCAGCGTCTAATTGTGATTCTCCTCGAGGAACACCACGTTGGATTTGTCTATGAAAGCAAAGCACATGTATTTAAAGATGTTTCTTCAGTACACCATTTCCCGACACCCAATTACGGATAACGTTGATTTAAATCGTTCATACTTGAAAGTGGTTTCGCTTCCAAAAATCTCGTCGAGTGCAAAAAAATTGACAAAGATGATTTCAACACAAGTAATCAAGCGTTAGAGCACAAAATCGCGTATAAATTGAGTAAAACAGTTGATCACACTTGGTAAGGTTCGATGAGGATATGTCATGTCTTCTGTTCCGATGAAAACGTGGACTTTTACACAAAGAATTGTTAACACTTGCTCCGCGCATTCTACCAGCGATAGTTACTTCGACAATAAAGACAGCTCAGCGCGAGGTACTGGAAGGTTGAATCACCGCATCCGAGTCACGTGATTGGCAATGAGGAGTTGGAATAAATCAAGTTTTATAATTTCGCATGCTGTCCATTACCATTTCTTTACATCCTATTTCCTAGGCCATTCCAATTCGCATTTACATCTATGCATTTAACTCTTAACAAGCGCCAAATATCGACCGCAATAACTCCCATAATGTCACAATAAATTAATGAATCCGAATCTGGAACATTGAAATTTATCATTAGACCTGTGGAACTTTATGGAAAATAAAAATGTGGCTACCACAATTGCAACAAGCTGAAGAAACATAGAAATTTATTTCCTTTTTCAATAGATTTAATGGATTGAAATTAATATAACAGTATCTTTAAATTCGTCTAATTTAATAGACTGTGTAATTCAGTGTGAATACTAAATGTGCAGTTCAAATATTTTCCGTAATAATTTCTTCATAAAAGCATCAGGGACTTCTTGCAAAGAATGCGAATCTCATTTCGTCCGTGTAGAAAATGAAATGCAAAGACGCAATCACAATCACTAAGTCTTCTATAAGCATGTAAATACAGTCGTGGGCAAAATTAAGTAGAAAGCCAATGACTTTTTACAAATTAGACTAAACCACTTGATTTTTTTTTAGATGCTTGAAATAATGTATACAAAAATTACCATTAGTCGAAATCGCAAAGAAAAAAATTAAAAGTCCATGATTTTCAACTTTTTTATCTGTGCCTATAATGTTTAAAATATGCCTTTCCTAAATCGAAGTAAGTTATATTCGTGTTCACAGTTTCGTCAAAATCGATTACGGTTGCTATAACCTATAAATAATTAACAATGACAAAAATCCAGTAATCCTCAAATTCATAGATTCTTACATCTATTAATGCCTATGGCTTTTTGACGAATCAACCGATTTCGATGAAACTTTGTGCATGTATACAACTCACACAGACTACAAAAGGAACATTTAAAATTTTTCTTACAGGCACAGCTAAGAAAGTTAACTTTGTCCTCGAAATTCCGAGCAATAGCAATTTCAAGAAATATTGTTTACACATAACCTAGTAAACTAATCCTTCTAACATTTAAAGAAAGTTTAAGACGTTTGGTTTAATTCTAAGAAAGTTATTCGCTTTTGAAGGATGTCCACTTAATTTTGCCACCGACTGTAAATCGTTGTATAGGTTATAGAGAATGAGAGAAAGATATAGCAGATTATATTGCGGCATGTATATGTATTACGTTTGTATCTCATCTATAAATAATATGAAAATAAATTGTTTATGCGATGACTTAATACTTTATGATAGTGGAAAATGAATGAGTGAGTCATTTTTCTTTTCAATTTAATTCGCAAGTATTGCTAATTGCTTACTAATTATTAATACCCAATAATGTACAGTGAATCCAAAAAGTATTTAAACACTACATTTCCGATTCTCGAAAAATCGTGATAATTTTGTAAAAGAAAATAGTATAACCATAAGCCTGGGCTCATTTTAAAGCCCGAAGCCTCTATTTTCGCAAAGAAGTGTTCATTTTCCTGTAAAATATTTTTACGTGATGAAACAGGTGGGAAACTGAAGACTCATTTTTCCTAAAAAATGCTGCGAATTCAAAAGTCTCCAAAAACTTCCGAAAATTTTTCTTATAACTGTAACTTCTATAGATTTGAAGATTGAAATCTCCTCTTTATGACAACCCCTAAAAATTGAAGAACGATTTTTTTCACTGTTTTATAGAACAAAAATGAGGAACAAATTCGGTCGCATAAAGCTCTCATGGCGTAAGTTATGCTACTGTAAAATTGACGGCACAACGTTCATTCCAAGCTCGATATAATTACTAAAAAATCGTACATAAATTTTTGAGGTATCGTTGTGAAGAGTCACGAAACACTTTTATCAATGTTTTCACAGACGTTTGAGTGTATAGCGTTTTCTAGATAAAAACGCGGCTTGAGTTTCTGGTCTGCTACATCATGAAAAAAATCTTAAAATAAAACGAACTGTGGATTATAAAACTAGAGACTTCTAGATTTAAGATGAGTCCTTTATTGCCGTATGATTATTTTTGATTAAATTGTCACAGTTTAAATATAGGAAATTTTTCGAGGATCGGATATTTTAGTGTTCAAATATAATACTTCTTGGATCCACAGTATAAAAGTTGATTATACGTCTGTTCCTGAATCACGGATCAATTTGAACTGTTGTATACAATAAGATAATGTGTGAGATGAACGTATCAAGCATTCGAAAATTTAGCCACCTTCTACATAAAAATTTGAAGTCATTATAAAAGTGTTGTATACGAACGTCGTTTCATTCTACATAGATAACCGGCTCCCTGTTTCCCACCCAAAATACTACACAAACTCATGATTTCATCCTTGACTCATCCTCAAACTCTGCCTCATCCTCGACTTCCGTCCTTGCCGCATCATATTCGAACCTTTGCCTGACCACATCACCTTCAAAACTCTGACCTTATCATTCTAGCCCTGACAATTCCTAATTCATTAATTCTTATATAGGTGGAGACGTCAAGAAGTTATGAAGGTCAACTCTGTTTTTTTAAATGGAACGGTATGGTTTTTATTTACATTCTGATAGTGTGTTTCAAGACGAATACAATGACCTATTATGAAGGTCATTCCAGGTCACGCAAGGTCAACTGCAATAGAAAATAAAGTGTCTCAAAGCACTCTTCGAACACTACGACGATTTACATGAAACATGTTATTTATGTATTCACTGCTACTTCAAGTGTTCAAAATGACGACCCTGAACTTGAAATTGGTCCATATTTTTCATTGATGGTACGCTAAATAGTCATAAATACGAGAGAATCTTAAAAGACGTTTTGCCAGAATTGTTAGAGGACATTTCACTGGACATGCGTCAGTCCATGTGGTTCCAACAAGACGGATGTCCTTCTCATGCAGCACGAAATATGTAATTTGTAATAGATACAACTAAAATTTGTCAGAAAGAATCATTAGTATTGCATCGTTTTAGATTATGTCTCCGTGCTCAAGGTCGTCATTTTGAACACTTGAAGTAGCAGTGAATACGTAAATAACATGTTTCATGTAAATCGTCGTAGTGTTCGAAGAGTGCTTTGAGACACTTTATTTTCTATTGCAGTTGACCTTGAGTGACCTTGAATGACCTCCATAATAGGTCATTGTATTCGTCTTGAAACACACTATCAGAATGTAAATAAAGAACCATACTGTTCTATTTAAAAAAACAGAGTTGACCTTCATATCTCCTTGACGTCTCCACCTATAAAAAAATTAATGACATCAGATTACGAGAGCCTCTATATCATGCAAGTTTGGTCTGATGCATTTTCTTCTATCTTCAAAAGCAAGCGTGTTATTCAGGTGACCTGTTTATAGTGCCCCACCCTGTATACCTCGTTTTCCCTCAACAGGGCAGATTCTCAGGTTCTCTGTTCTCTAGAGCACACGTTCATTATGTAGTCTACTGTCATATTCCACGAACGTACAATATATTGTCAGTGTTTCTAGTTAAGTTCCATTGTATCTTATTAATAAAATACTATTTAACGGAATACAACAAAAAAAGCCTAAAGTCCTCGAGGTTGTGAGGGAACACAACAAAAGCAGTTGTGTATGTGTAGATTTAATTTGTGGGATCCGTAATTAGGTTGTTTGTTGGACTGTTTGTTAATCTGTCTCAATCTCTCCTTACATCCAAAATTTGGAGTCGAACTTTCAATTGATATTTGCATAATTGAAGAATAAGCATATAATAACGTTTTAATTTTATATATTAGAAAGGGCATTCATTATTATTATTATTAGAATGTAGACCTACACGTGAATTTCAATTTTTATAGTTCATTGGACATAACATGGAGTCAAAGGAACATTTATTTTAACAATTATAAAACTTTCTCGTTAATATACGTTTTCTAGCATTTACACATTTGCATATGCCAGAATTGTCAATCATAATAAAACTTTCTACAACCACGCGTTTGCACATAAAAATATTTTGCGAACATACATAACAAACGACTTGTTATATACAATAAAACTTTATTTAAACTATGTATATGTAAAAATGTTTTGTGAATATGTGAAGACCGTTCCATATGTTAATGAAAGTGCTCGCTCTAACTACGCACAATATGGAAAATATTGTCTGTCTTTTATTAACCCTTACCACTCGAATGGCGACTCCGATGCGCCACTAAAAATTGCTATATCATTATTCAAAGTATTGTTTATATTATTAAATTTGTTCATGTATAATAAATTACTAAATATTTAAGTACTCTACGAGATGCTATATCACTTGCATATGCATAAAATAAAAAAATCATATATTATAGAATGGAAATATTCTAGAAGGGAGGAAGTGATTGGTTATCGACTCAAAAAAGTTCCGAGTGCAAAGGGTTAATCATTGCGTCATTATTATCATTGCATCGCTGGACTACCAGTTATAGATCATTTAATCAGTAGTACAATTTTAGATTATAATACATGTGCGCATGTTTATGATACACACACTACACATATAATAGAAATTACGAATGTATGGTATTAAATCACTCAAATTGAGCTAAAGAGTACTGAAATGTTTACCAATCCACAAAGTATAATTATATAGGTTGTCCTACAACATATAGAAAGTACAGTAAATTGAGCAATTTAAAAATTAGAAAACAATCTTATTATCGAAGAATATAGATAACAACTTTTTGAACAAAGTAAAAACATGTATTGTTAAATAATTAAGCATAATTTGTGAATAAGACAACAGGGTTACAAGTGTAGTAGGATTGGGCACATATTACTTCAATTAAGACAATAAATAATCATTTGAAATAATGAATTGTTTCAAATACTTTATTATATTGATTTAACAAATAACATAAAAAGAAGTATTCTTATTTAGTGTTTTAGTCAAATGAATAATTTTCAAATAGATTTTTATTTCAAATACTTGACTTGTATAAAGTAACAAATAATTTTGTCGTAAAATGTTGAACTAGATCAATTAACTACTTGAGTTGTATAATAGTTACTTTAATTGAGTTATATGCGTGAAGTATTGGTGATAGATTTAAAAGCTATTTGAGATTTTACTTGGAAAAGTATTTGATTAAATAAAAAATAAAATGAAAAATGATTTCAAATAAATTCAAAATAACGAAATAATCCAACGAAAAATTATTTGTCCATTCAAGAAAAATACCATGTGCTTATTTCGAATATCATGTAGCCAAATACGACAACATATTATCTGAACTATTCTTTAAAATAATTTATTTCGATAGTGCGCAACGTTGCTGTGTCAACCAATTTATATTTTGCGGGAAATTAACATCTGCAGACTTCAACGCGTTTGAATCATCGCCTGCGGACACGTAGCCGACTCCGGAGTGTCAGAATACTGGAAAATTGTAAATTAACGCCGGCCGTATTTTGCACAAGCAATGAATGAATCATCGGTCGGTAAACTGATATAGCGACACGCGAGTTTCCGGTTTTCGCACTAACCGATATTCACGTCACGTGGACGTTTCCATGGTTGTTTAGTTCGAATTTAGGAATAGCCAGCTGCGGATCTACATTCCCATGCTGCTCATTGGACAAAGAAGAGACGTTCGCCGTTCCCTCCTCTCGGTCAAGAACAGAACGTGAATCATGCTCATGTCACACCAGCAGTTCCATCAGAGTTTCTAAAATTAACCGATAGCTGCTGCGCTCTGTAAATGATAAGTAATTCCACGTTTATCCTTTAAAAACCTGGAAGTTCTTTTCATCCTCAACTTCATAAGCAAGGACTTTTGTTCTAAGATTGGAACCAGTACCAGACAACATTAATTCCCTTATGTCTGCTAGTTCTTCTTTCACAAAGTGAAATTCTCACTATTGTTCCACCAATATTACTGTACCACGCAACAATTCAGAAATTTCTACACATTCAAAAGATTTCTGGTACACGTGATTCGCAGAAAAACATGATTAGAACAATGTGATATTAATTCTATGAATCACTATTGATACGTCGCCAAGGCAATAATCAGTGCGACAATGGAATTATATGTGCAGCTGGAGCAATAAGTAAAAATATGGGCAACGCGGACAGGCAGTAATAAAGTTGCTCCAATTACTCCTACCAACCGAGTGGCACACTTGGCAACTGGACGCCCGAGAGACAAACACTTGCCAAAACGTCGACGGTTATCTGCGTCTCATATTGAGCAACGCATTTGTTTATACTTCCTAGGCTGTCATATTCTTCGAACGTCAATCTTCGCACGGAATATGCTCCGTAAAAAATATTTTCCCACTGTATTTATTATTTCTGCCAAACTTGGGCAAAGATTTAAAATGAAAATAAAAAATAATGATTGCAAATCATTTATTTCGCAGTTATTTTCGATGTCGTTATTTGAAAATCAAAATAATATTATAATAGCAATTTCAAATGATGTATTCCGTTATTTCTTTAGCTCAAATTTGATAACAGAAATAATTTTGAAAATAATATGCAACAAAGGGTTGTCAGTATAAAACAGATTCAAACCTAATAGTCAGATCACGTGATATAATTTCGAAAAACCATTTCGTGATTATCTGAAATAATTATAAAATACAATAGTATGTTAATTTGATATGATATTTAAAATAATGTAATTTCAAAAATGATCACAAGCATGGAAGTAATTATAAAATAAAGTAACGTGTTATTTGAAATACTATTTCAATTATATTGTCATTTTCAATGTACAATGTACCTAGGTCTGATTTCTGCCACAGCGTTGAATGGTTGCCAACGTTTACACATCAAAGTTAACCTTAAGAACTAAACTTCAACTGTGACTGTTTATTCGGATCCGTGTACAATGGAGCGAGATAGTTTTTGAACGCAGAAACTTGTTGATTCCCGTCACCGAGAGAAAACTACATATGATGAAAGAGCACAACGCGCTTACCTTGAACGATTCCCAAGACAAGTCCCTGAAACGAGACAAGAAGATTCCAACGATTTCCCCGTGCTCGATACAGCTTGTAACGATCTAGTGAATATTAGTTAAGCTTTGAATCTCTTTATCGTCCGGTGGGGTCAGAGACCCACCTGGTTGATGGCCGTTGCCACTGTCATCTCTCCCCGCGTCTCCTCTCTGCTCACCTTTGGGAAGATGTGCACACAGTCACGCGCACCGACACGGGCACAAACACAGACGTCTGCTCACGCACAACGTGGCACCGCACACACTCGTGGAATTCACAGTTCACGATCAAGCTTCTCCTTTCTCTTCGCATTCTTTGACATCTCCGGAGAGTTTTCTCTGGCGATGCCAACAACGTTGCCGAACGTAACGCAGAACTGTGATAACTTGTTCAGACACTGATTTTTGGTAAAATTCCAGTGGCGTTAGGCGATGAGATAATCAGGGACACACGACTGACACAAAAGCTGACTTCGGCAGCTCCGGACGCGCATTCACACAAACGCTCTTTTTCTAACCGCACCAGAGACTGGCAGTGTAAATACTAACGCGCGATGCATCCCTTCCCTTGATATTATTATCTTCTCTGCCCCCACCACTGCACTCTGTTGCCGCACTCGCACGCTGTATACAAGGTGGCACACGTGAAACTGATCGCGAAAAGTTTGTTACTCCATTAACTTTTAAAGAGCCGGCATTTTTCCATTGAAAATGCAAAGATCTTGCAAATGGGTGAAAAATCGTGCGTCACGGTAGAGAAAACGCCCTGTATATGATCTTCGTTTTGTCCATGGATCAAATCCAGGCGAAATCGGACACTTTTCGGAGTAGTGTTTCGGATTTTGTTCAAATTCGAATATGTCGTAGTCTTTAGTGATATACAGTCACTCCCATTAATATTCGTACACTCTAAAAGACGATGACGTTTTTAATATTGGATCATGTGACTTGGATTTTTTTTAGAAGTTAGAACAATTAGTTTAATACATGTTGAAAGAAAGAAATTTTGAAAAAATTGGTCGGAATTACAAAGAAAATACTGAAAGTTGTTATTTATACCTGTTTTATGTGGGTCCATATTGAAAATTCAACAAATACGTTTTGTAGATCTGTGTCAACTGTATACACTCTGAATACTTCACCAAAATCGGCAAACGGTAAAAATTGCAGCTTTTCACAATTTTCGGCCTTAAACTGTAATAAATCGAAGGATTCTTACGTCATTCGATGCCTGTCGCTGTTTTCCACGTAATCCAAATTGAATGAAAATTTGAAAATGTATACTGCATGTTTTAAATTTTCAATATAAGCCACATAAAAAAATTGTAAAACACAACTTTTAGTATTTTCTCTGCAATACCGACCAATTGCAATTGTTTTAAAATTTCTTTTTCACGTCATGTAGTAAACTAATTATTCTAACTTCTCAAAGAAGTCCAAGTCGTATGGTCCAATATTAAACAAGTTATCGTATTTTTAAGAGTGTCCGAATATTAATGGTAGTGACTGTATGAACGTATCTTGAAAGATTCTTCCATATCTTGAAAATTGTTGGTTTCACAAACCGGTAAAATAAAGTGTTAACCTTTTATTATTAAATTATAATGGCTGAACTAACAAACCGATAAAAATTATATTTCAGGTCCTTTTAATGAAAACATAAGAGTACCTAATAGAAATGATTTCAGTCACAAACATATTTTTTTGACCATGTATTTTGCAATAGTGGTTTTGAACTATGGGATTGTAAATTTGAGTGTTGCCTTGGAGCGGTCAGTCGAGTGCAAAGGGTTAACTTATTATAGCGTGAAGGACGTTTGTAAAATAACTTGTATATTATTTTATTGAAATGTAAGAATTTGCTAGACATTGACCATAGAAGAAAAGTACATGCAAAGAAGTCTAAGCTTTAACACAAGATTCACGAAGCACTAAAAGTAACTATTTTTCATTACTTTGTAAAAATAAAAACAATGTAATTATCAAGATATTTAACGATTCTTATTATAAAATATGCCAAATTAAATAAAATTATTGAATAATTCCTCATACATACATCTTTACAATCTCAATAACCGAAATTAAAGATTGTAAAACCCGTCATTTTGACAGGACCCATAAAAGTGTTAAGAAAAAATGGATTTGTCACAGTAGTACGAATACTTAAATTTCTGCAAATTTCAAACTACTCTAGAATCTATAATAGTTCTAAGATGAAATAGCAACAAAAACTATTAAACAAATCTTTGAATTCTCTTTTTCTAATTGTAAAGAAAAACGACCGAGTTTAGTTAAGCAAATGGAACAAAACAAAATGTAACTGTAATGTTGCATTAATGCAACATTGGGGCTTAATGAATTAATTCATCTAGGCCTCTTTTTGCACGGTAGTTTATGCACGATCTATATTATAATATTTTTCAAACACATTTTAATTCAGCACAATTTATTCAAACACATTTGTTTAGCAAGAATGTGAATTCGTTGTACTGTAATGAAAAGATGTAATGAATAAAAAGTCAATTTAACAAAAATATTGCTATTTTCATTTTTTGGTATTTGAAAATCAGTTTTACACAACTTTTTTACACACTGTGTAAATAGGATAGTACAGTGGTCCCGAATCCCGAAAACGTGGTCAAAACACGACCTCGAACACATTGTATTATCAATTTTCATGGAAATCAAATAATTTTTTCAAATACCCTACGACCATATTGGACCTGCCATTTTGTTTTTTCAAATTTTGAATTCGGATTCGTAATTAGCGACCACGAAAACCTTCAAATACAAAAACAAGTTTTGATCACGTTTTCGGGATTTGAGACCATTGTTGATCGTGGCTATCATTTTATTACTGATAATACTATTTGAATTACTTTGATGTCACTTTTTTCGTTTATTTACATCTTATAAGTAAATGGAGATTTTAAATAAGAAATGAGATATCTTATACTTTTAGTGATGTATCATTCAAGCGAAATTCACCGATTTTAATATAAGTTATGAATGATATACTATTTTGAAAAATATTTGATTATGGAATAAGAAAAGTCCTTAGAATAGGGGATGAAATATACGTTTTAAAAAATAAATGTTTAAGTAGAAGTTTCATATTTTTCAATTACAAATTTGACTACCT
Source organism: Sphecodes monilicornis (assembly GCA_913789915.3). Taxonomy (NCBI): domain Eukaryota; kingdom Metazoa; phylum Arthropoda; class Insecta; order Hymenoptera; family Halictidae; genus Sphecodes; species Sphecodes monilicornis. The sequence goes on from OU565285.1 coordinate 22,398,614, forward strand.
AAACCGATTTTCTATAACAAAATATAATAAAAATGATTAATTTTTTCATATTTTTCTTACGAATTAATATTCTAGTTTTGTGAAAGTTATCAACGTAACCAAGAAGCCAATTTTAAGACGAAAAATAAATATGTTGTAAAACTCGTATTTTCATCCGTCCAGTCAAAAAAAGAGTCTTTAAAGTAAAATATTCTGCGAGGGACAAGAATTTCAGCGACACACTACTTAACAAATTTTCATTTAGCTCATGATGTAATCTATTAATCTATAAAACATGATTGTGCGTGGGATCCATAGTTTGGCATAGACTAAATGGTTCCATTTTGCTGAAGGGTCCTTTATCGCTAATAATTATCTTGTGTGCTTCTAATCTATTCGAAGGTTATGTATTTTTTCGCAAACATTGATAAAATAAAATATAGACTGTCCTACGTGTAGACCCACCATGTATGTACGTAGATTTCTTTAATCTTTAAGCTTTCCACAAAATTTATATTATAAAATTACCTATATATTCTTAATATGATTTATGAAAAATAAGGACATTAATCAAGGTTTACTTCAAGTGCAAAATATCAACATCTTTTTTTAAAAATGTGAATATTTGTTAAAGTATTGGTTGACTAATATTAATATGAATTTAAATAATTTACTGATCATTATTGCGAGAGCATATACACTTATTATGTACACCCATTGAAAACGAGTAACCTTTTTAACCCCTTGCCGTACTATTTTCCTTGCAGTTAGAGTGATTAGAATGTCTTTATCCCCAAAAATGTCGCAAAAGTGAAAAGAAAATTTATATTTTTTGTATAGCTACATTTCCTTCAATGCTTAAATATTGATGACAAAAGAATAAAATTTTATTTCGTCTAAAAAGGAAGGTGCGCACTTCATATTTGTTAAACTTTCTTTAAAATCTGAATCACGAGTCTGACTCGTTAAGGTACGGCAAGGGGTTAACATTGGTTCAAACTGCTCGAGTTCTTTTGAGATGTTAAAAAGCTTAATTTTGAGCTCTTTTATCTACGCCTATAATGAAAATGTATAATATGCCTTTTGTAGATATAACTAAGTTATGGATATGAACGATGTTTCGTCGGAATCGGTGGACGCATAAAAAGGCAATGGGCATTGAAAGACGTAAGAATCTCTGAATCTTGAGCTTACGACTGATCTAAATCGCAGTTTCAGACAGTTTTAACCATTTTTAATTACTTACAACTCCTAGAAACCTTAACCGATTTTTATGAAACTTTGTGCATGTATTGTATATAACTTTATTAGATCTACAAAAGGTATATTTTAAATGTTCATTATAGAATGTACGTACATGTATTGCCTACAAACATGTATGTACAAATTACTGAAATAAGTTTTCTCTTACTTTTTGACAATTTTCTTCTTTATTGTAATAAAAAGAAATGGATGATAAGGGAATTCTTTTTAGTCTTCCTTATGATGCAAGAGGGTTGAATAGAACTTGCGAAAAAGTTCCATAACTTTTTCGATCCCTGGTTTTCAGCCCTGTAGAAAGCCGAGCGCCTTGAATGAGTACGTCGTCGAATGTTTGAGTGTATGCGTCATGCAATTGCTGGCCTCTCTGGCGAGTCGATAATTTTTATCAACCGTAACACAATTGGATACGATCATGTGCGTAGCAGATAGGGGCGGTTTGTGTATCAAGTACTCTTCGTTCACTATTCACATCCCATCCGACGTTAAGTAACCGCCTTTTGAAGTCAATGACACTCATCGCTATGTTCATTCATGGAATTTACATTAACTACCGGCCCAAATATTTTCGTGTATATTGGTAAAAATTTATCGAGTATGAATTATGGAACTTGTTAATAGATTCTATGTAAAACATAGACCATGAAATTAAAACCAAAAGAAAACAACGTTTTCATGTTATAAGTTCTGATGAGTACGGATAAAGAAACGTTTTTGTTAGAATATAAATTACAAAATATGAAAGCAAAAATGTTCCTATAAGAGGAGCTGATATTCTATTCAACAGTATTAAAGAAGTTTTCAATCATCGTGGCGAATTCTTGGCAAATGCATTCGGTAAGGATCGATAAACTTCGGCAATGGTTGTTGGACTGTGCTATAAATATTTTATAATACGTATTGTAGTATATTAAAGTTTATATACGTAATATATTTAAATTACTATTTATTATTTTATTAAGTAGTTTATTTATTTTGGTTTTGGAAATTGAGCCGAAAGGAGTGATGTATAGGTGAAAGAGGGAATGTGTGTAGAACACTGCTCTATCAGTGGTATAGAAATGTATGGTATATGAATATATGACGTTAGTGAAAAATAATTGGTCCAGAGACTGAAAAAGTAAACTTATTATTATGAATGTTATATTATTACTATTGCTATTATATTTGTATTATATATGTAATTATAAGCAAAATTACATTACATATATTTTTATTATGAGTTATAAATACATATAGTTGTAAAAAATAATAGTTAGAAATATTTGTATAAGAAAATAATGGGGATCAAGAATGTTACAAGAGACTAAAATTATAAATATATAATATATATTTAAATTGTTCGTAGTATGTTTTTAACGTAAACTACGATAATTTATTTGTAATTTATTCGTTGTAATTTATCTGCCATAAACATATTTATAATATATCCGTAATGGATATTCTTAAAATATATAATGTAAAATATAATATATTATAAAAAATATTTCAATCTTGTAAAATTAATGTAAATACTCCAAAAACCGATGTTAATAAATATTGCATTATAAATTAACACAAATAGATTTATAATTTTTAGACATTGACACGAAATAAGTATATTAAATCCAGTTGATAAACTTCCCGTTTGCTGTACAACCAATGCAATTAAAGGGACAGTCAAACACAGACAGTCGCCACTTGTTGTATCCCTACTGTTTGATTACGTATCAGTAATTCAGTTATTCAATACTAAACTACAATAGAACAGTTACAGTCCACAAGATAATTTACATTTCTTCGTACCAATGCGTGGAAGATAGAATATTAATGTTAAAATTCACGAAAATATAACGCCTACAACACAAAAATATGAAGAACTCGGAAGCCAATGAATGTAAGATCCATTTTCTTATATCAATTTATTTGAACCATAGCAGTTTTTGTTTTACATTTTGTACTTAAGTTTATTCTAATGTTATCTGGTCGAGCCATTTACAGCCGTGATCTGATAATAAATACATCCGTCTAAATGCACTGGTATTTTATTTACAACTGCATTTTCAGAGACATAATCATCTCGGTTGTGATTCACAGGGACTTCCACTAATTGGTTTCTTTATATAATGCGTGAAATTACAAATATTATATCATGTCGGTACTGTCAATCTTATCGAAAGAAGATCGAATGTAATGAGAGATATTATAGATTATGGTCTTGTCTTTGATGCAATTCTGATTGCATTTTCTCGATTGATAAGCTGTCAAGCATTTGCTTGTCGTATCATATCATTTGTTCAGTTCGTAAGCTTTAAAACTATTAAAAATTACGATGCGGAAGAAGATCGTATTATTTTGTAATTTTATACATAATATAATTATAATTATATATAATAAATACTTATTTTATTGTGATTTCTATCGATCGAATTTTGAATTATGTTAAAGAAAATGCTATCGGCGCAAAGGTTCGATCTTCTTGAAAATTTTACAGCAAATTTTATTAATCACTCAACGTTTCGATCCAGGTGTGGATCATTCTCAAGGGATAATGCGTTTGCTGTGCACTATTTGTAATAAAAGCGGAACAAAGAATTTTTTTTATAATAGTATAAATAAGTATGAATTGCGATGGCAACGTGGTTGTACCATGGTGGCCAATACGTAACTGAGTTACGTGGTACAACCACGTTGACATCGCAACTCATACTTATTTACATTATTATAAAAAAAAATTCTTTGTTCCGCTTACGTTATATGTATAGTATCATGATATTCTTTGTCAACGTTCGCACTCAACCCCAGCCCTATGGCTCCGCTCACAATTAGTTTACTACCTCGTAATATCGTTGCCATTTTAAATACAAGGAGATCAGAAGGCTAAGAATGCACGAATTCATAACACGGAAATTTCTCTATACGATAAAAGAGAAAAAAGCAAGCTTATGTACAAGACACTTCTCAAATGGTTTAGTGTGCTGATAGTAATATGTTGCTATTATAATTAATTTCAGTCACCCATATTTTATACTCAGCAGATTACTAACAATCGTATACCGTTGATAGCTTCTATTGCTTTGAGAAAGTTAAAGTATTTAAATTATAGTGCCGGTCAGCTACTTAAGTACACCGTTTAAAACGAATAATTTTTTAAAAATTACTATTGGTTGGAATTGTAAAGAAAAAGGTGAAACTGATGATTGTTAACATTTTTATCTGTATTTATAACAGACATTAATAAGAAATTGAGATGTATCAACTTGACCCACCGCAGGGAGGAGGTGCATCTACCAAATAAACAGTTTATAAGTTATTTTTTTTCAAAATTATGCTTACAATATGTCAAGAGGAAGGTTCAAAGAATATTTAGGATTGGAAAATTACAGCAAATAAAACTGAAAAATTTATCAACTTAACGTATTCTGAATACGTTAATCGAATATGTTAATTTTACGAATTTAAACAAATCTTTTTCACCATAAGCCAAATTAGGTAGGTTAATAGGTACAGTAAAACCTCGGTTAATCGTACTAACCAGGGAAACATGGATGTTCGAATAATAGAACATCTTGGGCATAGTATTAGAAGAAGTAAGTACATACTGATGGAAGTTCCGAAAACCGATCAAACCGGATTGAGCTCAAACTTTGAAAATTTTGCATTAAAATATTGCAACTTCATTTTGCATTAAAATATTGCAACTTCATTTTGCATTAAAATATTGCAACTTCATTTTGCATTAAAATATTGCAACTTCATTTTGCATTAAAATATTGCAACTTCATTTTGCATTAATAACATCAGTGAGGATATAAGAGTGCTCACGTCATATGGTTTGGCCGTGCCCTGTACAGTGCTGCCCCCTAGTCTAAATAAAGCCTGGATCAGCACCTACTTCATTTTTAGCTTGGACAAGATCCTACTTCATCTTTAGCCTGGACAAGGTCCTACTTCATCTTTAGCCTGGACAAGGTCCTACTATCTTTAGCCAGGACTGGCCAGGATTAGGACGTACAATTTATATTGTTTTATATTGTTTTATATAAAACTAAGATATAAATCTAATATACAAATCTAATATACAAATCTCTAATTAATATAAATCAAATATAATGTTAATAATAATGATAGAAGTATTTTAATTTTTCCGATCTTTTGTTGCAAACTCTAGTTGTAAAAAATAAAAAGCAAGAAAGAATTCGAAGAAATACAGATTTCATATCGAAGCTTAAAAACGAGCATCTTGGACATTAATTTAATGATGAAGTAGGAAGTATGAAGTATGAAGATGTATTGTTTCATATTTTTAGCTACGGTTATTGATGTACGCAGTACGTCTAAATAGCTAGAAAAGCCTAACTGCAAGCCTACCCGACCGAATTCTTAACCTGCCTAGTGTAAAAGCTAATCTTCCCTTTGAATGCGCATATGTACATATAGGCATTTTGCATTTTCTTTAATTTTGTTTTACCCATTGTGTTTTGTGTCTAACTACGGTAATTCTGATTAATATACGGACGCTCTTAAAACGATGAAAACTTTTTAAATATTGGACTCAAAGACTTTGATTTTTCTGAGAAGCTAGAACAACTAATTGATTATGTAATGTGGGGACAAAATTTGGAGAAAATTGTAACTGTTCGGAATTACAATGAAAATTCTAAAAATCGTATTTTACAACTTTTCTATGTAGGCCTACATGGAAATTTTAAAATATACGTTTTGCAGATCTGTGTAAATTATATACATATTTCGAAAATGTCATGAAAATCGGTTCATGCGAAAAAAAACGACACGCATTGAAAGATGTAAGAATCCGTAGATGTATTACAGTTAGAGACCGAAAATCGCTAGAAACTGTAATTTTTACCATCTTTAAATGTTTGTAGCTTCATTACAACGTTGACCGATTTTGATGAAATTTGCGGAATAGGTACGTACCTATTATCGACACAGACCTAAAAAACGTATTTTTCAAGTTTTATATACAAGTCCACATAAAAAGAGTTGTAAAATACGGTTCTGAGGATTCTCTTGGCAATTCCGATCAATTTGCAATTTTTTCAAAAAATTTCTTTTGCACGTCATGTAGTAAATTGATTGTTCCAACCGCGGAGACAGATATTAAAAGAGTTATCGTAATTTTAAGAGTGTCCGAATATTTATTAGAGTCGCCGTATGTAGGGGTAGCTAACCCATTCTCCACTTACATACACTTAAACATACTGACATATACAAAATACGTACAATGAATTAATAAATAGAACATGCAACACATAAGACAAACAACACAAACGTGCAAACACGGGCATATAACAATTTACACAACCAATACAATTTTGTATTACAACCACAAACGATTCAGAAGTTGAAGGCGCGTGAAATCTTGAACTTTGCTGTCGTGGGGTTCGGTCTACAACGAGCAAAGTATATATAATAGAAACTCTGTATTTGGATTGTTAATTGACAGAAATGCTGAAATTGGGACAAATAAAAGCGAAGAAAGTATTAAGTCTTACATTTAACTATTAAATACTTATTAAGTAATATTGAAGATGTTTGTGGATGGTACATGTATTCTGAAATAGAAACTCAGTATTTCGATTGTTAATTGAAAAGAAATGCTGAAATTGGTACAAGGGAAAACGAAGGAAGTATTAAGTCTTACATTAAACTATTAAATACTTATTAACTAAAATTCTAAATGTGCAGCTATTAGCTCGATATTATCCACTACATGCAAAATGCTATAATTTATATGTTATAGCATTTTGCGAATTGTGGATAATATACCGATTGCCCAGGTCTCACCACGAGGAGGTTGCTGCACAAGAGACCCGAAAAGGAGTCAGAACGAAGTCTCCCTTTCTTACAACGAAGATTCTTAGAAACTAAGTTTCGCAGGTCGCTAAATAGAAAAGTAGTCTTTTTCATGGAAAAGACTTCTTTTCCATTTAGCGTATATCGAGTAATTATTGCTGGGCAAAGTGTGAATCGGAGAAGAAGTCTCCTTTCCACGAAGGACCAAGGGCGACTCAGGCGGAAGGCTCTGATTCTTTCAAAAAGACAAACAAGATCGAACCAGAGCAGAAGGCTCTGGTTCAAGGGCGACGCGACGCGTTCAGTGCTTACAAGTCCTGAGCCGACCAGCCCGATAACCGTCACTCCATCAACAAGAAAGATGGCAAAGAGATGAACTCAAACGGTTTCTGGCGCAACTGGAGGCCATGAGAACGCAAGCGTTAACATGACTAGTCCAGGATTACGTTAACACAGGGGATCGTCAGAAGACGAGTGAACGAGTCTCTTAGACATCCCTCTCAATGACTTCACGCCGGATACCGAAACTGGACCGGCTCAGAACCTGCAAGCAAGGCCGACTCAGCAGAAGGCTGTGTCGGAGTCGGAAAACGGGGCGAGCAAAGTCAAGTTACGACAATAATAACTCGACATAATTACAACGACGATTTACAATCTTAATAACTAATGCACGCAATAAAACTAACTATATATAATCCGGAGTCTTCGATCGATGAATTTTCTTTGTTCGATAAATTTCCTTCGTTCGATGAATCCTCTTCGTCCGACGATGAAGATGATCAGCTGTTGTACTCTAACTGGAGCTGATTAATCATAGTTAGATACAATACAATATATGAACCAAATTAGATGAAGACGATGAAAAGATGAGGGTAAAGATGCCATAGATCTATGACACTAAACACCGTACACGAGTACGGCCTACAAGCTCACGAGAGCGAAGCTAACCCCGCACACGAGTACGGCCTGACCAACATAAGCAAGATGAAGATCCCAAATCGAAACCAAATCGAAACCAAATCGAAAGCAAATCGAAAACCAGTCGAAACAAAATCGAAAACCAGTCGCAACCAAATAAAACTGGAATCTAATGAATTGTGGGCGCAACGACCTAAAGGCGACTCGGGTTGCCCCGGGGACGCGACACCCCGTACTCACTCACGGGCCGCATCCCGTGAGTGAGCCCCTGAGGGATCTCCGATCGGAGGAATATCAATTTAGGAAAGAGGCACTTTGAAAGTTTAAGAACAAATTCCAATTAGAAATCCAAAAATTAATATTGAAGGTGTTTACTGAAGGTACGCGTATTCTGAAATGCAAACTTTGTATTTCGATTAATTGAAAAGAAATGCTGATGCTGGGACAAAGTAAAACGAAGAAAATATTAAGTCTTACATTCTACTACATATTAACTATATACATATTAACGCAAATTCGAAACATGCCATCTAGTATACATAAAGTATTAATTCACGGTGCGGACATAATAAAATCTGTTAAACTATCAATTGGAATGTTTTCTGAGGAGCCCATGATATCTGAAAACAAAGACTTTCGGAGTACATATTAGAAAATACCATATTAGAAAATACCATACGAGAAAATTTTCAAGACGGGAAACAATAACAAATCCCTTTCACAATCTATTATACACATCTGACGTTACGATATCTTCGATCTCTAATAATAGACAAGTTTTTAAAAATACGAACGCATTTTACTGTTGAAGTTAAAAAATTAATGTCAGCAAAGATACATTTTTAGTAAATTGGTATTTTTAATAACAAAAGTTATGTTTTTGTTTCATATAATTAATATTGTTTTCGTACTTGTTTAAATAAAATATTTATAATTATATCTATAATATGACACTAACTCTGACATAATTGCAATTGTACTATAATAAAATCTATTACTTCAAAAATGGTGGATTATTGAGTTTATTTATAACCTATACACGATTTATCAGGCACGTACAATAATTTGAGGAAAAATGTTTCAAAAAAAACTTAATTAACATGCAGCGGTCTGCCAATTTAAATAAAAAAATTTCTTTTTAGATTTTGAATGCATACAAAAATTGGTCACTTTGCATTTTTAAAAGTTAAGTGGATCAGTATCTCTAGAACTACTTTAAATTACGGCTATTTATTCGCAACATGAGCTTTAATCAACTTTGAAAATTTATACTAGTACAACGCGTGTGTTCATTCGTTTCGCAACGCTACTAAAAATCGAGGATGTGCCTCTCTTACAGTTGATCGCGCAAATCTAATAAAAATCGCGAATGCCTACACCGCACCGGGCAGCCGTTGCAACTGGAGCATGGGCGCCTGAAATGTCGAAACATTCAAATGCAAACGCGATCTTATTAATGCGCAACGCTAAATCGACAAATCAAAATTCGAAAGGCAATTTAAATAAAACATTTAGTACTCCAACATTTGAAATTCTAGATCAGTATCACTAGAACTACTTTAAGTCGCGATTATTTATTTGCAACGTTATCATGAACTTTAATTAACTTAGAGAATTTATACTTGTACAACGCGTACGTTAATTCGTTTCGCAACGCTACTCGAAATCGCGGATGTGACCATCTCACAGCTGATCGTTGCAGCTCGAGTATGGGAGCCTGAAAAGTCGAAACACTCGAAAGCAAACGCGAACTTTTGGTGCGCAACGCTAATTCAACGAACAGAGATTCAAAAAAGATTACTCTACAGTTTGTGCAAATCGAATCGCAATTATTTGTTTCGCAACGCAATACTTTAAATAATCTATATCGTAATGTTAACTTTAATCTCTGTTCAAAATCGACTAATGCAACGCGTGGTTTTGTCGCAACCCTAAAGCAAATCGCGGATGTTCCCATCTCGGCTGATCGTTGGGGCGGCGAGGCCTGCCCATGCATGCAACTAATTACTTCTACACTTTACTACTACTGTATACTACTACTTCTACAGACGAATATAGTGTCAAGGTAGTAACGAAATGACTCACTCGAAGATGCGAAGCCATTGCAATGATTGCCCTCTCTGAACCGATCAGCACGGTACTGACATTATGCCGGATACTGAAAGTGGACAGGCTCAGAACCCAAGGTAAATGAAGACAGCATTGAAGAGACCATGCCGCCCCCCCCCCCCCGAGCTAGGTTAAAGTAGGCCAAGGAAGTTTTAAATAACCCTTGGACTACCCTAAGCTAGCTAAAGGTAGACCATGATAAACAATGGTAGGCCATTGGTGGAGGACACTTGGTCAAGCTTAAGCCAGCTGATGGTAGACAATGGTAGGCCAAGGTCGCTCTGGCGGACCACTGGTCAACCCCAAGGTAGGCAAGGGTACGCCTGAGTAGCTCTGGAGTAGCTCAGGCTGGCCTAACCCAGCTGATGGTAGGTAAGGATAGACTACGGTAGCTCTGGATGACCACTGGGCAACCTCAGGGTAGGCAAGGGTAGACCAGGGCAGACCACTGCTGGAGGACCCTTGGTCAACCCTAAGCCAGCTGAAGGTAAGCAAGAGTAGGCTAGGGTAGCTCTGGATGACCACTGGTGGAGGACCCTTGGTTAACCCGAAGCCGGCTGAAGGTAGGCCTGGGTAGCTCTGGAGATCCACTGGTCATCCCCAAGGTAGGCAGGATAGGCCAAGGTACCTCTAGAGACCCTCCTGCTCCCGGAGCCCCTCCTCTACTGCCGGAAGACCCGGCCCGACTGACTGACTGAGCGCGCTCCGCGAGCTTAGATAAGCAGTGATGCGCAGCGCGCAGCAGAGCGCAACGCTCCCCACCCTTACTAATTTTGGTAGCTCTCGATCGCCGTGATAATAATTATTGATAAATGCATTATTTCTGGTTGTATAATGTTTATAACAATTCCATTTGCCAACGATGTCGACAAGCATCCTCTTGACTATCTACCATCTTATTTTTAAGTAAAAATTGCTAATAGTACTCGAGATACAGAGTAACTTTTAACACATGAATATCACCAAACAATATTATATCAAGCAAATGTAATTAATAAATTTATTATCTCTGGCTGTTTAATGTTTATAACAATTCCTTTTGCCAATTATGTCGACATGCTCTCCCTCGACTACATATCTGACCATCTCATTTTTTAATAAAAATATGTAATGGAACTCGAGATATTGAATATCTTCTAACACATGAATATTCGCGCGCATTAATTTATCGAACACAATTCACTGATAAATTTATTATGTAAACCGATCTTCCGTCTCCCTTTTGATAAAAGGATCCAGCAGTAGAGTCATGTGTTCTTGTTGCAGGGAGTAATTCCCTCGTACTCATAGTACAATAGAGTTGAATAGAGTAGAGTCACACCTATGTTATAGATGCAAGATTAGTCAACCGGTCACGCTTCCGATGCATACTTTGTTGTATCGGACGGGGTGCATCGGTTGGTACGTCTTCCATCTACCTTTTTGTCTAGCTGGAATCCATTGTATAACAAAATTCATGTACGTTATCGCAAACCGACGACTTGGCTACTCGACTTTGCCATAGCTGGTGCCCTACCGCCTAAAATTTCCAAGTACACAGACATGGAGTTTGTTTATTTGGTAATTTGAAAAAAACATTCGATATTTTCATATCTCGCAGCCTGTGACCGCTATAGCTCCAATCGACAGGGCGGTTTTTTTTTATGCTGATAATAATACTATTATCATTAATAGCATTGTTTTTTTTATATACGACCTGGCGGTTGGGTAGTTCCCAAGCGTAGAGATGAAACATCATCTAGACATCCGGGACACGTCGCTAGCTCGATACAATTTGTGGGGGGTTATTGGCTATACCTTCCATAGGCATAAACGGGCCTGGTAGACCTGCAGAAACCAGATCGCGGCCACCACGCCCGTCGTACCCCAAAACGCCTACTTTTGTCGAGGTTCCATATTTGGAGGCCAACGTCAGTGCGATAACTTCAGAATAATTAATTTAAGTACTATCGATTTGTCGAACGAATGGATGAAGGAGATCAGACGAGCATTGTTTGGATTGAAAATCAATTCCAAGTAGAGTCCTCGGGATCGATATTGGTCGTGGTCGTTTTGCAATATGTTGCATCGTTGGTACTGTTGCTTGGCACTGGATGCACTTGTACCCGCTTCTCGGGTGCAATCGAATTGGATCGCTGGCTTCGGTTGGTACCCAGCTATCACCTGCATGTCTGCTTGGAGTTGTTTCCTGTAATTTCTTTAGCTTACTGTGGCGCCGAACAAGTGGACGAGGCCCGGTGGAAGGTGGTGGCCCTGGCAGCCCGTATCCTATTGCGTACAATCGTAATTGTAGTAGATATCGTTTCACGGTGTTCCCCGATGGCACCTTGGATATGGACTCAGAAGGACGATTGTAAGCCGTAGGTCTCCGACCTCTTGGTGCCCGGCCATTGGAATCTGTAGAAACCCCTCTTTGAGCGCGCAGATCGGGTCGTCTGTGCATCTCTGTCGAGCCCAACGTGCGACAATTTTAGTGTCTATTGTTCGTCTATCTCACTTCCGGATTATTGTACAGTATAAGTAATTAGATCATTAAGAGTATTAGATTGGACCATTTTTGAAAAATTTAGTCCATTTCTGTGGTCCCTCGGTTTTTGAATAGTCGCGTCGCGTCGCGTATTGGAAACAAGGGTTGTAAGCCTAACCAACAATTCATCGTGGAAGAAGAACCTTTTTGCAGGCGTCAGCTGTAATCTGAGTAAGTGGACATTTCTCCATTTGATAGATGAATCGAGTATTCTATAATTATGGGTTCGTTGTGCCAATTATTCAGGTATATTCAGCATATTCCAGTATGGAGTATGCAAAGTTATGGAGAAACTTGTGTAACCGTTTTTTATTCTCTCTGTTATTTCTGCTTTTATTACCTATCGGGATTTCGCTTAGACCTTGCCCTATCGAGCTATATTACACCAGTAACATTTCAGAAACAGTTTCAGAAACGGCACACAAGCGTTATGTCAGTAAGGAAGGAAATAATATTAGTATGATAAAAATTTTTTTCGAATCGCCAAAAATCCTTTAGGGAACATGTTCCTAATGCAAAATGAAACTATTTGCAAAATCTGACTCAATCCGATTTTACTGGTTCTCGAAACTTCGGCCAAAGTACTCATTGATTTATGGAATTATTTGCACTGTATGTGGGCCACTTTATATCGAATAGTTCAGGTGTGAAACTCATTCTGGCACCAGAGAATTCATACATCGGTACAAAAAGAAGAGAGTAAGGCATAGAGTAAGGAGTGGCAAAGGGTTTGTCTCTGAATATTTTAATGAAACCTTTATTAAGATTTTATCGTACCAAAGTCAAATAGTGACTTTGGCAATACAAACAGGTAAACGTTGCCCCCGAGAGTCCTCGATGCAGATGCATAACCGACTCAATATAATAATCTCAACGGAACGAAACGCGATCACAGAACATCGGTATACACGGTATCTCACAAATAATCACCATCGTCGAGAAAACAATATCGATACAGAGTAATACGTATACAAAACGAATCATTGCGGGATTCTCAGCGATCGGTGTAGAACCGACAATATTAAATTGGCCACTTTATATCACTAATAAATGGATAAATAAGCAATTTCCGCCGGATGGATCTACACACATTGAGTGACTCAGTACGGGCGGTTTCTACTACCTTAAATCACAATGGCGACGACAAGTTTATTCGTTTACTTTGTTCAGTTTCTTTTCGTTAATTAATTATGTCCTTAAGATTGATCGTTACGTACATCAGAAGGCGAGTCCGCAACGCGCTCGTGCACGGGCTCTGAAATCCGTATACATGTGACGTGCATCGAGACGCGAATTTCGTGATGCTGAGCATAAGTTGTGCCGAACGTGTTCCCAACAACGACTTTTCTCAGCAGTCTGAGGGGTATTAGCGAATTTTGATTATCCTGCAAAACCCCTAGCATGTTCAGTGTAACACTTCAATGAAATAGTCTACCGACTTATCAGATTTGTAACTTCTACTGTAGACAGCATTTAAAATGTGTTAATGTTTCTACATTCCACTGAACATCCTTGTTCTGAGGATTCAGCTTGTGTAACATCGTTAGATGCATTTCCTAATTAGTAAATTTGTTTTCATATTATTTGTAACCAAATACAATCATTAACCCTCGGACGGTGAATCATTCTTATAACTGTATAATTAATGATCTTTAAGACCATTCACTGTTTTATTTATCAATATTTTAAAACATATTTTTGAAGGTGCTTCTTGTAGTCACGTTAATCTTTCTATTGTTTCTAATGCAGCAGTTGTGCATTTAATTAAGTGTGCGTGTCTTTAATCTAGTGTGTCATTCTTTAGACAACTTTCAGAAATCCATTCAGAGAAATCAGAAAACGGCTTTGATGAATATTTGACATGAATTTTAAACAAGAAGATGATATAACCAGTATATCTTGTTTTTCAAAACAATGGTTACCTTTGAAAATTCGAATTTTTATTCTTTAGTAACAAATTTCAAATATTTTAAAAATTGTTTTAGAAGTCTACCAACTGGGCCTAGAGACATCGTGTCACCCACATCAGAAAATAAGGATTCGAGAAAAACGTGTTAAGAAAGTCATTTTGCATACATGTTTTTAAAGACTAAGAAAATACAATTAAAAAATGGAGTTTTCAAATATTTTAGACCACAATAGCCCTTAACATATAAAATCGCATTCTAATTTGAATTTTCATGAACATTTCCATTGTAAAACTATGTCCACACTGAAGCAACAACGAGAAAGTAATATTTGATGTTAGACGTATCTTGAAAAAGTCGCCTCTCTTGCCGAATAAAAACAGAAGAAAGTAGCGACAAGAAGTCGCTCGATGTTGTTTCAGTGTGGATATAGTTTCAGGGAGGTTTCTCGTGTAACGGCAAGGAATGCAAAGTGATTTTAAAATTTTTATCAGAATAACTATTGCATATATGGGATTAGACCGTTTGAGCATATAAACAGATATCCTTGAAATACAAGTGTTTTTTTAGTTCAATTTTTCTTATTATTTATTGTATAACACGCATATTACTCTAAACTATGTTTTTTAAACTGGCGTGCACGATAACTAAAACACTAGTAAAGTAAACAACTTCAGACACAACTCATTCATTTCTTTACATATTTCTTTAGGGATTGGACCTAAAAATTTTTTTTTTGAATAATATAAAAATGTAACTAATCGGTCGAAAAAAGTAAACTTTTCTTCCCAACCCTAGAACTTTTCCAGCTCTTCCTATTTTTCTATCCAAATGTGTTAAATCCCAGTATTGAAGTATCTAACTTTAAGAAAATTTCTGCCGAAAATTACACTGCCGAAGCTGTTAACAAGTATTGTATATTATACAATAAATCATTGGCGCATTCAAGGAGGGGTGGGCAGGGGGTTGGGAGCCTCCCCCCCCCCCCCCCCCCCGCCCGAAGAAAAGGAAATAGAACACTGGAAAATTGATCAAACTGGTAGAACAGCCTGTTCCTCTCCGGTTTCGACGATTTTTGGATATGATATATGTAAAACGCAACATTTTGAACAACTTTTCCCGTATATATGTATATAAGGCATGCATTCGCTTAGGTTGACTTTGTTACACATACACAAACGCATTAATATAACTATAACAGAAGTAATTGAAGAGCTGTTTAAGAAGAAAATAAAACTAGATTTCATTCTGTAAATAAATTTCTATAATCATCTTACTGGATTTTATTTCATGTGCATTAATAATCTTTCTGTGGCCTGATACAAAAAGCTTCAATGCCAGTATTTATGAAGTACATATGTAGATCTGCAATTCTTGCATCAGATCACAAAATTTGATCTGTTCAACTCGCCCCCCCCCCCCCCCTCGCCCAAGATGAAATCCTGAGTGCGCCACTGCAATAAATAATACGTAGAAATGAACTAAAAACACTTGTACTTCAAAACTATCCGTTTAGATCCCAAAGAGATCTAGCCCCATATATCCAATAGTTATTTTAAAACAAATTCTTAAAGATCACTTGTTTTCGCTGCCGTTACGCGGAAACCCCTCCTTAATGATCGCATTGCGTCATTGCGTGCTACGAGTAAAGAAAGTGTTAGGTAAATCAGCTGTCAGAACTCGGTTGTTTCGAACACGTTCGGCCCGTCGTATAATCACAAAGAGGAGCATCCAACAATCGCAGTTCAATGTTATTAATCTAAAGTACAGTCGACGATTTTTTGGGACGGTGTTAAGGATGGGCATCGCGGCGCTCCTCCTCCGCGTTACTCGCGAAATTGTGAAATCGTCGGATGCACGGAAAAAAGAGTTTTTATCCCCGGTGGCGGCAAGCGTCTCGTTTGGATATATCGTTTTAAAATCCTTTATATCACTGTGATACTCGTTCGTTCAAAGTATACAGAACCCGATGAAGAGTTTTCTCGTATGTTCGTTCAGGCCGTTGAACCGTAAAAAAATATTTAAATGCATGAACATTATCTATTTTCCAATCCCTTGTCTTGACCCACGGTCCCATCGGGAAGAATTGGAAAATATGTACACGTTTAACACTTTCGTATACTGTCGCCAACGAGACCGCCCTGGGGCCTTGCAAGCAAGTAAATGCACCGTGCACGAGCGTCGGTTGCATCGCGGCTGCATCTATCAAGAGGAACGATCCATGGAATCCATATATGCAATATATATATATATATATATATATATATATATATATATATATATATATATTTATATATACATATATATTTTATAGGTAGAACCGGAACACAGAGAGACAATTCTTAAACAATGCAATTAATCCTTAACTGACTCCACTCTGAAATAATAGAAAGATCTTTTTTGGAAACAAAATATTTGAAACTTTCGAGTTTCTCAATTGTTTTCGTAGACTATACTGTTTCATTGAGTCGTTACGATTATTTTCGGCTTATTAGAATTGTTAAATGTTTGTTGTCATTTGAATTGTGCTTCTTACAATCGACTTGGAAAATTTTTATTTTGCATGAAGATCCACAGTCATTACACAAATCTTGATAGACTTTTAATTTGTATGCTAATTCGTATGCTATTAAAATGAAATCAATGAAGAGAAACAGTAACAGTGAAATAATGTTACATAATTAACTCTAGAATGGCAGTCCACTTTCACAACTGTACAATTAATATAAGTACAAGGTACTTTTATTAGATAACTCATTCTTTTTACTGCTCCTAATGGAACGGCTGTCGATACACATTATTCATCAGCAACTGAGCGATGAGATAACAATTTTCACTTTCAGGGTCAAAATGGACTCCACCAGCCAAAGGTTCAGTGAACGCATAGAACACTTTTCATTTGAAATTAATAAAAAATGTCCTACGAAAGTTTTTAAATTGAGCTTTTTTTGAAGATTTACATTGAGGATGTATCTAGTATTTTTGTTTCAAAGATCTGTTTATCGTAGAAATCGGGGGTTAGGTAGCTGTTCTACAGTTTAACTATAACTTTTTAAAATTATTTAACAATGTTCCACCCATTTGACCATCTTGAAAACATTTACACATAATAGTTACGTGACAGAGCATTATTTTTTATTTTTTAACGGTGATCACTCAAAGGGTTGTTTGCGAAAATAAACCTCCAAAAATAAATGATTTTTTTCAACCCTTAATAACAGATTTAAAATTCCAAAAAAGCTATCCCAAAGAAAGCTATGTTCGTACCTTCATTTTCGTTTTATTTCATCTAAATACCTTAAATAATGAGCGAGAAAATAAAAGATAAAGTTACTCTAGCTAGAGATCTGAAAATTGTCATGGGAGCCGATTACCCATTCTTATCCAGTCAGATCCTTTCTAAGATTACTGATTTCTGATAAACATTGTCACATTACGGTCAGTTAAGGACTAATACGAGCGATCCGCCCTCTTTCCCGAAAATTACCTAGACATCTAGGGAATTACCTGGCCAGGTAACCCACGGCAGAGAGCGGAAGGGAAGGCGAGAACACGGTAAATACAGAGTGAAAGAGATAGTCCAAAGAGAAAATCTTTAGGCACACCCACACACATACACATACATTTATGTATATATATATAATATATATATGCATAGAACGTAAGAGTCATTTCATTTATTTCAAAACTTTGTTTATACTTAGATACGATGAAGCAAATCGTAAATATCCGGACTTAGATTTGCCAGTGCGTAAGTATCGAACGCAAACGCGGGCAGGGTGATGGCGACGTTTGTTCTCGTCTTTTCATCTCGAATTGCTCGTTATTTGTTTAATTACCTATCTCTTCTTTCATTTCTCTCTCTCCCTCGCGCGCGCTCTCTCTCTCTCTCTCTCTCTCTCTCTCTCTTTCTCTATCTCAATATTACACCATTGAAAAAAAGGGGCTTACGTTATACGATTTTTCCTCTCGTGATCGGTTTCTTCTCCTTTACGACAATCAAAAAATAAGTTATCAGAGTACTTTGTACTTGCCCAAAGCCGATCGATGGTCGCGTAAGCTCTCTTTCTCTCTCTCGCTCTCTCGCTCTCTTTCTCTCTCTCTCTCTCACTCTTTCTCTCTTTCTCTTTCTATCTTTCTCTTGCTGTCTCTCTCTCTCGTCGTCTCTTTTGTTACAGTATATTCGATTCCAGAGAAAAGGCAGACACGAGAACGCGTCGATCACCTTGCCCACGATCTTTTAGACGGACTCTTTAAAATTGCTCGTTAACTCCCGTACGATTCACGCGTCATTAATCATTATCGATGTAATCAATTACGTCGTAATTCAATAGCAAATATATTATCACATTTAGATTGTATTAATGTTTAAGACATTCGGCCCGGACCTCCTTCGACAAATCTCGACGCCTGCCGACGATTATCGTCTCGTCATCATTGCGAATCCGCAAATTCGCAAGTTCGCACTCGAGTTCCGAGCAGCTTAAGCGCGACTTGTTCGCGGAATCTCTCGTGTACGCTCGTGATTCCCTTAGACGTCAGTTTTTCGAAGGTTTCCAGAATCGACCAACCGGACAGCTTTCTCGGGAAGATCATCGGTTTCGTTGTCTGAACTGTTCTCGAAAAATGTTCACGACCGGTTCGGCCGATCGACTTGAAGTACACTAATTAACTGGCTCGTTATGCACACACACGCACACATGTAATATAATATATATGTATATATATACTTTTTTTCTCGTCGAAAATTCGTAACTCGTGCAAGTATTACTTTTCGAGAGGTTCGCGCCGATTCGGACGATGATCGAGCGAATAGCCGGCGGCTGGTCGTTCGTTCTCACGTAAATCTAAGAAACATTAATATAGAATATATTATTGTGTAGTTTATATAAGGTATACGTTAAGACACTTACCATCTACTGCAAAAATTCAACAGTTAAAAGATTGTAACAACTAGTTCGTAATTTTTATACAAGACGACTTTGCTCGATGGGCATTTTTCGTTAGGGAACTCCGTTTTAGCTTTCTTTCTTTCGTTATTCTTTTTTCACGGTGGCCGACTAACAAAAACGGAAGAAGAGAAGAAAATGACGAATCGAGCGAACTCGGCTCGTCCTCGCCCCCGTTTCTCTCCGTATCCTCTCATTCTTTTTTAGAACGCTTATTTTCTGTCTCTCCTTCTCCCAACGTCGTTCCCCCGTCTTCTTTTTCACGTTCATTATCTTTGGCACGCATTTTGTATCGTTTACTATTGGCACGACAATTTACGAACAATGAGCTTGCTAGAATTAATTCGAATAAACCTCGGACGCACCTGAGATCAATCGCTCGGACAATACGATATAATAAAAGGAGTCTTTGTTACACGTATTATGTACCGTATACTAAGACCGAATGCCAATAAATCGTTACTCAGCTCGAGGAGGCTCTACGTCCGTTCACGAAAGGCAATTTTCCTTAAAGTAACAATAGATTCACTGGTACATGAGGAATCTGAAGTTCTGCGACGAAATTCGCGGTTATGTTTAGACTGTGAATCTTTATGCAAAATAAAAAATATCCAAGTTAACTGTAAGAAACAGAAGATAAACGACGATGTATTTTCGCTTCTAATAATTTTAATGAGTCAAAAACAATAAAGAAACATCAATGAAATCGTCTAATATTCTTATTATTTTGTATTTGATCAATCAGTTTTTATCATAAATGCATAAATTCTGCAGTGTAGTTATGTTCAGCCCTTTGACCCACAAAGACGTCACAGATACGCCACGTAGTGCAAGGTCAAATGAAAGACAGTGAAAACGTTTAACGAATTCAGAAATACCGTTGTATGATTTTTAATTCATTAAAATTATTAAGTAACGAATGGAAGAACAGTAATCTCGCAACTAATACTGACAATTTTTATTTTGCTCAAGAATCTTGCAGCCTAGTCATGTGTTTCTTATGATATCAGAGACATTGAAATAAAATATTGTTTAACATTAACAGTAAGTATAACGAGCAACACGTCTATTATCATCTCATCTCTTATTTGTTTTGAATTTATACGAAAATTCATTGTTAAACTTACGCAAATGATAAATTAAATAAATGCTATCTTTGGAGTTAAATCGATACACATGTTCTGGCGTAGATAAACTCTGAATCAATTATCTTTTATCACAGTTTTAAATTATAAGTTTATAGTTTACTGAAGTAGAACTTGCACTCCCCTGTATCTTTTTAGTGCTAGTTTCATTAGACTAGATTTCATTAGATTGCGGTGCATTTATAAAAATGTTGGCATTACCGTTTTGCAAGCAATTTCATGTTTTTTCAGTGATGGCAATTCAATTTAAAATATCACAATTAAAAAGACACAAACACAAATATTTGTTGACTAGAAACATATACAAATAAATACTAAATAAATTACTGTAGACAATATTTCACAAATGGGGTACGCGATATTTAGAGGAATATAAAAAATCTTTAACCCCTTGCCGTATGGAAACGAGAAAATTGACTAAATATGAACGTTGCACCTTTCTATGATACAATATTTAAGCATTACAGTAAACTTAGGTCTACAATAACTAATATTTTCTTTCGTCTTCTATGCAATTACAAAGGATAAGGAAGTTCTAATGATTGTGGCCGTAAATAAAATCGTGCGGCATGGAGTTAAAGAAATTATAGTAATCGTGTATCCGGTTATTAATATAAAAGGCATTAGATTTCCGATAAAAGCGCGCAGTGCGAATTCAGTGTAGTTTTTAATCCCTTGCACTATGATTTATTTCATGGTTACAGTGATTAGAACTTCTTCATCGCCCATAATTTCTTCGAGGAAAAAGAAAATTTATAGTTATTAAATGCTTGTATATTCTCTAATATATCGACAACAACAAAATAGAATTTTTGTTTCAGTTTAAAGGAAATTGGCTCTTCGTTATAGTGCAAGGGGTTAAGAAAACAAATAACGTGATCAAGTAGCGGGAAGTTTAAGGAATAATGAAACATTAATGAGCAGATGATCGCGTTGTTTGTGTATGCTCGTGTTATCTAACAATATGAAACGTGCATATAGCGAAGGAATCTTTTAGGACAACCTAAGAAATGAAAATATTGTTAACCCGGTGGTACCACATGTGTTAACGAATTCCGTCACAGAATGTTCCAGTTATCCCACAATTTCGCGACGTATTTCGAAAGTGTACACATTTGGGACATTTCCTCCTGAAAATTCGTCCGACGAGGTTCGTGAACGAAAGGAAAGCGAGGTGATCGCGTGTATCGAACATGTTCGCGATACCTTATCAGCTAAACAATCCTCTAAACGCGGTCATCGAGGCCGACGGTTCTAAATGGAATAATGAATCGAGCGGTTATCAAAAATACAATATATCGTTAGAAGTACGATACACAACGCATATCGGTATACCAACAATCAACAACATCGCCATCCCGTTCGCTATTGCAAACCACGGGACGATCGGTACCAAAAATATTATCTCACGAAGGAGAACGTTGCATCCACGTGCATACAAAACCCCGAAGAAATTAAAGAGACGACGATCCTCCTCAGCTCCGCTCCCCCTCACCACTCCCCTAAACGCATGCACGCGTTTGACAACGGAAAACCGCTGGCATACACATGTAACATCATGTATAGAAAATGTGTCGAACATTATTATAAAAAATGTTGCGTATACTGTCGGAACAAATCGTTCGCAAATGTAAACTCGTTGTTTGAATTTAATATGTTCGATGATTGCTAAAGTTCGTGATTTTTCGAGATCTCAATAGCTTCTTAGAAGAACTCCATACACTTTATCGAAAACGGAATTCATCGGTTTGTAAAACGTTGAAAGACAATCGCAGGAAATAGTGATGACCGATATACTTGATTAATCCTCGAACACTCCTTAGAAACAGATGCATAAAACAGCCTAAGACTTTCACCACTTTTTGTTTTACACTACGTTCACATTTTAAAGAAATATTCGAAACAAATAAATGTAGCTATTTCATTTTCAAATTGGGCAGCATGAACGTCTGCAATCATTTAATACTTATGTAAAACACGAAGAGATATACAGGGTGCAAACTGATTGGTATAGAGATTTTTAATCTAATTTGTCGCAAAAAAGCACTTCGTTGTTTATGTCGTATTTATAATTTCAAACGTACGATTTTTACTTTACTTAATTATTCCGTAAAGAAATAAATTTACTAGGTAATTTCATAGAAAAATATCGTTGCAATCTCAATAACTGTAACATAACAAGTCTGAGAATCGTTGTTTTAATAGATTCAACAATTCTAATGTTAATAATGGCCTAATTACTAGTTTTATGTCCATGACGAACAATCTGAAGCTAGTTTAACAAGTTGACTGTACATATCAGTGTCTATAAAAGTCGCAGCAATTAAAAACGACTTATTTAATAATATAAGAAAAGAAAGGACAAAATTGATGATAGCTAGACTATAGATTTTATGCATTCCTGACCAGAAGTCATTTGAAGAAATACAAAACTGTGAAAACAGAAGAATTTCTGAATATGATTACACTATTAATGATTAAAGGGAAAAATACATTTTTATTGAATTTCTAGCTTTGACCTGAGAATTTTTTATTTTGCATAAAGATCCACTGTCTAATTATAGCAATTATTTTTGTAACGTTCTTATTCCTCAAACATCCTAACAAAGTTTGATTCACTTAATAGATTGTAGTAAAAATGGATATACAGTGTAATACAAACAATTGTGCCACTTGTATACACCTGAAATGGCAGTCAAAGTGTTAATTAGTGCTTAAAACTGGATAAAAATGGAAAAAATGCATTCTACCATGAACCATAGATTATATCGTATATTTAGTTGCAGATAGAATTCTAATCTTGAAGACGTTACTTGAAGTTACTTGAAGTAACTATTGTGTTAAAAATTTAGGTTCCAGTGAAATATCAAAGAAAGGAAGTATCTAAAGCGATTATGATTTGCATAATATTCAGCTCTTAGGCTAATCAACCAGTAACTGTGAACTTTGCTTCTTTATCAATTGAAGGCTGAGTCATATTGTGCATTCTTATGCTCTGACATATCCATAAGTTCACCTGCAAATTACTTCGTTGTTGGAATATTTAATAATTCTCATATTATTTTGTTACAGATCTTACTTATTCATTCAAAAACAAATGAATCAATTTATAAGTTCAACAACCTTGAATATTGTGTGAAAAATGCTCATCTCTCTATCCACCAAAGATTTTCATTACACCCTGCAGACTATGTATTGTAGCGTAAACGTACACACATAAGTAACAACTTTTTCAATCACTGATACGATCGATCGAATTTTGGATAGCTATAGTGATTAATAATCACAAAATTATTTAAATTAGGGCTGTTTTAATCATTAATTCCAATTTTAAATAATTTTCCATTTTAACACATTCGTACCGGATGACACATTTTTGCGTTTGTAGATTCTGCAAACTTCTGCCTTGAATGGTTCAATTTATCTTCGAAGATATTATAATAGATCTTTCAAGCGTTAGACATATGAATTGGTTGAAAAGTTGTAGTCGTTTCTTTAACATAACATAAATTTGCGAAGTGTCACGAGCTCGCGCAGCAAACGTGTCGAAAATGACCTGACACCAATGTGTTAATACTTTCCCAAGAAAATAATACAGTCAAAGTTAGCACATATAGTCGAATAAAAATGGAAAATTGATCACTAATATGATTTAATATGAATTCCCAATGATTAATAATTAAATATTTTACAACTGTAATATATCAGTAACAAGTCTTTGAGTTTCTCAATTTCTGTACCAAACGTTCAAGGCTCAAAATATTTTGAACAGTTAAAAGATACAAAAAATATTTTATGATTTCGACTGCACAATCATTTTCTAACATATGCAAGAAATCACTTTTTGATCAGTTTTCAATATATTTCACATATTCAATATCAAATGATATTTGATCAATAAACTCCAGATGTTATGCATTTATGATAAAAATAAGTAAATCAAATGCAAAACAGTGAAAATATTTATAGAATTTAACAACACTATCGTATTATTTTCTACTAATTAAAATGATTAAGAAAAAAATAGTATATAGTACCCTCCTGTATTGTGTAGTTAGTGCAGAGATTTTTCATTTTTCATAAAAATTTGCAATCTATTGATCAACACTAATGCCTCCATCTGATCAATCGTATTTTTCGTTATTTCAAATTCTAATAATTTTCGATCAAAATAGAAAATGGCGTATACAGCGATGGTCGTAACACGTTGCGCGTCGAGGAGCATAGATCCCCTTTCCCGTGCCTTTGTTATCTTCCCTTAGAAACCGTTATCGACTAGAACGTAGTTATGATACATTCAAAATTGACACATTTATGTTATATAGATTGGCCTCGGCCTTATCGCCTCCCCCGTTGTCTTCCTTTCTCTCTTTCTCTCCCGCTCTTTTTTAATTGCTCACTCACTCACTCTTTCTCGCTCACTCACTCTTTCTCTCACATTCACTCATTCATTCGTTAATTCATTCTCTCTCTCTCTCTCACTACCTCTCTTTTTCTCTCTCTTTCTTTCTTGTTTCGTTTTATAGCAGGAAGTAGTACGGTAGAATCGTTTGGGGACGGTGTTCGATCGTAAAGAGGAAAAAACTTGTAATTGTTAATTACTTATTCGATGTTAAGTGAGGATAGAGTATAAAGCCAGTTATTATGGAACGGGAACTTGCTTGTTTGCTTTGCTTTGCTTTGCTTGCAGACAAACCTTTACAATTTGCTTTGACTTACACTTTCACGGCTTAAGTATTAGTTGAGACAACATGAAAAAGTTTTACAGTTCGTTGGAAATCCTGCATTCTGTATGGTGTTTTCTTCTTATAATCTTTTTTTCCGTTTTCCTTTTTTCTTCCTCTCCCTTACTCTCTCTCTCTCTCTCTCTTTCTTTCTCTCTCTCTCTCTCTCTCTCTCTTTCTCTCGCTCTATTTCCCCTTATAGTTTGCACCATTCGCTAATGGTTAATATAAAAACGTTAAATAATATCAGTTGAAAGTATATCGTATATCTTTCCACGTTCATTTAGGCGGGCACAATTATTGACCACAGCAGAAGACTTTCGAGCCTCTTATCGCTACCACTATGAAATTCGATAAAATTCTGTCGACTACTCTTCCCTCGGATAACGGACATGTATCGTGTACGCTATTTATGTATACGCTGCTGCAATTTGCCAATACTTACCATAAGAATAGTTCACCCGCCTCACGTTTTACATGGTATAATAGTAATGATACCGGTATAATAATCATAGGTAATCATAACAATGTATATCGTTATCGATGATACGGTTAACAATCATAATTACAATTGGACAATTATAATATAGCTGGAGTCGAATATAGGAGGACGCGACAGTAAAATTATGTTTGCAAAATAGCACCTTTCCCATAGGATAGAGACCTCAAGCTGCTTATCTATCTTTCGATGAATAGCATTGTTAAGAAAGTTAATTATGTATAATGGATCTTACAGCAATCGTGTGAAAATGTTAGTAGTCGCATATCTTTCAAAAAATTCTAGAAAAGAAAATTATGGAATCCAAAACGAATCCAGTAGATAAAACTCAAAATACACTACATTCTCCGGGATAAAATCTTTATCATTAGAACTGACTCGTAGAATAGCAAACATATTTATAATGGAATAATTATTTTAATGTGTAAAGCAATTATTTAATGAATTTTCAGAAAATGAAAGTTTCCAAAGAGTGTACCACCGTCACGTTACAATTCACAGATAAAAACAAAATAGCCGCCGGAAGGGCTTCATGAGGCTCTTTCTGTGTTGCCAAAATATAAGATGGATGAAAGATGCTTTAAATGTGAAAGTTTACTGTATATTAAAACAATATACGCTCTACCATAAATTGGTAGGTGTTGCAAGCACAAGAAAATTATTTTATGTTTCACATTGTGGTTTTCTCTTTGTCGAATTGTAAGCGAAATAATTGAATAGCTCGTGCAGCATGAGTTCTCTTAGCCATCAGGATAGCAGTCTTAACGATCGCTGAATTTCGATCGCCAATCGAAAGTCTTAACGATCGACGCATAAGATAAACAAAGGACGAAGACACGCCGTCTAGCGTTCCTACTTTCAGTCTTCCTCTATAGTCCAGTCTACGATTCTAGCACCATTGCGCAGCTTTATCGTCGTTCGTCATCGTCAGATCAACGAACGAGTCTGGGTAATTAAAAATCGACTAATATAAGATCTCGTTAGAATTTAAAGATTATATTATATTATCGACGTTCGCATGCAATTCTCTACGTGTTGCCTAATTACTATGGGCAAACCTCATCGTTGCTAATCAGAAGTTGAAACTTTCTTGTTACTTTCATCTCCGCCCGGACATCATGTTCTTCTCGAAGCGCCACCAATATGCATATTGTAATTGTTATGAAGCTTTCGATTAATTGCAAAGTATCATGAATTCTGTTTGAAAACATGGAATCGTCAACTTCTGATCATCCTTGCCGTCATGGATTCAGCTACCCAAGGCTAACTTAAATCTTCATCCAAGTATATATCAAAGCACTGTTATTCTGGACTATCTCAACTTTTCTTTTCAAATGTAAAATTTGGTAAAGCATTGAAAATCGTTTGACAAGCTAAATTATAATATTCTGTAATTTTATTACTAGACTGCAGATTTTATGCATTTATGAAAAAATTGGGTGGGTGACATTGAAAATAGTAGAGAGATTAAAAGAATTTAAGAATACCGATACATTACTTGGAACGTATTAAATCTATTATAGAGAAGAACAAATTTTCATGTTGGTGCTGTGTCTTGCTATTAATATAATTATATTTTGCACAAAGATCGGCAATCTAGTTAATTACGATTTTAGTAGTTTAGTAGTTGAATCATTTACCAACAGGATTATCTCATCAATGACTCTTGTTTTACTTGTCAAAACTTCATAAGAATTTTCAAATACAATTATTATTTCAGTGTCTTCTGATTCAAACGTTCTCAAACACCTTCGAACCAGTTCCAATTTTTCCAATTGTTTGAGCTTTTGTTTTACTTGTCATAACTTTATAGGAATTGTTAAATACAATTATTGTTTGAATGTCTTTAAACTGGTTCAAACGTTCTCAAACGGCTTCAAACCAGTTGAAATTGTTCCAATCATTTGAATCCCGTGGCAGCTCGAATCACAACGGTACGATCAGCTTTGCCAATGTAAAACCACCTCCACAATTTTAGTACCTAGGTCGCAGTATTGACAAAGTTAGGACGTGTGTGAAGACGATCCGCTTCCATCTGCTGAGCTGCTTCGCTAGTTGGTGGACTCCGAGTTGGAGGACGGCGAAGATTCCGGGCTCTGCACCAGCGGAGTGTCCCTGCCGATCATGGGAGTGAGCAGCATGCCACGTGGACTGAACGTGTCGCAATAGAGATTCTCCTTTTTGTGGACGCGTCGCACATGACTTCGTAGGTTGTCCCGGCGAGCACTTCTGTACGCACAGTGTGGACAAAGGTGCGGTTTCTCGCCCGTGTGCATGCGTCGATGTTGAATGAGCTGAAGAAACAAGGAGGATCATTAACAATAAGGTAATGCCTCGATGCATGTGAATACAAAAACAATAGCAACACGTTCGGTACCAGCGTCATACATATGTGACGTTTACAATCTGGCAATTAAATTAAAAATAATAAAATTAATCTTATACACTTTGCTATTTCAAATCGTAGTATAGAGCGAGGTTAGCACATTTTACTTGAAATATGAGAACAAATAATAATGAATTATTTCAAATACTTTATTTTTATTTGATAAGTAACATAAAAGCATTTGTATCGTGTATTTAATTCATATGGATTATTTTAAAATAATTTTATATTTGAAAAACTTTTTTCAAATAAAATAACAAATCATTTTATATAAAATGTTGGGTAAACCTTACGTTTAGGGGAGGATGCTCCGATGACCTTGACCTTGACATATGTTGTTGAGGACAACATTCTGAACAACTTTTGTCATTACAACTACCCGGTGCTCGGTCTCAGTTTTCGAGATATTTGCGAAAAACTATTGCTAATAGTGTATTAAATTTTCCGCATTCTTCCACGCTCCGTGGCAACGTAAACCTGTTCCGGGGCCGCATCTGTTTATTTTTTATATTTTACAATACCACACACACCCACCCAGTCTTTCTAAAAAGAAGGCTCTCACATTATACAATATATAAAATCAACTAAGACGAATACAGCATACATGTATTATATTATCGCATATGATAGTAAAACAAATTTGTATTGGTTTCAGTTGATTTTACATTGTTTAATGTGAGAACCTTCGTCTCAGAAACACTGGGTGGGTGGGTGTGGTGTCGTGTGTTGGTTAGGACTAGGTGGCGGGGGGCGGAGAACACGCAGACGAAATTATGAGTATCTCGAATAGTATCTATATCAAACTGAGAATTTTATTCTGTATTTAAATGGTCTAATGGATACATAGAATTCATTATTTCGAAAAAAGCATCAATGCGTTTATCAAAATTGTACGTTCTTTTAAATAAAAATTCGGCAATATAATACAAAATTCAATACAGTACTAGCAATAGTTTTTCGCAAATATCTCGAAAACTAAGACCGAGCACCGGGTAGTTGTAATGACAAAAGTTGTTCAGAATGTTGTCCTCAACAACATATGTCAAAATCAAGGTCATCGAAGCATCCTCCCCTAAACGTAAGTTTTACCAAATGTTGAATTGAACTAAATAATTAATTGTGTGAAGCTATTATTTGTTAATAACTCACGTATCTTGCCACTAATGTAAACAGTTCTTATTTTGCATACAAATCCGCAGTCGACTAATGAGTTTAGAAGAAGTAGCTTCATGTTGTTCAAAGAATGTGTTTACTCATATTCTATAAATTCGCATATGCTACAAAGGCATAAATACTCACAGTATTATTTCTTAAAAGAAGTCAACAAAAAAGAAGTTTTGCATTTAAGAAATATTATATTATTTTGTACTATACGATTTATATGTATAACATACAGCGACTGATAAATATTTGAACACTTTAAAAAAGATCAAATGTTTTTGATTCTCGAATGTATTGAAAATCGATACAGGACTGGATGACAATTATATTGTTAATATGGAAAGGTTTAACGAGAAAAGTATTGACAGTATATTCGGACACTCTTAAAAAGGCGATAACTGTTTTAATATTGAACCCTATGACTTGGATTTTTTGAGAAGTTAGAACAACTAGTATACTAGATGACGTGAACAAAAATTTTCGAGAAAGTTGCAATTGGTCGGAATTGCAGAGAAAATATTAAAAATTGTGTTTTACAACTTTTTTATGTAGTCCTACATTGAAATTTTAAGAAATATGTCTTGCAAAGATGTAAGAATGCTTAGATTGATTACAGTCGATGAATGCTTAGATTTTGATGAAATTTTCAGAATATGTATAAAATTGACACAGATCTACAAAACGTATTTTTTAACATTTCAATACAGTAACAAAGAGTTACGAAAAAAAGCTTTTAGTATTTTTTCCGCAATTACGACCATTTGTAACTTTTTTAACATTTCTTTTTCATCCTATGTAGTAAACTAACTTCTCAAAAAATCCAAGACGTGGGGATCGGTATTAAAACAGTTATCGTCCTTTTAAGAGTGTCCGAATATTTATCAGTCATTGTACGTCCTTAAACAGAATGATCACAGAATAACCAACAATACTGTCAATAGTTTTCTCGTTAAACCTTTCCGTATTAACAATATAAATAATATCATTCAGTCCTGTATCGATTTTCAATACATTCGAGGATCACCGGCACGAGCGCCCCGTTTACACACAGCGAAACATTTGATTTAAGGGTGACAGAATAAATCCAGGTAGTCTACAAAATTCAAAGGGCCGGAGTAGAATACCGTAGAATTTACGATCAGCCGGGGGATTATACGAGCGTGGCAGAGATAGAAATCTAGAAACAATCCAAGCCCATAGATTATATTCGCCGCTATATTTTTCAATTCTACGCGATTTCAATTGCCTCCGAACGTTTCTATAACTCGATGGAGACGGGGGGAGAGGGAAAGAGACAGAAAAATATTACCTTTTTCAATTGAACCGTGCGGAAGATGCAAATGTCGCAGCAGAAGTATCGGTCGTCGCGATGCCTTCGCATGTGTCTGCTGAGATCCACCTCGGAGGATCTGTCTGCGCCACAGACGGCACAGCTCACCCTAGTTTCTGGCGCTGTGCCCTTCGCGTGTGCACGTAAATGCCTCTGGAACGCCTTCTCGATGGTACAGGCGTACGAGCACAGCGAACACCGATACTCTTCCCTTTCGTATCTGTGCATCCAAATTGTACTATAAGTCGAATTTTATGAAAATATTTTATGAAAAGATTTTTATCTTATCTATCTACATATTCGCATCTCCTGTTTGAATACTATAGTCTTTATACAGTATTTTCTCGGTATACAGTCGATCCAAAAAGTTTTTGTTTTGTCAATATTCGAACTGCGATAATTTCGTTTAAAAAATAGTACGATGATACCCTGGACCAGGCATGTCCAGAAGTAGCTCACTTGGAAGCAAATTCGAGGGAGACGCCTACTTCTCCCGCCCGCGCGTCTCGCTCCCCGTGGCGGCCGTAGTCCTCCAATTTCCTCAGACCCGTGTCTACCGTGGGTCCAAGAGTTTCCCCAACGCGCCACACGCGGTACATATTGCAAGCGGTAGGCACGGGTCTGAGGAGCTCGGAGTACTATGGCCGCCACGGGGAGCGAGACGCGCGGGCGGGAGAAGTAGGCGTCTCCCTCGAATTTGCCTCCAAGTGAGCTACTTTTGGACATGCCTGCCCTGGACTCATTTTCAAGCTTGAAGCCTCCACTTTTGTCACCGATCGTTCATTTTTATCTGATAAAATATTTTTGTATTGTTCAGCGACTGGGAAACTGGATTCACTTTTTAATTCAAAATGTTTCAAATTGAAACGTATGTGAAAACATTGAAAAATTTTCTCGTTTTCTCTAGAATTTTTTCTAGTCGATTTATTGAGTTTTGAATGGAAGGTGTACTGCCATATTTGCAATTATAGTATAAAATGTATGGTATACGGTGAAAACCTTACACGACCAAACTTGTTCCTCATTGTTGTTCTATAATTAAGCCGATAAAAAACGATAGATCGAATTTTAAGCGATCATTATAAAGGAGAAGATTAAATCTTCAAATCTGTAATAGATTGATTCAGATAAAAATTTTTCGAAAAGAACGTGTCAAATAAATCCTTGGAAAAATAGTCGTTAAAATAACATATTATTTTATTTAACTACATGTCATTTGTAATAATCATATGTTAGTTTATTCGAACAGTCAAACAATTCGTATAAAATTATTTCTATATTTGAGTTTCAAACGACATTCAAATAATTTTTCATTTGAACAAGTAATTCGTACTCTCCAAAATTGTATTTATTTCGTGCCAACATCGTCGCCTGCATCATACTTTAATAACAATTTTAAAAGCGAATGCAGCTAAACTTTATTCATTAATTTAATTAATTATATCATTAAATTATTTGAAAGAAAATATTATTTGACTTAAACGCCAAATGAAAATAAATTTTTTTTGTTATTTGTAAAATTAAAATAATAATTTACAATAATTCATTATTTCAAATAACTATTTGCTATCCTATTTTAAATAAAACGTACCCAACCCTGTACTAAAACATGCGAACCCGACACGGATCTTGAAACTCGATTTTCCCGAAAGTGAAGCTTCAAATTAAAAAATGTTATTCTTCCTTTTCTTTCTTTTCACTATAACGCGTAGGATTGCTTACCAATCGATTGTCCACGTTATGCGGAACATGCAGTATGTAACTCTAATGGCGACTCTGAGGCGCCACTACAAATTGCTAGACCATTATCCAGAATATTGTTTACATGATTAAATTTGTTTATATGTAATAAATTACTAAACATTTAAATATTGTATGAGATACTATATCAGTTTCTTACGCATATAATGAAAATAACTATGTACAATGAAAATATTCTAGGTTAGAAGAAACGTTTGGTTTTTTAGTTGAAATAGCTCCGAGTGCAAAGGGTTAAACCTTTTTCAAGGTCTAGACAAAAAGAATTTGTAGAAAGGAGCCTTTAAGTATTTTCTCCATGATTCTAGTCAATAGCAACATAAAATATATCGGTAAACATGGGTAGAAATTTACAGAAAAATTTTAAGTACCTATACCTGACGCGTTGCAATGCCAGTGTTCGTTTTTTTCCCGTCGGTGTCATGCCTTGTGCCACGTGCGCGGCCACGTGGGTCTCCATTTCGCACCTGCTGCTCGTTGTGAAGTCACAGCCCGAGGACGGACAACTTTTCGTTTCTCCTGTTTCCGTGCTAGTCACGGATGGATGGCAATCGAGAATATGCTTTCGTAGGGCTGGTCTCGTTGGTGCAACCACGTCGCAGGAGCCACACGAATAACCGCGGTGAGCATTGCTCACGTTCGGACTGCTTCCTCGCGACCTGCAAATCGTGTTGTGATTTTCAATTTCGCGAATGCGAGTCCTAGTACAGAGTGTATAAAAATTACATGTCACAACAACCGTAGCGGAATTCTATAGGTAGCAAAATTGCCCTTGACCTGTCTTTCCAAGGTCAAATTGTTCTATTACATCGAATAGTAATCGTTGCCAGGCACATTTACCTTACTAAAATTATTCAAGAAGAAAAAGAATTTTTAAATGACTTGTTTGTTGTAACAGAAACAGAAAATTTTCATTTTGCATAACATCTGTATGCTAGTTGTTCGCGTTTTATCTAAGTTCCATCTTTTTAGCAGCAAATGTCGCCTCTGAGACAGTAAACAATTATTCCTCTATATTAATATTGCACAAATATTCATTGAATATAATAGCTCTTCGTTCATTTAGCACTTGTATTTATTTCTTCAATGCACAATCTTGTTTCAAAGCAAAAATATATGGATTCAATTCACTGAAAAAAATACTAAAAATAATTCTCATCCGAAAAGGATTAAAGTATTAGCTGTTTATATCAAGTCGAATAAGAGGATTACTGAGTAAATACAATAAAATTCTAATACCTTTTCCATATTTGAAAAACAAATGGAAAGCACCATTTCACTATGTGCTCGTTTAGATTCAACATCCACCCTGTATTTACTTTACTGTAATCATCCACTGTCCGAGGGATAAGTGTGAATGGTCGACTATATGTATTGTGTACGATTGAGGTTACCAAAAAACAATTTCTATAAAATTTGTTTGCTACAAAGAGACACACTATTTGGAGTAAATTATTTTCGTGTTGATGAAGTAGTAGAAAAAACCATTGGCTGAAATAAGCTGAAATAATTATTTTAAAAGGCGCCCTATATTTTTATACACATACCGTTATAACTAGACTGCATACGTTATAATCACGTTTTATGCATTTAAAACAAAAATTAATGGATGTAGTACAAAACAGTTATATTATTTTTAATTTATTAAAAGAAAAAATACATTCTCAGTTAACTTCTACTCCTTAAAATCAACTTAGAAAATTTCTATTTCGCATAAATTGCAGCAGTCTAGTTA
Organism: Sphecodes monilicornis; assembly: GCA_913789915.3. Taxonomy (NCBI): domain Eukaryota; kingdom Metazoa; phylum Arthropoda; class Insecta; order Hymenoptera; family Halictidae; genus Sphecodes; species Sphecodes monilicornis. Next base: position 22,432,800 of record OU565285.1, read on the forward strand.
TAACAGAGGTCGAGATAAATTCATACATTTTCTAAAGATTGATAAGCATAATTACATACAATTTTTACCATTTTAATTTATTAAAACAGGTGTGTACTATATTCGAAGAATAGATTATTTTCTTCTTTTTTATAGATTTTTTAATCTTTTTTAAAAATATATTCTATTTACACAAGTATAATTATTATATGGCAAATTATTTTAATTAAATAAAGGAAAATGGATCTTTAAGATTTTAACAATAAAAACGATGCCTAAATTAGCAAGATTAATTAAAATTTTGTTCTCTATCTAAATTATAAACAATAAATCGATAATTAATAATAAAAGATCGATATTTATTGTATAAAGAACATGAAACCATACGATGTTGTCCTATAGAGCAGCGACTATAACACAGTTTGCGCAAACTATTTCAACCTCGTTCTACCATAGAACAGCGAAAAGCAAACAGTGCGACGTTTATTTAAAAAAAAATTCCCCAATCGCGGCACTGTATTATTAAAAATGTATCCGAAATTTCGCGATCGGTATTCGCGAAGCGTCCATAACTCAGGACAATCCAATATCCTTCGACTGCTTTGATTTACAGCGTGATTTATCTTGGATGTTTGAAGTATCAGAAACGAATTCGAACGAAACGTATGATTTGTCCTCGAGTTCGACAGATTCGCCGCTTTCGTTTTATCGATTCCGCGGTGAGCTAAATAAAAGCCCACAACTTATACACTTTTTTGCCCTATGTTGGATATAATTTTCTACAAATTCAACATTGACTTAATTTTCTGTGAATTCAATTTTGATGTAATGTTTGCCCAATTATCTCTGGATCCATTTTCACATTTGGAAGGTACGATTTATTTTTGAAAATTAAGCTTTTATATAACAGTAAAACTATTAGGAGGTTGAATATGTTCTCGCTGTTTTCCGAAAGGTCGTAATACCAGAACTGCGTGAATTTAGTTTCAGATAGTAACGTATCTAGAATGAAGTACTACATATATGCAAGGTTAAAATTCAGTGTATGTCATTCCACTGAAGTATAAACAATTTTTCTTTCCTTGTGCTAAACATGTCGGATTTCATGCCAAAGAAAGAGTAATTGCGGGGAATTTTACTACACTATTTTATTAAAAAAAATCTGCAGCTGAAGCACACAGAATTCTTGTTGACACCTACGGCGACCATGTTCTGTCGGAAACAATATGCAGAAATTGATTTAGACGCTTCAAAAATAATGATTTTGATCTTGAAGATAAAGAACGCCCTGGCGCACAACAAAAACTTGAAGACGAAGAATTTGAGGCATTACTTGATGAAGACTCGTGTCAGATACTAACTGAACTTGCAGAATCATTAGGAGTTGATCACACAACAGATTCGAAACGTTTGAAAGCATTAGGAATGATTCACAGGAAGGACGTTGGGTGCCGCACGAGTTGAAGCGATTTTTCAGCATGACAACGCTGAATGTTACAAAACCGGTGAAAACGTTTTTGGAAACACTTAAATGGGAAGTACAACCCCACCCGCCGTATTCACCAAACATTTCCCGATCAGATTACCATTTGTTCCGATCGATGACACATGACCTGGCTGAACAGCGCTTCCAATCTTATGAAGATATTAAAAAATGGGTCCACTCTTGGATTGCCTCAAAAGACGTGTCGTTTTTCCGACATGGAATTACTATGCTGCCAGAAAGATGGGGAAAAGTAATGGCTAGCGAGAGACAATACATTCAAGAACACATTTTTTACCAATTTTTTAAAATAAAGCATTCATTTCATAAAAAAAAACAGCGAGAACTTATTCAACCTCCTAATATATTTTCTTGTACTTTTTATACCTAAACGAATGAGTGGAATATCATTTATGTGATTGCATTGACAAGCGGTAAAAATTCAGAATAAATTTTAATGCGAAAAAGTTACAAGAATCGATTCTGACACCATTGGGGAACCGATATACTAGAAAGAAAAAAATTACGGTTATGCGGAATTAAGGAAAATATATATAGAATAAAGGTTCTTCACACCTGTTTCGATCAGAACTTTTATACAACAGTTTTAATCAGTTATTTTCGGAACCATTTCAATCTCTGGTTAGTAGCCTCTTAGCAGTTAGTATTCAATTAAAAAGGTTTTAGCATTATAGTGGAGGGCTAACTTCTAGGAGGCCTAGACGTGCACACCACCAGATAAGCTGCCACCGAATGTGTTAACACATATCTGACTGACATTTTTTCTCTGTTTATCTTTCTGTTCTTTCCTATACGTTTTAATAAGCTACGATTTCAGCTTTCGTTCATGTTCAAGAATTATTTCAATTCATTTCAATTTAAAGAAACTACAGTCATTTATTTACCGGGAGGCGCACACTATTAATATGATTAATATATGGATCTCACAACCGCACATGTGGGAGGCACAAATGTTCAACCTGGTTTAGAAATTCATTTTTATTGTAATATATACACATAAACTGAATTTTATTGGGGCCTTTAAGAGGCAAACGGGTTAAAGTAGCACCCGCTATGATAAACTTTAAATTTGTTGTTTCGGTTTTGCGAATTCAATTACTTTGATTTTGTGGGAATCTGTGAGGTTGACATTCGGTGCTTAACGTGTTAATTCGTTGGGTATGTGTTAATTTGCAAATGATTGCATACTTCTCAGTGTAAGACGAATGTTCGCTCTCCGAGTCACTGTCGGAAGGGTTGTTGGGGATTTCTGTGGCCTCGAGAGCCGCAGTCGCCGCCGATAATCTTCCAAGCATGGCGGTGTATGCTCCAAGGACCCAGCCATTTAGAACCGGTGTAACAGTCCCTTCCTGTAGTTCAATAGAAATATTGTTACAGACTATTCAAATGATTTAGCTTTGAAAAGGAAATATAAGCACAGTCTGTTAGAAAAAGGAAACCGGAAGTGTGCTGATGGTCGCAAGAGCAGTTCCGCTCTAACGAGCAACCGTTTCAGCTTTCAAAAAGAATTTCGAAAAACACTATATTGTACTATATTACAAAAATTCATTAACCCATCGATTGCGAAAGGCATATACAGTGACGTACGAAAGTATCCGTACACCCCTTAGAAACGAACATCATTCTTAAAATTGGTTCAAATAGCTTGAGTTATTTTGAGATGTTAGAAGAATTAGTTTACTATGAAATTTATGAAATAAAGTAATTAAAAATTACCATTGGTCGTAATTACGAAGAAAAGAGTAATGGTTATAATTTTTAAGTAAGTTATATACATGCTCAAAGTTTTATCAAAATTAATCAAGGTTGTTATGAGCTATAAATGGTTAAAAATTGCAAAAGTTGTGGGAAACTGGGATTTAGATCAATCGTAAGCCCAAAATTCAAAGATTCTCATGTCTCAATGCTTATAGCTGTCAAATCAGTAAATAGTTCTAATAATAGACACTTGATTTGTTTGATCGAATACTTTTTGTTAGGGTTACTGTAATTAATTCTAACATAAGACCATTAATATAATACATCTAATATAAGAATAAATTATGAACGAATTGCAAGTAGATCTACCGTTCAATAATGATTCCCTGTTTTCGCATCCACATCGGTAAAATTGAGTTGATACGATCCATGTCCGAAAATACCAAAACGGAGTGAAAGAAACAGTTTAGTCGTTTGGCGATATCGTGAGTTTTTAATAAGAAAATCGATAAGTTCGCGGCTTAATTTGTCAGATCCCAAAACGACGCATAAATGAAATAGTTGTCAAGCAATATAATTTCGCATTCACATCGGTAAAATCGTAAAGTGGCATTTTATTAAAATGAAAAAAAAAGTGGAGATCATACGAGCCATGTCCGAAAATACCAAAGCGAAGTGAGAAAAACGGTTAAGTTAATTGGCGATATCGTGAAATCTTAATGAAAAAGTCGATAAGTTCGCGGTTGGATTAGTCAGATTCCAAAATAAAACGTTACTGTCTATTTTTCACATTAATTGCCAATTACTCGGTTCCATTCTTTTTTTTAGACCGCGCATCGCGAAATCGATCAAACTCGAAACGTACCTTATCGAAAGCAAGGTAAGCCATCGGATCAAGCAGCTTCGTCGGAAGATTATTGTTGGCCGAGCGATGAGAACTGTTTGTACTTCCGCTGTCGCTTTCCTCCCCCGCATCTTCATTTTCGTTGTTTTCCTTTGGTACCGAAGTCTGCACAATGAAGAAAAATCGTTTACATTCTAATTGAAATGTCTGCATAAAACTTTTTTACAATGTTAGAAGGGTTAGTTTACTAGATAATGTATAAAGAAAATTAATTAAAAATTACCGTTGGTCGAAATTGAAAAGAAAAAAGTAAAGGTCACGGATTTTTACTTTTTTATCTTATACCTGTAACGAAAATTTGAATACACTTGAGATACACTTGTACAAAGTTTCAGCAAAATCGATTACTTTACAAATGGTGAAAATTGTAAAGAACTACGATTTAGGTCTATCATAAGCTCAAAATTCAAAGAATCTTTCATCTTTCAATGCTCATAGACTTTTTTTTATGCGTCCATCGATTACGGTGAAACTTTGTTAGATCTATAAAAGGCATATTTTAAATTTTCATTACAAACACAGATAAGAAAGTTTAAAATCACGACATTCACTTTTCAAAAATTTTTTTTACACACTACCCAGCAAAATAATTCTTCTAATATCTAAAAAAACTAATGTTGTATGGTTCAATTGTAAAAGAGTTATCAATTTTTATACGTTGTCCACTTAATATTGTGCCCGACTTACGCGAAAACATGTAGCAATACATCCTTCATATATTGTCCATTGAAATGCAGATATTTATTCGTATAAGATAGTATTTTATAATATGTGGCAATTGACGAAGATTAATGACAGAACATAGTAACGAACTATAATCTACATTGACCAATTTCAAAGAATTCTTTCATTGAAATCTTCCAAAAGTATCTAGTTATAACTACGCAAAAATCAATATACAGGGTGTCCCATTTAAGTTGAGATTGTAAAAAATCTCGAAGACATGTGATTTAAAATAAACAAACTGACACATGTCCTTTAGTGTTTCGAGTGGGCAGTCAAATGGCACTACTAGTTTTCTAATGCGTGGGCGTTTTCAAGGTTATTTCAAGGTCATTTTGTCTTTTTTATCATAAACCCACATTTTTTATTCTGGAATCACATTGTACGTAAAAAAATGCACAACTTTTGTTTGAAACATTTTTTTGTAAGTTTGTAAGAACTTTATTATGTGTTCATGAGTCTTTTATTAATTAAATTTATTTATTAAACGAATTACTAAGTGTCTAGAAGTTGAGGGTAAAAATTTCGAGGATTTATTATGATGTTCTTAAGTGAAATAAAAAATCTTCCAGAAGAAAGTAACTTTGTCATTTTAATAGAAAAACAAAATTATCCTTGACATGAACATGAAAAATCAGCTAAATATCTTAAGAAATATTGAACTTACAAAAAAATGTTTCAAACAAAAGTTGTGCATTATTTTACGTAGAATATGATTCCGAAATAAAAAGATATGGGTTTATGATTAAAAAAGACAAAATGACCTTGAAATAACCTTGGAAACGCCCACGAATTAGAAAACTATTAGTGCCATTTGACTTCCCACTCGAAACACTAAAGGACATGTGTCAGTTTGCTTTTTTTAAATCATATGTCTTCGAGATCATTTACGATCGCAACTTAAATGGGACACCCTGTATACGACGAATAGTTATAGTCTATACAGGGTATCTCAGGATGATACAAGCGAGCATAAGCTGACTCATTTGGACTTAATGAAAGCTCAGAGAACACAAATGCTTTTGAATAGGAATCATCTGATGCTTCTGTGCATGACCTATCGGTTCTACTTACAAATGCTAAGCACGCGAACTTGACGGGTTTTGAACTTCGATTTTCTCGAAAACAAAGCCTTCTATGAAAAAATGTTATTCTGCATTTTCGACTTATTTTTTCTTTTAGAATCTCCCTTTTTGGTTGTAGCACCAGTTACCGATCACTCTGTATAATAATTTATAAATACCTTCTCACGAGTTCAGAAAAATGAATTGGTGAAAATTGATTTGACTCATTAGGAGTGCGAGATAACAGATTGAGATCTGCTGAAACTTATTTTTAGACGCGTAAATATCCGATAATTCTTTAACCATCACAAATAGCGTACTATCTGCTATAATGTTAAGTAACCATATGCATACAATTAATTTGATTTTCTTTACCTAAATACGAAAACTGTAGCACTCACGAATGTGTAATGATTGATAGCAAATATGTTAAATAAGAATTAATGTAGCAAATCCGATTTTAAGGATTGAGGAGTTATCTTTGCTTGGAAAAAATATATTGCATTCGAAATCATGAGATCAATCTTGTCTATTTAATTTTGAAAACAACCGAGTTGAAATCTGTCGACTTATTTATTTAAGCCACCCGACTACCAGATCTATTTGGACACTGATTGACAACGAGACTTCTTGCATTAAATATGATATTAAATGGATATTTCAATTATGGTTTCTCAAAAAATACGAGCTTCACAGATTATTGTTAATCTCATACTAACGTACAGATCGACTTGTATACAAATACAAAAGCAATATATAATTCTATGAAAATAAATATTCTGTGAAAAGAGAAGTCGATTTCAACTTAATATCATAACTGCTTTATATTCTGGGCGTTAAAACATCTAAAACGCTACAATTTTAATGATAATAAAAATTACAGTTATTAGACACTGCGATTTGCTAAAATCTAGCAATTACGAAATCGCTTCTGAAACTACAGTATAATTCTCAATACGTTCATGATGAATTTAATTTATAATGGAGATCTTTTAGATTCTATCCTAACAACTAATTTGATTTATGGACAATTGTTGCACATTTGACTTTCACTCATGTCCGTGTTGTGAAAGTAGCAAGGCGCAAACCACTACCACGGATGAATGAATCGAATAAATTGCACTGTCGCCTTTTAATCAATTCATTCGGCTAAGGTGGCATGAAGATAGATCGACTCTTCTGACTGCAGAGACTATTATGATCAAAGAATCGACCTGAAAGACATCTTTCATTTGAATGTACGCTCTGTTTAGAGTTTCGAGGTATTGACATAATCATACGACATAAAGCAAGCTTAGCTCATCAAATAATTAAGAGATAAATATTGATATCGATTCTGCACTGTATGTATATACAGGGTGTCATACTTGTTTTCTATCTAATTTTACGAACATATTGTATTAGTAGAAATAAGGAAAAAAATGTTATATAAACGTAGGCTCTTAAATGTTTTATCAAAAAATTACAACAAAAATACGAAAAAACCTAGGATATCCTGTATTGGGATCTCACATGGGGGCGTGGACAATATATATAGCTATCCAATATGGCGACGAAGAGCTTGGTCTTAACATTATATTGATATCTTTTTTTTTTGTTTTTACTTAAAATGTTTGAAAGGAAGAAGAAAACTTTGTGTTGAGGGAAAAGCATCGGTATTATGGGCAAATCCAGCTGAGTAAGGCAGTGTTAAATTTAGAACTAACATATTTTGTTATATATTCTAAGTTTCATAAAAAATATTTAGCTTTAAAAGTTACAAGAAATGACAGTTTTATTTCTTCAATGTTGACTAAATTAAAAAATATTTATTATACGAATATGTTTCATAAAATTTGTTTATTGGAAAAAATATGTGATGAGAGTAAATAGACTTAAGAAATAATAACAAGTGACGAGAGTACAGACTTAATAAATACTGACGAGTTTAATGTTACTTCGAAAAGATATATTTATTAAATATATGAAATAAATACATGTATAAAAATCAATAAAGTATGTTTTGTCAAATAATTCATTTTACAAAAAAATTTGTTTTTTAATATACCTTCTAAATTTACAATTATAATTTCATAAATTTCGAATCGCTTAGAATTGGTGAGGACATATTAATTGCTCCACAAATAATTGTACAAATATCTTCTATCGGAGGCACCAATGCCACAGGCATCACTGAACCAAGAATTTTGAAAGTCTTTATACGCTGGCTAGATCCTTCAATATGCACTCGAGCTTTAGCTATTTTAGCTGTTAAAATAGACCGTTCTTTGCTAAATTGTTTCTTATATTTTAAAAATTTAGGTCTTATAAATTTCAAGCAGTTCACTTCACATACTTCATTTCAAAGTGTGGAAACGGAGCAACAAATTTTTGCTCGCTGTACTATCACAATCTTTCACTGCACAATAATCAAAATTTTTTTTTTCTACGCGGTGGAAAAATTATTTTTAATTAACACCTGTTTTAACACTGTAAGCTTATACTGTAATTAACCCCTGTTAACACTGTAAGCTGCTATAAGCCAAGCCAAGCCAAGCTTAGAGTATTTCTACTTTTCGGCAGCAGACGGCGCCACTCAAAATGTCAGATCCCAATATTGTATACACTATTGACGAGAAACATAATATGTAAATGTTTCTATCGAAATGGAAAATAAAAGAAAATGTTCACGACTTATAATGGGATTCTACTACTCCAACAGAGATATTCAGATGTTTTATTTGTTTTGACTGCTCGTGTATATTAATACCATACAAAAGTAAACTGTAAATTGCAAGTAGTAGTTTATTTAAAAAAATACTCAGTCCAACACCCATTTTTACTTTTCAATAAACGATATGCGCTTCTCATAGAGATTTCGATACGCTAAAGGCAAATTTGAAAATCATTTTCCTCGGCATTTAACAAATTTCATTTTAAAAAGAGCCAAACAGTATCTTGTGCACAAAATGATTCTGTAGACCCTTCCAAATCAAATAGCACTACGTTTATAAGGTTAGGAATAATGTTTAACATGCTAAGTGCCGCGTCGGTCACATATGGCGACACTAGCTTTTAGTCATGTTCACAAATTGATTTGTATTGTGATATACGTATTCGAATAAACCGAATTTGATTAAGATAATTAGAATGCAAAGGCGCTAAACTACCATTCACTATGACGAATTTGATCGTTCTAGTTTCGGTTTCATTAACTAAACTACTTCCGGTTTCGTCGGAACTTTTCCAATTAATATTCAACATTTAAGGTTTTAAATAACGTTTGAAGAGGATTAGCCACCTACAGTGTATCAATTCTGTCGAATATTTCAAAATTCTTTTTTGAAAATTAAAGATATGACCATATCGACTCAGAAACCTCATTGCTGACTATGGAGGATGCTGCTGCCACACATGTATGTATAAGCCGATAATATCAACGCAGCGTTGAGAGGTCTCTCTACTTCGACGGCTTCGACAAGTCGAATTTTATTTTTGCATTTTGTTGTGGTTTCAAATTTGGAAAATATAATCCTGATACAGTAGACAAATTTGAAAAATTGATAACGCTATAAGCTGCGAAATGGAACAGCTTTCATATTCTTTATAACGCATGTGAAACTCTAAATGCATTTTCCTTGGAACGATATCGTTGTAATTGGACGTTCTGATATTTCCAAATCCAATCATTCAATTTTTGCAAATTACAAAACCAACGAATTTCTTGTAAAAATAAAAATTTCGCATTTCAAACGCCATCATGTTTCTTTATTTTTTAATTATTTCTAATTTGTTCTAAGTTCAAATCATAGTCATACCTGTACAAGTTAAAAATATATTTTTATTGAATTTTCTAAATAGATTGCCCAATATTTTTTCTCAAATTCGGATAAAGCATCAAATTCTGCGTAAAAAAAGTATTACACCAAATACGGCTTAAAAATAAATTACAAACACGACTTAACGTCGTAAACGAAGTCGTGTTAATAATCGCGTTGACTGAGCATATGAAATATTTCCTTATAAAAGATTATTAATTTCAGAAAATCTCAGTAATGATCAATTTGAAGCTCTATTTGATATAATACTTTTATACGCAGAATTTGGTGCGCTGAAGGTGACCTCCATATTTCGATAAAAAGCAAAGTAACAAAAACAGATTTACAGCACTGTATGTCCTTCTGGAAACGATACAACATTCGTTTGAAAAACTTTTTCGTACAACAAACAACACTTATTTTTCTTATTTCATAACTTTATGTGTCCACTACTGGGAGAACAGCTCCTACTGACGTTTTTCAAAAAAAGTGTGGCCATTACTCTCTGATTTAACCTAATTGTAAATGTTTCTCGTACCTGGTTATCATTTTCGTCAGATTTTTCGATGTTTCCTTCACAGTCGTCGCGTTGCTGCTCACCGTTCCCTTCGTTTTCCTGTTTTTCCGCCTCGTCCCTGTCCTTGGAAGATTTCGTGACCAGCTCCATGGGTCCATATGGTGGTCCGGCCGATGTCAATGGTAACGGTACCATGTCCGGTCGGTGGAGAGCGCTTAGGGCAAACGCTGCCCTTGGAAGCAGCTGCGTCGCGCTTGGGGGCAGAATCGGGTGCCTTCGGGCGAGACGCGGGTCACCCCAAAGTTCACCCGCGGCGTGAAGACTCCAGATCCCATATTCCATCTGCAAAATTCATCCCAAGATTGCTTCTCGCATCTAGGACTAACACCCATCCAGGTTTCCCGAATTTTTCCTAATTTTTAGGCCGTCCGGAAGTATCTTTTCTAATAATGTAAGCTTCACGGAGGTCGCTTCCTTTGCCATTAACAATTTTGTTCTTAACAACTCCCTATCATCTTATACATACGGATAAAGCAAGAATAATTTTATTTTGAATCTGAATCTGATCACTAATCCGTTTTAGACAATGAATTTTACATATTGTATAATATTTTACGTTTACTAAACAACAAAAGCATTTGATCCTCATTTTATTTTTGATATTGGTATTAGGTTGTTGCATATGAAATGTCCGATTCATAAAAGTAACTTTAAACAAACATAACTTTTCCATATATAAAACTTATTGATTAAAATAAGCACCATTGTAATCATAATATTCTATCAACAAGTTTTTCCCCTTTTCATTTATGAGATTATCCGTCTCTGTTCTTGTACTATTATTGACTAACAGTGCGTTATTGTCGCCAATTTGTTAATTTTCTCATACATATAAAAAGAATACACGACGGTCACATGGACTGATATTGAAATAAACGTTATGTAAAAGTAAAGTTGGATATCTAAATAGAAACTGAAGGTAGGACTTAAAATATTAGATTATAATAGTATTTCTTGATTAACACACCTCATAACATTTGCATTTTGAAATCGAATATTTCATATGCACTGACTTCATAAAAGATTAATTTACCATACTTCGCAAAATTACTGTTTTTATTAGTCATAGACACTGAGTCTCTGCTGCAATCCGAGGACTAAGGAAGACATACGATTGAACTCATCTGAACATGAACTCCAGTTATTTGAACGCAAAGTTGTAAGTAGTGCGGGAAGTCGGTGGACTCTTATTATATGACCTAATTAGTTATATGATGTGTTTGTCCCTCAACGAGTTCATAGAAATGGAGTTTTACTGTATTTAATAGGAATCGACTGGTGTGTCTGATCATGACTAGCTGATTCTACTTATACCTAAATATTAACTCTCAGGGATGACTCCCGATTTTCAGTTTATTTCTTTAAAACCGTAGTTGTATAATGTTACAGATACTCTCATTATATGTAAATTAACCTCTTCAGGGACTAATTTTCTAAAGTAGAAATAAGAGATATATAATAATTTCTTGTTTGATTAAAATATTATCAAGGCTTCCATACGACAAATTTTTTAGTTTTATCGCAGAGAAATTCTGTAGTGATTCTGTTGTTGTCCAACAAATTTTGATTTTGTTTTACTGATAATAATTTCAATTTAAAGAAGAAAGTAAACGTACACATATGTGCCAGTATCCCTGAAGAGGTTAATTGAGCTATTTCATGTTTTTCATAACTATTTTCAAATTCTAGTAGGTGAGTACCAACAAATGAAAATTAATCATACCTAACAGTTTATCTACCGGAAGCCAATTGATAGAACTTCCAATGACTGTATTATATCAAAAAATAAACTAACACACAGGTTTATCTAAATTATCAATTAGTTACATCATGAACATTCAATTTATTTGCATGAATTTAAATAAAGCCACGGTGACCCAATAGTGCATTTAATGGTTATTAATATATCTACCTATGTTAGTTTTGTTATAGAGAACTGTTCAGTCAACGAAACAAATTTTTCGTCTACAGTGGTTGTTATAAAGTTAGAACCAGATGTCGCATTAGAAAACGAGATTGTGGGGGCAGTCGATTAGATTATGGAAGGGATGACGGTTAGCGGATGGTGGAATCATTACAAAAGTGCCTAAGGCCTACGAATACTATGGCGGCTGGCGACCGCTGTATGTATGTAATATCTGTTGAAGGATATTCTGATGGCGGTTCAATAGCGTTCAGCCACCGGCCATTTTCACGAAGAATGAATACGTTTCTGCGACCAAAATAACAAAGTTATGATAACAAATACAATAAAAAAATACACAATCTTTAGAAATACGTCAAAATTATGAAGTAAACTATAACCAAAATGATTAAATTGAATTGAGTTAATAAACAAGTGCGAGGTTTAAAAGTCGTCGTTAATAACTATTTTATGTTGATACGACGATTGATCTAAGAACTAAAAGTCGCTGTTTTACATTATTTTATAAAAACAACAATTTATTCGAATTTTTAAAGAGTTTTATTGACCAAAGAAATAAAACTGAATAATTCCCCAGAAATGTGTCTTTACAATTTCTGTAATAATAAATTAAAAAATTTGGAATCCGCTAAAATGACGGGTCCCGTAGTTTTAGTGTTAAATAAAGTTACTTACAAGACAGAGAAACGTGGAAAGATTTTTAAAAATCGATAGAATCGCGAATAGCAGAAGATTCTAATCACATTTAGTACAAGTCGTTCTGCCAGACTATCCGAAATGGCTGCAAATACGATTAACAGAGGACCGAGAATAGGAAACGGTTAATGGGAAAGACGATATTTGTCTGATTATTCCGTCGGGATATCTATTATGCTAGACGAATTTTTGTTGGTGAAAAATAGATGGGAATACTCGGCGAAGACGGAAATAGAGGCATACTTAATAATTAGTTAAGTCTGCAAGCATTTGAAATCTTGATCATTGCTAGTCACCTGCAGAAGTACGGAATGTAGCAAACTAAACGATGTAATTAAAAATTTCGTATGTACTAATCAAGTATTTCAATTTTGTAAAAGCTCAGAAGAACCATAAAAAAATCTTAAAGAATCCTTCTTTTCAGGTTATAAGTATTGCAGCCGATCGAATATGTTCAAGTAGATAGATGGAGTTCGTATTTTCTAACAAATATTTTAAACACAAATTGTGTAGCAGCGAATGATACAATCGGTACATAGAAAACAAAACATATAGATACTGAAAATGCAAAATAAATGTTCGTATAACGCGATGAGTTGAATGTTACCTACGTGTCCGTGATGGCGGCTGCAGAGAAGTATCAATAATCGATAAAAATAATTAAAAGTTGCATCGTAAAAACATAATTATCGCGTTCGCATATATGCATTTGTTTTCGCGATAATTCCTCCAATATGATACATAATAAATTATTGAAGATAATTTTCATTAAATGCTTTTCGCTCAACGTGTACAAGCTGGAATGAGGATTACAATGAATTCTCGTAATGAGCTACACAAATACGAGCACAGATACGTGTAAAACCCTTTTCAGACGATACACAAGATCGAAGTTAAAAATAAAATTGTGATCGTTCGTATGTAACAAGAATATTATGATATGAATACTACTGGTCTTCTAGATCGTTCATTATGAACTTCAGTTGAATGACTTTTAATTAGAATAATTATGTTTGTGTTATAATCAAATCTTATCCCGACGTGATTGGATTATTCAATTATTATTATTTAAATAAAAAAATGAGCATAACATGTATTCTTTAGGTGTTTAAATTAGTTTTTACGTTTTTGAATAAAATTGAAGCTTTGAATTTGGAAATTACGATAAAATGAACATAATAATTCATATCAACAAACAAAAGAGCATTTAACAAGAATATCTCTGGTGTTTTACAATACCGTACATTTGATGTATCTTTAAAATGTAATTCGGAGTTCTATTCCATGAAAATATAAATTGCTTAAGACAATACCAATCTGTGTATTATTATATCTCGTGATGGATAAATATATTGTATATAGTATATCCGTATGCATGTGAACCATTATACGAACGCCTACGTATACAAACAATAATAATATAATTAGCTTTTTCACCGTTACGTTTTATTACTGTATTTACTCCGCACTTTGCCATTTACGCAAATTGTACTAATTTATTCATGTATCTGTTACGTCATTTATATGCTGTATACATTGTGCTCATTCATTACTGCATAATAAAACCGTAAATCACAAGAATAATACTGCTTGTTAATGCAGAAAAGACAGCATTTGTTACTCGTAATGAAATCGTATTATTATAATATTAATTTTTATTATTTTCAATGAAAAATGAAAAACAACTGAATAACAATAGTCAATTTATATTAAATCAATGTAATTACTTTCAAATAAATCATGAAATGTAAAATGTTACTTTATCTGTAATACGTATCAACAATAAAGAATTTTTTATTTTAATATCAAAATGTTCCAACAAAGCTTTGTTACAGTGTATGACGAGTTAATTAAAACACTCATGTAGACACTTGAAACCACAAAATATCATCATGACCTAGTTGCTGTTAGAACAATAATTTACACTCCATGTCAAAGATAACAAACTATTTTTCATGTCTGCAAAAGTGAATCTGTTTTAAAGTACTGATCCACAATTACCTAAGAAATTGTACGTATCTCAGTGCTTTACCAGCTTTTTCGGATTATAAACAATACCTCTAAAGTTAGTTGGATAAGAACAAACTGCTACAAACGAAAGTTTTTTCTACAAAAAAATTGAGTCAGATTTGTGCCTCTACACTATTTGACGTAAGATTGCGGTGCATCAAGAAAAACAAGAGATTAATTGCATATGATCAGAACGACGAAATATTTAACGCAAACTTCACAAAATGCAAGCAGTATTGTGAATAAAAAAAATACTCATTCAACGTTGACTTTTAATTATCAGAAAAACAATTAATCAAAGAATATTTACATGAAATTTTTTTTTAATAACTCAATCTTGCATGGAGTAATCTCATGTAAATAACGTAAAACCTGTCGCGTTGAAAAAATGCTGTATTTTCAAGTAAAACCAATAAATAATTATACGTGGGCGTGTGTATAAATACTTTTTCCTGAACAATAAATTTTCTATACCACGAAAATCTTGCTTTTAGTTTTAATTTATTTTTTCTGGAATTCTGATTAATTGCATGATCTCAATTTTTCTGACGTGGATGTCTCTTGATTAAACTGATTTAGCAATGTTTTACTACATAATTATGAGACATTTGTAAAACTAATGTGAGAGCAGTTTTTTGCACTAATATTATGAGACATTTGTAAAACTAATATGAGAGCAGTTTTATTATGCCTAATTTATCATGCTCTTTGCGACAAACAGATTTAATAATTTTGAATCGATAGTTATTTTTATTACGCCAAATATATTTGTAAATTTAATGATAACGATATTTGTAAATTTAATGATTTTATTAAGTTTCATTATGGATCAACTTTATCATACAGATCATTTTTAATCAATTTAATCATATGTAAAATATTAAACTTGTCCTATAATTCATCAATTTCGATTTGTAGCCATATCGTAAAGTGTGTAGATCTAATATAAAAAGTATAGAAAATGTATTCAGATATATTAATATTTTTAAATTAGTTTTCGATATACTTATTAAATGTCATTCGAATATTTACTTTCGAATAGAATTTTATAATTTATTAATTCCATTTTAGCATCCTTACTACCTAACGTCTTTAAAGACACACCAAATCATGTTGTTTCAGTGGATTACAAACAGTGGAACATACACTAAATATTAAACTAACAATCACATATTGTGAATAGAAATATGAAAATACGCGTAGCGGTAATATTTTATTTCATAATTCAAAATTACGCAGCCGTGTGGTCACAACGGGAACGAGAGGCTTAACAATTTTTCTTTTTTTATCAAAATGAAGCCGAATGGATTTTTCACGAGGGTTGGTCGCTTTAATTGCGACGCATTTTGTAATGTTTAATAAGTGTGTCCGCAATGGACAAGCACTGTACTCATTATTTGGGAAACTTCGTCAGCGCTCATTACTCGTGAAACTGTCTGGGAAAACGGTAATCATTTTAATGACCGTTTTTATTTTAAAAAATCCTCGAAACGAATCGGAGGACTTTTGAGTACGGAAATTCACTGCGTGATCCTGATCCCGCGATGCTGTGCTCCCGATAAAAATAACACGGCAAATGTCGCGACTAATAAACCTATATATCTTGGATGCTGCGAGCTACGAATTTCGTGTGTGAAGTCAAATGCAACTCCACTGACAGTTCGTCGATATCTACGTGAAACTATAATAAAAGAAGAGGCACGGTAATGAATCGAAAAACTCGGAGTACCAAAGTGATAGATAAGGAAGCAGTCTGTTAGCGAAGTTAAAGATGGAATAGCCACGAAACGTCTTATTAACGATCCTCCGATAATTAACTATTTCTCTCTATAACGCAGAACTGTCTCTCTATATGAAGTTCCGAAAAATCATAGGTAACAGAGAAAATTGTCTTATATTTTCTATTTTTGTGGTTCCCAAATCTACACCGTTTTGAAAAATCAAAAATTTTCGAGAAGTCGAAATACACTTATTAATGATCGACGATAAGAATAAATAGATGGTCAATAAGCATCGTCTAAAAATGTTAATTGGTAAATATTATACTGAATTTAATATTGATGGAAACAGAAATCTATAGTCTCAAAATTTTTATATTCTTTAATATTTGGCTAAAGCGATTAATTTGTACTGTTATACCAAAAAGTGTTCCACCAAAAATTAAATGGATGATACGGCGACTCGTACAAGGTATTTCATATGTAATAATTAAACTGCGACTTTTTATACAAATTAAAAATTGTCTGCATTCGTTAGAAGGCACAGAAAGTACATATACATTAATTTCTTTACTTAATCATTTTAATAAGTGGAAGACAATGCAACATTATTTTTAAATAATTGGAATATTTTTCCTATTTTGAGTTTGATCTACCCATTCCTGTCATAAGCGCATAAAAGCCGTAGTCTGGTAATGATTATTTTGTGCGTTCTTTTATTAATGACAGGAAAACAATTTATTAAATTTTTTTGGTCTTTCTTGGCGTTGCAATTTGTATGTATAATGTAATTTTCTTACATTCTTCTGATTATTCTCTCTTTTACTACAATTCTTTATTGCCTCGACATAATAAATTGCTTTAATTCCTACTGTAAATATAGTTACTCCCTTCGGAAGGCGTTCTACAGTTAACATGATGGTAATACCTATTTTCATTAAGTTCAATTGAACATAGATACCAAAATTGCATCACAAAACTCCCTAAAATGAAATGATCGAAATGTAGAATACTAAATTTCAAAATAACACAATGATATAATTATCTATGATGACGAACAATAAACTCTAAATAGCTGATTGGCAGAAATGCAATAACCTCGCAACATTACTATTAATTGTGGCCTAGAGTTAAATTGTTTAAAGCATTCGAGTGATACAAATATAGTACTACCACAATATTCGAATTATAATTAACGAAGTATAATAAATAATTTGAATAAGGGAAAAATATAAGCAATACAAAAACAATCTAAATGTGCTATCTATATAACTTGTTATTTGTTTTTAATGACGGTTTTATTATTTTCAGACTGCGGATTTTATGCATTTCTGATGGAAATATTAAACGAATTGAAGACAGTCAATACATAACTTTCAATCAACTAGAATTATTAATGAAAGAAAAAGTGCTTAACATCTGGTCCTTGCAACAGATAAAATTTTGATTTTGCATAAAGATCTGCAGTCTATTTATTTTTATATTAATCGCGAGCAGAACGTATATCTCCCGAGATGTAAGTCCTTTAGGAAGAGAAGGCTTTTCGCTGTCATTTTCGTTGCATACTTTCAAACTTGAATATATCACGGAACTATGAATAGAAAAAAAATTGTACAACATAAAATACATTATATAATAAGAAAAGTATTAAGTAAATTCTATAACGAATTA
Source organism: Sphecodes monilicornis (assembly GCA_913789915.3). Classification (NCBI taxonomy): domain Eukaryota; kingdom Metazoa; phylum Arthropoda; class Insecta; order Hymenoptera; family Halictidae; genus Sphecodes; species Sphecodes monilicornis. The sequence goes on from OU565285.1 coordinate 22,451,065, forward strand.
AATTAAAAGTTTTTCTCATTTCGCAAATTCATATCCGCGGTCGAATCGTTTGTGCCCCGGTTGGTTTGACCGGTAAAGAAAACAGACCGTTCGGATAACAGAACATTCAGCTGGCAGAGGTGTTACCGTACCTCCAACGTTGTACGGTCCATCGACAACCACATAAGCATGCGAATACACTCGAGCAGCTTAGCCACGAGGAAGCAAAAGAAGATGCGACAATACAAAATAGAAAATCGCAACGGCCTTATTTCTGACCCCGGAACGATCATTAAAACAGAGCGGAGCATCGCAAGAGACCGAATGTCGGACATAGTGAAGCGAGCAGAGAAGAAGCTTGTCCAAGGAGAAAACTAAAAAAATAGGAAAAAACAACACAAAACTGGAACAATCTGGGAGACTTGGCGACAATGTGGCTCCCGGGTGAAGTCAGGGGAATGGTAATAAAAGTTGAAATCGCAACGGTGTAGCCTCAAGACTGATTCCGCTACGACCATTAACCCTAGACAACTAAGCTTATGATGCGTGGAAATAACGATGTTGGAAATATATGTAAAAATACTTTATCTTCCGAAGAAACAGAAGAAGTAAAATGTAAAAATTATATTTGCTATTGAATGTATTAATTGAATCATTTGGTGGTATTTTGGTAATTTGTTTCAGATATTTTGGTAATTTTTATGAAGGCAAAGTTATCCAAGGTTGAAACAGAGCAGTGCGTTGTGTGCTGTACAGAGGATGAAGCGAGCAAAGAAGCTTTTCCAAACTGTAGGGAACGAGACAAGAGAACTAAAACTGTCGAAAAAAAAGAAACTATCCTGAACAGAGAATAAGGAGACTCGGCGACAGTGGGATTCTCAAGTGAAGTCAGCGATGGAGTAATAAAAGATTCCTCTTACGGATGCCCGTCCGGTGGACTACCGCAATTCAGGCCGATCGTCATTACGGGTAAATCATCCCCCGGTTATACGGTGGCCCGGTACTAGCAAGAAGCTGGCCGATCCCTCCATGGTTACCGGTCGACCGGAAATTACGCAGTGGTACCGCGGCTACGAGAGAACGACGTGGACGATGGTCGTGGTCGTGGTCGTGGATCGTGATCGTGGCCGTGCACACGCGGCCCCGCGAGCCGCGAGTCCAGAGAAATACGTCCGGATACGTGCTGCCGCAGAACGAACTCGCGAGATTCCTGACCATTGGACCGACCCTCGTACATGCATACTTTAGCATAACGTTCTCTATACAATATCCAGAAAGAGGGACGAACGCGGGGTGGTTTGGATGGGTGGTGGAACACGGGAAGGAAAGAGAGGCGGGCGGCGGCGACGAAGGGAGAGCACCGACCAGAGACAGACAGAGATGTACAGCAGTACCCTGCCCCTCTTTCCTCGTCCGGAGTCCTACCTCGCTGACCCCTTCCCATTGCCCTCGCGAATCGATTTGTTATTGTTTTTGTGTCTGCGGTCGTCGCGGCGAGCGGAGCGAGCGGGGCAGGTGTATCGGCGGGTAGTGGGTGGCAGCCTGGGGACCCAGGGGCTGCCGATTGGCAGCGGGGGTGGGCTGGAACAAGGGTGAGGAGCTGAAAGGGTAACGGGTAGGTAGACCCGTACCGGTCGTGCTGGCTGCTTCAAAGCCCTCGGTTTTCGGGCCGACAGAGAGGCGACCAGGAAGGGTGAAACGGGGGCTCTGCTACCACCCTGGACAAAAAGGGGAAAGGGAACGTTGTAAGTGTGCACTTTGGTAGCTCGAAAGAGATGGACGAATGGTTCCGCGCGTTCCTGGCCAGTGGTGTAGCCATATCGGGCGTCGAAATTTTCAAGGATCTTTCGACTACCGACGAGTATGGGAGAAACGAGGACAAAGATCCGTGCTGTAAAAAGTTTATCAAGATTCACAGCGATTTATGAAGGTATCAAGGATTCATCGCTTACGAGTACATCGAGAGTGTCTCTAATAGTACGCTATCCTCGACGTTTTATCCCTCGATGAACACAGTATGTTAGAACGTGTGGAGAGAAATCCTGGCTACGCCACTGGCTCCATTACTAAAAAGAGCGAGAGAAAATGGCTGGTAGGCAAGGATGGAAGCTGGCACACTGATGAGAGAGCAAAGGGGGCAGCTGGGGGTGAAAGAGGTGGATGGTGGATGGAAGAAACGACAGGGTGAGAGGGAAGAACCGCGAGGGTTAAACGGAGAGGGGGTTTTGCTGCTGGTACTTGTGGAGGGAGGACTGGTAGGGGAGAGAAAGAAGGGGAGGGAAATAGATCGGATTGCGTGGTCGACACGAGGGTTGGTTGGTATGAGTGCAACGAGATAAAAGAGGGAGCAAAAGTGAGATGGCACGAGACAGAGGGATGCTGATGAAAGGAATTCGTAAGAGAGAGAGAGAGAGAGGGGGGGAGAGAAAGGGAGAAAGAGAGAAAGAAAGAAAGAGAGAAAGCGAGAAAGAGTTAAAGAGAGAAGAAGAGAAAAAGAGAGAACGGGGGTTCGAGCGTGAAACGTCCAGAGACCAAAAAATTTAAAGAGAGAGAGGATGATAAAGATAAGACGACGGATGCGGGCGGTTTGACAAATGACAACCGATCGGACCACTGATGTCACAGATCACTCGGTCGGCCGTTCTCTCACACGCACAAACCACGATTAAATCGCACACACACACACGCGTACACGCAAGGGACAGAGGAAACGAGCGCGCGCGCGTGTATCACGCCGTTACTCGCGTACCGTGCACAGAGTACGTCGTACATAAGCTTTCCACGCCGTTGAGAAAAAGAAACAAAACAAAAGTATCGCACTGAAAGGACCAGAGGATGGCATAGAATCCGTGGGATCAAGAATGAAAGAGAAAGAAAAAGAAAGAAGCAGACTGACAGAGAAAGAGAGGAAGAGAGAGAAGGAGAAAGACGTAGCACGGTGCAAAGCGTAAATGAGAGAAATTATGCACGATGACAGGGATAAAGAGGCAGAGAGAAACGAGGGTAGAGAAAAGAAACGTGAAACGGTCAGGCGAAATTTTTTCGGAGAAAGTAAGTAGTAACGTATTTACGATGCTAACCGGCCGATAGCCCCGCGCGACGCCTCTATCTGGTTACCATTACACTCGGATGTATGAAATGCGCCAGCAGCATACACCATCCCCCCACAATAGCCCTATTTATGATTGGGCAAAATTGCTTTCCATGCGCAGAATAAAATCGCGCGCGGCTGAGGAAAAATCCGCGGGGGTTGGATGCACGCGGTGCTGCGACCTGCGCCGACCAGTTCCGGACACGTTTCTTTCGACTGATCCTTGTTTGGGACATGCCGCGTACACTTTACAATTATTCGAATCAATCGGTGAATCGAGGCTGCTCCTCGACTGTCAAATTTTCTTTGTGGTACACGCCGGCAAAATTTGGGGAAAAATTAAATATGGCGAAAGGTCGCGGTCATGCGTATACGGCTCCGCTGACTCCATTTTCCTCTTCGCCAATCAGTGGATGAGAGCTGATTTCAAAGAAATCCGATCCGCAGCGCCATCTCGAATCGTGCAAAAGTATGTTATCTTAATTCGCTGGTTTGTTTGGATGTTGTTGGATGTTGTTTCTCGCTTTGCGTTACGATACGAGAAGGTAATACGAAAAGGTTGTATTAATTTCCAAAATACGACAACTCGGAAATTATCATGCATGTAATTCTTTTGTTACCAGTATGGTACCGTGAAACTTTGCAAATTGAATTTTATTACAAATGTACAACCGTAATGGAAAATAGAAAGAATTGTCACTTACATCTAATCGCATTGAACATTTTATGTACAATGTTGAAACCTTATTGAATATAAAAAATATTGCACTTAAAAATATCCGAACTGAATCTAATTTTTGTATCCTATTTAGTTCCTTTGTTTATAACTTTACATTAAGGATAAGGCCGCCGTTTTCAGTGCTAGAGCTTGTAACTCATTAATATCCCTCTCCAACCTAGAAACAAGATATGCCATTGAGTATAATATAATTTAGTTTTTTAAAAGACAGAATTTAACACCACACCTTCCATAATAATCTTTAATAGCATTGTATGTATTTAAAAAATCTTGAATGCTATCATTGACGCATTGATAAGACTCATTATGCGATCCAATTAAATCCATTATAGACTTCAAAGTATCGCGACAAGATTTTAGTGCTTGAAGTGTTTCTTCCCATTCTGTGGGTGTTCTAGGGAGAATTATATTATCACAGCGTAATACATCATAGTCTTGTAGAACAATATGTAACCGAGATAAAACATCTTCTACTTTCTTAATATCCTCAGATTCTGTAATTTAAACAATAACAAATTCATTTTTCTAACAGATTCAAGATAGTTCATTCGCATAAGTATTTATCAATGTTACTTACTAATATACTTTTTTATATCTTCAGTTTGTAAGTCTACTTCATTCTGCAAATTAGTTAAATGTATGATATCTCTCTCCCTAGATTTTAATTCGAATAATTTTTCCTTGTTGTGATTGAGTTCCTCAGCCATTGACGCTAATTGTGATATGATCAATTTCTCCTTCTTCTGTGTCTGCTGTTTCAATATAATTTCTATCATCAGACTTTGTAAGTATTTGTCGTACAAAAGTTTCATCTCTGTATCCTCCTCATCGAAACATTTATCCAATTGAGAATGAAATAATGATGATCGATCTGCTCCACGAGTTCTTGTGACATCTAAGTTAACAGAGTAGTAAATATTTTACATGTTTTATAGATACATATCAGTAAGCAATTTAGATAAAATTTTTTACTATGTGGTAACACAAAATCTGATGGATTCATTGTTCTTCGATGGCTAGAAGAAGCTTGAGCACTGACATCTGCTATGTTTCCTTTCTGTGTTTCACATATAGAAGTATTCAATAGCCTAAAAATAAGTGACAATTATTACAAAATAAATTAAGCAAACTGAAAACAATTAATTACACTTACTTTTTAGTTCGACGTATCATTTTTGGTGGTTCCATGTTACCTTTCTGCATCTTTTATTAAATAATATTTTTGTATTTTACAGCAAAGCAGATATTATAACGTATATCTTAAATAACAGCATACAGAAACTTCATAAAAATTTCGAGTAAAATAAAAAACTATATAAGAATGATGGAATTAGCAGTTAAACGATTCAAATTATTTTATGAAATTAGTGTCGCCCTCTAACGATGTATATATACTTATAGCAGAGAGGATACACAACAGACAGACATTACGTGCAATGCATTTTTCTGTCCACGGTTCTGATGTTGCGTGACCACACGAACATAGTTACGATCATAGCAGAGAGTACTCGCTGATCATAGATATAGGAATACAGGGATGAAGCATGTCGTTGCGGGGTTGGCAAATTTAGAGACGGGGACGAGGTAGATTTACGCCTAATTTTCATTGGCTGTGTGCGGCGCAAGCGCAGTACGTCATTATGTATGCAGCGCCACGCATTGACACAGCGTCACATAACCTTTCCAAGCGTCTGTGAGCATCTCCAAGCGCATCCAAGCGTCACCAAGCGTCTCATACCGTTTCATATCAGTGTCGTGTTTCAGTATTAAAAAAACTATTTAGTATTAAATACTTCAACAGTGTTAAAAGAAGCTATTAAAATGAAGTGCTTTGTGCCCCCGTGTAATGACCAATCTGATCTTCAACATTGGAAAAAAAGGAGTAATGTTGTGAAAGTTACATTTCATAGGTATGAAGATTATTTTTATAGTTGATATAATTATAATCTTAGAATATTTTATTTTAAACTTTGATTCTGTTTGCAGTTTTCCAAAAGATTCTAATACTCGTAGTTTATGGTTAGATCTTTTAGGCATCGGAGCATCAGTAATTCCAAAGAGAGCTTGTACTTGCTCAATGCACTTTGAAGAAACAAGTTTCTACACGAAAGGTTCTTATGTGTGATTGAGACCAAATGCATTACCACGTGTATGTATAATAATGAGTATTTTTAATTCTTATGAGTATACCAAACATAGTGAACAATGTTTTGTCTCTACTTGTATGTGTTCGTTTTATTCCAGAAAACCCTTAAAGAAGAAGCAACTTTTTTCACTCAGTGAAAATAATGTGGACACAACATTATCACCTAACACAAGTATGTATATGTTTATAGAAAAATTACTTTTGATAAATACATTCATTGTCATAATAACAACATAAATTGATATTACAGTTACTTCTAAACTAACAATATTTGTTATTATTACAGCACAAGTTTTGATCCCTAAAACCAAAGAGATTGAAAGTATAGCTGGTACTTTCAAGTCGTTTGATGACTATCCATTATCACCAGAACCGTTCACATCCAATAAAGAAGACAAGGGAACAATGGTGTCGCCTAAATTCATATACAATTTTCCAGAGAAGCTGATAGTAAGAGAAAGAATTAAATTTGTGGAAAAAGATTCACGGAAAAAACTGTTCGAAACACGGCGACAGTTACGGAGGAAATCAAAACAAGTTTGTGAACTACAAAACATCATAGAGGACTTGAAAAGTAAGCAATTATTAAACCCTGATCAGGCAGAGATGTTAAATATGCTTGGTGGAAAGGGAGGCGAAATTTTTAACTGCATATACAAAAAGGATACTGCATGCGTATCTAAGAATTATAATGCAAAAATTCGTTGCTTTGCGCTTACTCTTCATTATTATTTTCCATATGCATATGAATATGTGTATGAACAATTAAGTAATTGTTTGCCACACCAGAAGACCACATCATGGTATAGAAGGTTAAATGGAGAACCAGGCATAAGTTTGGAAGCATTGAGGTCCATCAGTGAATGGGTAAAAAATACAAATTACCAATTAATAGGTTGTTTAATGATCGATGAAGTAGCGATTAGAAAACATGTAGAGTATGATGGCACATAGTTTAGTGTATACATTGATTTTGGAAAGGATATTGCTTGCGAACACGAAAATGTAGCAAGAGAAGCATTAGTTTTTATGCTTGTGTGTGTGAATGGGGGCTGGAAAATGCTGGAATGGTGTGGAAATCTATAGATACAAGTTCAGTTAATTCCGAGGCCTGGTATAAGCCTATTATGTGTAAAAACTTATTGTACCCTATTTTTAATTATATTATAAGAAAAAATATATAACATTTATGTTATCCTTATTAATTATTAGATATATAACACATCTTAATTTTATAAAAATAATGATTTTAAAATATAAATAACAAACTATTTAAAATTGGTATGTTCTTTAATTCGTTTTAATTTCTCTTCTATATCCTCTAATTTTAGTTTTCTTTAATACCTCGCCCTACAATTTTTTTCAGACTACAGTCTACTCTACATATGAAATATATAACTACTAATTGCATAAAATCAAAAATGTAGAAGATTTGCCGTTATTTCTTCACTTTTAATTATTTAACAACGTTCATTACAATATTTGAGACATAATTCGTATCACGAGTGTCACGTTATTATAGAATAAAAGGTTAACTATCACTTTTCTAGTTTTAACTTGTCAAATATATGTAAGCAATCTGTAAACATTTTTCATACTTGGCAGTACAGAGTATGCGCAGAAATGCCACCAATCAAATTTAGGCGTAAATGTGCCCCTGCCTCCTCTGCAATCCTGAACACCCCCCTTGCCTATAATGCTAGCTCATGCTTCATCCCTGTATTCCTATAGCTATGGGTGTAATCAGAGAGGTGTAATAGAGATCTTGAGATTCTTGAGTCTATGTACTTACTGTGGCAGAGATCTGAGAGATCTCTAATCAAAGAATACTCTAAATGTAAATACTCTGTACTGTGGTAAATAGTCGGTGATACGAAGTGACTATACAGTAAACCTAATTCCTAATTGAGTAGAAAGTAGAACTGTAGAACTGAACTTTGCAACCGGTAACAAGCATGATAGACAGGACCGCTCTTGCCTCTATAAATATCTTACAGGTCTTCTGATAACGATAGTATCAGATTGCGTGAAAATATATAACAGAGACAGGAATAATAAAGCTGACAGAACAGTGTGATAAACTGATAGCTACATAACCTAAATTAAGAACTGTACATATTTTACCATGGTTCAGGTATGCATTTTAACTATTACGTTTTACAATATACTTATTTGTTAAATATCACAGTATTTATTTAGTAGTAACATAAATAAGCTCGATCAGATTCGGTATAATTTTTTCTTATTGAACTCGTGCAATTAAAACACATTTATATTTATAACCGGAATTACTTGGATCATAATCTAATAATTCATTACATTTTAAAATAGATTATTTTCATTAAATTAAAGTTAATGAACCGTTTAGTTTTTAGTAACAGATTTTATAGTTAGGTGTGTTAAGCTGTACAAGCGCCAAAGTATTTGAAATATTCTTCTTTATATGACTTTCAAATTTCATTATACACAGTGAATAGTTCAAATTAGTACAATATATAGCATTATTTTTCTTCTCATGAACGGAGTAGAGAGTTGAAGTGTTAATTACAAATTTAAATTACAAATATTTTCTTTTCTTTAATAGGATAAACGAAATGTTTCACCATTTTTAAGTTGTATATTAGCTATTGATAAGAAGATAACAGAAAATGTTGTGAAACATATTGAAAAGTTTACGCTTATGAGACAGTTACAAATATATTATAAAGCATTAGAGGTATGTATAACACTTATTCTTTTTCGATTAAATGATAAATATATCATTTACAAAATGTGTTAATTGTAAAGTATAATCATAATAATAAATAGCTTAGTACCCGAGAACCAATATATTGTTCAAAGGAAGCTTATATATCGGCTCTTGGGCACTAGGTGGGTTAAAGAAATGAATATTCGTTAATAACTTTTATAAAAGCAACATATCCGTTGATCAAATCAAGAACTTATTTTTCTGTATATGTTATTTAATAAAGTTAATAAAATACGAATATAAACATTGCATCTTGATTATTTTATTTGTGTATATATTATTATTATCTGTGTAGATATCTTGTCATGGACTAATATGGATTACATTGACACTTGCATTTATTTGGATACTTGATAACAAAAATTTATATCAAGTACAAGTCAATTTGTTAATAGGTAAGCTGAAGAATTTAAAATGTTACCATCTAATTTAACACGAATATATTTTTAGGTTTATTGTTAGATATTGTTATTATTGGTTTATTGAAAGCATTTACTAGACGAAGACGTCCTGCCATTAACAATGATCCTCTTGCATTTGGACCTGATAAATATTCATTTCCATCTGGTCATGCCTCGCGTGCAATGTTAGTATTCTATTTCTTCTATTACCTGTGGCCTCTACCTGCGATCACTTATCCATCATTGATAGCATGGGTATCTGCTACATCTCTCTCAAGGCTGTTAATGAGAAGGCATTATATTCTTGACATTATCGTGGGTCTAGTTGTAGGATATGCTGAAGGAATACTTATGAGCATATTATATTTAGAACCTGAGACATGTAAATATTTAATCGCTTGGATAACTGATGAAAAAATAGATGGTGCGGAGTATGATGTATAGTTTAATATTTTAACTTTTGAAACAAATGAAATGCTGTATATACAATTGAGAATGTAATGCAATATTTAACGTATTTTTATTGCGTCAATAGTCCCATTTTTCAAATGTAAATATATAAGAGGAGGGGATTATTTATATTGGCTACAATATTGTAAAATAAAAAGGAATGTTTTATACTATGGCAATTTATTATTTCTCACTCATTTCCACTTTTATATTTTACTAATACTTTATTATTTCATGTGCATGGTATCTCTTACAAACTCAGTATTAGAAAGTACAAAATTAGTTAAATACTTCTGACGAGTGTGTTCATATGAAGAGTTTATTTTATTCTAATGAATGTAATTAATATAAATTGGAAAGCAGTTTGTTTTTATAAAAAGTAAAATAAATAATTTACATAATAAATTTGTAAATAATTTTATTGAAACCATCTATCAGGATGGATCTATGAGGCCAAGTTTCATGCTTAATGAATGATGATAACATTATTTTATAGAGATGTAATTCAATTTTTCGTGTTAGTTATATAAATTATTTACGTTCCACTTTGGTGCACAAATTTCATTATCAATCTTTACAGAATAATATTTACTCTCTTCATTAACAAAGAAATACTTGGTATTATACTACCGACCAGTTATATGGATACAAAATTACATGCCAATTTATACGTGGATTCTACCTGCTTCGCATGTACTACATTAGAGTTTCTTCTTTTATAAATACTTACTAACAATTTGAATATTACAACCATTTCAAATAATGAAAATACATTATTTTAGGTTTTTATACTAGGAACCAATACTTTTAATATGATACGATCGAGACACATAACAAGATCTTTTTATGGGAAAAAAATAAAAGAAATAAAAATGAAGTTAATGAAGCAAAGGTAATAACTTACAGTTCTTTAAACATTAAAAAAGTTTTTCGTATTACACTTTGTATCCAGCTCACCTCCAGTATAAAATAAGAACGCATTATATTGAAATAAATACTATCATTTTTATGGTCATCATTAACTACTGTTTCACAGTTACTTTACTGTGAACGGTACAGTTGTTTTTATACTTCGTCACATACACGAGCAATACAATTTTCCATTATAATTCCTCTAAGATTGTTAATAAATATTAAATAATTCTATTTAAAGAAATATCAATTCCTCACTTCTTTAATTGCTTTACCACAGAGGTGAATGGTAAAATTTTAGGTCCAAACGAGAATGCTGGTTAGTACCAGTTACTACTTCTTGACTACAAGAAGGAGATGGCTTCACATTTTTTTCAGTTTTCTCTGTTTCTCGTAAAATGGTAGCTAGAGGAGTGGGTTGATGATCAGGTAAAGCAGGTGTCGGAACCGTAGATAATTCGCTTGTACGCTGCTTCTGTTCTTCTCCAGAGTAAAGACTCAAAGAGCGTGGTCTTTCCGGTTTCGATTGTATGGCAGTAGGTGTGCTCGGTTTTTCACTGAAAAAGTAACTTCCCATGAAGTTGTCAAAATATAGAATATTAGAGAACATTGACATATATTCTATGATAATCATTTTTCACTATGTACAATTCTACATTAACACTCAGAAGACGGACGTTCTTTAAAATATAAAGTCTAAGTCCATTCAAACACTTATTTATAAACTTTTCTAGGTATACCTTCATTATATGTAATCTCTCCAAGAAGTCAATTATTAAATTTAATAAAATTCAATTACAATTTAATTTTATAATCAACAAGTAAAAAGTTAGACGAAGTTTTTAAAGAGTTTGGTCAAAATGGATCAAAGTACCATCATCTGAGAGTTAAATCATTGAATCTAATGAAAATTGTAATCCATGCATACATATTTAACACTTTAACTGTCACACAAATTTTATATGTTATACAAAATATTTAGTAATATAATTAAATAAAGCCATTTCATTATTGATAGTGCACTCTTCATCTTCATCTTGTTACAATGCATTTGATAATTTTTGATGAACTGTTTTTTAACATGAAAAAACAAGGTCCAGTCACCAGTGATCTCTGTGGCAGTCAATGTGCATTTCAAATGAGATAATTCTAACTTAGGTCGATATTTTTAAATTTTATCCTTGCAAATATCCAACAAAGGAATGGAAATGCTTAAAATATTTTCAATCATTTGCTATAATAAGAACAAAAAATATTTTAGTTTTACATGTAATGATATCGCCAAGATTAAAGTAAAAAAATATGTAAACAAATATTTTACAATTTCTTTTTAAAGAATTAGCAAATTAAATAGAAATTGTACTCTTTTAAGGTATATTGTACCTTACAAAATTCAAGATACGATAATGAAATATATATTTATGATACATATATCAGAATGTACATATATTGAGGAGTGCAATACATAGAACCTTATAGAACTAATGACCAGGTGGTATGCAGATATCAACATTTAATGTTTGAGATGATAAGTAATAAAAAAGGGTTAATTTCATGAATATGTTATTAACAGTTGCCACACATTATTCTTCAAGTTCGAACATATACCGTTAATCATTTTTAACTGTATAGGGTCATTCCACGCGATATCAGACACTTTTCGGCGTATGTACTCTTCCGGATTTCGTTCTGGATATGCTGTATTTAGTCTTTGGTGACATATGAACGTATCTCAAAGAATTTTTCGAAATCTTAAAAATTGTTGGTCTTACAGATGTGTAAAATAAAGTGTCAACTTTTTTCCATTCAATTATAACGGCTGAATTAACAAACCGACGAAAATGTTTAGGTACTTATAATGAAAATAGGAGAGTATCTAGTTCAGCTGTTATAATTTAATAAAAAAAGATTGACACTTTATTTTGCACGTCTGTAAACCTGATGATTGTTAAGATTTCCAAAAATCCTTTGAGATACGTTCATATATATCACTACAGACTACAAGATATTCGAACTAAATTCAGGAATAGTATGAAAATTGTCCGATTTCGCGTGGAATAATCTTAAACTACTTACGTGACACTAAAGTGTTTGTATACTAATAAATAAATAATACTGTATACTATCAGTATTATTTAGCATTTATTAGTAACAATATATTCAAATTGTTTGTGGACTAGAAGCTCAAAATTCGATCATTCTTTATATAATCCAAAACATTTAAATTAAAAAATATGTGGATTATGTTTATATTATTATTTATTTTAGAAAACGGGAAAGAGTAACTTTTTTGAAGAAAGTTATGGTCTTTGGTTCAGTTATGTCCCTCATTATAAGTATATGCTATGCAACAATCAGAAATTTTGAGTGTGATTTAAGTGAAATTACTTACTCCGCAGATAAGAATAAAAGGAACATGTTGATGGTGCACAAAGGATTTTAGGATACTGAACTTGTGTTTCAGAGTAGATTTGCTAAATATCTGGTAATGAAAAGGAAGTAAATATAAATCCATGCTGAGCATTCAATGAAAATGTTTTACTGATATGCACAGTGCAAGTAATTGCTAAAAATAATAATACATATCACAATACATAATATACATAAATACATACATACATCCATACATACTCGCATACACACATGCACTTTACAATCCAGTAATATAATGCCAATAAATCTGTGCGTTGAGAAAAATATTGCAGAAATAAAATGTGACGATTGCGATTAAGTTGCTTTTCCAAAATATTTAAGTCGATCAAATGTGGAATTTTAAAAACATATGAAAATATATAATTTAATCACAATATAAATAAATTCATTATTACTCTATTCAATTCTTTCTCTATAATGGAAGTTTCATTTTACGTTTACAATTTGTTAAATATTAATATTATTTTACAGTCGCTAGACAACAATAATCTTAAATATCATCCTGATATAATGAAAGACGCAGAATCAATATTTTTCTATACTTATTTAGGAAATTAAATATATATATTAAAATAAAAGGTAACAATTTATCATCGAGATCCTAATCGACAATTCAACATTCTTATTTTACCATTATCGGATATTTTCGAACAACGACATTTAACTTAAATGATTAAAATTCAGGAAAATGTAAGAATGAAAGCATCAGGTAACATTTAACACGCATTTGAATATGTTCTGGCAAGAGGTAGCGTGAATGCATTCAGTGTAAAAAGAGTGAAAGCTGCTTTTATTTGCACTAGTGTGTTATGTAACTTTTTTTTCAAACTTTTAGCAGCAAGATTGTTTTGAAGTTTTAGTGAATGATTGACTTCATTTACTACATAGAGAGTTAAAATTTTAATACTATCATGTAACCGTTACCTAATGGTAACAGTTAATAAAAGTTATTTGTCTAAAATCTTATTTCTCTGGTTATCGAAGAAATTAATTAAAGCTTTAATAACAGGCATCCGCGAGGCGCTCGGTACGAACACAGAAATTAACATCTAATTATTTTAAGCTTGCATGATCGTTCAACGATCTGGTTGTTCGTCTTTCATCGCTACTCACCCAGTACGTTCTGCGGATGGACCAAGCACCGTAGTGTTATGAATTATCTAAAAGAAAGCGTTAATATGTTTTTAGTCCAATTACAATGTAAGATGAAGTACAAATGTTAAGACTTGTGGAATTTTTGTTATTAAGCTTTCACTATAATGTTTATCGAAATTGTGTGAGTGTAACTATATTATCTAAAGAAGTCAATATCCATACAATAGTGTTTTCTTAGAGCTTACTAGACACTGTACAAGCATTGACTATTATAAATTTAGTCTGTTTGCAATTTATATCTAAAACTGTCAGATGCTTTCTTGTATTGTAATTATTAAATTGATTGATTTATTACATTACATTTAATACATTACATAACATTACATTGAATTCATTTGAAATCCCAACAACTACATTCTTATAAGTTGAGTGAAAAAATACAGGTCAGTCACTTTGCTTGGTACATTTAGTATTAAAAAGTCTCTCTGTTTTGACCAGTACAAGATAATAAAAGTATAATTTTGATAAGAAAATTTACGCACATAGAATTTCTGTTATTCATTTTACGATAAGCTCAAATATTTGAATAACACACTATTCAGTGTAATATAATATCTTACGGTGTTGCACTTACATTTGCCATGGAACAAGGTGGTCGTGCAGCAGCATATCTTCCAAATGAACTACGTGTAACAGATGGAGGGTACTGAACTCCATTCATGCTGAAAAAAGACAGAAGTATTGTAAGACATGTCCTTATTAAAATGACTAAGCAATATTATTAATGTACTTAATGTTATTAGAAGATACACAATTCCTTAAATAGAAGAACTCAAATTTTAAGGATGCTGAGTTTGGCGATAAGTGTTGATAATTATATATAGGTATATACAGGGTGTTCACGCTATAAATCACGAATAAATCTTAGAAAAACTTTTTAATCGTACTCTGTGTGCAAAAGGCGGTCATTTAGGTGCCAAACCTTGTTTGGAGTAGAATTTGGTCCCTCTTTGCTATGAATTTGCCAAAAATTTACTAAAACTTGTAGACTTGTAGAATTCCGAGCCGGAATTAATGCGGAAACAGAAGGCTCGGTATTTAAATACGAAGTTTCCGTCTAAAGTCTCCATGCCAAACCTTGCACTCGTACAAGAGGGCAAGTCGGTCGCACTAAGAGAGAACTGTGAGCTAAGTCTGGGGCAAAGTCGGAGTATACGATGTTCTAAGAGGGAAATTGGAATTTTATTTAAGCTTCTAAATTATGTACTTTATTTTGAGTTATTTTCTTCCTGTTTTTACGCAACTTTTTCTCCGATTTTGCCCTTTATGTACTCTAGGAGCATGGTTAGGTCCACTCTTAGTGTGACCGACTGACCGATCGGCCCTCTTAAACGAGTGCAAGGTTTGGCATGGGTGAACTTCAGTAAACTTTGCAGTGAAATACCAAATATTATAGTAAATCAAGAGCAAATTGCTTACTGCAACAATGTAATCTATAAATAATAATAAAAGAATGTCCGCACTTAATGTGACTGAAATTGAAGAAAAACCCACCTCTAACCGCTCAGCATAAGTCGGACCACTTGAAATTTGCAAAGGACATATTCATTGGAGGAAAAAATGCTGTCGTGTCATTTTTCGAGATGAATAAAGGTTTACTCTAGATGGGCCGGATGGTTTCGCACACTATTTTCACGACTTGCAGGAGGAAAAGCAAATATTAAGTCGTAGACACATGAATGGCGGAGGAGTGATGATTTTGGCAGGAATCGGATATCGAGGAGTGGCCGAAATCAAATTTATTAAAAAAAATTATGATCAGCAGGATTTACATAGAGTTGATAGAAGATTAATTAAATAAATTCAGACAAACAATTTCCGGCGAAAAATTAACATTTCAACAAGACAATGCCAGTGTACATATGTCAAAATGCGTTACACAATATTTTGAAAATAAAAAAATTAAAGTTTCAAAGTGGTCTGGGAAATCGCCTGATCATAACATTATCGAAAACTGTTGGGCATAACTGTCAAGAAGTGTTCATGAAGGCGGCAGACAATTTCAGTGCCTTAATGATTTAAAAATGTGCATTGTATAAAAATGGAAATAAATACGGCAAAATAATATTGAAAAGTTGTTTAAATCACTTCCTAAACGTATGTTAGCTATTTTAGTAAATAAAGGAGGTCACACAAAATATTAAAAGTATTGTTATATCCATTCTGTTCGATCATAATGTTAAATCACGTTTTTCTTGCATATGTGCCATCATTTTGTCGTACTGACTGTTTATACAGGGTGTCCCACATAAATGGGAACACCTAAATATCTGTCGTATTTACAGTCCTATCAGAAAACTTCAGAGGACAAAGTGACACTATTGCAGGGGGCAAATATAATGGTAAAGAAAAAAATTTTGTATGTCTTCTTTTTTAATGAAATTCCAAGGTCAACGATGTTTTTTTAAGTGGAGTAGTATATTTTTTTTACGATAGCATGATAGACAATAAAAAACTGAAATTAGTGGATACCACCTTTTTGACCTTAAAATGACCTAGAGCAAGAATAATCATGTTGGAGCT
Organism: Sphecodes monilicornis; assembly: GCA_913789915.3. Classification (NCBI taxonomy): domain Eukaryota; kingdom Metazoa; phylum Arthropoda; class Insecta; order Hymenoptera; family Halictidae; genus Sphecodes; species Sphecodes monilicornis. Next base: position 22,467,643 of record OU565285.1, read on the forward strand.
GATAAAATGTGGAAGTTTAAAATTTACGTGTTTCAGCAAAAATTACGCGTTGTTTACGGCGGGTTGACCTTTACATATCATAATAAATGTTCGAAATGTTGACCATCCTCATTTATGCAATATTGCAATCTTGCATTAAATGATCTGTAGGCATTGTCGATTTCCTGAGACGTAATTGAAGCACATGCTGCAGTAATTATTACGATTTTTAGAACTTACACTACCGGTATTTTTAAATTGTTTTACCACAACGGAAAATGCATGTCACGAAGGACAAATACGATTCACAAATTTTTCACGATACAAATGTACTGCTTGCCTCAAAAATTGGTGGCTTTCGCCATAAGTGAAAACCATATCGATTCGTTCCTGTACAGTATAACGCATTGTTATCACTTTCACGTTTCGAATTCGAATAATGCAGAAGGAACAACGTACTTATTCTAACCGATTAACCTTCTGTTAACGATCTCAATGATACATACTCTAACATAAACATACGCTGTTTACTATGAAAAATATTTCAAACATTTATTGTGGTTTGTAAAGGTCAACCCGCCGTAAACAACGCGTAATCTTTGCTGAAACACGTCAATTTTAAACTTCCACATTTCATCCGCTCCAACATGATTATTCTTGCTCAAGATCATTTCAAGGTCAAAAAGGTGGTATCAACTAATTTCAGTTTTTTATTGTCTATCATGCTATCGTAAAAAAAATATACTATTCCATTTAAAAAAACATCGTTGACCTTGAAATTTCATAAAAAAACACGACATAAAAAATTTTTTTCTTTACCATTATATTTGCCCCCTGCAATAGTGTCACTTTGTCCTCTGAAGTTTTCTGATAGGACTGTAAATACGACAGATATTTAGGTGTTCCCATTTATGTGGGACACCCTGTATAAACAAACAGACATTTTCTTTCATTGTTTTGTTTGCAATGCAGTTTATTTTGTAATCAAAATATATACGTACCAAGAAAGACTACATTTATTATGTCCAAATGCTGAAAACATTGAATTTTCGTGGTGTGCCATCTTTGTGTTGCAGAGTGTATGCGACACAATAACCTTCAAGGTCATATAAGGTCAGAAATGGAAGAAACATTTTGAATATTTCAAAGTAACATGTTTAAAAGTATTCTTTATTGTTGAGGCTACAGTAAATGTTCAACATTACTTCCTTGTGCATGAATGCATATTTCGACATTCTTCTAATATAATCCGAGATACCCAGATAGCACTCGGACGTCCAATGTACGTCCGTACCGGACATATGTACGTCTCAGGGACGTCCAATGTACGTCCGTACCGGACATATGTACGTCTCAGGGACGTACGATATGTCCGAGATATGTCCCAGGTATGTCCGACAGAGGTCCCAGTTACATCCCAGTACGTACACAGGACGTCCCGCGCGGACGTTAATTGGACGTTTGTCGGACATATAAAAACGTGTTTGCACCTTAAAAAATTTTCTAAATATGTAAATATTGGTTTAAAAGAATTCTACAAAAATACCATTGATTATCACATAGCTAGAAAAAGAGGAATTGATCAAATAAAAAAGAGTGTTGTTGTGCCGGGCGCGAACCTAGTATAACTAACGCGCTGACCCAACCGAGTTCTTGGTAACACGATTAATATTTTCAGATACTATACGCGCTGATGTACGAGGTAATCGTAATACTAATCAAGTTAATTTCATTTTTCAACTATTTCTGTGAAATGTTCAAGTTTATCAGTGTCCAATAGACTTGTAAAATAAATAAAATCTAACAATTTGAAGATTAGCTCATTTTTTCACGGAAGAAACGTTGAAAAATTAGTTTTTTTCAAACAACGGCGCCGCGAACTTAAAAATCTGAAAAAATTCATAAACTATATTTTGAGTATAATAATAGAAACACAATATAGCATCCGAAAACGTACGAAATAATCTAAGTCCCACGCCCCTAGCAAGTGCGAAATAATCTAAGTCCCACGTCCCTGGCAAGTACGAAATAATCTAAGTCCCACGTCCGTGGTACGTCCGAAATTTATGTCCGAGGGATGTCACACGGACGTAAAAACGGACATTGGACGTATCGGACGTAAAACGGACGTCACATGGACGTACGGTGCTATCTGGGAATTAATGCTTGTTTTAATTTGCTTTTCAAGTCGTTCATAGTTTACATCTCTGGACGGTCTATCGCGTATCATATTTGCGAAATATTATAAAGTGTCTCTATATATTATAAATAATATAAGTGTCTCTTCCATTTCTGATCTTATATGACCTCGACGGTCATTGTGTCGTATACGAATGTATCAGTCTTGACACACGCTTTCACATGCTACAACAAAATATATAGCATTCAAATAACAACATTGATGGTCACCTTCATTTTTAAAAAATAGTGCAAACACAAAAAATTACCTCTCTTTCATGTTTTTCTAATATTTATTATTTGCAAGAAAAACGCAGACTAGTAATAGCGTGAACACCCTGTACGTATAAAACTGAGTGAGAAGCGTTATACATACCCAGAATTAGTTTTTCCAACATTGTTATGAATGTTATTTTGTCCAGCAATGTCAATGTTAGCGGGAAGGCTGTATCTATTTGATCTCACGGCCGGATGTTCTAGAATGCACCAAATTATAAGATTAAATTATTGTTCTTTATTTTTTATTTCTAGTGAAGCAACCTTGTAGGTTTCATGTGTTAGTGATGATTCATACTGCACAATGGTTTCCGTAGAATTTTTGAATTACATTTCACCAGGAGCACTGTGATTAAGTGCGATCAATTTTCTCCAATAAGTTAATCGCTGGGTAAAAAAATAATTGGAGCAGCTTATTTATAATCGGCGGAACAGTTATCGTTTAAGAACAGCTTCGAATCGATCACACGACTCGCATAATAGGGTCGTTAGTCGTGCATAGGGTGACATTGACCGCAATTTTATGCGTCTTCGAGCAGGAATGACCGATTTAGGGTACAAGCTACCAAAGGACAAATTACATGACAAATGTAATCGACCTTCGATTCGCCATTGCCATACCCTTAACTTGAAACCAGATCCGTAACGAGTTCATGGGCAATATGGTGTGTATTATACTTTTACGACGGTACATACATGGAGAACGTGATACGTTCTCTGATTTATACACGATCCTTGGATCACTGTAAATTATTAGTTTACAGGCCAAGCTAGGTTTACTTACTTTTTCTAGTTGAAAACTCTGTCCTACATTTTAACGATTCTCATATATCTAAGTTAAAAAAATCGATTTTCTAAAAATATTTTTAAAGACATCCAATGTAAAGATTAATGAAATTAACAAAGTTATGACCTACAATAGAATCTACCTCAGCCATATCTATAACCGTATTTCAAACTTCAAAAGCGTTTTCATTAACATAAGAGTTATTAAAAATGAATGGACTCATTCTTAATTTTTCGAGTCCGTTTGCAGTATTTTAGAGTCACATTCTTTATATTTAAAACTACCAGAAAATATAAAAAATAATTTAAATCTCTTTAACCGTTAAACTAGTGATACATTGTAAATGCTAAATGCAGAATGAAGTTACACGTACCGTCATCGAAAAATCCGTGGAAGACGACAAATTTGTTGTTCTGCGGTATTATTTTCGAGAGGCCATAGTATTTGTCCAGAAAGGCTAAGAACTTCTCAGAAGGTCTATCGATCGCCAGTTTCACCGGCCTAATATTTTCTTCCTGGAAATTAGAAGCAACGCCACTCTTGAAATATGTGTAGTTATTAATGAATTAATTAAATGAGAATTTCCAAAACTTATATTTGATAAGTGAAACGTTTGCAAAGTAATGTGAATGTAAATGTTTTATTAATTCTCATGAAATCTACATTTTTGTCATATCTAATACAAATGCGTATATCTACAATAAAATATAGATTTAGTAAAGTCAAAGTTAGTAAAACCCTTTGCAATCTCTACTTTGGTTCATTTCGGTTTCTATAAATTCGCAAATTTCGTATTTGTAAACAAATATTACAAAAATATACAGAGTGTTCACGCTATTACTTGCCAGCGTTTTTCTTGCAAATAATAATAAATATTAGAAAAAAATAAAAAAGGAAAAAGTAATACTATTCTTTGCAAGCAACGTAATGGAGTGTGTAATTTTTTTGTATTTGCACTATTTTCATGAAAATGTCGGTGATCTCTAATTGTTGTAAATTGAATGCTATGTATCTTTACATACTGCATATATGAAAGCGTGTATTAAGACAAATTCATTCGTATACGACACAATGACCTTCAAGATCATACAAGGTCAGAAATGGAAGAAACATTTTGAACGTTCCGTACTAAATGCGTTTGCAAGTATACTTTATTGACGAGGCTATAGTAAATGTTCAATATAACTTCCTTGTGCATGACTACATATTTCGGTTCTATTAATTACATTCTTGTTAGCTTCTTCTAACATTGTCCGAAATATTAATGCACATGATTGCGTTAGTTTCGTTTGCAAGTCGTTTACATTTCTTGGCGTTATATACCGTGAATGATATCTTTACGAAATGTTACGTACGAAATATTCAAAATTGTGCTGCCATTTCAGACCTTATATGACGTTGAAGGTCATTGTGTTGTATACGAATAAATTTTTCTTGACACACGCTTTCATATAATATAAAAAATATATGGCATTTCATTTAAAAAATTGAGTCACCTTCATTTCTAAGAAAATAGTGCAAACACAAGAAAAATACATATGCCATTGTGTTACTTACCAAAAACAGTATTACTTTTCCCTCTATCATTTTTTCCTAATATTTATTATTTGCAAGAAAAACGCTGGCAAGTAATACCGTGAACACCCTGTATAATACTATTGTATTATAATAGTATATATGTATAATACTATTGTATATTATAATAGTATATATAATACTATTCCAATATCTATTTTTCAGAAAATCAAGAAGAACCTTTATTACTTTAGTTTATTGCACTATTCAATCAACGTAATTGTAAGAATGATACAAGGCACATCGAATGCAAATAAATACTGCATACCTACTTAAATCGCTAATCATCTGGTTATTATGAAGAAAATGTAAAGTTTAATCGTTAAATATTAAAAATATTCTTCATCCAATGGCCATAGGAATGTTCATCATTGTCTGCGAGATTCAATAGGGTTTATATTTTCACCTTAATATGGACAAAATTAATACTGTTAACTCTAAATAACTAAACTATTATGCGTGCAAATGATGACGCCAAATAAAATAGTGAATAGAATTGGACACATTTTATGTAATAACAAAAAAATGTTTAACTATAAAGGAAAAGGATGCACGAAATGAAACAGTTTTACTTGATATTGGATTTACTAATTGAATTCAAATTGTCGCCATTTTTACGAAAGATTAGTTAGTCAAGATTGAGTGTTAAAAGTTTAGATTTTTACAAATTATGATATTTGCTGAATTATTTGGCATAAATAAATTGCTACTATCCACCTACAAAATGCACTTTAAAAATACAATGATTCAGTTAAATTATATTTATATATACATATACATATATAATAGCCAGTTCCTCTGTCCTTTGTGACCGTAAAACTATCTCGAAACACAAAAAACATAGAAAGCTGAAATTTGGTACACAGGTAGCCGTTAACCCAAAGGGGTACACGAATATGTTTTTATCCCAGGAAGCCTTCAGGATCTATTGTTGTTGCTAATATTAAATATGTCATTAAACGCAGCATGTAGTAGTGGCATACTTCCACAAATAAGCGAACCGTTGATTTTTCAACGGGGTTCATGCTTTCTAATATTTATAGTATATAGAAACGAGGTGAGATAGTAAAATTTCATCTAAATCCACAAATAGTTATATTATTGATAGTTACACATTAAATAATTATTAGCATAAATTTGTGTGGTGGCACACATAATCTAAACTCAAATCACCTATTGTGCCCTTTTCTTGCAAGAGAGAGGACAACGGTCATTGAAGTAGCACAGCTGTCCAACTTCTCAAAATACCAGTGAAATACTTATTAGCACACCAGGTACTTTGGTCTAATAAGGAGAAACGAAAGTACCGAGGCGAAACAAACAGTTTGAATGAGTTCAGTCACCTTTCGGGTTACCTTCGCCCGTAACACCCACGCGTAACGACCTTTTGTCACGCTCCTATTTAAGATCGTTCACTAATTTGCCGATGTAGGCCTGCCTGCTGCCTTTTCTTATCGGAAAAGGGTCGCAGGGCCAAGATTCTTTTTAGTTACCCGTTACGTTTACTTCGTCCGACCAAGTCGCAATTATCCAGAGCCTCGATCAACTATAGTGGGAGATCAAATTATTATGAACAGATGGAAAAATTGCAAAAATGTAACTCCCGTTTTTATAAATATTATTGTATTATAATCGTGTAAAATATTATAGCATATTTCTGAATACATTACTGTTTATAACAATGATCCAAATAAAATATACTCTCTTTTCAATGTTTTTAATGTGTGATTAATATTTGTCTCTACTTTTGCACAAAAGTAAGTCTAAACAACTTCAATATTTAAACTGTGTTAATATGGAGTCGTAAAAAAGGTCTAGGTTTCATATACAATGTAAAAATATTTCAACAGGAATCTTAATTGACCACTAATTTATAGCACGTTTGAAATACCCAGATAGCACCGTACGTCCATAGGACGTCCGTTTTACGTCCGATACGTCCAATGTCCGTCGTGTACGTCCGTGGGATGTCCCTCGGACATACATTTCGGACGTCCCATGGACATCCGTTTTTAAGTCCGTGGGACATCCCTCGGACATAAATTTCGGACGTACCACGGACGTGGGACTTAGATTACTTCGTGCTTGCTAGAGACGTGCACCTTAAAAAATTTTCTAAATATATAAATATTGGTTTAGAAGAATTCTACAAAAATACCATTGATTATCACATAGCTAGAAAAAGAGGAATTGATCAAATAAAAAAGAGTGGACTTATGCCGGGCGCGAACCTAGTATGAGCATATTAACAGTCGAGCGCCTAACGCGCTGACTCAACCGAGTTCTTGGTAACACGATTAATATTTTCAGATACTATGCGCGCTGATGTACGAGGTAATCGTAATACTAATCAAGTTAATTTCATTTTTCAACTATTTTTGTGAAATGTTCAAGTTTATCAGTGTCCAATAGACTTACAGAATAAATAAAATCTAACAATTTGAAGATTAGCTCATTTTTTCACGGAAGAAACGTCGAAAAATTATAAAAATCTGAAAAAATTCATAAACTATATTTTGAGTATAATAACAGAAACACAATATAGCATCCGAAAACGAACGAAATAATCTAAGTCCCACGTCCGTGGTACGTCCGAAATTTATGTCCGAGGGATGTCCCACGGACGTATAAACGGATGTTCATGGGACGTCCGAAATTTTGATCCAAGGGAGGTCCCACGGACGTACACGACGAACATTGGACGTATCGGACGTAAAACGGACGTCCCATGGACGTACGGTGCTATCTGGGAGGCCTATGGGCCTGATGACATCTGGTCTATTGTATCACTCTAGCTAAGCGCAGTGATTCTCAAATATAACGAGATTCACTTTTGCATCTTAGCAGACGTATTAATACAAATAATCCAACATATTCTGGGCCCGCAAAATTTTTGAACAGGGCCCCGCAGAAGATCACGCCGGCCATGTCTCGAGGTTTTGTATAGAACGAAACAAAACTGCTTTATGTCGATCACAATATGATAGTACGCTAATAAAGTAACACAGATGTGACTAACATTTGTGTGATTTTCTCGCACGGAATCTCTAAAATCCTACGATCAATTTGCTTCAAATTTTAAACAGCTGTTCCACACACAGCACTAATAAAATGTAACGTAGGATGTTTTTGATATCTCAGACATTGCTTGAGTTATTGCTGTTGCCTTTTCTACAAATGATTGAACTTCTTAATAATTCTACGCTACATTTTAAACAATATCTTCTAGATGGAGAATGAAAATAAAAATGTTTCGTTTCAAACGCTTCGCTTTTTGTCATCAATGACTGCCATCCACGGATGTACCAATAGAAGGCCATTTCAAAAACAGTGAATAACTGCAATTTTTTAATATTTTGTTCTGAAAAAAATGGAGAAAAAGTTAAGAGCCATTTTAATGCCGCTGTATAAAACCGGAATTTTTCACTTGTTTATTATCTTTGAAAAAAAATCCCGGAAGCATAGCACGTCTCACAGACTCATGCTCTGTAGGATAATTCATGATGACGAGGGAAAGAGTAAGAGGGAATGCTGAGTCTATGGCAAGAAAAATTATACGGTCTGAGAAAAAGCTTCTGCGGAAAACAGGTATTCGTAGCTGTGCAAGCTACGTATTCTAGATTATTTTTTTCCTCGTTTTGTCATGGTTGGCGCACTTGTCAGAATCACTGCAAGTGCTGTCGGCTTAGCGACACGCGAATTCGCCCCGTGGTCTCACGCACGCTGCTCAACTATCACGAATACCGGCCTGTACGGTACTTTTCCGTAATTAATGCATATTAGCCGTACTCTCAGACGTGTTATAGAGGCTGCCATTAGCGTTGCTGTTTCTCTGTGTACCTGGCGAAAAATTCGACCCAACGCAAATTATGGAAAATTATATGAATCTTCAGGAATCGCGGAATTCTAACGCTTTTACATTCCTCTTTCTAATAATGGTTTTGTCAAACAGCGAAGACTAGGGTCGGAAGAAGTTCAGTAGAACGACCCGGACGCTCAGTAAAACGAAAGTGATTTTTAAGTGTTTTTTTTTCAAATTAACTATTGGGTATACATATAGGTGGTCTAGGCCGATTTGGTATGTAAACGGATAGCCTTGAAGTACAAGTCTTTTTTTTAGTTTAACTTTTCTTATTATTTATTGTATAATACGCATGTTTCTCGCAACTATATTTTTAAAATGGCGTCCACGATAACCAAAAAACTAGTAAAATAATCAACTTCGGACACAACTCGTTCATTTCCTTACATATTTCTTTAAGGATTGAATCTAAAAGTTATATTTGATTTATTATGTATCATATTTTGTTGACTACAGTATTTCATCGGTAAATGTCGCAAATGTCTCGCACATAATTGTCCCTGAGATATCCCCACTAGTGCGGGGTGTACCCCCTTAAGGGGCTGCGAAGCTCGAGAGCCTCGGTCGCCGAGAAATATGACACCATGCGGCTCGGGTGTATCGGTGAGACCACACTAATCCGAATTTCCAACTTCTTTATTATTCATTATTTTTTATGGAACTTCGATGACCATATTTGTGAAATTTTTCTAATAAAAATCATACCAAATATGATATAATTCCGATGATATTTACTTGCGTAATCGACGATTAAAGTTTCGGGCGCGAGGAAGGATAGCGTATGGGAAAGAAAAAGACCCGGAGAGTCGCAGTCGGCGGCACAGTTCAAAGGCTCGCGCGTCCTCACAATGTATTACCAAGGAATAACTTTTTTATTATTACTTATTTTCTATGAGACTTTTTCTAATAGATTTGTGACATTGTTCTGATTAAAATGATACCAAACACGATATAATTCGGATCACATACAGGTGTATGGTCATTATGTATAGGTCAGGTACATAACATCGGTGAGGCAACAGTAATGCAATGACGACACTTTTTCATTTTTAATTAATCTTTTAGGAAACTTTTACCATCATATTTGTAATATTTCTCTGATCAAAATTTTTCTGATTATACATACATATCTATTTTTTTAATTGACGATGGAGCAAGTTTTGGTGACAGACAAGGAGAGTAAATAGTAAAGAAAGGGACACTGCAAGTCGCATCGTCTCGTTGAAAATATATTGGATAATATGAACAATTGCAAAATATGTCCGGTCCTATAAATTCACTGTACAACAGTTGTCGGCCCTCCGTTGCAAATTGCATCTACGTGCCTAAATCCAAAATGTAAATCCGTGACCGTGTCATAAACCATCCCCAATTTATAATCTCGACATTGGTTTCTCCAGATTTTCTTAGGTTTTCCCTTCTCTGCATTCTTACTATGTATGATCGACCAAATTGCAGAAGACAAGACGGTTAACCCTTTGCACTCGGAGCTATTTCAACCAAAAAATCAAACATTTCTTCTAACCTAGAATATTTCCGTTGTACATAATTTTTTCATTATATGCGTACGAAACTGATATAGTACCTCATACAATATTTAAATGTTTCGTAATTTATTACATATAAACAAATTTAATCATGTAAACAATATTCTGAATAATGATGTAACAATTTGTAGCGGCGCCTCAGAGTCGCCGCTCGAGTGCTAAGGGTTAATGTGTATGCAGCTGAGCTTCTGCCCACTTTCAAAGTCGCGAAATGTCCCAGTCAGGAGAGTGTGTCTTTAATGTCTTTAACATTTAATCTCTTTGTCTGTTGATTGAATTGACAAGTCAATTTGCATTTATTTGTGTTGGATGTTATTACTTGATGTATGTTAACTGAATTTTTCCGTTTCACCTTATTTTTATGTTACATTTATAACGAGTTCAATTTTTCTATTTGGTCGTTGGTTAATTAGGTTTGCCAGCGATTGCTTGCGAAATGAGAAACTTTCACAACTAGTTGAACAGGAACGTGGCAACGTTACTACGTTTTGCGCAAGGTTTCCGTGGAAGTAGTTTAGATCAAGATCACACGTCGCCTTTCTGCTTTTACTCGGGAAGTAATTACACCTTGTTTGCGATCAGGACGATTTCCAATCTGCGCGGGTGGAATCCGTGGACTGGACGTGTGAGTTTCTTTGTGGTTCCCACGGGTATGGGATCAAATTCATCGGCAGATCAAGCATGCTTCGCATAGATTCTCATTCTCATACATTTTTTCAGAACATTTAATTTGAAATTTCTAACCAACATAATAGACTTATTAGTAGACAGAGTTGAGCATATTCACGAATAAGAAATAATAGATAACGAATAATACGGTGTTCATGAGTGATGGATAATTTTTAATTCGAATAAAGTTTTATTCGTGCATCACAAATGCTTTTTATTCGAATAAAATATTAATCTGATATAGCGAATAAATGTTGTATTTGAATAAAACTTTGTTTGAACCAGTATTTAAAGTTGTTCAAACTATTTAAATTTATCAGCTATTTAATTTAATTAAATTTAAAGTTAATGCTTTAATAATCCTTTAAAATAAAGTTAAAACTTTAAAGTAATTGCAGCATTATTTAAATAAGATGTAAATAATTTTTAATTCAGAAATAATGTTTCGTTTAAATAAATGTTTATTAATATACTAGTGACTACAGAATAAGTATTTAAAATAAATTCTTTGAAATATTACATTTGAGAACAACTCTCCTTTGAAACATTTCGTCGGGAAATTTGTTGCTTTTCTGAAGATTAATCATAGCGATATATGAAAACAATCTTTCCACTATATCGCAAAAAGACTAGTTTTATCGTAGGATATGCCTAATATCATTGTTACTTTACGACGATCATCATTAAAATACTTTAAGATATTTATTTCATGTTGCGACGAACACTGTTCTGTAGTTCCACTAAGGTTAGATTAAACTGAACCAAAATATAATATCATATATTGCGGATAAGAAATAATATATAATATAATATAAATAACAAATACTGCGAATAAGGAATACTGCGAGTGACGAATACTACGAATAACGTGAATAATATTCATTGCAGATAACAAATAATGCAATAACGAATTAAATATTATTAAAATAATCAATTAAATAAAAATTCATTGGAACAATGGCCAAGTCTTTGGCCAGAGTAGATTTTATGCATTTATGGCAGATATGAGTACTCCTCGTCCACCAAAAGAAGGCAGTGATTTCGATAGTGGGGTGCAGGGGGATATGCGAGACTTCCTACTGCGAAGTAGGGAAATCAGGTAGTGGGGGCGGAGATCCCTACAAGTTACTCACTCCCTTCTTTTGGTGGACGAGGAGTGGGTGAAATTGAAAACAGTTAACCCTTTGCACTCGGAAGTATTTTAACTCCGAAACCAAACTTTTTTTTCGATCAAGAATATTTCCATTCTATATGATTTTTTTCATTTTGGGGAAATGAAACTGATATAATACCTCATGCAATGCGTAAATGTTTAGTAATTAATTTATTGAATATAAATTTAATAATGTAAACAATATTTTGAATAATGGTATAATAATTTTTAGTGGTGCCTCAGAGTCGTACATAAAATAACTGATGTGTTTCTTATGATATTTTAAACATTGATCTAAAATCTTAATATTCTATATTAATAGCAAATATTACAGATAGTTCATTTATTTCCATCCCAGCAACATATGTATCCACTTTGAATATATGTATACGAAAATCAGAGATTTAATTGAAAAATTAAATTGATTGACATACAAGATAAAATGTATTGACACCGATTCACTCATTTTTGCATCAAATGCTTTAAACGCCTACAGTCCCTGACTAATTTATTGAATATAAATTTAATAATGTAAACAATATTTTGAATAATGGTATAGCAATTCTTAGTGGTGCCTCAGAGTCACCACTCCAGTGCTAAGGGTTCATACATGTTAATTAATAAGATTAAGATTAACATGTTTATAAATAAACATGAATGTGGAAAAACAGATTACTTACGGACAACATATGCTGATAGAGAATATTTCCAAGGCCCATGCGTTGTCGGGTCTCGTGAACGTAAAAGTCCAAAATGCATCTAGGCTTCAGCTGGTAATGAGCTCCTGTTTCGTCGAACATGAAGAGATTCTTCGATCCGGTCTTTAGCAAGCCAACTACGCTGCCCAGTCCACTGTAAAATCGAAGCAAGGTTGAAACATTACGCAGATAATGATTCACGGTTGCGGACCAACGTTCGAGATCCACGTTGCTCGAAGCGCAGATGATTTTTATCCACCGTGAATGTGAAACTGTACTTTTTAACACTGATACTATGGGACCTGTTAAAATGATTGTAAAGGTTTAAATAATTCTTTTAAAGGTTCATTTATGTGTAGAGAATTCACTACATTTATCTCTTTTAACATATATTCTAATAAAAATCGCCAAATATCTGAATATTTTATCTTGTAAAAATAAAACAATCTATGGTTCGCACAAATCGCTTTATATAACTTCATGAAAGTTTCATTGCTTGTGGCTTGACTGAGTATTTTATGCATTTATGGCAAAAATGGGCAGATGCAGTTTGGAGGTGTGCAAAGACTGACAGAATTTAAAAGTAGCGATGTTTTATTATCAGCTTTTTGAAGTTATTAAAAAAGGAAAGAAATTGCAAATGTGTGCAATTTTTATTTTCCATGAAGATCGACAGTCTACTTATAACGGTCCGATAATTCAGGTAATAATTTTACCGTCTATGTTCTTACTGGACAGATTGTGAAATGCTTGAAAAGGTATAATCCAGTAATGTGGAAATTAGAAAATGATCTACACGTTTATTTATTTTAAATTGAGCATGCATTTTTTAACATAAAATATTTAATTTATCTAAGCGAATTTTTAAAACAGTATTTTACTTGAAAAATACTGAAAATAGCTCAGCTTCGTTTTGAAATATTTTGATTCAACTTCATTGGGTTGCATCTGAGCCAAAAAGAAATAACCCACATGACATGAACTTTAATTAAATATACTTTTCCCAATATTATAGTTACGCGTTATCGTACCATTTTTATCCTCAATTTATTTTCATTATACCAACCAATACTTGGTGGCACAAGTATTACAGATTGATAAAATATTGTAGAAATATTTTATTTCCCAGAATTTTGCTTCCTATTTAAAATAACTATTCCATTGAACTGAATACCATCTATTGCCCTAAATAGTATTTGGAATATTTCACAAGTTAACTTTCTGAATCAATATCATCTATTTTTCTTTGATAATAGACACGAAGGTTTACATAATGTTTAAAAGAGTTTACATTCACTTACATTGAAGGTTTACATTCGTGATGTAATAAGGATATCGATCGAATACAAATGAATGAACAAGTAAGATATTTGCGGTTTACTGCAAAGTTTAATATTAATAAACAGTTCGTTTCTGGTTCGTTAAAAATCCTTGACCGTATGCTGTACACTATCTTGACAAACCAGTTATTTTTCTTCGAGAAAGTTATTCAAGACTTGGAAGTATATGGTAATGCGCGAGGGTAAGGTTCGTTAAGCAGAACGGATGAGGAAGAGCTTCATACTCTGATTCGCGCGACTTTTTAAAGGTTCATAGTCGTGCTGCGTTGGCCGTTATCGCGAAGCATAATTGCTTTACAACATTCTTAAAAGAAAGTTACAACATTACTGTCATAAAAGTTTTATTTGAGTATAGGTTTCTTACTAGTCATTCACTTTGCTCAAGTTCGAAAAGTAATATTTTTTTCATTTTTCTAATGACATACCTAACTAAACAAAGTTTGTGTTAACACATAAGAAGAAATCAGACGAATATTTTGTATAGTTGTAATTTTCAAATTTTAATTTTTCCTGCAACGTAAAATACAATTTTATGCGGAACATATACAAATTTTAAACGAATGTTGTTTACATCATTTGCAAGAATTCTGACGATTCAAATAAGATTGAAGTATTAATGAAGCGATTTGCATAAACATATTAACACATATCCGCCATAAAATAGATCTTGAAATACCATTAGGTTGCTGTATATGAAATGTCTGATTTGTAACAGTAACGTTAAGCAAACATAACTTTTTCCTAAATAGTTCATTATAATTCCAGCCTTCTCGGCCAAGGAACAGGACTTGGTATACATTCTATGCTTATCTACTCATCCCTCATCCACACTCTTACATACTTAAGGCCTCTTTCGCATGACTACATGTCACTTCACAATACTTATACTTTTCTTATATTAACATATATATAAAATATAAGAAAATTATACAACAGTATACTATCCTTATATCGCATATTTGTTCTTAGTTTTCTGTTTAGCCTTCTCACCCACTTTAACACACGCTCTTCTGTTCTACCCGCTAACACTTCCGTTAGGGAACATTCCCCTTTCTCTATTCCCTCACACTCCTCTAACCAGTGTTTCAATGTTCCAAGATTTCTTTTACACATCCTACATATTCTCTATTCACTACTTTCCCAATACCGATTGTATGGTTCCATATTGCCACATCTGGCTCTCGTGATTAATTTCTGATTACAGTATTTCATCGTTAATTGTCGTGAAATTCTAAACTATAATTGTCGCAAAATAATCCCTCCTTCCGCGGGGTATACCCCGTGAGGGGCCGAGAAGCTCGAGAGGCCTCGGTCGACGAAAAATATGACACCATGCGGCTCGGGTATATCGGTGATACCACTACTAATCCAATAACAAAACTTCTTTATTTTTTATTATGTTTTGATGGAACTTTCACCAACATATGCGTGGCATTTTTCTAATGAAAATGATACCAAATAAGATATAATTCCGATGGTATTTACTTGAATAATGGACGATGAAAGTTTCGGCGCAAGGAAGGATAGCGTATTGGAAAGAAAGATACGCGGAGAGTCGCGGTCGCCGACGTAGTTCAAAGTAGGGCTGTTACTTTCCTTCGAAGGTCGAGGATTTCGAAGCTTCGAAGCTTTGAATTTCGAAGCTTCGCTTTCAGAAACATCGAAGGTGATCAGAATCGAAGTTTCGAAGTTCCGAAGCTTCGAACCTTCGGAACTTTGAAACTTCGACACTTCGAACCTTCAATTCGTTTCCAGTTAACGGATCAAAGAAATAAATTTTCATAATTTGTTTCTATATTCACTATTTGAATTATTTCAATAATTTATTGTTAAGATAATATATTTATAATTTGAATTATCCTTTCGATAGCACATTGTTAAAATAATTGTTTAAATAAATAAATTTTATAATTTGTTTCTATATTCATTATTTGAATTATTTCAATAATGTATTGTTCAAATAATCGTTTAGACAATGTACACATATTTACATAATTACTATATAAACACATTTCTATAGATTATAAAAATTTATGATTCTATATTCATTATGTAAATACTTGTACATTCTTTAAATAATTATTTTAACAATGAATTATTGAAATAATTCACATAATGTATATAGTGCACATAATTCACATAATTTATTCATTTAAACCATTATTTTAACAGTAGTTAATTGAAATAACAATTCACATAATGAAGTTAGAAACAAATTGTGAAAATTTATTTATTTGAACAATTATTTTATCAATGAACTATCGAAATGATAATTCAAATAATAAATATATTATTTTAACAATAAATTATTGAAATAATTCAAATAATGAATATAGAAACAAATTGTAAAAATTTATTTATTTAAACAATTATTTTAACATTAAATAGTTCAAATAACAATTCAAATAATGAATATAGAAACAAATTATGAAAATTTATTTCTTTTATCTGTTAACTGGAAGCGAATCGAAGATTCGAAGATTCGAAGTTTCGCAGTTTTGAAGTTCCGAAGGTTCGAAGCTTCGAAGCTTTGATTCTCATCACCTTCGAAGTTTCTGAAAGCGAAGCTTCGAAGCTTCGAAATCTTTGACCTTCGAAGGAAAGTAACAGCCCTAGTTCAAAGGCCTACGTGTCTTCACAGTGTAATGCCAATAAAAAAACTTCTTTATTATCACTTATTTTTTATGAGACTTTCTCCAATATATTTGTGGCATTTTTCTGATTAAAATAATTCCAAACACGATATAATTCGAATCATATTTACAATAATTTTCCGAAACATTCATCGTCCATTATCCAACTAAATACCACCGGAATTATATCCTATTTGGTATCATTTTCATTAAAAAAATGCCACGAATATGTTTGGTGAAAGTTCCATAAAAAAATAATAAAAAATAAAGAAGTTTTGTCACTAGGTTAGGTGTTGTTTTCACAACGACATACTCGACCCGTATTATGTTACACTTCTCGACGACCGAGGCCTCTCGAGCTTCGCTGTCCTTTTCTACGTTCGGCACAAGTCAAAAAATAATATTATCTGAACATTAATTGACGCCCGGCCGGTCCGGTGGTGGCGACGATTATCGATGAAATACTGTATTACCTTTTGCCTTTTTTGATCAGTTACTCCGGAAATACATAGCATATACAATGTGCTTATACATTCTATTATACTTCGCTTCGCTAATCCTAATCATTCGAACTTTTTCTTAAATAAAACCTATTGACCAAAACAAGCACTATTGTAATCAGCATACACTGTAAACGAATTGTGAATTTCTTGATTGTAGTATTATGGTAGAAATTCAATGATTTGTTCGTTCGTATTCTTCATTTACAAAATATTTTGACCAAATATCGTACAATGATATCGTCAATTTATTCCTATTTTTTCACTCGTATAAAACGAATACACGATAATTACAATGGTTGACATTGAAATAAACTTTATTTATAAGTAAAATTAGCAGAATAATCTCTTCCTTGAGATTCAAATTGCATTAATAAAAAAAAACTTTATATTTCAAAATGGTGTTAAACCTATAGACTGTAATAGTATATCTTTCTTAACTAAAAGTTTCATAACATTTACATTCTAAAATCGAACATTTCATATGCAACTTAATATTTTATTTCAGTAAAGGTATTTCAATCGCTTCTTCCTCATTTTTGTTTTATAAAACGGCAAAAAAATCGTAGATTAAGTTTTAAGCAGTCGTTGTTTTCACCCCATAATTTGTATGCAGTGCAGTAATCACCGCCATCTATAAATGAAATCACAACAGGAACCGCAAAAAGTTTTTTTTGTACACTAAAAGAGTGTACAACCGAAAGACAAAAAGTTGTTTTTATAAAATGTATATTTTCAGAAAAAAATTCCTAAATATCATCTTTATTTAAAATTTTTAATTATTTTATGAGAAAATTCCCATAAAGAAATGAAAATTAAATAAGATAGAGGAGTTGATAGTTAACGAAATAAATGATTTCCTTATCCCGTATTGTACACAACAGTCCAGGAGAGGATGATGGGGGGATTTGCAGAAAACCCCGCAGTCTAGTTACAATGCACCGTGTAACCGAGAGTGCAGTCGATTGCATCGCATCGCGAGGGAACTCGCATCGTCACGAAAACGACGCCGCGCCGGGTGCACGAGATCGTCTAGATACTTTCAGTAATTAATAGCCGTACGTCGTTAATGGCGGCGCAAGTGGGTCTTTACGATCCGACTATTATCTTCTCTGATCGCCGCGCCTGTACGCGGTATTAATTTTTCTCGTGCAGGAAACGGTTCTGAAGAACATTTTAATCAAGAAACACCGAACCGCGAGGAGATGCTTTGTGAATAGGACCGAGCGAGGAAGGATGTGCTTCGCTTTCCGCAGGCAAGCGACACACCAGACACGACGTATCGATCCAACCGACCATTTTGCACGCTGCGAAACCCTTATCCTGCGAAATGCAGCTTCCCTTCTGCTCCCTTCTGCCACAGGTTGGCTTTCAGTTGCAAGGTTTTTAAGAGACGCCTCCTTCGAAAACGACCGCTTGCACGCCGTTTTACGGCAACTCCGGAAACTCACTGTGGTACCATTTTATTTAGAGATAAAAAAGAACAGTTTGCACAAAAATTGTTATGGAAAAGATCAGCATCTGAAGCTCTAACTTGAAGATATGAAACCCTTCTGCTACGATGTATGTTACGCTTGCAGTGACTAGAACTTCGTTGTAGCTCATAATTTTCCAATGGTTATATTTCGATTGCAACGAAATAGAATTTCGTTTCAGATTAAAGGAAATTAATAACATACACATTTAATAATGTTATAGCACAAGTGGTTAACCCCTTGACGCACATAAAATAACTTATATGTTTCTTATGACATTTTAAACACTGATATAAAATCTTAATATTCTATATTAATAGTAAATATTACAGATAGTTCATTTATTTCCATCCCAGCAACATATGTATCCACTTTGAATATATGTATACGAAAATTCATGATTCTACTTACACCAATGTGTAAGTACTGGATAAATTGGAGATTTAATTGAAAAATTAAATTGATTGATATTGACACCGATTCACTCATTATTGCATTAAATGCTTTAAACACCTAAAGTCCCTGACTAAAAATTAAGACCATTCACGATTTTCATTATTCTTCGTGTTTCTAGTCAAGAAAAGGTCGGAATCATATTTAACTAGCATTTAAATAACTACTTAAATCTAACGCTATATTAACACGTTAAACGTGGACCAATTTTGTCTCGCTTTCCATTTCACTTTTTATTTAAGTTCGGATACAAAAATACGACCGTGCATGAGCAAACGACTTGCTTATTACATTTCTGTTTAATCTGTATCGATTGAATCTATTAAGACAGTGTGAGCAGTTTTAACCCTTTGCACTCGAATGGCGACTCTGAGTCACGAATAAAAATTGCCAAGCCATTATCCAAAGTAGTTTTCATATCATTAAATTCGTCTATATTCTATAAATTACTAAAAATTCTGTTGCATGAAAAAACAGATTTAATTTCAAGTGTACAATGTAAAAACAATACGTAGGATAATAATCTTCTAGGTTGAAAGAAATATCTTTATTTTGGAATTAAAATTTCTTCGAGTTCAAAGGGTTAAATATTAGATACTGAACAATATATGTATAATTAAATTTGATACTGTTAGTCTCCAGGGATGACATAGCGTTTTACGTGTTAATGTGACAAGTTTTACTTTAAACCATCCTTTCCTGCTCTGATTACTATTTTTTTCCATTCTACATCCAAGTATCCCAATTAAGCTACCGATTGTAAACACTCCTGATAAAAATAGATAAATCAAATGTGAAACTGTAAACACATTTTAAGAAATTAGAAACGCTATTGTATTATATTATGTATTATATTATTTGTACTATATAGTTGAACTGATTACAACTATTAAGAAAAAGAAATAAGTATTTATATAAATGTTGTATCTTTCAATTCATGCGGACAATTTTTATTTTACATAAAATATCTCTATTTAATCACGTATGTGTGAAATGATGGATAATTACCAGGTACGTAAAATTAGCAAATGAATTCCATCCAAGCCTGAAGATTTTACTAAAAACACGAAAAACGTTGATAATTATGAGTGGACCTAGTTTTTTGGCCCGAGACTGTAATTGGGAAATTGATTACAATTTTATGATGAGTCATGACTTACCGGTTTGCTTCGTTATCGACTAAAAGATAAACTATATGGTCCGTGTCCCGAAGTTTTAGGGCGTTGGTTATTGGCTTGTTCAACCCCTGGGCTCTCGCTGAGGCCTCGCCCATGTCGTCCAAGACCCTGCTCAGTTGTCTCTGACATTCGCTGAAACAAGCATTTTTGAAAATTTACTATTTCGTACAAACAGAGAAAATAAGCACGCTCTTCGACTTTTATTAGTGACATTTTTCTCATTGAAATGACCCCAAACTCGACATAATTTGAATCATATTTAGTTGCTTAAGGGGACATTTTCATCCAATGACTTAAAATAAACATGATATTTAGGAAATTTTTTTCTTAAAATATACTATATTCTATAAAAAAAACTTTTTGTCCTTAGTTTCTACAGTCTTTTAGTATACAAAAAAGTTGTTGTCGCGGTTCCTGTTGTGATGTCATTTATGCATAGATGTCGGTCGCTGCACTGTTTAAAAAATATGGGGTGAAAACGATGGCCACGTACACAAAAAAAGTTATGAACCGATTTAAAAAATTCTTGCGGTATTATTTTCGTTATTGTAGTGGCTACCGCAAGAACCAAAACAATGAATTTTGGAACACGCAATTTTTGTTTTTCATACTTTCATACGTAAAACTGTCCGTTTTTTATACTCTTTGATGAAACTCGCATTAAACACTGCCACTTTGATTTTTTTTTCTCACCATGATTCATACCATAGTCATTGATATGAAGATCAAGAATTTCTATGATTTTTCCATTTCAGAAGATCATACAATGAGTTATGATGGCCACCGTTCTCACCCCATATTTTGTAAGCTGTGCAGTAACCGCCATCTACAAATGACACCGCAACAAACATTCTCCTTGTATACTAAAAAATAATACAAAGTAAGGACAAAGGTCTTTTTTACAAAATGTTGTATATTTTAAGAAAAAAAATTACTAAATATAATCTTTACTTTAAATGACTTGATGAGAGAGTTCCTTTAAATCACGATACAGTGGAACATCGATTATCCGTACTACAATAAGTGAAACATGAGTGTTCGCATAATAAACAGTTACCTACCTACAGTATTAGAGTATACACAATAAATTGATTCAATAATTTATTGTTAAGGTAATATATTTATAATTTGAATTATCCTTTCGATAGCACATTGTTAAAATAATTGTTTAAATAAATAAATTTTTACAATTCGTTCCTATATTCATTATTTAAATTATTTCAATAATGTATTGTTCAAATAATCGATTAGACAATGTACACATATTTACATAATTACTATGCAAACATATTTCTGTAGATTATAGAAATTTATAATCTATAGAAATATTTATAATCTATAGAAATGTGTTTCTATATTCATTATGTAAATACTTGTACATTCTTTAAATAATTATTTTAACAATGAATTATTGAAATAATTCACATAATGTATATAGAAACAAAATATGAAAATTTATTCATTTAAACCATTATTTTAACAGTAAATAATTGAAATAACAATTCACATAATGAAGTTAGAAACAAATTGTGAAAATTTATTTATTTGAACAATTATTTTATCAATGAACTATCGAAATGATAATTCAAATAATAAATATATTATTCTAACAATACATTATTGAAATAATTCAAATAATGAATATAGAAACAAATTGTAAAAATTTATTTATTTAAACAATTATTTTAACATTAAATAATTGAAATAACAATTCAAATAATGAATATAGAAACAAATTATGAAAATTTATTTCCTTTATCCGTTAACTGGCAGCGAATCGTAGATTCGAAGATTCGAAGATTCGAAGTTTCGAAGTTCCGAAGGTTCGATTCTCATCATCTTCGAAGTTTCTGAAAGCGAAGCTTCGAAGCTTCGAAATCTTCGACCTTCGAAGGAATGTAACAGCCCTAGTTCAAAGGCCTACGTGTCTTCACAGTGTAATGCCAATAAAAAAACTTCTTTATTATCACTTATTTTACCTACCTACAGTATTAGAGTATACATAATAAATTGTGTTGTATGCGGATCGCTTTAGATTGAATTGTTTACACGGGAAACATGTAGGTATTTAGACGATAAAGAATTCGGATATCATCGGTTCGGATAATCGAGATTCTATTGAATTATCGATTAAACAAACGAATGTGCTCTGAATTATTTCATGTTTGGTCTCAGTTTTACTAGAAAAATGTTGTAAACATGTTGGTAAAAGTTTCATAATTAGGTCCTGTTTGTTGCAATTGCTGCTGGAGTTTCAACCATGAAAATTTTAACTGTGATCGCAGTAATATTTATTAACAGTGTCGTAAATTATGTGTCCCGGTCCACTACACAAATAGGACGAAACAGTTGCTCCACTTTCGGTTCTCCTCTGTTTCCTCGTTTTTGTGTGAGTCACTCGTGTTGTAAGTACTTTCCTATGAACCCTCGGTAAGGAAATAAAAAGTCTTAGTATCTACTCGGAACTATGAATGTTCATTATAGATAAATTCATTTGGTTGTTTTGATTGAAAAATTAAAAAAAAAGAACTTATTTTTTTAACCAACCCTTCCAAATAAGTAATTTTTGTTTACTCAAATAGATTATATGTATAAAGGAGAGTGTATTTTGGTCACATATTTAAATATCTAGGTTATTAGTGCACATGCTTTCTTTTGTACTAATTGTAAATATAATCTTTACATAATCATATTTCTGTTGAGTAATTTTAAGAAATACGCTAAACGCTTTATTTTTATGACGTTGAATGGTAACAATACGTTTCAGACAAAAAAACACTTATTTCAAGCATTCCCGTTCCATGTCACATTCTATTCTAGCGCTTATATTCTTCTCTATATAATTTTCATTTACATTCACACTAATGAAAATAATAAATAACACAGAGCTCAAATAAAATTTTACGTAGAAAGTAAAATTGTAATTTGATAACCTGGTATATGCTTTAACATAGCATATTGTAATCTTGTAGCTCAAATATTTGTTTGTTATGTAAGTAAATTGAGAATGGTAGAAATTTTATTTAGTTAAAGAAAATTTGTCTTTAGTTCAAGAACCACGGTTGCACACAACGAAAAAGTACGTCATTCGAAATTTGTATTGGTTAGGTTACTTTTTCGTATAAAGAGACTCAATCGAGACTCAAACGATGTTAAACGAAACATTTCAAAATAAAAACCAAATAAGTATTATTTACTAGTAAATAAAGTAAAATACTATTTTAAAAACATTTTGAATATGAAATCAAATTGTCCAAGTTGTGATTTGAAATAATATTTTACCCAACCCAAAATTTCGACGATATCAATGACAAAATGTTCCCAAAGAAAAGAAATTTCCAAAATATTCTCTCGAATCAGGTTAAAAGTTGGGAACACGTGGAAAGTCATTTCGCAGTCTAATTTATTTATGTATCGTAATATAAGTAACACATTGAAAAGGAAGTCTCCTGAGCCAAGCAAATATTTATAGTCGAGCAGAAAGAACAAGAAGACTTTTTGGTCTTGTAAATATTTACGATTCTACGTCGGTTCTTCCTACCCGTTCTGCAAAATAATTATCAGCGACTCTGTCGTCACGGGGGCACACCTATTCTTTCGAACGCGGCGATTTATAAAATCGATTACACAATCCGATTATGCTACTACGCTCCAAAATGAACGTATGATTCAGCGCTGCGCGTTTTCCCGTTCCGCATAGGTTCTCGAGGCCGTGCAAGTTCGTGTACAGAATCGTCGCCACGTGGTGCCTGGCAATTAACAACGAACAAGGTACTTTAAAGTGATAACTAGACTGTGGATCTTTATGCATTTATGGCTTCAGAAAATTTTCAAAAAATGCTAGAATATAAAATTCGACAGAATTTAGTACCATTTGTATTTATTTGAGATCTACAAAAGTTACTACTACCGAAAATAAGATTTTATCTGATTTCACTTTCTTAATATTCGTCTCCAAAAATTACAAATTGCATAAAGACCCGTAGTCTAGTGATAACCATTCTCTGTGTTTCCGTATACAATCAAGTCAACATACATGTATTGGGATCTGACATTTTGAGTGGCGCCGTCTGCTGTCGAAAAGTAGAAATACTTTAAGCTTGGCTTGGCTTGGCTTGGCTTATAGCAGCTTACAGTGTTAACAGAAGTGTTAATTACAGTATAAACTTACAGTGTTAAAACAGGTGTTAATTAAAAATAACGTTGTGGAAGCTCCAATTTTTCCACTGCGTAGCAAAAATAATTTTGATTACTATTCAGTGAAAGATTATGATAGTAGAGCGAGCAAAAAATTGTTGCTCCGTTTCCACACTTTGAAAAGAAGCATGTTAAGTGAACTGCTTGAAATTTATAAGACCTCCATTTCTGAAATATAAGAAACAATTTAGTAAAGAACAGTCTACTTTAACAGCTAAAATAGCTAAATCTAGAGTGCATATTGAGAGATCTAATAGAAGTCTCTAATAGAAATCTAATAGAAATCTCTAACAGAAGATATTTGTACAATTATTTGTGAAGTAATTAATATGTCCTCACCAATGATAAGCGATTCGAAATTTATGAAATTATAATTGTAAATTTATAAGGTATATTAAAGAACAAATTTTTTTTTGTAAAATGAATTGTTTGATAAAACATACTTTAAAAAGCCGCTCTCCTTCAACAAACTTTCTTTCTGCAGGATTTGTACCTTCCCACTTACAAGTTTCATTCAATACTTACAAACATTTCAAATTAAAACAAAAAAGAAGATATCAATACAATGTTAAGACCAAGCACTTCGTCGCCATATTGGATAACTATACATATTGTCCACGCCCCCATGTCAGATCCCAATACATGCTCACATTAACCCTTTAACCCAGGGATGGGCACGGTAGAGGTCTGCGCATTGTCCGCGACGGGCGAAGCACTTCCTTCCTCTATGGCAGGGATGGGCATTTTTGTCTCAATTGAGACAAACCGTCCCCACCATAGCTCCAAGTACCCCCCACCCGCATCCGCCGTTACCATAGAGGAAGGAAAAGCTTCGCCTGTCGCGAACAATGCTCAGGCCTCGCGCGTGAAAGAGAGGTTGGTGGGAGATGCAGGCGTTGTAGGGGCCCCTACCGTGCCCATCCCTGCTCTATGGTAACGGTGGATACTGGTGGGGGACAATGGACGCTATGGTGGGGACGGTTTGCCTCAATTGAGGCAAAAATGCCCATCCCTGCTTTAACCCTTTATAGCTCCGTGTAACTTTGAAGCAGACTTGGGCATTATCCAAATAAACGATTTGAAAAATAATAGTTCACTATAATATATTACAGTAGAACGTCAATTATCCGAACTAATTTGGAGACAAATCCGTCGGGATATACGGTTTTTCGGATAATCGTTCAAAAAGAACCAAAGTGAGCAAGTCATAAATTAACTGGAAATTAAACCACTATACATATGTGAAAGAATATGTACCTAATAAGACAAATGCAGCACAAAAAGTTAAATAAACATTCTTAGATATAGATTTGTATGTAGATCAACTGATAAATAATAATTTTCTTTCAGATTATTTTGTTATTTGGAAATAATTTGAAATAATTTTTCATTTTACTTTATATTTGTCCAAATACTTTTTCAAATAAAATCTCAAATAATGTTTAATTCTACCTTAACAGTCTCGTCAATTGCGTCTAAAATACAGATTTCTTTATTGTACAATATATCTTACACATATAAATCATTGTCGGATGACGTTACTGTTATAATAAAACTCAGTTAATTCATTCGAAATGTTACATAAAATTATTTATTTTATTCGAGTCAAATATTTGAAATAAAAAATGATTTAAAAATTTGAATCAAATACAAAACAAAAATACTTTCTCCGAAAATCTGTCAAAATTAAAATAACAAAATTAAAAAAACTTAAAAATAATCGTATGTTATTTACCAAATAAAAATAATAAAATATTTGAAATTATTCATTATTTGGCTGTTTCATTTAAGAGAACAATTTTTCAGTCTCTGGAGATTTTTGAATTTGCAGCATGTTTATGGAAAAATGGGTCTTCAAGTTTCCCACACCTGCTACATCATGTAAAAATATTTTGGAAGAAAATGAACACTACTTTACGGAAGTAAAGGCTTCAAGCTATAAATTGAGTCCAAACTTATGGTTGTACTATTTGTTTTTACGAAATTATCACAACTTACACATTGACAATTTTTCGAGAAAAATATACCTTTATTTTCCTAGGACACGAGCGCATCAACTGATAATATTGATACCAATCTCGACAGCATTCCATACATCAATTTTCCCTATTTATATACTCGCCACTCTATACATACACGTAAACTTCAGTCTATTTTTTTCTTTCTTAATACGACTTCCCACTCAGCAGATCAATCGTGCCTTAAGTTAATGTGTCGTGGGATCCGACCCAATTCTAGAACTGGAGCTAAGCCAATAGGCCACTTTACAATGCAAATTGTGATGGATAATCAGAGCGGTGTAATGTTTTCATGAGGCATTGAAACGCCGTATACCGTTGATAGATCAGTAAGCACCATGTGAGAAGTTTCAGAGATGCATATACTTATCAGAAATTTCGCTTATAGCTCACATTTGCATTCTCTACATTGCAAATGTGATTTATTTGCAGAAAGAACCTTGATATAAGAGCCCAGGCTTGAATATAATTTATTTGGAATAAAATAAAAAATAATTCGCTACTTCAGACAAATTAATTTACTGTTTTACCTTAAGATAAAGTAGCTTTATTTTATACAAGACTCAAACATATCATTTTAAAAATAGTATAAAGTAATATTATTTTATTTGAGACTCAAATAAATCAATATCAAACAATTTCCTATTTGA
Organism: Sphecodes monilicornis; assembly: GCA_913789915.3. NCBI lineage: Eukaryota > Metazoa > Arthropoda > Insecta > Hymenoptera > Halictidae > Sphecodes > Sphecodes monilicornis. The sequence goes on from OU565285.1 coordinate 22,494,811, forward strand.
GTTAATTAAATCGGCTAAATAAAATAATAAATAACTTTACATGAAAGAACTCAGAAACATTAAATAATAATCCAATTATGGGAGAACTAAAGTAATAGGAGAGTTGATAGAATAGAAGAATAATTGGAATCGACGTAAAATCATGATCGTTGTAAAACAGAATAAATAATCAATAAATGAAAAATATTTTTATTATCACTCTACGAGTTCTTTAATAATTTTGCACATCTGCAGCAGTATGATTTCGGTTTGTTAATTGGTAGGACTTTTCTAAGAACGTACGTATGAAAATAATATATACGTACAACAAAATCACTTCGTTTTAATGATAGGATTAAATTTCACAGCGGGAAACATTAATCTCTATTTAAACATTACATAAAATGACAAAAGAATCAATAATTATAACCCATCATCCCCTTCGAAACCATTCAAACTACTCAACATTCATGCAAACCAACTTTTGCTAATCTACGTTACCATGCTGCGAAATTTTCCGCAAACTTTTATAATTAAAGATCGCGAAACTGATTTGGACTGGAATTTTATAAATGCGTTAACAGGTCTGGTAAGGATGCAATGAAAAAAACACCGAAATATTCATAAAAGATTTTGTCTAATTAAAAAATATATTTATGATAGTTTCTATATCTTGCTTCTCCTCGAGGATCTTTACGAACATCAAGCTTCGCAATCTAGCAATTAATCGCGGCACTACCAAAGCAGTTACAGTTACGCGCCACATCCTGAATATTTACTCTCATATTTTTCTTGGTTTTATTATTTCGCGTAAGGCTGAACGATTCTGCAATTAAATGCTGTACATTTATCGCAAAAGCGGAACTAGCAACCGCGTAATAATTCCTGGTTGACGTTTTATCTTCAATACTTCATCGCATCGAGCAGTGCTGGATTAACCAATCAGCAAAGTATGCACATGCTTAGGGCATCGGGAGAAGGGGGAGGGAGGGGGGCACCATATAGATTTTCTGAATTTTACATAGCAATAATACTGCTAAGTGTTTACGTGCATGTGCGTGAATTTTTGTGAAAGACGCTTTTCAGTCAAACTATCGATATTTCCTAAGAAATCGTAAGAGTCCATCCTACATTGCGTTGAAATAGTTCTGTATAAGTAGGCCTCAAAATCGTTTAAATGCTTAGGGCTTCTAAAGGTCTTAATCCGGCACTGGTGTCGAGTGATAGAGTCCCGGGGACTTGTATTAATTAGCCGGCTCGATCCGATGAACGGATGAGTACCGTCGGGAACCAATAAAAGTGTGTTATACCACGGGGGGCAATTTGATCGGGAACAATAAAAACACGTGGTTTCGAGTTTCACGCTGCTTTCACGAGAAAAAGGAAATCGTTCTTATGAATATGTATCGCAAACGTAAATTATTACGAACTCGCCCGATGAAATCATCGCGTTCGATTTCTAAAACGCTCGCGGATAGAGCGAAAATTCCTCTCGATCATTTCTGGAATTTCTAAGAATCTTCGGACACTTAACCCTTAGTAGTGGATCTTCGAAATGTATGCTTAAAAAATGCAACGATTCGATTAAATTATATTTAATATTATATTTATATTCAATATTTATCTCTAGACTGTGGATCTTTATGCAAAATAAAAATTGTCTGCGTCAATTGCAAGAAACATGTACCAAGTACATATTTTACTCTGACAACTTCAGTAACCTAGAAATAACACATTCATATTTTTAAATTATTTTAATCTTTCTATTCTTTCAAATTGCACCCATTCATTGTTGTTATAATCCGCAGTCTATTATTCATCTCCGTCGATATGGTAAATAGAAAGGTAGTGATAGAAAAATTTCATCTCAATCCACAAATAGTTATACTATTAATAGATACATTAATAGATATACATTGGCCACAATTTTTAGGAATTTTTTTCAGGAGAACTATTAAACTTTTTGCATTAAGGTTTTGCACAAGTATTTATGAGTACATAAGTTACTTCTTAAAAGTACAAATAATAAAAATTACATGAATTATATATTATTTTATAGAATATGTGAGAGGAAAAACATGTGTTAACTTTTGCCATAGTTGCGGTTGTTCATCCTGATCGAAAACAAAAATATGAGGAAGTATAATAACCAGTATGAATGTAGCTATGGTCTGAACCAAAATTAATTAAAATTCTTCATTATTCACGAAATGGCGGCATTTTGTAGCATGTTAAAAAAAACAATAAACAACGACTGATTTAAAAGATTTTGTTGTACGTGCGATGACGGGGTATCTGCTAAAAATCCTCTCAAAATTTTAAGTCAATTGATCAACTAAAAATTGAGATTTCGGAAAAAGTGGCTTGGAGAAAGACGCGTTTAAAGATTTCTGACAAAATGATGAAAATTTAGTTCTCGAAAATTTGTTGTTTTTGTTATCATTCCGATACCGAATTGGTCGAATACGAGTCATGGCCGATGAATTTACGAACGTTTAGACAGAGTTCACTTCCCACCTTATGAAATCATAGTACTCTCTATTACAATGTGAAAAAAGGTCAATGACGTGAAAAGCAGTCGTGAGAAAAGATCAAAATGAGCTAAAGATTTAACCAAAAACCAATTTTCAACATCCAAATCAATTTGAATATAATTTATTTTTCAATTTAATTTGAAGTAATTTAAAATCGGAGGAAAAATTAAGTGGATACTCTTTAACACTAGATTTACGGGGCCCGTCAAAATGACGGATTCAAAAATTTTTAATTTACGATTATTAAGAGTGTAAGGAGGCATTCGTGAGGAATTATTAAATAGATTTATTTTTTTGTGTACATATCACAATAAAAATCGCTGAAGATCTAAGTAAATACAATTTTATCATTTTTATAAAGCAATGTAAAATAATCAATTTTAGTGCTCCGTAAACCTAGTGTTAATAACGTTTTTAGAACTGGTCTTAACGACTTGAGTATTTCTCGAGACGATAGAAGGATTAGTTTTCCATATAATATATAAAAGCAATTGATTAAAAATTATTTAATTAAAAACTATTCGAAATTACGAAGAAAAAGGTAAAGGTCATGACATTTAACTTTTTTATCTGTGACTATAATCAAAATTTAAAATATGCTTTTCCTAGATCTACGAAGTTGTATACTTACACGCACAAAGTTTCATAAAAATCGATTAAGGTTTGCTATGAGCTATAAGTAATTAAAAATCGAAAAAATTGTGAGAAACTGCGATTTAGATAAATTGTAAGGCCAATTTCGATTTCGATAAAACTTTGTACATTGTATAACTTACATAGGTCTACAAAAGTATTTTGAATTTTCATTATAAGAACAGATATAAAAGTTAAAAATCGTGACTTTCAATTTTTATTTCCAAATAATAGCAATTTCAAAAAGAATTTTTTTACACATTACTTATTACATTAATCGTTCTAACATCTCAAAGAAAACTCAAGTTATTCGTTGCAAGTTTAAAAAAGTTATAAGATTTTAAATGGTGTCCATTTAATTTTTTCTCCGACTGTAATTGAGATTTGCAGAAATAAAAATTTTCACAGTGCTGACTCCTTTAACCCTTTTAGATCATGCAAATTCTAATGAAATTAGGTTCAAGTATTATAGAGAGTTATAATAACATTATTATAATAACATTATATATATATATATATATATATATATATACATATATATGTATATATGTACAGGGTGTTTCGTCTAAAACAGGACACCTAAATATCTCCTCTACCTCTGAAAATACAGAGGAAGATGGTTTCAAAAGACGAATCAGATGGAAGAATCGCTTTTTATAAATTGCAGTTTTTTAATCAATTTTTCAAGGTCACGCGTGTTTTTTTACATGTATATACACATTTTTTGTTGTTGTATGTTATAGCAAACATTATTGTGCATTCATCCATGTTTAATAGCACGACCTTGAAATGACCGTGAACTCTACAATTTGTTAATTAATGCAGAACTTACTTTCAGCGACATTTCAGATTTCAACGGTAACAGAAATTCAACCACGAACTTGAAGTTGTAAATAAACACATCGTATCATTCCTCTGTATACATAGAGAGTGAGAGAGATATGTATTTAAGAGTTTGCTCACTGCTAGATTTCTCAGTGTATCGACAAGCGATCCATAATGCGTTATTCAGAACAGGAGAAAATTCAAATGGTTTTAATTTACGGTGAAGCTCGAGAGTGTCTAAGAGAAGCAATACGAATTTACAAAGACAGATTTCCGCCACGGGGAGCGAGACGCGCGGGCGGGAGAAGTAGGCGTCTACCTCGAATTTGCCTCCAAGTGAGCTACTTCTGGACATGCCTGGCATACGTATTCGGATAATGGAAAATTCAGATATTATCTGTTCGGATAATCGGGGTTCTACTAAATCGTAAATGAAACAAGTAAATATGCTCCGAATTATGTTATGTTTGATCTCATTTGAATCAGATAAATGTCACGAACGTGTTGATAAAAGTTTCATAAGAAAATTTAAGTTTAGTTATAGAGGATGGTAAACAGTGTGATGGAGAGAAGAGAGAAATAAAAACTCGAGTTTTTGAGTATGAACTGCTGGTGCAGACAGAATTGTCTCTACCAAGTGTCTTCTGATGACAGTTGACGAATACGTCGTTTCAAAAGGGAGGCGGTGAAGGCAAAAGAAATCTGCCTAAGGCCTACCCTACGAATTCTATGATATATCTCCGCAGATAGAAACTGTTACATTAACAGTGGCCGATTATGCATTTGGAAGACAAGACGAAATAAAATTTGAATGCCCTGAAATTATACATTTTTTAAATTATAAAAACAAGCAAATAAATGCATCAAGTTAATTTTTTTAAAAACATTGTAATTTCATCCACACCTTGTCTTAAAATGACGTCTCCGTCATCGGTTTCAAACGCCAATCTTTGATTATATTTAACTTTCCATCATAAAATAACATACGTAATAGCTAGACTACGGATTTGATGCATTTATTACACAAATGTGTAGATGCAATTTAAAACAGTGAAAGGATTAAAAGAATGTAAGAATGTCTATGTATTATTTCCATCTTGTTGAAATTATTAAAGGAAGATGTCATAGCAACAATACAATAAGGTAATAGCAACCTAACCAATTTACACTGATTTTAAAGTAATACGAATTATTTAATTTTCCATTGATGCGTCTTTAGAGCGACGTAGTAGTATTTTGATACTAGGAACTTTTTAAAATTCTGTAAAACTTTCCTGAAATACCTTCAAGTATATAATTTAAGACTAAATAATCCAAGTGTTCTAAAGAAATGCATGAAACTTGATATTTGCAATTATCGTACAATAAAATACTGAAAGTTAGTAAGACAGAAATTTTGTTGGGGACATAAGAGAATCCAGTATAGCAGTTAAGGGCTAATCTGAAATCTTGGAATGAAATTGTAAGGCAAAAGGTTGATAATAAAATACAATAGTTATATATACGGTGACTCACAAAAGTATTCGATCGCCCTTTAAATCAGAATAATTTTCTTAAAATTTCACCAAACCACTTAAATTTTTTTGAGCAATTAGAAGCATTGATTTAGTAAATCACATGCAAAAAAGATTTTGGAAACGTTGCAATTAGTAGGAATTACATGAAGACTTTTTAAAACTTCTTCATTTTAGCCCATAATGAAAATTTAAAATATGTCTTTTGTAGATCCATGTTATTTACACATATGCTGAAAATTTCATCGAAATCGGTTGACGCAGAAAATAACGACGCGCATCGAAAGATGTAAGAAACTATGGATTTTAAGCAGAACTGACCAAAAGTAGTAAAAAACTGCGATTATCATCACTTTCAACCGCTTGTAGCTCATATGTTCGTTAACTGATTTCGATGAAATTTGCAGCATATGTGTAAATAACATGGATCTACAAAACGCAAATTTTGAATTTTCATTACGAGCTGAAATAATAAAGTTTTAAAAAGTGCCATATTTATTTTTTCATGTAATTCCTACTAATTGCGATTTCTTCAAAATCTTTTTTGCACATTTTAAAAGTAAATCAATGCTTCTAATTGCTCAAAAAAAGTCAAGTGGTTTGTTCAAATTTTAAGAAAGTTATTTTGATTTAAAGGGCGAGCGAATACTTTTGTGATCCACTGTAAGTACGAATGTAATTTTTTGCGATGGCACCCGAAAAAAGCGAAAAATACCACTGATTGCAGGTGGAAATTATGAGAAATATGATCTAATCGTGTTAAAATTAGACAAAATTTTAAATCGTGTTAAAATGAGACAAAATTTTTAATTGTGTTAAAATAACACAAATTTGTTAATCGTATAAAAATGAGACAAATTTTTTAATCGTGTTGTTACAACATTCTAGTCAACAGATTGTTAATCTATCGCAACGACCGAGCAACTTATGGTTGAAAATGTTAAGGCAATTGGTCGGTTTTCCGTAGTTGATTTTGCTAGGCGAACAACTCTCACCCACACAAATATGCGGCGGCGTTACGCATTTTGCGGTGAACTCTCCGTTCTCAACAGGTGTAACGTTTCATTTCTCCTCAGTCACATAATCGGTCATGTAAAGTTTGATTTGATATTTATGCAGCTTTTGTTTTTTTTATCATTCGCTAGTACAGTGACTCCAAAAAGTATTTATCGCTAACCATACTGAGCATAAAATGTGACTGGTATATTTCGTATTATTACAATTATAAGACTGAATTTATTTAGATTTTTCAAAACTTTTATGCTTGAACGAAGACATTTATTTAATCATTTCTAATGGAAGCATGTTTACAATTTGAATAATTATAAAATACAAAATGTGAAACCATTTGGCCGGTTGTGGTACGGTTAGTGTTAACATTAACATTAACATTTTGTCCCGTTCTTAATTTATAAATATTGGGGAATTATTCATTATTCAATATATGAGGAATTATTCAACTTTAGTTCTTTGGGTATATATTATAAAAAAAATGGCTAAACATTTGGATGGACACATTTTTATTATTTTGATAAAGTAATGTAAAATAGTCAATTTTGGTGACCCGTAAACCTAGTGTTAAAGAGGTATTCTGTTTTTAAATGCTATTTTTGAGAATTTTTCTCAAGAGAACTATTAAAATTTTCGCTTTAGAATTGTGCGCATACGTTTATGGGTATCTGAAGTGCAACAAATTACTTCTTTTAAAGTAAAAACAATGCAAATTACATGAGTTATGTGGATGATTAGCGTGTAGGGAATTGAAGTCATGTTCTCCCGAAAAATGCTACAAATTAAACGTTTCTAAAGCATTGAAAAATTTGTTTCGTGGCTGACTCCGCCACAGATTTAAAGATTAAAGTTTCCTCTTTACAACGATCCACTAAAACTTGATGTGCGATTTGTTTTGGGTTGTTCCATGGAACAGAAATGTAGAACACGTTCGGCCATGTTCGATCATGTTCAGTCATGTTCGGTCATGTTCGGCTCTCATAGTGTATTTTTTGCAAAATTGTAACAGTTTAGATATCGATAATTTTTCAAACATCGCAAAAGTGTTTGAATATTTTTTGGAGCCACTGTACATGTTTGTTATAGTTCGCATGTAACATTGTTGTATTACTAACAATTGTCATGTGCAACCTGTATTATTGATGTATTACTATATTACCAAAATATATGTCATTTATTTTTATTGATTACAGATATTTTTATATTTGAATATAAGGATTCCGATGTCTATAGAAATTGGTTGCTTTGAATATGTACTAATTTTGTCAAGCCGTAAATAAGATAAGAGCTTATCACTTTATCTTGGAATTTTATATTTCATTGTTTTGAAAAGATGAGTATATAATACTTTATATAAAATATGTGATCTACTCACATCTATTTTTTAGAATCTTACATACTTTTCTTTGGGATAACATATTTTTCTATTATTTGTTATACAAGATATTTATATTTAAAAGACATCTTAAAAATATTCTCCCGTATGTTGTAAATATTATATTTTGTAGTAATGATTGTAAATGAAATATTTTATAAATACAAATAAAATAGTATACTATATTTTGTAATTTTGAATACAGCCACAAGTAAACATCACTATCATGCAAGTACATATGTATATTTTCTTGATCCTTTTCCTCATTCAGACATTAGTGAATCGTCTTCAAAATTTACATGTAATAATCACGGCACTTACAAGTTACTACTGGAGTAAAAGCATTATGGAATTCGTAATGTCAGTACATTTTCTAAAGCCTCAAACATTTTATTTGAAATCGTTCGAATACTTGCATGGTTTACTGTAAATCATTCGAGGTTCTAAACAGCATGTATCCGTATAAGTTTTTCGTAAAGTTTTACAACCACAGGTAAATTTCATACTATAAGAACGAATATTTAATACAAAATTATATATTATAAAGGCAAAATATTTTCTAATCAATCCAAACGTAAAAGTCTGAATATCTCGAAACAATGAACCCAGATAGCACCGTACGTCCATAGCACGTTCGTTTTACGTCCGATACGTCCAATGTCCGTCGTGTACGTTCGTGGGACGTCCCTCGGACATAAATTTCGGACGTACCACGGACGTGGGACTTAGATTATTTCGTACTTGCCAGGGACGTGGGACTTAGATTATTTCGTACGTTTTCGGGTGCTATATTGTGTTTCTATTATTATACTCAAAATATAGTTTATGAATTTCTTCAGATTTTTCAGCTCGCGGCGCCGTTGTTTGAAAAAAACTAATTTTTCGACGTTTCTTCCGTGAAAAAATGACCTAATCTTCAAATTGTTAGATTTTATTTATTCTATAAGTCTATTGGACACTGATAAACTTGAACATTTCACAGAAATAGTTGGAAAATGAAATTAACTTGATTAGTATTACCTCGTACATCAGCGCGCATAGTGTCTGAAAATATTAATCGTGTTAGCAAGAACTCAGTTGGGTCAGCGCGTTAGGCGCTCGACTGTTAATATGCTTATACTAGGTTTGCGCCCGGCATAAGTCCACTCTTTTTTATTTGATCAATTCCTCTTTTTCTAGCTATGCGATAATCAATGGTATTTTTGTAGAATTCTTCTAAACCAATATTTACATATTTAGAAAATTTTTTAAGGTGCAAACACGCTTTTATATATCCGACAAACGTCCAATTAACGTCCGCGCGGGACGTCCTATGTACGTACTGGGATGTAACTGGGACCTCTGTCGGACATACCTGGGACATAAATCGGACATATCTCGGACATATCGTACGTCCCTGGGACGTACATATGTCCGGTACGGACGTACTTTGGACGTACATTGGACGTCCGAGTACTATCTGGGAATATAGGATTTGGACCACTCTCCTAATTACTGGCACACTTACACGCAGTCGTAATACTTCAGAATAAAACAAACCGATGACATCAGAATAAACAGATGATAATGAAATTTAAATGTTCACAGTAGTGCAGCAGGAATTCTTTGCATCAAATATCCCCGTAAAATTCGAGCCACGCCAACACGTGGAACTATTACAATGACATTTACTTTCGCCATCGATTCGCACCGGTAATACATAGCGAACGTGATAGTGTCAATGTGCCTGCGTCATGTCAGACAGTTTATTTACGTCGCACCGGACCGAACCGATTGTGTTCCGGGAAGTCATCGAGACACAAGAATGACTTTAAATTACAGCATTCGTGTCATCGACGCGAAGTGAAAGTACCATGCACGTTCCATATTATAAGATAACCTTGAAGATGACGACGACCATCACGATAAGCAACACCTCTTACGGCATTGTCGATTTATTTGATTGCTAAATTTGATATTCGTTTATACAATATACAAAAGCATCAAGAAGCTTCAGTATAAAAAACGTTTCCACTTTGCATCTCATATCTTACATTCGTGATAAGATATTTCTGAAACGGTTCCATAGGGCAGAAAAAAATTCAAATCACAAAGTGATAATTCATGTTTTACTCACTTTAATTCTCGATGATCACCTTTGAAGTCTTCTGGGATGAGAGTGTGAGTGACCTTGTTGATCTTTCTGGGCAAGAGTTTATTTACGTTGAACTTGAACTCCATCTCGGCAGTGTGTTTTACGCTACGTTCCTATTGCCGATTTACACGCGTGATACGTTCAACAACCAACCCCTAACCTACCAACTCCTGTCACTACACGGACTTATCACCTTCCAGGTATTTTTTCGAAACTGTATCTCGAACGAATGTCCTGAATATGGCGGTTAATGGCACCCACCGAAGCAACTTCACTGCAAGTTTTTTTCTTTTTCCGGGGAAATTACGAATAGATTTCTATATCACTGTCGCTCGAGATTACTCGGATCACCGCGAAACCTTCCCAATCGTTGGACAACTCGGCCTGCAAATTGCAGTCTGTCACATAGAATTTCCTTGATGTCACGTGTTCCTACACGGATCTTTCTATTTTCGTGTTCTGACGACTCTTAACTTGGGATTACTCTGTACGTCAGTCTCGAAACAAAATCCGAGAATCGTCCGCTAACAATATGCGATAAAAATCAGTGACTCCGTTGTAATGACAGACCGCACGAGACGTTGCAGAATTTGTCGGATCGATCAAGACTCCACAGACCTGATGTTCTTCGCGGCTTGTAGCCGACTGATATCCATCGGTCCCGCGTCGACGCTTTTCCACTACCACGGCAAGTTTGGAAGAGAAGTTGGACGACATACACGGCTTCCTATCGTTGACAATTTGACAGCTGACCGACGCAACAGCGAATCGGTACGAAAGTATCAACTTCAAAAAACGTGATGTTTGCTTTTGGAAATGTCGTGATGCATAGGTCAAGAATATTTTATGGGAGCACTTAAGAAATGAAATTTAATGACGACGCAGTGTATCACCTGACGAATCACTGGAAACCTCACAGTTTACTGGCGAGCGGTACGTTCAATTTTTTATTGAAAGCCGCAAGTCGCGCCGAGATGCGCGCGCAGACTACAGCTCAGATGCGTGATTGTGTCGCATCGCGCATGCGCCAACGTTCTTGCTTTTCTCAAAATAATAATAAACATTTTGAAAATATCAATATCGTTACGAGAGCAAGAAATATTCTGTTGAATTGGAAGTAGAAAGAAAACAATCCTACGAATAAATAATAATATTACCAAGGTATAGTATTGTAAATTATACTAGTATAATGATGTTTTAAAATATTATTATAGTAGTTATAGAACAATGTGGTATATATTTAAAACTTCGCAGACCTTTCTACCAGAAATAAATGTGATGAACTCTTCCTGATTTTGTTAGCGATCGCTTGATGACTTATTGTTCTTTATGAACGCCAGATGTCGATACAAGTAACATCGAAGCATAGACAAGGTAAAGAAATAGACCAACCATCGCTTCGCATGGACTGTAATACCGTCGTCGCTAAAACCCTTATGGACTTTTCTGTTTAAGCCTCGGGGGGGCACAGTGACCCCTCCCCTGGGGTGCGTTCCGTTTCACGCATTATGCGCATGGATCGCATAGAGAAACGTTCCGTTTCATTCAATGCGCGCATCAGAGCGCACAGAATTCCCTAGATTCCCACTCCTCCTCGCGCATTAATCGTGCATCGGCTACCACAGCTCAGAAGTGAACCGTTTGATGCGGAGTCGGTGCATTAGCGCTATATTCGAAAAGGTTTGAGAAGCTATTGCAGAGAAAGCATTGAGAAGCTATGGAAAAAATGTTTTTTGTACCGAAAATGTTCTTTGAATACTGTTTTAGAGTAACCAGGGATAACTCGCTCAACATAATCTTCTATTTTTTCTGTTAAAACAACCTCTCCTCGCGTTTCGCCAACCATTAATATAGAATAAATTAATTCCAAATCAAAATTTACAGAAATTTCTTCCAGTTCATCTTCGCTGTCACTCATAACGGTAGTATCACTTAAATCACTATAATTGTTCAATTCTTCTCTTTCAATGTTTTTATTTAACAAAAATAACGTTAATGCAGATAACGTTTTGTCATCCATGTAAGCGGCCATTTTTGATTCTCATCAAATGCATGGAGAGCGTTCCGTTTCCAAGCGCGCATCATCACGCATCATGCGCATTAACGAAACGGAACGGTATCAATGCGCGCATCACATTGAATGCGATCCATGCGCTTGATGCGTGAAACGGAACGCACCCCAGGGGTATATATATACTAGGGTTACGGTATTCGGATTCTGGAAATGTCCCAAATTGAACAGTAGATTTGGATGCCAGCGCCGCTATCGTTCGACCGGTGTACTGTACCCCTCGTACTCCTTTTCGCCCCGTGATCCTCTATACATCGCCATGTGTTTGCGTCCCTCTAGATGGCGCTGCTTTCAATCGAGTTGATTGGACGTCATCAACCCTTTTTATTTCGTAGCGTATCAATGACGTCCAATCAACTCGATTGAAAGCAGCGCCATCTAGAGGGACGCAAACACATGGCGAAGTATAGAGGATCACGGGGCGAAGAGGAGTACGAGGGGTACAGTACACCAGTCGAATGATAACGGCGCTGGCATCCAAATCTACTTTCAATTCGGGACATTTCCAGAATCCGAATCCCGTATCCATAGCATAGAAATCAGTGGCGTGAGCACTTTTTTCCTCTCTGCTATATGCAGAGAGCTATATGTTATATACTGCATATTGACAATACGCAATCGCATCAAATCGCATCCAGAAATGCGAACAAATGCGAATGAACATGACTATACCAGAGAGGAATACTATACACTATACATGCATTCCAAGTTACAGAAAAGAATATATTTATAATGAAAACTTTCAATATTAATGCCTACTTTCAGTCACCATGTAATGCAACATCGGTTCCAACCTTGGACCATTATGGTCTAAGGGTCTAAGGAACATGCACACAAGCGCGCGCATAATGGACCAAAATCGCTGTGCATAAATAGTCTAGAAAGATCTACCGTTTCTATCAGATGTTTCCACTAACGCCTAGGATGTGTTGGCGCGCAGTCTTATTTCTTATAATAGGGAATAGGGAAATACATCTGCTTCCTTTAACATTATATTCGTTTCCATATTATATTTATTTGCAAGCTCCATTTTATCGACATTCTCAATATGATCTGTATTATCTACATATATATTCCATAGTATACATGTATATAATTTGCAACTCAATATAAGAATGTCACTACAAAACGCATATACGAATAAATATTTTGTGAAACAAATGCTTTTGTTCGCGAAAAGATTATGAACCTTAAGTAAATATTGAATTTAAATATGAAGTAACTATATTATATATTCCTTGTTTGTATGATTGACAAATGTTGGACAATATGACAGTCTACAGTAATTATATCTCTTGTATTAAAAATCTTTCAAAATACATATAAATATACATTAAATGCATACAAAAGTATACCGTACAACTTTAAATTTACTCTAAATAATTTTTGATATAATATTATAACTATTTCAAAATGTTATGAAAATTAAAGTTGTCGTCATAAATTTAACCATAGTTAAATATAATACTCATTTAACATTAAGGTTTAGATCATTGTTAGGGATTAATAAAATGAGATTCTTAGAAAAGAAAAATCACAGCGTATGTAACAATACAATTTTTACAAAATATTGTCAAAAAGTAACACGGATTAAATAAGTAATATAATTATTCTGACTCGTACCGTTATTAAGTATATTATTTGCATATGTGTATATGCGAACACGTCATATTACCAATTTTTCATGTTTGCCGCATAAGCTTTCATTAATTTTTCACTGCGATGTATCGCGATGTTTCTAGACATATGCAATCAAGTCGCTACTTCCGGTTACTACGTGACTCCGATCAAAAATGTCTCATTTTGTTCTACCCTGTGCATTAATCGCTATTTGTTTTGTTCATTATGAAGTTTTTAAATTTACATAATGGATTTTGAAAAATATTTGTACTAAATATTTGGTAAAACTCTGTTAGTAAAACATCGTTATAGTAAGATATTTGACAGAATGTTCTAGAGGATGGACAAACTTCCGGCAAATGCCTTCTAGAATCTTCAGAGCTCAATAAAAGCAGCCGCAGCGCAGCAGATTCAATACTTTGAAAAGTTAGTGCGCGCGAAGCAGTTTATCAAGGGAAGACAAGAAAATACGCTCATCCATTGCAAATACGTGCGAATAATCGCGAACATTAACGTGAGAATACATCAGTCCCAGTGTATCTGTGTTTCAGTATTATAATTTATATTGTGTTAAATAAGGATAGTATTAAATAGAAAAAATGCCTGAGGACGTAACAATGGCTGATACCGGCGATGTCGAGACTTTCGCTTTCCAAGCCGAAATTGCACAGTTGATGAGCTTGATCATCAACACTTTCTACTCCAATAAAGAAATCTTCATCCGAGAATTAATCTCAAACGCATCTGATGTAAGCGAAATTTTTTTAACTGTGTTTAATTGTGTCTTACATTGTGGTAAATCATTTAAGTTCAAGTTAAATTTTTCATTTCATTAAAACAGAATTCATGAATGACAATCATTAATATATTTTAATTTTTTGTTTCAGGCTTTGGATAAGATCCGTTACGAGTCCCTCACTGATCCATCAAAACTGGACACATGCAAAGAATTGTTCATTAAAATTGTTCCTAACAAGAATGATCGCACTTTGACCATCCTCGACTCGTAAGTGTTTTCTTCACTTTTTAATTACTTGAAATTCTTTAACTTTTAATGATTATTTGATTGAGTGAAAAATTTTATTTCGAATTACAATTTGAGAAAAAAGAATTATTTCTTACTCTACTTTTGTAACAAGATGTATAAGCAACTAATTTTATATGTTACAGTGGTATTGGTATGACCAAGGCTGATCTTGTGAACAACTTGGGCACCATTGCCAAGTCAGGAACGAAAGCATTCATGGAAGCTCTCCAAGCTGGTGCAGACATTTCTATGATTGGGCAATTTGGTGTAGGTTTCTATTCTGCTTATTTGGTAGCAGATAAAGTTACCGTCATCTCTAAGCACAACGATGATGAACAATACTTGTGGGAGTCTTCTGCTGGTGGTTCGTTCACAGTCCGTCTAGACAGTGGTGAACCAATTGGAAGAGGAACTAAGATCATCCTTCATATCAAGGAGGATCAGACAGAATACTTGGAAGAATCAAAGATTAAGGAAGTTGTAAAGAAGCATTCTCAGTTCATTGGTTATCCAATTAAACTTGTTGTCGAGAAAGAGAGAGACAAAGAATTGAGCGACGATGAAGAAGAAGAAGAACCTGCAAAGGAAGAAGAGAAAGATGAGAGCAAACCCCAGATTGAAGAAGTTGCAGACGACGAGGATGAAGATAAGCCAAAGGATGAGAAAAAGAAGAAGAAGAAGACAATTAAGGAAAAGTATACTGAAGATGAAGAACTGAACAAGACAAAACCAATTTGGACAAGAAACCCAGATGACATTACTCAAGAAGAATATGGTGACTTTTACAAGAGCTTGACCAATGACTGGGATGACCATTTGGCTGTCAAACACTTCTCTGTAGAAGGGCAATTGGAATTCCGTGCATTACTGTTTATTCCTCGTCGTGCTCCATTCGATCTTTTTGAGAACAAGAAGAAAAAGAACAATATCAAATTATATGTGCGCAGGGTCTTCATCATGGACAACTGTGAAGATCTTATCCCAGAATATCTTAACTTTATTAGGGGTGTTGTAGACAGTGAAGATCTTCCATTGAACATTTCTCGTGAAATGTTACAACAGAATAAAATTCTTAAAGTTATCAGAAAAAATCTTGTAAAGAAATGCTTAGAACTCTTTGATGAATTGGCAGAGGACAAAGAAAACTATAAGAAATGTTACGAACAATTTAGCAAGAATTTGAAATTAGGTATTCATGAAGACAGTCAAAATAGGAAAAAGCTCTCAGAGTTGCTGAGGTATCACACATCTGCCTCTGGAGATGAGATGTGTTCATTGAAGGATTATGTTGGTAGAATGAAAGAAAATCAGAAGCATATCTATTACATTACCGGCGAAAGCCGAGAACAAGTAGCCAACAGTTCATTTGTAGAAAGGGTTAAGAAACGTGGTTATGAAGTAGTGTACATGACAGAGCCTATTGATGAATATGTTGTACAACAACTGAAAGAATTTGATGGTAAACAGCTGGTTTCTGTTACAAAAGAAGGTTTGGAACTTCCAGAAGATGAAGAAGAAAAGAAAAAGCGTGAAGAAGACAAAGCCAAATTCGAAAATCTTTGCAAAGTCATGAAAGACATTTTGGACAAAAAGGTTGAGAAGGTTGTTGTTTCCAATAGGTTAGTTGATTCTCCATGCTGCATTGTTACGTCGCAGTATGGATGGACTGCAAACATGGAGAGGATAATGAAAGCACAGGCCCTTAGAGACACATCAACCATGGGATACATGGCTGCCAAGAAACATTTGGAAATCAATCCAGACCACCCAATCATGGAGAATTTAAGGCAGAAGGTTGAAGCAGACAAGCATGACAAGTCTGTAAAAGATCTTGTTATGCTTCTCTTCGAGACCTCACTCTTGTCATCTGGTTTTGCACTAGAAACCCCGCAAGTACACGCATCGAGAATATACAGGATGATCAAGCTTGGTCTTGGTTTCGACGAAGATGATACACCAGCTGTAGAAGAAGAAAAAATGGACACAGAAGTTCCTCCAGTAGAAGGTGAACTGGAAGAAGCCTCCAGAATGGAAGAAGTAGATTAAAATTCTCATTTACAATTATTTAATTAAATCCAAAGACTTATAGGATGTAGAAAGACTGTTACAAATTATTTCGTCTTAAGTATTTAACAAATTCTGTTTAATTCTTTTTGTTTTTTATATGGCAGAATGAAGTGTCATACTTATTTTAATGCATAGCAAAATCACTATATTTATTTGATATATATGACTATCATTTTCGTGTCATTACATTACCATTGTTATTTATTTTTTACTGTTTATACCATTTCAATTTCATTTCACGTTGTCACCATTCCATTACTAAATCATTATGTAGTATGAAAATTAAAATGGTTATAAACTATTTCGTGCGGAATAAAAACACTACTTACTGGTTTAAAGAAGCGTAATTTCTTTTAACCTTCTATATTAAAGATTGTATTACTCAAGAAATTAGATTTTTAAATGTCTGTATAATTAACATTGTTAGTTTATACCAAAACACTTTTGAGAATCTTTATTTATATTATAAGATATAAGCCTTTTATGTATTATATCATAGAAATTTCATTTGATCCAATGCCTTACTGAACTTATGAATGTCACTAGTCATATGGTTTAGGTGCAAGTTTTCAACTTTAAAATAAATACAACAAATTATAACAAACATTCAGTGAATCTTAAGTGAAGATCCTTTTCTCGAAATTTCGAATGGAAATATAGAAAAAACATCTAATTAATAATGAATTTAAAAAAATTGTAATCTGAGTTTCGATAAAGACCTTAAAAAATATTTAAACAGTATGTAGTAAATGATTATATTAAATAAATGTATTAAAAGAAAACGAAGGAGGGTAGAGTTTAATTCAGTTTAAGAGCATCTTTTATTTGCCAAAACTATAACCGTGGAAAATCAAATTTTATTTAATTCCAAATTTTCCACTTAATCATTGTTAAAAGTAACAATTAACATAAAAATTTTCCAAGTTCAATGATAACAATTTTTCATTGCAAATCGAATGTACATTTCATTTAAAGGATCAAAGTTTCATTTTAAGGTTCAAAGCAAAAACATAGCATTTATAAATACATTATGAACTTATATTATAATATAAAAGTTTCTTTTTATTTGAAGCAGTTGCTATGTGAACATAATAGAATCATGTACCTACATTAACACTATTTCGAACTCTAGCTATCGTCTCATCAAAGTATTTATATACTTTACAATACATATTCCTATCAAAGAAAATACAACATTGTTTTTTTAACATAACGCCACATGTAGGTTAATTGCAAAACTTTGTATCACCATTAATTTTAAAGTAAGAATATTTTACAGTAATTTACGAGTGTTAAAGTTCTTAACATAATAACCTCAGATCAGATACTCAAAGATCCACGTGTGTTATTTGATAGTAAAAATATTTTAACACTTTTTCTATCGATCAGGTTACTTATCGATGTAAGTTAACCGATAGAGCGCGACACTGCTGTTTGTCGAAGTGTTGCGTGTTGCCACATCACCACCAAATCAAACGTACTTGGACGATGTTTCTGTGTAGATTGCGCTCGTGCCGACTCCTCCACAATACGTGGAAAGCGTGAGTTTCTCTACTCCGGTCCAACATGTCAAATTTTTCTTAAATTTCTGACGAATACCTACGAGGAAAGCAAGGATTTGTGCACAGAAAAATTCTGTTCATTGAATAATACAGCTGGGAGAGTATTGACTGGGAAATTATAGATTTTTTCTCGGTACTTAACGTAGTAAACGAGCAACACGATGAGTGCACCCCAGGGGCAAGTGAAACCAAGAAACGGAGTAGTGAAACAGGTGAGGCATCTTGAATTTTACAATATTTCGTTTCTTGATGAATTTTTCAGGCGAAAATAAATATAATTTATGTGATTATTGTTATATGTAACCTATTATTTTGACGTCCACGCGATATACACGACTTAGTTACAGCGAAAGATCTATACCGAAAACATATGGTCCTTACATTAAAGTATTTTCGTACTGTACGCATGTTTCCTCGATAGTAAATCATTAATAGGCAAATAGAAGCCTATTACTTTCTTAGAAACGTGTTTTATAATTTTTTTACCCATTATTGGTTAACATATCCTTTGGACTATATTGCTATATTTTGAAAGACCTTAAATTCAGTTTATTCTTCTAATCTTCTATGAAAAGTATTAAATTGTAGGGCGACATGCTACCATATGATATAATGTAATATTATGAGTTAAAAATAAATTTATCTACCATGTTTTTCAATGTAGAATTTTATATTTTAAGGTTACTTCGGGAGACACTATTGTTATCCGTGGTCAGCCTATGGGCGGCCCGCCTCCTGAAATTACAATTATCCTTTGTAATATCACTGCTCCAAAATTGGAACGGTGGAAAGGAAATGACAGGTATATATAATTATTTTTATAATTTTACATAATTTCATCACATAATTGTAAACATTATAGCACCGATGAAAGCAGAGACGAGCCGTATGCCTGGGAAGCAAGAGAATTCTTACGTAAGAAGCTCATTGGCAAAGATGTAACTTTTGTCACAGAGAAATCGATTAATGCAAACAGAACTTATGGTACTGTGTGGTTAGGAAAAGGTACATCAGCTTTGGATATAAACATATTTACTTATAACATATTGGGATTTATTAAAAATTAATACAAAATGTTGTATTTACAGACAGAAATGGTGAAAATGTAATTGAAACGTTAGTTTCTGAGGGTTTAGTAACTGTGAAAAAAGATACACGAAATCCTAGCCCAGAACAGGCACGGTTAATCGAACTAGAAAATGCAGCTAGAGCAGCAAAAAAAGGAAAGTGGTCAGAAGCACCATCTTCTGAACATATACGTAATGTTAAATGGACGGTGGATGATCCTCGAAAATTGGTTGAGAAATTTGGAAAGAAGCCAGTGAAGGCTATCATCGAATTTGTTTTTGATGGTTCAACAGTCAAAGCACTTTTGCTACCAGATTATTACAACGTAGTATTAATGATATCAGGTGTTCGATGTCCTGGTTGGCCGAACGGAAGACGCGACAATTCAGCAGGCGACCCTTACGCAGACGAAGCAAGATATTTTGTAGAATCTCGTCTTCTACACAGAGATGTTGAAATTGTGCTTGAATCAGTTAATAACAACAATTTCATTGGCAGCATTCTACATCCGAAGGGTTAGTATTTATTTTGAAGTTGATTTAAACAAAATAATTTGTAATTCAATATATCATAATTAGTTGTCCTTTTGTTTTACAGGAAATATTGCTGAAATGTTATTGAGTCAAGGTTTTGCGAAATGCCAAGATTGGTCAATTAGCAACAGTAGAGCTGGCGCAGAAAAGCTTTATCTTGCAGAAAAAGCTGCAAAAGAAGCGCGCCTTCGTTTATGGAAAGATTATAAACCATCTGGGCCACAAATAGAATTCACTGGTACTGTCGTTGAAATTGTGAACGCGGATGCGCTTATAATCCGAACACAGAATGGTGAAAACAAGAAAGTCTTTTTGAGCAGTATTCGTCCACCGTCGAGAGAAAAGAAGCCGAATGAGGAACCTAACAATGCTGGTCGAAAAGATTTTAAACCCCTGTATGATATCCCGTGGATGTTAGAAGCTCGAGAGTTTTTGCGTGAGAAGTTCATTAGGAAAAACGTAAAAGTTGTTGTGGATTACACTCAACCAGCTAGAGACAATTTCCCAGAAAAGTTGTGTTGCACTGTTACTTGCGGTAAAACGTATGTTATTTTACTTTATTTTTTATTTCTTTTAAATTTAATGTGAACTATTCGAAGAATTGTTATTCATTTTCGTATATTTTTATTCAGAAATATCGCAGAAGCATTGGTTGCACGTGGCTTAGCGCGAGTAATCAAATACAGGCAAAATGACGATCAACGTTCATCCCACTACAATCTATTACAAATCGCAGAAAGTAAAGCGGAAAAATCTCAACACGGTTTACATGCAAAGAAAGATATTCCTGTGCACAGACTAGTAGATGTTTCTAACGATCCTACCAAAGTGAAGTCGTACTTGACGTCTTTCAAGCGAGCACAAGGCATTAAAGCTGTGGTTGAATTTGTCACAAGCGGTTCTCGTTTGAAACTCTTTTTACCGAAAGAAGACCAGCTTATTGCATTTGTTCTGGCTGGTATAAGAACCCCCCGATGTCAAAGGTCGCTTCCAGGTGGTGGCACAGTTAAAGCTGATGAATATGGTGAAAAGGCATTGGCCTTCACCAGGGAACATTGCTTCCAAAGGGACGTAGAAATTAAAGTTGAAAGTACAGAGACGAAAGGAAGCGGTTTTATTGGTTGGTTGACCGTGAACGATCAAAACATGTCTGTTGCTCTTGTTGAGGAGGGTCTAGCAGAAGTGGTTACCTTCCCTGACTTTGGAGAGTTAACTAGAACTCTTAAAGCAGCTGAGGAACGTGCGAAAACAAAGAAATTGAATGTAAGTAGCTTAAAATGTATGCATTTATATATAGGGCTAGTTTCCAGGGGAGCATATAGTGCTGTAATCTGTCTGTTGTTACTCAGCCTTTTTTATCGAGATATGAGGGTTACCTTGTTTTTTAAATGGAATGCCTAATGTTTTTTTCTCCAATTCGGATAAAGCATCTTTGGTGTAAAAATTATTATACTGAATATTTGGTGTAAAAACTTTTTCTAGTGTTTCTGCAGCTATCGCGGCACATGCCCTAATAATCGCATATCTTTGGCCGTCGTTTGTGGCTAGCGATAAACTTAATTTTTTAATGCTGAACACTAAGTGTAGGGAGAACTAAAAGTGACTATTTTACATTACTTTATAAAAATAACAAGAATGTGAATATCCAAATGTTTAGCTATTTTATAATATATACCAAAAAAGTGTATTTGTTGAATAATTCCTCATGGATTAATTTTTACAATCTCAGTAATTGTAAATTAAAGATATTAAAACCTATCATTTTGATGGGTCACATAAACCTAGTGTTAAAAAATGAGTTTAAGGATATCTCAGTGATTATTAATGTTAAGCCATACTTAGCTTAATACTTTTGTTTACGCAGAATTTAGTGCTTTATGCAAATTCAAGAAAAAATATTGGACATTCCATATTAAAAATTGAAAGTGACCTTCATATTTTGATTAGAAAAAACAAAGTAACAAAAAACAGATTACAGTACTGTATATCCCCTTGGGAACCATGTAACATTTGTTTGTAAATTTGTTTCGTACAACAAATAAGTCGTCATGTTACGACACTGACCCTGCATATGCGATTTAAAAATGCGTTGTTTAGTTTACAAATACTACACTTGCTACTGTACTGTTACAGATTTGGAAGAACTATGTTGAAGTGCAAGTTGAGAATGAAAAAAATGATAATGACAAAGAAGTTGCAGAAAGAAAGATAGACTATCAAGAGGTAGTAATTTCTGAAGTCAACGGTCTTCATTTTTATGTTCAAAAAGTTGATCAACGTAGTATGCTGGAAACTTTACTTTCGCAACTACGACAAGAGTTGTCGGCTAATCCTCCACTTCCAGGTGCTTACAAACCCGTCAGGGGTGAATTAGCTGTAGCCAAATTTACTGGTGATGATCAGTGGTATCGAGTTAAGATAGAAAAAGTCTCTGGTTCAAATGTCAGCGTGTTTTATATTGACTACGGTAACAGAGAAACAATCAATGTTTCAAGACTTGCCGACTTACCATCACGATTTGCTACTGATAAACCTTACGCCCACGAGTATGCACTTGCTTGTGTTTCACTTCCAAGTGATGTAAGTATTTCTATGTAAAAATTAAAATATACATAATAGGAACGACTATAAAACATCTTTACAAATTTATAACTACTATAGGCAGTCTAATCATTCGTTTTTAACTATTTTGTAGACCGATGATGCAAAAGCAGCAGTTGAAGCCTTCAAAGAAGATGTAATGGATAAAATTTTATTAATGAACACAGAATATAAACTTACCAATACTAATGTTCTCGCGGTAACATTAGTTGACTCTACTACCAATGAAGATATTGTAAAAGGACTTATTACTGATGGATTGTTACTCGTACAGAACCAACGTGACAGAAGACTCATTAAATTGGTTAGTTTCTACCTACTTTTTGGTACGTTTTATCTCGGAAGCTATTGAAGAAACAAAAAAGAATTTATATATAAATTAATTTATTTATGCTACTTATATATCACAATTTCGTTCGTAAATTTCGGATATATCTAAAAAAACTCAGCATCATTTTATATTAAGCAAATATTTTAAAAGTTGCCAAATTAATTTTTTTATGCACTATCATACGCACGTCGATTTCATGCACGTCGAAAAATGTATAAAGTTCCATTTAAGAAAATTTGTATACACTTAGCATGAACGCATTTATAAGTAACCATTTCTTTATGTTTTACTACATTTTAGATTGAAGAATACAAAAAAGCAGAAGAAGATGCAGAACATAGTCGACGTAATATTTGGAGATATGGCGACATACGTGACGATGCAGGCCCGATTAGTAATCCTTGAAACGGCGGTGAGGACAATGAGAAACAATTTGGATTGTAAAAATGCTCAAGAATTGGTTGAAAAGTGATTAATACAGGGAAAAAGACATCATGTTATAAAATACATAAATATCTAAGAATCTATCACATAGATTTACAGAAACTAATAAATGTCCATATGAGAGTTATACGTTGCATTGATTATGATGCAATTATATTTCATTACATAAAAGTATGAATTGTACATAACAATTTCATTAATTTTGTTACTTTTAAACGGAACAGTGGCATAATATATAGCATAATATATTCTCATCATTCATTATCTTGTATTCGAATGTAAAATTTTGTTATTCATGAATTTTAGGAATACAGTATATAAACAATTGAAACTTTACGTGATCTATGTGCAATTTATTTTTAATTGTTTACATTTCAATTCAGGTAAAAAAATCATTCTTTATACGTGTTTTATACGTTTTTCGCATAATAATCACTATTTACGAATTATACAGATGATTATAAAGTTCATAATTGTACATTTTGTCAAACATATTCATTTAACTTAAGTATATAAGAGCTCATATCAAGAAAAATATATTCTTATATTTTTAATAAAAGTGGCATCAGTAAAACATTACTTAAATAGTCAAGATATTAAATGGAATATATGTATGTTATTACGTGTACATATAAATCTTTGTCAAATAAAAATATTATACAATTATATCTGTTATTTAGATTCAATTATTAGTCTTTTTAACTAACTGGTGCCGCTTTGTAGCCATAAAACTGGATTAATGCGAAAACATTCTTCTCTAGTTACATCAATCACTACTTATTTTTTTTAAACTCATATAATATTATTATATAAACACTGTGAAGATTAGACATTTATATATAATTAATTGATTCATCCTCCCACTGTCATTTTATAAATATTTAGAGTAAAGAATGATACTTAAAATGAAATAGTCATCATAACTTCGAAGAAAATAGATTTAAAACTATTTACATCTAAATAGATAGATGTAATCTATATACGATACATGTATGTACAACAAGAAACATTGATAAGTAGATCATTTATTCTACTACTTTGCGCACAGTTTTCAGGATACAAACTTATTGAGAATGAAAGGAATAATGAATGTTTGTAATCAAAGCAAATAACATCTTATAAATTTTTATGGATATTAAAGTGGAAATAATTAGATGGGCATCATATCAATAAGCGTTTATTCTATGAAATTTTATACCTTATAATCAAGTATTTGTGAATTTACTGGTGCAAAGGATATATTATATGAACAATATTTTAATAATTTAATTGAACATATAAATAACTTAATTCATCATAAGAAGAGGTAAAGAACGAAAAAAAGGAATTTTCAAATTAATTATTACACTGTAAATTTAAAAAGTCCATAATAATTTGTCTCTAGACATGTATAGAGATAGTGATTTTATCTATAGTGTTATACATGTATTTCTTTTTTGCGAAATCAAATTATTTCATGAACTATATTATACAATGTTTCTTAGGATAATTGTTTACATACAATCCTATCAAGCAAATATGAAAAAACTTTTCTGCTTGTTCATAGAATGAATATTTAAATATTGACTACCAATTTATAACATTATTAGAAACAGAGTTGCAAATCTTTCAAGTATCAAAGTGTTAGCATTTATGTACTTTAGAAGTTTGACTGATTTGTAATTTGATTATATTGACATATGTACATGTCATATGCTATGTATTAAAAATAAACTGAGTCTTTTTTATTTATGTCAACACTAGTGTTTTTCAAATATATATTCTACACAAATTATTTTCATTTAATAGTACAAAACATAGTTATTTACGCTAATTTGATATCATTTAACCATCACTGAAGAATGTGCAAGTAAATAACGTGATAAAGTTTTTCTTATTTTTAACTTTTTGTCTGACATGTTGTCTTTAAATATTTTATTTATTTTTATTGCTATAACTGACACGAAATCATAAAGAAACGGATGTGTAAAGAAAAATTAATTTGGAGTCTAAACAATAATCTGATGATATATTTTCACATACAATTTTTTTTAACCAAACTTAATTATTATTTTCTACTATTTTAATACAAAATGAGAAACTTAAATTACAAGGAACACAAATAAACAACCTTTAGGACTGTATTTATATTTGTAGAAAATTTGATTATTTTACTTGGGATAGAATTTCACTATGTATGTGGCCTAGCTGGTCTCACCTAATAATTTAAACAAATTTTTCGCACATGTCAATATAAAAACTAATTTTAGTATACAACTAAAATGATAGATCAAATTTAGAATATTCTAATATAAATCAATGATCATTACAGGGATGTATTGTGTGTTTATTCACAGTATTATCCCAAGAACAAGAAATTAATTCATCTTTATACCAAGCAAGTCCGCGTACAAAATCAGTATGTTCTTGATTTTCATATACTGATGAAAAATTTCTGTTTATATCAAGTACACGCACAAGAATGTCATCACAGCAACATGCTAATTCTTCCGATCTAGAAATACAACATAAATAAATGATTCAATTTTTATTTCCAGATAATTCATGAATTTTTTTTCTATTTAAAGCTGTAATTTTATTGTCTACATTACCTCTCTCGACTTGGATTAAACAAGAGTTTATGAACTGATCTAGGAAATACTTTTGCATCTTGCAATACTGAATCACTTGCTTTTCTGGTATCGACTAATATAACATCTCCATTATCAGTACCTATAGCTATAATATGATCCAGAATAGAATTCCAATTCACTGCGGTCAAACCAAAGTCTTTCTTCAAAATACCTTAAACAGAAAATAACAATGCACATTTTATTAACATAAACAAAAGCAATTGCATCCTGATAGTAGTAGCACTCACTCTGAGCTGGATTTGGTTGTCTTATATCCCACATCAGTGCTTCGCAATCCAACGATGTTGACACAAATGTAGTAGTGCTCCTTGGTTGAACATCAACAGAAGTAACTATATCTGTGTGAGCAAAACCAAATGAATGTGTTGCGATTAATTCTGCTGTATCCCACACCTTTATGCTAAAACATAATTATGTTTCTGCATTAATCCTTTCGCATATGGTTTAAGTGAAAGATTTGAAGTATGTTACCAATAATCCATGCCACCCGTAACTAAGTGTGCATTGTCTTGAAATGCAGAAAGCGTTAAAAGGCTGCTGTCATGTAGACAAGCATATCCTAAAGACTGTAATTCCTGTAATTGTGTATCAGCTGCTTGAACTAAACCTAACACTTGCAAGACTCCACTATCTTCGCTAATTACAAATTTATCCTGTGCTAAGTGAACACCATCACACACGCCACTTTCTGTTTTTGTGGCAATAAAAGCTTTCTCTCTGGTTAAATCTGAAATGTCATTGTAATACCAAACAGTACCACTCCAATAGCGATCTGTCATATTAGTACCTCCAAGAATAGCACTTTCTTCTGTAAATAAAATAACATGCTAAATCTTCATATTCCAACGGATCTTACTCTGTTTGTAGGAAAGTAAAACAGTTTAATAAATACATAAATAAATGGATTTAATGCCCATTGTATTTTTATATTTTTATTTCATCCTGTTACAGTATATTATACTTATGCATTCACAAAATCGACATTACTTTCCTACCAATCCGATGAACAAAAATTAATCTTTTCGTTATTCATAGTTCAACATTGTATACATTTTATAACAAATATATCAAAGACTTAACCTATACAATGTTACCATTGTGAATCAAAATGAATTGTAAATTCTTGTCACGAACAGGCGGCCTGTCTGCCGCGGTCATATTCCTATAGACATCTGCGTTTAAATTAGGATCTATCACGGACTCCATAATGTTCTCTGAAAGTCGAATTTGTTTTATTCACGTCACTTTGATATTCAAAGGCGACCATGTGCTCGACCGACTTTATCGATAAGCCGGTAACCGCTAGGATCTGATCCAGGCTAAATTACACTGATACACAGGCCACAGACTTAAGACTACTACAGACATTGCATCTTATGGGCTTTTCTGTCTAGGCCTCGGGGGGCCACAGTGGCCCCCGTACCATTTCGGTGTCGCGCTCAATATTACCGATAGTTCGCGAATTTACGCGTATTAGCAAGAACTGAATATTCCGTATACTGTATTTTTACTATGGGTGTTTAATATGATTTGGTGGCTACAAATGCATACGGCGCGTGTATTTGAACGGTGAAAATAATATTTATGAAGAAAGTATTACAAAAATACGAATTGTAGTAAAATAAATTTGGTTTCTATACGTAACATTATTTTTATTACTCGTGTCACTAATGAATGTATATTACAATAATTTTATACACTTTAAACTAGTAGTTTACTTTCTTATTTACACTTAATTAATATAAATTCTATGCAGTTGTTAAGTGCGTACACATTACACATATATTAACTATTCTTGTGTTTCCCTATTTTTAAAATGAGTACTTGCATTCTTTTCATCTGTAGAGAAATAAGAATTCATTAAATTTTCATAAATTTATTAAATTCATTAAATTAAATTTTCGTTATAATATTTTTATATAATTTATATGTAAAGCAATACAAATTTTCATCTATTGTATTAGTTTAATTCTATTGTGTCCAACGAAACACTGCTTTATTATAGAATATGTAGAAAACAATATATTTTACTGAAAAGATATACATTTTTTTTTTAATGACATGCGTCATTAATTCTTGCTAAAATTTTATTAACGTGATTTATTATTCCTATTTACGTCTTTTTGCGACTCACCGCCCAGTTTTATTCGATTAGACATATATACATATTTAGCTACGATGATTTTTGTGTGCAACAACAAATAGCGTAAGCAACTAGTGTTCACGTACAAGCACTACCATATTTATCGAGCTCGAGACTTTTCAGATTCCATCGGCTTCTGTAGACAGATTTTGTCGTCGGAAATGTTTCGCATGCAGTTTTCAGTGCAATGTACGCTGCATGATAATCCGATTTATGTCGTGTTTGGGCTTATTTTGATCAGAAAAACATATTCAATCGATAGGTGATCTTACCATTATGATAATGTTAATAATAAATAAAATTGGATTTATTTATAATACAATGTGTGTTACAATGTTGCCTCTGATGTTGAATCACGTCCATATCGTACGTCGCCGCTACGTGAGCCTCTTGAAGACAACAATGAGGTTTCACTAACGCGTATTAATAACAATAAAATGTTTATTATGGTTCATAATTCTGCCATGGAAACATTATGAGTCGATTGCAAATGCTTTTTTGATGAAAATAAGTCTAAACATGCCACAAATCGGATAAGTTAAACTGTATTTGTAGGGAAAAGTTTTCTTCGAAGTTCAGGAAAGAATTTTATTTGAGGCTTTCGACGACGTATTCTAATCTGCATAATTTTTAATAAATGAATATCAGTTTACACATGCTCGTGTACACTGCAACAATTATCATGTCGCGAAAGTTTATACATTTCTTAACATTTTCATATCGGAAAACAATACATTTCGTGTTAAACTTCAAATTAGTTATGTTGATAAGTTAACATTTGTTAATAATATAAAAATGATGGAAATAATATTAAAACTACACGTGTGTTCTGCAAATTGCTTTGGTAAACATGGTTTTTATCCATATAATCAGGTGCACATATATGTAATAAAAAAACCACGAATTGAAAATTGCAAAATTTTTAACAATTTTATATTCGCATAAAAAATGATAATGATTTTTGAAGAAGTCATCGAATATTCAAATGATCGTTCAATAAAATTGTGGTTTAGATTAAAAAGCAGCGTGCCTCTGAATTTCCACAGCTTCGAAAAGCAGGACAAAACATTTATCTCATCGCTTGTGATAGAAACCGTTCGAACGATTTCGATACGAGCATCGATAGCTTCTTGTACGAACGTAATGCGGCAACATGGAACAGATCCTGCCTCATCTTTTTACCCCCTCTAACACATGAATCAACTAACTTTTAGTCCGGATAAGAACTAGTTTCAACCAATTATTTGATTTGAATATAAAATAATGTTACAATGTCGAAATAAATGCAAATCTATTTAACACTCGCTCACGAGAGCAAGAGTTACATGTATTCTGAAACGAAAACTTTGTATTTGGATTATTAATTGAAAATAATTGTTGAAGCTGGAACATAGAAAAAGGAAGAAAGTATTAAAAGTCTTACATTCTACTATGAAATACATATTTACGCAAATTCTAAATGTGCAGCTATTAGCTCGATATTATCCACTACGTGCAAGATACTATAATTTATAAGTTATAGCATTTTGCGAATTGTGGATAATATCGATTGCCCAGGTCTCACCACGGGGAGGTTGCTGCACAAGAGACCCGAAAGGGAGTCAGAACGAAATCTCCCTTCGTTCTGACTCTCTTTCTTACAACGACGATACTTAAAAATTATGTTCGCAGGTCGCTAAATGGAAAAATAGTCTTTTTCACGGAAAAGACTTCTTTTCTATTTAGCGTATGTCGAGTAATTATTGCGGGACAAAGTGTGAATCGGAGAAGAAGTCTCCGATCCACGAGGGACCAAGGGCGAATCAGGCGGAAGGCTCTGATTCTTTCAAAGAAACAAACAAGATCAAACCAGAGCAGAAGGCTCTGGTTCAAAGGTGACGCGACGCGTTCAGTGCTTACAAGTCCTGAGCCGACCAGCCCGATACCCGCCACTCCATCACCAAGAAAGATGGCAAAGAGATGCGCTCAAACGGTTTCTGGCGCTACTGGGTGACATGAGAACATGGCGTGCCCAGGATTACGTTAACACAGAGGATCGTCAGAAGACGAGTGAACGAGTCTCTTAGACATCCCTCTTAACGACTTCACGCCGGATACCGAAACTGGACCAGCTCAGGACCTGCAAGCAAGGCCGACACAGCAGAAGGCTGTGTCGGAGTCAGAAAACGAGGCGAGCAAAGTCAAGTTACGGCAATAATTACTCGACATAATTACAACGACGATTGACAATCTTAATAACTAACGCACGCACTAAAACTAACTTAAGAATAATCTGGAGTCTTCGTTCGACGAATCCTCTTCTTTCGATGAATTTTCTTCGTTCGATGAATTTTCTTCGTACGATGAATTTTCTTCGTACGATGAATTTTCTTCGTACGATGAATTTTCTTCGTACGATGAATTTTCTTCGCAAGATGAATTTTCTTAAACAGAATCGATGACCAGCTGAAACAAAATTGACTCCAAATGGAAAAGCTGTTGAAAAAAAATCGAAACAGAATCGAAAACCAGATGAAGCAAAATCGAAACAGAATCGAAAACCAGTTGACACGAAATCAACACCAAATGAAAAACCAGTCGAAACAGAATCGAAACCATGTCGAGCCCAAATCTAATTATTTGTGGACGCAACGATCTATAGGCGATTCGGGTGGCCCCGGGGACGCGAGTCCCCGTACCCACTCACGGGCCCCATCCCGTGAGTGAGCCCCTGAGGGAACTCCGATCGGAGGAATATCAATTTCAAGACAAAAATATCAATTTGAGAAAGTTGCACTTTGAAAGTTCAGGAGCACATTCCAATTACGAATCCAAAAATTAATAATGGAGGTGTTTGTTGAAGGTACATGTATTCTGAAATTGAAATTCCGTAGCTCTATTATTAATTGAAAAAAATGCTGAACCTGGAATACCTGAACAAAGGAAAACGAAGAAATTATTAAGACTTACATTCTAATACAAAATACATATTTACGCAAGCTCTAAATGTGCAGCTATTAGCTCGATATTATCCACTACATGCAAGATACTACAATTTATAAGTTATAATATCTTGCGCATTGTGGATAATATCGATTGCCCAGGTCTCACCACGAGGAGGTTGCTGCACAAGAGACCCGAAGGGGAGTCAGAACGAAGTCTCCCTTCGTTCTGTCCCCCTTTCTTACAACGAAGATTCTTAGAAACTAAGTTTCGCAGGTCGCTAAATGGAAAAATAGTCTTTTTCACGGAAAAGACTTCTTTTCCATTTAGCGTATGTCGAGTAATTATTGCGGGGCAAAGTGTGAATCGGAGAAGAAGTCTCCGATCTACGAGGGACCAAGGGCGAATCAGGCGGAAGGCTCTGATTCTTTCAAAGAAACAAACAAGATCAAACCAGAGCAGAAGGCTCTGGTTCAAAGGTGACGCGTCGCGTTCAGTGCTTACAAGTCCTGAGCCGACCAGCCCGATACCCGCCACTCCATCACCAAGAAAGATGGCAAAGAGATGCGCTCAAACGGTTTCTGGCGCTACTGGGTGACATGAGAACATGGCGTGCCCAGGATTACGTTAACACAGAGGATCGTCAGAAGACGAGTGAACGAGTCTCTTAGACATCCCTCTTAACGACTTCACGCCGGATACCGAAACTGGACCAGCTCAGGACCTGCAAGCAAGGCCGACACAGCAGAAGGCTGTGTCGGAGTCAGAAAACGAGGCGAGCAAAGTCAAGTTACGGCAATAATTACTCGACATAATTACAACGACGATTGACAATCTTAATAACTAACGCACGCACTAAAACTAACTTAAGAATAATCTGGAGTCTTCGTTCGACGAATCCTCTTCTTTCGATGAATTTTCTTCGTTCGATGAATTTTCTTCGTACGATGAATTTTCTTCGTATGATGAATTTTCTTCGTACGATGAATTTTCTTCGTACGATGAATTTTCTTCGCAAGATGAATTTTCTTAAACAGAATCGATGACCAGCTGAAACAAAATTGACTCCAAATGGAAAAGCTGTTGAAAAAAAATCGAAACAGAATCGAAAACCAGATGAAGCAAAATCGAAACAGAATCGAAAACCAGTTGACACGAAATCAACACCAAATGAAAAACCAGTCGAAACAGAATCGAAACCATGTCGAGCCCAAATCTAATTATTTGTGGACGCAACGATCTATAGGCGATTCGGGTGGCCCCGGGGACGCGAGTCCCCGTACCCACTCACGGGCCCCATCCCGTGAGTGAGCCCCTGAGGGAACTCCGATCGGAGGAATATCAATTTCAAGACAAAAATATCAATTTGAGAAAGTTGCACTTTGAAAGTTCAGGAGCACATTCCAATTACGAATCCAAAAATTAATAATGGAGGTGTTTGTTGAAGGTACATGTATTCTGAAATTGAAATTCCGTAGCTCTATTATTAATTGAAAAAAATGCTGAACCTGGAATACCTGAACAAAGGAAAACGAAGAAATTATTAAGACTTACATTCTAATACAAAATACATATTTACGCAAGCTCTAAATGTGCAGCTATTAGCTCGATATTATCCACTACATGCAAGATACTACAATTTATAAGTTATAATATCTTGCGCATTGTGGATAATATCGATTGCCCAGGTCTCACCACGAGGAGGTTGCTGCATAAGAGACCCGAAGGGGAGTCAGAACGAAGTCTCCCTTCGTTCTGTCCCCCTTTCTTACAACGAAGATTCTTAGAAACTAAGTTTCGCAGGTCGCTAAATGGAAAAATAGTCTTTTTCACGGAAAAGACTTCTTTTCCATTTAGCGTATGTCGAGTAATTATTGCGGGGCAAAGTGTGAATCGGAGAAGAAGTCTCCGATCCACGAGGGACCAAGGGCGAATCAGGCGGAAGGCTCTGATTCTTTCAAAGAAACAAACAAGATCAAACCAGAGCAGAAGGCTCTGGTTCAAAGGTGACGCGTCGCGTTCAGTGCTTACAAGTCCTGAGCCGACCAGCCCGATACCCCCCACTCCATCACCAAGAAAGATGGCAAAGAGATGCGCTCAAACGGTTTCTGGCGCTACTGGGTGACATGAGAACATGGCGTGCCCAGGATTACGTTAACACAGAGGATCGTCAGAAGACGAGTGAACGAGTCTCTTAGACATCCCTCTTAACGACTTCACGCCGGATACCGAAACTGGACCAGCTCAGAACCTGCAAGCAAGGCCGACACAGCAGAAGGCTGTGTCGGAGTCAGAAAACGAGGCGAGCAAAGTCAAGTTACGGCAATAATTACTCGACATAATTACAACGACGATTGACAATCTTAATAACTAACGCACGCACTAAAACTAACTTAAGAATAATCTGGAGTCTTCGTTCGACGAATCCTCTTCTTTCGATGCATTTTCTTCGTAGGATGAATTTTCTTCGTACGATGAATTTCCTTCGCACGATGAATTTTCTTCCTTCGATGAATTTTCTTCGCACGATGAATTTTTTTCTTTCGACGAATTTTTTTCTTTCGACGAATTTTCTTCCTTTGATGAATTTTCTTCGTTCGTTCTGACTAACAAGAGCAAGATGAACGACCCAAATCGAAACAGAATCGAAAACCAATTGAAAGAAAATCGAAACAGAATCGAAAACCAGTTGGAACAAAATCGACACCAAATCGAAAACCAGTCGAAACAAAGTCGAAACAAAATCGAAACCACATCGAGCCCAAATGTAATGATTTGTGGACGCAACGACCTATAGGCGATTCGGGTGCCCCCGGGGACGCGAGTCCCCGTACTCACTCACGGGGTAGGACCCGTGAGTGAGTCCCTGAGGGAACTCCGATCCGAGCAATATTGATTTCAAGATAAAAATATCAATTTCCAGAAATAAATATCCATTTCCAGAAATAAATATCAATTTCCTGAAATAAATATCAATTTCCTGAAATAAATATCAACTTCCTGAAATAAATATCAATTTCCTGAAATAAATAACAATTTCCTGAAATAAGTAACAATTTCCTGAAATAAATAACAATTTCCTGAAATAAATAACAATTTCCTGAAATAAATAACAATTTCCTGAAATAAATAACAATTTCCTGAAATAAATAACAATGTCCTGAAATAAATAACAATTTCCTGAAATAAATAACAATTTCCTGAAATAAATAACAATTTCCTGAAATAAATAACAATTTCCTGTAATAAATAACAATTTCCTGAAATAAATAACAATTTCAAGACAAATATGTCAATTTCAAGACAAATATATCAATTTCCTGAAAAAAATATCAATTTCCTGAGAAATATCAATTTCCTGAAAAATATCAATTTCCTGAAAAATATCAATTTCCTGAAAATTATCAATTTCCTGAAAAATATCAATTTCCTGAAAAATATCAATTTCTAGACAAATATATTGTATCAATTTGATAAAGTTGAACTTTGAAAGTCTTACAAAATTAAGTATTACCATTCTTACAAATTACATAAGAAATTTAAAACTCTAAGGTCTAAAATTCTAGATCGGTTCTTCTAAAAATAATTTAAATCGCGGCTATTTATTCGCAATATTAACTAGACATTAAGTCAAGTTTGAAAATTTATACTATTACAACGCGTGTTACAATTTGTTTCGCAACGCTACTTAAAATCGCGAATGTTCTTATCTCACAGTTGATCGTTGCAACTGGAGCATGGGCGCCTGAAATATCGAATCATTCTAATACAAACGCGATCCTTTTGATGCACAACGCTAATTCAACAAATCGAAATTAAAAACACTATTTAAATAAGAAAAGAACTCTGACGTCTAAAATTCTATATCGGTGTCTCTAGAATTACTTTAAATCGCGACTATTTATTCGCAACATTAACTAGGCATTTGATCAACTTTAAAAATTGATACTAGTACAACGCGTGTGACAATTTGTTTCGCAACGCTACTCGAAATCGCGGATGAGCCCATCTCACAGTTGATCCTTGCAGCTCGAGCATGGGCGCATGAAATGTCGAAAGACTCGAAAGCAAACGCGAACTTTTGGTGCGCAACGCTAATTCAACGAACAGGGATCCAAAAAAGATTACTCTAATTCAACAAATCGAAATTCAAATTGCTATTTAAATAAGAAATTTAAAATTCCAACGTTTAAAATTGTACATCTGTATGTCTAGATTTACTTTAAATCGCAACTATTTATTCGCAACATTTACTACACATTTAATCAAGTTTTAAAGTTGATAGTAGTACAACGCGTATGACAATTTGTTTCGCAACACTACTCGAAATCGCGGATGTGCCCATCTCACAGCTGATCGTTGCAGCTCGAGCATGGGAGCCTGAAAAGTCGAAAGACTTGAAAGCAAACGCGAACTTTTGGTACGCAACGCTAATTCAATGAACAGAGATCCAAAAAAGATTACTCTACAGTTTCTGCAAAACGAATCGCGACTATTTGTTTCGCAACGCTATAGTTTAAACAAGCTATATCGCTGATAGAGACTACTATTATATTTAGAAGAAAGGCTAACTTTGATCTCTGTTCAAAATCGACTAACGCAACGCGTACTTTTTTCGCAACGCTAGTGCAAATCGCGGACGTTCCCATCTCGGCTGATCGTTGGGGCGGCGAGGCCTGCCCATGCATGCAACTAACTACTTTTACATTCTACTACAACTCTATTTCTACAGACGAGTATAACGACAAGGTAGTGATAAAATGACTCACTCGAAGATGCGAAGACGTTGTAATGATTGTCCTTCTGAATGACAGTTTGTCCGGCATCTTTTGCATAAAACCTCGTCTGCTCC
Source organism: Sphecodes monilicornis (assembly GCA_913789915.3). Classification (NCBI taxonomy): domain Eukaryota; kingdom Metazoa; phylum Arthropoda; class Insecta; order Hymenoptera; family Halictidae; genus Sphecodes; species Sphecodes monilicornis. Next base: position 22,530,690 of record OU565285.1, read on the forward strand.
TTCGGCCCCATCCCAACAATTTGTTTCGCACCGCTACTCGATATTGCGGAAGTACCCATCTCACAGTTGATCGTTGCAACTGGAGCATGGGCGCCTGAAATATCGAAAGATTCTATTGCAAACGCGATTCTTTTGATGCGCAACGCTAATTCAACAAATCGAATTTAAAATGCTATTTAAATAAGAAATTTAAAACTCTAACGTCTAAAATTCTGAACAGGTATCTTTAGAACTACTTTAAATTACGACTACTTATTTGCAACATTAACTAGACACTTCATCAACTTTAAAAATTGATACTAGTACAACGCGTGTAACAATTTGTTTCGCAACACTACTTGAAATCGCGGATGTGCCCATCTCACAGTTGATCGTTGCAGCTCGAGCATGGGAGCCTGAAAAGTCGAAAGACTCGAAGGCAAACGCGAACTTTTGGTGCGCAACGCTAATTCAACGAACAGAGATCCAAAAAACGATTACTTTAGATTATATGTAAAACAACAATATGAACTTTAAAAGCGCAGTTATCAAATTGAAATGTAATTTTGAACCGCGACTATTTATGATTCGCAACGCTACGCTCTAAACAAAATTTTTCGTAACATTAACTTTAATCTCTGTTCAAAATCGACTAAATGCAACGCGTGGTTTTGTCGCAACGCTAGTGCAAATCGCGGACGTTCCCATCTCGGCTGATCGTTGGGGCGGCGAGGCCTGCCCATGCATGCAACTAACTACTTTTACACTTTACTACTACGGTATACTACTACATCTACAGACGAATATAGTAACAAGGTAGTAACAAAATGACTCACTCGAAGATGCGAAGTCATTGCAATGAATGCCCTCTCTGAGTCGATCAGCACGGTAATGACTGCATGCTGGATACCGAAACTGGACCGGCTCAGAACCCAAGGTAAACCAAGGAAGCATTGAAGAGTCCATGGCCCTCCCCGAGCTAGCTTAAAGTAGGCCAAGGAAGTTTTAAATAACCCTTGGACTACCCTAAGCTAGCTAAAGGTGGACCATGGTAGACAATGGTAGGCCGTTGGTGGAGGACCCTTGGTTAAGCTTAAGCCAGCTGAAGGTAAACAAGGGTAGCTCTGGAAGACCACTGGTCAGCCTCAAGGTAAGCACAGGTAGGCCAGAGTAGCTCTCGATGACCACTGGTGGAGGACCCTTGGTCCACCCTAAGCCAGCTGAAGGTAGGCAAGGGTAGCTCTGGAGGACCACTGGTCAGCCTCAGGGTAGGCAAGGGTAGCTCTGGATGACCACTGGTCAACCCCAAGGTAGACCACTGGTGGAGGACCCTTGGTCCACCCTAAGCCAGCTGAAGGTAGGCAAGGGTAGCTCTGGAGGACCACTGGTCATCCCTAAGGTAGGCAGGAGAGGCCAGGGAACCGCTGGAAGACCCTCCTGGTCCCGGAGTCCATCCGCTCCTGCCGGAGGGCCCGGCCCGACTGATTGGCTGAGCGCGCTCAGCGAGCTTAGGTAGCCAGTGATGCGCAACGCGCAGCGAAGCGCAACGCTCCCCACCCCAACTAATTTCGGTAGATCTCGATTGCCGTGATAATAATTATTGATAAATCTATTATTTCTTGCTGTTTAATGTTTATAACAATTCCTTTTGCCAACGATGTCGACAAGCATCCCCTTGTCTATCTACCAACTAATTTTTTAGTAAAAATTGCTAATCGTACTCGAGGTACAGAACAACTTTTAAACCATGAATGTTCATACGCATTAATTTCTTCAACACAACTCACTGAAAAATGTATTGTTTCTAGCTAGTTAATATTTATAACAATCTTTTTGTTAATGATGTCGACAAGCATCCTCTTGACTATCTACCATCTTGTTTTTAAGTAAAAATTGCTAATAGTACTCGAGATACAGAGTAACTTTTAACACACGAATATTACCAAACAATATTATATCAAACAAATGTAATTAATAAAGTTACTATCTCTGGCTGTTTAATGTTTATAACAATTCCTTTTGCTAATTATGTCGATAAGCACTCCCTCGACTATCTGACCATCTAATTTTTCAGTGAAAATATGTAATGGAACTCGAGATATTGAATATCTTCTGACACATGAATATTCGCGTGCATTAATTTATCGAACACAATTCACTGATAAATTTATCATCTCTAGCTGGTTAATATTTGAAACAATTCCTTTTGTCGATGATGTCGACGAGCACTCCGTTGACCATCTTGCCAACTAATTTTTTAGTAGAAGTAAGTAATAAAACTCGAGATCCAGCATAATTTATGATACATGAATATTACTAAGCATAATTATATTGAAAAAATGTAATTAATGAATTTGTTGTCTCTGTTTGTTTAACGATTACAACGATTATATGTTTGGTTACCTCACCACCCAATTTTTTAGTAAAAATAGCTAATAGTACTCGAGATACAGATTAACTTTTATGCATGAACATTTGGAGTATACAAGATATTCAATTCTCACTAGTATGCACAGTTTCATTAGAACAAGAGTAACAAAAATTATTGATAACTAATTAACCTCTTCTAGAATCGAATTGAAAACTATACATGAATGTTGCCGAAGGTCCATTCTATATTCTTCGAGAGCTAATATTTATAAAAATTGCCTGAAGTAATTTATGAACAATTTTTGTGGAGGTAACTTCTATCTTCTATGCCCACAATGAGTAAGACAAGGAGAGTCCGAGTATTCGTCAAAGGTAAACACACAAATCGTTGTGTCACCTCTCTGGAAAACGTAAATAACTAGGCGTCGAATCTACATAAAACTGCAACAGAAATGTAGCTGAGACATCATTCTAGATCCTCCGATCACAAGGAAGATTATTTTTTACCAGAGATCTGTTAAATTATTTGAGTTTATTTTAGAACGAGACATAAAATAATTGTTTATAACTATTTAGTCTGAAATAAAATGTGACGGTAAACTATATGTGAAAGTAGCTGAAGGTCTATTCTATATTTCCTAACTGCAAGTATTTGTAAACAATTCCTCACAAGTGTGTTACTAATAAATTTTCTGTCGAGTGTGCACAGTATTCAGCAGCTCTGTGACTATCTTTCTTTCTCTTCTTAAATGTGCATAAGTTCGTCCTTGTCGGATACAAACTTCTTTATCATGTTCGCCAAATTTTTACCAGGGGGTTCGAAGTCCTGTAAAAAAAATAGGCGGCACAAGTGAATAATACGTGGAGTATTTTTGTACAAATACAATTGCGTTTTAAAGCTGACAACGCTGTAAAATCGAGCCTCCTCAGACACACACTGTATGTGTTGCAACCTCATGTAGTTCACCACCTGACCGTTCCATTTCGATAGAGTCCGCTATCGTACTAGGACATTTTCTACAGAGTCGGTAATTCAGAACCGTAGACAGAAAAATGCATTGCATGCAATGTCTGTAGGTATCATAAGTCTGTGTACCTAGTCTTAAGTCTGTGGATTCGGTCTTTAGAGGGGATAAAAAGTGGAGTTGGGTTCTGGTCCAGGCTAACAAAGTTAGTTCCGCTTCGGTCGTTAGAGAGGGTAAAAAGTGGAGTTGGGTTCTTGTCTAGGCTTAAAAGTAAAAAGTTGGCACGGCCAAACCCCGGGCGTGAGCACTCTCAGTACTCTCTGGTGATATACCATCACTCACTGATATATATATATATATATATATATACTATGGATACGGTATTGCCATAAGCCAGCTACCACGTCCGTGCCAGCTACACAGCTTTTTATTCCGAACAGTGAAGGGAAGTCGGCGCTTTTCACGCGCATGCGCGGCGATTTTAGCCTCAGTCAAGCACGAAAATCGGGTACCTTGGTCGCCCCGCTAATTTCGCAAAATTTATTATGATTTGATTTCGAAAAATGAATGTACAACATGTGTACGTATATATATATATATATGTATTAAAATGTAATATATACATACGTACATAGAATATATAATATATAAATATATAATATTTATGTATCTATGTACAATATAATATAACTTACTCTTCTTCATCATCTTGGGAATAAGGAAGGGAAGGGTACTAAAATAACTTTAAGCGAAATATATAATAACAAACCCACTACTTTCGCCCCAATAGTACCCCACAAACTTCGGACGTAGCTTCGGTGCTGCCGAAACTCGCGTATGCGCGTGAAAAGCGCCAACATTCCCATCACTGATTCCGAATTGAACGTAGTGATGGGCACTATCGACTAATTTAAACTATCGACTACTTACTATTTAGTAACAACATACTATCGACTATTTAGTCGATAGTTTTCAGTCGACTAAAATTTCGCTTTAGTGGTTATGTCCAGCAGAGAGGAGCAGAGAGTCCCCACGCCCGGGTTTTTCGTGCAACCGGTACAGTGCTGCTCCCTAGTCTCTCGAGGTCCACGTTTAGCCCAGACCAGAACCGAGGTTTAGCGCGGCCCAGAACCGAGGTCCACGTTTAGCTCGGACTAGAACCCGAGGTCCACGTTTAGTTCGGACTAGAACCCGAGGTCCACATTTAGCTCGGACTAGAACACGAGGTCCACGTTTAGAATGTTACAGAGTTCATTTTTTAGAATGAATAAAAACTAGCTCTAACACTAGAATGAATTAGAATTCACTGCCCTGAGTGCTCAAACGTCTAATAATGAAATTAAATTTGTTTAAGAAAGAGAACTCATTGTATTGTATAATTCAGAGAACGAAAGAAAATGTACTTTTAACTCTGATATGGCTGGGAGAAAAACTGCCGAGTGTTGAAGCTTATTACCACGTTTTTTTTCTACTCTTAAATTGAACCCTCTTCTGCATTATAAGGGATCCAACCGACATTGATATAGTACTCTGGATCTCTTAAATATGTTATAGATTAGTAAAATTTGAATTTATTGGTGCGTATAAGTAAATTTTACCGAAAATTAATCTATACTTTCAGACATGATTACAAAAATTGAAATAATAATATAAATTAATTTAATATTCAGTATGGAACAAATTTTAATATCAAGACAATTTTATAATGGACACTGTATCTTTTTATGTATAATGTCGTATCGTTGTATCATCTTTTGAGATGGATTCAACGACGTCTGTATCCGTTACAATTGAATAAAAATTCATGAAAAATTAATTATAATGCATTATTATTATTTGTATCAAATGTTACATCAATTACGGCGAATTTAACTTCGAAACTTCGAATCTTCGAATCTTCGAACCTTCGATTCGTTTCCAGTTAACGGATAAAAGAAATAAATTTTCATAATTTGTTTCTATATTCACTATCTGAATTATTTCAATAATTTATTGTTAAGATAATATATTTATAATTTGAATTATCCTTTCGATAGCACATTGTTAAAATAATTGCTTAAATAAATAAATTTTATAAATTGTTTCTATATTCATTATTTGAATTGTTATTGCAATTATTTATTGTTAAAATAATTGCTTAAATAAATAAATTTTATAATTTGTTTCTATATTCAATATTTGAGCTGTTATTTCAATTATTTATTGTTAAAATAATTGATTAAATAAATAAATTTTTACAATTTGTTTCTATATTCATTATTTGAATTATTTCAATAATTTATTGTTCAAAAATTGTTTAGACAATGTGCGCGTATATACATAATTAATAAGAAATACATTTCTATAGAGCATAAAAATTTATAATCGACAGAAATTTTTATAATCTATAGAAATTTGTTTCTATATTCATTATGTAAATACTTGTACATTCTTTAAATAATTATTTCAACAATGGAACATTGAAATAATTCACATATAATGTATATATAGACACAGAATATGGAAATTTATTCATTTAAACCATTATTTTAACAATAAATAATTGAAATAACAATTCAAATAATGAATATAGAAACAAAGTACAAAAATTTATTTATTTACACAATTATTTTAACAGTGAACTATCGGAATGATAATTCAAGTAATACTTTACTACACACGGGGAATCCGCGTGTCCCAAGGCAGTACCCTGTATCTAACCCCAGTACCGTAGCAGGTAATAAAGACATTAAAAGTCGGAAAAGCGCCTTGACTCGAACAAAGAAAACGGAAAGAAAGGACTCGACGATGGCTCGACTTCTGGTTGTCAAACGTGGATAATAGGTCAATAAAATGCTAAATGTTTTGACGAAGAGCCACGGATTGTTGGGAATATTGTGAAAAATCACCGCAAATGTCCCGGAGATATCGGTGAGACCACACTAATTGGAATTTCCAACTTCTATATTATTAATTATCTTTTTATGGAACATTCACCAACATCTTCGTGACATTTTTCTAATGCAGAATCATACCAAATATGACATAATTCCGATGATATTTACTTGTGTAATAGACAATTAAAGTTTCGGGCGTGAGGAAGGATAGCGTATGGGAAAGAGACGCGGAGAGTCGCAGTCGGCGGCACAGTTCAAAGGCTCGTCCATCCTCACAATGTATTACCATGGAATAACTTTTTTATTATTACTTATTTTTTTATGAGAATTTTGCTAATAGATTTGTGACATTGTTCTGATTAAAATGATACCAAACACGATATAATTCGGATCATATCATTCGGATCAAACATTTTTTCAAATATACAGGAAATATCTATTTTATGTCATTATAGAAATAGAATATTTCCTCACATATACAGGAAATATCTATTTTATGTCATTATAGAAATAGAATATTTCCTCAAATATACAGGAAATATCTATTTTATATTAGCAGAAAAATATTTTTTCCTTATTATAAAATGAAGCCGGGTCGGGTACTCGCACCGATGCGAGCTATCCATACCAATGCGAGCGGTTCGCAACGAAGCGAACGGCATAAATTTAAATAAACGGAAATAAATTTGGGCATAATGTGACATGATGCAAGGTTTAGCAGGAAGATCGGCACACCGATATTATCAAGCAGTTTAATATATTGAGAATGCTAAATGTCTGGGACGTTTTATTATATATGTTGTTAGTACAATGGATATAATGATGAGTAACGTAAATTCAGAATTTGTACAACCCATATTGAAAATAGTTGTGCAATAACAACTATTTCTTAGATTTATGTAAATAACTAGATATGAACTGCAAAGAACATTATTACATTAATTTTTGTATGTACGTATAAGCATGTAGGAGTGAATCTACATTCTGGTTTAATGTACAGTCGTAGAAAGGTGTCGCAAGATTGTATACAATGTTGAAATTTAACGTTACACCTCGTTAAATAGTTTTTGAAAAAAATGTGTATATAAATATTTTATAATATTGGTGATTTGATTTGTAACAGAGTTCTGCAAAAGTTGTTTGTATACGACATACGAGATTATTCGTTCTGGTGGTTGTTCTAGGTGGCATCGGGTTCGTTGCTACGTGGATACCAGCAAACACCAGTAGTGCCGACATACAATGTAATATGTATTGTACAAAATACAAGGGATATCTCTAATTCACTCTCACTCACAGTCAATGTATCTTACTCTACCTTACTACCGTGACTCACTCTTTCGATGAGAATAACATTAATCATATACATTTTTCGAATCGGTCAAATAGGCACTATTGAAATTGGGTCATTCCATGGTCTTTAGTGATCTGCCAACGAATGTAAAAGGATTTTTCGATTTCTTAAAAATTATTGATTTTATAAATCGATGGTAATGAGTTTTTAAGAGTGTTATAAAGAGTTGCAAATAAAAATGGTGTCGATTGTAAAAAGTGGATTTTCCAATAACAGGCAATAACAGGCAATAATGAAGGGTGCATACAAAATGCTGTGCCGGTTTGATGACCGGCTAAGTAAAAATTTCGGTCTAATTGGAGCTAGCGTAAAAATGAGCTGCTTCGAGGATTAAATTACTTTATAACCGTCAACCGACGAAAACACCCAGGGAAACAACCAGTAACCACGTGCTTTAAGGAACTTCTTCAAACTAAATCATAGTAGCGCATCTCCTGCTCGAAAATATAACAACAGATACCATTTCTATGAAAAATTCCTGCGTGGTTAAAGACTATAGCCGGGTTTGGGGGTCAAATTCGCCCCCGGCCTCTTTCTGCCAAGTTTCAGCCCGATATCTCATCCGTAAGGGTAGTTATAGACGAAAATCGAAAAACCAGTTTTCGGCCCATTTTCCCCATTTAATGACAATTAAAAATTCTGAAAAAAATCTGACACATTTCGAATACCAAGCCACATATTATGTATTGTTTTCAGATTTTTCCGTTGCAAATTCTGGTTATAAGACTTGAAAAAACATGAAAAACATCGAAAAAATGCATATTTCATATAGAAGACGAAAAATCACACTTACAATTTTAATTTAACAATAAGATATCAACATAAGTAATACTCCCAATTATTTCAAATTCCTGAGAGAGGGACGTCATAGTTGAAAAAAATAAAAACCAATTTTTCGGCGTTTTTCCCGTGAAAAATTAAGTTAGACCTATCTTTTCTGAGTTTTAAGAGTATATTATGTAATATTAAACATTCCTAAAGTCTGGAAAAAAATTATTCCGACTTGAAGACTTGACGAAAATTATAATTAGCACAGTATATTCCAATACAGTATTTCATCGATAATTGTTCACAACACGGGTCTGCGGAGGGACAATTATGCGGGAGGTGTATCATTGTTTGAGGTTCGCCGAACGTAAAGAAGGACAGCCGAGCTCGAGAGGCCTCGGTCACCGAGAAATGTAAACATACCTAATCCGAATTTCCAACCTCTTTATTAATCATTATTTTTTTATGGGGCTTCGATGACCAAACTTGTGGCATTTTTCTAATAAGAATGATACCAAATATGATATAATTTCGATGATATTTACTTGTGTAATCGACGATTAAAGTTTCGGGCGCGAGGAACGATAGCGTATGAGAAAGAAAGAGACGCGGAGAGTCGCAGTCGGCGGCACAATTCAAAGGCTCGCGCGTCCTGACAATGTATTACCAGGGAATAACTTTTTTATTATTATTTATTTCTTTATGAGACTTTTTCTAATAGATTTGTGACATTGTTCTGATTAAAATGATACCAAACACGATATAATTCGGATCATATACAGGTGTATGGTCATTATGTATAGGTCAGGTACATGACATCGGTGAGGCAACAGTAATGCAATGACGACACTTTTTCATTTTTAATTAATCTTTCAGGAGACTTTTACCATCATATTTGTAATATTTCTCTGATCAAAATTTTTCTGATTACACATACATATCTATTTTTTTAATTAAAGATGGAGTAAGTTTTGGTGACAGACAAAGAGAGTAAATAGTAAAAAAAGGGACACTACAAGTCGCATCGTCTCGTTGAAAATATATTGGATAATACGAACAATTGCAAAAGATGTCCGGTCCCATAAATTCACCGTACAACAGTTGTCGACCTTTCGTTGCAAATTGCATCTACGTGCCTAAATCCAAAATGTAAATCCGTGACCGTAAAACCTCGACATTGGTTTTTCCGGATTTTGTTAGGTTTTCTCTTCTCTGCATTCTTACTATGTATGATCGACCAATTCACAGAAGAGGTTCTGCCTGTTTTCAAAGTCGCGAAATGTCCCAGTCAGGAGACTGTGTCTTTAATGTCTTTATCATTTAATTTCTTTGTCTGTCACCAAAACTTACTCCATCTTCAATTAAAAAAATAGATATGTATATATAATTAGAAAAATTTGGTCAGAGAAATATTACAAATATGATGGTAAAAGTCTCCTGAAAAGACGAGCGAGCCACTCTAACTGGCGGTAACTAGCAATTGTAGTGGGTGGTAACTAGGAATTCGAAAAGGGCATGGCCCAAAATCCACTTGATGCCAATAGGCTAATAGTCTACCAACCTATTACAGTCCACTTATACATTCATACATTTCGACAGGATGTTGGAATTTATTCACGAAACAAATTGACAAAAATAATCTTCTGTATTTAGTAGGCACATTCGATCGATTGATTTGCGAACGCCAATACAAATAATTGATACATTGTATCTGTGCTGCCGCGTTATGGGACCCTCGATTCTCGGTCGATCGTTTACTTTTTCCAGAACGGTCACTCTAGAATATTTCGTTAAAGAGTAAAGACGTGCCTCAGAACGTGTCTTCGAACCTATTATTTAGAATAAATTCTATTTTATATTGAAAGTGTGTTTGGTGAAGTTTTTTGTAACTTTTCTATCTTTTCTATCTTTTTCAACTTTTCTAACTTTTCCAACTTTTCCAACTTTTCCAACTTTTCCAACTTTTCCAACTTTTCCAACTTTTCCAACTTTTCTAACATTTCTAACTTTTCTAACTTTTCTAACATTTCTAACTTGTCTAACTAATTTACTAACTTTTCTACTTTTTACTGACTATTTCCCTACTTTCCTTTTGCTTTGGCCGGAGTGTTCGCGGATTTGGGGGTGTTTTTTGCAGTTTGTTTCAGGTTTTTTAGGATATGGCCTCAACTGGGAGATCGGAGCGCAAATTGAAAGACATTTGCATGTACACAGGCTGCAGCAGTAGTCGGGTACGAGGACATCAGCTGTTCAACTTTCCGAAGATATATATATATATATATATATATATATATATATATATATATATATATATTGAAGGAGTTTATTAATCAGAATACAAATCAAATATCGTATAACTATTAATGAAATTAATAGGACTGCTTTTCAAAACGCTCCGATCAGAACTATTGTTTTTTCGGTAACACGGTAACGGCGCGTCGTCAATTTAATATCGATTATTCTGCACAGCTGACAGTATTTACTTCGTACAGTCACATTCACACCGTTATTCCCTACAATATATATATATATATATATATATATATATATATATATATATATATTATAAATTGCTAATTTGTACATATACTGTTATTGTTCGATTCGAAAATAAAATCGCGTCTTAATTTTAAATTATCATGTTTACCTTTACTAGCGTAATACTGGTAGCCAAAGTATATCGGTTTAAAATTGTAAGTCTCTAAATGCAATAAAAATTATATTGTACCGCGTACAATAAATTAAAAGTGCCTGCACGCTCTGTCGCGGGCTTTCTGTCGTGCGCTAGATGACTACACGCACACGACACACGAGCACGAGCCGCGCCATGAGCTCACGCACACTGTGACAGTTCAGTTATATAGGTGGTGTTCGAACAACATTGTATCGCGGGATATAGAAAGTAGGGCTGTGCGGGTATCCGACAAATGCGAGCCGAGCTAAGCTCGACCCGCATGTTCGGGCCGGATCGAAAACTCGCACGAAGCGAGCTATCCGAAACGATGCGGATATCCGAAACGGTTGCGGGCATCCGAAATGGTGCGAGCTATCCGAAACGATGCGGGTATCCCAAACGGTGCGAGCTATCCGAAACGGTGCGAGCTATCCGAAACGATGCGGGTATCCGAAAAGGTCCGAGATATCCGAAGCGGCTCGCAACGAACGAAGGCACCGCAGCGAACGTTCGCATGAAAAGATGGACTCGAAATAAATTCGGGCGTAATGTGACATGATGCGAGGTATAGCAGGAAGATCGGCACACCGATATTGTCAAGCATTTTAATATATTGAAAATGCTAAATATCTGGGATGTTCCATTATAAGTAACGTATAATAGTACAATAGTTGTTCAATAACAACTATTTCCTAAATTACGTGGTTTATTTCAATGAGAAGTAGAAGGTTGTATGAAAACGCCAGAAGAAATCGACTGACCATAAAAAACCGTAGGCATTGACAAATGTAAATGTAAAAAAATCTTTAAAACGTTAATAGCGCATCCAAAAAAAGCGTACTGTGCAAAATTTTAATTCTATATCTCGATCGGAAGGTTAATTATGAGGTAAAAATGAAAAATCAGTTTTTAGCCTGTTTTTCCTAGTTAACGATGTTTAGAAATTTCGAGAAAAATCTGGGAAAAATCTGAGACATGCCAAGCACCCGAATACATACTCTGCAATTCGTTTAGATTTTAAAAATGAAAATCCTGCTTGTAAAACATCAAAAACCTCAAAAGAATAGAAGTTCTAGAATGACAAACTTTATATTTTTACAGTACTGATATATTATTATAAGTATCGTTTGTGAATTTTTTCAGATTTTTAAATTCGCGGCGCCGTTGTTAAAAAAGTGAAAACCGATCTTTTCGAAATTTTTTCCGTGAAAAACTAAGCTAACTTGCAAGTTGTTACATTTTATTTATTCTGTAAGCGTATTGGACACTGATAAACCTTGAACATTTCATAGAAATAATTAATAAATGAAATTAACTTGTTTACTATTCTACTTCGTTAACGCATAAACATTTGAAAATATTAACTCTGTTCCCAACAGATCGGGTGGGTCAGCGTGTTAGGCGCTCGACTGTGGACATTCTTGTGCAAGGTTCGCGCATAAGTTTACATTTTTTTATTTAATCAATTCCTTTCTTTTCCACTTAAAAGGCAAGGTACAGAAAGCAAAAGTCTCAAAGGAATTTAATAACAATGGAGCAATTACTACAACTTCAATTAATTTCTTTTCTCTATAACAGATTACTTACAACTTAAAGATACGTACAGATTTACCGCAGAAAATGTTGAATACTAACAGAATTAAGCGAATGCATAACTAAAAATTGATGAAATAACAATTGCTCCAATATTATTTTTTGACGTCATGTGCCTTAAAATATTTTTTTAAGTATGTAAATACTGGTTCTAAAAGAATTCTGCAAAAATACCATGGGTTATTACATAGTTAAAAAAAAGGAATTGTTCAAATAAAAGAAAAGTAGACTTATGCTGGGAGCGAACCTAGTATAATAAAGTTTACAGTCGAGCGCCTAACGCGCTGATCCAACCGATCTGTTGGAAACCTGGTGAATATTTTCAGATGTTATGCGCTGACGTACTAGAATTAACTAGAATACTAATCAAGTTAATTGCATTTTTTAATTATTTCTATCCAATAGGCTTACAGAATAGATAAAATGTAACAATTTGAAGGTAAGCTTCGTTTTTCACGGAAAAAACGTGGAAAAATCGGTTTTTATTTTTTTTAACAACGGAACCGCGAACTTTATTAATGTTATTCTTATCGAAAGAGTAAGTCACGGTAGTAAGATAGAGTGAGATACATTAGTGTGAGTATGAGTGAATTAGAGATATCCCTTGCATTTCGTATAATACATATTACATTGTATGTCGACACTACTGGTGTTTGCTGTGCAACGAACTCGATGCCCGCGACGCAGACATCTAAAATTCGTTAATCCTGCAGAACGAATAATCTCGTATACGAACAACTTTTGCCGAACTCTGTTACAAATAAAATCATCAATATTATACATTTATATACACATTTTTTTCAAAAACTATTTAACGATGTGTAACGTTAAATTTCAACATATATACAATTTTTCGACACCTTTTTACTACTGTACACTAAACCAGAATGTAGATTCACCCCTACATGTTTGTACGTACATACAAAAATTAATGTAACAACGTTCTTTGTAGTTCATATTAGGGCTCTTAATTTCCTTTGAAGGTCAAAGATTTCGAAGCTTCGAAGCTTCGAACCTTCGAACCTTCGAAACTTCGAAACTTCCACACTTCGAAACTTCGAACCTACGATTCGTTTCCAGTTAACGGGTAAAAGAAATAAATTTTCATAATTTGTTTCTATATTCACTATCTGAATTATTTCAATAATTTATTGTTAAGATAATATATTTATAATGTTAAATTATATTAAAATAATTGTTTAAATAAATAAATTTTATAATTTGTTACTATATTCATTATTTGAATTGTTATTTCAACTATTTATTGTTAAAATAATTGATTAAATAAATAAAATTTTACAATTTGTTTCTATATTCATTATTTGAATTATTTCAATAATTTATTGTTCAAATAATTGATTAGACAATGTACACGTATTTACATAATTAATATAGGAACACATTTCTATACAGTACAAAAATTTATAATCTACAGAAATTTTTATAATCTATAGAAATGTGTTTCTACATTCATTATGTAAATACTTATACATTCTTTAAATAATTATTTTAACAATGAATTATTGAAATAATTCACATAATGTATATAGAAACAAAATATGAAAATTTATTCATTTAAACAATTATTTTAACAATGTGCTATCGAAAGGATAATTCAACTTATGAAAATATTATCTTAACAATAAATTATTGAAATAATTTAAATAGTGAATATAGAAACAAATTATAAAAATTTATTTCTTTTGTTCGTTAATTGGAAACGAATCGAAGGTTCGAAGTTTCGAAACTTCGATTTTCATCACCTTCAAAGTTCCCTTCGTTCGTTCGAATCCTTCGAAGCTTCGACGAGTCGAAGCTTCGGAAAAGTAACAGCCCTAGTTCATATCTAGTTATTTATATAAATCTAAGAAATAGTTGTTATTGCACAACTATTTTCAATATGGGTTATACAAATTCTGAATTTACGTTACTCAACATTATATCCATTTTACTACCAAAATATATAATAAAACATCCCAGACATTTAACATTCTCAATATATTAAAATACTTGATAATATTGGTGTGCCGATCTTCCTGCTATACCTCGCATCATGTCACATTACGAATTTATTTCGAGTCCATCTTTTCATGCGAACGTTCGCTGCGGTGCCTTCGTTCGTTGCGAGCCGCTTCGGATATCTGGAACCGTTTCGGATACCCGCATCGTTTCGGATAGCTCGCACCGTTTCGGATACCCGCAACCGTTTCGGATAGCTCGCGTCGGTTCGGATATCCGCATCGTTTCGGATAGCTCGCTTCGTGCGAGTGAGATGGAGTGAGGGAGAGAGGGAGGGAGAGAGAGAGAGAGAGAGAGAGAGAGAGAGAAATTCTCATTGCACAAAATTATTTATTAATTTTTTATAAAATGTATCTTTTGCAACTTCTAATAACGTCTAATAAATGATTTTTTTATTCTCGAATGTGACTGTTTTGATTTTAGTTTAATATTGTATCCCATATTTTTTCCTCTTCCAAATTGAGAACGTAATTTAATAATCTTAAAAATCCTAATAAAGTGTATAGCTTCCATTGCACCGTATGCATTATCTTTTTCTGTCAAAATAGAGTAAAAATAATGTTCGAAATATTTAGTTAAATAAATAAGTTAATAATTCCATAATGTGTTATATGTTTCAATTATTTCTTTTATCTTACTTCATGTCATTAGAATCACTCATACTTATATGACTGCGTTATACTGCGTTAAAAAATAAAAACATTTTCCTTTCTGCACAAGTTAAAATATTGTTCGTTATTTTTTAGTTAAATAAAGTTAATAATTCCATAATGTGTTCTCTGTTTCAATTATTTCTTTTATCTTACCCAATTAAACAATTCTTGTCTTATATTAGATCTCATGTCATTAGAATCACTTGTACTTATATGACTGCGTTATACTGCGATAAAAAATAAAAACATTTTCCTTTCTTCACGAATGTAATGTGTAATTGAACGGATTGTAATCCATGATAATGTCGCACGAAGTAGTTAGCTTTAGTTGGTTAAAGCTGGTTGAAGCTAGTTCTGCTTGAAGCTCACAGATGCTGAAAAATGAACCAGGATATGTTGCATGCTAAACCACCGACGAGATACTGTTAAAGACAGCCAGCCTTACGGGAGTTCGTGTGCCCGAATAATTCAAGCGTTCTCTTACGCCCTCTAGGATATATTTTGGCTGGAGTAAGAAACAGAAGGCCACCGACGATATTTCGTCGGTGCAGAAGGCCTCTGAGGAGATTCTTGAGACGGTGAGACGGCAGACAGCAATGAGATCAGATGTTACATTCTCGAACAAACATTTTGGTGTTGGTTTTTAAGGCTTAAAATACTAAAAGTAAAATTAATATCAAAGACAAAAAATCCTAGAAATTTTGTACGTAAGAAAGTATGAAAGCATATTTAGGAAAATCAATATTCAATAATTCCTACCTCTGAATTCATACGAAATACCTCATTTTGTAATTTAAAAATATTTCATAAACAAACATTATTTCCTTACACTTTTTAATAATAATTGTTCTAAGAATCGATCTCTGGAAACATACATATGTTGAAAAACAGATTAACGTTTATTTGACATACTATATCGAATAATATAGAGTTCGAAAGAGACTCGCGAGGATAAATTAATATAATACATATAATATAATTGTAGGAGCATCGATGCAAACAGCGATTAAAAAATAAAAACATTATTTGTCACGCGACAAAAGAAATGATTATGGTTATCTGTATTCGACACGCGTCGAATAAAGTTTTATTCGATGAAAATTGATTCGGCGAATAAAGATAATTTTTTTATTCATCGTTAGCGGTGAATAAAGTTATGATTTTCATCTGTACCTTTATTCGACGTTTTATTCGACTTCGAATAATTTTCTGAGCCGCGTTCGAATGCTATACCGAAGACCGAGCAGTCAAAGATTGGCACACGCGTTACAATGTATCGCCCAATAACCAGAGCAGGGATCGAATAAACTGTGAACTCTCATAAATCGAAGTTCTTTCTGGATATGTTGCTACCGTAAAAATTTGTTCGATGTCCTTTTTCAATTTCCAAAGAAACCTGAAATTTTCGAATTCTTATGTTTTCCTTTTTTGTAAATAAGATTTTCAACCGAAAAATCGGCAAAAATTCTTAAATATATATGTCGATAATCGCAATTCGTCAGATTTTTTCAATATTTTTGCATGCAATTAAATACGGGTGATTGGCCGAAAACCATTAAAACGGGACTGCTCTAGGTAGGTCCTTTAAAGAGAAAATATTCCAAATTTAATTATAAAAAAATATTTTAAATAGGAAGTTAAATTTTGACAAATAAAATAAGATTAGATTAGATATAAAATAAGACATTCAGCGTTCAAGAGAGACTGTTCCGCGATCACATGCCGAACCGAGAAAAGGACGGAGTAAAGCTCGAGGGCCTGGGTCGCCGAGGAGTGTAACACAATACGGGTCGGGTATATCGGTGTGAGACCACTACTAATCCAACAACAAAACTTCTTTATTTTTCATTATTTTTTTATCGGATTTTCACAAACATACTTGTAGCATTTTTCTGATGAAAATGATACGAAATATGATGTAATTCCGATGATATTTACTCCTGTAATGAACGGCGAAAGGTTCGGGTGCAAGGAAGGACAGCGTATGGGAGAGAAAGAGACGCGGAGAGTCCTACTTTTAAACCTTCGCGTTCGACTGCTCGATTTTCGCCGCGTCGCGCGTCGCACAATGGTCCGAATCGAAGAATTAGCTGTTCACAACTATTGTAGTCGTTGAATTCAGCCCGACGTCAGCAATAACATTATTAAGTAAAAAATATATAGTGACGATTAGAAAATCAAGGAGACCTTACAATTTTATCGAATAAAAAAAATTGTTTTATGTAAGGCATGCAGATGTCTTAGAACTCAGATCGTACGTGTCCAAAACTACCGTAAAAGTGCGTATCAATACAAATAATTTCGCTCGGAGTTCGTCGATGCTTTCGCAAGCAATGTCAAAGTATTCTGCCCTCCCGAGTTCTTCGGCTTCCACCTTGTTTCGAGCTTCGCCTTCCGGGGTCTGGTGCGTCAACGTGACGCCTAGGCTGGTCGTAATTCTGGGGCGGGGCGTTTTACATTTAATTTTTTATATTGAAATTTATAGAAGAGTGACTACCGAGTAATTTTTATCAGAAACATTTTTTGTCAGAGCACTGGAAATGCTTGAAAAATTACAATAACGTGTGAATAATGAATGATATTTAATGTATTCTTGCAACAACAGGTGATATTTGAAATCTGTCTTCACATCTGTAATTCTTACACGAAGCCACACAACTTTACCATGTACAGTATTTCATCGATAATGGTCCACAACACGGATCTGCGCAGGGACGTTTGTAGTATAATAATTTGAATTTTTCTTTCGATAGCACATTGTTAAAATAATTGTTTAAATAAATAAATTTTATAATTTGTTTCTATATTCATTATTTGAATTGTTATTTCAATTATTTATTGTTAAAATAATTGATTAAATAAATAAATTTTTACAATTTGTTTCTATGTTCATTATTTGAATTATTTCGATAATTTATTGTTCAAATAATTGTTTAGACAATGTACACGTATTTACATATTTAATATAGGAACACGTTTCTATAGAGTATAAAAATTTATAATATACAGTTTTTATAATCTATAGAAATGTGTTTCTATATTCGTTATGTAAATACTTGTACATTCTTTAAATAATTATTTTAACAATGAATTATTGAAATAATTCACATAATGTATATAGAAACAAAATATGAAAATTTATTCTTTTAAACCATTATTTTAACAATAAATAATTGAAATAATTCAAATAATGAACATAGAAACAAATTATAAAATTTATTTATTTAAACAATTATTTTAACAATGTGCTATCGAAAAGATAATTCAAATTATAAATATATTATCTAAACAATAAATTATTGAAATAATTCAGATGGCGAATATAGAAACAAATTATGAAAATTTATTTCTTTTATCCGTTAACTGGAAACGAATCAAAGGTTCGAAGGTTCGACGGTCCGAAACTTCGATTTTCATCACCTTCGAAGTTCCCTTCGTTCCTTCGAATCCTTCGAAGCTTCGAAGAGTCGGAAAAGTAACAGACCTAGTTTATACGCGAGGAATATCATTGTCTGAGGTTTGCCGAACGTAGAGAAGGATAGCCGAGCTCGAGAGAGAATTTCCAACTTCTTTATTTTTCATTATTTTTTTATGGAACTTCGATGACCATATTTGTGGCATTTTTCTAATAAAAATCATACTAAATGTGATATAATTCCGATGATATTTACTTGTGTAATAGACAATTAAAGTTTCGGGCGCGAGGAAGGATAGCGTATGGAAAAGAAAGAGACGCGGAGAGTCGCAGTCGGCGGCACAGTTCAAAGGCTCGCACGTCCTCACAATGTATTACCAAGGAATAGCTTTTTTATTATTACTTATTTTTTTATGAGACTTTTGCTAATAGATTTGTGGCATTGTTCTGATTAAAATGATACCAAACACGATATAATTCGGATCATATACAGGTGTATGGTCATTATGTACAGGTCAGGTACATAACATCGGTGAGGCAACGGTAATGCAATGATGACACTTTTTCATTTTTAGTTAATCTTTTAGGAGACTTTTACCATCATATATGTAATATTTCTCTGATCAAAATAATTGCATTTAATAATTGCAGACAGTGCTGTCGAGCATTAGAAGTGGTTTTATCGGAAAAATAAGTAATAAAAATTACGTTTCTGCTTTCTACTAAGGATCTCGATAAGAACGATTGAATTTGATCGTTTCTTGTAGATTGTATTTATTCTTCCTTTTTATTCTATAATTATTACAGAATATTTTTTCTTTAAGAAAAATTATTTTATAAATATCCCATTAATTAAATTAAGTGGTTACAGTTACAGGCTATCGATTATAAAACAGTGATTCCAATGCTGAACAATAAGGAAAATAAGTAGGCGATAAGAATTTAATGAAATTATACAATAATATGTAATTATTTTCCAAGAAATCACAGAATGGATAATGACAGTCTTCATTTATTTATTACCTAAGGTATTACATCCATTTACCTCTACGCCACTCATGCAGTCGTGCGCAGTTGACGAGCAAATGTTCTATGTAGGTAGAGAGCGCGGAACTTTTAGCACCGTGGAACTTCATAAGTCTACTTTATCCATTCCACGAAACCACCGGCGATGCCATCGGACCCGTTACCGACCGGTTTGAGAGCCCATCAGAGCCCACTTTTCGGCGCAACCGAATACACGGGGGCTGGATGTCTTTAATAGTATCTCGTCGGTGGCTAAACGCAGACCTCGGTTCTGTTCCGAGCTAAACGTGGACCTCGGGTTCTAGTCCGTGCTAAACGTGGACCTCGGTTGTTCGGAAGAAGTGGTGGCAAGAAAACACGAGCGTGGGGACTCTCTGCTCCTCTCTGTGTCCAGTTATGTCATCAAATCTACTGCAACACTATCGATGTATTTACCTTTTGTAAAATTAATTCATAATTAGAATTTCAAAATTGTAAGAGGTAAACAAGTTTTTTTTTTAACAATCACTACTATTTCGATTTATCATAAGCTATTTAATATTTGTACTTAAACAATTACCTGCTCTAAATTTTTGGTAAAAATCAATTAGATTATAAGTAATAATTTCCTGAATTCTTGAAAATATTATGTAAAATCAAATAAGTGTTGCTTCAGTATAGAGCTATTTAAAATTATGGCATTGTTTAATTTCTTCTATATCAAAATGTAATCAATATAGTTTAATGTTGCCATTTCTCCTCATTCTCCTAGAGTAGATAGAAATATTGCTATATTAGGAATTTAAGAATAAAAGAATTTCATCTAAAAAAAAGTTTAACTGTGGTAAGTTATTCCAGATTGCAATTTAAAAATATTATTTTATCCAAATTTTTTGCAGATAATCTATTTCTTCTTTTAGACAGAACTTCTCCATCCACTCCGTCCACTTGTGTGTCCATGGAGCCATGAATATAATGTATAAAGTATTATAATAAAATATAATTAATGGAATAATGTTAGAAAATTACAACGAACAGTTTAGAAAGAATAGTATAACAAAAACGAGTCCTCGACAGTGTGATGCTACAACCGTTATAAATTACTTCAAGCTTGTTAGCTGGCGAGCATCGACAGTGTTCCTTAAAATTATTGATACAAATACAACATTAAAAATATTTACACCTTATTCATTTGCATTATTATCCTTCCTTATTACAATAATATTACTAATTACTTTTAAATTTTATATATAACAAAATATATAAAACTTCGTAAAAGAATTAAAGAATGATTCTTCTGTTTTTGGTAGAAATACTATCCGCCCCTGTTTGAAAATTTCATTATAATCGATTGACGTTGCTATATTATAGCATTCGACCAATAATTGTATAATTATAGTATATTTTCATTAGTTTGCGTTGTGCATAATCGAATATACACATGCTTAATGAATTAATTACTCGATACTCGCCAACGAATGAATTTATTTAATAGTAAAACTCATTCAAAAGTCCCGCCGCTTAAATTCAGTTGATCGGTGCTGCAGCATTGTATGGATCAAGCGACAGCTTCAGACAACTTAATTTTGTCGATAGTTCGATGGTTCAAAAAAGTAGTCGACTGAAATTAGTAGTTAGTTACTATCGACTTAGTCGATAGTTTTTAGTCGATGGTGCCCATCACTAATTGAACGTAGATTTGGATGCCATCGCCGCTATCGTTCGACCGGTGTACTGTACCCCTCGTACTCCTCTTCGCCCCGTGATCCTTTATACTTCGCCATGTGTTTGCGTCCCTATAGATGGCGCTGCATTCAATGGAGTTGATTGGACGTCATCAACCCTTTTTATTTCGTAGCGTGTCAATAACGTCCAATCAAATTGAGGCAAAACCGTCCACACCGTAGCGCCCTCTGTCCCCTTCCATCAAGCGCGGTACAATGGGGCAACGAAAACACGAGACATCAGCGTGGGAGAAGCAGGCGTTTGAGGGGCTCCACCCGTGCCTACCACTGCATAGTATATATATCAGTGGCCAAACTGGGCCAAACCCCGGGCGTGAGCACTCTCATTTCTCTCTGTTCGAAGTAACTTTTTCCTTTGCGAAAGTGTTCCCCATGAAGGGTGTTCTTCTAAGGAAAGCACGGACCAATCAAAGCGCGGTCCCATTGAGTGTGGTGTTGGCATTGGTCGAGCCGGAACCTGTTCACTGTAGCCGCGCTCGGATTGACCTATGATTTTCGCTAAAGCAGCGCAGAAAATTTTTGTAAAGAAAAACTGGAAAAATGTTACTTCAAATGACCTCAGGAATTATCACTTTCAAGGAAGTACGACATTTTTTAGTTATCCTGTAGATATACTTATGAATCTCTGGAAAAATGTATTGTTTTACACGACAGTTTTTATTAACATAACCAATATTATGTTAACGTAACCAAAATAAAAGACATCATCGATATTGGGATATTGGTTACCTCACCCAAAACAAAACTCGTATATTGATAATGGTTAACGATGACCAAAAATGTAATTGTGACTAGCGATAATCGTTATTCATATCTGTAAACAATTCTGATTGTCAATAACAGTTATTCGTAACCATAAATGAATTCTGTCATCAATAATAGCAAGACAGCGCATTTTTTGCATTTATGAAAAAATGAGTAACGCTAAAGACATTAGAAGAATTAAAAAAATACTGTGATATTATTTTCAACCTATTAAACCTATTAAGATAGAAAATATATTCCTATTTCATTCCAGTTTGTAGCAATTCGATCAGAAAATTTTTATTTTCCATGAAGATTCGCTGTCTAATAATGATCAGAAAAATGTTATTCATTCATAATGGTTATTTGTAACCATACATATAAATCTTGAAATTTTTTATTTGCTTCGTTTCTCGAAAAATGTCTGCAAAATTTACGAACACCTGACTTCTATGTGAATAAAAATTAACAATTTGTTAACGATCTTTTTCGGAAAAATGTCTAAATTTGGTCCCTGGTTTGTACGGTGCGCCTTTTACCGGCATTTCAAGTTTCGGGATGTACAGAAGTAGCGAATATGATTACCGCGGTAACGTCTGTCCGTGACGTAACGGCTATACTTCTGATAATTTCCGTCGTGACGCATGCGTATTCGATTCGGAGCAAAAATCAGAATTAGTCCAACGGAATCCCGGAAAGTAGAGAGTGCGAGACACAGCGGTGCCGTTGCACAAAATCATAACGAGCGTTGTTTAACCTGTCAAGACGTGGTCCTGTATTGTTTTATTTACGCACTCGAAAGTGTTGTGGCTAATCGTCCGTAGGATTCTGTCGACTGGCAGGCAGGATGGTGAAGCAAGAACAAGCTTTAATTATCGAACCGGAAAACGAACTACGGTTCCAGGGTACGCTTACAACGACGAATTGTTCTTTCATGTGTAGTTTTCTTCGCACGTTTCATTTTTTTTTCTTTTGTCTTCCGTTCCCTTCGAGTCTCTATCCTCGTTTCGTGACAAAACGAGGCGCATTGTTCGATCACACGAAACCGCACACTGTGTGCTTCGTTGTCAAGATGACGTAAGGTTGATTCCGCTAGCCAATTTGATTGCATTCTAATATACAACTAAATAA
The DNA here is from genome assembly GCA_913789915.3 of Sphecodes monilicornis. NCBI lineage: Eukaryota > Metazoa > Arthropoda > Insecta > Hymenoptera > Halictidae > Sphecodes > Sphecodes monilicornis. The sequence goes on from OU565285.1 coordinate 22,553,981, forward strand.
GATTACGCGCGATGATTTAGTAGATACGGTCAGCCTTCGCGGCCGTACCTAACCCCATTTGTTGTACGTCATTTGCTGTCAGAGCTAAGTACAATCATGATTGACTTCTCAGCCTCCCCTCTTACGTCCCATCTTCTACGAGATATACAGTCAGCATTTTCATCGAGTTGTATCGCATACACTTATTTTTCATACTTATGCGAACATATATATACATATATATATATATATATATATATATATACATATATATATATATACATATATATATATACATATACATATATATATACATATATATATATATATATATATATATATACGTACGATCTATGTATTATGTATATATACATAATTGTATGTATATAGCATATAAGGGTGTTCCATAAAGTGTGAGCATAATTTCAGTGATGAAGCTAACCCAAAAAATATGAAAAAAATGGTCGTATAAACATATGTACGGAATGACCTTGTTTCCGATTTATAGTCGTTTTTCAGTTGTTTTAATAGTTCGCGGTTTTCGGTTCATAACGGAACAGTAGATAACGTTGACATCTCAGTAACGTACTGAAGAGGTTTCTCACCGATTTCAAACCACACCTGACACTTGATCTAATCGGAATTGCCAATGATACGACGTTTATTTAGAATCACGTATTTGAATCGAAAATGATCATTTGGATCAATTTCTCCGAAGACCTGAAAACGAACGTTGTAAAACAAAAACCTTTGTACTCGAAACAAAAGACAATTGAACACATATTTGTGTGAATTTCATTATTTTTATGCGCTACATCTACCATAAAAGTTATGCATATAAATTATCGAACACCCTATATATGCAGATGCTAATCGAATAAGATTGAAAAAAAAACAAATTAATTAAGCACGGTTAACGTAACATATTTCGTGAATGCTTATTTTTTGCATTGCAGGAACAGAAAAATATATATTTTGTTGACAACCATTTTTACCATTTTTTACGGAAATTCTTTCCGACTAATCCACATCTAATGTTGTATCGTCAATTGTTATTTGAATTAAGCAAATCTGTGGGTTAATATGGATGCTTGCAATCTAGTCTTTTATTTCGAATTTTTCACTTTGCCATTTATAAAATGACAACTTTCCGGATGAATCATGAAATAAACAAAATGTTGAGTGACATATATACCTTTGTAGGTCCTTCATTTGTTTTAAATCACACGATTGTTGAAATTTATCATATTTTAAAGTTTGGAAAACTCCAGAATAAAATCCATGTAAATAATTTCATTCATACATAAAAACATGGATCATTGTGTATGACTTACTGTTTGCATTTAGTATTCATTGCCTTTTATTGTATTTTAAACGTGTTCATTATATTTTTGTCACAGACTGTTATTGTGAATCACTAAAATTAAATCTTATAGAGAATATACATATTTGCTTTCCCTTTAGAGAGCGACCAAGTGAAAGATGTTGTACAAGTAACACTTTTAAGTGATAAATCATTTTTATAATGTATTGCAGGCCCATTCTCAGGGTTAGGGGTCACATCCTACATAACGTTAACGAATCCAACGACACATAAAATTTACTTTAAAATAAAGACAACTGCTCCAAAGAGATATTGTGTACGTCCTAATTGTGGATTTATTATGCCAAAGAAAACGTCTCAAATAACTGGTTAGTTCAAAATTAATTATACATTAAATATTAGTAGTTTCATGATGTTTCTTGAATAGTTAATACCATGAAATTTCTGAAGAATAACTTAGAAACTAGAAAACTTCATTTACTAGCTGTCATATGTTTCAGTGACTCTACAGCCATTTGATTTCGATCCGACCGAAAAGAATAAACATAAATTTATGGTACAAGCTTTAATGGCTCCAGATGATGATGATGATGATTCTGCATATACTGATGTGGTATGTAATAGTAGAAAAGTCATGTTTTCACTGTATTACGCTGAAAATTATATACTTCTTCCTTTTTGTAATAATTGTTTTTCATCTCGAACTTTGACCAACCATGAATTTTAATTCTTTCTGAAGTGGAGAGACCCAAATACAGATCAGCTTATGGAATCAAAATTAAAATGTGTATTTGCAAATCCTGTAACTTACACTACAACAGCTAAAACTATTTCGACTACCACACTGACTAAATCTTACGAAGCAAATACAAATAATGGTAAAAACAAAGGAGTTGGTGATACTGTCATGATACCATCACCCAAGGTAACAATTACTGTGCACTTTACTCTTATTGATTCTGATTAATTGCATATTATGTAACATAATTGTATGGATTTGTTTGATTAGATTCTTGGAGAAGCAGAGGAAAAACTATTAAAAGCAGCACAAGAAGTTAATCAGCTTAGGGTAGAAGAAAGTACTCTTAGGCAGGAAAACATCCAGTTAAAGGTAAGAAATGATGTATTTAATTTATAGGCAAAGTACAGTGAGGTATAGCGAAACGGCAAATATATTTGTTAAATAAATACGTAAATCGGTTTTATTTGTAGGAAGATATATTAAAATTAAAGAATGCAGCATTGGGAAATGACGCTACCTTAGCAGCGGCTAGAGGTTTGATTCCACGAAGCAGTATAGTAGCGTCTAGAGGTTTGATCTCACGAAACAATAGCCAATTTTCTCCAAATGCCATCCTCATTGCCATTGTCATGGTCATAATAGGATATTTATTTGGAAAAATGTTCTGAGCAGCCGTTACAATACCGCATAACTTGGCACATCCCCTCTTCCCCTGTGTTTCTTAGCCTGCCCCCCTGCTACCATGTACCACTTACTGATCGGAGAGATCAAAATCAGTCATCGTATTATACGGTTGTTCATAATAAATATTATAAACATGAACAGGTAGTGGTTTACAATAATAGAATTAAACGCGCTGCAGGAGTGTGCTTATATTTTGGTAAACCGACTGAACTTCTAAATCCTTTTTTAAGAAATCACATTGCATAGGCTGTAGCATAGAATGCAGAAGTTAACTATAAAATTTTTTTGTTGTCGGTGAGTGTCGTAAACTATTAATGATTTAAGTATTAAATCATGAATTAAAAACGAAGTGTTAATACCATCCGAGATCATCCATGTTTTCGTTTTCGACATTTCTTACGAAAGGATTTCCGCTTCACGAAGTTGCTTGCGGCGATGTCTTTGAGAGAAATAAAAACACGTGTTGCTACTAAATTAATTATGTATGGATTTACGAAATTGATTAAATATAAACTCTTTCAAACGAACGTATTCATTTACAGAGTGAAGTCTGTATCTGTGTAGAAAAAAAGAGAAAAGAAAAGAGAGGAAAGAAAAAGGGAAACAGAGATGAATTCTTTTTTTTTGTTGACATATTAAAACGTACTTAACAATCACAAGATGTAAGATTGTACATAATGTATCCAGTTTAAGATAATATATTAATGTCTAACTTATATAGTCAGGAGGGGAGGGGGGCTGGCTGATTATTAATCGTAGTGGTTCGTGACTCAGAAATTGGATACGCTGGCTCTATCCATCAGCAATGGTATATCACATAAGCGATTTAATGCATTACAAATTTTTGACGCTTCAGTGTATTTTTATTTCTTTATGTTTGTCTTATAAAAATTCAAAATAAAGATATCTCGGATGTCACGGCGGAAGTTTTTTTAATATTTCGTACCTTTCTCGTCATTGATCGTTCGTGTATTCCGGAAGTGGAGCATAGCGTACACGAATATGGTATCGCTCGAAATCTCATCATAACGAAACCGTTCAAGTTTCTCTACCTGTAAACGGAGGCTTTTTTTGTAGATTATCCATCGTCATTGATTTCGATCACAGTCGATTTCACACTTAAAAACATATTATACACAAGTACTTATATGTCCGTGCCTTAAGAATAGAGGCATAACTTTATTTCAAAGTATAACGTCATTGACTTCTCATAATATTCTCGAATATTACGAAAAATTAGATGGTTGAATTAAATTGTAGCATACGCCGACGTGGGTTGAGAAATTGTGAACAATGTGAATGAAAAAACGGAACGTTAAACGTTTATCCTTTACGAATTATATAATTCATTGTTTCCAATTTATTTATATATTTAATACACTTGTATCGAATATCGATTTTTATAATTATCAATAGATATTTTTCATCATTCTTCGAGCTTCTGATCTAAATCACTCTTCAAATATTATAGTATTTTATAAGCGTACTTCTGATGACTATTTAATGGAATTATCAGTAACTGGTAGAATGATGATGCGAACGTCGCAATGTCGCGTTCGTTTCTTCTCGATCCAAAACTATTCTAACATCTCATCGTTCTACAATATACTTTTTATTGCACTCTTCTCTTGTTCAATGTTACTCACGCGGGAGCGCCGAAAAACTTGTAACGAGGGTACGCTCGCATTTTCTGTTCTCGGTATAAGTGTTACTTGCTCTCGTGCAGCTTCCCTTCAAATACGGGAGAAAGAAAAAAAGATCGTATCCGACATGTAACGAAGTGACATGATAAGAGAATATTGTAATTATGAAAATGTATCTGAATGGAGTTTCTCCGTATCGCGTGTTTATAAAATAAATATTGTAAACGACTGATTGTTCAATATATACCTGACATATAGGTATAAGTTGCTTTTCTTTCCGCGTGGGTACAGGGGGTATGTTAAGGAAATAGTTCGAGAGTTCACTGGTAAAAAAAGAAAAACCTTTATCAAAGCAGTGAACAACAATTCTTTATTTCGACCGAACGGTTCATTGACAAAATTGCGAATACGATCCGGTTGTCATGTGCCAGCACAAAAATTTCGTCCAAGAATAGATTGTAAACGAATTTGTTTTCAAGCACTTGATCCAATCGTCGTCGTTCGAATTCTTGTGCTATTGTGCTACGATGTTATTCTTATACGATATTACTGTACCCGAAACAGTTTGTGACTATTTAGAACCGGCTACTATTAACCGCGGCTTGTTGAACGAAACAATGAGATCGCCATTATGTAAATAAACGGTAATACGATCAAATATTATACAAATTGAATAACGGTTGCAATTATATTAACTACTCTATGAGAAACAGTAATATCAAACTTATTACAGAACAATTCTTTTACCTGTATATGTAGCATTCAATTTTCTTACAACGTACCATTGAATAAAATTCCGAACATAATACGTCCACGCAATGATATCCGTACTTTAAATATCATTAATTAATTATTACGAAGGTTACTTGATATCGCGTAATATTAGACCGACAACAGGATATACATAGTTGAAAAATCGATCAGCCACATGGGGGAATAATCCTGCGGATAAAATTCTCTACTTTTTGGAAACGAAAAGTAGTTGCGCGAAACGAAGTAGTCTAGGTCAAGCTATAATCAGGCAACCTTCTGGGTGCACATGCACTCGCGTACTTTCTCCTCGTCCATTGAATGGTGGGGGAAGGAGCGTTCATGGGCGAGACAGAGAGTGGTGTATACTTAAAAACTGAAAGAACAATTGAGGGAGACCATTGATTAAACAATCAAATTCATCGTCTTTCCATCAACAATAGCTTATCTCGTCTTGACGCATCGCGATCGAATAGCGATCGATCAATATTCGAAACTTCAAGCGCGTCCACGTAAATGGTATACTTTCACTATCTGTAGGAAACTAATTTTAATCTGAAAACACCAACCCTCTGGTCGATGAGAACACTCGACGCCGGATATTTATATTCATTAACATCCCCTTGGGGCGTCACGTGAATACTAATAATATTTTCCTTCGAGAAACTATCGGGTGTGCCTACACGACACGGAACGCTGCTAGCTTACCCTATTTTATATAACGCAGTATGCGCACACTAATACGAAAATAGGTATAGCGCATCGGAGCTGTACGGTATGTGGCGGTATATCGTGCGAATGCAAATCGGCTCTCTTCCACCTCGGGCACGTGGCTCCCTTTGATCAACACCGTTGAACGATACTCGTACCGAGACGTTCGACTGCGAACTAAAGTCGGATAGGAGTTCCTCAGGTAGGAGTTGCAGATAAATCAGAATCAGGGATGAGGGAGGTGGACGGCAGAGAGTGGAGCGGCGTATACAGCGCAGAGCAGCCTGATCAGGGTGGCGGCGGCAGTAGCGACTGGCTATTGATTTCAAGGGCTTCCTTAACCCCCCGCTTTGCCGCTGAGTGCCCGACGGCTTCAGGTCACCCCAAAGGGCTGTCGGTGCCCGCGACTAAAACAATTCCATATGTTTGTGTCTGTTAAAACACAACCTAACTTCACATATCTACACGCGTGACCCCCGACATTCCAAAACCCGTAATTTTCCAACGGTTCCCGTGAACCCCATCACCACCTTCGTCCATCAGCAAGACATTACAGAGAATGTGTTCAAACTATAAATTTTGAAATACCACGCAAGGATCGATCACGATTATATCTATCGAGAATTTTTGCGGATTATCGTTGATCGTTCGTGTCCGATAGGATCGATCGGGGTATTTCGATCGGAGGGCTTTCGGATCGTGTTGTACAGCGGGTATCGAAAGAAGAGACCGTCCTAAATAAAGAGTTCTTCAAAATTTCGCGGTTAAGTGGCCGTCAGAGAGAGAGAGAGAGAGACGACAGGTTAGAGACGATTGGGGGAGGGGCGGTCGAAGAGGGTAAGGGATGCGGAGGGTAGTTAGGAGGATAGGGGTAAACGGAGTAGGGGGTGTCGAGGATCTTGGATAGGCGGGCACCCTAGGTGGTTACGGTACTGCGCGAGTTGGGTTGAGCGCAGACGGATCGCGGGGTGAGCCGTCGCTCGGCATACGTCGAACTAGGTGCTCCGTGTTGGGGCGTCTCCTGCCATCGAGCATCGGTGTCGTGCAGTCGATCGGGGGACGACCACCGCCTTCTTCGAGTCATTGTTGGCCCCGGGACCAGACCGGACCGAGCCGGACCGTTGCTGGAACGTAACGTAACGCGGTAGCCGTCATCGCCGCCGTCGCCGCAGCCGCCGCCGCCGCCGCCTGTTCGTTCAGCCCAGCTTTTTTGTTTCTCTGGAATTGGAACGTGTGTCGGACACGGCGACGACGATGAGACAACGACGATGGTACTCGTGGTAGCGCGACCACAGTGCCCCGTGGCCAGTGCGGGCGTCGGCATCGTCGTCGGTTGTGTACGCGATCGGACGAGCAAGGAGATGGTGTCCCCGGATCGGTCGGATATAAGTGACTTGGTTGCTAACGTTGCTGTCGCTGTCAGTGCCGCCGTGTCCGCGTACAACGTCCCCGACGTCGTCGTAGCCGCTGCTGCCGTCGCCGCTACCGTCACCGTCGCCGCCACCGCCACCGCCACCACCGCCGTTATTATTGCTGCCATCACCACCGCCACCGCCGCCACCGTCAACCCTGTTGTGGCCGCCGCCGTCAGTCACGCCACTGCCAATACTGCCGTTTTCGACGACGCTAGCATGATCACCGTTGCTGATGCCGAACAGGCTTCCACCGCGTACCCGCAGACGGTGTAACCCTGCTGTGCGCACAGGTGAGTGTCGCTCCGTTTCCAAATTCTTAAACTCTGACCCAGCCCAACCATCCGTCCATCTATCGGCTCGGTTCTCTGTCGCGACAGTTTCGCGTCGTCCTCATCCGCCTCCTTCTCTTCCTCTGCACAGGGGGTTTGCAAGATGAAAGAACGCGTACACGGCGAAGAATAGACCGAGAAACCGGGGGAGGGAGAGCGAAACGGTATTATGGACAGAAGGGAGGTCGAGGAAGAGAGGAAGTGCGAATGAGTGCTGTATATCTATGAAGGGAGAGATAGAGATAGATAGATAGGGTGGTAGAGAGAGAGAGAGAGAAAGAGAGGGGGGAGAGACAGAGGGTGTGTGTGAGAAGGAGAGAGATAGCGTGATAGAGGGTGGGAGGCTGGTCGGGATGGGAGAGGGGCGGCGAGGAGGGATGCTCAAGGATAAAAGAGATCTGGAAGGAAGAAGCGCGAATGCCGTAAAAGAGATCTATTCATTCGTTGGCGTCGCGTATGCGATTAAAATAGAATTTCTCGTTCTATTATCCACGGTCGTCGTGCCCCGGTGACTCGACACCACATAACCTCCGTAAATCGATAATACAAGACGACAGCACCCGCGGCGCTCACCAAGATCGGCCTAGGAACGAACGGGGGCCGCGTTCCTGGGCCGAGAGTTGGCTATCGAAGAACCTCGTCGCCGAAACTCCCAGTCTCGGAAATAACCTTTTAGACGATACCGACGAGCCCGCACAATCGAGGCAACGATCTAGATGCGTCCTGGCCCAGTTTCTGCGTGTCATGGGCGGCGAGGGACCGTGTACGTTAGAGAGCGGACACCTTCAACCAACCCTCTCGGTATCCTGGCCGATTACACGGCCGGAGTATATCCCGGGCCACCGTGTTCGGTGGTTTACGACACGGCTTCAACCTCGCCCATGTTAATTGGCGAGGATCGATCGTCCTGGAAACGATTACACGGTCGCGGGCTCTCACGGTCGTTCGATCGCCCGCTTCGGGATCCTATTTTCGCGTTTGTTCTCTCCCAGGAAGGGAGGAACGAGAGAGAGAGAGAGAGAGAGAGAGAGCCAGCTACCTAGATGGCTGGTTGGCTGACTCGCTCGTTCGCGAAACTTGGTAACGCGGGCACGCGAGATAATCGAGACGAGGCAGATGCGGTCGAAGATAAGGAAGATTAGCCGACGTGACGGAATCGCGGCTACACGCCGTCGCTGTTACCCGTTCGAACGCCATTTGCGTGCGAAACACGATAAAGGCTCGTTTTTTATCCGTCCCGTGTAGAATGCGCAAAAGCACCGGCAATGATGCACGGATGCACATACATATACGGGTACACCAGCGCATGCACACGCACACGTACACACATATAGATATACGCGTCGCGCGAAGCGGATGAATGAATGCTGTGAATAAAGTAAGTAGGTTAACGAGAACGACTATCGCGGTGTTCCGAATCCCGCGATTTCTTCGTTCCATTTTCGCCATCCTTCCAAGTTTTTCTCAGGAATTCCTGCGTCTCGAATAAGAACTTGCTCGTCGATTCCGAATCGAACCGTTCGCCACTTCGCGACCGACCATTTTCCCTCTCTCCTCCCCTCTCACTCTCTCTCTCTCTCTCTCTCTCTCCTCCCCGTCAACGATTCTTCCGCATATACCACGCAAACTGCGCCTATTGTCGTACTGTTATCTACACGCGAGCTATAATACACCCGGTCGGGAATAATCGTACGTATCTAGTTTCTCTGTTCGAATCGATGTTCGCAATTGTGTTACTTGGAAATGGCACGGGCTCCGCGGAACCGTTCTGCACGAAATCCGGAGGAAAAGAACGCCACTGCGCGGCGTTAAGCTCTTTCTCATTATTAGATAACGATCGCGCCGCGTGCGCCTATTTCTCTCGCCGCAATTTTCCTCCGAGCCGTGCACCGTTTCGAATTACCATTTTACACGTTCCCGAAACTATCATCGAATTCCTCAAGCCCGACACCCCTCCCCCCTCGCTAAATTCCTGGCTTCTCCCGCGATTCTTGATCCTTCGAGATCCGAGAAAACGCATTGCTACTTTATTTAACTCTGAAGCGGTATAGTGTAATTTCAAACTAACGTGTATCACACTGGTATCTTCTTAAAAATTCAGTTGGAAATTTTTAAAATACTTTTAGGTATATAGTTTAACCCTTTGACGTCATAGAGTCCGCCACTATTTAGACCCAAAGTCTCAAAATCGTCATTCAATCACCAAGTTTCTGGCAAATTAATGAAATCATCAGCTGCTGTATTAGTGACATCAGAAAGATTAAAAATGTGTTTTAAAAAATTGGTGAATATGGCAGTGAACGGTCTTAAACATTATTAATCGTATAGTTATAAGAATTGTTCAAAAGAAGTGAAAAGAATTTCATATTTACAATTGTTCAACATTGTTAATACGAAAATCGGTATACAGTCATTTTTACTGGAGTGTAAAAATGATACCATGATACCATTACAGGGATAAATCATTTTCAGTTTCCATCAACCTCAAGCTTAACACAGCTGCACAAGTGATTCTCCCATAATTTTGATCCCATTTTTGTCGTATTTCATTTGACTTTCTTTTGACATATTGTATTTCGCATATATTTTAACTTTAAATCTACGCAGCACTAAACGTGACTATTGTACATTATTTCATAAAATTAACGGGGGAGTCTTTATTCAGATTTCTAGCTATTCTTATTGCGTACTACACTGCGAATTGAATGCATTTATGACAAAAATCAATAGATAAAATTTGAAAGAGTAAAAGGATTAACACGTTGGCTGTCGTGTCACTCATAAATGGGTGACATAATTATTTGTACAGATTAAAACAATTAATTTTTACGTTAATGTATTCATTGTACCAAATTTGGTTAGGATGTGAAAAATACAAGAAGGTTGAAGGACCACTCGGTATCATGCATTTTAACTTTTCGATTTTTATATCATTAAATAAATCATTTTGATTTTTTGGAATTTTTGGGGTTGTTGGTTTGACAGTCGAAGTGTTAAAAGCATTTAAGAATATCGATGTATTATTTTCATCTTGTCGAAATTATTAAAGGAGGACTGACTTATTTTATTTGGCTCCTATTTCTTATAATTCATAATGCATAAAGATCTACAGTCTATTTATTATAATACATGTCAAAAGAAATAAATGTGATAACCTTCATGCAAAATAAGAATTTTCTGAGGCGATTCTGAGCAGAAGATCCACGAAAATCTGTTTCTTCTTTTAATAATTTTAACGAATCAGAAATAATGCAACAATATTAGAAAAATGATACGATGTCTCCATAGTTCTTCACTTATTCCCTTTTGTCATAAATGCATAAAATCTTTAGTCTAGTAATGAATAATTCTTTATGAATGTATACTTGTAGCCTCAATAATTGTAAATTAACAAATTAAAAATTTGTCATTTTGACGAGCTCCGTAGTTCTAGTATTAAACAAATACTTTAAATGACAATATGATCACACAAAAATAAACAATTTTGCAGCAGCTGGAACATAAAATGGTTGAATTTCGACTTAAGGAGCATATTTAAATAATAATAAAAAACCAACAGTAGCCCTTTTATACCTAAGAAATTCATAAACAAAAAGGAAACTGCCATAATATCTGTCAACGTTAATATTAGAACTGAGATATATTTGGACTGATTCGAAAAATAGAAAAATAAAAGAACATTGAGCGGCAAAATTGTCTGGTCAACTCCCATTTATGTTATTCCTTACCGTCGACGACGCTATCGTCGTTTCGACAGCCCCAACGAAAGTATGCATTCATGCGTCATCGTCTTCGGAGTTGCGCGCTGCACTTTGCATCACAATCTTTGTAACATACATACAATCTTTGAACATGAATGTTAATTTGATACTATCTATGGGTATGCTTCAAGTACAGTGGAACGATTATCCAAACATGAGTTGTCAAATAATATAACAGTTGCTTAGTTACAGTGCTAAATTTAATCTTTATTGTTAAGTCGTAACATAAATTCATCCGGTTATATTCAATATCTTCTTTTCATTTATCAACGAAGTACAGACTTATAATCGATCAGCTATAAAATCGTTGACTATAAGTAGATTTGATGACTCTTTTATGACTCAAAACTGAATGGCAAAAATTAGAACGTATTTATATTTGCGATCGAATGGATTCATGTTACAACCCAATAAATTGTACAATAAATAGTGTTTCATATGGATCACTTTAGATTGAGCTATTTCCACGTGGGCGTGTACTTATGCATAATAAAGAATTCGGATTTCGGAGGTTCGGATAATCAAGGTCCTACTGCATCCATGGATGGGAAGAATCAACGGATTTGAATCGATCGTCGATTAAAGGACAAACAAATTTTAAATCTTCTTATCGTTCGTACTTCCGCAAGAATACTCGCGTGAAAGCTTCCGAATAAGTAATACGGTTCTTTTGCTTATATTACTCAATTTAAAATCGGGTCAACACGTTCTTCTTTTTTCTGTGTTCTTCTCTCGATACTTAGCCAAAAACGATGATTGCAAATATTAAAATAAATGTTTCAAATGAAATTGATTAACAACGAAATATGTTTTTCAGGGAAATTGTGTTCGAATATTGGTGAGGTGTGCGTGGATTTTGTTCTTTACCTCATGGTACTCCAAGGGCTGTCATAACTCAGCTCGAGTGTATATGTACCTACAACATACTCAAAACGGAATCGTTGAGGAAATTTCATATAATAGTCTCTAATTCTATGATCTGTATATTCTTACGACCCTATGGTAGGAATTAATACTACGTCCCGTTAATAGTACCTAAAGTGACATATTACGTATATTTTCGAAATGTTTTATATGCAGTGAATCCAACAACTATTTGAATACTAAATTTTCTATTCTCAAGAAATTGTTGATATTTCATACTAACCGTACCGAGCACAGAATGCGACTGTTATACATTATTTTATGAACATTACAAAACTCAATTTATTTAAATGCCTCGCAATTTTTGCAACGATGCCTGCTTCAATGAAGACATTTATTTAATAATTTCTAATGGAATTCTCTTTATAACTTCAATATAATTATAAAATAAAAAATGTGAAACAGGTCGTTTGACCGGTCGTGGTACGGTTAGTGTTAAACTGCGATCACTTCGGAAAAAAAATAGTGCCACACTATAGTTATACTCATTTTAAAGCTTGAAGTCTTTACTTTTGCCATTCATCGTCCATTTTTATCAAAGATATTTTTTACATGACACAGCGGCTGGGAAACAGGAGACGCTTTTTTGGTTCGAAGTATTACAAATTGAAATGTATGGAAAAAGGTTGATGAAAATTTTTTTTCGTGGCGGAAACTACCATTGATTTAGCGATTAAAGCTTCCCCTCTACAACGAATGCTTAAAACTTGAAATACGATTTTTTCTAGTCGATTTATTGAGCTTTGAATGAAAGGTGTATTCTCGTCTTTGATACACGGTACACAGTGAAGCCCTTACACGACAAAACTTCCTCATTTTTGTCCTATAAAACGGCCAAAAAAATCGTAGATTCAGTTTCAAGCGGTCGTTGTAAAGGGGAATTTTCAATCTTGAAATCTGTAATAGATTCATTCAGAAAAAATTTTTTGATGCTTTTACAATTCGATGATGCGAATTTATGATGCGGTTCAATTTGTATTATTTTTTACCAAAAACATGTCCTCAGTTTTTCACCAGCTGTATCATACATAAATATCATAGAAAAGAACGAATGATGATTTGCGAAAATAAAGGTTTTCAGCTTTAAAATCAGTTGAAATTTATCACTGTACTATCGTTTTTAACGAAATTACCATAGTTTGAATATTGACAATTTCTCGAGAATCGGAGATTTAGTGTTCAAATACTTTTTGGATCCATTGTATAGATACGAAATTCTATGAATTTATATTGAATATAGAACCATTCTTTTGATGTTAGTATTTTACATGATGTTAAAATCTTACACTAATTGAACAGAAATTCTAGATCCAAATGTATGTAGGGTTGGGACTGAGTAACGGTCTAACTCGTCTTTTAACAGTATAAAAATGAATTTAAAAACGAAGATTGAATACACGCGTACAATGCACTCGAACCATTCCGTTCAATCGTCAGCCGAAGACTCCCTGTTCTTCGTCGCGATGCGCCCTCTCTCGTCTTCTCGCATTTGTTTCGTCTCGCGTTTGTTCGCTTGGCGCTCTCAGGGCCCGTTCACGCGCTGCCCAGAGGCGCCTCGATTTTTGTCCTCGAAGATCGCTAGTCGCTTTCGACACTGTCAGGGTACGTGTCCATCTGAGAGTTTTTGTCGATAGTTGCCCTCGAGAGTACTCTCAATTTATGTGTCCATTTGAGACTACTTCAGAAATTTTTTGCTCTCGGAGATTGACGTGACAGTCAACTCTCGGAAAGTCTTCTCAGGTATATGGCCATCTGAATTTCGTGCGTGTAGCTCTCAGATGAATCTTGATAGTTATTAGAATACTCATGAACAGAATGGTTGTGCCAGAGTTTGCTGCAATTGTTGCAATGTATTTAATAAGCAAAAAGAAATCTTCCAAAAAGAGAAAGTGCTGGATTAAACCATGGATAATGCGACGCGATAAAATGGGTGCATTTTCTACACTTATACAATAATTGTATATAGAAGATGCACAACAGTTTCGAAGCAAAATTATACAATTTCAATTCAATTTCGAATCACAATTAAATGTTTTTGCTAATTCATTAAAAATATTATTTTTCTTATCACGATTCTTGTAATCTGGGTGTATGATATTCCATAAAAATTCATTATTTTCCTACAACGTGATTAATTGTTCCACTTCTGTGTCAGACCAGTGTTTCCCGCTCATTGTTGTATATATAAATATGTATACAATATAATATACATATATATGAAAATTACCTCGAAAACTCTCAGCAATACGAATGGCGTTCGTATAGCTGACAGTTGCTCGCCGAGGGAAAAATTGAACGTGTCCATTAGCGTTTTTCATCTTTCTGTTTGCTCTCCGAGAGTTTTCCGTGGAGCTCTCCGATAACCCTCTCAATACCGTGCACACTGTCAAATTTGACTCTCGAGAGTAACTCGCGAGTTTAAACTCTCAGATGGACACGTACCTTTACACTGAAACGGTTTCATAAAGTCTACCGTTGTGCACGTTGTGTATGGTCCCTCACTATCGTTTTGGCGGACAACTTGATATATTAATATCTGACAACTAGATATTTCTGTCTGATTTTTAATTTCGGTCCGAATTGTGTTCTCTTAATAAATACTAGATCGCCTACATTATATTTCTTTGTCGGTTTACATTTGCGATTATATACCTTTCTATTTTCTTCTTGGATTTTTAATAAATTTTGTTTCGCTCTCAGTTCGTCTCGGTCTTCTTGAAACATTTGGATAGCTTCGTTTTCGAGTAACGTAATTATGTCGTGATCATTTTTAATTTTCATTCGATTACCGAAAATGACTTCGGACGGTGTCATTTCTATTCCGCGTTGATACGTACTATTGACGCATCGTTGTACCTTATCAACATTCTTATACCATAGTTCTGGCTTATTTAATGATAGTTTTGTTAAAACTGGAATTATTGTTCGTATCGTTCTTTCTACCTGTCCATTCCCTCTCGGAACTCCTGTCGTGGTTAATATGTGGTCGATACCCTCCTCTTTACAATAGTTCTGAAAATCTGGAGATGTGAAAGCAGTTCCCCGATCGGAGATAATTTTTTCTGGATTACCGAATAGATTACTTTGTGTGCTTAACTTACTAATTACTTCTATCGCGTTCACAGTTTTAGTCGGATATAGCCAAGTGAATTTGGAAAAACTATCTATTACGACAAAAATGTATCGGTAAGCTTTACTGGCTTCAGACATCGGTCCTACGTGATCTACGTGATACGTGTTTAATGGCCTATCACCTTTCGGTAATGGCATCAACTCTCTCCTTCCTTTTTACCTAGTTTTTGTCTGATATAATACACGGTATACAACAATTAACAAAATTCTTAAGCTTTTCTTCTAGTCGCGGGATGTAATACCCATTTTCTATCGAATTTTTCATTTTTCGGATTCCAAAATGACCGTTGTCATGCGCATTGCGTATTATTTCCATTTGTAAACTATTCGGCACAATTATTAAATCTCTGTCATTTTTACGCTTCATTAGTACATCGTTATCGATAAAATAATCTTCGTATGGTTCTTTTTGTAAAATACTTCGTATCACATGCAATTTCTCGTCTTCTAATTGTTTTTTCTTAATAATTGTCTGTAACTGGTTTGCTATCGGTAATGCTGGAGATCTACCGAGTGCGTCTACGTGCGGAAGTTTCGTTCCTTTTCTATGCTCTACGTCAGTGGTGGGCACGGGTGGAGCCCCTCAAACGCCTGCTTCTCCCACCAACCTCCCTTTCATGCAGCGCGCACGTTCGTTGCGTACGCTGATGTCTCGTGTCTTCGTTGCCCCATTGTACCGCGCTTGCTGGAAGGGGACAGAGGGCGCTACGGTGTGGACGGTTTTGCCTCAATTGAGGCAAAATTGTCCATCCCTGCTCTACGTTATATTTGTATTCTTCCAGAATCAATGCCCATCGCGCTACTTTGGGTGATAAATCTTTTTTCGCTAACGTCTTTTTAAATGCTTCGCAGTCGGTCACAAGCTTGAATTTAATTCCTAATAGGTAAATACGTAACTTTTTGATTGCATTAATGATTGCTAACACTTCCAGTTCATAAGAGTGTAATTTCTTTTCAGCGTCAGTTGTCTTTTTACTATAATAATAAACTGGGTGGTATTTATCTTCGTTATCTACCTTTTGTAACAGCACCGCGCCATATCCTTGTTTACTCGCATCCGTATGCAATTCTGTGACTGCTTCTGGATTGTAAATACTTAACACTGGTTTCGAAGATAACACGAATTTT
Source organism: Sphecodes monilicornis (assembly GCA_913789915.3). NCBI lineage: Eukaryota > Metazoa > Arthropoda > Insecta > Hymenoptera > Halictidae > Sphecodes > Sphecodes monilicornis. The sequence goes on from OU565285.1 coordinate 22,570,503, forward strand.
AACCTTGCAAACGCTTCCCTTTGAGAATTACCCCACGCGAATGGTTGATCTTTTTTTAGTAAATCAGACAAAGGTTGTGCTATTTCGGCATAACTACGAATAAATTTACGAAAATATCCCGTTAAACCAAGAAAACTTTGTACACCTTTCCTATTATTTGGTGTCGGGAATTTATTGACTGCTTTTATCTTCGCGTCACCCGGATAGACGTGTCCCTTCTCGATGATTTGCCCCAAGTACTCTATCCGCTCTTTTAAGAATTGGCACTTATGCCAATTAATGGTCAACCCGTTCTCTTCCGCTACCTTTAAGGTTTCTTTTAGATTTTCAAACGCTTCTTTGTCGTTTGCGCCCGGTATTACTGTCATCCACGTATGTATAAATTACTCTATGTTTAATTAAGTCTTTGAATATTTTCTCTATGAACCTTAAAAAACTTGTTGGGCTAATCGGCAACCCGAATGGCGTCTTCAAAAATTCGTACTGCCCTTCCGGAGTAACAAATGCCGTGTATTTCCTACTTTCTTTTGCTACCGGTACATGAAAGAACCCGTTTTTTAAATCGATAACTGAGGATACGCGCGCATTTCGTAATTCATCTATCCTATCTTCAATAAATGGCATTGGAAAATAGTCTCGTCTTATTCTTTTATTCAACTCGTGATGGTCTACACATACTCTATACGGCCCGTTCTTTTTTGGTACTATCACTACCGGACTCGCATACTCGCTTTTGCTAAGTTGAATAATTCCGTCCTTTAACCATTCATCTATCTGTTGGTTTAACACATTTTTTTCTTTCGGCACTAGTCTACGCGGTTTTAAGGATACTCTGGAATTATCATGCAGTGTTATTACCGTTTCGATGTCCGTATTCACATTCTTAGCAGGTACATATTCCGCAATTATTGTCTCTAATTTGTCCTGGTATTCCGGTTTGATGTCTAATTCCATTACGTCCGCTTACATCACTTTCACTAATTCACTGCACTTTAACTCTTCTGCACTTTCTGCGTGAACTCCTTCTTCGTTCCCCGTCTCCTCCTTCCCGTCGGCAGCTTCCTCGTTTCCCGCCTTCTCCTTCCCGTCGGCCGCTTCTTCTGCGATGCCACTTGTTCTCTGGATCGTTGACGGTATTTTTTTAATTTTTATTATTCTGCCCTGTCGCAGCTGCATTTCGACGTTTCTCAGGAAATCCTGTCCCAGTATTGCATCGTACGGTATCGTACGTGTTGGCACGACAAATAAATTGAGTCGATATTTCTCTTCATCAACAACTATATCGTTCACGAATGTTCCCATTACTTTTGTTGTTGCATTGCCGGCTCCTGTGATGCTGGTAAATGTTTTTTCCAAGGGTGGTTCCCCAACTTCGCGGTATTTCGCTTCCGTGATTAACGTGAGTTCACTTCTCGAATCAATTAAAGCACTGTATGTACGGTTATTTATTTTCACTTCACGCGTCATTCCCGTTTGCGAAATCAAATTTACATTCGCGGAAGTATTAACATTTGTGCAGCGATTGGCGATATGTCCAAACTCATTGCACTTAAACATTTCGGTCCTTTTCCTTTTTCCGGACGTTTTCGCGTCGTGTTCGCGTGCCTCACAGGTACCACAACGTTTCACTTTTGCCTCGTTTGACGCTTCCGATTTTTCTTTCTTTTCTGCCGCATCTTCTTTCTTCTTGCCATATCCCTTTTGTGACGCTACAAATTGTCTTGCTGAGCCTTTTAGCATTCTTTTCCCGTAGATAAATTTTTGCAACTCGTTCCATTGCAACAACGTGCTCGTCTTTTCAAATTCCTCTATCCACTTCCGAAATGGTAGTTTGTCGTCACCTGTGAAGTAAGATAGGGATTCCTCGACGTCTCGAATTGTGAATCCTTCGACCACGCTGTCGATGTTACTCGATGCTTCTTTTCCTTCTTCTTTGACGTGGTTTCCTCGTCCGACCTTTCTGTTCCTGAATTCGTTTCTTCTTCATCTGCCTCGGATTCTTCGTCCTCAGATTCATCGTCGTCGAATTTATCGTCTTCTACCTGCGTCTTTCTTCTTCCCATGTACTGAATTAGCCTTTCTGGTAGTTCCGATTTCTTCTGGCCAGTTGTGACTAGACCAAGTTCCTGGAATTTGTCTCTTAATTCTTTCCCTTCATTGATTTAATCTCTTTCACTTCTGCCTTGCTTAGATGCTGTCTTTTATCAACGATGGTCTTATTAACCTCATCTTCTTCCGTGTACGAGTCTTCTCCCTGACTGTGCGTGTCCGTTGTACTCATTGTACTTCTTCTTTTTCAGTCACTTTTTGTTTCTTTATGCCCGTGATATCACTTTGCGATTTGCCTAACCTTGGCAGCTATCACTCACTTGATCGCTTTCACTTTCACTTTAACTTGCGTGAAAACTGTACAATTTTAACAAACGCGTCGCATTCACTTGTCCGTTTTTCGTACTCGGCACGACCGCTACGTTATCGCAACCCTTTAGCGTGTTCGCGTTTTTACGTAAGAAAAAAAATTATTACTTATTTTTACGTTATCTGCCCAGTTTATTTCGGCTTGAGCCCCCAATTGTAGGGTTGGGACTGAGTAACGGTCTAACTCGTCTTTTAACAGTATAAAAATGAATTTCATAACGAAGATTGAATACACGCGTACAATGCACTCGAACCATTCCGTTCAATCTTCAGCCGAAGACTTCCTGTTCTTCGTCGCGATGCGCTCGCTCTCGTCTCCTCGCATTTGTTTTGTCTCGCGTTTGTTCGCTTGGCGCTCTCAGGGCCCGTTCACGCGCTGCCCAGAGGCACCTCGATTCTTACATGCATTTTACTATGTATAGCAGTGGTGGGCACTAGGGTGGACCTTATTTTTTGACCAACGAATTTTTTTCACGACGCCCCCCAGAATGGTTCCTTTCGGTGAGAAAAAAATTTGTGCAAAATTTGAGACCGATCGGATGAAAGGATCACGTGCCGCATTTAAATTGAAAATTTTGAAATTTTTGAAATTCATCGTAACTATAAAGTATTATATATCGTTGAATTTGTAATTTTTTTCTAAATAAGAATATGGAAAAATTATATGACCAATTTTAAAAAAAATAACGATGACCTTGAAATTTCGAAAATTTGATTTTCAAAAAAGATTTTTTTGTCATTATATTTACCATATTGAACAGTACAACTTTCTCCTTTGACATTTTTTCGTATAACCACAAATAACAGAGATATTTAATTTTGTATTGTACTATATATGTGAATGAACATATTTTACAGAATAGTAATATGGAACTATTTCTTATATTCTAATGTACGACTATCCGCTTTTAGGATGGGAAGAACAGAGCGGGTCACCAAATACAAGCTTTAGCGTAATAACCTGTTTTGAACCGCGTTTTCGCTTAGGTTCGCTCGGACCATGTTCCATTACATCGTAATCACTTGCATTGGACTCTAGCACAGGATTCTCATTAAATTACTGATTTTCTTCATCATCGTCGGATGTAAAATTGATTGTTTCTTCTAATTCTAAAAAATGTGAATAATATGAATAAAGAGAAATAGATTTCGATAATTTTATTTTAAAACGAATAGTTTCTGGAAAAACGTACCTTGCATAGTTGCTCGCACTCGAACTCGACGTAATTCTTTTCTTTCTTCACGAAGCGCTTGTCTCTGTTCTTTTTCGGAAAGACTTCGATCTCCTCCAATCATCGATCCTGGTCGTCCTTTTTTTCTTTGATTCAAAAGAAATTGCTTGTCTTCCTATACCGTGATCATATTTAAAGCATCAGCATGCGCAATATCGAAAAGATCATCTAATTGATCAAGAAACTCTTGTTCCCGTTGATCTTGTATCTGGGATCGTCGTTTACAACTCTTTTGTAAGGCCATCCACTTTTGGAATAATGACTCCAATTTCTCGACGCAGCGACTGTTTAACTGCACTGGAATTTTGGCCTTTTCCCACAACACTTCCACTTCTTTAACAACAATGTGTGCACTAGACCGAAGGTTCAATTTCACTTTCCGCAAATTATAAAATAGCACTCTTAAAACTTGTCGTTTCGATGGCAACTTAGCGCCAATTATTTGATTTTCATCATGTTCTAATAAGAACAGTTTTCGCTATTTCTACTCTCCATTGGGCTTCTCAATTTATATAGAAATTGAGTAGTCTTTTGCTGAATCTGGATTGATGGTAGGTTGAGGTGTTAGTTGATCAAAGACAACACTTGAGGTTGTATATTCGCTTACTCGATACTGATGATTACAGTTTGTTAGTTCAGACAGATCTAATCCGTGGTTCTCTGATACATCTAAATCTTACTTCGGTGTGGGTGTCGTTTTTTTGGAAAAGCTTGATGATCGGTTGATGGAGTTGAAAGTTATTGGTGGAAAAACTAGTAAGGGTAGGAACAGGAATAGGAGTGGGAGTTCAAGTACGGGTGGTTATAAATTTTATAACGAGGGTTTACATCTGTTTTCCGGGTGTGCTCTTACGAGCTTCAAGATAATGAAAATTGTAAAAAAGTGGACTTAAGGTCCACGGGGTACATCTGGAGGTAACGTAATAAATTATATTCGGTCGTTGAGACTCATGAATTGCCGGTCAAAAAATATGCAAATACGCAGGGTTCGGTTGGTCCCAACTACCTGGTTGAAGTCGTTACTGGGCCGCTACAATCTAGGCTTACTGTTAATGTGCTTAACCCATGATTCCCAAACAACTACCTCTCGATGACTGCTCGTCAACCTCATGACAATTTCTCCAAAAAAATGTGTGACCATGGGAAGCAAAAAGACGACTGCAGCAGACGCCGACAGATCATACTCTCTCTCTCAGGTAATAAATGGAAATGTTTAAATATCTGTTATTTGTGGTTATACGAAAAAATGTCAGAGGAGAAAGTTGCACTGTTCAATATGGTAAATATTATGGCAAAAAAAATCTTTTTTGAAAATCAAATTCGAAATTTCAAGGTCATTGTTATTTTTTTTTAATTGAGGTCATATAATTTTTCCATATTCTTATTTAGAAAAAAATTACAAATCCAACGATATATAATACTTTATAATTACGATGAATTTGAAAAATTTCAAAATTTTCAATTAAATGCGGCACGTGATCCTTTTTTCGATCAATCTCAAACTTTGCACAAATTTTTTTTTCACCAAAAGGAACCATTCTGGGGGGTGTCGTGCTTTGTATTTCGATAAAAATTTTTCGCCAAGTATAGCTTAAGTCCACTCTAGTGGGCACGGGGGGAGCCCCTCAAATGTCTGCTTCTCCCACCAACCTCTCTTTCATGCAGCGCCCACGTTCGTTGCGTACGCTGATGTCTCGTATCTTCGTTGCTCCATTGTACCGCGCTTGCTGGAAGGGGACAGAGGGCGCTACGGTGTTGACGGTTTTGCCTCAATTGAGGCAAAATTGCCCATCTCTGATGTATATCCTCTGCAAATTCTAGTATATTCGAGTACATTCTAGTACATTCTAGGATATTCTAGTATATTTTAGCATATTCTAGTATATTCGAGTATGCTCTAGTATATTCCAGGATATTCCAATATATTCTAGTATATTCAAGTATATTAGAGTATATTCTAGTGTTTTCTTACCGAAAAATTCTTAATTAGATGGTATATTCAGAATGTAATACTTAATGCCATCCAATTGATACAGTAATCATTAAAACAGTGTAAAAATGTACCCAATTGTAGATCGTTATATACAATAAAAAAATTTCCATCTGAATTGCACCAAATTTGTGTGAACTAACAATTTATTTTCTTTCTTAACATGTTTAACTCTCCAACGGCTCACTTCGGGCTTATTTTGACCGAGAGTATGAAAATCTTTATTCGATTGTTCTATTTCTGGCGAATTGATTAAATGAACACCTGCTGCATGAAGAACAACAGGAAGATTAACGTATCTACAAGAAGCACTTTTAAAAATATGTTTTAAAAAATTGATAAACAAAGCAGTCCTAAGCATCTTAAATTGTATGATTATAAAAAAGGTCTGGTGTTTGAGGGTTATATTAGGATGAAAATAATATAACAGCATTTTTAAATTCTTTTAATGTTTTCACTTAAATTACAGCTATTCATTTTTGTTATGAACGCACAAAATCCGCTGTCTATTGATAACAATGTGTTAAAATGTATTCGAGCATCTTGAGCTTTCCTCATGCATTAGAACAATTCGTTTCCTAGTAGGCCTGCAAAAAAATTTCGAAAAAATGGAAGTTATGGTCGGAATCGCGGAGAAAATAGTACTTTGTTCCGTTTGAATAAATAAAAACACTTAAGACGGACAGAAATGGGCGGAACACTGTAATCTACTGTACACTCCGTGTAACACCGTGGCCTATATTACTGGGAGCGGATGATGAGCGGCTGGAATATTTGAAAACCCGTCGGCACGGGCGGTTAAGTGTTAACACTGTTAATTCCGCAGGGAGACCACCGGGGACAAGAAAATATTCTCACCCGGTTTTTGTTCATCGATAAAAGGTTCCGTGGTGTATATGCGCGCGCGGGGTATATGGGCAGAGGAGGAGGGGAACGGGTGTGAGGAGGGATGAAAGCATACGTAAAGTGCACACACTTTAGGCGTGTGTACAGGTGCAGTTACACCCCGTCGGGCTTTCGGTGCGTTAAGTGCACCGAAGCCAGCGTTCTCGCGCGCAAACGATAAAGTGTGTGTACTATTTCGATTAGTTTAAGATGACGACCGAGTCTTTCACGAACGCGCGATCCGTCTAATGCTCTCGGATATCGAGCCGAGGAAAATACTCCAGCACCTGAAAAAGAAAGGAGAGCGTGACTAACGATCGGCAATTAATCGCGAAGCGTGTATTAACGATCGGCGAGGAACAGCCGTGTGCTCGCGTGCCGTCGATCAGCCCGAATTAAAAACACGAAGAGAAATCTCCTGAGAAAAAAGTTTTCATTGTGAACCTGCGGGGATGGCCAGAATCCAAGTCGTTCTCGGTTCCACCGCCTGGACGAAAGTTTGCCTATTTAATGAAAACGACGATATTGTAACGGAACATGATATCGAGTATTAACTTTGAACGAGGCATGGATCATCGGATGTTCTTTAACACTAGATTGCCTAAGGATTTCATTTTGACTGCTTTTTAATTTCAAATAGAAAAACAATTATGTATATAATGACACAATTTCTTAGAATTTTGTGACTTTTTGTACAACATATAAATGCGTTTATTAATAATTGTAGTTAGCTCCCCCCTCCTTCATTTCCGGTATATATATATATATATATATATATATATATATATACATATGTGTTTTATACCTATATTGTCCAAAAGCAGTCATTTTGACTGCTTGGGAAATTTTAAATAATCAAATGACTCTTATTATTGAATTGAGTAAATTTCTTATATGACCAGTTCGGCTCTCTATTGAAATAACAGTTTTCATTTTTTTTCGATTATCGTCACATGATAACATACAAGTACATGATAAATTGTCGATTTGGATGTATACTTGAGAAGTTGCAGTTGTTCAATAAGCTAAAGTAGTACTTGTTATTCGAATTTTTATGCAGTGATACTTGTTCTAACAAGTTGTTTATTTTATTTCTTTTGCGCCCTAGATTCATGAAAGAAATGTCGAATAGAAGTGAGTTATTGGAAAAGCTAACGAACATAAGTGAAGAGTGCTCCAATATAGAATCAGATGCAACAAATTCTGAACTATCATCTGAAGATGAAGCGGATTATTTTCAAAGTGAAACATCTGACACTGAAGATAGCGATGAAGAGTCGATCACCAATGATGAAAATGAAAGTGTCATCAATATGCCATGTCATCAATATAAAAAATATTAGAAATTAATTTTAAACAAATTTCTTTACACATTAGTTATTCTTTCACAATGCAGTCATTTTTACTGCTTTTGGGCAATATAGGTATATACTAAGTTTCAGTCTTTCTAGTGTTAATAAATCCACGAAGCAACCTGACAGCAGTGGCGGTTCGAAAGTTCTTGGTAAAATTCAGAAGTTTTTGCCGCAAGATGCACGGAAGAAGCGTACGCTGACGAGCGAACGCTCATGACCTACTTACATTCGTGTTTACTTGATCGGACATACACATATATCTTTCTAAACTAAATTCATTTTTCCCTCTCTCTCTCTCTCTCTCTCTCTCTCTCTCTCTCTCTCTCTCTCTCTCCCTCGCGCTCTTTCTATCTTTCTCCTATGCCCCGCAGCGACGATTGTGCATCCTCGTCCCTGTTCTTATCTGGCACACCCGGAGCCCGCAGTACGCTTGGTTCCTTTATAATCTCTGTTCGAACAATGCCGAGATCCTTCGACTTATTACTTTCCATTTTTATCTGCAATCGTGCATCCCCGTTTTATATTTTCAAATGTACAGGCCCGCACAGAATTGCCGAGACACGCGCAGAAAACTTAGTATTTGCCGCAAATTGCGGGACACGGCGCACAGTGGGCCACAATCATGAAATAGTTGGAGAAATGCATATCTCCCTTAATTATGCAATATTGATTACAAAGAGAACGGTACCAGTTCTTTTATATTATTATTAGGTTGACACAAATGAAATGTTCGATTTCAGATTGCGAATGTTTTGAAGCATTTCTGTTGGAAATGAATAAATCCACAACAGTGTTTCCACGTATTCTGTATTTAATGTTTAATTTATAATATAATAAAACTGCGAATATAGTTCGATTGTATAACTTTATGTGAAAGACTACTTTGTAAGATGCGCGTCCTAACTTTACGCCCTCGCCTGGGGTCCTCTGACTCTGGGAAAAACCTCCCCTTAAGCCTACGCACTTATACTAAGACGCATGGTATCGTTGCATTTCAACAGTTTCGATCAAAGAATACTCTTACAGTCTTCAAGTTCAGTATACATCATTTTAAGATACAGAGCTGAACTAAATTTATTTAAATGCCTCGCAATTTTTGTAAGCTTCCGAATAAGTAATACGGTTCTTTTGCTTATATTACTAAATTTAAAATCGGGTCAACAAGTTCTTCTTTTTTCTGTGTTCTTCTCTCGATACTTAGCCAAAAACGATGATTGCAAATATTAAAATAAATGTTTCAAATGAAATTGATTGACAACGAAATATGTTTTTCAAGGGCTTTCATAACTCGGCTCGAGTGTATATGTACCTACAACATATTCAAAACGGAATCGTTGAGGAAATTTCATATAATAGTCTCTAATTCCATGATCTGTATATTCTTACGACCCTATGGTAGGAATTAATACTACGTCCCGTTAATAGTACCTAAAGTGACATATTACGTATATTTTCGAAATGTTTTATATGCAGTGAATCCAACAACTATTTGAATACTAAATTTTCTATTCTCAAGAAATTGTTGATATTTCATACTAACCGTACCGAGCACAGAATGCGACTGTTATACATTATTTTATGAACATTACAAAACTCAATTTATTTAAATGCCTCGCAATTTTTGCAACGATGCCTGCTTCAATGAAGACATTTATTTAATAATTTCTAATGGAATTCTCTTTATAACTTCAATATAATTATAAAATAAAAAATGTGAAACAGGTCGTTTGACCGGTCGTGGTACGGTTAGTGTTAAACTGCGATCACTTCGGCAAAAAAGTAGTGCCACACTATAGTTATACTCATTTTAAAGCTTGAAGTCTTTACTTTTGCCATTCATCGTCCATTTTTATCAAAGATATTTTTTACATGACACAGCGGCTGGGAAACAGGAGACGCTTTTTTGGTTCAAAGTATTACAAATTGAAATGTATGGAAAAAGGTTGATGAAAATTTTTTTTCGTGGCGGAAACTACAGTTGATTTAACGATTAAAGCTTCCTCTCTACAACGAATGCTTAAAACTTGAAATACGATTTTTTCTAGTCGATTTATTGAGCTTTGAATGAAAGGTGTATTGTTGTCTTTGCAATGATACACGGCACACAGTGAAGCCCTTACACGACCAAAACTGATCTTTAAATCAATTTTATTTCAACGTATATGTGATGTTTGGCCAAATTGTGGTGATTAATCAACACGCAATTTGTCGATGGTAAAAGCACAAAATGGAAATTACAATCTTATAATTGAAGAATGTGGACGACCAAGAAATTCAATTTCTACCGCGATACACTCAAGAAACTGGTAAGTCATTGATAGACTATGTTGCTTACAATGGTGTTTGACCAAACACCAAATTCTTTTGACCAATAAGTTTATTTACAAAAAAGTTTGTGTGTATTAAACGTTACTGCTACAGATTGGACACTTAATAATGCGACAACCCAATTTATTACTTCTCGTTATGATACATGTTCGGTTGAGAATCATAGATACATACATACTGTTTTTCGAATCTTAGACATCTATTTATCAGCAGCGTCAGTTCATGTAGAACTTCATTCCTTACTGAAAGATGGCAGCTTATTCTTTTGTCACTAAACGAATAGAATGGAACCATTTAGAATCATAGTAGTGTAAGACCACCTTATGTTCTTTTGTTTTCAACCGCTTATTTACAATACAGATTTACAAAACGTGTTTTTTAAATTTTCAATATAGGCCCACATAAAAAGTTGTGAAATACAACTTTTAGTATTTTCTCTGCGAATCCTTTTTTTCACTTCTTGTAGTAAACTAATTTTTTTAACTTCTTAAAAAATCCAATTTGTAGGGTCCAATATTAAAAAAATGTATCGTATTTTTAAGAGTGTCTGAATATTTATGGGAGTCACTTTATACCGGTATAAGTCGGTCTTAAACAGATAATTCGCTTGTAAATTATATAAAATTCTGTTTCGTCCTTTAATTTTCACATACAGACATTTTTTATAGTTTTCCAAACCTATAGATGCGTTTTTGCAACCGCAATGCGTATACGGAGTTTGTATATAGACAACAAACGATAAACATTATTTTACTAGATATATCGCATATCTGCATATGTGACTTACACCACTACAATTCTCAGCCCGCCATATAGCGCTGGATAAACTAAGAATGATCTAAAATTGTGTCGTGTTTAAACAAAATTTTCGAAGATGTAGTAACTTTTTAAGAATGATTGTGCTTTGGATTATTCTTCATGAGTCTTTCATTCTTCATTCTAACGCTTACGGACGAGGGTGTGCATTTCTCAACAAAAAACGCCGCGAGAAAATCCGTTTCAGGATTTACGTGTATTGGGGAGGCGACATTGTGCATGAATGTAGGTGTAACAGATAATATATATTTTTCGAAGGACCTGTTGGCACCAAGCCAACCCCAAATATATTTCCGCGTCGCGTCGTCTTCACCCAATTGCCGGCGCTTTATGGTACAGAAGTGAGGAGAGCTTGGCTCCACCGTTCACCGAATCGCGTCCCATTGCTTCCTTTAAATTATGAATGCTTAATACTCGCACGGCATTCGCCAAAATAGTTACGCGAGCTTGTCACCGTTACCGTCATTGTCATATTCCAACTGTAATATTCTTTGTAATTATCTTTCTACAGATACGTTCTGAAACGCAAACATAACATAACTTTATTTTCCTGATAAAACGGTGCTTAAAACATAAGCACCAGGAATTATGTATCAACGCAATATTATATTAGATCAGTGATGCCAGATCCACCCAAAACTGGGTTGACTTTCCTCTCCTCCTTTTCCCCTTCCACTATCCCATTCCACTACCTGAGCACACTCCAACGCCCCCCACTAAGACATATTAACACATTACTCTGGTCATCAGAGAGGTGGCAAACTGTATACCCCTCGATTCAGCCGTTGCGGCATCACTGTATTAGGTTGTCACATAAGTTCGTACCGTTTACTGTTCTACTATTTAAACTAATATATGACCGTCACTATAAACTTTTTGTGGGTTTTCATTAAAAAAAGAAAAAAGTATAAACATATCCGCGGCACGAACTTATGGGGCGACCTAACACAACATAGTCGTTTCTGTGTTATAGAACACAATTTTTCTAATCTCCCGCTAAACATTTAGGATTTTCCAATATCGTAGTACAGTAATGTCCCGATATAAGTAAGAAATTCGGGTCCGAAGTGTCACTTATATCGTGTACAATACTAATACAGTGTCGAAACTTTTTGATACCTAGTTACTTTTTATGAAACTTTTACCGACATATTGGTGGCATTTTTCTGTTTGAAACAATGTCAAACACAGTACAATTTGGATTAATTTACTTGTTTAATTACACGATATAGTAAAACTTCGATTATTCGTACTAATGATTGGAACAAGAGTGTTTTGGTAATAGAGTAGAATCCGGCTGTGTTGAGTTTAAACTCTTTACATGTCAAACAGGTATGTAGATAGCAATTAAAGAAGCAAATATACTCCAAATGATATAATTTTTGTTATCATTTTAATCAGAAAAATGTTACATATTTCTTGGTAAAATTTTCATAAAGAATCTGAAAGTTCTTATATCTTTCGTTTCGTGTAATTCGTTTCTGCATTAACCAATTCCAATGAGATTTTTGGAATGTACAGTGGCCCGAATTAATATTCGGTCACTCTCTACACTACAATAACTTTGTTAAAAATTGAACTAAACAACTTCAGTCGTTTTGAAAAGTTAGAAGGATTTGTTTCTCGATAACGTGTAAAAGAAATTAAAAAAGGAATGCATAACTTGTCGGAATCGCAGAAGAACCTGTAATAGTTGTTTTTTACAATTTCTCATGTGACCATATATTAAAAATTTAAAGCATTCGATCTTTAGATCTGTATCATTTACAGTGGTCCACAAAAGTGTTCGTACTTCCTTAAAATTTGACCAAACTACTTGACTTTTTTTGTGCAATTAAAAGCATTGATTTACTTTTAAAATGTGTAAAAAAAATTTGAAGAAATTGCAATTAGTAGGAATTACATGAAAAAATGAAAATGGCACTTTTCAAAACTTCTTTATTTTAGCCCATAATGAAAATCAAAATATGCGGTTTGTAGATCTATGTTAGTTATACATATGCTGAAAATTTCATCGAAATCGGTTGACGCAGAAAAAAACGACACGCATCGAAAGATGTAAGAACCTATGGATTTTAAGCAGAAACTGACCAAAAGTCGTGAAAAAACTGCGATTATCACCACTTTCAACCGCTTGTAACTCATGTGTTTGTTAACTAATTTCGATGAAATTTTCAGCATGTGTGTAAATAACATAGATCTACATACCGCATATTTTGAATTTTAATTACGGGCTGAAATAATACAGTTTTAAAAAGTGCCATTTTTATTTTTTCATGTAATTCCTACTAATTGCGATTTCTTCAAAATCTTTTTTGCACATTTTAAAAGTAAATCAATGCTTCTAATTGCTCAAAAAAAGTCAAGTGGTTTGTTCAAATTTTAAGAAAGTTATTCTGATTTAAAGGGCGTACGAACACTTTTGTGGCCCACTGTATATATACGTTCTGAAAATTTCATCGAAATCGATGAATACAGAAAGAAATGAAAGGCAGCAAAAGATATAAGAATCGTCAGATTCTCACCGCTATAGGTCGAAAATCATGAAAAACTGCGATTCTTGCAATCTTTAACCATTTGTAAATTTATGTTACCTTTACCCAATTTCGATGAAATATTCAGATTACATATAAATGACACAAATCTATCGATGGAATGTTTTAAATTTTCAATACCGGTCCAGATAAAAAACTTACACAAAACAACTACTACGATTTTCTTCACGATTCCAACAAATTGCAATTTTTTCAACATATCTTTTATGCGTCATCTAGCAAATTAATTCTTCTACCATTGCAAATAAAATTCAAATCGTATGGTTCAATCTAAAAACAGTTATTCTATAGTAAAAAGTGACCAAAAATTAATTTCAGCTACTGTTCTCGCGATTTAGGTTTCAAATGAACTATCGGCGCACACCATTAAAGGTGTACATTTGATCGTTGAATAAGATCGATTAATGTTCTAGCGTTTCAGAGAAGCGTAAATGCATTGTATCGCGGTATTGTGTCGCTTTCACGTTGGCGAGACATCCAATCAGAGATTTCTGAAGGCCAACGTAGTATGAATGCCGCGAATGTAGGTTGTACACCTGTTACTCGTCGAAAGCGTTCAACAACGGACTTTATTTTAAAATATTAGTACCAACTTTCAACTAGTTATATACTCTTTGCACTGCGCGAAGTTATTATTGCAGATGTTAATGAAAATTTCACTTCGTGCGTCCTATTATCAAGCTGTTAGTTCTCTCGGCCATTTTTCCCCTCTAAAATATGACACTTTGTAAAGTCATTTTCATCTTTCAATATAATGTACATTAACATGGATACCACTTTTTTAATATATCACGTGCAACTTGATTATTAACTTTATGAATTTATCGATAGTTCAGGGGAGCAACTTTTTTCGCAACAGGAACAAATAATGAAATTTTTTAATCGATAGTTTTGTGTCGATGTTACTACTAAATATAATAATAAAATAAACTAATAAAATAAAACAAATTTTAATATTCTGAACATGGGTTTTTCGTTCTCCATGGTCTCCTGCTATTGTTTCTGGAATCGCTTCTCTTTTATCATAAGGTGAACTATTTACTATTGTAACTATCGTAACTACAGGGAAATAATGTATGGGACAATATATTTTTGTTAAAAAAGTGCCTGGTCTTGTATTCTATCTGTAGTTTTAGTTGTCATTTGTGTGCTACGGATAGTCCGCGAATTTTATACATTTATGATGTATGCCGAAGTATAAAACATTTATAGAGGAGAGTTGGCGAATTTTAACCCGCTAAACAATTTCTGATATACAGTGTGTCCCACGGATTCTGTCCACTTGAATATCTTGGTTATTTAAAACAATACGGGAAAATTTGACTCACAGAAATTATAGGGCTTAAGAAACTACATAATTTGGTATAAATAGTATTCTTGCAAGTGGAGGTATACAGAAGATATAGCGGTCACCTTGGTTTTTTTTTAATGGAATGTCCAATTTTTGATGCTCGATTTCGATAGATTGGCGTATTCTGAATGTAAAAGTATAATTTAAAAAATATTAAGGGTGTCCTAAAAGATACCATTGCTGAGATATTTGACATTTACTATTCGCAATTTGTTTACATTTGACGCAGTGAGCATATCCTCGAATACGTTCCATAATGAAAGTATCATAATAGAATGAAGAATGTAAATTTTAGGACAAACGCATGTTAGTACTTTTGTGACATACTCAGAATACGCCAATCTGTCGAAATCGAGCATAAAAAATTGGACATTCCATTTAAAAAAAACAAAAGTGACCCTCTACGTCTTCTGTGAGTAAAATTTTCTCGTATTGTTTAAAATAACCAAGATATTCAAGTGGAGAGAGTTCGTTGGACACACTGTATGTACACAAAGATCGAACATATTGTAAGCACTGCAAGTGCACAACCCAAACTACATGTAATGTAATTCAAGGCTCGACTGCGTTTTGGAGAACTTCGTGTACTTAACTTTTTTGAACTTTTTTTTTATGTGATCCTGTAGATATCGATGAAAACATTCCGAAAATGTGCGTATGGTTGTTAGGACTTCACTGGTTGATAAGTTATACGCGTGTAAAGATGAGCAGTTTTAAGCGGTTTTGACAGGTTAGAGCGTCGCCATATTGGATATTCGTTGAATGATAGAGGTAGGTAGGTCTGTTCGGCGCATGCGCTGGACGGATCGTGAGTGTTCAGCGCATGTGTTAAATAGTATGGTATATTTGCGGGATCGGCTAAATAGTACTGATCGTCTGCGTTAGATGGCAATTCAGTGGTTACACATACTTTGTCAACATAAGCAATGTCAAGTGTTTTTCATAAATTAATTATTAATAAGTTTATTGTTGATTTTGAAATGGCTAGTTCAAGTATTAGAAATTTTAACATTAGAGACATCCAAGTAATAAAGATGAAGCAATTACTTGGGCTCAGGATTGTGGACTGTTGCGGAAATTTAAAGAATGTCGTACTCATCGGTGCGAAATTAAAATTTATAACAATAATCATGGAATCGGTCGTTTTCGGTGTTCAGTAATTAAAATACACAGAATCACATACAGGATTTCAAAAAGAAGGTACAGTTCAAGATGGTTTGGGGTTAGGTCGTCGTGGGAGCGGAGAAGGCCGGCCCGACCATAGTATAATGTTCCGCATTTTGATTCAGTAAATGTGTTATTATGTATTACGTACGTGTTAGTGCTGCCATATAACGGATCTGTTCGAAAGTATTTAGCCCATTTTATGTGTATCACCACGGACTTAAAGGACTGAGCATAAAGTGGGTTTATGGGTGAGAGGGGTTGTGCCGCGATCGGGGAGGGATGGTAGACTGCGGCCATGTTGGATGGCAAAACTAGTGTTGCCATCTATATAACGTTACGGGAACATTAATATGATTTGATTCTGAAAAATGAATGCATAACAAGTATATTTGTATATATATCTGTATACATATAAAATATTGCACATTCGGCTCCAATATAAATTTATAAATACATTATGTGTATCTCTTTCCCGCATGATTGCATTGCAAATTCGCGCAACTAGTATTTAAAGTTGCCTATAGATAGCGTTGGGATATAGTGCAAGATTTCACGCGCATGCGCGGCCAAAACAGTAATGTATCTATTTCATGATGACAGAGGTAGTGGGCCCTGAGACAGTTATATTGACGGGAATGTCTCGAAACAATGTATTCCGGACAAAAAGACTTCCGGACGTGTCCTACGAGTTACAAAATATACACAAATACACATGTTATACACTCATTTTTCAGAATCAAATCATACCAATTTTTTAAAATTCTGCTGGGTGCTCAAGGTACCCCATTTTATCGAGAATCTTACTTTACTGAGGCTGAAATCGCCGCGCATGCGCGTGAAATCTTGCACCATATCCCAACACTGCCTATAGAGCGCACCACAGTGTTTACCATTCAAGATGGCCGACAAGTTGATACCCCTTCCGTCTTTCGCCTCACCCCCGCAGTATAATGCACAGTCCTTAAGTCCGTGTGTATCACCTAGCAAGTATATCAATATGGCGGTTCTTTAGATGTCAAAAAGGCTTAAAAGTGTTCAACTTTATACGCGTATAACTTTTTAGCCAATGAATTCCGCACAACAAGATTTTCATTTTCGGTGTTTTCTCGTCGAAATCTATAAGATTGTATAAAAAAAACTTGAAAAAAAGAGTTCTCCAAAACGCAGTTAAACCTAATTCAATACTAATAACTTAAGCTGTTGATGCGACCTTAAATAAAGTAACGAAAAAAAGTGAATGCTCCGTTTTAGTTTCACAAATTAAAGGTTCTCTGCCGTCGCAGCAATATTTCCTCACCTCGTGTCCGTACGTGGAATTATCGAGGGTGGCAACGATATCGAGAGGAAACACGAGGCAGCCGATGTGAAAAATATAACTTTCCTATCACTTATATTATCCCCATGCCTCATGATTGCACGACGTCGAGCGGGCACATTGTGATCGCAGCACAATAAATTTACGTAACTTCGTACACCGATACGGTTTGCGCAGGAACGGACATATTTCACCTGCACCGCCGATAAATTCCATATTTCTTTCAGCGGTGAATAATAGGGCCCATTTGCGTAACATCATTCTCAATTTTCGTATCAAAACTTCTTCCTCTTTTTCTCACGGCTAACGGCACAACGTATAATAAATGTCCGCCTCCGGAGTACACGGAAACACCGGAAACGTGCCGTAACTTCGCCGCAAACTTTGTCAGGTGTATTTCTTCGTTCACTGATAATAATCCATCGGTTCTACGCGACAGGAATTACCAGTAGGAGATAGAACCGCCCTGAGGCTACGGGAAACTGGGTCTTTGCTGCCATAAATACGCAGTCGCTCGCAAAAGTATTAGCTCGTATAAGGAGCACTAAGTAATAAATTGATGATAAAATTGCATAGATTTTTTTACACAAACCGAATTTTTAAGTTCTTAACCCTTAAGGGGGGCTTCTCGTGCAACGGCAGTGAAAACAAGATATTTTCAAGAATTTTTTTCTGTATAACTATTGGATATATGGGACTAGACCTTTTTGCAATGTTAGCAGATAGTCTTGAACTACAAGTGCCATTTTTTTTAGGTCGATTCTTCTTATTATTTGTTGTATATTATAATATAAACGAATATTATAGTAAAATAATCAACTTCAGACGAAGCTCATTCATTTCTTTACATATTTTTTAGGGATTGGGGAATTTTAGTGAATGAGCTTTATAGGTGGAAAATACATTGAACCCGGAAAGGTCTAGTACCATATACCCAATATAGTTATTCTGAAAAAAATCCGTAAAGATCACTTGTTTTCACTGCCGTTATACGAGACCCCCCCCCCCCCCCGCACTAATAGATTATAGTGAAAATTTATTTACAAGTTTGGTAAAAAAAATGTGTTGGTTACACATGACTGACGTGACACTGAAAATGCTAATAGGAGTCGCTTTATGCGTTTTTCCACCTATAAAGTAGGACTGCGGAGTCGACAATTAAAATCCAGATTCCGACTCCGAATTTATCGGCGTTTGACAAATTATGTTTACGCACATAATAGACAAAATTTATCACCGCAGTGGTGGCATCGGCATACGAAGAATTAAACGAGAAATTGATGTAGCGATTTTTTTCATTAATTAAAGATATGGACATCGCTACAATTGTAATACTTCTACACCCACAAAACAAACTGCAACACGAATTTCAAAATTCGCGTTTTCCCTCTCTAATATGAAAGGAAAAACAGTGAAGTCCACATGATACAAATGTAGTGTTTTAAATATATATGTAAATAGTTTTATTACAGCATCTAATTATTTTGAGCATATTTTGTTTTTTTGTCAAATTTACTCACATGGCGTAGGCATATTTTCTTTCAATTTCGACTCCGACTCCAGTGATCAGAAATTCCTCCGACTTCACAGCCTTGCTATAAAGCCCATTCTAGCACGATGGGGAAATCGTTCTCCCACTTCCATGGTGTCTAGCTCATAGTAGGGGTTTCTCGAGTCAACTCTTCCTTTGACTCGACTATAGCTAGGTTCGTCGCGCGTCGTCGAGGAGACAAAAAGGAAACTCGCGAGACTCGTTGGGAAACCGGACGACGACAGTCCGACAGACACGTAATACGTTCGTTGAAGAAGGACGAGGAGCGAACGCTCGACGGAACGAGGACAGCGAGCGAAAGAGATCAGAGAACGTAGTAACTGGAGGAGGGAGAAAAGTCTTCGGATTTCGTTTAATCATCGAGGCGTAACACCGGAGCGGACTCATTAGTATCTCGAGGTCCGCCGAGTCGTTCTTGTCGCTCGTTCCCGTTGTTTTGTGATCTGATGTACCGGCACGTGACCGTTCCTCGTTGTCTCTTCCTGGTAAACAACGTTTTCCGATCATTATCGTGTTCGTCGACGCCGACCTTACGTTACCAGTGAACACACACGTTGCCAGTGAACGTGCGTCGGCTAGCCTCTGATATATCCATATGCCATCGGACACCTGAGTTTCTGTTCAATGCCGAAATTCGTCGGGTTCGACGACTCGAATTAGGACACTGCTCGAGCGTAGGACCGTTCTCGTTCTCTCTTTGTTGTCGTTCGAGTGGGCATCGATTTGGACTCGGTAATTATCCACGGAAAGCGAAAGTTAAAGATTTCAGTGACCTCTCTACGAGAACAGTTCGTTTTGTCCACCATTGAGACGCTCGAACAATTCACTGAATACTGTGTACTCTGTCGGCGGAAAGTTTGATCGGTCGATTAAACGTTTTTACTTCACCGATTTCGGGGTCTTGGAAATTTAAGTTTTAACTTTTCCGGTCTAAGCAACTTTTGCCGTTTCGTTTCAGAAATTCGGCGTTTATTTTAATCGTTTTTAGACAGTGTCGTACGGTTTCATTGTGTTTGAGTAATTCTCAGTGCTGGATTAACTAATGAGCAAGGTAAGCACGTGGTTAGGGCATTGGGAGAATAAAAATGTTTGGCACGATAAAAATGTTTCGAAATCTACATCTCTTACATAGAAATAATTAGACTTCGGAAATAAAAATTCTCTACCTCGATTGCAACGGACTAGAGCAAAATAAAAATGCATTTCGTTCCTTACACCGTTGCTGCGAACAACGACTAGGGTAACTGTACAATGATTGGCACCCTAAGCCAAAATCGTAGTAAAAATTTTTTTATCTTCTTTTGAAATGTTTAAAAGAGCTTAAATTGCTATTATTATAAACTAATCGAGATTTTTCAGCAAAATCGAACAGTTTTACGAGTCATAAGTCTTTTATTATAAAATATATTCAGTGAGTAACAATCGTAAGACAAATAGTATAGTCATTGGCACATTTGGTACTGTTATTGACACAACATGTATCAGTTATTGGCACTGAAGAACTGAATAGGAATGATTAACTTAATAAAGAAAAATAATGAAAATAGTTTGTACTGCATGTAGGCATAAATTCTGCATAATATATAATTTACGTCTGAACTGATATTATCAGCTAAATACCTATGTAGAAGTAACTTAAGACACGAAGATAATGTTCAAGGAAAAAAAGAAGAGTATTTTAAGTTGTGTTCCTCTTTCATAAGAAGACTTCTTTCAATGAATTAAAGTCGAATTTCTAGTTTGTTTTAAAGGTCCAAAGCATTAATCTTTCGAATATTAAAAAAGAATCCAAAACGGTATATCTAGTAATTCGCGTAGGTGCCAATTAATTAAACTTACACACAAATAAATGTTGGCGCCTGAATATCTGAGGTTATGTCTGTAAAGCAGTAAGAAGTAAACGTTAAACAGGCTATTTGATTTATAATTAAACATATACGCACTTATTACGTCTCTAGTACAGCTCGAAATTAAGTTATAAAGCGATAAAGTATACTTACTCGTAACGAAAATGTTAACAAAACTATTTACACTGCACTGTGGTCATTCGTCGGTCTTACCGGATGACCTCCAGCGTTGCTAACAGTCATATGTGGAACTCTGTTATGAAAACTTACAACTTTGCTTTGAAATATAAATAAGAAGCAATAAAACATGATTTTCTGTACCAGAAATTCTTAATATTTGCCGTTTAAATCAAAAGTGCCAATAACTAATGCAGTGCTAGTAATAGTACAGTTTGCCCTATGGCCGATGAATTTTTGGCTATATGTAGGCAAAATACGGCTATAGGTAGGCAAAATACGGCTATAGCTGTCCTGCATACTTTCATTCATAAAAAAAGAAACGTTATGAGTACGAACTGTACTAATGCATTTATTTGTTAATTCTTCAATAATACATGGAAAAAAAATGACTTAACAGTCTCGATAACATGTAAGTGCTTAATTCCCCATGGCAGTAACAACAAATTAAAAAAAAATTTCTGGGCACGATTTTAAAACTAAAAGTATGCGGTAATGAGTTAATAGGTTACATAGGATAAAAATAGTGTAACAGTGTTAAAACGTTTGAACGAGTTTCAAGCTCGTTCAATTTAATTTATTTAGTCTTTGAATGATTGTACATAATGAAAATTGTCAATCATCGATTTTTTTTGCTTATAGTATATATTGTTATCTAATAAATTACGTTATATATTTCATTAGAAATTCATTTATTTTTAATTCAAAATTCAATTTAAAAAATTCGCAGTTTCCAAAAAATATATTCTTCATGTGGCAAAAATCTGAAAAGCTATAACAATTTCGCTTTAACTCTCATTTGTCTATTTTTCTATTTTACTTTATATCTTGTCAGATTAACACTTCAAAAATGTAAAAGTAGCAAGAGTAGTAGCCAAGTTTGCAAATATTTTTATTGAAAATAGAAAGGAATGTTGTTCGCATCGTTCGCGAATGAACCAATGTGCAGGTTACGCTACTTTTTACATTTATTGCAAGAAATATAATTTTTATACTCCTTAGGAACTTCTTACAAAACTTTGGAAGTGTTTATTTTGCAATATTACACAACTTATTCCCATGAGAAAGTCTTATTGTTTCTTTTTATACTTCTCTCGAAAATTTAGGCGTTTCTTCTTGTTTCTGCTTGTTTCTTCTTGTGCTGATATTGCGTAATTACACTAAACATGTTTAAATTTTTATGCTATGGTCTTTAATATTCCGAACATGTAATAGTTACTACTACGATTTTCACTAACTGTACTAATACGACCAGTCAAACGACCGGTTTCACATCTTTTATTTTATAGTTATAGAAATTGCAAAGATTCTTTCATTAGAGATTATTATATAAACGTACTAAAAGCATATATTGTTATAAAAATTGCGAAAAATCTAAATAAATTCAGTCTTGTAATTTTTATAAATCAATGTATACCAGTTTTATTTTGTGCTCGGTACGGTCAGTGTTAATGGAAGAGTTTAAAACTACAAACCTAATTTATAACGACGTTGGACAACATAATTTCATTCACAATAAGATTTTCTGTCAGTATCGTAACCGCATATTAGTGATACGGCTGTGAAAGCGACCGGTTATCAGTTTCGCTCGTCTTATATGATGATTATGCCGTTTGTTTGTTAGTTATTTATAACATGGCTGATTTTGTTCTATACCCAAATCGTAATCGCAATTTAAAAAGAAGCATCATTGAGTTTAACTTTCGCGTTACTTATTTTATTGCACGATGTTATTTTTTTATTCTCTTCCGTTTCTATAAATTGTGACTAATAAGACGAATAAAATATTGTTAATCGGCTGTACAGGTAAACAATAAACAGTAGATTTAGTGAATTAACGCTGTTAAACTTCTGACATCTTTCAATATTAATAAGTTTCACATTCAGTGATCTGTACGGTCGTTAGTGAGAAAATTTCATTTGGAGAATAAGCAAGTAGGTGCGTTGCTTATTTATGGAGAAAGTAGGAAAAGTTGTGATCAAAGTTATTCACGAAGATGAACAAACTCCCTCTCTCTCTCTCTCTCTCTCTCTCTCTCTCTCTCTCTCTCTCTCTCTCTCTCTCTTTCACTTTTCCCCCTCCCGCCCACCCTTACAGGATCGGTGAATTTTAGAATATTAGTACATTAGCACTTTTGTAGTTAAACTCCATTATTCCACAGAATATGACTGCACAAAATTATATATTTTATTCTAAATCTGTGAATTTTAGAATAACAAATCTGAGCATTCTAGAATAACAGGTAGTTACCACTTTTATACTTTTTATAGAATATGACAGCAAAAGATTGCATATTATATTCTAAGGGAAAATGAAATTGAGTTTTTACTGTCAATGTGCAATGTTTTTCTTAGAATCATGCATTGTATTTGAATAATATTTTGACTTATTTTGTATTTGTAATGATAAAAACATTTGATGAATATCGGGTATCCAGAAAAGATAAAAATATATTTATAAACATTTTTCTTTTCGTAATCAAAATTTCGAGATTCATAACCAGCAAAGATTTGCAAAACTTTTTTAGGGATACATGATAGTTAACTTAAAGTACCTTGTAAAGTCAGAGTAGACGTATCGTTATCGTGTTTAATATTTTTATCGTTGTAACGTGTAGTGTGTCTCGTACAAAAAGGAATAACGAATGAATCATTCATTTACATATTTATGTTAAGTACGATAGGAGCAAGTAGCAATTATATGAAATATGCATAATCTAAATTACAAATCCTTATTCTAAACTTCCGGTCGCTACTCCGTATACAAAACTTTATCGAAATATTATTTGTTTGTAAACGACATCCATTACGAAAAATTTACTCTAAAAATTGCGAGAAAAATGTTTTCAGATAAAAGAACTATCTTCTCAACTTTTTTCCATTGTGTTTCCATAAAAATGTTTTTTTGTCGGAAATTATTATGTTTACTTTATGATTGCAGACAATGCGGATATTTATGAATGGGTCTATAAAATTTAATTTTTACAATGTCACTTTGATGCATATTTAAAATCCATTTTTAACGATTTTGTTGCATTTTTCTGCTTTATTAAAGCAATGTAAGATCTGTTATCGTCTTATTCCATAAATAATGTTGAGAATAATAAAAAACCAGAGTATAGTATAATACTTATTAATCAATATATTGATTATCACTTATTATACCCGTATTTTACCTTGCTATTAGTTTTTTATCATGTTTGTGGAAAAAATATTGCGGTTTTATAACGAAGCTATATGTATAGTGTTAACCTTTTTAAACTGGAGTTGATATGTACATGCAAGTGCTACATTTGAAGTACAAACTGTATTGTATCAATGTAACAGTTCAAGGTCGTATTTTCAAGAGATAACATACTACTAATACACATAGTAAATAAACAAATACAAGCACAAGCAAACAATAAAAAATAGTATTAGATATCTCAATCAAAACTAAAGATGCAATCTTAAAGATCAGCTTATCACCCTACAACTTCGATTTTTCTGAGAAATTAGAACAATTAGTTTACTACGTGATGTGGAAAAAAAATTGAAAAATTGCAATTGGTCGGAATTGCACTAAAAGTTGTATTTTACAATTCTTTTTATATGGGTCTATGTTGAGAATTTAAAAAATACGTTTTGTAGATCTGTATAAATTATACATATTCTGAAAATTTCATCAAAATCGATCAGCGTTGCAATGAGCTACAAACGTTTAAAGATGGTAAAAATTGCAGTTTTTCGCGATTTTCGGCCTCTAAGCGCAAATAAATCAGAATTTTTACATATTTCAATGCCTATTGTTTTGTTCCGCATCAACCAATTTTCATGAAATTTTCAAAATACGTACAATTAATACAAATCTACAGAATGTATATTTTAAATTTTCAATACAGGTCCACGTAAGAAAGTTCCAAAATACAACTTTTAGTACTATCTCTGCAATTCCGAGCAATAATTACAATTATTTCAAAATTTTCTTTCACGTCATGTAGTAAATGACTTGTTCTGACTTGTCAGAAAAGAATCCAAAACGTAGTGTCCAATATTAAACAAGTTATCGTCTTTTTAACACTTTCATCGCCATGTCACCCATATCTGGGTGACGGAATTATTTATACAGAATTTAAAATTAATTTTTACGATGGTAGATTGAGTGTACAAAATTTCCTTACGATCTGAGGAATAGAAGAGGTTTGAAACAGTAATTAATATCACAAAACAAAACTTCTTAGTTTTTATTTTATTAAATATATTGCTTTGATTTTGTGTAATTTTTATGATTGTGGAGTGGGCGCTGAACGTGTTAAAAGTGTCAAAATATTACTGTGACATCATTGTATATTAAACATGGATATTGTCATAGTATTTCTTGATCAAAACTAAACAAACTGTAGGTCCTGTCGAGAAATAACCTTAGCAAAGAGTTGAGAGCGACGTAAAATAAATATATAAAAAGAAAAACGTTTCATAGTATTTGCATTTTAAAATCGGACATTTCATATGCAACAATCTAGTAGTATCTATGGAATCCAAGAAGTTAAAGTAGCAGTGTTTATAATATATATGTTGAGTTTTCAATTATGGGTGCAATGAAAAAATTGATTAAATTTGTATGAAATGAAACGCTCAGTTACTTTTGCGACACCTTTTAAACTAACAATAAGATGAGATACTACGCGGATTCACGACTCGAACGGCTGGTAATATAATCCGCGGGAGCAAGGCCGTATTGGAAAATTACTTCTCCGTCCCGTAATTATACATCACCCGGTTGTGCTTACGGGCATCTTTGTGAGAAGACGTGCATTCACGTTTCAACAGCGAGCGTGCTTTTCTTTCGTGCCATGCGAGCAATTTCCACCATTGGCATTCTTTTCAATCGGGCACCGCGGAAGATACTACAAAAAACGAATGGTTCTTTCTCCTACTCCCCTTTCTTGCATCTGTTCCCAGTTTATAACAAGGTTCTTTCGCTGTTACAATAAATTCTAAAGTTCTTGTCTGCTGAGACGATCTCCTTCCGTGATGCTTTGCTTTAGAAATGCTGGTTATTTCTGTAGATGCGGATTGTATGTGCCGATGATTACGAGAGTGGTCTGACAATATTTAAAAAATTTCGAATAAACTGATTCTTTTACTTGTTTTATATTACGTCGATTCATTTTACTATAATTATATAGCGAAGTGAAAAATTATATGAGCCTTCTATTTATACTTAATTGAGATATTTAAGAGTTTGCGTTTGAATAAAATTAAAAATATACGTATGGGATACCAATTTGTCATAATGCTTAAGTGTATCTAAAAGAGATAAATTTACAATTCCTATTAAAATAATAACAATTATTAAATGAATAATATGTTTTTTCTTATCAAAAATGGAGTTAAGTCACTTTCAAAGTTAACAACCAGATTCGTTATAAAATTTGAAAGAGCCCAAGTCCATCCGACATAATTTAAAATGCTTCAAATTGAAAAGACAATACGCAGTTTATTTTGTATTTCTTTACAACACTTCAAAAACACAATTTATGCAATTCGGTAAATTTTCTAACTACATAAATTACATAACAATTTACTGCTCATCTACATTTTGTGTATGCAGGAGGGATGTCATAGTGCACCGCTGGTATATATCGTAGTAAGTCCATCATGTCCTTGTATTTCGCTGTTGTAATTCGTCTTATATTTTTATAAAGTGGTGTCAATATAATATTTTCGAACGTTTTTTGTTGAAATCATTAGTTACGAATTCGTGTTCACAATCTGAATTAAATGGTCTTGTTGTTTTATTCTTCCCCACGAGTGTAATAATTTATATAATTTAATATTTTAAGTTTTATATTCAATTGTAAGTGTGCATTGTACTGATTATTCAACTGAAGCAACTGTCAAAAAGCTGAGGTTAACTTGTTAAATACTAATTGATTCAAATTACCTTCACTGCCTTCGGACATTATCAATAACTGATTGGATTTAGGCCATTTTCAAATAATGGTTTTAATTATTGAACTTAACTGCGAAAACTTATGTGTCCAAAATTATCGTGTATACTCTGAATATACTTAACAGCAAATGTTGTTTATGAGAGATAACTTCAAGTTGTACACGTTACTACGGTCAACAGAAAATAATTGACAAATGGACTTAGGCCACTTTCAAAATAAACGGCTAATATAGAGCAGTGGTGGGCACGGGTGGAGCACAGTGATGGGAATGTTGGCGTTTTTCACTTGCATGCGCGAGTTTCGGCAGCACCGAAGCTACGTCTGAAGTTTGTGGGGTACTATTGGGGCGAAAGTAGTGGATTTGTTATTATATATTTCGTTTAAAGTTATTTTAGTACCCTTCCCTTCCTTATTCCCAAGATAATGAAGAAGAGTAAGTTATATTATATTGTACATAGATATATAAATATTATATATTCTATGTACGGATGAATATATTACATTTTAATACATATATATGTGTATATATATATATATATATATATATATATATATATATATACGTACACATGTTGTACATTCATTTTTCAAAATCAAATCATAATAAATTTTGCGAAATTAGCGGGGCGACCAAGGTACCCGATTTTCGTGCCTGACTGAGGCTAAAATCGCCGCGCATGCGCGTGAAAAGCGCCAATATTCCCATCACTGGTGGAGCACCTCAAACGCCTGCTTCTCCCACCAACCGCTCTTTCATGCAGCGCGCACGTTTGTTGCGTACGCTGATGTCTCCTGTCTTCGTTGCCCCATTGTACCGCGCTTGCTGGAAGGGGACAGAGGGCGCTACGGTGTGGACGGTTTTGCCTCAATTGAGGCAAAATTGCCCATCCCTGATATAGAGGGTGATTCAGCTGAGAATACCACTTACATTACTTGTAAATTATTTAGTATATGAAAAAATTGTTGAATCAAATGTTGTATAGTTTTAAGGGTAGCATATAATACAATAATTATTTTTTTCCACATTGCTTTCTTATCGAGATATAAAAGTCACCTTGAGCTCCTTTGTTGTAAAGAGCCCTGAATAAACAACTACGGGGTATGTGGGATGAAAAACTAGTAGTTACTGTGACATGTTCTCTATAAATAATTTTCAATGCAAATAATGCTCGGAATGTTCTTCATTGAAATTATTACATTTGCATTAAATGTTTGTTGAGATGTAGCATGAATAAATAACTTTTGAAGAGCACTTTCTTCTGCACACTTAGCTTACGTGACAATCATTTCAAAATGATTGTCTAACAATCGTCACAAAAAGAATAAGATACGCCTCGAATGATACAATGTTAAAAATCAAGCAATAACATTGTCATCATACGTGAAAGTTTGTTGGTATTCGTTAAAGATTTGTATCTCAATAATTATTAGCTTCTTTATATATATATATACCTCAATACACCGCTTGATTATTTTCATCGAGGACATCTCAAAAACGAAGTTAATCACGAGATACCAACAAGGCCTGAAGATATGAAAAATCGTATCATTAGAGCATGTGATGCTATATCTCAAGAAACACTTCAATGTGTACCACTTGCACTTATCGAGCATTTCGAACATTGCTTGCATTAAAAATCATTTATGGAGAACATCTTGGTAACTACATATTACTTTTTCTCCCCATATACTCTTTTTATTCGAGATTAAATTCTCTCTTCAACCACAAAGATTAAAATTCACTCTTTTGCAATAAAGGAACTCAAGGTGACGTTTATATCTCGATAAAAAAATCAAATATAAAAAAAACAATTATTACATTGTATGCTACTCTTGAAACCGTACATGTAATTTACGTGGCACACTTAGTTGAATCACCCCTCATTTAATCGTGGGAACAAGATAGAGGGAAAGAAGGCATGACTAGCATTAGTTGATTTTCTGGTAGTTTCAGTTAAAAAAGGCTATTTAATTAGGTGACAACATCCTGTATATAATTTTTAACTGTAGAGTTTATTTATTTTTAGAGATTTGATTTATTTTTAAGTAGAGTTTACTTAAGCATGGGTCAACGTGATTTCCAAATGCTCTTCTCATTTACATAAGTGGACAAATAAATTGAATGATGCAGTATCTGGATTATCGTTGATAACATTGACATTGTGTTAAAGTACAATGAATGAACACGTGATTCGAGAATTTCAAAGAATTAGGATGATTAAATTGTGCATCTTTATACAAATTCCTATCTTCATACAATATTTTATAAAAATCAGAATAAGATAAAAATTTCTTTTTTTAAGATAATATATTTATAGGTGCCATAAATACACCAAATCCCGCTGTCCAGTGATATCGAATCTTGTAAATAAAGAACGCATTGACCGAAAAATTCAATTTTTACTAAAATCAAATTGAAATACGTGTAATTCGTTGGTAGAATTTGTTGATTGAAATTGTTCCTCCTATTAATGAATTTTCTTCACTAAATAATTATGTGTGTTTAAAGTTACTTTTAAAAATTGAGCATTAGATTATTTCACATGTAATAACCTAATATTAAAAACTAATATTGGACTCGTGAAGAATTGACTTTACCGGCATCCATTTCAAAACATTTTTACATATTTTCCAGACGGAAATGTTAAATAAAGCCAGAGGATTAAATAATAAAATGTCAAAGCAGCATTTTAAACCCTTTTACCATATCACAGAAAAATATGAAAAATTCCCTTAAAACAGCTTCTAGAAAGAAAAATCTTTTTGAGCATTCGCACGACCATTACCAAAATAATTACACAAGCGGTCGTGACAGACTCTTTTTGGACCCACATCTCCTAATTATAATACTTTTGTAATTGTGCCTCTGTTGCGCAGTAACGGTGATTACTCGTTTCATTCAATCGTTTAACCTGTTAACTGGGTATTATGAAATGTTTCTTCATACCAGGAAAACAGCACGACGACTCTTTTCATTATAGAAAATTTTAGTAATTATATAGAAAAGGTCTGCGTACTCCGATTTTGATGAAATTTTAATATGTTATGGAACAACATATTCTGAACAACTTTTTCCTTTTCCAATATAGGGAGGTCGCTTTTAGTTTTCGAGATATTTACAAAAAACTATCGGTAATGTTAATTTCATAACGGAAACCTTCTTTTTAGAAACACTGGGTGGGTGTGCGTGGTATTGTCGCTTCTCATCTCCACAACGTGTTTACAAACAAAAAATAAACAGATGCGGCCCGAAAATCCAGGAAATGGAATAACAGAAGAAACAAGCAGAATTAACTGCTGTAGATAACTCTGATCATACCTAGATAGGCTGAGCTTTCAATTTTCAAAGACATTTCCTGGATTTTTGGGCCGCATCTTTTTATTTTTTGTTTGTAAACACGTTGTGGAGATGAGAAGCGACAATACCGCACACACCCACCCAGTGTTTCACACGCACTCAGTGTTTCTAAAAAGAAGGTTCCCGTTATGAAATTAACATTACCGATAGTTTTTTGCAAATATCTCGAAAACTAAAAGCGACCCCCCTATATTGGAAAAGGAAAAAGTTGTTCAAAATGTCAAAATCTATAATATATTAAAATTTCATCAAAATCGGAGTACGCAGACCTTTTCTATATAATTACCAAAATTTTAAACGCAATATGTGGAGCGCATTACGTTTATATGATTCTCACCCTGTCTAGAATTGTCTAGACATCGTGTATGGGCTTGTGCTACGATCGAGTGGGGCACTGTCATTTTTGAGATATTTATTGGTATGCTTGGCTCTAAGAATTCGTTACGGACTTGGGTATGGCTGGAAGTTAACCCTTTGCACTCGGAGTTATTTTAACTAAAAAACCAAACATTTCTTCTAACCTAGAATACATCCATTGTATATAATTTTTTTAATTTTATACTTATGAAACTGATATAGTACCTCATACAATATTTAATTGTTTAGTAATTTATTAAATGTAAACAAATTTAATAATGTAAACATTTTGAATAATGGTATAGCAATTTGTAGTGGCGCCTCAGAGTCGCCATTCGAGTGCTAAGGGTTAAGTGTGTTGTTTTGAAACGGGAAAATAGGTCAGCTGTACTCCGCTCAATGACAATTGACGCATCGCGGGCCAAAACGCAGCGGAAAGGCGACACCAAGTTCGGGGAAAATGAATTCACGGAGCTTGTAGGCGCTGCTCAATTTTGGATTACGCCCCGAACTGGTGATTCGTTCCCTTTTTATCCCTACCAAAGGAATGATCTCTTCCTGAACTTTGCTAGGGAATTAGAACTTCAGAACATATCGAACCTTAGATCGGAACACATCGAACCTTACAACAGAATTTATCGAACTGTACAACGGAACGAACGTTATATCTGAAATAACAGTAGAACTTCTCGAACTTTTGAACTGAACGAATTATAGGACATTCGCATTTTAGAACATTGTACTCAGGATTTTGAACTTTAAGTGTATTTTTTACTGTTTTTAAACTAGAGCGTTAATTGCCTTGAACCAGCGGCAATATTGAACGGAACAACGCTTGGAACACACCCATTAAAACTTAGCGTGACCATATGGCAACACTTCGAATTTGCACAGTTTAGTTTCAAAGGGCACTGTAACGTTTTTTATAAATGGTACGTTGTACATTCTGTCATGTTCATTCAACAAAAGTTAATTCCCCGGTAAACAGGTTAAATAACACGATTATTCTACTATTACACTCAAAATTTGTCATTGTTATGTAAAAACCAAGTTTCAACTCGAAATCTTAATATTTCAACACTAGAGTGCTACTGATGAAAAATAGTTATCATATAATGTTGTATAAAAATGACAACAGTGCAATTTATCCAGACTTCCGTAATATTTATTATAAAATGTTGCACCCTTTATCATTATTCAAATATGAAAATCTACTTATTGTGACAAGTTATCAAGCATATAAAAAAATGTTAAGCATCTTAGATTCACAATAATGAAGCAAAAATATACTTAAGTGAATTATAACGAATCAGAAGATCTTTGCGGAGATTTAATTAATTTTTATCTTGCTTGTAACTAGATAGACTCCTCAATGGAAAATGTAAGCTTCTAAGTTGTGAGAATTGCATCGAGAAAACCAGAATGTTCCCAAATCAAATTCACACGCGCTATTACAACCTTTGCAACACAACATAATTTGTAGACTGCGGATTTTTATACAAAATAAAAATTGTCTGCTTTAATTCCATGATGCAAGAGCTACCTAGATATTTATTTCTTTTCTTAATAGTTTTGATCAGTTGAAACTAATGCAACAGTATTTTTTAATTATTCCGCTTATCTTACCATTTTGATCTACATTTATGATTGTATAATACAATATAATGTGTAATAGATTATACATTTTTGGTTGTAATTGTATCAAATGCGTTGTCTAATAATTAGCCACGTATCAGTTAACGTCCGCGGAACAATTGAATTCTTCTCAGATTGTATTTATTATTATTATTATTATTATTTGGGTAACGATCTGTGTTCTAAATACGGCCATGAACACAATCATCACTATTGAATTAATACAGTATCTTATAATCCGTACACTTGCGTAAGCATCCGCAGTTTGCATTACTCATGGGTATACGAACACAAACCAAAATCAGTTCGATTATTATATAATTTTGTGGTAAAATTATGAATTCCTCCTTCTTCGATGGCTTCTTTGAAAAATCTGGTCTGTTTTAAGTTGAATAATGCAGCGGCTGTAGTTTTTATTTTCGCCTTGTTCTTGGGTTTTTACAATTGTTTTCTTAATTAAATACATATTTTATATTTTTAGGGTTAATTTTTTACCATCTCGTTCAAAAGAAATTGTATTACTTTTATTTAAAATGAAAATTTGTATTATTCATTTAATGTATGAAGATGTTTGTTATAAATAAATTGCTCCATTTTACACATAATGCGGTTTATCATTAATACAGTATACTATACCGGTACCTTTCAAAGTGTCAATTTTGTTCACTTGTATGTGTAAGATCAATGCCAACGTTGCCGTAACATCCAAAGCAAAAAGAACAGTAATCTTATACTTTATGTAATCTCATACTCAATAATCCTCATACTTCACCTTACCAATTCACAAATGCTCCTCACTACGATCTCTTTGTATTTTAACATCGAGTCATGTAATCATTAAATTGATCTTCGCCTATTCTCGCATGCGCATGATTAATGCACAATAGTAATAGCAGCGGATGTTTACGCAAAATTAAGTGCTTCGAGATTATTTCCTCATAACTATACTGGATTTGCAAGAAATGTGTAAAAAATCGACGCGCGTAAACTCACAAAACATTGTATACGATAAAATCCAAGCAATTGCAGTGATTTCGTTCATTAACGTCATACACTTTAGAAACCATATTTCAAAGATATATTGTACGCCCGTGATGGTCACGGTAGGGGCCCCTCGAACGCCTGTTTCTCCCACCAACCTCTTTTTCATGCGTGAGGCCTGCGCACTGTTCGCAACGGGCGAAACACGCCCTTCCTCTATGATAACGGCGGATGCTGGTGGGGGACAGTGGGCACTATGGTGGGGACGGTTTTGCCGCAATTGAGACAAAAATGCCCATCCGTGCTCTACGTTATGAAGAACTTAATCACAAAATAGTCGCTAGTAACCTGAGATGTTTTGATGCGACTCTAAACTTAGGGGAAAAGGAAATCTACTATCTATTGTAAACTATGACCTGCCGAGAAGTAACAAGATACCGAATTAGATATATTGGTGAGACAATACTCGATTTCATCGAAAATGATTGAGAATCGACGGTAGCAACTGACAAATGGTATTTACGATTTCTGTAACTCTTATGAAATCTAATCTACTGTTAACGTGAATATAGTACGATAATAGCTATTTGATGATCAATTTATGAAAAAGGGATGGCTGCTATTAGAATCATCTCCTAAAAGATGGGTGTGAAAAAATTGTAGGTTTACCTATAAAAAACTGAAGGTGACCTTGATAACTCTGGAAAAAAGCGGTGACAAAAAATGTAGTGCAATCATCTTAAAGTTCTCCTTGAACCATGTTATTTTAGCTTAAAAAAACTTTCGATCGAACTGCTAACAGTAGAATAATCTAAACTGATCACACTTCGTGGTCTACCCTGTATAATTCTACGGATTGTAGAAAACGAAGGAAGTGTATATAACGCGGGGTACTGACTCTTACTGAAGACTACTATTTAAAATTTGATTTTTTATATCTCATTCTTTCTGAGACATCAAGGTGATCTTGAGTTTTCTCAAAAGTTTTTCAAGGTCAACTCAAAGTCATCATATTATAGGTCGATGAATTCCTCTTTCTATCGGCTACAATGTAATATTAAAGAAAAGGTGCATTGATTTTGAAAAAACTGAAGGTCACCATGATGTCTTGGAAAAAATGAGATATACAAAGATATAATTGTACTCATTCGATGCGTTCCTTAATATGTTACATAATTCATTAAAAAGTTTTTTGATACAACCAAAAGATACCGAGATATTTTAGGATAATCATATGGAACACTAATAGTTGTGATTGCGTTTTAGTATTTTACCTTCCAAAATCATGACAATAGTCACATTATTTATGGTAATGACCTGATATATACACTACAAAATGCTTTTTGTAACTTTTGTGATTATACTAACGACATTCTTGAAAATTAGAATTTTTAAATTGATACACTCAGGAATCTGTAATTTTTCATTAACATATTTCCTCACATAGAATATTCATAACTTTGACGTGGAATACACGGGCATACTTATATGGCAGTTTTCAGGATAAAAGTTTGCAAACAAAAATATAAAAATGTGATTATTAAAATAAAAAAGCTGCTTCAGTGTGGTCGGATCCTCCACATTTGAACGTCTGACAATGAAGACAAACGGGATTAACCTACTTTCTCATTCATCGTATGAACACGAATTTCATTTGTGTTTCATTTATAAATGGCTTAAAACACACATTCTTATTTTCTACTGTATTTGAAGATTTTACATCTCATGGAACAAGGATTAAGATTACTGTGTCTAGAAAGTGTATGGTTTAACTTTTCGTTTTAATTAAACCGTCCGGGGTAATTAAATTCTCATAGAAATGTTCCCGAGAAAAGCTGCATAGTTTTGCGTTGTCAGTGTGTAGTAACAATAGTTTTATTCTGCAGGCTTAATTATATTTTTTAAACCATATAGAATGCCATATTTTATCCGTATATACATAGCAAGATACGTGCAAGTATTATCTGGCCAGCTCGGTCACTCGACTTATCGCCACTGGACTACTGGACTGGGGAGCTTTAAAATCTACTGTTTATAACGAAAGTCCCACGGCGCCAGAAGGTATGAAAGATACGAATACGGAATGCATGTTCCACTATGAATCGCGGAAATGCCATAAGAAATGCCATTCAGTCATTCACTTCTCGTGTACAGACGCGCTTGCTGCGGACGGCCAGCATTTTGAGCAACTAATAAAATAAGATGATATTACCCTTTTCGTTTTATTACTTTTGTATTCTTCAAACTGAAACTGATTTTTTCGCCTTCAAGGTCACTTCAAGATCATGGTGTGTAGGTCGTTGTTAAAAATACATGTTAATATGCAAAAAAATACGGTGACCTTGAAAAAACCGTTAAAATGACCTTCAAAGGATTTTTTTTTACCATCTGATACACGCCTTAAAGCCATGTAAGATCCTATTTAGTTATTTTTTCTTACTTTTAATAGTAGCGGAAATAATTTAGGTGTTCAAGTTAAAATTAACACCCTCTATATATATATATATATATATATATATATATATATATATATATATATATAACAATCATTTTAAAGATAAATTAAATATATAACATTAAATACTTGAGAATTAACGAAGGTCGTATAAATTTAAAACTATTGAGGTCGCTTCGGATGTTTACCAACATGTAGTAAATGTGGTGTAGACATTTTTAATTACGGATTATGAATACCTTATTGCGTGATGTTAAACACGCATGGAACGTATAATACATATTTGGATTTCTAACTTTCGATTCACGATGTTGTAGATTTTAATACAATTAATGTAATTGTTTCGTTATTTTGACTCTTCTGATTAAGACGAATTTAATATTACATTCCAAATGCATGCTTATATGAACAAGTAGGAGTAATCATTTGTAGAAGGAACTACATGAAGTGGAACATATTTAAAAGCTATGTACAGCGGCTCACAAAAGTATTCGCTCGCCCTTTAAATCAGAATAACTTTCTTAAAATTTGACCAAATCACTTGACTTTTTTTGAGCAATTGGAAGCATTGATTTAGTAAATCACGTGCAAAAAAGATTTTGAATGAATTACAATTAGTAGGAATTACATGAAAAAATAAAAATGGCACTTTTTAAAACTTGATTATTTCAGACCGTAATTTTTCATCCCGAAGATTTCACCCCGAATTTTCATTACGGTCTGAATTTTATTTTAATAAAGTTAAAGAAAGTTATTTGTTACGAAATTTTAAGAAAGTTATTCTGATTTAAAGGGCGAACGAATATTTTTGTGAGCCACTGTATGTAGGTACGTTCTTTGTGATCACGTTCAAATTTATGAAATGACAAATACATAACTGGAGAGCAAAAACGAAGAAGGAGAAATATGAATATTTGTATATATTCATATAATCTGTGATATCCATATTATTATTGTATGTATAATAGAAATTACAAAATCATAACATATCAATGTTATTGTTTGTACTTTTAAAAAATTTGAATCATTTCAGTGGAATAATAATTAATCATCATTAAATAGATATTGTCTTTGTTTTCATTGTGGAATCAAAGATACGTGGATTTGAAGAAAGTAATACACAAAATTGAAATGGACTTATCCCTTTAAGTTCTGGCTGTGCTTTGTAGTATCATTTATTTTAAGACACTACCATGAGCCAAAAATGCTTAGAATACGGCGTGGACTTACAATTACTACTTCTTTGAAATCTTTTGAGATGGTATGAAATGACGTCCATACTCAGAGATACCGTATTTAATAGGAGCAAAAAGCGGAAGTTTCATCACATACACGCGGTGGTATCTGTTCTGTTTCTTTTTGGCTGATGGATATTGTTTCCCTTTTTTAGAGGCGTTTTTCATTTTCGTGTGATGTCTATTTTTATACACATTCTGTACATGTGAAATAGGTGACAGAAAAAACAATAACGTGAGTTGTTTTAGTCACATGTTTTCTATAAGCATTATTATTTGTGCGTTAAAGTTAAAGTTAAAACTGCTCTACTTTAAAATATTTGTCATTTATACATTCTTCAAGTATTTCGGGTCACTTAACCGCATGGCCGACAATGTATTTTACGGTTTCAGTGATCAGATCTTCTTTGTGCTTTATAATTTCCTAGAAGGAAGAGAAAATTTATATTTATTGTATGCGTATAATATGTTCTGCAATGGCTGTACATTAACAACAACAAAATAGAATTTTATTTCGGTTTAAAGGAATTAATAATATACATATTTATTATACTCTGTTCAGAATCTTCATCACGAGTCTCGCATGATATTATGAGACAAGCGGTTAACTATAATAGTATACTTCAGTGGACTAAAATTATGGACCCTGAGACGATATTATATAATAAAACAAGTGTCTTGTACTGTATTCTACACCGTTTTGAATAAGAGTTTTCGATTTTTATATTTAAATACTTTTTAATTAACATTATTTATCAATTATGTTTAAAAATTTACCAATTAAATTGTTAGCCCCTGTGTCTCTCGGTTGATAACTAATATTAATATTGAACAGTAGTAATCTATGTTAGTGGAGATATTGCATACAATTTTAAATATCTCCCGTAATATAAATATTTTCAAATAATGCAAAAAACATTGTAAACTTCCATTTAAAAGAAAAGTATAATGGTATTTTGCATTTGAATAGGGAAGAACATTTTGAGCACTGCTTGCATTAAAAATCATTTCTAAAGAATGTTGCAGTAACTATTAGCTCTTCACCCCGTATAGCCTTATGGTTATTATATTCAAGATTCAAGTCTCTCTTCAACCACAAGATTAAAATTGACCTTTTACAATAAAGGAACTCAAGGTGACCTTTTCTATCTTGACAAAAAAAGCAGAAAAAAATAATTATTACATTGTAATACATACTTGAATAGATACATACAAATAGTATGCCTGTAGTATGGGTCAGGAAGTTCCAACGTATTCCCCTCCGAGAATTGCAAGATCCCCACCATCAAACCTCTTCCCACTACTACGTACAGCCGTAGAGTTAGTGAGTGCTACGCGAGCCGCGCGGCTCTCATGGTGGGAGTTTGCCACTACTGTACATTATAACGATGAAGTCCAAGAGTGGGGGAAGAACCTAAGCGGGGAAGGTGCCTCGCGTAGCTCCGGAGCTACTGGTTGGAAGTGCCTGGTTTAGGTGGTACAATTAGACTTACCCGGTATATCGAGATATTACCGTATTCCTCTTTCAAAATTAGAGACGAGGTATAATTTATTTGTTGACTGTATTCTTGCGAATATTTCAGAAACCTGAATGACCCATACACGTACAAAGAAAAGTTGTTCATAAGGTTAAACTTGACCATATATTGTGCCGTTGCATATGAAATATCTGATTTTTAACAGTTATAATTAAACAAACATAACTTTCTTTTTAAATGAATTTAGTATTGATCAAAGTAAACATCATTGTAGTCGACGTATTCTGTCAACCAATTGAAAGTTTCTTGATTGTATTATTGGTACAAGTTGAATTTTTTGGTCGTTTACATTTTTCGTTTACAAGTTGTTATCTCCATTTTCTTTTTATTTATACCGTCAACGAATAGTACGTTAATTAACCACTACACTTTCACCAAAAATTACATACTGCTATCGTCAATAAGTTATTTTTCCGCGCATATAAAAGAAACTCATAAAATGTAAAATTATACATCCAACTTACAATTGGACATAGAATATTAAGGATTAGCTTTGTACCTCAAAGTTTTATATCATTAATGCGTACACTGTAATAGCTTGACTACGGATCTTTATGCAAAATACAAATTTTATTCACCAATTATAAGAAACAGGAGCTAGGTAAAAAGTTCCTTCTTTCTTTAAAAATTTTAGTTAGTTAGAAATAATACATCAATGTTTCTAATTTCTCTGAATTAAATTGTAC
The DNA here is from genome assembly GCA_913789915.3 of Sphecodes monilicornis. NCBI lineage: Eukaryota > Metazoa > Arthropoda > Insecta > Hymenoptera > Halictidae > Sphecodes > Sphecodes monilicornis. The sequence continues at coordinate 22,609,672 of OU565285.1, forward strand.
CTAGTCACTTTTTAGTAGTAGTAATAGCATTTCATGGTCAAAACGTTTTACAAGATCGGCATTCTAATATCGGACGTTTCAAATGCAGCGGTTTCATACTTCAAGGTCATTGGAATCGTTGAGATATACCTTTTTGTAAAAAATTAGCAAAAACCGATATTCTGAAGTATCAATGTTGCTGTAACCCCTTAGTCTACTAAATTCTTGTTTGCATTGCAGGTTCGCAATCTGCAGATCGTCTCGCATTGAGCCGGAAGTGAAGGTCCTCTGGAAGAACCAGGTGGCACCTCGAACCACGTGATATATACACGTATCACGGTGTTTGTAAGCGCGGCTGGAAATCCCGATTAATTCCTACGTTTACGTCCGTGTGGTTAGCTCGTAACGTTGTCTTCGATACGCTTTTTCGTCACGTGGACAAGAGCCTGGCGGAGGTTGCGAACGATTCTCTCCGACGCATTCCGTAGAGATCCTGGCTGGTGAGCGATCTCCTCGCAGCTGCTGGAGCCAAGGCACGAGAAACGTCGTGGCGTGATAACCTATTATCGTCGAGCACGATGGCTTGCGAATTCTCTAAGGTGAGTCGGACATTCTACTAATTGCTCGCCAATTTGCCGGCGATGCACTCGATGGCCTGCGAATCGTCTCATAATTACACTGGATAATCGCATACACACTGACGTCGCGAGATCACGAGATTATGGAGACTTACAGTGGCTCTGAGAAGTATTTGATCCCTATTTATATCTGACTTTTGATAAATCGTTGATATTTCAACTTTTATTATCTCAAATAAACCTGAACTCATTTCAAAACTTGATGCCACTACTTTCACAATCCATTATACATTACTTTCGAACCTTTTAACTGAGCGACTTTTCAATAATGAACATTTGGGGAGATGTAACGCAGGTTTGAGCATTATTGAAATAAATTGTTTGAAAAATAATCGTTAAAATAATGTATTATCATATTCGGCTACATGTCATTTGAGATAATGGCACGTTAATTTCTTTGAACAGCCAAATCATTTTTTTTCAAAATAATTTCATTATTTGAATTTCAAATGAAAATCAAATAATTTTTCATTTCATCAAATAATTCGTACTCTCCAAAATTCTATTTATTTCGTGTACTGAAGAACAGTTTTAAAAGCGAATACAGTTAAACTTTAACCATTAAATTACAAACATTAGCATACCTAGATTTAATAATTAATTTAATTACTTCAATAACCTTCTCTTGAGTTGGAATTATTTACTATGTAATTTAAACAATGTAATTGAAATAAAAAATTATTCAAATAAAGTATAATATTATTTGAAAATAATTTTTTTGATTAACACACCAAATGAAACTAAATTTTGTATGTTATTTGTAAAATACAAATAATAAAATATTTGAAATAATTCATTATTTGATGTGACGTAACATATGACAAATAAAATTGAAGTAACAGCAATTTTGCCACAATCAGTGTAAATACGATATAGTTTGTGCTAATGTGGATATTATGACGCAATAAAATATTGTTCGTTGAATTAAGAAGAAAATAATAAATGTTCAACAGGTGATAGCAAACACAAATGATGAATTAACTCGTTATCCCTAGTTAACGGGTTAAGATGTTTCTGCATGATACTACTGATGGAGACACATTGTTTTTAAAAAAATGATATACATTTAGATGTCACTAATAATATTGAAAAATTTGTTTCACGACTAAATTTATCATAAGTTCAAAGATTGAAGCTTTCTCTCTTTGCAGCCACCCCTAAAACTTGATATTCGACTTTTGTGTGCCGTTTTATTTAGTTTTAAATGAAAGGTGTATTGTAAACATTACAATAATGTAAAATATTTCTGTTCCATAAAACATTAAAAAATCGCACATCAAGTTTGAAGGGATCGTTGTAAAGAGGAAGTTCTAATCTTCAAATCTATGATAAATTCAATCATGAATCAAATTAGTTTATGCTTTTAAAAACGTTTCAATTTGCAGAAATTTCGAGACAAGAATGGTCTTCAGTTTCCTTCCCCTTTACTTTTTCACAAAAATGTCTTAGAAAATGAGAATAATGGACTATGAAAGTGGAGGCTTCAAGCTTCAAAACGAGACCAGGTTTATTGTTGTACGAGTCTTTTTTTAAAGAATTGTATTTAACTGTTTAGATATCGACAATGTGTGAAAATCGGAAATTTAATGTTGACATACTTTTCAGAGCCACTGCATATGTGTATACTGTTAATCTGTCGAGGCAATTAATTGCCGTAACGCGGGAAGATCGCGGGAAATATTGCGACAAGAATCGTAACGATGCCGATAAACATTCGCACAATACATTTCATGCTTTGAATTTCGTAACACACGAGCAAGAAGCAGTTTCATTCGCGTTTCCGAGGTTGAAACGTACTCTGTAGTTTTCTCTGATTGACACTGTTTCGTGAAGCTTTACTTCCTCTTAAAAATAAAAAAGGGACAATAGAACACTTTTCGTGGAACGTAAATATAAAATATACAAACACCGAGTCCTTATTACGGTTTGTCAGCGTCTAGACAACGCTACGTACAGTAGATTGGTGCCCTTGACAACTTCTTGAACCATGCCTGTATTAGTAACACTAACAACGATCTACTACTAGCTGTTATGCGATGTTTCTATCCAACAATTGTTATAGCCATATATGTATGTATAGTTGGGCACACCACAAACACTGAACGTAAAATCCCACGAACCTCAAAGTGCAAGTAATTTTTCCATTCTTTGAACACGCGTAATTTATGGAAACAATACTTGCATAACACACATTAGAAGTTGCAAGTTAGAACAGATTTAACATAACATTCTCCTGTATTGTATGTATGTACTATTAAATTTTTAATTCTACTAATGCGAACAATCCTCTTTTGTCTCTTAATGAAGATGTTTCGCTAAATGAATTTTTAGAGTTAAATGAAAACATATTGTTCTCGCAACGTAAACTCATTCTGTGCATGAAATTTTCCCGTTAATGCGATTCACATAACGCAGTTTCCCAGAACTCAACATCCGGGTTAAACGAGGATTACTATACTTTGAATCCTACAAACGTTTTTGTTTATTCTGGTTCTGATCTTTTATATTCAATTTTGTGTAAAATTTATTAACTTAATGTCTCCACTTATTGGATTTTATTAAACCAAACGGCATGCAATACGGCTATTCCAATTGTTTAATGAGAGTAATAATGAATCGTATAACATCTGCATACGAAAAGTGAAATTTTTATCATATTCATTTTATCCGAATGAAAATATTTTTCGTTTATGTTATGACTGACAAATTCTACGCGATAATGATGAACATGATATCAGTTATTTCATTTCGTCATAATTCCATTGGAATCGTATGAAAACTCTCTATTGAATTGCGACGGTAATGAATTATGGCCTCTGCATATTAAATTACGTTAATAAAATTAATATATACTATTTCGGTAACCCAATGCCTTTCTCCTTTATTCCATAGTACTGTTTATTTTGTACCCGGCAAGTTACGGTGGTTATAATTTATATAATGGGGTATTTTATAGTGCATAGTGTTTATAGTACTGATATAAAATTTAATCAATTACCCAACGCTTTAAATATAAATTAAGTTGGAATAAGATATAGTGTTTATGAATGTTCTTGATTTGCTAATTATCAATATAAAAAGATGGGAAACAGAAGATTGCCAATAAATTCTAATTATTACTTTATACAATGGAGGATTTTATGATGCATCATGAACGTTCTTGAGTATCCAATATTTGTAACGAATTGATATAAAATTGAATTATTTATTCCATGCATTAAATGCAGATTAACATCGAATACCATGTAGATAACTTAATAATTGTCAATATAAAATAATAGGAAACAGGAGACTGTTAACCTCACAAATGATAATAAAAATTGCTTCTTGCTATTGATTCACTTTCTTCAATCATGCGCTTCCCGAAGGTAGAAGAATTATGCAGAATGATTCTCGGTCTTCGATATGCGTCGGTCGATCAGAAATTGATTCAATGTAAATTGATTCAATCTGAATTCATAATATCGGTTCACATGAAACATGCTATTTGGTACACAATATTCAATTACAAATTTCCGTGTCACTTAGCGGAAAGTAGCGTTTCAAAATGGATTAACTACAAAGTAGCAAAACCAACGATTCATAAACAAAATATTGATATTAATGCAATAGCTGTAGATCTATTGCATGAAGCCCAACCACAGTAAACTGTGACAGCGCACGAAATCTCACCATAATATTCTCTCTGATGCAATAAACAATTCCGCGAGCAGTAATTCTAAAATCTCCAAAAATTAAAATGTAAAGCAGCCGTCGAGAAAAGCATATGAAAAAGAAACACGTTTGTTTAAAAAATCGCACGAAAATGAAATAATTATAATTTTCCCATGCCACACAACTTTCTTGACAAAGAAAAACATGCGAGGAATCGTTTGAACAATGTTCACCGTTCTCAAAGAAAACACCGAAAGACAACAAAGCAATTGAAACAAATGTGAAAGTTCGTACAAAAATTACAGTACTTGAAACTCGAAACAAGTTGCTAGCTTCCGATCGAAAGCGAGGTTCTCACAAACACAAAGAACTCTCTTGCTCTGTCTTTCTCAAGAGAGAAAGAGAAAGAGGAGCTTGCTACTTTGAACGCTGAGTTTCACAGTCAATGTAAACTCGAACTCACTTAGAATTAATGACAGCGAACGGCATTAACAATGTTCGTTACCGTGGTACTTTAACTGCCGTTCGTATGGCGAGTCGACGCATACAGGCGGCATCTCGCTTAATTACTGCAGCATAATCTTGCAGCAACTGACTGCTCGTTTCCAATTTGGCGTGCAGAACCGATATGGAACCATCGTGCACGTTCCTTTCGTTTCGATCATCAACGGGTTAGGTTCCGGACTTACCGTAAAATCTCGAGTATAGCACAGACGATTAAGGTTTGCAGTAATGACTCAATGTGTGCGAAAGATGTGCACGATGTTTGCGACAAAAGCCCCATTACCGTCGGCTATACTCCCTTGCAATTAGAAATATTGGTAAGATAGTATTAGGTTGTTGCATATGAAATGTCCGAGTTTAGAATGCAAGTGTTATAAAGCATTTTGATCGAGAAATACGATTACAGTTTACAGGTTTAGGCTCGACTGCGTTTTGGAGAACTCCGTGTTCTTAACTTTTTTGAACTTTTTTTTATGTGATCCCGTAGATATCGATGAAGACATTCCGAAAATGTGTGTATGGTTGTTCGGAATTCACTGGTTTATAAGTTATACGCGTGTAAAGATGAGCAGTTTTAAGAGTTTTTGACAGGTTAGAGCGTCGCCATATTGGATATTCGTTGAGTGGTAGAGGTAGGTAGGTCTGTTCGGCGCATGCGCTGGATAGATTGTGAGTGTTCAGCTTATGTATTAGATAGTATGGTATATTTGCGGGATCGGCTAAATAGTATTGAGCGTATACGCTAGATAGCAATTCAGTCGACTCATATTTTTTTAATTAACCAGTTAGCTGTTTTTGCCGAGTATACTTGTGGAATAATGGAATACAATCAATTGCTTGCTATTTATGTTAAAATTTGTAGTGAAAATTAAAACGCATTATTAATTTGTCGACATTTTACAATTTTTCGGGTCAAAGACGAAGTAAAGAAACGAAACAAAGAAATTGACGAGAGGTCAATGTGATAAATAATGTTTTCAAAAATTTTTAGTAGCCACATACAACGTCGAGTTACACAGTTAACTGGTTAAATGGTTAAGGAGGGCTCATATTTTAGTACGCATTACATTTTTTGGAGGTTACTGCTAGTGGGAAGTAGTATTGGTTTTTTGTTATTGTGACACCTCTCATTAAACTGAATAACATTTTTAATTGAGATAATTTTTTTTATTGCGCACGTTATTCCGTTTTCTGTTACGGGGTCATTATTGCCGCCACTTTTTTAAGAGGTCCAAATATTACTTATTTAAAAAAAAAATGTCCAATTCAATGAAATTATTTTTCTTTTGCTATCACCTGCTATCACATGTAACCTTATTACTTTATTTACATTCTAAGCAAAAATTCAAATGAAGAAATTTAGGAAGTTTAGGAAGAAGTATACATAGAACTGTAATGGCCCACATTACTACTCTTACCTCTATATTGAGACATTACTGTAGATATAATTGTACTGTAGATGTAATTCATAAAAGGTACAATAGTGCTACCTGACTTTATAAATTTAATTTAAACAGCACGAAACTACAAATTGCAATGGAAAAACAATTGTATTTTAGAAACAACAGATTATAAGAATTACTATACTTATCGTTAGATGTTTCTGTATCAATGATAACGAAATAATTCACGGAAAACGATTTGGTCGACTAGTATTTGGCAACTTTCCCTTCAGGTGGACTTGTCGTGTAACGGCAGTGAAAGCAAGTGGTTTTTAAATTTTTTTTACAATAACTACTGTATACAGGGTGTTTACGCTATCACTAGCCAGCGTTTTTTCTGCAAATATTAAATATTAGAAAAAAATGATAGAGAAAAAAGTAATGCTGTTTTTGGTAAGTAACATAATGGCGAATGTAATTTTCTTGTGTTTGCACTATTTTTTTAGAAATGAAGGTGACCTTCAATTTTTTAAATGAAATGCCATATATCTTTTTATATCACATGAAAACGTGTGTCAAGAAAAAATTATTAGTATACAACACAATGACCTTCAAGGTCATACAAGGGCAGAAATGGCAGCTAAATTTTGAATATTTCGTACGTAATATTTCGTGAAGATATCATTCACGATACACAACGCCAAGAAATGTAAATGACTTGCAAACGAAACTAACGCAATCATGAGCATTAATATTTCGGACAACGTTAGAAGAAGCTAACAAGAATGTAATTAATAGAGCCAAAATATGTAGTCATGCACAAGGAACTTATATTGAACATTTACTACAGCCTCGTCAATAAAATATACTTGTAAACGCATTAGTACGAAATGTTCAAAATGTTTCTTCCATTTCTAACCTTGTATGATCTTGAAGGTCATTGTGTCGTATACGAATGAATTTGTCTTGACACACGCTTTCATATGGTACGCAAAAATATATATTAAATGTGTTTATCGATCGAAATCAAACACAAGCACGCAAAAATATATAGCATTCCATTTACAAAAATTAGAGGTCACCGATATTTTCATGAAAATAGTGCAAATACAAAAAAATTACATACGCCATTACGTTGCTTGCAAAAAATAGTATTACTTTCTCCTCTTTCATTTTTTTCTAATATTTATTATTTGCAAGAAAAACGCTGTCTAGTAATGGCGTGGACACCCTGTATATGGGATTGAACCTTTCTGAGGTGTAAACAGTTAGTCTTGAAGCACAAGTGGTTTTTTTGTAGTTTAATTCTTCTTATTATTTATTGTATAATACGCATGTTTCTTGAAACTATGTTTTTTTAAATTGGCGTGCACGATAACTAAGAAAAAAGTAAAGTAAACAATTTGAGACGAAGCTCATTTATATCTTTACACATTTCTTTAAGGATTGGTCCTAAAATTTATATTTTATTTCGTATTTATAATATTTTGTCAAGAATACATATAAGTTTAACCAATCGGCTGAAAAAAAGTAAACTTTGCTTCCCAGTCCTAAAACTTTTCTAACTTTTCATATTCTTCTTTCAAAGTAGGTTCAATCCTAACATAAAGTATCTAACTTTAAGAAAATTTCTCACTTTTCGTGTTTCAATTACTGCGAAAGACGCATCACTGCACAGCAACAATGCCTACACTGCCGAAACTGTTAAGAAGTCTTGTATATTATAAAATAAATAATAATATGAATGGACCTAAAAAAATAACACTTGTACTACAAGACTGTCTGCTCACATCGCAAAAAGCCCTAGTTCGATATATTCAATAGTTATTCTAAAAAAAATTCTTAAATATTAGGTCGTCCCATAAGTTCGTGTCAGGGATTGAAAAGTATTTTAATGAAAATCCACAGAAATTTTATAGTAACGGTATGTCTTTACCAAAAAGCTGGGAAGAGGTTGTAGAACGAGAAGATGGTTACATTTTTTCGTTAACTTCAAAAGTACGTTGAAAATATAAATATAAATAGTAAAATAATAAACTGCGCGAACTTATGGGACGCCCTAATATCACTCTTTATAGGAGAAGCCCCTCTTACTACTCAGGCGTCATGCATTGTTGTCAGTCTTCCTTTTAACGTTTCGTATAATATAAAAAAATACCATAAAGCTAGAGTTGCATACTATGTAATGAATTTTGACTGTATCAGAAGCTTAAGGTGCACATTGTTCCGAAGATTTTACGGGACGTGTCCGCTACCGTAAACGAAGTGGAACCGCTATCCTTAGGGTAAAAGGAACTGTCAGTGGGCATGAAACATGCATTGGGGGTAGTGCGCATCGCGTTGTTGCACGTTGCATCGCGAGTGCACCGTGGTGCATCAGGGTACGGTGCGCGCCGACTAACTTCGCGTGAATTAATCAACGTTGCTTCGTTCCGGCTGCTGGCAGACTTTCAGCGAATTGACACGAGAATCGTTCTGATTAATTCGCAATGAACTGTTCGTGGATTCTTGTCTAGTCTGTCTGCACGTCAAGTCGAATTGTCGGGGGACAAGATAAACGTTCGTCCACGGATACTTCGTGGAACAGATATAGTGACTTCGTGAAAAGCTCTTGCCTGTTGACGGGTAGATCCTTTTAGAACGAAGGATAATAATGATTGGAGTAATGCCGGGGAGTAGTATTGCAAAAAGTCGAACGAAGTTTTGATGATAGATAGTACTGTATGCCAGGAATAATATGAACATAATTAATAGACTGTGGATTTCTATGCAAATTCCCATTCTTCACTCCTGATAATGATTTTCTTAGCATCTATTGTGATTAGACCCGTATAGTGCCTTTAATAATTTTCGAAGAACAAATGAAAATTTACATTTAGTGTATACCTACCATTGACTTTGAAAATCTTGATATTGAAATCACAGAATTTGATTTCAAAAGAAAACACAAAACCACTCATGTTTACTATAAGTGCCAGCTTAACCAATAGACAAATACATAAAATCCAGGGTACGAAATTCGAAAGGGCCCAGCTTCAGTACAGAAGCAATAAAAATAAATAATAATAAACTTGAAAAACAAATATTTTTTCAATAAATCTTAAATAATATGGATTATTTATGTTATTAGATATATTAATAAAATCAGATTAGTACTATATACTGTACCAGTGCATAGGGCTTTATCTGTTTTAGAACGAATTAGTAATTATTTAAGAAACTGAATGGGACAGGAAAGGCTAATGTCTTTTTCTAAACACTGCTTGCTATAGAGAAAGATACTCTTGAACGGCTAGATTGCGAAGATATTGTTGATCAATTTTTCTGAAATGAAAATCCGAAAACGAAAAATTTTCGTTTTTTAAAGGCTAATTATAACGGGAACTTTTTTGTTATGCAATTATTATTGTATTTCTGTTTGTATTCCCTATTATTGATAAAAATTTGAAGTAACATTATTTAAGATTTCTTTTGAAGCAACTTGTATATATAAAATGGGGTCCCAATTTAATTTTTGTCTATGCCCCCCAGGCTTAATCCAGCACTTTGTTTACTTCTCTTGGTCAACCATTTTCTCGTTGCAAGAATAAAACAAACATACTATCAGTTTTTGTTAATCTATATGTTTTCTCGTATTTTATAAAACTGCATATACCACAAATGCGTAAAGATTTGCAGTCTAATGATGAATATAAACACGAGAATGTTTACACAAAGTTACCGGAGCAAAGCGCGGAGAAGCTAAAGAAGATCGAAATAAAAGTAAAGTAAAGATACATTGATGAAGGATACAAAAGTAGATGCTGATAATTAATTAGTAAATGAAGTAAACTGCGAAATCATTTTGTGTGAAATTTCCATGATAGAAAATAAAAACTACGAACAATAGTGAAATGAACATAAAGCAATGCTACAGTGACTATATATATATACGAAAAGTGAATTATCATGAAAATAATTGTAGTAAATTAGTTGGGTGAATGGCATACTGTGAAATAATTATATGTGGCATGAGAAGGTTGCCATGAATAGCTATGTTTTGTTACGAACGCATCTTTTATCATTGTCATCTTAAATTTTTATTAAAATATTAATATTCGACACTCAAATTATCATATACAGGTTGTAATATAAATCGTGGTACTGGTTTGCGGTTCAGAGGAGGACTTAATGGAAATTGGTAGAACAAAATTTTCACCGATTGTTAGCTAGTTAGTGTAGCATATTGCGTTTAAATTTTCAATTTCTCGGTTACCATGGCCAATTATAAACCAATTGCAAACTTTCCAGGTAAATTGTATTGTATCATCAAAATGAAATTGACGACAATTAAAAGTGCCGTGCAGAAATGAATTCAACACCTCTATTATGGAGGCAATTACCAGAGCTTTCTTCGTTGAAAATACTAGATTGTATCTTGCAGTTACCAAAAATTCTGCTTTAAGCCCTAGTATAGATAGGGCGGAATCCGCGCGAATGCAAACCGCATGGATCCACCCCGAGGAGGGCAATTTATAGTAACGTCCTCATATTCGTTCAACCAGTCAGCGCAGACCGACAATCCATGGATGCAAATTGCGTGGTAGAAAACGCACGAATTACACCGTGTCTGGGCTAGCCCTTATGCAACGAGTACAATATTTCATCGTTAAATGTCGTCAAATTGTGAACAAGAATCGTCGCAGAACAATCCCTCTTTCCGCGGGGTATACCCCGTGAGGGGCCGTGAAGGTCGAGAAGCCTCGGTCACCGAGAAGTGTAACATAATACGGGTCGAGTATATCGGTGAGACCAGTACCAATCCAATGAAAAAACTTCTTTATTTTTTATTATTTTTTGATGGAACTTTCACCAACATATTCGTTGCATTTTTATAATGACAATTATAGCAAATAAGATATAATTGCGATGATATTTACTTGTGTAATGGACCATAAAAGTTTCTGGCGCAAGAAAGGATTGTGTATTGGAAAGAAAGAGACGTGGTGAGTCGCGGTCGCCGGTGTAGTTCAAAGGACCACGTGTCTTCACAGTGTAATGCCAATAAAAAGACTATTTTATTATTACTTATTTTTTATGAGACTTTCTCCAATAGTGGAATTTTTCTGATTAAAATGATACCAAACACGATATATGTAATTCGGATCATATTTACAATAATTTTTCGAAACTTCCATCGTCCATTACTCAAGTAAATATCATCGGAATTACATCTTATTTGATATTATTTTTATTACAAAAATGCCACGAATATGTTGGTGATAGTTCCATTAAAAAATAATACAAAATAAAGCAGTTTTTTCACTAATTTAATTGTTGTTTTCACAACATACTCCACCCGTATTATGTTACACTTTTCGGCGACCTAGGCCTCTCGAGCTTCGCTGTCCTTTTTTACGTTCGGCGCCATTCAAAGAATAGTATTATCTGAACATTAATTGTCGCCAGCCGGACCCGTGATGGCGACGATTATCGATGAAATACTGTAATAGAGAAATTTATCGGTCGTTTTAAGGCGAGAATCGATGCGTCCACCTTTTTTAACCTTTTCCATTGCTCATGCGTATATAAAAATAAATCGAAATTTTAAAATAACCTTTCTCGATGCACGATTTCACTTCCGAGATAATCATTTGAGCAAATCTGTTTTTTTCGAATAATTAGATGCTTAGGGCAATGAATTCGTTGATTGCTTAAAAATAGTTAAAAATATTTCTTTTCATATTAAAAGAAAATTGGAACACCATATAATCCGCTATTCATTGACTCCTACTTATCAGTATGTTTTAACTACTATCGTATTACTGACAATATTTATAAATAATGTCAATAATCAATAACAGAAACGGTGACCAGATCATAATTGACGATCTACGGATTTCTTCTTTTCCTAAAAAAACAATTAATAAACACAGTTATTTTTTATCGCAGGATACAAATTAAACGATAACGTTCCAAACAAACTGTTGCATTTATTATGAAAGAAGAAGTGCACAATTGCAACACTAATAGATACAAAAACAGAATCATAGGGTTGCAGGAGACAAAATGATACTAGAAATTCAGTGCAAATGAAACTCAATTTGACGAAACACAGATTTTTAACAAACAAAAATATATATTGGCAAACTGTTCCTAACTAAAGTATTGTGTAATAAACTATTTAAATAGGTCTCAAGAAAGTCACTATATTTGTTTCATCGACTACACGCGAGGCTACCACGAAATTAAACAACTCTATTTTGAACGTATATTCCATAAGTTCAAAACTGGCAAAAATGTCATGTAGGTACGACATATTCGAAAAAGTCAAAATAAAATGATATGTCCAGTAAAATTTGTATATTTTAGTTCGTTATTTGAAATTACAAAAAATAAAGATGTTCTTGGTGATCTCATTTCTTAAGTAACATTTTTGCAATGTATTCGTCTTAGTACATTCACTAAGTTCGATTGTTTAATTTCGAGGAACCCGTTATATGTGAATACGCTAGTGCTTATACAATATATATTGGTATTTTTTATTGTCATTACATAATTTCAAATCACGTTAATCAGCGTCACCGTTTACGCACTCGTTTTCACAGTTGGAATGCCGCTCCACGTCGAAAGAGAATTTTTGACCTTGAAATATCGATTGCATAATGACGTGGTACAACGTGGACGAGGGTGTTCATTTGCACACGAACGCAGACGCGGTATGTCTGAAAAGTTCCTGAACTAACTTTGTTCCGAGGAATTTGTTAGTAATGTTTATCCGTCTGTTTTCATTGTGGCGGTCGGCGAACCAGCAATTAGCGAAATAGTTTATGCTATTATTATCCGAATATAAACCAGTGTGTCACGGGATGAAATTCTCGTGCAGAATGCAGGAGAGAAAGCCGACAACGACAATTAAACTCCATTTAGAACAATAATATTCTAATCGTTTAACCATGGTTTCAAAAACAAAAGGGAAGCGAGGAGCGCGCTTTCGGTATTCGAAAACTCTTTTTAAAACGGGCCCAGAAATGCGTCCTGTTGAATTATTCAACGTTCCTCGGGTTTTCCGCGAACCAATGTATTTTCTACAAATCTTTCTCGGTTTGTGTCACGTCTAGACTTGTTTTAGATTGGAGGCACATTTGACACGCTATTCTTTCACAGACGCGAGGAAATCATACCAAACATAGTACACGAATCGAAAGCAGTTCTCGAATATTAATTAATATTTATAATATAAATTAATAATTTTAGACATTCGAGTTTTTATCATATAATACTATTCAAAACTTCAGAACAATCACCTATGTATATACATTATAGGTTTCTTAATACTGATTTATCTGTCGTCTTTGTCTTGAAGACTTTCTATCTGCACAGACAATACAATCGCATTCATTGTCTCTATAATGATTATAATGTGAATAATATATAATAATTAAACAACAGATCTTTGTACGAAATAAAAATTATCAGAACCAATTGTAAGAAACCGAAGTCAAATGAAAAAGTCTAAACTCTAGTATGAAATTATAGAAAGTCGCCCCTCTATGGGACTGTTTCACAAATTTTAAATGGCCCAGACGTTCTTTCTTTCGTTCCTTTCCCTCAGAAGGAATATTCCTGTTGTTGGATTTGCAATAGATTTGCAAATTCCCTATAGAGGCAATCGAGTGCAAAGGGTTAATATATTCAGGATCAGTTCATAATGAGAGTCAGTAACGTGAAACCGAAAACCAAGTTGACTTCCGATTACGATAACCTGTCAGAAATTAAGATTACTTAAAAATCGAGTCGAAAAGAATTCAGGCCGGGTCGGGCAATTTGCTCAGGATCGGGTAGGAATCCCGAAAGTTTATAAAGTTCAGAAACTCGTGATTTCAAGTACAGGACTACAATTGCGGGTAACCGAAATCGCAAGTATTCGAACTTTATATACATTCGGGGTTCTGACCCGACCCGACCGTAGCCCGACCGAAACGAAGCTCGGGTACCCGTGCACCCATAGGGATTTTCTTAAGCGCGCACTTTCTCAGAAAATTTTAATTTAGCTTGGTAGTAAAAAGCTAGCCCCCTCGAGTCTTCCCACCCTGTACAGCACATGCGGGTTAAAAGTTAATAGAATAGACGACGTGGCCATAACCCAATTAGACCGCAAACTCGAATTTTTTACGAGTAACTCGAAAGTTAAAGATCTGTTCGAATATATTCGAGTAATTCGAAAAATTTTGAACTGAAAATTCATTTTCGAGTAAATTGAAGTTTTACGAGTGCTCGAATATTCGAGCCGGTTGATTTTCTCAAGTAGCTTGCATTTTTTTCAAGCAGCTCGTCGATTTCGAGTAGCTCGGAAAATTCAAACGCTCGACTCGGCTCGAGCAATCGAATCGAGTTCAGCTCAGCTCGTAAATTACGGTTACTCGCACACCCCTAGTTACAAGCTATTTTTTTAAAAAATATAATGAACATATCGACTTCATATTTTTTTAATTAACCAGTTAGCTGTTTTTGCCGAGTATACTTGTGGAATAATGGAATAAAATCAATTGCTTGCTATTTATGTTAAAATTTGTAGTGAAAATTAAAACGCATTATTAATTTGTCGTTCATTTTACAATTTTTCGAGTCAAGAGGCGAAGTAAAGAAACGAAACAAAGAAATTGACGAGAGGTCAATGTGATAAATAATGTTTTCAAAAATTTTTAGCGCGCACTTTCTCAGAAAATTTTAATTCAGCTTGGTAGTAAAAAGCTAGCCCCTTCGAGTCTTCCCACCCTGTACAGCACATGCGGGTTAAAAGTTAATAGAATAGACGACGTGGCCATAATCCAATTAGACCGCAAACTCGAATTTTTTACGAGTAACTCGAAAGTTAAAGATCTGTTCGAATATATTCGAGTAATTCGAAAAATTTTGAACTGAAAATTCATTTTCGAGTAAATCGAAGTTTTACGAGTGCTCGAATATTCGAGCCGGTTGATTTTCTCAAGTAGCTTGCATTTTTTTCAAGCAGCTCGTCGATTTCGAGTAGCTCGGAAAATTCAAACGCTCGACTCGGCTCGAGCAATCGAATCGAGTTCAGCTCAGCTCGTAAATTACGGGTACTCGCACACCCCTAGTTACAAGCTATTTTTTTAAAAAATATAATGAACATATCGACTTCATATTTTTTTAATTAACCAGTTAGCTGTTTTTGCCGAGTATACTTGTGGAATAATGGAATAAAATCAATTGCTTGCTATTTATGTTAAAATTTGTAGTGAAAATTAAAACGCATTATTAATTTGTCGACATTTTACAATTTTTCGAGTCAAGAGGCGAAGTAAAGAAACGAAACAAAGAAATTGACGAGAGGTCAATGTGATAAATAATGTTTTCAAAAATTTTTAGCGCGCACTTCCTCAGAAAATTTTAATTCAGCTTGGTAGTAAAAAGCTAGCCCCCTCGAGTCTTCCCACCCTGTACAGCACATGCGGGTTAAAAGTTAATAGAATAGACGACGTGGCCATAATCCAATTAGACCGCAAACACAGAAGTGTAACAAGACTCGAAACTGCGATCGGTAATCGATCTAACCGCTTCGGCTCCGAATTACCTCGATTCTTTAAGGAACTTTTCAAGCATCCCGCTCTCAGCGCATCTCACCATCAATGCTATCGTGTTAGTTAGAGAAAAGTGTGTCTGGCTGTACAGAATAAGAGAAAAATCCAAACTGATTACACGTTACTCTTAGTATTCCTCGGAAAAGCAGCATCGGATGGTCTTTAGTTCATCCCAGCCGAGGAAGATGTTGAAGGGGACGATGTCGATCGTATAAAATTCTCTGTGTTGTGTCCTGGCGTAGCTCAAACGATGGCCGATTCACGCGGCTTCAAGCCAATAAACCAGTTGTGGCACAGCACGGCAGTGTCGACGGACCCGGATTCGGAGTGCCTCTACGAAGAGATCGCGGGCCTCTCGGGGTCCCAGGATACGGAGCCAGGGCCGGCTGGTGCCGCCGTCGGCGAGGAAGGGGAGGAGGAGGAGGAAGAGGAAGAGGAGGAAGAAGAAGAAGAGGAGGAAGAAGAGAGGCAGAGAGGGAGGCTCGATTTCGGCGCACAAGTCGGCGGTAGCAGCAGCTGGTGGAGGCAAAGCAAACGAGCCGATAGAAACGCCAGTGTCGGCGGCACCGTCAACGGGCGTGCGAACACCAACAAAAGTCACAAAAGTGTCGGGACTAACGCGCGATCGCGCAGCAGATCGGCCGATCGGCCATCGAGCGGACGTCAGGACATCATCAGGGTGGAGGAGGAGCAGTATGCCTCGAGACGCAACTACGTGGAGCCCAGTACAGGCGCCGTATTACCGCCTGGCACCGGTCTCAAGCTGACCAGGGGGCGTTCCAGCAACACCGTGGCCCGTTACTTGCATTCGGCCTCCACGAACACCGGTCACTATCACCACCATCACCACGGGCTGCGAGGACCCTATCCGACCGGCAGGCCGATCGGCAGGCACCACCAGCATCATCATCCAAGCCACACCGCGTTCAGTAATGAGACGCAGGAAGAGGTACAGGAAGACGATGAAGCCACTCTACGGGAGTTGCTTGTAAGGTACGTTCACACGTACCCCCTCCCTCACCACGCGAGAACACCCTACTACCTAGTTTCTCTTCTTTTTTATCGTTCGAAAGATACGGACAACGTATGGTTTTATTTCGGCCGTGGAACACCTAAGCGGGTACCGACCCCCCTCTGACACGCGGCTACTCGATCACGACTTGATCAGTTGCGGTTACTCATGTCAATATGCGGTCGCAATACAGTAATTCCCGGTATAGAGTGATCAACAGATTAACAGATACAATACAGAGTATTTCAGGAATTATAGTGGTACAAGAGGACACGAAGTGATTCTGTGTACAATAATAAGTAAAAAAGAACGAATAACATTTTTTCGGTTGACCTTTCGTTTTCGAGAAAATTTAGTTTGAATGTTCGACGGACTCGCGTGTCCTAGAATACACAGAAAGAAGAATTGATCGATCGGGACCAGACGTGTCAGCCGATTCCTATTCATGAGCACGCTTTGCCGCCTTGTTTTCAATCTCAATTTTCTCGGAAACGAAGCGTCAAGTGAAAAAATGTTATACATTTTTTAAAGTTATTTTTGCACATAGAATCACATCATGTCCGCTTGTAAAACCCGTCATAAAACAGCCGGTATATGCATTTTATGTCACAGTAAATGTATATGAAATTGTTTAAAAGGACTGTGCACTTACTGCTATATGAAATATGGGTCACTCTATAAGGGGGTCTACTGTGCTGCATATGTATTTCCGTATTTTACTTGCTTCGTGTGCGACGGCATGATTTGAGTATCATGTTGCTTATTATGCGAAAGGATGAGATATTTTTTGTTGATTATTAATACGGTAAACTCCCGTATAATGCGAACGAAAAACTGTTTAAAAAGACTGTATAGGTATTTTTTAGGTGGTAGCAGATGTATAGTAAAAGTTTAAAGAATTGTTGAAAAAGACTATAGAGTTGCTGTCATAAAAGATACATATGTACAGTCTATGTTAAACAAATATTTTATCCCGTTATAAAGGTGATTACTGCACTGAAACTATTTCTTTCTAACAATAACGTTAAAGAACCGTCGGGTTCGCGTGCGCTGGTATTTGTAGGAAGTAGAACCGATGGGTCGTAGTCAGACGCGTCAGCCAATCCCTATCTAATACCTCACGTACTCGCTGAATTTTTAATCTCGATGTTCTCGAAGACGAGACGACAAACAAAATAATACTATTCTTTTATGTATATCCGTTTTACCACTCGAAGTCGCTATCTGACCGCTTATACCATGAATACGGAAACATTCTGTATGTTAAAAAAATTGATAAATCAAGTGGTGAATAATCCTAAACAACATCAATTTGATTATTATGAATAACGTCCGCTATCTTAAGTCCTACTAAAAAATCCAAATAATAGAAGAGTACAGCATAAGGTCACATTACTACAGCAATATTTGTTGTACACTTTTCTTAGAGTTTTACACTCTAAAAACCAAAAAACACCAATAAATTAAACAATTAAATTGCAAATGAGACTAAGAGAAAAATAGAATCTTATTTGTCCAGAATATTTAAAATATATACTTAACAGTTGGATGCATGATAAAATATTAGAATTATAATTTTTCATTATTTTTATATACCAAATATTTACTTTTCACTTCAATTAATATTATTGAAAATTTGACAACTTTTTGCTTTAAAATACATTGTGCAGTTAAATGTTACTGTTAGAAAGAAATTGTTTCCGCATTTTCACTCTAAAATAAATGATTTATCTTTTTGTAAAATAAGCAATATAATATCGAAATTATTCCCGCTTACACGCAACAACAATTATAGAAATAGTATAGTGTCCAAATATTAATATGAGTAACTGTAGCTTGTGTATACGTCGCGCGAGTCCGGACCTCTAGCGACACCACCACAGAGAGGAGAGTTTCACATATCAAAAATTCGAAAGATTTAAAAGAAACACGCGGTACGCACGGATTTAGTTTTGCCGAGGACGTTGTATCGCAGGATGGGCGTCGCCACAGACGTCTATGAGAATTATCTGGATCCGCACAACATCGATCATTTTCTAGTTGGTTTATTCATCTTTTTTTTCACTGTCTCGTTCGTCGATCAACGGATTTATTTTCCATTCGAATGTAGCGTCTCGCTGTCTAGCTGCTAGAGATCATGCTTTCACTGTTATCGTGTATTCAAAATCAGTTAATGTATCCTTTAGTTCATGAAGTTTTTAGAACATTAATATTAATCTATGAATCTGGATTATGAATTTACAAATTTTGAAATTGTTTTATATAATATTCGTTGTATAAAACATTTGTATAAAACATCGTTGCTATTATTGACAAAATTTGTTTAATAAATTGTCTATTTGGATACAAAATAATCAACATTGTTACATTGTCTGGTAAAAATAAATTTCCTTTGGAGATATTTAAATTTTCAGAAAAAAATTGTACCTGACCAGAAATTGTAAATACGTTAATCTTTTTGTACCAAAGCAGACAATTCATTGAACAAATTTTGTTAATAAACAACAATATTTTAATATACTTTTATCAATTCATAAATAAATATTAATGTTCTAAAAATTACACGAATTAAATTAACACTAAACCTACTGAACATTAAAAAAGGCTGGCTGGCATGTGTCCTTTATAAAAATGACAAGATTGAATTTTTATTATAATATACGCTTGGATAAAGAAATTGATTCAATCGTTTTCTATTTAAATAATCTTTACAATTTCAGCAATTTTAAAATAAAAAACCTGAAACCGGTCAGTTGACCTACGCTTGTAGGTGTAATGTTAAGGATGTATTAATGTACGGGTGACTAAATACACGTGAAATAAAAATCCCTACTAGTCACGATGATGATTAAGAAAATGGAAAACAGTATTGTATCAACGATAGTTAAATAAAAAATATAAAATGTGATCGATAGTGATGCAGCGAGACACTGTCATACTCAATAACGTGGTGGACTATGTTTACCGTGGCGATTCGTAATACACTTTATCGAATAAAATTGGAAAGCTTATCGAACGTGAACTATGATCTCGGCTGATTGAAACGTTTACATTTTCATTTAATAGTTTAGTGCCTCTTCTTAGGATCCTGTATTAATATTCCGTAGTGATCTCTTTCTTAGGCTCTTCTACATAGCAACTCTGTACTCTGCTCTGTTTCTAAAGCGATTTTGAACGTAGAAAGTTACATTTAGCATTCCTCTTTCGACTATTGTAAGACGCGCCGACCGCTTTTCACTCGAGTTTGAAGTTCTTTGGAATTATCGTAAACCATTTGGATTCTCATCGAAGTAACTTAGCTTAGTGCCAACGGCAGTACAGTAGAACAGCGTGTATAAGCACTTAAGGCTTGCATACCAATTAAGAGAACACTTCTCGCTCTCTATTATTCGCCCCGAAGTACCCCGAATCGATAGCACTTGCTTTATCGACCTACAAAACTCTCTCATAGACCAGAATTAACTATCCAAACGAACCTATTTTTTCCCACGAACCATTGCTCATTGACAGCGGTCTTTGACAGTCAGTGTTTTTTCTCGAAACCGCATCCAGGTAATTCCCGGCCTAAGTGGCGGTGCCTTATTTCATTCGGCACGCAAATACGAACGTACAAAAAAGCAAAAAAAAAAAGATGGAAAAGAAAGATTAAGGACCGATTGCGAAAAACAACAAGACTTTTTTCCCCGCTTATTATTTTTTATTATAGACTATTTTTATGTATCAGAGAATGCAACTGCAAGGCTTTGTGCCGTGCCATTTATCATTTATACATATATAAATCACACTCGCTCTAGTTCTATTCTTTGTACATATACTGACACACCCCTCGGCCATAACAGTTAATAATCCGGCGAGAATACGTTCTTCTTGATAGCCAATTTTACATACCTAACATTAACAGATTTTTCCATGAATATCTATTTTTGGCTGCGGCGCTCGCAGGCTTACCACTGATTGCTCATTCCATTCGATGTCATGTCACGTTCTTTCGAAGTCAGGTACACAAATATAGGAGCAACGCCGGCGCCATTGAACGATAACAGAGAATATCGACGACGGGACAAAACGAAACCGCGAAACGATCCTTGTTCTCTTTCCCAGTTTGTGAATCACGCACTGGAGTTGAAATGCAATTCACGAGTCGTTGTCTTACACGTATGTGTGTGTGTGCGAGAAATGGGGGGGGGGGAGGGTGGGTGGGCACCGTAATAATGAAATCAACCGGCGACCGCACAAAGATCATCGAGTATTATCGGAGATCGAGCTCACGCGATAACGTACAGTACGCCAAAACAGCAGAACTTAGGGACAGTTCCTTGGCATTGGTGCCGATCGATATACACGCTCGTTGTTCAATGTGCTCGTCGTTGTGACTTATTTGTGTGCGTGTCTGTTATTATACTCACTTCATGAGATCATGCTGATTTTTGTCAATTATTTTGCCAAACCGTTCGTTTGTCGCATATATAGATAAATATATACATATACAGATAAAAATATTTCAAAATCAATCAAAGAGAAATATCAAAAAACTAGAAACGAGGAAAAAACTAGAAAACGAAAGTGATGGTCCCATTCAAATTGCAAGGTCGCTTGTGGACGCGGGCGACTAGGCAGGGGTGAGTAAGCTGGCGGCGCGTCGCATAAGCGATGCGTGAGAACCTAAACGAGAAAAGAAAATTTACAAAACTAAAACACCAAAAGATAAAATTTTATAAGATGATAAAATTAATTGGAAAAATTCGTCTCTTTGCACGTGACGAGCCTGTACTTTAGAAGAATCGGACGTCACGTGACACTAATTCGAGCGACTATACCATTGTGCTACATTGATTTTGACTGAACCACGACTGTGTTTCCAAACTAGGTAAAGTTTTACAGAGTGAGTGAGATAAGAGGCAGGGGCGGGCGTCGTCGGCCTTTAAACCCCCCGCCACACGTTACCCCTCCACCTTTGGTTGTGGACCCACTTGACAACAAGCTGTGCAATCGTTCAGAGTCAATTGATTGGATTTGGTGGATAATCCAACGTACGTACATATGTCGTGAACAAAGCAAAGAACAAATAGATCTGTGAGAATAAGACGAAATACTGAATCAAGAGGAGTGAGTGGGGAGGCATAGAGGCTACTGTAGTTTCGGAACACAGCCATGGTCTCCCTACCTCCCAGGTACATGGCAACATCATCACTGCTCTTTCTTTCTCTCTATTTCTATCTCTATCTCTCTGTCTATCTATTCACACTTTCTTTCTCATTGACTTTCTTTCAACCCCTTTTCATTTCATGTGCTACACCCTTCGTTCACAATCCTCTCTTTCTTCTCTTCCTCCCAGAATTATTCAAATACTACCCCTGACAAAAATTATTCGATCAAACAAATTGAGTGTGACAGTTATCTACGTTTTCAATATGGAAAGTATTTCCATCGACGATAAAGGCATGTGCAATGATAAAGCTTGTCATATATGAAGAAAATATTCCTCTAAAAATGAATATGCTTGTTTTCTCATAATGTACAGAATGAGCAAAGTAGATATCAATTTAAGGTAGGATTTAATCGCCTGCATTCAGAATATTTTTATAACACTTAGTTACTTTCATCGTCGGAAATATTAAAACGTATTCTATTGCTTTGCTATGCTATTTCAATTCCTTTATAGCTTCCACATAAAGGAACACAATTTATTATTTTATACTTGGTAAAAAGGCAAAAGTTTTATTTCTCTAACGTACAGTATTATTTTTTATATTTAATTTATATGCCCAAATAATTCGTTCAATAGTCTTATTCGCGATTTTTATCGAATATTTTCTGCCAGGAGTAGTATTTTATTCAGATCATTCTATCTCTTTCTCTTCTCTCTTACGGTTCATGCGTTCATTCATTTTTCACTATTCACACCATCACTCATGCCTTGCGTGATTCTTCCTGTTCTTGTCTCCGTCTCTCCTCCTCTCTCCACTATTTCTCTTCTTCTTCTCTCTCTCTCTCTCTCTCTCTCTCTCATTCTTTTCTGTCTCTTTCGTTTGGTTTTGTTTCTGTTTGTTCTTTTGTTTCGACCGTTGATTAAAATCACCCTTTTTGCTTGGCTGTGCACATCGATCGATAAGTTTGCTAAATCTTCCTCGATCGAGAGATTTCTGATCGTTCTCATTACTTGTTCATTGTCCACATGCAGCGATTACGATCTATACGAGCATTGAATCATTTGTCTTTCAACCCACTTGCACATTCCCGCATCGTGGTTTGTAGATTAGGCTTCGCGTGTGCCGAAGCTCTCGCGACCGATTTACGGGGAATAGAGAAAGCGGTATACATACACGTATATGCGTGTACGTAGTATATGTATACCGCGATTCAAACGAAAAGTCGAGGATGTGGATGACCGTGTTTGCTGTGTTTTTTCGCGACCATCATAGTATCGTGATCATTCTCTAGAACTGGGACCTACACCTGTTATTATCGCGGGGACTACTTCTCATCTTTCACCTTCACAAACTTCTATCTAATGTGCACAGCTCTGACAACTATGTTTAATGTGTGTATATAAATATATATATACAATATATGTACGTATATATATATATTTAAATACACATATATCACCGTAGTTTTTCACCCTGACACTCACCCACACACAGTTTTAGACCTGCTTTTAGTGGCGTTTGTACATTGTGCTATATATTCTATCGATTCAATATTATTACTCTCTATATATTCGTTATTATATAGACGGATCATGATATATATATATATATATATATATATATATATATATATGTGTGTATAGTACGTATATTTGTGTCCGATATATATGCATATGTATACACATACATATATATACATATATCTTTCTCTCTGTTAACATACTGTAATCGTGTAATACCCGACGTTTTCTTAGCTGCCGAGCTACCGCTGGCTCGCTAACAATTTTTCAAAGCATCATCGGCGAGAAAAGGTGTGCGACAATACGCTGCACCTGTTGAGTATATTTAGTATAGCAGAAATTTTGTTCGTTCTACCGCGGCTAGAGCTTTATATCCTCGCACGTGACAAAGGGAGAATATAAACGAGCGCCTGATAAAATAGGAAAGAAAACTAGAGAGAAAAAAAAAAGTAAGATAGCAAAATACAGCGGCAGAGATTATACACACGATACTATGTACGTGTGTTTGTTACACGCGCGTGCCTGTGTGTGCGTGCAGTATAAACACAAGGCTAACCGTGAAGGCTCGGCAGTTTCGCGCGCGAAATTTAGTTGGACTTCTCTCTAGGGATATACTCCATATAGGCATTATAGTTCTAGTCTTGATCGTGTCTAGTGTCTGTCAATGTGCTCGACAATGTCGAATCTTGCTTATTCGGAGCGAGCCAGCGTGATTCACGTTAGGGTATATGTGTGTGGGCAGTCTGCAGAAACAGGTCAGCGTTATGAGTATGAACTTGAGTGCCAAGCTGGACGAGCTGCAGCGGGGTGACCGCCAGCTGGAGACGACCGTCGCCCTATGCGAGATCCGCACACAGCTGCAGGAGCTCACCAAGAGCGTAGAGTCTTGTCAGAGCGAGGTCAGCGAGGTCAAACGGGACATGGTCGCTATCAAGGTACTGTCGATCTACAGTCAAACTCTCCAGCCGTCTTGCTCGCGCAACGATCTTCCACAAAGACACGCGAAAATCCGAAAATGTCTGCTACCGGATGCTTGGGACGCACAGTGGGGTATTTGAACGAAAAAGCGCGCAAAAATGATTACAGTGTTATTTGTAAGCTGATGGTCGTAAAATCATATATCGTTGAATTCGTCTTAACGTCAGCTACAACATTATTGGCACAATAAAGACAATTGGCACAATATAAATAGTGTTCTTGGGGTCATATTAAGAAAAAACCTGTATATGTTATAGGTACCAAATCGGCCTGGTGTAGCCGGTAAAGTAGATTTCCTGTTTTTTACAAACCTGCAAATATCTCGGAACCTAACCTAACCTAATACGGCAATAATATTTATTGCTAATTGAGCTTTAATACATAGACATTTCTTGAGTCTCGTATAAGCAGTTGTGAACGGAGCCTTTACGTTCCCCCGACCATCATTTCGGGAGGGAGGCAGTTGTTCTGCAACTTCACCGAAATATAAATATACTCGGAAACTGCGCAGCTTGTAAAAAAATGTCATAAAAAATAAATTGTTGGAAATTTAATTTTCTACGAAAAAGGTCTCTTGATATTTTGCCATATTTCGCATAGTTACCGAGATATTTGCAGATTTATAAAAAACAGAAAATCTACTTTACCGGCTAAACCAGGCCCATTCAATACCTGTGACATATACATTTTTTTCTTAAAATGACCTCAAGAACAGAAACTTAACGTCTAAACAAGGGGGCACGGAAATCGTAATCTCCCCACATTATTAGATAAAAAATACATTTTAACATTTAAAAAATGTTACTTCATTACCTTCATTTTTGGTCGAAAAAGTAGTTTATTGAAATTGGTAGACGCGTAAATACTAATTATTTTTTGTTTGAAACATTTTTTTGTTACTTTACCGAAACCGCTTGAAAAGTTGAGGCATTTTGCCTGGGAAGCGCGCAAAAACTATTAATGCGTTATTTGTAGGCTCAAGGTTCCATAGAAGATTCCGTACTAGCCGGTACGCGAAACGCTGTCAAACAATTAATACTAAATTAGCTATAAAATTTAAAGTCGGACAAATACAGCACCACACTTTGCTGGCTCGTAATCACAAATCTCTACCGAATGTAATGAGATCATAAAGTACGCGAGATCTAGTACACCATAAGAAAATCGTTGATGAAATCATAAAAACGTAAAACGAATGACAGAATTTTTTCTTATTTTCAAATATTAATAACCATGTATATATTTATGATGAGAAAGAAAATCCTGTTGGAAAGTGCAGTACTCGTGAAGCATCTGTAACCAAAAATGTACACCATTCCCTTAAAACATTTAAAACTCGCTCATAAGTGAATTACGTTTCCGGAAGAGGTTAACAATAAAAAGCGTGTCATAAAATCTCTTAACTTTCGAAGAATCTTGCTGCTTCATGAGTTTATAAACGAGAAAAACAATATTGATTCATATTTCCTGATACATTCAACTACCTAAGATAATCAAAATTTTACGTCTTACGGAAAATTTTTAAATTGACTTTTTGTGCGTCTTTCGGGCCAAATACCCCAATGTGGGAAGGGTCGGGAAGGTGGTAGATTTGAGACGGATCGGATTATTAAAAATTTCGGTATTCCCGAAGATGTTCGGGATTTCTACAAGTTTCAAGGACTCAATTACCGCAATAAAACTCGTTTTCACCACCGTAAGGGAATGATTTTGACAATTTGATTGTAGCCATGGCTAGATCCATTCAATCGCTAACGTACCAAGTTTCGTTTACAATTTTTGTTCCTAGTTTTTTTTAAATTAACGTATTTCTTATTGGACTTAATTCAAGTAGAGCAAATGTGCCTTATTTAGGACCGCACCCAATAGTCAGCCTTCTACAAAATAAATTGCTTAAACATAAGAAATATTTACTAACAAACTCCTAGAAGAGAAATCAAACAAAGGCAAAGTTTAGTAAGAGTTTATAGAGAGAGAAAAAGGACTTTATCTACTATTGAATATACATTTATATCTATTAAATCTCGAAATTTTCGGAAATCCCAACATATTTGAGGACCCAAAAATTTTCGGTAATTCCGACATATACGAGGATCTGAAAATGTTTGGGAACCCAACCCGATCCCGAGAAAAAATCTCTGCCCGATATTTTCAAGTTCTTTCACACCCCTAATCTCCCGGCCTCCTATTCCCACACCAGTAGAATCGGACATACCGCGCAGACAGGTCGTTCCAACGGTTTTGAGAACCACAGAGCTAAAAGCTTCCTTCTGAGCTCATTCGTTACAGGATCGCGCGGACTTTTATGCTAATTTCGAACTTCCGGCCACCGTTTTTGATAACTGGAACGAAGTTGGAAGTTAGCTTTTCTGCTAAGGATTTCATCTGACTACAAATGAGAAGGGCAATTTGTTAAAAGTTGCTGCTGTTCTTGTTGCATTCGACGCATAAATTCATAAATGTAAGTGTAGTTATTACAAGACCGCGGGAGTTTATGCAAATTCTCACTTTTAAAGTCTTGTTTTTGCTTAGGATTAATAAAAAAGCTACATAATTCATTTTACACTGTATTTGCTCTTGAAAAAGTGTATGAAATCTTTGATTGGTTTTACTTTTGAATTCTTTGAATTTCGCAAAATTATCTTTTATTTTCTGAAAGTTTCATTTGTTTATAGAAGAATATTGTACCTGCAGTAGTGCTGATTGAAAGTATAAATAAGCGAATCGGAATAGTAATGTCGAAGTTTACTATATTTTTAAGTGAAATGTTTTGTATTTTTTCTACTCCTCTTCGAAACCCCAGAAATATAGAAGATTAACCCCTTGGCATACCCGCTAACTCCCGATTGCTCGGGCCATAATAAACAAGAAGGTCGGTCACGCGTCGAGCCATTTAGCTGTTTAGCCGCGTGCTCGAACTTGCGCAAAATGTATGCGTTTTATGACATGTATATTTCGGCGCAACGAAAGGAATTGTGAAATAATAAACACGTTTGGGCACAACTAATATTTCTAAGATGTCTGGGAAGTAATTATGATCAATTCATCGGTGCACAAAAATGATTTATAATTTGAAAGTGGATAATGTAACAGTAACAATTTTTAAATTAATACTTAATTTCAATTAATAATGTTTTGAGAAAACTTGTAGAAAATTAGTAATCTTCGTGTTAGTGTTGTTTACGTTTGTCACGAATTAAGTACCACGAGTCAGGCTCGTCCTTATTGTTTTTGGCCCAAATTTCTTACCACGGGTCTTACTCGTTATTGTAAGCCAAGGTGTTAATGTTAGAATAAGAGTACACGTTGCACGATACGTCTCTTTCAATCTTTCGTACCTCCTCTTTAAAAAGAAGTTTCATATCTTCAAGATTCTAACACCAAAAGCTTGCCAATTTTTCCTTGTTGTCACGAGGAAAAAGAAAAGAAAAGAAAATGGTATCCGCTCATACTGAAAGTTCTTTACCTCCGCCATATTGGAACCGGCGTGGTTGTAGGATTAAATTAATGTACCTTTGTTTAAAATAAAATATTGAGTTATCCAGTAATATCAAATTTTTCTTTTTCCACAGGTATTTGCGAAAGCTTGTATGTCTACAGCTGTCGATCCTATTTTTTAAACATCATTTGATAGAAACGTTCAATATCCGAAATACATTTTGGTTTTATGAGCACCCAACTGTTTCATTTTGAATACTTTTCACGCATCAAAATTTTTCTGTTGGTTATAAACAATTGTTTCGGATGATTACGCCCAATAAACAATGTAATCAATTTTTTCCATCCAATTTTCTACATCGTATTAGAAGCTTTCGGTTTATAATTTAACCCTTTGTAGATTGAATAAAATATGAAACAAAACAATTTCTGCACGTACATATATTTTTATAAGTAAAAGGAGTTTTTCCATTAAATAAAGAGACAATTTAAACAACCATTGTTTTCATATGCTATGAATCTGTTAGATCGCTTACATCTGACCATAGGTTTCAAAATGACATTAAACGCACTTTAGCGGATAAAAGTTTGAGACCAACCTTTAAAAATGAAGAACATTTTTAAAATTCATTCAAATGACTTAAGTTTTTTATGTTAGAAGGATTGGCTTAAAAAAGACTTTATTAACTTCTTTTATCTTTCGTAGATGTAAGTAAATTATATACGTACCCAAAGTTTCAATGAAATCGATTGAGCTTGCTACGAACCATAAATGATTAAAATCTTTACAGAATTATAAAAAGCATGTTTGAAATTTTCTTTCTAGGCACAAATAAAATAGTGAAAAATCATAACTGTCACTAATCCTCCTCTAACGTCTCAAAAAAATCAAATCATTTGAACCAATTCTAAAAAAATGATTCGTTTTTATTGTATTCTGTCAAATTTTTCTCCGTTACTCTATACAATATACATGGAAAGTGATATTTCTTGTTAATTTCATTGTGTTCTATTCAAAATTACTATTTTTCATTATTATATTTTATAACAACCTAAAATGAAATATTATAATATTATTCTCAAAACTTTTGGAACAACCGTTTCACATGACAGAATGAAAAGTGCCGATCGACCGTTCCGACGAACAATTTCAGAAACGCTTATTCGAATTTCTTTACGTTGGACTATACCGTTTAGTTATTCCGTTGAAAAAGTGTCTTCCTGTTTGTAAAGTATAATTTCCTAATCCAACGCAGCACGAACTCGATACAGTACAGCAGGTGAAAGAAGAGATAGAAGAGTTACGAGAATATGTGGATCGACTAGAAGAACACTCTCATCGGCGGAAACTTAGACTTTTGCAACAGGTGATCCTTGTATCTCGAACGAGAATGCTTATTTATTGGCGTGTTAATTTTATTTTATACCGATAACGCTTTTGATGGCTGCTTGTTTGTACAATCATCATCATCCTACATCGTAATTGTATTTGTTTCGTTATGCTGTCCCGTTTCATTTCATAATTACACTGTACAACACTAAAAATATTTTGCAATATCCACCGGATGATTCTTATACAGTTTCTCAATCTAAAATTAAATCCGAAAGCAAAATTGCTCTATCATGCACAGTTTTCGAAAAATATCGGTTTTTATAATGAAATATAATTATGTATTACGTGAAAGCTAAACGTGCGAGAAAGTTCAGGTTTGAGTCGAAAGATAGAGGGAACTTGCCAACCCATAGAACAATTCTGCGTCCGGATTAGAATTTTCAATAAGAAATTCTGCAAGAATCATCCAATGCGTATTGCAAAATATGAAAAAAAATTTTAATTTGTAGAACTATGTTATCTTTCTTTACTTCATTGTAGCGTATGATTTTTATAGTAATATTGACAAATATTTTATAATAAACAAGTCTAACATTCTGTGGTGTTCTTTTATTTATCCTCTCATCTTTATGATTTTTACCATTCGATTTATTTTATTTGATGCTGCGATTGTTTCACTATGTTTTCACGAGAATTGGTATCCTTTAGCAAGTATATCTTTTGCAATTTTGTGTATTAAACAATGTTGATGCTATTTTCAGGGACTGACACTTTTCCTGTCGTATGCAATACTGGCAGCGGTTTTAGGAATGTTGCAGTTTGGATACAATACCGGAGTCATTAACGCGCCGGAAGTGGTACGTTCTCTAAAAAATAGACTTTTCCAAATGCACATTAGTGAAGATTAAGGTGACGTCTGTTCTGTAACAATTTTTCAATACAATTTTTGTCTACGGCAGAACGAACGAGACAGACTGAC
Organism: Sphecodes monilicornis; assembly: GCA_913789915.3. Taxonomy (NCBI): domain Eukaryota; kingdom Metazoa; phylum Arthropoda; class Insecta; order Hymenoptera; family Halictidae; genus Sphecodes; species Sphecodes monilicornis. The sequence goes on from OU565285.1 coordinate 22,639,823, forward strand.
TGTAATTAATAGACTCCGGATTTTATGCATTTATGCCAAAAATGTGCAGATGCAATTTAAAATGGTGGGAAGATCGAAAGACCTTCATAAGAGTATTAACTCCTTGTCCTACGATTCATTTCACTGCTACATGTATAATAAGACTACTTCGTCTTGGATCATTTCTTGTAGGAAATAGAACATTGTTATTTATCGTGTGCCTTCGTTTATTCGAATCGCTAAATAAATACAGTATTTCATCGTTAATAGTCGTGAAATTCTAAACAATAATCGTCGCAAAACAATCCCTCCTTCCGCGGGGTATACACCGTGAGGGGCGTTAAACTCGAGAGGCCTCGGTCGCCGAGAAGTGTAACATAATACGGGTAGAGCATATCGGTGAGACCACTACTAATGTGGGATTAGAATCGGGTGAAATAAGAGACTTCCAATATAATAAAAAGAAACCCAAAACAACATGTATATTTAACAAATAGAATTTCGTGTGGTTCTTTATACAGTCACTCCCATTAATATTCGGACACTCTTAAAAAGACGATAACTTGTTTAATATTGGACCATACTACTTGGACTTTTTTGAGAAGTTAGAATAATTAGTTTACTACATGACGTGAAAAAGAAATTTTAAAACAATTGCAATTGGTCGGTATTGCAGAGAAAATACTAAAAGTTGTGTTTTACAATTTTTTTATTTGGCTTATATTCAAAATTCAAAACATCCATTTTGTAGATCTGTATCAATTTTCATCCAATTTGGATTACGTGGAAAACAACGACAGGCATCGAATGACGTAAGAATCCTTCGATTTATTACAGTTTAAGGCCGAAAATTGTGAAAAGCTTTTTACCATTTCCAAACAGTTGTAGCTCATTGCAACGTTTGCCGATTTTGGTGAAATATTCAGAGTGTATACAGTTGACACAGATCTACAAAACGTATTTGTTGAATTTTCAATATGGACCCACATAAAACAGTTATAAATAACAACTTTTAGTATTTTCTTTGTAATTCCGACCAATTACAATTTTTTCAAAATTTCTTTTTTTCAACGTGTAGTGCACTAATTGTTCTAACTAAAAAAAAATCCAAGTCACATGATCCAATATTAAAAACGTAATCGTCTTTTAGAGTGTACGAATATTAATGGGAGTGTCTGTACGTTCATAATTCGACTAACGCTCCTCATTCTCGCACGCATCCACACCACGGTCATTCGCTTCATTTGTTTCTTCCGCTCTCCGTCTTACTCTCGCTCGTGCTCTCTCACTCACGCTGTCTCGCTCGTAGAATTCTCTAGCATTCACCAACATATTCGTAGCATATTTCTAATGAAAATGATGCCAAATAAAATATAATTACGATGATATTTATTTGTGTAGTGGACGATGAAAGTTTCAGGCGCAACGAAAGATAGCGTATTGGAAGGAAAGAGACGCGGAGAGTCGCGGTCGCCGGCGTAGTTTAAAGGCTCACGTGTCTTCACAGTGTAATGACAATAAAAAATACTTTTTTATCATTACTTATTTTTTTATGAGACTTTCTCCAATGTATTTGTGGCATTTTTCTGATTAAAATAATACCGTACACGATGTAATTCGGATCATATGTACAATAATTTTCTGAAACTGTCATCGTCCATTACTTAAGTAAATACCATCGGAATTATACCTTATTTGGTATCATTTTCATTACAAAAATGCCACGAATATGTTGGTGAAAGTTCCATTAAAAAATAATAAAAAATAAAGTATTGTCATTTTTACACCAGATACTCGACCCGTATTATGTTACACTTCTAGACGACCGAGGCCTCTCGAGCTTTGCTGTTATTTTCTACGTTCGGCACAAGTCAAAGAACAGTATTATCCGAACATTAATCGTCACCGGCTGAACCCGTGGTGGCGACGATCATCGATGAAATACTGTATATGCAATAGAGACGTAGAATTTTATTTCGTTTTGAAGGAATAGAGTAATATCCATATTTAGTAGAGTCTGTCCGAAATTATCATCACGAGTACAACTGGATATTACAGTGCAAGGGGTTAATATATTATTTTCACCATATTAATATTATTAGTGAAAGATATAAATTTCTAATTAGTTCCTATGTCGCTCAATTAATGCACAAACTTTTTATTTTGCATACAGATCCGAAATCTAGTAATTAGTATAGTAGAGGAGATAAATAAGAGATAAACAAGTTTTTCTTAAACACGTACAAATAAGTGTTAGAGGAATGTAGTCAAATATGAAGTACCACTTTGTTTCTCGAATTTCATAAGAAATCAATTACAACAAATAACACATTCTTGTGGGCATTCACCCGTGTGTGCGTGACCAATTTCTGAGCAGTCTTATATTTCTAATATTATAAACAATGTTAAATTATGAGAAATATTGAAGTAATACTAAAATTTCTATTGTGCAGAAAATAAACAAAAAATTGTTTTTTTCTTCGTGGTAATCCGGGTACTATGGCTAGAAAATCATGTTAAAAGTATATGTCCGATATATAAATAAATATATACCCAAATATCAAAATCTGCACTGAATTTTCTAATTCTTAAAAATAATACTATTCCATACTTGGCCACTTTCCTTTATACTAATATTTTATAGTTAAATTCGATGAAAATTAATTGATAATTACAGGGAAATACTTGCTTGTAACTATATTATAATATGGATAAACTGTTGATCATCAGTTAATTTTTACAAGAGTATAACAATTGGAGACGAACGTTTCAGAGTTAATTTTGACTATGCATACGGAGAAATGAAATTTAAAATATAAAACTCTTTGTTAGGGAAAAGTTGCCAATATCATACAAGTTAAAAAATCTGAAGTAGTCAGGTAACTATACATTTAAAAAATAAAGTAAAATTGAGAGTATAATTGACAAGAAAATATTCTATTTACAATGATTCAGTATTTATATATTTTCTTACAATTTAAAAGTGTTAAAAAATTGCTACTTGCGCTAGAGGTGCCATAAGTCATATATTTCTCCAAAATCTTAGCCCTAAAATAATAAAATTTTATTATAAGATAAAAAAACACTGAAAATGGACATTAACATCACATCGAAACACTGATAACTTCGAAATGGATGTTAACATACTAAACAAAGAAAACATAAGTAAGAAGTAACAAGAAAATGTGATTGATAAATGTTACATGGATGATGTTTGATTTCTTAAGTGCAATCCAGAGAATACAAAACAGTACACTACTGTAAAACAACGATTGCTTCATAGACATAATATACTGCATAATGTATGAGATGATAATATAGTCGTTTGGCAACTTTCCCCTACAGAAACATTACACAAACAATCGGTATCATTTAATTAAAGAGACATCCTCGGACTTGTTTCAGAACATAGAAAATTTCATGAAAGACGTGTACAAGGATCGGTATGGGGAGGACATTTCCGACGACTCCGTGAAGAAATTATACTCGGTGGCCGTAAGCATATTTGCGATCGGTGGTATGCTAGGTGGTTTTAGCGGTGGAATAATTGCCAACAGATTTGGCAGGTTTGTACGACACTCTGAATAGAATCTAGAATCGTTTGCCGGTAAACCGCAAACCCTGTTGCATATGCCAGACTTGTTGTACAATCTTACACAATCCTGCGTCATGAAAAAAAAAACTGTGCGTGTGCGAAACTGGCAGGTAACAATTGTATATCAATCAACCATTTACATTGTTCATGTTTTTTTGTTTGTTTGACGTTCGATCACAGAAAGGGGGGCTTACTGCTAAACAACGTGCTGGGCATCGTGGGGGCGTGCCTGATGGGTTGTACAAAGATTGCTCACTCATACGAAATATTGTTCTTTGGACGGTTCATCATCGGTGTCAATTGTGGCTTAAACACCTCATTGGTTCCCATGTACATATCGGAGATAGCACCACTGAACCTGAGAGGCGGCCTAGGCACGGTGAACCAGCTCGCTGTTACGGTGGGTCTCCTGGTCTCCCAGGTGCTGGGCATCGAGCAAATCCTTGGAACAAATGATGGTTGGCCAGTTCTCTTAGGGCTAGCTATCTGCCCTGCGATTCTACAGTTATTGCTGCTTCCAGTTTGCCCTGAATCACCAAGGTAGAAACACCAGCGTAGCATCTCTAATCAATGATACGCATCTATACTGTAGTCCCTCGATATCTGACCTTATTCGCTGCATCGATATTGATCCACAAGCTATCCTTGCACGTACGTTTAGTCTACATAATATTCGATCCTTGCTAGACAACCGTGAATGCAGTGGCGTGCAGAAGTATCCGGACACCGTTTGAAAACGAGTAACTTTTTTCGAATTGGTTCGAACAGCTTGAGTTTTTTTGAAATTTATTTTGATATATATCCAAATATTTTATATATATATTTTTATTGAGGTATATGTACATGATTTATAAAAAAAATTAAATAAAAAATGCCATCGGTGGAAATTGCAAAGAAAAAAGTAATACTTATGATTTTTAACTTTTCCATCTGAGCCTATAATTTTAAATATGCCTTTTGTAGACCTAAGCAAATTATATGCATACACAAAGTTTCATCGAAATCGATAGAAATTGCTAGGAGCTGTAAATAATTGAAATTGGCAAATATTGTGAGAAAGTGCGATTTAGATCAATCGTAAGCACAAAATTCAAAGATTCTTACGCCTCTCAATACCTACGACCTATTTAGCATGCGCATACCTTAGCTAGATCTACGAACGGCATATTTGAAATTTTCATTATAGGCGCAAGTAAAACAGTTAAAAAGTACGATGAGTTCTAATTACTTCTTCTTTATAAATTACCTAGTAAACTAATCCTTCTAACATCTCACAGGAAACTCAACCCGTGCGAATCAGTTTCAAAAGAGTTATTCGTTTTTAAAGGGCATGCCACTGTATCTGTACCAGGAGTCGAATAATTATCTCAACGTTTCTTCACCCTTATCGAAAATTGTCTCTTAAAGTGTATCTTCGATATTTTGTTACCGGAGGAATAGTGTTTGCAAGTTTGCAACATAGGTTTGCAACTTTCTAGCGTGCCTCGTTACTTGCTCTCTAGGGATTTAGGGCAATTATCGAGGGGCTACGGTACCCACAAGTTCTTATTGTTGCGTATTAGACTGTTGCATATGAGATATCCGAGTTTAGAATGGAAATGTTAGGACAAGCGTTTTGGTCAAGAAATGCTATTACAGTATTCAGGTTTATTGTATACATACAAAACTGAACGAAGATTTGTAAAATAGATAGAGTTACAATACAAACATATATTGTATAGATACAGAGCCGTGCATTTTAGAGTACAAAAGTTTATTTCAATGTTTATCGATGTGATTGTCGTGTATTCTTTTTATATGAGTGTAAAAAATAAATATATTTACGATAGCATTATGCGATGTTTGGATAAAATATGTTAAATCAACACATTGTATGTGGTAAATGAAGAACTAAAAAATTCAATTTCTACTGTAAGATAAACCTGAAGCTTGTTTTTTAAGAGGATCTATGCTTTCCATGATCCATAATATGTTGAATGATACTTCTTTGTATGTTACATTATTTTTTGTAGTCAACGTACCTTATGAAATACTTATACACATCTATATGTATATACAGGGTGTTTCATCTAAAACAGGACACCTAAATATCTCCTCTACCTCTGAAAATACAAAAAATATTTCTAACGTAATCTAAACGGTTTCAAAAGACGAATGAGATGGAAGAATCGTTTTTTATAAATAGCAATTTTTTAATCGTTTCGTCACTCGTGTTTTTTTATATATACATACATATTTTTTATTGTTGTAGGTTATAGCAAACATTATTGTGCATTCATCCATGTTTAATAGCACGACCTTGAAATTACCGTGAACTCTAAAATTTGCTAATTAATGCAGAACTTACTTTCAGCGACATTTCAGATTTCAACGGTAACAGAAATTCGACCATGAACATGAACTTGTAAATAGTCACATTTATTACTGCAATAAATGTTCGAAATGATTTCCTTCCGTTGTGATACATTTCGTGAGGCGAGAAACGACAGATTGTACAGCTCTTTCGATGATTTCAGGTTTCATATCAGCACATACAGCAATTATTCGTTCCTTCATATTTTCTGATGTCGTGGGCTGCTCTTGATAAACCGTACCCTTTAATGTCCCCCATAAGAAAAAATCAAGTGGGGTGAGATCGGGTGAACCCGGCCATGATACAGTTCCATTGCGTCCAATCCAACGATTTGGAAATTTTTCGTTGAGGACACGTGTTGCAATATGGGAAAAGTGTGCTGGACACCCATCGTGTTGATACCATAATACTAGACGGTCCCTAAATGGCACATTTTGTAATAAACCTGGTAGAATATGTTCTAAAAATTCAGTATCAATCGAGTTGTCTAAACCATCGTGGATTTTCAACCGACCAATAATGCATGTTCTTGAGGTTCACCTGACCATGATTTGTAAAGGATGCTTCATCCGTAAACAGTACTGTTTGGAAAAACATTTCATCACTTTCATATTTCCGTATACCCCATTGAGAAAAGTGTACGCGGTTTTCAAAGTCTCTTCCATGGAGCTCTTGGTGAAGAGATATATGGAAAGGATGAAATTTTTGTGAATGAAGAATCCGGAATATGCTTGTCACACTAATACCGGTTTCACGACCAAGTTGCCTTATGCTAACATGCGAGTTTTGATTAACTTTAGCGATGATATTGTTCACATTTGCTTCACGAGTAACAGTCTTATGTCTCACACGAATGTTTCTGTTGACACTACCAGTCTCACAAAATGTTTTAACAATACTTGATTATGCAGAACGTGATGGACAAGAACGTTTTGGAAATTTGTCTTTTTAAATTCGTATTGCTTCTCTTAGACACTCTTGAGCTTCACCGTAAATTAAAACCGATTGAATTTTCTCCTGTTGTGAATAACGCATTATGAATCGCTTGTCGATACACTGAGAAATCTAGCAGTGAGCAAACTCTTAAATACGTATCTCTCTCACTCTCTATGTACACAGAGGAATGATACAATGTGTTTATTTACAGGTTCAAGTTCATGGTCGAATTACTGTTACCGTTGAAATCTGAAATGTCGTTGAAAGTAAGTTCTGCATTAATTAGCAAATTTTAGAGTTCACGATAATTTCAAGGTCGTGCTATTAAACATGGATGAATGCACAATAATGCGTGCTATAAAATACAACAACAAAAAATATGTATATATGTAAGAAAACACGAGTGACCTTGAAAAACGATTAAAAAATTAAAATTTATAAAAAACGATTCTTCCATCTGATTCGTCATTTGAAACCATTTAGATTACGTTAGAAACATTTTTTGTATTTTCAGAGGTAGAGGAGATATTTAGGTGTCCTGTTTTAGACGAAACACCCTGTATGTATAATACAGGATGTTCATTTGAAAACTTTCCGGCCGAATATCTCGAAAAGTATCAAAGATATTAAAAATGTGTAAAACACGTGTCCAAGGATTTCGTGGGAAAAGAGGGGGGCAGTACCAGTTTTTTATTTGGGTGACGTTTTTAAGGTCATTTGAAGGTCAACTTTGCTTTTTCAAACGGAAACCTATATTTCTTATTATGGGATCTTATTGTACGTAAAAAGACCAGCAATTTTCGTAGGATACTTTTTTTTATCCGCGCACTGGTTTCGGAAATATTTAAAGAGAAGTAGTGCGTTTGTACAGGAATGTAGAGCTATTCCAACAGATACCTTCAAAAATGTTCGTTCAGAATTTGAGAATCGTTTGTATTATTGTTTAGAAACAGAGAACATTTTGAAAATTTGTTATAGTTATAAAGAATTTAGAAACTTTCTCGCAGTATAAGTATGACTCGCTCTACTTCTCTTTAAATATCTTAAAGAAAAATAAGTATCGTACAAAAATTGCTGGTCTTTTTACGTACAATAAGATCCCATAATAAAAAATATAGGTTTCCATTTGAAAAAACAAAGTTGACCTTCAAATGACTTTTAAAACGCCATCCAAATAAAAAAACTGATACTACCCCCCTCTTTCCTCCTCGAAATCCTTGGACACGCGTTTTACACTTTTTTAATATCTGTCATACTTTTCGAGATATTCGGCTGGAAAGTTTTCAAATGAACACCCTGTATATACATATGATATGTGTGTAATAAATCAGTTTCAAACACATATGTATGACTGTAGTTAATTACCAAGCAAATAATGAACAGAGCAGCAAGTCTACAGTGTGTTTCAGCTAAACAAGATCACCTAAATACCTGTCTTATTTCCGAGTGTATAAAAAAACTTTTTAGAACATAGTTATACTATCTCAATGGTAGATACAGCAATAGTGAAAAGAATCATTTTTAAAGCGAAATCCTATCTTTTTTTCTCCGATATTCTTATAAAATATAGAAAAACAAATCTAGCGACCTTAATAATAACCATGCCATTATAGTAATTTAGTCTCGACATATTTTTGTGTGAAAGGTAAGATGTTTGATGCTTATAGACGCAAATATCTCGAGATTGAAGTGATCAGAATGGTATGGTTATCAAGGTCGTTGGATTCGTATTTTTATGCTGTACAACAATATCGAAGAAAAAATCAGTTTCATTAAAAAAATTACCAGTGACCATGAAATCTCGATGAAAAATGATTTTGAAACAACATACTATCCGCTTGTACATATACCCCTCAATGGAATGCGACCTTTGTGAGGACAAGTATCGAAGCCTAGAACATTTAACAAGAGAATGCCGGGTAATGGGAGAAATGATCACGATCGAGGATGTAGTGAGCGGGAGGAAGGATAGAAATGTCGAAGAGTGGTTGGAGAAGTTGAGGAGAAAGTTAGAAAAGAGAGCATAAATATACCAAACTAAAAAACAAATGTTAGGGAATGGGGATGGATGCAATAATTGGGTTAGTAATAATTAGGAGACTAGCAGAGTAGGTCAGTGTAGGAATGAGTGAGACAAAGAAAAAGAGTGAGAGAAGGCATGGACCGAATGCGTGAAATAATTTGTTCAGTTAGGTTAATGTAAACCAAGTCACATTTCTTAGCTGTAAGGCTGAAATAAAGCAAATGCATTACACATACCCCTCAAGATACTATAAAAAGTTTTTTTCTACAACAGTAAATAAAACAGAGAATTAGGTGATCCTATTTAACTGAGACACTCTGTGTATTAATCCTTTGCAATCGAAGATGTTTTAACTTCAGAAACCGAACGTTGCAACCGATCTAGAATATTTTCGCTACACATGACCTTTTTCATTTTGTCCATATGAAACCGAATGTATTTACTCGTACCACGGTTGAACGCATAGCAGTTTATTAAACTCAAAGAGATTTAACAATGTAGGAATTGTTTTCACTTATAGTACAGTCATTTTTAGTTCTGCCCCAGAGTGGACAGTCGGGCGCAAAGAGTTAAAAATCACAATGACGTTTACTTTGATCAATAAGATTCATTCAGAAAGAAAGTTACGTTTGTTTAACATTACTGTTCAAAATCGGACATTTCATGTGCAATCACCTAATTAAATTCGAGTTTGCCGTAGACTCCCGTATAACGCGATTAAAAAACAGGTTAAAAAGACTGTAAACATGGGCTTTATGTGACAGTAAATGCACAGAAATTGTAAATTGCAAACACTTAAAAAACAGGTTAATAAAACTGTAAACATGTCTTTTATGTGGCAGTAAATGTACAATAATTGTAAATTGTAAACCCTTACTACCCCAAAGGATACGTGTCTGTACAGTTGGTCCAAAAAGTATTTGAACACTAAATACCGAATTCTTGAAAAATTGCTTACATTTAAACTGTGATAATTTTGTAAAACAAATGCTCGTACGACAATAAGTTTAGACTCATTTTAAAGCTAGAAGCTTCTTGTTTTATAATCCATCGATTGTTTTATTCTAAGATTTTTTTCATGGTGTAACGGGTGAGAAACTGAAGACGCACTGTTTCTCGAAAATGCTGTATACGTTTAAAGGTCTGTGAAAAGTTCGAAAAAATTCTTCCGTGATTGAAGTCACCATGGATTTAAAAATTGAAACTTACTCTTTACGACGGACGTCTTAAAAACATATTGCCGATTTTTTTAAGCCGTTTTATCGACCTTTGAAAGAGAGATGTGTCGCCAACATTACAGTAGTATAATTTATACCATGAGGACTTTACACGACCAAACTTAATCGTCACTTTTCTTCCATAAAACAGTAAAACAAAATTGTACAAGAATTTTTAAGGAATCGTGAAAAAGAGGCTTATAAAGTAAAATTTATAGCAGTTTCATTTACGAGAAAAATTTTTTGAAGTTTTTGGAGACGTATGAATTTCCAGCATTTGTAAGAAAAATGTGTTTTCTGTTTTCCAGCTGTTACATCATTTAAAAATATCTTAGAGGAAAATCAACACTGCTTTGCGAAAGTAAAGGTTTCGAGCATTAAAAGCACTCCAGGATTATGGTTGTACTGTTTGTTTGTACGCAGTTATCACAATTTAAATATCGACAATTTTTCGAAAATCGGAAATATATTGCTTAAATACTGTTTGGATCCACTACATGTACATTTATTTTTTTAACAGTTTTCTAATCGCGTTACACGCAGTGATGGGCAGCGTCAAATACTTTTGTAATTCAAATAGTGTAAAATACCGAATACTTTTATTGAATACATTAATCAGTTGACGAATACCTTGGCATCTTGTATTTAATCATATTATGAAATGTGAAATACTTCTATAATTTGTATTCACCAAATTACAACTTACAATTCAATTGTAAGAAACAGAAGTTTAATAAACATGCATTTCCTACTTTTATAATTTCAGCAGCAAGCAAGAAAATAATATAACAACGTCAATCACAATTCTTCTAATATCTTTATAGTTTTATATTTGGCCAGTCCATTTTTGTCAGTGCATACATCAAATCCGCAGTTTAGTAATTTATGTTTAAGAGCTCATCGAATACCGAATACAATAGTATTTAATATTTTTTATCTGATAAAGGTGTAAACAATTGTATTTGCAGTATCAAACCGAATAAAAAGTAAATTGTATCCTTAAATTTAGCACGATGCGTCCTTTACAGCCTGCATAACCACATCGTGTATAGTTGTGCAGTTGAAGATAAATATTTCAACCATCGTGCTTTAAATTTTGGTTGAAATATTGTTGCTAGAGCACGTATTCAATATTCGATGAGCTCTTAATACTAAGCCAGTGTCGCCAGATCGGTTAAATCGAGGGGAATACAGTTTACCACCTCTCTGATGACCAGAGTAATATTTGATACGTTGTGCGACACGTCACGTGGCCAGTCTACGGTGTTAGTGGGGGACGTTGGAGCGTGCTCAGGTAGTGGAATAAGATAGTAGAAGGGGAAAAGTAGGACAGGAAAAAACAACCAGTTCTGGTTGTTTCCGGCATCACTGTTCTAAGCCTATTACTGCGTGTCAAATGACCCGTTTCAGATTTTTTATTTCACAATTATTAAAGTTATTAAAATGCTTCTACTGGAAATGATTAAACACGCTGCTTTATTAAAGTATACATTATAATAAAAATCGCACAAAATCTAAATAAATTCAATCATGCCATTTTTATAAGGCAACACATACTAGTCAGCTTTAATGGTGGGTAGGTTTAGTGTTAAATACAAATTACAGAAGTTTTTCACATTCCATAACACGATTAAATTCAAAATGCCAAGGTATTCGTCCACTGATTTATTTATTCAATAGAAGTATTTTCTAACGACATAGCAATCGAATACAATATCTAAAATACATTTCACATTCGAAAAATAATAAATTGCAAGTTGATAATGTATGTATCATTCTAATATTTTTTGAAACACTTTTTGCCCATCACTGTTTATATGGAAGTCTACTGTACTGTTCATTCGTCAGATGATGGCTAGGCAAAGAATAAGTATGCTATCGTTCTATCCTGGTTCCTATACCATCGCACGAAATTCTTGCTATTGGCCCAAGACGATTACGAAGAACGACAGCGGGCAACGCCGGGACCGACTGAAATGCTATGGTCTCACGCTCTTTCATTTTCAATCGCTGATTTACAACACAGGTCCACAAAACGTATTTTTAAATATTCAATATAGGCCCACATGAAATAATTGTAAAATACAACTTTTAGCATTTCCTCTGCAATTCCGACCCATTGCGAATTTTTTCAAATTTCTTTTTCATGTTGTGTAGTAAGCTAATTGTCCTATGTTCTCAAAAAAATCCAAGTTGTGGGGTCCAATATTGAAAAAATTATCGTCTTTTGAGCCACTGTATATGGTATAATTCAATCTTAATTAGATAATTCGCTTGTAGATTCTATAAAATTCTGTTTCGTGCTTTAATTTTCACATACAGACATTTTTTATAGTTTTCTAAACCTATAGATGAGTTTTTGCAACCGCAATGCGTATATGAAGTATTTTTATAAACAACAAACGCAAACATTATTTTACTCGATATGCCATGTATGTGACTTGCACCACTATGATTCTCAACCCGCCATACGTCCGCTGTCGTTCTTCGTTATCGTTTTCGGCCAATAGCGACAATGCGTGTGATGGTAAGGAAGTTGTTGCGCCCTCAATATCGTAAATCCGTTTCCCGAATTTCACAGGGGTCGTATAGTCCGCTTCGCTCACTCGCGACGATGTCGAGGATTGCTGGTGAAGCTCAACTAAGCCTAGTTGAAATGATATTAGTCTTTGAAATCAATACCTTCAATATACTTATTTAAAAACTTAACGAATTGTGCATTGTGTAAACAAATGATATGTCGCGACTATCGTAGCGTGATCCTACATCATCGATTCGATGGAAGATGATGTACGAAAGGTGCCACAAAATTAACCTTGACTTTGAATTTCAAGGTCAAAAGGTCAACGATTTGTCAACCATGGGTCAAAACTCAATCGTCCTCTTAAATAATTACGGTAAAGTTTTTCCATTATCAAACCGACTTTACTTATATTATATGTTTGTTCCTCGGTCATTGGAAATTATTTCTTGGCGCGTGAAATATATGGAAAATATAATATAAATAAAATCAGTTCGATAATGAAAAAACTTTACCATAATTTTTTAAGAGAACGAATGTTTTGACCCTGGTTCTTTTTCCACTTCTACAATAAAAAAGATTGATGAACTTTTGATCTTGAAATTCAATGTCAAGGTTAATTTTGCGGTTAATTCTGCTAGGTGGGTGGTACGATGTGGTCGTCGGAGTAGAATGTGTTTTGGGAAAGTTTTGTTGTGGAAATTGAATGTAATAAATTAGGGAAAGAAATAAAAAAGCGATATAGTGGGATTTACCAAAAAGCGTCCTGTCGATGGGGTTCGCTTATGGAGGTCTTGAAATGGTGTTCGACGGCACCCGAATGATTTTGGAACCGTCGAGCGTCGAGTGTTTCAATCTATTGCAGTCGATCGTGCCCAATCCTCACGTTCGAACACCGAACAGGAGTCAGGATAGAATGAGAACGTAAACGTATTGCCTAGCTATCATCTGGCGAACGGACAATGAATTTGTTAATCGATGAACGCGCCTAGTGGTTTCTTATTTTGAACTCTATTCCGCAGATATTTGCTCATTACCAAACAGTGGGAGGAGGAAGCTCGTAAAGCTCTGAGAAGGTTGAGAGCGAGTAACGAAGTGGAAGAAGACATCGAGGAAATGAGAGCCGAAGAACGGGCTCAACAAGCTGAGTCTAGAATATCGATGACAGAGCTCATATGTAGCCCGACGCTGAGAACGCCGCTCGTTATCGGTGTGGTTATGCAACTTTCCCAACAGCTTTCAGGCATTAATGCTGTAAGTAGATCGCGTTGTAAATTCCCTCTGTACAGGGTGTATAAAAATTGTATGTCACGACTACCATAGCGGGATTCTATACCTCTAGATCGGTGGACATCTGTTATAAAAATGGGCCCCAAAATTGTCCTTGACCCTTTTTTTTCAGGTCAAGCTTTTTTTCTATTGCATCGTATAGTACACACCGCTCATAGGAGCCATAGGGTCTCGGGACAACCGTTCTCTTAAAAACCGACTTTAAAGTCTCGCAAACGATTTTATTCCGTTATAAACGTGGAGGGGGTGATTCTACATGAGAAAATAAATCGAAGATATAGAATCAATTTTATTCATTTCACGCCTCGTTTTCGAGAAATTAGAGTTTGAAAATTTGGCGAACACGCGTGATATTGAATGGGAATCGTCTGACGCGTCTGCTCATGACGTACCAGTTCTACTTCCTACAAACGCTAGGGACGCGAACTTAACGGACTTTGAAAGTTGATTTTATCGAGAATGAAGTCTTGTATGTATGAAAATATTTCAGTCTGTATTTTCAAGTTATTTTTTGTTATGTAGAGTCGCTCGCTTTTCCTGTATATACATTACTATTCTACGTATTGAATATACGCTCAAACAATTTCTTCAACAATCATATTTACGATGTTTGTCGAATATGTTCGAATATTAAGTTTTATCGAAATTGAGCTATCAAGTTTAAGAGCACCCAGGTAAAACAGGTACACCATTTCATCGACGTGAGATGTTTCTAAAGTATTCAATTGTCATCATTTATGACAAAGGAATAGACATTTATGACAATAGGAATAGATCAAATGCAAAGCAGTGAACATAATTTAGGATTTTTAAGAATACTGTCACGTTAGGTGTATGCCAGCGGTGTAGAGCGTAGGGGCCCCTTACGCGCCTGCTTCCCCTTCCTACTGTCAGTTTGCGCAGGCGCAGCGTGTTCTCATCTCGCCGACCAAGAAACCGAGTAACCGACCCGCGTGTCTTAAAACAATCGACGATCATCTTTTTAACGCGGGAAACGAGCTATATTTTCGACTTATTTTGTCATGTAGAACCACCCCCTCCACGTTTATACCATCTTGGGACTCCGTGTAGACATACACTGTAGAACAAAATTAATGGAATTTTTTCGCGAAACAAATTGACAAAAATAATCTTCTGTATTTAGTAGGCACATTCGATCGCTTGTTCTTCGAGCGCCTATACAAATAATTGATACATTGTATCTGTGCTGCCCGCGTTATGGGACCCTCGACTCTCGGTCGGTCGTTTACTTTTTCCAGAGCGGTCCCCACTCTAGAATATTTCGTTGAAGAGTAAAGACGTGCCTCAGAACGTGTCTTCGAACGTATTGTTTAGAATAAATTCTATTTTATATTTAAAGAGGGTGTGCTTTATTCTATACCCATAATCCAACAAAAATAGTTCACGAAACTCCAAAATCGAGTTTTAACACTTCATCTAGCGAAAGCCTATCGATAGGCTTTTCAATAATTGTGCTGTGCCAAGAGGAAGCTAAAAAAATCTTCTTTTACATAATAATACCAACCGAAATTATTAGATTTCGAAGAGAAATTGCTGTTGCTGTTGAATGATCAATTAAAAAGTTCTTAGCCATGAACTGTAAACTTTAAAAAATCATGAATTAATCGCCAGTATACAATGCAATAGAAAGAAAGACCTGGACAAAAAAAGGTCGACAATTTTACGGCCTATTTTTTTAACAGATCTTCATCAATCCAGAAGTATAGAATCTCGCTATGGTAGTTGTGACATATAATTTGTATACACGCTGTACATTAAGGACCATGAAATTTGAATCGCCGGTCCAGTCCGATAACCAGCATTGTTTAAGTTCCTGCAACTGCGATTCGTCCACGGACACGTAATAGCCGGCGGAATGTCTCTATGTTCCAGGTGTTTTACTATTCGACAAATTTGTTCACTAGTTCTGGTTTGACAGAGGAGAGTGCCAAGTTTGCAACCATTGGCATAGGTGCCATTATGGTTTGTATGACGTTAGTATCCATCCCGCTTATGGATAGAACAGGAAGACGTACACTTCACTTATACGGTCTTGGTGGCATGTTTATCTTTTCAATATTCATCACAATTTCTTTTCTCATAAAGGTAAGTTCAACTTCTGGGACCCCTCTGTTTCCGAGTATAAGTATACTGTTCCGGTCGAATCGAAACGTAACGATGATCCTTGACACGCGGTTATACCATAATGAGAATTGTCGCGCCAAAAATGTCAAGGATCGTGAAAAACAAAAAGATATTCGCTTTCTCGAGATTTTTATGTTACTCGTGTAGAAAGTCGAGCAGAGATTAGGTCTCGTAGGACGTTTAAGTACACCACAATGAACGTGGATTGTCTATAGTTATCTCTTTGTGCTTTGTCACTTCATGCACCTTGGCAAAAGGTGTATCTAACACTTTGTTCACAGCTGGAGTGCAGCACTGCACCGACAGTGAGAATTATCACCACTTTACGTATATAAACTTGCATTCAATGACTCATTTTAATTTACTCCCAAACATTCATGTAACTTGTAAGGTCTGTTCCCCCGGTTTCCTGCACGTTATACTTTAGTTGCGCCAGAGAGGTTACGTATGATCGGTACGTTGACACCTAACCAGCCTGTGTTTCAGCCACGTGTTCACGTTATAGTTACTCCCGTTGGTGGTTCACGGGCTTTTCGTCAAATTGAATTAATGAGTGAATTCTTAGAGAATTCTAAGCCATCCGAAAACGGAACTCAATGTATTCCCCTTTTAAGAAATTTCGAAACTTTTATATTTTTTAACTACTATTTGGTATTTCGCGTGTAGTAAATTATATTTAGCGCAAGTAGCATTTTTATTGAGGCTACTTGCTTCATTGTATATTTTAAGAGACTATTGTCTGAAAGAAATGGTGTACATTAAGAATCATCAATTAAAAGCAAAATGCAATAATGTCACGTTGTGGAACTGACACCACCAACATATTTGTGACATTTTTCTGATTAAAACGGCACCAAATCCAACGCAATTTAGATCACATCTAATTTTAAAAAATAGCTTCAGTACTTCAAATATCCATAACTGTATAAATATTGATAAAAAATGATATTCGAAACCAGAACACCCATTTAAGGGGGTAGACCATTCTGACACTCTACAAATATGCTGTATTCGGGAATTTTTTTTAATGATACTTAATAAGCGAAAAATTCTGGTTTTTTATGGTAATCTTAACATAAGTCTTACCTTCATTCTCCATTTTTAAAAAAAATTATTTAAAAATGGCAGAATCATTATTCTTACAGAAAAATTGTTCTTATTCTCACACTAGAAGGTATCATCTAAAATACAGCGCAGAATTTTGAAGAATCATTTGTAGAGATGGCAGCTACTTGAATCGAAAACGTTTTACGTTGAAAAATCAACTTTATTTTTTCAAACGATAAATGTGGTCTACCCCAATAAGAATAAAACCTTTATACAGAGTGTATCTGGTAAGTGGACCAAATTATATATAACTTCAGTATTATTAAAAATAGAAAAGAATGATGCAGGAAAGATTGGCATGGTTTAAGTTCTGAGAGACTCTATTACCGTCCATCCATCAGGAGATGGCAGTGAATTTCGACAGTGGGGTGCAGGGGGGCTGCGAGACCCCACTCTAGACGCCAGGCTGCGGACCCCACTCTCACGCTTACGTTTTGGCGGGAACGGTCGACATAAGCCAGGTATGTCCAGAAGTAGCTCACTTGGAGTAAAATTCGAGGGAGACGCCTACTTCTCCCGCCCGCGTCTCGCTCTCCGTGGCGGCCGTAGTCCTCCGAGCTCCCCAGACCCGTGCCTACCGTGGGTCCGAGAGTCGCCCCAACGCGCTCACGTGGTACATATTGCAAGCGGTAGGCACGAGTCTGAGGAGCTCGGAGGACTACGGCCGCCACGGGGAGCGAGACGCGCGGGCGGGAGAAGTAGGCGTCTCCCTTGAATTTTACTCCAAGTGAGCTACTTCTGGACATGCCTGGCCTACGGGGAATCCCGGAAACCACGGTCGGCTAAAATATACGCACCGTGCGTGGCCGAAGGCCACTCGACAGGCCGGTGTCCTTTGAAATCGTGTCGCTCGCTACCGAAACCCGAGAACTTTCCGCACCCCTCTTCACCGCTTGGGATGCCTATGGTACATAATCCCGTCCACGGTGCATACGAAAAATGTTATAAACGTATGATTTAAAACGTTATTTCACCGATGTTCAAGTGGGTGCAGAATACAACAATATAACAAAATAACAATTTATTACTAAAAAAGACGATATACTTCCTTAAACAAAATCATCATAGTCACTGTGTGCTACATGCACGTATGTGGAAAATTTAAGCATACAATCTGAAGCCTGACTTTGAATATTGAATGTTCAGGTAATTATATTACAATGACGTTACGGAATCTTAGTTCTTGAGATTTATCTCTTTCCCCGTAATTAACGAGAGGAATATCGAGAAGAATTTGGTTGATTGAACCTATGTACTTAAATGCATTTAATCTAATCCGATATAATAATCTGCTGTTGATCGCGATCGCAGCCTATATGTATAGGCTGAAGAACTGCGATCGCGATCAACAGCAGATTATTATAAATTAAATGTGTTTATCGATCGAAACACAATTACGCAGATTATTATATCGTAATTAAGTTGCAAAATATTCTAGTCGGCGAAATGACAATATTAGTTTTCCTAAAATTAACATTTTAATATTTCCCTGTGTCTGAAATAATTTTTCATATCATTCATATTTTTATAGCAGTTCTATGTGCCCAATATTTGAAATTGTTGATGTTGCACGAATTAAAAAACGAATTTTGTCACACTTGAACGGACGGTAAAATTTGCAAAACAATGATGTTTCTAATTTTTTGGTATTAAGAAATGACGTCCTGGCAGTATAACTTGACCTTAAACCTGTGTCCACTAAAGAGTTCTACTCTCTGATACGGCTCTCGAGGGTATACCTCGAGCCGACACGTGGTACGAGCAACAGCTCTCGAGAGTTCGTTTCCACGTGAACACGCAGCTTTAGGACCAAATCGGTCCTCTTACTTTTAAAATTCAAATGTCCTCACTGGTTTAATATGTTTCATCTATATCTATGTGTCAAATACTTGTTGCATGCAGTTTCATTTTGTTGCTTAGGCTTACAAATTGCGCTTTTTATTGAATCTCACCCCCCTGTTTCCCCCCCCCCCCCCTTCCCATCCCCTGTTCACAACGACCTCTTTCGTGACTGCCTGGAGGAGACATTTACTCCCTTTGTTATTAGTATACATTCTATTTGGCTCAAACCTGTCACCCTTTGTCATCTTACGTATATTATTGGTTCGATACATACAAAAATCTAATTTGCTCTTAACCTCTTACATCTTTAACCGTGAGCCGAATGTACGGCTTGTTGCTTCTCCGATTCAGATCAGCAGACTTTGTCAAACGGAACGGATTCAGAGGAGCTACAAAAGCCACCTAACACTTTATTAGAGCCGTTACACACTGTCGACCAGTCGGCGACGATTTGGTCGCCGGGAGACCAAAAATTAAACGACCATACTCGACAGCTAAGCTCTGCGACCAAATGCAGCAAGTCTTCGGAAGTTGTTAGTATCGTTCTACGGGATTCAATTTTTTAAATAAGCCTTTCTGTATCGAAACTCATTATATGCACGTAGTCGCCTGGCAGCCAGGGAAGTTCTATATCGTGTGTAACCGTCAATTGAATTCCATGCATTTTAACTGTCGCCGCGATCAACGAGTCACCCGTGCGTCGCTCGCGTTTTCGTTAATTGCTGCTACCAAGTACGTACGAGCCTAATATATTAATTTATAATTTTGTAAGAGAACAGTTGAGCTTGGACCCCTGGTTCCTTATGCGGTTTTTATCCTTGTGGCAAGAAGAATACGATGCAATAAAATAATTGATGACCTTTTGATCTTGAAATGCAAGAATTAATTTTACGAATTTTACGACATTAATTGTAGGCGTCAACATATTTTCTTGTACCTAGTGATGGACGGTGATCTGGTCGCTGGCGACTGATCGACAGTGCGTAACGGCCCTATTCCTTTCGTTCATCTAACAAACTCGACCGGTACACAAAGTGTTCGAAAATAGTCAGACTCTATTGTCGAAACAGATGCAGGGGAAATCCTGTACAACAAAGCTTTCTTAATAATTTCTAAGAAATTATTGGTTATATTTTAATTTTTAAAATTTTCCATATATATGTTCATAGAAAATCTATGCAGAGTTCGATTAACTTTTAAGACACTATACAGTGTAAACGATTTATCAGTCATTCTACGTGCAAAAGTAAAAAGAATTGAGCTAAACTGTTTCATGCGAGAGTTTGTTTCGTAGATAATTGATTTCGCACGGTGAATTCGGTTATCTCGACAACGAAACGTGATTTGAAAAAGCTTCGATGTATATTTTCTATTTATTCTTGTGCGTAGAGTGATGTTTCTGCCAAGTTGTTCTACCTTCCTAGAATATCCTGTGTGTATATTTGATTTCATCAATTTCTTCTGTGCGAAGGGAATACAGCTAACTCTTTCCAACATACTTTTTGTTTGTGTGTAGCTTTCATGTCCACAAATATACATACCACGAAGCACCTCAACTGCTTTTAGAACGAAGAAGATTCAGAAAGAGAGTTTGTGCTTCGAAAATCGCTCGTAAACGAGCAAATTATAACTTCCTTCTGTTAGATTAATCTTTAGAATAACGATGATTCATGTATAACCGATGCAATCACAAATAACAAAAACTTAACCAATTTTAGATTATAAATTTAACTTGTTGACTGCCACGTCACATACATTTGGGTAACGGAATTATTTCTGGAAATTTAAAACTCCATTTCTGTAGTGATAAATACAATGTGCAGAATTTGTTTATTATTTATAAAATATAAGAGGATTGAAAATTTAATTAAAATCATAAATCTTAACTTCTCACTTTCCGTTCTATAAAATAAGTCGCTTTGATTTCACCCAATTTTAGTGGTTGCCGAATAAACGATCAATCTGTTAATTATTTTACGATTATACAGGCCGATTGGTATCTAGCGGTACAACCGAAAGGAGGCTGACTCTACATCAAAATATAAGTCGAAAATGTAGAATAAAATTTCTCCATATGAGCCTTTGCTTTCGGGAAAATCAAGTTTGAATATTCAGCAAAATCGTGTGCTATTGAATCGTCAGACACGTCTGTGTCTGGCCGACCGGTTCTACTTCTTACAAATGCTAGACAGGCGAGTTTAACCCATTTTCAAAGTCGATGTTCTCGAAAACAAAAATTTTATTCTACATTTTCGACTTATTTTTTACGTAGTATCACCCCCATTTTGATTGTAACACCAGTTAACCTTGTATATTTTGTATTAGGTCGTCCGATTTTGTGCCGGAGATATGTTTACGGAGATGTTTAAATCAAAGAAATGTTACAGTGACGGTGTAATATTTTTACCAAAAAGGTGGGAAGAGGTAATGTAACGAGAAAATAATTACATTTTTTTTCGTAAACTTTAAAGGTATGTTTCAAATATTAATTTAAATAGTAGAACAGTAAACGGCATGAACTTATGGGACGACCTAATATTTTATATCATTTGCGTCACAAAACTTGGTAACGATAAGTAACGATAAAAGTGCCTGTACATTATGTTAATATTGAAATCACGCATTATTTAATGATCTTAAACTTTGTGAACATTATTCGATTAAAAGTTGAGCAGCACAGTACATAAAATTGAAGAGAACGACAAACGAGTAATTCTCAAAGCACGACTGTATTCTCCTCGCACTACTCAAATTCGTCGTGTCAGTTGTACCTTTTCTCAGTAACTATATAGAACAGGGGTCCCGAGTAATTTTATATGCAGGGTGCATCACTTAAGATTTTCACCTAAAATATTTTCTTTGTTTTTAGAGACGCGGGAAAATATATAAGGAAGAACATACTTGTTCAAAGGGGCAATTATTGCGATAGACGAGATTTTTTCTCAAGGTCATATTTTCCGAAATATGGTATGGTGGAAATAAGGTCATTCTTCATTTTTTAAATAAGATGATGTACTTTGATTGTTGTAATGTTATAGCTAATGACAAAAACAAATTCAATTGCTTGTAATATGTTAACCTCCAAATGACCTTCGCAAGAGTTATTCTTAAATGAACTTAAAAATTCGTATTTTAAGTTATGCTTTTTGAAAAGTAACTCCTCTGTAGGTCATTTTAAGGTCAACATATCATATATGGTTGAATTCGTTTTTTTGATTGTTCCATGACATTATACCAATCAAAATATGCCATCCTGTTTAAAAAAAAACAACGGTGACCTTGCAATTTTGGAAAATATAACCTTGAGAAAAAATCCTTTCTATTACAATAATTTCCACTTCAAGTCAAATATTTTCTTCGTCGCACATTTTCTCGTTCCACTAAAAATAACGGAAGATATTTTAGGTGAAAATCTTAGGTGACTTACCCTGTATATGTATAAATACTATTCAGCTTTCGAAGATATAAACCATCACGTTTTCGATAACACGTACGTTATTTTCCAACGTAAACCCTCGTAAGTTCTTCTTTATATTTAATTCGATTTTCTACATCAATAAATGTAATACTTCTGTTTACTTGGCGAATACATTGCATATAACGAAGCAATAATAAATAAAATTACAAGCTTTTGATTGTCGAAAAATCATTCATAACAATATTGCTCTGAATTAATTAAAATAATGTTACAAAAGCAATAATGTTTTCACGCACACTTTTGAAACGAAATTAATCTAAAATTGACTTAAGCTGAACTGAAACAATAAAATAATACAATGCATATACACTAAACATAATGTCGTGTATATCTTTGATAAATGTCGGCGACAATTCTAAGTAGACTGCGGATTTTACAAATTTATGACAAATATGAGTAGCTGTAATTTGCAACGTTAGAAAAATTACAAGATTTAGAGAGTACTGATGTATTATTTTTGACTTAGTAAAATTATACAAGCGGGAAAGAAATTTTTAAGTGGCTTCTATTTCTTAAATTACTCCTGATTTCGACCGTATCAACATGCATCAGGCTCATTGAAATCGACAAACTGAATCCTGTTCTATGTAATTACCTACGTTTCTCTGTAACAACACGACAATTGTGGCATATGTCTGGCGTGTTCTCACGTAATTCACGTGTATTTCTGTGATACTAACCAAGGTGTAAGCAACGAGTGTCCCCGGTCGATCCTTGCGGTAAATATAGCCAGTCATGCTTCGTCGCTTGAAGAAACAAAAAAAACTAAAACAAAGGACAAGACGTTAACTGTACATAACAAGAGCACGTTCACATTGTTGCAGTCGCATCATCAAGCCTTAAGACACAGGGTTGAGCTGCACCAGTGCATGCGGTACTTTTTAATTTGTTCATTGAGTTCCGTAGGTTTCTTACTGATTTTTGTTCATCCTGAGAGAGACTCCTCCGGCTGCTCAGGAAAGAAGAACACAATTCTACTGCCTGATAGGAGTTTTTCGGTTATGTGCAGGAAATGATTGACTGGATGTCTTATTTGTCGGTCGTGTCGACGCTCAGTTTTGTGGTGTTCTTCGCTGTTGGACCAGGCTCCATTCCATGGATGATCACGGCCGAGCTATTCTCACAGGGCCCCAGACCCGCCGCCATGTCTATCGCGGTTCTTGTCAATTGGATGGCTAATTTTTTGGTTGGCATTGCTTTCCCGAGTATGAAGGTAAAGCGATATTTTTCCTAACATACAGTGACTCATTGTAATATTCGGACACTTTTAAAAAGACGATAACTGTTTTAATATTGAAGAACTAGTTTACCATATGTCGTAAACAAAATTGTTTAAAATTGCAATTGGTCGGAATTGAAGACAAAATACTAAAAGATGTGTTTTACAAATTTTTTAAGTGGGCCTAGATCGAATAAGAAATACGTTTTGTAAATCTGTGCCAGTTATCCATATTCTGGAAATTTCATCAAGAAGCCATCATATTTCTTCACATCATGTAGTAAACTTATTGTTCTGACTTCTCAAAAAAAACCAAGTCGTATGGTCCAATCTTAAAAAAGTTATCGTCCTTTTAAAAGTGTTCGAATATTGCTGTAAGTGTAAACTACTGTTTATAAAATATTTGATTTCGGAAAAATGTTTGAAACGATAGTTATATGGTCTCAAGAGTAGCATACAATGTAGTAATTAGTTTTTTCCTATGTTGCTTTTGTATCGATATAAAGAGGTCACCTTGAGTTTCCTTATAGCAGAGAGTAAATTTTAATCTTGTGGTTGAGGGGAAATTGATACCTGAATAAAAATCTAATAGTTACCGAGATGTTCTTTATAAATGATTTTTAATGCAGGTAGTTCTCAAAATGTTCTCCATTGCAGTTAACACATTGACGTAGTCGATCAATAAGTGCAAGTGATACTGGACTGGGAATGTTTCTCGAGTTATAGCATAACATGCTCTAATGGTATGATTTTTCAAATCTTCAGGGCTGTTGTTATGTCTCGATTAACTTCGTTTTTTAGATATCCTCCATGAAATTAATGAAGCGGCGTATGTGGTAAAAAACTAATAGTTATTAAGATACAAATCTTTAACGAATAACAAGAAACTTTGGAATATAAAGTCCGTCTAACGAATGATGACAATATCCTTCCTTAATTGTTAACATTCTGTCATTCGAGGCGTATTTTATTTTTTGTGACGACTGTTAGGTATTCAGTTTGAAATGATTGCTAGATGAGTTAAGTGTGCAGAAGAAAGTGCTCTCTAAAAGTTATTGATTTATGCTATGTCTTAAGAAACGATCCAAAGTGAATCACTTGCACTTATCGATCGATCACGCGAATGTATCAATTGTAAGGAGGAGCATTTTGAGCATTACTTGCAATATAAATCATTTATAGAGAACATCTTAGTAATTATTAGTTTTCATCTCACATACTCTCATAGTATTCTATTCAGGGTTCGATTCTGTCCCCAATCACAACATTCAAATTTACCCTTTACAACAAAGAAATTGAAGGTGCCCTTTATATCTCGGTAAAAAAGCAAAACAGAAAGAAATAATTATTACACTGTACGCTACTCTTGAAACCACACAACTTTCGCTTCAATTATTTTTTCATATATGAAATAGTTTACATGTAATTTAGGTGGCACACATAACTGAATCACCCAGTATACAGGGTGTTTTCAACATTGTGCTACAAGCGGTGGGGTGATGATTCTACATGCAAAAACTAGTCGAAAAGAACGAATAAAATTTGTTTCGTTATTTTGACAATATTAAACATTCTTGCGCAGAAAAGACAATGCCTTAGATCAGGCATGGGCATGGGTGGAGCCCCTCAAACGCCTGCTTCTCCCACCAACCTCTCTTCTATGCAGCGCGCACTCCTTCGCGATCGCGCATGTCTCGCGCCTTCGTTGCCCCCACCATACGTATCTTCGTGCCTGACCGCAGGGCTTCGCAAGGCCTGCGCGAGACTTGCGCACTGCTCGCGGCGGGCGAAGCGCGTTCTTCCTCCATGGTAATTGTGGATACTGGTGGGGGATAGTAGGCGCTATGCTGGGGATGGTCTTGTCTCAATTGAGACAAAAATTCCCATGCCTGCCTTAGATGAATAACGATGAGATTTGTGTGTTACTTTAGAATCTCGATTATCGACACCTCTAATGTATCATTGCTTCCCGCAAACAAATAATTCAATCTCAAATGATGCATATACTATAGAATTTAATGTACAACTCGATAAATATTTAGTTCAGCATTAAAACAAAGTAACTGTTCTATTATTCGAACTCTAATTTTTGACTGATTAGTACGGATGATCAAGGGTCTACTGTACTTTCAAAAAACATACAAAATCTTTAAATTTGATTTACTATTAATTTCAGTGTATGATGCAGAATCTGGCAAAGTGGGATATATCAAATCTGGACGGACTGATGTTGATCAGTGAGAGATAGGTTTCGAAATAATATTTGGCATATACTTTTTTTAGATTATTACCATCATCCCCGTTGAAAGGGTGAATACAGCCCTTAAAGTTGTCGAGTTTCATTGATTAACTTTAAGGGCTGTTTTCACCCTTCAACATGGGTGCTGGCCGAAAAAAGTACGTGCCAAATATTTTCCCGAAAACTACGTCTCACTAAAATTTCATAATAATCTGTATGTCCAGATTTGATATATACCCTTTGCCAGATTCTGCATCATACACTGAATTTAATGATACATCAAAAAAGATTTTGTATGTTTTTTGAAGTGACATATAAATCTCGTCATTATTCATCTAAGGCAGAGCTGCCTGACTTCTCTTCGTGTCCACCAACGTCCATCCAAAACGCGGCAGAATGAGATACAACTACGATTCTCATTTCCCCTGTGACTGTTTCGTTTACAGGAAGTCATCGGCCTATCGTACATGGTGGGAGTTTCTTGTCTAAAGAGAAAGGTAGGGGAAAGAGTCACAAGTGGTTTACTAAATAACAAAATACAGTTAGGTTTGAAAATGACATGAAATTATTAGAATTTTCAAACCTTGTACGATTGCTTCCAAATTTTGCACACATCATTTTCTCACCAAGTCTCACAATTTAAATCGGCAAGGCCAAAAAAATGTTTAACCTCTATAGCTAACAATAAGGACCACGCTAAGGTAGAATCACCACCCGGTCGCTCGTATCATGATTTCGGGAACACCCTGCATAAAATCCGCGATCTAGTAAGAACGTAAGAATTTGTAATTTCCATAAGAGTCATCTCGACCGGTTTAACTAATTCCTCTTGATGCCGATGTGTTACAGACTAGCCTTGATAACTACACGTTCCTACCATTCAGTGCATTCCTAGCCATCTTCTGGATCTTCACGTACAGGAAGGTTCCCGAGACCAAGAATAAAACATTCGAAGAAATTCTAGCGTTATTCAGGCATGGTAACGACAGGTATGCAATCAACAAACCACTTAATACCATCCCTAATACGTATAGCAAGTCATTAGATAGATAATCTTCAGTTTTGGAATCCTTTTTCTGTTCTGCTGATTTCGGTCGATCTTTATTGTATGTACCGTATGTTATGTGACTCTAGCCGCAGACAGCTTGGTCGTTTTAGTTTTGATTTCCCTTTGTTACTTAAATATAATACTGAGATTATAAGTAAAAGACTTTGTATCTATCGTTTTGTAAAAATGCTTAATCATCGATCGGAATCAACTCGAGTAGGAAAAAAAATATATAGTATGGTTTCCTGCGCATTCGATGAGTGATATAAGTACCATTATCTTATCCGTCCACGCATCCGCCCGTGTATATTATACATATGAACAAGAGCATCGAATGCGTTTAACCTGCGACTTCTGAGATTATTTTGGTCGCAGACAGGAAACGAAACTCGCAGTTGATTCCTGCGAACGAACGGACGGCTAGGAAGTATACATCTTGTACTCGTCATTAGGCTACCGACCGATCTCTAGGGACATAATTTGTCGTACGCAGGATAGTTAATTGCGTACCATTTAAAAGTAGGTAGTATGGACCGAGAGATATTCGTTGAAAACATTTACGAATGCAGTAATTAATTACTCTCAAGGATATGGAATCACGCATATAATATTGCATGGTAATTACGTACGCTATTGTCCACTTTCAAGAACGAGACCTTTGTGTCGCGAGCAACAATTACGAGCAACAGTTCTGTGACTTTTATATTATATCGAGCATACCGTAGTACAATCTTCTTTGATTAATACTCTCTATGTATCTCGTAGATGAGGCGTGATTGCAAACTGCGTTTCTCTGTTCATTAAAATGTTAATAAAAAAGAAAGAAAGAAAGAACAGTTTTGAAAAAGGACACCGTGTGTTGTTGCCTAACCGCGTGGCTATAAATGCAAATTTAACTGTGATAAAGTTCATTCGATTTCTGGAGAGCACTCTTGAGAGAAGTACAGAACTCCCTTGGTATCTGTTCCAGTTTCTCTTCGGCTGTTTGCCCCGCTTTTAGATTCTTTTGTTTAGTGCAAGGGAAATAAGCCCACCTTCTTAACCATAGAAATGAGTATCTACTAATGAAAGCTTCAATTTGTATGCTTCCTATTTATTATACTTGTACAATATTATGTAAACAAAATAGTGCAATTCTGTCGAGCTATATTAGCTATTTTCCTACGTTTTTATTGTTTGCTGCTGATAGCATGCGCAATTTCCAAAAAATTCCGTTACAGAAACAAATTATAGCCGCAGTTTTATGTAAATTTTTCAGCGACTATCTTTAGAGATCAACGACACCATTCTGTGACTATATTTTTTGGGCACTGTTCACTTCTGGCTTATTCTTCTTCACTATTCTATATTCTGGTGTTGGTAAAATTGAAGAAAATACACAATCTTTGGTGGAGATAAAAGATTTACCGTTTCATAAATTTTGGAAACAAAAAAACGTAGACATTTATATGAAAAAATTTACACAGCTGTCGAAAGTCGGAAGTTCAAAGTTTAGAGAACGAATAACGATAAAATACTTTTTCCTTTGGTGGATCGTAAAAATTCAAGTATTCATTAGTAGAGGACTCGTCTTGTTTATACAAACAATACTTCTTTGGTGCTCGAAATAGAAGAAAAACAATAACATTTCGGTGTTCGATCTGAGACGATTCCAAAAGAAGGAACAAAAGTGCGAGCATCGCTGTGTCAGTGGACTATATTGTATATTATATTGCAACTTTGTGGAAAGAATCGGCTGAAACCGGAAAATTTCGCTTCGCGCATCACGGTTCGATCACGACGAATTGTGCTGGATTAATTCCTTCGAATGCACGCTGTTTGGAACAGTAATAGACATTTTCGAGATTCGTGCAAATAAGACACCGTCTTTTAGCCCGTAACGTAACGTACATTAACGTAGAGACGTTAAAGCAGCAACGTTTCCAGATCATATGTATATGTTCTCGTGAAATCGTTTACGCTGATTGTCGCATGGTTGTATAGTAAACAGTTATTGTTCATATCGTCGTAGCATACGCCGATCATCCTCTTCGGCTTGTACGTCACACCGAACAAAGTCTTTCTTGTAACGAACGCAGAAGGTACAACACCGTTCCCGTAGATTCACGTCGAGCAACAATTCAACATTCCATGAACCGATCGCAATCTGTGAACATACTGTGGAGGCTTATGTGAATTTTTATATAATCGAAGAAATTATCAAAACTTTTTCTTCCTCGTCGGTACTGAAAAAATTAATCTAAATAGATGTAGAGCTGGGTAATATAGTATTTTAAATAATAAATAGTAAATAATCGTATTTATTTTAAAGTATCCGTACAACTTTGAAAATAAAATATTTTATTTGGAGCAATAAGTTTTTAAAATGATATTAGAAAATAGTATTTTATTTAAATAATAATGAAAATATTTGAATTTTTTCTTGAAATATTGTATACAGTTTAATTTATTACATTTGTTTTAAATATCTTTACGAAAATAATGGTTCGTACTGAATATACTTGCGAGTAGAATTTATTTTGTAATGGCAAAATACGTTGTATGTTTATATTATTTTACAAACTGCAGTAGCGCTCAATTTTCCAATTAAAACGAAGCAAGAAACCAGGTTCAACTTAATCAGAAATACCTTTTATCACCATAATTTAGGAATTGCTTTTTAATGCCTTTTAATAATTATTCAATGATAAGAACTCTTAAATTTCATATCAAAGAATTTATTGAAGAAACAGCATTACTTATAGGATAATTCTAATGCTTCAAGTAAGATTAAAGTATTTCATTTTGTGAATCAGATTCTTGAAATAAAAATATTTTGTTATATGGTTTAAATCGTCAAAATAAAAATATGTTATTTTTGAAATTATATATACCGTTTGAAATTCTATTTTTTAAGCTAAATAAAATCTAAAATATTAAATAGTATTTGAAATATTTATATCGCCAAATATTACCCACCTCTGAATAGATGGAAACTATAATAAATTTGACTAAATCTCGAGATTCAGCATTTCCTGAAAATTTTGGTACGCTATGAATACACAAAGCTCCGCACTTTATTAATAGAATACGATTAAAATGCGATAGATCGATGTAATCTACGATCGCTTGTTTTACCTTCGCTTTATGATTTATTTTACATTTCCGCTTAAATACCTACATATATACATATATACGTATTATATTCATTTGTAAAACGTGCTGAACGCTTGAACGCTTCATAATCCTTATTGCTATGTACTTCCTCAAGGCCAAGTGGATATTATTATATTTATTTGTTTAGCGTATTGTACATGTATTATTTCAATAAATCGTTATTTAATGGTTCTGGAAAAACCTTTTCTTAGTTAACTTCCGTATACATATTTAATTAAACGAACGAAAAGAAACGAAACAAACAAATTGACAAATCTACATGTTCATCTGTATGGTACATTATCGTAATTGTGCTTTCTGTGTTATTTGGAGCAGGAGCAGCTTGCGGGACAGCAGACTTTATGGGTGAGTCTTAACAATACGTATCCTGTGTATTACTGTGGTGGCTTTGTTACGATACTTATATCAACTTACAAGACTTATAACTTTACTGCATGAGAATCGATTATTTGCCAAAGACACCACTAGTCGCCTTTAAACAAAGGATTATTTTTTAGACGGTTACTTCGCGTCTCTCTGAAACCACCGCGATCGTTTGTTTATTTTCATTTTTTTTCCATTCGGGATAATCTTTCGCTGATTGAATTAGAAGAGACGCGGAACAATTTTAGAATAAATAAAAAATAATCCTGTACCTGCCTATTTAATTGACTACCATACAACTTCTCGGTCTAACGCGCCTGGCATGTTGAAACATCTTTACTTACCTGTCAGTTGCTCATTTGCGAGTCGCCGTTTCCATACGCTATCAGTCAGGCTAATCTAATCGTGCGGGGAGAAAGAGAGCGAGAGAAAGGAATTGAGAGAAAGCAAATGAAAGAGAGAGAGAGAGAGAGAGAGAGAGAGAGAGAGAGAGAGAGAGAGAGAGAGAGAGGGAGGAAGGTAGAACGACGTTTCGTTCCCTATAGTTTGCATGAAATGATTCGAGAAATTACATTCAGTGTAAGAAGTATTTGTGCAACATTTAAAAACAAATAACTTTTTAAAATGTTGACCAAACGACTTGAATTTTTCTGAGATGTTAGAATGATTAGTTTACTAGGTAATGTATAAATCCTTTTTTTTAAATTGCTATCGATCGCAATTGCGAGAAAAGAAAGTGTAGCTCATGAATTTTAAGTTTTTTTATCTGTGTCTATAATGTATGTACATTTAAAGCATAACTTTCTCAAATCTACGAATTTTATATACAAGTACAACGTTTCATCAAAATCGGGTGACGCATGAGAAAAGTATAGGCATTTTAAGACGTGAAAATCTTTGAATTGTAGAGTTTGCCATTCATTTAAATCGCAGTTTCTACAATTTTTGCTATTTTCAATCAATTATATTTGACAGCAACCATGAGCGATTTCGATGAAATTTTGTGCATATACAGGGTGTCCCACGTAACAGTTTTCACGATTTTTTAAGTACTTACGATAATCTGACAAAGAATATTTTGAACAAAAGTTGATCGATTGGCTATATATTGCAATAAAAAAGTTCGAAAAACATTTTTTTTTATAGTATTGTCAAGGTCACCTTCATCTTTTTTAAATGACACTTATTTCCTGCTTCACGTGCATTTCTTTTACATTCACCAAATATTAGCAACATATCAACCTTTTTGCACTGTTAGAATACATTTTCTACAAGTTAATACTACGATTTGCTTTGTGACAAGTCAAGAATAAACAGAAGAACTGTCTTAAGGTCTAGTCGCCAACTACCTCAATAGCTAAGCCATCATACGGTATGTTGACATTTTTTTCTTTGTTGTGAATTGTCGACAGTTCGTAGATAACAGCGAATCCGTACAGCATGCGAAGAACTTCGCTACGACAGTATCGTAAGAGCAACCAATGCAAATTTACTACGAAGAACGGAATTGTGTCTACCACAAAACGGATTTCAATTCGAACATTTGATGTGACTTTTTTACGAAATCTTTTGCGTTAATTTAGTCAAGGTTTCTGAATTGAATGTAATTTCGAGTCTTAATAATAAACACAAATTATTATCACCCATTCATGCAGATTGTCATGTTTTGTTGAAATTTTCATTTCTTCGCCTTCAAGGTTATCCCAAGGTTATGGTATACTAGGTCGTTGAATTCATCTTGACACGGGCTATAATACTGTTAAGT
Source organism: Sphecodes monilicornis (assembly GCA_913789915.3). Taxonomy (NCBI): domain Eukaryota; kingdom Metazoa; phylum Arthropoda; class Insecta; order Hymenoptera; family Halictidae; genus Sphecodes; species Sphecodes monilicornis. The sequence continues at coordinate 22,672,099 of OU565285.1, forward strand.
CAAAAATACAAAGTGACATTTTAAAAAATGAAGGTGACCTTGACAATACCATAAAAAAATGTTTTTCGAACTTTCTTTATTGCAATATATAGCCAATCGAAAACTGATCAACTTTTGTTGAAAATATTTTTTGTCAGATTATCGCAAGTACTTAAAAAATCGTGAAAACTGTTACGTGGGACACCCTGTATATATCTACTTAGGTCTACAAAAGGTACCTTCCTAAATTTTCATTACAGACACAGATAGAAAACATAAAAATTGTGACCTTTACTTTTTTCATCGCAATTTCGACCAATAGCAGTTTAACAAAAAAACTATTTATGCATTGCCTAGTAAATTAATACTTCTAACATCTAAAAGAACTCAAGTCGTTTGATCTAATTTTAAAAAAAGTTATATTCGTTTGTAAAGGATGTACGAATACTTTTTACACTAACTGTATAATACTTCCTTTTGGTTTTTTGGTTCGTTTGCGGCGATACATTTCACAGTTTCTATAATAGTTTCCTCAGGGCTATTATGTTGATCGATACCAATGCTCTCTAGCAATCTCGTGTTAAACACCAATACACCCATAACGTGTTGGTAAGGTTCGCTACATAACAGCCCCGACTTTTCTACTATACGACCTATCTCCTGAACCCTGGAGCCTTGTATTTGACAGCATGCTCCTTTCTTTTTAGCCTAACAGTTTATCCCTCGATCAGTGTTCGACGAGAAATTGTATCTCTCTCGAGTCTTGGATTTATTTTCATTGTCGATATAGTTGGCACGAGTTTATGGCGCTGTACTATGCGACTGCATGTTAGTGCTTACAATTTACTGTTTGGCGTACGAAACCTGTTTCCCAGTTGTATACAGAGTCGATAGATACTTTGTTCGATAGGCAAACGCAGCAAGAGCCGTTTTGCATACTCTTCCATCATTGTTTGCGCATCAAGCTAAAGCTGTAAAGCAGAGATTTCTTGAATAAAACAAAAAAAAAATGAAATTTTTCGAAAGGAAAACATCAACGGGACGTTGGAACGTTTTGTCCACGATACTCGGTTGATGAGTGCAGCTCTTGATAAACTCGCAAGCTACGCATTTCGTTAACAATTTCGTTCGTATTTTCCTTGTTTTCGTTCCGTTCCGTTTCGTTTGTGTATTCTCGATTCTGCTGAAACAAGGTTTTGCCGAAACATTCGATCGATCGTTATCAGCTTTTAAATGAATGAATTCTCTGATCGATAGTTATGATCTATTCGTTACTTATGATTTAGTGGAATTTTTCATTCGATTTGTTCGTTTGCGACGGTCGTTGAACACTAGTTGATGAACGAAATAGAATTAGTATTGAAAGCTGTTTTATAATATCCTCATTGTAATCCATAATGAGAGCCAATTGTTCACGATTTACAACTGTGTATGTGTTCGAATCAACTTTTACGTATTCATTGAACGCATTTGTGTGATCATTGTTTACACCTGTTTGTATTTTTCAATCGCTTAGGCGGCCTGCGGTATGATTTAACAATTACCATGTGGTTCAGACTGTTTTATTCATAATCGCTCATGGACTCCATCTTTTTCCCTTCAACTACTTCTGGCTGGTATCTAAAACGTGATAAGATAAAACTATCAACAATTTTTGTGTGATATCAAGAGAAAAATTCAGTATATTTTGTTCTTGAGGAAATGCATTTAAACAAATTACCTGCCATGTCTTACTATAACATGTAATAGATAGTAATATCAAAATTATCTTTACTTCTGCACACACAGAACTTTCATCGTAATAATGAACATTATAATTATATTCTTTATGGTTACTAGCTATTATGCTGAAATGATGCTATTCCAGTGGCCCCCAAAAGTATTATTACATTACCGATTTTTGACAAATTCTCGATATTTAAGGGGAGTCGGACTTCGATTTTGGTGAAAAATTTCGAATTTTGGTTCTTTAGCTAATTTTTTTTAACGTACTGGCGGGTTTAATTTAAGACCAAGATCGCTCATTTCTAATGAGTAGTCTGGTCTCTAGGAGCATTTTTGTATCTTGAGATCCCTGCAATCTCTACAGCCTTTCCTCTCTTTCATAAACCTTGAATTAATAACTTATCCCAAAATTGAGTTTTCTCACATAAAATGTACCTTTTCTCAGGAACTACTGGGGCCATTTTTTACTCTTTTTTGTTTGATTCCTTAATGTCTCCTGCATATTTCAGCACGCGGATTTTTCAAAATATTGCTGTCATCAAAAATTATTTACCTATAAATGCAATTTTTTTAATCTTCTGAGAACTATCCTTTGAAAATTTGTCAAAAATATAATTTAAAAAATTTTTTAAACGAGAGGAATCAAGCAAGACAATTTTTTGGACTTACCGCTTATAGTTCGTGAGAACAGAAACATTGAATATTGGGAAATTGACGTGGACGGGGGAACAATGTCTGACTTCCCTTAAAGTTTTAATGTTCTAATTTCGTAAAAAATTGTTGTACAACTAAAAATCTGGGCTTATTTTAAAGCTTGAAGCCTCTACTTTCGCAGTCCATCATTCATTTTCTTCTAAGACATTTTTCCATGATAGCGACTGCGAAATTGCAAACAACTTTTTGTCCAACATACTGTATATTTTTTATGCCTGACAATACCATAGACTTTAAGATTAAAGCTTCCCCTTTACAACGACTCCCTAAAACTTGATGCACGATTATTTCTGTCGTTTTATTGACCTTTGAATGAAAGGTATGCCGTAAAATTTATAAGAATATAATGTACCTCATGAGCAGATTGCGGATTTCTATGCGAAATAAGAATTTTTAAATGGATCGAAAGAAATAGAGTATTTCATTTTTCAATAACGTTAAAAAGTCGTATATAATGTAACAACATTCTTCAATTCTCCTAATGGATTTTTAGTTTTGGTTTTCATTGAATTTTCGCTATAAATACACAAAATCCGCAGTCTAAGCATGAAATACGCGATCGAACTTATTCCTCATTTCTGTTCCATGAAGCAGCCAAAAAAATAATATATCAAGTTTCAGGGGATAAATTCACTTACGAAAATAATGTTTTCATTTTTTCAAAGACATTTCAAAAATGTCCCAAAAAAACGAAGGATGTATGTATTAAGAAAGTGGAGTGTTCAAGCTTTAAAACGAGTATACACAGGTGTATTGCTTTACGATCTTCTTTTATGAAATTAGAACAGGTTAACCCCTTACGCCGCGATTTATTTTATGGTCACACTAGTGATTTGAATTTCTTTGCCGGTCGTTATTACCTAGACGAAAAAAGAAATTGTTATCTATTGGATGCCCATGTACTTTCTAGTGGCTATACATTGACAAGAAAGACAAAGAATTTTATTTCGGTTTAAAAGAAACTAGAAAAATACATATTTAGTACACTTTGTATGAAACTTGGATCACGTGTCTGACTCAATGTTTGTAATGGAAGGGGTTAAATATCCATAATTTTTCGACAATGAAAAATATAAAGTGCTAATACTTTTTAAAGCCATTATGTGTCTAGAATTATCTTAAAAATAGAATGCATACTAAAAGACTTTTAATATTCCCTGTTTTTATACAAAATTGAACTGTTTTTATTATATCACGAATTATATGCCGCCAGGTAGATATTATGATACATAAACATTTTTACAAAAAGAAAAACTACCCAAGTTACGTACAAATATACAACAATGTTTCGCTATTAGTTCGCTTACTAAAATTTTGTACTAAATCATTGTCGTCTTCGAAAACAAGAGAACAGGAAAATGTAGTAAGTTATTTAACGGAGAAGATTTAGATTTATATAGTTTTTAAACTATTTACTTAGAAGTAAAATTTCAAACAATTTATTTCTTATCACTTCATTGCGGAGCTTTATGCAAAATAAAAATGTTTCGCATCGATTGTGGGATGTAAGAGCTGAATCAAAATTCATTCCATCCCATAATAATTTTGTTATACATTGAAAACACCTTAATAATATACTTAGATTTTTCTAATCTTTTATTGTCTTATACCCAGGGGTTGAAAACAGTTATTATATCGGTTTCGGTTCTTGAAGCATTTATGGAGAACAGAAAAAGTCTCATAACTGTTACAAGGTATATCGGTTCTGACTTATATCGGTTACAGTTCTGATTCTTCAGAACCGATAACCACAACCGAGAAATAACAGTTATAGGACCAAAAAGTAACAGTTATAGAACCGATATAATATCGGTTCTGAAAAACTGGAACCGTAACCGATATATAACAGTTTGAAACAGTTATTTTTGGAATTTTCTGAATCCCTGTTTATATCTCACCCATCCAAGATCTTTATAAATGTAGAAAAATTCGCATTCAACTTATCACATAACAACGCATTTCCTTTTCTCGTATATAAATTGTTAATCCATCGAAAACGTATAAATATTTATAAAATACACGCTGCATATGTAAACCTTGCCTCTCGTAGTTCATCCATAATTATCAGTTTGATCTACTAGCGGGGTATCGTTGTATTAAAAAGAACAATAGGAATTCAGGCTTGAATATTATTTACACGCGATTGATTTGTAAAATCGAAATCAAAAACACTGAGTCAAATAGACATTAACCACATTCCTTTGTCAATCATTCATACAAGAACAATAGACCACCCGTTCACATCACAAGCAATGTGTTCGCGTTAGCCGACATCATAACTAATTTAGAGCTGGTTCTGTCCATTGTAATAATACCGAACGAGTGTCGTTCTGAGTTTGAAGAGAATACGTAGTTGAGAATTTTGAACATATCTTTTTGTTATTCTCGACGTAGGATGTTTATGTAAACGTTATCCTTAGAGTAAAAAGCTTACACTTTGTTCGTACGACTTACGCAAATTTAGGATTTTTCTCTCTTGAATCAAACAAAAAAAAAACAAAATATCGATCTCGAAAACGATTCGCTCGATGGGCATGTAACATTGTTATATTGCAGGGAAGAGGAGCTCGCCACTAACTCTAGCAAGGAGACCGTCCTATCTGACGCCACCACTGCCAACCATACCCACACCACTGACAAACCATAAAAAAAACTATATAATAACTTGTAAACGATTTTAATATCAATCCTAGTGTCGAATATCATTCGCTGAGAAAGAAACGAAAGAGATAAAGAGAGAAAATAATATGAAACTGTAACTCTAGAGTTCTCGTATCCAGTCAATCTAATCGAAATATGTAATTGTTCTCGGCAACGATATAGCATTACACTAGTAGCGGAGAAACTGTTAATATGAATTATTGTAATCACTGATTACGCGTTTGCGACTTTATAGAACACTCGTTGACTAGTGTTATTATATTAACCGACGAATATTTCGGCATCACCGATAAAGTTCCATATAACATATACATACGTATATCTGACCATGGATCTAATAATATACGACGTATATATTGGATCTTGTACAATAAATCTGTTTGTTTATTTAATTATCAGTTTCAGTTCACTTTCTCTTGTTCGAGCGACCTTGACGCGGAATTATGTTCGTTATTTCTTTTCTAATGTTTATTTTTTTTATAGATAACTAGGAGCCCAATTTTGGTTCATCTACAGGAGGAAATTAATTAATCAGAAATTATCTCGCGACATTACTTTTTCCGTTTTGATTTACGAAGTCAAGTCCGATGGACTCTCATTCGACAGTCTATTAGGCGAATATGGGGACGGGGAACATTGGAAGTTCGATATTTAGTATGTTGGACAATAATAAGTACATGTCTCAAGTCTACTACACAGGCCAGTGAATCACTGTAATCCTACACAAGGCTAGAAACTGTGAAATGAACACTCATTTCTCGAAAATGATTCATGTACAGGTTCAAGTAGGATCGAGCAATGTTAAAAAAAAAATCCAACGAAACAAAGACTGCGATTAAGTGAAAAATAAAACAACAAACGAAACGAAAAAAATTACCAGAAAATAAAGAAAACAAAAGAAAACTAAATAAATGGGCAAAATTAAAGTTCGACTAATGGTTGCTTTACAAAAGGGCGTGTTATAATGTATCGTAAAACAAAGAAAACTGTAATTTACCATTGTAACGGGTTACAACATCACAAAACTTTTGAATGTTCAAATTCAAATCCAGGTCAATTAGGATAAGATAAAAAAAAACCCGGATATGTAAACTTACGTTGACGAGTCGTTGATATGCCGCGCGATACTGTTTTCTCATGGTTCGACGACGTCGGTGCATGTTGAATCGATGCCCTCGACGAAGATCTGGAATGTAATAAGAGAAGGAGAGATTCAATAGACATGTGTGAAGAAGCGGAAACTTGGACAAGTCGCGTGATGTTTTGCAGGAGCATGCTAAACTGTGTGAATGCATTAGAGGGACACATACCGCCAGCTGAGAGTGCAGCCCTGATGGTGGCCGAGGAGAAGCCACACCCTGATTCATGTAAGGCTTAAAAACCTCACCCAAATCGCCCACAGTCATCTACTACCATTGTCATATCCGTCTCTATGTCGCAAACAATTCTTTCATCTCGCATTCAAACATACAATAGCGTTTTAGCACCTTCGTCACGAGTACTATCAAAACCATCTACCGAAAGTTATTTTCTAAAGAGTTGCCCCATCTTGTTGCCTAGAAATAATATCTACGTACGATACGTTCTATAGAAAATCAAAGATTATATGATTCTTAAATGGTAGACGTTACACTGCCTTCCTTAGACGGACCTCTTCACGCTGTTTATACATAATTTTCATAATTTTTCATTATTTATCCAATCCACTTGAATTATGAAATACTGGTTGACTAGAAAGTCTTTTCGTATGTTTCAACACTAAACCTACCATCACCGCACAGTAGGCCAGAATCACAAGAAGCTGGACAAAATTCATGCCTCTGTTAATTACACCTTATTCATTACAAACAGAACAGTTTTAGGGGTTTTGAGGTCGTAGTGCCTAATTCTGGTATAAGTCAAGGACTTATGAAGGTCAACTTTGATTTGTTTAATGGAACTGTGTATTCTTTATGCACCAGTCGATGCAGTTTCGTATTCTCTATAAAAAAACTATTATTTAAATTAGAACATCTCCTAAACTAATAATATTTTGCCATATGTACGTAGATTCATACTGTTTTATAGAGAATAAAAAGCTGCATCGATTGGTGCATATCAAAATATATGGTTCCATTAAACAAATCGAAGTTGACCTTCATAAGTCCTTGACGCGTCCGTCTGCAAAAATCGAATAACACCAGTATGTGCATCTCTTGAAACCGTTTAAACTCCGCCTAAACATTTCTCTCTGCGAGTAATAAGAATGACTTAAATTAAGGTGGTAGTATTTGGTGAATCACCCTGTATAAGAATCGTTCAAAGGTTCAAGTGAATAGGACGACAATTAGAGATATTGTGTATAATGTTGCGAAAAGGTCCCCCTTAACAAGATTCGGCTTAGCTCGGCCTTTTTGTAGAACGAAAGATCAGCTCTACAAAATGAAGCCTCGATAAAAGGTTCTTGATTCAAAAAATAATTCTTCGTTTTCTTTTTCATAGAAGATGATGCAACGCTTTGTTTAAGATCGTGTTGACGGCTCGGGAACAAGAGAATTGTTTGTCAGTGGTCGCTTCTTACACCTACCGATCATTGTGCATGTCATAATGTCATCTATGTATGTTCGTAAAGTTTGTTTATTTGTAGTCTCATTGTGATACATACTTTTTAAATTTATTTGCGACTATTATTTTTCTGCTTTCAGTATGATTCAAACGTGCAGAGGAATCAAACTGCTGATTCTATGAAAAAAAAAAAATTACATTGCTGCTTCGCTACTACAAGACACACAAGTGGTCCTAGCAGAGAACAATAAATCACACTACCTATGTTTTCGTGTTGACAATAGCAAATATTTTAGGAGAGTGCAATTGAACGTATATCACAATTATCAAATGCCAAGGAGCCACTTGACCATGATACTGTATTGGTTTATGCAACGCGTATACTGTAATTAAGACGTTAAACAGTTTTAAGTACACATTACATTGATATATGTGCGTTTTTTCCGATTATTTGTTTCTAGTCGTTCTTGTTTTTCATTGCTCTATGGTAAGGATTTTCGTAGATATCACTTTTTATCTATCTGATTTAAAAAGCAATGGTACTTCTTCGATTCACTTCCGACCGAGTTTGTATTGTCGTTTGATTTTTTTGCTTTCCTAGGAAGAAGTCGGAGTCTGTAATGATATCATTAACGGAAAACGCATTGGTTATTCTCGAATTTGTTTTCCACTTTCAATAACTGTTTGCATTTCATGCATCAGTCATAGCTTTATTGTGGCTTTCCACGACTCACAGTGCTTCAGCAAAACACTCACACCACACAGTCGAATAAAAGTTGAACAATAGTTGAAGCATTTTAGTTTCCGTATTGAGCTTATATTTCTGACAATGTCGCGAGACACGTGGAAACAATACGGTAGTGACTGTAAATAAAAGAAACCAATAGAGACGTACTATCGCGAATAGAGATAGTTGTTGTAGATGATAACGTTATTGTAATTCATTTTTTTACTATAATATAAGAAACTCTCAGTATTATAAGCTCTATGGTATATAACGTCTCTCTTCTATCATCTGTGTGCAGTATGATAATCTATCATCCTGTTATAATATCTAACTAGTCGATTCGAAGTATTTTTATAAACAATATTGGTAGATATACATAATATTGGTTTCACTTTTGTTCTAAGAAAAAATATATATATTATATGCTATTAACACTGGCCTTTGTAGTAGTGTAAGTGGAGGTAGGCCATTATGGACTTCGCACTAACTCAAATATGGTCTCTAACAGATCAATTTGTAAATGTGAAAAATATTTAAACAAGAAAAATAACTAAGGTGTTATACGAGTATGTCGAGATTCAACAAAGATTTTAAAACAAATTATATTACATTATTATTTTTTATATGAAAACTGTAAAACCGACTTCAATACTACCACAGTTGGAGCATGAATGGTATAATGGGCATGTGCGCATGAATGTAATCTTATTTTACTTAGATTAAAAGAAAATCTAAATAGTGATGATCAATCTCTCGCATTTTCCTTTCAAAATTTTCTTACCCTTAAGCTTAATTCCTTATGATATTGGACACGAGAAGATGCAATGAGGGACAGTAATTTCCCACTGATTATCATCAACTCATCAATTCATTTCAAATAAATGACATACCTTCCAAATGAATAATATCGTTTATATGGACACGATGATATATGTTTAATAGGAACAGTTCATCTATCTACCGAGCTCACTATTAATGTTTGTAAGCACTTTACCGGTACATGTAAATAATCATCAAGTCGAAGAATTATTATTATTTCTATGTTTTCAGGTACTTATTTTTAAAATTTTTACAATTCAATGATTAGATCACAGGAAACACTAATCACGGACAATAAAATTAATTTTCACCGATTCTCTAATAATAAATTATATCTGTATTATGTTTTCAGGAGAGCCGAGGCAAATTTTTATTGTCGAATTCGTAAACTCAGACATCTATGACGTTAAAAAGTCAAGGCATTGTCAGATAATCAGGAGGAAGATCTCAAAATAACACAGTAAAAATTTATTGACACACACGATCATAAAGTATACATTATATTTATTTTACAAAGAAAAGACAATGAAGGAGACGTGTATTTTATTTACATCTCGAGAAGAGAACAAATATAATGCTTTCATATTTTAATTTCAGTACAACGAACATTTCATCTTGATTTTCATATGACCTACGATTACTACAGACTGATTAAGAAGAATAATTAGAACGCCTGAACATATCGTTACCTCGAGGAACATATACGCTAATAAAAGCAACATCTGATACTGTCCGTAACAATTTCTTCCTACAAGAATCGTAGAGGCTTGCTGTATGTCGTCTTTTAAATTGAAACGATCTGGTAGATGAATGTGAACGTAGTGTAACAAATCTGCGAATGGAATTGGAGGTGATACTGCAGAACTGTGGTTTACCTAGCCTCCGATTTCAATAATTTTTGGATACGTTATAAATCCCCAAATTTTTAACAACTTTCTCCATGGCATGTTAGTGGCGGTCTTGCTTAGTATCTGAGATATTCACGAAAAAACTGTCTCTAATGACTACGGTGAATCTGTCCACAAGTTGATTCAGCTAAGTGTGCCATCCAAAATTACTTTTAAACCATTTGGTATGAGACAAAATGGTTGAAACGAAAATTATATGGTTTCTAGAAGAAGTATACAATTTAGTTATTAGCTTTTTCTGTTGCTTTTGCATCGGTATATAAAGGTCACCTTGAGTTTCTTTATTGTAAAGGGTAAATTTTAATCTTACGTTTGAAAGGAAAATCGATCAATGAATAAAAACCTATAAAAGTATATGGGGTGAAAAACTAATAGTTACTAGAATATATTAAATGTGTTTATCGATCGAAATTTTTGATTAATTGTGTTCGATTTCGGCGCACAGGTTCGATCAATGATACAAATTAGCAATTTTGAAAATTAGAAACCTCTTAGGAAACTCAACGTTTCGACCCAGATGTGGGTCTTTCTCAAGAGATGAGTTTTTTTTGCGTCTGTAACATAATTTAATTGTAATAACGTATTTAGTGTAACATAAGGTATATTAATTTCAAAAGAAGAAAAAACTTTTTCATACTTGCTATAACGGAAAAATTATAAGTGAAATTTATTGAGAAAGAAGCTGACTACATGCCGGCAGAAACTGAACTGGAACTTTTGAAGGTTGTAATGTAAACAGAACATGCAAAGGAACGACACATTCAAAATAGACCAATCAGAACCAAGTGATTCATGGACTCTGAGCCGATAATAGGCGGTAAAATTCAAATGCTATTAAAACTGTTTTCCACCCAACACACAATGCAATTGTACCTAACCAACTGTTATGGTACTGAAAAATTGACATTCAACTCATTTGAAAGAGAAACGCAATTATAGCTGAATCCAGATTATGGAAAATTTATTAATCTTTTAGTTTCTTGTAATTGATTAATTTATTACATAATTAAGAGAAAGAACTTGAGAAAGACCCACATCTGGGTCGAAACGTTGAGTTTCCTAAGAGGTTTTTAATTTGCAAAATTGCTAGTTTGTATCATTGATCGAACCTGTGCGCAGAAATCGAACACAATTAGTTACTAGAATGTTCTCTATAAATGATTTTTAATGCAGATAATGCTCAAAACGTTCTACGTTAAAATTGATGCATTTGCGTATTCCATCGATAAGGGCAAGTGATACACTTTGGAGTGTTCTTGAGTTATAGCATTACATGCTCTAATGATTTTTCATATTGTCAGGTTTCGTTGGTAACTCGCGATTAACTTCGTTTTTTAGATGTCCTCGAAGAAAGTAATGAAGCAGCATATGTGGTAAAAAGCTAATAGCTATTGAGATACAAATCTTTAACGAATAACAAGAAACATTCAAAAGTAAAGTCCGTGTAACGAATGATGACAATGTCCTTATTTAATTGATAACATTGTATCATTCGAGGCGTATTTTATTATTTGTGACGATTGTTAGATATTCAGTTTGGAATGACTGCCAGGTAAGTTAAGTGTGCAGAAGAAAGTGCTCTTTAACCCTTTGCACTCGGGGCTATTTCAACTAAAAAATCAAACATTTCTTCTAACCTAGAACATTTCCATTGTACATAATTTTTTTTCATTATATGCGTACGAAACTGATATAGTACCTCATACAATATTTAAATGTTTAGTAATTTATTACATATGAACAAATTTAATCATGTAAACAATATTCTGAATAATGGTGTAACAATTTGTAGCGGCGCCTCAGAGTCGCCATTCCAGTGCTAAGGGTTAAATGTTATTGGTTTATGTTATATCTTAAGAAATGATCCAAAGTGTATCACTTGCATTTATCGATCGATTTACACGAATGTATCAATTGTAATGGAGAACATTTTGAGCATTACCGGCCGTGACCCGTCTAAACCCAATCCTATGTAAAAAAAGCAGCACGGCACGGTACGTATAACTAGGCCTTTACAAAAATCATACAGATCTCGTTTGCAAAAATCGAACATTTACTGTACATATGTATATTGTATACTAACTATCCACAGTGTAGCATGCGGATAGTCCGCAGCGGAGAACTGTCCCTCAGTTTGGACAGGGCTTAAGAGACCACGCGTTATTATATGTATTTCGGAGCAACTGTGTCTGCATTATTAAAGTTCTTTCAAAAATCACCCACAATCCTTACAAAACCCTACATCTTAGTTTCGGTAGTATCAATGTCATGCATATAGTTATAATTATATTGCAATAAAATAAGAAAACCAAAAAAATGACCGGTAAATATAGGTAAACATACTGGTACGATACGGTAGTTTACATTTCGGTCCGATAGTTATTCGTGAATATCTCAAAAACTAAGCTGGACCGCCGCTAATATGCAAAGGAAAAAAGTTATTCGACATGTTTAGATTTATAATTACAACGTATCGAAAAATCATGAAAATTAGAGGATAGGTGCTGTTTTGCAATTTCACCGGAATTGGAATTGTACATCTGATTAATCCGGACGAACAGTTGTGTTTGCAGCTGGGTCAGAGCGATCTTCCGGCGCACCCGCTCAGCCGGAGAGACCACCGCCCCCGCTTCCCCCGCCACGCTTTCCGAACAGCGGTGTCTGACAATGGGAAACAGCTCCTCTTAATATCGGTAATCTAGTGATCACAAACGCGTCAATTCTACTGCCGCTACTGTTCACCACTGACAGCTTCACTTTGGAAAATCAACTGTACGAGATCATCACAGAGGGGAGCAAGGCCTGCGCGGCCTACCTGCGCAATGGTTTTCGTCGAGCAATGAACACGCCGTTGTCCAACAACGGCTGGACTGCCAACTGATGATTCTGAGATCACTAACATGTCTCGTGCCTGAATGAGCCGGGTCACCTGTTGATCGCATTTGAACGCTGACTCGAGACAACGTCGATCAAAAACGGTCGGCAACTCGGTCGGTAACGAATACGCTTGTACGCGATCTTATTTTCGATACGAATATCCCGTATGACGAGAATACTTCGAACGGATAAAGTGAGAGTATCTATAGGTCCGAAAATTTGCTAGTGTAACTGGGAAGAAGTTAGATTGAAAAACCCGCGAAAGATAACGAAACGTTTTGCGAAAGTGATTGTGCCTAAACATTTACGTTCGAACGAAACGCGTAAGAAGGTTAGATCATGATCACTATGAGAATGAGATTGAACTTCGTGCGACATCGAAGAATATAGAAGATATAATTACTAGATGCGACGAATCGTGTAACGAAACCCCAGAGAGAAATATGGAAAGGTGTACATCTATATGTATACTTCACTTTTATATCGTTCGTTTCATAGGATTTATTGCGGTTATATTGACATTTTGTATCACTGTCGTCTTTGTAACTGATTGCACTGTACTAAATGATTATCTATTCGTTGATTGAGAAATCGAATTCGGAACGAATCTCTCTAGCCTTAAAAGTTAAGAAATCTGGTATCGACCAAATTTTACTCGAACTAGCTTTTCGACATTCGAATCACTAGTGACGTTAAACGCGCTATTTAACGTTGTTTTTAATATGGTGCCTCTTAATCGCAACGTTTAAAAAATCGATAATTCGAACTCGTAACACAGTACGCGGTAGTATAAACGAGCGGAAGTCAGCTGCAGCGTTGTCAGAAAAAGTCTGTAATAGGCTTCCCTCTCCATCAGATTCCCCTTTCGCGACTCTCAGCACGAGGAGACTACAGTAAATTCATAATCTAACCCGGACGGAGCTGTACGATCTTAGTCAATTCGCCTACCACCTCCACTGGGGGGCATACCCCGCGGGAGTTCAAAAAGTTCCAGCTGCCTCGGTCGCCTAGTAGCGTGAACATGCCACGTAATCCGATATCGGGTCGGGTATATCGGTGTGAACCACTACTAATCCAATTACAAAACTTCTTTATTTTTCATTATTCTTTTATGAGACTTTCACCAACTTATTTGTGGCGTTTTTCTGATTAAAATGTCGCTAAACACGATATACAGTAAGCTCTTGATCTAAGCCGAATCCTCGGGTCCTCGGTTTTCGAGTTATTTTCGAACTTAAACTTGTTACACGAGAACCCGACCTTAAAATCGCGTCTAGTGTATAATCTATGCAGCGTAAACAGAAGACTGAGCGTGAGTGTTCGAGGCATGCTGGAACGATAAGACCTGCCTATGAACGTATAGATAGGACGATATTAATGCAAACGTTTTTATTTTTAATTTCTTACTATGAAACCATTCCCAACAGATTTATGAAGTGATACATCATGCTTCACATGTACAGTAAATATGGGCCAAATTATATCTTGTTTGGTGTCATTTTAATCAGAAAATGTCACAAAAAGAAAGAAGTTTCATGCACTGCATGAATGATGCTATTTTTTATGCGCTTTCGGATGCATCTAGATCACAACAAAATAGTAGCCTATACGATCTACGTCGGAGCACGGACCTGAGGATCCGATTCAAGTTAGATCAAGATTTTACTGTATGTGTTAGCGGTTGGCTAGCAGAGAGTCGCTAGAGGAGAATTGAGCCACATTTAGTGGTAGAGGGAGGAAGTTCAAACGGCGCGCACGCGCAAACGAACTATTCGTGGCTAGTCTCAAAATGGCATACTTCAACAGATTCCGTTTTCGAAATTTTGTACGTGCGCTCGATGACGTTGAAATTCTAACTAACATTTGGATAAATGAAAAGACTAACTACCCGTTGATTTTCCGTTTGCTGAATTTTAAGGGTTAGTTCTACTATTATACATCCGTTCAATTGTACAACCAGATTCGACAGCACCCTGCACATTCGAAAGCATGCCTTTTCTTACTCCATTTTGCCATTGACATTTTACACCAAAATGCACGTAATTTGATGTTACGCAAAGCTCTTCGGGAGAAACTTCCCTTATATGTATGTATATAATATGTATATACTGTATACATCTATCGTACAAACCACGTCGTTGCATAAGCAATTGTATGATAATCCTATACTATTCAACATGGTATATCCGATTTCTTATTAAGATAGCGTTACACGAAAATTGATTGTGTCATCCATGCGATATTTACCCAGTAAGCAAAGTGCCTGCAGGATGGTGGCACATTACCGGCACATAGACACATGAACGCAGCAGAACTATAGGTTTCTACTTCGCAAATGTGGCCAAAATGTGGCCTATGACGATTTTCGTGAATCAGTAGCATGATCTGACCTCTCAATTTCTACGATATAAAGCACGCATATAATGTTTATTTAAAATAATATTTTATAGAACAACGATTATTTAAAATAGTATTTGAAATACTTTTTCTTCATAATTTTACCCAGCGCTGGTTTAGGCCTCTTTAAACTTTAAACCTAGTGTTAAAGAGCTCATTTAAATGTATAATTGTATATGTGTGCTCTCTATCGTAGAAATTGAGAGATAAGATCATGCTACCGAGTTACTAAAATAGTCGCTAGCATAAAATCGGCGTAACAATCTCTGATGGCAAATTCTGCTGGTTTTCTGCCATGGCAGATTTGGCTATCTGGGTATCTATTTCGACACTGAATCTGTTTCTACTGACCGCCTCACTCGAACTGAGACGGTCGTTGACCGGAAACACCGTACACTGTTTGAGACTACATCTTCTAACTGCAGAACAAATTACTTTAGAACATACGTTTTTCGAAATATATATTTATTACTGACACCACGAGACAAATTCTATAATACAGAACATGACACTATGTTTTTAAATTAGACGAAAATTAAGACTGTTATTTAAATCCATTTTCTGTTGACTTTTTGCTTACACGTATTATCAATTGGAAGGAAACACACTATATTATATATACTTACGTAGTTCAATTGTTAAGAAACAGACACTGAAAATTCTTATGTGACTTGAAGAGTTTTTGATTTCCCTGGGAAATAACGTAACATCACTTAACAAAGTCTGCCAACGCTGACGGTCGCAAACACTTTCGTGTTAGCTCGTATCGAATAAAATTAAACACTTCCAAATCGGTTCGTTAAGCAAAGTGGCAACGTAATCACCATACTAAAATGTAGAATAGAAGGGAGAAAAGTAAATGAATAAGCGGTATATGCACTAAAATCACATGTGCTAATTTAACGAAAACGAAAGAAAGAAACACTTTAATTATAAGCTGTCCAAATCATACAGAGTCAGTGAGAAAGGCAATAAACGCTATGGAACTGAAACTTATGCTAATGTAGATTTCCTTGCATTATAGGTATTATCAGAATTCTAGTCTATCGATCACTGATACTTAGACTAGGTATATGAATACATACATAGCTACTAGTCTATAGTAGCACGATATAAACAGACTAATGATAAAGAAAATCGCAATCGCTAATATCATTCATGTATGTTGAACGGGGACAAACATACGCGCCTCTCTCACTCGTAATGGCTGTACAATAAACGCGGAACGAGTACTGGTAGCATATCCATTTTTTAAATCGATTAAAGTCTTGACATAACAGACACTAACACCTACACGTGCACACGTAAACACACGTAGTTGCAATCGCTCCTACTCGTGTATGCTAAACTATAAATTCGATTGGTGAAGTCATTGAAATTAATAAGTTGAATTGAAAAGAGACCTATTTAGTAGCACAAATGCAATATAAAGATCTTCTACTTGTCATAATTCCACATTCTTTCAGTTGCGACGTAACTAGTCGATAGAAATCGACTAGTAAACCACCTCCATTGAAAATCTCCAAGTAAATGACAACACGATCTACACCTAGACAAAAATAAGCGATAAACGATTTTTCTACCTTCGCCAGGATTAAAATTACAATTAGCGTTGTTAGATAAATATTCTCCTGAAATTCAAGTATGTCAAGTATGCATGCAAAATCAGTGAAACAACAGGAAATGTTTTTCTTGTTTCTCAAAGTTCTAAAGCAACCTAACGTAAGGTGTTCAAAGTGCATTCAAGAAACACTTTATATATACCAAAGAAAAAGATAAAAACAGATTTAATTTCACTATAATTCAGTCACACACGTTACAATGTATTTAGTGAACTCGTTTCTAAAACTGTAACATTATGCATATATATATATATATATATATATATATATATATATATATATATATATATATATATATGTATATATATATAAAAATTGCAACTCAACAATTAATATATACATATGTAATGGTAACTCTTATGAGAGTACCTATTCCGCACACTCGCCACAATGATTGCAAACATAGTTGGAGTCAATGATATCATATAAAATTCACCGAATGTTGCAACGTTTATAGAGCCTTAAAGTAAAACAGAGAAAAAAAGAATAAATAAACAAGAATTCGGAACAGTCCAGCAAAGTGATTACAATAACAATTTGTAAAATAAGTTCACTGCCACTGAAATGACTTGCGCTCTTTTGAGGAGCGCCGATATTCCAAATGTGAATGTGTACAGTTATGTGAAAAGTACTTATATCGTAATTATATTTACACATAATATTATTTAGATTTACGTGACATTAAATAGCATGTAATAATATTTAAGAATGATATACAGATGTAGGGTACAGATTAAAAAGAAAAGAAAGAAAATCATTGATTGCAGGGCTATTATATTCCAAAACAGGAAAAGTTTATGCCTGCTCATTTGTATATTATACGTAAATCTTAGCAAAAAGATAAGTGTTTCTCTGGTAAAAGATGCTAACTTCTAATTATCCTCCCCATATTTCTTTTGGTGATACTTTCTTTAATCATAAAATAGATCACACATGATTATTTCCAACTTAATTGCACTCTGCTATTATAATAATTTAAAACTAATTCGTAAAGTAAGTTCAAGCAACCATTGACTGACATATGTGTTTGTAATAATTTATAGTCTTTCTATTCAAAAAAGATATTTTAATCCAAATGTACATTGTAAGTAATAATTACGTTTTGTTTTTTTTAAAAGAATGATATTAAATTATCTAGAGAAACATTTGACTAATTTCTTATACGTACAATATAATTTTGAATTTTGATTAATAAAAAGACATGTGAATTTGTAATATTGTAACATGGTTTTCTTTGCAATTGTATATATACGTAGCAATTGTTTCTAATGTTTTAATTACTTATGATTAATATATTTAAGGTGAACAGATTAATTTAAGTGGAAAGATCATACATGATATCTTTTAAATCTATAAATAAAAATATTTACAAAGTAAAACGTATGTGTTTTTAATTATATTGTTATTAACACACAAAATATATATGTAGTTTTCATTTTGTTTATTTATAAAAATTACATTATGTAACAAATATACAATTAAATCTACCAATTTTCGATATAAATTATTATGGTTTACATTCTTGATGATAGGGTTCTAAAGTTCGAAAATCTCTCCATGTTGGGGGTAAAGCACTATGTAAGTGCAAGCCACAACGTTTACAAGGATCACTAAATAAATTATTCAGACTATGAAACCATGTCTAAAAAAAGAATCGGACATTATTAGCTGTTTAAAATAGTGAGATCTTAGAAGTACTATGATCTTCTTAGATTAGTTACCATAAATGATCGAACAGCTAATTCAGGTAATGCTGGAGAATAAAAGTGTAACATTGCAGCATGAGCATTTTCAGTTACTTTTCTAAAAACTTTATGCCTTGATTCTGTCCACAAATCCATAGTTTCTCCATAACCTTTCACTACTACCCATTCAATCATTAAACCTTTAAATGCTATCACACCTTTCAAAACATGTCCTAGAGTAACATGTAATACTGCATTTAATGCAAATGGTCGGGACACAGATATTGTCATATCATTGAAAAGTCTATCAAATGTGGCAATCATTGAATCTACTTGCCTAGGAAAAATATAAGATCTGTATTAGTACAAAATGTTATTAGAACACTTCATATTTTATATTGACCAAGCAATTTAACTTACTGTTGAGGAACATTATGGTTACTTGTTTGAACTCTACCTCTCTTTGCTCTACTAGTATTAATGTAAGATCTCTTCAATGAATTTTGACTAAGGAGTGTTTGAGCAACATGGCTATATTCATGAACCTTATCAGTCCACTTGTAACTATTAACAAGAGTACTATATAATGCTTGTCTCTCCTGCGTTGTTTCTTGACTTAAATATGCAGTACTTGCTAAATTAAATGGTCCAGGTGGCGGATTCAAACTGCTTACAGCTTGTTCAACATCTCTAAACATAAAAGATATCTACTATAATACATATGAGTGACAAAGATATATAGTTTGGGACAAAATTAAGTGAACACCCTTTAAAACCTAATAACTCTTTTGTTATTATACTTAATTTTGTCTCCAACCGTACATTGTATATAAAATAAGATCATACCTCAAATTAACACTGACAGTTGTTAAAAGTTCTTGCAATTCAAGTAAATATTTATTTTCTTTATTTTCTTCTCCATGGTCTGCCCGTAAACCATTTCCAAGAGAATCAAAAACTTGACCAACACTAGACCGTAGTACTTTAATTGAAGTCAATGCAGTTTGCAGCTGATCCATTATTATAATCTTACAAGTATTATAACTTTAATCATAATAGGCCGTACACTCTTCACACAATATAGCTTATTAGAAAATAGTGGCCTATAAAATGGACCAAAACACTTTGGAAATACCGGGACACATAACCTCAAAAATATGTAAACATACACTATTACTGAAATTAAGTATACGAAATAGAGTTGTATTAATTAATTTTTTATTTTTCTTTACATTAAGTTATAAACTTTCAAGATTTTGTAAAGATTTTAAAAATTCCTATTTCTCTAACATAACTTTGTACTACAAACGGACCTAGGAGCATGTAACAGCATGTAATGATACTGTGCTGCTGTGACGACCTGTGTGACCAGAGATTTCTGGTATTACCAACTGGAACTAAAATAAACTGACAGCGTCCTTAGTGGTAGCAGTGGTAGCTACAGTCACTGTCACTGCAGTCTCGCAAATAAATACAATATTGTTTTCTAAAATGCAAAAAGAAATTTACAACCAAAGACATCGGCAATTTAAATTATCCGGAAAAGTACTAAAGAAGTAACAAGTAAACAATTTTTAATTTTATTTCAAGATAATAAAATTTAAACAATTTATTAAAAAATGATTACAACAAATATATATTCATTACGATAATTATCAGTAGGTAGGAATAATGTTTTACTGGATTTTAGTGGAAACTTCATTCCGATATCTCTTATGGTTCAAGAGATATAATAAAATGTCGCCTTTCTCGATCCGGCCCACCAGAGTTGAGCAATTAATATTTAGATAAAAAATTATTTAAATTAACGATTCGAATAAAAAATACTTTATCTTTATTCGTTATTAGAAGATTCGAATAAAAAATATTGACACCGGCTCAGGTATATCGGTGTGAAACCACTACACTACTAATTCAATTGTAAAACTTCTTCATTTTTTATCATTTTTTTATGGGACTTCCGCCAACTTATTTGTAGCATTTTTCGTGTTTAGTGTCATTTTAACCGGAAGATTGCCACAAAGAAATTGGCGCAAGTCCCATTAAAAAATTCTGAAGAATAAAGAAGTTTTGCAATTGGATTAGTAGTGGTTTCACACCAATATACCTGACTCGGTATCGGGTCAATCGGCTCACAACTGTGCTCCGACGCCAAATAAAATATTTTATTTTTCTATTATATATTTGGTTTATAAAGTTGTTTTAGTACCTTTCCCTATCCCTAAAATAAAGGAAAAGAGTGAGTATGTTATACATATATACACAATTATAATGTATTTATATATTATATGTACATACACATTAAATTTTAATATAACATATGCATATTTTTGAAAATCGAAAAAAAAATTTTGCGAAATTATGCAAGGTGACCGAAGTACCCCATTTTAGCCCAACTTTGAGCTTTACTGGCACCGCGGATAAAATCGTCGCGCATGCGCGAAGAAAATGTGCAATCACTGCCCTGCACTGCCCCGAGCGTGAGCACTGGAGCACTCTCCTTCGTTATTATTGGCGATGTTGAATTGTTAATAATTTAAAAATAAATGTTCCAGTGTAATTTCGTTACCTATGTTTTCTGTTTTATTTCTTTTGTATAGAATCATTTTCTAAAGGATGAATTACTGCGTGTAACTGACTGAACAACCTTATATGTATTTTAAATTAAATTGTTTTCTCTCTGTTTACGCATATTTACTCCAGTTCAATCTTTAATCAGGATAGCATTTCGGTAACAAAAAAATGTTAGAATTTGTATACATAATATAATACATATTATATAATTATACTATATAATTATAATTAATTAAATAATAATATTATACGTTATGTATAATAAATATATTATAATAATACATATTATACGTTAAATATTATCGCATTGTTTGTATGTCCAAACGTTTTCTGTTCTCTGCTATGATATTCGTACATAATACCAATAATACAGTTTTAATTTTTCTTTTTACTTACTACCTGACATAAAATTATGGGGTCGTAGATTTTAAAAATACAGGCAACGTTATGTGTAAATAATGCCTGGTTTCCCTCTCCGGAGACTTCGAAATAAAAAATTTCGCAGGAGATTTGAGTCTGTATAAGAATCCGCTCTGGAATATATATAAGAATACTTTATGTCACCATTCTCCACATTCAATTTTTATGGCAGTATGTGGGGAGTACATATGAAGTAACCACGTTCTGGTTGCGGTAGTTTGTGACTTGTGATCCGTCGGGTCATATATGGTATGGTAACATGGATAATTGTGCGTGTGTGTGGTATCATCCAAGACTGTTACATTAAACATTCTTTGAATTGTAAACATATTAGTTTGCTTTTTCGTTTTCAATGTGTAATCGAACAATATCTTCGAAGAAATATCATTTACTGTGTAGTCTAATTGAAGTTATGTAGTTTATGTGTCAGCGTCGGTTCCGCGGAAATATGGTTATATTTAGTATATGACGACCAGTGTTGTGGAGCACAGAACACTGCCACTCCTCTGCCACAGTATTTACACATCTTCACTTCTTTTAATAATTCCAAAAAAATGGAAGATATTTTTCAATGGTGTCGTGAAGGAAATGCCATGCAAGTGCGCGTTTGGCTAGATGATACTGAACATGACATGAATCAAGGGTAAATACAAGAAAATTTTTTTTCTTTTCGAAGTAGTTGTTTAATCTTTCGTATTCGATTTATATCTAATCTTTTTTCAAAATAGTAACTTTTATTACTTTTTTTTATTATCAGTTATGTTTGCTTTACTTTCTATTACCCTGAATTAGAATTTTTACTAAATTTATAGTTTACTTAGTTACGAATAATTAAAGTTTTCTATCTTTTCATGTTTTTCTCGTGTTTGATAATATTCGCTTGATTACAATCTACTTATAACACAGTACCTTTGATGATAATTGTATTTCGTTTGTGTGCAGCGATGATCACGGATTTAGTCCACTTCACTGGTGCTGTAAAGAGGGACACCTAAAATTGGCAGAATTACTAGTTAGTAGAGGTGCACGAATAAATGCTACCAATAGAGGAGATGATACTCCTCTTCATTTAGCTTCTGCACATGGACACAAGGAAATCGTTCAGCTGGTAAAATATATATATTTAAAATATTTAAACATTCTTTGCAATTGTAAAAATCTTATAAAATACGATAAGTTTAATTGGATACAAATTTATAGTTGCTGAGAAATCGGGCAGATGTTAATGTTACAAATGAGCATGGAAACACTGCCCTTCATTATGCATGCTTTTGGGGTGACCAGGCTGTTGCTGAAGAGTTAGTTGCAGCAGGTGCTCTAGTCTCTATTGCTAATAAAGATGGTGATACCCCATTGGATAAGGCGAGAGGTTTACTTGCTAAAAGATTACATGGTACTTAACGGATAAGAACACTTATGATATAAAGCTACTGTTAGAGAAGTGGTTACTGCAAACTATTTTATCAAATTATTTTAATTTCTAGATCTGGCTGTAGAATATGGGCAGGACTTAAAAAAGATTCAGTTCAAGGATCAAAGTTGGCTGGGTTTGAAAACTAGAAGCCGTAAGGAAGTTTATGTTTATTTTTACTTTTATGTATTATATAGTTCTTGCTTCTCTGCTTTGAACAGACTACCAGTTATCCTGTAACTACATACTACCGATACATTGCACTAGTTCGTCCATTTTCTCTCTTTCATTCTCTCTCTTCTACATTCTCTCCCTACTGTTTCATCCATACTGTCTATACTAATTATGTATATCTTAATATCTATTTTATTATCTATCCTAATATTAGGTCCCTAGCTACGTAACTGTCCATATACTCCCATATACTCTTCTTCTGTTGCACCACCTGTATTGTTTGGCTTTTGCTTAGGTCTCACATCACATCTCCCTCTTTTCTCATTCCCTTATTCGCCTTATTTTCCTTAGTATTTAAATTCCTTGCCCCTCGACCAGCAACACTTCTTTCATGTATTCTGTCGTCCTTGTTTTGTAACTCTTCTTCCCTTCCACACAATCTGCACTGTTTCTCTTCACTCTCTTTTCAATAATCTTTAACTTTTACCTCATTTCCACATCTGAACCAGGCTATTAGCTTTCTGTAAGGAAGTTTATGCTATATGGGTCATTCCATGTGAAATGGACCACTTGTTTTACGCTATTTATCGGTTTTTGCTGAAATTGAAATATGTTGTAGTCCATGTGAAAATAGGGGAGCAAGGAGTTGTCATTACTTTTTTATCTTCGAAATTGTTAATTTTAAACAAGAGCATCATTTCGCCCCACTATAATATTCTACAACTTAATTACTACCATCTACAGTACAAAGGACATTGGCTTTTCGAAGCCTGCCGGTGAATATTTTTTCACTTGAACCTGGGGTCGAATTTTCAAAATAGTTTTAATATTTTCACATTAAAAAGTTACATTATTATATAAAATGATAAATAATTTGAAAGGAACAGTCTTTTGCGACGATGGTTAAAAAAAAGAAAATGTTTCTATTCTTAATAATAACCGTGAATAACCACCCGCCTCCCTATTTTCACATAGACTATAACATATTTCAATTTCAGCAAAAATCGAATGATCTATACCGATTACTGAGAATCAATTACAATGATATTAGCTCTATAATGATAACTTGAATTGTTCCATGTAGGGGATGCAACATTATCAAGGCATAAAGGAATTAATATGGCAGATTTATTGTTGCATACTCTTTTGGCAAGTACGCCAAGCGGTGAGACTTGGCGAGGACGTTGGCAAAATAATGACATAGTAGCAAAGATTTTGACCATACGCGAATGTACATCGAGGATTTCCAGAGATTTCAATGAAGAGTTTCCGAAGTTAAGAATTTTCTCGCATCCGAACGTTTTGCCCGTTCTCGGATGTGTTAATCAACCACCGCAATTAGCAACTGTCTCGCAGTACATGGCTCGTGGTAGTTTGCACCGATTGTTACACGGCGGCACAGGTGTAGTAGTTGATACAGCACGAGCATTGAGACTTGCTCTTGATGTTGCAAGAGCTATGGCATTTCTTCACGGACTAGAGAGGCAGAACAGATGCAGATTTCATTTGAATAGTAAACATATTATGGTACTTCTGTTTTTTAAATTGTATATTTTTTGTTGGAGCGTCTCATATTAGTGCCATTGTGTCAATATGTTTGTAATGCATGAACGTGATGTTACAGATTGACGAAGATTTAACGGCTCGTGTAAATATGGCGGACTCGAAATTCTCTTTCCAAGAGGTGGGACGAATTTATGAACCAGCGTGGATGTCACCGGAGGCACTAAGCAAGCGTCCTGCAGATATAAATCTGGAAGCCAGTGACATGTGGAGTTTTGCTGTTTTATTGTGGGAACTTGCAACCAGAGAAGTTCCATTCGCTGATCTTTCTCCGATGGAATGCGGCATGAAGGTTAGTTTAGTAAGCTTCAAGAAAATTTACTATAAACTCCAGAATTTTTAATATAATTTTATTGTGTATTTGTTGTAGATTGCTCTCGAAGATTTGCGCGTTAGTATACCACCGGGAATCTCACCTCACCTTGCTAAACTGATCAGGATTTGTATGAATGAAGATCCCGGGAAACGCCCTTCATTTGACATGGTTGTTCCCATACTCGATAAGATGAAACGTTAATTATTAATGCAATATTTCTTTCTTTCGTTTTAATTGAGACACGATTAGCACGAATATGTCATTCCTAAGCAAACGTAATGGATTTAATTAGACGAAACCTACCAAACTGCTATAAATGTTCAACACAGTGCCTGTACTAAAATAACAGAATTATATTTTTTATACAATAGTTTATGAAGATAACGATGTGAGTTGATATTGTATTTATATACATTGTTATGTAATATTTATAATGTATATGTATATCTGTATTAATTATATTCACGTTTTTTTAAAAGAAAAGTGGCTTGCTATTTGACAGCCAAAGTTAAACAAGAAGAATTACGAGGTGCTGTTTGTAAAGGTGTTCTGGGCTCCTTGTGTAATACTTTTTGTGAAGTGCCTTTCGTTGCTTAGCTACTGATGAACTTCGATTTAAGGTAATGCTCATCAAATTTAGTTCAACCTTGGGATAAAAAATGTTCACATCGAACAATTATAAGTATACTCGTTATTTCTATTCAAGAAAACGTGTGGTGTTTAAAACTATATAATTTTCTTTGGTAAATATTTACATTAGAGGCTTCCTCACCGATTTTGATGACGTTGAAATATGTTGTCAAGGTCATCATTCTGAACAACTTTTTTCTATACATGTTACCGCCGCTCAGCTTTAGTTTCCGAGATATTCGCAAAAAATGTCAACATTAGTTTTGAAATTGTGGCCGCCGATAACGCGGCCATGGTCACAATTTAAAACGACTTCAATCAGTTGAGACCCACTGTTTTGTCTGTTTATGTTTACGAACTGAAACATGAAATGAATCGTGTCGACCGCGAACTCATTTCATTGTCAGCTGTATTAGCATACAGAGTATTAAGCATGAAACTATACGAATTCTTGGACATCTGCAACAATCAAGAAAATATATAATAACCCAGTATATAAATATATAAATATATAAATAACCCAGACCTAGCCAAAACCTACTCAGATCAATTTTGAGATGTTGAAACTTTTTTGCGAATATCTCGGAAACTAAAGCTGAGCGGCGGTAACATGTATAGGAAAAAGTTGTTCAGAATGATGACCTTGACAACATATTTCAACGCCATCAAAATCGGTGAGAAAGCCCCTAATGTAAATGGTAAACCTTACATTTAGGGGAGGATGCTCCGATGACCTTGACCTTGACATACGTTGTTGAGGACAACATTCTGAACAACTTTTGTCATTACAACTACCAGGTGCTCGGTCTCACTTTTCGAGATATTTGCGAAAAACTATTGCTAATAGTGTATTAAATTTTCCGTATTCTTCTACGCTCCGTGGCAACGTAAACCTGTTCCGGGGCCGCATCTGTTTATTTTTTGTTTGTAAACACGTTGTGGGGATGAGAAGCGACAATACCACACATACCCACCCTGTGTTTCTAAAAAGAAGGCTCTCACATTATACAATATAAAATCAACTGAGACGAATACAGCATACAGGTATCATATTATCGCATTTGATAGTAAAACAAATTGCAAAACCTAACCCAGACCTAACTCAGACCAACACAGTATACATGTATTATATTATCGCATTTGATAGTAAAAGAAATTGGTATTGGTTTCAGTTGATTTTACATTGTTTAATGTGAGATTCTTCGTCTCAGAAACACTGGGTGGGTGTGTGTGGTGTCGTATGTTGGTTAGGACTAGGTGGCGGGGGGCGGAGAGCACACAGACGAAATGATGAGTATCTCGAATAGTATCTACATCAAACTGAAAATTTTATTCTGTATTTAAATGGTCTAATGGATACATAGAATTCATTATTCATGGCTCACATTCGGATGTATGAGTTCTTGCTATGTTTATTTATCTAAGGTATAGCTCATTTGAAACTATGGTAGCCTTACGTAGCCACGAAGAATACAGAAAATACAATACAGTACTAGCAATAGTTTGTCGCAAATATCTCGAAAACTAAGACCGAGCACCGGGTAGTTGTAATGACAACAGTTGTT
Source organism: Sphecodes monilicornis (assembly GCA_913789915.3). NCBI lineage: Eukaryota > Metazoa > Arthropoda > Insecta > Hymenoptera > Halictidae > Sphecodes > Sphecodes monilicornis. The sequence continues at coordinate 22,699,410 of OU565285.1, forward strand.
CAGAATGTTGTCCTCAACAACATATGTCAAGGTCAAGGTCATCGGAGCATACTCCCCTAAACGTAAGTTTTACCATGTAAATAATTACCTTTTCTTTCACTAAGTAGATATTTTTTTCTGTAGACACCTTTGTGTTAAGAATTTAAGTTTTTATGTAGACCACATTACAAGGAAGGAAGTGTTATTTATTTTTTATTTTTCGTAATGAGTAAATATTATTATATAAATGTTTACGTCCTTATTTTAGTCCTTATTGTAAGCATACTGTAGAAAACATTTTATTTGTTTATATGTTATATTTGTTGCGGATAGATTCGTAGGTGCATCCCTTCTACCTTTAGAGCAAGTGTGTGGAGTGTGCGACGCGAATTGAACGTACTAATTGGATAAGAATTTGGCGTAATAAGATTTAGTTAGCTATGTTTCTAGATGTAGTTATCTGCGTATTGGATATAGTTGTCTGCGTATTAGATATAGTTATATGCGATTTAGATATTAGAATATTGTAAAAGACATGGGCGATGTAGAGGTGTACTCCCTTCTACGTAAAGGCGCGCGAATCTCGGCGGCGGAAATGCAACGACACAAGTGTCGTGATGCATGGTCAAGCCAAGCGAGTGAAGGTAGACGCAAGGCGTTAGAAGGGCTCAACAAGTGGAGGGAATATTTCCCGGATATGAAGATTTAAGGTCCAACTATACTGCCGGGACGTGATTTCTTTTTACATAGGATGGGGTCTACGGTCGGGGTTTTCTCTAGACCCCATCCTATGTAAAAAAATCACGTCCCGGCAGTATAGTTGGACCTTAAGGGTCTCCGCACACCCATCCGGGACGTGCCCCGGCGAGTTTTTTTTACATAGCTTTGGTATAGGGAGGGCTCTCCGGGATTTCTGATCCGCTGTGGTTCCGATTCTTTCCTCGCGCGACCGGAGGGCCATAATTCGAGCGCGTGGTGATAGTTCTCTCTGTGCATGCACAAAAAAATGTTTTCAGGGGCTCCACAGCTTTTCAAAGTAAACTATCTAAACTAACTAGCTAAATCCCGGTCCGGGCCGGCCCGGATGGGTGCGCAGAGACACTTAACGATCACGGGGGGACCGAAAAGTCCACCCGGGGCTGTGAGGCTACTGGAAGAAGCCACGAGATTCACTAAGCACCTGAAGAGGAAAAGGAATGTGTGGGAAAACAATAAAAATGAAAAACGGGGAATCAAAAGCAGATCGGTTGGACCGAACTGTCCTGTGGAACTCAGGTATGCGACGGTATATGGGTCTTCCCCCGAAAAAAGGATACAAGGCCTATGGGGGATGTCTGCGACCGCACGCCACAGGCTGCGTTTTTTCATTAGATTATATGGATGGAGGGGTTTTCATTAATCAGATTCCGCGAGTTAAATAAGGAGTTGCCGGGGTGCGAGTTTTGCATTGTGTCAGCTAGCCACGGAACGACAGCGAATAATTTGTACAGAAACAATATTATTATATCCTAGGATCCACAACCAGCTGTATCATGGAAGGGTATAAAAGAAGTTTCCAAAAGTAAGTACTGGAATAGTATGCACACAAAAATCAGGCCAGTTTCTTGATATAATATAAAATATGTATAAAATAATATATAAATACACAAAAAATATATGTATTATATAATATTTTATATTATATAAAAATATAAAAAAATACGGAATACAAGTGGAATAATAACTGACTTGTTGTTACTGCCAGTATTGAAACGAAATTCTCACAGTTATAAATTTGATCTTTGATCGCTGTTAATCATGTGTATTGTCAAGAACGGTAGACATTTTGAAATTAAGTATTAATTAACTCTAGTAGTGATGATGTCAAGTAGTAGATACATTGATTTATTCGAGCCAATGCTCGCAGCAACAGCAAATCGGTTACTATTCCACTTGTACTCCGTATTTTTGTTGTAACTTTTAAATAAAGCTCTGTAACCTATGCTTACATAACATTTTTTTCTTTATTATTATTTTTGTAAAACTTGGAATACCGGTATATAAAATGATTAATATTTATTTTTTCTTCGTAATAAATGAATTTAATATGGAAACTTGGAGATCCAAGATTGCATTAAACATGTGTAATATTCTTGTCATTGTTATCTTCAAATTATTAGTACACGATCTGATAAAAGTAAATGATTTATTGTTTGTCCAGAAATCATCACAAATACTTTTATAATTGAACAGATTGAACAAGATCGAGAAAGATAAATGACTCGGAAATTTCAGAATTATATATAACAGCTGCTGCGCACCTGCTTTGCGCAGTTTCTCACTCACGCACTAATCACAAAACTCCCTATTACCAGATTACTATAGTAATAATCAGGAAAGCATCATACCTACAACAGTTCTATTTACAGAAGTGATGTCACTTTCTTGACATCACACTTTGATATGATAAGCAGAAAATATGATTGCGGTGCGGATGCGACGTACGCTTAGCAGTCAGTCTCTCCGCAGAGCACATTGGACAGTCCGCTGTCAAGTTGCTTACAGTGTGGTCAACAATGAACGAACCGATAGTTACAGTAAAGCAAGGTAAATTACGAGGTGCTATACAGAAAAGCGTCTTTAATAGCTCTTTCATCGCGTTTCATGAGATACCATTCGCTGCTCCCCCTATCGGTGAACTCAGATTTAAGGTAATAAATCTCCGAAATCGATTAATATCTTCTCAGACACGTAGCGAATGTCAATTCTTAGCAAACTCTAATGTCAAATAATTAAAATGGATCCATTTATCGATAATTTTTTCGCGATTCGACCAATAGGATCCACAGCCACCGGCTCCATGGATCGGTATCAAGGACACTGCAGAAGCTCGTGGGATACGTGGTCCACAATTACGAGAAGTGCCACCGATCGATGTAATCGGCCAAGAGGATTGTCTTTACCTTAATGTTTACACTAATTCACTTAGTGAATGTAAACCTGTAATGTTTTGGATTCATGGCGGTGCATATCTTATTGGAACAGGAAGTTTCGTAGATAAACGTCCAGACTATTTGGTAGCTAAGGACGTCGTGGTGGTTGCGCCTAATTATAGACTTGGCGCTTTCGGTTAGTTCCTTAAAATGCATTAATAACATTTTAATGTAACACTCATCTAAAATAATGGATGAATTAATTCCTTGCCTTATGATGAATTCGATAAGCGTGTATATGTTATTAGGTAAAAAATTAAGTAAAATTTCGGTTAAACTTCTTTTTAGTGGATTACTTTTCTCAACTGTTATTTATGTAATCCTGTACGAAAGATACGGAAAAAGTAGTTCAAAACGTTGAGTTTGCAACATATCCAAAAGCATCGAAAGCGGTGAGGATGTAGCTTTCTTGTAGATTCTCCGATTTACGGAACCCGTCAAAATGACGGGTTCGGCTAAACTTCTTTTTAGTGGACCACTTTTTTAAACTGTTTTTTTAATGTAATCTATAGATTTCGACGAGAAAACTCCAAAAAAATAAGTTTCATTGTTGGGAATTCAAAATAAGAAGTCAGTACTACTTAGCCGATCCTACGTCCCAGACAGCACGAGTCGTCTTAGAGACGTCTTTTTTACGTCTGTTTTAGGTCTGAGCGTCTTAAGTTACAAAAAGGCGTCTTTGAGACGTCTCTGAGACGCCTTCTGGGAGACGTCTTTGAGGCGTCTGAAATAAGGCGTCTTAGAGGCGTCTTTTCCCAGAGTGAACAACTTGAATTTGGAGATGTTACGACAGGGATCAGTTTGCTGTGCAATGATTAAAATACTGGTTCTTAAGTTTCCTGTTTTTTGGAATGATAATGAAAATATTTTTCAAAATATCATTTATTATAAACACATGGGTGATAAAAGTAGAGAAATTCTTTAAATAGACTTTTACCATTTGATTGTTTTTTTTCACGGAATTAAATAAAAAAGGGTAATATACGCAAAACGTCTAAGAGACGTCTCAAAGGCGTCTTTTAGGCGTCTAAGAGGCGTCTCAAAGGCGTCTTTAAGACGTACCGTTTTGTAACAAACGACGCTCCAGCGACCGCTGAGACGTCTTGCGGCAGACGTCTCAAAGATGGCTTTGAGACGTCTGTGTGCTGTCTGGGGTACACAACACAGTGGATTAGGTGTGTGGCACCCAGCTAATATACGTATATGCCGGCACTTTAATCTGTCAAAAAACGCTTGAAATCGCTTAAGTTTACACGCGTATAACTTCTGAACCAGTGAATTCCTAACAATGAAACTTACTTTTTTGGAGTTTTCTCGTCGAAATCTATAGATTACATAGAAAGCAGTTTAAAAAAGTGGTCCACTAAAAAGAAGTTTAGCCGAACCGGTCATTTTGACGGGTTCCGTAATTCGACGAAACTACAAAAAAGCTACATCCTCATCGCTTTCGATGCTTTGTGGATATGTTGCAAACTTAACGTTTTGAATTACCTTTTCCAATACACATAAGGCGTGGACTTGTTTAGTTTCCGAGATATTCGCGTAAAATTGCCGGCACACGTAGGTACATTGAATTCTGCCTATAGTAGTACCGCCTGTGACAGTGTATGCATCGAATATTTCAGAAACAAAGTAAGTCCACACATTATATGTATAAGAAAAAGTGTTTCAAACCGTTGAGTTTTGCAATATATTAAAAAGATCATCGAAATCGGAGAGGAATTAGCTATTTTGCAATTTGACCCGTAAACCTAGTGTTAATGATAATTATAACCTTCTTAAGATGTGGTGCTAAAGCAAACATACGATCATCGACTCACACTACTTCTGCATTAAATATCTCATATGTACAGGGAAAGTTGTTCAGAATATTGACTTTGGCAACGAATGCGAAGGGCAAGGGCAAGGTCATTGAGGCCAGGCTCCTCTTTGTAAATATTTACCGATCAGTAATCGAACATTAAGGCGAGGGATACATAAGTGAATTTTGTCTTATTTGAGGTAATTTGATTTGTAACGGTACGTTGAAGGTTTCTTGAATCTGGGTCACAAGGCGGCGCCAGGCAATTTGGGACTGAAAGACCTGATCGCTGCTCTGGAATGGGTCAAGGAAAACATAGTGAATTTCGGGGGCGATCCTACCAATGTCACAATTTTTGGGGCGAGTGCTGGAGGAGCATTGGTACATGCATTGGCAGTATCGCCACGAGCGCGAGGTAATAGATAACTACCGTGGTAACCATTAACTTACGTACAAGTTATACTTTAAATATCAAATGGCTACAGTTTCTTTGAAAGCTTGCAAAAACATTTAAGCCATATTTTCCAAAAATAAAATATTACCTTCCGTTAATATGTCGTGGCGGTAGCTCGGTAGGTCGAAATATAAACGTTTTAAGCAACTTTTATCGGTATCTATTCAACCGTTAAGACAATTATTAGAACTGTGTAAACCTGCAAAAACATTCCGAGAGGTAATTAAAGAGCTATATAAATATAAGAGGATATCTGCAATGACTTACTGTCACATAATGCAACATATTGAGCGTCATGGAATTATAAATAATATCTTTTGTAAATATTGAACATGAAAAACGGATGCTAGAACGGATCACATTATTTATCAATTATCCGAAGCAAGCAGATTTAACACAGCCGATCACATTCATAAAAAACCAATACCATATCTTGACACACATGACAGTGTGAGAACAGTCCGTCGTCGATTAAATGAATTTGGATTAAGAGGCAGCGTTGCAAAGAATGAAATTTTTTATTTCGGAGAAAAGTCGTCATGACAGAATTGCTTTTGCGAAAACGCACACCAATTGGTCACGAGAGCAGAGGTCGACGGCAATGTCCACACATAAATAAAAATTTAACAGACTCGGATGTAATGGCGAAACTTACATTAGACGCCGTATTGACTCGGAATACAGAAAAAAATGTACAAAATTATCGATTAAAGGATTGCTATTTGTTTGCAGTGTGATGTTCATAAATGGTGTGGGCACCATTCATTTAATACTAGAGATCATGCACCGTTTTTATTTATTCATATGTAATAAAAGCGGCATTGCTACTACATGCAGAGGGAAGCATTGAAAATGATTGCCCGTATCCAGCCGATAACTACCGAAAAAATAGCGGACGTGTTATTAAATCATTTTTATCAGATTAAAATATGAATTTTTTGAGATGTTGTGGATCGATGTGGAAAAATATATTCAACAACAAAATCTGGGTAAAGAAGAATTGTACAGCACAAGAATGTATCGGACTGATTGATTCCATGCTGCGAAGATCTGCAGCTGTGATCCGACAAAAAGGATTAGTTATGAAATATTAAGTATTTACAATTATGAGATAACGTTTGATGTACGAATATACAAATTGTTCATGTATGCGTAATTAACTGCCCGTTCAAAATATTACTCTTCAGCACATAATACTCACTTTGTTGAATTCTTGACATAAATACAAATTTTTCCAGTATTAAACTGTAACCATGCCACGACTGTTCAAACGACCGGCTTCGCATTTGTTGATTCATATAATTATTATTGAAATCATAAAGGTACTTCCATTAGAAATTATTAAATAAATATCTTCATTCAAGTACTTGTCTTCTAATGTTTATAAAACAACGTCTACTAGTGACATTTTGAATTCGGTACGGTGAGTGTTCATGAAACAAGGTTCACGTTTTATGGAAATATAATACTACTTGAATACAAGTAAAATGTAGGAAAAGCGATAAACTATATTTTCCTTCTGATTAGAAAGTATGTAGTCATTGTTTGCCGTAGGACTCTTTCACAAAGCGATTATGCAAAGTGGATTATTGACGTGTCCATGGAGCTGGAATCAAAGTAAACCTGAGCGAGGTTTCAAGCTTGCCAAACTCCTCGGCAAAGATTCCACCGATCCTGAAGAAGTTGTTCAGTACCTTCGTACCATTGATGCTAATGACATCGTCAAGGCTATCGAGGGCATACTCACGCAGCAGGCAAACAAGTTTTCTTAGAATGCGTTTAGTATCTACGAGGAACGCCACGATACAGTAGAATCTTCATTCGTGTTAACGCAGCGGGAAACGAGTCGGTTCATGTGGGTCATGTAATCGGGGTTTTCAACTTATAGGAACGTACCGATTTTCCAAAACGATTGTAATTAGTCTATAGACTTTCATACCTGTTCACAGTTTTCGTATATGTTCATAATTGCAAAGTAATTCAGTTAAAAGATTAACATAATCGAAGTTGAGCATTTTAGAAGTCATCAAATACGTTCGTGAACAACATATCAAATGCTTGCTATTATTCTAGTAATTATGCCCGTCAGTAAATCAAAAATTCAGATTATTATTTAGTATAAGCGTGAGTATACTCTGTAACTCGTACAACAATGAACAAAATGAAACATACACAATGTGGTGGCATTTTGAAAGTTGAAGATCGATTGCAGTAGAGTCCCTTATTACGCGTTCCAAACGCTTTTGAGGAAGATTGTATATATGTGTTTTATGTGACAGTAAATATACAATACTTCCGCGTTTACCGTGTTCATTAATTGTTACAATGCTTATCATGACAGGTGTAGTGGAGACACACAATCTTAACTTATCTCTCGATTAGATCCCGAGATATCATGACAAACAATCTGAGAAGTATTCTTTTGAGACAAACATATTGACTTTTCTGTATTTGGTACTTCAGCACTTCATGTACAACACTTCATGTTTGAAAATTTAAAAATACTTGTCAAGAATCATGCTTTACGAAAGGATCGATTTTTGTAAAATTCTAAATTACAGTACACTTTTAATGCATATTAGAAATTGAAATTAAGATAGACATTTCACTAAAATTCGTTAAGGTTATTATTGAATAATGTTTCATAGTGCCAAATTCGGGCTGTCGAAATTGGTATATGTATTTAAAACTTAATACTGCAATAGATTGTGAACGTTTAAATTTCCTGTTTACCGATTCGTTTATGTGAGGATATAATAGAAGTCGAGAATATGTTTGCTTTACCATACATGGAATTCTACTGTAGTGTGGCGTCAATTTAGAGATTACTATAGCATTTATGGAAAGTAATATTCTTAGTTTACGTAAAAGCACATACAGGTAGATTATCTCTTTCGTGTGCTTTTCATAGGAAATTAAAGGTTTTGCTCTTCCGTTTGGGCTGAACACTGACGACATGGCGGAAAATGCAGTTTTGCCATTTCCTATGGAGGAAATGCTCACAATGGAAGCTTGTGTTCCCGTTATCGTTGGATACACATCGCACGAGTTTTTAATGTTTCTAAAAGGTAATTGCTATCAATTATATTCTTCAGCCTTTCCTATATTAACGCCAAATCTACGGGATCAATTATAAGGATGCATTTATGAGGAATTATTCAATAAATATATTCCTTTTTTATAAATACACTGTTGTTATTTTTACGGAATTGTAAAATGGTCGCATTTGGTGCTCCAGAAGTCGAACGTTAAGTGTATTCATACTTCATATTTGTGTCATTCTTCTAGCCATACCCAATGCGATAATGGAAAAGCTCGATCCATTTTTATCGTTGCAAGTGAAGAAATTGGCGTTGCTGAAAAATTTAGGTCCCGAAGAAACCAACAAGCTATTCGAAGCTGTTAAGAATGTCTATTTCGATGGAGAGCTCGGTCCGGAAAAAGTAGAACAAGTTATACGTTTTCTGAGTGACGTTTATTTCGGGTTTTCTGCAAAATTGTATGTAGAGGATCGGGTGACAAGAACATCAGCACCTACTTTCTTTTATATATACACGTATGTCGGCACTCAGAAAACACATACGGACATCTTGGTCGATCGTGTCATTAAGGGTAATCCAGTTTTATCAATAACTTACATGCAACTCATTTAGTATAGAGTATAGAGACTCTAGCAGCAGCACTAACTAAAATAAATTTCAAGGATACATTTTGCTTATTCTCCTACTTATCAGCGGATTGCGGATTTATGATATATATGTATACATATAGTAAATGTAGATACGCTCTTAAAGTTTGTCAATGATATCAGTTCGACTTTCCGCGAAGATAAAGCTAATTAGTAGATTGTGGATCCTTATACAAAATAAAAGCGTTCTGCATTAATTGTAAAATTCATAGATAATATCAATTTTAAGAGTTGAACATTGAACATGAATATTAGGTGCATGCAAATGTTTCAGTATTTTTAAAAATTTTCTTTATTTGTATTGGCAAGCAGTCAATTTTTCAAAAAGGCGGAAGATTGTAACCAGTATAATTGTAAGTCATTATGAAAATTATGGTTGAGAATGTCTAGAACTTTTGCATACACCTAACATTACAGTATTCTTAAAAATCATTCAATATGTTCGCTCCTTTGCATTTGATCTATTTTTGTTTATCATATGTTGAATACTTTATTGAATAATTTAGGGGCATCTCATGTTGATGAAATGGCCTACCTGTTTTACCTGGGTCTTAAAATAGATGACCCTGAACCTCCAGCAATAGGAACGAAGGATAGAGCAACATTGGAACGTTTAACTCGTATGTGGACGAATTTCGGTAAAACAGGGTGAGTTGAATGAACCTGTAGTTTCTCAAATCGCTTAAGCTTACGACTATAAGTTATAGTAATTTATACTAAAAGCAATTATACTACCTCTGGCAGAAAATATTCGATGGACATTGTGATTATGATTGATGAACTCATTGTTTGAGCATATATGAAATACGAGGAAGAGTATTGTATATACAGGAAAATTGGTTGATTTTACATGAGAAAATAAGTCGAAGCGTAGACTAAAATGTTTTCGTACATATAAGACTTTGATTTCGAGAAAATTGAGTTTGAAAATGTGTCAAGTTCGCGTGCTTAGCATTTGTAAGAAGTAGAATCAGTAGGTTGTGAAGAGTTACGGTCAGACGATTCCTATTCAATAGCATGCGTGTTCGTCTAATTTTGAAACTCGATTTTCTCGAAAACAAAGCCTCTTATAAACTAATTTTATTCTACATTTGTGACATATTTTTAATGCAGAATCACCTCCTTTTCGGTTGTACCACCAGCTACCGATCACTGTGTTTATTAGACCAGTATGGTGTAAGAGTTAATGATATTTTAAAGAAATATTAATAAAATGATGGATTCTTCTTTTTACCAAATCTAAAATAATAAACTGTCTACCCCTATGTGAAAATTATGAAGAAATATAAGTGCCATGTCAAATCATTAGAAACCTTTTTAATATCTTTAACGTTGAAGATGACGATAGGTATACCCAAAAATTTTCAGGCAACTATCATCGAAAAAAGACGAACAGTTAGTGTTTCGGAAATAGCTCGCTATCAGCTTTAACGCTGCATAATAAAAAATGGGGTGCGTTTAGTTTAAAATAGCCAGGTTGTGTTTGACGTGACCTTTGTCCGTCCACTCAATGACAAACCTTTAATACCTTAAAACTTTAATCAAATATCTTTTTTAAAATGCATTGTTTCCGAGATAATCGAAAGTTCCGAGACTTTTGGAGGAACCTGTATATTTAAGACTTAGCAATTTGATCGTTACAAGACTGCGTTTGACGTGAGTTCGTATGCACTATTTCTCGAATAGTGAAATATTATATAAATTGACTGTCTTTATAGTGTTTTACTGTGTTCTGTAGGTTCTGATTGAGTTCGATTTATTGTCAACTCGGCTGGATCGTGTTTGCATTTGAGTGGTGGGTTGTTGGTGCGTCTGAAATTCGTCTAACTTAAAGGATTGCTATGGGATGAAGTCGCTGTTTTGTTAGATTTGTTCACGTGTTATCAGTATACTTGGGTCGTGGTTTTTTGTAGTCGTAAACGGTTTGACCGACCACGCCGGCCGGTCATCTGTTGGGGCCTTGCGAGGCCTCAACAATTACAATGATAAGCACTTGAATTGTTTGATCGAATAGTTTTTGCCAGGTGTAGTAATAGTTAATGTGTTATATACAGGACATCCTGCATAGCGTGGACAACCAATTGGGAAGTAATTCTACACGCGAAAGTGAGTCGAAAAGGAAGAATAGAATGTTTTCATTTGAAGTTTTATTTTCGAGAAAATCGAGTTTTAATGCATTAGACGATTGCTATCTTATAGCACGCGTATTCTCTGCATTTTTAAACACGATTTTCTCGAAAAAGAAGCGTCGAACGAAGAAATGTTACTGTCCCTTTTCGACTCACATTTGTGTGAAGAATTAGTTCCCAATTGATTGTCCACAGTATGCGGGACATCTTGTATATACATATACAGGGTGGGGCACTATAAACAGGTCACCTGAATAACTCGCTTGCTTTTGAAGATAGAAGAAAATGCATCAAACCAAACTTACTTGATATCGAGGCGCGCGTAATCTGATGTCATTAATTTTTTTATAGGTGGAGATGTCAAGGAGATATGAAGGTCAAGTCTGTTTTTTTAAATGGAATGGTATGGTTTTTTATTTACATTCTGATAGCGTGTTTCAAGACGAATACAATGACCTATTATGAAGGTCATTCAAGGTCACGCAAGGTCAACTGCAATAGAAAATAAAGTGTCTCAAAGCACTCTTCGAACACTACGACGATTTACATGTAACATGTTATTTACGTATTCACTGCTACTTCAAGTGTTCAAAATGACGACCCTGAACACGGAGACATAATCTAAAACGTTGCAATACTGATGATATACTGCCTGACAAATTTCAGTTGTATCTATTACAGAGCAAGCTCTTTTTATAGGTTCTTGCATATGAACTATGGTTGTTGGTTTTTCGCGGTACATTTGTTCCTTCAATTTGCCCCACAAATAAAAATCTAGTGGTGTCAGGTCTGGGGAAGGTGTTAGCCATTTATTACTTCCTGATCGACCAATCCAACGACCTTCAAATGTCCCGTTCAGAAATTCTGTAACATTTCGTGCTGAATGAGCAGGACATCCGTTTGTTGGAACCACATGGACTGTCGCATGTCCAGTGAAATGTCCTCTAACAATTCTGGCAAAACGTCTTTTAAGATTCTCTCGTATGTATGACTATTTAACATGCCATCAATGAAATATGGACCAATTTCAAGTTCAAGGTCGTCATTTTGAACACTTGAATTAGCAGTGAATACGTAAATAACATGTTACATGTAAATCGTCGTAGTGTTCGAAGAGTGCTTTGAGACACTTTATTTTCTATTGCAGTTGACCTTGCGTGACCTTGAATGACCTTTATAATAGGTCATTGTATTCGTCTTGAAACACGCTATCAGATTGTAAATAAAAAACCATACCATTCCATTTAAAAAAACAGACTTGACCTTTATATCTCCTTGACGTCTCCACCTATAAAAAAATTAATGACATCAGATTACGAGCGCCTCGATATCAAGTAAGTTTGGTTTGATGCATTTTCTTCTATCTTCAAAAGCAAGCGAGTTATTCAGGTGACCTGTTTATAGTGCCACTCACTACCTTTTTTAAACTGATACTTCTGTCGTTTAGTTTCTGTGTATATAGGTATATATTTGTCACTTAGAAATCCTACACCGTGCCTCGATGAATACGTAAACGTCATCTGGGAACCTGCGATGAAGGATAAGATTAAGTACTTAGACATCGGTGACGAGCCCGTGCTAGCGCGTATGGAGCCACACGTCCTTAGCTTAAATTGAATATTATAAAGTATTGAATTTTAGAGTATTGTTGAATTGGATATTCTCTGAGTAGCAAGTGATGGAAACAAAAATGAGTTATAAAAAGGAAGTGGTATATAAACTCATATCTCATTAAACGTGCAAGCTATACATATACAATGTATACACATGTCATGTTTGATATGTTATTTGTAGTAAAGATGGGATTATTTCATACGAAACGCCGTTTGATCATTATCCATTACTAGTCGCATAACCGCCGACAATTCTATGATAATCATTATGTAAAAATGCTTATTTACTTTCCAAATTCTAAATAATTAATTGAGGCATACCTTGTAATATAAAGCAATATAGAAGTTCTTTAATTTTTAGAGTATAATTTGTAATTACACTTGCCACAATTTTGTAGATTTTTGTAAACGTAACATATGCAAATGCAGTGAAATGTAAAATGGATTCTACACACAATGGGGGACATAATGCGGACATAATTCAATTGTAATATGGAGAACATTTGTTATTTACACTATAATTTTAAATTAAATAGTATTTCTATGGTTACTTCTTTTCTTTTGATTATGTATTCACTAATCTAAAATAAAAATTTACGTGTTTTTGTTTGTACATTTTTACTATTACCAAACATTTAGCAGATGTTTATGTAGGATCTTAGGAAAAAGGAGGGCACCGGCCACATCGGAAAAGGAACACATACCTCGCGATTTGTAGCTGATCTTACATTTATTTCTTGTGTATTTTTAATGTAGCAGTATTAAGTGCATACTTTAAATGTGGACAAAATGGTGCTGCTAAAAATATCTGCGAATTTTGATCAAGTAAAAATTTATCAAGGATTGAAAACAGGTACAGTGTCGCTTTTGGTTCTTGAAGCAGTTGCATATCAAGAATCGAAATACGGTTATACCCAGATAGCACCGTACGTCCACGGGACGTCCGGTTTACGTCCGATACGTCCAATGTCCGTTGTGTACGTCCGTGGGACGTCACTTGGATCAAAATTTCGGACGTCCCATGGACATCCGTTTTTACGTCCGTGGGACATCCCTCGGACATAAATTTCGGACGTACCACGGACGTGAGACTTAGATTATTTCGTACTTGCCAGGGACGTGGGACTTACATTATTTCGTACTTGCCAGGGGCGTGGGACTTAGACTATTTCGTACGTCTTCGGATGCTATATTGTGTTTCTATTATTATACTCAAAATATAGTTTATGAATTTTTTCAGATTTTTAAGTTCGCGGCGCCGTTGTTTGAAAAAAACTAATTTTTCGACGTTTCTTCCGTGAAAAAATGAGCTAATCTTTAAATTGTTAGATTTTATTTATTCTGGAAGTCTATTGGACACTGATAAACTTGAACATTTTACAGAAATAGTTGAAAAATGAAATTAACTTGATTAGTATTGCGATTACCTCGTACATCAGCGAGCATAGTATCTGAAAATATTAATCGTGTTACCAAAAACTCGGTTGGTTCAGCGCGTTAGGCCCTCGACTGTTAATATGCTTATACTAGGTTCGCGCCTGGCATAAGTCCACTCTTTTTTATTTGATCAATTCCTCTTTTTCTAGCTATGTGATAATCAATGGTATTTTTTTAGAATTCTTTTAAACCAATATTTACATATTGAGAAAATTTTTTAAGGTGCAAACACGCTTTTATATGTCCGACAAATGTCCCATTAACGTCCGCGCGGGACGTCCTATGTACGTACTGGGATGTAACTGGAACCTCTGTCGGACATACCTGGGACATAAATCGGACATACCCCGGTACGGACGTACATTGGACGTCCGAGTGCTATCTGGGTAATTGCTATGAGGATATCGATTATGGCTTGTATTATATCGTTTACGATTACCATCCTTGAGAATCTACATTATATCGATTAAAGTTTCATTTATAATCCGTTTTGTAATTCTGTTCTGTGATAGAACGTGGAATAATAAAATAATCGACAGTGCAGAAAATAGAACAAAGCAGAAAACAGTCCAATTATTATCGATGTCTCTAATAAATACCTCATCGGGTAAATATGATGTTCATGGATCCACCTCCAACGACCTTGATCTTGACCTTGACATATGTTGTCAAAGTCTCCTGAATGACCTTCGAAAGGTTTTAGCCGTCGCTCTTTTTTTATTAGAAATTTATTAATAAAAATATATTAATGTTACTATATTGTAATTTGCCTGTACGTACATATACGCCAGGCATGTCCAGAAGTAGCTTACTTGGAGGCAAATTCGAGGGAGACGCCTACATCTCCCGCCCGCGCGTTTCGCTCCTCGTGGCGGCCGTAGTCCTCCGAGTTCCTCAGACCCGTGCCTACCAGTGATGCCAGAATCGTGGAACCGAGGAACTTGCCCCTCCGGTGGATCCTCCGGCTGGACCCCCCACTCTGACGTACCGTCGTCGCCTTACGTTTGTTTCTTACTGCGCACGCGCTACACAAAAGCGTACCTCTAGTCTGTCCGTGTGAGCTGCCTATTCGACTCGACGGCGTCGAGGTACGCTTGTGTGTAGCGCGTGCGCATTAAGAAACAACGTAAGGCGACGACGGTACGTCAGAGTGGGGGGTCCAGCCGGAGGATCCACCGGAGGGGCAAGTTCCTCGGTTCCACGATTCTGGCATCACTGGTGCCTACCGTGGGTCCGAGAGTCGCCTGAACGCGCCACATGCGGTACATATTGCAAGCGGTAGGCACGGGTCTGAGGAGCTCGGAGGACTACGGTCGCCAAGAGTAGCGAGACGCGCGGGCGGGAGAAGTAGGTGTCTCCTTCGAATTTGCCTCCAAGTAAGCTACTTCTGGACATGCCTGATATACGCGATCGCGACTGGCTGCTGCTCTCCCACAAATCCCCTTTCTGCCAGGGAAACTAATTGCAGATCAATTCCAGTCCCTCTTTTAATTACCGTTCGGTGACAGCTTGTCCCAGAATAAAGTAGGTAATTGTGCATAAAAGGTCCCACCTCACCGATTTCGATGATTTTTTAATATGTTGTCAGGGTGAAGATTCTGAACAACTTTTTCCTATACATGTAACCGTCGCTCAGCCGTAGTTTTTGAGATATTTACGAAAAACTGCAGCTACTACTACATTGAATTTTGCCTATACGTGCACGTCCGTGCTGTGCGTATGCGTCAGCATGATGCGACCGCTCTTCAACTTTTTCTACAGATGTATCACGCAATCGTCGAACGATCTATATACGGCGTGAAGTTTTTAAAACAAATGATAATCATCCAACAATACAGCAATAAATAATTAAGTTTAATAATTATTCTGTTTTTTCTTCACTAACTCCAACCCACTCTTGTCTTCGGATTCGCGTAATGCAATAATAAAATAAAAAACATTATGGGTTAAATTTGATGCAGATGATGATGAAGAATGAGTACATATTACAATGACACCACACACACCCACACAGTGTTTCATACCTGAGATCTGAATCTTTTCCGAATAAATGTCGTTGGCTGATTGCACTTAGTAGAATTGAATGTTCCATGAATTACATTGTTTGCAATTAAAAAATCCAATACTAAGTGCAATTAGCCCACGACATTTATTCGGAAGAAAGCATAAGATTTCAGGTATGAAACACTTTGTGGGTATGTGTGATGTCATTTTATATGTACTCATTCAAAATTTCCCACGGTTTATTATTAAAGTAACTCCACTTCCAGATTAACAACAACTTCAGTTATCTACCCAAACCTAACTCAGACCAATGTCATTTCCGCTCCCTCTTAAAATAAACTTTTCGGGTTATCCACAGTCGTTAGCCGCTTCTTCTCAGAAATATTCTGTGGGTGTGTGTTAGTAAAGTAAAATTTAACCCATAATGTTTTTTATTTTATTATTGCATTACGCGAATCCGAAGACAAGAGTGGGTTGGAGTTAGTGAAGAAAAAACAGAATAATTATTAAACTTAATTATTTATTGCTGTATTGTTGGATGATTATCATTTGTTTTAAAAAGTTCACGCGGTATATAGATCGTTCGACGATCGCGTGATGTATCTGTAGAAAAAGTTGAAGGACGGTCGCATCTTGCTGACGCCTACGCACAGCACGGACGTACACGTATATGCAAAATTCCATATAGTAGTAGCTGCAGTTTTTAGCAAATATCTCAAAAACTAAGGCTGAGCGACGGTTACACCTGTAGGAAAAAGTTGTTCAGAATGGTGAGTTTGGAAATAGTATTGTCCGGGTAAAAGTAATTAGCACTCACGTATAACATACGATAAACTTTAATACGGATATAACAATAACATTAACAAGTACTAACAATAACGAACGATAAAAGAAACAAAGAAAACTCTTAATTAGGCGTAATAAGAACGCGTAAAGAGAAGTGTCGAGCTCGACGAGACGTTACAAACAGCGAAGACCGATACGAACGGTACGGCATTCGAAGAGTTTCTGACCTCCTAGAAGTTAGCCCCCCACTTGTTGAAATAAATAATTTCAACAGTTGTTCTGAGTTGTGCTAGGTTTGTGCTACATTGTTCTCGAATATTATAACAATAATATAAACAATAAGCCTAAAAATTGAGAAAAACGACTTTTTTTAGTAGCCCCCCACTTTTCGTTTTTTTCAATTTTCTCAATTATGCTAAGTTGTGCTCGCCCTAGGGAGGGCTCTCCAAGATTTCTGATCCGGTGTGGTTCCGATTCTTTCCTCACGCGACCGAAGGGCCATAATGCTTGCATTTTCGAGCGCGCGTTGACAGTTCTCTCTGTGTATGGCACAAAAAAATGTTTTCTGGGGCTCCACAGCTCCTTAAAGTAAACTATCTAAACCAACTAGCGAAATCCCGGTCCGGCCCGTCCCGGATGGGTGTGCAATAGCCCGGCGCGGGTGATGGCCGGATCAATCCCGCCCTCCTGCTCTAGTCCATTCAGGTCGACCATCCTGCGGAGCCTGCCGAAGGCCTCACCATAGGTGAGAGTCGCCGCCGGAGGCACCGTCACCACCACCGCCGCCGTTTTGGGCGGACGGGGTAGGCGGTGGGGTGTCTTCCCCGTCGCCTTTACACCTCCCACACCCCCAGGTGACACTGGGGTGGTTGGTGGGAGGTCGGTGAGGTGCGCTGCGTTAACCAACGCCCGCTTTCCTCCCTTCCTCACCACCTCCACTCAGCTGCCTGCGTCAGGGCTAGGTTTTGGGGGGTGTTTCTCCCCCCCATCCCCTTTGCCCGCATTCACGCCGGCCTGCACCTTTGGAGGCTTGGGGGTCTTCCCGGGATTCGGTAGAGGGGGGAGGGGGCAAGACCGGGCTCCTTCCCTACGCCCTTGCCACCCTTCTTCCCTTTCTTCCTCTTCCTATTCCTCCTCTCCTTCTCTGTCCCTTCCCGCTCCTCTTTCTCCTTCCTCCTCTCTTCCCCTTCGGCGGCGGCGCCCCTCTCCTCCTCCTTCGCACGCAATGCCGCCTCCTTTCTCGCCAACTCCTCCTCCCTCTCAGCGATCGGGAGTAGGGCAGAGAGAATCCGCTGCTCGAGAGCAGCGATCCTTCCATCCACCCTACTCTCGATTTCCGAGAGGTCCGGAGGAGTCGGTTTCTCGGCTCCTGCCCCCGGATCCGGGACTCCCTCCCTCGGGGAGATCCCCATCCTCGATAATTTGAGGATGGGTGGACCCTCATACTTATCGAGGAGGGCGTCTCTCTCCTCGGTCACCCGACGGAGCTCCTCCCGCATCCTCTGAATATTTAGGACCTAACCCAGACCTAACCCAGACCTAACCCACACCAAACTTAATGGTGATTATACATGTATATAATAACCAATTATACATAATCATCGGATTAATCACATTTACCGTAACATATAAGCAATGCACGTATAAGCAAAATTCAATGTAGTAGTAGCTGCAGTTTTTCGTAAATATCTCAAAAATTAAGGCTGAGCGACGGTTACATGTATAGGAAAAAGTTGTTCAGAATGTTGAGTTTTACAACGTATTTAAATTTTATCAAAATCGGTGAGGTGGGACCTTTTATGCACAATTACCGTTATTTTCTACGTTTTTTAAAATGCACATGGTAATAATATTATTTAATCCTTAAATCCTTATTGAATTGCCTCCTCATGTGTCTGTTGCATGAAAATGTGTGCTACGGGACTAAGAACAAAATGGTAAGGTATCGCAAAAATTACTTACAACCATTGTTGTCTACTTCATGTTTAGCAAATTTTAACAGTCCGAGCAATATAGAGAACGATATTATTGTGGGCAATATTTTTATACAGCTAGATGTATTGTTAATTTCGTTTGTTATCAACGACTATTGTACACATCATTTTTTATGTTTGTCAAAACTGCGCATTTTATTCTACAAATACATATTCTCCATTCACTGTGCTAACTTCACTTTGTAACCTTAAACACGGCACCACATTTCAACCTTAAAACGTTATACAACTTAAACCAGTTTATACAGTAATGAATTTACATGTATTGAAATTTTTAATAGAAAACTCGGTTGTGACTTGCCGTTTCAAGCGTTTGATATGTATGATTGTTGATATTATGCAAGACTCGGTCTCTGAAACTGTTCCATTTACACTTTCACAGGATAAGTAAATAATATGATTGCGGTGCAGACGCATTTCAAGTCTTGCACCCAGTCTCTCTGCAGAGCACAATGGAGCGTTGTCAAGTTGGTTAGAGCGTGGTCAACAACGAAAGAACCGATAGTTACAGTAAAGCAAGGTAAATTACGAGGTGCTGTAGAGAAAAGCGTCTTTGATAGCTCTTTTATCGCGTTTCATGAAATACCATTCGCTGCTCCTCCCATCGGTGAACTCAGATTTAAGGTAATGAATCTCCGGAATCGACTAACATCTTCTCAGATTCGTAGCGAATGTTAACTCTTAGCAAATTATAATGTCAAATAATTTTTATCTTTTACTTTGAACAAATCACGAGGAAACTTTGGATTTATCTCTGTAAAGAACACACTTTGATTTAAATGGATCTATTTAACAATCATTTTTTCCCGATTCGACAAATAGGATCCAGAACCATCGGCTCCATGGACCGGTATCAAGGACACTGCAGAAGCTCGTGGGATACGTGGTCCACAATTACAAAAAGTGCCATCGATTGATGTGATCGGCCAAGAGGATTGTCTTTACCTTAATGTTTACACTAATTCACTTAGTGAATGTAAACCTGTAATGTTTTGGATTCATGGCGGCGGATATCTTATTGGGGCAGGAAGTTTTGTAGATAAACGTCCAGACTATTTGCTAGCTAAGGACGTCGTGGTGGTTACGGCTAATTATAGACTTGGCGCTTTCGGTTAGGTCCTTAAAATGCATTAATAACATTTTAACCGGTAATTATTTACATTAGGGGCTTGCTCACCGATTTTGATGACGTTGAAATATGTTGTCAAGGTCATCATTCTGAACAACTTTTTCCTATACATGTTACCGTCGCGTCGCTCAGCTTTAGTTTCCGAGATATTCGCAAAAAAGTTTTAACATCTCAAAAAGTGATCGGAGTAGATCTGGGTTAGGTCTGGGTTAGGTCTGGGTTATTTATATATTATTTATATATTTATATATTTATATACTGGGTTATTATATATTTTCTTGATTGTTGCAGATATCTAAGAATTCGTATAGTTTCACGCTTGTATGCTAACACAGCTGACAATTAAATGAGTTCGCGTTCGGCACGATTCATTTCACGTTTTAGTTCGTAAACATAAACAGACAAGACAGTGGGTCTCAACTGATTGAAGTCGTTTTAAGTTGTGGCCGTGGCCGCGTTATCGGCGGCCACAATTTCAAATCTAACCCAGTCCTACTCCAATCACTTTTCGAGATGTTGAAACTTTTTTGCGAATATCTCGGAAACTAAAGCTAAGCGGCGGTAACATGTATAGGAAAATGTTGTTCAGAATGATGACCTTGACAACATATTTCAACGTCATCAAAATCGGTGAGGAAGCCCCTAATGTAAATATTTACCTTTTAACCTAACACTCTTTTAAAACAATGGATTAATTAATCCCTTGCCTTATAATGAATTCGACAAGCGCGTATATCATTTTTAAGTAATAAATTAACCCTTCGATAACCGACAACTTTTTAAACGCTCAAAGCCCGACAAGGTCGCCAGGGACATTCTCTATTAATTATGGCGTGTGATGCGTATAATAGTTTTTTTTAACCCTAACGGTGTTATTACAATCGTATTACATTGTCTTTTCGGTTACCGAAATCGGCAAGTCATCAAAAGACGTTTTTGGTACCTTTGGTGGCTGCCCTTTTACGACGACGGAATCGGCGGCAATCCTTAGGACGGTAACTGCACCGACGCGGCGCGGAGCGTCACCGCGCTGTCCCGATCGTGCATCTGCGTATCCCTACACAATCACTCATTTGTTTGCAGAACAGCACTTTATCGACATTCGTACAAACCATAAAACACGAACAAATTACATGAAAATACCTGCACGACCAAAAAACAAGAACAAATTACGCGGAAGTCCCCACAAGGTCCCTGCGGACCTTGTCGGTCATCGACGTCATAAATGACTTCAACCAACGGTTATAACGAAAAATTTCACGAAATCGTGTCGAAGCCAATTGTAACCGCATCTAGGAATCCCATTTATAGAAGTCACGTAGGCTGCGGCAGTTCGGTCGAACCGTATTGAAATGCCGCATCGTTGAAAACGTCGTAGGTCCCTATGGACCTTGTCGGTTAGCGGAGGGTTAAGTAAAATTTCGGTTAAACTCCTTTTTAGTGGACTACTTTTCTTAACTGTTATTTATGTAACACGTAGATTTCTCACACCACTTTTGCATTAAATGTCTCATATGTACAGGGAAAGAAAAAACGCTTAAGTTTACACGCGTATAACTTCTGAATCAGTGAATTCCTAACAATGAAACTTACTTTTTTGGAGTTTTCTCGTCGAAATCTATAGATTACATAGAAAGCAGTTTAAAAAAGTGGTCCACTAAAAAGAAGTTTAGCCGAACCGGTCATTTTGACGGGTTCCGTAATTCGACGAAATTACAAAAAAGCTACATCCTCATCGCTTTCGATGCTTTGTGGATATTTTGCAAACTCAACGTTTTGAATTACCTTTTCCAATACACATAAGGTGTGGACTTGTTTAGTTTCCGAGATATTCGCGTAAAATTTCCGGCACACGTAGGTACATTGAATTCTGCCTATAGTAGTACCGCCTGTGACAGTGTACGCATCGAATATTTCAGAAACAAAGTAAGTCCACACATTATATGTATAAGAAAAAATGTTTCAAACCGTTGAGTTTTGCAATATATTAAAAAGATCATCGAAATCGGAGAGGAATTAGCTATTTTGCAATTTGACCCGTAAGCCTAGTTTTAATGATAATTATAACCTTCTTAAGATGCGGTGCTAAAGCAAACATACAATCATCGACTCACACCACTTCTGCATTAAATATCTCATATGTAGAGGGAAAGTTGTTCAGAATATTGATTTTGACAACGTATGCGAAGGGCAAGGGCAAGGTCATTGAGGCCAGGCTCCTTTTTGTAAATATTTACCGATCAGTAATCGAACATTAAGGCGAGGGATACATAAGTGAATTTTGTCTTATTTGAGGTAATTTGATTTGTAACGGTACGTTGAAGGTTTCTTGAATCTGGGTCACAAGGCGGCGCCAGGCAATTTGGGACTGAAAGACCTGATCGCTGCTCTGGAATGGGTCAAGGAGAACATAGTGAATTTCGGGGGCGATTCTAACAATGTCACGATTTTTGGGGCGAGTGCTGGAGGAGTATTGGTACATGCATTGACAGTATCGCCACGAGCGCAAGGTAATGGATAACTACCGTGGTGACCATTTACTTACGTACAAGTTATATTTTATATACCAAATGGCTACAGTTTACTTGAAAGCTTACAAAAACATCTAAGCCATATTTTCCAAACATAAAATATTACCTTCCGTTAATGTGTCGTGGCGGTAGCTCGGTAGGTCGAAATATAAACGTTTTAAGCAACTTTTATCGGTATCTATTCAACAGTTAAGACAATTATTAGAACTGTGTAAACCTGCAAAAACATTCCGAGAGGTAATTAAAGAGCTAAGGATATTTGTAATAACTTGCTGTCACACAATGCAACATATTGAGCGTTATGGAATTATAAATCATATTCTTTGTAAATATAGAACATGAAAAACGGATGCTAGAATATTATTAGATTATTTATCAATTATCCGAAGCAAACAGATTTAAGAGAGCCGATCACATTCATAAAAAACCAATACCATATCTTGACACACATGACAGTGTGAGAACAGTCCGTCGTCGATTAAATGAATTTGGATTAAGAGGCAGCGTTGCAAAGAATGAAATTCTTTATTTCGGAGAAAAGTCGTCATGTCAGAATTGCTTTTGCGAAAAAGCACACCAATTGGTCACGAGAGCAGAGGCCGACGGTAATGTCCGCACATGAATAAAAATTTAACAGACTCGGATGTAATGGCGAAACTTACATTAGACGCCGTATTGACGCGACATACAGAAAGAATTGTACAAAATTATCGATTAAAGGAGGTGATGGATTGCTATTTGTTTGCGGTGCGATGTTCATGAATGATGTGGGCACCATTCATTTAATACTAGAAATCATGCACCGTTATATTTATTCATATGTAATAAAAGCGGCATTGCTACTATATGCAGAGAGATGCATTGAAAATGATTACCCGTATCCAGCCGATGACTACCGAAAACATAGCGGACGTGCTATTAAATCATTTTTATCAAACTATAATATTAATTTTTTGAGATGTTGTGGATCGATGTGGAAAAATAAACAACAAAAACAATAATAAAAAAACAATAAAAGCAACAACAAAACCTGGGTAAAGAAGAATTGTACACTTTAACAGAAGAAACGTAGAGGTCAATATCCATGGATGAATGTATCAGACTGATTGATTCCACGCTGCGGAGATTTGCAGCTGTGATCCGACAAAAAGGATTAGTTACGAAATATTAAGTATTTACAATTATGAGATAACGTTTGATATATGAATATACAATATGAATTTCCAAAAGCTACTGTTCAGCATATAATACTTACTTTGTTGAGTTCTTGATATAAATATAAATTTTTCCAGTATTTAACTGTAACCATGCCACGACTGTTCAAACAACCGGGTTCACATTTGTTTTTTTTTTTTTAAATTATGATTTGTGTCGCATCAGCTGCATTGTTATTAGCGACATCGTGGAGTGTGTATTACATTATCTGATTGATCAATTTGGTTTCTCTGATAAACTTAAGTAGATCCTGTACTTTTTCCTCTTTGGTGTTGTCCTTAAGTGAGGATTCTAGTTGGTATTTGTTGCGGAGCAGGTCGTATTTCTTGCATTGCAGAATTAGATATTCTATTGTTGTTATCGCCTTGCACTCCTCACAGTTGGGGGTGCGCCTTTAGAGATTATGTAGGAGTGGGTTATTCCTGAGTGGCCTATTTTAATTCTTGAGATGGCCACTTGCTCTCTTCTGGAAGCATCAGGGATCGGTTTATTTTTTTCGAAGAACTCATTAGTGACAGTTTTCATATGGTTTGAAGCCTTTTGCTGCCATTCCTCTTCCCATTGGTGATTCAGTCTCCTTTTAATTTCCCTTAGCAGGTCATCGAAATGTAATTTGTCTTGCTTCATTGTCGTTTGTAAAGCCGCTACATATAATATTTATTGAAATCATAAAGGGTACTTCCATTAGAAATTATTAAATAAATATCTTCATTCAAGTACTTGTCTTCTAATGTTTATAAAACAACGTCTACTAGTGACATTTTGAATTCGGTACGGTGAGTGTTCATGAAACAAGGTTCACGTTTTATGGAAATATAATACTACTTGAATACAAGTAAAATGTAGGAAAAGCGATAAACTATATTTTCCTTCTGATTAGAAAGTATGTAGTCATTGTTTGCCGTAGGACTCTTTCACAAAGCGATTATGCAAAGTGGATTATTGACGTGTCCATGGAGCTGGAATCAAAGTAAACCTGAGCGAGGTTTCAAGCTTGCCAAAGTCCTCGGCAAAGATTCCACCGATCCTGAAGAAGTTGTTCAGTACCTTCGTACCATTGATGCTAATGACATCGTCAGGGCTATCGAGAGCTTACTCGCGCAGCAGGCAAACAAGTTTTCTTAGAATGCGTTTAGTATCTACGGGGAACGCCACGATACAGTAGAATCTTCATTCGTGTTAACGCAGCGGGAAACGAGTCGGTTCATGAGTTTGTCAATGATATCAGTTTGACTTTGCGCGAAGGTAAAGCTAATCAAATAAAAAAGACTGTATATCTTTATGCAAAAGAAAAGCGTTCTGCATTAATTGTAAAATACATAGATAATATTAATTTTAAGAGTTGAACAGTGAACTTGAATATTAGGTGCATGCAAATGTTTCAGTATTTTTAAAAATTTTCTTTACTTGTATTGGCAAACAGTCAATTTTTCAAAAAGGCGGAAGATTGTAACCAGTATAATTGTAAGTTATTATGAAAATTATCGTTGAGAATGACTATGACTTTTACATACACCTGACCTCATGTGGGTCATGTAATCGGGTTTTTCAACTTATAGGAACGTACCGATTTTCCAAAACGATTGTAATTAGTCTATAGACTTTCATACCTGTTCACAGTTTTCGTATATGTTCATAAATGCAAAGTGATTCAGTTAAAAGATTAACATAATCGAAGTGGAGCTTTTTAGAAGTCATCAAATACGTTCGTGAACAACATATTCAAATGCTTGCTATTATTCTAGCAATTATGCCCGTCAGTAAATCAAAAATTCAGATTATTATTTAGTATAAGCGTGAGTATACTCTGTAACTCGTACAACAATGAACAAAATGAAACATACACAATGTGGTGGCATTTTGAAAGTTGAAGATCGATTGCAGTAGAGTCCCTTATTACGCGTTCCAAACGCTTTTGAGGAAGATTGTATATATATGTGTTTCATGAGACAGTAAATATACAATACTTCCGCGTTTACCGTGTTCATTAATTGTTACAATGCTTATCGTGACAGGTGTAGTAGAGACACACAATCTTAACTTATCTCTCGATTAGATCCCAAGATATCATGACAAACAATCTGAGAAGTATCCTTTTGAGACAAACATATTGACCTTTTTGTATTTGGTACTTCAACACTTCATTTACAACTCCTTTAAACTTTCATAATTTTATCAAGTTTGAAAATTTAAAAATACTTGTCAAGAATCATGCTTTAGGAAAGGATCGATTTTTGGAAAATTCTAGATTACAGTACACTTTTAATGCAGATTAGAAAGTGACATTAAGATAGACATTTCACTAAAATTCGTTAAGGTTATTATTAAATAATGTTTCATAGTGCCAAATTCGGGCTGTCGAAATTGGTATATGTATTTAAAACTTAATACTGCAATAGATTGTGAACGTTTAAATTTCCTGTTTACCGATTCGTTTATGTGAGGATATAATAGAAGTCGAGAATATGTTTGCTTTACCATACATGGAATTCTACTGTAGTGTGGCGTCAATTTAGAGATTACTATAGCATTTATGGAAAGTAATATTCTTAGTTTACGTAAAAGCACATACAGGTAGATTATCTCTTTCGTGTGCTTTTCATAGGAAATTAAAGATGTTGCTCTTCCGTTTGGGCTGAACACTGACGACGTGGCGGAAAATCCAGTTTTGCCATTTCCTGTGGAGGAAATGCTCACAATGGAAGCTTGTGTTCCCGTTATCGTTGGATACACATCGCACGAGTATTTAATGTTTCTAAAAGGTAATTGCTATCAATTATATTCTTCAGCCTTTCCTATATTAACGCCAAATCTAGGGTAGCCGTAAAAATGCTCGGTTGCACATTTTTTATTAACGATTATTGAGATTATAAAGATGCATTTATGAGGAATTATTCAGTAAATATATTCCTTTTTTATAAATACACTGTTGTTATTTTTACGGAATTGTAAAATGGTCGCATTTGGTGCTCCATAAGTCTAACGTTAAATGTATTCATACTTCATATTTGTGTCATTCTTTTAGCCGTACCCAATGCGATAATGGAAAAGCTCGATAAATTTTTATCGTTGCAAGTGAAGAAATTGGCGTTGCTGAAAAATTTAGGTCCCGAAGAAACCAACAAGCTATTCGAAACTGTTAAGAATATCTATTTTGATGGAGAACTCGGTCCGGAAAAAGTAGAACAAGTTATACGTTTTCTGAGTGACGTTTATTTCGGGTTTTCTGCAAAATTGTATGTAGAGGATCGGGTGACAAGAACATCAGCACCTACTTTCTTTTATATATACACGTATGTCGGCACTCAGAAAACACATACGGACATCTTGGTCGATCGTGTCGTTAAAGGTAATCCAGTATTATCAATAACTTACATGCAACTCATTTAGTATAGACTATAGCAGCAGCACTAACTAAAATAAATTTCAAAGATATATTTTGCTTATTCTCCTTTTTATCAGCAGATTGCGGATTTGTGAGATGCATATGTATACATATAGTAAATGTAGATACGCACTTAAAGTTTGTCAATGATATCAATTTGACTTTGCGCGAAGGTAAAGTTAATCAGTAGACTGTATATCTTTATGCAAAATAAAAGCATTTTTTAAGATATTAAATATTAACTAGTTATAAATAAAGAGTTTACACTAAATTAAACACAAATTACGTGATATCTCATTTTTTTTAAAAATGGACACACCACTTTCAAAATGATCGGTCCATATGTATGTGTATACACAGGGTGTTCGACAACAGGTGGGAGAAAATTTAAGGGGTGGTTCTCGACGATAATATAAGACGAAAATGAAGAATAAAAAAATTGCGATTTCGGCTTCGTTACTTAGTTATTAACAATTAAAAATGCGCCCAACATTTCCAACACACAGGCGCGCGACAGTCACGTATCAAATGACAGATGCATGCATACCTTGGTTCTCATTCACCCCCAGCGAGGTGAAAATGTTTAATAAATCGTTGAACGACATTAAACTTACCTACTTGTTAAAATCCACAAGGGCATTTCTAATACGGCTGTGGAATTATCGAGTAATCCAGTATTACCAATAACTTACATGCAACTCATTTAGTATAGACTATAGCAGCAGCACTAACTAAAATAAATTTCAAAGATATATTTTGCTTATTCTCCTATTTATCAGCAGATTGTGGATTTGTGATATGCATATGTATACATATAGTAAATGTAGATACGCACTTAAAGTTTGTCAATGATATCAATTTGACTTTGCGCGAAGGTAAAGCTAATCAGTAGACTGTATATCTTGATGCAAAATAAAAGCGTTCTGCATTAATTGTAAAATACATAGATAATATTAATTTTAAGAGTTGAACAGTGAACTTGAATATTAGGTGCATGCAAATGTTTCAGTATTTTTAAAAATTTTCTTTACTTGTATTGGCAAACAGTCAATTTTTCAAAAAGGCGGAAGATTGTAACCAGTATAATTGTAAGTCATTATGAAAATTATCGTTGAGAATGACTATGACTTTTACATACACCTGACATTACAGTATTCTTAAAAATCGTTAAATGTGTTCGATCCTTTACATTTGATATATTACTGTTTGTCTGAAGTTGAATATTTTATTGAATACTTTAGGAGCATCTCACGTCGATGAATTGCCGTACCTGTTTTACCATGGTCCCCTTAAACTGGACGATCCAGAACCACCAGCAATAGGAACGAAAGATAGAGCAACATTGGAACGTTTAACTCGTATGTGGACGAATTTCGGTAAAACAGGGTGAGTTGAAAGAACCTGTACCTTCTCGAAGGACTTAAGCTTACGACTATATCTTATACTAATTTATAAATATTAGTTTATACTACAAGCAAATATACTGCTACACCTGGTAGATAATGTTCGATATACATCGTGATTATAAGAAGAATACTAATGTATATACAGGAAATTTGAGCGATTCTACATAAAAAATAGGTCTAAATATAGAATAAAAGTTTATATGAGTCTTTGTTTTCGAGAAAATTGTCTTTGAGCGTAAGTCAAGATTGCGTGCTCTAGCTCTGTTGAGAATGATGGACAATTGTCCGCAGTCAGTCCATTATATATTTGCGTATTTGCAGTAGGTATTGCTTACTTTACTCATTGAGAAGATTAACTTCGCGCACCTGGCCCCTGTGCCGTTTCGAGCATCACTTCCGCGAAAAGTCTGCAGACAATTGTCCCTCAGTCTGGACAGGGCTTCAGCATTCGTAAAAAATAGAACCGGCAGGTCATGTACAGATCGTTTCTGTTAGGCGGTTCCTATTCAATAGCACGTATGATCGCTGAATTTTCAAACCCGATTTTCTGGAAAACAAAGGCTCATGAAAAAATTGTATTCTATATTTGCGACTTATTTTTTGATGTACAATCCTTTCCGGTTGTACTGCCAGTCAATGGCGGATTTCTGCACAGGCACACGAGGCGCGCGCCTGGGGCCTCATAAATTAAAGGAGGCCTCCTCAAAATTCAGCTCTCAAATTTCCCTGTCTCACTTTTTTTGCACCACCGGTACGGTGCCTACCAGAGCAAAATATGTGCACGTAGAATGCACACTGTAGGGTGTAGAAGTAGTGATAATGTTTAGAGGGGGACCTCAAAAATGGATTGTGCCTGCGGCCTCTCAAATGCTAAATCCGCCACTGCCGCCAGTTAGTGACCACTCTGTATAACTTTATGTATTCAGCCGCACGGCTATGAGTGAGACAATATTCTACTCGTTCACAAGTTTACACTAATTCTGTATGCCGTATGCCCTAATTTCTATTCTTTGGTTTCATCTATGTTTCTTTCTTTCCTTTTCCTTCGTATCCTTTTCAGCCATTCTATGGTCCTTTTGTCCTACTTTCCACTCATTACATTTTCTATACTGATATTTCTGTCGGTTAGTTTCTGGATTATATGATATCTATTTGTCACCTAGAAATCCTACACCGTGCCTTGATGAATACGTAAAAGTCATCTGGGAACCTGCGACGAAGAATAAGATTACGTACATAGACATCGGTGACGAGCCCGTTCTAGTGTGTATGGAACCTCACGCTCTTAGCTTAAATTGAATATTATAAAGTATTAAATCTTAGAGTATTGTTGAATTGAATATTCTCTGAGCAGCAAGTGATGAAAACAAAAATGTGTTGTAAAAAGGAAATAATATATAAACTTTATTATTTCATTATACGGGCACGCTCTATATATGGACCGTTTATTTTGAACGTGGTGCAAGCACGGTGCAAGTCTATTTTCTTTTGTTTCGGGAAAATTAAAGGTTAGCATATCTGTCAATTAAAAAATATAGATAAATTATTTCAAGTTTTGTAATGTTTCTACAAACTTAGCAATATGTCATTTGATTATATAAATTTCTTTTAGGCGAATTTAACTATAATAATGTATATTTACGGTCTACAAACGGACTTACACCACTTTCATAATTAGTCAATCGTAAAAATCATTTAATTTCAATTTTCAAAAATCAAATATCACTTGAAATATATTTTATATTAATCCAATTTTGTTTATAAATAATAACAAGAAATAAAATAGAAGTAGTACCTTTTATTTTGAACGTTAATTATATTTATATATTGTTAAACTTAAAATAAGATATTACTATTATGAAATTTATTTATGTTCTTTATGTGACAGTGTTTTGAAACATTCATGATGCATAGGAGGTATATGTATAAGTTAATAACTGCTCCATATCCCTATATTATTCGTATGTAATAGGTCTGGCATCGATATACAAATTTTTTTGTATAATAATCTTATCCGGCATTTCGCTTAATTTTGTATACTCGTTGTGTATATTTTCCTTTATTTTGTTTTGCAGAAACAAAGTTTTCATAAACAATATCCTCATCTGATGAAGATTCTACTTCTTCTCTTTTACGTTTCATTAATTTGTTTTTCTTAGTGGAATTGTCTTCATCCTCCGATTCTAAGGCCATTCTTTTGTTTATATTCATGGGTTTAATTTTTGTGTGAATTTATTTAAAATAAAATAAAATAAATGTTTTCAATTGTAATAAAATAATATTGATTTATTATTTCTTCATACCTCTATCGCTATCTGATGTTAATATGAAATTACCCATTTTTGGAGGAAAATAAAATAAGTAACCTATAATAGGTTACTTTCGACACGTGAAATAAAATAAATGTAACCACTGATCCCGTCACCTGTCTATGGAAATTGCACTTACACCACTTTCATAATCAATGGCTACGCAATTTCTTTTATTGGTCAATTTTAAATTGAACAAAGTATTGGCATTTTTTAAGATAGTAAATATTAACTAGTTATAAATAAAGAGTTTACACTAAATTAAACACAAATTACGTGATATCTCATTTTTTTTAAAAATGGACACACCACTTTCAAAATGAACGGTCCATATGTATGTGTATACACAGGGTGTTCGACAACAGGTGGGAGAAAATTTAAGGGGTGGTTCTCGACGATAATATAAGACGAAAATGAAGAATAAAAAAATTGCGATTTCGGCTTCGTTATTTAGTTATTAACAATTAAAAATGCGCCCAACATTTCCAACACACAGGCGCGCGACAGTCACGTATCAAATGACAGATGCATGCATACCTTGGTTCTCATTAACCCCCTGCGAGGTGAAAATGTTTAATAAATCGTTGAACGACATTGAACCTACCTACTCGTTAAAATCCACAAGGGCATTTCTAATACGGCTGTGGAATTATCGAGTAATCCAGTATTACCAATAACTTACATGCAACTCATTTAGTATAGACTATAGCAGCAGCACTAACTAA
Source organism: Sphecodes monilicornis (assembly GCA_913789915.3). Lineage (NCBI taxonomy): Eukaryota > Metazoa > Arthropoda > Insecta > Hymenoptera > Halictidae > Sphecodes > Sphecodes monilicornis. The sequence continues at coordinate 22,730,967 of OU565285.1, forward strand.
AATAAATTTCAAAGATATATTTTGCTTATTCTCCTATTTATCAGCAGATTGTGGATTTGTGATATGCATATGTATACATATAGTAAATGTAGATACGCTCTTAAAGTTTGTCAATGATATCAGTTTGACTTTGCGCGAAGGTAAAGCTAATCAGTAGACTGTATATCTTTATGCAAAATAAAAGCATTTTTTAAGATATTAAATATTAACTAGTTATAAATAAAGAGTTTACACTAAATTAAACACAAATTACGTGATATCTCATTTTTTTTAAAAATGGACACACCACTTTCAAAATGAACGGTCCATATGTATGTGTATACACAGGGTGTTCGACAACAGGTGGGAGAAAATTTAAGGGGTGGTTCTCGACGATAATATAAGACGAAAATGAAGAATAAAAAAATTGCGATTTCGGCTTCGTTACTTAGTTATTAACAATTAAAAATGCGCCCAATATGCGGCCACATTTCCAACACACAGGCGCGCGACAGTCACGTATCAAATGACAGATGCATGCATACCTTGGTTCTCATTCACCCCCAGCGAGGTGAAAATGTTTAATAAATCGTTGAACGACATTAAACTTACCTACTCGTTAAAATCCACAAGGGCATTTCTAATACGGCTGTGGAATTATCGAGTAATCCAGTATTACCAATAACTTACATGCAACTCATTTAGTATAGACTATAGCAGCAGCACTAACTAAAATAAATTTCAAAGATATATTTTGCTTATTCTCCTATTTATCAGCAGATTGTGGATTTGTGATATGCATATGTATACATATAGTAAATGTAGATACGCACTTAAAGTTTGCCAATGATATTAGTTTGACTTTGCGCGAAGGTAAAGCTAATCAGTAGACTGTATATCTTTATGCAAAATAAAAGCATTTTTTAAGATATTAAATATTAACTAGTTATAAATAAAGAGTTTACACTAAATTAAACACAAATTACGTGATATCTCATTTTTTTAAAAAATGGACACTCCACTTTCAAAATGAACGGTCCATATGTATGTGTATACACAGGGTGTTCGACAACAGGTGGGAGAAAATTTAAGGGGTGGTTCTCGACGATAATATAAGACGAAAATGAAGAATAAAAAAATTGCGATTTCGGCTTCGTTATTTAGTTATTAACAATTAAAAATGCGCCCAATATGCGGCCACATTTCCAACACACAGGCGCGCGACAGTCACGTATCAAATGACAGATGCATGCATACCTTGGTTCTCATTTGGGACCCCAGCGAGGTGAAAATGTTTAATAAATCGTTGAACGACATTGAACCTACCTACTCGTTAAAATCCACAAGGGCATTTCTAATACGGCTGTGGAATTATCGAGTAGAAGGGGTCAACTTTTAAATTGTTCTCACACATATCCACAAATCCTTAATCTGCACTATAATTGTTCATAACACGGTACATAATACATTGGAACAAACCTATAAAATAAAGTATCTACAAAAATGCACATGCGTACCGGAATTGTTCACAGCTAATTCACGTTTGATGCACGTCAATTTGACTTTCGTACACGACAAATAAAATATTAGTAGAGTTGATACACAAAATGACGATAACTTTTATAAAATTGGTCCCTGCATCTTGGATTTTTTTGAGAAGTTCGAACAATGAGTTTACTATATGACGCGAAAAGAGGATTTTTAAAAAACCCAATTGGTCGGAATTGTAGAGAAAGTAGTAAAAGTTGTATTTTACAAATTTTTTATGTGGGCCTTTTTAACGTTTAAAAAATACGTTTTGTAAAACTGTGTCAATTATACATATACTGAAAATTTCGTAAAAATCGGTTCCTATGAAATAAACGACAGATGTAAGAATCCTTACGTCTTTATTAGTTAAATGAATACAATGTATGCTCACGTGGACCCGATATCTGTCGATTCGGCCGACGTAAGACGCATCGGTCCGACATTTCGATTGTGTGGGTAGGCCGATCTGCGAGACATTTCTAGCACAGACGAGCTGTGCTTCTAGCGTCGGCCGATGTGGGAATTTCGCGTCTCATCCTTTTCCATACGCTGTTCTTTTTTGCGTAGTTACGAATCGCGACTACAAACTCTACGCGTTTCGCCAGTGGTCTATACGGAAGCTAGAACAGGTCTCGAGCTCCAGTTCCTGGCTATGCCACAACGCGGTTTGCGTCATCGACTCCTCGGCTTGAGCTGTATGTGTGACTGTACGGTCACAGTCCATTAGGAAAAATTTCATATAACTCCATTATTAGACGATGCAATTGTCTCCTCGTGGTAGTGGATAATCAAAGGTTAACGAATAGAACTTATGGTTGCAAAGCTAGAAGTACCCCCACAGCTCATAGTCCAGCTCGATGGTAACTCCTACTCTCCTCGCAATAAACCTATAAGTGTGGCTCCAGGAAATATAACTGACATAACTGACAAATCGTGCAAGTGGTAAGTGGTCCATGTTTTGTGGTACTCAGTCGGCTCATATACATATATAAAAACTTCCATTGTAACCGTGAAACGTAAATATGGTTCCGATTGGAACTAATTTCGCATGAAGTTCATACTACATATAATACAGTGGATTGTTCAAAGTTGATTGGACATTGATTAATAATGATGCAACCGGTGGTAAGCGTGAAACAGGGAAAATTGCGGGGCACGTTCATCAAAGGTGTCATCGGACTCCCTTACATCGTCTTTCGGGGAATACCATTCGCAGCCCCTCCTATTGGAGAACTTAGGTTTAAGGTAAATGATTTACTATATGTAGACTGCGGATCTTCATGCAACATACAAATTTTTCGCATCTGTTTCAAGGTACAGAAATCACTTAAAGGGGCATTTTGTTTTTTAATTTTCTAAAATGCAATGTTTTGCATTTCTTAACACGTTCACGCCAGTTTGTACCACGGGTGGTACACGTGGTGGGTTTTGTATCGAGAAAATAAGTAATTAAAATAAAATCATTTTGAAAACAAGCTATACTTTACTAATATCATGCATAGCATGAAGCAACAACGTATGAAATCGAGAAAACCTCGAAGGTGTGTGCAACCATACAACAGAATCGCCAACACAACACGACGCGCGAATTTCAATTATTCCAACATGCCCTCTTAATACGCGCGTTAATTAAAACTATGTATACATTACTTAATACCTATCGCATTTGTACAGAAGTGATGTTTGTATTAGGGAAGAGGTTTCGTTAAAATGTCTGCGGACATAAGTTCAGACGACATATGTTTCACAATAAATCTCTACAATGAATATCTATGTGTTTCGTTCGCGGATGTTCAACATCATTCTTTGCCAGCTATTGAGCGCCTATGTTACCGTTTTAAATATTAATTTTACATAAGTCCTTATACCCTAATTCTTTTAAAAACTCTGAAAAATAAACACCGTCTTTCACCGCTTCTGCCAACGCAACATATTTGCCTTTGGTGGAAGATAAAGCCGCACTTCGTTGTTTGGTAGACTTCCAAGTGATTGGTCCATGTGACAGTGTTACAACGTAACCTGTGTATCAGTGATGGGCAATTTTGCCTCAATTGAGGCAAAACCGTCCACGCCGTAGCGCCCTCTGTCCCCTTCCATCAAATGCGGTACAATGGGGCAACGAAGACACGAGACATCAGCGTACGCAACGAATGTGCGCGCTGCATGAAAGAGAGGTTGGTGGGAGAAGCAGGCGTTTCAGGGGTTCCACCCGTGCCCACCACTGCTGTATATGATCGACGATCCATCTTGCAACGCCCCCAATCATCATCCACATATAATCTTGCTGGCTCCTCAGATTTTCGATAAACAATTTCATAATTTACTGTACCCTTTAAATACTTTAGAATTCTTTTAGTTGCTGCCCAGTGTGATTCGTCGTAACAATTATTAAACTGACCCAAAACATTTACTGCATACGATATGTCCGGTCTCGTTGTGATGGCCAAGTACATGAGAGCTCCAATTAATTGTTTATACGGCAGTTTTTTCTCATCTTCGTTTCTGCTACTTCTGTTTAAATTTATGTCTGTTAGATATTTTTTAAAGGAAGGACGACTGTTCTCCTCTACGGTTCTGGGGCAAGTCCCGAGCGGTCAATCACAGTGCTCGTACCAGAAGGCTCGTACCCTAGCCACCTTCCCCACTCCGTGGCCACATTCTTCGAGGACATAGTCCCAATCTTTGTGTAACGCTCTCGTCGCTCTCTCTATCTCTCAACTTTCACTCATCTGTTAGCCGGAAGACCCAACGCGATGGCCTGCCATCGTCCATGGACGGTTCTGTTTAGTCTCAAGCATCCCTCACGCAGGCCAAGATCCTGCCATAAATCCTTCCAGGCCTAAGGTTACGTGTCCATCTGAGAGTTTTTGACGATAGTTGCTCTCGAGAGTACTCTCAATTTATGTGTCCATTTGAGACTACTTCAGAAATTTTTTGCTCTCGGAGATTGACGTGACAGTCAACTCTCGGAAAGTCCTCTCAGGTATATGGCCATCTGAATTTCGTGCGTGTAGCTCTCAGATGAATCTTGATAGTTATTAGAATACTCATGAACAGAATGGATGTGCCAAAGTTCGCTGCAATTGTTGCAATGTATTTAATAAGGAAAAAGAAATATTCCAAAAAGAGAAAGTGCTGGATTAAACCATGGATAATGCGACGCGATAAAATGGGTGCATCTTCTACACTTATACAATAATTGCATTTAGAAGATGCACAACAGTTTAGAAGCAAAATTATACAATTTCAATTCAATTTCGAATCGCAATTAAATGTTTTTACTAATTCATTAAAAATATTATTTTTCTTATCACGATTCTTGTAATCTGGGTGTATGATATTCCATAAAAATTCATTATTTTCGTACAACCTGATTAATTGTTCCACTTCTGTGTCCGACCAATGTTTCCCGCTCATTGTTGTATATATATATATATATATATATATATATATATAAATATGTATACAATATGATATACATATATGTGAAAATTATCTCGACAACTCTCAGCAATACGAATGGCGTTCGTATAGCTGACAGTTGCTCGCCGAGGGAAAAATTGAACTTGTCCATTAGCGTTTTTCATCTTTCTGTTTGCTCTCCGAGAGTTTTCCGTGGAGCTCTCCGATAGCCCTCTCAATACCGTGTACACTGTCAAATTTGACTCACGAGAGTAACTCGCGAGTTTAAACTCTCAGATGGACACGTACCTTAAGAGTAGCCTGGATACAAATGTCGGACGTGTACTTGTACAATACAAAGTACTTGTATTTTCTTAAAGAATCAATGCCTCAAACGTCTATCATTATTTTAATTTTTATAACACGATAAAAAAGATATGTAGTATTAAGTAAAGCAACTATAATTAGTCCAATGAAAGGATGTGTTATAAATAGACTCCGAATGTGTATGGAAATGCATATTTAAAAAAAAAAACACATGAAGCCAAGATAGAATTAGTTTTCGTAATTCGGAGGTTTTAACCCATTATCACCAAAGCGCATTTATGCAGGCATTTTTTTTTTAACGGTAAAACAAATTTTTTGTGATAAGGACCAATTTCTTCACTTCTCTGTATGTTGCAAATGAATTAAAAACACATGTTTTATATGGAGTCTATTAATGTGTAGGTTATCTGTTCTATTTGTTCACATTTTATGCTCACGTTGAATAGCTTGTATGTTCAAATGATTGAATGTATGTATCATCTGTCTGTAAATTTATTCCATATAACACATATATAAGAATACAGTTCCGAGAGTGTGAACATGTAATTTATACTAATTATAGTATAGCTTACATTTCAGATTCGTGTGATAAAGTCAAACTAGTTTGATGCTATTAGACATTGTGTGAATTTATTAGTGTTCATGAATATATAAAAAATGCCAACAGTTGGAAAGACTAGAACATCATTAATGAATAGCTGGTTCGATGACGATCCCAATTTCGTTATAGATAAAAATAATGAAAAAAGTGTCTACTATGAAATTTGTAATAAAATTGTGAAATGCAGCAATATCAAATATTTCGAGTATATTTGCATATTTTCCGTGCACATTTGCATATCTGTATATTTTTCGGAGTCTGCTTCCAACTATTCTAAGAAAATACTTAATTTGAATTTCACAGTAAAGCGTTTAAATAGATAAAAAAATGTTATGTACATGAAAATATCAGTTGTGAAAAATGAAGATCAATTGAAAAAAATAAGATCAGATCAATTAAGTATGCATAATTGGACACTTACGCAATCTAATATGTGGTTTGTCGTGTTTGTTACATTTTTTTCTGCTCAATACGTTATTCTGGAAAAACAGGAGGATATTAACTTACCTTTGTCAGCATGTAATGTTGAATCTTTATATTATCCAATTTGTGCATCGTTAATTTCACGGAACTAGTTTATAAAACCTTTTGACGTATTACACTTTGTATAAAACACTTGTAAAATATAATTTCACGCCATTTTTATGTTTGTGTTATTTAGAATAATGCTTATCTCTAAACAGTAGTAATTAGCTTGAAAATCAGATCATAAACATTTAAAATCACATGTATTTAGTCATAGGCATTCTTATGACACTTTCTTATATTAGATATATGTGTACGTTATAAGTAATTTGGAGATCAAAAAGATTTCTTATATAATCGAAGATTACGTTCACGTTGACATATGTTGTCAAGGTCAACATTCTGAACAACTTTTCCCTATACATGTATTCATCATTTGGTCTTAGTTTCCGAGACATTTGCAAAAGACTAGTCAAACTTAGATACTTTCAAGATTACAAGATCTCAAAGGGAAGGTATGGTTCAAGTTGGTTGGGGTTACTGCGGCAAGGGTGTGGAGAGCACCGTCCCGCATTTTGCATGGATTTTTGCATGTATTGCCGGCCCTCTCCGCCCCTCGCGTACTCAACCGCAACCAACTTCAAATTGGTGAAGTCGTAGTTTTTCAACAAGTGCACTGTGTGTAACACGGATATACCATGTGCCGACTTTTTCAATACACAGGGTTGATAGAAGACGGTTATCTATGAAAATTATTTTGTTAATAACTTTTTCACGAACAATAAGCAACAGTTAGAATCTTTCGAAGGTTATTTCGTAGAGTATTCTTGATAACATACAGTGGCTATAAAAAGTATTCGTACATTTTTAAAAACCAAATAACTTTTTTAAAATTAGTCCAACCGACTTCAGTTCCTTTGAGATGTTTAAAGGATTAGTTTACTAGGTAATGTATAAATAATTTCTTCTACAAATTGCTATTGGTCGAAATTGTGAAGAAAAAAGTAAAGGTCACAATTTTTAACTTCTTTATCTTCGCCTATAATGAAAATTTAAAATACGCCTTGTTGCTATGAGCTAAAAACATTGTAAAAATTGTGATAGATAACTAGTGTCGTCGTAATTGCGACCAATAGCAATTTTTAGAAAAAAATTATTTACATGCTACGTAGTAAACTTATGCGTTTGACATCTCAAAATAATTGCACAATATCAAAGTCAACATCACATATAGGGTGAGGCATTTATAACAGGACATCTGAATAACTCGTTTGTTTTTGGAGATAGAGGAAAGTGCCTCGGACCAAGCTTATTTCATCCGATGTTACTAGTTTTTTGATAGGTGGAGGAATTAAGGAGATATGAAGTTCTTCTCAAATCAACTCTGTTCTTTTAAATGGAACAGTATGGTTTTTTACTTACATTCTGATAGAGTATTTTACAACGAATAGAATGACCTATTATTAAGGCCATTCAAGATCACTGAAGGTCGACTGCAAGAGAATATAAGTGGTCTCAAAGCACTCTTCGAATACTACGACGATTTAGATGCCACATGTTATTTACGTACTCATTGCTAGTATAAGTGCTCAAATTGGATACCTTGAGCATGGATACATAGTCTAAAACGTTACAATACCGATGACACTGCCTCATAAATATCATTTTCATCTATTGCAGAGCAAGCTCTCTTTATTCGTTCCTGCATGTCAACTTTGGTTGTAGGTTTTTCGCGGTATACTTGGATATCGAATATTACGAAGCCGTATTCTAATCGTCAGCCAAACTACTAATAACATTTGTATAGATTTATATAGACATTTATATAGGCCAGATACAATGAGATTGAATGTTTGTTTACGTTCTGTGACTCTTGTCGGCAATTACAAGAGCAGTATGCCAACAACCAGAGCATACACAAAAGTATTCGAAAAGTGCTTTGAGACAATTTATTTTCAATTGAAATTGATCTTGAGTGACTTTGGATGACCTCCATAATAGGTCATTTTATTCGGTTTGACACACTGTACCAGAATGTAAATGATAAACCTACTGTTTCATTTAAAAAAACAGAGTTGACCTTCATATCTCCTTGACGCTACCACCTATTAAAAAACTAGTAACATCGGATGATCAGCCCCTCGATACCAAATAAGTTTGGTCTGAGGAATTTTCCTCTATCTCCAAAAACAAATGAATTATTCGGGTGTCCTGTTCTAAATTCCTCACCTTGTATATGTATTTACGGGTAAATTGGAATGTAGTAGCATTGATATATTTTTGTTGATAACATTTTCATAAAAAACGAGCGACTGCTAGAACCTTTTGAAGGTCACTCAGGAGGACGCCCTTGATATCATATGTCAAGGTCAACATAATGTAACATTTCTACGAGAATAACTCATGGGCAAATAAAAATTTTTAATACAAATTTTGATTTATTTGATGAAAGACTAAATTAATTTAATCTATATGTGTATTGCACTAATATTTCTGTTCTTAGGACCCAAAACCACCTGAGAGATGGAAGGGTATAATGGATACCACCGAACGTACGGTAAACGTATGTCCACAAAGATTAGAGTCCCCACCTTACAATATATTGGGTGATGAGGATTGCTTATACTTAAACGTTTGCACTAATTCCCTTACTACACCAAAACCAGTAATGTTCTGGGTCCATTGCGGTGGATTTATTGCAGGAGCCGGAACTCTTAGGACTTGGGGGCCCGATTATATAATGCCGAAAAATGTTGTTGTCATTTCACCGAATTATAGACTGGGCGCATTCGGTTGGTTCTATTTTCATCTTGGATCTCAATTGAGAAAGTCTCTATAGGTTACACAGTAATGTATTGGTGCATGTTCAAGAAGTGTGCACGATAGTTTTTTTTATGAAACTTTTACCAACATATTTGTGACGTTTCTCTGATTAAAATGGGACCAAACATAACATAGTTAGGAGCATATTTGCTTGATCGGTTAATGAATTTTCCATTATCTAAAGTTGTGTTTCACATGCAACAGTTCAATGTAAATCGATTCATATATAACACGATTTATTGTACAAATCAGTGAAGACTTAATGTGACACTATAGCTTGGTAACTGTAATATTATTCGTATCGTGAATTAACACTAGGATTACGGAACGCGTCTAAATAACGCGTTCTAATATTTTTAATTTACGATAATTGAGATTGTAGGGATGCATCCATGAGGAATTATTTATCAAAATTTCTTTGGGTGTATGTTATTAAAGAAATAGCTAAAAATTCTTGTTGTATACTTGTTCTATTGTAAAGTAATGCAAAATAGTCATTTATAGTGCTCTATAACCCTACTGTTAAAGAAGTTAATATGGTCCAAATTGTATCATGTTTGGTGTGATTTCAATCAGAAAATCTTACGATATGCTGGTAGAAGATTTTATAAAAAAAAAATGATTTATCCTTTTCTATTTATACATATTTAATGTTAGTAGCGAGAGAACAATGTGTCCATGCATGATAACAGTGACATATCAGCCTGGAATTGTCACATGTATCGAGACATTACTGTACCTAAAAGAAAAGAAAAAATTACAAATTCCTTTCTTACGATTTGCTTCAAATCGAAAATTTTTGTGTTTTAAGGGGTGATTCTCGTGGAAAGTAGGGAAATGGATTATTATTTTCTTTTTTTTTCTAGAAAACAATTAGTTAAAGCAGTTTATAATTTTATAGGTGCAAAGATACATTCAAAAACTATTTAGAAAAAATGTTCTGTTCATCTTCTTGTCACTATCACATCAAGTTGCATATAATTGTTATTATTCTTTTCGGCAGTGCAATCATTATTGGTGTGCAGTGTAACACTTGTATCTATCATTAGGTAATAAAAAGTAAAGAAGCTTTTAAAAATTGGATAGTTTGTGCCGCGATTATACCAATAATCCTTCAAATATTATGAAAATTAGACAAGTTTTATGGTTTTAATATGAAAATTAATCTTAAAAAAATTTATAAGAAACATAACAAACAGTGGTTGAACATGACTTGTCAATTAGTTATTCAGTTATCCTGCACACCAATTTGAAAACTATAGTTTTGAGAAAAACGCGTTCAAAGTCTTTTCCTGACACTGCTACTCCGAGGCGAGATTCCATACTTTTAAAAAATGCAATAGGAAATCGATTTTTTGAACCAATTACACTAGAATCCCCCCTTAACAGTAAATCTACCGACCATTAAAACTGACTAATATGCGTTGCTTTATGAAAATGGCGTGATTGAATTTATATAGATTTTGTGCGATTTTTATTATAATATATACTTTAATAAAGCAGCGCGTATAATCATTTTCAGCGAAAGCATCTTCATAATTTTAATAATTGTGAAATAAAAATTTAAAACTGGTCATTTGGCCTTCAGTGGTAGGTGTATTGTTAAGGTAGTTTGACTAATTGTAAAACAGAGTAGCTTAAAATTTCTTTTGTTTATAGTTGTATGATTCAGGGATTTATTGATTAAATGAGATAAATAATTTTACTAACCATTATCCTAAATTGAAATCTAGAAATATTTACTGATTTATCAAAGGTTTCTTAAACCTGGAGCACAAGGATGCGTCTGGGAATATGGGCTTGAAAGACTTGATTCTAGCTTTGAAATGGGCTCAACAGAACATTGTGAATTTTGGCGGAGACCCTAATAATATTACGGTATTCGGGTCCAGCGCCGGTGCAGTCTTAGCTCACGCTTTGGCAATATCGCCATTGTCAAAAGGTAATTGTTGTTTATCTTCGAAAATCTAACAAATAATGTAACAACTGATCACTGTAACTTTTTCTTCTGATCGACTCTCCTTAATAATATCAAAAGAAAACAATTCACGGATGACTAAAAAGTAAAGTACTATAAAAAATGGTATTATAGCAATTTCTACTCTCCTTTTTTATTAAGATTATAATAATTTCATTTTATCAGTTGTGCCACAATTTTATTAATTTCATTTTATCAGTTTTGCCACAATCGATTAGCTATTCGAGTAAAAGTAAAAGATTCAAAATAACGAGAAGAAGATTAAAAATTAAATCAAATAGTTTTTTATGAAATAAATATTTATATTTTCTAAGAATATTAAAAAGCTAATTAAAAGTGAGAATATATATATATTATATTTTTATTATTACTGTAGTTTATGACTAATGTAATTTAGTAAACCAGTCATATTAAAGTATAGACAGTGATTTCGTGTAATTACTAGGCTGCGGAACTTTATGCAAATTTTCTACCTAAGTCATAAGGTATAGGATCTACTTAAGAACGTTTTCCTTTCTTTAATAATTTTACTTTGTCGAAACTAGTGTATTGATGCTATTCAATTCTTTCAATCTTTGCACTGTGTCAAATTGCAACTGCTCATTTCTGTCATAAATGCATAAAATCAGCAGTCCAGTAATTACCTAGTCTTGTTTAAAATCTAAGACACGTCTGTTTGATATGGCCACATTCTTGATTTTAGGGCTCTTCCATAAACTGATTTTGCAAAGTGGAATATTAACATGTCCTTGGAGTTTTAGAACAAGTAACAAAAGCTTTAGACTGGCATCGATCCTTGGCATAGACTCCACTGATCCCGAGGAAATATTACAGTGTATGAGAAAATTACCTGCTACGGACATCATCAAGGCTCAGACTTCCCTTCTTACGACTGATGTAAACATTTTTTTCTTTAACGCGCACGAGTCCGTATTATTATACCGTCAATTGTTGCATATCATGTATTTCTTGTCCTTTTATAGGAGACACGCGTTTACGAGCTCGAATATGGCCTGTGCATAGATACAGCATCCGAAAATCCAGCTTTCCCTGAGCCGATAGAAAAACTACTTTCAAACGATGTTCATTTGCCTATGATAATAGGACATGTGACAGATGAATCTATTGTGTTTTGCAAAGGTAATTTTTATAAAAACTCAGCGAATGTAAGAAGCATTAACGCGCTTTGCCTTGGTAATATGTTTTTTCGATAGAACTTTCTTATCCTCCCTTTTATTACGAGAAATACATATAGTATTCTGTGCATATTTATGACGACTCAACATGATTAGTATGATTTAGAAGATTTTGATACTCGTTAATATTTATTAGGTGTACAAATTAATTCGTAGACTTCACAATCAATCAGTAACTTTACTTTAAATAAAAATCTGTTATCTATCAAATTGAGGATTCATGAAGTAAATAAATGCGCAGAATGTGATAGAGATTATTTTCAATAGTGGAATATACATATTTTAATTGTTTGTCAACAGTTAACAAATTCACGAAGGAAGGTCTACGAATTAATTTGTGTACTTAATAGTTTTAATTTTATTTCCTGTTTTTATTACTTTTATTTTTACGAAAGATTTGTTCAAAAACTTTTTCAAGAAGAAGTTTCATTAATTTTAAAGAACTAAAAGTTCCTGAAATTTTGCTACAATGATTACTGTATTTCCCATTTAATTTATTCTCTTTTTATGTATGCATAAACAATTTTTAGCTCCAATTTTCTCTTCCCTTATTTATCTTTTTGTAAGGAAATCGTTGTTTGCAATTAGTGTAGATGTTTTTCAAATGAACAAAATCGTCCTTTACAACTTTCTTTTTTATTACAGACATCTTTGAGGAGAACATCGACATTTGGAACGAGTATTTCTCAAAGTATGTGGAGATTTTAGCATCGCAAAAGAAACTGGGACCCGAGAAAATAAAAGAATTAACGGAGACTGTCAAAGATCGTTATTTTAAAGAGCTACCAGTCGGACAAGATAACATACGAGAAGCGTTAGATTTCATAACTGATGTGTATTTTACAATTCCCATTCAGCTGTTTCTGGAAGATCGAGTGAAGAGGACATCAGAGCCTACGTACTTTTATAAGTTTGGCTACATTGGTAATCAAATGGGCCCCACAGATCTCTTGATAAATCGATACATTTCCGGTAAATGTATTTTTGAACTTTCTTGTTTTATTATCATTCGACTCTTCAGCTTAATATAAAAATAATTGCAATTTAATTTTCTTTCAATCTTCTTCATAAGATCTTCATTGTTTTCTGGGCTTGAATCTGGACAAACTATAACAATTATTTAATGTTCGGCAGCTGCTCATTGTTTGTTTAAACTCATTGAATAATTTTTAATGTGTTCGTTTAACTATATTTTTATATAAATATAAAAGTTTTTGTTCACTTGAAATCACTCAATTATTTTTCAATATTCACTAGGTAATTGCGTTTGTTTACTTCGTTTTGTATTGATAAAAATGTTAGCCCATGACATCTTGTAAAGTGTAACTTCTTTGTTTACACAAAAAACATTGTGCACATATATTATTCGTTACAAATAGGGGATCAAGTTATTAGAGTCATTTGCATACACTAACAACTTTCTATTGTAACTAGACTGCGGATTTTAAGAATTTATGGTAAAACTGAATTGGAAAATATCAAATTTTGATGACATTAGAAGAATTTAAGAACACTATTACGCTATTTTTGGAATATTAAAATTATTAGAAGAGAAAGTACATTTTTATTTAACTTCTGTTTAGTTCAATTGACTAAGAAAATTTTGATTTTACATAAGAGACCGAAGTTGAATTATAACGATACATTTTTTTATGCTTGATTGGTGTTTGAAAATTGCAAAGGAACATGTAGTAATGCTATATGTATATGTACATATTACATCATCCGCCGTATAGACAATAAATATATGTTTCGTATTGTGGCTCTAATAATTTGATCATCCAATGTATATTGACGTCTGATATGGAGATCGTCAAACTCATTTCAGGAGTTTCCCATTGCGATGAATTGGCGTATTTGTTCAAGTTACTTTCCTGTAAGAGTGGACAAGACGTGGCACCTGCGAGAGGCACAAAAGACCGTGCTGTAATGGAACGTTTGACCACAATGTGGACAAACTTTGCTAAAACCGGGTAAGTTATTGATGAGTCTTCAAATGCTTCAAGAACGCATCCAATATTCATTTGTTCAATATTTGCAATGCAGGAACCCAACTCCTACCCTCAACGACACTATAACAGTCTCTTGGGAACAGGCGACGAAGGATAAGATTTATTATTTAGAGATCGATGCAGAATGTAAATTATCCGTCCCACCACCACACGTGTTAAGTTCATACGAAAAAATATAAAATTTAGTATATTTTAAAGAACTTCAATAACTGCATGTAGAGGCTACAACACAAAGTTAAAATTGAATATATTCCTGAAATGGTAAACCGTTTATTTGATGTTATAATTCTCGCATGAGGATTATGAGCAGGCTGCTTAGTTTTGTAAATAAAATTGTGGAAATAAGAACGCTTCGGATACACAAAAGATAAATGTTTTAAAGAAACGCCCATTTATGTTTTCTTTTATGACACAAAAGATAAATGCTTTAAAGAAACGCCCATTTATGTTTTCCTTTATGGATAGAAGGACTAAAAACAATTGAACAATAATAATAATATTAGTAAATTAAATATTTATCGTCGTATCAACCTCTTGTATCTATGGCTTTTTAGCAACCTTATATCGTAATTAGCAACCTGTCATACAATTTGAAACAATTGAAAAACGAAACTAAACCCAGATAGCACAAAGACGTCTTAAAGTCGTTTTAAAGACGTCTGGTGTTGGATTTTGAAGACATCTTGAATGTCCTACGAACGTCTTCCGAACGATTTCCGAACGACTTCTGAACGTCTTATGTTGCAAAACTGTACGTCTTAAAGACCTTTTTAAGACCAAAACCAAATGTAACTACAAGTTAAAAAAATGTAAGCTTGGTGCGGCGGTGAGTTTGACTGAAATATTGGTGAAATGACCAAGCTGGTAATTTATTTCATTGTCAAAATTGCTCAGAAGAGATCTAAAAATACATGTTGGTCACGTTTTTCGAATCTTTTGCGATATCAGAATATACGAAAACTATTGATGTATAGCGTGTTTAAAGGTAAAATTTTCTTTTTGCCATAACTGCGGATAGGGCACATGTCGGATTGCAATACGACCAGTCAGGGTACACATTTTTTATTGCTTTTTTTATTCACGTATAACTTATTATAATAATACATGTAATCGGTTCCGTATGTTCGCAAGAAAACTAAAAGGTGCAAATAGAAGTGAAGTAATAAGTACATTATTACACCGCTACGCTTGTGAAATGTCACTGACAGCTATTTACACGCATCGAAAAAGCCAAAAGGTGTCTATTCGCGTTCGTCGTTCGCAAATCAAAAGTTCCGAATGTATTTCACGGTACGAAATACCTTCGAAATTAACTGAACGTACGTATATCTACACGAAATGTTAATCTTAAAATCGAACATCCGATCGCTCTTAATTAATGTTGCGTTATAACAAATTTCGATTGTAAAAGTTAAAAAATAAAATAAAACGGATTCAAGTGGCATTAAAATCTGACGGTTGTACGTCTGTGACTACACGGGGTTGACAGAAATTATTAAATAAATACTTTCCTGTCGTGGACGTAACAGTACTTACTCTAAGGAGCGAGTTCGCCTTTGTGGCAACGGTGAAATCGCGGGATAATAAATTAACTGTTTGGTAATGAGTTTTCGGATTTAGAAAAAGAGGAGGAAACAATTATCAGTAATAATCTCATTGATCCGAGTTTCGAACGGAACACCGAAAAACGACGCCTCCGTTACGCGCGACGAGTTTCGTGTGTACTCGACGCGTTTTTTTTATTGTTTTTTATTTATTATTTATTCCAGAACGCAAACGCTTTTTGTACCCTCTCGTTGTGGGGTTTTGTATCTGCAACGGGGACCGTGGGGTACGCACGTTGCGTCATAGAATTTATGGTCGGAGGTGGTTTCGACGCTGCTGCCTCTTTCTCGAATAATTTCGCAGTGCGACTCACGTTGCCGGTTGGCACAAATTTACTTCGAATCCGACCGATTAGAAGCCGTGGGTCCTCAATCTCGGTAGGATCTGCAATTGCGAAAATTTACATATAATATTCTGAATTAGTTCTTCAATGTTTCTTGTTTAAGGGAGAACGCCATTTTGCTAGCTTCAAGAAGTTTGAATACTGACTTGGGCATTATCATAATCAATTATTTGAAATTTAATCGTTATAATAACATATTATCCTATGTGGCTACATGTCATTTGAAATAATTATATGTTAGTTTATTTGAACAACTAAATAAGTTTTTTAAAATTATTTCATTATTTGAATTTCATTTCAAATTCATATAATTTGTCAAATATCTTTAATTTGATCAAATAATCTGTACACTCCAAAATTGCATTTATTTCGTGTACTAAAGAACAATGTTATAAGCGAATGTAGCTATATTTTAATAATTAAACTACAAAAATTAGCACTGACATTTGTAAAAAATTGACGGTACACTTTTCATTCGAAATTCCACAAAACAGCAAGATAATCGTAGAGCAAAGTTTAAGGTATCGTTTGAAAAGGGAAGATTCATCTTTAAATATACGGTTGATTTAACCACGAACAGCATTTTGTAACGTTTTTATAGACCTTTAAAGTATCATTTTTGAGTAACATCGTGTCTCGAGATTCTTATCTGATATAATATACAAAGAAGAACGAACGATACTTTATAGAAGTAGAATCTTCAATCTGTTGTTGAATTTTTCAAAAATCGGAAAGTCACTGTTCAAATACATTTTTGAACCACTGTATAAATATCTCCTTCAGTTGCGATGATATTAAAAGCATTTGTATGCAATTTGTTGGAATTTCATATTCCATTCTAATTTTACAAGTCAACGAAAATGTGCACTTGCTAGGTGATCGATATATTAGAGCAGGTAGTTCCAACCAGTAACTCCGGAGCTATTTGAGGCACCTTCCCCGCTTAGGATCTTCCCCCACTCTTATACTTCATCGTTATAATGTATAGTAGTGGGATGCTCCCACTACGAGAGCCGCGCGGCGCGCGCAGCACTCACTAATTATACAGCTGTACGTATTAGTGGGAAGAGGTTCGATGGTGGGGACCTTGCAATTCTCGGAGGGGAATACGTTGGAACTCCCTGTATTAGAGCTAAAGTATGAAAAATATATTTTAAGAGCTTAGGTGCATTCAGTGTAAATTCAATTTTTTCTGAAAATGACATACGTGGTACAAGAAATTCTAAATTATCAAATCTTTCTTTTCATAAAGCAATTACGTCAATATTTTAAAACGTGAACAATAGGCGGCTATATTTGTGTTACCTGTGGATTTCATTAGACAAAACTATTTTAAGCACTATTCCTGTAGTTTACGCTTTTATTTCTGATGTTTAAAAAATAATTATAAGTTGTATTTATATAAATTTATATATAATTTGTTTCATTAGAAAGTGGACATTATCTGACAGACTACTAATCGATTAAAGTCAATTAAAAAAAAAACACGATCTGTCCCTCTTTATAGACAACGTCTTCTTGAACTCTTTTCGTCAATAATACAATATAAGAACTCTACTTTGTATCGAGAATTACTGTAGCGTTCTCCCTTAAAAGCATAGGCCGATTGAAACTGTTCAAATTCCCAGTTAATTATAAAATAAGTGTAATTTTATGACTACTATCTTTTCTGTTCCGAGAAAACTGTTATAAAATGTAGTGTATTAACTGGAACTTTTATTCCATGTTTTCATGTAAGTACAAAATTTCTATTTTTTTGAAAGCAGAAAATAGCTCTAGTTAAACAAGGACATTTATTCTGTTTTGATAAAATTAAAGTTATTGCTTTCAACCTCTTCAATATTACAAGCTAAAAAAACATTCCTTAAGTAATACAATTTAAAAAAATATTACTTAACGCTCAAATGCCGCGAGGGTCATCGATGACTGTCGCTATTCAAATACTTCAAAAAGGTTGTTATGATATTAATACCACCGAATACCAATTTATTAATACTGAAATTAACTAGATTATAGCGTAAGATGACAACTTCATTATCAGGTAATTCACAATTGCAATTAATAACAATTAATAAACTTGTATGAAATGCACAATAATTTTATTTATCCTTCTATATCTGTTTAAAATTATATGATCCTCCAGAGCTTCCATTAATCGATATAAAATATATATTTAAATTGAACTCCAACAACCCAATTAAATTGTCGGCGTAGAAAGTTACCTTGGAACAGAAAAGAAATGCTGCAGAGAGTAAAAATTTCGATGAACCACTTTCGTTCTTAAAATTTAACAATTTCATTTGATCTCAGCTTCAAAGCCAATCGTCATGCAAACGTTTAAAACAAACCACACGTCGAGCTACCACTAAAGCACAATGGACACACCTTCATGCCGATTAAATTCACGCGAAGCTTTAGTCACACCACTTATAGTCACAGAAGCGGAGTCTCGACTATTTTGCGGCGCATCCGCCATTTTCTCTACCGGTTTGCGGTACTCTAACCGCTTCGAGATATCTTTGACGTTACCATTGTTATTCTCATTATCCTCTTCCTCTTTGATCGACGATATACCGACTTCGTTCACATGTTGCAGAGAAGTGGACAAATTCGAAGTACAATCGCCTATTCCTGAATCTCTAGAGTCACCCCTGAAGACTTGTCGAGGTTTCTGCGAGATTAAGCTCGTATCTTGATCCGTTTTCCCTTTCGAATCTTTCTCTTCAATCCTTGAAACCTCTCCATCGTGACGTTGTTTGTTAACGTTTAACGTTGAACTCGATTCGAACGACTCGGAGATGGTCTCGTTTTCGATTTTTAAATTGCATAACAACTCCTTTTGACGATTGCTGTAGTCATTCGTATCTTCGTATCCCGTCGCATCGTAGTTGTCTATACTCTTTTCCTCGAAGCGAATGCTTTTCACGATCGACGTGTCCGCTTTAATGACGATGGACTCCTCCATTTGGTACTCCGTAATCATCCCAATTTCCTCTCCGAGCGCTTCCGTCGTAGAAACTAACTCTTCCGAGGAGATGGCTGTTCGGTCCACGGCTTCCTCCACGGTGTCGGTTTCCTGGATCCCCCCAGTCTCAGTTTTCCACGAACACGATCTCGCAAGGTCCTTCGAAGGTTCATTTTTCAAACTGGAGTCGTCAAGGTTCGATGGCGCGTGCTCTTCCATTTTTAGAGGAGCGTCTAACGTTTCTTCTGGGAAGATGCTCACCTCTGTTTTGTAGCAGAAAGAGTACACGTTCCTTTTCGCGGCGTCTGCTTGGTTTGTCTCGCTTTTGTTTTCAACAACGAATTTTTTCGGCTTATCCGGTGACAGATCAGTGTCGACTGTGCTTCGAGACTCGATGGGATTCGATGACGGTTCCGTTGTAGGCGATGACTCGGCCGTTGCGGTTGGACTTCTTCGGTTGTTCGCCGAAAGGATTGCCATTCTTCCAAGTGCACGAATGGCGTTTCCTGTTTTCTGTGGCAACAAACGGAAACACACGAGCACACACAGCGATCAAACCATGCTCGTATTGTTAGAAAGTTAGATGGGATTTACTGTTTGGTGACTGTGGTGTGTGGAGTATCATAAAATCTCGAGTACAAATGACGAATTTTTAATCGTTTCGCTAGCTAAAATTAAAATATGTAGGTACCAGGGTTGGGCACATTTCATTGCAAATAAGATAACAAATAATCATTTGAAATAATGAATTACACTGGTTAACAAAATTAAACTTTCTTTTTTGTCACAGAGAACATTCTTATAAACATTTGTGTTCAGAACACGAATTCGAAAGCCGTTTGTCGCCATCAGAGTCACATTTTGAGAAATTTATTTTTGAAAAGAATGTCAAAAATTCAACTTTCAGAATTTTCTCTGATGCAGCCGAAAAAGCTGGACAAATGATTCTTACGTAGAAAAATTCTGTAGACTCTCCCAAATATGACAATATTTTTTTAGAACATTAGAAACACTTAAACATGTGTAAGAAAATGTTTAATGTCGGAGAGGCACCCATTTCGTACGTATTTTTGGGAACATTTGTGGATGTCACAAAAAATAAGGGTCTAGCCTGGAATCGAATCATGTCATGCGATATCCCAGACTCACACTTTCCAGAATCGGCCTTTAGAGTTTAATATTTTTCGTTTTCGAGATATAAAGCAAAATAGGTCTGCATGTAACGCTGTACGGTCAATGGTACTCATTGACGGCTCTGTGCGGTGCGGTGTACAAGATGTGCGCCGGCACTCAATATAAATGTTCTCCGTGACAAAATTGATGTTGGCATGTGTTGTTTTAATTTGTTCCATTTGTATTTTACAAATAATATAAAATTTGTTGTAATTATTGCGAAAAGGTCATTATACTCCGATTTTGATGAAATTTAAATATGTTATAGATTTCATCATTTTAAACAACTTTTTCCTTTTCCAATATAGGGGGAGTCGCTTTTGGTTTTCAAGATATTTGCAAAAAACTATTGCTAATACTATATTGAATTTAACGTATTGTTGCATGCTCCGTGTCAACGTAAGGCTGCTCCGGTGCGGCGTCTGTTTACTTTTTTTTGTAAATACGTTGTGGAAATGAGAAAAAAACGGGGTTTGCCTCTATATCTCTGCGCCCCCTCCGCGACCTAACCACAACTCATTCTCTTCGCATGATTTTTCCATTACTAGATCAAATTCTGGATGACAGCTACAATGCAAAAATTATGCGAGTAGAATGAGTTGTTGTTAGGTCGTGGAGGGGGCGGAGAGGGACGGCCGTTAGGCTGGCCCGACACGTATGCAAAAATCGAAGAGTAGTCTTCCAAAATTAAAAGCTCACCATATATACGTATGTATGACCAAAGTGAGACCCCGTTTTCTCTCTCATCTCCACAGTGTGTTAACAAAAAAAAGTAAACAGACACCGCGCCGGAGCAGCCTTACGTTGCCACGGAGCGTGCAAGAATACGGGAAATTCAATACAGTATTAGCAATAGTTTTTTACAAATATCTCGAAAACTAAAAGCGATCCCCCTATATTGAAAATGGAAAAAGTTGTACAAAATGTGTTGCTGCATAACGTATTTAAATTTCATCAAAATCGGAGTATAAAGAATACAGAAAATTGAATATAGTATTAGTAATAGTTTTTTGCAAATATCTCGAAAACTAAAAGCGACCCCCTATATTGGAAAAAGAAAAAGTTGTTCAAAATGTGTTGCTGCATAACGTATTTAAATTTCATCAAAATCGGAGTATAATGACTTTTTAGCAATAATGACCAAATTTCGTTTTATTGGGCGTTTCAATCGAATAAATTATTTCCAAATAATATTTTATTTCAATTACATTTATCAAATAAAATAATACATAACTCCACCTCAAGAAGAGATTATTGAAGTATGTAAATTAATTATTAAATTTAAATTAGCTAATTTTTGCAGTCTAATGATTAAAGTTCAGCTGCATTCGCTTTTAAAAGGGTTTTCTAGTACGCGAAATAAATGGAATTTTGGAGAGTACGAATTATTTGACCAAATGAAGGATAAAATGAAAAATTATTCGATTTTCATTTGAAATTCAAATAATGGAATAATTTTGTACAAATTATTTGGCTGTTCAAATAAACTAACATATGATTATTTCAAATGACGTGTAACTAAAAAAATCATCATAACGATTATTATTCAAATAATTTATTTCGATAATGCCCAAGCCTGGTAGGCACTGTATAATTAGGTTGCTGCATACGAAATGTTCGATTATAGATAACTTTATCTGATGGTGCATGGTGGTTCATCCTATGCATTGATCCAGATTAGACTGTACCTGTAGCAACTACCTGGTGCTTTTAAAATTTTCTTAGTAATATTTAGGTATTGTGAATATTTTTTCGTATTCTGTTAGAAATTTAAGTTTTGTTAATATATTTTGGAATAAAATTTGGAAAATGTTGCAAGTTATATAGAAATTTCTATTGTGTCGATACTTCTCCAGTGAAATGAAACATGTGTATTATACTTGAGATTTTATGATAGGGCCTATAGTTATAATATATGACATTATACTTACGAGAATTAAAGAATATACATATGTTTCGGTTTCAAAATTTCCGAAATTTGGAATTATATATATATTAAGCTATAATTAAAATATAATAATTTGAATTCAAAACAAAAATTATTCTAGCTCATTCTAGCATATATTTTGTAGAAAATTGGAATTTAACAGAGGAATGTGTTTACAGTAATCAAATAATAATATATAATTTAATAATAATACATATACATGGTGGCCCACATGACTCTTAACAGCTCAATATCTCGAAAACTATGCCATCGATTTTAAAGTTCTTCATCTTGAATTGCATGAATCTGAAGGGTCTTTCTAACTACATAAACGTGAAGTGGCCCCCCTGTATGGAATCAGGTTGTTTTATGTTTGTGTTTGCATTCGACTACTTGAAATCATGTTATTAGTGTCTCTTTAAATAATCATATGTTTGCGAACTGATAGTTTCTAAAATATTAATTGTAAGCTTTAAGATTGCTGGTTTATATGGTGGCAATAATTACTTTAAACTTACAAAAGATGTTACCTATAATTCTCTTTTCTTAATGTTTATGCACTTAAAATGTAAATGCCAAGGTATTCAAAAATTCATTGCTGTGTTTACTTGATCTCTACAAGAAAATTTTACCAGTACTTTTATTATCACTGTTTGCAAAATTTACCTATACACGTAACATGGTAAATTTAACAATGTAATTTTACGACATTTACTATCTACTGTTTATTTACGTTTGACATGTCGACAGTAGTTTAAAATATGTTCCATGACGAAAATAGTAGGACAGAGGAGAATGGTTTGTTCTAGAATGAATGTATTGTCAACATAAAATGTTCAACATTTTGCAAAGATAAAGTTGATCTCTATATTTCAATTTGTAAAGACATGATTGTCACCATTATTGTTATTTATCATTCTTGCAACCAAACAACGTTTGTAAATATTATTTCGCTTATTACACATAGTAATGGAAATATTTAAATAATATTGGTGTAACAGTTACTATATCAAGTTTGGTAGTAAATTATTCAATTATGGCGAATGTTGTAATTATATTTTGAAAAGTATGACCGAGAAGAAATGTTCTCAGAAAAATGTATGCACTTGTGTCTTTGGATTGAAAAATAGGAAGAAAGTGTGATATAAATATTTACAAGAATGATTTGTACGATTCTAGTTGTGTAAAATTACAAGATCAAAATTTTGAGTTTGAGCTCTGTCGATTATGCAAACAGAAAGCAACAGCGAAAACTGCAAACACAACAAACGTTTTATTATTTTTATTCTTACCTGCCACTTTCTTCGTACGATGAATTTCTTTAGTTTTTCTGTTGGCAAGGCTATTCTGCTCATAGCTTCTGTGTGCTGTGCCATCCATAAGTGTTCCAAGCACTCTCTTGCCGACATTCGCAATCTATAAGATAATAAATGCAATCATAAGAATTTCTTCTATAAACCAATGCAACTTCAATAATATGAAATTAATACTAATTAAAACTTTTAAGTATCACTTATGTTACCGCCGCAACCGAGTAGCAGTTTATCATTTGCGTAGTCATTAGTTATCGTTATTTGTTCGCTGCGTTAGTCATAAGTTATGTATCCGCAATATAATAAATTGCGTTATGGATTTCCTGTAAACTCGGGTGTGACTGCAAGGAAAGCGATACACGAGAAAACATATCCCGAATTATTGTGCCCCGAAAGGCTGGTTGCGACCTCTGGGCACAAAGCCGGGACACAGACCAAAAAAGGGTCACGATCGAGATTTGCCGCGCAGCCCGATGGGCCGGTGTGCTTCCTGCGGGTTTAGGTTTTGAAGTTGTCGTTAAGCTCTCTTTGTGGTCGGACACGCGCGTAGCCAAATTGGCGCCTTTAAATGAGGACTGCTAGTTAACCGTGTCATTTCGAAAATGCTTGTCTCTTCTCGAGAACAAAATGGTGCCGGAACCCGGGGATCAGTTCGGGTTCGAGAGGAAATAGGTGACGTTCTGTGAATGTTCGTGAGTGAGTGAAGTGAGTGTGGTAAATTGTACAATGATTGGCACCCTAAGCCAAAATCGTAGTAAAAATTTTGTTATCTCTTTTTGAAATGTTTAGACGAGCTCAACTTGCTATTATTATAAGATAATAGAGACTTTTCAGCAAAATCAAACAGTTTTACGAATCATAGATCTTTTATTATAAAATATATTCAGTAAATAACAATCGTAAGACAAATAGTACAGTCATTGGCACATTTGGTAAACAGTAAGAATTAAATGTTAATCAGGCTATTTGATTTATAATTAAACATATACACACTTATTACATCTGTGGTACAGTCCGAAATTAAGTTATAAAATTTTAACAAAACTATTTACACTGCACTGTGGTCATCCGTCAGTCTTACTGGATGTCCTCCAGCGTTGTTAACAGTCATATGTGGAACTCTGTTATGAAAACTTACAGCGTTGCTTTGAAATATAAATAAGAAGCAATAAAAAATGATTTTCTATACCAGAAATTCTTAATATTTGCCGTTTAAATCAAAAGTGCCAATAATTAATGCAGTGCCAGCAATAGTACAGTTCATCCTACTACGCTAGATATGGTGCGAGCACGAAGGAGCAGAAGACGGGCTCCGCCACAGAGCTTTAGGACGATAACGCTGCGGAGTTCGCCTATTGGAGCGCAAGGAGATGCTCACTCGCCACCGGGTCGGGGTGAAAGCGTCGTGTTTATGCACATGCATTTATGAGAAATTATTTATAAATTTTAAATTTTTTTGGACTTATATTCTGATAAAAACCGTTAGAAATCTGAAGAAATACATTCCTGTTATTTTTATGCAGCAATGTAAAATAGCCACTTTCAATGATCTAGTGTAAATGTATCGTTAATAATTAATTAGGTTACCCGGAATTTTGAATAATCAATCAGAAACACGAAATCTGATTTGATGTGAAAATATCAACTTGAACAATGACAAATAAAATAAGTTTAATACGTTAAGTACCATATTGGGTACATATTAGTGACTAAAATTAATAATGCAAAAGGGTTGAAGTAAGTAAAATAGACCTCTATATATAATAAATGCGAACTTTGTAGTTTCGATTTAATTAATTAGATTACTTTGATTTTGCGAGGTTGATGCTTTTGGGGTTGAGCACTTAACATATTAACTCTTAATTGAACGATTGAGGCCGATGAGGCTACACTCTTTATGCTAATAATTATTTATAATATAACTACGTGGAGATTTAGATGAATTTTTACTATCTCACTAAGCTGTACTTTAGAGGACCAAAAATCACCAAGTTTTCTGTATGTGATGTTACACATTTTGACGAGAAAATGATAGACGTGTAAGTTTTAGTACACGAAATTCAAGTTTTGATTACCGGAGTTCACTGGTTGAAAAGTTATACACGTGTAAACATGAGCAATGTTAAGCGTTTTTGATAGGTTAGAGCGTCGTCATATTGGATATTCGTTGGGTGGTAGAGGTAGGACTGCTGAGTCCATGCACTGGATAGATGGTGGGTATTCAGCGCATCGGCTAAATAGTACTGAGCGGTATAGTTCAAGTTGGTTTGGGGTTAGTTAAAAGTGTTTAACTTTACGCGCGTATAACTTCTGAACTAGTGAACTCCTGGCAACATGACTTTCATTTTCGATGTTTTCTCGTCGAAATCTATAGGACTGCATAAAAAAAGTTAAAAAAAACTGGTCCTCCAAAGTACAGTTTAACCATCTCACCATGTTTCTCATTTGATTGTGATGAATTTGATTCTGGTTGAAGAGATATTATTATATTAGACTGTGGATTTTATGCATTTATAACAAAAATTGTCAAATATAAAACTTTAGACATTAGAGAAATTGCATACAGTTATTATATTATTTTAGACTTGTTAAAATTATTAAAAGATGAAATGCATATTTGTTTAATTCCTGTTTCTTACAATTGACTTGGACAACTTTTACTTTGCATAAAGATTCGCAGTCTATATATTGGTAACGTACATATTTAGTTGACTTTGTGCGAAACTTGCATCACAAGTTTCACTCGATGTTATAGTGGAAAGGGTTGAGAGTTCAAATAGCAGATTATTACGTACTCCTTTCGCTTGACAAGTAAACCGCTAATGAAGTCCTTAGCGTCGTTCGATATCGCGTCGAATGCTTCGTCTTCGAGGTCGTAATCCGCTCGGGTAATGTTGGCGAAGGTTTCGGCGTCATTGTCGCCCATAAACGGCGATAAACCGGTTAATCTGAACGATTAAAACGTCATTTAACGTTCGATAAACGTTTCGTCGATGAGATACAGTTTTCTTAATTTGACAAGCACTCACAGAACATAACAAATTACACCGACACTCCACATGTCCGACTCGGTGCCAATCGGCTCGTAACTAATGATTTCCGGTGGAATGAATTCTGGTGTACCGAACAAAACCCTGATCGGTGTGTCCGGTTTTAAAGTTTGAGCCAGACCGAAGTCGATCAGCTTTATCTGATGGGACGTCCGTGTTCTGCACATTATGTTCTCTGGCTGCAAAATAAATAAAACACCAATTAATAATTAGTAACATTAATCCTTAAGTAAACGTGTTGGGGCCGATGTGTCGCACAGAAGCGTACTAGTGATATCTGCGGAAATATTAATACATTTGCATAACATTTGTTATGAATGAAATGTACATCCGAAACACTAATACGCTTTTACTTACATAATAATGGACCCAATTTCCTCCATTATCGATCATAGTTTGACAATGTTTTGGTGTGCTTTCTACTAATTTATTCGCACAACACATACAGTGACCTCTATATTTTTCGAATACGGTCAATTTAAATTCTGAATTTTAACATACATATTCGTTTATGCTTCTACTTCATAATAGATCCAGAATATTTTATGGAATTTGCATCTGATGACCGGGATAGCTAGGCAATCACAGTGATACGTTCTTTTTCATTCAATTTGCTCATAAGTGGTTTCGATGTTGCAAGTTATTATTCTTTTGCAAAATCCATTTGCTTCCTGTTTTATTAATCTAGGAAATGGACTTTTGATTCATATTACATTTTTTCCGAATATATTCATTTTCGTAGAGATATTGCCAATACGTTCTTGTGGGACAGAGTATAAGTATTAAATATAAATATAGCATTACATATTATGTAATTGAATCATTCCATTTTTAAAGTACATTTGGAAGGTCTACTAAAGAATTAAGCTTGATGTGAAAATTGATGTTGTAAATTGATACACAGTAGCGTGTAGAATTAAAGTTTGTCGATATTTAAACCGTTTCATTTCCGCAACAAATCATGCATTAACTATTCTAAGCTTATTTCGAAAAGTAAAAAGGTGCTTTTTCGAAAAATTTTCAATTTCAAGTAATTCTGAAGATACAGTATTGATTTGCAGATAGAAGTCTGCCCTTTACAAAGAGCTCTTGACTGTTAATGTACGTTTTCTTTTTGGTCATTTTGTTAGAAATTTAAGGTTTACTACTGCAATTTGAAATAAAATGTTATGAACAATTCTCGAGCTAAATTGAGATAAGATTTTATACAAAATTAAGAAATATGTTTTGTGTTAGAAATTTTGCAAATTCAGTAATATAAAATATTATCTGACAATAAAATATAAATTGTTCTAGCATATATGTAATTGGTATTCAGATATATTATAAAACATCGTAGTATGCCAGCGGCATGTGTTTGCAGTAATAAATAATAATAAGCAGCACTCTGATTGTTCCATGTTTGTTTTCGTATTCAACTATCATATTAAAGCAAAATGATGTCATTAAAGCTTGTTTTTCTTGTGACATTTTTTTTCGGTTAACAATTAATTCAATTGTATTGAAAAAGACATGACAAGTACAAAATTTTGCCCGATGTTGTGGATATAGTTGAAATTTTGGTTTTGCAAGAACAATAGAAAATAGATAATATCAAAACGTAAATAGAAAATATTTAAATAGTATATTACTTTGGAATTGGTACTGTTATAGGATGCACGTGATATTATTTACTTTTAATAACATTTTCTTTTACCTTCAAGTCCAAGTGAACCACTTTATTCTGGTGCATATATTCAACGCCCTCGCAGATCTGTCTCATAAAAAGTATACTGTCTCTTTCAGTTAGTGTGAAATCATCGGCGACAACTCTCTCAAATAGTTCACCACCAGAAATGCTGCGGAAGACAATTATGATTTTCAAGTAATTCATGTTATAGTCGTCTACACTATCAGCGAAAAGTTTTCAACTGCTGTCTCTTTTTTAACAATATAATTTAATAAAACACAGCTCCCATTTGCATCTAATATTATATGGTGATAAAAACCTATTGTATCCTTTGCAAAATGTACAATTGTTTTGGATTGGCTTTAGCAAACCAGATCCGCACTTAGTGATCTGGGGTAATGAAGTTCCTGACGATTTAGCCAAAAAGGCTATCTCTATGTGTTCTATAAGATCTGTACGAAATGTTCATGAAGGAAGCTTTTCACAGCACTTTTATCATAATAAAAAGCTAAGGGTTATACAGGGTGTACGTGTTATGTTATGTCACCATTTTTTAGGCATTTCCGGTAATGCAATTAAAAAACGTTTTAAACAAAAGTTCATAAGTACTTGGTGAGCTACATGTTCGCATATTCTTAAGTCTGTAAAAATGCTTTTCACATAAAAACGTAAAGGTCACCTTGACTTTTATAAATCGCACCACATGTTTTGGACGTCTTAGGTCTGCTGCTCATGTGGAGACGAATTCCACAGTGTATTATATTCGAACATCCGATGAAACCTGATTTATTTTGTAAAAAATAATTTTTCATTAAAATTACGTTTGCACAAAATTTTCGAGTTTGAGGTCATTTCAAGGTCATAGTATATACATTGTTGAATTCGTCTCGACGTCAGCAACAATCCTATGACGTCCAAAACATGTGGTGCGATTTATAAAAGTCAAGGTGACCTTTACGTTTTTATGTGAAAAGCATTTTTCCAGATTTAAGAATATGCGAATATGTAGCTCATCAAGTACTGATGAACTTTTGTTTAAAACATTTTTTAATTGCACTACCGGAAATGCTTAAAAATGGTGACATAACTTAACGTGTACACCCTGTATAAAGGTAAATACATACTACTTTTTTCATTTTTATAGAGACAATCGTTTTCATTGGTTTAAAAGTAAAAAACTATCTCGCCAGTTTACTGTTACGGTAGATAGAAGCAAAGCTGGTCGTTATCATTTAGTTGGTTCTCTCGCTCGTATCAGTATTATTGACAATCCTAGGTGTAAATGTAATTATGAATGTGAAATCTTTAACTATGTCCTGCGACAGTGTAATTTATGACACTCAAAGATCTACATGTTAAGATTATTGCTGCCTCTGGATGTTTCTGTATTTTTGGCTGGTCCTAATGTTAAAGCAAAAATTAAGTCGAGAATAGTTTGCATAAGATAGCAAGTTGTAGCAGAAAAAAATAAAAAGATATAAAAACTAACATTGCTTTTGTGTTTGGATCATGAAAAATATAATTCAATAATATTTTCTCTCACTAAGCTCTCTTCAAATATTAAAAAATTTAATAACTGATAATGTTTATGTATTCGGGAACTTTCTGCTGACAGTGTACAGTGTAAACATAATGAATGATGATGATGATGAAGAACAGAACTAATTGACTAAGAAATAGAATTATTAAGTGTAATAAATAATTAGAAATACTTAATATGATAAAATGACAAAAAATTGTTAATTATTAAAAACAGAATTAATACACAATAAATAAGGAACTGAAAAATTAGTGAAATGAATAGTCGATTCAAACGACGAGTTAATTATATTTTCTCGGTTATTATATAACATAAAATTATTTCTTAATAATTTTGTCAACTCCTTACTATTCGGTGACCATAACGATCTCTCGAGGACTCTCGAAAGCAGCGGCAAGAAGAAGAAGCTTCGGGTGCCTCAGCATGTTCATAATTCGGATCTCTTCCCGAACTTGCTCTCGATCTTTGGTCTTGATCGTCCTGACGAATTTAGCGGCGAAGCTTGTCGCAGACTGTTTCTCAATAACTCTTCTTACTGTACCATATCGACCCTTCCCAAGCTCCTCTAATACCTCGTATCGATCGGCAAACAGAAGTCCATCTTCCATTTCAACCACTCGGGCTTCGAAAGGTGGTTTGAATTCTTTTGGAAAAATGTCATAA
Source organism: Sphecodes monilicornis (assembly GCA_913789915.3). Classification (NCBI taxonomy): domain Eukaryota; kingdom Metazoa; phylum Arthropoda; class Insecta; order Hymenoptera; family Halictidae; genus Sphecodes; species Sphecodes monilicornis. Next base: position 22,761,528 of record OU565285.1, read on the forward strand.
TTAACAAAACTATTCAGTTAAGAGAATATCTACTATTTTATCATAGATTGCGAACTTTAGTTAAAATCAGGGATCGAGAGAAACATCTTCCATTTTGAACCTCTTACTTTATGATTTATTTTGCTGCGACAGTGAGTATCTTCTATGTCCTTTATAATTGCTTATACGTTTAAAAAAATGATAAATATCAATCCAATAGTTAAATATCGATGACAACAAGTAGTATTTTAGTTCGGTACAAAAGAATTTAACGACATACATACATAGAATGACAAAGTCGATACATAGACAACTTTTTTAAAGGTTGACCAAACGAATTAAATCTTTTTCGAATTAAATAATTACAAATTACTATTGGTCGAAATTGCGATGAAAAAACTAAAGGTCACGATTTTTTAATTTTTTATCTGTGCCTACAATGAAAATTTAAAATATGCATTTGTCGATCTAAGGAAGTTAGCATACATGCACAAACTTTTTTCAAAATCGATTAAGGTTGCTATGAGCCATTATAAAAGAATCTGCGATTTAGATGAATCGTACGCCTAAAATACAAAGATTCTTCCATCTTTGAAATTCCGAGCAAAAGCAATTAAAAAAAATTTTACACATTATCTAGGAAACTATTCCTTTTAATATCTCAACAAAATTCAAGACCAATTTTAAAAATGTTACTAGTTTGTCGACGATGTCCAGCTAATTTTGTCTCCGCCTGTACATCGAACAATTAATTACTTTTTCAAACATTATATAAAATGCCAATGAATTTGCAACTGTCTTACAGTAAGACTATATAAAAAAAGCACTATAGTTTAAGTAAAAAAATTTACAACACTTGTAAATTGACAAACAAAAACTGCATTAACTCTGAATGTTTTTATTGCAGTTCTCTTATGCATTTCACACTGTGTACGATGGCAGCATTACAAGTTACATGAGAGCTAACTTCTCTGTGCGTTAAATTAATAACTTGAGTTTAAGTCAAGAAATCAACACGAATGTTGGCCATTGAACATGTTCACTATGTTATCGTTTGTCAGCACAGTTTATGCTTCAGCCCGTATACAGGGTGGACGATTTATCTGAAGACATTGAAATATCTCGAGAACTTTGCATCGGATAAAAAAAGTGGGTAATAAAAGTTGTTCGTCTCGAAGGGGGACATCGAATGATACCAAACTCGACCCCCCCCCCCCGTGGGGATGTGGGTGGGGGAAGATAAAAAATTTAAATGGGATCCCTCATTCTTTTATTGCAGATTTGGATTCTGCAGAAAAAAGTACCCCACTTTTACCTACGAGTTTTTGCATTTTTGTTCACAGATGGCGCTGTAATCGACAAAAATCAAAATGGGTAAACAAGCGTTAAAAATTGGGGATGTCTCGATAAATACACATCACATCAGAAAAATAAAAGTATACGTATTTGGTATTTTTAAAAATGCTATTCAATAACACTATAATTGACCCCCAACCCCCACCTCCTGGGGGTGGGAGAGGGAATTATGTCAAAATCTTCAATGGGAAACCCTCTTTTAATAGCAAATCTTGGTTCTCCATTGATTTGATATTATTGATGTAATTTCTTTCACAGATGTCGCTTCAATCGAAAGCAGTTGGAAAATTCATTGGTTTGTTTATCAATAAATCAAAAACTACTTTTAGCGTTACCCAGGAACAACGACGTGGACGTAGTATTTTCTGTTCCTTTTGGGGTGCTTGTTTTCAAGTACGTCTACCTTTATTTTCCTGATCTGGTGTGTATTTCTCGAGATCTCCCCAATTTTCAACGCTTGTTTACCCATTTTGATATTTGTCGATTACAGCGCCATCTGTGAACCAAAATGCAAAAACTCGTAGATCAAATTGGGGTACTTTTTTCTGGAGAATCCAAATCTGCAATAAAAACTGGGGGCTCCCATTTCAGTTTTTTATCTTCCCCTACTACCACCCCCAGGGGGTGGCGGTGGAGGGTCGAGTTTGGTATCATTGGATGTTCCCCTTCGAGACGAATAACTTTCATTACCCACTTTTTTTGATCCGGTGCATAGTTCTCGAGGTATTTCAATGTCTTCAGATAAATCGTCCACTCTGTATGTTATCGATACGAAGAATTCTAAAAAGTGATATGTTGAAGTTTTACTGCGTTGGTTCTCTTATTAATTTGAGTTCATTCAGATTGGTTGCATTTATGCTTGTGTTGTGGTTGGTGGGTGTAGTTATTGGAGGATGTAAAACGTGGATGAATCAGCTAGTAGAAATTTGTTTTCCACAAGAAAATCGTTATCTTCGAAGCGAAATTCAGTTTCTCATAAAAACTGGAATTAGTCATTCAAGTTATGCCGCTTTGTAAGTGAAATCCATGTCCACTTTTCTTTTAATGCGCATGTATTATATCATAAGTTTCCTCAAAACCACCGAACCCGAAGTCACTCTGTCAGTTTATGTTGTCTTACGAATGCTTGCGAAGCTCTCTGTTTGCGATTCGAGTGTACGAAAAGTGTTTACGTGACTAGACTTACAATTAATTAACTATACAAGGTGAGTTACTTATGTTTGCCACCTTTTACTTGTAAACTGCTTGTCATACACAACAATGTTTCAAACAAAAGTTGTTTGATATCGAGCATACAATAATTCAAGATCACTTTCATCCCTTGATGAAAAAGTGAAACAAAGAATTAATTATCACATTGTATATCCCGCTCCTTGATTTAAACAAAGTTTTTCATCGTTAGATAGGGAGTTTATTGTTAACCTCAATTGAGGATTTCTTCATTATTATTTACCATATATGTACTACACATAATAAAGAAGAAAGCTGAACAATATGATATTGTATTATCCGAAGTAAATAGCTCGCATTTGAACATGCTTATAAATGTTAATTTTAATTGTTATGAACGAAATTAACTTTGTGCCAGAAACCATTTCTTGAAGAACACGTCCAAATCAGTGTTACATACATTATTTTCAGCATGATGGTATAATATATTGACTCGTAGAAGAATCTATTAGAATTAGCGTTCCTGTCGAATATGTCTGCACAAATATTCGCAATCCACTCACAAGAAATTTTCAATTTTCCTGTTGCTTACCTTCCTCGTCGTCGTATACATGTGTTTCCCCTTCCATCGGGATTCTGACGAATTCAGATTCATTTCCTGGTTCACTGACTCCGTGGATGTTCTCCGCTCGAACACGAAATCGATATTTTTCGCCGGGTTCGACGACGTCCTTCCCAGAAGCCTGTATCGTGTGACTCAGCGAGTGACAAGACTCGGTGACGGTCGTCCAGGTGTTTTCACCTGCGCGATTCATTTCCACGGTGTAACCGGTGACTGTACAGCCTCCGTCGTATGGTGATGATCTCCAATTAATGGTGGTCGTCCCTGGAGAACAGCATACGCTGGGAACACCTGCTGGTGGGTCCGGTGGCCCTACAAAATACATCACAAATCTTGATTAGTACATTAAAATTTTCAATGACTTTTGTGATGTGATATCTATTTAGTTAGTCGTCAACAGATAACAGCAGCATTATTCTTTAGTATCATTCTGCGAATAATTATACAGAGTGTTTCGTCTAAAACAGGACACCTAAATATCTCATCTACCTCTGAAAATACAAAAAATGTTTCTAATGTAATCTAAATGGTTTCAAAAGGCGAATCAGATAGAAGAATCGTTTTTTATAAATTGTAATTTTTTAATCGTTTTTTCAAGTTCAATCGTGTTCTTTTTACTAAAATCTTTCACTAAAATTTGCTAATTAATGCAGAACTTACTTTCAGCGACATTTCAGATTTCAACGGTAAAAGAAATTCGACCATGAACTTGAACTTGTAAATAATCACATTTATCACTGCAATAAATGTTCGAAATGATGTCCTTCCGTTGTGATACATTTCGTGAGGCGAGAAACGACAAATTGTACAGCTCTTTCGATGATTTCAGGTTTCATATCAGCACATGCAGCAATTATTCGTTCCTTCATATTTTCTGGCGTCGTGGGCTGTTCTTCATAAACCGTGCCCTTTAATGTCCCCCATAAGAAAAAATCAAGTGGGGTGAAATGGGGTGAACGAGCCGGCCATGATACAGGTCTATTGCGTCCAATCCAACGATTTGGGAATTTTTCGTTGAGGACACGTGTTACAATATGGGAAAAGTGTGCTGGACACCCATCGTGTTGATACCACAATACTAGACGGTCCCTAAATGGTACATCTAATAAACCTGGTAGAATATGTTCTAAAAATTCAGCATGCTTCTGCCCAGTTTGCGTACCGTTGATAAAATACGGCCCAATTATCCTATTATTTAGAATACTACACCAGACATTTATGGTCCATGGTCTCTGTTTATCAAGTTGTCTAAACCATCGTGGACTTTCAACCGACCAATAATGCATGTTCTTGAGGTTCACCTGACCATGACTTGTAAAGGATGCTTCATCCGTAAACAATACTGTTTAGAAAAACATTTCATCACTTTCATATTTCCGTATACTCCATTGAGAAAAGTGTACGCGGTTTTCAAAGTCTCTTCCATGGAGCTCTTGGTGAAGAGATAAATGGAAAGGATGAAATTTTTGTGAATGAAGAATCCGGAATATGCTTGTCACACTAATACCGGTTTCACGTCTTACGTCTCATACGAATTTTTCTGTTGACACTACCAGTCTCACAAAATGTTTTAACAATACTTGAGTATGCAGAACGTGATGGACAAGAACGTTCTGGAAATCTGTCTTTGTAAATTCGTATTGCTTCTCTTAGACACTCTCGAGCTTCACCGTAAATTAAAACCATTTCAATTTTCTCCTGTTATGAATAACGCATTATGGATCGCTTGTCGATACACTGAGATATTTAGCAGTGAGCAAACTCTGAAATACATATCTCTCTCACTCCCTATGTACACAGAGGAATGATACAATGTGTTTATTTACAATCTGCATTAATTAGCAAATTTTAGAGTTCACGGTCATTTCGAAGTCGTGCTATTAAACATGGATGAATGCACAATAATGTTTGCTATAACATAAAACAACAAAAAATGTGTGTATATATGTAAAAAAACAGGAGTGACCTTGAAAAAACGATTAAAAAATTACAATTTATAAAAAACGATTCTTCCATCTGATTTGTCTTTTGAAATCATTTAGATTACGTTAGAAACATTTTTTGTATTTTCAGAGGTAGAGGAGATATTTATCTATCCTGTTTTAGGCGAAACACCCTGTATAAGATAAAAGTTTCCTACTTCTTCTAGAAGAAACGGAAAAAACTTAGAAATGTCTTCCTATGTGGAATAATTTTTGTAGGTCGAAAGTAACATATCAATACAGCTACTCCTTTTTTAATAAGTGCATAAAATCCACAGTCTATTTATTATACACGTTGTTCGCGATAATTTGTACCAGCGTTTGTTTCGTAAACGGTAAACGTTAGAAAAAGAACAGAAGAGGAGGAATATGTAGTATACATTTTACTAGCAACATGATAGCCGTCTCAAATTTTTTGTATTTCCAATATTTTTCTAGAAACAAAGGTGACCTTAATTATTTTAAATGGAATGCTACATATTTTTTTACATCATATGAAAGCGAGCATTAAGACGAGTTTAACCATGGAGTATACTATGGTCTTGAGGGTTATTCTAGGGCAGAAATAAAAGAAATAAATTAAAACATTTCAATGTGACTTCCATTAGCAAGAATGTATTTCTGAGTTCCACTGACCACACTGCTTGTAGTTTCTGCCAATGTTGTACTAGAAATGTTACATTTATTAATTTTATTTCTGCCCTTGTGTGACTCTGAAGACCATAATATATTATATGGTTGAACGCGTCTTAATGTCCGCTTTCATATGATGTAAAAAATATATTGCATTCCATTTAAAAAAAAATGAATGTCACCTTTGTTTCTACAGAAATATTAAAAACATAAAAAATGTGAGATAGCTATCACGTTGCAATGCATCACCGTGTTGGAAAATTCCTGTTTTAGTTTTACATTTTGTCACACTTATAAGGGAACTTCGTTTCAAGTTGTAAATGTTTTATATTTAAGTATTATTTACATTGAATTTAAGTTACTGTCATGCATTATACCATTTTTTAATTTTTGAAGTAGTGTATACATATAACAATTCTCAACGAAATGAATTGTGCGAATCAGACTATGAAAGAGTAATACATATAGTTACAAAATACTCTGCATTCTAAAGAGATACAAATTGATGATTGCCATTGTTCTAATAACACTTATTTTCCACAGCATCCTAATACAGCATAATATATAATAATGTTGTTTTCTGAGTTTATATTTTATTAGAATACAAAGTATTAAGTATTCACTATAGTAAAATATACTAGTGTAGTCTAGTATATTTTCGTTTATTTTACTATACTCTAGTATTTAATATTCAATATTAACATTTTATAATAAAGATTAAGGCTACATCGCTATCAATAGCGCGTTTATCTTGTTTTGTGGTCACCCGTGACCACTATGGCATTACCAGTTCGATTATTCTCGACAAAATCTTTTTAAATAAAATTACGGTTTTCGTCTTTTTATTTTAATACACTTCATTTTAAGCATTCTGTAAAAATTATTAACTCCGGTCACTACTAATCACCATGGTTTCACTGCATAGTTTCTAGTTTTTGTACAAATTCACAAACAAATCGCGACAGTTTTGTCAAACATCCAGTTACCAATGATCCCAAACAGTGACTGACGATAAGTCCGTTCGAATGAAATGCCACACACACGACCATTACACTGTTGTGTTAATTTTCCGCGCGACTAGTTTTTGTATAAACGCGGGTATTGTGCTTTCCAAGGACATAGCGTTTCACGATCGATTTAAAATTATAAATAAGAATTATTGAAGCACTGTTTACTGTCAATCTAATTACGAGGTAAGCAAAATTAATCAAAGACTTTATCAGTTTCCAAGATTCTGTCAAAACAGATATTAAATCATTTATACAGCATTTCTTATTGACACAAGAAAATTGATTCATGCTTGTAGTTTTTACAGGTAGACTCATGTGAGTTTTAAAAATTCACCATGTGAGAGCACTTGTAACAATATTGCATCATCACGTTTGATTCAAATGAATAACTTCCAACACTTACAGCTGCATATTTATGCGTCAAGTATAAATTGTAGTAATATCATATTTCATGCTTTTACGATGTAAATGCAAAGATACGACTGCAGATTTTATGCACTTACGGTAAGAATGAAAATGTTTAATTTAAAGAAGTAGTAAAAGAATTTAAGAATATTAATATATTATTTCTAATTTATTAAAACTGTTGAAGAAAGAAAGAAATTTTTTTCTGGCGTTTGTATTATGCAATTAATGCAAGAAACTATTATTTATACAAGTCTACCGTCTAATAATTATAGTATCTTTCTTTCTTTATTACTGTATTATTCGAATTTATGACTGTGTACAAATAATTCTTGATTGAAGAGTTTTACAAAAGTGCATGAAATGAACAATTTTCAGATGTGAAAAAGGTTTAAGGTATTTCAAAAGAATGTGATTTGATTTTTGGATTTTTATAAAATCAAATGAATTGATTTCCCTTTAACAATATGGAAAACGTTAAAGAATAAATAATGCGAACATATGAAAATATGCAAAACCACTCTCTGATTCAAGGTACATTGAAATTTATTAAAGAGAACAAATCTGTGTAACAGAAGAAGGAATGTAATTTGAGTACTTACTTCAAGTACTTTTATTTACGCAGTTCGGGAAATTTATTTCGTTTGGAAGCATAGACGTTATGTATAAGCCTTAAGGTAGTAGACAATAATACAAAAACAAATTAGAAATTAAAAGTTTGCTTGCATTTGTAAATTTTCATTAATGCTAAACCACTTTGTTTGAAACATTTTTTCTTGAAATTATAGAAACAGCTCCAAAATTGTGGCAACTAATTCGTTGACAACCCTGCAAATTCAATATGTTACTGCACTCATTTTTATATTTTAGTGTGATGTTGGTTACAAAGTTATAAAAATTGTGAATATTTAAACTCGCTTCTCCTAATACCATAATGTTTTAATTATGATACTGGTGCAGCAAATGAGCGATGCATAGGGTAACGGTTGGTAATATGAAACACTTGATTTCAAAGATTTGCCAAAAACATATGAATTTGTGTTTTTCAATTAAAATCGCGCGAAAATACAAAGAGGCCAATAGATAATTATAGTCGTATAGTTTAAAGATGAAAGGATATGAATGTTTTGAAATTATACTAAAACAGATCTAAAAGAAGTGAAAATCATCAGTTAAAAAAAGTGTTATCTATTACGGAACACCTGAAAACTGTTTAAAGAGATCGAAGGAACTTTGTGTTTGTCATTAAACATGACTATCTGTTACGTAAATGATTCAAAGGAACAAACTACTTCGATTTCTTGAAATTTATTTTAGTCTTTTATGTTAGAAACACAAATAGTATGTCTAAATCTTGGATTATTTGTTTTTCGATTGAACTGTTTCAATTAGCATTCTGCATCATCATCTACGTACAACCTTTAATTCATTTCAATACTATAATTAATAAGTTGTCATTCGAAATGCTTGGGCATGTTTGATATCGTGTACAATGTACACACACAAGCAGTTACAAGAAATTTCTAATTTTACTATAAGAAAATATAACTTTGACGTGATATCAAAATTAAACAATTTTTAAACAGCCTAGAGCAAGCATATTTAATGACAGATCGTGCACAAATAATATTTTTTAACCAGCTACAGTTTGATTGTCTAGTTTATTTTCCAGAAAATTTTGCACACGATGGAAAATAAAAACATTTCTCTTTTAATAATAGATGCTGAATGATATACGCGATTGTCTATTTCTTCTGGGAGATTAATATACACAATTACCTCCATGGTTCGTTACGTCTTCGTCAAGATACTATGATGCTGCATATTACCTACAATTACTCTAGCATTATTTACACTCGACGAGCGATCCAATTGTCAAACGCTTAATCCTTCTCGGAAATCTATTAAAATCGAGAGAACTGTTAGACGGTGATAAGAACAACTAACAAAGTACTTGTTGGAAGCACTAACAACATGTGGAACAAGTTAAAACATCTGGAGTGTATAAGATCGGGAAAGACCGGCTAATGCGGCGTCATTGAGATGACTGTTCCCTCTAAGGAGCTGCTATTTCAGTTAATTCTTCGCGAGGATGTTCATTTTAACGCGGCAGGAGAAAGATCGAATTACCCATCATCGGCTCCGATTGATCTCTGTGTTTCTTCTGGATATATCACTGTTCACTAGAAGCGTTTTGACGGAGTTAGACGTTCGATTAGCGTGAGAACAGCGACGTTTTGGCAATAGCGTTCGGCATTCTAATCGTATATCAGGTTCCACCAGTTTGCACGCGCACTTCCTCGCCACTGCTCCAGTCTATCGTTGATCCCGATGAAAGAGGAAGAACCGAGCAATGATGTTGGTGGGGGTGGCAGAAGACACACGGGAAGGAGGAATTATTGCGCGATACGTCACGTGAGACTGTCGCCAGCCTTGTACATAAGAAGAGGAACTGGACCGTGTGACACGCGCTTACACACGTGGAACAATGGGTGTCTCGTTCCGAATTGCGTTTGCACAGACCAAGAGACCCGAGACGGCCGACGGAAATAGAATTAACGCCCTGTGAACGATTTGGCCGAAAACATAGACAAAATTGAATAATCCATTCATTTTATCAGTTACTACACACTCAAGGTGTGTAATTTCTTGTTAGTTTTGATGTTTTAGCGACAGTGCTTTCCAATGTACTTCACTTCAATGTGGACCAGAAGAATTTAAGAACTCACTGTAGAATGAATTTGTCGCACAGTGGTCGAGTTGATCAAAACGAGGGAAAAATTTAATAACTAATTAATTGTACTAGTTACTACGCACTCACTATGTGTAATTTCTTGTTGGTTTTAATGTTTTAGCGACAGTGCTTTGCAATGTACTTCACTTCAATGTGGACCAGAAGAATTTAAGAACTCACTGTAGAATGAATTTGTCGCACAGTGGTCGAGTTGATCAAAACGAGGGAAAAATTTAATAACTAATTAATGGTACTAGTTACTACGCACTCACTATGTGTAATTTATTGTTGGTTTTAATGTGTTAGCGACAGTTCTTTCCAATCTTATTCACTTTAATGTGGATCAGTAGAATTTAAGAACTCACTGTAGGATCAATCGACACACAGTGGTCGATTTGCCCGAAAAGACATTATCAGATTCCAAGATTCTGTTCAAACAGATTTTAATCCTCAAGCAAAGAATAATTTTTTTAACTACATAATTCATGATGTTTAAGACCATTGACTGCTTTATTATTTTAGATTATATTTCAATTTTGTAAAACATATTTTTGAAGGTACTTTTTGTAGATAAGTTAATCTTTCTATTGTTCCTAATGCAACGTCGGTACATTTAATTCATTCGCCAGAAAGTGTGTAATTGAATGACGATTTTGACACTTTTGTACGTAAATACTGCCGGACGCTGCTGTTGATGGGTTAAAACATTTTCTACAGCAATGGCATAACAAGACATTTGAAATTATTTAGTTATTGATGCAGGAAAATTGATTTTTATTTGTACTCTTTACAGATAGACTTCTGTGTATATCTCGCATCATTACGATTGATTCAATTGGTTATCTTCAATACGGATTCAAACTTTGAGTTCAATGTTCAAGTTTGGTAGAAACTAGAGTATGATTTTAATGTCATCGGTTCTGGTTACAGGGCTCATACTTTTGGTAAACTAAAGAAAATTAATTTTTCAAAAATTGTATATTCTAGTGTATTTCTGGTATACTCTTCCAAAGTTTCATTTGGAAATTTGAAAAACTGCTAGATTCATAGCTCCGGAAGTGCAGTCGTATCTATTATATGTATAATGGTAATTGATAATTGAAACTTCAAACGGGTCTTTCTCGAAATGAACTGGATTAATTTGGATAACATTTTGCAGTAATATTTTTAAGACTATTATCTAGTCCATGATGAAACAAGTATTTTATGTGTACATTTTCCTTTCTTTTGACAAAAAATAGCTGAGAAAGATAAAAAATTATATAGGGTGTCCCATTGGAAGCTTCGCACGAATTTATTTCCCAAACTATAGCTGGTTGTAAAAATATTTCAAATAAAACTTACTCTGTTTCGGGGGAGAGGGGGCATCTTATGGTGATCTCAAATTTTCACTAGAGTACTTCCGTTTAGTTAAGCTAAATTATGAGCGGCAATAAATGACCTTGAATGACCTTGAAGGACGAAAGTGTTACAGGTCAGTGTTACACGCTTACCTATATAAAAACATACAGTTCCGTATAAAAAACAGAGGTCACCTTGAAATCTTGGAAGCACGTCCACCTAGACAAGATTTGTGACCACAATAAGATGCTCCCCCCCCCCCCCCGAAACAGAGTAAGTTTTATTTAATATATCTTTTACAACCAGCTATAGTTTGGCAATTGCGTGTGAAACTTGAAATGGGACACTCTGTATATTTGAGTTCGAATGACTGTAGCTTCTTTAAAACTCGATTTTTTCAAAATCGGCTTTGATAAGGACTCGCTTGTTTTGTCTATTCCAATTTTAGAAACTGTGTATTAGATAAAACTCCACAGTGGTATATATTTATGTATCTAATACCACAAACTGTGTTTTGTAGTGATTACTTTGGAAAATGTCCACGACTTTCTAGTTCAAGATAATTAGCTCAAGTTTTTACAAAAAACTACTTAAATATCGGCACTTAATACAATTTCTTTTTTAAAATCGGCAAGTGATTTCTAATTTCTGATGGGTAGTATAGTAGTCTTAGAATACAGCAATTATGGTCAAAATTGAATTACATTTATTCAGAAAACAAAATATAATTGAGCTTCTCATGTCCATAGTAAATGAAAACCAATTTGAACAAACGAATTTTCGTAGAACAGAACGTTCAATTTTTGATGTTAATCATGATAAAAGAAACATTAAATTAGAAAATAAAGTATTTTTAGCAAGCAACCTCTGCATTATCTATGAATGGAGAAAACAGAAAAATATCAATTGTATAAAATTAATGACTAAGTGTTGTAACTATGTTGTTCTTGAGATCAGTAGTGAACTTAATGTGTAAACTTTTTGATGGATGTCTGTTTTATAAACCCAAGGTATTATACTTGAGAAGCTCAATGTATAAAATGGCTATTAGTAAAGTCCTCGAATATATGTACGGATTCGGGAAAGATAAATTAATTAAGTTGTCAGGAATTTTGACATCGCGGATTATTTTTAGTTTCGTGCGTATTGCTCGAAGAGGCAGATGTTCGGTTTGTACCACATGTTCACCGATCTGGATGATACGGAGGCAAAAGTTTAAACGCGTGATGTAAGACCACTTGTTGCAAAGCTATGTAAACAGTAATCGTTTCTCAGTGTTCATTGCCCGTATCTATATAGATTGTTTGAATGGTTGCTCCGTCTCTACTTGAGAGATTTACATAATGGATATCTAGAGAATCGGTTAGTTCACATACCGAGTATAGAGGGATTAATCAATTTTATTAGTTTGGCGGAAAATAAATGCTCCTTTGAAACCTATGTCCCTTATTCTTTTACTTATATTGCTCTGATAAAAATTCTTTCGAGTATTAAAAAAAATGAAAATTCTTGACTAAGAATTCTATCTATTGAAAAAAATACATAGAAAAGTGATTAAACTTTTGATAGAGTTCTACTTAATAATACCACGCCTGACAGAATATGTTGTATTGTGGAAAGAATTATTTGAACGTTTATTAAAAACGAAAAATAGTATTCCACGTATACAGGGTGTTCCACTAACTCTGTTACAAGGCGATATTGAAAACAGACATAAATGAAAAATTATTTGGTTCGCGGGACACATATCATGGTAGGAATAATTTTCTCCTCAAGGTTATTTTATCGAGATTTCACGGTCAATCGATGTTTTTTGTATATAAATACATATTTTTATTACTATGGCGTGATAAATGAGGTCAAAACAAAACCAATGACCTACAATGTTATGACCTTCGCGCGATCTTGAATAAGCAAAATTTACAAATTTTTGGGGCTTGATGTGAATAATGGAATAGTTACAACAGAGAGATTTGCGAAGAAGAACCAAATAATTTGTCCTTTTCACATTGCGCGTAGCAGAAAGGATAGCGGAGACATCGCCTTGTATATTAGTAAAATAATAATTGCTCTTGTTCTTTTGTCAAATATAAATTAAGACGCGAATATATAATATTTAAATAAATAACGAGTTACATCAACGCATCTGCTTATATCGTTGATGACAAAATTTTCCACATGAAATATATGAATGACAGGCGTTTCGTTTATTTGATTGAATACTTTTAGCCAGAAGTGTTTGTGAATATACAGTACTTGCGGTCTAAAAGTAATACCGATAATCTTATAAATAAAAAAAAATAATACCGAGATCTGTAATGAAAAATTGGCAAGGTACCTATTAGATTAACAATGTATCCGCTATTACTAAACAAATACTTAATAAATACAATTCTGTTTTACTAAAAAATTTACCCTTTAGGTATATAGTTTAAGGCTACGATATTCAAATGTTTAAAACAAACGAATGAAATTTCATATTTGCAACTATTTGTATGCATCTCTATCTATAACTATTTATCTGATTTCGCAACATAGACGTGAAAATCACTATACAACAAAGTTTAACCAAAGACTCTAAGGTGCTATTGCAGGCTTAACATATTTGTTTAAAACATACCCTCAACAGCAACGCTAAAGCATCGCCGGTCCTTTCCCAACCTATTTTCCACGGACACCTCGTATTTTCCTGCGTTATCAGCGGTGACGTCGTCTGATATTAAACAAGAAACACCTCCACCATAGGTGATCGCAGTCTTCCTGTCTGCAGACAACTCGCGTCCCTTTAACAAAAATGTATTTCCATCTTTTATTATACACTGATATATAATTACTGGACTGTCGATTTTATGTATTTGTGACGAAAATGTGTAAACAAAATTGCAAAAAGTAAGAAGATGAAACGAATTTAAGAATATAGTTTCAATTTATTAAAATCATCACAGGCAGAATATAATTTCTATTCACTTCCGCTTTTTCGAAATTAGATCACTTTCATTTTGCTTAAATATCTACAGTCTAATAATCGCATTGAATATTCTTTTATAGAAATTTCCTGTTTTGAAATACGTTACAATTATTTATTAATTAGTGAATGGATGTATTAATTGTTATTTAAACTATCTTTAGCTGTGAAATGTTACAATGGGTTTACAAATACAAGTATGAGTGAGATAAGTTAATGAAGTCAAGATTCCACTGAACCATGAAAATGTATGCAGGGTACACAATATGATTAACATTTCTGACAATAACAAGAAATGTTAAAGAAAAATATTATTTGTTATTGGTGTATTACGAGGTTTCAATACCGCTTTGTTGCTTTTGATGGGAATTTATATTTGGATCACCATGACATAATAGCTGAAGCAAAACTAAACAAACAATAACCTAACAAAACTGAACATACAATTACTTAAAACGTCATGAACTTCATTTCATTTACAGTATCATTAAAACATATAAATTACGACTTCCAGTAACATTTCTTTATTATAAACTACTTTGAAGTAAATAATATTTTTTTATAGTATTTTCTCTTAGAATTAAAAGCAAGTGAGATGTTAAAAGTGATCAATAGATTGCGGATCTTTATGTAAACTAAAAATTGTGTGCATCAATTTGCAATGCACAGGAGCAGAATAAAAATTTCATTCTATTCATAAGAATTTGAATATGTTGAAAATCATACATCGATATCCATAAATTCTCTTATTGTTTCTACTGTTTTAAATTTCAGCTACTCATTTTGATCATAAGTACGTAGAATTCACAGTCTAATGAAATCTCAATTTATACTAATCCATAAAATCGGCTATAAAGTCATTATTGGTCCAGGATGTTGATTAATTTATTACGAAGACTTTTTAAACAAGTGATGATACCAACAAATTTGATGCTTATCCAACTATTTAATTAATAAATTACGCAAAATATTTAAGCAGCAGTCGATACTAAATTCCTTGAAAATTGTTTAGCCTAGAATGTATCATATTATGGTGATTGTGAAAAGTGTTGATCATACTATCGTTCTTGAATTTTTGCCAATTAGGTTTCTCAAGGCAAGCAATACGAGAACAGAGGTTGCTCTGTATGAAGCAGTAGTCGTATTAATAGAATCAAGTACTAAGTCTTTCTTTTCTTGTTGAAATATCGCAACCATTTTTCAAAGCCACTATTGGATTATCGCATACGCAAACAAATCTTAACTACGCATTGACTATAAAACTACATGTTAGACGAAACACAATTTTCGCTAATGAATTTACATGAAAAAGTAATGTAATAGACAAAACATTGTCTAAGTGAGACACGTTGATTTTGATACATTTTTAAGATGATATAAAAGTCACATAAATATTTGACACGTATTTTATTGCAGAAAATTTGCGAGACAACTCTAATTGAACAATCATATTTACATAAACGTATGTTTAGTCATGACATTATTTTATTGTTCTTCAGTATGTTTGCTATCATATGTAACACTACAATTTTTTAACGATTATTCTATTTATTGAATAAAACTTAGCGGCTATTTTATTATTTACCTTAGCTATAGTTTGGCTTTCTACTCATCCATTTTGTCATAAATGCATAAAATCCGCAGTTTACTGATGGTAAATGAACGCGCTATTTGTCGATGCTAGATAAAAACTCAAAAGTGAAGATGGTCTTATAAATGATGAAGGTGAGCGGCCAAAAAATTTTTTCCACCATAATACAATTAAGAAAAACTTGTAATTTGTTGACAGACTAGGTTGACTATGATGGTGCTTGCTTTGATCAAGAAGTTTTATTTATAAAAAAAAGTTGTGTTCGTTTAACATCACTTCAAAATCGGACATTTCGTAAGCAGTAACCTAATATTAAAATTAGAGATCACAAGTTTGAGCGTGTATTGTATATTTTTATTTAAAAAATGTATGTACATTCAAGTGTGCACTTGTATACGTGTTCGAGTCCGTGTATTTTAGGTATACGTGAAATGGGTATCTCTAATTCAAATTATTGAAAGAAGTAATCAGTTTCCATTTAACTCTCGCGTCTTGCAATCGACATAGAAAAAAGATGAACAGTTTAACACTAAACCTACCATGATGAAATATTAATAAATAATTATTAAATTTAATAAAATTAGAGAAAATGGACCGGTTTTATATCTTACAGTTATCGAAATTATAAAAATTCATTTACGGAAAGTAATGGAATCAATTTCCTTATCCAAGCATCTATTATATTGCAAATTACGGACAATATCAACAAATATAGTGTCTCTATTTTAAAATGCCAACTTTTACCGATACTTTTAATGCTTGGTAGGTTTAGTGTTAATAAATACTACTTCCGTTTTGTTGAAAAATATGTGAGCAATACATACCGCACGAAGCCACTTCACCTGCGGTTCCGGCTGGCCTTGGTAGCTTACCCTGAGGACTACCCTATTTCCCCTGAAGACTGTAACGTCAGCAGGTACCTTTATAATGGAGGCCGCAATAAATTTGTCGGACCCATCATTAACATTCTTCTCCTTTGTCTTGATGTTATCGTCCACTTTCGTAGCTTGGAGTTCGTTCTGTTCCTCCGGAGTTGAATCACATTCCATGGATATTATAGGCGTATTATCATACTTTTTGCAGTTATCTCGAGCTTCTTTCAAATTAGTTTCAGTCTTACACGTATCAGGCTTCACCGACATCGGTTTCTTCGAAGGCACTTCGTTTTTTACTAATTTCGAGGTAGAAACGTTCGACACTTTCGAAGATAGATTCTCTTTCGCTGTATCCATTGTTTCTTCGTCCGAAGACAATGCTACGTTCCTACCTTTCGGACTCTTGGCTAAACGGAACGCATTATTTCTCGTTTTTTTCCGGTCGAGATCTTTCTTATCGATCGTTTTGCTTTCTGTTATTCTTTTCGTAGCAAGCAACGGGCTGGGTGGAACCTTCCTTTTCGAAGAGGAGGTTGACTGTCGTTTCGAGTCCGAAGATTTCAATGGTAGAGAAGACGATCTAGCTCGCATCGGCGATTCGTATCGTTGATGCCGAGGAGATAATTGTACGTCTCTCTCTGGTTTTCTCACAGAATTACTTCGAGCACAGTTGCCGCTCCTTTTGCTGCCGATTTCCGTAATATTACGGGTTCGAACAGAGTCTTCGAAATTCTGATGCAATCTTCTCATTCGCAACTCCGCTGTGCAACTGATCGATGGACCCTTTCCGATCACAGACGCTGTGCAGCGAATTTCGCCAGTATCTCTAGATGACACGTTGTGTATTCTCAGAACGCTCACATTATCGTCTTTCTCAACCTATGCCGATAATGTTTATGTGAATAAAGGAAAATTTGGAGAAATGATTTGTGTACAGGAATAACGGATGAGCAGTATACCGACAAGTCAGACTCGCGATGAAAATTTCAAGATGGCTCTACCAAATATAAATGTAATTTATCTCTTTTAAATCAAAATGTAATTTTATTCATCTGTGATCAATTGTTCAGTAGGAATACTCTGCAACAATACTATAAGTAGACAGCGGATCTTTATGCAAAATCAAAAAAGTTCTACCTGAATTACAACAAACTGGAGTAAAATAGAAATTTATTTTCCTTTTTACTTTGTTTAATAGGTTGAAAAAAATACATCAGTATTTTTAAATTCTTTCAATGTTTTCACTGTTTTAAATGACACCTACTCATTTTTGCCATAAATGCTTAAAATCCGTTGTCTAACTATAAGACACTATGCAGGGTGAGTCACCTAAGATTTTCACCGAAATTATCTCCATTATCTTTATTGTAATGGAAAAGATTTTTTTCTCAAGGTTATGTTTTCAAAAATTTCAGGATCACCTTTGTTTTTTAGAGAGGGTCGTATATTTTGATTGGTATAGTGTTATATATGTTGACCTTCAGATGACCTCAGAAGAATTATTTCGCAATAAGCATAACTTAACATACGAATATGACATTCAAGCTTACCATATTTAAGTAACATTCCATTGATGTATACTCTGAAAGAATATCTCTTCCGAAGGTCACTTGGAGGTCAACATATTATACGTGGTTGAAATTGTTTTTTTATTAGTTAGAACATTACATCAATCAAAGATCATCATCCCATTTAAAAAATCAACAATGTTCTGGAAATTTCTGAAGCTCGCGAGAAAAAATGTAGTAGATGCACTCTGTAAAAATTTAGGAGAAAACAACATGTGTATATATAAAAAATTGTTTAAACAGACTGTGCCCTTGCTGCCACAAAATATACATGTAAACAGTCTTTTTCTAAACAATATTTTGATCGCGTTATACGACAGTGTTCATTGATTCCTCAAGTCTACATTTAAATTAACGTTAATTATAGTCTTCTTCATGATTTCAATTCCAATTTATAGTTTTTGTTAATAGTTATAGTTTTCTCGTTTTCTGTTTTAGTGTTTTGTGTTTACTTAGTCAGATTAATCGCGTGAACGCTATTAATGATACACTACAGAAATAAACTAAAAGTATGACAAGTGTGTATACGATAAGCGCAATATTTCTTCAAATAACGATAACTTGAATCTTTATCTTAATTCTTTTAATAGATGCATACATTTAAGATAATGTATTTATCAATGTAATACTTTTTAAAATTTAAATTTTGCTTTGGTGTTCTAGTTTATTTCAAGCGCCAAATGTATTTGTTAAAAAAAGATTAATTGAGTGTCGGGTATTTTTATTGCATTGTCGAGCGTACCTTGCATCTTGGAATTTCTTTAACATCTTTTCCATTAATGGTCCACGTGATTTCCATGGGGTTTCCGCATTGTATTCGCGCACAAAAACACGCAGTTTCCCCTTTCGATGTCAAAACAGATACCGGTGTTTTGGTAAACTGTGGTGCTAGTTTCGACATACCTTTATAATCTGTTCAAATACACGCAATACAGATATTTTTGCTAATTAATTGTATGTACAAATTATAAAAATAATTTACAATTAATAATAAGAGTGTTTGTCATCTGCTTTTGATTAATTGTAAATTGGGCATTTTTATATGATGATAAAAAATGAAAATCGGAAAATTTATTACTCATATTTTGATGAAATATCTTATTAGAATTTTACTGTGACTTTGAGAGAAAACTTGTCGACTCGCAAATTTACCGAAATTTTGAATAATTTCAACCTAAAAATAATTTATAATATATTTTAAATATTTTTCGTTAGCTCCTACAGAGAAAATTGTGCATCTTCAGGTAAAATATGTGATGAAACGTATTATGCAAAATAGTAACCATAAATATTTTATGTGACCGTATGTTAAAATCTATTTTCATTTCATTCGCGATTCATTGATAACAAAGAGATTCTATTCACTTCCATGAAACTAGGGTAATATTATAACGCAATGTTACACCTCAATTAGATAATTAATTTTTTTAAATATTTCCTTTCAGCAAATACATACCTTGAACAGCAAACAGGCCACAAGAAGAAGCTTCCCCAAAATTGTTACGAACGAGACAAATATACTCTCCGGCATCTTGTGGAGATACATTAGACAATCTAAGAGCAACTGCACTATTGTCATATATGACGTACTTATAGTAGTCGTTATTAGGTACTTCATGACCATCCTTTAGCCAAACGACTGTGAAGGGTGGAGTACCTAAAAACATCAACCTTATATTACTTATAAATGTAATACTTGTATAACTAGGAAGGTATACAGTAATGCCGCGAAGAGTACGATGACTTCAGGTCCAAAAACGTGCTTTCTACGGGCGGGACATGATTCCTCGAGGTTCCGTTATCATTTGCATATCTCATCGATCTACCTGATCCATATCATGTTATTATTTCTCGGACGAGTCGAGCGGTCGAGCTCCTCGGCCCCACAAGGGGTATACCCCGCGGTAGGAGGGATATTGCCATCGCACTTAGCGTAAGCCGCTTTATTACTTTCTTCATGACATTACTGCATTTAAACTCTAAATATCATCCAATTGTTGTTTTTAATACATATTAATAGTCATGGTGTTTGTAATCACTGTTATATGAAACTTCTACCACCATATTCTGATAAACATTACACCGAACACGACGAAATTTGGATCATATTTACTCGTTTAATTCACGAAACAGTAAAATCTCTATTATCTGTACTAATTAGTGGAACACGATTGTTCGGATAATATTACAGTTACCTAGCTACAGTTTTAAATTAAATATTTACTGATTTGTATAATAAATCATGTTGTATATCGATCGATCTACATTGAACTATTTACATGTGAAACATGTAGGTATTTGGATAATGAAGGATATAGATATCATTGGTTCGGATAATTGAGGTTCTACTAAATCAGCAGTTGAACAAACAAATGTACTTCGAATTATGTTATGTTTGCCCTCATTTTAATCAGACAAATGTCACACATATGTTGGTTAAAGCCTGATAAAAAATAATGAAAAACAAGAAAGTTTTGTCATTGTATTTGTACCCTCTTTCTGTTTTTCTTCATATTCTGCTCCGTTTTTTTCTTTCTTACAAATGTTGTATACACGATCGACTTTATTTTCTTTCTATATCAATTTAAATGTTTGCAAAATACAGTCTTATGAGAAACTTTGGCTAATTCTTTTAGATCCCCAAAAAGAGTGTCATTAGATTAGTATTAAATTTTGACTACGTAATTTTTTCAAATGGAAGAATGAAACTTCTCAATTTAAACTTAAAACCAGGTTTACGGGACGCGTAAAAGTAACGTGTTTTAATATTTGTAATTTACAGTTATTGAAATTGTAAAGATGCATTCATGATTGTCTTTTTTAAATTTTATTTATATATAGTTTTATATGTTGTAAAAGAGTGATTAAAAATTTTGATGCACAAATTTTCGTTATTTTTATAAAGTAATGTAAAATAGCCACTTTTAGTGTTCCATAAACTTAATGTTAATCAAATAAAACTACGGCCGTATCTCAACATGATCTAGGTAAAATTTATTCGAGGCCTAAGAATTATGGAGTAGAAAACAAGTTTTGTTGAACCAGGAAAAGATTTAAACCTTTTGATAGCCAAATGATAAAAATTGGGAACTTCAAAGCCTGCTGGAAAACTGCAGCTTTAAAACCCGATTTCCTAAATTTTTTATTTCAGTAACTTATGTTAGTTTTATTAAGATATTTTTCTAGTAAAAAGTTGTATTTTGTTTTGTTTATATTTAGATATTCAGTAGACGAGTTTCCATACAAAATATTTCCCGCATTTTTGGATTATCACTGATAATTTATCAGTTTAGTCTTTATAGATAATGAGTATGTTAAATCAATAGGGGAAACTTATCAACAGTCTTCTTGACCGTTTATTATGCAGATTTCATATTTCATCTACGTCAATTTATATACAGTGTGTTCATTTGAAAACTTTCCAGCTGAATATCTCGAAAAGTATGAAAGATATTAAGTCCAAGGATTTCGAGGGGAAAAGAGGGGGGCAATATCAGTTTTTTATTTGGGTGGCGTTGTCAAGATCATTTGAAGATCAACTTTGTTTTTTCAAATGGAAACCTATATTTTTTATTATGGGATCTTATTGTGCGTAAAAAGATCAGCAATTTTCGTAGAATACTTTTTTTTATCCGCGCACTAGTTTCGGAGATATTTAAAGAGAAGTAGGGCGAGGCATATTATTGTGTAAAATTCTTTGGCGCAAATTGTTGATGTTTTCCAGATGTACCAGCACGAACCGTTTGAAAACAAAATTGAGCTATATTAATCTCTTGTTTATGTCGTCTATCTTTCAATGTAAGATTGTACTATTTAGTCTAGTGTGAATCATCGTAATAAGAGATACTATATCGTAGTACAATTAATTGTATGTAGACGTATTCCAACAGATACATTCAAAAATGTTCGTTCAGAATTTGAGAATCATCTATATTATTATTTAGAAAACAACGGAGAACATTTTGAACATCTGTTATAGTTATAAAGAAATTACAAACATTCTCGCAGTATAAGTATGACTCGCTTTACTTTTCTTCAAATATCTCCGAAATTACTGCGCAGATAAAAAAAAGATGTCCTAAGAAAATTGCTGATCTTTTTACGTACAATAAGATCCCATAATAACAAATATAGGTTTCTATCTGAAGAAACAAAGTTGACCTTCAAATGACCTTGAAAACGGCACCCAAATAAAAAACTGACACTGCACTCCCTCTCTTTCCCCCTCGAAATCCTTGGACATGTGTTTTACACTTTTTTAATATCTGTCATACTTTTCGAGATATTCGGCTGGAAAGTTCTCAAATGAACACCCTGTATAAAGTACTGATGGCATAACACAAAATACTAGAGGTGTGCGGGTATCGCATTTATAACGCATAAAAAAGCTATAGGGCATTGAAAGATCTAAGCATATTTGAATGTGGGACTTACGATTGATCTAAATCGCAATTTCTAACTATTCACTACGACTTTTTCCATTTTCAAACATTTGTAGTTCATAGTAACCTTAATCAATTTTGATGAAACTTTGTACACATATAATTTACTTGTTAGCTCTACAAAACTTATATTTTAAATTTACATTTAGCTTAGATAAAAAGTTATAAATCATAGTCTTCACTTTTTTCTTCGGAATTCTGACGAATAGCAATTAAACAATCTTTTCACAACAGCTAGTATACTAATTCTTCTAATATTTAAAAAAAATCAAGTCATTTGATCTAAGTTTTAACAAACTATTCGGTTTCAAAGGGTGTGTTTATATTTTTGTCCAGCACTATATTTCTAATTCCGTATATTATGTTTTCGCAAATATTAGGTGCATGGTTTAAGTTGAAATTAAAATTATAAGAAAATTCGTATGGAGGGGCTTTCTTAAACTGTTGTACAGCAAGGATAATTGAGTTACGATACCTGCAAGTCTCGTCTGTAGCTCGTAACAATGACCCTCCATGACGATCGATTCTTCGGAGAGTGACTGCAGGAACGTTGGCGGGTCTTTGTCGCAAGTAGACGGATCGTGAGGGTCAAGAACAGTGACCTGCGGGCAGGCAATCAAATGAATCAAAGGTGAAATAGTCGTTCGATGAATACTAACAACAGGCTGTTAGACTTTGACTAAAGCGTATACCTGACATGTGTTTTTGGTAGAACCAAGGACGTTCGTTGCCACGCAGGTGTATTCGCCCGCGTCGCTAGCTTTCACTTTTGAAATTTCGATTTTCGCTGTTTTCCCGTCGAAGTGCCGTTTTATGCGGCTCGATCGTTCCAACGGTCGTCCGTTTCTGCAACGTGAATCATTTTTCGTTTCATTCGAGCAATATAGAGACGACGTTGTGGAAATACCAGAAGTTACTACTTCTGGTATATGATTTTAAATGGTCAGGACAAGATCGCGAACGTTTATGCAAATTTTCGTTTTATGAATTGATTTAGATAAACAGGAACTGCGCAGAGATTTATTTCTGCTATTCAAGGTTTTATTAACCCTATGTGGAGGAAGCTAGTAGAAGACATAAGAATCAAATGATATTTTAATACATTCACATTTTAGGAGTAACTTAAAAATTGTGCAAAGACTTTCTTAAAATATTATACACTCAAGAAATAATTCACTTCATGTACTATGTATGGGGTCTAGGGTAAATGTGCCTTATTTCTGCACCTATGCAATAGTCAGCCTCCTTGAAAACAAATTGCTTAAACATAAATAACTTCCAACCAAGTTTTGTATATTTTAATGAGCCCAATGGTCAGCTCATTTTTCACTTCCAATGTGTTCCCATATATACAGGATGGTCCACGCACTTGTTTCAGGCCATAACTCCGTTATTAATGCATTTACGAAAAAATATCAAAAGAGAAATATAGATGGTTGGAAGAGTGCTACATTTGTAGGCCCTTATATTTTTTTAGGTGCAACTGTACATGTGCAATTAACAATTCCATCATTTCTTTAAATTGAAATGCATATTTTTTGTTGCACTAATCGATTCCTCTGTTCATTCTACGTAAAAAATGATAAGGGTAATATGGCGAAAAAATTATTAGTTGTGATATTTTCAAAACCTGTCTTTATTAAGGAAAATGCTTTAACGCTTTTCCATTACATTGTAAACATTAGATTGAGCTTCTTCTTCAATAAAGACAAGTTTTGAAAATATCTCGAGAATTAATAATTCTTTCGCTGTAGTACCCTAATCATTTTTTACGTAGAATGAACAGAGAAATCAATTAGTGCAACAAAAAATATGTATTTATATATCATGTATCACATATATTAATAATTAATAATTATGATATATGCTTATAGATTACATATATATATATATATATATATATATATATATATATATATGTATATATATATATATTATACAGGGTGGCCCACATAACTCTGAACAGCTCAATATCTCGAAAACTATGCCATCGATTTTAAAGTTCTTAGTCTTAAATTGCATGGAACTGAAGGGCCTTTCTGACTACATATACGTGAAGTGGCCTCCCTTCCCCTTTAACGGGGGAGGGGAGGTACCTTTGTAATTTTAAATGGAACCCCCTATAAAATGTTATATATTTAGATTCTACAGGAAAAAACAAGTCAATTTTGTCTGAAACATTTTTTTGTCAGATACTTCCATGATGAGATATAACAGTTTGAAGTTTCGAGTTGTAGGTACTTGAAGCGCTTGGAAATAGCGTTATGGAATTATACGCGCTTGAGTCCTTTGCTTATTCGTGAAGAAATAAAATGTACTTTAAATTAAATGTTCAAAATGTCCACCACGGGCTTGTAAACATTTATTTACTCGAAACATCAAAGTTGTTCTAACATTTTTTAACATTTCGGGAGTCACTGAAGCGCAAGCGTCACGTATTCTTTGTTTCATATCCTCTTTTCTCGTCGGTGGTTCAAACATAACTTTGTCCTTTACATATCCCCATAAGAAAAAATCTAATGGTGTTAGATCGGGGGATCGAGGAGGCCATTGACGAGGTCCCCCACGACCTATCCATTTGTTCCCAAATTTTTCGTTCAAAAATTGCCTGGTGATGATTGCAAAATGTGGAGGAGCGCCGTCTTGTTGGAACCACATTTCTCTTCTAACGTGCAGTGGCACATCTTCCAAAAGCGCAGGCAAATGATTTTTTAATAAATCACAATAACTTGCAGATGTTACAGTTTCTTGAAAAAAATAAGGTCCAATCACAAAATCTCCTATTAGGCTACACCAAACATTTAAAGACCATCGATGTTGAAAGGGAACACATCGCATCCAATTTGGGTTTTCCACGGCCCAATAATGCAGATTATGTCTATTTACATGACCTGAATTCATAAAAGTGGCCTCATCGGAAAAAAGTATTTTGCACAAAAAGTCATTTTCCACAACACCCTGCAGCCGCTCACAAAATCTTACGCGGTGATCGTAATCTACTATCGAAAGCTCTTGTGATAAAACCATGTGATATGGATGATACTTTTGCCGTTTCAAAATTCGTTGAATCGATGAACGACTAATATGTGATGTTTGTGCAAGTGTACGTTGACTAATATGAGGATTTAATGTAATTGCAGCAAGAATACTGGCACTATTATTTTCATTAGTGACAGCTTTAGGTTTATTGCGAGTTTTTTTACACAATTTCACCGTGCTCGCGAAGCCGCTTTTCTAAATTATGAAATGTTGCATGACATTTTTTGATCCCATACCGTTCAAAAAACATCACTGCTGCACGCCGATAATTTTTTTGGCATTCACCTAACGTTAATAACATATTCACTTCTGTGTCAAAAGTAGCCATAATCACAATGTTACTGCTTGAATAACAGCTCTAAACTGAAAACGTTTTCATAGATAAGTGAGTCAAACTCAAGAATTGTAAATATTATTGTTTGTGTTTCTTCATGAATAAGCAATGGACTCAAGCGCGTATAATTCCATAACGCTATTTCCGAGAGCTTCAAGTACCTACAACTCGAAACTTCAAACTGTTATATCTCATCATGGAAGTATCTGACAAAAAAATGTTTCAGACAAAATTGACTTGTTTTTTCCGGTAGAATCTAAATATGTAACATTTTATAGGGGGTTCCATTTAAAATTACAAAGGTACATCCCCTCCCCCGTTAAAGGGGAAGGGAGGCCACTTCACGGTTATGTAGTCAGAAAGGCCCTTCAGTTCCATGCAATTTAAGACTAAGAACTTTAAAATCGATGGCATAGTTTTCGAGATATTGAGCTGTTCAGAGTTATGTGGGCCACCCTGTGTATCGATTTTTGAGCTTGTACGATCTTGAAGGTCATTGTGTCCTATACGAATGAATTTGTCTTGACACACGCTTTCATATGATATAAAAAATTATATAGCATTTCATTTAAAAAATTGTAGGTCACCTTCATTTTTAAGAATATGGTGCAAACACAAGAAAATTACATATGCCATTGTATTACTTACCAAAAACAGTATTACTTTTTCCTCTGTCATTTTTTCTAATGTTTATTATTTGCAAGCAAAACGCTGGCTAGTAATAGCGTGAAAACCCTGTATATATCATAATTATTAATTTGAATATTGACATAATTAAATATACTTGTAAGTTGTAGTCTTCCTTTTTTTCTAATGTAACAGCTGTCCATTTAATTTAATAGCCAAAAGATGAATTTAAGGTGGGAGGGTTAGTGCAATTTAGTGCAAGAGAAAGATCTAAAAGTCATGTGTAACTTAATGTATTTGAAAGAAATTTTATGTGTCCGGTAGTTGGAGAACTCTTCCTATGACATTCTCTATTTTTGTACTATATGAGAATGTGAATTGCATAAACGGCTGCACGAGTGTCACTTGGTCATTACCTGAACCACGTTGGCGTTGGACTAGGCGTTCCCCGGATGCCACAGCTGAGTTGCAATCGTTCATTTATTCTGGTCGTCGAGTTCAAAAGACTTCGTCCAAAAGATGGATACGTTCTAGGAGAGGCGCTTCTAGTTCTTATCGTTCGGGAAACCGGCCCAAGCAGTTGACGATCTTTTCAAATGAAATCAAATTATTATAAAAGTACCCGACTGTTGAATATCTGTCACTTCTAATTGCATGGTAATTAACGAGATTGTGAATGTTTATGCTAATTCTGGCGTTCATGAATTATTCTGCAAAAAATTTAGATTAAAGAAAATATGCTTTACGGAATCAACGAACTACGTAAGATTTATTAACTCTACGATTTGTTGTAGCAGTGTGTTTTATATATTTTCATATAATAATGTGTGTGACACATTAGTCTATCAATTGCATTTATTCAGTTGAGCTTTGTAGCTATTTACTATTAGTAATAGTTATTTGTATATAACAAATATGCAGTGGGCTATAAATATAAAAATATGAAATCTTAGAGATAATACACTGTATTTGCTACCAGAGAAATGTATAAGTATTTTAGTTGATAATGTACAAGTTTATAACAAACTGGTAAACTATGCGTTTATAACATAAATTAATAGATGAAGCAAGAAACAGTAAAAACATCAAAATAATTTAAGGACAGCATTATATTATTATCAATTTCTTAAAATTATTAAGAAAAGAAATAGCTTTTAACTTAAACTTCTGGCAATTGAGAAATTATTATCAATTTCATAAAATCATTAAGAAAAGAAATATTTTTTAATTTGAACTTCTTGCAATTGATGCAGATAATTTTTATTCTACTCAAAAATTGCGAACGTGAATTGTGGAACATTTTTCAAAAATGTCTTCACATTATAAGTTCCGATAGAAACAGATAAAGAAGAGTTCTTGGAGGTGTGAGTTTAAGTTTGAGTAAGAATACGTTATTTGTTTGTAATATTTGGGTAGATAATTCACAATTCACACCATGTTTGCATTCATCTAATAGTACCTTCTTAAAAGAATGTTCTAAAATAATTAATAATTAATTTCTTTTGAAAGAAGCTTCTAGAGGTAACGTTCTTTCCTAGAAAAGTTTCACAGGAACAGATACTATCTGAAGGGAGGCTTCTCGAGCAACGGCATTGAAAACAAGTGATTATTAAGAATTCTGTTTAGAATAACTATTGGCTATCTGGCTAGGACTTTTTGGGATGTAAACGGATTGTCTTGAAGAACATGTGTTTTTTTTAGCCAATTCTTCTTATTATTTATTGTATGATGTACAAGATTTTTTAATTGTTTCGACACTGTAAGCATTGTTGGCCTACAATACATATAGCGTTTGTTACAGTGACCAAAACACAAAAAGTGAGAGATATTCTTACAGTTGGATACTTTATGCTGGGATTGGATACTCTATGCTGGGAACCTATTTTGAAAGTTGGGAATATTCTAAGGTCGTGAAGAAAAGTTTACTTTTCTCGGTCGAATGGTTTAAATTTATATTGTTCAAAAAATATTGTAAATAAAAAATCAAATATAAATTTTAGGTCCAATGCGTAATGAAGTATGTAAAGAAACGAATGAGCTTTGTCTGAAGTTGTTTACTTTCACAGTTTTTCAGTTATCGTGCACACCAGTTTAACACTAGATTGCCCAAGGAAGTAATTTTGACTGCTTTTTAATTTCAATTAGAAAAACAATTACGTATATAATGACACAATTTCTTAGAATTTTGTGACTTTTTGTACAACATATAAATGCGTTTATTAATAATAGTAGTTACCTCCCCCCTCCTTCATTTCCGGTATATATATATATATATATATATATATATATATATATATATATATATATATGTGTGTGTGTTATACCTATATTGCCCAAAAGCAGTCATTTTGACTGCTTGGGGAATTTTAAATACTCAAATGACTCTTATTATTGAATTGATTAAATTTCTTATATGACCAGTTCGGCTCTGTATTGAAATAACAGTTTTCATTTTTTTTCGATTATCGTCACATGATAACATACAAGTATATGATAAATTGTCGATTTGGGCGTATACTGGATAAGTTGCTCAATAAGCTAAAGTAGTAATTGTTATTCGAATCTTTATGCAGTGATACTTGTTCTAACAAGTTGTTTATTTTATTTCTTTTACACTCTAAATTCATGAAAGAAATGTCGAATAGAAGCGAGTTATTGGAAAAGCTAACGAACATAAGTGAAGAGTGCTCCGATATAGAATCAGATGCAACAAATTCTGAACTATCATCTGAAGATGAAGTGGATTATATTCAAAGTGAAACATCTGACACTGAAGATAGCGATGAAGAGTCGATCATCAATGATGAAAATGAAAGTGTCATCAATATGCCATGTCATCAATATAAAAAATATTAAAAATTAATTTCTTTACACATTAGTTATTCTTTCACAATGCAGTCATTTTGACTGCTTTTGGGCAATATAGGTATATACTAAGTTTCAGTCTTTCTAGTGTTAAAAAACATAGTGTAGAGAAACACGCGTATTATACAATAAACAATAAGAAGAATTGAACTGAAAAAAAACACTTGTACTTTAAAGCCATCTGTTTACATCTCCAAAAGATCAAGGTGTCTTCGCTGCCGTTACCTAAGAACCCCCTCCTCCAAATAATCTGTATAAGACCGAACAGTCTTATAACAACATTCTAAAAATAAAAGACACCCGTTTATTTCAATTCATGCAAAAATTTGAACATTCCACACATTTGAGAGTTGATAAAATGTTTACATACTTATGACTTCTAAACGAGCGCTGGCCTCGATGCGACCATAATCGTTTTCCACGATAACCCTGTATAATCCTGCGTCCTCTTGTGTGACTTCGACGATTTCTAATATCTTGACGTCGTCTCGTTCCTTTATGGAGACCCTTGCGGTAGGTGTAACAGCTAAGTCATTTTTGTCCCATTTTACCCACGGTGTGGGATGGCCGACCACAGCGCATTGGAATCGCACGGTTTCACCTTCCTCAACCACCCGGTTATGCGGCACTGCGTAAAATTTCGGTGGACTGATCTTCGGACGTCTTGACATCGATCTACTTCGCGGCAGGAGCTGCGGAGACCTCAATTCCCTGCCATCTATAAGACGTTCCATTTTATGTTCTATTTCTTGCTGACACTGATATTGAAACTCGTTATTAAAAATAGTAAAATAAGTGTAACTAAATGCGGTCATTACAAAAACATACAGGGTACTAACCAGCCTCCGGATGATTATGCACGATAAATGTCTAAGAAGAATATAACATTTATGCACGAAAAAATATGCAAATATACTCGAAATATTTTATATTGATGCATTTCATACTTTTATTACAGAATTCATATTAAATATTTTTTTCATTATTTCCATCAATAAGGAAATTTTGATCGCCATCGATCTAAATTTTCATTAACGATGTTCGACTCTTTCTAACGTCTGGCATTTTTAAAATATTCGAATACACTAATAAATTCATACAATTTTCAATAGCATCAAACTTGTCTGACTTTACCACTCGAATCTGAAATGTAAACTGAAATTCAAATGAAGTGTCTAAAGCTCAACGAATGATTCAAAATTGCGAAAACATACTTTGTTGTAGTCTATAATTAGTATAAATTACATGTATACATTCTCGGAAATGTGTTCCTTATTTCTGTTATGTGGAACGAATTTACAAATAAAAGATACATTAAATTATTTTATCATAGATTTTCAACTTCAGCATGAAATAAGCAAAAACAGGACGAATTACATATACATTAGGATATTGCATATGCTTTTAAACATAAATATGCATTATGCAAAAAATGAAAAATAAAAAATGTATTTTTAGAACCTTCTGATCACGAAAAATATTTGTGACGCGTCCCATTGCTTTATCTGGTTTTTATAAAAATATGCATTCATATAAACATCCGGAGTCAACTAATAATAATCCTAAATAATCAGGACGTTGATACTTTCAACATTTTTCAGTGTCTAATATGAAAGTAGCCGAATATGGGATACCATTTTGTTTTTCAAGTTGTGATTCTTGCAAGAGAATCGTAACAAGTGAAAGATTCTTATTTTAATCGTATGTGTACGCCTAATATAAGAGCAGTTTTATATTATACTATAAGTAATTTCGAATTTGTGACTGATATTAAAAAAACATAAATGGTACCAAATATGGACAACTGACAGCAAATGCGAATAGTATTATTCTTTATATTGATTAACGATTGATTTTATAATAGTAATATGGATAAAATAATTTAAAAAAGAATAGACAAAAAAATAGCTATTTGTAATAGTTACATATGTAAATGTCAAGTATTGTATCAACAAAAGTTTTCGAGCAGTGGCAAAATAAAATCCGGTGTCAATGAGTCAGGTAGACTCTGGTAGACTACAACCGGTTAACATATATTTATCTGTTAGGTCATCTAATGATAAAAATATGGTTTATATTTTTACACATACTATATATCAAGTTGGCCAGAAAGTCTTTTTGTATGTTTTAGTGTCCGCAAATAAACTCTATTTCGTTACATTGAAAGTGATAAAATATACACGTTGTTTGATCTATACAACAAACCAATAAAAGAAAGGAAAACGCAGGAAATGAATTATTGGTCTTTTATTACGTTTCAGAGTAAGTGATTAATATACACTGCATGCACGTGTCACTTACGCGAAACTGCCGGAGACAAGCTTCTGATTGGCGTAGAACGTGGCGTGGATCTTGGCGTGGATCCTGCTGACAGAAGACCTACAGGCCTTGTCAGTCTTTGGCTTAGGACGTTTTCTTTTCCTTCAGGCACTGAAAACAGGAAGCGAAGTATTCAGGGACTGTAACTGCAATGACCAGACTGTGAATCTTTATGCAATATCTAAATTTTTCGAAGCGATTACAAACAATTGGAGTTAAGTAATATTTTATTTCTGTAGTACATATATTGGGTTGTTCGGAAAGTAATTTCGTTTTTCCAAGGGAAAATGAAGACGATGTTTCACTATTTATTTATTTATTCGGTGATGTAGTGGCAATTTTGTTCTATGATCTTGTGCCATCTTTCTAGTAACTTGGAGATCCCATGTTCGTAGAATTCCTGTTTTTTATTAGCATATAATTGAGTTGTATTACTTTTGACGCCTTCATTTAAAATGATAGTTACACCGCTTAAAAAGTGTTGAAAAGAACGAAATAAATGGTAATACGACGGTACACCCTCTCTGTAAACAGCATACATCTTTTTCTCTGCTTGCATTGCGTTTTTACCATGCCCGTAACAAAAAAGCAAAATGTGACGGATATGCTCACTTTGATTTTGCATACAGTCACTCCCATTAATATTCGTACACTCTAAAAGACGATTACGTTTTTAATATTGGATCATGTGACTTGGATTTTTTTTTTTTAGAAGTTAGAACAATTAATTTACTACACGTTGAAAAAGAGAAATTTTGAAAAAATTGTGATTGGTTGGAATTACAAAGAAAATACTAAAAGTTGTTATTTATAACTGTTCTATGTGGGTCCATATTGAACATTCAACAAATACGTTTTGTAGATCTGTGTCAACTGTATACACTCTGAATATTTCACCAAAATCGGCAAACGTTGCAATGAGCTACAACTGTTTGAAGATGGTAAAAATTGCAGCTTTTCACAATTTTCGGCCTTAACCTGTAATAAATCGAAGGATTCTTACGTCATTCGATGCCTGTCGCTGTTTTCCACGTAATCCAAATCGGATGAAAATTTGAAAATGTATACAATTGATACAGATCTACAAAATGGATGTTCTAAATTTTCAATATAAGCCACATAAAAAAATTGTAAAACACAACTTTTAGTATTTTCTCTGCAATACCGACCAATTGCAATTGTTGTAAAATTTCTTTTTCACGTCATGTAGTAAACTAATTATTCTAACTTCTCAAAAAAGTCCAAGTCGTATGGTCCAATATTAAACAAGTTATTGTCTTTTTAAGAGTGTAAGAATATTAATGGGAGTGACTGTACGTGATGCGATGACGAAAGAAATGCTTGAAAGATTATAACAGTTCTGAAAATATACAATGATTTTGCGACTTAGAATAACCATCTTTATACGAAAAACGAAATTACTTTCCGTACAACCCAATACATTGTACTACAAATAACATTGTGAAGACAGAAAAATTTCAGAATATTGTTACACTGTTATCGACTTATTGGAATTGTCGGAAGGAAAAATACATATTTATTTATTCTTCTGTTTCTGGAAATTTTCTTGGAAGAGTTTTTACTAGGTTGTCTCATAAGTTCGTGCCATGGATATGTTTGTATTATTCGCGGTATGTTTTTCTTTTTTAATGAAAACCTATAGAAATTTTATAGTGACGGTATAATGTCTTTAACAAAAGGTTGGGGAGAAATTGTGGAACGAGATGGTGATTATATTTTTTCGTAAACTTTAAAGGTATGTTTCGAATATTAATTTAAATACTAGAACAGTAAACGGAATGAACTTCTGGGACGACCTAATATTTTACATAAAGATCCACAGTCTAATTATAACGGATCGAAATAGTAAGAATTATTGGCTAGTAGAACTTCTCCCTAAAACTTACCCGTTGTTTCCAATCGAAGCATTTTATTTTCAATTAATGTATATCTTTGAAAAATTTTCTTTATATTTTCACGCCAATATCCTCAGTTTGAGTAATAGTTTCAATTGCCGATTTTTTTCATGAGAGTCTTTGAGATGTTTTTTATTTTTGGTCTATGCATAAATTGAATAAAATGAAATCTGCGTTACACAGATGTTTCTTGCCGCATGTCACTTAGGTGTAAGCGTAGGCAGAAATCAGGTTTCTTATCACAAAATATTTCATCGAACTGGAGGAGTGGGTGCGACCAAGTAATTTGCATCAAATATATGATGATAATAATACAAAAAAACATCCGAAGCGAATGTTCCAGCTATCAACACTGTCACTTTTTCCGTAATCAAATCCGCCGTATCAGGTGGTCATAATTTATATAGAAAATTACCATCCACTACTAGGCACGCCGACGTGAATGCTTTTCCAAGGTCGTTGTAAGCCACACAGGTGTACTCGCCCTCGTCCTCCGGGTAAACATGTTGTATGTTCAAACGCGCAGTTTCTCCGTCTAATTCCGCGGAAAAGTCGCCACCCATAGGAAGTATCTGTGTGTAATGCGTAAACGAATGATTCAATTCATACAGCTGGAGTTAGTGCCGAGTAAAATAGTATTTTAGAGCAATACTTTCAGAGAGTATTTCTAAGTTCACTTTCGTATTAATAGACATACTGTCTGAAATATTTATTTTATTTTAACACACACACTTAACACTAACCGTACAGATAACAAAATGTGACTGGTATACGCTATTTTATAAAAATTAAAAAACTGAATTTATTTAGATTTCTCACAATTTTCATAACAGTGTGCGCTTGAATGAAGAAATTTATTTCATAATTTCTAATGGAAGCATATTTGTAATTTCAATAATTACAAAATAAAAAAAAATGTGAACCCGGTCAGGTGACCGGTCGTGGTTAGTGTCAATGCTTTATTGTTGCGCTTTCGGGTTACAAGCACTACCGTTTTTTATACATTTTATTTACCATAAATCTAATTCGAATTTACAACTCTATATACACATGTATTTTACAACATAAAATTACTCTTTGTCAATTGAGTGTCTTTATAAAGTTTCAGGTAGCATAATTGTAAATTTACTGATGTACGACTGATTTTTGCATAATCAAATTACTCTTTCTTCCAAGTTGGTTTTAACATATATGTAACACGTATTTCAGTTATGTATTTTTCAGCACGAACTTTAAATAGTTTAAATTTTATTCAAATAAAAACATTTTTATTATTATTTTCATACCGATAGGGAGGCATCGAGCATTTTAAATATTTTACAGACTGACCGTTTTTATATATATTTTCCTTAAAATTGAAGTTCGTTTTGTTCATAGACATAATATTACTTTTAATACTTCATCTACCGAAATTCTATGAATAGGATTCTCAATAATTGGGCTGTACCAAAAGGAAGCTTGAAAATCATGTTTTATATAATAATCCTAATCGATATTATTAGATTACATTACTGAGGGCGCGTTATTGGTACAAGCTTCAAATTGCTATTGCTGCTGATGGATCTATTACTAAATTATTAGCCATGGACCATAGAACTTCAAAAATTACGAAATAATCGCCGGTAGATGATGTATTCAGAACGAAAAAAGGTTTTATTGATTTTCATTGCAAAAATTGTCATGCTAAAATATTATGCAAATAGTTGTCAGTGCTCACCTTTCCTGCACGTTCCCAGCGCACCAATGGCGGCTCAGGTGTGGCGTGAACTTTACACTCAAGGGTGACAGCGTCGCCATCGCAACACCTGAGGTCCCGTAATTCTCTCGTGATCTCCGGCAAAGTCAGCACTTTTCTGTAGATCAAAATCGATAGTGATCCATGTATACATAAACGCTGATTGAAAGCTATTAGCGAAAGCTGTTAGCTATTAGGTTGTTGCATATTAAATGTCCGATTTTGAAAATTAACGTTAAACAAACGCGAATTTTATTTAAATAAATTTATTAATAAAAGTAAGCACCATTTTAGTCAACGTAT
Organism: Sphecodes monilicornis; assembly: GCA_913789915.3. NCBI lineage: Eukaryota > Metazoa > Arthropoda > Insecta > Hymenoptera > Halictidae > Sphecodes > Sphecodes monilicornis. The sequence continues at coordinate 22,797,339 of OU565285.1, forward strand.
TCTGTTAATGAATATCAAATTTCTTGATTGTGTTACGGTAGCAATTGAACTTTTTGGCAATTTACGTTCTCCATTTTCTAGATTGTCATCTCCGTTTTGTAGATTTTATCATCACCGAATAGTACGTTGATTAATCCCCACATTTTAAGCGAAATTCATATAATGCTATCGCCAATAAGTTGTTTTTCCATTACTATAAAAAGAATGCACGACATAAAATTTATTTTCAAGTAAAGTTAGACATTGAAGTTAAATAAAATAGGATTTTAAGGATCAGCTTTATAGCTGAAAGCGATCTATTATATAAGAAACCTGAAGACTGTAATAGTATCTTTTGATCGAAACGCTTTATAACATTTGCATTCTAAAATCGGACATTTCATATGCAACAACCTAATATCTATTTGACTATTTTGCAGATCGCAAACTTGTTATTCGAGATACCACTTACCCGTGGGTGATACCCGATTTCTTCATCTTCTCCTCTTTACCTTGACCTACAAACACAATCGTGCCTTCGTTCAATCGAACTGTCAAGTAGATGATCGTTTACTACTCACCTTTCGCGTAGATCTGCAAGGAAATCACAGCTTTGGCATCCCCATGGCAGTTGCGCGCTATTACGGAATAGGTTCCCGTAAAATCGAGTTTCGCATAGGGTATCTCCAGACGATACTGAGGTCCTTCGCCGACCAACCGGAAGTGGGGCGCGTCCCGGTAGTAATCAGGCTGTCAACAAATGTATAAAATTGCTAACATTCCATTTCGATCAATGAAAGGCATTTTTGTTTGTCATTAGTAGAAATCGTAATCGCTAGACTGTGAATCTTTATACAGTAGGATCCCATATGACACGGTACTCCTATAAGATTTGGAAAATAACTATAGAAGTCAGAGTTTCCATAAAGGTATGATACAAGTAGACACATTAATAAACTGCGGAGCTTCATGCAAAACAAAAATTGTCCAAGCCAATTGTAAGAAATAAATGTTAAATATATATGCATTTCCTCATTTAATAATTTTAGCAAGTCGAAAGTAATATAACACCATTCGATACGTATGTCTTTGTAGTTTTATATTTGACTTGTTCATGTATGTTATAAATGCATAAAATCCGTAGTCTACACATTCTCAAATTATCAAATGAAGAACACACATATACTGAAGCTGAAGAAAACTCGACTGACGAAGAAGTTGTGGTTGGAGCTTCAGCCTAATCTAATGTCTCTATACTATTTCTTGTGGGTCGATTTAAATCAATGTACTTCTTAAAGTAATGATTTTTCGACATACTTTGGTTAATACTTTTTTTTTATAGAGAGCGTCGACCTGTATCGATGAGTGCATTAAAAAATATATGACTGTACTTAAAATGGACCAAATTGACCTTCACATGACCTTTACGCGTCCACCTATAAGCAGAGTAATAATATCATAATAGGCCCCCCTCGAAACAATTAAAAAATTACACAAAATATTTCCGCAACATATAATAGTAACGTAAACCAAATGTCAAAATCAGGTGAGGCACTCTGTACAATGTATGCACTATTAATCAGATTTCATATACACCCAAATAATGTGTTCAATAATCGCATTCACGATTTTGATCGAATATTCCCTGCCAGGGTTTAGTATTAACTTGTAAAAATCTTTCTAGCTTCTCAAAAAGACTGAAATCGTTCGGTACAATTTAAAACAAGTTATTTTGTTTCAAGGGGTGTACGGAGACAATTTTGATTAACCCTAGCAATAAATACCAATTAATTCGAGCAGCGTTATGGTAGACGAAGAGAAAGTCGTCAGCGGATCGGCGCGTGTCACAAATCGGTTGAAATATGAAATTGCAGCCCATTTAACCGCGAGTTTGAGTAGTTCGAATGGTACTGTTGAGAATAATCCTGGATCGAGCGTGTTTCGTCGCTCTTATCGAGAATTCTAGGTGAGGTTCGAGCTGTTGTTGCGTGTACGCAACTTTTTATCGCTGACAACAATAACACGTAATCCGAGTGCGTGCGACAAAAGCGCGAGGCAAAACCCGCCTCGACTCCGCCGAACTGAAAAGTGAAACACTGCGAAGTTTAAAGTCTGAAACGTTTGCCCTGTTAACGGGAGCTGATCTCGAAGGACGACCTCGACCCGAATTCTGGTATTTCCGTGACTCTCACGCCCACATCGACGTCATCGTTTCGGACTCAACAAACATCGCTATTGTTCCTGTCCAGACTCCTTCAATTCGGGGATCGGAGGAGTTCCAGAACTTCTTAATAGGTTGTCTTCATCTATTTATTAATGCTTTAAAGCAGATGGTTTATTTAACAAATATAATATTGTTGTATGTATATTAGTACAGCATTAAAAAGCGTATAACTTTTCTTAATTTGGTCAAAAAAACTTGAGTTTCTTTGAGATGTTAGATGGATTAGTTTACTAGATAATGTGTAAAAGAAACTTTTTAAAATTGCTATTGGGCGGAATTGTGAATAAAAAATTGAAGGTCACGATTTTTAACTCTTTTATCTGTGCTTATAAGAAAAATATAAAACATGAATTTTGTAAATCTGAACGTATTATACAGGGTGTTCACGCTATTACTAGCCAGCGTTTTTCTTACAAATAATAAATATTAGAAAAAAATGAAAGAGGGAAAAGTAATACTGTTTTTTGCAAGCAACGTAATGGCGTGTGTAATTTTTTTGTAATTGCACTATTTTGATGAAAATGTCGGTGACCTCCAATGTTTGTAAATGGAATGCTATATATTTTTTCATACCATATGAAAGCGTGTGTCAAGACAAATTCATTCGTATACAACACGATGACCTTCAAGGTCATGCAAGGTCAGAAATGGAAGAAACATTTTGAACATTTCGTACTAATGTGTTTACAAGTATACTTTATTGACGAGGCTATAGTAAATGTTGAATACAACTTCCTTGTGCATGACTACATATTTCGGCTGTATTAATTACATTCTGGTTAGCTTCTTCTACCGTTGTCCAAAATATTAATCAACATGATCGCGTTAATTTCCTTTGCAAGTCGTTTACATTTCTAGGTGTTGTGTATCTTGAATGACATCTTTACGAAATATTACGTACAAAACATTCAAAATTTTCCTGCGATTTCTGACCTTGTATGGCCTTGAAGGTCATTGTGTTTGTATACGAATAAATTTGTCTTGACACACGCTTTCAAATGATATAAAAAATTTCATAGCATTTCATTTAAAGATTGAAGTTCACCTTCATTTCTAAGAAAATAGTGCAAACACTAGAAAATTACATACGCCATTATGTTACTTACCAAAAACAGTGCCTCCTAGAAGTTAGCCCCCCACTTGTTGAAATAAATAATTTCAACAGTTGTGCTGAGTTGTGCTAAGTTTGTGCTACATTGTTCTCGAATATTATAACAATAATATAAACAATAAGACTAAAAATTGAGGAAAACGTTTTTTTTTAGTAGCCCCCCACTTTTCGTTTTTTTCAATTCTTACTTTGTCTTACTTTGTCCTCTCTGATTTTTTTCTAATATTTATTATTTGCAAGAAAAATGCTGGGTAGTGATAGGGTGAACACCCTGTATACATGTACAACGTTTCATTGAAATCGAGTAACACATAAAGAAGCTACAGGCATTGAAAGATTTTAATCATTTATTGCTCGTAGAAACCTCAATCGACTTCATTGACTCTTTGGGTATGAAGTATATAATTTACTTACATCGATAGAAGGCATATTTTAAAGTCTCATTATAGGCACATATAAAAAAGTTAAAAAAGTATCGTTCACGTATTATCTAGTAAATTGATCCTTCTAACATCCAAAAAAAAAAACTCGTCATTTGGACCAATGTTAGAAAAGTTATTCGTTTTCATAGGTTGTACTTAAGTAGATGGCTACCACTATACTTTGTAAATTTTTAAGGAACATTTTATAAGAAAATTATAAATTATTTTTGGGAATAGAAAGATTTTTTTGTATTTTTTATAATTTCCGAGTAAAAAATTTCGAAAAATGTGTGTACAGAACACCCGTCATACTAGAATACCCTCTTAATGCTGAGTATGAGGTGTTCTAGATAGATAGAGAGATGTGATGAGAGAAGGAAGGACAGTGATAAAAGTGAGATGAGAAACGTCTTCGACGGGGCTCTAGTCCATATAGGGAGCGAAAGTTGAACAGATCGCTTCAGACTGATCTCGTTGTCCGTATGACATGAGTGTGAACGCATATTACTGTTTTTTCATTAGTAATTTCAGGTCTTTGCCAGACACGCCTTCATTAAACCCTCGGAAATTAAGGTCACCGGGAAGAAAGGCTTGATTGTTCACTGAATATTGCTGTAACGACTGCTTGTTTAGTTCTGGTAAGTTATTTTAAACGCGACAATCGCAATAAAAATAATAAAACCAGAATTTGTTAGACAAGCTGTGCTATCACATCGTTGATATAGTGTCCCGCGACTCATAGTCAACCGATTAGGATGTGATTCTACATGTAAAAATGAGTCGAAAAGAAAGAATAAAATTTTTTCATTTGAAGCTTCGTTTTCGAGTAAATCGAGTTTGAAAATTCAGCGAATGCGCGTTCCATTAGATAGAAATCGGCTGTCTCGTCTGATCATGACCAACCAATTCTACTCTGTGCATATACTAATGCACGCGAACCCGACGAATCTTTAAACTCGATTTTCTCGATAACGAACATTCAAATGAAAAGATTTTACTCTTTCTTTTCGACTCGTTTTTACATATGTAGAATTACCTCCTAATCGGTTGACCATGAGTCGCGGGACACCCTGTATATTTGTAAACACAATAGATCTTATAAATTCAGTTTTCACTTTCTTTTCACTACATTTTTAGAATCGAATATTTAAAATATTTTCTAGTCAATATAATTGATTATACAATTTCTAAAGTTAATTTTTTATTGTAATTTCAACTACCATTTCTAATCTGCCAGAGTTGCAATTCCTCTGTGAAGAAAGTCTTGTTTTGCCACTTACTACGTTTAACATGCAGCATAAATTATGTTTTCAGAACCAAGAAAATCAATTTTCTCGCAATAATAATTTTTTACATTTTGCGTAAGTTTCTGTATATGTGGAATAGTAGTTCATTATTATTTGTGTATCATAAATAGACTGCGGATCTTTAGGCAAAATAATTGTTTGCACCAATTGGAAAACCCAGGAACTATACAAGAATCTATTTCTCTCTTTAATAGTTTTAATAAGTTTACAAACAATGCATGGATATGAAATTTCAAACATCAAATTCAAACATGAATTTTCATTACATCATAATGTAATTTTCTTATTTCAATATTAACGAATCATTTTACAAATTTAATTAGTTATTTTGAAATCGCATTAACGCCTAACAGTTGACTTAAACTGGCACCAAAGAACAAATTAACTTTGAAAAATGAGAGTTGGGAAGATGATGGTAGATACAATCAGTCGATCGGATGTTAATTGGCAGTCCGGTCACCGCGAATAAAGTTTTCAGGATCTCTAATGTTCGAAATCGATTGATGACATAATGGACCTTCTGAGACCCATCTGTCTTTCACCTGTCATGTTGCAGAACTGTTCGCCTACGATGAAATTTATGCGGACGACACTTCCCGTTACGGACGAGAAGCGCCATAAACTGAAGCAAAGCCGGCTATTGCAAGGACTTGTTGCAATGTCATCGTATATCGATCTATATTTACTCACGTGGAACTGATTGGTGGGACAAAAAATCTGTTAAACATTACGCTCGCAGTCGTGCGACTTATAAAACCTTGTAGTGATATCTTCTTTCGATTTTGAATTGTGTTTTCTCAACCCCTTTCCCTACGATTTAGTTTACGGTTTCAGTGATTAGGACTTTTTTGTAGTTCAAAATTTCCTAGAAGAAGGAGAACAAAATAGAATATTATTTCGGTTTTTAAAGGAAATTAATAACATACAGGGTGGAAATTAATAACATAAGTGTTACAGACGAATATCTCCAAAATATTGATTATACGCAAAAATGTTTCAAATGAAAATTGTTCAGTACCGAGGAGGGACATCATGTGGTGGGACTTTTATTTTTCCCGGTGGACACTACAAGGTGAGGTGAAGGTCAACTTTCTTTTTCTAAATGGAATGATATGTTTTTTTATGCATCATCAAATAGTGCGTTTTAAGATCAGTTAAGTTACCTATGACTCAAGGTCATTCAAGGTCAATCTTGCAGGGAAATGCAGAAAAGGTGTGATCGTTTTATTTGTACTTCAGTTTAGTATGTGTTCAAAATGATTACTACTTACTTCAATGCACTTAACAATTCTTTGTTTAAATGATTCGCTTACTTTGCTCAACATTTCAACATTTATCTTAGCACAAGCTTCACATGTTCTGACTTTCTTGTTTTCACGCTTCGTAGGCTTAATGGATATTACGCAGTTTTTAAGCACAGTTCTTGAACGGAGAAAACGCTGTTCTAGTCTTTTAAATACCATATGCGATTTTGATGGTCGATCTGGGTAGCGTCATGCACAAATTAGCAACCATTCTGTAATTTTTCCTGCGTTCTCCTAGTACCATAAACATATCAAAACAATTTTGATACATTTCCATTTTCACCACATATTTAAGTACTATCGTTCAGCGAAGGATACCTTAGCACGAATAGTAATGAAAGTAAACTGACTATCTTGCAGATGAGCACAGTAATACATAAATACGTTTGTTTTCATTTCATTCGTAATGACTTTGATGTTGTCCCGAGTAATGCTGATATTGAACACATGAAATTGTTTTGATGTGAAACTTCGAAGGCACGAACTGTAGTACAAATAAAACGATCACACCATTTCTGCATTTCCCTGCAAGTTTGACCTTGAATGACCTTGAGTCATAGGTAGTTTGCTCATCTTAAAACGCACTATTTGATGGTGGATAAAAAAAACATATCATTCCATTTAAAAAAGAAAGTTGACCTTCACCACACCTTGGAGTATTCACCGGGAAAAATAAGAGTTCCACCACATGATGTCCCCCCTTGGTACTTAACATCTGTCTTCTGAAACATTTTTGCGTATAATCAATATTTTTGGAGATATTCGTCTGTAACGTTTTATAATTTTCACCCTGTATATATTTATTAGACTCTGTTCAGAATCTTCATTACGAGTCTCACACGATGTTGTAAGGCAAATGTTTCTGAGGCTAAGAACACTCTAATTTTGTTCTTGATGCTGTAGAACGTGTGATTGTTTTTTCTTTGTGTTGTAAGATGAATTCCATAAAAATGTACCATTATAAACAGTAGTTTGTTGATTGTAAATGAAATACAGTTTTTAATTAGACATTATTAGACTGCGGATTTTTATGCAGAATAAAAATTTTCTACACCTGTTGCTAAGAACAGAAGCCATTTAGGGATTACTTTCTTTCTTTAATAATTGTAATAGTTCGAAAGTATAACAATTATTGTCTTCAATCCTTTTAATTCTTTCTACTGTTTTGAATTGTTGTTATCAATTTTTGCCATAAATGCATAAAATCTATTCAATAGCACGCGTAGAGTTAAGATAGATAACAAAATATTATTCTACATCTAGAGTATGTTTCTCATGTAGACTCATCTTCTTTTTGTTCCATCCGCCATCAGATCAGGAACAACTTTGTTTTATTCAAAGAAAATTAAAGTTCGGTTAGTATGTGTGCATCACATTGTCTACTTCTGATTGATAGCTTTTTATTCATATATATACCTAATATTTTTTTTCTTTTGATTCTTGCACTTTCTTTATGAATTTAACTGTCAAGTTTAACAATAGTGATGTTGAGTTATATATAGCATATATAGCAATAACATATTTAGTCTAAAATATGTTAAAATTACGAATATGTTTCTTGTTCCACCTAAAGTTTAATTTCAATAACAAAAGCAGATTTTGTCTTTCTTGACGATTATAATCTTTATTAACTAAAAACGTGCCATATTTTTATAACCAGTGTATTCGCCATAAACATCGACAGAATTAGTTGATATTGTATCACTGTCCTTCTAGTGTTTATTGAAATTTTAATGAAATGAATCTTAATGAAATATTACTTGGTATGTTTATAAAATTTTGGGGAAACAATTTCAAAAGGACACGGCTTGTACCCGAAAGCCTCAACATTAAAAATTGCGTAATGCCGGATCATGGCAATGACCAAATGTCTGATCAAATCTTTGTCGAGAAAATTCTGTATTTACAAAAATCCACAATTTAGTAATTATAGTCAGTGTAAAAAGTATTCGTACAATCTTAAAAAACGAGTAACTTTTTTAAAATTGACCCAAACGGCTCGAGTTTCTTTTTGAGATGTTAGAAGGATTAATTTACTAGGTAATGTGCAAATAATTTGTTGAAAAAAATTATATTGGTCGCAATTGCAAAGAAGAGAAGAAAAAGTATAGTTCACGATTTAATAGTTTTCTTATGTGTGCCTGTAATGAAAATTTATTCTTTAATATGAAAATTTCGATTTTAACGGATTTGTTTATGCGATTTTGTACGAATACTTTTTATACTTAGTTATTTTTGACAAGATTAAAGGCATACAGGAGACAGAAAGCAAGCATCGGTATCAGAGTGATCAAGAGAATGCTCACTCTTGATCACTCTTGATCAAATTATTATAAACACTTCGAAACTACTACTTATTTGAAGTTTGGTAGTAAATCAATTAATATTGTACTTTATCATCTCTGTATTTTAATCTATCTAAATCTAATACCTAATAATATCTTTTTTATTAATAGTGAGTATGAGTGAATAGAATGCACAAATTAAAAAAACGATTAATAAATAGGAAAAATTCGTTAAATATCAAGAAATTCAATAACCAATATGAATAAGTAGACTGCACAGTCTATATACAACATATAGAGTAGTACCTCCATCATGCGAATCTTTTATTGCACAAATTAGTACAGGTGCAGATAGAAAAGTTAAAAATTGTGACCTTTAATCTATTAATCACACATTACCTAGTAAATTATTCAATTTAACATCTGAAAAAAATTCAAGTGGTCTGGTTCAATTTTAAAAAAGTTATTCGTTTTTACAGTGCGTACGAATACTTTGTACACTGTCTGTAGTTATTTTTGAAGAGATTAAATGGATCTTTCGGAGGAGTATTCGATGGGCAGGCGGTAGAAAGGAAGCATCGATATCCAAGTGATCCAGCGTTTTCGTTTAGCGGGAGTACTGTCGCGAAATCAGCACGCGTGTTTCCTCATTTAGCAGCTGCAGCTGCGTGAAAACAAACTTGGACGTATTTGGCAGCTCCGTCGTCGGCTGCTTGTCTATAGTGGCGATGCGACGCGTCGCTCCTGTTCCGATCGACGGGCCTGAACGAGAGAGCAAACTCGGACTCGACCAACTTTACGACGAACAGACGCCGACATTAGCGTGTAAGCATTGACCACTTCGATGGACACCCTAACGAGCACCGTAGAGATCGCCCGAGTGACTCATATCGCGGAGATCACAGCTATCCGATCTTGCTTCTCGATTGGAGGATCGATGATATATCAATAATGTCATCCGAACGTATTTTATTTCATTAATATAGGTAAATTCTCCTAATGCCAGACAGCACTTAATGTCGGACAGCAGCTATATTTTTAACATTTAAAATTTTAACTTTACCGAGCTGTTGCATCGTGCAAGTTATAGAGGAACGAAAACAAACAATAATCACGTTTTATCACGTTTCTATCGCGCGTGCACAGCTGAGATCAGTTGACTGTTACAGCTGACAAGAATCCGGTGCATCATACAAAATATGAACTACATTATATGTGTTCATTTTTAGGGGTAGGAGACGTGCAAGTTGTGTTATTTTATCATTTGATAAGTATTTTTTTAAATATCTTCCATTATTAAACATCGAGTGTATTGGTTCACTCAATTTCCCGTATTGTCAGGCAATACAAATCGCAGTATTGTGTGTTTCTTTTTGTATTAATATTTATTATTTGGTTTGAATGATTAAAAAATACACAGTAATACAAGCAACATGAATTGTAGAACAAAAGGTTGATATATTATATATTATAATATATATTTATATTTGCAATCGTTGCAAGTTATTATAAATAACTTTTAATGCATCTGGTTCTAAGTGACGCCTCGTAAATTTTTTAAAATCATATAATCGAAAGTGTTAAGTTAAGTTAATAACTGAGGATATGTTGATTATTTTTCACATTATTTTGGTTTCTAATACTGTGAATTTATAAGTAATCCAGAATAAAAAGAATAAAGTACTATATTTTTTCATTTACTTAAGAATAACCATAAGCAAGTAGCACTGGAGGATCTCCCCTTATTGACTGTACGTAATGTATACTATAATTATTCATAATGAAATTTTGTTTAATTAAAAAAGTGTTTAACTAATCTACTCAATGTAAAAGGAAGTATGGTACAGAGAGTAATTAAATTATTATAAATACTTCAAAACTACTGCTTATTTGAAGTTTGCTAACAAACCAAATTAATATTGTACTTTTAATACCTCTGTATTCTAATCTACCTAAATCTAATACCTAATAATATCTTTTTTATTACAGAGCATATTGTTATGATTTCAATAGCACAGAAATTAATAGTGAATAGAATGCACAAATTGAAAAATGATTAGTAAACAGAAAGAACGCGTAAAAATCCAGAAATTCAATTACCAATATGAATAAGTAGAGTGTACAGTCTATGTATTACATACATATAGAGGATATCGAGTATGCGAACCTCCGATGCCTGAAGTCTTTGGTATCGCAACATGTCGAAGACGTAAATTGTTCAATCTAAGACGAGCCATATGCAAGTCAATTTATTGTACAAATTTAGAAAAATTAAAAGTAACATTATAACTGGGTGAGTAACATTACCACTGAGTAACATTATGACTAGTTTAGTTCGGATAACTACTTTCAACCAAATACAATCCCCAAAAAGAGTATTTCTATTTTCTTCTTGTATCTGAAAGGCACTTCGCTTACGTATAGCCAGGACTGGGGAAAAGTAAATTTTTTAAATAATTAAATAGAAATGAATATTTTTATTATTTCGAGTGATGCATCTTTCGGCAAATATAATTTTTTGAAATAGTAATTACATAAGGAAATAGTTATTTTAAATATATATTTTAAAACTCATACAAATACTATTGTGAAATGAGTATTTCTTTGAGATATAAGATAGAAGAATTTCAAATAATAATATTTCTATTAATTTCTATTTAAAATAATATTAATGTTAACTTTCTAACTTTAATTTGTTTAAAAATAACGGAAAATATTCGATAAAAATAGTTTATACATGTTACTGATGGACTTTATTTGCGTTAAACAGAACACATTTTTCGACACAATTCCCTATTTCTTATATTCGAATATGAGTAGTAAATAGTGTTATGTTGTAGACGAGTGTAAATAGTAAATGGTAATTGTTCAAGATTATAGCATTAAATGAAATCGTATTTTCAAATAGTATTTGATTCGAGCATTAAATGAAATAATATTTTCAAGTAGTATTTGCTTATGGAAATATTTCAGTTTTTAGTATTTTATCTCCAGCTATTTCAAAATTTTTTCCCAGCCCTGTATATAACTGGTCTAGTAGTAGTACAATATTTGCAGGAGGACTGATTTTTCGCTTACATTCACACATTGAGTACATCCAATACGGGAACAAAGTAGCCGGCGGTTCGACAAACAAAGATGTCACTGTCTCGATGTGTTTCCGAGGGAATATTTGTCGTAACCGGAATAGGAAATATCCATGTCACCGAGGATCACGAGGGATCGGTTGGAGGACGAAACGGCTGTACGTTCGCCAAAGATACGCGACGACTGTTTTGCCGGCCGTACTTTTGCAGTACCGATCCATCGACGAAGAAAGCCGACTTCGTCAAGGAAAAGTGGGGAGCCTTCTTCTGCACACTCTTTTCGATAATGCAGATATCCTCGGGTGACGCGTATACCATATACCGCGCGATTTTCCGGTCACCGATCACTTCCGGTTTCCTTTTCGATTTGCTATTAACACCAGAACTACGAGATCCGTCAAAATGACGTATGCCAAATTTTTTAACACTAACCGTACCACGACCGCCGAAATCATCGGTCTCATATTTTTTATTTTGTAATTATTGAAATAACAAAGATGTTTTCAATAGAAATTATTAAATAAATTTCTTCATTCAAATACACATTGTTATAAAAATTGTGAGATATTTAAAGAAATTTATTCACCTTGTAATTTTTATAAAATAACGTCTATAGCCACATTTCGTGCTTGATACGACAAGTGTTAATTCACGATTATTAAGTTTTACACAATTTATTTAATAAATTTATGTCTTTAGATATCGTCGTCAGTCGTTTCTTCAGTCGTCAGAAAAGTCTACGTATACAATATAAAATGGAATAACTATTTTAAAGCGAGTGCAAACAGTCTGAGCCTTCTTAAATGTTAGACGGATTAGTTTACTATCTAATGTATGCACAACTAGTAAAGGTCGTGTATTACAAATTTTTTGTACCCGTACCTTTAATGAAAATTAGAAAAATATATGTTATAAAATTTCAGTTATATGTATATATGCTGAAAATTTCATAAAAATTCCATTGACATTGATTGATACAAGAAAAGCGACAAAGCACTGAAAGTTTAAAGAATATTTAAATTTTTTCAATTAATATTACAGTTATAGGCCGACTTTTTACTATTGTCAACCGTTTCTAAGTTGTGTTAGTGTTATCTAATTGCGATGAAATGTTCAATATATATTCAACTAAGCTTGTGTATAAAAGCTGTAAAATCTGTATTTACTCTTTGTTTCACAATTTTTGTCGATTAAAAGTTTCTTAAAATTTCATTAACTAATCCTTCTTGTAAAAATTTAAGTCATTGGTTCATTGAAAAAGAATGATTCCATTTTAAAGGCTGTATGGACATTTTCTTTGCTAATTGTATATTATGATAAGAATAGCCAAAAATCAGAATAAATAAATTATTGTCATTTTCATAATGTATTACAAAATGGTCACTTTTTAATATTCAGTTTTTTTAAGTTGCCTTGGCGTGTTAAGTAAGTTAAAGTTTTGCCGTTAATCTGGTGTTAATAAGAGTATGCACACGCGTGTATTAATATCTTTGTCACGTCCCATTTGCTTTCATTCATCGTTTTCGAATCACCGCACGAATGCCAAGAGGAGAAATTGATGAAAATAGTAATTTTTATTAAATCGTTTGTATCATTAAAGACTAGTCATTTATTGGTTTCTTAAAGAATATTTTTGTGGTCAATTATAAATACCAATCATTACGCTTTGTCGTAGAAATGACGTCAACGTATTTAAAGATAATGCTGTTTTGTATTCTGTATTCGTTGGTACGCGTGTGACATTGTGCGTATAATCTCGGGAACTGTTTATACGAAAGAGTACCGGTAGACTCGTGAATGGAATATATTTGTTGAAACTGTATCTTTCATAGTTCTCGCAGTTGAATGAACAGAATTGATATATAATATACGTAGTCGGCGATCAAATTATTAGAGCCACTTGCATAAGTTGACGACTTTACAATATAGCAATCGATTTTACGTGGTAACCTATCTATACTGAATTCTTATAAGTTTGATATGAAGTAATGCTAATTCGAAATTGTAAATGTACATGTAGTGATACTGTAGATTGTTGTGAAACACATTGTGGCTCTAATAATTTGATTATTTACTGTAATATAGCTGATACTTTCATATGCACATATCGCATGAATTCATATTAATTGTTAACAATATCAATTTTTTACACACTATACGTATTATTTTTGTAGTTTGTTTAATGGTGCCGAATTTTTTAGGATTCGTTCTAACAAAATACATTTGAAAACATAATAATTAAAGATCTCTTAGCTGTATATGGCCAGTGTCGCCAGATCGGTTAAATCGAGGGGAATACAGTTTATCACCTCTCTGATGACCAGAGTAATATGTAACACGTTGCGCGGTACGTCACGTGACCAGTCTACGGTCTTAGTGGGGGGCGTTGGAGTGTGCTCATGGTAGTGGAATGGGATAGTGGAAGGGGAAAAGGAGGAGAGGAAAATCCACCCAGTTTTGGGTGATTCTGGCGACACTGTATGTGGCCAATATTTTCGTCATGAAGGAATAGTACCGATTTCTTGTGTTATAAATGAAAATTTTTGTGAAAACTATCAAATATTTGTAAAATTTTTTAGAATATTTTGAGACAAGGACGACATAAATAAACAAACTTACGCCTTTTAGAAATCGGTTTACATGTTTAGGAGGCTAAAGAATTAACGTTAATATACTTAATCCTGTAAAAATACAGATGAAGTAATCTACTGTCAGAAAGTAATGCAAGTCAAACTTTCGAAATAGCAACAGAACATTATTTATTTTTTATTTAATAAATTAGGGTAGTTGATGATATTCTATATCATGTGTTAAAATGATTTCATAGCTCTTCTTTCGAGAATTAGTTGATTATTCACAAACAACTGAAATAATTTCTACTCTTCAATATAATCTCCATTACCCTCTATGCATTTACTTCATTTTAAACGTAATTAATAAATCGCGAATATGGTGAATGAAAGATTCGAATTCAAGAGAAAGTTACGAATGATTAACTGGCAGAGTAAAAAATATTGTACACTTCAAAGTAATTTCCATTGCTCTCTATGCATTTACTCCATCTTACAAGTAATTAATATTAAACATAAAGAGCATAAAAGTGACTACGTATTGCTTCATAAGAATTATAAGATTGAATACTTCTAGATGTTTCTCCATATTTATTATAGCTAGACTGCCGATCTTTATGCAACATAGTAATTTTCTAAGTCGACAGTAAGGAGTATAAGTTAAGTGACAATCTATTTCTTCTTTCATAGTGTAAATAGCGAATTCTTTTGTAAATAGGTTCTTTCTCTCTCTCTCTCTCTCTCTCTCTCTCTCTCTCTCTATATATATATATATATATATATATATATCTAGTATAAGTTTATAATTTAAGATAGAATTCTAAGATAGATATAAGACTAGTTGTAGGAGCGGGATGAGGAGGTAAAACGGGAGAAATGAAAAATGTTAAGAATTGTAACCCTTAGGGGAATCAATAAAGTTACTACTACTACTACTACTACTACTACTACTACTACTATTTCTTCTTTCAATAATTTTAATAAGTTAGAAATAATATAACTGCATTCTTGAATTCTTGTAATGTCTTCATGGTTTTGTATTACATCCATTCCATTTTGTTTTAAACGCATACAATCCGCAGTCTGATTATAACATATAGTTTATAACAATCATTTTCCATGAACTCAGTCTTTATATTAGGTTGTCTAAACGTTTTTTTCACAATGTGCACGTTTAATGTTGTTAAATAATACGAACATATATAAACATCGCAATCATCTGTTCTGTAATGTTCCATTCTTTCCAAAGCTTTTTTTTACTTAACCACGTCATTTGCCTTCTTAAAAAACCTATTTTGAATGTTCATCGTGTTCATTAATTGAAAACGAAACGAACTTTTGAGACAATCTAATAATTTTAACATTTTGTAAAATATAAAATCTGACACTGATCATTCGACCGGCGCTGGTAGATTTAGTCTTAACCCTCCGTCACTGGAACCTGGGCTTATTTGACCCCAAATACCAAAATCGACATTTAATTACTCATTTTCTGCCAATTGAATTAAATGGACAGCTGTTATATTAGAAAAAGGGGAAGACTAACGTGTATAGAAGAAATACTTTCAGAGCAGTGAAGAGTCATAGACATCATGAATTATACGTGTAGTTGTAAGACGGTCCGATGCCCGAAGGTTAATGAATCGCTACTATGGTAGTTACAAGATTTAACACTAGGTTTACGGGACCCGTCAATTTGACGGATTTCAAATTTTGAAATGAAATACCCCAAAAACCATAGTATTAATTTGAACCATTTTGCATCGTAAATTAATCACTTCATCCAAAGAATTTATAAGTACACACAATTATTTTTTCCTAAAGTTTTCTAATCTTTGAAATTTCTATGTAGTATACCTATCTCTACGAAACCCGTCAAATTGACGGGCTAGCTTATTTCATAAACAATCCTTATATGTTTGCTTCGATCGTCAAATAATTCATCAAATAATAAATAGAAGAATAAAATTAAAGTCTTTATTTTCTCCTCCTCCAATTCGTTATATCAATCGCGCCTCGATAATGTAAACTAAAGCGGATTGTATGGCCTGAGTGTTTATTTGGGTCTTCAACGAAATCGCTTATGCCTATTGCCGATAAGATCTCTAAAGCAAGAACGATCTTCAGTATGATTGCTGCAGTGACAGTGTAAGAACGTTTTTCAAAGACAGTGTGCAAAAGTTTCAGTTATTGTAGACAGTCTCCGCTTATTGTAAGTATTTACAGTAGGGTAATTAAATTTGGGCACACTATTTTTTTATTTTGACCAATCCCCCTTTGCTAGCAATCATGAGTAAATTCAGGAGATATAATAAAATATTGAACAAAATTGTCAATATCTCTGAAGATTGTTCTGAGGATACCTCCGAAGAAGATCAGTATGAATTAGACCAAAGCGAAGCTGACAGTGCAAGTTCTGAGTATATTGAAAGTGGAGAGTTAGAAGGATATCCTGTACCGTTAATATTATTGTTACCATTTCCGTGATAGTTAAAAAAAAGACTTTTTACTGATTAATTATTTATTTAAACGTGAAGCCTAATATTGTTCAATTTAGACTTAATTTGAATAAATCGATTTTTTAAAGGAAATGCGTATTTTCGTTTACCCGTCAATTTGACGGGTGCTCGTAGAGATAGGTATATAAGAAACGCCCGTAAACCTAGTGTTAAACTTAAGAAGAAGATACGATTGTTTGACTATTAGTAGAGAAACGAATTAATTATTACACCTAATAAATGTTACATAAACACCGAAGCACTGCAGGCGACTTAATAGAACGTTCAGTAGTCGCATCCGACCAGTGGTCAGACTCGAGAACCATTTCCTCGGCGTGCGAATCGCATTGTTGAAGACCTTCCCACCGATTGAGCAATAAATTTCTCTCTTTCTCTTGACACCGGGTGTCTAACCTCACGTAACTTACTATTACCTTTTAAAGAGTCGTCCAATATCAATGCCGTTTCCCCGACACGCATATAATGCTTGGCCCATTTATGGGCATAATGCGGTATGTTACGTTGTCATTTCTTTTTCGCAATCACCTTGACCCACATCATGGATCAACACGGCATTAGGGACACGTCATTTCACCGATTGCGCAACATTTCCTTTCTTTTTCTCATACCGTCTGCAATCAGCCACCCGCTAGGCAGTCTCGTCGCCTCGGAGGCTTTGTTTATGGTTGCCGCGGTTTTTCTTTCGGCATTCGTCATGTCCTGCGCCTCGGGCCCCGGCGAAACGATGGCAAATTGTCAACGGTGAATATAACGTGCCAAAGAAAAAGTCAACGTGTCTATTTAATAGCTTCGCGTCGAATGCCGATCACGTTTCACGACCTGAACGTATTCATACGTTTACGATTTATGCTGGCCAATTAGGGCTGGGAAAAATTTCAAATAGTTTCAGATAATATAACAAAAACGGAAATATTACGGAAACCGAATTGATTAATCAAATAATGTGACCTATTCTTACACACACTATGATGTCGCTAATAACCTTAATGTTTGAATCATATAATTTCAAAATGCTATTTCATTTGATGCTATAATCTTGAGCACTTACTTTACTATTTACACTCGACTTTAACAAAGGTTAAAAAGTGCTTACTTTAATAATATTATTTTAAATAGAAATTGTTGGAAATATTGTTATTTGTAATAATTCTATCTTATATCTCAAAGAAATACTCATTTCGCAATAGTAGTTGTATGAGTTCAGAATAACATATATATTTTAAATAACTGTTTCTTTATGTAATTACTATTTTAAAAAATTTTACTTGCCAAATCATGCATCACTCGAAAAAATAAAAATATTCATTGCTCTATATCTATTTAAAAAATCTACTGTTTCCCAGTCCAATATTTATAATTATACTGTACTTACATACAGATAATTATTGTTTCTGTTTTTACAGACGTACCAGTTTATAACATTTTGAACCAAAAAATTATTGTCATTTTCCCAGACGCTAAATCATGAAAAAATATCTTGCAAGAAATAATATCGAACCCGAAAATTCAAAAAATTATGAAACTTTGGGGATATGTAGTGCATATGTACCGTCCATCCATTAGGAGATGGCAGTGAGAAACTTGTAGGAACCACGTGATCTCCCTTCTACGCGGTGCACGTCTACCGCTATTGGCTGAATCGCGCGACAGAGACGGAAACGCGCATACTAGTGTGACTGCAATAGAGAGATGTGGTGACGCTAAGCGCCTATGTTGACCGTTCCCGCCAAAACGTAAGCGTAAGAGTGGAGTCCGCAGCCTGGCGTCTAGAGTGGGGTCTCGCAGTCCCCCTGCACCCCACTGTCGAAAATCACTGCCATCTTCTGATGGACAGACGGTAGGTGTGTATTACGTGATTTTTTGTGCTGTTATTTGTCACAATGCGTTATAACCCGCAAACTATAAGAGGTTGGAAACAAGTTTCCAGACAGAAACTTTTTCTAATGAGGACTATCGACTGGTAAAACATTTATCAATTGTTTATACAATTAGAAAAATAATCGAAAAATAGCCGATTTCACTCCCTTAGAGTGAATTTCGGAACCCAAAAATCATCGCGTAATATATGCCTAAATGTGCACTACATACCCCTAAAGTTTCACAATTTTTAAAATTTCCTTATTCGGGATCATTCCTTGTTAGATAAAAATGAGCGGTGGATTGCGAAAATAGAAGCTTCGAGGTTTCAAAGAAGTCTACATTTATTATTGAACTATTTGTTCAACGTAATTATGAAAGTTCAAATAGCGACAATCTCTTGAGACTGAGAAATGTAATGTTCAAATACTTTTTGGATCCACTATTCATGATTTCGAGTATTCAAAATTATCAACATTATTTCACTTATTACGATTATTACTATTTTGATATCTACTAAATGTCACATAATAAATAAACCATTATGTGACGTTTAGTACATATCAAAATAGGCTTAGAGACTGTTAACACTGTGACCTTCAAATGACCTTAAACGAAAAAATCGCACTACTTTAAAGGAAGTAGAAAAATCGATTATCTTTATTATGCAAGAAGTGTTCAATATGATTTCCATTGATTTCATGGCATTTTCGGATATTATGCAAAATAATACTCTAACAGTAAATATGCTACCGGAATAATGACGCTATCAATACAATAAAGGTCATTAAACTCGATTGGTGTATAATACATTCTTAAGTGATAAAAAGTTCAATGTTAATTAGTGAAGAGATGTTGATGATCATAAAAAAATATTAGTTGCTAGATAGTGATGCGATAAGATTCTCAAGTTGGATAAAGTTATCCTAAAGTCAAAGATAATCTTTCTAAGATTAGAAGAAGGATGTAGTATGCTGAATAAATTATAGCGGTTAATTTCTTTAGATTAATAGACACGTGATATTTGATACGTGTTACTAATCATTTAGGTTTTGCGCAATCGAAGGAAATAGGTCTCTTACCTTAAGAAAGTCGCGCAGCCACATTACTTCCGGTTTGGGATCACCGACCACTTCGCACGATATAATGACTGTGTCGCCTTCGATTGCTTCGGTGGATAATGGCTTCGTGATGAAGAGAGGCTCTTTTGAACATCTACGAATTTTTACAGAATCCATTAATAAATAATTCTATTATATTTATTAGATAATATATTCTCATATAAAATTTCTTACTTCTACAAGGTTACAACTATTTCTAGCAATAAGAAATAAGTGTAACTAGTAATTTGTATTAATATATAAAATGGGATTCAGTAATGTCTTAAAACTGATTTGAATATATTATGTCACAATATGATGGAACATACAATCGCCAGTTATCGGAAGGTTATAACTAGACGGCGGATTTTATGCATTTATAGCAAAAATGAGTCAGTACATTTCAAGACAGTAGAGAGACGTAAATAATTTACGAATACCAATGTATTATTTTTCACTTGTAAAATTGTTAAAGTAAGAATCAAATATCTATCTGGCGCCTGTCTATTGCAATAGAAGCACACAATTTTGATCTTGCAGAGAAACCCGCAGTCTAGCGATAACTAATTTATACTTGGATTTTATTGGTATTAATTATTCTATTTTATTTTTGAAACTTTAGCGAAGTAACTTTATACAAAATTAGTTTCTATTATTGCCTGCATTTTATTATATTATTACATACATTTTGTAACGGCAGGATATTTATACAAATACACAAGTAGATAAACTTACGGTATATCTGGTGTTGCGAGTGTGATAGATGGTGCTCCTTCGACCGATAATTCGTCATCCTGTGTTTCAGTACCAATAACTGATACCCTCGTAGAGGTTTCGGCACGGCCTACTTCGTTGGTAGCAGTGCAGATATAAACACCGGCATCCCTAGCAGTAACCTTGCCCAAGGATAGTTCAACGGTACCATCATGGTTTAGAGTCATCACTGCCCTTCTGCTTGGACGAAGACGAATTCCATCTCGGTGCCTAAATAAAGGATTAATACAATACTTCTTTTACTAATACTTGCAGTCGGTCACAAACAGATTCGGACAGTTTTGAAAAGACGATAACTTTTTTAAGATTGGGCCAAACGACTTACATTCGTTTGAGACGTTACAGGTTTAACACTAAACCTACCAAGCACAAAACATATAAAAGTGAAACGTCTTATAGAAGTGAGAAGATTGAATTTGCTTAAACGTTGTGCGGTTTTCATTATAATTCATGCTTAAACAAAGAAGTCAATTTAGTAATTTCCTATGAAAGCCTTTTTATAATTTCAATAATTGTGAAATAAAAAACCGGTCATTTGACCGTGGTAGGTTTAGTGTTAATTTAATATGTAACAAGAAACTTTTTTTTTTAAGAACTGCAATTGGTCGGGATTGCAGAGAAAGTATTGTTTTTACAACTTCTTTGTGCGGGCCTACATTGAAAATTAGAAACATACATTTTGTAGATCTGTGTCAATTGTATATATTCTGAAAATTTCATCGAAAACAGTTGATGCGGGAAAGAACTACAGACATCGAAAGGTGTAAGAATCTTCGTATTTATTACCGTTAGGACTCAAAAAGCGTGAAAAACTACGATTTTCAACATTTTTAATCGTTTATAGTTGATGGCATTGTTGACTAATCTTGATGAGATTTTCAAAATGTGTATAATTGACATAGATCTGCAAACTATATTTTTAAAATTTTTAATGTAGGCACACATAAAAAAGTTGTGAAGACAACTTTTAGTATTTTGTCTGCAATTCTGACCAATAACTGCTTTTTCAAACAATTTTGTCTTTTCACATAGTAAATTAATTCGTTTAACAATTCACACAAATTTAACTCATTTGGTCCAATCATAAAAAAAGTAATCGTTTTTTTAAAAGTGTTAAAATCTTTTTGTGACCGACTGTACATGTACTCCAATAACGAAGAATTTAGATATTATCGGTTTGAATGATCGAGGTTCTAAACATTCTTAAACATTCCTGAGTAAAAGATGAATTTTATTATTAGATTTTTTATTAATTTATAATTTTAATATTACATGAATAATGATGAGATATTTGTGTTACTTTCTAAAACATACAAAATCTTTAAATTTGATTTTCCATTAAATTCAGTGTATGGTACAGAATCTGGCAAAGAGGGATATATAAAATTTGGGCACACCGATTTTGATGAAATTTTAGTGACAGTTAGTTTTCGGAAAAATATTGGACAGGTACGTTTTTTCGGCCATCATCTATGTTGAAATGGTAAAAAAAGCCCTTAACCACTTGCGCTGGAAAGACATGCCACGCACGTGGAGGTAATACCCATCTGTGATATAGTTGTCAGCGCAAGTGTCAAGTTGTTGATATTCACTGATGTCGCCCAACGTTGAGGGCTGTTCTCACTCTTTCGACATGGATGATGGCCGAAAAAATACGTGTCAAATATTTTTCCGAAAACTATCTCTCATTAAAATTTAATCAAAATCGGTATGGACTAGACTAGATATATCCCCCTTTTCCAGAATCTGCATCACACACTGAATTTAATAGTAAATCAAATTTAATAATTTCGTATGTTTTTTTAATGCAACACAAATCTTGTTGTTATTCATCTAAGGCATTGTCTGTTATTCAAGAATGTTTAATGTTATTTCCAGAATATCAAAATACACTTATGTTTGAAAATGACATGTAATCATAAAAATTTTAAAACTTTAACGCAAATGCGGCTTGGGCTCCCGTTGACCGATTACTTCTTTTAGCACACATTATTTTCCAATCAAATCACATAATAAAAACATTAAAAAAATATTTTGACCCTTACAGTCAAGAACTCATTACTGTACACCGTGTCGAGACATTACTGTAGTTATCGTAACGGAAATTGTATCGATTAACTGTAATATAGTTTAGATACGTCTAATTACGTAGTTATTACCAAACGACACCGACGCTAGGATACGCCTCTATTTGAGCGGTTATTCGCAGGTCTTCTCCCAATTTCACCGTGTACGCAGCATCAAGATCGCACAGAAATTCCGGGGCTATGTAAGCACGGATTCCCTTGTCCACCACGAGGATACAGCGACAGGACACCGACCCATTGACATTCCTTGCTGTCACCATGTAACATCCAGAGTCTTCCAGAGTGGAATGAACGATCTCCAACGTGTAGAAATTTGAATTGTCGTTCCAGAACACGTGGCGCTCTTGAAGGGAAAAGATATTCATCAATCTTGGTGTCTCCGGAGTTACATTGTATTCGTGACGACCTGCAGTTCATATTTTACATCAGGGGTGACAAATCTTTTTTCCACCGTGGGCCGTACGAGCAGTTGCGCCAGATTAAGACTCTATCTTCCTGTTTACTAGGGGTGTGTGAGAACCCGAAAATGTCGAGTCGGGACGAGACGAGAATTTTTTTTGAGATCGAGACGAGTTCTCGAAAATGTTCGAGATTCTCGATGGTTTTGGATTTCTCGAATGTGTCGAGATTCCCGAAAATGTTCGAGATTCTCGAAGGTTTCGGGATTCTCGAAAGTCTCGGGATTCTCGAACATTTTAGGACAGGCATGGTCACTTTTGTAGTCAATCCTTAAATCATGAAGTAAGAGTAAGGAGAACTCTATACTATTGAATGAAGGCAGAAAAAAGAAAATTCAAAGAATAAATTTTATAATGTGGTTTTAGGGAACGTCACCAATATATCGGAAATCTCATACGGCGATCGATTTTGAAGCGTGTCTCATAACGGTAATCGGGTACTGAACACCATAAATGTTCGGGAATCCCGAAACCTTCGAGAATCTCGACATAATTGAGGATCCCGAAAGTTTCGAGAACTCGTCCCGTCTTGTTTCGACGTCTTCCCAACCCGTCTCGACCATCGAGATCCATACACTTTGGGTACTCGTACACCACTACTATCTACCCTTCCCCTTCTACGACGCTATTCCCCCATTTTCCGGCTGCTATCGTGCGTGTGTCATAATGTCACGTGACTAATTCGGTAATGACAGAGAGAGGGTGCTTGTATTACCCTCAATTTCCCCGGTCTGGCGATACTGCGCACTAAGTAACGTATGCATTTATACAACTTTCTTTAGCAGCTGAATGAAGGAATCAGCAGACAAGAAGCACTTTACTTCCGATCAAAGAGATCGATGTGGTGGGGATCGCTCTACTACATCGCTGTGGAGCAAGGAAATAGGGGCACGAGCCGCAGGTTTGTCATCTCTGTTTTACATGAAGAAAATCAAACTACTTTCGCGCTTTTTATTATTTCAAAATGTTATTAGTAGACTGTTGGTTCTATGCATTTATGACAAAAATTCGTAAATCATATGTAAAAAAGTGAAAATATTTAACACATTTCAATATACTCTTGCATTATTTCCAACTCGTCTGAAATTTTAAAAACAGGAAATAGATGTCTATGCAACTCCTGTATCTGACAATTCATGCAGACAATTTTCATTTTGCATAAAAATCCGCAATATAGATATCAGTGATGGGATTCAGCCAGTTTGCACTGGTTCGCGTGATTGGCTTTCATATTTCAATATTTTGTTGCAGCTTCCCTTAATTGTCAATGTTTTATCAACCGACACATCGATATTGAAAAATTTCATTTAAATATATTAAGAGTGAAAACTCAAGCAAGTTCTATTTTTTACTAAACTGGATTCCTACTTTTTTGGAAAAGTCACTAATTATTATAAAATAATGCATGCAGTATGCAGTAAATACTTCGTCGTTGACATGCTCTTACAACTTGTTAGTGTAGTCACTTGTTAGTGACTGTTGCGTACAATGATATTATTATAATATTTGTTGATGTACAAGGGTGTACAAAAATTATATATCACGACGTTCATAGCGGGATTCTATACCTCTGAATCAGTGAAGATTTGTTAAAAAAAAATAAGCCGCAAAATTGGATTTGACGCTTTTTTCAAGGTCAACATTTTTTTTTATTGCGTCGTATATTACTCATCGCGAGACACAGAAGTCTTAAAGGAACCACGGGCCTCAAGTCAACCGTTCTCTTAAAAAGCGACGTTAAAGTATCGTAAATTATTTTATTCCATATATCTACAGTCTATCTAAAGATGGCATAAATGTGGAGGGAGTGATTCTACATGGAAAAATAAGTCTAAAATATGGAATACACTGTGTTTTCATCTGACCCCTAGTTTTTGGCAAATTAGAGTTTGGAAATTTGGCGAACACGCGTGCATTGAATGGGAAGCGTCTGAGGCGTCTGTTCATGAACTGCCAGTTCTACTTCTTACAAACGCTAGGAACGTGACTTGACGGATTTTCAGAGTCGATTTTCCCGAAAACGAGGCCACAAATGAAAAAATTGTAATTCTAAATTTTCGACTTATTCTCTCATGTAAAATCACCCTCCTCTCGTTTATACCATCTTGGGACTCCCTGTAGACATATGGAACAAAATAGTTCACGCAACTTTAAAGTCGTTTGATGCAATAGAAAAAATCTGACATTGAAGAAAAGGGTCGAAAATTTTGCTGTTCACTTTTTGAATCCCGTTATGGTAGTCGTGCCGTAGAATTTGTATACGCTTTGTACATGTTTTTTTGTGTTTTTATGAATTTGGGCGTATCATAAATACATAAATAATTGCCGTCAAAATAACATATCTACAGTGGCCCACAAAAGTGTTCGTACGCTCTTTAAATCAGAATAACTTTCGTAAAATTTGACCAAACCACTTGACTTTTTTTGAGCAATTAGAAACATTGATTTAGTAAATCACGTGCAAACAAGATTTTGAAGAAATTGAACACTTTTTAAAACTTTATTATTTCAGCCCGTAATGAAAATTCAAAATATGCGGTTTGTAGATATATGTTATTTACACGTATGCTGAAAATTTCATCGAAATCAGTTAACAAACACACGAGCTACAAGCGGTTGATAGTGGTGATAATCGCAGTTTTTCACGACTTTTGGTCAGTTTCTGCTTAAAATCCATAGTTTCTTACATCTTTCAATGCGTGTCGTTTTTTTCTGCGTCAACCGATTTCGATGCAATTATCAGTATATGTATAACTAACCTAGATTTACAAAAGTCATATTTTGAATTTTCATTATGGGCTAAAATAAAGAAGTTGTAAAAAGTTATATTTTTATTTCTTCATATAATTCCTAGTAATTGCAATTTTTTCAAAATCTTTTTTGCATGTGATTTACTAAATCAATGCTTCTAATTGCTCAAAAAAAGTCAAGAGGTTCGGCCAAATTTTAAGAAAGTTATTCGGATTTAAAGGGCGTACGAACACTTTTGTGGGCTACTGTAAGTTATGAAGGCAAAGAAATTTTTAGAACTTCTCAGTATCTTGTACTCACCATCTTGACGGATCTCCTTGTCATTTTTGTACCACGTGACTTCCGGAGCGGGGTGGCCTGTCACTTGACACGTCAATCTCACAGGATACGATACCTGGACCCTTCTGTCTCGAATTCTCATGGTGAACTGCGGTGGTCTGTCTTCTAGATCGTCTTCTAGCACGCTGCAGATTGATAAACACATAAAGCAAAACATATTAACCCTCTATATGTATACATATAGTGCCGTGCAACTTCGAAGTCACATGCTAACAGTTTAATATTATATTTCAGTGGGTTAGGTCAGGTCAAATTGTTCACTTGGACGAATTTACACGTTTACACTAAAATATTCTATCTCAAAATAAAACTTTAGCTACATAGGCTACTTGTAATACTTTTATGAAATACTCACGTTTACAAATTGAAAATATGTAATTGGCAACTCTTGATTACTCATTTTAGCTGTAGAAACAAATTCTTTCCGATTTTGGGATAAAGTAAAATATATCATATTTATAATAAATTTCCTTTGTAATTAGGCATTCCTTACAGTTTCCTTATTATCACTAAATGACAACAAATTTTCTAAATTATAGATGTGTACTGTTTAGCAATTTTTCTATTCTGTTGCATATGGAGTTAATCAATTTGGCAAATGAGGGGTACTATCATTGTTCTCGTATATTTATCATTTCTAATAGTTTCAAATTTCTAATGTGTCATGTAATGAAAATTACACCGTTGCGAACATTGATTCTTTTGTCGACTATGTGTACCTTGACTTGAGTTTCGCATCAGCCTCAATGATCTTCGGATCATTGACGACGAGCACTCTAGCAAACGACGACACTTTGCCGAGCAAGTTGCTCGCTTCGCATACGTATCTGCCAGAATCGGTGTCTCGAACGTTCTCAATCGTTAGTGAACACTGCGATCCATTACGAGAGATTGAACATCTGGGTTCATTGTTCAAATCTATTTCGGAAGATTCACTGTACCATTTTATGTCGACTTTCGAATCGGTGCGTATCTGCAACAGAAATTATTACATCGTTAACAAGGGTTGGGCACATTTCATTTGAAATAAAATAACAAATAATCGTTTGAAACAATGAATTATTTTAAGTACTTTATTATTGAAGTGAGACTTCTTTAGGCGCTTTAGGCGCAAAACTTCGACGCGGTAGGCGTAAAACCTCGACGCGGTAGGAGTAAAACCGATCTGGCGATGAAACGATGAAACGATGAAACGATTTAGTAAAACCTCGACGCGGTAAGCGTAAAACCTCGACGCGGTAGGAGTAAAACCAATCTGACGATGAAACGATGAAACGATGAAACGATTTAGTAAAACCTCCACGCGGTAGACGTAAAACCTCGACGCGGTAGGAGTAAAACCGATCTGGCGATGAAACGATGAAACGGTGAAACGATGAAACGATTTAGTAAAACCTCCACGCGGTAGACGTAAAACCTCGACGCGGTAGGAGTAAAACTGATCTGGCGATGAAACGATGAAACGAAATTCTATTCTATTAGCATATACGGTTGAGGGTTCGGCATTGCTTAATGAAGATTATGATAAAATTCCGATGATGCTAAGTAGATATTTCAACGTGAACTTTGCATCGGAACAATTAAAATTATTAATAGAATTTTTTAGAAGTAAATTAAGATTGGAAATGGTCAATAATCCTAATGAAGCGACAAGATCAGCAACAGCTCTCGATGCAGTATTTGCAAGACATTTAGAAAAAATTGATTCAAGAATATTTATCATATTTTAGCAATCACAAGCCAATTGTTTCAATAATAGAATCATAGAAAATTAAAAGTCATAAAGTGATAATAAAAATTCAAAAAAAAATTAAAGAAAGAAGTTTCACTTCAGTCATGTGGTATAAGCACACACCAATTTTTTTTTTACTTTACAGACAATTTGGTTATAATCTACGCAAAAAAATTGATTGCAAGCAAACATAGAGGAAAAAAATATTATTACGATGTCTCTGACTCAGTAGCTTGTGATATGACACAGATCCATTCATTTTGGATGGCTCATGATTTTGGATTTGTTTCCCGCTAGATTATTATTAGTAGACAGACCACTGTGCGACGTTCGAAGCATGTACGCCTACGAGTCTCACGACGCTGCATTCGAATTACAGTGCACGGCAAGCTTAATAATAAATGTAGCGGAACAAAAGTAGACATGCACGCCTAATAATAGTGTACTTGCCTCACATTCCAACTTCACTGTCGTCCCCTCGAGAACCTTGAGCTGACCTGGCAAGATTTTCGTGAACTCCGGAAGATCGACGGTCTCGCTGACCTTCACGGAATTCGTCATAGTTACGGACTCGCCCCATCCATAGCGATTTCGCGGTGTCACCTGGAATTTGTACTCGCCACCTGGCTTCAGGTTGAACGCGTCGAAAGCGTTGATCGGTGTCATACCCAACTGTTCGTCAAAAAATTGAGAAAACGATCACATCATTGTAGAGAACGATGAGAATTCAAATTAGGGGTAGAATTAGAAATTTATACAGGATGTGTACAAAAAGTTCGTGGACAAATGCAATAGATGGTACCTTAGGATTTGGAGTTGTTCTTGTTTGATCTTTGCTTAATTGAGTTATCACTGTTACTATTAGACCGGAATTGTGTCTCCTGTCTTTGGCGATTTTTAATCACGATCGATTTCAAAGAACAAGCAGAGTGCATTTAATGTTATTGTAGATTTGGAAAAAGCAGTACGGAAACATTGTATTAATAAATAAATCGGTTAATTATATAGAAGTTGGACCTCCTCACCGATTTTGATGACCTTAAAATATGTTATCCAGACCATCATTCTGATCAACTTTTCCCTATACATGTTACCGCCGCTCGATTTTAATTTTCGAGATATTCGCTAAAAACTATTGCTAATACTGTATTGAATTTTCCATGTTTTCCAATTACATGTAATTGTAATTTTATTTTTGCAATTACAAGTAATTGTAATTGGTAGTTGTAATTATTTAACGCCAAACTGGTACTAAAAAAAAAGTAATAAATATTTCCTAACATATGTCTTTTGTTTGTTCTTTTTAGACATTTCCATTGAGTAGGTATCTAATTACTTTTTTTAATGCCATTTTGGCGTTAAGTAATTGCAACTACTAATTACAATTACTTGTAATTGCATTAAAATTACTTGGTATTGCAGAAATAAAATTACAATTACATGTAATTGTAATTGGTAATTGCAATTACTTTGGCTCAACCAGCAATTGTAATTGCGGACCACAATTACAATTACAGTAATTGAAAGGAGTAATTGCAATTACATAACACGATTCTTTTAAATCACTAATTTTTATGCTTTGGATCATTTAACCGTTTTCTTATTGAAATTATAGTCCATTTATGCTCATGTAATTGAAGATGTAATTAAATACTTATGCAATTAATTACAGCTCAACTCTGCTGTCGAGATGAGAGAGAAAACAGGGTCTCACTTTGGTGATACATATACATATAAGGTGAGCTTTCAATTTTGAAAGACTACTCTTTTATTTTTCTATGCGTGGTCGAGCCTCCGCCACCACCACGACGTAACTACAACTCATTCGATTCGCATAATCTTTGCATTGTAGCTGTCATCCAGAATTTGATCTAGTAATGGAAAAATCATGTGAATAGAATAAGGTGTGGTTAGGCCGTGGAGGGTGCGGGGAGGGCCGGCCCGACCACGCATACGAAAATTCAAAAGTAGTCTTTCAAAATTGAAAGCTCACCTTATATATGTATAGGAATACGTATCAAATAACCAAACAACCACGAGAACATAGTATTTATAAGAAGCAAAATACGTTACGAACGCCATTAATCGATCGCCTATGCTGATATACGAAAATCCAAGAGAGAAAACTCAATACAGTATTAACAATAGTTTTTGCGAATACAGTATTTCATCGGTAATTGTCCTAAATGTCTCCGACATAATTGTCCCTGAGATATCCCCACTAGTGCGGTGTGTACCCCCTTGAGGGGCCGTGAAGCTCGAGAGGCCTCGGTCGCCGAGAAATATGACACCATGCGGCTCGCGTATATCGGTGAGACCACACTAATCCGAATTTCCAACTTCTTTATTATTCATTATTTTTTTAATGGGACTTCGATGACCATATTTGTGGCAGTTTTCTAATAAAAATGATACCAAATATGATATAATTCCGATGATATTTACTTGTGTAATAGACAATTAAAGTTTCGGGCGCGAGGACAGATAGCGTATAGGAAAGGAAGAGACGCGGAGAGTCGCAGTCGGAGGCACAGTTCAAAGGCTCGCGCGTCCTCACAATGTATTACCAAGGAATAACTGTTTTATTATTACTTATTTTTTTACGACACTTTTGCTAATAGATTTGTGACATTGTTCTGATTAAAATGATACCAAACACGATATAATTCGGATCATATACAGGTGTATGGTCATTATGTATAGGTCAGGTACATAACATCGGTGAGGCAACAGTAATGCAATGACGACACTTTTTCATTTTTAATTAACCTTTAGGAGACTTTTACCATCATATTTGTAATATTTCTCTGATCAAGATTTTTCTGATTATACATATCTATTTTTTTAATTGACGATGGAGTAAGTTTTGGTAACAGACAAAGAGATTAAATGATAAGACATTAAAGACACACTCTCCTGACTGGGACATTTCGCGACTTTGAAAACGGGCAGAACCTCAGCTACATCTACATTAACCGTCTTGTCTTCTGTGAATTGGTCGATCATACATAGTAAGAATGCAGAGAAGAGAAAACCTAAGAAAATCCGGAAAAACCAATGTCGAGGTTTTACGGTCACGGATTTACATTTTGGATTTAAGCACGTAGTTGCAATTTGCAACGGAGGGCCGACAAGTGTTGTACGGTGAATTTATGGGACCGGATATATTTTGCAATTTTTCGTATTATTCAATATATTTTCAATGAGACGATGCGACTTGCAGTGCCCCTTTCTTTACTATTTACTCTCTTTGTCTGTCATCAAAACTTACTCCATCGTCAATTAAAAAAATATATATGTATGTATAATCAGAAAAATTTTGACCAGAGAAATATTACAAATATGATGGTAAAAGTCTCCTAAAAGATTAATTAAAAATTAAAAAGTGTCGCCATTGCATTACTGTTGCCTCACCGATGTTATGTACCTGACCTATACATAATAACCACACCTGTATATGATCCGAATTATATCGTGTTTGGTATCATTTTAATCAGAACAATGTCACAAATCTTTTAGAAAAAGTCTCATAAAAAAATAAGTAATAATAAAACAGTTATTCCTTGGTAATACATTGTGAGGACGCGCGAGCCTTTGAACTGTGCCGCCGACTGCGACTCTCCGCGTCTCTTTCTTTCCCATGCGCTATCCTTCCTCGAAGCCCGAAACTTTAATTGTCTATTACACAAGTAAATATCATCGGAATTATATCATATTTGGTATCATTTTTATTAGAAAACTGCCACAAATATGGTCATCGAAGTCCCATAAAAAATAATGAATAATAAAGAAGTTGGAAATTCGGATTAGGTATGTTTACATTTCTCGGTGACCGAGGTCTCTCGAGCTCGACTGTCCTTCTCTACGTTCGACACACCTCAAACAATGATATCCCTCGCGCATAATTGTCCCTCCGCAGACCCGTGTTGTGGACAATTATCGATGAAATACTGTATCTCGAAAACTAAAACCGAGCGGCGGTAACATGTATAGGGAAAAGTTGTTTTGAATGATGACCTTGTCAACATATTTCAAGATCATCAAAATCGGTGAGGAGGACCAACTTCTATATAATTACCATAAATCGAGTGTATTAGTTAGTCCAAAAGAACCTCCACAATTTAACTTTAAAGTAATAAATCTGAAACCGATCATTTGATCGGTAGTGGCAGGTTTAGTGTTAATTCTCGACCCTAACACTAAATTAGCTGTTGCATTTATTTAAACGGACCCTTGCCCTCAAAGTGTAGGACTGCATATTACGAACTTATTAAAACAATAGAATTTGAAATTCAAGTGATATAACCTCGGAAAGTTCACCATGTGTTTAGAAAATACAATGTCCACTGGTAAAACGTATATTAGGCGCTGGTCTTTACTGATTGCAGACATATACAGGGTGGGGCACTATAAACAGGTCACCTGAATAACTCGCTTGCTTTTGAAGATAGAAGAAAATGCATCAGACCAAACTTACTTGATATCGAGGCGCTCGTAATCTGATGCCATTAATTTTTTTATTGGTGGAGACGTCAAGGAGATGTGACGGTCAACTCTGTTTTTTTAAATGGAACGGTATGGTTTTTTATTTACATTCTGATAGTGTGTTTCAAGACGAATACAATGGCCTATTATGAAGGTCATTCAAGGTCACGCAAGGTCAACTGCAATAGAAAATAAAGTGTCTCCAAGCACTCTTCGAACACTACGACGATTTACATGAAACATGTTATCTATGTATTCACTGCTGCTTCAACTGTTCAAAATGACGATCTTGAACACGGAGACATAATCTAAAACGTTGCAATACTGATGATACTTCCTGACAAATTTCAGTTGTATCTATTACAGAGTAAGATCTTTTTATACGTTCTTGCATATCAGCTGTGGTTGTTGGTTTTTCGCGGTACACTTGTTCCTTCAATTTTCCCCACAAATAAAAATCTAGTGGTGTCAGGCCTGGGGAACGTGCTGGCCATTTATTACTTCCTGATCGACCAATCCAACGACCTTAAAATGTCCTGTTCAGTAATTCTGTAACATTTCGTGCTGAATGAGCAGGACATCCGTCTTGTTGGAACCACATGGACTGTCGCATGTCCAGTAAAATGTCCTCTAACAATTCTGGCAAAACGTCTTTTAAGATTCTCTCGTATTTATGACTATTTAGCGTGCCATCAATGAAATGTGGGCCAATTTCAAGTTCAAGGTCGTCATTTTGAACACTTGAAGTAGCAGTGAATACGTAAATAACATGTTACATGTAAATCGTCGTAGTGTTCGAAGAGTGTTTTGCAACACTTTATTTTCTATTGCAGTTGACTTTGTGTGACCTTGAATGACCTTCATAATAGGTCATTGTATTCGTCTTGAAACACACTATCAGACTGTAAATAAAAAATCATACCATTCCATTTAAAAAAACAGAATTGACCGTCATATCTTCTTGACGTCTCCACCTATAAAAAAATTAATGGCATCAGATTACGAGCGCTTCGATATCAAGTAAGTTTGGTCTGATGCATTTTCTTCTATCTTCAAAAGCAAGCGAGTTATTCAGGTGACCTGTGTATAGTGCCCCACCCTGTATAGAAAAAAACAAGAACAGGGTAATCTTTCTGGTAATCTCAATATAAATGGAAACTATAATTTTCCGTATCAGAAAAATTAGCGTTTAATGACATAATAAATAAATATGATACATTCAGGTGTTACTTACTCGACTCCTTGAGAATTGGCAAGTTGCACAAAAGTTTAGCAACGGTTAGCAGTGATACAACATTGTACACGCACAGTTTGAAAATGTGACAGGCAAGCAGTCAAATATAATAGCTTACTTACTAACTAAACTTACTGACTTACTTACTGAAACTTTACTTTTCAAATTTATTCTTTACGCTTTGCTGCATAAAATATAGGTTTGCATAAAATAGTAATAGAGGAAACATAAATACCTCCACCCATCGTGCACCGCCGTCGCTACCAAGCAACCAAGCGTCAACCCTGTAGGCAATGACTGGTGCAGGTCCCTTCTGTTCAGCTTTTCCCCAACTTAATGACAACCAATTTTTGCCACCATCAACAACAACTGGCTCGCTGCTAATCGGTCCAGGTGCATCTATACATAAATCACAACAGCAACTGATAAAAAAATAAAAACTTTTTTTCAATCGCAAAACCAAATTCCTATAGATGATGGGAAATAATCCGAAATATTCATTATCATATAAAATATTTGAAGGATCTTGCACACCAAGTTACGGAATTAGATTTTTCAAGAATATTATAATTCGATAATGTACTATATTTATACTATTCAACCTGAAAATTTTATTTAATCATTCGTATTATTAGTAAACAAAATTGAGTCCTATGTACCTAGATTGAGTGCAAAGCAGTCAAAACATTTAAACATTTAAAAAATATTTTTGTATTACTTTCAACTCATTGAAATGATTAAGAAAATAAGCAGATGTCTATATAGATCCCGTATTTTGCAATTAGTAGATATTTTTTATTTTGTATAAAATCTACAGTCTAATGATTACTGAATTTTTAGCTGGAAATAATAAACCACGATAGTGCGCCGAACAGTTTTTAAAACATTGAATACGTTTTCGTCGGAATGATTCTTTCAAAAATGGTAATTTGGGTTTCTCAAAAACTAATGAATCCATTATGTTACAATTTTTGTATTTAAGTTTGGCGCAGAATTTACTGAAACGTTATAGTTTATTTTATACAGCTACATAAACAGTGAACGATTTTCATGACACAAATTACATTTCTCAATTTACAGAGTTGCATTTTTTCCGAAAATAATTTCCAGCAAATCGAAAAAAAGTACTATTGCGAAAGAAAATTTCTTCTTCTGCGTCACATAAAAAGCTTTGAAGATATTATGATTACCATGGAAACTGTTTTAGGTAGTTCATTCTGCAGAATTCGCGCAGTCCACACCCTTAGTTTGATTAATTTTTCAAGAAAACATGCAGAATTTACAGACAAGACATGTACCTAACGCTTCATGAATAGAAAATAATTTTTTCGATACAACAATTCGCGAAGTTCACTATCTTTTTCGTATTGAAGCCATGCTAACATTCTTAATTGTACAAATTCTGCAGACTTCCGGGCTAACCTCTGTGTCCATACAAAAATTCCAAAAACTCGATGATCAGACAATCATTATTGGACCACGAGCGTCTCAGACGAGAAATCGTAAACTGCTCATCGTCGTTGACGATTCCATGGTCGTGGGGCTTCATCCTCGATGACAGATCATCTCCAACTGATTTTCAAATCGACAGCAAGTAATTTCGAATTTCTTTCTTTCCATTAGAACCACTCGAGCAACGTTGAACTCCGAGTGTCATTCAACAAGTCGAACACGATGGAAAAACGTGATTCCCATTGCGTGCTGTTCGTAAAATTATCGCGCTCGACGGGTTCCTCGAGCGAAACCGAAAATGTCAAGGTGTTTTTTCGCGTTGCCCAAGGATCGAAAAAAGTGGGGCATACGAAATGACTCGCGTCCCGACGCTGACTGAATTTTGATTTTGTGGACACAGGGATGTTGGAGGGAGGCGAATCAGCAAGGCAAACGAAAATAACCCGACGAGAGGTGTACTCGCAAATGTGTACGTAGGTGGTGTCGTTTCGTGTTTGTCTATCGTCATGTGAGAACCACTTTGTCGAATTGTGTCACCTATTTCCGCTGATCATTTGCGCATCCATGGCGCAGAGATCCTTAACCCTCGGACTAGGGTTGTTTCTCGAGAATTTCTCGAGAAATGTTATAATTAGTTATTTCTCATTTCTCGAGAAAATTACAGTATTTCTCGAGAAATTTAAGTCTAGGAAAATTCTTATCAATCTCATTTATTTTATAACATATTTTCGGAAATCGAATTTTAGTTAACTCAAATTGCATATTACTAATCAATCGCGTACGTATAAGCATATCTACAAGCATCACATCGATGCCTCCGTATGCATGTCTGCAATGTGATAATTTATTATAATTGTTAGGAATGCGTCTCGATGTGAGGTAACGCACTTGGTGCTTTGATGTTCGCTGCACGACACAATATGATACAAATGAGTTTCTTGTTGTTATTGAAGAAGAAGTATCTAAAAGAAGAGACAAGATTGTTGTATCCCTTAGGAAATATTTGCATTCTTCATCCTTGCAAAAAGATTCAGAAGATACATTTTTCTATTTAACATCCAAGGCAGATATGTATAAAATTGCAAAACAAATTCTAAGCAGACTTTTCGGAAAGTATAACAATGATTCTTATGAAAATAGTGCAAAACTTTCAGATTCTCAGAATGAGGAACTATCACTGAAAAGATAGTTAGAATTAGAAATTGCAGATAGCCTTCAAGAATATAGTGTCAAAGCGTCAGAAGAAAATAAATTCCGGACTCTAACAAAGGAATTCCAGATTTGTGAGTCCACTGGAAAAAGGACACACAATCTGCAGCAACTTTTGGATGTTCTACATACAATAAAGCCAACATCCACACAAAATGAATACAAAACGATGAGTGAAATCTACACATCGAGAATTCTCGAGAAATGTAGTCGTATTTCTCTCGAGACATGGAAAATGTTGAGAAATCAGGAACACTACCTCGGACAACGGGCCATTCGTTCACTAGAGAAATTACGATGTTTAGAATCATTCACTGCTTTATCCATCAGTTTTTTAAAGTATATTTTTGAAAGTTCTTCTTATGGACACTTTAATCGTTCTATTATTTCTAATACAGCAGCTGTTCATTCAATTATTATTCAATCTGGTAAATGCCAGGAACTGAATAATTACATGGCGGGCTGGGAGTTATAGTAACATTACGGTTGCCAAAACGCATACATAAGTTCAGAAAACTATAAGAAGTGTCAGTATTTGAAAACTAAAGCACGAAACAGAATTTATATAATTTACAAGTGAATTATCTAATTAAGATACACTTACACCGATATACAGTGACTCCAATAAATATTCGGACATTCTTAAAGAGACGATAACTTTTTTAATATCGGATTTCACAACTAGGAGTTTTTTGAGAAGTTAGAACAATTAGTAAACTAAATGACGTGAATAGAATTTTGAAAAAATTGCAATTGATCGGAATTGCAGAAAAAACGTTAACAGTTGTATTTTACAACTTTTTTATGTGGGCCCATATAGAAAATTTAAAAAATACGTTTTGTAGATCTATGTTGTCAATCAGCGCTTGAAAAAAAAGAGTATAAGGTGGAATTACACCACTATGATCCCAAATGGTTCGTTCTACTTGTTTAGTGAGAAAAAAATAACGTGACCTTTTTCCGTAAAGAATGAAGTTCTACATCAATTAACGCTGCTGGTGAATAAATTTGATAAACAACGTTAACTCAAATCTTTGGAATTTGGACATGCACAGCTATGATTCACAGCCTGATATGTCGAATTTGATGCTCTGGGTCAAAATGGACCCTAGCTCGGAGGATTAATCACGTCTTCTCGGGCATGATCCGGTATTAATGACCGATTCTGCCCAAGCTTGACAATGACACTATCGTAATTTGTTATTGCAGAAGGTTGTTGATAGCTACCACTCGCAGAGGATGGCATTGGAGGTGATTTACAGTGACTGCAAGTGCTGAAGATTTTGTATTGTAATTATTTGGCCTGCGGAAGTGTATTTATAGCGTACAAGATCTTGAAAAGTTGTAAAACTCGAAGCAAAGCAGATTTTGAGACGATTCTATTCCATTTAAATTTCAAATTCTTTCAATCGTTTCAATTTGTGCTATTTCCTTATTTTGATACTTTGAGTTTTATTTTAGAGAAAATTATTTTAAATTCAATCTTTGTGTATATTTCAACATTTTTTGGCCATTTTCTATGCACTATAAATACATAAAGCTGTGAAGCTTATTTATTAACTAAAAACAATAATTGTATTGAATTTCTGTCTTTTTAAATTGACAAATAAAATATTATTATATTTTAAACATTTCAAAGTTTAAACTATACAAATATTTGTCTATATAATCTGTAATCTAGTAATGAGTACTAGATGCAATTTATCTGAGTACACCATTGTGATGCACTAAGCTGTAACGTTTGATTAAATTTGTTTTAAACATATGCATTTGATGAATTTTAGATAGAAATTTCATCTAAAATTTCCGATTCACCGAGCATTCTAATATTACGGATTCCGTGCTACCATGTTTATTTATCGACGGCCTACTTCGAAGTGGCCACATGCTCCAGTAATTTCATCTGTTTATTTTCGACCGTTCCCTAGTACTAAGTATTAAATTTGTGTTACTACAACTTGGGAACCATTTATATTATATTATTTTGTTATCGAAACAGACGAAACCGATGGTAAACTTACCAAAATAAAAATCATTGTCGTAAGACTGCAGGTTAATTTATTTCACAAGAGAATTGTTTGATTGACAACAACTCGATTTTGTTACTCCTAATTTCATATTATTGTATCATAATATCTATGTTAGTATAAATTATATCGTATTTGTTGATTGCAGCAAAATTTGTGTTATGATCATCTTATTCGGTTTACGTTAAGTCATGCTGAACGTCTATATATTGAAAACTCACTCGGTTAAAAGGTTAGAAATAATTTAATTTCAATATTGAATCATTGACTCCAGTTTAAAATGAACTAAAAGTAGTTTTATGAACTCACATTTTAAAAGAATAAGATTGTTTGTATTTCATTGTATGAAATATATTCAGCTCGAGACAAAAGCTGAACTTGAATGTTACGAAATTGCAAATTTGGAGGAATTGTGTCCATTGATTTAGATACAACATTTGTGTGAGAATACTTCATGTGATTCTAATTCGGGATTCGTGATATCTGTCCAACATCTGTGATTCGCTTCGTCGCGTTCAATGTACCTATTTAATCATGCCAAGGAACTTTTTTCTTTTGTACATGTGAAACGGGTTTTGTTTGTTTCGATCTTCGCACGGTATGTCATAGTATGTTACAGTATTTTAAAAAGCGGGAAGCCTTGGTCAAAGTTCTGTCACATTTGGCTCTATTTCAGCTTTACATTTACACGCAGATGCGTGCGCGTGTGTCAATATGCTTCGTAAAATAACAATGTTATGACACAAATCCAATTTAACTGAAAGCTTACGCCTCGTTATTTGTCGTGAGAGAATTTATTGTGCACAGTAAAATGTAAACTGATTAGGTGTTTGAATTCAAATTTCTATAACACACTGGTCACTTTTCAATGGAAACGTGAGTTTTTTTCTCTTTGTCTTCTTATTGTTTGAAGCAATAAGAATCATTCATGGCATTCAACAGACAATGATATAAGCAGACTTTCGATGGATGATATTAGAATAATACAAAGTGAATACAGGATGGACGACAAGCGACCGGAAGAGGGGGTCCAAGGATAGGGTAGGGGGGAATTATTAATATATAAGGAGGAAGAGTAATAGCGTAATTTTATGTAATGTAAATAGTGTAAATAGCGAATTCTTTTGTAAATAGGTTCTTTCTCTCTCTCTCTCTCTCTCTCTCTCTCTCTCTATATATATATATATATATATATATATATATATATATATATATATATATATATATATCTAGTATAAGTTTAGAATTTAAGATAGGATCATAAGATAGACATAAAACTACTTGTAGGAGCGGAATGAGGAGGTAAAGCGGGAGAAGATGAAAAATGTTAAGAATTGTAACCTTTAGGGGAATCAATAAAGTTACTACTACAAAGTGAATACAATTAAACAGAAGGAGAAGTTATAATGAAAATTTTAAGCGTTTCAAATTAAATTAATAAAACCATTTACATTAATACATCTGATTTATCATAATATTCTATTTGTTTTTAAATAAATCTCTAATAAAGCCATATATATATTGTGTATATATGTATATATTGTATATATGTATATATTGTATATATGTATATATTGTATATATATATATATTTATATATATATATATGTGTGTGTGTGTGTGTGTGTGTGTGTATATTGTTTGATTAGTTTGAATAATATTTATACATAGTGTAGCATCATTGGAAAGTATGAATAATTTCAAAAAAGATTTAAAAAATCAGTAGAATTTTGTTATACTCTGTTATGCTGAATGTTTATAAACAATATATTCTATATTATTTCATCTCATAATTCTAATCAAACTACCATAGAAAGTGTTCGTAATATTTGTTTAAGGTATACTGATGCAAACGCCAACAAATTAATGCCTTTTTCATTTAAACGAATCATCGCTTACGGATGCTTAAAAAGTGGCGAGGTATGGTTGGACAGATGATTAACCTAAACATTGACGTCATTTCGAGCGTCGACTTAGAACTGCGTTTATTTGGATTTCGTCCATTAAAACTTGGGCCAAGTGTATGTTAAACCCACAGTCAATGTCACCGGACTACGATTTCTAATTGTGACTGCTTAATTATGCTAGTTGACTTAACTAGCAATGGCCAAATTTAGAATATAATCCGGTGAAGCGTAAAATTACCATTGCTGATCTTAAATTGGAATATTTGGGACAAATTTTATAATTTTATTAACAGATTCTAGATATTTATAGTATACAGTGAGTGAAAAAATGATTGAAGCTACGATACGAAAAACATATTTATTATCCATATAACAGATAATATTTCCGACAGTGTTGTAAAATGTAGTTTGAAAATTTACCGAAATCAATACTTCTTAAAAGAATAATAAAAGAATAAAAATTTTATGTTATAAATTGAATGTTCTGATGTGAACTCGTTAATTATTTCAAGTCGTTCTAATAATTTTATCATTCATTATGAAAATTGAAAATGTGTAAAATGTAAGGATACATTTATATTAGCAAGCATCCAGTATCTTTCAATTGTTCTTTCGTTGTAGTATATATTAAATAGTATATTAAATAGTATTAAATATTAAATTAATAGCATCATTATCAAAAATAGTATTAAAAGTAAGATAATGAGTGAGAGTATAATATAATAAAGTAATTATTGTAAATCTATCGATCTAGTATGTTTATCAATCTATAAAAATAGACAATTTGCATAACGATCTATAGTCCGTTTATTAACGATTAATGCCAAAAAGTGAAATTAAAGAACTTACTTTTTACGTAGGGCACTTCATCGTCACGACTCTCAGATGACAGACCCAGAACACTTCCGGTGTCGGTGCGGCTGCTGACAGTACTCCAGTCCGGTGTCAACGACCTAGCACGCTGTTTCACCTGAACAGTTAAGAACTATAAGCAACTTTATCTTTAAAAGACTAAACTTTCAAGATTGTTTACTTACTTTGATCGAGAAGAAACTTCTATCGCACCCATGTCTGTTTTTTACAAGTATACAGTAGGTACCCTCGTCTGAAGGTGTTACCCTCTTTAAGGTTAACCTAACATAGTCATCGATGACTTCCTTGTAAGATCTAGGGCCGTTGGTGATGTCTCTTAGTCCTTTCAACAAAGTCACTGAAAAATGAAAACAAGACGTCTCATGTTAGATATCAGAGAAAAATTTCAAATAATTAACATTAGGTAAAGAATTTAAGTGCACATTATCTGCCAAAACCCCATTGAATAAGACTTTCAATAATTCGGGGGCTAAGAATCATAGTAAGTCACGTACATGGTATATCGAGAAAAATAATGTTTTGCGTTTGTTGTTATAATAAATTCCATATACGCGTTACGGTTGTAGAAACACATACGTATATAGGTTCACAAAATTATAAAAAATTATTCAAAAAACAATATTGACTCAAATCTTCAGAATTTAGACTTCACCACTGTGATTCTCAGCCCACCAATTGCGCTGTACCAAAAGGAAGCTTAGAAATCGATTTTTACATAATAATTCCAAATGAAATTATTAGATTACGATACAGAACATGGCTGGTTGGGTCGTGATTGAAATTTCTATTTCTATTGCAAGATCTGTCATAAAATCTATAATCTTTTAACCGAGTGTCTTTTCAATCACAATTGACATAACAAAAATGTTGCCACAATTAACGCAAAAACGATACAGTTTATACTAATGTGGATATTATAACATGATCAAGTGAAAGAATTATTTGTTGAAGTAAGATGGAAATGACAAATTTTCGATAGGTGATAGCAAACTCAAATGACAAGTTCACT
Organism: Sphecodes monilicornis; assembly: GCA_913789915.3. NCBI lineage: Eukaryota > Metazoa > Arthropoda > Insecta > Hymenoptera > Halictidae > Sphecodes > Sphecodes monilicornis. The sequence continues at coordinate 22,839,440 of OU565285.1, forward strand.
CGTCATCTTCAGTTTAAAGGATAACCATGAACCATGGACTTTAAAAATATTATGAAATAATCGAGAGAATGCTGTTAAAATACATTGTATTCAAATGGAATAAGTGAAAGTGAATCTTATTTGTAAACTAAATTGATTTTCTGTCTTTCCTCTACCTCGTGGTCTGGGATGTCCAGCGCACCTAAATGATACGCTAATATCTTCTCCGGTGGTAACGGTGATCGATTTTTCAGCAGGTCTTGAAATAAACATGGCGGGTTTTCCGGTATCCATTGTGCCCGGTGATTTTACATCCATTGTAGTCGTGCTGTCTATGTGTCCAAAATATTTTGATATGATCGAACCCCTTTCGGATTCAGATATCTCCCCTACGAAGGAAGTGTGAAGACCGAGGTTTGTGAATGCCTGCGCTTTAGAAATAGAAATCGGCTCTCTTCGGTCACTTCGGAACCATCTTACTTCCGGTGCGGATGCGCCTGTACCAATCGTTACAATTATAATTGTATTCACACATTTCCAATAATATGTATTATAGTAATAGCCACTTATTTACAGTGAATTCAAAAAGGTATAATTTCAACACTAAATTTCCGATTTGAGAAAAATCGCCGATATTTAAACCATGGTAATTTCGTTAAAAAAATAATACAGTAATGAACCTGGTCTTATTTTAAATCTTGGAACTTCTACTTTCATAAACTATGATTGATTTTTATTGTATAATATGGCCATTTGTAACAAATTTCATTTTATTAGAGAATAAATTTTGATTATCTGAAATTCGATTCTTAATGGATTAATGATTTTATTACAGTGTAGGAAATATTATAAAATAATGATATTAGTAATTTTTATTTCATAAACTTCTTAGTTACGTTACCTATATATTAATTGTCAGACATACTGTAACTGCACAAAGTATAAGTAGTACGATAGTAACTAATCTGAAGATTTTCATAAAAATCCCTATTCTCTTCAGACGGTTTATAAAAATTAGAAGTAGAAATAAGAGAATAATAATGAACTAAAAATTCTACTATTCATTCTACTAATTAAATAAAAGAAGGGAACCGATAAAAGTAATAACGATACTAAATTTCGTTGGCAATTATTATTGATAAAAATACCTTTCGCTCTGATTTGTGCGGCGATGCTATAATCGGGCATATAACTGGACAAGTATGACTTCTTGAAGATATCAGTGCTGAAGTGGTCGTCATAAATTTCGTGATGTTTGCCTGCGATTCGCCGAATGCGTTCTTAAAGATAAACATTGTCATGTATAGTTGTAAACTATTATTATATGATGCTATAAAGTGACACCTTTGCACTCTGAATTTTTTTTCAATTTTATTCCAAACAAATGCCTATCGTTTTTAGTGGTTTACTGAAAATGTACTTTAAAAGACAGTTCCTTGATTGGTATTAACTTTGGTCAATAATTTTCATTAATGATATTGGAAATAACTAAATGTGAGTATTGCTTGCTAAAGTAAAATACAATTAGTAGTATAAATTGAATGCATATTTAAACTGACAATTTATAAAAATGTCAAACCACACTCTACATAGGAGTGCAAAGGGTTAAATAATAGAAACAAAAGCTGGTAGAATATGAAAGTTATACCATCGAACTGAACTATATGGGCTATTTCTTCCGTGCGAAGATCATTCATGGCTCTACATATGTAACGTCCATTGTCTGAGGAATTAGGTGCAGCAATCTCTAGCCGATAAATGCCATCGTCCAGGTAACTTTGCTTGTACCGATCGCCTTGAAGGATGCAGCCGTCTTTCAGCCAGGAAATAAGTGGTGTAGGATTGCCACGCACTCGACACTCCAATATCAACTCGTTATCCGAAGGTCGATAAGTGTCTGAAAAGTGTGGCATTGCAATTGCAGAAAGATAACGAAAAGAATAGATTTACTATTGCTATACAACGTGTACATAACAAATGTTATCAAGAATGAATTTAAGAACAGTGATGCATTATTTTTATCTGATTAAAAATATTAAGAAAGGAAATAAATTTCTTTATAAATTTATGTATTATAATAAATGCAATTTATACAGACAATTTTTATTTTACATAGAAGTCTGTAGTCTGGTTATCATTCATTAGTCACCGTTTGTGTAAGGGTTATTGTTATTCATTTTCGAAACATCAATTTACTTTTCGTTTATTTTAACGTGTTATTTACATCAATAACGTATTGAGTAAGTACGTACTTCGAGAAGTTCTGATACTTTTAACTAATAATTCTAATTTATATATAATAAATAAATTCTAGTTTAGTAATAATATGCTTATTTGATTATATGACTGACGACATAATATGACTAATATTATTTGCATGTGTGATTTTACTAACTGATTTAAAACACTTAGAAGATATTACAATAAAATTGTTATTTTAAACACCGCAACTGTGGTATTGTTAATGGATGCTACATATGTATATCAGTTCAATCAGTAATGTATGGTGTAAAGAGACAATGTTAAGTCTGCTTCATAGGACCAAAAAGGGTTAACAATTTTCCAACAAGTCAGTAAATACATGTATGTATACTGTTTTATATACGACGGAGGTGATTTACTTCTAGAATTTCGTTTGAATTCGTAATATTCTAAAAGACCATATAATTCGAAGGCTATTTTGTTACTTCTTTGTGATTCCTTCGAGCTTATGAAGGTGTTTTCTTTATTGTATCGAGTAATACATCTTCCTGTTGGTCTACACTTTGTGTACTTACCTTTTATAGATCTTGTGAAGGTAGGGGGTGACAGTGTTGGTTGGAAATCGGGGTAAATTTTTAATGTGGATTCGGTGGTTGCAATTCCGTGAACATTTTCGGCAACACAGGTGTACAGTCCGGAATCTTCGGGAAGTGCTTCATGCAGTTCGAAATACGCCATACCGTTATCAAACCGAGTTCGATATCGACTCGATGTGATTTCGAGCTTCTCGCCGTCTTTTGTCCAATGCACTCTTGGTTCTGGATATCCAAGCACGGTGCATGTTAGTCTTGTTCTCATACCAACTCCTACCGTTCTGTTGGTCAATCTTGTACAGAATGATGGTTTCTTTCCCTTTTCGCGTGGTACCTTCTAGAAAGTTCATTTTAATATTATAAATCATTTTCTAATGCTTCAAAATACTATTACAAATAGTAAACAGTCTATTGTCTTTTAAGATGTGCGTAGAACTTTACAGATAATATATATTACTTGGTGAAGAAAGTTTTTGAAATAATATTCTAATTTGCTAACATACAAAATTGATACATCAACTTATATCATTTTCTGTGTACTAGTAACGTTAACAACAGTTTCAATATGCTCAGAAAATTAAATTCTGTTTCATATTATTAATTAATGAGAAATAGAGGTTTTGATTTCGGAATAGAACTATGTATATTTGTTACGTATCACATTATACCATTGAAAAATAAATCTAATATAACTGAAGGATTAATGTACAATTTCATGAAAATTCTCACCGCATCCGTGATGAGAGGCGTGTATAACGAGACATTCGACCCATCAAGGTCAGTTCGAGATGCAGTTTTCGGTCTGCTATACCGCGGTGGTTTGAACGAGCTAGCTGAAATTTTAAAGTCGCTATCTCCAGTCGAATAGTCCTCATACTTCAGCAAACTGATGGACCTGGCTCTTGTGATTCTGTCATCCCTCCTTCTTCTTCTTCTGTAGTACGAACCTGTGTCAAAGTTGTACCTTTCCATAGATGTGTCCCTTAATTTATAATCAAGAAAATCGTCGGTCCTCCTCTTGGTCAAAGAAGTCAACGAGTCTCTCCAGCTGTACGACCTAGAAGAGCTCGACAGCGCAGATTCAAAGCCAGAATCATGTCTATAGATCTTATCACGTCGGTCCCTCCAAAATTCGACATCGTAAGAGATGCCTTTAGGTCTTGATATTCTTGTGTCATCTGTAATCTTTCGTAACAGCTGATCCGACTCGTTTTGTCGCAGCCTGGACCAGCTGTCGTCTTTCAGCTGTTCTTGTCTTCGCTTTCGAAGTCTCGAGGACTCTTCTTCCTGTCGTTTCCTCATCCGTTCTTCCTCTTCTTTCAGTGCCTTTACCGTGTCCTCCCTTCTTGCCTGTCTGTCTGCATCTCTCCTGTGTCTCCTTTCATCGTCTTCTCTCCTAAAACGTTCAGCTTCTTCCCTGTTCTGACGTTCTTCAGCCCTTCGCCTTTCAATTCGTTCAGCCTGTTTTCTTCTGATAGCCTCCTCGTCTTCCTTCCATTGTCGTTCAGTTTCTTTCCTCTTTCTTCTCCGTTCCTCCTCCCTCTTTGACCTCTCTTCTTCCTCTTTCAACAATTGTTGCTCTTCTTCGTGCCTTCTGTGTTCTCGCTCCTGCCTCCGACGCTCACGAGTTTCGTCATCTTTTCTGATCCGCTCTTCTTCGGTTTTTCTTATTTTCTCTGTTTCCTGTCTGATTTGTCTCTCCTGCTCTTCCCGTCGACGCTTAACTTCTTCGCGCCTCTGCGCTTCTCGTTCTTCTTCTTTTTGCAATCTCTCAGTTGCCTCGGCTTTCCGGCGATCTTCTTCTTCCTTTTGCAGTCGTGCTTTCTTTTCTTTTCTCACGCGCTCTTCTTCCTCGCGTTTTTCTCTTTCCTCTTCTTCTTTCTTCGCGCGCTCTTCTCGTTCCTTCTTTCTTTGTTCCTGCTCTCTCTTACGTCTTTCGGCTTCTTCCTTCTCTTTCCTTTCCTCTTCCTCTTGCTCCAGTCTCCGTTTCTCTTTCTTCTTGCGGAGTTTCTCCTCTGTTTGCTTCAATTTGTCCGATTCTGCTTTGTTCAATCTCTCAACCTCCTCCTTTCTTCTACGTTCCTCTTCTTCCTGCTTCAACTTCTCAGCTTCTTCTTTCTTCCTATTTCGCTTCTCTTCCTCTTGCTTCAGCTTCTCAGCTTCCGCTTTCTTTCTCTTCTCTTCTTCCTCCCTTTGCTTTGACTCTACTTCCAGTCTACGCCTCTCCTCTTCCAGCAGTTTTTCTTTCTCCAGTTTTTTATGGCGTTCCTCTTCTTCTTGTTTTAGCTTCGCTTCCTCCTCACTCTTGCGTCTCTTCTCGTCTTTGGATTTTCTGCGTTCTCCTGATTTTCTACGTGCACCCTTTTCTTGTTCCAGTTTCTCAGCGTCTTCCTTCTTCTTGCGTTCTTCATCCTCTTTAAGTTTCTTGGCTTTGTCTTCGTCCTGCTTCAGTTTTTCAGATTCTTCTTTCTTTCTTCGTTCTTCTTCTTTTAGTTTCTTGGCCTCTTCCTCTTGTTTAAGTTTCTCTTCTTCTTCTTTTCGTTTCTTCGCTTCTTTCTCTTGTTTTGACTTTTCTTCTTCTTCCTTTCTCTTCTTAGCTTCTTCATCTTGCTTACGTTTCTCTTCTTCTTTCTTCAGCTTTTCAACTTCCTCTGTCTTCTTACGATCTTGTCCATCTTTCAGTTTTTTAGCTTCTTCCTCTTGCATAAGTTTCTCCTCTTCTTTCAGCTTTTTAGCATCCTCCTCTTGATTACGTTTCTGTTCCTCCACCTTAAGTTTCTTTGCCACGTCTTCTTGTTTACGCTTCTTCTGTTCCCCTTTTTGTTTCTTAGCTTCTTCTTCTTCTTGTTTGCGCTTTTCTTCTTCTTCCAGTTTCTTTGCTTCCTCTTCTTGCTTACGTTTTTCTTCTTCCTCTTTTTGTTGCTTGGCCTCCTCTTCTGACTTACGTTTATCTTCTTCCTCTTTCAGTTTCTTCGTCTCCTCCTCTTGTTTACGTTTTTGTTCGTCCAGTTTAAGCTTCTCTGCTTCCTCAGACTTTTTACGTTCTTCTTCTTCTCTTAGTTTCCTAGCCTCCTCTTCTTGCTTACGTTCTTCTTCTTCTCTTAGTTTCCTAGATTCCTCTTCTTGCTTACGTTTTTCTGCTTCCTCCTTTTGTTTCTTAGCTTCCTCTTCTTTCTTACGTTTATCTTCTTCGTCTTTCAGTTTCTTCGTCTCCTCTTCTTGTTTACGTTTCTGTTCTTCCAGTTTATGCTTCTCTGTTTCCTCAGCCTTCTTACGTTCTTCCTCTTCTTTTAGTTTCCTAACTTCCTCTTCTTGCTTACGTTTTTCTTCTTCCTCCTTTTGTTTCTTAGCTTCCTCTTCTTTCTTACGTTTATCCTCTTCTTCTTTCAGTTTCTTCGTCTCCTCCTCTTGTTTACGTTTCTGATCTTCCAGTTTAAGCTTCTCCGCTTCCTCAGCCTTTTTACGTTCTTCTTCTTCTCTTATTTTCCTAGCTTCCTCTTCTTGCTTACGTTCTTCCTCTTCACTTAGTTTCCTAGCTTCCTCTTCTTGCTTACGTTTTTCTTCTTCCTCCTTTTGTTTCCTAGCTTCCTCTTCTTTTTTACGTTTATCTTCTTCCTCTTTCAATTTCTTCGTCTCCTCTTCTTGTTTACGTTTCTGTTCGTCCAGTTTAAGCTTCTCTGCTTCCTCAGCCTTTTTACGTTCTTCTTTTTCTCTTAGTTTCCTAGCTTCCTCTAATTGCTTACTTTTTTCTTCTTCCTCCTTTTGCTTCTTAGCTTCCTCTTCTTGCTTACGTTTTTCTTCTTCCTCCTTTTGTTTCTTAGCTTCCTCTTCTTTCTTACGTTTATCTTCTTCCTCTTTCAGTTTCTTCGTCTCCTCCTCTTGTTTACGTTTCTGTTCGTCCAGTTTAAGCTTCTCTGCTTCCTCAGCCTTTTTACGTTCTTCTTTTTCTCTTAGTTTCCTAGCTTCCTCTAATTGCTTACTTTTTTCTTCTTCCTCCTTTTGCTTCTTAGCTTCCTCTTCTTTCTTACGTTTATCTTCTTCCTCTTTCAGTTTCTTCGTCTCCTCCTCTTGTTTACGTTTCTGTTCGTCCAGTTTAAGCTTCTCTGCTTCCTCAGCCTTTTTACGTTCTTCTTCTTCTCTTAGTTTCCTAGCTTCCTCTAATAGCTTACTTTTTTCTTCTTCCTCCTTTTGCTTCCTAGCTTCCTCTTCTTGCTTACGTTCTTCCTCTTCTCTTAGTTTCCCAGCTTCCTCTTCTTGCTTACGTTTTTCTTCTTCCTCCTTTTGTTTCTTAGCTTCCTCTTCTTTCTTACGTTTATCTTCTTCCTCTTTCAGTTTCTTCGTCTCCTCCTCTTGTTTACGTTTCTGTTCTTCCAGTTTATGTTTCTCTGCTTCCTCAGCCTTTTTACGTTCTTCTTCTTCTCTTAGTTTCCTAGCTTCCTCTAATAGCTTACTTTTTTCTTCTTCCTCCTTTTGCTTCTTAGCTTCCTCTTCTTGCTTACGTTTTTCTTCCTCCTCCTTTTGTTTCTTAGCTTCCTCTTCTTTTTTACGTTTATCTTCTTCCTCTTTCAATTTCTTCGTCTCCTCTTCTTGTTTACGTTTCTGTTCTTCCAGTTTATGCTTCTCTGCTTCCTCAGCCTTCTTACGTTCTTCCTCTTCTTTTAGTTTCCTAGCTTCCTCTTCTTGCTTACGTTCTTCTTCTTCTCTTAGTTTCCTAGCTTCCTCTTCTTGCTTACGTTTTTCTTCTTCCTCCTTTTGTTTCCTAGCTTCCTCTTCTTTTTTACGTTTATCTTCTTCCTCTTTCAATTTCTTCGTCTCCTCTTCTTGTTTACGTTTCTGTTCTTCCAGTTTATGCTTCTCTGCTTCCTCAGCCTTCTTACGTTCTTCCTCTTCTTTTAGTTTCCTAACTTCCTCTTCTTGCTTACGTTCTTCCTCTTCTCTTAGTTTCCTAGCTTCCTCTTCTTGCTTACGTTTTTCTTCTTCCTCCTTTTGTTTTGTATCTTCCTCTTCTTTCTTACGTTTATCTTCTTCCTCTTTCAGTTTCTTCGTCTCCTCTTCTTGTTTATGTTTCTGTTCTTCCAGTTTATGCTTCTCCGCTTCCTCAACCCTCTTACGTTCTTCTTCTTCTCTTACTTTCGTGGCTTCTTCTTGTTTTTTACGTTTCTCTTCTTCTTGTTTGAGTTTTTCTTCGGCCTCGCTCTTTTTGCGTTCCTCTTCTTCCAATCTCTTAGCCTCTTCCTGCTTTTTACGCTCCTCTTCCTGATGCTTTTGTTTTTCTTCTTCTTCTCTGTTCTTTTGCGCTTCTTCCAATTTCAATTTCTCAGCCTGTTCCTGTCTCACTCTTTCCTCATCCTGTTTTAATTTGTCTTCCTCCTCTTTTCGTTTACGGTTCTCTTCATCCACGAATCTTTGTTCCTCCTCTCTCTGTTTTCGTTCCTCTTCCTGTTTCAACTTTTCAGCCTCTTCTATCTGCTTACGTTCTTCTTCCTCCAGCCGCATTTTGTCTTCTTCTTCAATTTTCTCCTCTGCTTGTTCCCGCGTCTCTTCCTTTTCTTTCTTTTCCTTCTTCTTTTCTTCATCAGTCACCCGTACCACCTTCATTCTCAACAAATTGTCGCACAATACGTTCAACGTATCCATCAAGTTCACAATTGGCGTTTCCAATTCCACCAAACCTTCACCCGTCAAGTTTTCTTTCCACAGCGTTTCAACCGTCTGGGTTGACATCTCTAATTGATACAAACTCGGTGCTAATGATCTCAACACACCAACTATGTCAGCCGTGTCTGAATGCGAAGGTTCGGCTACCGGTTTATCAGCCGATTGCTGGCAAATAATGCCAATAGCCTTTTGAAGCTTGTAAAGAGACTCCATCGATGATTGTTCAACTCCTTTGCTCGTTTGCACGCGTTGAATCGCTTCCTTAAGATTCTCGAGCGGTGTCATCAAAGTTTTCAATGCTTCATTCTGAATCTGAATCTCGATACCCAATAAATCCTTGTAACTTTCGATCTTACGATTAATAGAATCGATTGCGACGTTTATCTCATTAATGGAAATCGTAATTTTCGTGGAAATTCTCACAACTTCTTCCACTGAAACTGCTGTCTTCTTCTTCTTTTTTGTTTGGACTCTTTCACATTGCTCGATCAAGGCAGTCTCCAAAGAAGACTGCAAATTCTTCAACGGTTGTTCCAGATTTTCAAGGTACACCGTCGAGGATTCATCCACAGTCATGATCGAATTCTTTAACAGCATCAAAGGCTCAGCCAGGTTACTGATTATACCCACATCTTGATCGTGCATAGTAGCTTGCTCTTCGATGAACGATATACACTTCTCCAGACTCGACAGAGAGTCTACTATAGCATCTATGCTAGCCTCTTCTTCCTCAGCACTGAAGTCCGTCTTGTTCTTAAGCGCCAAGAAGCTTTCGTGCACCTCGGACAAAGGCTGAACCAACGTCTTCACCAGATTATATTCAACTTCATCTTCCTTTTGAGCAACGCTTTCTTTCATACCAATGATCAGAGCTTTCATAGTCTCAACTGGTGGTACCAGTTTCTCAACTACTGCCCAATCGATCATCTCAATTTTCGACGACTGCTCCTCAACTACAGGCTCCGTCTCTATGACAATGCACTCGTGAATTTCAGCTATGGACTTCTCTATCTCCTGCAGAGGAACAGCCAGACACTCGCTGATCCAGTTCGTGTCTTCAGGTAGGGAGACCACGTCCGGTGACAGCACACGTTCCTCTAGCACAGAGATGCTCCTCTGAAGCGTGATCAGTGGTTCCACCAATGCTGTCAGCAATGACGCTTCATCAGCTGGTCGTTCCGCCGCTGACTCAACGAGTATGTGATCTTGTATCAGCGCTATGGACTTGCAGAGCTCCTCAAGGGGTTCGATCAAGGGATTCAGAGTAGCCTCCTCTTTACCATCAGTGCTAAATAACTTTTCTCTAGCAGACTCGATGGTAGTCTGTTCATGGATGACAGACGCAGCAGCAATTTTCAGTTCTAACAAGGGCTGCGCCATTGTCTTTAACAACGAGAGATCGTCCTTCTCCGACAACGCAATAGTCACTTCATTAGCATCCATGGTCTTGCGTTCTTCGACAACCAGAGCTAGACATTCTCTGAGTTCGCTGAGAGGCTTGGCCAGTCCCTTCAGGGCTTGAGCTTCGTCCTCAGAAAGGGACAGAGCGATCTCTGAAGGAGAATCTATCGTGCCCTGATCGACCAGCATGGCCTCGGTAATGTGGACGTTCGGTTCTTCAACAATGTTGCCCCAGGTCTTCAAAGAGGAGACATCCTCGGAGATAGTGTCCGCCGCTGGTTCGATAATCATCTGCTGATGGTCGATGGTAGCCACACGTTCCACTAGATCGTGAAGGGATTTAGCAAAGGTTTCGAAAGCGGAGACGCTTTCGGCCTTCGACAGCTCGTCTGTGACCTCTGGAACGACCTGGGAGATTTGCTGAATGGCTGCCGCCGAGGTCTTCAAATCCGTCAGCGTCTGCGCCATCATCTGCAGCTGGGAAGTTTCTTCCGTTTCGGAGAAACTGTGCACGCCTTCAGCTAGAATGTGTTCTTGAATAGTAGCGATCGACTTCTGGAATTCCTCCAGTATCGGGTTCAGACTCATTGCTTCAAAGGACACCCGGTCTTCTAGAGTCGCTACAGTTTGTTCCACCACGTGTTCACCTTGGATAGCAGCGACGAACGATTGCTCCAGTTGTTGCAGAGGAGGCATGAGGATGCTCAGCACCGTTACAGGTTTCTTAATATCTGTCTCTAGCATTGCTGTTTCCTGCAACTTCATTTCTTCGATCGTGGAGACGGACTCCTGCAGTAGCTTGCTGGGTACGATGATGCCCTCTGTTTTCATTGGTTGCTTCACTGTTCCAGTGATCGCAGAAATCACTGTAGGCCTAGAGACCATGACAGAACAGTGTTTCTTAAACTCCTCCACAGCCTTTCCGAATGCTTGCAACGCAGATACGTTCTCCACGTCCAAGACTTGTTGTCCAGGTGTCTCTATCGCAGTTAACTGTTGCACCACAGCCACGGATGTCCTAAGATCGCTGAGGGATCGTTCGACATTCTTTATCACAGAAAAATCCTCTGTGTTCCCTGTTTGGTTTAATGTTTCCTTGACGACTACCAACTGTTCTTGAATTTCTGTCACGTGCTTATTAAGATCATGCATTGTGGTCTTAACAGGAAGCTCTTGCAAAGCAGGAATCAGCATATGCTGCTCTTGCATCGCTGACAAGAGTGATTCTTCCAGCTGATGCAGAGGTTGCACAATGCTCAAGAAGATTATAGCTTCTTTCTCGCTCGCCTTCGCTGTCTTCTTGATCTGTTCATCAATTTTCAGAATTACATTTTGTAATTCGTTGATCGGCGTGATCACTGTCTTCGCGAAGTCCTCGGTCATCTTTTTCTCCTTTCGGACCTCAGCGATTTTCCTAGCTTCTTTCTGGGCCACAGCCAACAGCTGTTTTCCTGATTCTTCTACTGACTTGGCGAAAACTTCCAAGCGTGATTGCTCATCGATCTTCATTTCCTTCGTTTCGTGTACCTTAGTTTTTGCAATGTCTTGAACTGCTGCAATGGACATCTTCAGTTCCTCCAAAGACTTCTCTGTCGCTTTCGCAAGAGCCAGGACCTCCACGTCAGCCGATGCTGCAACTTCAGTAGTCTGTTGCTGGATGACAACGATCGATTGTTGGAGTTGTTCAAGTACAGGTTTCAAATCCAATTTTTCTACCGGAATTTCGTTACGGTTATCTTCTTTTGTTGTTTCTGATGGAATCATTACGCCTTCCTGAATAGCTCTCATCAGAGCTTGCTCCAAGACGTCGAGTGGTTGAATCAGTACATCTAATTTTAATTTAGCTTCTTCGTCTCTCGGTATTTCTAAATCTTTTACTTCTTGAGACTTCTCTTCCTCTACCTGACAAAGAGATTCTCGCAATGTGTGAACAGTGTTGCTCATCTTCTGGAGGACATCCACATTAACCATTTTTGCTCTCTGTGCTTTAGACTTGTCTAGTTGCTTTTCCTCTTTTTGTAGTTGTACAGCAGTCGAGCAACGTTCTTGCAACTGTTCAACTGACTTGGCGAAGTTTTGCAGAACAGATACCTTCTCTGTCTTCATCTTTTCAGTAATTTCAATTGGCGCCGTCACCGATTGTTGGACAGCTGCTGCAGTTGATTTTAATTTTGCAATGGCTTGTTTGATACTTTCGGCAAGATCCATTTTCGCACTAGATGCGGGAGTCGTCATTAGTTGTTCTTCAACAGTAACAATGCTTTCCTTCAGTTCGTCAAGGATAGGTTGAAGCGTGATCGCTTTTGAAGGCTGCAGTTGTTCAGCAACTTCAGATGTCTCATCAATTGCTTGCTCTACTGTGGTGACTAAACATCTCTCCAACTTTTCCAGAGGATGGATCAACGGGGTCAATTTCTGAATATTTACATTCTCTGCTTCTAGAGCATTCGTTTCTTCGAGAGACTCTTGTATTTTTGTAATAGTCTCGCGCAGAGTTTGAACAGGAGCAATAATCGTTCTCAATATCTTGGTATTGACACCCACATGTTGCCGTGTGACAACAGCTAGGCATGTCTTCCGGAATTCTTGAACCGAATTAGCAAAGTGCTGCATCGTCGTCTTTTTTTCTGCACCCGAAAGCTTTTCTTGTTCCTTGGGCTGAACAGTGACCACGCTATGGATGATCGCGAGCGAGGAATTCAAGTTGTCTAAGGACTTTTTGGTGGCGTCCACGAGAGATGCTTGCAGGGAAGACACATTGGACGCAGTTTGCAACTTTACCCGTTCTTGAGCAATGGCGATGCACTTCTGAAGTTCTTCAACTGCAGGAGAAATCTCTAACTTTTGTGAAGAAATTTCGGCTGTTTTTTCTTCAGCTTTCTTCAGTTCCATTAACACAGTCTGTTGAACAGTCGAGGACAAAGACAGCTCTAGCTTTTCCAACGGTTCTACGAGAAATTTCAATACTTTCTCTAATTCGTTTACTTTCGATGTATCCAAACTTTGAACTTCTTCAAATTTTCCTTCTTCAATTTTGTTAATGGACTCCCTTAATACTTGAAGAGGGCTGATGACCATTTCCAGTATCGCTACTTGCGATTCTGCCGGCTTCTCTGGAGCTGCTCGAGCTTCAATCTTCTGTTGGGAAATTACTGTCAAGCACTTTTCACTTACATCCTCCACTGATTTTGCAAGCACTTTCAATGAAGACATTTTGTCGCTATCTGGGATAGCAGTTGTTTCAGCAACTTCCATAGACATTGTCTCTTGCGCAGCTACTATGGAGGACTTCAGTTGCTCTAATGGTTCTTTTAATGTCATTGCTACGGATTTTTCCAGTTCGGTACCCGCTTTCTCTGTTGATTCGAGGATGACATGCTCTTGAATCTCCGCGACTGATTTCTCAAATTCTTGAAGAATGGGTACAACGTTCGTTTTTAAGGAACTGTCACCTTTGACGTCTGAAGTAGATTCTTCCTTGAGAATGCTGGTTTGTTCGACAGCCACTGATAAAGACTTTTCCAGTTCCTCCAGGGGATGGAACAAAGTGTTTAACATAGCAACCACTTTTTCAGTTTCAGACATAGGTGCACCTTCAGCTTCCAAGGTTTTCTGTTCCTCGACTTTAGACACCGTTTCACGCAGCACTTGCAGAGGAGATGCAATAATTTCGAGAGCTTGTGTCAGCTCTGCCATCTGTGGTTGTTGAACAAGACTAACTTCGACCTTCTTCTGAGAAGCTGCAGCTGAACACATTTTTCCTATTTCTTCAACACATTTTGCTACCGTTTTCAAAGCATCTGTCTTCTCCTCACTGATTAGTTCGCTCGTTTCTTCTAATTCCAGCTTTTGCACAGCTTCAATGGAGGACTTTAATTTTTCCAGGGGGGCTTCTATGATTGTGGCAACAGAGCTTTCACTTTTTACTGTGGACATTTCAGATACTTTAGCTTCTACTGCAACTTGTTCCTCAATAACAGCGATAGATTTTTGTAACTGTTCCAAGATGGGAGACAATTCTACTGTTTCCACTGGCAACCCTTTTTTCATTTCATCAGTGGACTCTACAGCACTGACTTGTTGAACGGTTAATGCAGTTAATGCTTGCTCCAGTTCTTCTAGAGGGTGCACTAAGGGCTTCAGAGCATCGACAACGTCTTTACCTGTCTGATCTAACGACTTAGCTTCTTCTGATTGTACGTCAGTTTCAGACATGGTCTCTTTCAGTAACTGGATTGGACTGGCAATTGTTTCAAGAACTTGTGTCAGCTCTGCCATCTGTGGTTGTTGAACAAGACTCACTTCGACCTTCTTCTGAGAAGCTGCAGCTGAACACATTTTTCCAATTTCTTCAACACATTTTGCTACCGTTTTCAAAGCATCTGTCTTCTCCTCACTGATTAGTTCGCTCGTTTCTTCTAATTCCAGCTTTTGCACAGCTTCAATGGATGACTTCAATTTTTCCAGGGGAGCTTCTATGATTGTTGCAACAGAGCTTTCACTTTTTACTGTGGACATTTCAGACTCTTTAGCTTCTACTGCAACTTGTTCCTCAATGACAGCGATAGATTTTTGTAACTGTTCCAAGATGGGAGACAATTCTACTGTTTCCACTGGCAACCCTTTTTTCATTTCATCAGTGGACTCTACAGCACTGACTTGTTGAACGGTTAATGCAGTTAATGCTTGCTCCAGTTCTTCTAGAGGGTGCACTAAGGGCTTCAGAGCATCGACAACGTCTTTACCTGTCTGATCTAACGACTTAGCTTCTTCAACTGATTGTACGTCAATTTCAGACATGGTCTCTTTCAGTAACTGGATTGGACTGGCAATTGTTTCAAGAACTTGTGTCAGCTCTGCCATCTGTGGTTGTTGAACAATACTCACTTCGACCTTCTTCTGAGAAGCTGCAGCTGAACACACTTTACTTATTTCCTCTACACATTTGGCTACTGCCTTCAAAGCTACTGTCTTTTGTTTGCTGGTTAACTCTTTCTCTTCTTCCAATTCTAACTTCTGCATAACTTCAACGGACGACTTCAAATCTTCCAATGGAGCTTCTATAATTTTAGCAACAGAGGTCTCAGATGTTACTGTTGACACTTCAGCCTTTTTAGCGTCTGCCGATACTCGTTCCTCGATAAAAGCAATCGATTTTTGCAGCTGTTCCAAGACGGGAGTCAATGTCACTGTTTCTACAAGCGAACCACTATCCTTCACTTCTTCAACAGATTCAGATGTCATGCCACCGGCTTGTTGGACAGCTGTAGTTAATGCTTGTTCCAGCTCCTCCAGAGGATGTACCAACGGTTTCAAAGCTTCCACTACGTATTTACCTGTTTGATCTAATGGTTTAGTTTCTTGAGTTGTTTGCATTTCGACTTCAGATATAGACTCCTTCAAAATTTGAATAGGACTGGCAAGCGTTTCGAGTACTTGTTCTATTTCAGCCACCTGTGGTTGCTGGACTAGGCTTACATCGATCTTCTGTTCACTAGCTACCACTGAACACACTTTTCCTATTTGTTCCACGCATTTTGCGACCGCTGCCAAAGCTTTTGTCTTTTCTTCAGTCGTGAGTTCCTTCGTTTCTTCCAATTTCAATTCTTGCATAGCTTCCATAGATGATTTCAACTCTTCTAATGGAACTTCAATGATTTGAGCAACAGAGCTGACAGCTTTTACACTTGACAAATCGGCCTTCTTAGCTTGAGCTGCAACCTGTTCCTCAATGACAGCGACAGTCCTCTGTAGCTCTTCCAATACTGGCTTCAATTTCAGTCTCTCTGCTGTTAAACCCTTCATTTCATCAGCGGATTCGGGTGTCACTGTGCTGACTTGTTGGACAGCTGTGGTGAATGCCTGTTCCAGATCCTCAAGTGGATGAACCAATGGCTTCAGAGCTTCTACTATGCCTTTTCCTGCTTGATCTAAAGGTTTGGCTTCTTCAGTTGATTGGGATTCAATTCCAGATATAGTCGCCTTTAATACTTGAATCGGACTGGCAATCGTTTCGAGCATTTGTGTTAATTCGGCCATCTGTGCTTGTTGAACAATGGTGACTTCAACCTTTTGTCGAGTAGCTGCGGCTGAACACACTTTTCCAATTTCTTCAACACACTTGGCAACGGTCTTCAACGCTATTGTCTTTTCTTCAGAAGTTAGTTCTTCCGTTTCTTCCAATTCCAGCTTCTGCATAGATTCTATAGATGATTTTAGCTCTTCCAAGGAGGCTTCCATAATTTGAGCAACAGAACTTTCACCTTTTACAGCAGATACTTCAGCTTTCTTAGCTTGTGCCGACACCTGTTCTTCGATGACGACTAGAGATTTCTGTAGCTTTGCTAAGACTGGAGTCAATGTAACTTTTTCTGCAGGCAAATCACCTTTCATTTCATCAGCAGATTCAGATGTCACTGTGCTAACTTGTTGAACAGCTGTAGTTAACGCTTGCTCCAGTTCTTCTAATGGCTCGACTAACGGCTTCAGAGCTACCACTACCTGTTTACCTGCCTGATCTAACGACTTGACATCTTCAACTTTTTGCGTGTCAATTTCAGATATGGTCTCTTTTAGTAACTGAATTGGACTAGCAATTGTTTCCAGAACTTGTGTCAGTTCAGCCACCTGTGGTTGCTGAATAATGCTGACTTCAACCCTTTGCTGACTAGCTACGACTGAACAGACATTCCCAATATCTTCTACAGACTTCGCAACTGCCTTCAATGCTGTTGTCTTTTGCTCCACTGTTAGTTCCTTCGTCTTTTCCAGTTCTAGTTTCTGCATATCATCCACAGAGGACTTTAATTGCTCTAATGAAGCTTCTATAATTTTAGCAACAGAGCTTTCACCTTTCAACATTGACACTTCAGCTTTCTTAGCTTGAGTCGAAACCTGTTCTTCAATGACAGCGATAGACTTCTGCAGCTCTTGCAAAACGGGAGTTAATTTTACCGTTTCTGCAAGCAAACCGCCATCTTTCGCTTCTTCAGCAGTTTCAGCGGTTGATGCACTGATTTGTTGAACAGCTGAAGATAGTGCTTGTTCTAGCTCTTCTAAAGGATGTACCAATGGCTTCAAAGCTTCCACTGCTTCTTTACCTGCCTGATCTAATGATTTATTATCCTTAGTAGTTTGCATTTCAATTTCAGATATAGTCTCTTTCATAATTTGAATTGGACTGGTGATTGTTTCAAGAACTTGTTCTATTTCAGCTAGATGTGGTTGCTGAGCAAGGCTGACTTCTATTTTCTGCTGACCAGCTGAACACACTTTTCCTATTTCTTTTACACACTTTGCCACTGCTTTCAAAGCTGTTGTCTTTTGCTCGACAGTTAGCTTCTTTGTTTCCTCCAATTCTATTTTCTGCACAGCTTCCACTGCAGACTTTAAGTGCTCTAACGGAACTTCTATAATTTGAGCAACAGATCTCTCACCTTTCGCCGCTGACACTTCTGCTTTCTTAGCTTGTATCGAAACTTGTTCTTGAATAACAGCTATAGATTTCTGCATCTTTTCCAAAACTGGAGTCAATTTCATAGTGTCTGTAGGTAAACCTATCGATTCTTCAGTAGTCTCAGGTGTCATAGAGCTAACTTGTTGGACAGCTGAAGTTAATGCTTGCCCAAGCTCCCCTAGAGGATGTATCAACGGCTTCAACGCTTCTACTACATATTGTCTTGTTTCATCCAAAGAGCTAACCTCTTCAGTTTGTGTTTCGATTTCAGTTGTAGTCTCCTTCAACATTTGAATCACAGTCTGTAACTCTTCTTTCTGTACTTTCTGAATGGACATCATTCTTGTTTTCGGCAGGGTAGCAATTGCCAAACACTTTGCTCCAAGTTCGTTAACTGTCTTAACAAATGTCTCCACCACGCTCGTCCTATCCCCTTCAAACAATTCTTCAGAATGTTCGCTCTCCATCGTTGCGATCTTCTGCACAGCTCCTAAAGAGAATTTCAAATCTTCCAGTGACTTCTCGATTTCCTCTGCAGTCACTCTGTTTTCCTCCGTAGATATTTTCTGAGCAACTTCCAGAATTACCTCATCTTGAATGCTAGCAATAGATCTCCGCAGATCCTCTAAAACAGAGCTAACTGACAATGATTGTGAAGATGTGCTGGCCTTTCTCATTTCTTGCACAATTTGCTGAGTTTCTGCAGTTTGCTGCTCCCCAGATACATACAGAGATTGTTCCAGATCCTCCAAAGGTTGAATGATAGTATTAAGTATTGCAGCAGCTGTCTTGCTAGACGGTAGATCCAACGTTTCAGTCTCTTCCATTTCTTGTTCCTCTATTTTTGCGATCATTTCTCGCAGATTCTGGATGGGACTGATCATCTTCTCGACGAGATTGGTGTCCAATTTCATTTCGTCATCGCTGATCGACTTTTGTTGCTCAGACAGATCAGTAGGTTCGATCGAAGGCGAAATGGATCCGAAAGGAGACGCGTCGTCGCGTTTCATAAGCTCCTGAGAAATCAGCATGGCTTCTATGAGCTCTTCCAGTGGTTTCGCAATGATGTCCTCAATGCCTTGGCTTTCTTTCTCCGACTTTGATGGTACCATCACTCTAATCTCCTCGAGGATTTTCACATGCTTCGACTCGGTGATTTTGCGGATTATTTGTACAAGTTCGACGATCGTTCGAGTTAACTCTTGCAATTCCACGAATAGGGAAGATATTTCTAATCTGGAAATGTTGTGCTGCAGCATCTCCAGAGGCTCCAAAAGGAACTGCATCGACACCATCACGTTTTCTTTCAACGCAGGTGTCAACTCCTTCTGAGTCAGACTAAGCACTTTTTCCGTAGCATGTTTAAAACTCACTAAACCATCCAACACACGTAGGAACTGTTCTCCTAACTCTGGAATCAAAGAAGGCATAAGATTGTGTTCGATCGACACGGTCGTGGCTTTCAAATCATTCAGGATTTGGATGAGTGCGGTCAGTTCTCGTATCTTTCGTTTCTCCTCCTCAGATTTCGCAGACATTGGTTCCTCTAAGGCTACGTACATGAGATTAGTTAATTCTGTAAACGGTTGCTGTATTGTGAAAATCAATGTTACGATTTTTCGTACCTTCGTGTCTCTGTCTTCCAATATCGCTTCCCGCTTTGGCGACTCTTCTACTTTTTCGTCTTTCTTTAGCACTTCTTCAGTCTCCTTAGACACTGTCGCACTGTCCTCAGTCATCGACACCTCTTCAATTTTCACTGTTTCTTCTTCCTTGCTGAACGTATCTAGCTTCTTTCGATCCTCTCTACTTTCTTCAGCTTGTATAAATTCTGCCGACTCGATAGCCTTCGTTTTCTCTTCAGTTTTCTCAGCCGTGGTGCTAGCGACCATCGAAACAACTTTTTCTTCAGCCTTTCCCTCAGTTAACCTCTTCTTCTCTTCGTCAGACACTTTCTGCATCATCAGTACACTCTCGACTTCATGCTTGGACACTTCGATAATTTCATCGACGATAGTCTCGATCTGCGTAATGGTAACCGGTAGATCTTTCGGTACATCCTCAGCCTCCTCTTCAACTTTCTCCGTAGATGTTTGCACACCAGCTGTTTGTTCAATTCTCTTGATAGACTCGTTCACGCTTTCCAAAACGTCCGCAACGGCAGACAGCGTTTCCACGAAAGAGGAGCCTTCGGACGCACCTTCTCGAAGAAGATGCATCCGATGCGCTAACAACGAAGAAGCTAGGTCAGATGTTGACTTGGCCAGGCCCCGAAGGTGGATCATTGACTCCTTCGAAATCGAAGTTATCATTTTTTTATCAATTTTCTCTTTGAGCGTGTTCAAAGCTGATTGAAGTTTATTCGCGGGGTACAGGAATCCCTCAACGATGGCTTCTTCGTCAACAGACTGATCACTCGTCTCAACGAACTGCGTCTTCGACAAAGATATCTGCTTCTTCAATGCTCCCAACGACTTCGAAACAATCTCCTTGACGCCTGAGTCTGCGTTTTCGTCTAAGGACGAAATAGTGTGTCTCAAACGATCCAGCGACGTCGCAAGGTTGTACTGTAGGGTAAATTCCATTCCGCTGGGTCTTCGGGAGTAGTCAGTTCTTCCGATTTGCTTCTGAACAGAGTCAACGGCGTTCTTCAACAGGTTCAAAGGTTCTTCGAACAACGATGCTCCTTCCAAGCTAGGTATTCTCTCCAAAGTGCTCAACGTCTGCCTCTGAAGACCTTCGACAGCCTTGAGAATCACGTTCCTCCTTTCGTCCAGCAAAGCTGCCTCGGGAACCAGACTCCTCCGACTGCTTTGAACCACAGACAGGCAACTCGAGAACTCCACCAGAGGTTCTTGAAGACTTCTAAGCTCCACAACAATCTCCCTGCGACGATCCAGTTGCTGGACTTCTTGCGACGTGACGGTTATAGTATTCAATAACATCTGTATCGGCCTTAACAAGATCCTCGCGACGTCGGTTTCCAGTGTTTCTTCAGCTTGTGCTTCAAGGACCTCCATACGATCTTGAATGTTCTCCAAGGGCTTCGCGATTTCTCTAAGTGTACCCACCAGCTGCTGCCGGGACTCCACGTCTTTAATAACAATCGGAACTCTGTCTTTGATATTATGCAGAACACGAAGAGTATTTTCGCATTTATCTATCACTTCTGATCTACTACCCAATTTCTCCATGGTCGAGTCGATCACTTTTCTTTCGATTGCTTCTAAAGGCTTTGTCAAGTGGTTCAGGATGTACAGCTCTTGGATACCGTATTGACGTGTGTCCAGAAGGACATCTTGAAGGTTTCCTAGCGACTGCAGGAGGCTATCCAGCTGAGAAGTGGTCTGAGCAACCAATTCTTCGGAAGAAGCTTGCTCATGGTCCTCAATTGCCATGCGCATCGTGGAAACGGTTCTCCTGAAGTTTTCAAGGGAGTTAGCTAATGTTGATGGTGGAAGCGTTGTAGTACCAGCTGTGGGTTCTTCGAAGTCTTCTAAAATCCCGGTGACGTCGAATTGGACGTTCTCTAGAGTCTTCGCTAGTGATACCACTAGTTCAGCGATCGTCTTCTTCTCGCTCTCCAAGTTTTCCTTTTTTAATTCTTCAATCTGGGTGACGATCTGATCGGACCTCTGCGAACTGAGCTCTTCCACAGTCGTTTTCTCTATGATCGACTCGGAGAATTCGGTCGGAGGAAGCGCCGTGGTAGTTTCCATCAGGGTTCCTTCAGGAATTGTTGCCTGAGATGTTACTTCCTCTCTTCCTTCTTGCAGGGGAGTCTCTCTATGAACCGTTTGTTGCGTGGTCAATTCTTTTTCTTCCTGGATCAACGACTTCACTACTTCGCTGAGTTCCTTCTTGTAAAGGGCTTCCTTGATGGAGATCGGTATCTGGTTCTCGATGTCCTCTACGATGTCCACTATCGGCTGCAGAGACTCCTCTTGGGCGTGATCTCGAAGGACGTCCATAATGGTCTGCAGAAGACATCTCATAGGCCTGCTGAGACCTTCCAAGGTAGTCAAATTCGCCGGTTCATGGTACATCGCAACCGCGTTTTTCAGCCTTGTCAGAGGTTCACGAAGGTCTATCAAAGCTTCAATGAGGTTCTCGTCGCTAGGTGGCTCGGAGTAAGACGTCTCGATGGCGATTTTGTTCACATCTCTCCTCAGCTCGTCGATCTTCGAGCTCAACGCTGATTCTTCTTCCTCTTTCATGCTGTCTTCAGATGTGGTCGACAACCAGTGTTTCATAGGGTCCAAGGATCGACTGATTCTATCAGCCAAACCGAACGACGAGATTTTCTTCTTCGTATCTTTTTTCTGGGCCTTCGCGCCTCTTTGCTCTTTCTTCTTTGACGCCTCTTTCGTGATCAACGGGGTGTCCTTTTCTATTTCTTCTAAAAGTTCAAGAACTGGAAGAACGGCGTCTGTCTTCGCATTGCTGTCCACAATGCTTCGAACTAGAATCCTTAGTTGCTCAATAGGATTAATCAAGTCTTTCAAAATTTGCTCTTCTTCAGGCTCGTGTTGCTGAGTTAGTAAAACTCTCTGCAGAGTAAGCAGAGGCTCTTTTAATAGACAGACTTGAAGAATAACGTCGTCGTCGACTGGGGTTCTCAAATTAGCGATCTCCACTGCCGAGGAGCCTATACATTGTCGTAGGTCTTCAATACAACCAGTTAAGTCGGACACGTAAGCAGGGTAGCTCTTCTCTTGCCTCTCCAGCGTCGAAGACAGAGCAAAATGAGCGTTACTGAGTTTCTGATCCACGTCCAAGCCGTCCAAGAAATGTTTCTGCGCTTCCTCGATCTCTGCCAAATTGGATATCGTCTTCGGTAATTGAGTATTGATCTCTTCTATCATTTTCAGGACACCGTTCATCGATTTCGACCTCTCCTCGGACTCGGAGTCTCGCAAAACCTTCACCATCACTTTCCTCAGCTTCTCTATCGGCAACGAGATTTTACGGATTACTTGGAGCTCCTGGACCGTTCGTTCATCGGAGAGCAGAGCTGATTTGAGATCCAACAGGGGTTCCTTCAGATCCTCTAAACTGGTCAGCATCTCGTCTTCTCTCAGGGTCATCGCAGTGCGAGTAGCGTCCGATACATATTGCCTGAGCTCGACCAAGCAAGCTGTGATTTCAGACGTAGCCAACAGTTTCTGAGCACTGGCTGCGCCGTTTGTGACGGATTCGACGTCCTCGACGTCCTGTAGAGCCGTGCTCAAGGCCGACTGTACGTCGATCAAAGGATCGAGGATCCTATCCGCCAAGGTCTGCGGCTCATCTTGGATAGACCTAGAAGAAATCGTCTCTTCGTGCTCGCTGATGGTTACTTGGATCATTCTATCAATGTTGTTCAACGTCTCCATCACAGGCTGCAAAGAACTCTCGTTCAGACGCGAGATCGTAGCTTTCAGTTGAGATAATGCCGGCTCTAAGAGCTTGAAGACCGTGTCTGCGTTTTCGGCGATCGAAACTGGGGCCAGGGAGCATTGGAGAGAGTACAAAGGACCCTCCAGGCTCATCAGGGACTCGATACTGATTTCTTTCTTCTGCGGCGTTCTCAGTCTTCGGTAAATCTCGTCGACTCGATCGAAAATAGTGGATAATCTAGGATCGAGAGTGCCTGCGATGTTTTCGTAGGACTTCAGAGCCTCGTGGAGCGTCAATCTCGCATCCTTCAAGATATCTTGTTTCGGTTCCTCGATCGTTACCCTCTGATCTTCCTCGAGCTTCCTTTCCTTAACCCTCTGGATCTCTTGCACAGTATGATCCACAGATCCCTGCAACGACTCGATCAGCTTCGTCCGGTGCTCCGACAATATCCCTTTCGACTCGTAAGTCTCCAGCACAGTCTTCAAGGTATCCAACTTCGTCCTCAATTCCTGCATCGCTGGTAGAAACTCATCGGTAATCTTAGAGACCCCATCAGCTTTGGACACACGACATAAAGCCTTTGTCATGTCCTCGAGTGACTTCGACAGGGACTCCACTACCACCGTGTCCACAGTCTCAATCGATCCTTTCGCTGGATCCACCGACACGTCGTTCACGAAGAACTGCAGGGTGTTCAGGATCTCTTCGATGCTCGACACTAGTCTAGATTCTCTGTTGTCTACCGTTAACACGCTCTTAACAGACTCCTCCAGCTTGGCCACTGCGGCCATCATCCTGATCAGTGCAATAGGCCTCTCGCTCATCTCCCGACCAGTCATTTCATACTCGATCTTCGTGATTCCCATCAGGATCTCGTCGACAGGATCAGTCAAGCTCTCCAGAATCGCTATTACATCCATCTTCCGGTTCTTCACGTTCTCCTGACG
This sequence comes from Sphecodes monilicornis, assembly GCA_913789915.3. Classification (NCBI taxonomy): domain Eukaryota; kingdom Metazoa; phylum Arthropoda; class Insecta; order Hymenoptera; family Halictidae; genus Sphecodes; species Sphecodes monilicornis. The sequence continues at coordinate 22,863,058 of OU565285.1, forward strand.
CTCTATCAGCTCCATGCCACGAAGGAGCTCTTCGGTTGGACCGCCAATCGCCTCTAACAGAGAAATCCTGATCGTCTGAGCCATTGATCTGTCACCCGCGCTCTTCAAGGCTTTAGATTCTATAGCGGACACCTCTTCACAAAGACTTTGAATCGGTTTGATGATGTTCTCGGCCACAACGGCCTTACATGTCTCCTCGTTCGCGGTGTTCAGCTTCGAATCTAGGGCATCAATGTCGACCAAAGTATCCCTAACCACCAGAACAGGATCCTTCAGCTTCTTCATGCTGTCCAGGAGCCTCTCCTTGTTGCTTTTCGACATGGACTTGTCCGATTCGCTCGTGGATTGCTTCTTTTCCGACGATTTGTCCGCCACGTCCACGATGTACGGCTCCTCAGTCTTCAAGATTGATTCTACACGCTGGTGCAGTTCCGTCTTTGCACTGCCGGATCGGCTTCTGCGTCTTTTGCCGTCAATCTCGCTGCCCAAAGAAGATTCTTCAGAGCTCCCTTTGTCTCTCTTATGCTTCTTCTTTCGGTGTCGCTTCTTTTTCGGCGCACCAGTCACAGAATCGAACGACGAATCGCCGCCTATGCCATCGTCTATGCTGGACCCAGCTGTTTTATCACCGCTTAAACTACGTTTGCTGTCGTGCGCGTAATCGTACATCTTCTGAGCCTGAGTCTCTGAACTGGACAGTCGAGCAGAGGACAAAGCATCAGCGAAAGTGTCGCTGTCATCTTGTCTTAAGGATGATACTGGAGATATCGGCGAGACTGGAGGAGAAAACCTTTCCTCTCTTTGAGCACTGTGGAAACTCTCCGACTCCATTCTCTGACTCTTCTCGCTCTTCGAAGAGGAACTGGACTTCTTTCTAGGAGGCCTCGTCGGTGGTTTGTCGTCGTCTTCTAAACTGTACCTCGCCGATCTCTTCAGAGAACTACGAGAGTCTCGCTCAGGGGAGGATAGGACTCGTGTTATGTCGTCTAAGATCGAAACGTCTTCGAAATCCGCCTCGGTACGAAGATCATCGCCATCTTCGGCGCTGACAAAGTAGTCCGGTGACACGTCTATCACTACTGCCTCCATCAACAGATTGCCAGAATTGGAGGACTCTTTGACGAACCTCATAGGTGGCAGCTCAATGACGTTGTGCTCTGAAAATGTGGCGAACCGAGTCTTTATTTATGTTTTAATTTTAATGCTTGAAATGGATTGCGCTGTTACGTCAGCTTTACGATTTGACTGAACTAGAAAATTCATCAACGTTCGCGATGGGATTATATCGTCTCAAAAGTAATACAAATTTCGTTTTATATGGTTGTAAGATGAAACGCGGATAACAATCATAATCATTAATCTTCTACGTATAATTTTCTGGACTGAAATTGACGCTAACGGTTGTGATTATGTTTTTGCACTTTACGTTTAAAAAATATGAAAAAAGTTACATTATTAATTGGGGTGAGTTGATATAATGTATTAATAAATTCGATATACAAACAGTGATCTTGACCTGTATCAAACTTGATAAAACCTTACAATTGAGAGTTCTTTGAAAACTTCTTCATTCATGTTTAAAGTTTAGCAGTCTAGCTTCTGTAATAATATTTACTGAAATAGTAATACTTTTTACTGGAGTTTAATTATAAGCTATGAATTTTAAAAGCCGAAGATTTTGATAATACCTGAAATATTTTGTCTAATTTATTTAATATTTAATGTTTTATATATATTTATTTTATACTTATCAACTTTAATGAACTACTACTGTAAACAAATTAGTGCTATCCCGATTACTCTAGAGAAGACTTATTAGATTAAATATTGAATTTAATACTTTTGTGAACACTTCTGGCTTATTGTTAGATTGTTGTTTAGTTGTGATAAAAATTTTATATAAAACGAATAGCGCCATAAATCGCATGACTGTTTAATGTATACGAAATTCCACCATACTCACCAGTAACATGTTCAGACAATTGATCAGCATACATCTCGACAATTTGAAGGGCTTCCTCTTCAGTGAGATCTGGTGTCTCGTAAAGGCTGACGGAAACTTCTTTCCCGTCGAAGCTGAAGGATACTTCTCCTCGATCATCTAACGTAACAGAGTGATCGGTTTGTGGTGTATCATACAGCTGAGAAGTTCTCTCTTCGTGTATCGTTGATAGCGATAAATTTCTGGCAAGCTCGTGACCATTTGGTGATTGAATTTCCTTTGCTTCTTTTCGAACTGGCAATTTATCTAGAAAATAATGCGTGAAGTTAATAAATATTTAAATAAGAACCACTATTATTTAATGAATTTTAATAGAATTGAATAAGGTAATTCAATTTTAATAGAACATTTTGCACAGTGTATTGAAAGAAATAGTTAAGCACTACATCTCCGATTCTCGAAAAATTGTGGTAATTTCATAAAATCAAATAGTACAACCTAAGAAGCCCCTACTTTCGGAAAGCAGTGTTCAATTTCCTCTAAGATATATTTTCGCATGATGTATATGATATTCTATTCTTTCAGTCTTTAAATTTATGGTGGTTTTAATAATGAAACAAATTTTTCAAGATTTTACAGACGTTGGATACTTATTTCTTCTCATAACAATTCTAATGAGATACAATGAATGCATTAGAATAGAAGAATATAAAAATATTGTTATATTATTTTCAACTTCTAAAACCCGTTACAGCAGTAAATAATTGTCTAGTTCATTCCAATGGAAGTACAATATTTTGATTTTACATAAAGATCTGCAGTCTATTTACAAGAAATAGATAGTGTCATAGAAGTAATAAATAGCGGTTCCGGGTTTCATAGGTGCCATGGTATGCGGATATGATTTATTTGTTCATTTGTAGAATATTGTTGAAAATACCTTCAAAACCTAAAAGTGATGCGGAACTGCTGACAGATCCCATACAATTCGAGGCCTCGCAGGTGTAGGTTCCTAAACAGCAGGTTCCATCTTGTCCGGAAATGATTCTGTGTATGTCTCCAGGCTTCAATTCGACACCATCTTTGTACCATTTCAGAATCGGTTGCGGTACACCGATCACTTTGCACTCTAAGTTCACTGCACCCTCGTCGGACAATATGGCGCGCAAACTTTCAAGAAATTTCGGTCTCTTGAAGTGCTTGGGAATGATTAATTTGAGGAAACATGATGTCACACTATGGCCGAAGTCATTGGAAGCCACGCACTTCCATTCTGCCTAGATGTTGGAAGAGAAATGGCGTCAATTATTGATTTTTATTCACATACTCGTTCCTAATCATACGTATCATAAAACGTGTAGAATAATTACTGTTTTGCAGTTTAAATTCGATATCGTTTTCATTTCGATGATAATTTACTGATCATTAGTAGAAGAAATACCATTCTGTGTAACAGAAACCTTTTTAAATTAAGCCAAGGACATTGAATTTTACATAACGAACTACAGCATGATTATTACTAGACTACTTTTATTGATTTATGATTATTACTAGATTACTAGTTTTTATACATTTTTGACAAAATAGTGGAGGAGAAATTTAAAATAGGAGGAAGATTAAAAGAATATAAGGATATTGATACATAATTTTTAACCTTTTAATATTATTGAAGAAAGAAATTTTGATTTTCCTTAAGAGCCAAATTGCTTTACAATTGATGCAGACAAATTTCAAGAGAAATTTAAAGCAGTTGAAAGTTTAAGAGAATCTGAGCAAATTAATATATAGTTTCTAACTTCTTAAAATTGTTAAAGAAAGGGAGAAATTTTTATTTGGCTTAAGATCCAAGTTGTCTCAGAATTAATACAAACCACCTTCATTTTACATCAGGCATGTCCAGAAGTAGCTCACTTGGAGGCAAATTCGAGGGAGACGCCTACATCTCCCGCCCGCGCGTCTCGCTCCCCGCGGCGGCCCCGTAGTCCTCCGAGCTCCTCAGACCCGTGCCTACCGTGGGTCCGAGAGTCGCCACAACGCCACACGCGGTACATATTGCAAGCGGTAGGCACGGGTCTGAGGAGCTCGGAGGACTACGGGGCCGCTACGGGGAGCGAGACGCGCGGACGGGAGAAGTAGGCGTCTCCCTCGAATTTGCCTCCAAGTGAGCTACTTCTGGGCATGCCTGTTTTACATGATGAACCACACTCTACTTATTACTATACAGGCATATGCGTATAGAAAAAAAACAAATGCAGCATGTAGAAATAATTGCATTATTGATAAAACTGAACAGGTAGATGAGGAAGGTGGAGGAGTGGAGGGAAAGGGCGAGTGGTAGGAAAACGGGTGAGGTTGGGAGGGAAAAGGAGGCAGCAAGGTATTTGACGAATGATGAGGGACCGGAAGAGGGGGTCCTCGGGGAGGGAAGGGAATGGAGTAGTTTATAAGCTAGTTTTTAAAGCATGCTTTTGTATATAGTTGTCTCTCTCTCTCTCTCGCTCTCTCTCTAACTAGTTCATAGTTCTAGTTATAGTTAGTCTTAAGTTAAATGGATAAGGTAGAGTAAATTTAAGTTAGGTTATGTTAAGTTAAGTTAAGTGTAAGTTAAGTTAAGATAGTAAGTAAGGTTAGTGTAACAAAGGGAAGGAGGAGGGAAGTGAATGTGAGAGAATTGTAACCCTTAAGGGAATCAATAAAGCAATAATTATTGATTCCCCTAAGGGTTACAATTCTCTCACATCCACCTCCCTGCTCCCCCTTCCTTTTCTCCTTATACTAACCTTACTTACTACCTTACTTACTACTTTACCTAATATATAAAACTAAACAGCAAACAAAATTTCTGATAACGAAAAAGTTTTACAACATTTTTTTATCTGTGGTCAAAGTTTAGAAAATACATTTTCTTTTTTGGAAATTTTATAATAGATTGTGCAATATAAGAAAGTACAATTGAAATTATATTTTGGAAAAAGAGCATGTAGACAGTAATCATCTAAATATATTTTATCGTGTTTGTTTGATTGTTCTTTAATTCTTGAGGATGAAAAACTTACTTGATCGACAAATTCGAGTCTTCGTACATCGAGGTGACACGTGCCAAGATGCTCCTTGGCAACGTGGTATTTTTCGTTCTCTTCCACCAGAACGTCGTCCCTGTACCAAGAGAGGCTTGGCTCGGGCGCAACACTAGCTGTAAATTTAATTCTTTGCATACGATCCGTTGTTTGAAATTTTACAGTGATGTGGATTGTAAATCGTGATACAAGAAAAAGTATACAATCCAATTTGTTTACATAATTTTCTTTTTGTAAAACCATCTCACATAAGCTTTACTCTAGTTATAAATTCAAAACTTCTTAAAATTATTACATTTTCTTATGTAACATCAAATTTTTGCTAAAAATGTTTCAAATAAACGATACTGACATTGTCGACATATCACGATTTGATTTGGTCTTTACTTTAGTATTATCAGTATTAGTGGTTTAGGAAAAATGCTTGAATGAAAATTGATCATGTTGAACGTACCTTGAATAGTAAATCGAAATTCTTCGTTGATTTTTGCCTCGCAGCTTCTGAGCCCCTTAACGAACGCGGGCGGTTGATTTGTGCTGAGAAGCTGTAGACGTTCTTCTTCGTTTAATTGATTTTGAATATCTTCAATCGTTAATTCGGCTGTACTCTTTGCTTCTCCCATACAATTTCTCGCAATGCAGCAGTAGGAACCTTGCGCAAGAGAGAAGTTAATTAAATAAATAAGCAAAAGATTTTCATCTTAGAGAAGAGTTGGGACCACACAACGAAAATGCACACTTGTATATAAATACAACAGCTCGTAATTATTGTAAGTAGTATTGATAAATATTTAGCAAGTTTAATTATTCGGATAGGTATATTGTTCAGTTACTTGTACTATAAATGTATGAAAACGAGTTTTATCTCAATATTCAAAGAAGAAAATATTCTTCGCTTTTAATTATTTTTATAAATAAAGTCTCATATTTTTACGTCGAGACAGATATGGACAATAGGTATGTAAGTAGCTAAAAATTTATGATGCAATTATGTTAACATATCTATCAGGCATTTATGCAAATAGGTATTCGTTTAAAATCATTTTTCAAGTGGAATTTAATCAAAATTGTGTTGACTACAAACAAAAATATAAAAAGTCTCTATTGGAGTGTTTAGTCTACTGTAATTTATTGTATGAATGCATTTACTGTAAGAGCATTAAATCTTGGGTTAATAATCGCAACTATAAAGTTATTAAAAAATAAAGATTATATACCCAAGGAGTTGGTTCCAGTCAGTTGATAAACATCTCCAGGTTTCAATTCCTGACCATCTTTGAACCACCTGAGCAATGGCGTCGGAAAGCCGACAACCTTGCATTCAAAGGATACTAATCCTTCTTCTGTCAGGACAGCTTTCAAGCTTTCCATGAAACGGGGTCTCCTATAGTTCTTTGGAACTAAACAAACGTATTTTAAAGATATTGAGTTTATGTATATCAAAACATTTTGAACTATAAAAATGTATACCATTTTATCGTGAAATATTTTTGCATGAGAAATACATAATACTGTATATAAGTTTACAAAAATTTATAGAAACTATTTTTGTAATATTTTTGTGTAGAAACAAAATATAGTTAATGCGAAGCTTACTGGACATTGCCACGTAGCAAGTAGTGAATTGTTTCATATCTTCTGTGTTGGTTGCGACACATTTCCATTCGCCCTCGTCCATAGCTTCCACCGGAAATACTTCTACACAGTATCCACCCAAACCATCTTCCATCACGTGGTATTTGTCGCTAGGCTCGATACGTCCTTCCTTGTTGTACCATGTTATTGCTTTTGGCCATGGGGGCACTTCGACTGTCACAGATTAAATTAAACTTTTACTTGTTATTTTCATAAATATTTTGCTCTAAAATTCGCGCAAAATTTGCAGACGCAGAGTTGTATACAGTGAAGAGCAAAAGCGAATCAACACCATGCAAAGCAGCATAACTTTTTAAAAATAAGACCAAATTACTTGAGTGCTTTTGAGAAGTTTTGTTTTGAGAACGATTAGTTCATTAAATGAGATGTAACAAATTTTTGAAAAAATTGCAATTCGTCGGAATTGTAAAAAAATGCTAAAAGTTGATTTTGACAACCTTTTTATCTGGGCCTTTATAGAAAATTTAGAAAATATGTTTTATAGGCTAAAATAAATTATATATATAATATATAATCATCCTGAAAATTTTATCAATATTGGTTAATTGGTTTAAGCGCTATGAACGATTAAAAGTAGGAAAAAATACAGTTATAAGTCGAAAATCGTGAAAAATATGTGTAAATATAAAGAGTAAGGCACTAACTATTGCCATCTATAATAACTCCGAAAGCGTAATAGTAGTAGAAAAATTTTCGAAATAAAAGTCGTATCGGACAACAGGAGTCGTAGTGTGCCGTTAATCATTTGTTGCCAGGTGGGGTCGCTTCAGAGGTATGAAGGTCATCTTTGTTTTTTTAAATAGAATGCTATGTTTTGGTACCTGTTTTCTGAAAACAGCTATTGAGACGAATCCAACGAGGTAAATATTAAGGCCTTTGAAGGTCAGCGAAGGTCATTTATAACAAAAAGCAATACTACTCAATCCGTGATAAGAAGATTGCAGCATTGCATTGATACCAACGGCAATTACTTTGAATATCTTCTGTAAATCCAAGTTTATTTCGCATTTTTTTGTCATAAATGACCTTTGCTGACCTTCAAAGACCTTAATGTCGCAGCGCGTTGGATTGGTCTCCCTCAATAGCCGCTATAAGAAAACAGGTACCAAAACATAGCATTCTATTTAAATAAACAAAGATGACCTTCACATCTCTGAAGCGACTCCACCTAGCAACGAAAGATAAACGCCACGTTACGGCCCCTGTTGTCCGATGCGACTTTTATTTCGAAAATTTTTCTACTACTATCATACTTTCGGTATTGTGTAGTTGGCAATAGTTAGTGCCTCACCCTGTACATAAACATGTCATCATATAATGATAACGAAAATATAATAATTAGGTACAAATGAAGAGATTGACAGTGATAAAATATATGTAATGAATGATGTTAATTCCAAGGTGCCTTGAATCCATATTTTGACAGATGCTAATAATAGTTCTGCTTATACTTATTGTAAAAAAATTAAAATACTTCAAAAAACTTAAAGTTCCCAGATAAAATCCTAGAAAATCCTATTACAAAATCACTTTTTGTTGTGAATAACTGGATCCTGAGTTCACCATCACGAATGTCAAAAAGTCGTTGGCAGGCAATTATTATCATAGTACATACCTTGACAAGAAAGTCGCAGAGTTTCTCCAATTCTGCAACATTCGTCCCGCAGGGTTTGCTTGAAAACAGGAAGTGGACTGGAGAGAGTCAAAGAATCTGCTGGCTTTAGAGAACCTTCTCTGCTACCTTTTCCAACTACGTGCACCTAAAATATTGACGGATCCAAGTTTTCTTGGATTATACACTTATACAACGTTGGTTCTTAATGGTTCAATTGGTTAAACACGATTATCATTCCTTTTTTTTGCTGCCGATATGGAATGATTTTTTAAGTCAAAGAATAAACATCAAGACAAAATAGCGAGATGTTGCATTTATACAATGTTGGGTCTCAGTAGGTTAACTGGTTAAACATAATCGTCATTCCCTTTTTTGCAGTCGGAATAAAATGAAATAACAATTAATGGAATATTTTGTTAAGTCAAGGAGTTAACGATATCGAAGTCTACTTACTTTCGAGGAGGAATACGCGGTTCCCATACAATTCACCGCTTCGCAGGTGTAAATGCCAAGGGAGGTTGAGTCATCAGGGTTCGCAGTTAAAGCGAAAACATCACCGGCCTTGATTTCTTTGTCATCTTTGAACCACCGAAGCACAGGTGTCGGTACGCCCACTACTTTGCATTCTAAGGACACTGTACCGGCCTCTGTCAGGAGAGCACGAAGTTCTTCGACGAATTCTGGCCGTTTATATGCTTTCGGGACTGTCAATTATAAAACGGAATTAAATCTTTTAATATCGCTTTAAGTCGTTTTTAAAAATAGTTTGATCGAATAAGTGTAAATAGAAAAAAGATAATGGTGTTAATACTTTTGATAGAAGATAAATGTGTTCAACTAATAAAACTCATTTGCATATCTTTACAGTTTCTTCGTCAAACCAGTAAACTCGAATATTCCAAAAACTTTAAGTAATTTATTTAATCGAAGGAACCCCATAATCATGCATCCTAAGGTTCAAGTAGATATAAGGAACGAATTTCTATATTTTCAATGCTCCGTAAAAATAATTCTGAAAATCTTTAAATTGCACAAACATTGTCAATCTAATACTGACTCAAAGAATATAAATCCTTACCGATCACCGTTAATCGGGATTTGCAGGTGGACTTGCCATCCCGGTTTTCTGCCATGCAGGACCAGAATCCTTCATCCTCGACTGTGACTGGAGCCACGTCGACGCAATAGAAATTTCCTTCGTGGACGAAAGAGAATCTCGAACCCGCGTGTACCGCTTCGGCATTTCGGTGCCAAGTGATCTGAAATCCGACAACAACCACACATTTGAAAGATTTAAATGGCGGCGCGCCCACTGACGTCATCGCGTTGTCAAACACCAATCTTTTAGAGGATAACCAATGCCGTGAAAGCAAAGCTTTTATTTGAAATCATGCGCTTTGAAAATAGAATATTTTATTTGTTTGGAAAAGATGTTAAAATAGTATTTTATTTAAAGGATTCTCAAAATAGTGTGAACTTTACTTGAAGGGCTGATTCTAGATGCTTTCTATTTTTATTATTATTATTATTATTATTATTATTATTATTCCTTAATAATATCTGTTTCCTCAATATATTCTCATTGTCAAGAAATATTTTAAATACTATTGAACACAAAGTATAAATATTTTATTTTATGTTTTAGGTTATTAAAATAAAAATATTTTATCTGTATAAATTTTCATGTTTACTTAAATTTTATTTGAATCGTGGAACAAAGACTAGTTAAAATATTATTTGAAATATGTTATGTTGAAAATTTTACCCAGCTCTGCGTGGGAGACTGTAGGAATTATTTCATTAATAACCTACACAAATATCTCAGAACATATTATTTAACATAGGTCGATAGTAATGAATCTATTTTAATTGTATTTTCATGTGTATTTATGACAAAAGTGAATAGGTGAAATAAAAAACTATAGCCTATGTCCTTCTATCACATTAGAAGAATTTAAGAATAATAATATTGTTAAAGGAAGAAGTACATTCTTATCGGTTTTCTGTATTAGTTTTCTCTATTAGTTTTTCACTTTTTTTATGCAGTTACACGTGAGGTATAAGGTGACTGTTTATAATTAAATAAACGAATTAAAAGCACTTCCGGTATCGCATGAAGTAGACAAACAAACCTGTTTTGTTAAACAATATGTAACCTTATTCTGTCAATGTGCAAACTAATTGGACTTCATTATAAATTAAAGATACTTAATCGATTGTGGAAATATAATCAAGAACAGAGACGTGTACTTTACCTAACTTTAAGTTCTCACGATTATTCAAGATATAGTGTGCTCAATCGTTCGACAACTGGGCAACGTATTCGAAGCTGGCGTCCAAAGTTCAATTGCGTGACGCTTTTATGAAAACTGACGCAAATCTAGTGTAACTAAACTCTTCGTACTGAAGATACGCTAGTATTTTCAGCTCTTTAAATATTTATAAGTAAAAAGATAATACTTTATGAAATAGTAAAGCAAATAAAAATGATTTTCGTAGTATTTTAAAAACAAGTGAACCATCACACCAAATGAAAGTGATCTTGTAAGAGGTTTTTATTGCACACAAGTAATATTAACAATTGTAACTCTAATGCTTGAGTTTAGAAAGAAATTGGGAAACAAAAATCAAATAGACCGAGTTATAAAAGTGTCCTGATTTTCCACAAAAAAGTCTGATCTCTCCAATAACTACTATAATAAAACTTAAATATTCAAATGCCTGTGACTTAGCCATTGCTAAGGACTATTGCATAGGTGAAATTGGAGCATGAAGTTATCCCAAGCCTTCTTTTAAGTAACAAATAGCTGTGCTTTGTTTTTGTTAATAATGCTTGTGGGCACAATGATTTATTAAGATTTGAATATTTCTTCCTTCAATTCTTCGAACGCTGTTTACTCTTGAAAATTAAAACAAAATGGTGGCACTCTTAATATCAAAACATTTTCCGATTGTTTTTTTGTTTTGAATAGACTATGAAAATTAGAAAAGAAATATATTTTGCCACGATGGTGATTTCGACGATAGCCACACAGGATAGTAGTTTTTAACATATCCTGGTAATCATTTAAAAAAACATACATTCCAGAAAAACGCGTTTAAAGTTTGTATTTCCCTATCGCCAGTATTTGATGCGTCACATTAAACGAGCTATAATTTCTTTACTGTTAATTTGATATTTTATAAGACTATAAAATTTTGCGATTATATTTTCAAAATGCTGATCTTTTTAAATATACAAAAAGGAAACAATTTTTTGGACCTGTTTAGACCTACTTTTCCGGACAGTTATATATTTTTTCTTATTCGGACTATTTTGAATTTGTACTTTTTCGGAAAGTTATATATTTCTTCTTATTCGGACAATTACGAATTTTTACATTTTCAGATAGTTATAAATTAATTTACATTTGAGAGATGATTAGACTACTATGAAGTTGACGACCAGGATTTTGTCGAATGTTTTAGAAAATTTGGTGTGTTGACATAAGGGTTAAACTATTAATAGCCTCGGAATGTAAACACTAATTCCTCGGGTTCCGGGTAAGACTTGGTCGCTTTTTGCCTGCGGTGTGTTTTTCAAAGGCTTTCTTTTAGATTATTACGCAACCCAGTCGCAGAACATTATCGCGGAAAACGACCATTTGGAGGTTTACGAGCGGGAACACGCAGATTTAGCCGATCGGTAGGCATAGTTTCCTGGCATAGTATACGCGCGCGAGTAATAATAGTCGTAATACGACGTGTAAGATCGCGAGTAACGATCTTCGTTCTCTCATTTGCGTCTCCTGCCGCAAGCTCGCTCTCGGGTCATGGACCTCACGGGGTCCCTTTTAGTTCACATATCTCGGTTCGCCGGACTACCGGGACAGACATAACCAACAGAAACCCGTGGCAATAAGTCACCGACTGATTTTGCTTCACCCTTCCGGGTTAATCACCGGATTTGGCACGGATTCCTCGTTCACCATGCTCGGTCTATCAATTCTAGAACGTCTGGGTCTGTTCTTCGTCTCTCGACGCCGATAACAGCTGCCGTTGATAACACGATTTTGAATCTTAAGGAGTTGCACATCTCTGAACAGTGATGGACAGCGTCGAATGCTTTTTTAATCAAAATACGTATGAAATGCTAAATACTTCTATCGAATATATAAATCACTTGACAAATACCTTGGTATTTTGTATTTAATCATGTTACCCAATATGAAAAACTTCTCTAATCTGTAAACTGCGGAACTTTAGGTAAAATAAAAATAGTCGAAATGAATTGTGAAGAACGGAAGTTAAATAAATATGAAATTTTCTCTTGTAATAATTTTAACAAGTCGAAAATAATATAACATTATTCAGTTTTTCTAATGTATTTAGAGTTTTATGTTTGACTAGCCGATTTTTATAATAAATGCATAAAATCCACAGCCTAGTAATTTATATTTAAGAGCTGATCGAATACCAAGGACAACAGTATTTCATATTATTAATCTGATAAAGATATACAGTCAGGGGCGGGAGGGGTTAGTAAATTAATTTTGATTTGTTTGAAAAAAGGGTAAATATATGAATGAAAAATCCGTTTCGTCAAACACTAGATAATCTTAAGAATGTTACTGCAAAATTTTACCGGAATTGGTCTAGTAGTAATGTTCCAGACATTTCTGGTATCGATTTTGTAAACTTTCGAAGCTATAAATCTAACAATTTTACAAATTTTCAAATAAAACTTTGGGACAGTGTTCCAGAAAAATATACTATTTCTGAAAAATGAATATTGGTATTTTAGCGAAGGGATGTAACGCCTTAATGCATTTATAGTTCATATAAATTTTCGAGGGGCAATCGAATCTAAAGTTCAATTTTAGTAGTCTCATTTCGTATTTAGTAAAATTAGTAACATTGAAAATGAAATACTCCTTGCGCCACTTTATTGAAAACTACATGCAAAAGTAGACATTTGCACAACGCTCCGACAGTAACTATTACTTGAGAAAGGTTTACAAAACTTTTTTACAAAATTATTTTGGAACTTTCTAAAAATATTTTATGTCTATTAGTCTTCGATAGGTTGTTCGACACCAAATTAAATCACAATTTATTTACCATTTATAATTGAATATATTCACTTTTTTGTACGAGTCAACACCTGTTTGTATTATAGACGTTTTAAATTTTATTATTTCAGCTCAATATTATCCAATGATTGTGTAATTATTTCAGTAGCAAATAAAAATGTACATTGTTGTACTTGAAATATTGCTATTATATGATTATTATAAAATATTGTTATAATAATAACAGTAGATTCAGTTACTTATTTAACAACCCTCAGGTGAAGGGTTCTGAAAAATTAGGTTAGAATGCATTTATTCGAGCACATTTTTGACATTCCCTACCAGGATGCCAGAAATTATTTTATTAATAGAATTGCCCTTAAAAATAGAAAAAGTGGAGCAATGTACGTGTACACACGTGCAATTTAATTTTGAAACATGCTCACAGGTAAATCATTCAGTATTTTGTAGGAATTGCTATTTCTTTTACTCTGTACTATTGAAACCATTTGTTTATAGTTGTTTTATATTTTCATCTTATCACGCAAATATAATTTGAATAAATGAATATAATGCTTCGTTAAAAGTATATTTGTATATCTTGAAAATGCGTTCGGGAAAACTCCAATCTTAAAAGATCAAAAAATGAAAGAAAATATTTAGGCACTTGTATTAATTTTTATATGTAACTGTTTCTTCGACATTGATTTCTCCATAAATCCATAAAATTGGCAGTATAGTAAGAACTGTGAAATGCAAAGTGAAGCCTATAAAAAAATACAATCGAAATCTATACTAAATACATTATGTATTAATTACTTAAATACATGTAAAAGTGTTTACGTTATTATTATTTCATTTATGGATTGCTTATGAGAAAAGTGAAGTAGAATCATCATTAATAGACTGAAGATTTTTATGGAAAATAAAAATTGCGTGCATTATTTGCAAGAAACGTAAATCGGATACAAATTTCTTTCTCTCCACAATAATTCTCATAAATTGGAGGTAATCTATTGATATTCTTGAACTCTTTTAATCTTCCTACTAATTAAAATCGTAGCTACAAATTATTGTCGTAAATAGATAAAATCCGCAGTCTAGTTATTAATATTTTTAACATAAATGTTTTCTTCTCTCACAAATTTACAAATTTCATAGGTATATTAATAACTTTTGATAATTTAGTTACTTCAAGTATTACTTTGATTAATATACAGTCTGCCCCACAAAAACATATTAGCGATATCTCTGCAAAATTAATGTATCTGGAAAAAATGTAATATGATTCGAAAGTACATTTCAAATACCAATACCCTCTGAGACTGGATTACTAAAACCGGAAGCAAATGAATTTTGTAAATGAATTATGACTTGAAACATCGAAGCCGCGTATGGTCAAATTAGACGATAGAGAACATATCATTGTGATTGACTGGCTAAAATTTGTTGTTCTATTATGAAGTATAAACATGAAGAAAAATTTATGATAAAATTCAGAAATTTAATTTACCGTATTCGAAAAATATACAGGTCACTACTTATCGCGTGCTAAAAAACTAGTATACAGAAAGTACACCACAACGTAGCCGAACTATGGTCGATAATGGAGGAAATTTGGTCCATTACTAAGTAAAAGCGTATTAGTGTTTTAAGTGTAGATTTTACCCATATAATATTTCCTTACAAATATGTAAATATTTACAGAAATATAGATCAGTCGGTAGATCAGTCAGTAGATCAGTCAGTTTGGCTCTATTGGCGTTGTAATTCATAAACAGATGCGTACATTTATAAACTATAATAAGTACCTTCGGTGTCGTTGAGCTTCGAATTTCCACAAGGAATCTAGTCCTGGTGCCGACCTTGACCGCCAGATCTGTTAACTTGCGTAGAAAAGTTGGTGGATCACCTTCTTCAGTGATCGAATCCTCGATGTTGAGGTTGATCTTTTTCGAGGATCCCTTATCCAATCCTTGGCCGACCCTCGTTGCCACCAAGGCATAATGGCCGGCGTCTTCTTTTTGAGATTGCTTCAGGGTCAATTGGACGACATTGCCTCTCATTTGAATCCGGTATCGATCGGGTGGTATCGGTATATCATTCCGTTTTCTGTAATTAAAGAACAATCAGCTTGAGAAATCTTGCTACTGTTTCAATTTTTATGCACTACTTTCGTACCTAATTGTACTAATTACGCCAATTTACAAAAATGTATTATTAATCATCCTTTTAAATTAGTTATTATTTTTTATACATTAAAACTAGACTGCGGATTTTTATGCAAAATATGAATTGTCTGCATTGTTTGAAAGATACAGGAGCTGCATAGATATGTATTCGTTTCTCTTCTTAATAATTTTAGCAAGATATAATACTATGTGTAAATTGTCCCAATGTTTTAACTATCTTGCAATTGGACTATTCATTTTTGCCAAGAATGCATAAAATCCGTAGTTTAGTCATTGTAAAACTCGTTACATATATATGAAGAAAATATTTCTGTAAGTGTTGAAATGTTTGTTTTTATATATATTAAGTCATAGACCGAGAAAATTAAATTTGCTTTCAGAGAGGAATCAATCATCCTCAAACGTTCAAGCTATGTTGGCAATTTTTATTATCATCTTCATCGTTCAAAATATTAAAAACTGTTCATAATACTGCGCTATTTTATATAAATTTTTGAATTAATATATTTATTATTTCGATTATTATTCATCACTATTTTATATTCGATAAAAGACCACTTATTATTTGATTGATATTTTCTTGAAATATCGTTAACATTTCTGTTATGTTTGTCTAATAAAGAATACAACAATTTCAAATGAAGAAAGAAAAAATATATATATATACATATATACTATTTCCGAATTGGAAATATGTATTAAATAATTTTTCAATAATCATTAGACTGCGGAACTTTATGCAAAATACAAATTGTTTGTCTCAATTGCAAGAGACAGGAGTCGCACAGAAATTTCTTTCTTACTTTAATGCGTTTAGTCAGCAGAGACTAATACGTTGATACACTTAGATTGTTTTATTCTGTCTTATAATGTAAATTGTATGTACTAATTTTTGTCATAAATGCATAAAATCCGCAGTCTAATAATTATGGTTTTCAGCGAATATTTTCTACTAGAGGTGTATAATATTTTTCTAGTTTTGTTCAACAGTATGTATCATAGCTAAATTTATGTTATCAATATATAACTATAAGTATTTGGCTGTGAATCAAAACATGTGTCATCGATAAATGATCGATACAACGAAGTGTAAACGAACACGTCTCAATGGAAATTTAATTAAGGGAACCGAAGTTTCTTCCGGTAAATATTTTTAGTATCCGTAGTGCTTTCAGCACGTTATGCTTACCGCTTCAGACACTCATGGATGTATCAAAATCAGGCGCTTCACTGATTATATCAGTGATCTTAAAATATTCGCAGGCAATCTATAAATACTTACGAAACGTATCTTGAAATGTAAAATAAGAGAATAATGCATTCAAATATTCGGTAGGTTATTGAATCGTTATGATTAAATGAAAAAGTTATTATTCTTTTCTTAGGTTTTTAAAAGTCGTGTTAGTTTCATAGTTTTTAACGACTACGTAGTCTATTATGCTATTCTGGTCAGCAACTTTGTTTCTTTTGTTTAAACTTAATGGAATTTTTTATTTTGTCTTGTTTGAAAGTGTTTTTTAATTTCATGTTTCCGGTGGTATTCATAATTGTAATGTATATTAATTTTTTCATTATTAATACAGTCTTAGACAATTTGACTATATTTTGATATGTCGGCAACAATGTTCTATTTTATCAGTTATAGCAAGACGCATATTTATGACCGCCTGCTGTTTTACCAAATTCACTTGCTACTATGTGCCTTGGTATCAATGATTTATTAATCTGTTTTGGTTTACTTGTATTTTTATAATTGACTTTAAATATTAGCTTTAATGAAATAAATTGAATTGAACCGCGTAGCATTTAGTTATTATTATGCATAAATAAAAAACATGTCAGATACATAATAACACTAATATTCATATCTATGTAATATCGTCAGCAACAAATAGCAACAACGTCACCGGTTTACCAAGCATCATCATGTAATAATAAGTTGAATATGAAATTAAATGTTAGATTTTCCAAAAAAATAAATATTCGGAGCAGCGTATTTCTTCTTATAATAAAAATGGGTGAGTGAAATTTGAAATAGTAAAAAAATAGTAAATAAATCAAAAGAATTTTTGAATATCGATGTACCATGTTCAACTGATTAAAATTATTACAGAAAGGAAGACATTTCTATGTAGCTCCTGTTTCCCACAATCGATGTAGTAAATTTTTATTAATCTGCCTAAAAAGCTGTATTTTAATTTTGTATTACAGATACATAATATATAACACATTTATAGATACAATATAAGATACATTTATTATTCACTGTATAATTTTAATAAACGGCGGATAAATGACTATAGAAGCAACAGAGCATTCTTCTGTCAGCTTTGGAGAATCAAAATAGTAAGAGAAGCAATCAAATTAACGTTTAGTTCCTGGTGTGTTTATTGTGAAATTAATTTGTAATTAATGAATCTATACTAAAAGTTAAGTGAATTAAAATTTTGTATAGATATCAAGAAATGACATGACTTATAGTTATCTTTAATGTAAACCTTGGATTTTGAGTATTTTAAAATTAGTATGAGAGATCGAGTGAGTACGCATTGAAAAATCAGGCGTGTTCGGGAAAGTTCAGAAGCAAAAGTAAATAGGAACACTTTCTAATGAAACGAGGGCGGTTTTGCAATCATCAAATGTCACTTTCTGGTTCTTCTCGGGGCGATGGCCGAAGTCCAATCAGACCGATGGTCATCGTCGCACCGTCTATTTGCTACTTCTTCTTTGTGGCAGACAATTAGAATGTTGTCTAGTGTTGCTGGCTCATTCACTTGTCCGCGAAACGACCATGTACAACGTGTTCTTCTGTTCGAGCATTGCAGTCTCGATACTCTCATGGGCGAAGGTTTCAATTTTTATTTAAGGGGACTTTCTCATCAAATCATTAAAAATAAAGATAATGTTTAGGAATTTTTTCCTTAAAATAAACAGCTTTAAAAAAATCTGTTTGTCCTTAATTTGTACGCTCTTTTAGTTTATAGAAAAAATTTTTGTTGCGGTTCCCGTTGTGGTGTCATTTATAGATGACTGTTACTTTACTGCTTACAAAATATGGGGTGAACCCTATGGTCACGTTCACAAAATAAGTTGTGAAACGATTCGAAAAATTTTTGCAGTATTATTTTCGTTATTGTATCGGCTATCGCATGGACCAAAACGATGAATTTTGGAACACGCAATTTTTTGTTATTGATAACTTTATACATAAAATTGGGTGCTTTTTATACGTTTTTATTAAACTCGTATTGAACATCGCCACTTGTATTTTTTTGTCTGATAGTGGTTTATTCCATAGTCATTCATATAAAGTTTAAGAATTTCTATCTGTTTTTTTTTAAGTTGCATCAACCTCACAAAGGTTACTAGCAACTGCAAGCTTACAATTAGGTGGTCATTTATAATTTAGATTCGGTTGAATAATTTTGTGTGCTTCAAGAATTCTATTAGTTTTTAAAATGTATATTCTAAGAAAACAATTCCTAAATATCATCTTCATGTTTAATGATTTCATGAGAAAGTTCCCTTAACACATTTGCCACTGCAATCAATCCGTCACATTTTTGTCGTGACATATTCGAATAAACCGACTTTCATTGAGAGTTTTAAAATGTAAAATGCTTCAAATTATACCAATCATGATAAAATTTAACCTTATAGTTTAGATTTGAATAATTAAGTTACTTGAATCGTGTGGGGAATTTTGTGGTTGATATTCAGCATTTATCGTGTTAATTTATTTAAGAAAAAACCTGTTTAGAGTAGGTTTACGGGATCCGTCAAAATGACGTTTTTTAATATTTTCAATGTAGGATTATTGAGATTGTGAAGATGCACCCATGAAGAATTATTCAACAAATTTATTTCTTTGTGTATATATTATAAAACAGAATGCTAAAAATTTGGATAGCTACATTCTCGCTATTTGCATAAAGTAATGTAAAATGGTCGCTTTTAGGACACTGTATACAGAATGTTAGTATTATAAATTCCATTAATGTGAGAAGAAACATGGAGTCCTGTCTGATAAGGGTTCACCCATTGTAAGAAATAAATTAATTGCATTATGGAATGATTTTCATGTAAACATAAATAGTGTAGCAAAAATAATAAGTACATAGTTATATTTATACAATATTTAGGCGATCAACACAATTTTTTAAATTTGGACGTGCGAAATTTTAGTACCTCTAAAATCATAGAGCAGTCGACCAGATGACTGATAAAATTGTATATGAAGAGCATAAAAATTCGAAACCATCATAATTTTGTAAAATATGGTGATCATCTAATGTCACTATTAAACAATATTTTTAAGCTCTTCAGGGACAAATTTTCTAAAGTATATATAAGAGATATATAATAATTTTTTAGTTGATTAAAATGTTATCAATGCTTCCATACGGCGAATCTTTTGATTTATCGTTGAGAGATTCTGTAGTGATTCTATTGTTTTCCAACAAACTTCGATTTCGTTTTACTCGGAATAATCTTTATTTAAAAAGAAAATGAACGTACAGATACAGGCCAGTATATCTGAAGAGTTTAATGAAGCACTGTTTGAAATGAATATTTTAATTTTCCACGGTGCAACGTAGAATAATAAAATTGGGTTTACGAAGGGATGTCACACGTGCGTGGCAGCGGCCGTCACAGTGTTAATGGCTTTAATTCTTCGCAGGCACAGATGTCTTTTGGTTGATATAGTGATAGTGCAACACCTTGGTACAGCAAATGGATCGAACCGGTCGGTGACGTAATGTCTATTTTATCTGGTCAAGAAATAAATTTCTTGTTCCATAGTCTCAATCAATCTCCTTCCCGTTTATCTTGCAAGATTTGCGGAGGTCTTCAACGGAAACAAACATGAAACGACCGATTTCACGGTTTGAGAGTGCGTATTCGAAGTTTTTACGTTGCTATTAGTGGTGGGCACTTAACCCTTTGCACTCGGAGCTATTTCAACTCAAAAATCAAACATTTCTTCTGACCTAGAATATTTCCATTGTACATAATTTTTTTCATTTTATATTTATGAAACTGTTATAGTACCTCATACCATATTTAAATGTTTAGTAATTTATCAAACATAAACAAATTTAATAATGTAAACAATATTTTGAATAATGCCATAGAAATTTGTAGTGGCGCCTCAGAGTCGCCATTCGAGTGCTAAGGGTTAACACGTAGCGTCAGAGATTCCTCCATTAGACACCATTCTTAACAAAAAAAAATAGAATTTCTAACGGTGTTGCAATATTGAAGACATTTTTTATGAGACTGTAGTGCATATGAATTTGTATTTTTCTTCAACAAAATTTTAAAAATATATGAAACTAATAATGTGTGTTTGTGTTGCATTATCTATATACCAGGTTTGGGCATTAACGAAATAAATTTAATTTGAAAAATAATCGTTAAGATAATATATTATCCAATTTGGCTATACATCATTTGTAGTAATCATATGGTCATTGAATTTCAAACGAAATTCAAATAATTTTTCGTTTCATGTTTCATTTGATCAAATAATTCGTATTCTCCGAAGTTCTATTTATTTCGCGTACTAAAGAACTATTGTAAAAGCAAATACATCTAAACTTTCATAATTCAACTACAAAAATTAGCATATCTGAATTTAACAATTAATTTAGTTGCTGTTATTTATTATTTTATCTGAACAACATGATTGAATGAAAAAGTTATTAAAATAAAATATTATTTAATTTAAATGCTAATTGAAAATAAATTTATTATGTTATTTGTAAAATACAAATAATAAAGTATTTGGAATACTTCATTATTTCAAATGATCATAAAAATTTTACATAGTAGGTACATCATATTTTTAACTTTGATGATGGCTATCACTATTTACAAAATTATACAAGAAATTTCAATTGATTTTTAAAGCTTCTCTTCATTCTATCGAGTCAGAAACATGGCAAAGAATTGAAATTAAATTTAAATAATATGTATTCTTTTCAGTTCATATACAGGGTGTTATATTGAAGCACGACTGGTAGATTATCTCACGATGGATTCAAGCTACCAAAAAAGTGTTTCAACAAAATTTATTTTAAGTCGAAATACTTTTCTTATGTGGCACTCAATGCAGAAACAGTACAGAACGTGGCATTAACACTCCAGACGCGAAGAAAAGCGACTGATAAATTGCTTCAAGAGACTTGAACTTGACTATCATTTATTTATCAAATGAGATCAGATATAATTGTCTGTTCTTTTCAGTCTATTTCAATGAAGTAGTAGTTTAAGAAAAGACCTAGTTTTCACCTATCTAATGATATGAAAATTTTTTAATTAACTGCATCGAATATTTTATAGAAACGGTCCGCTGCGCACTGTGCATTGCGTCGTGTTGGTGTGATCACAATGAACTTGTACGAAACGGAGCGCGCGCGATTGCACAGCTGATCTTTCGCTACGGCATTTCTAGATCGTTGCTAGATATCTCAATGATCCGAACGATCGACGGCCTTCGAAAAATCCGATCATACGCGCGTTCACGCAATCCGGCCGGCACCAGACGGTAGATTCTTTCCCTCGGGTCGTCTGTCGCGGTAAAAAGGGTGACGAAAATAGGGCAGTAGAGCAATGCCAAGAGTTTGCGGCGCTCTAGATCATTTGTTTGTCTGAATCAAGTTGGACCGGCGTAGTACATTATTATTTAAACGGCCGCTAAACATTCAATAAGTATTATTATTTAGAAACCGTAAGCGATGGAATTATTTCGGTAACACATGGAGCGAAACAGGCGTATAGTCGTTAAAGAAAACAAATTTATAAATAGCTAAAACCGTGGACAAAATTGCGTAATTATCCGAATTGAAATAGACAGCACATTGTTCATTAGATGTAAACGAAATAATTCGATTTTTGTGTTATAAGATTGTAAAAATGTTTGACAAACGAGTGCTCAATACGTTCGATGATTTTTATGGTGTATATGTCATTCACATTCATTCATACATTCATCATTCAATATTATACTTTCTAAAAAGTATTTACTACTATCTACTTCGTTATAAAGAGCACTTCAAAAACATATATTATTAAATGTTTGTCTATTTTTATATATTTAGTATACGCAGTACATTAAGCATTATGTATTCTGTATATTTTCATGTAAGTATTCTTCATATCGTTATAATATACGCACTAAATGTGTGATGCTAAATGAAAAAATAAATAAAAGCACAGTATAAAATTTATCTATACGAAGCTTTGTATCCACTGTGATAGACAGCTTGCAAAAGATGCATTTATTACCGCCTCGATCATTAACGACTTAGGATTCTACAAAGATAAATATGCTCGAATAAAGTTTGTATTCTCCTCAAGCTCTAATGAAATTCTTAACAGAAATCCCATATTTTTATCGTATTTAAAGTTTCGCAATCTAAAAAACTTTATATATGCGTAAAAATAGAATCTAACGATTACATTATAATTATTGCAACCTCCATGACTAAAGACTTAATCAAATCATATATATTCGGACAAAGTTTGAAAACCCACATTTGTATTCCGATTATTGTAATCTATAAAAGTTCGAATACACATAGAAATCCAGAATCTAACAATTACATTATAATTATTACAGCCCCATAATCGAAGACTGAACAAAACTAAATATACTCGAAAGAAGTTTGCATTTTTTCTTTCGTACAATCTATAAAACTATGTATACATTATAAATCTCATGTCTGTAAGAAGTAAAAGTGGATGTATATAATTAGAAAAATAAGCTCGTACGAGAAGATTGTACTGTTTGCATTCAAATTAGTTTTTTCCAAAGATCCATGCCCGTTCACCACCAATCACACATCACCCGTTATCAAGAGTTCAAGATCCTACCGGTGTCTCGATCCATCCGATAACGAGCCAGTGATAGCAGGTTTGTTGCCATTGGCACATTTGCAGCAGTCGCTCCCCATGACACCGTGACTGCGATCGAAAAGGGTCGACCACCCTCTTCGGATCAAGAGCTAGTACACGTGTTTAACCTATCAGCACCTATCACTCGCGAGTCCATCGAGCCGAGTATCGTTCCGGGATCATTCGCGTCCGAACTGTTCGTAAACGGAGCACCGTACACCAAGGACCGAAGTGGTGAACGGAATCCTGTTTGATGCATCGATACCGAAATTCGCCGATCACGTTGTCGGCGCCGATATTTTCAGTTATGAGGATCGGTCTTTGCGTCGGACGCCAAACGTTGGCATCCCGGCTGCGTTCTTCACTGTGGCGGCAATACTGGGAGACGACACGTTGACAGGACCGCAAAAATAAACCCGACAAGCGTCCTCTTGACCCTGGGCGAATCTGTTCGATGAGTTCACTTTCGATAGTAAAATCATAGAGGCGACAGACAGTTTCATTGTACTATCACCCGATGACGATGACACTATTTGATGACGCAGGTGATATCACTGATAGATACAACAAATGACTAGCTTTTCCTGTTGTTCCGCAGACTGGATTAGATCTGAGTTAGGACAGTTTCATTCTATTCGGCTGTTACCCGATGACGACACACTATTTGATGACACATGTGTATCACTGATAGAACCAACAATTGTGTAGCTTTTCCCGTTATTCCATGACGAAGTGAGCAGTAGAGAAGTTCGTTTTAGAAGAGATTAGGGTACTCGAGGGGTTTCGTAGCTCGTATGGAGGGGGTGGCGTCCGATCGTCGAGCGATCCCACGGTCCATGGATCCGGATCGTTTCAGTCGGACCTATCTCCGTCGTCGATCGGGGCCGACGTGGATCGACGGGAAACGGTCCCGAAAGAAGCTGTGATCCGAGCTAATTTTTGGCCGCTCGTCGATCGTCGCGACGCTCCCTCGAAAGACTGATAGTGAAATGCCAGCGCCAGGTCGTCCGCGCCCGATTTTCCACCTCCACACACGCCACCTTCCGCTATAGTTCGAAGAAAACTATAAGCAACCAGCGTGAAGCATCCTAGAGCCGGATGCTCAAGGAGCAGCGCCTCTTTCGTCTTTTCGCGAAAATTTCGAGCTCGGTCGAATTTAGCTTTGCACATCGGAGAACACCGAGAACAGAGAAGAGCGCGGGGTTGACGGAGTCGCGGCAAAACGTCAATGCGCCTCGGAATTTTCATAAGTCGCGAGGGAAACGCTTCCGTCGTCGATCTGTGACGTACCGTCTGAATGGCCACGGGACTCGCATGAGCCAGAGAATCCTCGAGAATGACGATGATAGTTGTTCACTGAAATTCGTAGCTTGCCCGTTGAAATGATTTTGCACAAATCGAGGTTGGAGTTTCGAATCTTTGATACGTACTAATCTCGAAAATCATTCAAGTGGAAATGGTTAGTTTACTGTTTGAAGAAACTTTGGGTTGCTGTCTACAGGTTTATAAAATGTTGAACTCCACGACTTTTTAGACACTTTTGATGGTCTAACGAAAATATGTTTGGAACAAAGCTGATTAGTTTTCAATAGCTCGTAAATTGTATTATTTAGGAACTTGACAAATAGTTTCGATTCAGTGAAAAGGCAAGGTCACCTTCACTTTATTAAATAGCACTATGTATTTTTGACTTGTAGCATTGTAAGCAACTTCAAGACGAATTCAACGACCTATGAGATTATGGGGTAACATTTGTGATTATTTTAAATTCGCTAACCCGAAAGTGATTAGTTTAATGTTTAAAAGGACATTCAGTTGCTATCTTCTTGACCTTAACACGTTCCTGAGGAAATATTCAGGGTGGTTTGAAATTTAAATCCTAACGACATTTGAGGCACTTCTGATGGTCTATCAAAAGCGTTTCGAACGGAAGTTAATCCGCTTTCAATGGTACTATTAGGTATATGAAAAATAGTTTCATTTCAATGAAAAGTCATGGTCAACATCACTTTTCTAGATAGCACTATGCAGTTTTGATTACGTAACATTCTAGACGATCTCACGACGAATTCAATGAGCTAGCATATTATAACCTTGAGGTAACATTTACTGTGATTTTAAATTTGTTATATTACAAATGGTTAGTTTAGTAGTTAAAAAAACTTCGAGTCGCTTTCTTGATCTTGAAACGTTTCTGAGGAAATATACTTGGTGGTTTAAAATTCTAGTATTGTCATTAGCTTGGCAAAAGAAATGTTTCGAACAAAAGTTTCATCAGTTTTCAGTAGTGTCCAAATTGCATCATTACTAATTTGAAGAATAGTCTTATTTCAATGAAAAGTCATGGTCATCTTCACTCTTTTAAGTGATACTATGTATTATTGACTGTATAGCTTTATGTTAGAGAAGATGTTATTGGCGCAAGGTTCGATCTTTTTGAAATTCAAGAACAAACTTGCAATTTAATTAATGCCCAACGTTTCGATCCAGGTGTGGATCATTATCAAGGGAATATTGAGTTTGTTGTGCACTATTTTTAATAAAGCCGGAAAAAAGAATTATTTTTAAATATAACTGAGTAAGAGTTACAATGGCAACGTGATTGTACCATCGTAACTTTTACTCAGTTATATTTAAAAATAATTCTTTTTTCCGGCTTTATTAAACATAGTGCACAACAAACGCAATATTCCCTTGATAATGATCCACACTTGGATCGACACGTTGGGCATTAATTAAATTGCAAATTTGTTGTTGAATTTCAAAAAGATCGAACCTTGCGCCAATAACATCTTCTCTAACATAAAACAAAATTCGATCGATAGAAATCACAATGACTGTATAGCATTGTAGGTGACCTCAAATTCATTGACCTAGCATTTTATGATGTTGAGGTATCCTTGCACAGAGACGCCGTTAGTTACTTCTTTTTGTTGAAAACATTTTTTTGTCTAACTACCAGTACTGCATGAAAAATTGTGGAGACCAATTTTTAAACAATCCTATAGATTCGGATCGTTACAATGATGGTGCCGTAACATAATAACACGGTGTAGCCTACATTAGTCTTGTTCGTATGACACGTACTTACATATGTCGTAAAACCGTGTTGTTCTAAAGGCAAATTCATAATGATTAAAAGTATTCATTTGTGTTAAACATGTTATGTAATATGAATAAAAAAATTTCGTTTCAAGTTAAAGAAATGCATCACAAAGAAGTACACAAATATTAAATCCGTTTCCCTAATAGAAAAGTAATAAGTTCCCCTAATAGTGAAAAGAACAGTATATCTTCATTTGTTGAAATGGTTAAATATGTCGCCAAATATAGCGACGTGTGTCCTCAAAGGGATAAAACTTCAAAGTTGAGTGTAGACTATCATACTGCCATTTCATTAAAATTGTGCTCTACACACGGAACTGAACTCTAAGAAACCTATAACTTCCTATAGTAAAATGTTTTCCGTAGATTAACCCCTTGCACTACGATTTATTATACGATTACAATGATTAGAATTTCTTTGTTGTTTATAATTTACTAGGAAAGAAGAACATTTATATTTATTGAATACTGACGTATTTTCCAATAGCTACGCATTGACTATCATAATGTAGAATTTCTTTTCAATTTAAAGGGAATTAATAACATACATATTAAGCAGATTCTGTTCAAAGTTTTCATCACGAGTCTGACTTGATATTATAGTAGAAGGTGTTAAGGACGTTTATGTGAATTCTTTACAATATAAAGAGTCTCCATACATGCATTAGATAGAGGGATGGGCTCAATAGATTCAGGCTGAGTGACTCAGAAGACAAATTGTCTGAAAAAGACAACAATTGCCTTCGATCCGACATGAGACTTTGTCTTATTTAAGCAGCGAGGCTAGATGAGGTCATGTCTTCCGATCCTGAAATAAGCGTTCAAATGCCTATGCACCGAATCTTTCACCTTACTAGACCGCATACGAAATCATCCTGATAAAGACATAAAAATGAAATAAAATTGAAACCAATAATATAACCCTGCAATTTCTTAATTTTTACCTAACCAAAGAATATTAATAATTGCGAAAGACTAGAAACCAAATTTCTCTAGTTATTAAATCTTAATATTTCAGTATTCATTCATAATTTGATACTTTCATTAACTTAATCAGACAACTGTTTACGTATAAAGTTGGTTAGTTAGCTTTTTGTGTATCTATTTTTAGCTTCATGCATGCTTCAAGTAAAACTTTGGTGGTGTGTGAAAGCGTGATTACGAGTTTCAACAATTTTCGTTATCTATTGCTTTATCTGTAGTTTACAGTACATGTGAAAACCAGTAACAGGATTACACGAGACGGGAGTGTAATTTGGTCCTCCGCGAAAATTAAGTACGCGACAGCTCGAAATAAACTGCGTTTGATCCTTGGCACGTTTCAAGGTTTCCACCGAAATTAGGGCCAATAGTCGAAAATGAACGATAATGTTTAAACGGCAGCAAATAAATAGTGTACTAGAAAGCCGAATGACGAGGGGGTCGTGAACTTTCAATTCGTTCATTCGTTCATATCTCCATTATCTCACAGTTTCCTCGATATTTCCATAGTCTTTTCCTATGTTATAATTGTCCTTGTTACGTAATTTGGGCTTTGAGTTTGATAGAGACACTATTTCTGTTCTTTTTGAAACAATTCATGTGTAAGTTATTTTAATGGTATTAATATCAACATAGCATAATATATTTTATAAATCTATATATCTTTTAGCGTTTAAACATGTGGAGATTATTATTGTTCGTTTGTAATGCGACAATTGTGTTTTAATTCAGTATTGATATAACAAAATTTATTTAAATATTATTTAATATCATATTAATATAATCAATTTCATACATTTTAAATAATAAATTAATATTGTAATACTTATTTCTTAGAATAAAAGAGATTCTTTAATAACATAAGTACATCAATGAAGTCATAGTTCAACGTGAAAGAAGATTCAATCTCGTTATTTTTATAAAGCAACACATACTAGTTACTTTTAATTTAAATGTTCGCTACGTTCAGTGTCAAGTGTATATATGTTTTTATTTCTTATTTCATATTGGAACATTATGTTCAACGTTATTAACAAATATTTAGACATCTCTAATACTTCTCTTAATCATTATATCAATAACCAAAATTGTCTACGATATTCAATGATGTTATACAGGGTGGGGCATTTATCCTGGCCATCTGGAATATCTCGAAAACTAAATTCCGGAGAAAAAAACGTTTCAAATAAAAAGCTTAAGTCAAGGAGGGGCTAATGCAATAGTCATATCCATTTGTAATTTTCATCATGTTTTCAAGGTCATTCCAAGGTCAACTTAATTTTTTCAAATAGAAACAGATATTTTTCATTACAGATTTTTAATCTACGACTTGAAACAAATAACTTTTATTTGAAACGTTTTTTCTTCGCTGATTATTTTGTATAATATTGATTAATAATAATACAGGAAAATTGCAACTTAATTACAAGAAAATCAATTTAATAAGTATTCAGTAACATTCTAATATTATTTGCATTGCATGCGAGAGAATGTGTAATCTTATTCCAAAGAAAAGACAGTGAAAAACTGGTGTGTCCATGCGCGTAATGAACTGGTTGTGTTCGCTCAGCGATGAATTTCTTTGATAAGTTATATCTAATTGTTTTGCCTGTTTCAATATTTAGCTATTATTTACTTATTCATTTAGATTAGATGTTTATTTCATACTACTTTAATTGTGTATTAATTTCATTTATCATAAATAAAATGATTTTCTCCGTTAAAACGATATTGTGTATTTTTTCTTTGAAAATTCAATATTATACAAAATAGTCGGCGGAGAAATAATATTTGAAATAAAAGTTATTTGTATCAAGTCTTGTATTAAGAATTTGTAATGAAAAATATATTTTTCCATTTGAAAAATGGACAAACTTTTTATTTGAAAAATTTTTTTCTCCGGAATTTAGTTTTTGAGATATTCCAGGTGGCCAGGATAAATGCCCCACCATGTATACTTTACAGTTTCAACGCATATTTTTATCCCTCAAATCTAAATTATTCTTTGATCATCCAAGAACATACAAGTTTACAATAATTTTGCTATTGGTCTGCAAAAACGTTACAGAAGTATTAAAAAGAAATTGAAAGTGAGTACCTGGTTATGGACATAATGATTAAACATTACAAAAAGTTACATTCCGCGCTAGTACAAGACGAGGGTTTAAATTGAAGACATAATATGCCATTTAGAAATGTTAAAAAAATGAATTCATTTAATACATTTTAAAGGACAAAACTGATTTAGTGATAAAGATATGTAAAACATTGAAAAGAGATTGTCAAGTTGCGTTTAATTAATATAAAGTTAGCTTTAATTTCATTAAAGAAATATGAGTGGTCACAGAAAAATAACAATTTCGCAGCAAACGTCGTGGTATAATTAATATTTTTAAGAATTCAGCCTAGAGTGGGTAAAATTTAAAACAGCGAAAGTATCAAAGGACTTCAAGAATATTGATGTGTTAATTTCAATTTATGAAAATGACTAAAAAAAGAATGAAGTTTTAATTTGTCTCCAGGTTCTTACAATTTCTGCAAACAATTTTTATTTTGCATATAGAGCCGCAGTCTGCTGATAACAGTATCTATTAACCCCTTGCACTACAAGTTATTTTACGGTTAAAGTGATTAATACTTCTTTGTCGCTCACAATTTTTTAAAAGGAGAAAGAAGTTTATATTTATTGTGTGTCTATGTATTCTCCAATGACTATATACCGACAACAACAAAATCGGATTTTATTTCGGTATGCAGAAAATTAACAACATACATATTTAGTAGATTCTATTTGAAATCTTCATTTCGAGTCTGACTCGTTGTTATAGTGCAAGGGTTGACCATCACACAGCTATAAGACAATATTTATTATCAAGTTCGAATAGAATTTTGTTTTTAAAACAAAATACAACCGTTTACGTCGAACTCTGGCCATAAACGCTTGCTTTCGAGGGTCAGTGATTTCAGTAGAGGGGGTTCCCCTAATTCCGGACGGCACCTAATGCCGGACAGTAGCAATATTATTTTTAATGTTTACAATTTTACCGAGCTGTTGCATCGTTCAAGTAGTAGAGGAACAAAACAAACAATAATCACGTTTTTTTCTTTTTTGTACTACTATTTATTATATAGGTTTCAGTGATTCAAAAATATACCCAAGGAAAATGAATAGTATGAGAAGGTTAAAGGAAAATTTAAAAAAACCACTTCAGGCTGGTAGAATAATACAACCGAGACAGACGAACTAGAGAACAATTTGCGTAGTTTGTGTAGAAAATAGTGAAGAAGATTGGTTTCTATGTTCAGGCGGCCAAAAAATGGTCCCGCGAGGCTTGCGACGATAACCCAGAATGTTTTGACCATTATATTTGCGATTGTTGCAAATGATAATTAATAATTTTTACTGTGTTTTGTTCTAGGGGACGCTTTATGATTTCTGAAGATCATATGACCAAAGTATAATGTAAGTATAATTCATGTTAACACTTGGTTCACGAAACACTAAAAGTAATTATTTTATATTGCTCTATAAAAATAACAAGAATGTACTTGTTCATATTTTTAGCGATTGTTGTTGTAATATATGTTCAAAGAAATAGAACTATTGAATAATTTCTCACGAATGCATCTTTACATTCTCAATAATCATAAATGAACAAATTTACAATCCCAAATTTTGATGCGTTCCGTAAATCTAGTGCTAATGAATCTGGAAAAGTTGATTATTTCTCACTTTATTTCGCTTTCTAATATTATTGATTTATACACAAACTGCGAATTTTATACATGTGACACCAAAATGGGTAGCTGCAATTTGAAACAGCCGAAGGATTTACAAACTCTTAGAGTATTGATACATTGCTTCCGACCCACTAAAATTATTAAGGAAAGATAGACATTCCGGAATGAATCCTGTACTTTCAAGTGAATGCATGTATTATAGATTTTCCTATATTTAAAAAAAAACCTTAACCCTGTCCGGCACTATGGGAACTCGCAAAACAGCAAAACGAAGCATTTCAACTAAAGACCATAACTCTAATAACCAAAATTAAAAAAGTTACAAGATAAGAATCATACCTTAGATTAAAATGTTTATTGATTATAAATAACCATTATAATTTACTGAATAATCTTTATCGTTACTGATAACCATTATCGATGAGAGAAATTGATTTCGGTCGCTCATAATAGTTATCGGCGATCGAAATTTATATCGTTTGAGCATGACAGTTATCAAGTAGAGTAGTTATCGATAAAGATATTGTTTTGGTTGCATTCGAACATTGAAATTTTCAACTTTATATGCAATTTGTTGTATCGTTGACCAAAGCACCGTATTGGTGTGTATGCAGAGGTTTGTTTCGATCGAATGTAGAACAGTACTTTACACTATTGCCGACAATAACTGTTATTAACAACCGAAATAA
The DNA here is from genome assembly GCA_913789915.3 of Sphecodes monilicornis. NCBI lineage: Eukaryota > Metazoa > Arthropoda > Insecta > Hymenoptera > Halictidae > Sphecodes > Sphecodes monilicornis. The sequence continues at coordinate 22,895,006 of OU565285.1, forward strand.
ATTTACTCGTCAATAACTGTTATGAACAACCAAAATCGGATTCCCCGTATCGCTAATGGTTATCGCAAACAAGCAAAAATTGTCTGTCACTTATAATTGTGGTACTTATACCGTAAAGAGGACATCTCACAGATTTCAATCAGCTTGAAATATATTATCAAGGTCACCATTCTAAACAACTTTTTCCTACACATGTTACCTCGGCCTTCGTTTTCTAGATATTTACGGAAATCTACGGACCCCCACTACAGCGAATTCTACCGTTTCTAATTGTCGGAACACGTGTTTGGTGGGACCCGCCCACTTTGAAGGGTTCCTGCCACTGTATTCCCTCTCCACATCTAACCCAAACCTAGCCACAATGCGTTTAAAATGGCGGGGTTCGCTGAACCTGACAGCTTTATAAAATATCTCGGAAACTAAGCTCGAACAGTGGTAAAATGTATAGGAAAAAATTGCTCAGAATCATGTGCCAGAAAATGCATTTAAAGCTCATCAAAATCAGTAAAGAATCCCGTTTCTAGATTGTTACCCTACGGAGGATTAGGTTTGTACAGTCTGCCAATGAATTGTGGTTACGCTTAGGTTAGGTCTGAGTTAAATTTCTTGGGGCGATGGTGAAGAGGGTCGGTTGAAGCCCCTCCCACGCCCTAAAGAACGAATTCATTCATTGGGCAAAGGCGGAGTTTGCTATAGTCATCCTAACAGCTTTTTGCGAATATTTAGAAAACTAAGGGCGAGCGGCGGTAATATGTACAGGGAAAAGTTGTTTAGAATGATAACATTGACGACATATTTCAAACTCATTGAAATCTGTAAAGTGCACCTTTTACTGTATAATTACCACAATTGTTATTTATAACCCAAATGTATAACACATGAAATTTTAAAGAAAATCTCCTTTACATTTCGTGACTAATAGCCTCAACTCAAATAATAAACAAATTTTTATAATTGATCCTTTTAATAAAAATGTTTGGGATAATTCTTATTTTTGATCCCTGATTTTATCTCGATTTATGCGATAAGTTTAGTGTCAAACAAAAGTGAATATTGCTTACAGCTCGAATCGTAGCTCGTCGAAGACGTCGGACCACCGTAGTTTCGGTTCGATGACGACGTCCGCTCCTGTTCGTCCCTGAGCCGAAAGGACCTGGTCCGGCTCCAGCCATTGCGGTGGTCCTCTGGCTTTCGTCGAAAGATCTGCGAGCGCCGACATTGCATAATGAAATGGGTCATTACTAGCGTGTCACGCGAAAATGCGCAACCAGGACCGTGAACGGCTCCGCACCAGGCCGCTTATTATAATTAATGTTAGGCGGAGGGACACAGCTCCCGAAAATCAACGCAGCAACGCGTCAACCGCGTTAAAACCCGTAGGCGAAAATTTATTATTCGCGAACTACCTGGTATTTCGGCGGTCTCACGTGGCCGCCAATCGAAAACGCCGCCGTAGGAACGACGAGTACTACGTACATGCAAACGTCGCGGCATAAATATAGATACCTGTACGCGAGGAAAACACGCCGGAGGGAAATCGTTTAAGAAAATAAAACCAGAGACACGTTCCGAACCGTTCGATCGACCGTTCAAAGAAATCCCGGGTTAACCCGTGCGGATTTCGTGCCAATCGCACCGTGCACCCAACGTTTCACCAGTTCGAGAGTTTCGTTTGTACACAGAGACGAGTTGAACGAAACAAATTTAACAATAAACCTACCACGGTCAAATGACCGGTTTCATATTTTGCAATTATTGAAATTGTAAAAATTCGTTTATGTAAAATAATGGAATAAAATTCCTTGTTCAATCATCTATTATATTGCAAATTACGGACAATCTGAATAAATCTAGTGTTGCCATTTTCATAAGGCAACATTCGCCGATAGTTTTAATGCTTGGTAGGTTTAGTGTTAAAGGCGAATGGCTTCAAATGTATTAATGTTTATTTATATGAAACATATCAAATCAGTCTTCATCGTCTGAAGTATTATCGCTGCGAATCAGCAAAATTTTAAAAGAATTGAATTTTTTAACTGAGTGAATCTTTAATTATGAACACTTAGGGAGACGTGACGTAAGACAAATAACAATGACGTAACAAAAATTTTGCCACAATCAACGTAAATGCGATGTAGTTTATCCTAATGTGGATATTATGATGCAATAATGTGAAGGAATTAATTTCTTGAATTCAGAAGAACATTTTCAAGGCTTAAAAATTTTTTGAACTCTGAGAATAGAATTTTTGGTAATTGATAGAAAATACAAATGACGATTTAACTCGTTATTACCAGTTAAAAGGTTAAGAGTACTGTTTTATTATTCCCTACTCGTTAGAATTATAAAGAGCGAAATCATTTCTTTTATTGAACATATATTTCTTGCAATCGATGCAGAATATTTTTATTATGCATAAAAATTTGTTGTCTTTTCGTCACTCATTGATAAACTGTGAATTTTATGCATTTACGACAAAAATGTGTACGCGAAACACAAAATAGTAAAAGCAGAAGAAATTAAAAACACTGTTGTATTACTCTTAACTTACTCAAAGTATGAAGATATGAAATAATTTGTTATTGCTCTCCTATTTCTAGTAACAGGTGCAGATAATTTTTATTTTGCACTTTGGTTTTATGCGTTTATGACGAAAATGAGTAGGCGAAATATAGAACAGTAGTTTCATTAACTTCATAGTTACATTACACATTATCATACATTAAGGATATCATCAACTTACTAAAATTATTAATGAAAGAACAAATTTTTATTTAATTTCAGTGCTTTGCGATGCAGATAATCTTTGTTTTGCATGGAGATTCGCTATCGAGTCATTGATCATTGGTAATGTTTTTTAATATTCCTATCTAAACCATTCTTACAGCTTTATTATTCATAATAATCAGACTGTGGTTCTTCATTCAAAATAAATATTTTCTGCATCTGTTGCAAGCAGCAAGTTGAATCAACACTCAGGAAAGAAAATCCGCATTCATGTAATAATAATAAGATAAAATATTTATCTATATATTACATAATTCAAATTGGAGGTTCTGATTGAATAAGTCGAAAGCAACAATTAGTAAAATGTTAGAGTTGAGTGCTTCAAGTCGAAATTCTTCAGTTTTACATCCTAATTCACATTGACAACATTATTGACACATGTTATGACATACAGTGGCACCAAAAAGTATTTGAACGCCAATTCTGGAAAAATTGTCAGTATGTAACCTGTGATAATTCCATAAAAATTAATGACGCATAAATAAATTTGGACACTTTTGCGTAATGTAGCGAGTGAGGAACTGATGACCCCTCTGTTATAAAAAATGGTATGGATTGAAACCTCTGTAAAAACACTGATTTGAGGTAGAAGCTTCCCCTTTGTGTAATGACCTCATGATGTACCTTATATTACTGTAAATTTGGCAGTGCACAAAGTCCCAAAAGATTTGCACTTACCATTGATTCATTTGCGAGAAGTTTTTTTTAATGTTTTTAGAGACGCTTCAATTGATAGCATTTTTAAAGGAAAAGATCTCTTCAGTTTTCCACACGTTACATCGTGTAAAACAGTCTTAGTTTAAATTCAACGATAGTCTTTAAATGTAGAAGTGTCAAGCTTTAAAATGAGACGAGGTTTATTGTTGTACTAATTGTTTTAACGAAATTGTCGCAGTTTAAATACCGACGAGTTTTCGGCAAATCGGAAGGTTAATGTTCAAATACTTTTTGGGTCTACTGTACCTAATGTCTAGACTCTGGATCTTTATGCAAAATAAAAAGTTTGTGCATCAGTTGTAAGATATTGGAGCTAAATAGAAATTTATATCCTTCACTAATAATTTTAATACAGTGAAAGTAATGTATACATACCCTTATCGTTTTTTTAATTTTTCCAATGTTTTACATTGCACCTACTCATTTTTGTCATGAATGCATAAAAACCGGAGTCTACTAATGACACTTAAGCTTCGAAAGAAGTTACTTATATTGATAGTGAGCTGCTAAATACTGATTTGGGACCACCGTGAATCGGCGCGATCGCAATTCCGCACACGCACGCGTATGTCGCTCATCGGCATTCTGATAAATAAATACGTTAAGAATTAAACATCGTGGATAGGCCGATTAACGAGTTTGTTTCCATCGGTCCTCTAGTTTCGGAACTGTGCTTACAATCATCTCGCAATTGTTCTTGCTCGACGATTACTTTCTTCGTTTCATTATTTATAAAACTATCGCAATGATTTTACTTGTATCGCAACAAAAGTATTTGGAAACTTTGCGAAATAAAGACGTTTTCTCATTCTTGTAGCAATTAGTCAAGACTTCTCGTAGTCCGATCATTTTCAAAGCAAGCGCAGACATTTCTAGAAGCTAGGTATAATAAGTAGACTGCGGATTTTTAAACGTTTATGGTGAAATTGAAGCTTTAACTACCAGAATTCTATTAATAGGATTTTTAATAATTGTGCTATACAAAATGGAAATTTTGGGATAATTTTGCAAAAGATGATTTTTAAGCTTCCTTTTACATTAATAATTATATAATGAAATTATAGCCTCACGTTTTTTTGGGATGATGTGTTGGTTGGCAATTGAAATTGCTATCGAAAAAATTCTTAGCCATGGACGGTAAACTTTAAACAATTATGAAATAATCACCGGTAGGTAATGTGTTACGTGCGCTGTTACGCTATTCTCGCCTAACTACAATAGAATGATCAATACTGTGAGTGGTACACCAATATTCGTAAAAATCAAAGTAACTTATTTAATAGTGCCAGAATATAAAAGAAAATTTAAACAAAGTTTGTCATAACAATGATTTGTGTAACATTCATACACCTAGTGGATCCTAATAAAATTCGATTTCCTTAAAATATTATAGTAAAAATTAATTTTCAAGTTTGATTCTTAAACTCTTTTATATCGCACAAATCCTAACGGAGTTCGGATTAACCCTTGACCAGTTAGCTGCTTTTTGCGAGTATACTCGCCATGAAGACATGGCACAGTTTTTTGTTATGACGAATATACTCGTCATGCGTAAAAAATAGCTACAATTTGCTGTTTACATTGCAATTTTAGTGAAAACTAAAATATATTCTTAAATTTCAAGATGTTTTGAATATTTGGAGGCCAAGACGAAATAAAACGCACAAATACGAAAATATAAATAATTATTATGAAAAAACTGTATACAGTGTGCACAAAGTAGTTCGCTTACTTTTTGCGACACATTTTAGGTAAACACTTATCAAAGAGGTCGCAACAGCTAACTAGTTAAGAACTATGAACTTTGAAACTTATTCCAACACTATTGAAGGTTTTCCGGATCGTTAACATTTGAGCTGTTTAATATATTATATATATTATTATATATTTTATATATATTATATATAACAATTGATCCCATTCATTTTTTGTTCTCATACGATTTTTTCATAATGATTGATTTATAAGCAATTTTTGAAATTGGAATCAACTTAACCAAATAGTCGACATGCTTCAACATTTCACTGAGCAATTACTATATCTGAGACAATTACTATGTTTGAGCAATTACAGCTTCTTTATTCTCAATGTCCAAAACCAAATTTTTTTATTTACACCGTTCCTAGCATTGAATGTGGCTCTTTTATTGCATTATAACATTCATACACGTAACAAATATAAATTTAATTGAATTCTTCTTGCTTTATATATTAATAAAAAAGTTATAAATTAAAGGAAAACGAGCATTATTAATTCGATTTTGCCTGTGAACGGCTGATTTTTAAGTAAACTGATTTCCGACCAATAGCAATTTCGAAAAGAAATTGTTTACATATTATCTAACAAGCTAATCTTTCTAGCATTTCACAAAAACACAAGCCTCAATCTTAAGTTTGAATCTATTTTCAGAATGTTATTTGTTCTTAAAGGGTGTTCGAATACTTTTCCCTCCCACTGCACCTGGGACGGTGGTCGCGAACGTGCTAATTTGTGTTTCTCGTTTAAAAAGGGTTTATTTCGCATAAAAATTCGCAGTCTCGTAATAAGAGTGGCAAGCCTTTGCAAGACCGTGGATGTCAGGTATCTGTGACGGTGGTCGCGAACGTTATAATTCGCGTCTTTCGCAAGCGATTTAAGAAATGTTTAATAAATCCGCAATCTAGTAATAAATGAGGAAAACGTTTGCTGAATGCATTGCGTCGATTTGATATCCGTGTGTTCGCGTCGATCGTCCGCGCTTCGGGAGCGTGTGAGCCGTTCGCATGATCTCGGTACAAAGTGGCCGGTGGCCGGCGTTCAATCGCGTTCCAAGCCAGAGAGGGAGAGAGAGAGAGATAGATAGATAGAGAGAGAGAGAGAGAGAGAGAGAGAGAGAGAGAGTGCGCGCTTACCTGTTAAGGTCATCTCGTCAGATGATACGAAGACCAACTTCTCCACGCATGGACATTACTCTCCCCGGAGCCGTGAAGATTCGTGCAGATTGGTGCGGATTCGTTTCTTCTTCAGGGGAGGGAGAATAATCCAGACCTGCCTGTGTCACGTTGGTTTTTGCGGCACACCGTGTTTTCCCCGGTTCCTTTTTCTCTTGACCGGCGATCTTCCTCTTCCGGCGACCTCTTCTACTCCTGACCCGTGGCACAGCACACCCTGCGCCACGAAATCTGACGGCAGGAGGCCCTGCTCCGGTCTAAAATCGTCTCGACACGGCACTCTCGACTTCGTCGTTTTAACGAAACGCGCACATGCGCCGTGTCCACGATCACGACGTGCGCTCTCCTACGCCTCTTCTTCCTCTTTCTCCCTCTTTCTATCTTTCTCCCCGGTTAACGCGACTCTTCGATGTCACCCTCTTCTTCCTCTTTCTTTGGCTCGGCTCTATCCCATACCCTGATGTAACTTCGCGCGCCAATGATTTTTATCTGCGGGCATCGGTCGCATCTTAATCTCGACACACGGTGGTTCCAAATCAGGATTTAGCTGTACGGAAACGATTTTTCAAAGATTCATCCTCCAATAGTAGAATTTGTGTATATTTGCAGACAGAGAAATTTATTTCCTAATTTTCTACTAGCCAGTTTGAAGTACTAACTATTTGTATTGGGATGAATAGGAAGATCAACGTTGATCCCAATGTTACGGCACTCTCGGCTTCGTCGTATCCACAATCACGACGTGTGCCTTTCTACGCCTCTTCTTCCTCGTTCTACCCAGTTAACGCGATATTCGATCAAATATCTTGATATATGGTTATTAGTGATTACATTTACACAGTTATTTTCGGTTATCTTAAAATGAAATTTGTCAGGCTAATTGTGGCATTCGAATCACCGTGCGGTGGTTCCAAATCAGGTTTTAGCTGTTCGGAGTTTAAGCCTAACTTCGCGCGCCATTATCTTCGGGCATCGGTCGCTTGTCACACTCAATCTGCACGGTTCACAGTGGTTCGGTTACTCTTGCTGCACTAGCTAGACAAAATGATTTCTTCAAGGTTATCAGCTTATCTAGGGCTTTAATTGTTAGACCGCGAGTCAATTCTGTATTACAGTTTATAATTTGATAAAAAATGTTAATAATAAATTGTGATATTTAAGATCTCTTTTTGCAGATCTATCCGTTATAAAAAAAATTACAGAACTTCGCCGTTTAAACTATTCTTCTAGCTGTAATAGATTCCAAGATATCGGGTAAAATATCTCATTTAAATGTTTTTTTTAAACATTAATTTCGACCCGATTTGCAATATTCTGCAGATTCAGACTGCAATTAAACAAAAGTAATAAGTCTCAAGGAACGACATGGAGCATATACTTTTGCATTGAGAAATTTCTATCGATAGTGAGGATGTAATTGAATACGCGCCAGTTCACTTTCTACCGTTAAATTGTAATTTGCCTAATCTGTAAAAATTCAGAATTACAATTTAACGTTTTTTAGTGTAAGAGTCTTGATATATGATTATTATTAGACAGGGGATTTTTATGCAAAATAAAAACTATCTGCACCAATTCTAAGACGTAGAAGCTACATAGACATTCATTTCTGTTTTAATAATCGTAATAAATAAAAATTAATACAACAGCATTTCTAGATTCTTTAAATGTTTTTTTTATTTGTATTTGATATATTCATATTTATCATAAATGCATAATCTAGTAATGCATAATAATCATAAATGCATAATCCACTATCTAGTTATTATAGACCATTGATATAAAGGGTGTCCCAAAAATGTTGTAAATCCTTGAAATGGACGTTTTCTGAGGATATTTGAAGCAACTTTTTCCTTCGCAGAAATCGCCGCCTCGGCTTTGTTACCGAGTTATTAAAGAAACACACGCACCAATCAGAACACTGTTACAGCGGACGAATTCCGGCTCGGCCAATGATAACGTCACGCTCAACGGGACCTGTCGCCCAGCCGGAATCCGTCCGCTGTAACGGTGTTATGATTGGTTTGCGTTTTTCTTTAATAACTCCTTAAGAAAGCCGAGGCGGCCATTTTTGCAAAGGAGAAAGTTACTTTAAATAATCGCAGGAAACGCCCATTTCAAGGATTTACAACATTTCTTGGACACCCTATATATATCATGACAGATCATTATTACGATTGTATTGGAATTAGTAAGAAAATCAACGTTGATCTCAAAAATAGATGCACCAAATTTTGAATGGACCTTACTGAGGCTGCCATGAAATTGTCTAAAGTATCTGCCACTGAACAGTGCACGTTCAATATTAAGTCTTTTAATACAAATTGTCGTGTGATAGTATTGTCGTGATTAACTGGTGCTATTATCAGCAATTTTTATCTGACTTCATAGACTTCATAGTTCAAGAACCATTCCTGAAGTTGACCATAATAGAAAGCACACAAGAAGAAAATAGTCTTTTTTATAATACCTATAGATGTATGTAGTTTCATGTAGTATCTTATTTTACTTCTTATTTCTTATTATCTTGATATTATATTATATCATTGTATGTTATATCTTCTTTAATATTTTGCATTCTATACTTCGTTATCGAAAAGAGGAAATTTCAAAAGAAGCGAGTCAGCCTTTCAGAATGAAAACTGATCTTATATATTTTTTTTTATATGAATAAACACTATAAAGTATCATTTACCTTTAAATGGATGTAATTCTTAAATTTATTTCTGCGTACGAATGGAAGTGGAGAACTGCTAAAGCGACATTTTGAACCACTGTGCGTAGATTCACGCTCCACCGGAATGTTAGGGATGGTTTCAGGATGATCGTGTCATCATTGGGCGCCACTAGAATGGTTATCGTGGCCAAGATTTTTGAGAAGTTTTATTGTTCAACACAGTCCCGTAAATGCCGACAAATTTTCGTTGGTATGTTGCTTTTTGATCTGATAAATAAGCGCTTGCTACAACTGTCATGACATTTTTTTAATCTAATAAAAATAGCACTAACTGATTTTTATAAGTATTGTCTCTTCATCTAATTTCAGGTGGCAACAGGAAAACAATTTATAAAATGTGTGTCTCTGAGGCCGGTCTAGACAAAACAGTGTGCGAGAATGTTTCAATTATTATACAATGTTTTTTGCAAGTTGCTTGTACAGACATTAAGTACATCTTAGAACATATTGATATGATAAAAGTTATTTATACTTGTATCTTGTTTGTACTGGTGTTTAGTTTTTTGTTGCGTGTTCTTTGAAGTGTTCCTAAACTTGTCCCCTTGCAGTTAATAGTCGATGAAAATCTTGAATATGATTGTTGAAAGATTATCTCAGCGTGTATTTAAAATAGGCAGACAATAATGTCTGTATAATTAAATAAATAAAATTCATATTTTTCATAAGAATGTACAGATCTGCAGCTCACTAATTAAAAGGTTCTATGGTTTAGGTTACTTCGTCACAGTTACAGAAATTAATAGAAATATTAAAACAAAATAAAGCTCAATTAGTTTTAATATTGTTCCCATTTAAATTTATACGCATGATTTAAAATAAAATAGAATATTTTCTACTGAATATTTGAAATATTAAATGTTACTTATTATTGTTGACTTTGATACTATCAACAGTTGAAAATTAAATAAGTGAATATGTAGTAAGTGACGGTTTTCAAACCTTTATAAAAGAGGTTAACTAGATGTTGTATGGTATTATTTACTTAACTTTAAAGCAGTCATTATTATACCAGTTTCTTTTAATTGGATGTTTATAGTCAATTAAGACTGCAAAATCAAAATTTGATTGAAACATAATCACGTATGTATTAATCAAACTTTGATTATGTTAATTGCAAGTTAAAAGTACGAAGCAGAATTACTAAAGGCGGGTTTCAGAAAATGAAATACATGCATAATTTAAATTCAACAGAATTTTGTAAATATTTATTACGAGTAAAGACAGTAAGAATATTCATAATAAATAAGAATAAATAACAATAATTTATAATAGTATGCAACTGTCGATATAGTTACTTTCTTGACATATACACATATATTATGCTATCTTCTTTGGTACTCGTTTGGTGTCGTTCCTGAATGAAATTCAAGAATTGGCTGCGAACAATTGACTCTCGAAGCTATTGTTACTATTGTTATGCCGCATTAATTGTTGTAGTAGCCTATTCATAAAACTGAAACTTTTGCTACAATTGCTAAACCACTCCGAAATTTCCAAAATATTTTATATAATTGCTAAATCACCTTGACGTTTTCAAACTATTCTATACAACTGATCCGATAGTTAAAATAAAACCATTATTTAAAATATTCAAGATCAGTGTCCAAAATAATCCTGAATAATTCAAACTACACGTGTTTGGAGTTCACTTTCCTGAATTGTTCGAGAATAAATAGACTTTCGAATGTTTTGCTGCATACCAATGTTCTACAACCATAACGAACTTCATTATAATGGCCGTAGCTAGAATGGGTTCGCAAATGCCGGAAATCTCTGTGGCAAACTTAACATGATTGCGCGGTAATTTCAAAATATCAAATGTACAAGGGCTGAAAATAGTTAACCTCGTACAAGAAAATGTTACTGTTTGACTTATTTTGTTCCACAGAATCATTCTCTTCCGATTGTACTACTTGTTACATAGTATATTGTATAATCATTATTAACTCTTCAGGGACGACGCCTATACCGTACTGACACTGACAAATGTTTCAAAATTCATCACGCATGATCAAATTATCGATGCAATACATTTTAATTTATTATCGCTTACTTCCTTAGAGTTCAAGATAGGTGTGTATAAACTTTGGCTCACAGTGGCGGCCAGCTAATTAAGTAAACTGTTTAAAAAGGAATAAGTTTTATAAAATTGGTCCAAATGACTTGTTTTCTTGAGGCACTAGAAGGATTAATTTATTAGAAAGAAGAGAAGTTGATGATTTTTTATCTATAACGAAAATTTAAAAAATGCCTTTTGTAAATTTACGTAAATTATATACGTACACAAAGTTTCAACGTAATCGATTAATGTTGCTACAAGCCACGGATGATAAAAGATAGCAAAAATTGTGAGAAAATGCGATTTAAGCTGTAAAATTAAAGATTTCTACATCTTTTAATGCCCATGGCTTTTCTTATGTGTCACTCGACTTCAATAAAACTTTGTACATGTATATAACTCACTCAGATTTGCAAAAGGCATGTTTTAAATTTTCGTTATATTAATAGAAAAAAAAATTAAAATTCATGATCTTCACTTTATTCTTGGCAAATCCGACCAATAGCAATTTTAAAAACAGTTTTTTACACATTATCTAACAACCTAATCCGTCTAACATTTCAAAGAAACTTAACTCATTTGGACAAAAGGTGGTGGTACAAGTAACATAACTCACCCCGTACAAAATATTAAGAAGTTTGAATCACCCATAGATTATGATTATAACATCAGAAAGAAACGGACCATCGTTCCTGAAGGATTAACCGTTATTTTTTAAACCCCAGGTTGAAGAATCCCAAGGTTCATAGTTTTCTCGTGTATGTTGCAGATTTCCTCGATCCGCAGCTAATCGCAAGGAAACCTCTTAATCTCGCAATAACCGCGAGAAATGTCATTGTTTTTGTTTGGACCACCACCAGCCGCGCGAGACTCGTCCTCGTATCTCGTGCTGAATCCTCCTGTACAAGAGGAGCGCTATGAACGGGATCGCTAGGGTTTCTTTCTTAAACAGATAAACGTAGACAGCGGCCATCAGCAGGATCAGATCGGTAACATAGCCGACCGTGAATCTAACATTCTTCTGTGCCTGTAGCGCCAGCTGTTCATCATTCATTCGACTCTGAGTGTACTCTTTCTCAACGCCCGAGTCACGCCTGGTAGCTCTGTATTTCTTGCTATCCAGTGCCTTCTGCAGCCGCTCCATCTTCATCTTCACAGGTGTTTCTGGTCTAATCCTATCTCTAGAACTAGACCTCGAGTGTGAAGGCTTCCTGGACCTACGAGGTTCGTCGTCAACGGATTTTTCTCTAGCTAATCGTCCTCGTTCCTCGGACCCAGTTCTAGACACAGATCTTCTATCTTGAGATGGAGCACGGACCCTAGTCTTTGAGGACGACCTTGATGATGCACCGCCTCTTTCAACAGACACGTTCCTCGATCTTGTTGCTGGGGATTCGTTTCTAGACGCAGGTCGAGTGGCCCTAACAGGTTTGGTGTCCCTCGCAGGAGTTGTTCCTCGGGAGCGATCGCTTCTTCTGGGCTTCTGGTCGTCTTGCTTCGCTGATTTATCGATTTTCTCCTTCTTCACTATTGTACGCTGCTTTTCAGGTTCTCTCATCTCTTGTTTCTTAATCGACTCTGTCCGGTCCTTGTTCAAGTGGCTCTTATCCTGTTCCTCGGAGAAGGATGATCTTCGAGAACCAGCTAGATTGTCGCCAAACTTCCTCTCCTCGGAGCTCCTGTAATTGAAGCGACTGGAGTGTTCTCTGACGATCTCAGTGTAGTGATTAACAACCGCCATTCGTGCTTCGATGTCCTCTTCGTCGACCTCTTCTTCGGACGTCGTCGACCGCATCTTCGCTTGAATCCTTCGAGTTTTCGCCGCTTCTCCAGCCGACATCATGCTATCGGTATCAGATTCAGACAGAACAGGTGTTTTCAGCGTTTCGGGAGCTGGTTGTATATCGATGATATCCTCTTCCTGCGTCATCACTGGGTGAACAGGTTGAACGGGTGGTACTTTTCGAATGGGTTTCTCAGGAGGGATGGGTCTACCGAAACTGTTGACAGGGATCGGTAGATCTTCTTTGGGCTTCTTGAGGATCGACTTAGGAACCACGTTGGTCGGCGACGCGGGGCCTGAGAGGGTTGGCGTGGGTGGTGTCACGTCTAGAATTGGTATTTTGTGGGTAGGGATCGATAGAGGCTCGGGTTCCATATGAGGAACAGGTCTTCCTCGCGGATGGTACGTATCTTCCTCCTCTAGCACCTGTCTGGCAAGGATCCTGGCCTTAAGCAGCTTCAAGTCTTCGCTGTCCGCGCTGCTAACTTCCTCGGACGACTCCTCAGAGGTCTCTATACTCTCCAACTCCTCATTTTCCAGCTCCTCTTGTTCCGACTTCGCCTCCGCGATTGGTTGAGCCTGTGGAAGCACCCCTTGGCTGCGCAAAGCTTCCTCGTTGGTCTCAACTTGCCAGGCCATCGATTTCTCATCCTCTTTCTCAACAACCAATGGCACGTTGGCCTCATGCCACCTGCGCAGTTGCGTGGCAGTGTCCTCCTGCTTGTCCAACCCCCAAACACCTGTTGGAGCCTCGGAATCGCTAGGCAGATTTGGATCAGATCTAGCCTCCACGGTGTGTAGCAAACTCGGGGTTATCAGTTTCAACGGCGACATGAGAGTCTCCGGTTGACCTTCGCTCGATCTCCGGCGATTCTTCTTCGCTTGCCAGGTGATCAGGTTCTGCGCAGCTACTCCAGGGGTTGACAGTCTGCGTAAGATGGATGATCGCCGCGCGTCTTGATTGTCGATGTCCGCTTCTGTCTTTACTTCTACCGTTGACGCCAATTCGCCTGTTTTCCTTTCGACTTGAGTTTTTCGTTTTGCAACCTCGGAAGCTTCTTCAGCCGCCACTGCACGGTAGAATCGCTCCATTGCTCGTTCGTGAAGCAATTCCGTGGAGCTGACTGCTTCTCGAAGAGTCTCTACCACTTGATGCTCCTCGCTGAACAGCTCTGGTAACGATAGCGACATGGGTGGTGGAATAAGGTCTTCCATATCCTCCATCTCTTCAGTTGTGCCTTGCCTTGCTTCTGCGGACATTTTAGAAGTGATTTCATGTATTGATCAATGGGTAATGGAGTCCCTCGAGCGGCATCCAATGTTAAGCTTTGACGGAACACGCTACAGAGTATGTGTGTACTATACATATGTACATGTATTTCGCTAGAGCCGTAAATACGTGTGACTCGGGGCGTGCCCTTCTCGCGTCCCTTCCAAGCGATTTATTTTCATCTCCCAATAGTATCTACTTGTTTCAAAATGCCTATCACGATACTGTGGATTTTTATGCAAAATAAGAACAGTTCAAGTCAATTTTAAAGAACAGAAGATAAATGAGAATGCACTTTCTCTTTTGATAATTTTAGTAAGTCGAAAATACTATGAAAACATCATTTAAATTTTCTACTGTCATTACAGTTTTGAATTCGACTAATCCATTTTTTTCATAGATGCATCAAATTAGCAGTCTAGTTATTACAATGTTTATCATCTTGTATGTATGCAAAAGTTTTAGTCTTTCCTTCAATTTTCTTTACGAGGTTTGTTATCAGTCGATAATGCAGTTGGTTATATAGATACATCGATAGCAAACGTTATGCACGAACGATTGAAGAGTATAACTTTTGCATACATATTTTGTATCGTTTCTTCATTTTTATTATAGACGCATGAAAGAGGTATCGAACATAAGCTAACATATTTATGTTACGACCCAATATTAAATTCGTCAAATATTACGTAGCACTGGATTATTACTACATACACATGTAAAATATAATTAAGTATCTTTCTGCTACTATAAGGTTTAAAATCCACAAAATCAATAGCTTATAAATAATATTGAGTGACAAAATCAGTCGATTTAAGCTATAAAAATGACTTTTGATTAACATTACTTTACCTAAGGTCTTCGGTGTACCATCGACATCGACAAGTCTTTTGTCCTGCTCATCATCAGGGTACAAAACCAACATGAACTCCGAACTTCCATGCAGCACAGATTCGTCATCCTCTCTCGGAGTCATCGGTGAACTTGGTTTTTCGTCCAAGGAGTGGCTCTTCATGAACGGTGGTTCTGGATCATCGACTATTGCTTGCTGCTTTCTCAAGGTCAAACTCAGTGAAGGGCGAATAGGAGGCGTAGACCTCATGGAACTTTCCTCTTCTTGAATTTTCGGCATCGATAGAGGAGACATACTACGTTCTCTTGATACGGAAACTGATCGCGATCGAGACTCTCTGACGGTTGATCGTTTGAGAGACTCGTCCAGGATGGGTGGCGACATTGCTACGGTCGTTGAGGTTGGCGTGGTTGCTACACTTTCTTTTTCTTGAGTTAGGATCTATTTGAAACATTGTTTTTATTAGTAACATAGTAATTTGAGACATCGATGAATTGATGAATTGGGACATCAATGAATTGAATTTGTAATTTCAATTCTCTTTAAATTAACTTGACTCTCCGCGTCTCTTTTTTCCCAAACGCTATCATTTCTTGCGACCGAAACGTTCATCGTCATTTAAACCACTAAATACTACAACAGTATTTACACAGTTAAAATCATATCGTGTTTGGTCCTTTTTAATCAGAAAAATGCCACGAATATATCGATGAAAGTTTCATAAAAAAATAAGTAATAATAAAAAAAATTAAATATTGGTGTTTCATTGTCATGACGCAGGGGCCTTTGGATAGTGCCGACGACTGTGACTCTCCGCGTCGCATTAGTAGTGGTTCACACCGATATACTGTGAACCAGATATATAGTGTTTCATTTATACCGTCACATTTTAACCCTCGGACAGCGGACCGTTCCTCCAACGATATAATTCATGATGTTTACGACTGTTCACTATTTTTTTTTTCAATTTTAAGAAACATAGTTTTGAAGGTATTTCTTGTAGATACGTTAGTCTTTCTTCTTTTTAACACTAGGTTTACGGGACGCGTCCAAATGACGCGACTGATATTTTTAATGTACAATTATTGAGACTGTAATGATGTATCCATGAAGAATTGATGAACAAATCTTTTTTCTTCGTGTACATATTATTTAAAAAAGGGCTCATACTTTGGATAGACACATTCTCATTATTTTTATAAAGTAATTTAAAATGGTCACTTTTAGCGCACAAATCTAGTGTCAATTTAACAGCTATCCATTTAATCAAATCGCCAGAAAACGAGCAATTAAATGTCGATTTTGATATTCTGGTTCAAAAAGACCCAGGCTCCGCTATCGGAGAGATAAAGAAATACATCTCACAACACAGCCAGAAAATAATGAACCGATTCAACAGTATGTGAAGATAGTAAATGGATGCATTTTCTCCCTGACGAACGTACGAGGGTTAAAGGACGCATTTAATAAATATTGACGATGCCACTTGACGTGTGAGAAATCTTATAAAAGCAGTAAGATTAAAAATTCGAAAAGGAATGCGTTGATATAGTGGTAAACGACTTGCCTCAGTATTCGGTACGCCCCTACTAATATTCGAACGATCTACATAAATCTCGGATCGGCTATCGTGCTTTGAATTGGAATGATCCCTCGATCTGACCGGAGGCACTGGTGTCACTGGCTTGTCCATCGTGTCCAAGGCAAACGTGACTCTGCTGTCTGCTCTGGATGCTCTGCTGAGTCTTTGAGCTGATGCGGATCGACTGCTTGGGCCAAAACGTCCTTCGTCATCTTCATCTCTCGCACGTCCTTCTTCTCTTGTCAAGCTTCTGGTTCTCTGAGTTGGCACAGCAAAGCTCACCTCTCGTTTCTCGCGTGATCTGATTTCTCGTTGACTTTGCGACTTCCCGCCCATGGTAGGCGACACTATACTGTTTGCGAAGAGAAAAGCATCAACATTAAAATCTTGAGGTAATAAGTGGACTGGAGCTCTGGTCACGGATACATTTACAGTCTGTCCCACAAGAATGCTTCGGCGATATTTTTATAAATATTTATATATTTGCAAAAAACTTTATATGGATCAAATCTACACTTATCTATACGCTTTTACTTAAAAGATGTTCACATTAATTTTAAGAAGCGAGCGACAAATTGAAATTTTATTCTTCCTTTCGTAAATTTATCAAATTCACAGCAATACATCAATGTACTTAAATTCTTTTGATCTTCGCAACATTTGAAATATTATCTACTCGTTTTCGCCCTAAGTGTATAAAATCCACTGTCTATTAATAATGGACCCAATTTCCTCCATTATAGATCATCGTTTGACAACGTTTTAGTGTGCTTTTTACTAATTTTTTCGCACAAAATAAGTAGTGACATCTACATTTTTTGAAGACGGACAATTAAAATTCTGAATTTTAACATACATTTTTCTTTACACTTGTACTTCATAGTAAACCAAAGTTTTTTTATGGAATTTGTGTCTAGTAACCCTGATAGCCAGTCAATCACAATGATACGTTCTCTATCGTGCAATTTGGACATGCGTGGCTTCGATGATTCAAGTCATTTTACAAAATCCATTTGCTTCTAGTTTCATTAATCCAGTGTCAGAGCATATTGGTATTTGAAATTTACTTTCGATTCTTATCACATTTTGTTTAAATACATTAATTTTTGCAGAGATATCGTCAACACGTTCTTGTGAGACAGACAGCAGTTATTTTTTAATCATTTTAATAAATTGAAAGGATTACAACAGTATTTTTAAATTCCTGGAACATTTTCACTTTAGTAATAAATTAATAAAAGTAATAAAAAAACCTTAGAAAAATTTCATGATACCGTCATATTATTTTCAACCTGTTCATCCTATTAAGGAAGGAATTCGATTTTGATTTAACTATTGCTTGTTGCAATTGAGTTAGACAATTTTTATTTTGCATGAATATCCGTAGTCTAGTAATAAGTAATATGGTAATGTCTCTAGGAAAAGTTAGTGAGTAAACGGAACATCATCACCAGTGTAACGATAAAAACTTTTTTAATTTTAATTATAGTTTTATGAAATTTTTACCAACATAGTCACGATATTTTTCTGATTAAACTGATATCAAACGTAATATAATTTGGTTAATTCATTTTACAGTAGAACCACAGAAAATCGTAGAATTCGAATATCATCGGTTCGAATAATCGAGATTCTACTGAATCGTGTTTAGAATAAGTGAACATGATCAAAATTATATCGTATTTTGTGTCAATGGGATCAGAAAAGCGTCACAAAAATG
The DNA here is from genome assembly GCA_913789915.3 of Sphecodes monilicornis. Taxonomy (NCBI): domain Eukaryota; kingdom Metazoa; phylum Arthropoda; class Insecta; order Hymenoptera; family Halictidae; genus Sphecodes; species Sphecodes monilicornis. Next base: position 22,913,444 of record OU565285.1, read on the forward strand.
TTGATAAATGTGTCATAAACACATAAGTTCTGTCTAAACTTGTTCAGTCAACTTTAGAATAAGTAAAAATAAATGAAACTCAAACGTGATTCATTTTGCAAGTGACACCAATTTACATTTTTGTGGATAGTTAAAGAAACGGATATTGTTCCTAAAGGCACCGGTGGCCGATCGACATGAAATTTGGAGCATGCTACGAACACTGTGGAAGGACCACAAATATAAAATTTTAACTTCGGGAATTCACCCGTTTAAAAGATACAGATACTTTAGTGGAAGTCGCTCAATCACTGTGATCGTTTGCTTCGGACATGTCATCGTATTGTCTCACGAATTTGTTTAAATAGAAAGTTGTCTATTGTTTTGGGGGAGGGGCTGCCTCCCCAAACATCCTCCCCGCCAAGGAAACTAACCCAGACGAACTCCGGCTGGTCTTTCAGCACGCACTACGATACGTCTCGAACTGTCCCACATTTCTGTCTCATGATACACGCATGCATACATGCAGGTATGCCAGTGGTGCCAGAAACAACCAGAACTGGTTGTTTTTTTGTCTCCTCCTTTCCCCCTTCCACTATCCCATTCCATTACCTGAGCACACTCGAACGCCCCCCACTAATGGGGCCCCTACACGATCAATAATATTGTCAACGTAGGTTCACCAATAATATTGAAGCTCCCGTCAATGCGCGAAATATTGGCAACTAAACCTCCTAAACGTCAATGCGCGCATCAATATGGCTCTTCTAAAATTTCTATCAATATGCTTCAATATATTGAGACTGCGTTTGAACTCCTTCTAAACGGTCAATATGCCCTTTTAATGCGCCTTGTCAATATTATCCGTTCGAGTCCCAGGGGGTATTAAAAAAACACTGTCGAAGAATCCCAAACAGCGCAACCGCGCTTTCTCTAAATGACTACGAAAAGACCCATGCAGCGCGATAGCGCTTGTTTTATTTTATTTTGTAATGTATTATTGCATTATTATAGTACTGTTCTACCTATTGTAAAATGTACTATTTACATTAAAAGAAGCTTTGTGATGTACTTGCGTCAGTAAATCTAAGCGCGCGACTTCGACAATCGGTAACGCACCGTCAGTTGTTCACAATGTTCGAAATGTGCTGGGTTTTCTCGACATAAAATCTCAACAGCGCGATCACGCTGCTTGGGACTCAAACGGTTATTGATGGGCGTATTGACAATATTATTGATCGTCTAGGGGCCCCTTTAGACCGTAGACTGGTCACGTGACGCTCCTCGCAACGTATCATATATTACTCTGATCGTCAGAGAGGTGGTAAACTGTATTCCCCTCGATTTAACCGATCTGGCATTACTGCCCTCAGGCATTCTTACATTGTTGCTGAATATAGGGTCCAAAACATCGAAAATCTATTATGACGGATTTATAAAAATAGAGAACTTGTATCTTTTAAACGCATAAATTGTCGAAGCTAAAGTTGTATATCTGAGGTCCTTCCCTATCCCTCATAATACCCACAAAGTTTCATCTCGATCGGCCACCGGTGCCTTTCGGAAGTACAGCTAAAGAAACTATTGTAGGATTAACATTATTGTTATTTATAAATTAATTTTCTTTAATTAGTTTTTTTTATTAATGTACCCCCTCTTTAAATCTGGAATGAAGATCACATCACTTTCCTCGCTGGGCTCGCTCATGCCGTAAGGATTCTCAGCCTTCACTCGAAATTTATACTCCGATCCCTCGATCAGTTCCGATAACGTTGCTTTGGTCTGCCTACTGGTGGTTGCTTTCAACCAAACATCCCAGCCAACCTAAGGAGCAATTATTTATAGTCGGTCATCTATTAGAGGAATGTCATTTCACAAGGATCGATACAGTAATAATTGTATAACGTACCCTGTAATACTCGACGATATACGTTCCTATTTTGCAACCACCATCGTCCTCTGGTTCGTTCCACGATAATGTCACTGACCTGCCCAAAGTCATGGTGACCGTAGCTTTACCAGGTGCAGCTGGTCGATCTGATAATATATTTGAACATTTGATAATCACGTTAAGGGGGGCATCTCGTGTAACGGCAGTGAAAACAAGTGATTTTTAAGAATATCTATTGGAATGATCGTGGCTGTGATCGTAGGAGTTGCTAGATCGTTAACATTCGGTTTACGGAACACTGAAGTGACTATTTTACATTACCTTATAAAAATAACAAGAATATGTCTATCCTAATTTTTAGCCGTGTTTTTTCTGTAAGATACAGGGTGTACCAATTAAAGTGTTACAAACATTTTTAGGATCACTGCTGGGGGAAAAGGGGGGGCCGTCAACATTTTTTAAAATGAGAAGCAGTATTGACTTTTTGTTATTGTAATACCTGTCATGAAACTGAATAGCATTTACTTGTACCCTTGTTTGATTGTGTATAGTTAGAGTTTTAGCGAATAATTTGTTCTGATTTGAAACTTTGAAGAAACGAAAAAAAAAAAGAAAAATATCATAATAGCATTACACAATATTTTATTAAATCTTGAAAATGGTTCTAAGCACTTTGTAAATCTTGTACTAATAACTCTGTCAACAATGTGATAACATTAAAGAGGTAACCGATGCACAAGCAGTTCGTGTTCACATTTTCATGTCTTTTTTAGTTGTTGGAGCAGTTGTCAGTACTTCGCTAGAACTTTGCAGCTATGCACAATACAAAAATGGTTCAAGTAAATGCTATTCAGTTTAATGAGAGTTATTTTAATAACAAGAAACTAGTACTACTACCCATTTAAAAAATTTTGGGGACCTTCCTATCTCCTCCAGCAGTCACCCCAAAGAATTTAATACATACTAAAATATTAGTCCCCCTAACTATTTAATTAAAAAAGGAATGAGGCCGATATGTTAATTAGATTCTGTGAAAAGAGTTTGTAACACATCAGTTGGTGCACCCTTATGCCCAAGGAACATTAGATAATCACGTTGAGGGGGGCATCTCGTGTAACGGCAGTGAAAACAAATGATTCTTAAGAATATCTATTGGAAATATGGCACTAGGCCTTTTTGGGATTTAAACAGATGGTCTTGAAGCACAACTGTTTTTTCTTTAGTTTAATTCTTCTTATTATTTATGTAGGCATTGTTGGTGTACAGCAGTGCGTCTATCACATTGATCAAAACACAAAAAGTGAAAAATATTCTTATAGTTAGACACGTTCTGCTTAGATTGAATCTATTTTGAAATAAAAGTATGGAAAGTTGGAAAAGTTCTAGGGTTCGCAAGGAGAATGTACTTTCTCGGCTGTTTAGTTACATTTACATTGTTCAAAAATATATTATAAACAACAAATCAAATATAAATGTTAGGTCCAATCCCTACAGACATATGTAAGGAAATGAATGAGCTTCATCTGAAGTTGTTTAATGAACTGGCTGTTTCGTTATCGTATACGTCTATTTAAAAAACATAGTTTCGAGAAATATGCGTATATATTATAATAAACTATAAATAATAAGTAGAGTTGATTATACTTTAAGACTATCTGTTGATACTCCAAAAAGCCTAGTCCCATATATCTAATAGTTATCGGAAAAAAATCTAAAAAATCACTTGTTTTCATTGCTTTTGCACGAGAAGCACTCCTCAACGTATTTCACTGGTCATTATTTAACCCTTATAATATACTACTAAAGGAAGGTTTAATATAAAATTTACAAAAGTTATTTTGTAATTAATAGTTGAGGTTCCCTAAATAAATTTTTGAGTAGCAGCAGCAATTTAAATAATAAACCAATAAATTGTCATGACTGTTTTACCCAGAGAATTATTATTATTATTTAAAATCAATTGTCGAGGTCTTATTCCATACAGTGATGAATGAAATATTACTATGTATACACGTTCGTAAAAAGGGGTCACACACAGAATGTATCAATGCCAATCTGTATTGTGATAATTAGACTGCGGATCTTTAACCAAAAATAAACTTTCTAATACAATTGCAACAAACTGGTGTCAAATAGAAATTTGTTCTCTCACTCAATAATTTTAGCAGTTTGTAAATAATATAATAGTATTTCTAAATTCTTCTAGATTCTACTACTCTAATATTATTCGAATGTCTTACTAATTTGACTTATACCTATTCACACTTTTTCTAAATACACAAAATCCGCAGTACAGTAGTAATTAACAAGTGTATATTTATTTAGTGGGATATAAAACGAATCAGAAACGATAAACTTTGATAAAATATATGTTTAGTGCGTTACAACTAGCATCGTCATTCGTTTGAGGGAAGTATATTCATTCAAGGAACCGCCATATTGATTGTGCTATTATATTAACCTGTGACTGTAACTAGACATGAAGATATATCCTCTCCAAGTTTATTTATGGCTTTGACCGTGTACTCTCCCCTGTCAATGCGCTTGGCATCCGGTATCTTTAGAATCGCTTCGTTGTCCATAGTTTCGAAGATGTGTCTGCTGTCATCAGAAATCAATTCCCCGTCGTGATACCACATCACAGAGGGCGGAGGTCTTCCTGCCAGAGACACCTTCAATCTGATAGTTTCATCCTGTTCGAAAAGGAGACCGTCCTCGTATTGACGTGGAAGTCGTATTTTTGGAGGTGCTGGGTAATTAAAAAATCAATAAAAATCGATAATTGATTTCCCAAAACATCCCATTTACTGTTCGAACATTTTAGTACGAAAAATTGCACAGTGCAGTATACCTGTGGTTGTTAGGAAAAACGCCGCATGCCACATGCTTTTACATCCGAGGTATTGTCGTTTAAAGATGCGATCACTAACTCTTCGTATTACGGTATTGTTACTCGAGGATCAATACTAAAGCAATGACAACAACTGTTTCGTTTTTAATTATTTTTTCATAAACTTTTAACAACACGTTCTAGTGTCGCATACAGTCTCATTTTAATCAGGAAAATGTCACAAATATGTCGGTAAAAGTTTCATGATAAAATAATGGAAAATAAAGAAGTTTTACAATTGCATTCATTTGTTTCAGCACTCTGTGGTTTCAGCACATTTCGTTATTGCTGAAAATAATGAAAAAAGTATTTATTGTGAAATCTATAATAAAAGTATGAAATAAATTCTATATTATTTATTTTGCGATTTCTCAATTTTTGCCAAAAATGGACTTACACCTCTTTTCAAATAAACGGTCCATATATTGAAATATAATATAATATGTAAAATAAAAATATTGAATATAATTCTTGCCGTTTTATTTTATACAAAATAAATTTAGTATAAGCAGATTAATAAAAATAGAAACAAACAGAAAACACAACGGAAAAATACGAATAATTGTCCTAATCTCAAAATTTTTAGGACTTACGTTGTTTTGCCAAATTGGTATGAATTGAATATTGGACTTCGGTTAAATTGCATTATTTTGTGAGGCTACCGAATTTGTTTCCATCACTTTTTTCTGCTAAATACGTAATCCTATATTCTAAGGGCTCTCGATGCATAAACTGAAATTTTTTGTAATCGTGATATGCGGCATTTTTCCTTGCAGCCACATATATTAGCTTGTCCCAAAAATATCTTTCTCAATGTGTGCGTTTAATATTGTTAAATGACACAAGCATATACAAACAACGTGATCAGCTACGTAAGTTACCGTTTATTTAGTCACACAATTTGCTTTTTTAAAAACACTAGAAAGTGCAGTGTGTACATTTATGGAATGCATTTATTTTTTCGGACGATCAAATTCTAAATGAAAATTCGATTAAACCCATTTAGTTGAAGGCGTTTTGAAACATTTATAATCTAATGTTCAGTAGTGGTAATGACATTATTTTTACTTATCATAGAATAAAGTAAATCAATAACAGAAGTGATGGTAAATAAATTCATAAATATCTTCATTTCTCTTCTCAGAATAAAATTCTTGGTTTTCAAAAGCTTCACTTTAACAATTGGGGTTGTTGATAACAATAAAAAGTACTCGGAGTATTAGGTGTTAATACTTCTTCTCTGAAGAAATTAGTACAATGAGATTTGTTTGTCTAAATTTAAAAAATATTATTTTTACCAAAATGTAAATTATTCTTTAAAACTGATCTATGGACATAAATGATTATTTAATAATGTTCCAGAAATATTTTTAATATTTTTCAGGTGTCCACCTTCTTTTATACATATTTTCAGTGCTAACGTAAATTCTTATTAATTCATATTATTGTGTTGCTATTAATTTTTTTCATAAAATTGTAGGAGTTAGTGCTTCGTAATGACGTCGTTTTTATTATTACTTTGGTTATCGATAATCAATTTTGTTAGAAACATTACAAACATAGTTAAATTGTGAGTTTTAATATAGCTTCTTTATTGTATATTCCCAAAAATCATCGAGCGTTAATATAAACTGCAATATTAACACTTGAAAGACTGAAATTCGAAATTAGACAAACTTTATTCAAAATATCTGTGGTAACTGAAAGCGAAGATTCTTTAATATTAATCTTGAAGACACGAGAAGCAAAAAGTTATAGTTTTAACAGAGAAAAATAATAAGCTCTGAATACTTCGTAAGTTGGAAATGAAAGTGTCACGAAATTTCGCCACAGTTAAGTATTTCATAAAGAATTATTAGATTGTAGAGGAATCAACAATTAAAGAAATAGATAAAATTAAGCAGAATGTTCTGCACACCTTCCAGAATTAGTCTAGCTTTGGTACTAGTGTGGCCGGCTCTGTTAGTAGCTGTGCACTTGATTTCACCCTCGTCATTCAGCGCGGTTTGATGAATTAGGAGAACACTTCTCCCGCTGTCCGTGATGATTCTAGTTCGCCTGCTGCTGAAGATTTCGAAGCCATCTTTGAACCACGAAATTTTCGGCAGAGGCGAACCGGTAAATCGCACTACGAATTCAGCCTGCAAATAAAAATAAATCATACATTCTCCCAGTGTAAGAGCCTAAGAACGAAAACTAAGATGATTAAATCTTTTAAAACTTAGTTCTAAACAGAATACCAATGTATATAAAGGTTTAGAAGAATTTAAAATAAACCTACCTACATTAATGGCCTTCCGAGTTCTTCAATTATGTATATACAGGGTGTCCCACATAAATAGGAACACCTAAATATCTGTCGTATTTACAGTCCTATCAGAAAACTTCAGAGGACAAAGTGACACTATTGTAGGGGGCAAATATAATGGTAATGAAAAAAATTTTTTATGTCGTGTTTTTTAATGAAATTTTAAGGTCACCGATATTTTTTTAAATGGAATAGTATATTTTTTTACGATAGCATGATAGACAATAAAAAACTGAATTTAGTAGATACCACCTTTTTGACCTTGAAATGACCTTGAGCAAGAATAATCATGTTGGAGGGGATAAAATGTGGAAGTTTAAAACTTACGTGTTTCAGCAAAGATTACGCGTTGTTTACGGCGGGTTGACCTTTACAAACCACAATAAATGTTTGAAATATTTTTCATAGTAAACAGCGTATGTTTGTTAGAGTATGTGTCATTGAGATCGTTAACAGGAGGTTAATCGGTTAGAATAAGTACGTTGTTCCTTCTGCATTATTCGAATTCGAAACGTGAAAGTGGTAACAATGCGTTATACTGTACAGGAACGAATCGATATGGATTTCACTTATGGCGAAAGCCACCAATCTTTGAGGCAAGCAGTACATTTGTATCGTGAAAAATTTGTGAATCGTATTTGTCCTTCGTTACACGCATTTTCCGTTGTGGTAAAACAATTTAAAAATATCGATAGTGTAAGTTCTAAAAATCGTAATAAACAAAGAATTGTAACGCACGAAGAAAATAGAATTAATGTCCTAGCTGCAGTATCTAATGATCAACGTGTAAGTTTGCGACAACTCAAACAAGAGTCCGGTATTAGCAGAAGTAGTATTTCACGAATACTGCAAATAGAAAAGTTTTAACCATATCACTTGAGTTTACATCAGGAATTGTCTGCCACCGACTATTTTAATCGTGTCCGGTTCTGCCAGTGGGCATGATCTCAATTAGAAGTGGACAATACTTTCTTTCACAAAGTTCTTTTTACGGATGAGGCATCTTTTAACAATCATGGGCAAGTAAATTTGCACAATATGCACTTTTGGTCAGCTGAGAATCAACGATGGTTAAGAGGAGTAGGAAAGCAAAGACCGTGGACCGTTAACGTATGGTGCGGAATTTTATACAGTAAAATAATAGGCCCGTACTTTATACAAGGAACTCTTACTGGTATAAAGTATGCTGCATTTTTACGCCAGGATTTGTCGGTCCTTTTAGAAGATATTACGTTATTCGATCGGGAGCGCATGTGGTTTCAACATGATGGTTGTCCAGCGCATTATTCTAAAGTTGCTAGAACGGTGCTAAATACGAAATATTCTGGACGCTGGATTGGGCGACGAGGAACAATTCCATGGCCAGCCCGTTCTCCGGATCTGACACCATTGGACTTTTATCTATGGGGCAAGATAAAATGTATTGTGTACAAAGATAAACCCACAACGCCAGAGGATACGCGGCAAAGAATTACTGCGGCATGTGCTTCAATTGCGTCTCAGGAAATCGACAATGCCTACAGATCATTTAATGCAAGATTGCAATATTGCATAAATGAGGATGGTCAACATTTCGAACATTTATTGTGATATGTAAAGGTCAACCCGCCATAAACAACGCATAATCTTTGCTGAAACACGTAAGTTTTAAACTTCCACATTTTATCCGCTCCAACATGATTATTCTTGCTCAAGGTCATTTCAAGGTCAAAAAGGTGGTATCCACTAAATTCAGTTTTTTATTGTCTAGCATGCTATCGTAAAAAAATATACTATTCCATTTAAAAGAACATCGATGACATTGAAATTTCATTAAAAAACACGACATACAAAATTTTTTGCTTTACCATTATATTTGACCCCTGCAATAGTGTCACTTTGTCCTCTGAAGTTTTCTGATAGGACTGTAAATACGACACATATTTAGGTGTTCCCATTTATGTGGGAACCCTGTATATACGATTTTCATTATTTCAAAAATTAATTTGAACTGGCTGAAAATCAGCTTTATATTTTCATGAAGAAAGGAAACACCAAGAACTAATTATTATACTGCAGATTTTTAAGTAAAATAAAAATTGTATTAATAATTGGAAGACAGTGAAGCTACATATTGTACATAGTCATCTACTTCTAATCTGAATAATTGTAATGGTGCAACACTATTTTTAAATTAAATAAACTTTAGTGGTACAATTAAGTGTATACTTAAGGGAATACTATGATATTATTCCTTAATCAAAACGCTACATAACAATTGTATTCTAAAACCATTTTATGTGAGATTAACTACACGCAATAAAGAGTGGAGGAGATTGATAAAATAGGGCACGTCCGATTCAATGAAAACATGTAAATGAAACGAATAACATTTTTTCAGTTGACGTTCCGTTTTCGAGAAAACTGAGTTTGAAAGTTGGACGGGTTCGCATGTTCTAGCATCCATAAGTAGTAGAATTGGTTGGTCATGGTCAGGCGCGTCAGTCGATTCTCATTCAAAATCAAAAGTACCAAAATGGAAAGAAATGTTTCAGATGAAAGTTATGTGATATTATGAGACACGTATCACGATGGTAGTTATTTGACCTTGAGATAACGTTGAGGAATCCTCTAAAAGTCACATTCAAATTTTTAATTGAAACCCTATATTTTTTATTGCATATTCTGTTATCCTACATTGAGACGAATATAAAATACCACTTACATACACCTATGTATGTTTCATAAACCGTTGTTGAGCTATTAATTGTCAAATATTATGTACCGCTTATAACTTGATGCTTTTCATTTGTTTATCTTCAGATGTAATTATGTCGTTCAGCAGAAACAACAATTGGTAATGCTACATCGTACAATGTTAACGGCAACGGTACGTAAATATTGCCAATTAAAACTCAATAACGGTTTAGGGAAAATACATTTGTAGGTTGTGTTTTGAATTCATCTCAATGTAAGCTAGAAGAATATGCATTAAACAATATAGTGTTACAGATGTTAATCATTAGACTGCGGATTTTATGCATTTATGGTAAAAATGATTAGGTGAAATTCTAAATTGTAATGACATTGAAATGATTTCACAACGTTGTAACATTCTTTTCAACTTATACAAAACTATTGGAAGAAGTAATATATTTTTATTTAACTTCTGTACCTTGAAAGATCCATAGTCTATTAATTAGTATCTGTAAGATATTTAGAATTTTCGATATTTTCTATAGTTATCTCATAATTCTTAAACATTGACAATGACGGATGAAAATTAATCGTGTCTAATAATCTGTCCACGTGTAATTAGATTTTAGATATGTTTTAGAGCCAGTACGATGTACAGGCGTCGTTTCTGAATGGTTCAAATTGGAATACTGTATAATAATCTAATCATTTCAAGGAATAAGCACCTGATCATTTTCGAGGACGATCGTGTCCTTGAGCTCAAGGTCAAAGGAAGGCGCTGATGCGGCGGACCTTTGCAAGGTCACAGTCAGCGGATCCGAGATCTCGCTGGGCCGCGAGAGACCCACAGCGTTCTGCGCCCTGACCCTGAATTGGTAGCGCCATCCAGGCTCGAGGCCGCTCAAGGTCAGTTCCGGGAAGGTACATAACCCTGGCGTGCTGCGTACCCAATGCTGCGATCCGAGTCGTCTGTGCTCGACAAGATATCCAACGATGGCCGAGCCACCGTTACTCGGTGACCTCTCCCAACGAATGGCCACCACCTCGGGCTGGGATTCGTCCGCTCCTGGTATTAAAATCGGCTTTCCTGGCGGTGCTGGAAGCCCTGAAACGGGACCCCAGTCATGCTTTCTTGCTTCACACTTTTCTCACAAGATGTGAAAATTGTTTTATTCACTGAATCAACTAATAAAAACTCCTCGCTGAATCAACGAATAAAGAAATGTTTGTTAAATTAATGAATATAGAGTGTGTTTTTTATAGTACCATAAGCGAACTGTGGATTTTATGCAATTTATTTGATCTCCGACACCGGAACCTGGGTTTACTAGACTCAGAATATCAAAATCGACGTTTAATTACTCATTTTCTGACGAATACATTAAATGGACAGCTGTTAGATTAGAAAAAATGGAGGAATACTGACGTGTCAAAAAGAAGTTCCTTTAAAAATATGTTTCCGAAAATTCACAAATAAAGCAGTAAATAGTCACAAACATCATCAATTTGTATAGTTATAAGATCGTTCCGCTGTCCAAAGGTTAAACACTTCACTTCCGGTTCTCCGGTTTCGTGCAAACAAACAGTACAACCATACGCCTGGACTCATTTTAAAGATTCAAGCCTCTACTTGCGCAAAGAAGTTTTCATTTTCCTTCAAGATAGTTTTACATCATGTAGCAGCTAAGAAACGAAACACTTACTTTTCCCCAAAAAATGCTGCAAATTCAAACGTCTCCAAAAACTTTCAAAAATTTTTCTCGTAAATAAAACTACCAGAGGATGTTACGATTTCAGCATCCTCTTTATAACTAGTCCTTAAGAATTGATGTACGATTTTTTTCACTGTTTTGTGGAACAAAAAAGAGGAACAAATTCGGTCGTGTAGAGACCTCATGGTGTAACTCAGGGATTGGCACCTTTGTCTCAATTGAGACAAAACCGTCCCCACCATAGCGCCCACTGTCCCCCACCAGCATCCGCCGTTACCAAAGAGGAAGGAAGTGCTTCGCCCGTTTCGAACAGTGCGCAGGCCTCACGCATGAAAGAGAGGTTGGTGGGAGAAGTAGGTGTTTGAGGGGCCCCTACCGTGCCCATTCCTGGTGTAACTTGTACTACTGTAAAGTTGGCGGCACACATCCCATTAAAAACTTGATAAAACGACTAAACGAAATCGTACATCAAAGGTGCGTTGTAAAGAGAAAGCTTCAATCTTTAAAGCAAAGATGGCTTCAGTCAAAAGATAAATTTTTTAAAGTTTTCACTGGCGTTTGAATGTATAGCATTCTTTAGAGAAACGCGTACTCAGTTTTTTGCCCGCATTATCTTAAAAAGAATCTTAGAATAAAGTGAATGATGGATTATGAAATTAAAGGCTTCTAGCTTTAAAATTAATCCAACTTTATTTACATACGATTATTTTTTACGAAATTGTCACAGTCTGTATCAAGTATAGATATTTTTTCGACAACCGGGCATTTAGTGTTCAAATACTTCTTGGATCAGATTTTGTAAGTATTGATGCTGCACGCTGTTGTATTTTCAAAATCAAAATTATCTGCATCAATTGCAAGATGTAAAATTAGGCCAAAATAATTTAATTTTTTCAAAATAACACGAACACATTATTGTATTCTTCTGATGGTTTTACTGTTTTGTGTTTCATGTAAGTATGTACTTTTGTTATAAACGCATACAATCCACAGTCTAATCATCAGTATTCTTTCAGCGAGTTAGTTAATATTGTTGCATGTGAAATGTCCGATTTATAACAGTAATTTTAAACGAACATAACTTTTTCCGAAATCTATTTTATTGATTCATGTAAGCACGATTGTAATCATTATATTCTGTCAACGAATTACGAGATTTTTTATCATACTAGGGTAAAAATTTAATTTTATAGTCGTGCAGGTTCTTCACTTATGAGATTATTATCTCTATTTTTAAACTTTTTCTATCAATGGATACCAGTGCAATCATTTACTGCGACATTTTGACCAACCATCACATAATGTTGTCGTCAATATGTTTATTTTTCTACTGATATAAAAATAATACACGTTGATCACAGCGCTTGATGTTGAAATCAATTTTACTCTGCAATCATGTTCACCATATTCACTGATAACATTCGTATTCAGAAATTCGACATTTCATATGCAATGACCCAATATAGACCCTAATAAATTGAAGAGAAACGAATAATCATTAATTATAGCCGATGTTGTGATGCTTATAAATTCATTATTAATTTATAATTTACTGCTACTTAAAGTGCAATTTAACCCTTAAATGCTACAGTGTTTACACAGATTATGAAGTATCATAATAGGATCTTACTAAAATTCCTTATAAATTTTCTGAAACACTATCAAGTATATAATTTGGGGCTAAATAATCACAATGTTCTAAAGAAGTTTAAAAATGTCTTGATATATGCAATTGTCCTACAGTACAGTAGCGAAAGATAGTGTACAGGGCCCCTGGTGACTCATGTGATGGCAGTAAAAACAAATGATTTTTCAGAATTTTCTTTAGAATAAGTATTGGACATCTGCTACTAGGCTTTTTTGGGGTGTAAACAAACAGACTTCATGTACAAGTGACTTTTTTTAGTTTAATTCTTCTTATTATTTATTGTCTGTAAGCACTGTTGGCGTGTAATGTAACATATATCACAGTGATCAAAGCACAAAAAGTGAGAAATTTTGAAAGAAAAGTATGAATTATTTTGAAAGAAAAATATGGAAAGTTGAGAAAGTTCTAGAGTTCGCTAGACAAATTTTCTTTTTTCGGCCGATTAGTTAAATTTATATTGTTAAAGAAATATTATAAATAAAAAATCAAATATAATTTTAGATCAAATCCCTAAAGAAATTTGTTAAGAAAATTAATGAGCTTCGACCGAAGTTGTTTACTTTTACTATTTTTTTAGTTATCATGCAGGCCAATGTAAAAAACATAGTTTCGAGAAACATGCGTATTATACAATAAATAATACGAAGGATTGGACTAAAAAAAGACACTTGTACTTCAAGACTATCTGCTTGCACCCCAAAAAGGCTTAGTCCCATACATATGTTCAATAATTATATTTAAAAGAATACTTAAAAATCACTTGTTTTCGCTGCCGTTACACAAAAAGGCCCCCATAAAGCTTAGGCATTCATTGACTTATTCACAGCTTACAATTTTAAACAATTTTCGAGATTAATAATGCTTAGGTTATTATAGTTTTGGCGTTTTAACGATATTATTTCACCAAGTAAAGAAACCGGCATGAACTGGAATATTTCGAACAAAATTTCGACTATTTACAGTAATTCATTTATTTAATTTACTATTTTAAACATGCTGGCCGCATGCCGTCAATCGTCCATATCGCACGTAACTGTGTTTCAACTGCGTTTTGTACCTTTATACAGAATCTTTCTATCACAATCTGCCCTAATCGTATCTTCTGGTCCTACATCGGCCATTCTTTCGTCCACGTGGAAAAGGGAACAGTGGACGGTGCACTATGTTTTAATACATCGATGTCGTGATGTTTGGGGGTATGGCATAAATGAGTTCGGTCGTTAATAAGTTCACGGAAAGCTCGCACGTGCCAGAACGATGCTCAAATACGCGTAGAACACACATTCTCGACACAGGTCCGCAGGTGGCGCTCCCAAAATAAAATTTGAAGCATTTGGCAATCTGAGGGCCACTGCTGTGCAGTCCTCAGGGTAGGAATACTATGCGAGACTCCTAACCGACATCGGACACCGGCTCGGCGCGTCTCCGATACAATTGTACAACATACCTATCGTTATTGCAGACAGTTTGCCCCGATTTATACTGACCTCTAACCCCCCAGGAACATGACCCCTCGCGATCAACCCCATATCATTTCTGTCGTGGCTGTGATCGTCAGAGTTGCTAGATCGTTAACATTCGGTTTACGGAACACTGAAGTGACTATTTTACATTACCTTATAAAAATAACAAGAATATGTCTATCCTAATTTTTAGCCGTGTTTTTTCTGTAATATACAGGGTGTACCAATTAAAATGTTACAAACATTTTTAGGATCACTGCTGGGGGAAAAGGGGGGGCCGTCAACATTTTTTAAAATGAGAAGCAGTATTGACCTTTTGTTATTGTAATACCTGTCATGAAACTGAATAGCATTTACTTCTACCCTTGTTTGATTGTGTATAGTTAAAGAGTTTTAGCGAATAATTTGTTCTGATTTGAAATTTGAAGGAACGAAAAAAAAGGAAAAATATCATGATAGCATTACACAATATTTTATTAAATCTTGAAAATGATGTCTTTGGACTTCTAAGCACTTTGTAAATCTTGTACTAATAACTCTGTCAACCATGTGATAACATTAAAGAGGTAACCGATGCACAAGTAGTTCGTATTCATATTTTCATGTCAGTACTTTGCTAGAACTTTGCAGTTATGCACAATCAAAAAATGGTTCAAGTAAATGCTATTCAGTTTAATGAGAGTTATCGTAATAACAAAAAACTAGTACTACTACCCATTTAAACAATTTTGGGGACCTTCCTATCCCCTCCAGCAGTTACCCCAAAGAATTTAATACATACTAAAATATTAGTCCCCCTAACTATTTAATTAAAAAAGAAACGAAGCTGATATGTTCATTAGATTCTGTAAAAAGAGTTTGTAACACATTAGTTGGTTCACCCTTATGCCCCTTATGCCCTTATTTCCCTTATGGAAATAGATTTATTGAATAATTTCTTATGGACGCGTCTTTAGGATCTCAATAATCAAAAATTAAAAATATAAAAAACTGTCATTTTAAGAGTCCCGTTAGTACCATACAAAAAGGGGTAAATATTTTATATTCACATTTAGTTTAATTCTTATATTCATACCCATTTACTTTTTTCATATACTTTAAATCTATTGATTTCTGTTAGTCTGTGTTCTAAGATGTGTTTCTTCACTATGTGGCGTTATAAATGAAGCATAATTTGTAGTTTTCAAATGTAAAACGTTTCTATTCCACATAATAGGGACTAAAAAATTAATTTGTTTTTATCCAGAGTTCATTATTCTTTAACCCTTTTACGCTCCTCAAGAATAGTCCCCTAAAATAGCTAAAGATAATATTTCACCTCTTCATGTTTTCAACTCTAAAATATGAATAGGTGTCAGGGTTAAAAGATAATTAACTCTGAGTGAAAACAAATTAATTTTTTGTGGAATATAAACGTTTAGCAAATTTGCAATTCTAAGAAAAGATTCTCAATTAATCGAGTGTCTCTGTCACTGCATGAATCTGCTTAAACGAACAGGAATGTCGTTGTGTTTATAATAAATAGAATTTTAAAGACATTGCATGTTCCACCGAACATACTAAATCAACTTAAACATTTCATTCAAAGACGTTGTCAAAATATAACTAGCTAAAATGACTGTCAGGAATATAGTTTATAAACACCCGAAGAACATGATCTCCTGGAATTAACCTCTTATAATTTCTTTCACAACTATGATCGTTAGAGTTGTTTCATTGTTGATACTGTACAAAATGGCAGTGAAAGTTCATATTTAATGTAAATCCACACTTTTTTGTAAGAGTAAATTTGTATTTAAAAAACCAATTCTTCACTTGAGGAATTATCGAAATATTTAATAAATTCACTACTGTAAGTATAATGGTTAATTCTTAATTGACACTTTGACCGCCTAACCTACTAACACTAAGCGACGTAAAAAACAGCATAGCTCGGGTCACAACAACCCTCTGCTATACATCGAAATGGGTTTTTCTTTATATCCTCATCTAATTTTTCCATGTCAATATATTATTATTGATCGACACAACTAATTCTTTTAAGTCGAACAAACATATACACATCCCGACCATCAATACTGCCATAAAGCGACTGGCTACTATGTACGCCAAAACTCTATATCCTCCATTTATTTGCGCCTCCTGTAAATACACGGTAAATATTTAGCAAACAAAAATTTTATAAAAAGAAACCTAGCAACCTCAAAAATTCTATAAAATCAAAGTAATTTATTTAAGATGTATAATACTGAGTACTCTTCCAATTTCCTTATAATTTGCACACACCAACTTTTGGTATAGTAATACATTAGTAAAAAAAATTATTTTTAAATTTGTATTGTATTAAATCGTTGTACTTCTCGTAAATAGAATATCCGAGATACGATTTGTTTCACCAGACATACTAAAGGTGCTTAAATGTTTTATTCGAAGATGTCAAAATGCAATTAGCTAAATGAAGTAATAAGGGTGCATTATAAATGCAGCTTACCACTTAAAACTTAATCACATGCTGTCTTCGTTTTTCTATTTACATTTCAGATTTAACAGTTTTTAGGTCACTGGAATCGTTAACTCCCCCATGTAACCAAAATGAAAAGATTTAGCTTACAACCGACAGGTGATAATACACCTTATTTTCAAACAATACATGTCATTCTTTTTTTCCGATAGTAAGAACCACGCTTTCACTTAATTTCCCTGTATAGCCCAGCTACCTTTCAACGGGCCGGCCAACGGCTATTAAAATAAACGCCCCCGAGGCGCACGAGTTAATTTTAGATTACCGGTTGATTTGACGGTAAATAAATACAGAGCTTCCAGATAAACTACCATAGAAGTTCAAGCACCGTAGCGATTACTCATTATCAACATTCTGGGCACGATATCTTCGATTCCAGTTCTTCGAAGCTTACCGAAGCTGTCGATAGTTCATATTAATAAACAGAAAACTAATAACCCGGTCGCGGCGAGGCTGGGAACGAAACGAAAGCAGTTGGCTAATTACCCTCGCGTCGTTTGTTACCAATCACTCAAACGTTGCGCGATCTTGACAGATCCGTCGGCGGAGGCAGCCTAATTTTAGCGATCATCCCACTATCGACGCAAACTAATCAAAACCAGCCTAAACACAGCGCACCGTCACTCGCACGGCGAGTCACCGTTACCGGAAACTCAGTCACGCAGGACGCTTCCCTCGCAGAATGATCCTCATCAGCTAAATATCATCTTTGACTCGACAGCGGCACATTCTCGAAACGAAAGATAGCTGTCACGAGGTGTTCCCGTCGTGGATCGACTCCCGATCAAAATGGCGACCAGTGGCGAAGATGACATGTCCTCGACCCTCGAGATCGAACCTCGAGGAGGCGCGGTCTTTGACATATTTGGCGGCGTCGGGCAAACGGAAACGGGTTCTGAAGCAGTGTCTAACCTGATCCCTCCCAGCGCGGTCTTCTGGAGGCGCTGCCGACAGCTAGGTTCTTCGAGTAGTGGTTCTTCGTGGTGGTGTTGCCCATGGTCGTTCCTCCTCTTCCTCTTCCACGTCGAGCCTCGCTCGACGATCACTCCGTTCCTGGCCAGTTTCCCGTCGGTTCCGGGACGTCGGCGATCCGGAAGTCCGTCATCGATCGACAGCGAGGATCAAGATCGGTCGTGGAAGGAGGGAAAAAAGTAGCGGTCCGCCGTCGACGACGTCCGAACCGAGACCGAACGGGAGTGAGAGAGAGAGAGAGAGAATCCGGCTCGATATAGCGCGAGGCTCGGTGCAGCACTGCCGGACCTCTTCGTGGCCGACGACCGTAGCGACGCCAGGCCTCTTCAGGCTTCCTCTTCAGGCTATCTTTGTCCCTCCCCCGATTTATTTGTTTCCCTGCCTCGACAGAGCTTCCGCGAGTTCCTCGGGATTCTCGAAATTGTCTCGCTCGCGCCACGCTGATCGCCCGCGCACGATGATTGAACACGGCCGGGTTCATTATTGTTTTGTTACGTAATCGGCCAGCTGGCCGATTACGGTCCTAATGGACTTGACTGACAACTCCTGGCTGATTCCGAATTACTTTGCCGCGACAATGCCATAAGACATTTCTGTGTAGTGCGGCATGACCCGTACATTTTTATGAGTTGAGATTTTGAGGAGGGGCGACGAGGGAGAGAGAACCGTGAATATAAAATTTCAGTGGCGGTTCTTTATTGGTTTTTGAGATATTAATAAAAAAATTGTTTAAAAAGATGTTTTTGAGTTCACTAGTTACATATAATTTCTCATTATGCACACCTATAATCTACATATAAATAATAATAATTAATTATGATCTCTGGCGATTTTCATATTCAGTAATTCGCTCACTCCAAAAAAGAACTAGTTAGACCAATACCAATTTGCGATGTAGTAACATGAGTACTGGTCTGGTTAGTTCTTTTCTCACATTCGACAGTTTAACATTAAATACCTCGGATTATGTTACATATAATATATAGATTATGTTCATTATGTTATCTATACGCCTGTATAAAGGCAGAATTGAATGAATCGTAGAGACAGTTTTTTACTAATATCTAATAAACTAATAAAGATCCGCCCGTAATTAAACATTTTTTTTAATGATCGTGACTCTTTCCATTCAAGGTTGTTTTATACGTTAGTTTTATCGTCTTAGTGTTGTACACCATTGAATTCGTCTTGATGTCCAGTGCAACATTGCATTATGAAGTACACATGTTAATCTGCAAAAAATGTCGATGACCGTAAAAATCAGGGTTGAAAACGACCATGAAAAACATTCAAACACCACAATATGCCTCATTCTATACCCATCAACTTTGACCTGACACAGTTTTGCGTATCGGCAAAACTAACGAAAATGCTAATGGCCAATAAAGATGTGGGACTTGCTAACACAGAGATTGCCTTAAAAGCAGATCTTCAGTGAGCAATAACAGTAATACAATCATAAAAAAGTACATAAAATCATAAAAAAATGTATAAAGTCATAAAAAATGTATAAAAGGAAATATGTAACAGCATTTATGTGTGTAAACTGTAGTAAAAAATAACGATGTTATAGATGTACTATAGTCAACATATTATTATGATGTAATTAATGCCCATCCGCCATTTTAAATGTAGCAAGTTTTAAGTTACTATACTGTTGTCCAGTACGTTGACTGAGAAATGACAAGCAGACAATGAATTTTACAATAGACACCACGTGGTCGCTACACATCCACGAACCTGAGCTTTCGGTGACCTGAAAGGATGAATGT
This sequence comes from Sphecodes monilicornis, assembly GCA_913789915.3. Taxonomy (NCBI): domain Eukaryota; kingdom Metazoa; phylum Arthropoda; class Insecta; order Hymenoptera; family Halictidae; genus Sphecodes; species Sphecodes monilicornis. Next base: position 22,933,276 of record OU565285.1, read on the forward strand.
GATCGTGACGTCACATCGAGAAGAACGAGTAATATATGTACAATCATGTATTTACCGCGACACACCTTACTTTTCACAGTGTTTGGTCACCGCCGGTCACTGACCTTGACTCATGCGCGTGCCACAAAGTACCAAAGTGCTTTTACGTGCGCCATGGATCACTGGCTCTGTTAACTCCCCGTCTATTCAACGGCTAACAAGAAGGAGGAACGAGACGCAATCACACACGTCGAAATATTGTCACTTCGGTACAGATCTGAGGCCTCCAACGCTTCTACACTAAGAGATTACATATCAACTTTTGAACAATTGAGAAATAAGAGGAACACAATAATTTTTTTATATATATAAAATTATGTATTTTAAAAGATCTAAATGTACATCTTGTTATATTTTATTTAAATAGTATTTGCTGGAAATTTTGGATAGATATCGTAAACCAGAAGAATGAAAAAGCCAGTTTTTCAAAGCCATTCCTCCAATGTCAGATGTACAGTGGATTCAAAAATTATTTCAACACTTTTCCGAATCTCAAGTAATTGTCGATGTTTACACTGTAATAATTCCGTTAAAAAAGAAAATAGTACGATAATAAATTCGGACTCTTTTTAAAGCTCGATGTCCGTGCTTTCGTAGACTATCATTCATTTTTATCTAAGATTTGTGCTTGATACAGCTGGTGGGAAACTAAGGACACGTTTTGGGTTGAAAACGCTACAAATTAAATCGTTTTTAAAAGCATCAAAAACTTTTTTCCTGAATAGAATTTGAAGACTAAATCTTCTTTGTTACAACTACTGCTTAACACGTTGACTGTCAGGCGCATTTTCCATGGTTTTCCCAAGGCGCCAACGTAAATTTTTCATTATGCGATGCATATTATGTTGAAATATTATTTGCAGCAAATAAAGTGAGTTATAAAATCATGCTTGAAGCATTTTTTGTGCATTAATTTCTTCAAACTGAGGAGGTATAGGTGGAATAATATATGTGACACCGTAGAGTATATTCTCAACTCACATTTATTCAAAGCAAAAGTTCGGTGTGCAAAAGGGAAATTTTGTTGTCTCGACGACGACTCATTACCGAATGCCTGTTAAACCTTTAGAAAACTCTCCAGGAAAAAGTGGAAATGAAGGAGAGGAAAGTGAGGAGAAGGGCAATAGAAAAGGATGCCAAAAAAGGGAAAGTTCGCCCGGGCCTGAACGTAGACATTAAACAGGCCCAAGCGAAAACTGGAAAAGTCAGCGGAGAAGGTTAGGCCTGCGTGAATCTGGTCGCCAGATGTATACTAGGATCGACCAGGCCCGCGCCGAGCACAGAACAATAGGCAAGGAAATAAAGAGTTTTCCAAAGCGACAGCGGTGTAGGGCAACGCTAAGGCTGCCACAAAACCATTATAGTAACAATGGTATTATTGAACAATTTATCAGTATCCATATTTACTCTAATTATGTACTTTTATTATTTGCTGCGTCGCCGGTCACCGGTGTCCCCCACGGCGCTGTAGCCAAGTCGAATGCCAGTCACCGGTGACCCCCATGGCAGTCAACGTGTTAAAACTAAATCTACGATCTCCTCTTGGCTGTTTTAAGGAACAAAACTGAGGAACTAACTTGGCCTTGTAAGGCTTTTACATTGTACATTATACGTATTATAGCAAAGATGGCAGTACAGGTTCCATCCAAAGCTCAATAAGTGGATTACAAAAAATCTTAGATTAAGTTTTACGCATTCCCTGTAAAAGGGAAGCTTCAATCCTTAATTTAAAGTGATTTCAATTACAAGAACAATTTTTCAATGTTTTTACAGACATTTCAATTTGCAACATTTTGAACCAAAAAATTGTCTTGAGTTTCCAAATCGCTATATCATGCAAAAATATTTTAGACAAGAACGAACTATGGGTGGCAAAAGTAAATACTTCAAGCTTTAAAATGAGTTCACATAGATTGTTAGTTCAAATATCGACAATTTCTCGACAATGCGATATTTAGTGTTCAAATACTTTTTGGATCCACTGCACATGTCCGCTGTTATATGTTGTGAAGAGCAACTTGTAGTATGTTAGTACATTTTCATTTTGCTTCTGTTTCTTACAATTACTTGGGACAATTTTAATTTTGCATAAAGATCCGCTGTCTACTTACAACATTACACTATTCAAAATACATTGTTTCAATCATCTTTATCATTACAATTGTTCTAACGAAGATTTGGCTTACTTGCACATTTTTTCGTGTCATGAAAAGTAACGGAAATATTTCGGGAAAAATGTTGTAATGACTTATCCTGTATATAGGTATGACAATTATCCTATCATAACGGACTACTTTAAACAGTTAAGTCGTTAACTAAGTTCTGCGTATTTTTACCTTAAAATATTTCCTGAAATGGTGTTACAATTTTTTTCAATCGAAGTAATAGCCACCATCTTCGATAATCTTTTCCTACTTCTTCGTCTAGAGTTGGATTCCGTGGCAGAAAAAGTTAGGTTTCTTGGAGGCGAAACAGTTATACGTTCGATTTCTTACTTGATCCAGGTTTTTGAAGTGCTGTCCTTTCAGACCGCGTTGCATTGACCGAAACAGATGATAGTCTGAAGGATACAGAACCTGAAGAGTAGCGTTGGGCGTTGATTGTTCCTTCAAATTAAAGAATAGATTATTTAATTTATATTAAAAACCCTCTCTCTTGTTAGTTCAATGTAATATCCTATCTATATTTAATTTTAATCATTTTTTTTACTCAAAATACTAACCCTATATAATTTTACCGACACTAAATTACTAATTTAAATTACAATCAAAATTTTATAATAATCTATTTTTATTTAACCAATCCCCTAAATTTTTAAATAAAAATTTCAATCCGATATAGTTTTACCGCTACTAAATTACAAATTTAACCTATAATCAAAATTTTATAATAATCCATTTTTATTTAATCAACCCCCTAAATTTTTAAATAGAAATTTCAATCCTATGTAATTTTACCGATACTAAATTACGAATTTAACCTATAATCAAAATTTTATAATAATCTAGTTTTATGTAATCAACCCCCTAAACTTTTATATAAAAATTTCAATCTATATAATCTTACCGCTTTTTAATTTTCTCTACGTATTTTGTTATAGCTCAACGGCCAATATAAGAGAAACAAAAGAAAATTAGCATGAAATGTTAACGCAGTCTACATTATAGCCATTTACAAGCGATCCGCAAGACTTAGTTAACACTAATCCTACCACGGTCAAATGACTGGTTTTTTATATCACAATTGTTGAAATTAGAAGAAGGCTTTCATAGGAAATTACTAAATTGACTTCTTTATTTAAGCATGAATTTTAATGAAAACCGCACAACGTTTAAGCACTTCAAAATTCTCAATTCTATAAGGCGTTTCACATTTATATATTTTGTGTTTGGTAGGTTTAGTGTTAACGAAATAATACGTAAGAGAAGATACATAGTCATTCGAGTGCATGCTGCCAAGGGACCGAATAAAACAGATGATTCTGCGCTCGCAGAGCATATTTTTTTTCTTTGGTTACGGGTTAATACGGCTCTGTGTTTCTTTCAGTGCGTGCCCTAACTTCTCGCGCACAAGAACCGTAATGATAGACATCAGGTAAGGAATTCGGGAGCGGGTTACATTTGCTTGAAGAATGTTGAAATCCCGGATGTCTTTCCGCATACGTGACCGTTAAAGTACGCGGATCATAAAAGAATTCGCGGTTTTGTGTTTGACGTGGGAACTCGCTTTCGTCCTTCACGAGAGCCTCGCGTGCCTCAGGGTGGGACCATGGTGTCCAATACCGGTGCAAAAAAGCGGTACTGGTTTCTCGTGTTGGACGTTCAAAAGTTCTCCAACTCATCGCACCGGTATTACTCTTCTTAACAATTTGCTGGCGAATCATGCGCGATAGGAATATTGGACTAAGGTCTATGGATCTCTACAAGTGTCCATTTTGCATTGTTTTATCAAAATAATGAGAATGTATTTATCCAAATTTTTAGCTTTTTTATAGCATATACTCAAAGAATGCATGTTTACAATATCAAAAATCGTAAATTAAGAATGTTAAAACGCGTCATTTCGATGCGTCCTGTAAACCTAGTGTAAATACGCACATTCTTCCCGAAAATGGATGTGCGAAGCATCCTTTCGTAATTTTTATCAATTACGTTTTATACGTTATCTCTTACTTTGATGAAATTATAATACAATTATAGAAGAATTAAAAAATTTACAAATTCGAAAACAGAAAATCAGTGAATAATGTACCGGTTTAATTATAGTGTATAGCGTTCATAAGAGAAACTGATAAGACATCACTAGACTGCTGATTTTTATGCACTTATAGTATGTACACATTTTGAAAACACAAGAAAATATTTATAGTAACGAACACGAATAACACTTCTACTCTGTTCTTACCATAAGCGATTCTCTAGTTTATAAATTCTATTGTTGTATAATCTATGAAATTTGGAATTTGCATAAGGATCTGCAGTCTAGACATCACCTTTTGAAGGAACTCTTTACTGAACTACTTCATTAAACCTCATGGAGGCATGGTTATATTTTTAAATGCTGATTATAATTTAAATTGTCACATGTCATTTGAAATTACAGTGGGTAACCAAATTATTACATTAAAATAATCAAACTTTAAATGAAAGTCTAGATACATTCCCACTTAATGTTTTTAGAAAGTATTTAATAAAGTATTAAATTGCAAATGTACATGTAGAATAGTATAGGCAACATCCGTTACAATGGCAATAAATGTATTTTTCATACTGAGGCACAAATAATTTGATTAACCATTGTAAATATACGATGACAAAGTAAAAGAACAGTATATTTGTTTTCTTCCTTCATTAAAATAAAGGAATCGATCCTCGCAATTCATATATGTTGTAATTTATGGAATACCAAAATTGTAATTAATAGCAGGAATAAAAGATGAAATAATAAAATGGAATAGCAAAAAAAATGTCTGTTTTAGTTATAGTTGCATAGCTGCAGAAATTAACGATTGCAAACCTATTTTCTTATGTTTTTAAAACTATTTGTTTGCAATTGAATAAAATAATAACTGTTTGACAAAAGCACAGAGTATAATCTGTTTTGTGACACTGTAATAAAAGTCCAATTGTAAACAAAATAATTTAATCTGCCGATTTCTTTATTATCTTGAGTATTCTGTATTTCCCATTACGATTTACGATATCGCCATTTTAAAAACATTTTAATATCCTTCTTCTATTAATTTTGCAAATTCAGAGTTTCCAAGCAGCGCTAGCTCCGAGTTTTCGACAGACTCTTTTTTCTTTATTTGTCATGGAGTACAATAACCTTGAGAAATTTTTACGATGGCGAGTTACAGTCAAAACATGTTCCTTGTGTGCATGTTGTAACTCGTCGAGAGGTCAGTCGCACCTATAAATCATTCAGCAGAAAAACATTCCACGTCGGGACTGTACAAAATATCTCGTCATGCAGACGTCGATGATTTCATCGCTTTCGATTCACTCGTTTTTGCGATAGTTTTGTGGTCTCCTCTCAGTTCCGATACTTTCAAAGAACCGATGAGATTGAGGCAACTATTGCGGAAGTTTCAACGGTTTTAGTATAATGATTGCTATCTATTTTTGCCGTCTGTTTAATTGTCTGTCATAATAGTGAAAGCGGCATCACGATTCTCAATAAGGAAAGAAATAAGACAATTTACTAAATTGATCAACTTTAGATAAATTTACGTTATTATTAGACTGCAGATTTTATGCAATTATGATAAAAATGTGTTGGTGAAACATGAAACAATGGAAAGATAAAACGGATTTAAGATTATCTATATATTATTATTATTAACTTATTACAATTATTTAAGGAAAAAACAAAATTTTATTTTATTCTAGTACCTTGTAATAAATGCAAACAATTTTTATTTTCATTGATCCATTTATTCCTTAAAACTACTTTACTCACTATAGTTATTGTTAACTCTTGGTTAGGTAAGTAAAATGTTTAAATCTTATGTTTGAAGCTGTAAATTTCAAGATATAGGAAACCTAGAAAATAAATACCGATGCAATATGTGCTGTACTGAATATACAGGGTGTTCACGCTATTGCTAGCCAGCGTTTTTTCTTGCAAATAATAAATATTAGAAAAGAATGAAAGAGGGAAAAGAAATTCTGTTTTTTGCAAGCGATGTAATGGCGTACGTAATTTGTTTGTATTTGCACTATTTTCATAGAAATGGCGGTGACCTCCAATTTTTATAAATGGAACGCTATATATTTTTCATACGATATGAAAGCGCGTGTCAAGACATATTCATTCGTATACGGCACAATGACTTTCAACGTCATACAAGGTCAGGCATGGATGAAACATATTGAACATTTCATACTACAGTATTTCATCGATAATCGTCGCCACCACGGGTCCGGCCGGCGACGAATAAATGTCAGATAATTTTTTTGACTTGTGCCGAACGTAGAAGAGGACAGCGAAGCTCGAGAGGCCTCGGTCACTGAGAAGTGTAACATATGTAATGCGTTTACAAGTATACCTTATTGACGAGGCTATAGTAAATGTTCAATATAACTTTCTTGCGCATTACTGCATATTTCGGCTCTATTAATTATATTTTTCTTCGTTTCTTGTAACGTTATCGGAAATATTAATGCACATTATTGCGTTAGTTTCCTTTACAAGTCGTTTACATTTCTGGGCGTTGTGTATCGTGAATATTTTTGCCAAAAATTACGTACGAAATATTCAAACTTTTCCCGCCATTTCTGATCTTGTATGACCTTGAAGGTCATTATGTTGTATACGAATAAATTTGTTTTGACACACGCTTTCATATGATCTACAAAAATATATAGCATTTCATTTAAAAAATTGAAGGTCACCTTCATTTCTAAGAAAATATCGCAAACACAAGAAAATTACATACGCTATTATGTTACTTACAAAAAACAGTATTAATTTTTCCTCTTTCCTTACTTTCTAGTGTTTATTATTCAAACGGAATACGCTGGCCAGTAATAGCGTGAACACCCTGTAGACATTCTGTACTTGGACAAATAATGTGACCACAGAATACATGCAATATACAATATGTATAATATGTTATATACAATATATTATTCATGTAGAACCAATGTAGTAGTCGTAACACATCATCAGCTGAATCGTGAATCAGCTTTTATTCAATGACTGAAGAATCTGTAACCCGAACTTCATACGTTTGTGAAAAGTCAAAATTTCAACTTCTGCCTGGGTTTTTACAATTTTTAACCACTGTGCGTCATTCGAAAAAGGTGAGGAGACATTTTCAATCGTCTAACACAAATAGCACACAGTGGCGTGAAAAAGTATCCGGACACCCTTTAAAAACGAATAACTTTTTCAAAATTACTTCAAACGGCTTGAGATTTTTTGAGATTTTAGAAGGATTAGTTTACTAGGTAGCGTGTAAATAATTTTTTCCAAAAATTGCTATTGGTCGGAATTGCGGCGAAGAAAGTAAAGATCACAATTTTTAACTTTTTTATGTGTACCTGTAATGAAAATTTGAAAGACGCCTTTTGTCGGTCTTGGTAAGTTATGCATATGTACAAACTTCCATCGCCCTCGGTTAACGTTGTTATGAACTATAAACATTTAACCCTTTGCACTCGGAGCTAATTCAACTAAAAAATCAAACATTTCTTCTAACCTAGAATATTTCCATTGTACATAATCTTTTTCATTGTATGTGTACGAAACTGATATAGTACCTCATACAATATTTAAATGTTTAGTAATTTATTATATATAAACAAATTTAGTCATGTAAACAATATTCTGAATAATGGTATAATAATTTGTAGCGGCGCCTCAGAGTCGCCATTCGAGTGCTAAGGGTTAAAGCTGATCACATAAGGGCGAAATTCCCTGAAAAGGCAGAAAATCTGCGACTTTCACTCTTAAGCTCTCATATTGCAATGTTCGTAGCTCATTTGCTCATGGCAACATTAACCGACTTCGATGAAACTTTGCACATGCATATAGCCTATGAAAATCTACAAAAGATATATTTTAAATTTTCATTACAGGCACAGATAAAAAAGTTAAAAACCGTGACCTTTACTTTTTTCTTCACAATTTCTACCATTAGCAATTTTTATAAATAATTATTTACACGTTACCTAGTAAACTCCTTCGAGCATCTCAAGAAAACTCAAGCCGTTTGAACTAATTTTGAAACAGTTATTAGTTTTTAAAGGGTGTCCGGATACTTTTGCACGCCACTGTAGATCAGATACGTTGAACAGAAAACTTTCTATTCAATTTTGCTAACTTTTTTGGTCAAATTAACCACCGATGCGGCGGGGTGTAGAGGATACAAAAGAGGACGCGACGTCGCGCGTCGGTCGAAAGAGGTCGTGGACGCAGGAAAGGAGAAGGAAGAGCCACGAGGAAAAGAACGGGAGAAGGGGAAGACGGTTAATCGGTGCCAGAGTACCGTTGTACCTGAATGGAGCAGCGAGATGGCTTTCGGTTTCCCTGCAGACTCCATCGCAGCTGCAGTTCTCCGTTCTCCGTTTTCCGTTCGCGTTTTACACCGCGAGTTCCACGTACAAGCACGTGACCGTGCGCTCTCGCGCGCTTTCATGTGCACGAACCAGCGCGTGACAGTTTTTCTTTTCAACGATACCATTATCGAGATCTCGAATTGTATATCACCGGTACATTTCCGCGTGGACCACCGTTCGACCACGTGCACCTGCACCTGCGACAAGTCCTGCAACAGCTGTTGCAACGTTTTCCGGCCCGCATGGTACCCGACCAAGGCGATACGAAATTCCTCCACAAAAGAGATGTCGAGGAACGCTGAGACCCCAGTTTTATTCGGCTAGTTTCGCTGAATCGGACCTCTTTACAGTCTCCGTGAGTGTTTCAGCGGGATTGGTCGACTCTTTCGGTACCACTCGGACATCAATTGCGATGAACGCTGTGAAATTGTTGGTCAAGGTTCCCGAGGAGCCTGTGATACGCTGCTCGACTTTCACCGTGTACTATGGGTCCCTTTGAAATGCAAATCGCATTTCCGCGAACGTTTTCTAGACGAACTGTGCGTGAACGTGTGTGTTGAGCCCTGTTACGGTTTGTGCTTCGCTTATGTTGAGAAAGAAGACACGCGTTTGGAGTGTCGTCTGTTGTAAGGAAACCAAAATAGTTGAGACAAAGGTGAATATATCAGTGGAATAGTTGGCTTTGTTATCGAAGCTTTGGATTTTATCTTAAAATAGTAATAGTTCTGCAGAATCTATGGTTGTTACGAAGGTATGGATATTAAACAGCGTACGAATCATATCGATGGTACTTCTGCGTTAATACTAAATTATATATTATTAACACTAACCGTACCACGACTGGTCCAATGGTCGGAGACACATTTTTACTCCGTAATTATTGAAATTACAAAGATGCTACCATTAAAAATTATTACATAAATTTCTTCGTGTAAGCACATATTGCTATAAGAAATGGGAAAAATTTAAATAAATTCAGTTGCGTCATTTTTATAAAACAACGTAAATCAGGCACATTCTATGCTCGGTTTTAGTAAAATGTAATGTATTACTAAAGGAGAAATAAAATCGATGTTATTTGTTTCACGATCTGCGAAGTAGTGGGGTACGTACATTATTTAACATTCTTAGGATATCTTGGTAGCAACGATAGATTATACATAACTATTACAAAATGTGCTTCTTTTTTATATGCTGTCGAAAAGTCTCTAATGAGTTTTCTCAGTGATGTGTTAGTGTGCAGTACCTATCGTAATTGCTCGAATTTTAAAGGTTTTTATATCGTAATCTGCTGTTGGAACATATGATCAACAGATTAGATCGACGGATAGATCAGCGTTTCGAAAATATGTGAATAAGAGTTCAAACTTGTTTGAAAATCAGAGGTTTGGAGCTTTGCGCGTGGAACATATTAAGGAGTCTCTTGTGTTAACAATAGATGTTACTGAGCTTCATGATTTTTTTTTGGTTAAATACTGATTATATGAGACAAAGCCGATTTGGGGTTGACAGTTTTTGGATTTTAACGTAACAAAATAATTTTTTTACTTCAGTCCTTCTTATTGTTTATACAGCTCAGTATTCTGATCCTCTTCGACAATATATCGATCACCGGTGTGTAGTGTAGCGTCTACCCCTGTCATCGAAATACAAAAGATAAAAATTTTCCTAAAGTTGATAGTTTACCTTGAGATTGAACTCAATTTCAATAGAAAAGCGTGAAATTACGAATGTTACAAGATCTAAAAGAAAAATTTGATTTTTTTGCAAATAAATCGTTCTTATATTAAAAATAAATTGAAAATAAAAATAAAATGCAAATTGATGTTCAATCCTTGGACAAATGTATAATAAAGTGAATAAACTTTTGCCGACATGGATTAGTCAATCAGTTTTTTTAGTTGCACACCAGTTTGAAAAATATGATTTCAAGAAAAACGCGTTTAAAGTCTTGTACTGACACCGTTACTCCGAAACATCGTTTTCTTGGAATCGTCGTAACTGTTTCGTTTCAATGAATTTAAACATAATATTTTGAGAATGTAGTTTTGAGGTTCTTTACTTTAAAAATTATAAAATAAACCAAAAATTCAATTTTGGATCCATTTACACGAGACTGCTGTCCTTAAGGCCGCTGGCGGTGTGTAATAATTAGAAATAAGTAGTAATCTCAGAGTTTGCGAAATGTTCCGTTGCAGGAAAAGTTTGGGAAATGCCAGTGTAGGTACAGTGGATCCAAAAAATATTTGAACACTAAATTTCCCATTCTTGAGAAATTGTCGATATTTAAACTATGATACTTCCGTTAAAAAACGGTACAACGTACAACGATATACCCAGACTCATTGTACAGCTTGAGGGTTCTGGGAAACTGAAAACGTCTACTCGATCCAAAATGTTACAGATCAAAACGTTTGTAAAAACATTAAAAAATTGTTCTCGTAACTGTAATCACTGTAGATTAAGGATTGAAGCTTGCCCTTTACAACGAATGTTTAAAACTTGATCTACAATTTTTTTCAGTCGATTTATTGACCTTTGAATGGAATCTGACTGCCACGTTCAAAGAATATAAGGTACAATGTGAACCTTTACACGACCAAATTTCTTTCTCATTGTTATTTGTGGAAGATTTTAAATACACTATTGCGGTAGAAGATCAAGCAACCCAAAGATCATTGAACAAAAAAGCAATTTATTTAGAACACAATTGTAAGGAAAATATAATGTACATCTTAACAGAACGGTGTTCATCGGAAGAGTGAGGAATACGCTGTCCTAATAAATCGATATCGCATGTCATGAATATTCTAGTATATTGTGGTATATTCCAGTATATTCTGGTATATTCTAGTATATGCTGGTATATTCTAGTATATTCTAGTATATTCTAGTATATTCTAGCGAATTCTAGTATATTCTAGTATATTCTAGTATATTCTAGTATATTCTAGTATATTCTGGTATATTCTAGTATATTCTAGTATATTCTAGTATATTCTAGTATATCCTAGTATATTCTAGTATATTCTGGTATATTCTAGTATATTCTAGTATATTCTGGTATATTCTAGTATATTCTGGTATATTCTAGTATATTCTGGTATATTCACTGTTATTTTATAAACAACTTGAAATCTCAGGCTCTGTTTCCATATACTGGGTGTTTAAATCCAAATGGAGCAAATCAATTCACATTGTTCTATAAAACAGCACCCTCACCCCCCCCCCTAAAGTCGTAGACTACGTTTTAACCAGTAATTGTAAAGAGGGAGATTCAATCTTCAAATCTGTAATAGATGCATTCAGAAAAAACCTTTTTTGATACTATTGCAGACGATTCAATTTGTACCTTTTTCGACCAAAAATCTATTGTCAGTTATTTACCTATTATATATCGGGTACAAATAACCTACATCAAAATGAATGACGGTCTGCGAAAGTAGAAGCTCCGAGTTTTAAAATGAGTACATAATTATTACTGCACTATTTTTGTTAACGAAATTATCATAGTTAAAGTACTATTTTGAACATTGGTGTACGTTGTATCTTTTCTTTCGAAAAACAGGCTTCAAACATTTTTGATAATAATTGGTAAGATATTATTAGAAACAAAGGGTTGAGTTTGTTGATATGCGATAATTAGTGAACTATTTTATAAGTAGGGTGTGGAGGAGTGAGAAGTACATGTATTGAACGGTACATTGCAGTTATCTGGAGAGTGGGGGAATTCTTGTTTTGTAGGAACAGTAATGCATACCTATCTAACTTGAAGCCCCTATCATTTCAAAGACAGCGGAAATACACGATTGAATGTTCTCGTGTTTAAAAATACAATTTTTGATGTTTCTTTTAGTGCGTTTTGTAAAATGCTGTTATTCCTAACTGATCTTTATCACTATTCCTACCGACATTTCACGCGACCGGTCAAATGACCGGTCTTAGGAGAACTTCTATTTTTTAATATAGAATGAAGACAATAGCCAATTTGACAATATAAAAATATAGTTTCTTTTATTCAGAAGTATATAATGTACATTTTAGTCATTTTCACCCCATTTTCTACAAAAGGCTTCTCGATTGTACATTTTCCACATACGTACTTTTTACATTTTAGACAGATTTTGTTAGTCTTATTGTCTTTGCAATATCTTATCTGGCATATTTTCCGTTCACGAGAACCTGTACTTGTATTTGTAACGGGTGTTGGTTGATCTTCTTTGCCTAGCTGTAGCTCTTTTTGATATTCGATGGCAAGTTCTTCTGCCAATTGAAATAAAAATTCTTGTCTCGAAATTCTTTCTCCCGTGGTATCTTTATATAAAACCCATCCATTTATCCCGGCTAAGTCTAGGATATTGAAAAATATCTGTAAAGGCCATCTCCGACGTTTAGATTTTACCATGTAATATCTGGCCATTTGGTCGGTCACATCTACACCAATATAGACAAGCGAGAACTGTAAACTTATAGAGACTTTTTGTTATTCTTATAATAGTATACGTCTGATTTAAGAAATTTATTTCATTATTTCTAATTTCAACAATTCTGAAATAAATAATCATTTTCATCTGCAATCAATATGACCGCCACTGGTAGGTTTAGTGTTAAATATGTGAAGCATTTAACCATATAGTGATAGTTATGTATCTTAAAAATAAATTCAACTATATCGCGATTTTAATACTTACAGAAATAGTGAAATAGTAAATAAATATTAGAAATATGATATTTTTTCGTTACATCATTCGTTCTAATATGAATAATTTATGAACGGAACAAAATACACTTTTGTGAAAAAATGAAACACTACTACAAAAACAAGTCTCATATTATTGGTTTTAGTTGAATAATTATCTATTTTATTGTTACCAATCAGGCGTACAATACGGCTTTATTAACTTGGTCATTTTGCCGAAACAAAAATTCAAAAATTTATAAAATTGTCTTATGAATCAATTTTGAATTTCATACATTCGTACATATTACATATATGTATTGTGTCGTGCGTCGGTGATACTGAACCTTGTTGAAGTTTAAAAGCTAAGTTTTGGTGTTGTCTTAATCGAGCAAAATCTTGTTGGTTTCTATAAGGTGCAAAAAAGATTTAAAAAAGTAATCATTGAAATAAATCCTAGCTTCTCTGCTTCTAGTCCACTACATTTTCTTCGGTTTTATGAGATTTTTATGGTTTCTGTTTCGGTAACCAACCTGTTTAAATCCCTCGAAGAACTACGATCGATACTGTACACTAATAACTAGAGTGCAGATTTTATGTACTTATGAGAAAAATTAGTAAATGGTTTAGAAATCTGTGGAGACATTAAAAGATGTTAAGAATACTGTCATATTGTTTGTGACTTATTAAAATTATTGAATGAAGAAATACATTTTTATCCATCTTCTGTTACCATGACTGTTCATTTCATTTAGAAACTTTTTATTTTATACACAGTTATGCAGCTTGCTAATAACTATTGTCTCGTATCTTTCCAAATATACAAATTTCTAAAGGAATAGGAACATAACTCGATTGATTGCAAAATAAAAAAGTGTTATTCAAAGTGTATAAAAAATAACATAGATATTATATATTATATTATATAAATAATATAGATATTATATATTAAATTATATAAATAATATAGATGTTACATCTTATATTATTTATTATATTATATAAGTAATATAGATGATACATATTATATTATTTATTACATTATATAAATAATATAGATATTATTCTGTTCTATATCCTCTATTCAAGTATATTATTATAATTATAATATTCTCTGTTGTAGTATAGAAAAATCCTGCTACCCAGTAATTCAATTTTCTTATACTTTTATCAAGCACAATAATATACATGTCATTATATTGCTAATACAGATATTATTGTGTTTGATGACAGTACAAGAAAATTACTCCAAGTATATGTATACTTATCTAGCCTGCCTATCAATTCAGTCCCGTTCCCATTCCTTCATAGACATTTCTACGTTCGAGGTGCTGTAAGAAAATTGTTATTAATACACTGCGCATTTTATGTATTCATGGCAGAAGTGTAAAATATAAAATAGTGAAAATATCAAACTTTACTAACAGTTCGATTAAATTAGTGGTAACTCTTCAAAACTATTAGAAGAAGAAATATGTATAATAGATGTCTATGCAGCTTCTGTTTTCAACAAAGAACTTGGCAAAATTTTATTTTGCATGAAGATTGGCAGTCCAGTTATTAGTAATCCACAAATCTCTATACAATGTAAAATGTTACTAAGTCCAGTACAAGGAGCAGAAGATAAATAAAAATGTATTACTTGGTATAATAATTTTAATAAATCGAAAGTAATATGACACCATTCTTAAATTCCTCCGACATCTTTAAAAGAACGCGACCAGAATAAAACGGGACAAGACAGCATTGTTGAAGAAGCGAGAACATGGTTTCTTCAAGAAGGAACCGATGAACGTACTAAGGTTACAGAATTTTTCGTTAAATAGGATACACGACATGTATGTGCGGTTCTTTTGGTGAACGTGTGTTGTGGTATGCAAACCACGAGACTGTTTTTACAGTGAACGAACCTGATCGCGCGTAACACAATTCCCCGGATCTCGGTGCGATCGCCCTGAGATATCGATCGTTTACCCGGTCGATCTGTCGTATTGTTTTACATCGGCTATACGTGCTACACAATGATGATCCACGGTGATTCACAAAAGTGTCCCGGAACCCCGGTGTGAATATAGTGCGCGAGTGATCGCATGCAGAAACAGTTGAACGGAGAAATTGTTCCGAAAGTGAGCATGATATAATAGGTCGGAGCGGATGCAGCCATGCCTGCGAAGAATTTCGGGGCAGTGGACATTCTGGAAGCCCTTGAATCGAATCTCGCATACATTCCAGGCGGGCGTGATCGTGAGGGAAGACCTTTGATCGTCGTGAACGTCCCATCGGAACTCCAACCTAATACGAAGCCCAGATTGGAGTCTCTTATTGCGTACTTTTTGTCGATTTTTAGGTAATTATCACAGCAACTGGATGATTTCGAATTCTCGTACGAATTTATACTTTTATTCATAACGATCCGGGACAAACAGATAACAGACATTAGGATATACAGTGGCTCACGAAAGTATTCGAACGCCCGTTAAATCAGAATAATATGTTTAAAATTGCACCACTCAACTTGACATTTTATTTTGCAATTAGAAGCATTGATTTACTGAATGACGTGCAAAAAAGATTTTGAAAAAAATTGCAATAGGTAGGCATTACATAAAAGAAAAACAACTTTTTAGTTAATACACATGCTGAAAATTTCATCGAAATCGATTAATGTATACACTACCTACAAGCGGTTCAAACTGGTAAAAATCGCAGTTTTTCACGACTTTTGGTCAGTTTCTTACATCTTTCGATGCGTGTAGTTTTTTTTTTATGTGTCAACCGATTTCGATGAAATTTTCGGCATGTGCATAACTAACATACATCTATAAAAAGCATATTTTATATTTTCATTGCGAGCTGAAATAAAAAAGTTCTAAAAAGTGCCATTTTTATTTTTTCATGTAATTTCTACCAACTGTATTTTTTTCAAAAATTTTTTTGCATCCCACTTAGGAAATCAATGCTTGTAGTAGCTAAAGAAAAAGTCAAACTATTTGGTAAAATTTTTAAAAAGTTATTCGCATTTAAAAGTGTGTTCGAATACTTTTATGAGCCACCGTACAGTCGGGGGCAAAATTAAGAGGACACCATTTAGAAATTAATAACCTTTTTTAAAATTGGACCGAACGGCATCAGTTTTGTTTAGATGTTAGAATGATTAGTTCACCAAGTAATGTGTGAAACAACTGTTTTGAAATTGTTATTGCTCGGGATTTAGAAGAGAAATGTGAATGTGGTGAAAAAAGTGATTCTTTAATTTTTGATAAATTCCTATAATGAAAATTTAATATATGCCCTTTGTAGATCAATGTACATTCTATATATACACAAAGTTCCATCGAAATCAGTTGACGCATGAAAAAGCTATAGACATTGAAAAATGTAAGAATCTTTTAATTTTGGGCTTACGATTGATCTAAATTGCAGATTCTCACAATTTTCGCCATTTTTAATTAGTTATATCTCTTAGCAACCTTAATCGATTTTTATGAAACTTACGAAAGATATATTTTCAATTTTCATTATAGGCATAGATAAAATAGTTACATATTGTGACCTTTACTTTTTTCAGAATTTTGACCTATGGTAATTTTTATTTAGCTAATCCTTCTAACATCCAAAAAAGCTCAAGTCGTTTGGTCCAATTTCTGAAAAGTTTTTGAAGGATTTCCACTTTAATTTTGCCTCCGACTGTACACGCCTAGTTCATGTTCACGTTGCAACTGAAATTTGTTCATAACTTTTTAAAAATTAAACTAAATGATTTGAGTGCTTCTGAGAAAATAGAAGGAGTAGTTTATTAGATCAGGTGTAAACGAATTTATGAAAAAATTGCAATTAATCGGAATCGCTAAAAAATAGTAAATGTTGATTTTTACAACTTTTTATCTGCACCAGAGTTGAAAATTTAAAAAATGTGTTTCATAGACTCAAATCAATTATTGTATTGATTCTCAAAATTTGTAGCTATAAAACTTGTAGGGACAATTTAATAAATAAATAAATTGTAGCTATCATTAGGAAATATAAACTTTGCATTTGCAAAAACTACAAACTCTACATTTGTAGTCATAGAATTTTATCGAAGTAACTACTGTGGACAATATTGAGCATGTTGTACATACAGGCATGTCTAAAAATAGTACATAATGACATGAAAAATGTATTTTCACCTGTTATTACTACAAAAAATTAATACACGTAAGATGTGTTATTAATATGATATTTTACTGTTTCGGTGGTTTTTTTAGATTTTTTACAAAATTATAAAAAATTCAACAAAAGTTGTTAACATAAGCTTCATTTCAATGTGTTCACTTGTCTTCTTTGAAGACACTTGAATCTTATTTACTATGCCTTCGACTATGCTCGGTACGAAAAGGAAAGAAAAATTGATTGTAAGTTAAAAAAATGTTAAGAGGCTGTAAAAATTATAAAATTTTTTGAAATGACACTTTGATGTGATTCTGATATTAAGGATAATCACTACACTGCGGATCTTCATGCAAAATAAAAATTGTCTGCATCTACTGCAAGATACAAGAGCTAGACAGATAGATTTCATTTTCACTTTAATCATTTGAAGAAGTTGAAGATAATACTTCGGAGTTCTTACATCATTTTAATCTTTCTACTGTTTTAAAATACACCTAATCATGTTTTCATCACGCTAAACGAACCATAAGTTCATTTTTGTCTCGAATACGATTATACAATTTTAGAACACATTTGAAATGCTGTACTTTCGATACGTACAAGAAGATTTAATATTATAGACCTGTATCGTTAGAATAGCCCGTTACGGGTCAACAAGTGAATACTGCATTACGAACCGATTGTTTCGCCATGATGAAAGTGGGTTATAAGGAATGCGTTACATTGTTAGTGAGGACACGAAGAGGAATGGGTTAGTCCTGATCGTGGACGCACGAAAGGGTGCATGGCGCGTTGCAAGGTCTTGCATAAGACTGTCAATGGTTCTTCTGGGATCGTATACTGCTTCTGTGATCGTTGTGCGACCTGAGGGTTTCTGGGACAAAAGAGTGGACAGCTGCACCTGGTCTCATAAGGAAGGAGAGGTTCGTGTCTAATTAATTAATGGCCATAGCCATTTTTGTTCATCGTAATAAATTCTTTGAATATTGGGAAATATGTATTTGTGTACTTGCTTATTTAAGCATTTAAGCTATTTAATTGACTGGTTCAATAATTAAGAATATTAGAATAGACAGAGTTATAAACATAGAATGATAATATTTCCTTGCTTGTTTTATAATAGATAGTGTCTGTGTGTATATTTGCTAAAAACATTAATATCAAATGTATATCTTTAAATGATAGCACTTGCTGATTTTAAAGCATTACAATCTTCCATTTTAATTTGCATTATGATTTAGGTAACATATTAGTTAAAATCGTTTTTAATATGAAAGATAGAGTGTATTCTGTCAAGCACTAGCCATTTGTGTGTACTCAAGAGCTATTATGTCTAGTCTATAATTTCTCCGGACTAGTTACACCTGTTCTATTACGTTGACCGTTGAGTTTCCACTTTTCAGTACAACTTCGTCGAAAAAATTTCGCTCGCCTTTAAACACTCTTTTGAACCTGTTACGTTGTTAATTGTAACTTCTGATTCAAGTTCTGCGATTTTGTTCGGTGTTGCACAAACGTGATGTCACTGTTCTTAATCTTATCATAGCAAATCTGAATACATCTGACAAAGAATATTTTTTAACTCTATACACTCCTATTTTATACACAGGAACTCCTACGTCGATGATAACACTATTTATAATATTAATTTATAATATTAATTTTTTACTTTTATATTTTTAATTTCTTTTTAATTGTCCACAACACGGCTCCGACCAGGGACAATTATCGTGCAGAAGATATTATTTTTCGATCTCTGTCGAACGTAAGAACGGACTCCGAAGCTAGAGAGGCCTCGGTCGCCGAGAAAAGCAACACAATACGGGTCAAGTATATCGGTGCGAGACCACTACTAATACGATAACAAAACTTCTTTATTTTTCATTATTTTTTAATGGGACTTCCGGCAACATGTTTATGATCATAATTCTCATAATATTTACTTGTGTATTGAACGATAAAAGTTTGGGACGCAAAGAAAGACAGTGTATAGAAAAAAAGGTCGCGGCCGCCGGCCACTCTTGAATTTTAAACCTCCTATTAAATATAAACAAATGTAATAATGTAAAGATTTTCCGTGGCGCGTCAGAGTCTTCATTGGACTCCAAAGGGTTTAAAATAACAGCCCAGTCTTTTTCTTCTCAAACAATGTATAAATGATCTAAAATTATTTTCGCACAGTTATTCTGTGATGTTAATCGTTTTGCACAGGAAATGTTCATTCGCTAAATTCAGTTTTCACAGTTCAAAGGATTTTGGCTCTTTGCGTCTGAAACTTCCATCGTTCATTACACAAGTAAATATTATCAGAATTATATCATATTTGGTATCATTTTCATTAGAAAAATGCCAAAAATATGATGGTTGAAAGTCCCATAAAAAAATAATGAAAAATAAAAAAGTTTTGTCATTGGATTAGTGGTCTTCTGATCTCACACCAACATACCCGACCCGTATTATGTTACACTCCTCGGCGACCGAGGACCCTTGGCCCCTCACTAGTTATACGTCACGATAGTAAGGATAGTTTAGGGACAATTATAGACCAGATATTTGGGACAATTATAGAGAGCATTCACTGTACATGTTTCTCTTACTCTGTAAACACTTGAGGGATGGAGAGAGAATTATCTTTTTTAATAAGTTCTATTTACGAGATGGAAATTGTACAAATTGTATCTATTTGAATAAAATAAACATGTTTTTTTCCATTTTCGTGTAGTTTTTTTAGTTAACATTGTAACATTATTTTTAGATGTATCACATGATAATGAAGAATGACTAGGGTCTCGACCTCCGCAAGGTTAATTGGAGGTTTATTTCATCACGTTACGTAAATTAATTTGTCTATTGTTATGGTCATTGTTTTAGCCGACATACCTTATCCTGACGAGGCTTCCTCTTCACATAGATTATGCGCATTTACCATATGAATTGGGCGGTAACAAATTCTACGATCACACGGAGTGGATTCAAAATCG
Organism: Sphecodes monilicornis; assembly: GCA_913789915.3. Classification (NCBI taxonomy): domain Eukaryota; kingdom Metazoa; phylum Arthropoda; class Insecta; order Hymenoptera; family Halictidae; genus Sphecodes; species Sphecodes monilicornis. The sequence continues at coordinate 22,953,690 of OU565285.1, forward strand.
CGTGGTAAATTGTAATGATTACTAAATCGCATGGATATAAACGTAAATGTATTTGAGAATATTCACATTATTTTCATTCACCATTTATCTTTCGCAATACAGCGTAATAAATTCATCGTTTAATGACACTGGCATTAGAATATTTTGCAACACTTATTCTGTGAATTTCGAAAAATTAGTTTTCATAAATGTTTAAAAAATTGTAAATTGACTTCAATAATGCCTGTAAAATTGTTTTATTTATAGTCTCTTAAACGTAATCTTTATTTTTTACAAGTCACATTGAAATTAGAACAATTAGATTGGATATTTGTAAATAAATTTGATATGTTCAATTTATACTGTATAAAATCAATGTTCTTTTTTGTTTCTTAAAATTAGAATATTTAAGTTACATATTAAAAATAATTTATCTGTATATAAATATAAAGAATGGTGAAGAAAAATTAATTTTTGTTTAGTTAACTAGAAACTTTTAGTTGCTGGGTTATTAGAGCAGAAATATGGACAGTGGATCCAAAAAGTATTTGGACACTAAATTTTCCATTCTCGAGATATGGTCAATATTTGAACTATAATAATTACTTTAGGAAAAAGTAATAGCACAATAAATTTGGACTCGTTTTAAAGCTTGAAGCCTCTACATTCACAGATCATTATTCATTATTTTCTGGGTTATTTGTGCATGATATATCAGCTGAAAAACTGAAGACACGTTTTTGGTCGGAAATGCTACAAACTGAATCATTTGTAGAAGTATCAAGAATTTTTTTTTAATGAATCCCCTACAGATTTAAAGAATGAATCTTCCCTTTCACAGCTACTTCTCTTTCACAAAAATGAGGAACAAGTTTCGTCGTGTAAGGTCTTCATAGTGTACCTTATATTATTGCAAAAATGGCACCTTCCATTCAAAGCTCGATAAATCAACTAAAAAAAAATTGTAGATCATGTCATGAGGTTGTAAAGGGAATACTTCAATATTTATATTTAAGTTGATTTGAGTCTCGAGAGAAAATATTCAATGTTCTTTCAGTTTCAATGTTCAGACGTTTCAGTTTGTAACATTTTGGACCAAAAAGGGTCTTCAATTTCCCAATCGTTTTGTAATGTAAAAATATTTTAAATAAATATGTTATATTACCGCACTATTTTTTATCGCGATTATCACAGATTTAATATCGACAATATCTCGAATATGGGAAATATAGTATTCAAATACTATTTGGATACACTGTTCATAAAAGTGGGACCTGAACTTGATGTTGTCTAGGAGCTACAAAAATTGGATACATTTATGTTTATCCAAATTAATTATGATCTTTAGTAAATGATAATATTGAACATTTCCGACATCATAGAAAGTAGAAGACTACATCAAAGACGCCATAGATCTCGTGTCAAAGATGGCAGACCTGCACCAAAGAATGACCAGCCTGGACGCGTTTCGCATGCTAGAATCGGACGAGGATATAGAATCCTACTGGGATACGAGCACGGAATTAACATCTGGAGCCGGATTCATTCTACAATCAGGTGAACAAGATTTCTTCGCCGAGGAATTCGATGTCCCTTTCGTTTCGCTTTCTGGTGTTATCACTGTCGATTGTAGCGTAGTCGTGTTTCCGGTGCAGTCATGCTTATGCTTTACCACTGTAGACAAACTGGAGCTAAGATTATGTTTTCTTAAATCGGTATTTTCAGTAAACCGAAAATAACTCACAGTAAAAGATTTCCCCGCAAGAAAAACATCTCGTCTGTTTAAAACAATTGCAAAATGAATGGCGAATCAAACATTTTTCCAACTAAAATCATTTTTATTAGATACTCTTTTATCTTCGCTATAAGCACCTAAAATTCATCTCCATTTGTTTGTTAGTTCAGCCGTTATAATTTAATGGAGGAAGGTCGACACTTCAGTTAGCAGATCTGTAACACCAACAATTTTTAAGATATACAAAATCTTTAGACATACGTTCGTATATCACTAAAGACTACAAGATATTCTAATTCTAATATTGAAGAAGACAAAACTTTAGATAAACTTAAGCGAACTAAGATATTATTTCATCAGTGTACTTCTTCATATAAGTGCTGTCTTCTAAATATAATCCTTTCACTTAAAATTTTTCTTGATATTGGGATGCTCGGAAAGTAATTTCGTTTTTTCCAAAGGAAAATGAGACACGATTTGTCACAACTTATTCGGTTATTCGGCGATATAGTGACCATTTTGTGCTATGACCTTTTGCCACCTTTCTGGCAACTTGGAGATCCCATGTTCATAGAATTCCTGTTTTTATTAGAAAAAAGTTGAGTTATACTACAATACTTTTGACACATTCATTTAAAATGATACTCTTACACCACTTAAAAAGTATCGAAGACATCGAAATAAATGGTAATCCGATGCTACATAGGCTCTGTTAACAGCACACATCTTTTTCCTTTTTTGCATTGCCTTTTTACTCTTCCGGTGATAAAAAAGCAAGATGTCCCGCAAATGCCCACTTCCATTTTCCATATTTGATGCGATGACGAAATAAATGCTTGAAAGGTTGTAAAGCACTGTAGGGCACGAAAAAGACAGCGAAATGTCAGCTAAGAAGGTATACAATGATTGTGCGACTTAGGACAAGTTTAAGTAATACTAAATGGAAGCAATGCCATGTCTACACGAAAAACGGAATAATCCGTTTTATTTTCATTATCCTTCTTTACTTTGTTTAATTTCTTCCAATTTTTACTTAAATCTACGCTATCATATCTGTGTTCATTGGTGTTATCTGTCTATTTGAGCATTATAAAGAATCAACCAGAAACTGAAATCATATCTATCCATTTCTAGCACTAATATTACCAAGCATTAAAATTAAGTTTTCCAATATGTTTTAAAAACATTTGCTTCCTACGAATGAATCATTGATTAAATTATAATACGATAGAGGCTTTCTTGTAGTTAGTATTAACATTTTGAAGGTAAAGTTCATTTTGGCTCTGCATTTCAATTGCGTCGTCTAGTTACTTTATCCATGGAAAATTAATTTAAAATTGGGCTGTTTAATTGATTGCAATAAAACGATACAAAATATATAAAGCACCTTTAATTGTTAATATTAAATAAGCAACTTTAAGAGTGGACCTAAGCATAGCGATACATATAATGTTCAAGCAATATGAGTTAATTTCAATTCCCCACATTTCTAAATCGTACAATTATTATTTATAATGTAATATACTACAGTGTCTTTGATTCAATTTGTGTTTGCAGCCTGTGCTGTTTGATCATCGCAAGTGATTAAATATTTCCGAACGATAGTGTAAATGCTCAGCGAAACTTGGTCCTCCGCATCATGCTCAATAGTTATTTCCTAGTCTAGCGTTATAATCACGCCAACCGTGCCGGGAGATAGACACTTGCAGCTAGATTGTCGGCAAAAATTGAAAAACCGGCTTAACCGGATGTCGAGCATAAGCGTTCTTGAAGAAACAAGCGCGATCACGTGCTCGCGAGGGTGTAAAAACGGTGAACAATAAGCGTGTTATTTATATTTCATCGTTATTTCGTCTTCCTGTATAACCTTCCGTTTTCGATTCGAAGTAAATGAAATTCCCATTAAGACGTGCTACAATTGTTGAAACTGAAAATTAACTTTTCGTAATTAATTAAGTATTTTATCAATTAGTAAAGTTGGCTTTAGCTATATGTAAAATATAGTTTTTAATACATCTAAATATATCTAATACATTTCAGTAGTTTGACACATTACATACTAGCGATTGGTCGATCGTTTTTAAATATGTGATATAAATCTTCAATCGAGTAAAATAAAATAATTTTTAATAAGTAATTTCTCAACATTCCTCTACATCTTGTATTGTATAATATTAAAAATCCATTTAAAATCCTATTAATAGTCGCACGAATGTAAAAAAGAAAATGTGGGTCATTTGTAGACTGCGGATCATTATACAAAATTTTGTTCTGCATCAATTGAAAGACAGAAGCAGGGATTGAAACTGTTATGATATCGGTTCCGGTTCTCGAAACAGTTATGAATAGACTGCGGATCTTTATGCAAAATAAAAATTGTCAGCATTGATTGTAAGAAAGTGGAATCAAGTAAAAAGTTCTTTCTTCCCGTAATAATTTTATTAAGTCGAGAATAATACGTAGATGTCTTTAAATTGTCTTAATTTGTTCACTATTTTAGATTGGACTTACTCATTTTTCCCATAAATGCATAAAATCCGCAGTCTAGTTATGAAGAACCGAAATGATGTTCTAACTGTTACGAAAATATCGGTTCTGGCTTATATCGGTTACGCTACGGTTCTGGAGAACCGATATTATTTCGGTTGTGTAACTGTTATTTTTCGGTTCTGGATTTCGGTTCTGGGTTCCGGTTCCAGTTTCGGTTCTGTCTTCTGTAATTCTGTATTCTATTCTGTATTGTGTTCGACCTTCTATATTTATTATTTAAGCAGTTATTCATTGCTAATTATACTTTAAACAATTTTTAAATATATAAATTTTTATAATTTGTTTCCATATTTATTATTTGAGTTGTTATTTGAACAATTTGTTGTTAAAATAATTGTTCAAATAAATAAATTTTCATAATTTGTTTCTATACTTATTTTTCGAAGTATTTCAATAATTTGTTATTAAAATAATATATTTATTATTTAAACAATTATTGAAACGATTTATTATTCAAACATTTATTTAAACAATCGTTGAAACAATTTATTATTTAAACAATTATTTAAACAATCGTTGAAACAATTTATTATTTAAACAATTATTTAAACAATTATTTTAACAATAAATTATTGAAATAGGCATTCAAATAATGAATATAGAGAAAATTATAAAAATTTATTTATTTAAAAATTGTTTTGAGTATAATTAGCAATGAATAACTACTTAAATAATAAATATAGAAGGCCGAACACAATACAGAATGACAGAAGACAGAACAGAAACTGGAACCGCAACCCAGTAGCGAAATTCAGAACCGAAAAGTAACAGTTACAGAACTGAAGTAATATCGGTACTAGAGAACCGAAATCGTAACCGATATAAGCCAAAATCGATATTCTCGTAACAGTTATAAAATCATTTCGGTTCTTCATAACTGTTTCGATCAGAACCGATATATAACAGTTTGAAACCGTTATTTCCAGAACCGTTTCAGTCCCTGGATAGACGCCAGATACACATTTACTTCTTTTTTTGATAATATTAATATTTTGAAAATACTGAATTGTTTTTCTTCGATTAATTAAATTATTCTACTGTTTTACATTTTTGCTATAAGTGCATAAAATCCGCAGACTAGTAATTTGTGAATCAGATCTTTCTATACTAACATCCACATAAGACAGCTTATTTTCATTTTAATTTTTGCATAATTAACTGAAATATATTTTGTAATGTATAATAAAATACATTATCTTTTAAAATTAAATATACGGGAGAGTTGCCGAATTTTGGCCCACTAAACAATTTTTTATATATATAGAGATGTAAATAATAAAAAAAAAACGAAATAATAGAAAAGAATGTTACTATTTTAATCTCTAAAGTAATACATTTTCTATCTTCATAAACATAATTCAAAATACAAAAAATTCCATTTATAAATTTAGAGTCATTGGTCAAATAAACTGGTTTCCTAATTTGGACCTACGGTATCTCAAGATGGACCACCAATTTCATTAGCCAGAATTTTTGCAAAGGTATTTCTTTATTTTTGGACTTACTCCAGCACATTGTGTATGGACCCAGGTGTGATCAAATTCATCCAAAGTTTAAAATTTACTAATAAAATTTATAATCACATACTTGAAATTCCTCTAAAGTTCAAAATTGATCAATCACATTTTCTAATTAAACTTGATATTCCTCTAGAAGTTTTCAAAAATATTAATGAAACTCGAAATTCTTCTAGTTTAAAATTTATTGATAACATTTTTAATTGAACCTGAAATTGAACTGGTCCATTTTAGGAGAGACTACGATGTGACCCAATCTGTGCAACATGTACAAAAATTTTAAGAGATTTTTTGTAATCTTGTTTTTAACTTATTATTAGACTAATAAAACTATCATTGCAATTAATATCTAAATAGGTTTGGTCTCTGGAGATATAATAACATATTTTGTTACTTACTTTAAAATGGCATGAGTGCTTCTTCACTTTCATTCTAAGCTTTAATCAATGACTTCGCAAAAACTAAAATCACTTTATTAACCGTAACCACGAGATGAATACTCGAAATAATGGATGCAGTAGGCAAGTGTACTTTCAAGCACCGTATATTGCCTATTTTACAAAACAAATATTTTGTACCGGTCAAGTTACCATGGTGGTCCAATTTAGGCAACGGTCCAAATTCGACAACTCTCCCCTATGTGTTAAAGAAAAGTTTTTCTAGGAATCACGTCTACAATTTAATATTCCCGATGTTCGTATCATGTATTATAAATAAACTGTAGAACTTTATGTAAAATAAAAATTATTGTTATTAATTACACAGAATAGAGAGCATACAGTACTTTCTTTTAATGTTTCCACTGTTTCAAACACCAACTGGTTCGTGCCATAAATACATAATACCTGCAGTCTAGTTACAAAAGACTTGCGGAATACAGAAAGTTTCGGCGCCATTTAAAATCACTGAAATAACATTATTAACAAAAATTAAATTCCTGAAACCCGAAAAGTTGTAGTTCGGTCCATTTTCAAGGGATAAAAGAGAAAAGAATGAAGAACGGTTGTGTAAAAATGCGTCTGTTATTTTTCAGGCAGAAGCTTGGTAAATTTAATGAGTAGGGTGACAGCAAAGGATGTTTTGGACACCACGAAGCGAATTCACGAGCTTATCGATTCGATCGAATTGAAGAAGGTACGCGCGGCATTCGAAATCGAACAAAAACGCATTGATGTTTATGCAAATGAAACGTCGCGTTTTACTCTTTAGGTGGACATCGAAAATTCCTGGTCTGAAATGGAAAGGAACCTGGACACCGCCAGAGTGATCGGCGATCTCGAGAAGGGTGTGTCCCGTGTCACCGATTGGATCCTTGGACCAGCTGACGCAATGCTGAATTCCTGTTGCCAGGTTGGATTCGACGTATCGTCCTCGGAGGAGCTGCGGAGGCGGCACGAGGAACTGGAACTCGAATGCAGGGTGCGATTAAACAATTCGTTCATTTTAGAAGCTAATTACCGGTGTGCTCACTTAACCCTTATCCATCCCTCATTTCCGCAGTCTAATTATGAAAATACACGTTGTCGTTCATACAGTAATATTTTATTCATCACTATGTGAAATAAGTGCCCAATAATTGTTTTTAAATAATAGTAGAAGAACATCACTACATAAATCACCTAGCACAATTTACTGGTTCACGATTCAAATTGCTGCAGCTACTAGAAAATTTTTCGAGGGAACCTCAACTATTAATTAAACCTTCCTTTAGTACAGTATGGTTATAATCGGCACTTGTATACACAAGTCATCTCGTCGATTGTAGTTACAGTCGGTATTAGATTCAAAGGGCTAAATCAGGCCTGGGCACGGATGGGGCTCCTCAAACGCTTGCTTCCCCCACCAACCTCTTTTTCATACAGCGCGCGCGTTCGTCACGTTCACTGATATCTCGTGTCTTTGTTGCCCCACCATACGGCGCTTGCTGGAAGAGTACAGTTAGCGCTACGGTGGTGACGGTTTTGCCTCAATTGAGGCAAAATTGCCCAATTCTGGGCTACATACTAAAAAAAATTTTTTTAAAGAATTTAATTATAGTAATTATTTATGAATTAGTTAATTATTTAATATATAGTAGTATTGTGAGAGAATAATTTAATGTGTGAAATACGTTACACGTGTAACGGCAGTGAAGACAAATGATTTTTAAGAATTTTGTTTAGATATATCTATTGTATATATGAGACTAGATCCTCATGGGATGTAAACAGATGGTAATGGATAGACTCCGGATCTTTATGCAAACTAAAAGGTTTGTGCACCCGTTGCAAGACACAGCAGCTACATAGAAATTTATATCATTCGCTAATAATTTTTATACAATGAAAATAATATATTCATACACTTAGTCTTTTAATCTTTCCACAGCTTTAAATTGCACCTACTCATTTTTGTCATTATTGCATAAAATCCGGAGTCTAATCATGAAGTACAGGGTGTGAAGAAATTATATGTCGCGGCTATTATAGCGTAATTCTACAACCCCGGTTTAGTGGAAGTCAATGAAAGAAAAGGTCAACAACTTTTTTTGTTTAATACATTATATTCTACGCGTCGCAAGCATAAAAAGTGCAGAAGGAACGGGGGGTCAAAACTCGATCGTTGTCGTAAAAAATTATGGTAAACTTTTTTCATTATCATACTGTTTTATTTATATTACATTTTCGATATATTCTGTTGATTGTATTGATTGTATCGATTACACATCAATACCACATTATATAAACTCCGTTTGACTGAGGAATGAAAATACACATATTTATTAGACTCTGTGCAGAATCGTTATCACGAGTCTGATTCGATGTTACAGTACAAGGGGTTAAGGAGTATTTACTGAAAAATTGAGTTAAGTACCTTGAAATGGAAGTTCGTTACAGCCATTTCGCCATAGTCATTTATGGACCATTTAAACAGTTTGATTATAGAGGCTGGCATATTTACCTTGTGTCAAAGTTGTGCAGAATTACAATTGAATTACTTCAGGAATTGTAATTACAAAGTAATTGAATTACATTGTAATTCAGTTATACCGTAATTTGTAATTCAGATCTTCGCTCAATTAAATTACAATGTAATTCGTAATTGCAATTGGAGTACAATTATAAAACACTATGTAATTAAATTACATTAATTACGAATTACGATGTAATTAAATTAAAATTAAAAATCAAAGAATAATAAAGTGATAGGTAATAAGAAGTTGAAAAATCCATGTGAAAGTTTCGAACAGAAGGAATTTATTATGTATGTTACGTTCCGAACATAAATTAATTATTCTTTTGTTCTATCCGTCGGCGGTACTGTCGTTTGATAATGCTTTAGCATTTTGGGATTCCCCTCATTAAACGCAGTATGGCCTTTGACGCGGTTAAATTCATTTTTATTTTAATAACGAGATAAATGTATTCCATATAACGAATATCCTCCCTGGAATCAACCTCGTCCGAAGACACGTGTCTTTGTACTTTCTCGAAGCCATATTCCAGTGAAACGTGTAAATAACATAATTACAATAAAGACAGTGTCGCTCCGTCCGTCACCTTCTATTTTAATAATAAGCAATAATGTAAGCGAACTTGCCCGTCGGTCGTATCAATTGTGTAATTGAATTACGATATAATTGAATTAGCAAAACTCTGCCATGAGCTCTGTTATTTTGAAACATAATGATGGCTTTAATCAAACGACGTTTAAGATTCTCTTTGATATAGCAATATCATTAAAATTCCTATTAATAACTTTTCAGTAGGCATAGTGTTAGTGTTACTAAACGTATTTATTTATTTCCTCCGTTATCCGTACGTCATAACATAATAGTTAAAAAAATCCCTTCGAAAGTGAAAGTGTAAGTTTCGCATACGTAAAACCGTATTTTGTTCTTTTTTTAAATATTGAGATACTACAATTTACTTTCGTCATTTTGCTTGTTTCTTTTCATATTTCGTCGCACTTTGCGATTTCATATTCTTAACTTGAAAGGTACAGGCACAGATTATTTTGTATGAAATGAAGTTTACAATGAATTGATTAAATATATTAAAACAAGGATATACACGTGTAAGTTTCTACTTTTCTCCATAAATTGATTAAAATGAATCTTGGTTGCAGGAAACTTACGGTCGGTACGCAGAATTGCTTCACAAAATCGATAGTTTACCTAGCACTCGTCTTTCTGAAGATTTGAAATCTCAGAAAGATTTCATGGACTTCGTGTGTCGCAGTTTCGCAACCAGGCTCGAGAGGCGACGAAACGTGTTAATTACTTCGCAGAGATTCTTTAGACTTGTTTCTGAGGTATGTGCTTAAGAAAAATGATGTGATAAAACTACAGTTTTATTGCAGAGACTCAGTTTCGTGGATATTGTTACAGTATTTTGACAAGACCAGTGAAGTGTTCGATAGATTGGTGATGGGCAACAGAACTCACGACTTTTCTCAGGCCAGCGCGAATCTGCTAAAGTTGGAGCAAAGCCAAGCAAATCTTGGTAAGTAATAAAAATGAACTATTATTCTATCAGTAGTAACTAACACGTTATCTACCAGCGATTATCCCATAATTTTGTTAAGTCTATGGTTCACGACTGAGGATATTTTTAATAAACCCTTCGACAGCAATGGAAACTTCAATCATGAATCAACATCTCATACTCAATAACATAATCTTATAATTTCATTTGTGATTATTATGTAGAAGAAGATTTTTAAGCTTCCATATGGTACAGCACATTTATTGAAAAGCCGATTGTGGTTCGAGGTTTTCGTTCAATAAATATCACTTGTATGCGGGGTTGATGTCTTTAATGAGAATGTACAACTCGTTTATGCTGACACCGCTGATTTCGACTCTTCGACGTAACTTTTCGAACTCTACTCTCTCCCGCTTCGTCTTTTATTCCGAGTTTGCCCTAGTAAAATTCCTAAACACCCAGATTGGCTAACCCCACGCATTGGATCCTTCCAATGACGGTTATTCGTTTTTCCGTCTCACCGCCTATTCCTTACGCCCTTAGCGTGCTTGTTCTCGGAACGGCGCACAGTGGTTCCGATCCAGAAATATGGAGACATTTTGCCAAAAAATCAACTATCTCGCATAGATGTCTGTTGAATATGTTTTGCTTTCTCAATTTCCAGCAACCTCGAAAATGAAAAAAGTAATAAACTGCAATAAAAATTGTTACTGTTATCGACAGTTATAGTTGAATGTTTTGAAGATAGCATTTTTCATGGAAGAAATTGGTTCCTTTCTTTAACATGTCCTGACGACTCTTTTCAATATTTTTCCACCACTTTTTTAAAAATGAAAAGTATATCTTTAAATTACAAATTATCACTGACAATTAAACATTACTGTTTGTTATTTAAAACAAATTTAATGCTGACTCCATTGGGGAAAATCCTAAAAATTCTTAGTAATTCACATGGAATATCTTTTGACTCTCGAATATTCCCAGAATTTTACAAAGTGGACTATTCTCAGCATATTTTCTTTTATATAATCTTGCAAGAATCGGAATCACCTTCTTCCATTTTTACAAATTATCATTGTTTAAAGCTGCGCGCTTCGCTGTGCGTATAGGTGCTATGGGCGCATTCATCGTCGAGACTATGCTACACTAAAATTCCTTTGGCCACACGAAGTGAGGTTTTCAGGAGATAGAGCGACATCATAGGGAATTCTTCAGAAGATACACACTTTCAAATGTTTATGCCATAATATATATAAACCTTCAACAATGATATTCACTGCCATTCTGCATTCAGTTGATACAAAGCCATACGAGAGTGAATCGTGCAACTGTTTGAGCGTTACATTGTAATTTGAATGCATTTATAAACGTATGAAAGCTAATTTAAGTAGTTCTATGCATAAAAGAGAAATGTTATCAGCAGAGAAAACTCTGTGTACGTTTATAACAGCAGACCTGTCCAAATTTCAGTATACGTCCATTAGAAATGACGCTATACTGTACAAAACCAATCAATGGCCGTCGTATGCGGCATTATTAAAAGAAAAAAAAATTGTTATCCACCAAAGGAAGCTATAGATGTAACCGAAAAATATGCAAAAGTTGAGTTACAAAGTTTGTTAGATGACGCGGCTAAACGAATTTTAAAAAGCGTAGGTGATTTACAAAATAAGTCAATTGTCTGAAGAGGCCTTAGAGAGGAGACATAAAGATTTTAAAAATTATAGAAGTAATAAAAGCCGAAAATTTTCACGCACTGCTACAAATGAAGATATATTTCATAGATTATTACTAACTTCTGATCCATATATATCTTATTTGCGTATAAAGTCCAACAATAATAAACCTAAAACCCTGGACTCAGAGGCTGAGGAACTAATAATTAAATAAAAACTTTTAACAGAGAAGGTGAGAATAATTAATTTAATTCTGTGTCACATCATTCTCAACTGATCACGAATTAAACTTATTGTATTTATTATTGCTTATATTTTAATTTGTGCTTTATACAGGTACCATAGACTTTGTGAATTTTTAAATCTTACCTGGAGATTCTGGAAAATACAGAAACAAGTTTACTCAACTAGCGATTCGTTAAACAAGTAAAAGAGTATTATTAACTAATTAATTAATTTGGACCTGTTTATTTAAAAAAAGTGCTAAAATTTGTTATACTTGTACACATATTTAAAAATTGCAAGAAAGGCTATTAAATAAACATAAAGTATATTACATTTTACAGTAATAAAAATGAATTCTTGTTAATATTCTTCACTCCAAATTTCACTTCGATATCTTTAATAGTTTAAAAGTTATACCAAAATGTCCCCGTATTTCTCGATCGGGACCACTGTGCGGCGAGGTGATCGTAGGGGATGAATTTGTCGTGGGACTTTCTTTCGGGCCATCCGCGCCGGTCCCGGTGGCGTTAGACCGATGAGTCCGCCTCGAGTGACTTTAAGCTAATCCCTTAATTTATGACGGTCTCTGTTTACTACTGAGAGCTTTCAGAAAAACTCTACTAAATATGCGACGGCAAAAATCTGGAAATTGTCGACTCAAAAATAGCTTCGTCGAACGAGAGTCGTAAATTACGTTGGCCGTTTGCACGAAAGAAAAAACTTCCTCTCGTGTGTACGACCGGACGCTACACTGATTAATACACTTCCGGTGGATAAAGTGTTAATATAATACAGAATAGGTAATAATCTTTTATCCACCAGCAAGTCAGCTTGCCAAATCATAAAAATCTATTTCTATTAGGTTGTTGCATATGAAATGTCCGATTCCAGAATGCAAATTTTATGTAGCGTTTCGATCAAGAAATACTATTACAATCTATGGGGTTATTATACATCATTTTAAGGTACGAAGCTGATCTTAAGGTCTCATTTTCAATTTTTATTTAGACGTCCAATTTTACTTTCAAATAAAGTTTATTTCAATGTCAATCGTTGTGATTGTCGAGTATTCATTTTATATGAGTGGACAGATAACATTTTAACGATAGCATCATGTGATGTTTGGTCAAAATTGGTCGATTAATCAATTCCCTATTTGTCGACGGTAAAGAAGACTACAAAATGAAGATGGGAATCTTGTAAATAATGAACGTGAACGACAAAAAAATCTGATTTCTACTTTAATACAATCAAAATTCTTGCAATTCATTCACAGAATACGTTGATTAGAATGATGTTTACTTTGATCTATAAGTTTATTTCGAAGAAGATTATGCTTGCTTAACGTTGCTTTTAACAATCGGACATTTCATATGCAACGACCTAATACGTTCAATGAATTTAGAATAAAACAAAATTATTGTAACCTATCAATGGCTCGATTAGATCCTAAATAAAGTAAAAGGTTTATCAATAATGTCATGTGGGATTATAAACAAATTAATATGTTACAAATGGATAAAGTCCGTAGATGACGAAATTATAATTGAAAAAATGTTAATCTTAGAATTGCTGCAACTTTGTGTTAAAGGAGGAATGTGTTTAACTGAAAAGTATGCTGTCAATATAAAGCGATTTCGTTTTTTAAAATGACAATAGGATGTTGTAAGATTATTTATATAAAGTGACAGGAGTCCAAACATGGACAATTCTTAAGTTGTAAAGCGATCTTTTAGTTTTTTGTGGCATAATATAATATAATATTTAGTGGTATATGCAGGGTGATCGTTAACTAGTGGTACAACCGAAGAAGGGGCTGATTCTGCATAAAAACAATACGTCCAAAATTTAAATGAGGCTTTGTTTTCAAGAAAATCAAGTTTAAAAATTCGACGAACACGTGTGCTATTGAATAGGAACCGTCTGACGTGCCTGTTCATGACCTACGGATACTACTTGTTACGAATACTAAGCACCCAAACTTGACGTATCTCCAAAGTCGATTCTCTCGAAAACAAAGCCTCATATAAAAAAATTGTACTCTATATTTTCGACTTATTTTATTATGTAGAATCGCTCTCTTTTCGGCTTCATCAGTTATCGATCACCATGTATACAGGGTGTACCACGTAACAGTCGCCACGATTTTTCAGGCATTTCCGATAATATGACAAAAATGTTTTGAGTAAAGATTAATCTGTTCTTAATTGGCTGTCAATCGTAATATGAAAAATTTCTAAAAAATTGTTTTTCAATATTAAGTCGGTCACCAAGCCACTACATATCTTTGACTTCATATTATAGTAGCAGATGTAAAGACAAATTCAACGACATTGGTAACGGATACAATTGTTCTAAACTCTTTTGCTTCGATCAAATTACACACTGTAAAACGGTGAGTTTTCAAGACTATTTTAAGGTTCAAGGTCATCTCAAGGTCAATGTGACCTTGACTTTTTGTTGAAAAAACAATTTTTTGGAAACTTTTTATACTGCGATTTGTAGCCGATTAAGAACGGATTAATCTTTACTCAAAACATTTTTGATCAGATTATTGGGAATGCCTGAAGAATTGTGGCGACAGTTGCGTTGTACGTCCTGAACATTTTGTAAATCAATTGGACGTGTCGAATGAATTTCTAGAATCTCTGGAATGCGAACTGGTGAAGGAAGGTGAAAAATTATCTGACATACTCTCGATGCCTGTGAAGGATGCTCTGGGCCGAGACGTGCGGGTTGACTATGGCGAAGACATAGTAAACGTCAGAGATATTTTGGATGCAACGAACGCAAGGAAAAATATCTTCAACGATAGCGTTGAACTCCAGAAACTCTCCCTGAAACAAATTGCCTTGATATATACTTACGAAATGGACACGGAACAGGTGACTACGGATTTCTTCAAATTATTTTTCGAATGAAATCTGTTACATATGGATGCATCTTTTACAGGCTGTTAAATGGCTGAACGATTTGTACAATGTTCTATTGAAGAATCACATGGAGATTGGTTGCAATGCGAACGAAATACAGATGCAGAAGGAAGAGCATCAGTCGTTTCAAGAAACTGCCAAGGTATCATGTTATGTCACATTGAACAAAAGCTAATTCACAACTGCAATGATGTGTTACGACTACTACATTGGTTCTACAAGAATAATATATTGTATATAACATATTATACATATTGTATATTACATGTATTCTGTGGTTACAATATTTGACCAAGTACAGAATGTATACAGGTTGTTCACGCTATTACCGGTCAGCGTATTCCTTGTGAATAATAAACATTAGAAAGTAAGGGAAGAGGAAAAATTAATACTGTTTTTTGTAAGTAACGTAATAGCGTATGTAATTTTCTTGTGTTTGCGCTATTTTCTTAGAAATGAAGGTGACCTTCAATTTTTTAAATGAAATGCTATATATTTTCTAGATCATATGAAAGCCTGTGTCAAAACAAATTTATTCGTATACAACACAATGACCTTTAAGGTCATACAAGGTCAAAAATGGCAGGAAAATTTTGAATATTTCGTATGTAATAATTGGCAAAGATATCATTCACGATACACAACGCCCAGAAATGTAAACGACTTGCAAAGGAAACTAACGCAATCATGTGCATTAATATTTCGGATAACATTAGAAGAAACGAAGAAAAATGTAATTAATAGAGCCGAAATATGCAGTCATGCGCAAGAAAGTTATATCGAACATTTACTATAGCCTCGTCAATAAAGTATACTTGTAAACGCATTGCATACGTTACACTTCTCGGCGACCGAGGCCTCTCGAGATTCGCTGTCCTTTTCTACGTTCGGCACAAGTCAAAGAATAGTATTATCTGAACTTTAATCGTCGCCGGCCGGACCCGTGGTGGCGACGATTATCGATGAAATACTGTAGTACGAAATGTTCAAAATGTTTCATCTATGCCTGACTTTGCATGACGTTGAAAGTCATTGTGCCGTATACGAATGAACATGTCTTGATACACGCTTTCATATCGTATGAAAAATATATAGCATTCCATTTATAAAAATTGGAGGTCACCGACATTTCTATGAAAATAGTGCAAATACAAAAAAATTACGTACGCCATTACATCGCTTGCAAAAAACAGAATTTCTTTTCCCTCTTTCATTCTTTTCTAATATTTATTATTTGCAAGAAAAAACGCTGGCTAGTAATAGCGTGAACACCCTGTATAAATGATATGTCAGGACTACCATAGAGGGATTTTATTCCTCCGGATCGGTGGAAATCTGTTAAAAAACGAGACGCAAAATTGACCTTGACCCTTCTTTTCAAGGTCAAAATTTCTTTTTACTGCAACGTATATTACTCATCGCGAGGAACAAAAATCTCAAAGAAACCATATGGGTCTCAAGTCAACTGTTCTTTCAAAAAGAGACAAAAACCTTCGTCAGTTATTTTATTCCATTAACGTCGTTTTTTAAGAAAACGGTTGACTTGAGAACCATGGTCCCTGTGAGACTTTTGTCGCGACGAACACTACACGGTGCAGTCTAAAAGAATTTTGACCTTGAAAAAACTTTTAACAGATCTCCAGCGATCCAAAGCAGAGGTCGGCAAGAAGTGCTCGTTTCGGCCGACTCTCGAGGGTTACGCTTCCTTTTCCCGGCCGCGCGTCTAGCTTCCCGTGGCGGCCCAAGTTCTCGAGTCAGCTCAGACTCGTACCGTATGAACTGCCCGTGGCGTATTAGGGCGACACCAGTGTCAATAGATTTCCACATTACCGCGGAGGTACTATTATCAATGCGATTTTTTTGTCAGTGGTATCCCCTGTAGGCCTATTCCACTATGTAGCATGATAATTTCGGAAAATAAATGTAAAAAATAAACTCGGAAGATAAATTTGAAAAATAGTTCTTAATTTCATCGCCAAAATTTTATTCAGATGTGGAAAAGCTTCTTCGTGGACGTTTAGATACGTTTAAAACGGAAAAGCGCATCCGGTTGAACGATTCTTCTTTATCGTCTACGATGCGAGTAGCGACGTCCAACCTTTCATTCGATACTTCTGATTTACCAAACGTGTCTAAACGTGCATGAAAAAGTTTTTCCACATCTGAATAAAATTTTGGCGATAAAATTAAGAATTATTTTTCAAATTTATCGTCCGAGTTTAATTTTTAAATTTATTTTCCGAAATTATCATGCTACATAGTGGAATAGGCCTACAGGGGATACCACTGACAAAAAAATCGCATTGATAATAGTACCTCCGCGGTAATGTGGAAATCTATTGACACTGGTGTCGCCCTAATGCGCCACGCGCAGTTCATACGGTACGAGTCTGAGCTGACTCGAGAACTTGGGCCGCCACGGGAAGCTAGACGCGCGGCCGGGAAAAGGAAGCGTAACCCTCGAGAATCGGCCGAAACGAGCACTTCTTGCCGACCTGAGATCCAGAGGAATAGAATCTCGCCATGGTAATCCTGACATGTCATTTTTATACACTCTGTACTAGGTCAAGTATTCTGACCACAGAATACATGTAACATACAGTATGTGTAATATGTTATATAATACAATATATTGTTCATGTAGAACCAATGTTTCAATTGCCCCATTGGAGTTGGTCCATTGGAGACTGTGTCTTATAGAGGCGCTTTTGCTTGTAAACAAATGACTAAATTTGTATAATATGTCAAACTATTGATGAAATCCAATACCATGAATCTTACGTTAGCTTCTGAATTTCCAGGGGACATACGACTACGGTTGCCAATTAGTGAACGGGGCCCGAGTGTTAAGGTTATCCTGCAGACTACCATTGGATAGTAACACAACTCTTTTCTCAAAGTTACGACAGGCTTGGAAGCAGCTTCGTTCTGTTGGTCAAGAACAATTGACCAGGCTGAGGGTTTGCGCTGTTTTCCACAGGAGTGTCAAAGATGTATGCACGATGATTATTATTTTAAAAAGTTGCTTTTTGTAAAATATTCCTCCAGAATTATTGAAACCACAAACCGTCTATGAACAATTACATTTTACATTTATCTTATAGAATTTTTATATAATCTCCGAGTATAATGTATAAAACCTTTGAATAGAACCTTTCGTTCAATCGATTGATTAATTTCGAATTATATTGGAACATCCTGAAGTATCATTTTTCATGGAACGTTGCTGAAATATTATTCTCATGAAAATATTTGATAAGAAACTTTTACCTGCAAACACAGTGGACGATTCAAATTATTAAAACTTCACTACGAAAAATACATGTATGTTAGCGTCAATGTGTTTCAAGCCAGGCCAAGGGTTTGTATCGAGGCGACTCTTAGGCCTGGAAGGATTTATGGCAGGATCTTGGCCTGCGTGAGGAATGAAAGAGGGATGCTTGAGACTAAACAGAACCGTCGATAGACGATGGCAGGCGACCGCGCTGGGTCTTCCGGCTATCGGCCGTCACGGGGATGTTTATGTGAAACAGATGAGTGAAAGTTTGGAATGACTTTATGAGAAACAGAGAAAGAGAGAGAGAGAGAGATAGCGATGAGTGCGTTGCACAAGGATTGGGACTCTGCCCTGAAGGAGCTGGCGGGGTGGGGAAGGCACGGGGTGTCTTCTGGTAAGAAAACTGTGTTAAACCGCTCAGTACATACCCCAGAACCGTGAAGGAGCAGAGTCGCGATTACTAATATCTAACATGTATATTACCTATATAAGGGATAACATTGTATACAGGGTGCGGCCGAATAACATGTACAATCGGGCAGGGGGTTTCTACATGTAAAAATAAATCGAAAAACAGGAATAACATTTTTCCGTTTGACACATTGTTTTAGCGAGAAAATCGAGTTTCAAGATCCGTCGGGTTCGCGTGCTTTAGTAGCTTTAGTGTATGGAGGAAGTAGAATTGGTTGGTCGTGATCAGACGCGGCCAGGAGGTTCCTACCTAATAGCACGCGCATTCGCTGCATTTTCAAACTCGATTTTCTCA
The DNA here is from genome assembly GCA_913789915.3 of Sphecodes monilicornis. Classification (NCBI taxonomy): domain Eukaryota; kingdom Metazoa; phylum Arthropoda; class Insecta; order Hymenoptera; family Halictidae; genus Sphecodes; species Sphecodes monilicornis. The sequence continues at coordinate 22,972,814 of OU565285.1, forward strand.
AATGCGAAGCTTCGAAAGAAAAAACTTTTTCTATATTTTTTTCTTATTTATTCGCAAGGAGTCACCTCGTGTCTGCTTGTACATGTTATTCGATCGCACCCTGTATAGTGTTATTAAACGTATATTTGCATTTTTAATACTCCGTGGTACTATATAAAATGAGAGGAAAAATTCAGTGTAGTTAAACTTTCGGTAAATATTTACTTTAGGGGAGGCATCCCAGATGACCTGGACCTTGATATATGTTGTCAAGGACACTATTCTGAGCAACTTTGCTTTATACATTATCCGTCGCTCGGCCTTAGTTCCCGAGATATTCGCGAAAAAAGTGTGATTGGAGTAGGTTTGATTTGCAGCCAGTTTGAACGATCTCAAGTCGAAACTCGTGTATTGTTTTGGAGGAGGGACGGCAGTCCTAATCTAACCCAGACCAAACCCCCTCCTCGCCTAAAAAACTAACCTAGACCTACTCCAATCACTCTCTTTTATGAGATGGAATGTATGGTGTATAGTTATCGTACAATTAACAATTAGAGATATTAATTTATTCGCTATTATTATGCTCATCCAATGGGTAGAAATGGGCCATAATTTCGAAAAATTTATGAATACGATCTGTATAATTAAATTGCCGTTTAAAAATAAACTCGGCCAATTAGTGGGTTAGGTCTGGGTTAGGACTAGAAATGTAGTTGTAACTTAAGATTAACTGAAGTTTTTCGCAAATATCTCGGAAACTAAGGCCGAGGAACGGATAATGTATAAACCAAAGTTGTACAGAATAGTGTCCTTGACAACATATGTCAATGTCAAGGTCATCGGGGATGCCTCCCCGAAAGTAAACATTTACCAAACTTTCATATAAAAACTGATTGTTTTCAAAATAATAATCAAAATTACCTGTTGCAAATAGAAAAGCATTTAATTCATCCAATCATCAGCTGAATTCCAAAACAGATGGTTTATTTCGGGTACCAATATTTGTTCAAGCACTGTTCAAAACTGCGCGATCTGATCGAGGCAGTGTGCAGCCTGCGTCGATCCTTGAAGACGGAGGATCTAGCAGCGGAATCTCGAGACAGGGCAGAGATAAGGGACATCTTGGGCGATCGAGAAAAGCTTCTGGTGGAAGTCGGCCGAATGGTGCGGCTGGGTCGGCTCTTGAGAACGAGATTGAAGGAACCTCTATGCCATCAACGGCAAGTACGACAGAAATCATAAGCGATTCGGAAGAAATTCTTGATGTTATTTAAAAAATGCTGTTCATAAAAAATACCAGTATTATTACAGTTGTGAATCCTGCTTTGCAAAAATTTGAATTCGTGAGCAACTGCGAATATACCATGTGGACCACAATTACAGCACCACTGAAATTTTCAAGGGTTTCGAACATTTATATAATGATTTCCAAATATTAGTAGCATTACGTGAAAAGAGTTAACAATTATATAATAATAATAATAATAATTTAATAACCTCCCTCCCCAAAATTTTCTTAAACCACTAAATATACAAGCTGTTAATTTTAACTCGAACACCTTTATTTCTGCCATTATTAAAAGTAAGAAAAAATAACTGAATAGGATGTACATGGTTTTAAGGCATGTATCAGATGGTAATAAAAAGTCCTTTGGAGGTCATTTTAACGGTTTTTTCAGGGTCACCGTATTTTTTCCGTATTAACTTATTAACTTTTCATATTACCCTTTTCGTTTTATTACTTTTGGTTTCTTCAAATTGAAACTGATTTTTTCGCCTACAAGGCCACTTCAAGGTCACGGTGTGTACGTCGTTGAACTCATCTTGACGCCGACTACCATATTGCATTATGAAAAATACATGTTAAGATGCAAAAAAAATACGGTGACCTTGAGAAAAACGTTAAAATGACCTTCAAAGGATTTTTTTATTAGCATCTGATGCACGCCTTAAAACCATGTACATCCTATTTAGTTATTTTTTCTTAGTTTTAAAAGTAGCGAAAATAATTTAAGTGTTCGAGTTAAAATTAACACCCTGTATATTACTACTATTAAATTCCACTATATATTATTATTAACTTACATGTTTATTTGTAATATTCAATTCACCTATATTTTGATAATTTAATCACCCCCCTATAAATTATCTTAAACCACTATTAATACTATTAGATTTCAAAACTGACAAGAAAATCTATCTACTATACGTAGCGTGAGTGGATTCTATGAGCGTCTATGAACGGAAGCGTCTATGGCGGTCTTTATTCCTCCAAAGATAAAAAATCTTAGAAATATGGGTGGCGGTATTGTTATGCACTGCAGTGTATGTTGCACAAGACTGTAATATTCATTAGTTTCTTTACCTATAGTGCAGTTTACTAGTAGTACACATGAGATCTAGATTTGGCTGGTACAGTATAACTCTTCCCTGTAGGTAGCGATGGGATTTGAGACGCTTGCGTATAACATAGTACGAATTCGAATCACTTAAATATGATTCGAAGTTTAAAACTCTTAAAAGCTTTAGAGCTCTTACTTTTACTCGGATCTACGAGTACCCGAACTGGAGTACTAGGATACTCTTTCAAATTGGATCCGTGTATCCGAACTGGAGTACTAGGATACTCTTTCAAATTGGATCTGAGTATCCGAACTGGAGTTGTAGGATACTCTTTCAAATTGGATCCGTGTATCCGAACTGGAGTACTAGGATACTCTTTCAAATTGGATCTGAGTATCCGAACTGGAGTTGTAGGATACACTTTCAAATTAGATCCGAGTATCCGAACTGGAGTACTAGGATACTCTCTCAAATTAGATCCGAGTATCCGAACATAGTAAAATAATTATTTTACCACACAATTTCATAATTTCGTATTAGAATATCATATCTCACCAAAGTATTATCTAAAAACGGAAAGTGTCCAAATTTTTAAGCTCTGGAAGGTTGTCAGTTGGTATAAAAAATAATTTCATTGCAAAGTTGAAGTTGACGAATTGGATTTTGGCCACGATTTGTCGCTTTCTGGACCACTGTGCATCGTGTGTCTACTGTCGATTGATGAGTCTCGCGTGTCGATGTCTGTAGATAGCATACGATTCAAGACTTTCACGATTAGCAGAAATTTCAAGAGTTTTAAGTTTCGAATCAGATTCCAAGTGATTTGAATACTTTGTCGCCTAAGAGATTCGTCTCAATTCACATCTCTACCTGTAGATTGATTATAGATCCAATAACAGTGTATCACTTTACAAGATTGCTATTATTTTGTGCTTGGTATAAAACAGTTTTGTTTCGTTTTATACAAAACCTCGAGATTCCATGACTTATGGAGAATTTTCCGTATATTCTAAGCTTGTACCTCACCGACTTATTTGTTACAAACACAAAATCGTATATTGAGAAATTAAAGATAGCACATGTTTGTTATCTTTCTGACTGGTGGTGTATCGCTAACTGGTTACTTCAGTAGAAGTGTCTCAATTTCCAAACGACTCTGAACGTCCGGTGCCGCCGGTTTTCACAAAAAATCCAGACATTTGGCACCGTTCCCCCTCGTCGCCGAGCTTTCTTGATCGACACGTGTGTCCTTGGATTTTTCTCGTCCGATACGTATCCGGTGTAATCAGGTTAAAGCAATAAAACGCGCGAATAATTCAGACATCGTCCACGTATCCACGGAATCGAAGAGAGCCGAATCAGCTCCGGCGAGTTACTATAATCTCGTCGGAACTAAGAGCACGGCGGCCGGAGCTGGTAATAAGAGGTGCGGGGGAACAAGGCACGTCGACGGCCACCTCCGTTTTTAACGGAGACGGTGTGTCAGTCCATGGCTGCACGTCGAAGAGTCACCTACACCTTAAAATCGGTGCATGTAAGTCCGTTGTTTCGAGATACCATTAACAATGATTCCCCTTATCACTCTATCAACCAAAAACCCTGAAAACTTTCGACAAGTGCCTTGAATCATCCGAATCTTTAATCAATTGGTTCCAGTAACGTAGCTCTGTGACAAATAAACCGAATCATCTGTCAAAGTCTTCGCTTCGAACCAGGCTGCTGGTACAGTCGTCGATAATTGTCAAACATGCCGAATGGACGAGTTATTCGAATTGTTTTTCGCGAGCGCAGGACTTTGAAACGATGATGAATGTGCGCCGCGTTGAGTTTTGTCGCACACCCACGCGTCGGTGAGGTAAATATGGGTCAACCGTGTCTCTTCTTCGTTGACGTTTGTATTCGTAGAGGACCAACGTTCCATTTTCACCAAGCATGAGGACGGTCAGGGCCATTGGAACTGTTACGTGCACGTTCTCCATGTCGAATTCGAGTCCGCGAGGTGAGAAATCTGCGCGAGTCCGTGAGATTTTAAATCCGGAAAATTTTGTTCGTTGGCCGCGGGCCAAAATAAACGAACCACGGCTGCAACTGCATTGGTGCATTTGTCTTTTGATATTTTTCACAACGACTGTTACATTTATTTCAAGCTCTTATCAGAGACTTATTGTTCCGAGATCCACTTTGTTTTAATACATGTGGATATATGCTTTCTGGTTTGAAAGCGGTTCCTGAGAAAACTCGTTGGCTTCGATCCATGCTGCGAATACGCAGATAAATGGCCCCCAAATTGAATCCGGGAAACAGTGCTTACGATCGTTTATGTACGCGTATTTTGGAATTATCGAATTTTCGAGGATACGTTATGTCAGAAATATTCTATGAATAATTAAATATTGGTAATGTTTTTCTGTGACATGATGCAACACGGGTATTTAAATTATTAAAGTCAAAGAAAGTATTAATATTTATTATTTCAACAGTACTTGTCTAAAGATAACATCCGTTAATAATTGTTCATCCTTAAATATATTCCACTAAATATTAACAATAAATTAATTTCATGTGACAGAACACGAACATCTAAATGATTAAGACCAGAAACAATATTAACATTTATTATTTCGACAGTACCTGTTTAAAGTTAATATCTGTTAATAATTGTTCATCTCCAATATAATCCACCAAATATTAGCAATAAGTTACTATGATGTGACAGAACACGACCATTTAAATGATTAAAAACACAAATATTATTAATATTTATTGGTTCAGATAGTACTTATGGAAAACTATATATTAATAATTGTCCGTCTTCAATTAATTTACATAAACCATTAAGTGTTAGTGATAATTTACTGTGATGTGATAGTACGCGAATAAAAGTGAAAAATCAAAACATTAGATTAATTATTTTTATTTTGTTGATAAATAGAATGTTTGAAGCTGCAATTTGTTGTCTGTTAATAATTATAGATTTTCTAATGTGACATATTTCCGAGGAATTGTTAATCAGTTTTGTGTAAAAATAAATAATTGACATCGTAAGGTAAATGTTTATGCATTTCGAATACATCTTCCCAGAATCATCATTCTGATCAGTAAATTCAATTTAAGTTTGGTCGAATTAAAAATACAAAGCCGATATTCTTGCATATTTTTTTAGAATGTATATCACATTTTTTCTCGTGATTAGGATATGCAGCATAATCAAAAAATTTCTATGACGACGTGGTTTTATTTCTCTTTAGATCCCGGTACACGGTTTCTTAAAAGATTTTACTCTGCTACAATTTCAATATATCAGAAAGCCATTTAAACCAATTTTATAAAAAGAGTGTAATAAAAACAGCATATAATAACAGATTCAAATTATAACAAGACGTATACATAATATTTATCCCCGTATTTTATGGAAGAATTCGTTCCGTCTTATGGAAGTTTATAACTATGAAAACTGTTACCGAAATAAATAATAGTAACGAACATACGAAAGTCATCAAAAGTGTTATTATCTCACTGCAAATAAATTGTACGTAATTGTAATTAAAACCAGAATCAATTATTCAACTGCTTCTTGTATTAGAAGTATAATATAATAGAATAGTAAAAATTCGAAAGTAAAAGAACAGAAACAAATTTTAAAAATGTTATATTTTTAGTAACAGTATATGCGCGTGAAATAAATTGAAATACAATGTAAACAAACGTAGAACGATTATTTCAATTTCTTATCTAGCAAACTGTATTCAGATTTTAATATGCATAATCTGAATACAGTAAATTGTACTTACGGCTATTAATTACACTGCAGATTTTATGCATTTATGACAAGAATTGGTAGTTACAATATAAAACAGCAGAAGCATTCAGTTCATTGAAATTATTAAGAGACGAAATAAATTATTATTTAATACCTCTTCCTGCCACCGATCCAATAATTTAAATGTTGCATAAGCATCCGTTATTAGTTATCAAAATAGCTATCAAAAAGCTATTTTCGATGATAGAAAATGATGCGCCGTGTCGAAGACCACGCAGAATTTTATTGTGTGCAGTAAAGATTGAAAATGCCGCTCAAATGTAATGCTCCGCAGATTCGGCGGCACTTGGTCCACCCAAATTAGAACTACGCCCCACATTGAAAGCACCATCTGGTCCACAACGCGTCGTTTCGGCGCTGTCACTGTCCATTATATAACAATTTTGAAATTTGACGTCTTCTGAATCCGCCTCGCTGCGTTTAATTATCTCAACGACAACTGATTCATGGATCCTTAATTATCCTTCATGATCAACTTTAGCACAACCATCATATAACAATTGAATGCGTGTCTAGTAGAACGGCACATGTTTCATTTCATGAAATTCACCAAATTGTTGTTCACTGTAATAGTGAAAGAATCAACCAGTATAACATACGCCCCCCTTCCACTTTGAGCAATGAAAATTTAATTTATTATACTAGCTCATTTTTCAATTATTATATTGAGTAATGAATTGTTTTTAGGTTAATAATTTCAGCAAGATGAAAATGACATATAGATGTTCTCAAAATTCTTTTAACCCTTCGAGGACGACGCACAGTCGGCCAAAATGACTTGACGTAGATCAAAAATCGATTTTCGTTTATTTTAAAATAGAAAAAAATTGATTACTTGGTACAAAATTAATTGTATTATAATATGCTAAACTCCAGTGCCTAACATTTGCTATCGTTTTCTTGTGGTCAATGCTTTAAGTCAGCAGAACATCATAATTGTAACCCAAGGGTGGGCACGAGTGGAGCCCCTCAAACGCCTGTTTCTCCCACCAACCACTCTTTCATGCAGCGCGCACGTTCGTTGCGCACGCTGATGTCTCGTGTCTTCGTTGCTCCATTGTACCGCGCATGCTGGAAGGGGACAGCGGGCGCTACGGTGTGAACGGTTTTGCCCCAATTGAGGCAAAATTGCCCATCCCTGCTGTAACCAAATGGTCTTATAATTCTATAACTCTAAATCAGGCCTGACCAACCCAAATGGTTTCACAGACCACTTTGATGACGCGTAACGTTACAGCGCTCCGCACTTTAGGTAAACATGCTTTTGAAAAATGTAATACCAATACAAAATAAATAAAACTTTATTGTTATACTATGATTCAATATAATTAACTCAACTCTTGAGTCTTAATTAATGAGATATTTGTTTATCCTTTCTTTCACTTAATTTTTGTAAATCTATATTTATGTTCAACGTTGCACATTTTAGCTGGTTTTCTAAATTGGCATCAGTTAATGAAACACGTGATGAACTCTTTGAAAATTTCATCTGCGAAAAAAATGTTTTACAAACATATGTGGATCCGAAAGCACTTACAACTCGTTGTTCAAAATATCTCTCGGATGTAATATAAATATTGTAAAAATTAATTTTTGATGTGGACGCAATAATTTGTCAACATGAAATGGCATGAAAATATTTCAAACATTTTATAATATTTTGCTAATTCCTGTGACACGACTATCAAATGCAGTTATAAGTTTCTTTATTTCATTAGCAAATTTCGAGAAATTCTTAGGTTGGATTTTTAGGAAGTTATTTAAATTGAAACCGATTCTTTTAGTAACGTTTGGCGTTCGTGGATATCAAATATAGAACTAGAGTTCGTAGCCGCACTTGCGCATTATAACAATGACACATGCAAATTTTCATTTATTTAATATTTTTTGTATACATACAACCAGAAACAAAAGTTTCGATACAAATATAAAATTGCCCGGCGGGCCGCGTGTTGGCCAGGCCTGCTCTAATTCATGGTTCTGAGAAATTTACTTTGAACGATGTAAATCAAATTAGTTATATAATTTCTTACATGATCGTATTAGGTAAATAAAGTGGGATAAAATGTTAATAGCTTCTTTAACAATAATATTTAAGTCAAAAGAGTTACGCCTAAACAAAAACTTCAACTTTTCCTAAACTTTTAAAGAGTTCGCAGCATTTGGCATGAGTGTAATTCAGGCATGTCCAGAAGTAGCTCACTTGGAGGCAAATTCGAGGGAGACGCCTACTTCTCCCGCCCGCGCGTCTCGCTCCCCGTGGCGGCCCTAGTCCTCCGAGCTCCTCAGACCCGTGCCTACCGTGGGCCCGAGAGTCGCCCCAACGCGCCACACGCGGTACATATTGCAAGCGGTAGGCACGGGTCTGAGGAGCTCGGAGGACCACGGCCGCCACGGGGAGCGAGACGCGCTGGCGGGAAAAGTAGGCGTCTCTCTCGAATTTGCCTCCAAGTGAGCTACTTCTGGACATGCCTGGTGTAATTGATACCATATAACAGAGTGAACTCTTGTCTCTTAGAAACGAAAAGAATCGAGTGCTACGCTGTGAAACTTTGTAATAAAATGGCCGTTGAAGTAAACTGTCGCGGTTTGGTGTCTCGTATTTGTGTCTCGCACGCATTCCATGTTTGTTATTCTCGCTCCTACTCCATCGCGCAGAGATAAAACACTATCCTAGAAATATTCTATTTCAGTCCGTTTCTGATCGTATCATCAGTCGTTATTGAATTATTGTGTGCCTTCTGTGTAATATAATTGTAGGACGTTTGTTTTTAATTTATTACTAGAGAGCGGATCTTTATGCAAAATAAAAATGTTCTACCTGAATTGCAACAAACAGGACTCAAACAGCAATTTATTTTATTTCTTAATATGTTTAATAGGGTGAAAATAATATAACGGTATTTTTAAATTCTTTCAATGTTTCTACTATTTTAAAATACACCTCCTCATTTTTGTCATAAATGAGGACATAGTGCAGGTCTTGGGAAATGAATATCTGATAATAAATTGAATATCTGTATCAGTCCATTGATACCACCAAAAATTAAGGCAACAGAAAGACTACATTGAAATGACTAACTTTTCAACATTAAAATATATAAAGCAGAAGGAATGTTACAGATTTTGTATCGCCGTCAAGTCATTTCTATATTTTTTCGGAGCAACTGTACCTGTATTATTAATATTCTCTAAAAAATCACTCCTGTTCACTCACAATCCCTACAAAATCCCTACATCTTAGTTTCGGTATTATAGCAATATCAATATCATGCATACACGTTTTAAATTATTGTCTAAACATATTCCGAAAGTTGCATTGCACGAAAATAAGAATTCTGAAAAAATTACCGGTAAATATGTAGGTATATGTAAACTTACCGCTATTTCGATGTCTATAGGGGTTTTGAAGTATAACCGACAAATAACTACAGTGATTCCCACAAATATTCAGGCACCCTTAAAAAGACGATAACGTTCAGAATATTGAACCCGACAACTTGCATTTTTTTTCAGCAGTTACAATTAGTTTACTACACGACGTGAAACATTTTTTTGTTTTAAAATTGCAGAAAAAATACTAAATGTTGTATTTTAAAACTACGTTGAAAAAAAATTAAATCAAAATCGATTGACCGGAAAAAACAACAGGCATGGAAAGATGTGAAAATTCATAGATTTATTGCAGTTAAATCGCGAAATAACTGCAATTTTTAACATCTTTAAGCGTTTGCAGCTCATTGCAGCGTTGACCGATTTTTATGAAATTTTGGGAATATGTATAATTGACACAGATCTACAAAATGTATCTTTTAAGTTTTCAATATAGACCCACTCAAAATAGTTGTAAAATTCTACTTTTAGTTTTCTCTACAATTCCGACCAATTACAACTTTTTCGAAATTTTTTGAGTGAACTAATTGTTTTAACTTCCCAGAAAAATTCAATTAGTAGGGTCCAATATTTAGCAGCGTCACTGTATATGACACCGGTATTTTACATTTCGTTATAAGTCCCTCGTTCTTGCCACCGGTAGCAGGTCACTCTACCAAATCGTGACCGAAACCCTAAACAGACGCTCGTGCAGCCTGCCTGACAGCGTGGATGTTAGTAAGCACGTGGCGGTATATCCTCCGCAGAGTCCGCGGACCTCCGTCTAGGGAAACTCTATTAATAGTTGGAAGTGAACGACGGAAATTTATTTTTCTAGAATGTCTGAAGCCGAGGATGCCTCAGGCAAAGTCAGTAACTTGACAGCAGTGGAGGCGATCTCAGCAAGGCTGGCGGAAGTAACGCGGCTCGCTGAGAAGCTGGACGCAAGACTCTGTGAGGCGGGCGCCAGGACTCGGCCAGTTCCAATGTCGTCATCAGCCATGTCCTCCTCTTCATCCTTGTTTTCTTTGCCTGCTTCTACCTCCGCCGCATCCTCTTTGGTTCAACCGATCTCAGCCGGAATCTCGTCGGTTGCTACCGCAAACGCGCCTTCGATTCCGATAATAAGCTCATCCACACCTGCCCCACAATTTCAACCGAGATCCGTGTCAACCTTCTCGACCACAACAGCGAAGGGAACGCGGACATCTTCATCTTCGACGGCGCTAGCAACATCGGCAAATGGAAGTTGCATTGGGGTCGAAAGAGTTTCGTCTCCTGTCCTGGAGACTGCAGCGAAGGTTGCAGAGCAGAATGCTGCTGGCACTGATCGGTTGGATTCTCATTTGAATCGCGGTTTGGATGCTGGTGGGAGTAATCAGACAGAAGGCGTTGTAGAGGTAAGATCTTTAATAGTGATTTAATGTTGCATTGTCCTGTAAGTCATTTTTTGACGTTAACTTCAACGCTTTATCTACCGGTAGACTACAGATAGGCTTTTTAATAATTGTACTTATACAGAATACTTTCGAACGAAATTACTAGATTATGTTACTAGAGATAATCTGTTAGGTTACGATTGCAATTCTTATTGCTGCTGAGAGATCAGCTAAAAATTTCTTAGCCAGGGACCATAGACCTTTTTTAAAAATTATGAAATTGTCGCCGGTATACAGGGTGGGGCACTATAAACTGGTCACCTGAATAATTCGCTTGCTTTTGAAGATAGAAGAAAATGCATCAGACCAATGTTACTTGATATCGAGGCGCTCGTAATCGGATGTCATTAATTTCTTTATAAGTGGATACGTCAAGGAGATATGAAGGTCAACTCTGTTTTTTTTTAAATGGAACGGTATGGTCTTTTATTTACATTCTGATAGTGTGTTTCAAGACGCATACAATGACCTATTATGAAGGTCATTCAAGGTCACGCAAGGTCAACTGCAATAGAAAATAAAGTGTCTCAAAGCACTCTTCGAACACTACGACGATTTACGTGAAACATGTTATTTACGTATTCACTGCTACTTCAAGTATTCAAAATAACGACCTTGTCGTTAGGACGAGCAAGCTCTTTTTATGCGTTCTTCCATATCAACTGTGGTTGCAGGTTTTTCGCGGTACACTTGTTACTTCAATTTTCCCCACAAATAAAAATCTAGTGGTGTCAGGTCTGAGGAAAGTGCTGGCCATTTATTACTTCCTGATCGACCAATCCGACGACCTTTAAATGTCCTGTTCAGTAATTCTGTAACATTTCGTGCTGAATGAGCAGGACATCCGTCTTGATGGAACCACATGGACTGTGTCTCATGTCCAGTGAAATCTCCTCTTACAATTCTGACAAAACGTCTTTTAAGATTCTCCCGTATTTATGACTATTTAGCGTGCCGTCAACAAAATATGGACCAATTTCAAGTTCAAGGTCGTCGGTTTGAACACCTGAAGTAGCAGTGAATACGTAAATAACATGTTACATGTAAATCGCCGTAGTGTTCGAAGAGTGCTTTGAGACACATTATTTTCCATTGCAGTTGACCTTGCGTGACCTTGAATGGCCTTCATAATAGGTCATTGTATTCGTCTTGAAACACACTATCAGAATGTATATAAAAAACCATACCGTTACATTTAAAAAAACAGAGTTGACCTTCATATCTCCTTGACGTCACCACCTATAAAAAAAATTGATGACATCAGATTAATGGCGCCTCGGTATCAAATAAGTTTGGTCTCATGCATTTTCTTCTATCTTCAAAAGCAAGCGAGTTATTCAGGTGACCTGTTTATAGTGCTCCACCCTGTATAATGCGTTAATCATCAAGTACTAAAAATCTCCTGTGAGACTCACAATTTCCATTTATCTGGAAAAAGTAATTTCGTTTTTCGTGTAGAGATTGCATTACTTCCATTTATTACTACTCAACCTTATTCGAACAAGTCGCAAAATCATTGTATATCTTGATAGTTGACATTTCGGACGTCGTTTTGTCCCTTATAGTACTTCATAAGCTTCCAAGCATTTTTTTTGTCATCGCATCAAATATGGAAAATCAAAGTGACCATTTCCGTCGTATTTTGCTTTTTTATTACCGCCATGGGTAAAAATGCAATGTTAGCAAGGAAAAAGTTGTGTGCTATTTACAGAGCGAATGTGCCATCGGATTACCATTTCTTACATTCTCTTCAACACTTTTTAAGCGGTGTAAATGTCATTTTAAATGAAGGTGTCAAAAGTAATATAAATCAATTTTTTGCTAGTAAAAACAGGAGTTCTATTAACATGAGATCCCCAAGTTGTCAGAAAGATGGCAAAAGATCATAGATCAAAATGGTCACTACAACACCGAATAAACGAATAAGTAGTGAACGAATGAAAGAAAGAGAAAGAGAGAGAGAGAGAGAGATTAAAAAAACATTTAAATAACAGATGCAAAACTGTTTAAATGAAGCTAAACATTGTCATCTGGACAATCATTACGACCGTGCACCTTCCGCGTGTTAAGTATCGCGGTAATACGAAACTCTAGATTATTTATGCTCGTCACAGGATACTGTCGACAAGTCTTGCGATGAAAGTGTAGCCGACGATTCAAACGTGGAGTGTTACGTGACTGCTACCGAGTGTTCGACAACTCCAACAGGTCGTTCAAGGAGCGAATCCTTCGTTACGTCCCCAGAATGCGAAGACCTTGCTGCTCCAGTAGCCATGACGCCTGTGTGCGATACTTGGTATGATATACAGAAAGAAAGTATTATGTTGAAACAGAGGTCGTGATCGCAAATAATTCATTACTTGAATATTCAGAAGATGCACATTTTTATAATAAAAAATATTTGTTTTCGTTACTGTCATGTACTGCGGGTTTTTATGGAATATAAAAGTTGTCTGCGTTTATTGTAAGATACGGGAGCTACATAGGCATTCATTTTTTTTCTTAATCATTTTAATAAATCGAAAATAATACAAGAGTATTTTTAACTATTTATAATATTTTTGACAGTTTTTGAATCGGATCTACTCATTTTTGTCATAAATGCATAAAATCCACAGTTTAATTATAATATTATGTTACAAACATAAAACGAAATAATAAAACGAAAATTTTACGTTGCAACAGAGGTTCCGCATTTGCATTTGAGATAATGCATTTATAAATTGAAAAATTTATTTGTTACTGATGTGTGCAGTGCAGCATGTGCAATTTGAAGCAAATACATACTTTTAGGTAGATGTTTAATTGACAATATATTTATTTTCGAGACAAGTAATACGGCTACGATAATGAAAATCGAATTCAATTGTCAATATTTATCAACTGAGATTTATGTTTTATAGATAAAATTAAAATGACTAGTTCCTTTAAATGGATGAGAATTTTTACTTGTTTTAACTAGTGAAAAGTCAGCATAAGAATCTATGCTGGAACGTATTATTCTAGATAATAATGTTTAGAAATAATTTTTAATAATTTTCTCATTTCTTCAATTCATACAGGTCGAACGTTGAAGATCCGAAAATTATCACTGCTAACGCAACAATTTCATCGTCTGTAACTACACAAAGTGAACTTCCAAAGGTTTCTGAATTAGAGAAAAAGGTGACGTTGATTGCAGTTTCGAAACCAGAAACTTGTGGGCAGAATGGGGATAAGAAAGTTGAAAAATTCCTTACTATGGAAAAGATTGTGGAGGTACGTCAAGAATTAAACAATTATAATTGAAACATTTTTATTTAGTGTTTCATTATCATTTTATAAGATTCAGAACGTTTTATAAGAATCAATATTCTACAGCACAGAGAAAGAAATGCATAAATACAGAAACGTGATAACTAATTCAATGATGTAATAGAAAAATATTTTATTTCGACATTTATTTTACAAATATTGTGTTTATTTATCGAATAAATTAATAAATGTTTATATCAGTCTTAAAATGTCAAAAGCAATGTTAATTTTTAAATTGGTTGCATGACAGTATTTATTAACTGTATACGTTCGGTAATTTGAAGATACGTATATTAATATACTATAAATTTTTATTAAATATTCATATGATATTAAATTCTGTGAAATATCTATATGTATATGTAATTTGCTTTTGAAGACATTTGGAAATTTCATGCTCTAAAATGATTACATAATGCAATATAAATGTTCATATTCTGCATCTGCATTATCGGTAGAACGTTTGCCATAATTTTATAAATTGCTAGAAATAATTGATATTCATTCTAAGTACACAAATGTAAACATTCGCATTTCCTTATTAAGAGAAACGAAGTAATAGTTTCAGCAAACGTATCCATTAATATTTGTTTCAAATACAAAGAAAATTTTATGAAATATAATTTTACAGAAAGTTTACAAATGATATTTTTAAACACGATATATACAGGAAATTATAAAGCGTTACAGACGAATATCTCCAAAAATATAGAGTATACGCAAAAATGTTTGAGATGAAAGTTGTTCTGTACCGAAGGGGACATCGTGTGGTGGAACTTTTGTTTTTCCCGGTGGACACTCCATGGTGAAGTGAAGGTCATCTTTCATTTTTTAAATGGAATGATATGTTTTCTTATACACCATCAAATAGTGACTTTTAAGATGAGTTCAATTACCTATGACTTAAGCTCATTCAAGGTCAAACTTGCAGGGAAATGCATGAAAGGTGTGATCATTTTATTTGTACTTCAGTATAGTACGTGTTCAAAATGATTACCTCTTACTTCAATGCACCTAACATTTCTTTATTAAAATGATTCTCTAACTTTGCTCAACATTTCAACATTTATCTTAGCACAAGCTTCGCATATTCTTCATTGTTTTCACGCATCGTAGGCTTAATGGACATTACGCAGTTTTTAAGCACAGAACCTGAACGGAGAAAACGCTGTCCTAGTCTTTCAAATATAATTTTAAATATAGTTTGACGTTGAATGAGCTTAAGTCATAGGTAATTGAACTCATCTTAAAACGCACTATTTGATGGTGTATAAGAAAACATATCATTCCAATTAAAAAAATAAAGTTGACCTTCACCGCACCTTGGAGTATCCGCCGGGAAAAATAAAAGTCCCACCACATGATGCCCCCCTCGGTACAGAACAACTTTCATCTGAAACTTTTTTTTGTATAATCAATATTTTTGGAGATATTCGTCTGTATCGCTTTATAATTTCCAGCCTGTATATACTTAATATTAAGTATCAATTATAATTAAAAAACTAGTTTATCAAAACATTAGAAACAATTGATAAAATAACATTTTATATTATGATTAAATTGTTCCTTTAAAATATTATTTTAATGTTTTTTGCCACAGGACAAATCCGGCAAGATAGTAAAGGAAGTCACGGAAACGACAACTTTGCGTGTATCTCACGACACACGGTTGGGAGTCGCATCTTACAAAGTGATATCCAACACTGTGCAAGATCATCGTGAAAATGTTGATGTTAAAGAAATCAAAGATCTCGAACGCATCGTGTCACCGGAAGCCCATGAGAAAACGGATGGCCATCATCACGAAACGGAACTCGGATCGAAAAGTGAGATTCGTTCATTTTTAATCTCCTAGGCGTTCTTTATTATAGTGACCACATTCTTTAAATTGCTTACCTACACAATGCAAATTTTTCAGATTTGCCAAACATTCAAACAACTAATATACAATTTCATAATTTATATTTTTGTATCTGTATCTAAATACATTCAGGCCATCGCAGTACATTTAAATTTATTAATGGCTTGCTGATTTTATGTATTTATATAAATAATGTATAGAAGCAATATCAAATGGTAAAAATATCAGACGAATCTAAAAATGTTTCTGCAAATACTATTTTTAATCTGCTAGAACAATTAAGGTAGACAATTTTTATTTTATGTACAGATGCATAATATATTAACAACTTGTATCCTTGAAAATAAGTAAAACATTCGTTCAACAGCTTCTTATCACGTTAAGATATGTATTATACAAAATAAAATTTTCGACAAAAATGAGTAGTCTAATTTAAAACAGTGATAACATTAGAAGAATTTAAAAATATTACTACATTATTTTCAACCTATTACACATATTAAGAAAGAAAATAAATTTCTATGTCACTCTAGTTTATTGCAATTTAGGTAGATCATTTTTATTTTGCATAAAGATTCGTTGTTTAATACAGGGAGCCGTCTAACGTGTATAACGCCAGATTACAAATATGAAGAACGATTCACATCTAATTTGTTCTTCACACTACATTATAATATTAGCCGTTTAATGCAATAATGGTACAAGTCAAAACAGTTAATCATAGGATGGCGAGAAATTAAGTAAAACTTCTATGAAACATAACAAAATTGAAGGATGTTACGTTTATCTTATGCAAGTCACTCTAAATTACATTACAGTTATTTCATGTAATGACTAGACTGCAGATTGTGTCCATTTATGATAAAAATGAATAAATTTAATGCAAAACAGTAAAAATATTTAAAGAATTTAGATATGTTATTGTACTACTTCGACATTATTCAGAAAAGAAATAAATGTCTATATACATAGAGTCTAAGTATATCATGCAATTAATCCAGACAATTTTTATTTTGTATACAAGTCCACAGTTTATTAATGACGATTAAACCCTTGAGATGTGGTGTTGAACCAAGCAGATAAATATTAACCAGTCTTGGGCATTATTGAAATAAATAATTTAAAAAATAATCGTTGAAATAATATATTATCGTATTTAGCTATGTACCATTTGAAATAATCATATGTCAGTTTATTGGAACAGCTAAATAATTTTTTCGAAATTATTTTATTACTTGAATTTCGTTTGAAATGTCATTTTATCTTTCATTTGATCAAATAATTCGTACTCTCCAACATTCTATTTATTTTGCATAGTATAGAATAATTTTTAAAGTGAATGTAGCTAAACTTTAATCATTAAACTACAAAAATTAGCATACCTAAATTTAATAATTAATTTAAGTACTTCAATAGCCTCTTCTTCAGGTGGAACTATTTATTATTTTATTCAAACAATGTAATTGAAGTAAAAAAATTATTTGAAAATAATTTATTTGATTGAAACGAATATTTCATTTAGAAAATACGAATTATAAACTACATAAAATAATTCATTGTTTCAAATGATTATTTGTTATCTCATTTCAAATGAAATGTGCCCAACCTCGACATTGACTTTCAGTACTTTTGCATTGAACGGCTCATAATTTCTGTGTATCTACCATTTTATCCAATCAAATTTTAACAAACACAGAACAATTATTGGAAATTATATTCGACAGGTGAATCGTACAGCCGCAGAGACGAGTTATCAACAAAATCCGATGACGGTGAACGCACGATCAAGTTTACAAAAATCAGTGGTAAGAGCGAAGATCAGAAGCCGTTCGTGACGCCTGTGGACTCTGCGAAGGAGATGACGCTGACATTAAAAGAATACACTAGGCATCACGAAGACAGTGGGATTGAAATGTCACCGACGAAAAGAGAGGACAGTCTGGAGGGTCAAGATTTCCTCGAAAAAGCGAGGAAGGTGAGTCCGATAGACGACCCATCGATCAATGGCACATGTTGCTGCAGCTGCAACTGCAGCCACGAGGCTGCATGCTTCGATCGTTACTCCGTGCAGCAGAGTTGCATCGAGCTTTCCAGTGTTAACGAGAATCGACGTTGTTTGCCGCTGTCTAATGCAAGCTAGCTCGCCATAGTCTGTGTGATTTATGTGCATCCATGTCTAGAATTAAGGGGGCAGTCTCGCGTGGTTAAAAAATCGGATAATTATGCAGTTTGAGGTAATCGCTTCCGATTTTAATGACCTTGATATGTGTTTTCACGGTCATCATTGTAAACAATTTGTTCCTATATAGGCGGCTTAGGGATTCAACCTAAGAAGCATGTATTACACTCTTTTCCGCATTTGCGAGTCCGAAGGACCCGCTTAACGCCATAAGCTTATATTGTACGGGTCCGAAACAAAAAAGAAACTATTATATTATTGCTATTGACTGATGAGATAGGTTTAGGTTACCTTTAGGTCTGGGTTAGGTTAGGTTTAGATTAGTTTTTGGGGTTGGAGTATAGTGGGATGAGCGGAGCCACTGATCACGCATTTCATAAAGATTTACCATATAATTAACAAGTCCAGAAATTAGAATTCATAATAAATTTATTGATTTTGATTTTCACTCAATGTTCGCTCATTGAGAAACTATTCCAATCCCAACCAAAACCTAACCTAAACCTAACCTGAATCACAGACAATATTTTTGCAAAGGAAAGAATTACTTCAAATGGCCACAAATATCACTCCTTCCGTAAAAATACTTTCACAAAATTCGATGCTTAAATTCATCGAAGTGACAAAATTATGGCGATTTCAAGAGAACAATGTATCGGAGTAGCGATGTCGATACAAAACATTATCCCACCGACGGCGCAGCTTGGGTCCATTTTGAACCTGAATATGGAAATTGTCATTTGGTTCCTCAGTTTCTGGTGATTGAATTTAAATCAGCACCTGTTTCATTACAGACGGTAGAAACATTAATGTGTCTACAAGAAGTACCACCAAAAATATGTTTAAAAGAATTGATAAAGAAAGCAGTGAATTGTTCTAAGCATCATCAAGGATTTAGTTGTAAATATAGTCTGCCGGCCGAAGAGTAAAAGCGTTTTATAAAATTTATCATACTCATTTTATTAAAAAATTACTGGAAATTTCAAGATAAATTTTTTATTTTGGCACGGGTGATAACGGTAAATGTACTGATTAAGAATAATCTTGGTTTTTTTTAGAATCCACCCTGAGATTTCTAATCATCTAGATATACCTATATGAGACAAATAAAGATCACACATTACCTGAATTTCCCTGCAAGTTTGATCTTGAACGACCTTGAGTCATAGGTAACTGCACTTATCTTAAGACGCACTATTTGATGGTAGATAAAAAAACATCATTCCATTTAAAAAAAAGCAAGTTGACCTTCACTTCACCTTGGAGTGTCCACCGGGAAAAATAAAAGTCCTCCTCGTTACTGAACAACTTCCATCTGAAACATTTTTGCGTACAATAAATATTTTTGGAGATATTTGGCTGTAACGCTTCATCATTTCCAGCCTGTATATACAATATATACAATATACAGGGTGAGGCATTTAAAAAAGGACACCTAAATAACTCGCTTGTTTTTGGAGATAGAAGAAAATGCCTCAGACCAAACTTATTTGGTATCGAAGGACACATAATCTAATGCTACTAGTTTTTTGATAGGTGGAGGCGTCAAGGAGATATGAAGGTCATCTCTGTTTTCTCAAATGGAACAGTATGTTTTTTTATTTACATTCTGATAGAGTATTTCAAGACGAATACAATAACCTATTATTACGGAAGGTAATTTATTTATTGTGTATATTTATTGTGGGTGAGGTATAATCAGGAAACAAGTAATTAAAATTATATAAGAAATTGTTCTGAATGACGAACGAGTAGCTAAATCTAGTACAAAAAAAATTATAACGTAAGTCGAACCATCGGCTTGAAAAACCTGTATGAAAATTAGTTTTTGCAGCGTTCTTATGATACTGCCCCCTGAAACCCTCGATTCTACTGCCGGTTGTAATACTTGTGAAAAATTGAAAAGTGTTTTTTAGATGATGCTAAATCTTTCTAGTGCTAACATTATGGGTATAGTTTTACTTTTCTTATGCATTAGAAATGCGTCTGTAGAAGTAACTGGTGATTATCCATGAAAGACAATTGTAATTTCGACAGTTGGTTGCTTGCAATGGCCATTGTTGAGATTAAAAAATTCTCGGACAAAGTTGGTAGATTAGTTTTAGAACATTATAGTGAAGTAAATAATGGGAGTCGCATTGTGAGAGAAAATTAAGTTTCATTGAACGTATATCTACCACAAATAAGAATATTTAATGCATGCAAATATCACCACTAGACTGCAAATTTTATGCATTTATGACAAAACTGGACAGAAATACTCTCGTTAATTTTGATTTACTGATATTATTAAAAGAAGAAACACATTGCTATTTAATCCTTGTTTTTCGTAATTAATGTTGGCAATATTAATATTGCATTCAAATTCGCAGTATAATCATCAGTAATATCGAGTTGAATACATTCTTACACAATATATGTATGTGTGTACGTATTTCAAGCACAACAATCATAGATAAGTTAACACCATAACACCTAACTCGAATATCAAAAACGACAATTTCTGTTTAGAATGACAGTTCTAATTACCGCTAATTATTGTTGTATTTGTAACATTTTTACACTGCGCATGGCTTTCTCCGTCACTGTTGTAAATAAAGTTTTTGATATAACAATCTGTCGTGTGTGTTTAAATCAGTAAAATTACTTTTGCAAGAAGTGATAGTAGCTCACGATGAGACAAAAGGCATTTAATCAAAATCTGTCGGTAAGTTATGTAAGTAAGTAGATAATATTG
Organism: Sphecodes monilicornis; assembly: GCA_913789915.3. Lineage (NCBI taxonomy): Eukaryota > Metazoa > Arthropoda > Insecta > Hymenoptera > Halictidae > Sphecodes > Sphecodes monilicornis. The sequence continues at coordinate 22,993,838 of OU565285.1, forward strand.
CAAACTAAAAAGCGTACTATTAATTAATGTTATGTTCCACGAAAAAGAGAATTACAGTTGGAGTAAATTATTCATACATGTTATAAATATAGGTAATACTTTCAATTATTTTATAATATTAATATTAATATACATATTAATAAGTAATATTCTTACCTTAATATTCTAAGTACATAATTCTCTTCTTATTAAAAGAATATGAATTAACATATTTCAGAAAAAACTATCATACCTTCGTCCAATGACAATTAGGTCTTCTACAATTTTTCCAGTACATTTACTCAGCTATTGAAAATTATAAGTTTCAAATTTTTCATTCTACAATGACTAAAACCGTAACGAGGATATAGTCTTAAATCACTATTTTGCATAAAAATGAACGAGTCCAATCAATTCTACTAATCGTATTCATCTGTGTAAGTAAAGATACAGATGAATGTTAAAATCAAAATATTCACAGGAATGATGTGAAATTTCGACAATGGTTTACTACTTTTAATATTGTTGCAGTGCAAAAGATTTTAAACTTACCGTGGGTGCTTAAATTATTAGGCTACCTTTGCGAAAAATGAATTTTCTATATTTTCGTAAAGATAAATTCAAGGGATTAAGAATAATCTTGACTCTTTGTACGAAAATGCGTATTTTCATTTGATAATTCAGTATTAAAAATACAAGAAAAATGTTCAACTTTTTCAGGTCATTATAGAAATAGTAATACTGCTGTAATTCTTTATGGCATAATTCTCATTCATTTTTAGTGTATCATTCCCGTGTCGTATATGCAATTAATCGATCAATTAATTGTTGCTTGTTCGTAACAAGCTCTTTTGAAAAATCTTTCTTCAACAATTTCCATAGATTCTAGATTAAGATTAGGGTTGGAGAATCTCGGCTTTTCTCTACAAGGAATTTCTATAAAATATTTTCTTAATAAGAATTATGGCAACAATTAACACATGTCTTTCAGAATATATTCTACAAAAATATATATATATATAACTAGCGCAAATTTTGTTATTTTTATTTAAAAAAAAAATAACTTTTGTACTTCAAATCCCGATAAATTCGTATGCAAAATGAAGAAATGTCCTTAAAAACCAAATTACCATCTTAACGGGGGCTTCTGGTATCACAACAGTGAAATCAAGTGATTTTTAAGCATTTTTTTTAAACCACTATTGAAAATCTGGGACTATGCCTTCTCGGGTGTAAACAAATTGTCTCGAAATACAAGTGTTTTTTTTTTTTAGCCGTGTTCTTCTTATTAGCTATTGTATAATATACAAGACTTCTTAACAGCTTCGGCAATGTTAACATTGTTGGCGTGCATTCAACAATTTTCGTTGTCTATTACAGTGATCAAAACATATAAAGTGATAACTTTTCTTAAAGTTAGATACTTTATGCTGGGATTAGACCTATTTTGAAAGAAAAATATAAAAAGTTGGAAAAGTTCTGGGGTTCGGAAGAAAAGTTAATTTTTTTCGGCCGATTAGTTAAATTTGTAATGTTAAAAAACATGGTTCCGAATTCCGCAAACACTACTCTCCGAGTGTCGCAGTATTTTAAAACGGAATAATTTATTAGAATAATTTACAATTAGTGTGCAATATACAATTATATTGGCTGGTATATCGATTTTATGACCGGTCCTGCTCAGCAATCAAATACCGACTTCTCCGCTGTCAATTCGTCAACCGTCTCTTGACAACCCCTCTATTCTATTATTTCTTTAGGGGTTATTCACCGCAGAGCAGTTCGACGTTACGGCGACTTTATATTGATCACGCCGCTCTAACAATATTATGAATAAAAAATCAAATATAAATTTTAACGAAAATGTGTGAAGAATTGAATGAGCTTCGTCTGAAGTTGTTCATCTTACTAGCTTCTTAATTATCCTGCATACCAGTTTAAAAGAAACAATCGTATTATGCAATAAATGATAGGAAGAATTGATCTAAAAAAGGAAGCACTTGCAATTCAAGACTATCCGTTTACATCCCCAAAATGGTTAGTCTCATTTGTCCAATAGTTATTCTGAAAAAAATTCTAAAAAATCTTAAATTCTTAAAAGGGTGAAGATTCAGAAGGTTTTGAATCCCGCGGGCGACTAGTTTCCGTCGATTTCCGTACACGGTCGCCGCGAGTCGACATTGCTCGGTAATGTCCGACAAGTTGCGTCCGCAGCCGATCGGCTTCGGCGGCATTCGAAACCGGCCGACGGCTCAGTCTCGAGTCGACTTGCTTCTGCGACCGATCGACCGGTGTTGTGACACGATTGTGACATGTGTCACGCGAGTGTTGCTCCTGCTGCGGTTTACGTTGTGCTTGTCACTGCTTGAACGTGGATCGACTTAGGTGATTGCCCGAAACTAATCGAACTCTACGCTTAGATTTGTATTTCCACCAAATACAAAATACGTCGCAGAGTACTCCCAAAAATCTACCGGTCAAATTATCCTATTCGTTTCTAGCTTGCACAGTAATCGTACTACAAACCACAGAGATATCAACAAACATATTAAGAAATAATGGACTTATATTTCCGAATAGAAAAGAAATATTAGATCTTGTTTCGAACATTTTTCGCTCATTTTCGCTATCAACTAATTTTTCCTCGGATTAAGTTATCTGTTTGGAATCGACAAAATAGCCATAGGCGCCGCACAATTCGTGCGTTCCTCGGCCGACCTCGTTTTCCACCTCGTCCTCGGTTTCTTTTCTCGTTCTGTTCCTCGGCTCATCGGACCGCAGCCTTGAAAACCGACGAAAAAATTCCTGATCCCGAAATAATCAGTATTTCGCACACGACTCTGATTTCAGCGCGGGTTTAACGCGCGTTTACTTTCCCCGTTGACTGTTATCATCGTTGAGACTCGGCTCCGAGGAATCGATGTTTAGTCGTTGAACCCAATTAAAGAGAAAAAAAAAAAAGGAAAAGAAGAAGGGCATGCGCATGCATTAAGCGGCCGGGTGTCGCTTGTTAATCGGTTTCTACAAGCAGACTCACCGGCTTCGAGATAACATGTAATTAGCCTGACATAATGCGACCGATAATACCGTACATTGTCCACGACGCGACGATGCCAATAGGGCGACCCGATAGTTTCGGAGCGGCGAATCGTGATTTTCGGTAGACTGCACGAATGGTCCAGCATGATTTTTCATGTTTCATTTCACTGTTTCCTTTTTTTCTATCTGCCCGTTTCCACGAGATTATCTTCGATCGTGGGTCGCGGTGTGGTGAACCTCCCGTTCGGAGAACGCCACCAGTCAGTCCGGTTTTATCCTCCCATTCGTTCGTCCGTGTCGGTGACGTCACCTTACAAAGATACCTATAAAGTATAAACACACCGACGTCCAAGCAAAAGGTGTATCGAGATCTCTCTTAATCTGAAATGGTCGTTCCATCGGAGACTGGCAATTAAGCGGGCTAGAGCCGAGGTCCCAGGGACCCTTTTCAGGGGATGCGTTTATGCGCTTTCGGTTCTCGCTCGATTTCGTATTAAACCCATTGGCTGTTTAACACTAGATTTTGATGAATTCTACATTTTTTTATTTACGATTGTTGAGTCCATATCCAAGATCCATGCGTGAGAAATCATTCAACTAATTTATTTCTTTGCGCATATACTTTAACACATTACCTACCGCTGAAAATTTGATCATTTTCAAAAGTCTTTGGTCTATAGTTAAACGCATTTGAATGAATCCTTCAACAGTTGCAACAATTTCAATTGTCAACCAGCAAATCATCCCCTGGAACGTCATCTAATAGTTTCCTTTGGGATTATAATGTAAAAGAATATTTTTAAGCCTCTTTTTCATATAATACAATTATTGTTAATACAATTAAATCCTACTAATAGGCTCCCGGTAAGTAAAGTGTTAATAAAAATGACTAAAAATCTGAATAGATACTTTCTCGTTATTTTTATGAAATAACGTAGAATAATCGTTTTGAATGCTCCGTAAACCTAGTGTTAATATTGAATCTCACTCGTGACGAGGATTTTGAACGGTAACTATTAAACATGAATATTATACAGTTCCTTTAACACTAGAAAGACTGAAACTTAGTATATGCCTATATTGCCCAAAAGCAGTCAAAATGACTGCATTGTGAAAGAATAACTAATGTGTAAAGAAATTTGTTTAAAATTAATTTTTAATATTTTTTATATTGATGACATGGCATATTGATGACACTTTCATTTTCATCATTGGTAATCGACTCTTCATCGCTATCTTCAGTGTCAGATGTTTCGCTTTGAATATAATCCGCTTCATCTTAAGATGATAGTTCAGGATTTGTTGCATCTGATTCTATATCGGAGCACTCTTCACTTATGTTCGTTAGCTTTTCCAATAACTCGCTTCTATTCGACATTTCTTTCATGAATTTAGGACGCAAAAGAAATAAAATAAACAACTTGTTAGAACAAGTATCACTGCATAAAGATTCGAATAACAAGTACCACATTAGCTTATTGAGCAACTGCAACTTATCAAGTATACGCCCAAATCGACAATTTATCATGTACTTGTATGTTATCATGTGACGATAATCGAAAAAAAATGAAAACTGTTATTTCAATACAGAGCCGAACTGGTCATATAAGAAATTTACACAATTCAATAATAAGAATCATTTGATTATTTAAAATTTCCCAAATGCTTTTGGGCAAAGTATATATATATATATATATATATATATATATATATATATATATATATATACTGGAAATGAAGGAGGGGGAGGTAACTGCAATTATTAATAAACGCATTTATATGTTGTACAAAAAGTCACAAAATTCTAAGAAATTGTGTCATTATACACATAATTGTTTTTCTAATTGAAATTAAAAAGCAGTCAAAATGACTTCCTTGGGCAATCTAGTGTTAAATCCCTTTGTCAATGTTTGTCATAGTACTTATTATCTGTTTGATGATAATACTGTTTTGGTCAAAAACATTATTAGACTGCGGCTTTTATGCATTCAAGACAAAAACGAACTTCACCCCTTGCCCTACGATTGATTTTACGGTTTCAGTGATTAGAACTTCTCTGTAGTGCACAAGTTTCTAGAAAAAGGAGAAAATGTATATCCGTTGTATGTGTACATGTTCTCCAATGGCTGTACGTTAACAACAACAAAATGGAATTTGATTTCGGTTAAAAGGAAATTAATATCGTATATATTTATTAGACTCTGTTCAGAATCTTCATCACGAATCTTACACGATGTTGTAGGGTAATGCAAGGGGTTAAGAATGTCGCTATAATGCTCTCAATTTGGGAAGATTATTAAAAACAATACCAATTCCAATAGTATTGGAACACTAAATCCTCGATTCTCGAAAAATGGTCTATACTTAAACTGTGATTTTAAAGCTAGGAGCCTCTAATTTTATAATCCATAATTCATTTTACTTTAAGATTTTTCTTCGTTATGTATCGGGCGAGAAACTGAAGACGTGTTTTGTCTCGTAAATGCTATACTTTCAAACGTCTGTGAAAGCCTTGACAAATTTTTCTCGTTTTCACAGGAGCACCTTAAACATTGATGTACAATTTTTGTGTGTGTTTTATCGAGCTTTGATTGAGAGGAGTGCGGGCAACTTTACAATAGCATAAGTTACGCCATGGGAGCTTTACATGACCGAACTTGTTCCTCATTTTTCTTCCATAAAACAGTGCGAAATAAATCGTATATGAATTTTTCAGGAGATGTAAAGAGGCTTCAGTCTTCAAATCTATGGCACTTTTATTTGTGAGAAAAATTTTTGATGGTTTTTGGAGGTGTTTGAGTTTGCAGCATTCTTTAAGAAAAAATAGGTCGTCAATATCGCACCTGCTACATCATGTGAAAATATCTTTGAGGAAAATGAACACTGCTTTGCAAAAATAGAGGCTTCAAGCTTTAAAATGTGTCCAGGCTTACGGTTACCACAATTCAAATATCGAAAATTTTTCGATAACCAGAAACGTAATGTTTAAACACAATTTTATGGAAAACAATTTTATGGAATAAACGTTTATTTCTTCTTCGAATAGCTTTGAAGTCATTCAATAGTCATTGACGAAAATGTAGATATACTTTCGTAATTTATTTTAAATGTTATTCATTTATTTTAAATATAAATAAAATTCTGGGATTCTGTTGTCAGTATTTAGGCATTCACGTAAATGTGAATATACTCATGTTGCATTTTTAGTTTATATGTATATTGAATTTATATAATATAGTATTTTCTCTGGAAATAATATCTTCAAGATAAAAATAAAAAGATCGTCATCAAACATTTTAATTTGGTATTCATAAAAGAATGTTTTGTAAACTTATAAATATGATGTACAATTACATAAATGATAGTAATTATGTATTAAATGATAGAGTCAATATTTTCACTGGAAAATTATAAAGGATGACAGAGATGGAATTATATTTTAACATATCCACGATATTTCCACGATTTTTTCGAGTAACAAGTTCTTTTACTGTCTATATGTACCGTTTCTATTAGCCAAGGCTTGTTTTATTTATATCTATCACTTACATGTTCAGTTTGCGAAGAATCAGAGGATCTTCAATGATTATAGAAGCTGGTTATAACAAGTAGTTAAGATCACCAATTTGAACATTAAAAGATTAACAGCATTCGTAAAAAGTGTACAATATTTCGCAGGCAATGAAACATTAATGAATTCTTGAACTTTATTTTTCTTACAATCAAATTTTACACAGGAATGTAAGTGTATCGTTTTACATTTATTTTATCGTAAAAAGTAATTACATCTTTAAATGTTCTTTAACTACAGTAACTATTCATCTTACAATATTATTACATTTCTGTAATAATTTCTGTATACAGATACAGATATTTTTATAGAAATAACTCGGTAACTAATTATTTTTTGTCATTCTACGCCGAATACCTTTTTATGTAGAATAACGAGAGGAATCTATCCATGTAAAAACAGGTATGCAATTCCATTTAAACAAGTAACGCAATTGTCGATTGCACTTAAAAACAAAAGAAGGTCCTACGGATGTATTGCTCTTCAAACCATTCATCCTTTTCCTTTGACGTTTTTCTGTATCTGTACTAGTAACGAAATTATAGATGAAATGTTTGCCTGAAACAATTGCGTGAAACACCCTGTATTCGTTCCTAATAAGTTCCTTTAGAATTTCAAATGCCGGGAAGGTTTTCCGAAAAATTCTACAAACAATTCACAGCATATTTTCAACCTGTAAACAAATTTTGAAAATTTCTCACAAACATTTTTTACTCAACAGTTTGTAAAAATACATGCTAACTTATTGAATAATTCAGAGTTCGAAGAAGTTCTATAACTATTTAATAGGTTCTATTTAAAACATGAACCGTGGAACCTCTTTTGAAAAATATTCTATCGTCAGAAATGTTGATGAGAACGGATAAACATAAGTTCTTGAAAGTAAAAGTTTTAGTTTGAACAGAACCTATAGAATACAAACAAAAATATTTTTCTACAACGGGAAAACATATCCTGTTTATTAATATTAAAAGAATTCTCAAGCATTGCAACAAATACTGAATATTATTTAATGAACAGTACTCCAATAATATTAAATAATTACTACAAAGATTATTTGTGTTTCTCCTATAGAAGCTTCTTTAATTCATGTTCTAAATAATTTGTTTTTATGAAACTTTGAATGTTCCCGGTGATAACATTTCTTACCATAAAAATTCTATGGGAACAGATATTTTCCTAAATGAAGCATATAAGTTGGAACAGAATTTTTTTTACAAACAAAAGATAACTGTTTGATTCGATGTTTTTTGGTAAGTTGCATCAACCTCACAAGGGTTATTATCAACTACAAGTTTACAATTAGTTGGTCATTTATAATTTAGATTCGGTTAAATAATTTGGTGTGCTTCAAGAATTTTATTAGTTTTTCGCAAGATTCCTTTGAGTCGGATGTTTCCTGGAATTTTGTATCTTCTTCTTTCTTGATGATAGAGATGGCACGCAGCAATTTATTCGTTTCTAATAGGTGCATTTACAATTTCAAATACCAGGAATGTTTAACAAAAAATTCTACAAACAATTCCCAGTATATTTTGAACCTACTATAAATCTTGAAAAATTTCTCTCACGAAAGAGTCACTTTTAACAAAGTTACTGCAATAGGTTCGTGCACACACAGTTTCAGCGTCACACACGGAATTCTGATTCGAACTGCTATTTTTACCTCAACGAACTTCTGCCATAATTTATTCCACGGTTGTACGTTTCTCTGGTCGGGATGAGAAGCATGATCGAGAGTGAGGAGAGCAACGGAATTTTTCGCGGCGATGGCTAGCGGCGGCAACGAATTGTCGCCGGTTGTCCGCGGAATTCGCGGCGACGGCTGTTTGGCAAATCGCCAAAAATAACGTTAATCAGTGGTGCCTGCGCAGTGGTAACTGGAGAACGTAATTTCTTCTCCTCGATCCGAGAACGTGTATCAATTCTGATCCGAAAACGTTTCCGCGTGATGGTTGTCGGGCGTTTCCACCACGATGGCACGCGGAACGTTGATCAACGTCGAAATTAATTCGCCATGGATAGACGGGATCTATTAAACCTTCATTTATTGGCCTCTGTACGCAGGAATCGTCGAGTTCTTGGACCCAGGCCAATTAAATTCCGTATTGCACGAACACCGAACAGAGTTCCGTGTTTCGGTAAAGTCTGCGAAACTGCCCTCAACATTGGTTTTTCAAACAATTGCATTATTAACACTTTATCTACCAGAAGCCTATTAATTGGCTTTTCAAATGTTGTGCTTAAAAATCTTCTTTTACGTAATAACCCCAAACGTAATAATTAGATTACATTATTCATGGTAACCTATTGATTGACGATTGAAATTGCTATTGCTGCTGAAAGACCCATTAAAAAATCGTTACCCATGGACCATAGACGTTCGAAAATGATGAATCGACAATACGCATTTGTTCAATTTTAATTAAAGGTGCAGGTAAAAGAGTTTTAAAAAACGATGCTCACTGTTTTTTCCGCGAATCTGACCAAATACAGTTTTTTCGAAAATTGTTGAATACATCGGGTAGAAAACTAATCCTTGAGACAAATAGTGTGCGATTTTTTTAAGGTACTTGAAATCCATTGACAGAATACGTTGATTACAGTAGTGCTTATTTTTATCTGAAAATCTACAATATTTAGATAAAAGTTGTGCTTTTAAAACTATTTAAAGTTTGCGCTTTAAAACTTTTAAAACTTAACTTTTATTTAGGTAGATTTATTGATAAAAATAAGCACTATTTTAAACTACGTATTCTCTCAATGGATTTCAAGTTTTTTTATTGTATTACGGTAGAAATTGAATTTTTTTCAAGATTTTTACCTTTATTTTGTAGCTTCCTTTACCACCATCGAACAGTACGTTGATTAATTACCAAATTTTACCCAAAGTTCCCAAAATGCTATCGTCAATATGTTGTTTTTCCACACATATAAACAGAATGCATGGCAATCGCATTGATTGACGTTAAAATAAAGTTTATCCACATGTAAAATTAGATATCTAAATTATAATAGAAGATGGGGTCCTAAGGATCAGCTTTGTATCTCAAAATGGTCTATGCATAATGAACCTGTTGGATGCAATAATATTTCTTGATCTACATATTTTTTTTGTCGCAGTTCCGACCAATAGCAATTTTTAGAAAAAATTATTTACACGCTGCCTAGTAAACTTATGTGTCTGACGTCTCAAAATAATTGAAGTCGTTTGATGCAATTTTAAAAAAAGTTTTTCGATTTTTAAAGTTGTACGAATACTTTGTACACCCACCGTAATATATGTGAGTATGATGTCACCAATTTGTTGACATTTATCCTCAAAGGGATAAAGTGTGTACGAACACTTTTTTGACAGAATGTGTTTTGTAGTTTTCGAAATGTTTTTCTTCTTTCGCACTGTGGTTGGGTTGAACACGCTAGATCTTTTATACAGGGTGTTCACGCTATCACTAGCCAGCGTTTTTCTTGCAAATAATAAATATTAGAAAAAAATGATAGTGGAAAAGGTAATATTGTTTTTGGTAAGTAACATAATGGCGTACGTAATTTTCTTGTGTTTGCACTATTTTCTTAGAAATGAAGGTGACTTTCAATTTTTTAAATGAAATGCTATAGCGTGTATCAAGACAAATTTATTCGTATACAACGCAATGACCTTGAAGGTCATACAAGGTCAGAAATGGCAGCAAAATTTTGAATATTTCGTAAAGATATCATTCACGATACACAGCGCCCAGAAATGTAAATGGCATGCAAAGGAAAGTAACGCGATCATGTGCATTAATATTTTGGACAACGTTAGAAGAAGCTAACAAGAATGCAACTAATAGAGTCGAAATATGTAGTCATGCACAAGAAAGTTATATTGACCATTTACTATAGCCTCGTCAATAAAGTGTACTTGTAAACGCATTAGTACGAAATGTTCAAAATGTTCCTTCTATTTCTGACCTTGAATGATCTTGAAGGTCGTTGTGTCGTATACGAATGAATTTGTCTTAACACACGCTTTCATATGGCATGTAAAAATATATAGCATTCCATTTACAAAAATTGGAGGTCACCGACATTTTCATGAAAATAGTTTAATTACAAAAAAATCACATACGCCATTACATTGTTTGCAAAAAACAGTACTACTTTTTCCTCTTTCATTTTTTTCTAATATTTATTATTTGCAAGAAAAACTCTGGCTTTTAATAGCGTGAACACCCTGTATATGAGCGTGATGTCACCAATATGTTGACATTCATCTTCGATGGGATAAAGTGTATACGAACACTTTTTTTGACAGAATGTATTTTGTAGTTTTCGAAATGTTTTTATTCTTTCGCGCTGTGGTTCGGTTGAACACACTAGATCTTTTATAGTTCGAGAAATTTCGGAAAGCTCTAAGTCCTATACCTGATGAGGACGTTTCATAATAGGATTATGGTTTGCATAGTTGTGGTCCATACAAACAGAAGCAAAGATAGGATAATGTTTCATCGGTATTGAGGGCAAACGCTAAATCGATCAACGCTAGTAGTTCGAACGACTCTGTTTTCCCGCGAAAAGGGAGAATTACGAGGATGGTGGACGGGCACGACGCGATGGAAACGACGGAGAATAGTGATGGACCTCGTGAGAAGGAATCACGATCGGTGGTGGAGAGCAACGAGGATACACCACAGCAAACCACCGCACCGACAACCACCATAAGCACCATAGCCGTGCAGAGCGGTGAAACGCGTCTGGTGATCGCTCTACTTCAAGTAAGGGCCACCGTATCTTATCTTACAATTAGGCCATCAATGCATTAATCTGTCTATACTCAGAAACATTATCCCCTTTTAGTAAGTAGCTCGATATCTCGGGCGAAGTTCGGAGCCTCTTTGAAGTACAATAATAAAAAGAGAAACTTCTCTATAGATGCTTGAAAATTATCGATTGGTTGTTGTAATTAATTTATGTAATTACTAGATCGGATTTTTGTGAAAATAAACATTTTCGCAGTCAATTGTCAGAAACAGAAACTATATAGAAATGTGTTTTTACTTTTAATAATTTTAATCCTTGCTCTCTGATTTTCTTCGCAGCTGCAACAACTAGAACTTTTTGTCTTTAATCATTTCACAAAAAAAATAGACTGTGGATTCCATGCAGTTATAACAGGAATGGATAAGTTAAATTTAAAACAGCAGAAATAGTGAAAGTATTTAAAAATATGAATATATTATTTTCAAGTTTAAAAAGTTATTCAAGAAAGAACAGAATTTTTATTTGTCTCCTGTCTTTTTCAATTCATGCGGAAAATTTTTATTTTGTATAAAGATCCACAGTCTAGTGGTTAAACAACGGCATTTTAATTAATCTCTTATTCACATTTTTGGCACTTATAAAATTGTATATTATGATTAGACTGCGGATTTTTATGCGAAATGTAGTTTTGTTACACCATTTACACGAAATGGAGACCAATTAAATATAATTCCTGCTTTCTTTGATTAGTTTGGTAGATCGGAAATAATATATTGCTATTCTTAATTTCTTTAAATTTTTTCAATATTACGAATTTCATCTATTACATTTTATCATAAATATATAAAATCTGCAGTCTAATTAGAACATTAAAACCGAATTTTTACGTCCGTCTGGTTCAGTTGTATCTGAATAACCAGACAGTTTCATACTTTCTTACGCTGGCGTTGAAGTCACTGTGTCTACCATAGTGCAGTTTCTATTGCCGTCACGTATTAGCTAATAAACCTACTCACAAATAGTCGTCAATTATAGTTACAAAATTGCTTATTGGCCATAATGTGCACAAAATACTGATCAAATTTATTAATTGTCTCTCACAAATTTCTATAATATCCGTAAAGAATATATAAACAGTTTTCAACATAACGGTACAGTTGTGTTGCAAAACAGTACCAATACTTTTAAAACTGGCTAAAAGAATTCATAGAATTAAAAGCAATCTTTGAACTTTGGAAAGTAAATTCAAATAATCGCGATTTAGTTTAAACGATTCTCTGAAAATAAAATTAAAAGATTCATGGTGATATATAAATATTTAAGATTGGTCTACGACCCTTACTTGGGAATTAAACATATTATAAACTTTATATTTAATTATACATATTAAAACTTTTATTTTTTGTGTAACAATTTGTAAATGTTACAATGTTCCTCTCCACATTAACTATTGACGTGATTTAAAACATAATTTTGTATATATCCTAAAAAGGTATTCTGTTATAGCTTTGATAAACACCTATTGTTTTGTTATCTAAAGTTAGTTGGATCTGAAAAGCAAATCTATTTTCGAGAATCATGTATCCTAAGTTTTTTCGAGGAAAATGATTACCACTCAACTTTATATCTTATATTTATTAATTAAAACTCTTGATTAACCCCTTGTATTACAATTTATTTTACGATTGCAGTGATTAGAATTTCTGTGTCGTTCACAATGTCTTAGAAAATGAAGGAATTTTGTATTAATTGTGGGCCTATGTATCTCCAATGGCTATATATTGACAACAGCAATGTAGAATGTTATTTCGATTTAAATAAAATTAATAACATATATATATATATATATATATATATATATATATATATATATAGTGGAACTTGTTGGAAATTTTCATCACGAGTCTGACTCGATGTTATAGTATAAAGAGGAATAATAGTACTGTTCTGCTATACTTGTGGAGATAGGAAAAATGCTGTACCTGGAAAATGGCAGATGGCATCGGCGCCAGCAATTAACCGGCGTTTGGCGTCATACATATATCTGCGTCATAATAGTCATAGTTGTCAAAGGAGCATATCCAACGGGTATGATGTACGATTTAGGAAGCGTTCGGCGACAATTAATCGTCCCAACATTCGTCAGGTAGGGCGCGGCGCGTAGCTGCACGCGCGTTACACGCGACCATAATCTATGGTGTTAGATTATTTTGGGAGCCGGTCGCTCGAGTCCATAGCTATTTTCGAGTCCTCTCGAAACTGTGAGCGTTTTAGGTAACCATCGAGCAAAACGAGGTCTCCGAAACTCCGCGAAGGATAAATTTAACCGCTACGGTTCCTTCCATCGTGAACCCACCATGAACGGGGAACCATCTTGCGTTCGTTATGCCACGAAAATAATTGGACAAGGCCTGGACGATTCCGTTGTTAACGAGAAACATCAAACACCTAGATTGAAACGGTTTGCCAAGGGATTGTGTAAGCCCCCTTGAACACGATCTCAATGGTGCTCCATAAGCGTATCATAAGATTCCTGATGCAACTGTCTCTCAGGTCGCACTTCCTGCAACCAAAAATATAAAGTTTCTAGCTGCCCCGGTGTGGCTTGTAAAATAATTATAGGCATAGATAAATTCCAGTGTAATAAATTGTTGGATTCTTGAATGATATTCCTTAATAAAGATAAGATCCATTCTCTTTTTATGAAGCATCTTAAGTCTCAGATGAGATTCATTTCAACTATCGATGGTTACATGTAAATAAAAATAAATGTTTAAATTACAATTTTTTAGCAAAATGTAGTTATATAAGTAAGTTTTTCATATTTGCTTTAGTAATGAAGGTTTCTATAAATAATGCTAAACAAATTTTACATTTCTGCCGATCAATATGTTTGATATTTCAGATTTCATTATTGCCAGCACAATATTGATCACTTGCAACTGTTATGTGATCAACATATAACGTAACTGTACATCGAATAATACACAGTAACATATAAACTCACGAATGAGATCTTTTATTAACATATTTAACACTTTGTCAAGGTGTCGTTTTGAACAAATTAAAATAATTTATTCAATAAAGTTGCAATTGAATCTTTGAAAGTAATCATAGTAATTCTTACTTTAACTCTTCTGTATGCTGAAAATCATAGTAAAATTCAGGGTTGGGCACACTTTATTTGAAATAAGATAACAAATCATTTGAAATGATTAATCATTCTACTTTACTATTTGTGTTTTACAAATAACATAAAAAATTTATATTTTTTTTGCGTTTAAATCAAATAAACTATTTTCAAATAATATTTTATTTCAATTACATTGTTCAATTAAAATAATAAATAATTTCTCCTCAAGAAGACTTTATTGAAGTAACTATCTTTATTATTTTACATAAGCATAATTTCATTTGAAATTGAAATAATGAAATAATTTTGAAAAAATTATTTGGCTGTTCAAATTAACTAACATATGATTACTTCAAATGACATGTAGCCAAATAGGATAATATATTATCTTAACCACTATTTTTCAAATAATTTATTTCAATAATTCTCAAGCCTGGTAAAAGTTATCTTGCTCGAATATGTCACAATAAAAATTAATTTCTAGACCTAGTCAAAGAAACGTATCACCCATATGTGACCGATGTGTTAAAGAAATAACATATCGAGGTAACATTAATCTAAATTATCGTCTGTGTAAGCGTGCTTGATGTTTACAAAATAAATATCCTTTTTTAGAATAAGCTATAGTAGCTATATATGATACACGGGATGGTGAACGTGGTAAACTTTTCACTGTTAGGAATTTGGAAACTTTTTTGGTTTCATGGCACAGTGTAGAATAATGCATGAAAATAATAAGAATTTAGATTAACTAGTTTCCCGAATTAAGTATTCATTCATTTTGTGTGACATCGTACATTTATTTCAGGTGCCCCCTGTGTAATATTAGATTATACTATCCATACCGAGCACAAAATATTGGTGTAAGTTGTATTATCAAAATTGCAAGACTGAGTTTATTTAAATTTCTCGAAATTTGTAAACAATATGGACGAAGAATGTTATGTAATAATTTCTAATAGAAGCATCTTTGTAATTTCAAGAATTAAAAATAAAAAATTTGATATCAGTCGTGGTACGGTTAGTGTGAAACGAAGCACGTCGTTTTTTTGGAAACGAATTCTATTTAATATAAAATATGATATAATAATTAAATAATTCTATTCTCGGGGCAAATCATTCGGCGATCCATAAATTTCGGATAAATCTTCCACGGCAAAAATGTTTACTACATGCTCGCGGATCGGGGCCGTTAATGCATGTTATCGCAGCAGCGTAATCGAAAAGACAAGCGCCCAGACGGGGAGACAGACAGATAGGCAGACCCACGAAGCCTGGTCCCCGCGGTTCGATCCAACTGAATCTACCGTGGCATGGATCGGCCGTACGGTCTCGTGTAATTCAACAAACCGGTATTATACGAGACGGCAGGCGTGATCCTTCCTCCTCGCCTCTACCTACATCGTACCTACGACCTTACGACACTGACTCCTGCCTACGAAGGGACCGAACGGAACAGAAAAAGGAAAATGTAAGGCGGACGGCCGAAAGATGGGACCCCATGCAGTCGGTACAGTCATCTTGAAGCACCTTCGAACTGGTCCCTGTTTGAAGAAATTCGTTTCAGCTTCACGCGCACCTTACAGGGACTTTCTCATCGAATCATTTATAATAAAGATAATGTTCGGGAATTTTTTTTCTTAAAATATACAATATTCTATAAGAAAAACTTCTTGTCCTTAGTTTGTACACGCTTTTATTACACAACAATTTTGTTTGCTACGGTTCCTGTTGTTGCGTTATTGTAGATGACAGTCGCTGCACTGTTCACAAAATCAGGGGTGAAAACGGTGGCCATCATATCTCATTGCAAGATCTTTTGAACTGAAAAAAAAATAAGAAATTCTTAAACTTTATATCAACGACTATGATATGAACTGCTGTGACAAAAAGACAAACAAAACTCAAAATGGCGATGTTTAACGCGAGTTTAATCAAAACGTAATATAAAAAACGGCCAATTTTACGTATAAACATATTAATAACAGAACGTGTATGTTCCAAAATTCACCGTTTTGGTTCATAAGATAGCGAATAGAATTAAGAAAATAAAACCGCAAGAATTTTTTGAATTGGTTCACAACTTTTTTTGTGAACGTGGCTACCGTTTTCGCACCATATTTTCTAAACAGTGCAGTGACCGCCATTTATAAAAATGACACCCTAACAGGAACCGCAACAAAAAATGTTTTTATATAGAATTAAGAATCCAAGTGCCAATATTTAAACCGTTACAAATTAATATGCATGTTAATTATACTATAGCAAATTGTAAACTGTAAACATGTGGTCGATAATGACCTCGCTGTTAATGCGATAACATTAAAATAAACTACAAATAAATAATAATAATAATAAAAAGTTTTTTCTATAAAAATTCTTAAATATCATCTTTATTTTAAATCATTTGATGAGATAGTCCCCTTAACACTAACCGTATCACGACTGGTCAAATGACCGATTTCACATTTTTTATCTTATAATTATTGAAATTACGAAAGATGTTTCCATTAGAAATTATTAAATAAATTTGTTCATTCTAATTCATATTGTTATAAAAATTGCGAGAGATCTAAATGTATTGAGTCTTGTAATTTTGATAAGACAATGTGTACCAGTCATATTTGGTGTTCAGCACGATTAGTGTTAACCCTTTGCACGAGGATTTTTTTGAATACTACAAATATTTTTTCGCGGAGAACTAAATTGTGTCTCAAAGTCTTAAACAATGGAAGAAATGAATAACATATAGGGTGAGCTGTCCAGTGCATCAACAATTCAGCTTCATGTCTGTTAAAATTATTATTTGGAAATGGTTATTTAATTTTCTTAGTACCATTTCTATAAGAAGACTATGTAATTGTTAAGATCCTATACTCCAGAACATAATTATAACAATATTTGGTAGTCATAAATTTTATTAAAAATCTGGCATAGAACAAAACGAAAAATGGGACAAATCACGAATGAGTGAACATCAATTTATAATGACTGAGCAGCGGTAACCCATTGAATGATACTTACACAAGCAGACAGACCATTGAACCACCGTAAAACGCAAATTGCTGATCTTACGATAGCAATACTTACTTTGAATACGTAGAATGTCATTCGTACAAATGCTACATAAACTAATGAAGTACCGAATAAGTGATGAAAAAAGAAGATCTCTTTAGCAAGACATCTGTGAACTCACAATAGAAGACATTATAAATGTTAATATTTCGTTTAATTCGAATTATGTTCATTCTCTAGACAGGTTACTCTACATTTATACATGTATATAATTTTTTTTTGCACGTTATTAACTTACACTGGCTGCATCAAATGATGTGTTATAATCTGTTTTTTTTTCAGAATTTAATGAGCATATCGACTTCATTTTTTTAAATTAAATGTTTCAAGGGAGGCGGATATTTGAATATGTATGAATTTTTTTGGTGTAACTAGTGGGAGTAAACCGGGGTTCACCATTTTTTTAAATGGGAAGAAGAATAGATTTTTTATCATGATACCTTTCATTACACTGAATAACATTTATTTGGACTATTTCTTTGTATTGTGCGTTCTTTTACTTTGTTGTAGCTAATACTAGAGACCAATTGTCATATTGTCAAACATTCGCGCGAAAGTACAAGAGGAAATAGTATTTTTGAAAAATTGTTTTTTAGAAGTTGTACTACTTACGGATCGCGTAAGGTTTCTTTATCGTGCAGATCAGACTATCTGAGATTGCGACAGGTTGTCCATAAAAGATCACCTCGAACGCGACCAGAGTACCCCAGAATCGCAGACAGCCTTTCTCGATTTCGTAAAAAACGAGCTGAGGACTTTGCGTGACTTATGTGTGTCAACGGGCACACGCATGATTTCCGGGTTAGGTTTGGAGAAACGTGAAAGACGCAACGGCCCCTTAACCCTGCGGCTGATATAAAACGTGAAAAATATTTTTATAAATATTTTTAGCCTTGCTGCTACACTCAGTCCAACCATTCAAGATAATATTAACGTGTTCGCTCCATGAAAGCGAACTTCTAATAGTCTTTAAATCAAAATACCTTTTTGAAAAGATTACAATCAATATAACATTTTTATTTGAGTCTACAATGCAAATTTAAAATATGCGTCTTGTAGACCTACGTTAGTTATACATGTGTTGAAAATTTCAGCGTAATCGATTATCGCACACGCGAGCTACAAGCGGTTAAAATTGCAGTTTCTCACGACTTTTGGTTAGTTTCTTTTTAAAATCCACAGATTTTATTACGTATTTTCATTACGGGCTCAAATAAAAAAGGAATAAAATGTGCCCCTTTACTCTTTGAGGTAATTCCTATCAGTTGCAATTTTTTTAAAATCTTTTTCGTAGGCCCTTTAGTAAATCAATGCTTCTAATTGCTCAACAAAAGTCAAGTCGTTTGGTCCAATTTTGAAAGAGTTATTCTGATTTAACACGTTGACTGCCATGTCACCCATATATGGGTGGCGGAATTATTCGTTAAGATTTAAAAATGAACTTTTGCACTAATACATTCGGCGTGAAAGATTTATTTGGCATCTGCAAAATATAGGGAGATTGAAAATGTGCACCATACATCTTAACTTTTAAATTGTTATTTCGTTAAATAAATTACTTTGATTTTACAGAATTTGGAAGGTTGCTGGTATAACAGTCAACGTATTAAAGTGCGTTCCAATACTTTCAAGAGCCACTGTACGAGACGACTCCGATTTTGTATTTCACGCAAAGAAAGTCAAATTAATTCTGTATACAGTAGACTCATCATTTATCATAATTCATGATATAGAAGTACATCAGTATCATATGTAGATAGATATTATTGGTAATATAAAACTTTTACTGAAACAAAATAAACTATGCCTGATTTGATTTTTGGTAAATTGATGCCCACAATTAAGAATTATTATAAAATTCACAGAATTGAAAGTACGACTGTGTGTACTTATTTAAATAAACGTAATATTTATCTTTGTTACAATCGAATATTTAGAAAAATACATTGTATAAATATCGTTGCATAATTTTTTCCATCATATAATTGCTTAATCTTTCCTTCATCAAGTGAGGTAGAGACTATCCATTGTGATCAACGGATTCTTTCCTTTTGGGCATTGAGCCACCCACGCGTGACTGGCAAGAATTATTAGAGGAGTATACGTTGGAAGAGATACTAACAGAATGCGGTTGTTATGTATCGCTTTCAAATTAAACAAGGAAACCATTGACTACTAACCACAGACATTTACATTTTTGTGGGTGTAATGCAGATTGAACTAACGGTTTAACGTAAGACGCGAATAAGTTAATAATCAAATTTTGTTCTGTAACTTCAAAAAGCATTCGATCAGTACATTTTTTATATTCGACAAATTGTCGATATTTACACTGTTTGTATGGAAAAGAAATGAGAAATATTCGGACGTGTAAAATTCGCATAGTGTATCTCATAATAATATCTAAACTGTGGATCTTTACGCAAATTCTAAATTTCGTAGCTTATTTTGTAAAAACCAGCATGAGGAACAAGTTCAATTGATGAACTAAAAATTTGCTTGTGATAAACATATAGTATTGATGTCGTAAGTGTTTGTTTCTACAGAGGTTTTCTTGTATTGTAAAAATGTGTACACGCTATAAATGCATAAACATCCGCAGCCTCCTTATATCATTGCAAAGTTGACAGTACGCTTTTCACTCAAAGCTCAATAAAACAAACAAAACAATCTTATTGAAGTTCCAGGAGGTTATTCTAAAGGAAAACTCCAATCTTCATATTTATGATACACAGTATCGCACAGTGGTCCAGGAGTCCGCTTCTTGTGGCCAAAACTATTGTAGCGTTATTTAAAGACTTAATGTTATATTATTATAAATCGTTGTATTCGTCTTGATATCAGTTATAATATAATGAAGTAAAAAATATATGTTAATATTTAAAAAATTGAGGTGAACATCATTTTTTATAAATAAAAAATTTCTCTATAATTTTTTATATTGAAGTTTGTAGAAATGTTCCAGCGTTTTTAGAGACGTTTCAATGGATAGCATTTTTAAGACAAAGTTTTACTTTTATTTAATTAGCTATTAGTTTTCCACCTGCTGTATCGCGCAAAAATATTTTACAAAAAATATAATCGATGCATTGCTATAGTGGACGTTTTAAGCTTTAAAATGAGTCTACGTTTGTTGTATGATTTTTGTTTACGAAATTATAACAGTTTAAATGTGGACAAATTTCCGAAAATCAGAAAAATGTGCATATCATTGATGGAGTCACTGTATGTATGGAGTCACTATGTATAATTTTACCGACACTAAATTACTAATTTAAATTACAACCAAAATTCTATAATAATCTATTTGTATTTAATCAACCACCTAAATTTTTAATTAAAAATTTCAATCCTATATAATTTTACCGACACTAAATTACTAATTTAAATTACAACCAATATTCGTACAATGCTTTAAAAACGAGTAACTGTTTTAAATTTAAGATAAACGGCTACAGTTTCTTTGAGATATTAGAAGTATAAACAAGGTAGTGTGTATTGAGAGATGGTTGAGAAACGAGAGGTGTAATTGAGACTTGTTTGCAGAAAGGCGTAGGAAATTACCGTATTTATATAATCGCCGTAAAGTTGTGTATAAATCTGCTATATAGTCGAAAGTAATAAATCGAGTTTAATGTATAGGTGTTGAGATGTCTGGGAACAGTTGGTTATCATGGTTCATTATACGACAAAAATTATAAACATTGTATTAACTAGTTGCTAAATTTCGATCAGCACACGTGTGACTGACATGGACCTAGAAAATGCATATTTTCAATTTTCATTAAGGGCTCAAATGAAAAAGGATTAAAGAGTGCCTTTTTTTATATATATTTCTTCATGTAATTTGGCGATTTGTTTCGTAGGGACAATTTGTGCGCTTGCAAGGAGATGTTATCTAACAATACGAGGATCCTTCTCCGTTTGCGCCATGATTCACCAAAGAACAGAGGCGATCGGCGCCTCCACCTCCTCCGTCACACGATCTTATCACGGGAATACGCGATAACAACAATATAACTGGTTTGATACATTACATCACGGTATTACCGGTTACAGTTACATCACTGCATTATCGGTTACACGCGGTGCGTCTCAACATATTCATTTGCATCTCCAGCGAATCGTTTCCTCGCGGTCCTTGGACCGAAATAATGACTCATTGTTCCACGGTGGTCGCCACGCTCGGCTATTTGCAAATTAACCATCCCGCTGTCCCGTTAATTAGCGCCGGCGAAATTTACAAATTATCGGTTAATTTTGTACTAAAACTACCAATTAGTCGCCACTGTCTACCGCATTCTTTGCGCGTGGTGGGCGCCGCGTTTCAATCCGTCAACCGGTGCCTGGACAAAGTAACTAAGGAACGGGGGATTATCTTATAAATATTAATCACTATCATAAGACCGATAGGTTGCACTAATTTTATCTGGACATGCAATGTTATCTTTCTTAATGTCCTAACAGTGTACATATTAAGTACACCATGAGGGCTTTGCACGACTGAAATGTGTCTTCATTTTTGTTCCACGAAACAGTAACGAAATGATACAACAATTTTTAAGAGGCTGTTGCAAAGGGAATGCATCAATCTTCAAATATGAGGTGGATTCAGCAACGAAAACAATTTTGAAGTGAAATTTCTTTAGGCGCAAAACCACGACGTGGTAGGAGTAAAACCAATCTGGCGATGAAACGGTGAAACGTTGAAACGATGAAACGATGAAACAATGAAACGATTTAGTAAAACCTCGACGCGGTAGGAGTAAAACCGATCTGGCGATGAAACGATGAAACGATGAAACGAAATTCTCTTCTATTAGCATATACGGTTGAGGGTTCGGCATTGCTTAATAAAGATTACGATAAATTCCGATGATGCTAAGTGGAGATTTCAACGTGAACTTTGCATCGGAACAATCAAAATTATTAATAGAATTTTTTAAAAGTAAATTAAGATTGGAAATGGTAAATAATCCTAATGAAGCAACAACAAGGTCAGGAACAACTCTCGATGCAATATTTGCAAGACATTTAGACAAAATTGAATCAAGAATATTTATATCATATTTTACCTATCACAAGCCAATTGTTTCAATAATATAATCATAGAAAATTAAATGACAAAAGGTGTTAATAAAAATTCCCAAAAAGATTAAAGAAAAAAGTCTCACTTCAGCCATGTGGTCTAAGCACACACCAATTTTTTTAATGATTCTACAGAAACAAATTCTACAAAATATGGTAGAAGATAATGAGCTATGTTTTTCAGAAGGAGAAGCTCCAAGCTATAAAACGAATTCAAATTTATTTCTGTTTTTTTTGTGAAATTACCACAGTTGAAATGTCGAACGTTTTTACAAAATCAGAAAAGTGTTCAAAAACTTTTTGGATCCGTTATGTATAATTTCTTTTTAACTGTTTCACGCATTGCTATTAACACTTGGAAATCATTGTATAAATTTCAAACTCTCGAAAAGCTTGGTGGTGCTATAGTTAACTGCCACAGTGTATTCTTGTTGGTGCAATTGAATTCAGTTGATCTACGATTGCCGAGCGGAGCTAATAACTAGACTGCAGCTCGCAATCTTTATGGAAGATTGGGAAAAAAGGAGTTACAATTGAAATTGATTACTTCTCTTAATAATTATAGTAGATTGTAAATAAAATATTAGTAATATTAAATTCTTCCGAAGTTGTTTCTGCTTTGTCTTTTACCTATTCAATAGGAAAATAGGATTATCGTGTCCGTATCGCCAACTGTCGGTACACGACAGTTTTGGTAAAAAATGGAGAGGACATTTTAACAAATTCCAGTTGCCTCGCACAGTCGTGCCCGCAGGCTCGTCTCAATTTCAGTGCACCGAATATGGCGGTGCAGCAGTGTGTACTGGTTGCACTCATCGTTCTCGAGACGAGACACGCGCGCCGATACACGCGGGCTGCACGCGCGACTCCGCGTGCAATCGTTGCACTCGTTGCAGTTTGCAGTGCTCACTTTCACTTTGGTCTGCCCCGGAATCTGATTTCATTGTCATCGTTCGGCGTAGATATGTATGTTCTCGTATTTTTCGTGGTCGACGCGCCCCTGACGCAGAAAAATGATGGGATTCGAGGTTGAAGGGAAATCCCATTTGCCAATTTTGAAAAATGCAGTTTATTTTGCTTTAAGGAGCTATACTGATTTTGCATGCTATTTTTTCACCAATTTTCAGGATTACGATTTTGCATTCATATTTATGGTTATTTGGAATACATCAATTACATGCGTTGTATATCTTTTTATAGAGTTTAATGTAGTGTGTTGGCTGCTCACATAATTCCGGCCCTTTTGGGGCCGGTAACTTCTGTAAAAAAAGTTTTTCTCTTATGTTTCTTTTATAATAACTAGACTGTAGATGTTTATGCAAATGCATATTTTTATAGAAAACAAGTAGACCAATCGGACCTGGACAGAAATTTACGTCGTGATTGGGTTATTTCAAAAATATATTTTTTATTTTGGATATTTTACATATTGCATGTTTTGCATAAGTGCATATTTCTTGCATAAATTTTGCATAAGTACATATTCGACTATTTAATGCTACGCCAGAATAAATAAGATAGATGTGCCAAATTTGTTGCATATAACTTGTTTGGTACATGGACTAAACCGAATTGCTGAGGAAGTGCGACTGCAATTCCCTGCTGTTAATAAATTAATATCTGCTGTTAAAAAAGTATTTTTAAAAGCTCCACTACGCGTCGAAATTTATAAAAATAAATTACAAAATATGCCATTGCCAGTAGAACCTGTAATAACAAGATTGGTAGCAGCATTTTTTTATGCAACGCATTTAGAAGGAATAAAAGACGTCATAGAATCGTTCGATGAAAAGTAGGCTTGATCAATTAAATCGGCGAAAGAAGCATTACTATGTCAGTATTTACAACAAAATTTAACATTTCTTCAGAGCCATTTCCAAATGTTACCTGAGGCCATGAAAAAATTGGAAACAATAGGATTACCTCTAACAGAATCTATAGATTTGGTAACTACAGTTACAAAAAATTTAAAAAGTATACCCGATGATTATGGAGAAAAGGTTACACAAAAAATGGAATCTGTATTAAAACGAAATGTACACTTTAATGTATCATTAAAAATAAGCAAGATTTTGAAGGGTGAACACGTTGAAGGACCACTAGAGGTTCTTGCACATCATTGGGGTAAATTTAAATATGCCCCTATAACATCATGTGATGTAGAACGCTCTTTTTCAGCGTGTAAATTAATTTTAACAGACAAGAGGCATCAATTTACAATCGACAATATAGAAAAAACTATTCTTGTATTTTTTAATTTAAATTATAATAAGTAAAACAATAAAACAATTACTATTTTACAGATTCATACATACATTCCCTATACATATATTTAGCAATATACCTTGCATACATCGTGCATATATTTTGCATATTTCGACATATTATAAATGCATAAAGATCCGCAGTCTAATAATAACAAAGTACTGATCATGGAAATTTGAACAAACCATCGCAATTTCTCTTAAAGGCGTTGGCATGCCAGCGGACACGACGAGCCGCTCGATTCAGATACCGTGCGCAGACACTATCGCAAAACGAGTTTTAATATCGTCGCTCGAATCGTGCGAAAAACCGGCCGAAAAAATGTCTGCGGTGAACACGCCGGGAAACACTTCACACCGTAACAGAGCTCAAAGGGTTTTCTCGCTGCGTAGATTATTTCCCATTAATCTGATTAAAAATGATAGACGACAAAGTTCGAAATCGCAAACCCTAAATTCATAGATTTTTACATCTTACAATACCTATAGCATTTTAATGCGCTAAACGATTTCGATAAAACTTTACAAATGTGTATAACGTAATACATAGTCACTACATGTGCAGATACAAAATCCACAAAATTATTCTTCGTAATTAAGACCAATAACCACTTTTAAAAATGATTGTTTACACATTACTTAGTAAACTAGTCCTTTTAATATTTCAAAAAAACTCAAGTCGCCTGGCTGAATTTTGAAAAAGTAATTCGTTTCTAAAGATGTGTATGTGTTATGGTCTTGTCGTGAGGTGTATAATGGTATTTATTAATCAAAACGCTGTATAATATTTATTGAGTTGTCCGGAAAGTAATTTCGTTTTTCCAAGGGAAAATGAAAAACCATTTTTCACTATTTATTTATGAATTCGGTAATGTAGTGACCACTTTGTTCCACGATCTTTTGCCATTTTTCTGGCAATTTGGAGGTGTTCGTAGAATACCTGTGTTTTATTAGCAGACAAAATAGTCATATTATTGTACTTTTGACGCGTTCATTTAAAATGATATTTACACAGCTTAAAAAGTATTGAAGAGTGAACAGCACACAACTTTTTCCTTGCTTGCACTGCATTTTCACCCTAGCGGTAATAAAACAGCAAAATGTGACGGATATGCTCACCTTGATTTTCCATATTTGATGCGGTGACAAAAAAATGCTTGAAAGATTATAAAGTTCTGTAAGGTACGAAATGACGTCCGAAATGTAAGTTCTGAAAATATACAATGATTTTGCGACTTAGAATAATGTTAAGTAATAATAAATGGAAGTAATACCATCTCTACACGAAAAACGAAATTACTTTCTGAACAATCCAATACAATATGAAATCGAACGTTTCATATGCAACAACCCAATATAAAAGGCGCTATTAACCCTCTGCCTACCAGCGGGTCCATTGGACCCGACTGTATGTAGATACTGCGGTTATTTAAACTTTTAAAATTCTTTGGATCTTGTCGTTGCATGACTTTGTTACTTTTCTTATTTTTTATTATTTAAAGCTAAAAGTTTTTTTTTATATTTACTACGTTTTGTGGTATAAATTTTCTATCGCATAATGAAAGTTTTTTTTTGCGGTAGACAGAGGGTTAAGGGGTGTCGTTTCGTTCGCGAGTTACATCAACGCTGAAATAATTGATTCAGCCTGCTAAATAAACGTAATTGCAAGCTACATGTCAAGTGTCACGGGTAACACGTCCCCAGCTTCATCATCCACCACAATAATCATTCAATGAAGTCTACCTTTCTCTCAGGTCCGCTTCGCGTGCAGCGAAATGAAAAATCGGGTGTACCAAGAAGAAGATATATCATCGCAGTCGCGCGAAACAAGATGAGTAATCGTTATCGAGCAACCCAGCGATAGCATAGTGATCGCAAGCATAGTTTCCACGATGGTAAAATGATGTCCCGGCCTGCGATCGCGATCGATACTGCGCGCGATCGGCAACGATCCGTGAAATTTACCATCGATTTAGAATCGTGTCTTTCTTGTTAAGGAGTTGTCACGTGTGTTAAGATTTTTCGTCGAGAAGATTCAATATATTCTGGAAATATAACAGTATAAGAATATTATATACATGTCGTTCTTGTCAAAAATATTTTCAGAAAATTCTTTGTACCTATTTACAGTGCCAAACAGAAGTATTGGCACACCTTTTAAAAAAGAATAATTTTTTAAAAATTTGACCGATCGACCGGGATTTTTTTAAATATTAAACGAATTAGTTTACTAGCTAATGTGAACAGTTTTTTAAAATGGCTATTTACCAGAATTACAAATTTTTAACTAAAAAAATCTGAGCCTACAGAATAAATTTAAAATGGGCCTTTTATAAATCTAAGTAGTCATATACGAACACAAAGTTTCATCGAGGTCGGTTGACGCATAAAAAAACTACAGGCATTGAATTTTGGATTTACGATTGACCTGTAAATCTGTTTCTCATGATATTTTATTTTTTCTTTTTGTATCATTTGTAGATCACAACAACGTTAATCGATATCGCTGAAACTTTGTGCATACACATAACATATTTAGATTTACAAACAGTATGTTTTAAATTTTCCTTCGGGTCACAGATAAAACAGTTAAAAATTGTAACCTTCAAATTTTTTCTTCACAATTTCGACCAGCAACAGTTTTAAAATAATTTCTTAAGATATTATCTAGTAAACTAATCCTTCGGGCATCTTAAAAAAACTCGAGTCGTTTAGTCCAATGTTTAAAAAATTATTTCTTTTTTAAGGTAGTGCCAATACTTTTGTTTGTCACCGTATGTCTTCAAAATTGGTATTCGAGAATCCTTTCTATTATAAAAAAAAAGTACCGGAGTAAGTAACTGTTTCTAGGATTGAAATTTTAGTTACTTTCTTTGAGGTACCTACTACGTATATTTGATTAGAATGTTTTGTCGGTGAAGATATGAGATGATAAAAACAAATTTCGAAAATGATTATACAATCCGATAGTTCGTCCTTCGCGAATATGTTGATTATTTGTAAAAAGTTACCAGTACACTTTACTCTCCAAAATAATTTCCACCACTTTCTTATGCATTTACTCCACCTTACAAGTACATCGTTAATGAATGTTCAATGTAGCTTGCAAGAAATTTTTATTCGGCTAATATAAGTATCAAATTCTAGATTAATTAATTTTAGATTAATCGATTTTAAATAAAAATTCTGAATATTATTAGGTAAGTGCAACAATAATTGCAGTCTACATAAATTTAAACTGCAGCGATTTTTGTGAGGCAACGTTTTACTCATTACAAGTAACGTTAAACAATTGCAACCATTTTCAAACTAAACTTATTGATCAAAGTAAACACCATTGTAATCAAAGTATACTGTCAATTAATTACACGTTTCTTGATTGAGTAATGATTGGGTCATTCACATGCTTCATTTACAAAATTGTCATCTACAATTTATAGCTTATTTTACTATCAACAAATTCTACATTGTGATAGGTGATTGGTCACTATATTTTCACCGAAAATCATATAATGCTATCGTCAATAAAGTATTTCATCGATAATCGTCGCCGGCCGGACCCGTAGTGGCGACGATTAATGTTCAGATAATACTATTCTTTGACTTATGCCGAACGTAGGAAAGGAAAGCAAAGCTCGAGAGGCCTCGGTCGTCGAGAAGTGTAATATAATACGGGTCGAGTATTTCGGTGTGAAAGCAATACCTAACCCAGTGACAAAACTTCTTTATTTTTTATTATTTTTCGATGGTACTTTCACCAACATGTTCGTGGCATTTTTCTAATGAAAATGATACCAAATAAGATATAATTCGAATGGTATTTACTTGAATAATGGACGATGAAAGTTTCGGACAATTATTATAAATATGATCCAAATTACATCGTGTTTGATATTATTTTAATCAGAAAAATGCCACAAATATTTGGAGAAAGTTTCATATAAAAATAAGTAATAATAAAAAGGTTTTTTTATTGGCATTACACTGTGAAGACACGTGGGCCTTTGAACTGGGCCGCGACTCTCTGCGTCTCTTTCTTTCCAATACGCTATCCTTCCTTGCGCCCGAAACTTTCATCGTCCATTACTCAAGTAAATACCATCGCAATTATATCTTATTTGATATCATTTTCATTAGAAAAATGTCACGAATATGTTGGTGAAAGTTCCATAAAAAAAGAATAAAAAATAAAGAAGTTTTGTCATTGGATTAGTAGTGGTCTCACCGATATACTTGACCCGTATTATGTTACATTTCTCGGTGACCGAGGCCTCTCAAGCTTCACAGCCCCTCACGGGGTATACTCCGAGGAAGGAGGGATTGTTTTGCGACGATTATTGTTCAGAATTTCAGGACAATTATAGATGAAATACTGTATGTTGTTTTCTAGGTCCTATAAAAAGAGTTCACAATAATCGCATTGACTGACGTTGGAATAAAATTGACTTAAAAGTAAAATTATATATTTATATTAAATCCAAAAATAGGACCTTATGGATCAGCGTTGCGTTATACCTGTGATATATGTAGAATAAACCTGTGGACTGGAATAGTATTTCTTGATCAAAACACATTATAACATTTGTAGTCTAAAATCGGACGATTCATGTGCAACAACCTAATAGCACATAAATAAAAAGTGGAAAGCTTCATCTATCAATTTGTGTTCCGATGTTATATTTGCTGTCCGAGTAAAAATGAAGAAAAGTCAAGTCCGTGCAATCTTATTCTAATGAGTTCAGATTAGGATGCAAAGCGACAGAAACTGCTGGTAATATTAACAATGCGTCTGGTCAGAGGACTATTAATAAGCACAACTCGATACTGCTTTAAAACATTCCGTGACAGAGATAGATGTCTCGAAGATGAAGAGGCTCGCGGACCGCTTTGTGCATCATTGACAATTATGCGACAAGCGCTATTATCGAAGCAGATCCACGAAAAACATCTCGAGAAGTTGCACAAGGACTAACACACGATCATACTGTTGTCTTTCAACGTTTAGCTCGAACTGGCAACTAAAGGGAAAAATATCACTGGCATTAATATTCGGACACCCTTAACAAGACGATAACTTTATAAATATGGGACCTTATGTCTCAAACTTTTAAAGAGAAATTGAAACAATTAGTTTATTGCATAACGTAAAAAAAATTTTGAAAAAATTGCAAGTAGTCAGAATTGTAGAGAAAACGTATTATTAAAGTGTTCTATATAAGCTCATATAAAAAAATTGTAAAATAAAACTTTTAGTATTTTATCTATAATTGCAATTTTTCAAAATTTTATTCACGTCATGTTGTAAACCAATTGTTCTAACTTCTAAGAAAAATCAAATTCGTAGGGTACAATATTGAAAAGGGGTAACACCTTTTTAAAAGTGTACAAATATTTATGTGAGTCAATGTAGCTTTAAAATTTTGGAACAAAAACAGCAATTAGTTTTACACGAACCTAATACGTTCAGTTTTGCTGATCACTGTAAATCATTCAGGGTTTGTTCGAAAAAGTGGCGAAATGAACGCGACGTTGGATTTCCGGAGCAGCCGGGGACACTCCTAATTCTAAATACGAGCTCGTGGGTAAAATCGGGAAGAGAAAGACAGGAGATGGCGAACCCCTTCTGGAACGGGAAAGGGGGGAGCGTAGAAACTAGAAGAGATCGGTCCTGGGTTCGTCGACCCGACAGTTGGTCCACAGAAAGACGAGATATGCTTCCATTTTCATCTTTGGCAGCTTGCCAAAGTTTCGTCTGGACTGATTTCATCTCCTATCTTACTACTGCCATTCGTCAGCGACAATACAGTGGATCCAAAAAGTATTTGGACGCTATAGTTCCCGATTCTCGAGAAATTGTCGATATTAGAACTATGATCGTTTCATTAAAAAAAAAATTGGTGTGTGCTTAGACCACATGGCTAAAGTGAAACTTATTTCTTTAATTTTTTTCGAATTTTGATTAACACTTTATGACATTTTGGCCGCTCGGCAATCATAGACTGGATTCAATTGGACCAACAAGAATACACTGTGACAGTTAACTATAGCACCACCAAGCTTTTCAAAAGTTTGAAATTTATATAATGATTTCCAAATGTTAATAGCAATACGTGAAACAGTTAAAAATAAATTATACATAGCGGATCCAAAAAGTGTTTGAACACTAAATTTCCGACTTTGTAAAAACGTTCGACATTTCAACTGTGGTAATTTCATAAAAAACAGAAATAAATTTGAATTCGTTTTATAGCTTGGAGCTTCTCCTTGTGAAAAACATAGCTCATTATCTTCTACCATATTTTCACATGGCGGATGGGAATCTAAAGATAATTCATGAAAAGAAATCTCTGTAGAAACATTACAAAAATTGGTGTGTGCTTAGACCACATAGCTGAAGTGAAACTTCTTTCTTTAATTTTTTTTTTCGAATTTTTATTAACACTTTATGACATTTAATTTTCTATGATTCTATTATTGAAACAATTGGCTTGTGATACCTAAAATATGATATAAATATTCTTAAATCAATTTTGTCTAAATGTCTTTCAAATACTGCATCGAGAGTTGTTCCTGATCTTGTTGTCGCTTCATTAGGATTATTTACCATTTACAATCTTAATTTACTTCTAAAAAATTCTATTAATAATATTGATTGTTCCGATGCAAAGTTTACGTTGAAATCTCCACTTACCATCATCGGAATTTTATCATAATCTTTATTAAGCAATGCCGAATCCTCAACCGTATATGCTAATAGAATAGAATTTTGTTTCATCGTTTCATCGTTTCATCGCTAGATCGGTTTTACTCCTACCGCGTCGAGGTTTTACTAAATCGTTTCATCGTTTTATCGTTTCATCGCTAGATCGGTTTTACTCCTAACGCGTCGAGGTTTTACTAAATCGTTTCATCGTTTTATCGTTTCATCGTTTTATCGTTTCAGCGTTTCAGCGTTTCATCGTTTCATCGTTTTGGTTTTACTCCTACCGGCTCGAGGTTTTACACCTACCGCGCTTAAAGAAGTTTCACTTCAAAAAATAGTACAACAATATATCTGGACTCATTTCAGAGCTTGAAGCCTCATCTTTTGCCATTCACCGTTCGTTTTTATTTAAGATATTTCTACATGATGCAGCGACTGGAAAACTGAAGACACTTTTTTAGTCCAAAATGCTACGGATTGCAACGTCTGTAAAAACATTACAAACTGTTTCTCGTGACTGAAACTATCGTTTACATAAAGACTGAATCTTTCCATTTACAGCGAATACATACTTGAAACTTGATTTACGATTTTTTCTAGTCGATTTATTGAGCTTTGATGAAATGTGTACTACCATCTTTGCAATATAAGGTACATCGTGAATACTTTACACGGCCTTTGTTCTTCATGTTTGCTATAAAAAAAACCCTCAAAAAATGGTAGTATTGGAGAAGATTAATTCTTAAAATCTGTAATGTAATCATTCAGAACAAGTTGTTTTTTTATGATTTTACAGACGATTCAATTTGCAGCAGTTTCGACCAAAAACATGTCCCCGAATAGTGTCCATATATTTTGTGACTTTTTGGGAATGCTCGTCGGGACAAACAGGAGCAAACAGGGAGCAAACAGGTTCATTGCAATGTTTTCAAGCTTTGTAAGTTTTTATTCGCTCTCTAGAACTGCTGTTATAACAAATATAACATGATCCTACTACTTTAATTCTTCCCGTTGAATTACGTGACATTTGTGGCGTCATTTGTGATGTAAATGATGTTATAATTGCAAGTGTTTATGTAATAGATTCAATACCAAATTTCGTCTATAAATGTCTCATAATTTGTAGATTCGACGACTGATCTTCGATAATTGGAGTTACAGCTGTTCCTAGAGATTGCGAGGCTCGGGACAAACACGTCTCGTACGAAAAGACAAGATACAGGACGAGGCACTAACTATTGCCACCTAGAATAACTCCGAAAGTATGATAGTATTCGAAATGTATACGAAACAAATGTTGCATGGGACAACAGGGGTCGTAGTATGGCGTCAATCTTCTGTTGCTATGTGAAGTTGCTTCAGAGATATGAAAGTCACCTTGATTTTTTTAAATGCAGTGACCTATTTTTTGTACCGTATATCGGTAGGGTATCAAATTCTGAGTACAAACGTGTTCACCTGTTTACATTTATATAATATATTTGTTACATAAAATTAATATTTATCACAATAATTTAAATGTTAAAGGATCAAATAAGAAATTGTTAATTGGATATGTCATCATATTTTTCTTTCTGGCGTTGTAATACATAAAATTGATTTAATACATAGAAATTGTTAGTACATAATACCATCATTTTATCTATTAACTATTTTACTATATAAAATTAATATTTATCGCAATAATTAAAATGTTAGAGGATCAAATAAGAAATTGTTAATAAGAGATATCATCATATTTTTCTTTTTGGCGTTTTAATACATGAAATTGATTTAATACATAGAAATTGTTAGTACATAATACCATCATTTTATCTATTAACCATTTTACTATATGAAATTGATATTTATCGTAATAATAGAAATTTTAAGCAATGGAATTGAAATTGTTAATTATACTATACAATCATACTTTCCTTTTTGGTATTTTATAATAAATAATTTCTTACAACAAGATCTCAATCCTCTTGTTAGCATTCGAAGAATGATACAACTTCCTTTTTATTTATATGCGTGAATGAAGAGCAAAAAGCAAAATAATAATTGTGATCCACATCATTGACGTTTGTCTTTCGAGACACAGTTTTCACAGAAATTATTGTTGCGTTCGATGGCGAAAACTATACAAAGTGCTATTACACGCGTGAGACGATTAATAAGCAAGGGGAGCATCATCGTAAATTCTTTGTATTCTCTCTCACATTTCATAGCAATTAATGTATCAGAATTTATACTACGCCCGAGTTCGTTATCATATCGGGTATTAATTATAGCAATTTTCTCGTGACATCGACGAGAGTGCATGAACGCATTCACAAAGATGAATAGCCTCTCGCCGCCGAGATCGTCCAAGCTTGTGAAATCTTAATTTCAACTCTTCGGGCACTTAGAATGGACAGTTTAGAATTGGATTTATTGGAGAGGCTCTTTCCTTTCTTCTAATTGGTTATTTAACCCCGTGACAGCGATGGTGGGATAACTGGACGCAGTTGCTGCATTAGTACAGACTAACTGGGACTTCCTTCTGTAAAAGTATTTTAATAAATGTTTGTGCAAGAGTTTAACCTTATTAGCGTTTTTAAAATTGACATCTTATAGAGTTATATGTAATAACATGAACAAATTTTCTTCGGATGAGACTGAAGATTTTTATTAAAAATTTATATTTTCTGTATTAATTGCAAGAAATGAGAGCTAAACAGAATCTTCTCTTCTCCATTAATAATTTAAATAAACTGAAAATATTATATTGATCGTCTTAATTTCTTTTAATTTTTCCGTTATTTTAAATTTTATGTATACATATTTGACATAATATGTTAAATATAATCAATATAATATAATATATTAGCATATGTAAATAATACATTGCATATAAATAGCATATATTATATGCTATTGAATCTATTTCAACGAAATAAGAATTTTAATAAAATTTGATACAGATACAAAATTTGCTTCTTCTAGCAGAAATGTTAAGTAATGCAGTAACCTCTCAATATCTTCCCGTCTTCATCACTTAATGATTAAAAGGTAGACTGAATACGAAAGAATAAATCGTAATAAATATTTGCACCACATTAAACACGATTAAAAAATGCATAAAACAAATTTACACTATTTTTCAGTGATACATTATTATTATTATCTTTACTGCCAAGTAATATTAGTAGTTAGTAATATTAGTTAGTAATATTAGTAGTTAGTAATATTAGTTAGTAATATTAGTAGTTAGTAATATTAGTTAGTAATATTAGTAGTTAGTAATATTAGTTAGTAATATTAGTAGTTAGTAATATTAGTTAGTAATATTAGTAGTCTTGTAATTAAATTGTGAATTTTATATATTAGTAATAAAAATGAGTGGGTGCAATTTATAGAAGTAAAAGGATCGATAGAAAATGTAAGAATATCAATATATGATTCCCAACTTATTCAAATTATTCAAGAAAAATACACATATTGATTTGGCTTTCATTTCTTGTATTGAATGCAAACAACATTTATTTTTGTTAAAAATCTACAGTTTACGTATAATGTACACCGAAACATTACAAGACAAGATAAAATATTTAATATTTTGTTTTACAATATTTTAATTAAAACATGATTACATATTCAATATTCATACAACTTCTTCATAATATTCGAAAATTTCGAACGATAAAATTTCAAAAATTGCAAACCATAAATTTCAAATATACAATATTTTATAGTACAAATATATTTGTATGATGTCTTCTTTTAATTCATCGTATCTCAAAAGCATTTAAATTTATTATCAATATTCATCGAAGAGGCAGAATCAGAAAAATATTTTTAAATTCAGATTATAGTTCTGGAAACTCAAAATTCAATTTTTACAACATAATCTCAATGAAAATGTTTGTATGAACGAATACTGACTTTAGCGACGGTTGAAAATTTACAACAATGGAACACATTATTGATCGGTGCGGCTGATTAAAAATGTAAAACAGAAAACCGCAATTTGAAAGCCAATTTAATAGAAGAAGTTGCAAACTGGGAGGAAGATCAAACGTGTCGGCTCACTAATCAAGATGAATGGTATTCATTAATTCAGGAGCCCGTTATCGTTATTTCCACGAAAGCGTGCCCTCGACATGTCCCGAAATTTGATCTGAAAGATCAAGGCGAGACGCCGTTTGAATTTGAATGATCAAAAGACCGGGAGCGTGGGCGGAGTGTATAGAATTCTTCTCGCGGAGTGACGATCGCAAGTAAACGAAGGATTTAGAATGGCACGACGACGATTCGCTGCAAATAAACTGGCGTGTGCAAAAAGGGATGTGATGTCACCATCGAAGTAGTACCAATGTCGCTTGCACGCATTAAAATTTCGCAGCTAGTCACCATTCGTTGCGATACGTACTTACACGTTACCACCTGTTCCTATCGGCAGGAATTTTCTATGTAATGAAAACGGATTACGTTAACAATACTGCAACGTTTTACAGCAGAGACCGTAATTCTAAAAGTTGTGGCATAAGTTTTATTATTTAAACGATTATGGTTACAAATAACCATTATGGATGACTAAAATTTTTCTAATCATTAATAACTGTTATATGTATTTCTGGTTATGAATAATTATTATTGATGACGAGAATTGTTTTCGATAACGAATAACCATAATCGATGACACGAGTTTCATTTTGGTTACGTTTAACCAATGTCGATAACAAGTCTTACGCTTTGGTTACTATCAATCATCTCGTTTATTTAAATAATACTATTAATAATTAGTATCCCCGCACGATGTAAAATTAATTATAGCAATTGATTTAGATAGACACACAGATTTATTTGGTGTTTAAAAAAACAGGAAATCAGAATAATAAGATGTTTGGATTTTAGAGAATGTAATCAGTTGGTGGATATTAAATTTGTACTTTATCATACAAGGAAACAATGCAAAACGTAACTGTAATGAAAGAGTTCGTGTAGACAGATCGTGTCCAGAGTGTTTCCACGCGCGAACACCAATGATTTCTAATTAAATGCAACGTTGATCCGATAGACGAGCAGTAATTGTGATACATTCGTAGCATGTCGATTGCGATTCAATGTGATTGGAAGAGTTTTAATCTGGCAACAGTACATTGACAACCGGTTTCAATCGCTGCTCGTATTTATTGGTAGCCCGCTGAGCGTTATTATCCGATGAAAAAAAGATCACACGGATGCTTTGATATCGCGAGTGATGATGCCGTCATCAAAAATAGAAATCGGAAACTGAACGCAGACGATCTGTGCGCAACAGGTCCCGTTAAAAATATAACGCTTCCGATAGCGCCGTGTTTCGTTATACCTGTTGTTCTAATTGTTTGTAACGATAGTAAGCGTTAAAATTAGCAACCTGTAATTGTTAATATGCAATTTTATATTATTACCAGACTGTTGAACTTTATGCAAGATAAAAGTTTTCCTCATCCACTGTAAACAACAGGAATCAAATAGAAGTTTCCTTTTCCCATTAATAATTTGAATAAAGCGGGGAGAGTATGTCGGCAGTCTTTAAATTCTTCTACTGTCTTATTTTTCACCTATTAATTTTTTACATAAATCGATCGTCGAAAATCCATAAAATTTGCACAAATATGAAATAACTTATTTAATGCGGATTTTGTGCATTTATAATGAACATGGGTAGATAACACACGAAACAGTACAAACTTTTGAAGAATTTAGAAATACTCTCTATTATTATTTTCAACCTATTCAAACTACTATAGGAAGAAATAAATATTGATTAATCTCCTACTATTCGCAGTTCATGCAGAAAATTGTTATTTCGTATAAAAATCTGTAGTGAAATCTGTAATTGTTCATTGTAAGTAGACTGCGGTTTTTATACATTTCAAATCATCAAAATTGTTAAATTATAAACCATATTTGAAGAATTTAAAAATAATGTTAATTTTTCTTTACCTATTAAGATGGTTAAGAAAAGAAATAAATGCATATATAGCTCCAGTATTTTGCAATGAATGCAGTCAGTTTATATTTTGCATAAAAGTCGATAGTCTAGTTATAAGTATATTTCATTCATTTATTTCAACAAAATTTTTATGAAACTTTGCACATGTATATGACTTACTCAGATTTCCAAACGATATGTTTTAACTTTTTGTTACAGGCACAGACAAAAAACTTGAAAATGACCTTTACTTTTTTAATCGCATTTGTGACCAAGAGCAATTAAAAAAAAAAAATTATTTACACATTACTTAGTATCTCAGAAAATTCAAGCCATCTGATCCAATTTTAAAAAAGTTATTCGTTTTTAAATGTTGTATGAACACTTTTTACATTAACTGTATTCTATAATTAAACGTTAACAGAATCAGCAGATGTACAGCAGATGTGCTTATTTTTCTGTCAAATTTTATTAACGTTGTTTACATAAGACTTGGTTTCTACGTAATGGAGATATGAAGACATTGTATATATTTTGTGCCATCAACAGGGGTAATTATGACCTTGACATTAATAACGCAGTTGAATGTTTAAAAAAAACTTCGGAAGCAATCATGTCAGATACCTAACCTTGTTCTGTCAACGTTATACGATCTCTTCGTCAATAAAATGTATTCTTACCCGCAAAAACTTGTCCGACCATCGCGACCACATTCTACTTAAAATGCGGAAAAACTTAATTCGCAGACGCAGACGTAGTAATACAGTTTTCTAGTGAATGATATTTTGCATTTAATAGTTTGTTGCGCATTCTTTATATTTAATGACAATAGTGATTTTGTTCGGCGAAGATTTATATAATTTTTTAATAATATTCTGAGTGAATACTTCCTACTTCTCTAGAATACGTTGTTTAAAATCACTCAACGGTTTTATATTGTCTTCTGTTTTTGTATACTACCCTTACAAGATTACACCAACTATTTTTAATAATGTTTAGATCGAGAGATCTCGGCGGCCGTTCTAAAATTTGAATGTTTTTTAAGGAAAAGTATTTCTTCTCTACCTCTGCACTGTGAACAACAGTGTTTATTTGTCAATAATCTCTAAATTCTTTGTGCTATTCATTTTTCCAGCAATAAATTTTATGTCTATTATCCCATAATAGCCAATATCGGACCAAATCATCACGTCGCGGACCTTCCGTTTGCTGATGGTGCAAAATTTATTGCTCCCGTCACAAATCATGATAATAACAATTGAAACTATCCGGTTGATTTAACGATTTGTAAATTCAATCTCTTCTCGTTCGTAAATATGGTTCTTTAGCATTTTTCTCCATAAATACATACTTTTCTGTAAATTGCAGATGATTAATCTTCTGTTGCACATTCAAGTAAAAATTCTTCTGGAATTTTCTGTTTTCTAAGTAAGTGCTTACACTTTATAAAACTGCGTCCCGCATTCTTCGAATTAGTGTCTACATCAGTCATTTTTAAATTTGATACCGTTCTTATTGATGCACGTTTTTCGCGAGCAGATAGGATTTGTGTACGTCCAGAACTATTTCTTCCATAATTTGCTGGATCTATCCATTGGGAGGCTACTAAAAAAAATCGTTTTTCTCAATTTTTAGTCTTATTGTTTATATTATTGTTATGATATTCGAGAACAATGTAGTACAAACTTAGCACAACTCAGCACAACTGTTGAAATTATTTATTTCAACAAGTGGGGGGCTAACTTCTAGGAGGCCATAAACACATTATAATTTCACGGATCTGTTTGTGACTTTTGATATTTCTGCCATTGAAT
The DNA here is from genome assembly GCA_913789915.3 of Sphecodes monilicornis. NCBI lineage: Eukaryota > Metazoa > Arthropoda > Insecta > Hymenoptera > Halictidae > Sphecodes > Sphecodes monilicornis. The sequence continues at coordinate 23,033,188 of OU565285.1, forward strand.
ATTGTTCATTTCTTAGTTTCAATATGTTATATATTTCACGAGTTATTTTCCAGGGACCATCCTTATTAATCTGTTGTGTTTGTTAATAAATTTAAATCACAAAATTTTATTACGCATTTGATTAACTATGTTTCATGCTTGATACTGGATTTGTAAATTGTAGATTTTGAGCATGTGCTATAATTTTGTCCCGCTTCCGTACTGCAAACTTCTCATTTGCATTCGTAGAATTTTGTGGACAATATTGAGCATGTTATACATAAGAGCATTTCAAAGACTAGCAATGACATAAAATATGTATTTTCATCAGTTTTTACTACAAAACCTAAAAAATTGTCCGATATGCTATCTTGTTGTTCCGGAGTGTATTTATTCGTTAATGAACAGTTATTAAATTGTTCGCTAGCTGGGAAATCTCTGTCTAAAGCTCCTACAAGTAAAACGATCCTCCGGTTCTACACAAGGTTACCAGCAACTTATTACGTTGAGTGTAATTATCCAGTAGCCGTCGATAATGAAGCTTTATACCGGTTTTCATTCAGCTCATGCCACTGTTCATCGATCATTTCCCCATCGAACGATTCGTTCGTTAACCCGTTGACGTGTTTACAGGACTGCGAATGTCGGTAGCTATTTTCAGGATGAGAAACGCGGAAATTAACGATCGCCAAACTTTTACAGACATAATCGATCCTTCTGTACGTGATATTTTGGCGTCACTCTATAAACAAACGTCAACCGAGATGGTTTCTCGATGTTGGCTTACGTTAGTTTCAACGCTCAGCGATTTGAAATAGACTGGCGGAACAAGAAGCTAGATTGTTCCATGTGTTTCGAAATTTCTCTGAGCTTCTTTTATCGCACAAAGCTCTGCGTTTACACAATGGATACATTCCCGAAGAATAAGTCTAAAACAAATTGCTGCAAGAACATATGTTGTACTTATGGAGAAATGGAAGTATAGAAGATTGTAGCGTAGTATTAGTATAATATTAAATAGTATAGTATATACTATGCTACATATAATATAGTATAGTATTATATAATATATTATAGTATACAGTATTGTATAGTATAGCATAGTAATATATAATATAGTATAGTATATAGTATAGTATAGTAAAGTATCATATAATATAGTATAGTATTATATAATATAGTATAATATAGTATAGTATATAGTATAGTATAGTATAGTATTATATAATATAGTATAGTATAGTATAGTATAGTATTATATAATATAGTATAGTATAGTATAGTATTATATAATATAGTATGGTATAGTATAGTATTATATAATATAGTATAGTATAGTATAGTATTATATAATATAGTATAGTATAGTATAGTATTATATAATATAGTATAGTATAGTATAGTATTATATAATATAGTATAGTATAGTATAGTATTATATAATATAGTATAGTATAGTATAGTATTATATAATATAGTATAGTATATAGTATAGTATAGTATAGTATTATATAATATAGTATAGTATATAGTATAGTATAGTATAGTATTATATAATATAGTATAGTATAGTATAGTATTATATAATATAGTATAGTATATAGTATAGTATTATATAATATAGTATAGTATATAGTATAGTATTATATAATATAGTATAGTATATAGTATTATATAATATAGTATAGTATATAGTATTATATAATATAGTATAGTATATAGTATAATATCGCATTATATATTATAGTATTATATAGTATAGTATTCTACAGGGTGGAAATTATAAAGCGTTACACATGAATATCTCCAAAAATATTGATTATTCGCAAATATGTTTCAGATGAATGTTGTTCAGTACCGAGGAAGATATCATGTGGTGGAACTTTTATTTTTCCCGTTGGACACTCCAAGGTGAGGTGAAGGTCAACTTTCTTTTTTAAATGGAATGATATGCATTCTTATGTACCATCAAATAGTGCGTTTTAAGATGAGTTCAATTACCTATGACTCAAGGACATTCAAGGTCAAACTTGCAGGAAAATGCAGAAAAGATGTGATCGTTTTATTTGTACTTCAGTTTCGTATGTGTTCAAAATGATTGCCTCTTACTTCAATGCACTTCACAATTCTTCGTTTAAATGATTCTCTAACTTTGCTCAACATTTCAACATTTATCTTAGTACGAGCTTCGCATATTTCAACTTTCTTGTTTTCACGGTCGTAGGCTTAATGGACATCACGCAGTTTTTAAACAAAGAACCTGAACGAAGAAAACGCTGCTCTAGTCTTTTAAATGCCATCTGCGATTTTGATGGTCGATCTGGGTAGCGTTGTGCTTACAATTTAGCAGCAATTCTGTAATTTTTCCTACATTCTCTTAGTACCAGAAGCATATTAAAACAATTTTGATACATTTCCATTTTCACCACTTATTTAAGTACTATCGTTCAGCGAAGGATACCTTAACACGAATAGTAATGAAAGTAAACTGACTATCTTGCAGAAGAGCACAGTAATACATAAATACGTTGGTTTTCATTTCATTGGTAATGCCTTTGATGTTGTCCTGAGTAATGGTGATGTTGAATACATGTTATTATTTTGGTGTGAAAGTTCGAAGGCACGGACTAAAGTACAAATAAAACGATCACACCTTTTCTGCATTTCCCTGCAAGTTTGACCTTGAATAACCTTGAGTCATAAATAATTGAACTCATCTTAAAACACACTATTTGATGGTGGACAAAGAAACATATCATACCATTTAAAAAAAAAGGAAAGTTGACCTTTAACTCACCTTGGAGTGTCCACCGGGAAAAATAAAATTCCACCACATGGTGTCCCCCTCGGTACTGAACAACTTTCATCTGAACCATTGTTTCGTATAATCAATATTTTTTGAGATATTCGTCTGTAACGCTTTATAATTTCCACCCTGTGTAGTATAGGATACAGTATAGAATAGTAGAAAATTGTATAGTATTATGAGAACACTACTGTTTTCAATAAAAAATGATTAGTAATTTGATAATACAAGTAATGGATGGTTAACAAATGATGGCGCGCGATTTGAGAAAAAGAACACTGTACTAAGAGGTAACAACGTAATCTTCAGAAACGTAGCGAAATTTGTATAGGAACAATGTTCAAATGATTACAAAAACATAAATTCTAAAATCAATAACGTGTGCTATCGCCATCATGCTTGTTACTTCAATGTTTAGTACTATTGCCAGAAAGTATCATTATACCTTCCATACAATTTCATTAAACACTTTAATGTTATAAAATATGTCAGTTAGAAAGTTACTCATATTACAAGTCTGTGGTTGGCTACGTTATGTAAGCTATATTTCAAAAAATGTACATGATACTAAGAATTAGTGAGAAATTTAATACGTCTGACTACACTTCCGTTGTTAATTGTTTGAATAAATTTTTCAAGATTTAATGTCACTGAAAATCTACTTTGTTTACCATGTAAGATCATTGTATACATCGTAAAAAATACAGAGATCTTCAACTTAATTATCAATACTACTATTTGTCGATGTATTAAATTTCTCACGGAAGTAACACTTTCGAAAGTGAAAACGGTTACACAGATCAGTAACAGTAATGAAACATGTCTCATAGGAGTAATTATTTAAATGATACCTCATGTACTAACGCCAATTCACTATCATTTAGACTTGTTCGAGTAAAAGAAATTGTCACGTGCTGTTATATAAACAGGAATGGCAATTTAACCTTAAAAAATGGTGTGTATTCCAGGATAGAAATATATTTACATAATATATTTACATACCTAAACATCTACAGTAAAATTTGTGACGACTGACCATTTTTCATTTTAAAACAGTAAACTAGTAAAACAGAATGATTGACTCGAAAAATTGTAATTCACGTAGTAGTATTAACAAAAATGAATTAAAACATAATCGAACGTTTAAAATTTTACAATACCATGACAGGAAGTTGTAAGTTGTAGATAAAGTCGGAAGTTGGAAGATTCTAAACCACTTGGCAACCACACCCAGCAAATAAGTTTATAGAATTGTTTTGGATTGATCAAATAATTATGTAGAAGTGTTCCTATATTTTTTCATTTTAAATTAACAATTAATAGAATGCTGTCAAAGGAAACGCTATTGAAAGATGTAGGCCCAAGATGTAACTTGCCCTAAATAGATTGTAGAAGGAGGTTTACACATTCCACCGTCATGTTTGGCTGATGCTGTTCGAGATCTGAATAAAATTCTCATTCCGACGTAACGACTGGGTTTGACGATCACTCCGTTTTTAGACCAATGCGTATGATTCCATAAAAGGTATCAGAGAGTCATTTTCTACCGCGCATCGGTGTACGATCATTGCCTTTTACAAGTCGGCGACAGAAAATTGCCGTAAATATTAGGTTATGCCGCATGCAGTTGCCACTGTCAGTAGGTCGCAAGAAAAACGATACACGATGGCCCGAATTAGTATTCGGACATTCTTTATAAGACAACAACTTTGTTCAAATTAAACTAAACTAATTCAGTTTTTTTTTGAGATGTTAGAAGGATTAGTTCACTAGGTTGCGTGTAAATAATTTTTTCCAAAAATTGCTATTGATCGGAATTGCGACGAAGAAAGTAAAAGCCACAATTTTTAACTTTTTTATCTGTGATTGTAATGGTAATTTCAAAGACGCCTTTTGTAGGGCTAGGTAAGTTATACACATGTACAAAGTTTCAGCGAACTCGGTTAACATTGTTATGAACTACAAATATTTAAAGCTGATCACATAAGGGCGAAATTCCCTGAAAAGGCCGAAAATCTGCGACTTTCACCCTTTAGCTCTCATCTTGTAATGTTCGTAGCTCATAGCAACATTAACCGACTTCGATGAAACTTTGCGCATGTATATAGCTCATGGGAATCTGCAGGCGGTATATTTTAAATTTTCATTTCATGCACAGATAAAAAAGTTAAAAATCGTGACCCTTCCTGTTTTCTTCATGATTTCGACCAATTTTCGACAAGCAATTTTTATAAATATTTATTTACACGTTACATAGTAAACTGATTCTTACAAATGTAGATTGGCTGATTAAAGAAACTCTTTTGAATTTAGTCTGGTTTTTTTCCCTTTTTGGGAACATTGTTAAATAGCGAAGACACGCGATCATACAGCACAAGTTTAACACTAAAGCTACCACGGTCAAAATGACCGGTTTTCTATTTCACAATTATTGAAATTAGAAAAAGGATTTCGTAGGAAATGACTGAATTGACTTCTTTATTTAAGAACATATTGTAATGGAAACGGTACAAAGTTTAAGCAAATTCAATCTTCTCACTTATTTAAGGCGTTTTACTTTTATATGTTTTGTGCTTGGTAGGTTTAGTGTTAAATATCCGCAGCTCGATGAAAACTGGCAGACTAATGCACAAGAGCATAGAGAAATGACCAGCAAAGCCATTATATCTGACACCGTGGCAAGGACATTGACAGAGTCTGGTTTCTTTCTTATCACCTCTCGCGTGTGCCTTTTTTTTTATAGAAACTATCGCTTTTTGACTCCATCCATTCTTTGAAATGTATATAATGCTATTTCTGTATTTTTGTTTGTCCACAAAACAGAGCGGGGAATGGCTCAGGTTGAAAGTACTGGAGGTCCAGCCGGAATTAACGAAGCTGGGCACCTCGGTCGAAGAAGCTACCGAGCTTTCGAGCGCACACGACGAAGTTCTTCTTCGATTACAGGTAACGATGCAAACCTTCATACTAACTTCGTTAATGTCTACTAAACACAGAATTGTAGTATCGCTGAATATTCTCCTTTGCTAATACCTTCGGTCAGAAGGGATATATTCAATCATTTACTGTTACTTTATGAAAGTATCTTTGGTAATTACTCAGATTGCTCTTGAATCGAAGTTAACTAGACATTGATATAGAGTTCCTAATTTTAATCAATTTGTCAGAAGCTTTTGTTGAGAAAACTGCAAAAATCATGTGGAAATTTTTATTTTCTTGAAGCACAGACTATAATGTTGGGATGCATTAGAAGGTGTTCAAAGTATGACTGTAAAAGTCATGAAAATAGTTTGATTTTTCTAAAGCACGGGTTATAATAAATTTAGTTAATATGTACATTAGACGATATTTCCGCCTATACGGGATGGTCCATTTAAGTAAAACCAGTAATGTGCATGGTGTCAAAGGACCAATATCTGGCAAGAATATTTTTTGGAATTATCAAGGTCATCGGTGTTTTTTGACACGTAACTACATTTTTTTTATTATTGCATCATGCAGCTGATCGAAAAATACATTCAGATATGTATAAGAACCTTGAAATGACCTCGATATTCAAAAATTAAAGTTTCATGTTTCATCCATTCATGTTCTTTTCTTACAAGTTGTACAATATCATTACAGAAACAAAACATTCTCGAGAAATTTGACGAATTGTTAACCTATTATTTACTAAATTTACATTTTCTTCAACAATAATACGAGCAATTGCTTTCATTTAAAAAATTTCTTTACTTTTCTTCAATTTCTGCACTTGCCCGTTCCGAAGACAACAAGAAACTGAGTGTTACGTTTTAAGCACTGCCCATGTAAACATTGTCATTCGCAAGACATTGTACTAGTAAACATTTTGGTTTCCGACATTGCGTTCGATTTTCGTGGTACAACAGTGCGCAAAACTGTATCAATGAATTTTCCTTGTTACAGGAAAGCAAGGAATCATTTACAATTTTAAAAATCCTTTAGGATAGCTTGCACGAAGAGCATTTGTGTTATGTTTATCTTTTGTATAACTTTATGTTAATAATAATAATAAATGATTTGTACTGAAACTGTGGTTATTGGTACAGTTATGCTCATCACTGTATATATTGTTATATAAATACCAATCAAGCTCATATTTGCTTGTCCGATAACTAGACTGCGAATCTTTATGTATAATAAAAATTGTCTGCATCAATTACAATACAGGAGAGTTACATAAAAATTGATTTGTTCTCTTAACAATTTTAATAGACTCTACATGATGTACCAGCAATATTGAATGCATCTGATCGTTCTCCTATTTAGTATTTCATTAACTCGTTTATGTCATAAATACATAAAATCCACAGTCCACTGATAACACAAAAGAACAGTATGAATTATCGAAAATAAAAAATATATGGGCGTTTGAAAAACTGTTTCTAATATATGAATCGCTAACTGCAAGAAGACGTAATGTTTACAAGAATTATATTTGAATGAGATACTGTTTCGACTATTTTATTTTTGTAATTAAAGTTTAATTAACAACCAATGTTACAAGGATTTTATGGTATTCCTGATACATAAAATGCTTTCTGAATATTTTTAAGCGTCTTTCTTTGAGTGAAAGACTTGACTGGATCGTTATCATATCGTCTTCCCGTAGTTAGCCCTTCATGCACATTGCAGGAAGTAACTGGCGATTAAATGGTTAATTTGAAACATTTGTTTTTCTAACAAGAGCAAACAGAGCCCGGTGGAGGAACTGCTTCGACAGGCTGATCAGCTGATTTCGAACCAAAGGCCAAGAGCGGAAGTATACGCTGCGATGGCGGAAACTTTAGGGCAAGCTTGGCACGATGTGAACGAGCTCCTGGAGCGCCGGAAACAGATTCTCGACTGCAACGTATTGTTTCAGTGGTATGCACCATAACAAGCTTAAAATAAGCGTGAATTCTGCAACTTGCGACTCGCAGTACAACACACAATTTTAAAATGCACAAAATTAAACAAGCCACGCAAAAGATATAAAGTTCCTAAAGAACTTAATGAAATAAACAAATCGAAACATAACAGTACATGACATAAGATTAGTATAATACATGTCCCAGCGGGCACGAGGTGATTCCTTGTGAATAAATAAGAAAAAATATACAATGAAATTTTTTCATCCGAAGCTTCGGTTTTGAGGAAGTAGAGTTTGAAAATGCAGCGAATGCGCGTACTATTGGATAGGAACCGTCTGATGAGTCTGATCATGATGAACCAATTCTACTTCCTGCATATACTAAAATACGCGAACACAACGCGACGGATCTTGTGACTTGATTTTCTGAAAACGAGGTCTCAAATGAAAACATGTTGTTCCTTTTTTTCGAGTTATTTTTACATATAGAATCACCCTCTGCCCACTTATATGTGTTATTCGGCTGCACCCTGTATAATCTAATCTTTCGAAGAATATTTTCTTGAGATTTTAAACAATTCTCGTCCACGAAATATTAATACAAAGAACATGTATAATTTTATATATTTTAAAAAAATTTTATAAAGCGGATTCAACAAGTTCAACGATATTTAACCTGTTGTAATTTGTTAAAAAACACTCGTACAGCAATAAACTTAGACTCATTTTAAAGATCGTAGCCTCTACTTTCACGCACTTGTTATTCATAATTTTCCTCTAACATATTTTTGAAGTGAAACTTCTTTGTGCGCGTCAGGCGTAAGACCTAGCCGCGGTAGGCGTAAAACCGATCTGGCGATGAAACGATGAAACAACTCTCGGTGCAGTATTTGCAAGACATTTAGACAAAATTGAATCAAGAATATTTATTATTATTATTTATTTATTGCCTTAAACCATATGCGGTTTATATAGCATGTACAATACAAATTATACAGTATATTATTATGTTACAATATGACTTAGTGACTAACCTACAATTAGTTTATATTAGTTTTATTGTGATACAACTACCTTATTGAAACTAAATTTTTATTGAGCATAACTTAACAAAATCAATATCCAATATCTGGGCCGCATAGGAAGGAGTGGATAGAAATCGGGAAATAGCACTTGTGTCGGAGACGCGCTGATACCAGGTTGTCACGCTCAACCTCGTAGATTGAGCATTGCCAAATGATATGGTTTAAATCTTGTGATTCAGCACCACATTCACAAGCACTGTCTAAAATAAAGTTAACTCTGGCTAAGGAGGCATTTAAATTGTAATGGTTAGAGCGGCACCTATTTACAAAGGTTACAAAATTTCTAGGGAGCCCGCGCTCAGTAAACCATGGCATGCCATCATCCTTATGGAAACATCGGATGTACTCTTTTCCCTAATCAAGAATATTTATATCATTTTTTAGCTATCACAAGTCAATTGTTTCAATAATAGAATCATAGAAAATTAAATGTCATAAAGTGTTAATAAAAAATTCGAAAAAAAATTAAAGAAAGAAGTTTCACTTCAGCCATGTGGACTAAGCACACACCAATTTTTTATGTGATATAGCAGATGAGAAACTGAAAACACATTTTTCCTAAAAAAATGCTATAAATTAAAACCTCTGTAAAAACATTACAAAATTGTGTACGTGAATGAATCTTCAACAAATTAAAAGATTGGAGCCTCCCCTTTACAACGACACCTTCAAAATTAATGTACGATTATGGCATATTATCTAATATAAACTCATCAAAACAAATCTAAACAATCTGATCTAATCATTTTTATGGAAACAAAAGTGCGTACCAAGGTTGGTGGTGTAAAGCTCTCATGAAGTACCTTATGTCTCTGTAAAATTGGCTGCACACCTTTCATTTAAACCTTAACAAAATCACTAAGAAAAAATAGAACAGTTTCTTTGTGTCGTTATATAGGGAAGACTTCAATTTTCAAATCTACGGAGATGTATGAAAATAATTTGCCAATGTTTTTAGAGACGCTTCTATTGGTAGCATTTTCGAGAGAAAACATGTTTTCAGTTTTCCACCTGTCACGTAGAGCAACTTTGTCTTAGGAAAAAATGAATTACACGTAAATATGAAGCTTTAAGAAAACGAGACTAGGTTTATTATTGTACTATTGTTTTTAACGGAATTATCACAGTTTCAATATCGACAACTTCTCCAGAATTCGAAATATCCGGTTTTCTGGTACAATAGAATAGTCGTTACACGAAACGAGACTGAAAAAGGGTACAAAAATTGAGGTTGTGCAACGAAAAAGTTGTTGAGAAATCACGAGTTCCAGAACCTTGAACACCTTGCAGTGGGAGTCGTTAATGTGCAACGAACGAAGATTCGGGGTAATAAACGAGGTTGCAACTACAGTGTTGCCGTGATGAAAGATACAAGGCTGTACGCGATAAGTGCAGCAAGATCATCCCCACTAGTGCGGGCTATACCCCTCGAGGGGCCGAGAATCTCGACCGCTCGACTCGGATGAGAAATGTATTAACATGATATACGACAAGGTATATCGGCGAGCCAATACTGATGAAATGACAAAACTTTTTTGTTCTTCATTATTTTTACATGGAACATTTACTTATCAACACATTCATGAAATTTTTCAGATTAGAATGATACATCATATTTATGATATTAAGTTTTGGGCAGAACGAAGGCAGCGAATGAAAAAGAACGAAAGACTAGCAGTCTAGTAATCGGTAAACAATAAAAGAATCAATCGTTGAAATAATAATTGCAATTGTGAAAATGTTTATATTTTCCATTGTCTCCTTATAAAACTTTTACCAACCCATTTGTCACATTTTTCTGATTAATATGTAATAATATTCGGTGCATATTTGCCTATGTATACTTGTACTTTAAAAACTTATTATCGTCAATCTAACAATTAAATATGACTAAAATTATATCAAGGTTGGTATCATTTTAACCACAAAAATGTCACGAATGTGTTGGTAAAAGTTTCATGAACAAATAAGAAAAAAGTTTTATCATTGCATTAGTATTGGCTCTTCGATATATGTCCCGATTTGCTGATTGTTGTAGTCGCTCGGCTAGATGCTGGCAGCAAAACGTAACGGAATCTCGAGGAATTATTGTCTCTCTCGACGAGTACACTGTTTCGGACTCGAGGTCGCTGCTTTCATCGCGACAACACTGTAGCGAGATTCTACCTGAACTTGAAGAGAACTTGTCCTACTATTTTGTTACATGAGCATGTTACATTTGCCTTTAATCAAGTGAATAATACTAATAAACGTGTTTCTTGCAGCCGCGCAGCAGAGTGTCGAGAATGCATGAGAGCCCTCGAGATGACGTGCAACGACACGCTATTACCGATCGAGATCGAGGCAGTGAAGAACTTCCTGTCAAAGATCCACGATCTTCGGAAGAACATGTTGGAGGCACTGATGGGCGCCCTGCAAGAGGGAAAGAGTTTGTTAGACAGGCTGAAAGAGATTGCGAACGAGGGCACATTGGACTCTAGACCAGACAGAATTAAACTGGAAGCTGATCACGGTGAGCGGCTGTTACTTAATTAATGTTACCGGTTTGAAAAACAGATAATTATAATCAATATCGCTATCTTGATCACGACCGTTCCCTTTCGCTTTTATTTGATCGATGACATAATTGATGTATGTCTTTTGCTCGCCGATACCTTGAACGGTGATACGTGAAACAACGACTAAAAGAGGACAGAAGAAAACAACGAGCTTCTATAATTACAATGAAACACTTATATGAATATGAATCTCGTTCTCTGATTCCTGGAAACACGTTTGCTGGCAGTATATCAGGAAATCAGTATAGATTAATCTTTACATAATCGAAACGGATTGCTCGAATGAATTCTGTGGATTTTTCAAGATGGTCGACTGACTTAACACTATAGCTACAGTGTCTGACATAAATATTCGAACAAATAGTTCTTCGAAGTTAAAATTACGTTTCTTCATTACAGTTGAGAAATCGAGAACGATTATAGAGGAATTTGACCGTTTAAACGGATGTAGCATGCACTGACACTATAAGAAGTTCGCTAAAACGAACTTCTCAACGTTCAAGAATGATTTCCACGTACAGGGTGTATAAAAAGTAATGGTCATCCGACTTAGGGGTGAATCTACACCTTTGGATCGGTGAACATTTGTAAGAGAAACTTGTCGCAAAATTGTTTATAACAAAAAAAATTGTTGTTATAGTTTTTTTACATCAACGCCTTCTATTCATCGAGAACAGAAAAAGTTTGAAAGGAGCCAAACAAATAGTTATTGAGATATAAGCTGTTAAGGTTTTTGCAAAATCTGATCGTGTGGAGTTATACGTATAGACAAAGGCCTACTACTACAGTCCATCCGACGGTATCGATGAGACAGAACATGATCGTGTGCTTGTCTCGAGACAAACGAAATTTAAAGATACATTCGTCGCTAGGCCCGTACCATGTCAACGTTCCCTGCCCATAGAGATTATGCATTTGAATGTGCGAACTATGAAATAAAACAGTATACATATACATTGTTAAAGATAAGAATATTTATCCTACATGATAAAATGCTAATGTAAAGTATTCTTACAAATGTTTCATAATCTTATATTCGTTCGATGGATCCACAGGACACTACCATTTTCACGAATCCGTCTTAATAATTGTGCCTGTCTTCCCAGACTCATCTTCACCATTGTCTTTTATATCGTCTATTTAAAATTGTTAGCACTATTTTCGAACAAAATACCACACTTTTACACAATCACTAAACACTACACAACACACTTTTAGAAATGGTGATAGCGAAGTAGGAATTACTCCGACCACGATCAAAAAGTTCGGATATTATAATTTCACGGATTCGTGAAAATGGTAGAGTCCTGTGGATCCACCGAAGGAATAGAAGATTATGAAACATTTGTAAGAATTCATGTAGGATTAATATTCTTATCTTTAAAGATGTATATGTATACTGTTTTATTTCATAGTTCGCACATTCAAATGCATAATCTATATCGGCAGGGAAACGTTGACATGGTACGGGCCTAGCGACGAATGTCTCTTTAAATTTCGTTTGGCTCGAGGCACGCACACGATCATGTTCTGTCTCATCGATACCGTCGGATGGACTGTAGTAGTAGGCCTTTGTCTATACGTATAACTCCACACGATCAGATTTTGCAAAAACCTTAACAGCTTATATCTCAATAACTATTTGTTTGTGGCATATGGCTCCTTTCAAACTTTTTCTCTTCTTGACGAGTAGAAGGCGTTGATGTAAAAAAAAACTTTCAGAACAATTTTCTTTGTTATAAATAATTTTGCGGTAAGTTTCCCTGACAAATGTTCACCGATCCAGATGTGTAGATTCAAGCCTAGGACGAATGACTATTACTTTTTATACACCCCGTACAGCGGATCTAAAAGGTGGTTGAACACTCCGATACTCTAACAATTGTCCATATTTAAATTGTGATGATTTCGTAAAAAAAAAAAATAGTACAACTATAAGACTAGACTCACTTTAATACTTGGAGCCTCTACTATAGCAAAGCAGTGTTCATATTCCTCTAAGATATTTTTGCACAATGTAACAGGTGGAAAACTAAAGCCCAATTTTCTCTAAAAAAATACTGCAAATCCAAACGTCTCTAAAAACTTTCAAAAATTTGCATCGTAAATGAAACTTCCATAGATTTGAAGATTGAAGCTTCCTATTTACAACGATCCTTTACAGGACGAAAATTAATGGACCAAAAATGAGGATCGTGTTCGATTGTATAAAACCCTCATGCTGCAATTTGTAGTACTGTAAAGTTGACGGCACAAGTTTCGGTCGAAATTCGATAATATGATTAAAAAAATGACACATCAATTTTTAATGTGTCAGTGTAAAGAGAAGGCTTCGAGCTTTAAACGAATGATGATTCCAGTCATGAAGAAAATTTTCCAAAATGTTCACAGACGTTTAAATGTATATCATTTTCGAGAAAAAACGCGTCTTCAGATTCTCGCCCGCTACATCATGAAAAAATCTCAGTATGAAATGAACGATTGATTATGAAACTAGAGGCAATTAGCTTCATAGTGAGGCGAAATTTATTGTCGCGCGATCGTTTTTCACGAAATTATCGCAGCTTAAATACAGGTAGGATACTTTTTGCGAATCAGGGGATTAGTGTACAAATACTAGTGTACAAATACTTTTTGGATTCACCGTAGTTAAAAAAGTTCAAATGTCGACCATTTGTTGGCTATAATTCAGCGTTACTTTACTTGTGTGGAGTAGTGTATGATGAACATGTTCACTCAAGATTATTATCTCACAATGTATTTTCTCTGATTTTTGCACAGCCGTGATTCAAGTTGAACGATGGCTGGAAGAACTCCACGATAGAAGACAATTGATTGAAACGTCATTTCGTAGTCGAAAGACTCAATTGGAACAATGTCTGGCTCTAGCTCTGCTAGCCACCGACCTACGTGATCTCGAAGAGATTTTGAACGACAGAATCGCTGCTCTTTCCAGCAGCTGCGATCAACTCGGCGATTCCGTGTCGAGCGCGGAATTGCTTCTGTTCGAACTGAAAAAGTTACAAGCTGAAGCGAAGGTATTATACTTGTTAAGTGTCATATCTAGACTGCGAATTCTTAGGCAAAATAAGCATTTTCTTAATTAACTGTAACAAATAGAAGCAAAATAGAAATTCATTTCTTCATTAACTGCAACAAATAGAAGCAAAATAGAAATTCATTTCTTCATTAACTGTAACAAATAGAAGCAAAATAAGAATTCGTTTCTTCATTTAAGTACGTATTCTTGTTTTAGAGGTCGTTTTTTCACCATCTTTTAGGACATTTTCTTCAGAAGATCAATTAAAATTTTCGTATGAGGATTTTGCACACTTATCTCTGGGCATTTGAAGTACATAAGTTTTTTTTTTTTAAGTAAAAGTAATCAAAATTACACGAGTTATATATTGTTACGTGGGCGACCGCGTAATTTAGGCATGGCTACAATAAAGGTACAATCCTGTAGTAAACCAGAGGCTCTTTATTTGAGAGAGGGAGTGTACTTAACTATGACACGTTCGTTCGGTACGAGGATCGTGAAGCGACTCGTCTTTCGTCCCTGTTACAGTATTTCATCGATAATCGTCGCCACCACGGGTCCGGCCGGCGACAATTAATGTACAGATAATACTATTCTTTGATTTGTGCCGAACGTAGAAAAGGACAGCAAAGCTGGAGAGGACTCGGTCGCCGAGAAGTGTAACATAATACAGGTCGAGTATGTTGGTGTAAAAACAACACCTAACCCAGTGAAAAAACTTCTTTATTTTTATTAATTTTTTAAAGAAATATTCACCAACATATTCATGGCATTTTTCTAATGAGCACGATACCAAATGAGATATAATTCCGATGGCATTTACTTGAGTAATGGACGATGAAAGTTCCGGAAAATTATTGGAAATATGATCCTAATTATATCGTGTTTGGTATTATTTTAATCAGAAAAATGCCACAAATATATTTGAGAAAGTCTCGTAAAAAAATAAGTAATAATAAAAAAGTTTTTTTATTGGCATTACACTGTGAAGACACGTGGGCCTTTGAACTACGCCGGTGACCGCGACTCTCTGCGTCTTTTTCTTTCCAATACGCTATCCTTCCTTGCGCCCGAAACTTTCATCGTCCATTACTCAAGTAAATACCATCGGAATTATATCTTATTTGGTATCATTTTCATTAGAAAAATTCCTCGAATATGTTGATGAAAGTCCCATCAAAGAATAATAAAAAATAAAGAAGTTTTGTCATTGGATTATTAGTGGTCTCACCGATATACTCGACCCGTATTATGTTAGACTTCTCGGCGACCGATGCCTCTCGAGCTTCACGGCCCCTCACAGGGTATACCCCGTAGAAGGAGGGATTGTTTTGAGACGATTATTGTTCAAAATTTCTCGACAATTAACGTTGAAATACTGTATATAGTTGTTCATGCAACGACAATTTAACAGATGTGCCAATCGTGCCATATTCGTAACAATATTTTTTATAATTAATATATTTAAAGTGATGTAATAGAAATCAAGTTTTTAGTTCAGATCATCGGTCTTATGGACCATTCGTTTACAAGTAAAAACAAACACTCTTGCCAGCAATAATACAAAATATATTAGTAGAAACGCATCTATTTTATAGGTTCTACTTTCATATTATGTAGTACTCCATATTGACAATGTAACTTATACTTATAAATATATTATTACTACTACAGGAATTTCAAGATAGATCGATTAAAATAACGAAATCAACCGAACGATTAGTATCATCAGGACACTTTGCCGGCGAACAAGCGACAGAACAAGCTTATGCCATCCTCGGTGCCGCGGCTGATTATGTCAACGACTTGGATCAGTATGAATCGCTGTTGAATAGAGCTATAGCATTCTTTGATTCTGCGAGATCGGTAAGTATTTGCGATGGAAACAAAATAGTGGTTAAACACGTCGGGTTTATTTAGATAAGTAGGAGATACATTATTAACTATTAACACTATTGTCTATTCGTGAACAACATTTGTGAAACAATGTATTGACTATTAACAAAAGTAATTATTTTAATACACAAGTATGGTAAAACGAGATTTGTGAAACAATTATTGCGCAGGCCATTACGAAACTGGATCAGCTTGAGATACAGCTGGTGACAACGGATCATCCACCATATTCGGCGCGATTAGCTCGGTTCCATGCTCAGACAGTGACCACTATAGAAGATGTTACCTCGAAGCCTTTGACGGATGGCTACGCCCTCCTTGATATCACGGGAAGGGGAGCGCCTGGTGCCGAGGTCAGTTTGAAAAATTCCTTCTCTCTACACCGTAACAATTATGATATTATTTGGTATTATATATGTGCTATCATTTTGTCCAGGACTGTATAGGGTAATCGGTAACTGGTGGTAGAATCGAACAGAGGGCGAAACCATATTTTTGATCGACAAATTAATTAAAAAAATTACTCGAATTAAAGTAAGGATATATTAATGCACGACTGACTAAATACAGGTGAAGTAGTACACGTGAAATAATAGATGTGAATTAGTACACGAGCATTGAAATAAACGTATAATAATACAGGTTTACTCGTGTCTTTAAAATGAGTCAACTGACAACTTGTTCAATAGTACGCGTGTTCGCTGAATTATCAAACTCGATGTTCTCGAAAACAGAACATCATGTAAACTCACATATTCTTCATTTTCAATCTATTTTTTAATGTAGAATCGCCACCGTCTCGGTTGGATTACCAATTACTGATCACCCTGCATATTTTTGTCGAATTTTTAGTTAATCCCTTGGGCTATGATCTATTTTTTATTCGTTATTTCCTGGAAGAAAAAGACAATTTATATGCACTGGGTGCCAACATATTTTCTAACGGCTATATATTGACAACACCGAAATGCAATTTCACACCGGTTTAAAAGAAATTATTGATATAAATATTTACTAGACTTTGTACAAAACTTTTTTTCTCGTGTTCTGCGGTGTGACTAGCCTTCTACAGTATTCTCTCCGTAAGAGTCGTAGCTTCGGGTCTGCTACGCGACATTCATGGAACAGTGACTACATTTGATTCGAGGGGAGACGTATTATGGTAGAAATCACATTTTCCTCAATGTCCTTTTTTTGAGATTTCAAGGTCATTGATTTTTTTCTGTGTAATTACATATTTTTGTCACTATTTTTATTCTAATGTCTTCACAGTTTAGTATTACATCTATTCATTTTTGTAATAAATGTATAAAATCCTAAGTCTATTAATGAAATACCAACAACACAGAGATTTGCTAAGAAAAATTTATTAGAATACTGCTGTGACGCCACAAATGCTCACACTGATGTGCGATGTTCTTTTCACAATCGAATTAACAAATATTTAGGAGTCGACGGAAATAATTTTGAACATTTCTTACGATAAATTCTTTTTCGTAAATCTCTCTGTTGTGAGCTATTTCATTATTCACGTCAAATCCCAATAATTTGTAAATTTTTGATAATCAAGGTCAAGCGAAGGTCATCACATTTTAGGTCATTGATTTCGTCTTGACCTAAGTTATCACGTCGTAGTAATAAAAATATGTAATTGCATACAAAAAAAAAAAACAATAATCTTGAAATCTCGAAAACAATTGCTTTGAGGACAAATGATTCCCACCATAATATGTATCTCCTCGAATTAAATCATTTATCGTTTTGACGTTTTTCGTGGCATGAAAAGTAACGGAGATATCACGTTGTAACAGAATTAGTGGGATAAATATTTTATATTTAATGTTACACACAATAAAATTTTGAATTTCGGAGCAATATAGTTTATTTTTATTACAATAATTTAACGAAACAAATTTCTAGGGAAACTTGATTTGTAAAAGGATGAATTTAATTTACAAAATGGTGAATTTGATTTACAAATGGGTCAATTTCAATTGCAAAAGGGAGAATTTGATTTACAAAAGGATGAATTTGGTATGCAAAAGGGTCAATATGATGTACAAAGGGGTGAATTTGGAATGCAAAACTAGTAATACAAGGGGTTAAAGTCTTCTCACTTGTCTCCTTCTAAAGTTTTCTCACTTGTCTCTTGGTTTCATTAGGGTGTAAAACGCATGGTAGAGGAGCTGGAGAACCGGAAGATTCGGCTGATGGAGCGTTGCACCGCCCACGAAAAGGAGAACCTCGAAATATCGAGAATCATCAACGCGTTCCTGGACAAACATGACGAGCTACGTAAATGGCTGATGAGTATTCCCGAGGCTTTCCTTCAGGGCCATCAAGACATGGGCAGCGACGTCCCAATGGCAGAGGATTTCTGTCGATTGCATCGTCAATTGCTGAAAGACGTCGAGCAAAGAACTGAGGAGGTTCAGCATCTCGAGTTCGAGATACATCCCGTGGCAGATCGGCTGGACGAGCCGCAGAAATTGGAGTTGAAGTCGAAGGCCGCGGAGCTTTTGAGTCTTTGGACCAGAACGAAAAACCTGCTTGCCAAAAGAATCGAATTGGGAAACATCTACCTGCAATTTCACTTGGACGTTCGCGAGCTGACGAGTAGAGTCGAATCAATCGAAGAGGAGCTGACGAGACCCATTGACATTCTGAATGTGGCGAAAGTTGAAAGGCTTGAAGAAGAATGGGACAATCTCGAACTCCGTTACTCGAGACTAACCGGAAATGGAAAAGCATTCTTAGACGCTGCTGTGAAGGTCAGTTTGGTCGTTCCTCCAGAACAGTTATTTTTCTTGTTTCTTTTATTATTCGTGTGGAACCTCGGATGAGAATCATTTCACCTATAGATTGGACCATAGTCGACATTTGGACTGTGATAATTTCTTTAAATAAATGGTACAGCATTATATACAGGGTGTTAAATTTAACTCGAACACCTAAATTATTTCTGCTACTATTAAAAGTAAGAAAATATAACTAAATAGGATATACATGGTTTTAAGGCGTGCATCAGATGGTAATAAAATAAATCTTTTGAAGGTCATTTTAACGGTTTTTTCAAGGTTACCGTATTTTTTCTACATGTTAACATGTATTTTTCTTAATGCAATGTGGTAGTCGGCGTCAAGATAACTTCAACGACGTACATACCATGACCTTGAAGTGACCTTGAGAGCGAAAAAATCAGTTTCAGTTTGAAGAATACAAAAATAATAAAATGAAAAGGGTAATATCACCTTATTTTATTAGTTGTTCAAAATGCTGGCCGTCTGGTATTCTGCTAAATACGTAAATCCTATACTATAAAGCTCATTTAATGCATAAACTCAAATTTTTTGAAATTGTGCCATGTGGCGTTTTTCCTTGCAACCACAAATATGATGTATTAAATGTATGTGTTTCTAAATGAGGTGAATTTGTATTTCAGTGAATATTACTTTAGGAATTTATTATTATATTATTATTACTTAGGAACATAAGTATTAATATCATCAGTCTGTCATCTACCATGTAAAATCATAGTATTAACGTTATAATACTGTACACTGCAGAAAATATTCTGTTTGTGACATCATTATTGGTACCGTTCAAATAAATTTCCTTTTAGGTCGACGACCCTTATCTGGACATACACAGAGCTTGTCTGTGCGTTCAAACAATCTTGGACAAGTTTGCTAACAAACAATTACAGTTGAAGAAAGTCAAAAGTGAAATTTTGATCGAGAAGCGTATCGAGTACAAGCGAACGCTTGAAGAAAGTACAAAGGTAAGATCAACAGTTACTATCATTTCGTGTTGTATAAGATTTATAAAAATTAGGTTCTATCCCGGATAGCACCGTACGTCTATAGGACATCTGTTTTACGTCCGATACGTCCGATACGTCCAATGCAGATGTGGGACATCCCTCGGACATAAATTTCGACGTACCACGGAAGTGGGACTTAGATTATTTCGTACTTGCCAGGGACGTGGGACTTAGATTATTTCGTACGTTTTCGGATGCTATATTGTGTTTATATTATTATACTCAAAATATAGTTTATGAATTTTTGTCAGATTTTTAAGTTCGCGGCGCCGTTGTTTGAAAAAAACTAATTTTTCGACGTTTCTTCCGTGAAAAAATGAGCTAATCTTCAAATTGTTAGATTTTATTTATTCTGTAAGTCTATTGGACTGGAAAAATGAAATTAACTTGATTAGTATTACGATTACCTCGTACATCAGCGCGCATAGTATCTGAAAATATTAATCGTGTTACCAAGAACTCGTTTGGGTCAGCGCGTTAGGCGCTCGACTGTTAATATGCTTATACTAGATTCGCGCCCGGCATGAGTCCACTCTTTTTTATTTGATCAATTCCTCTTTTTCTAGCTATGTGATAATCAATGGTATTTTTGTAGAATTCTTTTAAACCAATATTTACATATTTAGAAAATTTGTTAAGGTGCAAACACGCTTTTATATGTCCGACAAACGTCCAATTAACGTCCGCGCGGGACGTTCTATGTACGTACTGGGATGTAACTGGGACCTCTGTCGGACATACCTGGGCCATAAATCGGACATATCTCGGACACATCGTACGTCCCTGGAACGAACATATGTCCGGTACGGACGTACATTGGATGTCCGAGTGCTATCTGGGATATTTCTGGATCGGTGGAGATCTGTTAAAAACCGGGATGCAAAATTGTCTTTGACCACTTTTTCACGGTCAAATTTTATTATTACATCGTGTGGTAATCATCGCGAAGAACAAAAGTCTCAAAGGAACCATAGGTCTCGAGTCATAAGTTCTCTTAAAAAACGACTTTAGAGATTCGTAAATTATTTAATTCCATATGTCTGAAGGATGTACCAAGATGGTATAAACGTGAAGGGGATGATGCCACATGAGAATATATTACATATATTTATAGAAAATATACACAGTAGAAGTTTTTCATTTAACGCCTCGTTTTCAAAAAATAGAGGTAATTAGACAGATTTGCCAGAATAGACAGATTTTCAAAATTGATTTTCTTGAAAACGGGACGTCTAATGAAATAATTTATTGTATATTTTCGACTTATTTTCTCATGTAGAATCACCCCGTCTACGTTGATACCATCTTGTGACTCCCTGTAGACATATGAGATGAAATAGTTTACAAAACATTAAAGTTGTTTTTTAAGAGAACAGTTGATTTGAGACTCGTAATTACTTTGAGAATCTTGTTCCTCGCGATGAGAACTATATGAAAAAAAAATTTTACCTCAAAAAAGTGGTCAAGGACAATTTTGCATGATAAAATTTTATCCTACATTTTACTTATTGCGACCAGTTACCGACCACCCTATATAATTGTTTCTTTTCTACATCAGACATTGGAGATAGTTATCAAATGCAGCGAACGACTATACCCGATAATATGGATTCATTCTTCTAAAACATCGGCGATTCTTCAAAATCTACAAGAAATCAAGAAAATCGTTCCTACGGAACTGAACAAATCTCTCAACGAATTGAATTCTAGCATTATGAGCATGATGTCTTTGGGCTTGAAAGGTATTTAATCACTGTTAAAATTAGTCCATACTATACTGATTAGAGTTGCTTGAATAGGTGAAAGCCAAATTGCTGGAGACCAAATTGCTGAACTCGAACAGATGCAGGAGAATTTCCGTGCAACGGCTAGAAATTACGAAACCCTTTTGGATTTAATGATCAGCGTATGCCAAAACATGGACGAGGTAAGATATCATATTATTATTTTAATTATTCAACTGTCTTTTACGTGTATTCGGTATCAACTCAGAATTCAAGCTCATCTTTTATTTATACAGATTTGATACTGACAACCGATACCTATACTCATTAAAATAAAAAAATTTGTTCGAATCATGTGAATTGAGACTAAAGAATGATCATTCCATTTTTGGAATGTTCGAGTGTTCAAAACTTTGTTAACTGTTGTGTAATTTTATTGTACATTTTGTTACATAGTTTGATACATTGGAAATGTGATAAAATTTTGTAGTGTCTAGAATAGTACAAATGCAAATTATTTTAATAGGATAACACATTTCACCGCGAGAAAGAATTGTGTCAACATTATGTGATATTATACATATAATTGTGACACAAAATATATTTAGAAAAATTATATTGACCTCTAAAATGGCACAAAAATCTTAAATATATAAAATCTTGTTCCATAAAATTCCAAAGCTATAGTTATCATGCAAACAACAGCTTGTATATACCGTGTAGCGAAAAATTGAACCAATGAAACTATTTCTTCCAAAAAATCACTATGTATTTATGTATTTATCAATGCAGGATTAATATTCTAACTCTGTTACATTTAGCAAAAATGCTTGTAGCCAAAGATTCATAAATGAGATAGTACATATATTTGTTGATCAGTACTTTGAACTGGTGTTAAATTGCATCAGGTAACTGGTAAATAAAATGCAATAGAATTAAAATATTAATCGTTACATAAGTACAAATTAATGTTAAACCATCTGCCTCTTCAGTTTTTTGTGATCCATTTTAATGAACACATGAATAATAATTTTCTGAAAAAATGGTTTCTTTTGTTCAATTTTACTCTTCACTGTGTGTAGTAAACTTAATATTGAGAGAATAACGTAGTATAGTATTGCCGCGTTAAAAGCTACAAGGCTGTACACGATAAGTGCAACAAAATCATCCCCACTACTGCGGGTATACTGAATGAATGCGGATGAATGCAATGTTTCGGACCCAGGGTCACAGTTTTATACATAGTACAATACAAAATTGTTATCTTATATTTTGTTCAAGCTCAAGCGGGACATCGATCAGACAGAACTCCAGGCAGAACGAGCAATATCCCTGAAGAATCTGATCGAAGTGGAAACCATTTCAAGCGAGCTGACCACGAAAAGAAGATACATGAACGATAGATTAAGCCAGATAAAGGGGAAAATGCAGGAACTGATGACTCGAATCCGGCAGCAGGAGCCACCATTAGCAGAAGTCCAGGATAATGAAAAATTGGAACGCGTCATGCGATCGCTCGAACTCGACTTCTCGAATTGCGAGCGACAAATTGATAAAATCGAAGAACATCGGAGAACTTGCATCTTCGCCGAGGATCTAGAAAGAATCCATAGCGAACTCCGAGACCTGAACGAACATCTGAAGAACGTGGAGGCTAGGATTGGGGAGAATCTTCAAGCAGCCAAAACTGCTGCTTCTACCTTCATGCAATTCGAGAAAACTGTATCGGTAAGAATTTATTCAATCGTGGAGTTTTATAAATCAATTTTAGATTGCGGATTTGTACGTAGCAGGGTTGGACACATTTTATTTGAAATAAGATAACAAATAATCATTTGAAATAATGAATTTTTCTAAATACTTCATTATTTGTATTTTACAAACTACATACAAAATTTATTATCATTTGACGTTTAAATCAAATAAATCATTTTCACATAACTTTTTATTCTAATTACATTCTTCAAATAAAATATAATAGATAATTCCACCTCAGGAAGAGGTTACTAAAATAACTAAATTAATTATTAAATTTAGATATGCTAATTTTTGTAGTTCAGTGATTAAAGTTTATCTGCATTCGCTTTGTAGAACTGTTCTTTAGTACACGAAATAAATAAAATTTCGGAGAGTGCGAATTATTTGATCAAATAAAAGATGAAATTAAAAATTATTTATTACTAAAATATGATTATTTCAAATGACATGTAGCCAAATAGAACAATATACTATTTTAACGATTATTTTTCAAATAGTTTATTTCGATAATCTACAAGCCTGGTGCGTATAGTACCAGCAAAGAATATTGGTACAGTAAACATCCGATTTATGTAAAATTATCGATGTTTAAACTGTTGTAATTTCGGGAAGAAATGTTGTACAGTGACAAATCAGAACTCATTATATAACTTAAAGTCTCTATTTCCACACGTTATCATTCACCTTTTTTTCACCCCTTGCCTTACGGTTTATTTTACGGTTTCAGTGATTAGAACTTCTTTGCAGTTCATAATTTGCTAGAAGAAGGAGAAAATGTATATCTACTGTATATCTACGGCAATATCTTTGTCCACCTTGAATATTTCCGTTACTTATAATAATATGAGAAAATGATATACAAAAGATATGATATACAAAAGTTGCACGATGTAGTGGGGGAAATATTGTGATATAAACATGTTTTATATACGTGAAGGCATTTCACAGATATCGAGGTCTCCTTGATTTCTTTAAATGAAAAAACCTACTTTTTGTATTATGAATGGAGTATCAAATTCTGTGTAAAAATGTATTTGACCTCTATATGTCCTAATGTAATAGTTAACAAGATATTATCGATGCAATTTTCAATACATACCCACTATGTGCCTGGAAACTTATAAAACTGATATCTCGCAACTTGAATATGGTGAGAGCATATGGAAAATTATTTCGATAATATCTCGTTAACTATTACATTAGGACAGGCATGGGCATTTTTGTCTTAATTGAGACAAGACCGTTCCCAGCATAGCGCCCACTGTTCCCCACCAGTATCCACCGTTACCATGGAGAAAGGACGCGCTTCGCCCGCCGCGAGCAGTGTGCATGTCTCGCGCAGGCCTCGCGAAACCCTGGGGTCAAGTGCGAAGATACATATGGTGGGAGCAACGAAGGCGCGAGACATGCACGATCGCGAAGAAGGCGAGCGCTGCATGGAAAAGAGGTTGGTGGGAGAAACAGGCGTTTGAGGTGCTCCACCCGTGCTCATGCCTGCATTAGGACATATAGAGGTCAAATACATTTTTATGCAGAATTGGATACTGTATCGATTTATGATACAAAAAGTAGGTTTTATCAATTGATGAGATCAAGGGGACCTCGAAATCTCCGAAATGCCTTTACGGACATAAATGTTTACATCACAATATTTCCCCCTCTATACCGCGCAACTTTTGTATATATCATTTTCTCATATTATTACAGATCACGGAAATAATCAAGGTGGGACACAGTTATTGCCCCACCCTGTATGTTCTCCAATGGCTGTACATTAACAACAACAACAAAATAGAATTTTATTTCGGTTGAAAGGAAATTAACACTTTACCAACCGGTAGCCGATTAATCGACTTTTTGTCCCCAAAGCTCACCGACCGGTAGCCGATTAATCGGCGTTTTCTCCCCAACGCTCATAGAGCCGGTGCCAGGGAAGATCTGCGGTCGAGTGGCCGGTGAGAAGTACGTAGGATGTTGAACCGCTACCGGTCGGTAAAGTGTTAATAACGTACATATTTATTAGACTCTTTTCAGAATCTTCATCACGTGTCTCACACGATGTTGTAGTGTAGGCATGGACACGGGTGGAGCCCCTCAAACGTCTGCACCTCCCACCAACCTCTCTCTCATACGCGAGGCCTGCGCACTGTTCGCGACAGGCGAAGTACTTCTTTCCTCTATGGTAGGCATGGGCGACGCAGGTTCAAAGAACACATGTTGCTATGTACTTTTCTCCTTCGTCCGCTCGGCAAGGCAGTCCACACCACGTCCACTCCGACTGTTACATCAGCACGAGACCCACAATGCTACACCGGCAGGCTACTCGCCACTACTACGTAAACATGTACACGCACATAAGATCGTTCACGTGGTAGTGGTGAGTAACCTGCCGGTGTAGCATCGTGGGGCTCGTGCTAAAGGAAGAGCCGGAGTGGACGTGGTGGGAATTGTCTCGCCTAGCAGGCGAAGAGGAGAAGCAGCAACATGTGTTTTTTGAGCCAGCGTCGGCCGTGCCAGCTGTATGGTAACAGCGGGTGCTGGTGGGGGACAGTGGGCTCTATGGTGGGGACGGTTTTGTCTCAATTGAGACAAAAATGCCCATCCCTGTTGTAGTGCAAGGGGTTAAAGGTGTTTTTACATGATGTTGGCGATCGATAAATGAAGACACGTTTTTCCTCGATAATGCTACGAATTGAAACCGTTTATACATTTACATAAATAGTTTATACATTACACATTTACAAAATGTTGTTAATCAACCTGAACTACATAAATAAAAATAATTGGTAATATTACAGATTGAATGTCAAATGTATGGTTTATTAAATCCAACTACGTAAATAGAAATAATTAGTACTATTATGAAAATGTCAATAATATGTTTTATTCATTTTTGCTACGTGAATAGCAAAACTTAGTAATGTTCGAATTTGTTGTGCCTCACTTGGAATATTCGGGAGATACGATGCAGAAGAAACATGTAAAACAAAAACGAAATGCTTGTCATTATAGTATACCGTTTAATGTTAAATGAATAGGTTTTCGTTATTTAAGGAATGTATAATTGTTCGTAGATTCTGGAAAAAAGAATTGAGACTTTCGTGAGAACAACGGAGGAATCGATAACAATTCTAACGCCAGAAATTGCGAACGACATTTCGTCATTGAGAGAACGATGGAGGAACTTCAAGGCAAGAGTCGAAGACACAAAAAGACGAATGAATTTAAGCGAAGAATATTTCGTTCTTTTGGAAGAAGCCAGGGAATGGAATAGAACTGGCAGTAAATTGTTAATGGTAATCGCGAGAAAGGCGACTGCGGTGAAAACACCGAGCGATGTCATGGAGCTTCTTCAAGAAATGGATGACTACCTAAAACCTGGGGAGGAGATACAGGAACGAAGGATTGAGAGACTGAAAAACCTGTCGACTGTTATTTTTGGTAAGTAAACTCACTGTTAGAGCTATGGGATTTATTTAATTAACCCTTAGCACTCGAATGGCGACTCTGAGGCGCCACTACAAATTGCTACACCATTATTCAGAATATTGTTTACACGATTAAATTTGTTCATATGTAATAAATTACTAAACATTTAAATATTGTATGAGGTACTATATCAGTTTCGTACGCATATAATGAAAAAAAACTTATGTACGATGTGTTGTGTCGTGTCAGTGCTCAAACAGTATTAGTGAGCCGCTGAGATACACACCTCAAAGAGAGGTAAATTAAATAATAAGAGATAATCGGGTTTCGGATAACTAAGTAACTTTTAATAGAAAATGTGAAAGACGGTATAACAGCGACAGATAATTCACGACTGGTAGTTTCGACTCTTAAATCACGACTGATCTTACAACTAATGCGTGAGAGACAAGTAACCTCGTGGGGTTGAAAAATCCCTCCACAAAGTACAAAATAGTGGGGGTCCCAGCCAATGATATAATATTTGGGAGGTTACAAATGACCTCCCAAAACAAGGGCAACGCCCATAGACGAAATACGTCGTAACGAGTGTCGCTAAACAGACGACACTCGGTTTCTTGCAATTTCGCCGGAAACCATAATTTAGGCTTTGGGCCACAGGCCCCCCTTGGCGCTAAGCGTGGGCCTACGCTACGTCAAGTGCCATTGAGAACTGCACGGCTAGGGTGACTTTCCCATGGCCAGCTGATACTTTCCAGCCGCACCAGAGTCATAAAACAATAAATTCGTCAGAAGACGCTAGAGGACCTCTTCGACAATGGCACAGTTCAAAATCGACCGTAGCGTAGACCCAACCCGAAATACGAGCCGGCCATACAATAATCACGTCTCAACACGATGGAAGTATTTTAGGATAGAAGAAATGTTTGGTTTTTTAGTTGAAATAGCTCCGAGTGCAAAGGGTTAATATTACACCTCTATATCGCTGCGAGCGTCCGTCCGATCTTGATACATATTACAGTAGGCCCTCGACTTTTGCACATAATTGGTTCCTGAAAGTGTGTACGAATGTTGAATGTTCGAAAGTAGAGAGATGTAAAAAAATATGCACCAAAAACTGTGTTTTAAAGTATTTATCTATCAATATGTATACATAATGAAGTTAAAGAGGCGTGTTAAGTTCTTTCGGGTGTTTCCTTTATAAAGTTGTCAAGAGTTAATTGAATACCGCCCATTTTTTTCTTTTATTGATAAAGATTTCTATAACATGCTGTGTCTTTCTCAAATGCCCTACGTACTTGATATATACGTTCTCCATTGGGATCACATTCTTCCATGATAGTCAAAAATTTGTCAAGAATCGTGAAGGCTTCATTCATATTTTTAATTGTCAAAGTCTTGATGTTTTTATCAGCTTCCTCTTCCTCACTTTCATTGTGTATTTCACTGTTACTCAATTGTTTCTCAATGAAGTATTCATTTGACAGCGGTGCTGAGTGAGATTCAATCAACTCATTAACATCTTCTTTGTTGACGTCCAAGTTTAGTTCATTCATTAAGGTAACTATTTCATCTGTGAGAGTTTCCGGTGTTTCTTTAAAATTTATAAAATCGCTCGTCATTTCTGGGCATAATTGTTTCCAGGAATCTTTCATTTTCGACTCTTTTATTTCAGCCCACTAGTCTCCAATATTATTTATTGCGTTCCATATATTATCATTTTTCCAAAAATCTGTTGGCCCATATTGTCTGTCAGTTGCCTTGATGGTCTTAGTCATTATTGTCCTCATATATGTAGGATGTTAGGAAAAATGAGGAATTCCGCGCCGGGAATCGAACCCGGGACCCTCGCGGTTGTAGCTGATCAACTCTTACACATACCCACGGAACCCTCCCACTTTTCCTAATCTCCATACAGTATTTGGTCTGGGGGGTCCTGATCCCACACTCGGCCATCCTGCTCCGGCATTCGCCCTCGAATGTCAAATCGCAGCGCCATCGTCTTTTTGGCCTCAGCGCCATCAACACAACTCGTCACCAACTTCGTCACTTTTCGGGAACACCATCCCCTACTGCCCTCTCTAGCAAGTTTTCCTGGATGTGTCCCTTACTTCGCTTCGTCGTCCTTTCGCTCGCGTGCGACCGTCTTCGCAACGCTTGCTTACCGCGTTCGTCGTCTGTCACCATGCGAGCATCGGTGTTCCCCCCATCCCGGACGAGCCCCCAAATGTAGGATCTTAGGAAAAATGAGGAATTCCGCGCCGGGAATCGAACCACCCGGGACCCTCGCGGTTGTAGCTGATCAACTCTTACACATACCCACGGAACCCTCCCACTTTTCCTAATCTCCATACAGAAATTCTGCAGAGATTTTGGGTGTCCTGGAGCATTGTCTAAGATTAATAATGCTTTAAATTGTAAATTATTATTTTTACAATATTGTTTAACTGTCGGCACGAAATGCTGAGTGAACCAATCTTTAGATATTAACGCAGTAATCCAGGCATTTTTATTTGATTTCCAAATGACCGGAAGCAATTCTTTATTTTTCCCTTTCAATGCTCTGGGATTTTCTGCTTGGTAAACTAACAATGGCTTCAATTTTAAATCACCAGCTAACTTTCCACCAAGAAGTAATGCCAATCGGTTTTTGGAAGGCTTATATTCAGGAGCAACTGATTCTCCATTCGATAAAAATGTACGATTAGGCATTTTTTTTCTAAAACAAACCCGTCTCATCTACATTGAATATTTGACTAGGAGAATATTTTTCATCTTCAATAATTTTGTATAATAAGGAAATAAATTCTTTCGCAGCATCTTTATCTGCATCGGCCGATTCTCCAGTGAATTTAATATTATGTAAAGAATATCTCATTTTAAATTTGTCAAACCAGCCATTACTTGCTTGAAATACCGTGTTAGAATCTTCATTTAATCTAGTCTTCCAATCTTCATGCAAACTAAGAGCCTTAGCTTGAATAATTGAAAAATTCAGAGAGACATTATTTTGATGTTGATCATCAATCCATGATGACAAAGATCTTTCCATTTCATTCATCACTATGCCGTGTCTTTTGGAAACAATCTTTGAAGATATATTTCCACAATTTTGAACATATTCCTTAATTTTACTCTTGTTTTTCAAAATTGAACATATCGTAGATCTGTTTACCCCGTACAAACGTCCGATTGAAGCAAAAGATTCACCGTTTTCAGAACGTTTAATTATTTCCATCTTTGTCTCGATCGTATGAAGTTTATGAGTCCTTAATTTCTTTTTGTTCGTATCAACACTGCAGTTTTTCCGTTTCTGACTCATGTTTATCAATTTATAAGGGTGAAATATTTAAACTTAAACAAATAAATTAGCAAAACACACAACACGTTGACGCACGCCATAATGCAAGCCTGAAACTGTTATGTTCTCTTGATCCGAACAACATTGTAATCTGATGGCTAGTCTGATGTCCCCTGAGAGGGGACATCCGATCGCAGAGGATTAAACAGTTGAATCTTTAAAAATCTGCGAAATAGCGAATTGTGCGAAAGTAGAATGTGCGAAAGTCGAGGGCCGCCGTACGAAGGAGGCGAATAGGCAGCGCCACGCCACCATCGACCGGCAACTCAATCGTCACTCATAGACGCGCGCGAATTGCAAACACATACATATCTCCAACACTCACGATTATCTGAAAACATTATAATCCGAAAAATTCAGTTTCTGCATTTAAATGGATACTTCTTCACTTAATATCACTCAACTATAATATTTCATGTATACACGCGAGTGTTAAACAGAAATACGAGGGTCAGTATAAACAATGTTTGCTCGACAGAAGT
Source organism: Sphecodes monilicornis (assembly GCA_913789915.3). Lineage (NCBI taxonomy): Eukaryota > Metazoa > Arthropoda > Insecta > Hymenoptera > Halictidae > Sphecodes > Sphecodes monilicornis. The sequence goes on from OU565285.1 coordinate 23,064,002, forward strand.
TTTCAAAGGTAATTTTAATTTTGTAATTTATATAATATGAAAAATAATATTTACACTTTTATGATGGATTTTATTGAAGCAAATTAAATAATAATAATAAGGGTAATAAGACTTTTGTTTGTGCATAAACATATTCTTGCACATTAAATGGATATTTCTTCACTAAATATCACTCAACTATAATATTTTATGTATACACGCGAGTGTTAAACAGAAATACGAGGGTCAGTATAAACAATGTTTGCTCGATAGTAGCTTTAAAAGGTAATTTTAATTTTGTAATTTATATAATATATGAAAAAAAATATTTACACTTTTGTGATGGATTTTATTGAAACATATTAAATAAGAATAAGGGTAACAGGGTCTAAATGGATCATGAAACAAGATTAAATAAAAGTAACTTCGCATTCAACGTGTTAATTGAGGTTGTTATAATAATGTTGAAAAATGTCCTATTTACAATTTTTCAAATTTTAACAGTAACATCTTTGGTAATTATCCAGGTATGATAATAAACATTTATTAGTAGACTGCCGATTTTTATGCAAAATAAAAATTGTCTGTATTTATTACCGGATAAAGAGCGGCGACGTAGGTATTAATTTCTCTTTTTAAGTATTTTAATAGTTTGAAAATAATGCAATAGTATTTTTAAATTCATTAAATGTTTTTACCGTTCTGCAATTGATACTTATTTCAGATTTTATGCATTTATAAGAAAAATGTGTAGGTGCAATGTAAAACAGTAAAACGATTGAAAGAATTGAAGAATGTCGACATACTATTTTCAACGCGTTACAATTATTAATAAAGACAATAAAATTTGTGGTTAACATCTGTTACCTACAATTGATGCTTAAACCTTTTATTTTGCATGAATATCCGCAGTCTACTTATTACTAAGCAGCAGAATTATTTGAACATTGTTAGCAATATAATTAGCGTTAACTGTTTAATATTATTCGAAAATATTTGTTTGCTCAGGAACAGACAGGCTGCCTCAATTCGGCCATGTGATACTCGAGAATCGTCAAATGTTGGACTCGTTCTCCGTTGTTTCCTCCGAGCTGAAAACGTTGATGAAAAATTTGGAGAACGCGGAGGACATTCGGGAGAAGTTGCGAATAGAGAAACAGGAAACGGATGAGAAATTGCAAGCTGCCAAAATTGAAATGGCGGCCGCGGCAGCGGCTAGAGAGGAAGCCGAGAACGCGAGGAAAATTGCGGAGAAACTTGCTGCTGAAACGTTGCAGAAAGCGACCACAGATGCGAACAAGCTGAAGGAAGAAAGGGAGGCGCAAACGATCTCAACTGCTCCGCTGTGCTCCGTATCAGCGCAAACTGAACAAATCGACACCATCGATGAGAGCTTTGTCCAGAAAACAGTCACATCTGCCATCACCACTAAAGAAATACACATCTTACAGAAGGTGATATTTCATATTAATATGGTACTATGGTTTTTAACTTTCAAAGAATCAATTTTTTTGGATTGTCGTTAAGTATAAACGTTCTGGAACTTGTATACAGGGTGTATAAAAAATAAGTGTCGTGACCATCATAGTATGGTTCTACATCTCTGGATCGGTGGAGATTTGTACAAAATTTTTGTTGCAAAAACGACTATCTAGATTTTTAAAATTAAAATCATTTTTGTGTTGCATCGTATAATACTCGTAACGAGGAACAAAAGTATCACAGGGGACCATAGGTCACAAATGAACTGTTCTCTTGAAAAACGACTTTAAAGTTTCGTAAAATATTTTATTGAATATGTCTACAGTGTTGTCGCAGTATTGGGTACAACCGTGGAGTAGGTGATCCTGCAATAAATTTTTTCATTTGACGCCTCATTTTCTAGAAAATCGACATTGAAAATTCAGTGAACACGTCTGCTATTACTTGGCAGGCTGAGAATCATAGTGGTGTAAGTCACACACATATAGTACAAAATAATCTGCGTTTGTTGTTATAAAAAAAAGGTGTGTTCTTAGACCACATGGCAGAAGTAAAACTTCTTTCTTTAATTTTTTTCGAATTTTTATTAACACTTCATGACATTTAATTTTCTATGATTCTATTATTTAACGATTGGTTTGTAATAGCTAAAATATGATATAAATATTCTTGAATCAATTTTGTCTAAATGTCTTGCAAATACTGCATCGAAAGCAGTTCCTGATCTTGTTGTCGCTTCATTAGGATTATTTACCATTTCCAATCTTAATTTACTTCTAAAAAATTCTATTAATCATTTGGATTGTTCCGATGCAAAGTTCACGTTGAAATCTCCACTTAGCATCATCGGAATTTTATCATAATCTTTATTAAGCAATGCCGAACCCTCAACCGTATATGCTAATAGAAGAGAATTTCGTTTCATCGTCAGATCTGTTTTACTCCTACCGCGTCGAGGTTTTACTAAATCCTTTCATCGTTTCTTCGTTTCTTCGTTTCATCGTTCATCGCCAGATCGGTTTTACTCCTACCGCGTCGAGGTTTAACTAAATCGTTTCATCGTTTAATCGCCAGATCGGTTTTACTCCTACCGCGTTGAGGTTTTGCGCCTAATGCGCCTAAAGAAGTTTCACTTCAAAAAAACTCCATATACGCGGTTGCAAAAATACGTCTATAGGTTCAGAAGACTACAAGAAATGGTTTTATGTGACGATTAAAGTACGAAACAGAATTTTATACAATTTTCAAACGAAAAAAAATAGAATAAATTGCAATTGGTCGGAATTGCAGAGAAAATACTAAAAGTTGTATTTTACAACTTTTTGATGTTGGCTGACATTTAAAATTTTAAAAATACATTTTATTGATCTGTGTTGTAAATCAGGGATTTATAACAAAAGGTCGTAAGACGGACTTTCATCAATGTGATCCCAAATGGTTCGTTCAATTCGGTTAGTGACAAAATAATAAGCTGCCATTTTTTGGTAATGAATCAAGTTCAACATCAATTAACGCTACTGGTAAATAAATGATGCGTTCAAGATTCCAAAAACAATATTAACTTAAATCTTCAGAACATAAGGTGCCATATTTTAGTAATGAATGAAGTTCTACATCAATTCACGCTACCGTTCAATAAATTATTTGTTCAAGATTCCAAAAACAATATTAACTCAAATCTTCAGAACATAAGGTGCCATATTTTAGTAATGAATGAAGTTCTACATCTATTAACGCTACTGGTAAATAAATGATTCGTTCAAGATTCCAAAAACAATATTAACTCAAATCTTCAGAACATAAGGTGCCATATTTTAGTAATGAATTAACTTCTACATCTATTAACGCTACTGGTAAATAAAGGATGCGTTTAAGATTCCGAGAACAATATTCACTCAAATCTTCAGAACTTGGTCTTGCACCACTGTGATTCTCAGCCCGCCATTTAGGACTCGGTTGACGTGTTTGATTATAATCTACATCACTTCTACTTCTACGGTTCTACTTCTATCAAATGTTAGACACACGGACTGGACGGACTCGGTCCGTTTCCTTGCGAAGATATAAGATAAAGTTTGATGGCGTTGCTGATCACTTCTCCGTGCCCTTGGGTATCAGTTGTTAAAATTTTATCGAACCGTGAACGTCTCAATGTGTGTTATTGACAATTTAATAAAGCTGTGTTCGTGTGGCTCTGTGATTTGTCATTCGGTTTTGATAAAACGAGGGGTAGTCGTGAATTTTTTGGTCAGATTGCAAAGATCTGCCACAGATACGTTCAAACTGTTTCAGTATCAGAATTCCTTGTAACTTTTTGTCTCCAAAAGTGAAATCGAAATCGAACGGTCGACGTTTTGACACTGTAGAAGAAATTCGCGTAGAATCGCAACAGACGCTTCACGCGAAGAAACTGATATGATGACTTGAAGAACGTGATTTTCAATGACTAATTAAGTGATCGCAGAACTGTTGGAATCACTATATTAATGCAGATGGGAACTACTATGATGGAGATTGAAGTCAAATTTAGATTGGCTAATTAATAGAACCTTTTTGAATTTAGTTTGGTTTATTCTCATTTTTTGGCTACATTGTCAGATTGCAAAGTCACGCGAACATGCTTCCACTAAATTGCATAGAACGCGCTTTAAGAAACAGTCTGGTGCACAAGGGTTTAGAGAAGTGACCAGCAAAGCCATCCAATTTTATCTGATATCGTAGCAAGGAAATTGAAACTCCGGTTTCGTTTTTATCACATTAGCGGTTTATTAGACGTCAGGTTCATAATTAATTTTCAATTTTAGACGGAAATCGAGAAAACGGTTCCAGCATTTTCGCGTGAAGCAAGCCCAATGACGAAGATCATCTCTGAAGATTCACAAGAGAGATCTTACGAAACAGTGCAAGTAGATAGCGTACCCCCATTGGCTCCGGAGTTCACGGTTCCCCTAAACGACGCAACGGTTCAAGAAGGTGAAAAATTCACCTTCCAATGCAACCTGGTTGGCCATCCCCCGCCAGAAGTGGTGTGGTACAAAGACGGAATCTCGATTTTGAATAACCCTGATTACTTGACGACGTACGCTCATGGTTTGTGCACGTTAACAATCGAAGAAACGTTTGCCGAAGATTCCGCCAAATACACTTGTAGATCCTTCAATATTGCTGGTTCTGCTGAAACTTCTGCCACGTTGACTGTTAAAGGTAAGTTTATTGTTTTCACGATTATTGTGAACTGCCGGGTGGTCTACAATTTAGTCCCCACGGTTTCTGAACCTCTTCTGGTAATCTGACAAAAAATGTGGTAATTATTTACTTTAGCGATTCCACACCGACTTCGATGACCTTGAAATTTGTTGTCAAGGTCATCATTTTGAACAATTGTTCCCCATTTAAGTTAACGCCGATCGACCTTAGTTTAAAAAATTGTTAGGTCCACTACTGCTAACTCCGCAATTAGAAATAAATTTTGGTTAGGTGTGGGTTATATTTTTTGAGGAAGGTGTGCAGGAGGTGGGCGATTAAATGAGGGAAGTGGTGAAAAACTGGGTTTTCCTTTGCTCCCCGAAACTACCTGGTAGACAAGGTATAGGGCTGAAACGTGTTAAAAAGGGTTCTTTCTTGGTAAGCTATCGAACGAGTCGTTTCCGATGTAGATCAGTCGAAGAGCATTTTTGACTACAGTCCACGACAATACCATAAGAAAAGATAAATCTTCTCTGACGAAAACGTTTCAATTTGGATGGGTTTGATGGTCTGAGTTATTATTTTCATGATATAAGGAAGGAAGAAGTCTTTTTGCAAAGGCGACAAATGGTTGGCGGTGGAGTAATGATATGGGCGGCAATAGGCTACTATGGGAAAACAAATATTGAATTTATTACCACAAAAATTAATAGCAAATTATATATGGACGTTGTAAATCAGCAATTACCAATCCATGCAGCTAGGATAGCGAAACAAAAATTCATTTGTCAGCAAGATAATGCAGCTATGCATACTGCGAAGGTAGTGCATGCTTATTTTGACATTAACAGAATGGATGTTTTACCATGGCCCGCGAGATCCCCTCACTTAAACATTATAGAAAATTGTTGGGGAATAGTAGCTAGGGCAGTATACTCTAGAGCAGACAGTTCCAACCAGAAGCTCCGGAGCTGTTCGAAGCACCTTCCCCGCTTAGGTTCTTCCCCCACTCTTAGACTTCATCGTTATAATCTATAGTAGTGGGCAACTCCCACCACGAGAGCCGTGCGGCACGCGCAGCACTCACTAACTCTACGGTTGTACGTAGTAGTGGGAAGAGGTTCGATGGTGGGGACCTTGCAGTTCTCGGAGGAGAATACGTTGGTACATCCTGCTCTAGAGGAAAACAGATTAATATCGTGGAAGAGTTAAAAATGTGCATTGGAGAGGAGTAGACATGTTTAAGCCAAAAAACAATTGATACTTGTATAAATCGTTATTAAGAAGAATGTTAGAAGTTATAAAAGGTAAAGGTGGCACCACACATTATTAATAGATAATATAAATAAACTCTACGTGTTATTTTTTTACACAAAACGGAATTGTCTATTAGTTTTGTCGCGGCTAATATGAGGTATTTCGATGTAGCTTTGTAATTCTTATAAATATCAGTAAACACTCTACGTTGAAAAACGTCTCCTGATGTAAACAATAACACACTGTACGTAAATAGGGGAAAGTCTTTCTTTTAATACGAAATTACATGGTTTTATATGATGTCTTATAGTATTGTTGCGGAGTGTACCTCATCTGGCTAGATCCTTCTATGTTTAAATCAGGACTATGGAGTCGCAATGGGAGTCGGAAGGAACTTTTGATCACTGGAGTCGGAGTCGGCATATTTTCTTCCGACTCCGACGCCGTGTTAGTAAATTTTACAAAAATAAAAATTTGCTGAAAATAATTGAAAGTTGTAATAAAACTATTTACACATATATTAAAAGAAACATTTGTATCAAAAGTTCAAGTAAATATTGGACTTCATTGTGTTTCCTTTCGTATTAGAGAGAGAATAGAGTAATTTTTGAAACATGTTAGAACGAAATTCGCGTTGCAGTTTGTTTTGTAGGAGTAAAAATAGTACAATTGTGGTGATATTGATATCCTCAATTAATGAAGATATCGGAACATCAATTTCGGAGAATACCCATTCCATTCCTTGTATGCCGATGCCATTCGATAAATTCGGTGTCAGAGTCGGAGTCAGGATTTTGATTGCCGGAAATTTTATTGTTGACTCCGCAGTCCTGGCTCAAATACTTATTGGATCCACTGTCTGTGATTGGACAGCCGGGTTAGCGTCTGTCATTTGTTTTCTGTGTAAGAAGGAGAATAAAAATATTAAAATGTCCGGAGTTATCCGCGATTCCCCTATTCGATCGAATGAATTGTGATGATAGGTTAGATGCAATGATTTGCACTGTTGTTTGTATAATTTATAGAAACAGCACCGGAAGAGCAACCGAGCCCTCCAGTTTTTGTAAAGGAATTGGTAGCGTCGGTTGTGACAGAAGGCTCCTCACTCCGATTGGATTGCATTGTCGAAGGCAACCCTCTGCCAACAGTACAGTGGTATAAAAATGACACGAACATCGACAATTCTCCAGATTACATTATCACTTACAATAATGGTGAAGCTGTTTTAAAGTTTGACGAAGTGTTTCTCGAGGATAAGGCTACTTATATGTGCAAAGCAGCGAACCGGTTGGGCCATGCTTCTACTTCAGCTTTTCTCGATGTACAAAGTGAGGATTTTATTTTTATTTCTTTATGTAATCATAGGACACAAATATTGAAGTTTATCGATCAATGTGTAACGTTGTATATTTACTATATTATATTATATATAGTATACGAAATATTATATATGGCATGTAACACATAATATATAAATACAAAATATAGAATATAATATATTTATATTCTTAATATATCCTGTTCAGTAGTTATTGCATATTTGCAATCAGTTAACGTACTATAAAAATAATCTGATGAAAGTTCGCAAATAATGAAATTTAAAAATTTATTTTCGTTAATGCTTTCTTAAATGGAATATTTTGGTTGCATGGAGAATGTAAATTTTAGTGTATATTACGAGCCACCATTATTATTATGAATGTGTTTGCTGCATTCATGGCTTACTATAGTATAATACATCATGAGTAAATCATGCCAGTTTGATCGATAACTCTGTTAACATTTTGTGATTGTTTTTACTTCAAGTCTCTAACAATCTTGCTACCTTTTTAAACTGCGTTTAGGCGAGTTTTCTAACGAAATAATTATTCAATTATACGCTTATCACAATTCTTTATTTGTTTCTAAATAATTTTTAAAAAATATGTAGTCTGTGTTTTAAGTAGTTTTTTCATAAAAATTGTTTTATTTTGCAGTAGCCAACTTTGTAAAATTGTTTCAGTGCATATTTTCTTTAAAATAATTAAATGCCCAGCGACTTATCAATGGCAGTGGACGTCATTAGTTTATAATTTGCATTGATCTTCTATAATAGACGCTTTATTCTTGCATTCTGATATTCTGATATTAACATGGAATTTCATTTTAACAATTCCAGGTCCAGAAAGTAACATGGAGAAACCACATTTCCTGATACCTTTATCAAATGCAATGGGCAGGGCTGGTCAGAGAGTGAAACTTGAATGCAAAGCAACAGGAAACCCATTACCAACGTTGACTTGGTACCATGATGGAAAACCGGTCGAAGAAAGCATGAATATAAAGGTAAAAATTAAGTTGACTTATTTACTTTGTTTACTTCTTGACTTATTTACAAAAAGCAAGCCAGACTAAAATCTCGACAATTGATTTTTCATTTGAGATTTCATTTTATTGAAGATGGCCATGGACAGTTAAAATTTAATAACATGCTATTTTTCACGAGACTACAACTTTACGATTCAACGTAAAACCAAAATTAAAAAGAAAATAGATTTTAAAAAATTTTATTTGAAGTATTCGAAGGTTATAATATTAAATTCATACACATATGAGTGTTCCATTGATTCTTTTAAAAATGTACATACAAATTCAGTATTTAATCCTCGTTCAATCGATTACATCTTCGTATTTTGTTCAGAATTTGTAGCGTCTAGTTTTGCGTAATCGTGATTTCTAATAAAAAAATCAGAAAACATTTTCTCGAACACTGTGTAGTTTTGGCTAAATTGTCATCTGTAAAGAGATATAGTGGAACGAGTGGTTATCTGATGACTCATCTTTATGCCAAAATGTAAACCGAACATTTAGGAATACGTACTTTAAATTTCCTTAATTTTGAACGAAGTTGAAAATTTGAGATTTTTCCGTGTTTTGACAATTTTGCACCACTGTGCGTTATCATGGCCGCGATAAAATCAATGATACTTCGAAGAACACAGGGTTTCCTCGTCTCCTCTCGCTTCCACAATTATTTCCTTGAGCCTGTCGCGAAAATCCCCCGATATTTTTAGCGACTTGCACGCGTCGAATTCGAAATAGAGCAACGTGATCGGCGAAGGGAAAAGGAAGTACTGGAATCGAGTGCTCAGGGTGTCGCGATTCGTTCGCTTCAGATACAAACGGACGTTGGCCAGACCAGCTTGATCGTCACGGAGGCTTTCGCGAAGGATGCCGGATGCTACACGGTCACCGCTAAGAACGACGCCGGCGAAGCGACGGTGTCCTGCAACGTCTCGGTGAAAGGAAGACTTCCGCAAGGGACCAGCGATTCGGAGCTCGCCTGCAGCGACATGGAGCCAGTTGTCCCCAAGATACAGATGCCCTTAAAGGACCTCAAGGCTCAGGAAGGAAGGTCCGTCCGACTGGACTGCGTCATTGTCGGGCAGCCTGAACCGGAAGTAAGTATATAGTAATTCCGGGTGAGATGGTATTGTGAACAAAACTGTGCACATTTGAAGTAACATGGTAAAAGCGGGTAACATCGGACAGATAAGTGAAACAAAAACGTACATAGGGGGAATTGCCCTAACGCCGCACGGCATCTTATACCAGACAGTAGCTACAGTCCATGGAATTACCATAGTTCCTAGTTTCTTCGTAATTTTAATTCAGTTTTAAAAAGCAAATACAATATCCAATTATCCCTGTTATATTGAGTTGTCTGGAAACGTATTTGAACATATTCAAAATAACATATATTTTTCTTTTAAGTGATTAATTTAAAATATATGTATTTCTGCTAAAGGTATGTGCGAAATTACGATAGTTTCAGTTCATAAATCGTAGTATATTTATTCTATAAAATCAAAATGTTAAGGAATATTAAACATGTTAATATGGTATGTCACTACCACTTTCCAAAATAACTTGAAAAATTCAATTATTCATAGTTTTAGTAAACGTTTGTATAGTTGATATATCAAGCTATTCTTCAGTTCCGCTATCATTGCAAATTGTTTTTGCATTTGCATAAACCTTGTGGGCTAAAAATTCCCAAAAATTTTCTATAAGGTTCAGGTCTAGTGAACGGGCAGCTCACTGCATTAACTTAATATTTTTGTTGCAAAACTATTACTTGCTTAGTTTTGATGTGTGAATTCGAATTTAATTATTCGAGTCAGTACAATGTTGATTTAAGTTGAGTATCACAAGAACATAAAGTATTACAACTCCCCCTATTGAATTGTTAATACTAAAATTAATAAAGTATGGAACAATACGTAAGGTAAAAATTTAATCTGAGCAAATGAGAAGTGTACTTACGTTCTTCGAAAAGCCCCTATCCCCATTACTGCGGATTATGCCCCGCAAAGGGCCCAGAAGCTAGGGCCCGAGCAGTGTAAACATGCCGCGTAACTCGATAAAGTGTCACGTACATCGGTGTCGAACCACTACTAACCAATTACAAAACTTCTTTAGTTTTCATTATTTTGTATGGGACTTTCACCAATTTATTTATGGCATTTTTTTGTCCAAATAATGCTGAATACCATATAATTTGAACCAGTGATGCCAGAAACACCCAAAACTGGGTGGATTTTCCTCTCCTCCTTTTCCCCTTCTACTATCCCATTCCATTACCATGAGTACACTCCAACGTCCCCCACTAAGACCGTAGACTGGTCACGTGACGTGCCGCGCAACGTGTTACATCAGAGATGGGCAATTTTGCCTCAATTGAGGCAAAACCGTCAACACCGTAGCGCCCTCTGTCCCCTTTCAGCAAGCGCGGTACAATGGAGCAACGAAGACACGAGACATCAGCGTACGCAACGAACGTGCGCGCTGCATGAAAGAGAGGTTGGTGGGAGAAGGTGGGAGAACCCCATTTGAGGGGCTCCGCCCGTGCCCACCACTGTGTTACATATTACTCTGGTCATCAGAGAGGTGGTAAACTGTATTCTCCTCAATTTAACTGATCTGGCATCACTGATTTGAACTGTATTTAGTGGTTTAAACTTAAATTATTTGCACCTTCGGTTCCGCGGTGCGTGTTTACATGCACTGTCCGTTTCTACGCTTGACTCGCTAAATTTCGATTGAAGTTTCAATGAAAATTGAATTACTTCATACGCTTGGCGTGCGTGCAACTATTAATATGTAACTGTTTTTTGTGCACACACCGATTATCCGCCGTCGTTCATTTCCTACTTTAGTAGAAGAATCAAAAAATTCAAATATCTGGGGCTACCTGTCCTTCTCCTACCGATGTATCAAAAAATGTTTATATTTTCTATAATTAGCACTGTTTTCGGCGGAAGTAATTACCTACGAGTTGCTAAATCTGTTGTCACAGGTGATCTGGTACCACGACAATCAACCGGTGAAGGAGTCCGCCGATTTCCAGCTGTTGTTCCAAGGCGACAAATGCTCCTTGGTGATCCACGAAGCTTTCCTAGACGACGCTGGTGTCTACAAAGTAGTCGCCATTAATTCTGGCGGCGAAGCATCTAGTCAGTGTACATTAACAGTGACGCGTAAGTACCAGAAATTACTTGATTCGAATATCACGTCGACGCGCGATACCAACAGTAGCACAATATGTCTTACAATATTAACATCCATGTATTAAAGTAATTGTAGATACAGTCGGAAGGAAACTTAATTGGACACCATTTAAAAACTAATAACTTTTTTAAAATTGGACCAAACAACTTGAGTTTTTTTTAGATGTTAGAAAGATTAGTTTACTAGCAAATACGTAAAAGAAATTTTAAGGTCACGGTTTTAACATGTTTTTACCTGTTCTTATATGAATATTTTAAAATATCCCTTTTGTCGATCTAAGTACAGTAACCCTGATAAATATTCGGACACTCTTTGAAAGACGATAACTTTTTTAATATCGGATCCTGCGACATGGATTCTATTTGAGAAGTTAGTTTACTACATAACGCGAACAAAATTTGTTGAAGAAATTGTAATTAGTCAGAATTGCAGAGAAAATATTAGAAGATGCCTCACAACTTTTTTAGTAGATCTGCATTAATTAAGTATATATATTCTGGAAATTTTATAAACATCATTTGATGAGGGAAAGACGAGAGACATTTAAAGATGTAAGAATCCTTAGATTTATAACAGTTCGAGGTCGAAAATCGTGAAAATAACAATTATTACCATTTTTAATACTAGAACCACCAACCTACCCAGTAATTGTACATAATAAGTATAAAGTTTCTCTTATAGAATAAAATTTATGTATCCATGGAAACATTAAAAGCTTAAAGTTCATTTCAAGAACGATAATATTTGTGGAATAATCTGACTGTTGTTTCATAAAAAAACATTTTTGTTTAGCGGTTTCTATTCCTGACGAGTTGGACAAAACGCAACCGAAAGTCCAAGAAACGCTTATTACTGGTTCACCACCAAAGTTTGTGAAACTACCAACGGATTCATTGGTAGCCGAAGGCGAGAACGCCATTTTTGATTGTGCAGTGGTTGGAGATCCTAAACCAGAACTCAGGTGGTTCTCGGACAGTGGCGAGATCACAGGAAACGACAGAATTTTGGTAATTAGCTATAAATATTCAATATACTTGCAGTCGATCATTGTCCCGTTTCCTGCTTTAAAAATTAGAAGGTGAAATAGAAAACTTCATCACGTTTTTGATGTTTTACTTACTGGCAATTTCCTAATAAAATCGATTACTTTTTGCAGGCACCATCGTTTATTTTGTTTTAAATGAAATATGTTGTAGTCCATGTGAAATTAGGGGGGGGGGGGAGGGGAGGAGGTTTAAGTCATCATATTGACGGTTCCGAATTTTTTTTAGAAATTACTTCGAAATTTGCAATTTTTGCCCATCTTGGCGAAAACGGGCCTCACTTACGAATTTTTATCTCAGGAAGTGTTTGTCAGATTGAACTAAATTTGTTTTGTTTTATTCGGAAAGAATTGGGCTATTACAAAATAATTTTTTCAACGACAATCAACTTTTTTCTCGACAATCAACTAAAAAAAATTCGAAACCGGCAAAATGATGTCTTACACCTGCCGTAAGTTTACATGGACTACAACATATTTAATTTAGAACAAAATCGACGATGGTGCCTGCAAAAAGTGATCGATTTGGCAAGGAATGACCCAATTTTTGAAACCAAAGATCAACAGTTGAGAATTTCTCAATAAATTGTTCAAAAGCGACTGCAATTTCATCCATAATTGAAGAAATTATTTGAATTAATGTAATGTAACAACTTCTTCTGAAATTATTATTTAAGAGAAAGTTATTGAGCTTCTTTTACATACATTTCCGCCATTAGGAAGCCTGTCGATAGAGTCCCAGTAGGTCAAGTGTTACGGAAAACAAAATTACTTACAACAATAGCATAATAGATCACATAGTTTCTAAACACCAAGAAGTTTATAAGACTTCAAAAATCTAAATAAAGAAATGTTCAGTAAGTTTGGAAGAGATTTTTATATATTAGCTATTAATATAACAAGTATAGAGATGAACTACTCTATGGAGCACAGTTATTCTTCTAATGATATAATTTTCAAAAAAGATTCAGTGGGACTGTTGTATAAAAATACATTGCATACCCTCTACGAAATCTCACTTCACTGCAAATATATTTAGAGTCGTTTCTTCTTCCAAGAAACTCCTATCTGGAAGTTGGGAAAAAGTTCATTATTTCCCGTACAAACGTACAATAAAACGAATGTATTACAAACAAAGCAGTTCTTTAAAGAACATAACCATTGGCTTCCGTGTAAAAAAATCTACGTTTTAGTGTCTGAAACTGTTGAGAATTTGACACTGAAATACAGTGGATCCAAAAAGTATTTAAACACTATATTTTCGATTCTCGAAAAGTCATTATATAAATTGTAATATTTTCGTAAAAACAAATAGTAAAACCATAAGCCTCGATTCATTTTAAAGCTTGAAACCTCTAATTTTGCTAAGCAGTGTTCATTTTCCTCGACGATATTTTTACACAATGCAACAAGACGGAGACTGTAGACCCAATGTTTTCTTAAAAATACTGTAAATTCAAACGTCTTCAAAAACTTTTAAATATTTGTCTCGTAAATAAAACTGCCATAGAGTTTATAATTGAAGCATCCTATTTACAACGACTCTTTAAAAATAGATGTACGGTTTTTTATAAACAAGTTCTGTCTGCAAAGACCTCATGGTGTAACTTATACTATTGTAAAGTTGGAGGCACAACTCTCATTCAAAGCTCGAGAAAGTGACTAAATTTTTAAAGGTGTCAGTGTAAAGAGAAATCATCGATCTTTAAATCTATGGGAGTTTCAGTAGCGAAACATTTTTAAAGTTATTTAAACGTTTGAATATAATAGCATTTTCAAGAAAAAATGCTTCTTCAGTTTCAAAATCGGTCTTTCACCCGCTACATCATGAATAAAATATTTTAGAATAAAATAAACAATGGATTAAGAAATTATAGACTTCAAGTTTCAAAACGAGTTTAAATGTATTGTTGTACGATCACGAAATTATCACAGCTAAAATATAGGCAATGGTTGAAGAATGGGGTACTTAGTGTTCAAATACTTCTTGGATCCGCTATACATATACGTTGATTCAAATTTGATTATTCACTAGAATTGAAATATTTAAAATCGAATTTATGCAGGTGGGGCACTATAAACAGGTCACCTGAATAACTCGCTTGCTTTTGAAGATAGAAGAAAATGAATCAGACCAAACTTACTTGATATCGAGGCGCTCGTAATCGAATGTCATTAATTTTTTTATAGGTGGAGACGTCAAGGAAATATGAAGGTCAACTCTGATTTTTTTAAATGGAACGGTATAGTTTTTTATTTACATTCTGATAGTGTGTTTCAAGTCGAATACAATGACCTATTATGAAGGTCATTCATGATCACGCAAGGTCAACTGCAATAGAAAATAAAGTGTCTCAAAGCACTCTTCGAACACTACGACGATTTACATGAAACATGTTATTTACGTATTCACTGCCACTTCAAGTGTTCAAAATGACGACCTTGAACACGGAAACATAATCTAAAACGTTGCAATACTGATGATACTGCCTGGCAAATTTCAGTTGTATCTATTACAGAGCAAGCTCTTTTTATACGTTCTTGCATATTAACTGTGGTTGCTGGTTTTTCGCGGTAAACTTGTTACTTCAATTTTCCCCACAAATAAAAATCTAGTGGTGTCAGGTTTGGGGAACGTGCTGGCCATTTATTACTTGGATCGGCCAATCCAACGAGCTTCAAATGTCCTGTTCAGTAATTCTGTAACATTTCGTGCTGAATGAGGAGGACATCCGTCTTGTTGGAACCACATGGACTGTCGCATGTCCAGTGAAATGTCCTCTAACAATTCTGGCAAAACGTCTTTTAAGATTCTCTCGTATTTATGACCATTTAACGTGCCATCAATGAAATATGGACCAATTTCAAGTTCAAGCTCGTCATTTTGAACACTTGAAGTAGCATTGAATACGTAAATAACACGTTACATGTAAATCGTCGTAGTGTTCGAAGAGTGCTTTGAGACACGTTATTTTCTATTGCAGTTGACCTTGCGTGACCTTGGATGACCTTCATAATAGGTCATTGTATTCGTCTTGAAACACACTATCAGAATGTAAATAAAAATCCATACCGTTCCATTTAAAAAAACAGAGTTGACCTTCATATCTCCTTGACGTCTCCACCTATAAAAAAATTAATGACATCGGATTACGAGCGCATAGATATCAAGTAAGTTCGGTCTAATGCATTTTCTTCTATCTTCAAAAGCAAGCGAGTTATTCAGGTGATCTGTGTGTGTGTGTGTGTGTGTGTGTGTGTGTGTGTGTTTATAGTGCCCCATCCTATATACTTTCATATTGACTATTAGGAACACAATCGAACAATTTTATTTGGATTAAATGATTTGAACCTAGTAATGAAAGTTCTGCGCTACAATTTGATTATTTTCATATTGTTTTCAATCTATTAAACATATTCCGAGAGAAAATAAATTTCTATGCCATTGCAGTTAGTTGCAGTTCAGGTCAGAATATGTTAATTTTGCATACAGATCCGCTGTCTACTAATTGGCCAATGATTAACTGTTTTGACTTGCGCCATTTTTGCATTTAACAGCTAACATGTAAACTCGATACGATGTTTAGATCGAACAAAAAGAAGATGGTACCGGCATGCTACGATTTTTGTCCGTGATTCCTGAAGATCGAGGAAACTACATCGTGAATGCTGTAAATATCCACGGAAAAGCGAAGGCTTTCGCTAGGTTGGTCGTCAGATCGCTGGGCGATTTCAGAAGAAAAGAAGAATTCGTACAAATGGAGGAAAAGCTGATTCCACCGACGTTCAAGGAAAGATTCGAGGACAGGAGCGTACCGGAAGGGGTTTCTACGAAGTTCGAATGCATTGTCATCGGAAAGCCGTCACCGAAGGTAAGAATCAAAAGTAAATCTACTCCAGTCTGACGCTTACCTAAACCTTGCAAATTAATTAGTAACCATTATTATTGCTATCTTAAGTAATGCTAATTTGAAAGCTGCCCATGAACACACTCGTTTGACAGTCGCATAGAGAGGTGCACAAATAAATAAATTTAATTCGAACAACAGTATCTCATGTAACTCCAACAACTATGAAATAGAACACCATAACACTGATGACTAAAGTGCACATTTTATGTATTTTGTATCACAAAAATGAGTAAATGAAGGTTCGTATGGTTGGAAGATTAAAACAATTTAAGAATGTCGATGCATTATCTCCAACTTCTTAAAATTACTAAAAGGAGAAAAGAATTTCTGTATGACTTCAGTTTCTTATAATTGACATGGAAAATATTTATTTTGCATAACAGTCTGCAATCTAATGATCAACTTGCAGTGCTGAGAGTTAAATACCATTCAATTATATTTCTTAAGATTTGAGCCCATTTGGTTGGCAATCACACTTTTGTAATAAGTGGACAGCGGATCTTTATGTAAAATAGATGTTTTCTACCTGAATTACAACAAACTGGAGTGAAATAGAAATGTATCTTTCTTCCTTATATGTAGATTGAAAATAATATAACACTATTTTTAAATACTTCTGATGTTTTTCGTGTTTGAATTTACATCTACTCACTTTTGTTATAAATTCATAAAATCCGCTGTTTAGTAATAACTTATAGTTAGAAATATTTCATGTAAATTCCAATTTTTCACAGCCAGTCCAAATCATTAACGATTCATATGTAGTCTCATAAAAAGATCAACGTTAAGTGTGACACCATAAAGATGGCCTTATAGCATGCTAGATTGGTTTTAAAGCAATATAAATGATTTTAATTATCGTCCATGCATATTAGCGCGTCAGACAATATGAAGCAGTAGGCGGAGTTCCCGTAATACCGGAAACTTAAGGTGGTTCTTAAATTATTCTGTATTATTTATAAATTAAAAATATTAGAAATCAAAATAAAATGAAAAATAATCAAAATTTCTGTAATAATGAACTTAAAATAACATTCTGGTTATACGATTTTAACAAATAATGAAGCGTCCTTTTGTACCGGACACGGTAAAAATTACTAATAATAATTTGCAACAATGGCAAATATAACGGTCAAAACATTCAGGGATAACGTTACAAGCCTAGTGGGCTAATTTTTTGGCTATCTGAACATCCAATCTTCTTCACCAGTTTCTAAAATATCTACGCAGATTATCCCCTGGTACGTCCACCTCGATTTTAGTGTTCTAGCAATCTGCAGATTATTTTCAAAATATCTCCTTTAACCCCATTTCTTACTATTCATGTTGCTTGTGTGTATTTTTTAATCACTGAAACCGAAATAATAAATAGTAGTACAAACAGGAACACGTCAGACTGAAATTTGTACTGTTCAGCAATAGGGGAACGTGTTTTGTTTGGAACTAGGAGACAGTGAACCCATCACAGAAAATTTATTAAATAATAGATAAAAATTTATATATTAAAACCAATATCCTCTATGCACAATATCGAAAGATAATTAAAGAAATACTTATATCAAGAGATGTAATAACACAAACTACACATTTTCTGACGACCAAAATTAATAGATATAACAGTTTATAGTTTGTATGATACATCCGATTCTGGTCAGCTGTAAAAATCAACTGATCATCTAAGCCTACGCACACGCGACAGGACGTGATAAAACATGATTATTGTTTATTTCTGTTCCTCTACAGATTACATGATACAACAGTTCGGTAAAGTTTTAATTGTTACACATATATATATATATATATATATATATATATATATATAGCTAATGTCCACTGCTAGGTGCCGTCCGATACTAGGGGAGCTCCTCCTATGTAACACTTTGATCGCCATATCGCCCATATCTGGGTGACGGAATTATTTATACAGCATTGAAAATTCATTTTTACGTTGATAGATTGAGTGCAGAAAATTTGCTTACCATCTGCGAAATGGAAGAGGTTTGAAACCGTAATTAATATGAGAAAACTAAAATTTTCTGTTGTGTTAAGTAAATTGCTTTGATTTTGTCTAATTTTTGTGATTGTCGAGTGGGCCACCAACGTGTTAATCTGAATCCTCAGAATTAAATAGTAAGGCAAGGGTTTAATAGACATTGAAAGATTGTTTATAGTAAAAATAGGATATTTTCAGATTGTTTAAAATGAACGCATAAAGATCTGTCTGTCGATTTTATCCGCGGTTCGCCTCGCGAGTAAACAAATCTGGCCGTTGTAAATCTTCGGTCCCTTCCATGGATAAATGCAATTTCCCAACAGCAAATAGTCTTTCTCGAATCGTGGCGCCAGATCAAGAGTCCTTTTTTTGAAAGTGTCGAGACGCGTGAAAGATAGGGCGCAAAGTTGGCCAGCCTGTCAGGAGGTGGCCGACTAAGAGTAATTTCGTGGCTGCGGGTTATATTTAAACAGGAACAATGTACCTGATGTGGAAATTCGCGGCTGCAGCCGCACCGCGAGGAACGTCGCGGAATTTTCTGTGACATTCGCGGATCAGGTACTGGTACCTCCACGACCGTGCGTTTCCTGTTGAGTAATTCCTACAATTGTGCATTAAAATCAATCCGTAAACCCGCCTTTTGTGTAATAATCGTGAACTAATACATTTCTGCTTGCGACCTGTAGTCGGCATTCTGTGATAGGTGTAATTGACAAATAAGTAGAACATTAAATGGTGAAAAATTAGCTGACTCATTTTCACAGTTCAAATTAACGAAGAAATTTTAAGTGTCGAATCGGTTTTTTGTACAGTTTCCGAGATGTATTTTAGGTTTCGACAAATATCTCATAACATTGTGGAATTTTAAAATACGTTTGTAGAAATCTGATGCAACTTTTACCTTAATATTACCAGCCTGCGTGAGGTCTGGACTTCTGTCTTAATGTCCGCAAGAATGAATTTTTTCATACAAGTATCTTTGTGATAACAGTTATCGTAAAATGGAAATCAAAAAATATTTTGTCTTGCCCTTAGTGTTTATAAAGTGTTTATAAATGCTTAATAATTTTATAAAGGAATGTCTATGCTCAAGTTTGTGTTCATCTTACACTTTTTGTAACGTTTCTTAATTTTAGACGTGAATCCTTCGTACATCGTAATTTACAATTCATTCACACACCAAATCGATTAACCACCTATCCTGTTTTTTGACATTTGACTGCCAAAGCATTTGATTAATGCTCAAAATTTTACATTTAGAATCATTTTCCTTAATAATTAGTCCTGATACCACCGAATCATAAAAGTTGGAAGAACTTTAAAAATGAACGTGTACTATTTCATTAATTTTATCTACATTTTATTTTTTAGTGTTAATGGATTTGGCAAATGACTGGCTCAATATAGAAGCAGTCACCTATTAACGCTTGCAATGCGGACGCTTTTAACGAATTCATGGCAGCCATGGTTGGATCCATTCCCATTTTTACGTATCGATTTTTTTTACACATTTTTGAACATACTCTATTAAAATCAACGTTGACCTTTTCATGATTCGAACATGCTACTAGAAAATTAGAATTCAGAGAGAATGTTATTAACTATGGGTCACAATGGACCCATGTCCAGCCGTCTGTGTATTATTATAAAAGTTTAATTACTAACCAAGTAGATTAAAATCTTAAAAAGTATAATTGCTTAGGAATCCGCTGTCTATTAATGATTCTATCGTTTAACTGCCATGTTGGTTACATATGGGTCACACCGATCTCTGTCCAGATTTAGAAATTCATTTTTCTGTTATATGTGAAATATATTTATTAGATATTCGAATAAATTGTAATTTATTAGGATTTTTAAAATTCAGAAGTATGAAAGTATCATCCACAGTGATCAATTTGAATTTTCTAGTTTCGGTTTTCTTAGTTAAATTTCATTGATATTATGGAAATTTTTGGGATTGGCATTTAATGTGTTAACCTGCATCTAGAAGTCAAATTGACGCGATGGTAAAAGATCAGAATGATAGAAACATAAATATGTAATTTTTAAATCTCTTTTTTAAGGATGAAAACCTCAGAAAAGGTGTCTGAGTTTAAAATGCGATTATTCTCGATGTTCTCAACTAACAAAGTGATGTGCGGAACACTAATATGCATGTACAGAATACTATTAACACCTTATGCTATAATATCGAGTCAGACTCATGATGAAGATGTCGAACGCAATCTGCTAATTATATATTAATTATAACTATATTATTATTATATTATGTTGTATCATTGTAGTTAATATTTAGCGTATTGAGAATACGTGGTTATTCAATAAATATAAATATAAATTTTAGTTTTTTTCTAGTAAATTATAAACGTCAAAAAAGTTCTGATTAATGCAACCGTAAAAGAGGTTAGCCGTCAGATAGCGAGAGCTGTTTTAACAGCTAGTTATAAATTAATAGGTATTTATATAAAAACCAATACGAGAATTGACGTTGGTGTTAAAGAATTGGGTTTGAAAATATGTAATAAATAGGAGATACGTAAGAATTTTTGTGCATCTCACTACAGTTGCTATGAAATCGTTGAATGCAACGCCGAGTTAACTCAGTATTCATGAAAATTGTAAGAAATTGACACGAGGGCCGGATGAGGGTTAAAAATACGAGCAGTTCAATGGAATGTTTATTTTTCAGATTCAATGGCTGTTTAACGATCGACCCGTCCATGGCAAGAATTTCTTGGTGTCGGTCAGCGGGGATCGACAAGTGCTGACGATTCCGGAGACCGGAAGCACGCATGCCGGCACTATTTCCTGCGTGGCGGAGAACGCTGCTGGCAAAGCGATCTGCACTGCTCGTCTAGAAATTGGTAAGTTTCGAATTACAGCAAATTTTCAATAAATACACCAAGATCTATTTTTACACGATAGATACGTTCCCAAAGAGTACGTGTAAATAAATTCATGCAAAAGAAATAATGTATCTATGGAAAAATATAAGGTTGATCTTGGGCCTAAGAAATCAGCAACCATAGTACAATAAAAATAATGACAATGTGAAAATTTATATTAGAATCTTGTCACTACCTTGCGGGTTTTATACGCTTTATGGAAAATATTAAATATATTACAAGATTTTAAAAATACCAATACATTTCTTACAACTTTATAACACCAATAACGAGAAAAATAAATTTCTATTTGGCTCCAATGTCTTGCAATTAATGCAAACAATTTTTATTTTGCATAAAGATCCGCCGTCCACTTATCACTTTTACGAGCTAACACATTTTATTCCATAAAGATAGTACACGTGATGAAAATTATGAAGCAAATTATCATTTAAAGAGAAATAAAATGTCGTTAATGCATAAACATATAAATTAAGCATAATAGTATGAGTTGTATAGAACAAGATTTTATTCGTTGTAACTTTCTGACAATAAACGCACACGCAAATACGTTTATTATAATTAATAAAATTAATCAATTTATGTATACATTTAAAATATACGTTTCGTTTTCAAAACCAAACTTAAATGCAGACAAAACAAAAGTTCCATCCGTGGAACGTTTGAGAACTGCCAGTTATTTGAATAAATACGTCGTACCATAATGCCCATAACGCATTACAATTGTAGTGCATTATACCTACAGTGAGTGTAACAAGTACACCTATAAAAATCGAATAACTTTCTCAATATTGGACCAAACGACTTCAGTTTTGTTGAGAAGTTAGAAGGATTAGTTTACTAGGTAATGTGTAACTAATTTTTTCTAAAAATTGCTATTGGTCGAAATTCTAAAGGAAATAGTAAATGTCACAACTTTGAACTTTTTCATCTGTGCCTGTAATGAAAATGTAAAATATGCCTTTTGTAGATCTATGTAAGTTATATACATGCATAAAGTTTCATCGATGACGGTTAATATTGCTATGAGCTACAAAATGTATGAAAAGTTGAAAGCTTAAGGGTGAAAGTCGCTAATTTTCGACCTTTTTAGGATTGTTAAATTAAATTAGGTAAGTAATTTATTAAATTTAATTAATTAATTAATTTAATAAATTAAATAAGTTAATTAATTTAATAAATTAAATAAATTAAATGAATTACTTAATTAAATTTTGTCCTTATGTAATCACCTTTAAATGTTTGTAACTCGTAACAACGTTAACCAATTTCGATGGAACTTTATACATATGGATAATTTATATGACCCTACAAAAGGCATCTTTTAAATTTTCATTACAGACACAGATAAAAAAGTTAAAAATTGTGATCATTACTTTTTTCTTCACAATTCCGACCAATAGGAATTTTTAGAAAATATTATTTACACATTGCCTAGTAAACAAATCCTTCTAACATCTCAAAAATACTGAAGTCTTTTGATTCAATTATATAAAAGTTATTCGATTTTTAAAGGCTTACGAATAATTTTTACACCCACTGTACGTGTTGTCTCCTAAACATTGTAAGAGTCAATTGATTTTGATGTTTTTATTGGACAAAGAAATCTGTTCACTAATTTCCCATAGGTGTGTATTTATAATATGAATAACTAGTGTCGCATTTAGACCTTTAGAGGCCCTAAGCACTTAAAAGATTTTGAGGTCCCTTACACAGGATCACTTCAACGCAATGTAGGGTGCCCTGTACGATTTCTTAGGCACTTCCGATAATTTTATCAGAATGTGTTTTTAACAGAAGTTAAAGTTTTGCTCGCTCGCTACTGATTTTCATCTTTCCAATATTCTTTCGTTCTTTCCACTCACACACACACATACAGAGGCACATAAACACTGAGAAATATTATTACTATGTAAAAGATGTAGAATTTAAAAAAAACCCGTGCTGAGTTAGTTTATTGATTAATCCAGCACTGTGAACAATTTTAAATTAAGGAATCTGTTATTACTTATTTGTCAGTGGTAGATATTAACCCTTTGCACTCGGAGCTATTTCAACTAAAAAACCAAACATTTCCTTTATCATAAAATATTTCCATCGTACATAAGTTTTTTCATTATATGCGTACGAAACTGATATAGTACCTCATACAATATTTAACTGTTTAGTAATTTATTACATATGAACAAATTTAATCATGTAAACAATATTCTGAATAATGGTGTAGCAATTTGTAGTGACGCCTCAGAATTGCTATTCGAGTGCTAAGGGTTAAATTCAGTTTAAAGTTTTCTTCCGAGTGTCGACCAATATTTGAAATTTCGTTGCTGATCGGAATTCGAGATTCGAACTTGTCTATTCGCGTTGCAGTCGTTAAAATTCCAAGTACTTTGCCATTGTGGCCGTAGGAATCATATTTCGAGGCCGCCAGTATCATCCTGTCGATCTTTGGATTCTGGAACCGGGCGATTTTTATTGCCCTGCAATGTTGCGCTGAAATTCGTTTACACGTTGCCAGAATATCGTCGTATCGCCCGCAACGGTGCCACGAGTTATTAATAAACGTACACCCAAGTCGCATGGCTGCTTCATTCACGATGTAGCTGACGCATGGTTGTTGGAGACCACTGTCACTTTGGTAAACGAGGAGAAAGACGGGACACGATATTTCGATATGCATACATATGTATGCGCAAAGAGGACGACATTGCGACATGCCGGCTAAGCTCTGAAATTCGACACCGTTCTCCATGTTCCGCGCGAGAAAAATAGCAGCGTTTGATTAGCGATCGTCACACATTGTGACGAGTACATGGGCGGCACGGATAAAATGCATATCTTTTAAACTAATACGTTTTCGATCCAAGTCCCGTAATACCTTTTTAAGAACGACACAAAGATTGATGATGAAAAATTGAGGTTTGATTAACACTAATCCTACCGAGCATTAAAAGCAACTAGCATGTATTGCCTTGTAAAAATTACAAGATTGTATTTATTCAGAGTTTGTACAACTTTTATTACAACGTGAGCTTAAGTGAGGAAAATATCTATTACTTATGAATCAATCTCTATAATTTCGATAATTTTAAAATACAAATTTCTGGTAGGTTTGGTGTTAAAAAAAAATTGGTGTGTGTTTAGACCACATGGCTGAAGTGAAACTTCTTTCTTTCATTTTTTTTCGAATTTTTATCAACACTTTATGACATTTAATTTTCTATGATTCTATTATTGAAACAATTGGCTTGCGATACTTAAAATAAGATAAAAATATTCTTGATTCAATTTTGTTTAAATGTCTTGCAAATACTGCATCGAGAGTTGATCCTGATCTTGTCGTAGCTTCATTAGGATTATTTACCATTTCCAATCTTAATTTACTTCTAAAAAATTCTACTAATAATTCAGATTGCTAATAGAATTTCGTTTCATCGTTTCATCGCCAGATCGGTTTTACTCCTTCCGTATCGAGGTTTTACGCCTACCGCGTCGAGGTTTTACTAAATCGTTTCATCGTTTCATCGTTTCATCGTTTCATCGTTTCATCGCCAGATTGGTTTTACTCCTAATGCGTCGAGGTTTTACACCTACCGCATCGAGGTTTTGCGCGTAACGCGCCTAAAGAAGTTTCACTTCATAAATTAACGTAACCTTAATTTCTAGTTAAATACAAAATTGTCTGCCAATTTTTTCAATTGCTATTTGTTGTCATATGATTAATGACTAGCTTTTGTTTGAAAAGCATTCTTAGCAGATTGTCGGACGTGCGTGAAAAATCATAATGATCATTTAAAGCATGTAGATTTGAGGAGAAAAGGTTAAACAATGAACCCGTATTAGAATTGTTTTGAAATATATTTTCTAAATCAATTATGTGTATATTATATAATATCATCTGATAACTTAGGGGCTACAGCATAGGGCTCAACGCTGAGAATCCTAATAATAATTTCAATAATTTTTTCCACTTTGTTTAGCATCTTTCTAAAAGGTTTAAATTTTACTTTTATCTTTCTTAACAGAAAGTCTGTTACTCATCGAGAGAGCAATCACACATTTGGAGTATAAATTAATCGATGACTCTACCCCTCGCTAAAATATTCGATAACTCGCAGTATCATAGTTTAATTTAGAGAGACTACGAAAATAAAGATCGTATGTATCCATTATTTTCTAACATTTTTTCAATTTTAGTGTTCTTAGAATAACATTGTCGTTGCCCTTGGTTGTACGTTGTGGTGCGGATTTAGTTTCGGTGTTTAAATGATATTTAGTGACCCATTACCCCGAACCCGGTGTTATATAGACAGGGGAGGGGGTCTTATTTTTAACCGGTGCGACTAAACAAACTCTTTTCTCTTCTTTCACCAGCAAAAAGTCACTTTGAGTCACGACTAATATTAGGTTGGTGCACAGGCCGCGGCAATTAAATCTGACATTTCTAACGCCCACCTGTATGTGCCTATACATATGAATGTAAAAACATCTATTCGGTAATAGAGCGGCATAATGCATCGACCGGAAGTGATTTGTAACCTCCTCTCGGGGAACGCCGGGTGTAGTATGGGCCCATGATATTACAATTGTTGTAGATTATAATACAATGACCTTAGAACGATCAATTTTTAATAAATTGTCGAGCTTACTTTATGGGTATAGACTCCAATTTGACCTTGACGGACTTGATTGAAGCGAAGTAGCAAAGAAGTATCCCCGTTACCGATATCTTATGAATGTAAACATTTAGAGACAATAATTGTGTCATATTATTATAGAGCCGCTTAGCTTTAGAAAGAAATATTAGATCGAGTTGAAAAGACGAAGATGCGTGACCTCCAACTTTGAGAAAATTCGCACGTTCTTAGGTGGAATTTCTGAGTCGATCTTAGAATGTATTCCCGTAGGAACTTTTTAACACTCCAGGACTCAAGGACGCCTAACGTCAGCTCTAACAATGTTGACAAGATACAATTTTTCAACCACGAAATAGGACCACGAAGGTTTAAAAGAAAGTTTGATATCATGTCGAAAAATTGTCAAATTCCGAAAAATAAGGTAAAGTGACAGAAATAGATCGAAGAAATGTTATTCGCACCTATAGAAAATAGACAAAAGTAGGCAAGAGTGTTTACCTCTGGAGAACCACTGGTCAACCCCAGGGTAGGCAAGCGTACACCAAGGCAGGCAGAGGTAGGGCACTGGTGGAGGACCCTTGGTCAACCCTAAGCTAGCTAAAGGTAGACAAGGGTATCTTTGGATGACCAGTGGTCAACCCCAAGGTACGCAAGCGTACACCAAGGTAGGCAGAGGTAGGGCACTGGTAGAGAACCCTTGGTCAACCCTAAGCTAGATAAAGGTAGACAAGGGTACCTCTGGAGGACCAGTGGTCAACCCCAAGGTACGCAAGCGTACACCAAGGTAGGCAGATGTAGGGCACTGGTGGAGGACCCTTGGTCAACCCTAAGCTAGCTAAAGGTAGACAAGGGTATCTTTGGATGACCAGTGGTCAACCCCAAGGTACGCAAGCGTACACCAAGGTAGGCAGAGGTAGGGCACTGGTGGAGAACCCTTGGTCAACCCTAAGCTAGATAAAGGTAGACAAGGGTACCTCTGGAGGACCAGTGGTCAACCCCAAGGTACGCAAGCGTACACCAAGGTAGGCAGATGTAGGGCACTGGTGGAGGACCCTTGGTCAACCCTAAGCTAGCTAAAGGTAGACAAGGGTATCTTTGGATGACCAGTGGTCAACCCCAAGGTACGCAAGCGTACACCAAGGTAAGCAGAGGTAGGGCACTGGTGGAGGACCCTTGGTCAACCCTGAGCTAGATAAAGGTAGACAAGGGTACCTCTGGAGGACCAGTGGTCAACCCCAAGGTACGCAAGCGTACACCAAGGTAGGCAGAGGTAGGGCACTGGTGGAGGACCCTTGGTCAACCCTAAGCTAGATAAAGGTAGACAAGGGTACCTCTGGAGGACCAGTGGTCAACCCCAAGGTACGCAAGCGTACACCAAGGTAGGCAGATGTAGGGCACTGGTGGAGGACCCTTGGTCAACCCTAAGCTAGCTAAAGGTAGACAAGGGTATCTTTGGATGACCAGTGGTCAACCCCAAGGTACGCAAGCGTACACCAAGGTAAGCAGAGGTAGGGCACTGGTGGAGGACCCTTGGTCAACCCTGAGCTAGATAAAGGTAGACAAGGGTACCTCTGGAGGACCAGTGGTCAACCCCAGGGTAGGCAAGCGTACACCAAGGTAGGCAGAGGTAGGGCACTGGTGGAGGACCCTTGGTCAACCCTAAGCTAGCTAAAGGTTGACAAGGTTACCTCTGGAGGACCAGTGGTCAACCCCAAGGTACGCAAGTGTACACCAAGGTAGGCAGAGGTAGGGCACTGGTGGAGGACCCTTGGTCAACCCTAAGCTAGCTAAAGGTAGACAAGGGTATCTTTGGATGACCAGTGATCAACCCCAAGGTACGCTAGCGTACACCAAGGTAGGCAGAGGTAGGGCACTGGTGTAGGACCCTTGGTCAACCCTAAGCTAGCTAAAGGTAGACAAGGGTATCTCTGGAGGACCAGTGGTCAACCCCAAGGTACGCAAGCGTACACCAAGGTAGGCAGAGGTAGGGCACTGGTGGAGGACCCTTGGTCAACCCTAAGGTACGCAAGGGTAGGCCAGGGTACCTCTGGATGACCCCTTGTCAGCCCCAAGGTAGCCGAAGACCCTCCTGGTCCCGGAACCCGTCTGATCCTTCCGGAGCGCCCGACACGACTGACTGAGCGCGCTCGCCGGACTCACATGAGCAGCGATGAGCAGTGCGCAGCGAAGCGAATCACACCCCACCCCAACTAATTTCGGTAGATCTCGATCGCCATGATAATAATTATTGACAAATAATTTCTGGCTCTATAATGTTTATAACAATTCCTTTTTCCAATGGTGTCGACAAGCACACCCTCGACCATCTGACCAACTAATTTTTTAGTCAAAATTGCTAATACATACTACTCGAGAAACAGAATAACTTATAAACCGTGAATATTCGGACGCAATAAATTATCGAACACAATTCACTGATTTTATTATTTCTAGCTTGTTAATATTTATGACAATTCATTTTTCCAATGATGTCGACACACACACCCTTTACCATCTTGGGATGTCATTTTTTAGTAAAAATTGGTAATAGAACTCGAGACACGGAGAAACTTTTAACACTTACAATTACTCTAGCCTGAACTGTACCATATGTACTCACTCATAATGTGTCTCACAAACTCTGTCCACTTAAATATCTTGGTTACTTCAAAACAATACGAGGAAATGTTACCTACAGAAGTTGTAGGGTTTAAGAAGCTACATAATATGGTGTAAATGGTATTCTTGCGAAGATATTACGTAGTTTCGTAAACCCTACAACTTCTCCTCGTAACATTTTTTCGTGTTGTCTAAAATAACAAAGATATTTAAGTGGACAGAGTTCGTGAGACACACTGTATACTGGGTGGAAATTATAAAGCGTTACACATGAATATCTCCAAAAATATTGATTATTCGCAAATATGTTTCAGATGAATGTTGTTCAGTACCGAGGGAGATATCATGTGGTGGAACTTTTATTTTTCCCGGTGGACACTCCAAGGTGAGGTGAAGGTCAACTTCCTTTTTTTTTAAATGGAATGATGTATGTCTTTTTATTCACGATCAAATAGTGCGTTTTAAGATGAGTTCAATTACCCATGACTCAAGGTTATTCAAGGTCAAACTTGCAGGGGAATGCAGAAAAGGTGTGATCGTTTTATTTGTTCTTCATTTTAGTATGTGTTCAAAATGATTACCTCTTTACTTCAATGCACTGAATAATTCTTTGTTTAAATGATTCTCTAACTTTGCTCAACATTTATCTTAGCACAAGCTTCGGATATTCTGACTTTCTTTTTCACGCATCGTAGGCTTAATGGACATTACGCACTTTTTAAGCAAAGAACCTGAACGGAGAAAACGCTTTTCTAGTCTCTTAAATGCCATATGCGATTTTGATGGTCGACCTGGGTACTGTTGTGCATACAAATTAGCAGCAATTCTGTAATTTTTCCTACATTTTCCTAGTACTATAAACATATAAAAACAATTTTGATACATTTCCATTTTCACCACTTATTTATACATAAATACGTAAATTACGTAAATAAATACGTCAATAAATACGTAATACATAAATACGTTTGTTTTCATTTCATTGATAATGACTTTGATGTTGGCCTGAGTAATGCTGATATTGAACACATGTTACTGTTTTGGGGGGAAAGTTCGAAGGCACGAACTAAAGTACAAATAAAACGATCACACCTTTTCTGCATTTCTCTGCAAGTTTGCCCTTGAATGACCTTGAGTCATAGATAATTGAATTCATCTTAAAATACACTATTTCATCGTGAATAAAAAAACATATATCATTCCATTTAAAAAAATAAAGTTGACCTTCACCTCACCTTGGAGTGTCCACCGGGAAACAAAAGTTCCACCACATGATGTCCCCCTTGGTACTGAACAACTTTCATCTGAAACATTTTTGCGTACAATCAATATTTTTGGAGATATCCGTGTGTAACCCTTTATAATTTCCACCCTGTATGTACAGAGACCCCATATCCGCTGGGGATTGATTCCAAGACCTGCGGATATCGAAATTCGCGGATAGGACCTAACGTCTTCATACATACACACAAATTTTAATTAATAGAATAACTAATTTTAATATAACATTATTTTATCAGCTTAAAATCCTACATAGTGTTATTAAACATTAAAATTATACATAAAATATTAAAACCAAAACAGTTTTGTTACATATACATATGTATGTACATACATAATATATCTAACCAAAAATTTTACTCGATCTGCAAGAACAATTTGCGAAACGTTCTGAAACAACTTGAACTTGAATGACTTTTTACATATATTCGAGATAAATGGTGTAACTGTATAATATTTCGAGCTCTCTAACGTGGATGAGTGAAACCGCGGATGTTTGATCCGCGGATACGAGGGTCTCACTGTACTTATTAGTAGAAATACGTAAAAAATTAGGTACAACTTTATAGAAACCGATTCTACAATGTCTCTCGTTTTCATCTTAATATACACATACAGAAAACTTCAAT
Organism: Sphecodes monilicornis; assembly: GCA_913789915.3. NCBI lineage: Eukaryota > Metazoa > Arthropoda > Insecta > Hymenoptera > Halictidae > Sphecodes > Sphecodes monilicornis. The sequence continues at coordinate 23,094,477 of OU565285.1, forward strand.
ATTTTTTATACGTACAGTTCGTTATTTATCATTCATTCTTATATCATGCACTTGGTTTTCTGTATTCTTCCGAAGTTCAAAAATCATATAAATATAAATCTGTGGTTGTCAGGAAGAAAGCCGCATGCCACATACTTTCACTTTCGAGATATGTATTGCCGTTTATAGTTTTGATCACTAATGCTTTGACATAGGACATCGGTTAAATTGCATTATTTTTTTGAGCATTTCGAATTTGTTTTCATGACTTTTCTTCTGGAAAATACGTCAATCCTGTACTATAAAACTCAATTAATGCATAAATTCAGATTTTTTGAAAATGTGATATACGGCGTTTTTCCATGCAACCACAAAAATAACGCAATAGTTATGCACCGCATGTATTCGTTGTGAACGACGAATGAACCAAATACAGTGACGCACATAAATAATCAGACGTTCTTAAAAACGCCTCAAATTTTTTAATATTTGACCGTACGACTTGAATATTATTGGAGAAGTTAGAACAAGTAGTTTACTATAAGAAGTGAAAAGATTTTTTGAACAAATTACAGTTGGTCGAAATTGCAGAGAAAACACTAAGAGTTGAATTATCAACTTTTTTATGTAGACTCATATTGAAAATTTAAAAAATACGTTTTGTAGATCTATGTCAATTATACATATTCTGAAAATTTCATAAAAAGCGTACAACATTACAATGAGTTACAAACGTTTCATGATGGTAAAAATTGCAGTTTCTCACGATGTTCCGCTTTTATTCGTAATAATTTATTACTAATAAATTGCTAATTTAATCTAAGGATTCTTACATCTTTCGATGCCTGTCATATTTTTACGATTTTTATGAAATTTTCAGAATATGTATAATTGGCACAGATCTACAAAACGTATATTTTAAATTGTCAATATAGGCCCACATAAAAAAGTTGTAAAATACAACTTTCAGTATTTTCTCTGCAATCCCGACCAATTACAAAAAAATCCGAGTCGTAGGAACCAATATTAAAAACACTATTGTCTTTTTAAGAGGGTCTGAATATTTATATGAGTCACTAGATGTACTTGTTATTCGGAATAATCTTTGGCTAGGACAGAAGTCGCAGGTCAAGCAAATAGACGATGACCCTTGGACATGATGGTGGAGACTCGGACCTACCAATCCTGTCAGTCCCATCCTTCATGATAGGTCAGTTCCGCGTTTCCCGTGTTCTCGCAAGTTTGACCGACTGTTCCATGTGTATCGCGGTGTTGAGAGAAGCTCGCCTCGCTTGCTCTTTCTCTCTTTCGGTTGGTGCACACACTCAGAAACCACGTTATTTTTGTCGGCACGAATACCCGGCACGTAGCCTAGTCCAGAGTCGCTAACCCAGGGAATTTAAGCGCGTCTTCTTCGGGGAACCTCGCTGCTACCGAGTCGTATCTCGCCGAGTCGGAAACGAAAAATCATCGAGTGACCCTTAAATCGTCTTTGCCTCCTGTCATCGTCAGGACATCGAGATCAACGAGTTGATCCTTCCCCTTTCGAGGTAACCTAATCGGTCGTACACATTTCTCCAGTGGAACCGACAGTTTCCTGCGTTTCTACTTTCGATTGGAATTTGTTTTTGATTTTTATTTTCTCAGCTTCAAAGAAGTGATACAGTTAGCAATTATTGAAAGTGCGAAATGTTATTTGACATGTTCGGTTTTACGTTCCAGATTTGAATAAAATGTATGGTTTGTTTCGAAGTATATTTGTTCAGAGTATTTTTGCTTTTTTTGGAAGATTGGCAGTGTTTGGGGTTGTGTTAGTTTGAGGTTGATAGACAGATGAGTTGTCAGACGTGGAAATAGTACGCGAGATTAGTAATGGTAATGTGACGAAAAGATGCAGGTGGTTTGTTAATATTTCTTCATGGCCGGATCAGGTTCCATAATGAGCTCATTGTTGTTTGTGTGATTAAGTTTTGTAGCTTTTCATTTTGTTACGAGTGTAACGTGAGAATATAGCGATTGATTTAAATCAACAGTAATTAATACAAAATGTGCCAGGAAATGAAAGGTGGTTCAAGCACATTATTTCGTTGTGTTATTACGAACGCTATTATTCGTTCTTTTATAATTGCAAAATATGTAATAGTTCGGGACTTTAAATGAACGTTATATTAAATTGTAATACAATTTTTGACGTGCTTAAAACTATATTATTTTAGATATACAAACTAGATTGAACAACGCAAAACAGAAGAAGAGTTGAAATAAAAATAAAGATCAAACGATAAACCAAATTCATTCTCTACTAATTTCTTGCAATTAGATTCGCTATTATTACGCGTTTAAGTGATAGTAAAAAAACTGCTACAAACATTCAGTTCTGTCTAAAATGTTTGCTATTCCGTTTATTCTTAATGTGCGAATGGGCCACTAAATTTTGCGCTAGGCGACCGCAATCTCGGTTAGATCGCGTTCGACTTATAAATTGCGCCCCAGTGCTCGATTTCCGTTGCGGTTAGGCGAACGACACTATTTCTGTCGTCGATTATAGGCAAACTATTTCGTTAGCTAGTCGAAAGGTCCTCGGTCTCTTTCATCGACACCTCGACACCAACTTCCAAACTTAACACAGTAACTTTTTTCATAGTCTTTTTAAAATAAACATATTTTTTTATTTAAATACTTACTTTAAAATAAACAATTTTAAATTTAAATACTTACTTTAAAATTTAAAATAAGAATTTCTCGATAAATTGTTCGGAAGCGACAGCGATTTCATTTATAATTCAACAAAATGTTAAGTTAATTTAAAAATAAAAATAAGATAATTTAAAAATAATTTAAAAAAAATAAAAATATACAAATAGTTTATGGTCAAGCAGATGGAAAAATGTCATAGAAGAAAATGGCACATATAGTGATAATTTCGTAAAAAACAATCAGACCACAATAAATTTTGACTCATTTGAAAGCCAGAAGCTTCTACTTTCATCATCCACAGTTCATTTTACTAAAATGGCACATATAGCGATAATATCGTAAAATACAATCGGACCACAATAAATTTTGACTCATTTGAAAGCCAAAAGCTTCTACTTTCATCATTCACTGTTCATTTTATTTTACGATTGGTCTTCATGATGTAGCAGGCGAGAAACTGAAAACGCGTCAAAATGCTGCATTCAAACGTCTGTGAAAACTTTGGACAATCTTTTTCGCGATTGAAACCACCATAGATTTAAAGATCGAAGCTTACTCTATACGACGGGCACATGTACGATTCTTTTTGGGCATTTTATCCATCTATCACTTTACATTACTACAAGGAGGGTTTTACACATTCGAAATTGTTCCTCATTTTAGTTCCATAAAACAGTGAAAAAAATCGTGCATCAATTTCCAAGGAGTCGTTGTAAAGAGGATGCGTCAATCTTAAAATCTATGGCAGTTTTCTTTACGAGACAAATTTTTGAAAGTTTTTGTGGAGAAGAAAAGTGGGTCTATACTTTTCCACCTGCTACATTGTGTGAAAATATTTTAGAAGAAAATGAACATTGCTTTTCGAAGGTAAAGACTACAAGCTTTGAAATGAGTCCAGGCTTATGGCTGCACTATTTGTTTTAACGCAATTATCGCTACAAGGCGGTTTTTTATGGAAATAAAAATGATTTGTATTAATTGCAATACACAGGTGTCTTTCAAGAATTTCTGCCTCTGTTCATTGATTCAAGAAATTAATAATTACGTATCGATAGCCTCTGATTCGTTTAAGCTGTCTAATGTTTTCAATTTCTCCTATTTATTTTTCTTATAAATGCATAAAATCCGCAGTGTAATTATTGTATTTATTTTTTCACTTAACAGAATTAATATAATGTAATAACTTCTTCTGAAATGATTAGTCGAAAGGGGTTCATTGAGCTTCTTCTATATAGAAGCATACAGTACATTCAGATTGGTTATTAAAAAGCCTGTTAATCGACTTCCGGTGGTTAAAGTGTTAGCTTCTACGATCCGCCGCCTCCCATAAAGTTCAGAGATCTCGTAACCAGTTTCTTGGAGAAACTGTTTTCGGATTCTCGCTCGCGGATGTTTCTCAACAGCTATCCGGCTCGATGTATCGCGAATTTTCTCGCAAATTCGGGACAGGTTGCTGCGAATTTCGCGGTCCACATATGCCCAGATGAATCCCCGTCCCGAGGTCTTGAATGTCGGCCAAAGAATGCGACTTCTTTCGATTATTATAAAGTAGGGGATTCGTATAAACGTTCTCAAAAGATGAATTACTGGATATTTTTAGAAAAAGTTTGTAATAGCGTCTGACTTTGCGGCGATTGCGAAACGTACGCTTCCGTTCAAACATTTGAACAGTGACACGATTTTGCAAATAAAAAAAAAGTATTTGGTACTAACCGTAACGAGCACGAAATGTGACTGGTGTACGTTGTCTTATAAATATTGTGAGACTGAATTTATTTAGCTTCCTCGCAATTTATAACAATATGAGCCGGAATGAAGAAATTTATTTAATGATTTCTAGTGGAATCGTCTTTGGAATTTTAGTAATCATAAAATAAAAGATGTGAAACCGGTCACTTGAACGCTCGTATTAGTACGGTTAGTCATAACATTAGAACTACGGGACTCGTTATAATAACAGATTCTAAATTTGTTAATTTCCGATTATTAGAATTGCAAAGTTGCATTTTGGGGAATTGATACAATAGAATCATATCTTTGGATGTATGTTAAAAATTATAAAAAATCTAAATTAACATATCCGTGCCATTTTTATGAAGTAATATCAAATTGTTACTTCTAATGCTCTGTAAATGTAGTGGTAAAAAAATATTTTACTGAAAATGTAATATTTATAACGTGAATAGAGAAAATGTTGCGAATTTTTATACAATATAAATTATTAATAATAGATATACATTCAATTTTAAGACGGGTACAACTTTACGTATGTTATGTATGAATATTAATATTAAATATACAGATACACATGGAATTATACGACTAGTCAAACTTTAAGTAATAAGTAAATTGATTTATATTTTTGTCAACGAAAACAATTATACTGCTTCTATTGAATGCGAATAGCAAAAAAAAACACTAAGAATAATATCCAACTCCCAGAGATTAAAATAACAATTTTGTGCTGCAAAACGTAACTTTGGAGTAAAAGTATACATTAAAATGTGCATAACATATTAACAAATAATAAGAACTGTGTGGTATTAGCGCGCTGAATGATTCTAGTAAACAGAAGTACGTGGAATAACTTTTTCACTAATTTCAATGTTTAATATTTCGTTATTGGGTAGATATAACTGGAAAATCGGCATAAGTAGACTGCGGATTTTATGCATTTATGATAAAAATGAGCACATGAAATTTAACATAGTAAAAGGATTAAAAGAATTTAAAAATACAGATGTATCATTTCCATCTTGTTGAAGTGGTTAAAGAAAAAATGACGATTTTATTGGACTCCTAGTTCTGATAATTGACTCAGACGATTTTTATTTTGCATAAAAATTTGCTGTCGAGACATAAGTATATAAATATTTGTGTACAATATGTCCATCTACCTATAGTTTAGAGTCGAACAGTCGCGGAATATCGAAGACGATTACACCATCCGCGCGGATTCTAATTCCGGATTCACCGATCCTATTCTAGTATGACATTGATTAAACGGTCCACCTATTAATTAATCTGTGATTCGAAGAAATAAATCGATCCGGAACCAGCGTTAAATTTTCTTAATTCGTTAAGTCAGTGATAACCTGCAATAGTTAATCTGTAATTAATAGTCTACGGATCTGTATACGAAATAAAAGTTTTCCGAAACCAATATGCAAGAAACAGGAGATAAATAATTATGTATTTCGTTTCTTAATAGCTATAATAACTTAAAAATAATAAGAGAATATTAATAAATTTATCTGAAGCTTCTATTGCTTTGTGTTTCGCATAACCATTTTTGATCATTGATACATAGAATCCGTAATCTAGTAGTTAATACCATCTAAAATATCTTATACATAATTTTATTCTATCACTATTTTATACAACTGACGCGTTGTTTCACCATTAAAATTTTCACAACATTAAATTCGTCTGCATTTAGCAAACTTCTAAAAATTTTAATCAGTTACATCGCCATACGAAAACTCATTTAATTTCCAATTTATTTACTAAACGTAAAACATTAGAGCTATTCGATGTATTTAAATTTAAAATGGCATTAAAGTGCAAAGAATTGATAGAAATGATTATGTTTATGTTATAATAGTTAAATCTAAGTTTCTAGTTATTGTAAATATTAAATATAGGAACTTCATAAGAATTAAATATTAATTAAATATTAATATTATAAATTAATATGACAGAATTAATATTAAATATAACTCTTCGTGAGAATGATTCAAGGTTCTCTCATCATTTTTCAACGTCGTTTTATTCGAAGCTTGGACTAATAAACGTGGAACGTGAGGAATTCAAACTCAAATACACCGCCTACTTCATCGGAGGAAAACAAATATAGTCATTCATTGCATTTCAAATATTCTTGTAGTCTGTGCGTGCTAACTGATTTATATTATATTATACTTATATTATATTTATAATAATAAATTCTTCATAAAAATATTATGAAATCAAACAATATATAAATATAAAACGTACAGACAAGTAGACGAAACATAAAATATAGAGAAAATTAAGCATGTTAAATTTAAATAAAAATAGAGCAATTAACAGTATATGAAATCCATATGAAAAGATAATCTGCATTGTGAGCCTATAATACAATTAGAACTAATGACCAGAAGAATTTTCTTTCCGTGAAGTATAAATTTTTGATTCATTATATTAAAATCTGACGCTGACACTAAGAATCCAATAATTCAGTTCCTATAAAATCTATTGCGTCGGTAGTCCCATTTCTCGTTTAAATATAATTTTATAATGTATAAAGTAATTTATTTTTATTGCTCCAACCAGAAGTCTGTGTCATTACTCTTTTGTTAGAAGTGCACATCATTGTACTCATTGTTGATTGTTAGTGGTTTCATTAATAACTGTGTTCGAATCGAGAATAATGTCAATAACGTTCGCACACCTGTCGATGAATTTCGTCATTCTCTGCCATTTTGAACTTAAACTGTGTTTGCCTTATAACCTATTTGAATTTCTTTCTTGATTTCCATCCATTCTTGAGAATTACTCTTGTTTACCTACCCTTTTCTATCTGTGTACTATCCTGAACCTGTCGTGCCTGTGTAATTGATTCGTCCCATATAGTAAATTAATAATAAAAATAAGTTACACAAGAGAGATAAAAAGAATTTTCCCGGCTACCAGCCAGCGAATAGTCATCGATCTATTGATAACCCGATTAATCATCGTTATTAGGTGGCTGGCCGAGAGAGGAGTTGAAAAAGGAGTTCGAGAGGGTAGAAGAAGTTGAGAGGGTGCACGAACTAGTCGAAAGAGTTCCGAGCGAAGAAATGCACGCGGCGAGTAGCAGCGACAAACACTTCTCCACGGAGAAGATGTCCGAGACAGGGGGTGAAAACCAAGTGTTGACCAAGATGTCACAGACCATCACCGAATCATCTACCACCCACACGACAACGAAGAAAGAGTTCGTCTCGTCGTCCATGTCCTCGTCTTTGTCGAAGAGCGGACAGGAACCGACCAGTGTTTGTGTCAAGACCACGGTTCATAGCACCGAACAGTCGTCGTCGGAGAATGGGGCACCTCCTGTTGTGCAGGTACATATGTTACTCTTAAAAACTAATGATATTATCGGGTTGTCCCAAAACCTTCATTCCCAATATGCACGTGCCATGTTTTTAACACTAGATTTACGGGACCCGTCAAAATGACGGATTCGAAAATTTTTAATTTACGTTTATTAAGAGTGTAAGGAGGCATTCGTGAGGAATTATTAAATAGATTTATTTTCTTGTGTACATATTACAATAAAAATCGCTAAAGATCTAAGTAAATACAATTTTATTATTTTTATAGAGCAATGTAAAATAATCAATTTTAATTTTCCGTAAACCTAGTGTTAAATAACAGGAGAATACACATAAAACGCAAACATTGGTTAAACTGTACGTTGGAGGACCAATTTTTTTTAACTTTTTTTTATGTAGTCCTATAAATTTCGACGATGCAAAACCGAAAATGAAAGTCTTATTGCCAGTTCACTGGTTCAGAAGTTATACGCGTGTAAATTTGAGCACTTTTAACTAACCCCAAACCAACTTGGACTATACCGCTCAGTACTACTTACGCGCTGCGCTGAACACCCACCTATCCAGGAAATGCGCTCAACAGTCCTACTTCTACCACCCAACGAATATACAATATGGCGACGCACTGACGTGTTAAAAACGCCTAAAATTGCTCATATTTACACGTGTAACTTTTCAACGAGTGAACCTCGGTAACCAAAACTTGAATGTCGTGTACTAAAACTTACACGTCTATCATTTTCTCGTGAAAATGTGTAGTATCACATACAGAAAACTTGAAAATTTTTGGTCCTCTAAAGTACAGTTCAGCCCAAACATTTGTTCATTAAGGGGGGCTTCTCGTGTAACGGCAGTGAAAAGAAGTGATTTTCAAGAATTTTAGTTTAGAATAATTATTGGATATATGGCGGTCTGAGGATCATAGTGGTGTAAGTCCAAACTTTGACGATTTGAATTAATATTGTTTTTCGAATGATAAAGGCACTATCTATTTACCGGCAGCGTTAATTGATGTAGAACTTCATTCTTTACTGAAAAATGGCAGCTTATTCTTTTGTCACTAAACGAATAGAACATACCATTTGGGATGACAGTGGTGTATGTCCACCTTACGCTCTGTTGTTTTCAATCTCTGATTTACAACACAGATCTGCATAATGTATTTTTTAAATTTTCAATATAGGCTCACATAAAAATGTTGTAACATACAACTTTTAGTATTTTCTGTGAAATTCCGACCAATTGTAATAGTTTCAAATTTTTTCACATCATGCAGTAAACTAATTGTTGCAACTTCTCAGAAAAATTCAAATCGTAGGGTCCGATATTAAAAAAGTTACCGTCTTTTTAAGAGTGTCCGAATACTTATGGCAGTCGCTGTATATCGGTATAAGTCAATCTTAATTAGATAATTCGCTTATAAATTCTATACAATTCTGTATTGTACTTTGATTTTCACATACAGACGGAATAATATGGAAAGTACATAACTGCATTCATTTTTAGGCTATTGGCATTTGTTCTTTCAATTCAATTTTCAGTTTGTTATACTGTGGAAAAATTATTAATTGGTTAATGCAAAGTTTATTGAAAATCTTTTGTATGATTATAAATATCTCTAAAATTTGATTTTCACATTATAACTTTATTGTAACTCATCTTTAACTTCTTTCTTATAACTCGTATTTTGAGCGAGGAGAATTTTATATTTTTCTATGTATATTGTACGCAACATTAAATAATAATTTATGTTTGGAAAATAGGTCTCACATGACAATTCTTGAATGGGTCAAATGTGACTCGTTATTCACTTGTGTCACTGGTCGATCCGCTGTATGAGAGTTAATATTATTGTTTCAAATTAAGTGGGAAAAATTTGGATGATTCAATTTTTCATTTATGCATATGGAGTAGATAATCAAAATATTAGAACCGTTTGCACGATTTGGTTGATTTTATATTAGAATAATCTATTTTTCAAAGAATGCCTATGTATGTATACTGAATTCTAATTCTTTGTATATGAAGTATTAATTTTTAAAAATTACAAATTCTACATTTAGCAGTACTGTAGACAACATTATTTATCGTATGGTTGAAAAATGGATTTTTCGTGCTGTTGCTCTAACAGTTTGATAACTCACTGCACATACACAAAACAGAAGTTCGAAAGAATAATGCTGCATAGCCCTAAGAAATCTTTAAACAAAAAAGAAAAATTATGGATATATCGAAAAGTATGAAAGATATTAAAAAAGTGTGAAGAATTTCGAGAGGGAAAGAGAGGTGCAGTATCAGTTTTTTATTTGGGTGGTGTTTTCAAGGTCATTTGAAGGTCAACTTTGTTTTTTCAAATGGGAACCTATATTTTTTATTATGAGATCTTATTGTACGTAAAAAGACCAGCAATTTTCGTAGGATATTTTTTTAGGATGTAGAGCGTAGAGGATACTTTTGTTAGGAAGTAGAGCGTTTGTACAGGAATGTAGAGCTATTCCAACAGATAGCTTCAAAAATGTTCGTTCAGAATTTGAGGATCGTCTGTATTATTGTTTAGAAAACAAAGGAGAACATTTTGAAAATTTGTTATAGTTACAAAGAAATTACAATCTTTCTCACAGTATAAGTATGAATCGCTCTACTTCTCTTTGAATATCTCCGAAACTAGTGCGCAGATAAAAAAAAGTATCCTACGAAAATTGCTGGTCTTTTTACGTAAAATAAGATCCCATAATAAAAAATATAGGTGTCCATTTGAAAAAAGAAAGATGACCTTCAAATAACCTTGAAAACGCCACCCAAATAAAAAACTGATACTGCACCCCTATTTCCCTCTCGAAATCCTTGGACACGTGTTTTACACTTTTTTAATATCTTTCATACTTTTCGAGATATTCGGCTAGAAAGTTTTAAAATGCACACCTTGTATACGTATATTCCATTCTATTTGTACAGTCTTACAAAGTCGAAGAACATGAAAAGACCATACAAGACCAGCCAGGTGAGATTCGACAGGAGAAGACGGTGGTTGTGTCTCAAGATGAGGAAGGAATCAAACGTGGCGTTAAAGTGGCACAGGCACCAAAACCAACCAGAAAATCGACAGCACCAAGGTTCGTGACACCGATCACGGGAATGATCGTTGATCAAGGAACGGATGTTGTTCTCGAAGGAATCATCGATGGTGAGATCATGCAAATACTTCGAAATTGATTTGATGTAATATTAGTTGAACTACATTCTCGTGTTCTTATTACTTTCGTTCTATAATCTATTATTATTTTCTCATTAATTTCTTAATTTTTTACATTATTATCAGCCTGATAAACATTTACTATTTTCTTACTACTTTACTCTACTTCTATTACTTTCATGCGATGACTTCTATTCAATATTGTTTTTTGGACGCTATCACTGCTAAACATTAAACATCATTGTGTTACCATTGGTTGTGTGATTTTTCTTCCATTTCATTGATAATTTTTTAATTTGTATTTCGAAAAATTTTGAACTAATAAATTTAATCGTAATTATAATATATTGATCTGTTCACGTCAATATAAATTTGAACGTTCAAATTCCTCATTTGATTTGGGGAACTCAAAGGTAAATGAAATTTTTCCGTTCAAGAATTACATAACTTAAATCTTGATAGTTCAATGGCACTTCGAAGTACATTTATACTCACTAAAGTTCGGACATACCACGCTGTCAACGCTATTGCCAAAAACTGTCAGTCACTGAGAGTCTTTAAAAAAAGAAACAAGCCTGTCCCCGAGTAAATTAATTCTCTAGAGTTGGCGGATAATTGGTGACCCACTATGCACGTCTTTAAGGTTAATATTTATAACGTTATAAATTTTATACCTTCAAAGCTTTACTATCTAAACTTCAGTGTAGAAGAAAGTTCGAAAGACTAGAATAGATGATGGTTTATCGAAATAAAAATCTACGCACATAAAATAAATAAAAATCTAGTAGCATTCTATATGAAAATTTTTCTTTGCTGAAGAATTGCAAAACATCACTGAGATCAATTGGTACAAGATTTATTCAAAATAGTTTCTCTGTTAACTACTACAGATTATTACACGTCAGTTGCTACACAACTACTTCAACATAGATTTGAATATTTTATTGTACTTGAAATACTCACTCATTCAGAGAAAAACATGAAAGGTGTTTGACTCTTATTTTTGGCAAGCGCCTTCTTTCTCTCTAGTTTTATTAAATCTGTATGATTTACCACCTAATAAACTCGTGTCACAATACTTTACCGCAGAGTTTAGTGACTTGCGAATCTATATTTAAGTAGTTTAATTCTGCAAATATTGTAGATTGTTTGACAAACGCAGGGGGAAGCTTTCTTACAAATATACCAGGATTGAATAAAAATAATATTTATTTATAAATTCTCGAATGATAATTCAGTGTTTCTAAGAAATATACTCTGTTGCAGAAGTTTCACGAGAATTTATAATATTTCTTATTATTTTTGCATGTCCTCCATAGGCTACCCTCAGCCTTCTATCACATGGTCGAAGAATGGACAAGAGCTGAAGTCGAAAGATGGCATAGCGACGAGTTACGCGCACAATCATATCCGACTGGAATTGAAGAATGTCAATGTCAAAGATGCAGGGCGATACACCTGCGCCGCGAACAACGAAGTTGGATCAGCCAGCAGTACAGCCGATTTAGTTGTCAAAAGTACGAGAAAAGTATTGTTTCCTATAATCTGGATTTTTTTAATAATTGTATAGTGCCTTACAAAAAAAGAAGGGATTGAATTTATTTACACTTTGGACGATTTTTATTACTTTATCTACTCGAATAAAGAAATTTATACAATTATTTTCCATAAATAGATGTTTATAATTTCAATAATTGTACAAGAAGCAACCTAAACAGATCTAAACCAAACTGATCGTTTAAACAACAGTAGTAGATGTATTGTTGAATGTCTAAACAGTAATCATTTTAAAGTATTCGAGGCATAACAACACTGTTTAGACAGAAGTTACATGGTAAGAGGAGACTAACATTTTAACTGACACGAATTGTTTTCCATATTATAAATTCAGAAGACACGATGTCCGCCCTTTTCTAAACCGTACTATGTATTTATTTATTTATTTATTGCTTTAAACCAAGTGGTTTATATAGCAAGTACAGTATTATTACATTTGACTTACATTAAATAGGTTTACATTGTTTCTAAATTCTAACGGAACATTGTTTAAGGAAATTATAAATTATTTTCAGTCCTTTTATATCAGGTTTACATAAGAAGGAACTAATACAAAGAGGGAAACAGTACTTGCTTTTGAGGAGCTTTGTTTCCAATGTATTAAGCTCACTTTCATAGTCTGGACATTGCCATATAACATGATTTAGGTCTTGGAGTTCTGCTCCGCATTGGCAAGCACTGTTAGCTATAAAGTTAACCCTCGCCAATGTACTATGTATTTCTTGTTTAATTACTTATTACAGTATTTCATCGATAATCGTCGCCACAGTGGGTCCGGACGGCGACAATTAATGTTTAGATAATACTATTCTTTGACTTGTGCCGAACGTAGAAAAGGACAGCGAAGCTCGAGAGGCCTAGGTTGCCGAGAAGTGTAACATAATACGGGTCGAGTGTGTGATATGTCGGTGTGAAAACAACACCTAACCCAGTGACAAAACTTCTTTATTTTTTATTATTTTCTATGGAAATTTCACCAACATATTCGTGGCATTTTTCTAATGGAAATGATGCCAAACAAGATATAATTCCGATGGTATTTAGTTGAGCAACTTCTCGGCGACCGAGGCATCTCGAGCTTCACGGCCCCTCACGGGGTATACTCCGCGGAAGGAGGGATTGTTTCGCGACGATTATTGTTCGGAATTTCACGACAATTAACGATGAAATACTGTAGTATGTTTGAATGTAAATTCAACGACCTATTAGATATACACATGATTTTGGGGTTGTTTTCGAGATACTAAAATATTCGAAGAAACTAAAAAATAATGTACCAAATAATACATAGTAGTTAAACCCTCGTAGTATATCGCAAATTTCAGCGAAACGGTATTTGCACACCGACAATACTTTAAGAGTTTAATTGTAATACTTTGACACATATCCGACCGCGTGACTAAAATTAGTCACATCACTGCCAATCACTATCAACTAAGTGACTAATATTAGTCACATTAATCATTCGTATCTTGAAAGTTAGAGTTGTAATTGATTAGAAAATATGAGATAGAACAAAAAGATGAACAGAAAAAGTATGTCGGTCGGATATACGGTGGCTCATAAAAGTATTCGCTCGCCCTAAATCAGAATAACTATCTTAAAATTTGACCAAACCACTTGACTTTTTTTGAGCAATAAGAAGCATTGATTTAGCAAATCACGTGTAAAAAAGATTTTTAAAAAATTGCAATTAGTAGGAATTACATGAAGAGATAAAAACGGCACTTTTTAAAACTTCTTTATTTTAGCCCATAATGAAAATTTAAAATATGCCTTTTGTAGATTTATGTTAGTTATACATATGCTGAAAACTTCATCGAAATCGGTTGTCGCAGACAAAAAACGACGCGCATCGAAAGATGTAAGAAACTATGGATTTTAAGCAGAAACTGACCAAAAGTCGTACAAACTGTGATTATCACCACTTTCAACCGCTTGTAGCTCGTATGTTCGTTAACTGATTTCGATGAAATTTTCAGCATATATGAAAATAATATAGATCTACAAAATGCATATCTTGAATTTTCATATCGGGCTGAAATAATAAAGTTTTAAAAAGTGTCGTTTTTATTTTTTCATGTAACTTACTAATTGCAATTTCTTCAAAATCTTTTTTGCACGTGTTTTACTAAATCAATGTTTCTAATTGTTCAAAAAAAAGTCAAGTGGTTTGGTCAAATTTTAAGAAAGTTATTCTGATTTAAAGGGCGAGCAAATACTTTTGTGAGCCACTGTATCTTAAGAATAATTTAATTTGTTTTGGACTCGTATAAGAAAACATCATTTTTTAAAATGATTTCAGAAACGATATTTCCACCTGTATTTGGTAGAAGACTTCAGGCTCAAGTGGTGAAACGTGGCGATCGTGTCAATATGGAAGTTGAAATTACGGGAACACCGGAGCCCACCGTTTGCTGGTTCAAAGATGACATACCAATCAAGGAACGTCCACCTCAATTGAGAATTAAGCAACAAGGAAATTGTTACATGTTAATTATCGATAAAGGTAGATGTTTAAATCATTTGAATAGCTTTTGAGTGGATGTATGAGGCCTGAATAATGAATCTAAACAGTGGAAGTACTATATTATTGTCGTTCCATCTTTATTAACTTTCGAGAACAAATATCACTATATTGGTGACACGAGGCTCGCGTATTCAGCCTCTAAAGTTTCAAACAAATAATTTAACTGCTTAAATATCAAGAAATCAGTTCACATTTTCTTCTCTTACAGTATATATAAGACTGATACATAATTTAACTGTCTAAGGAAGATATTTTTAATATTTAAAAAAAAAACCTCGTGTGCAAAGTACAATAACTTGACTGCAAATTTTTTATTCATTTATGGTAAAAATGAGGTGGTGTAATTGAAAACAGTAAAAACATTAGAAGAATTTCAAATAACTGTCATGTTATTTTTAACCCATAAAACCGTATTAAACTAAATTTCTATTTCACTCCAGTTTGTTGCAACTCGGGTAGAACATTTCTATTTTGCATAAAGATCCGCTGTCTAATAATAACCGTAATAATAAGTAATAAGTAATAAATAGACTGTGGATTTTATGCATTTGCAACAAAAATGAATAGATGAAATGCGATTCTGTGAAGATATTAGAAGAATCTAAGAGTATCACACTGTTTGCAACTGATTAAGTTAAATGGTTAAAAGACAAAATTCACTTTTGTCGAATTTTGTGTTTCACAATGAAAAATTTGATTTTGCATAAAGATCCTAGTAATAAATAATAACCGAAAAAAATTAAATTTCGGTTTAACCAAACAAACACGAGAGAAAATTCGTCTTTTGGAGTTCAAACTGATATTTGTGCCTTAAATCTGAATTGGTCTGAATGAGTTTTAATTAAAATCTACATAAGAAACGAATTTTAATTTGCGATCTTCAAATTAGAAATGAACTGATGGAATATGATTTAAATTTGCATTATTTACGCAGCTGAGATGCATCATTGTGGGAAATATATGGTTCGGGCAACCAACGCTGGCGGAGAGGCGCAAAGTATAGCCGATTTTGCTGTTTTCGAGCCGACACCTGACACGATGGTAGAAGTTCATAAAACTGTCATCTATGATGTGCAAGACAAGAAACAACTTCAGGTAATTATGTCCTTCTTGTATGAATTTAATACTACAGTACAAGAATACTTTATAAGTGGACCGTGGCTCGTTTATGATTTTAGTAAATTGAAAATAATACAGGGTAGCCTGTATGTCACCTTCCATTTAAAAGACGAATCACTTTTTTATTTTGTAATAATTTGTATTTATTTTAAATAATGTCGCGTAGGTGACACCAATTTTCTGCTTCTCAAGCGTGGACTCTTTCCACTACAGTTTGCATCACAGTTTACACTGTTTCTGATCCAACAGCCTGAATTTTTTACTGGATATTGTCCTTCAACTGTTGCATTGTTCGGGGCTTATTAACATATTTTCGGTCCTACAAATATCACTATAGAAACATATATGGTGCCGTTAAATCAGCAGACTGGGAAAGCAAGTTTAAATTGGCAGTTAGAGAAAATAAGCGATTTTCGAAAATCTCTCTTATAAATTGAATTATATTTCCTCGTTGCTCTGCTGTGAATTGTTCTATTATAAATTTTCAAAAGAAGAATTTTAAAATTGAAACAAAAATTTGTGTATATGCATTTAAGGAAACGTGATCGAACTGTTAAATAGGAAGGTAACTTATGGTCCAACCTGTATAATAAGAATCTTGCATTAATCTTCTAATATTTTTACTGTTTTGTATTTCACTTATACATTTTTGTCATAAATGCACAGAGTCTGAAAACTATTTGCAACAATTACTAGAGTAAAGACATATAACAATTTGCGAAAATAATTTCCTACAACGTATATCAATGAAAATGTCAACTCTACTTATGAATTTCACACGAAGAACTCCAGGTTCACAAAAGTTTTAATGGCTGAAGTACACATTCAGAAAAGAGTTATGTGTATATGTTTGATTTGGATAACAAGTATTCAAAAAAACATTTCAGTTTACAAATAAAATAAACACATTTAAAAAATATATTTCTGGTCATACACGGGGTGTCCCACGCAACTGGAACAGGCTGTACCTATTAAACGGTTGGGAATAGAGGAAAATGTTATAAGAAAAAGTTGAATGGCATCAGACGGTGCATAATACGCAACTAATTTTATGCACTTTTGTGCACCGGTGCGTCAGAAAAATGCAAATACACTTTTTTTTTTAAATGGAAACCTACATTTTTGACTGCACCAATCGATGCAGTTTGTTGTGCTCTACATAAAAGTAGTTTAGGACATACTTATGTCCTAAATTTATTCGTTCGGAAGTTATCGTAGCTAAGATTGTTGTAGATTTGTGACTGATTTTGCTCTGTCGGCAAGTGTTCTGGAGTATCACGTAGTGCTCCATTATAATGTTTGTCACTTTTAGTTACAATAACGTCCTAACGAATAAGTTTAGGGCATAAGTATGTTACTACTTTTATGTAGAGGACAGCAAACGATGCATCGATTGGTGCAGTCAAAAATGTAGGTTTCCATTTTTAAAAAAAGTGCATTTGCATTTTTCTGATGCACCGGTGCACAAAAGTGCATAAAATTAGTTGCGTATTATGCACCGTCTGATGCCATTCAACTTTTTCTTATAACATTTTCCTCTATTCCCAACCGTTTAGAAGGTACAGGCTGTTCCAGTTGCGTGGGACACCCTGTATAATAGTTACATCAGAAATTGTAACACCCTATAAAATGCTGTGCATATATATTAGAACATTTACGAAATATGAACTAAACATAGAAAGGCGACGTTAGACAATTAGCAATGGCATTAAGACAGATAATCCAATTCACAAATAATTGACATAATGAAAGTTCAGCAAGTTGACTATGTTCTATTATTTACGAACCACCTGAAACGCAATAAAACATTTTAACCTCCGGACGGCCGACCATTCTTATAAGTATATAAATGAAAATGTTTGGGACCATTCGCAGCTGTGTTTACAAATTTTTTACGACATATTCTTGCGGATACATCGCGTAGACACTAATTTTCTTAATGTGTCTAATGCAGCAGCTGTGCATTTAATTAATTCGCCAAAAACGATTTTAATTCTCTATGTCAAAAGAGATCCGGTCTCCGCCGTCGGATGGTTAACATAAAATATGAATTTTCTAATCTCATAAAAATCATAACCTTCAGAACATATTTACAATTCCTTCGAAGAAGAGCGCCCAGTTAAAATTCTTTTGTATCGCATTTAGTCCGACTCAAAGAAGAGGGAAGCATTTTCCACAAAACAGATATGCGAGCCGATACCGATTACAACGATCCAACCGTGTCCCATAATAAAGCCACCGCCATGCGTGACATCCTCATCGATGTCGCAAACGACACGCACAGTAGAGAAGATCGAGAAGCCAGAAATGTCTCGTTCGGAAACGATCTCGTCCACCGTCGAGTCCCATCAAATGGAAACAAAATCTGAGCAAAAGTACCACATGAAACTGGAGCACAAAACGCCACCCGTGGTGGAGCCGAAAAGAGAAACGGAATCTGTGCTGAAACAAATGATTCGCGAGGAAAAGACCACAGAACCAAAGGCTATGGTCATCGAGAAGAAGACAGAGATCGAGAACGAGAACATAGAGACATCGACGATAGCTAAGAAAGACGCACTGAGTTTCTTCGAGTCAATGACGAAGGAGTCGACGATGGAGACAGCGCCAAAGGGGCCAAAAGAGATGATCAAGCTAGTGGACGACACAGACAGTCATGACGTAAAAGTTGGTAAGCTGACGAAGAACTACGAGAAGACCACGAGCTTCCAGGAGGTCAAGAAACCAGAGCCGAAACCCGCAGAGTTCCAGACCTCGAAGAAAGCAGTCCACGAGATCTTCACGAAATTGGAACAAGGAGGAGGCTCGTCAAGAGGCGTGGACAACAAGCTATTCGACTTCCCGTACGAAAGCTACAAGCCAACACCGGTGGAGACAAAGAAAACAGTTGTGCAAGAGACAGTCGGCTCCGGTTCCTCGTCCTTTCAAGGCTCCCTGATGATGTCCAAGACGGAGAGCAAGTCAGAGAGCTCCGAGGTGTTGATGGGCGGCTTCAACCTTCAGCCAGAACCACCGCCAGAGATCGGGTACATGCCGAAACCGGAGGAGATGAAAAAAAAACGTCCTGACGTGTCGATCAAAGCAAAACAGCTCCAGGAGTCCTTCGAGAAGACCCTGTCCCCCATCGGCGCCCCCATAGGCGGTGTGAAAATCTTCCCGACACCCTCTCCGAAGATCAGCGAACCCCCTAAGCTCGCGCCAACGTTCTCGATGCCACCCCCGCCGTTCGAACTCGATAAAAAGGAGATAGTCGAAGAGCTGTGCGTAAAGAAAGACGTACACGAGAAGAAGGACTTCGTACCGAGCCTGAGGCCTACATCTCCCAGCAGACCATGGTCCTCTTCGTCGGACGTAGAAACAAGATCGCACGTGTCCACCGACCTGTCAGAGTACAGGTGTCACTCGGCTGCTTCGAGCCATCAGGAGATCCTCAGGTCTTCCTCGCCTAGACCATCGGCGGACGCGCTGGCGATGGAGAAGTCCTGGGCGAAGAAGTGTGCAGAATCCTCCAGAAAGTCCTGGCCGCCGCAGGAGGACACGGCCCCTAAATTCAAGCACGAGTGGCAGGTGCCCGCGGAGGACTACAAGACCTCGACGAAGGATTTCAAACGGGAAGTGGAGGAGACGCCCGAGGGCGGGATCATGAAGATCAGCACGGAGTCCTCGAGTAGTCTGGAGAAACGTTCCTGGAGCTCGAAGCAGGAGACGACGGAGAAGTTCGTGAAGAGGGCCCCGTCGCCACCAAAGATCCAGCCAATCATCTACAACGCCGAGACGATCAAGGTGGACCACATGGTGAACAAGGTCGAGGAGAAGTCCCTGCAAGAGAAGTACTCCAGCGAGTACGATGTGAAGAAGTCGGACGTGACAGAAAAGATCGAGCAGTTCAGCTCGAAGAAGTGGTCAGCCGCGGACGACCTGAAAGCTCCCGGTTTAGTAAGAAGCGTTGAACCACCGAAGAAGCCAATGCCTTCGGTGTACCATCCACCGGAGCCGATTCCAACGACTAGTCAAATCGTCCTGGAGCCTGGTCCACCCCCGGAGATAGGATATATACCAGCCCCGGTAGTCATGGAGACGAAGGTCGAGAAGATAGAGAAGAGTTTCGAAGCGTCTCGAGAGTATCAGCCGCCAAGGCTCGCTCCAGCAGCTGTTAAGACCGTCTATCCAGCGCCAAAACGAGAAGAACCTCCTGCACTGCCACCCAAGGACGTTCGCATGACTCCTCCGCCTATACCAGCCAAGCAACCAGCTCCTCCGGAACCTTTAGAACCGTTTCCATTCAAACCTGTCCCTACACCGCAGGTGACGAAGGCGCCGAAGGTAACTCCTCCTCCTCCAGCTCCTACCAAGTTCATCAAAGGTTCCTTCACTCAGGAAAGCGACTACGAATCAGACATAGACGGTCATATGAAGGCAAAATGGAGGCCCTACGAGAGCGACACCGAGGAGCCACGATACAGACGAGTTCAGCCCCCAGTGCTTAAGCAGCCGACCAGACCAAGGTCCACCGAGCCTGAACCCTTGCCCCCTTCTAAATTCGAGATTCCACCGCCACCAACTAGTCTGTCAACGTCGATGATCAGCAAGGAGCAGGAAATGTGCAAGAGACAGACCACCGTGAAGAAACAGGAGTTCAAACAGCAGCAGCAGCAACAACAGCAACACTTCCAAATGGTCCAGCCAGCTCCAATAGAGCTGAAGCCTGGCTCTCCTCCGATCTACGTTCAACCGGCCATGAAGAGTCCAACGCCAAAGAGTCCCACAGTCAAGAAACCGGAGTCTCCCAAGTTCAAAGTGAAGACCTTTCAACAGGAAAGCGGATACATGGCTGACACCGATGAACCTCTGCAACAGAAGAGCTCTGTCGCGTCGCTACAGAAAACTTTTGGCAAACACGAGTCCTCCTCTACTAGCTCCCACATCGAAACGAGATCCTCTTACTCTGAAAGCCGGTCGGAGTTCTTCGAGAGCAAGAGCTACGAGAGCCGACAGCAACAGCAGAAGATGGAGTCCTTCGCTCCTGCGCCAGTTCCACCGGTTGCTAAGCCTGCACAGCAATCCGGTGCATATCAGCAACCTGGTGCACATCAGCAACACAGCTGCTTCTTGGAGAAGAGCTATAGCTCCTCCGGCAGTTCTCCGTCGAGATTCATGTCCACGAAGGTTCGACAGCGTCACTTCGCTTTCGTTGTGTGCTCGCATAAACTAACCCTCCGAGTGGATTGTGAGCGATAATTGTACGCTGCTGACTTCCAGGTTGATTTCTAATGTACGTTTTCACGCATGGTTCCTGTGAGTGTCTATTTTCTAGCAGGATGCGCAGAGAAGGCTGACAGTGGACCATTTAGATTAATACATGGTAGATAGAATTAATCCATGTTTTGTTTGCGATGTGAAGAATTTGTTTAGTTTGTTAACACTAACCGTATCGAGCACAAAGTGTGACTGGTATACGTTATTTTACTAAAATTATAAGTCTGAGTTTATTTAGATTTCTCACAATTTTTATAACAATATGTTTGAATGAAGAAATTTATTTAATAATTTCTAATGGAAACATCTTTGTAATTTCAAGAATTATAAAATGAAAAATGTGGAACCGGTCACTTGACCGATCGTGGTAAGATTAGTGTCAAAGAATTTGTAGAATACAGTTTATGATAGTTGATATGTTAGATAAGAGTATTAGTTCATGTATTTTATTATTTTTACTTTGGAAATTGTATGGGAGAAGTAATTTCAGTTTAGAATAGATTATGTAAATGATATCAGTCATCAGTTGATAACAATTTGATTGGGATAATGTTTAGGTCTGACTGAAAATGTACTTTTCCCATATAAGTTTAGTAAGAAACATTGGTGAAAAATTTTATAACACACTTCGCCAAGTTAGATCAAGTTTAATATACTAATTGTATAAAATTGAATTTTTATTCAATTTTCAACCCACTAAATATTTTCTATAGACCAATTAGAACATCTAAATAGTGTGGGAAGAGATATATTGTGATAATCACTTGTGATAGCAATTATTGCTGGCCTACAAATTAAAGATTATGTGTTGCCGCAGCGTTCCATTAAATCGTGATATTATTTAAACAAAATATATTATGTTTTTATAGGAAACTGTTTATTCCACGGACCAGTCGCAGAAGAAATTGGATATATCGAAAAAGAATTTCCCGTCCTCTCCAAGTCCTTCGAAATTCGTGAAGAGTGAATTTCGTGAAAGCGACTATGAGAGCGATTATGATGGCAGAATACCACCCCTTTGGAAGCCCCGAGGCTACGAAAGCGACGATCAGACTTTCAAACCCGTGAAACCTAATCTCGCTGGTCCAGGTATTTACGAATTTCAATAAATTAATTCTTGACTTCAAACATATCAAAACAACGCAGATAAAAGTAGACAGTAATACCTGAAAACTGCAAATTAAAAACGGATGTTATTAGTACGATATCTAGAATAACGAAATTCAAATACACACTCTTGTGAACAAAATTTGAGGAATTCAAGTTAGGTGATGTTTTTCTTCTCAACGAACTCAATAAGATAAATATAAAGCAAAGCTACAGTGGATTTTATTGAAATTCATATTTCACAATTTTTGAAAAATGTTTTAGACATTGGGAACGTATTCATAGTATAAACTATACTATAAACTAGAACATTTATTATGAGGAAATGATCAAGCAGAGTGCACCTACACTTCGTTCAAGCAATTGCATTCATATGGTTATTTCAAATGAAAATATCGGATTTTCTATATGTTAGGTATAATACGCCATGTAATTTTATAGAAGTACATATATTTCGTTCCACAGTTGCAAGTTCTTCTTCATTTTTGTCATACAACTATACAGAGGAAAGTAACTACAGTGGCGTGCAAAAGTATCCGGACACTCTTTAAAAACGAATAATTTTTTCAAAATTAGTTTAAACGGCTTGAGTTTTTTTGATATGTTAGACACATTAGTTTACTAGGTAGCGTATAAGTAATTTTTTCTAAAAATTGCTATTGGTCGGAATTGCGACGAAAATAGTAAAGGTCACGATTCTTAATTTTTTAATCTGTGCCTGTAACAAAAATTTAAAAGACGCGTTTTATAGGTCTAAGTAAGTTATGTACATGTACAAAGTTTCATCGAAATCGGTTAACGTCGTTATGAGTTACAAACATTTAAAGGTGATTACATAAGGACAAAATTCCCTGGAAAGACCGACAATCTGCGACTTTCACCCTATAGCTTAAGCTCCCATCTTGCAATGTTCGTAGCTTATAACAACATTAACCGACTTCGATGAAACTTTGCGCATGTACAGTGGCCCACAAAAGTGTGCATAAGTCCTATAAATCAGAATATCTTTCATAAAATTTGACCAAACCACTTGACATTTTTTGAGCAATTAGTAGCATTAATTTAGTAAATCACATGCAAAAAAGATTGTGAAAAAATTGTAATTAGTAGGAATTACACGAAGAAATAAAAATGGTACTTTTTAAAACTTCTTTATTTTAGCCCATAATGAAAATTCAAAATATGTCTTTTGTAGATCTACCCAGATAGCACCATACGTCCATGGGACGTCCGTTTTACGTCCGATACGTAAAATGTCCGTCGTGTACGTCCGTGGGACGTCCCTTGGATCAAAATTTCGGACGTCCCATGGACATCCGTTTTTACGTCCGTGGGACATACCTCGGTCATAAATTTCGGACGTCCCTTGGACATCCGTTTTTTACGTCCGTGGGACATCCCTCGGACATAAATTTCGGACGTACCACGGACGTGGGACTTAGATTATTTCGTACTTGCCAGGGACGTGGGACTTAGATTATTTCGTACGTTTTCGGATGCTATATTGTGTTTCTATTATTATACTCAAAATATAGTTTATGAATTTTTTCAGATTTTTAAGTTCACGGCGCCGTTGTTTGAAAAAAACTAATTTTTCGACGTTTCTTTGAGCTAATCTTCAAATTGTTACATTTTATTTATTCTGTAAGTCTATTGGACACTGATAAACTTCAACATTTCACAGAAATAGTTGAAAAATGAAATTAACTTGATTAGTATTACGATTCCCTCGTACATCAGCGCGCATAGTATCTGAAAATATGAATCGTGTTACCAAGAACTCGGTTGGGTCAGCGCGTTAGGCGTTCGACTGTTAATATGCTTATACTAGGTTCGCGCTCGGCATAAGTCGACTCTTTTTTATTTGATCAATTCCTCTTTTTATAGCTATGTGATAATCAATGGTATTTTTGTAGAATTCTTTTAAACCAATATTTACATATTTAGAAAATTTTTTAAGGTGCAAATACGCTTTTATATGTCCGACAAACGTCCAATTAACGTCCGCGCGGGACGTCCTATGTACGTACTGGGACCTCTGTCGGACATACCTGGGACATAAATCGGACATATCTCGGACATATCGTACGTCCCTGGGACGTACATATGTCCGGTATGGACGTACATTGGACGTCGGAGTGCTATCTGGGTATGTTAGTTATTCATATGCTGAAAATTTCATCGAAATCGGTGGGCGCAGAAAAAAACGAGGAGCATCGAAAGATGTAAGAAACTATGGATTTTAAGCAGAAACTGACGAAAAGTTGTGAAAATCTGCGATTATTACCACTTTCAACCGCTTGTAGCTCATGTGTTTGTTAACTGATTTCGATGAAATTTTCAGCATATGTGTAAGTAACATAGATCTACAAACCTCAAATTTTGAATTTTCATTACGGGCTGAAATAATAAAGTTTTAAAATGAGCCTTTTTTATTTTTTCATGTAATTCCTACTAATTGCAATTTCTACAAAATCTTTTTTGCACATTTTAACCATTTGCACTCCGAGCAATTTTTAACACGACGCCAGCTTCTCTTTCGATATCGCCTCAGCGGCGACAACGGAGTGCTAAGGGTTAAAATACTTCTAATTGCTAAAAATAGTCAAATGGTTTGGTCAAATTTTAAGAAAGTTATTCTGATTTAAATGGCGTACGAACACTTTTGTGGGCCACTGTATATAACCTATGGAGATCTACAAACGGTATATTTTAAATTTTCATTACAGGCACTGATAAAAAAGTTAAAAATCATGACTTACTTTTTTCTTCACAATTTCGACCATTAGTAATTTGTATAAATAATTATTTATACGCTACCGAGTAAGCTAATCCTTCTAACATCTCAAAAAACTCAAGCCGTTTGAACTAATTTTGAAAAAGTTATTCGTTTTTAAAGGGTGTCCGGATACTTTTGCACGCCACTGTATATGTAACGAAAAGAAGAAAAGAAACTGTTTCTACTGAATTACATTAGACAATAACATAGTAAACGCATCAAACAATTAAGAGTTAATTTCTTTCCGTGCGTCTTTGCAATTTTTCGATTATTCATATTGAATAATCCCTAAAAAACAGATTCGCTGCTACTGAAACTTTGCTTTCTCTCTCTAAGCATAGTACATTTTTTCCATTTTCCACAATGTCAATTCACAATTGTTGAGACCACCAAGTCACTTAATGGAAATGATTCAATAAATGGATCACTCATGTGCGTATGATAAAAGTCGAGTGAACTTTTAAGAAATATGTTTTCGTCATTTCTGTAGGGAATTATAAACTCAGTACGTCAATAATACCACGTTACTATCAATATGAAAACATGAACAATCACGATTACAATAAACAGTCGAACTTAATGAACCCAAAAATGTTACAGCCGCATGAGTAGAATGCAAATGCAACAATAGCAGCGAAAACTGTTAATAATTACATTAGAACTTTATTTATATAAGTTTATCATAAGACAGTCAGTTTACAAAACTCTTCATTACCTATGAGTTTTCATCATTATTCGAACTTACGTCCTGCTCTTTATGCTCTACCAAAATATTGCGAGAATAATTTCGTAATCCTTGTTCAATTAATTCTATTTTAATTTATAACAAATATATAATTTAATAACACTGAATTAATGAATAGTATGTGGTGCACAGATTGAAAAATAGATTATTTTAACGAATTTGGCCAGGTAAACAGAAAATATGTTCTCTGAAAGAGCGAGGTACAATGTGAATTATAAAAATAATGAAAAATCACATTTGCAAACACATTTGCTGGGACTATTAATATATACTACATTAATTCCACAAATAAGAACAGAAATTGTGCTCATTGAAATTTTGAAATGACTTTAGTAGCAATAAATGAAGTTCTACTGTACATATCTAATGGTCGACAGACCTCGAAAACAATCCATCATAAATAAAGTTAAAACGAATTTACACTTCTTCACTTTGGATGTACATCGCGGATGAACCATCCACAATGAATGTGAAAAATGATAACCATAGTATTTATACTTCAATAATTCACTTCGATTCACTAATTCACTAACAGAAGAGTGCTGTAAAATATTTGAAAAAAAGAAAAAAACGGTTGACTCAGCCGGGAAGTGTAACATAATATGGGTCAAGGCATATCGGTGAGCCAATACTAATGCAATGACAAAAATTGACGATTATAAGTTTCGGGCGTAACGATGACAACGAATGAAAAAGAAAGAGAGACTAGAAGTCGAGTAGTCGGTAAACATCAAAAGGATCAATCGCTGAAACAATACATGCAATTGTAAAACTTTTTTTCTTTTTCATTCTTTCCGTATTAAACGTTTATCAACGTATTTGTGACATTTGTTTTATTAAAATGAGATCAAATATGACATAATTCGGTGCATATTTGACAATGTACCTTTGTACTTTAGAAATTTATTATCATAAATTAACCAAGTAAATATGATCCAAATTACGTCGTCGTTTACGTCATTTTAATCTGAAAAATGTCATGAATGTGGTAGTTAAAGTTATATAAAAAATAATTAGAAACAAAAAAGTTTTGTCATTGCATTAGTATTGGGTCACCCATATACCTGGTTGGACACGCTGTTGCCTCATATAAGTTAGCCCCCCACTTATAAAATTATATAATTTTAATAGTTGTGCTGAATTCTGCTAAGTTTGTGCTACACTGTGCTCGAATATTAACACTATATTATAAAAATTCGATAAAAATGGAGAAAACGATTTTTGGAGAAGCCCCTCACTTTTAATTTTTAAAATTTGTTATTGTTCTAAGTCGTGCAATGTTTGTGCTACATTGTGCTAGAATAATAACACTACATTATAAAAAATGCGATAAAAAATAAAGAAAAACAATTTTTGGAGTAGCTCTTCACTTTTCTTTTTAAAAATTTTTTTGTTGTGCTAAGTTGTGCTAGCATTGTGCCAAAGTATTACTTGTAAAAAAATAATAATATAATATGTTATTGCAAATAATATTTTTCCACATGCAATTAACAATTACGTTAGCATCCGTTATCTAAATAGCATATAATTGTATATCCGAGTTGTACTAGCCCAGCACAGGTTAGCACAACTGAGAACTTTCTCAGCACAACCATATTAAGTGTATTGCGTCAAGTCCGCGAGCGTGATCACCGCGGATTAGTTGTTCGCTGGAGTAAATGTATTACACTTGTTTTGGTAATAAGTAAGTGTATTTAACAAATTGCATAGTCTTATCGTGCTGCGCTCCGTTTAAACTGCTATTGTACGGGAGTGTTGTAGAGCTGCGTTTCGTTTTGAAATGTCCGGTCTTTATACCTTTTTGGTGTTCGTGTAGCGCACCAATCAGGTGTGACATCGTTTGGTCGCAGGGTGTGTGTTTGGCGAAAGTTAGATATTGTCGAAAGTATGAATGACTGTCGGAAAATACTTGTTGTTCAGAGTCTGAACAAAGGGCACTTTACTCTTTAGTGCAAATATGCTTGTTCAATCCTAGATGAAAGGGCCGCGCTCAAGAGTAAAGTGCCCGTAATATCGTTGTGCAAGGGAAATTCTCAGTTGTGCTGACCTGTGCTGGACTAGCACAGCTCAGATATATAATTATATGCTATTTAGATAACGGATGCTAACATAATCGTTAATTGCATGTCGAAAATTATTATTAGCAATAACTTATTTCCTTATTTTTTTTTAAGTAATACTACGGCACAATGCTGGCACAACTTAGCATAACTTAGCGCAGGAAGTTCCAACGTATTCCCCTTCGAGAACTGCAAGGTCCCCACCATCGAACCTCTTCCCACTACTACGTACAGCCGTAGAGTTAGTGAGTGCTGCGCGCGCCGTGCGGCTCTCGTGGTGGGAGCCTCGAATAGCTCCGCAGCTACTGGTTGGAACTGCCTGATTTAGCACAACAAAAACAATTTTTAAAAATGAAAAGTGAAGAGCTACTCCAAAAATTGTTTTTCTCTATTTGTTATCGCATTTTTTATAATGCAGAGTTAATATTCGAGCACAATGCAGCACAAACTTAGCACAATTCAGCAAAACTATTAAAATTATATAATACTATAAGCGTGGGTCTAACTTCTATGAGGCCACGCTGTTGCCGATTGGTTTGGTCGCTCGGCTCTACGCTGCGCGCTGGCGGTAAAAGGTAAAGGAATCTTGAGGAATCGTGTGTGTCTCAATAAGTACATTAAAACAAAGGATTAAAACTGAAGCATGAAAACGAACGTCGTTCAATTGTTTGGACAGGTTTATCACTGTCGTTTCATTGTTTCATTGTGAGTGAATCATCCAGTCAATTCTTCAAAAGCAGAAACTAATTTTGATCATTAATCATATTGGATGAAACGCGGTTGAAAACACTCTTCACACCTGTCGTTCTAGACAAATCATCTAGTGAACTTATCAAATGTAGAAACTGATTCTACTTTGTTCACTATTCACATTGGGTGAAAACAATCTTTACACTTTTCACTGTAAACGAATCGTCCGGGATCTATTGCACATCCAAAGCGAAAAGTGTAAATTCGCGTTTACGCAATGAGAAAAGCTTTCCAAGTACGTCGGTAGAACAGAATGGTACAGGCTGTGTCAATGGGTCTCACTCTTTTTCGACTTTTTTCCAGCTTACAACAAGTAGTCCTCCTGGCAAGCTTTCTTCCCTTCTCGTTGTTTACCTCGCAAGACAAGTTCTCCTCTCTTCCTGCTTCGCTTGCTTCTCTCTATTCTTCTCGGCCACTCGAAGTACGTACTACAATTTCCCCGCTTGATCTTCACCCTCCACCAGCTCGTGGCTAACCCGCCTTCTTCTTCTACATGTATCGCCTACTCTCTTCTTGGTCACTATATCACGCTGGTTTCACCTTCGTTCTTAAAAGCGAAAAACATTACACAAAACTAAAACGAAAACACAAAGATCGAGAAATCCTTCGAAATCGCGGGTCTCGCGATCGCCCATCGATAGCAATGTCCGAGCTCGTCAGAATCAAAGAAATCACGTCGGCCATTGAGATTCGAGGTCACGGCAACGTCGTGTGAAACCGGTCGAGCACCAGGTGCTACCTCTGTCCGCTTTCTTCGTCTTCTCTGGCCCGAGGTCTACCGGGGACTCTTTTCTCCCGATAGGAAAGCCGAAGGAGTCGTTGCTGATCGAAGAGATCTCGACGCGCGAAAAGAGATCGAAGGAGCTGACAAAAAAGGAGGAAAAGCGCGCGACAACGCCGAAGACGGTCCTTTTGCCTGGTTCTCCTCCGGAGCTAGCATACGCTCCCCCGCAACCGCAACCGCAACCTCAGACTCAGTACTACGAAGCTAGATCCGGAGTGCCGTTCCACAACGCCATCGGCACGGAGACGAAGAAGACGGTGAGGATGGACGAGTCCACGGAGAACAGCAGGAGGATCGTCACCATGGAGCAGACCAGCCGGGTAATCAAGTTCGGCGACGGTCAGAACACCGCTCCGGATTTCAGCAGTTTCGAGGCTCAAAAACAGAGGTCGCAGTACAAGGTGCCGGTCCCGAAAAAGTTCGTGCAGGGTCAATTCAGGGAGTCCGACTACGAGAGCGATATTGACACCAGAATCAAGCCAAAATGGGCCCCACCCGACAGCGACAACGAAGAACCGAGATATAGGAAGGTCCAGCCGCCTGCCATCAAGTCGCCCAGATCTTCTAGCGCACCTGTTAGACAGGAACACGTGGTGTCGCCAATGGAGTTTGACAGGGGACCACCTGTCCTGAAGAAACAGACCTCGATGACGCAGCTCAGGGACGTAAGTCGCAGAAAGACCGAGTCCGAGACGAGAATCAAGAGGGACTTCGACTCCAAGCAGGAGGAGTTGAAACCTGGATCGCCGCCAGAGTTTGGATTCATTTCGAGGACCGACGTGAAGAAGGCTGCCAATCGTAAGAATCTCGTCAATGTCTCTGTTGCGCATGCGTAGTTGTCGGCGACAGCTTTTTGCTACTTGTCAAAGGGATTTCAGGACGATTCGGACCGTTTGACGACGTGGAGGGTTTTAGGGGATCTCTTGTTTATTAAATTTAGTTCTATGAGGTTTTTAGAGTTTGTGTAGGGTGTAAAGCTACACTTTCGGTTTGGTGGAAACTGATGTAAGGAAGGTGCTGCAAAATTTATCTTGACCTTGAATTCAAATGACAAAAGGTCATCAATTTATTTGAATGCATTGTATTCAATTCGCCACAATGATTAAAAGTGGAAAGGAACCAGGGGTTAAAATTCAACCGCTCCCTTAAAAAATTATGGTAAAGTTTTTATCAAACTGATTTTATTTATATTATATTTTCGATCTATTTCACATACAAAGAAACTCCACACCATAATTTTTCAAGAGAACGATTTAGTTTTGACCCATGGTTCTTTTTGCACTTTCTACCCTTGTGAAGAGTAGAATACGATGCAATAAAAAAAATTGTTGACCTTTTCACCTAGAAATTCAAGGTAGAGGTTGATTTTGTGATACTTTTCTTACACAAATTTCCACCAAACCGAGAGTACAGAATCACACTATGATAGTCTCGACATATAATTTCTTTATACCATGTACACTGGTGGAGAAAATGGTGGGACGTCCTGAAGATTACTAGAATAAGAGTTTACTCCCGCGTATAGTATCGAGCCAGACTCGCGATGAACATTTCAAACAGAGTCTGCTAAATATTAAAAATATTCAAGATACTCAAACTCACTAAATACTCAATTTGGCCATAAATGCATAATATCCGCGCATTCACGGATTAAGCATTAAACTAAATGTAGTTTAACACTAAACCTACCGACCATTAAACGTGATTACTATGTGCTCCCATATAAAAATGGCGCAACTGAATTTATTTAGATTTTGTGCCATTTTTATCATAATGTATACTTGAATAAAAATCTGTGAATAACCATTGCCAGTCGAAGCATCTTTATAACTTCAATAATTGTAAAATAATAAATCTGAAAGCGGTCATTTGACCGGCGCTGGTAGGTTTAGTGTTAATAAATATAAATTTTCTTTTCCCTTCTGGCCGAGATCATATTCGTTTGGCCATTTTTCGGAAAAAATCAAAACATCGTTGTTATGGACAAACCGATGTAATGTCGAAAAAATTTCGAGAAGAGATTTCTATACCTTCTCCAATCTTGTTGGTCACGAATAAATGGCTCCGTTACACGTACAATGTTATTTAATAAAAATACAGTAGAAAGTCCTTATCTCAATTATGTTCAGGGGGCTAGATAATTTTTTCCATTAATGTACATTGTTCGATAAGCTCAATAGACACGAGCAACGAGCTCTTTACTGTTAGAGCGTTCTGGATTGCCCCAGGGAGCAACGCTTCGTGGCGAACAAGGCAGATGACGCGAAGAAACGAAATTCTTCCTCTACGGTAATTCCCCCGAGCAACCTATGAATTTTTGTCAATATAACGGAGCCAGAGCCAGTGGACCTATGGGGCAATATACGCCCATATTTGAATTATTATTATAATTGAGTTCAAAGAAATTTTCTCGAATCCATACGCTATTTTCAAGGGACGCTTCGGGCACGTTTCACTAAAGATCAACGTCAGAAAATGTCTATTATCTATCTATTATATTTGCGAAAAATGTAGATATATCGTTCTTTCGGGCTGTCTCTCTATTTCTGTTTCATTATTCGACGCATTTTCACTTTAATGGTCGCCACATTTACATTGTCCTTTCAAGATTAACTTTCTCTGTGTCTCTCTCTCTCTCTCTCTCTCTCTCTCTCTCTCATTCTTTTCTTTCGCTTGCTCGAACACGCTGGCAAGATCGCTCTCTTCTCCCGTAACACGAAAAATCTGAAACATCCGCAGACGTCGCGTCGCGTCACATGAGCGACATGACCAGCAGCTTCAAGTCGAAAACCGAGAAATTCGTCAGCGACATCCAGTCGGATCTGAAGCAGGGCAAGCCGATCCTGAAACATCCGGCCGACAGCCGATCCGCCGATGCTGACGAGCCAAGAACGTATAGAGAGGAAAAACGAGTCTCGGAACACGGTAATCGATTTAACAACAGTACATCTCGAAGCTTGCATAAGAAACATAGGGGGTCATTACTCCGCAAATGTTGCTAAATTCTACAATTTTCAGGATTTTTCCCCTAGTTATGGTACGCCCAACTTTATCATTCATTAGAACTACTGAACAAGTTCATACGACTTGTACTTGATATTTTCTTTTATAATGATAGTGATTATAAAAACGTTTCCGTGAGAAACCTTTAGAGGAACGTCTTTATTGAAGCACATGTGGCAATGAAAACCATACAAAGTCTGAATAAATGAAATAAATGACTTGTTCTTGATTTTTCTTTTACAAGTACAGAAATTATAAGAACGCATTCATGAGAAATTTCCGGACTCAATTTCTATATTTAAATACATATTACAACAAAAACTATACATAATATGATTAAATTCAGACTTATCATTATTGTAAAGCAATGTAGATACATCAGTCGCATTTAGTGTTTGGGAATTTTGATGACAAATAAACTGCAACTGTAATTTATTAAGTTTCTACTTCACCGCACATAGTGATGTTTTATACTGCTTCAATTGATTGATTTTTAATGATATCTTGTTCGCAATTGAAGCGTGTTTAAAGATCATTCCCGTTGGCGTATGTCACTGGAACTCTCACAAGGAGAAGACGCAGTCATCGGGTCTTAGATTTTGTCGAAACTTTGCATACTGGTAGATTTCGTTCTCCTGTTTATGAAAATATAGCATTATAGGCGTCGATACTCTATCATTTTTGAGATATTTACAATTTCAATTTCATTATACCCGTTAAGCCGTTAAGTACAGTTTCGGTTGAAGTTTTTATCAAGTGCCAAACGGCGCGATGGTAACGTACCGTCCGTCCATCAGGAGATGGCAGTGAGAAACCTGTAGGGATCACGTAATCTCCCCTCTACACGCTACACGTCTACCGCTATTGGCCGAATCGCGCGACAAAGACAGAAACGCGCATATTAGTGTGACTGGAACAAAGAGATGTGGTGATGCTGAGCGTCTATGTCAATCGTTCCCGCCAGAACGTAAGCGTAAGAGTGGGGTCCGCAGCCTGGCATCTAGAGTTGGATCTCGCAGTCCCCCTGCACCCCACTGTCGAAAAACACTGCCATCTCCTGATGGACGAACGGTACTAGATTCATTACCGGGAAGGCCAGTATTCAATCCCTTTTTCCTTTTTTTCTGTTTAGTTTATCTATTTTAATTAATTGTATTTTGCACATGAAAAATACACTCATAATATCTATGGGAAACAAAATATAAAAAATTTTGTGAAAAGGAACATAATACGAAAGAAACACTAACTTCATCAATCTTAACGTATCTCAAAAGTTGTTGAGTATCGACGACTATAATGCTACATTTTCATAAACAGGGTAACGAAATCTACCAATATGCAACGTTTCGAGAAAATCTGAGACCCCATGACCGCGCCATCTCCTTGTCAGAGTGAACTACAACAAAAAAGAATACGAATGTTTATCGTTATCTCCGAAACCAAAATAAACAATTTATATTGAAAATTGGTAAGATGGTGAATGGTTACATTGCACATTCCAAAATTTCATTTTATTGCGATCATTTTTTACTATAAAATGAATGGGAACCTAACATAAAACTCTAATTTAGTAGTATCTAGAATAAGCTGTAAAAATTCCAAAGCATACGGTCATGCAGTGTTTGAGGATGATACTTTATTGTTTATTGCTGAATCCTTTTTTGTAAGCAAGATAAAACTAAGAGGCAATTTATTAAAACCGTATAATAAGTCACTGTGTGGCGAAAAAATAACTAAGTAAAATTTAAAAAATTATAACGTTGGATGTACCATGAATTGAAAAAGATTCGTGAAAACTGTTTCTTCCAACATTCACTGAAGAATGTCCCCTTAAATTTCTACGTTCAGATTATTTTTTAAAGGAACTAATGCAAAGTAGAATCTGTAACTTTGAACATATCGTTAGTCACAGAAGTATACGTACGCCTGATAAATTTTAAATATTTGAAAAGAAGCAGGATTTTTACATGATACGGGCATTGATGCATTTATTAGTTAAATTGTACAGATGTTAAGAGAATCACGATGCTCACTTAAAGGCACAAATAAATAAAAAGAAAGTGCTCAAGAAATTGACTACATAACCAAGAAAAGCACCTTCTTATTTACAAAATTTGCTATGATTATAATCATTATGGTAATAACAAATTCTACTTGCTTTATTATATGCATAGATACTCAAATCTTTATGTTTTTAATAAGTCGAATACATATAAATATAGTACTTTTTTACTTTCTTGTCTCTGCTCATAAAGAAAATTTAAAACATCCGACTCGCAAATCCAAGTGATTTATGTACACTAGGGTGGACCTTAGCTATACTTGACGAAAATTTTTTTGCAAAATTTCTTTGGTCTCACACCCCAGAATTGTGACAAATGTTGAGAAAAAGATCTGGAAAAAGTTTGAAGTCGATTGGATCATGGCAAAAGGGCGCGCAACAAATCTCAATATTTGTTTGTTTTAAATCTTGTTTTAAATTCTTGAAACGAAAGTTGTTGTATGTAAGGAGGTGACTATAGTATCAGGAGAAAAAAAAATTTTTTGGTCAAAAAATAAGGTCCACTCTAATGTACACGCACAAAAGATTCATCGAAATCGGTTAACGTTGTTATGAGCAACAAACATTTAAAGCTGATCACATGAGGGTGAAATTCCCTGAAAAGGTCGAAAATTTGCGACTTAAGCTTTCATCTTGTAATGTTTGTAGCTCATAACTACATGAATCGATTTCGACGAAACTTTGGACATGTATATAACTCACTTGGATTTGCGAAATACATGTTTTAAATTTTCTTTACGAGCACAGATAAGAAAGTTGAAAATTGTGATTTTCACGTTTTTCTTCCAAATTCTGAGCAATTGCAATTTCAAAAGAATTCTTTTTACACATAACCTACCTAGTAAACAAATCGTTCTAACATTTCAAAAAACTCGTCATTTCGTTAAATTTAAAAAAATCATTAGTTTTAAAAACTCGTCAACTCAATTTTCGGCTTGACTGTATTACAATATGAATATCGATTTTCAAAAATATTACAGCAGGATGTTTCATTATATTTTTCATAATAGAGAAAAAAGTTCACAGTTATTATTACTAATACATTCTTTTATTTTAGATTATATTTTGTCTTATATTTATAATCTTACTTATTTATATATATATATTTATTACTTTATTTTTTACAATATGTATATATTATTATAATTCTTATTAACAGATTCAAAACATTCAAAAGCAATTTCGATGGAAACATAGTGTTTCATTTAGGATTCTGGTTCATGACTGAATTTTTGTTAGTATTAATATTTATATTGCTATGGTCGATTCTATTCCTTTCGCATCGCAGTGAGAAATGACAATCGTGACTTGAAACTTTAATGTACTAATATTTATATTATTTTATTGATTCAAATAATTAAAAACGATTCAAAGTTATTATCGAGCTGCATACACTTTAGAATTACAATATACTTCAAATCTTCTTTACTCAACTTTAAAGCTTCTGCAAAAGAAACCGTTTAATTAAAAAACATTTACAAATATTTATTCAAAAGATCGCAGGCTCTATATGCAAGCTTCATGTCCCTTTATTCAAATATATCAATATCTAAACACGTACACAATTTGACTGTAACACGATTCGTGGAACATCGAAGCTACATTGTATTACTGAACAAATGTCGATTAAATCGGTGGAAGCTGCATCTGGTTTTACAACAACGAGAATAATTAAATAATGAATCGAAGAGAATAGAAAATTCAACCGCGAAAATGTATGAAAAAAAATGGAGGTTAAACTCATCGAATGCTTGGCGATATCAGACATAATAAACATCTGCGCGCAATGACAACCGCAGGGACGAAGCAAATCGACCCGGACACCGGGCTGATATACTTCAAGTACGACTTCGGGTACGAGTTCGGCATCGTGTTGCCCGGCGAGGGCAAGAAAACGGTGGCCAGCACGAACAGAACAATACAAGGCCAAAGACGCGGCAGCGACATCGAGGTGCCGATCGTCCACGAGTTCACCACGAGGAAGGAGAACGGCTTCGCGAAGAGGACCGGTACGACGACCTCCTCGAACCGATCTGGGAAACCGGCGAGCAAGTTCGGCACCTCGAAGACCGTGAAATGGGAGCCGACGTCGGAGAGCGAGTTCTCGGAAGCAGAGGACATCAGAAACGCGAGAAAAAGGCACACGACCGATGGAGGGACCACGATGGCACCACCTAGCCTCGTTATACCCTGCTCGCCCTCGCCGTCTAGATGGGACCACACGACGCCCAGTCCGCTTTCCCTGAGTCCAAGCTTACCGAGCCTTTCCCCCAGATACAGTAGTGCCACTGGACCACCCAGCAACGTCGACTCCGCAGGTATTCACCTGCTTCTGCGATCGTTCGCACCGATTTGAACGTTACTTCTTCTGTTTCCGTCGGCTTAAGTCTCCAGCCGCTTGTCTCGCTTTGGGTAACCGTGTACTAAAAGGTATCACGGTAATTATTACGGAAGGGTCACTATACTCGGGTTTTGATAAAATTTAAATATGTTATGCAGCAGCACATTTTGAACACCTTTTTCCGTTTCCAATATAGGGGGGTCGCTTTTAGTTTTCGAGATATTCGCAAAAAACTATTGCTAATACTGTATTGAATTTTCTCTCTTGGAGTTTCTTGACGGCTGGCCCTATTCGACCCCTCCACGACCTAACCACAACTCATTCTATCCACATGATTTTTCCATTACTAGATCAAATTCTGGATGACAGCTACAATGCAAAGATTATGCGAATAGAATGAGTTATGGTTAGGTCGCGGAGGGGGCGGAGAGGTCCGGCCGTCAAGCCGGCCCGACCACGCATACGAAAATTCAGGAGTAGTCTTTTAAAATTGAGAACTCACCCTATATAGAGTGAAACCCTGTTTTTTCTCTCATCTCCACAACTTGTTTAAAAAAAAAAGTAAACGGACGCCTCACCGGAGCAGCCTTACGTTGCCACGGAGCGTGCAACAATATAGAAAATTCAATACAGTACATTAGCAATAGTTTTTTGCGAATATCTCGAAAACGAAAAACGACCCCCCTATATTGGAACAAGAAAATGTTGTTAAAAATATCGAATCGATAACATATTTAAATTTTATCAAAACCGGAGTATAGCGACCCTTTCGCAATAATTACCGGTATCACTTTCCGCTGATTTCCTAACTCTTTACACTCTGACAAGAGGAGGCCGAGACATATGGGACACGGATTTCAATGTTTCTCATATACAGGGTGTCCCACGCAACTGGTACAGGCTGTACCTTCTAAACGGTTGGGAATAGAGGAAAATGTTATAAGAAAAAGTTGAATGGCATCAGACGGTGCATATTACGGAACTAATTTTATGCACTTTTGTGCATCGGTGCATCAGAAAAATGTAACTGCACTTTTTCTTTAAATGGAAACCTACATTTTTGACTGCACCAATCGATGCATCGTTTGCTGTCCTCTACATAAAAGTAGTAACATACTTATGCCCTTAGGACGTTATCGTAACTAAAAGTTACAAACATTATAATGGAGCAATACGTGATACTCCAGATCACTTGCCGACAGAGCGAAATCATTCACAAATCTACAACAATCTTAGCTACGATAACTTCCGAACGAATAAGTTTAGGACATGAGTATGTTCGTACTTTTATGTAGAGCACAACAAATTGCATCGATTGGTGCAGTCAAATATGTAGGTTTCCAATTAAAAAAAAAAAGTGCAGTTGCATTTTTCTGATGCACCGATGCACAAAAGTGCATAAAATTAGTCACGTATTATGCACCGTCTGATGCCATTCAACTTTTTCTTATAATATTTTCCTCTATTCCCAATCGTTTAGGAGGTACAGCCTGTTCCAGTTGCGTGGGACACCCTGTATAATGTAGGTGTCATACGACAACATATGTTTTAAAATTGGGTCCAACACTCAAGCGTTTCTAAAATATTAATAAAAAAAGATACTGGTGAGTTGAAACACTGAAATAATGTCATATACTATAGTTCGTTTAACGAGACGAGTCACCAAACGCAAATAAAAGCATATGACGGCATTCTAACAAAACAGGAACGTCTCCTACATGTATTGTAACATTTTCCGTGTTAAATTCTCGGTCTTCTTTTTAACCGCAGGAGATTTGTTGCATAGACATTCAACGAACGTAATAATATTTACTACTATACAGTAGTATTATTCGTTGCATATACAAAATAAGAACAGCACAATAAATACGAATACAGATACAGAAGCCAAGAAATGAACAGAAATACATATTACAATATGGCGTGAGGCGTTTTATTAACTGATGTAAACCCTGCCCCGTAATTAATAATTGACTAACGTTTGAGAACTTGCGACAGCCAATAATTGTGGCCACTGTCTTTACCGCGCGCGTTACCACGTGCATATTTTGTTTACGTCCGGTGACTTGTCTCGTTGAACGGTCTGTAGCGTAATTGCGATTATCCGTTCTCCTAAAGGGGCTGGTCTCGCGCTCGAGCTTTCGCCGGTTCGATTTCCAATGAGTTTAAATTTTTTTTTATTTTCTACATTCTAATATGTGACATCTGTAGTAATGACATATAAAACAATAAAACTTTCCATACCACGAACATCTAATGAAAGGTATTTCATTGATAGAAGACTGCATTAACATACATGCAATTATACATGATCAATTATTTGCACGAATTTACGGAGACATGGTAGATGGATGAGTGGTGTCACTGAGTGAGTGGAGTGAGTGAAAATATTTTTGGTAATTATTTACATTAGGAGCTTCCTCACCGATTTTGATGACGTTGAAATATGTTGTCAAGGTCATCATTCTGAACAACTTTTTCCTGTACATGTTACCGCCGCTCAGCTTTAGTTTCCGAGATATTCGCAAAAAAGTTTAAATATCTCAAAAAGTGATCGGAGTAGGTCTGGGTTATTTATATATTATTTATACATTTATATACTGGGTTATTATATATTTTCTTGATTGTTGCAGATATCCAAGAATTCGTATAGTTTCATGCTTAATACTCTGTATGCTAACACAGCTGACAATGAAATGAGTTCGCGTTCGACACGATTCATTTCACGTTTCAATTCGTAAACTCACCGATTACAGTACCAAATCACATTGTTCCACCCCCGTCGCTAATGACCCTGGCAGTTGAAACGACGTTAAATAACAAAATAAAAAAAAAATAAAAAAACAGACAAGACAGTGGGTCTCAACTGATTGAAGTCGTTTTAAGTTGTGACCGTGGCCGCGTTATCGGCGGCCACAATTTCAAATCTAACCCAGACCTACTCCGATCACTTTTCGAGATGTTGAAATCTTTTTGCGAATATCTCGGAATCTAAAGCTGAGCGGCGGTAACATGTATAGGAAAAAGTTGTTCAGAATGATGACCTTGACAACATATTTCAACTTCATCAAAAACGGTGAGGAAGCCCCTAATGTAAATAAATGCCATATTTTTTTTAATGAAAAGCAAGTGCAAGTCCCACACGATATTAGGGCAGAAATGGAATATATTTTGTTTTATTTAGTTTTACGACAGATATCATGTATTAGAATGTGAAAAATAACAGAAATATTTGAACTCCTTGGGAATCGAATGGGCAAAAGCTCGAGTGCGAGACTAGGCCCATTACGAACACGAACAATCACTGTATTACACTAGTAAGTGTATGATATTATTTCAGTATTTCAAGTAATCAACCTCCTTTCTTATTAATATTTTAAGAACGCTTGAGTGTTCGACCCAATTTTAAAACATACGTTGTTGTATTACATCTGCATTACTCATACATATGTGAGACATTAAAATCCGCATCTCATATGTCTCGGCCTTCCCGAGGACCGTCATTCTAATTGTTTTGATGTGCTGTAAATTACGAGTTACCGAGATATTTGCAAAAATCATTCTTACTACAACATTGAATTCTGCCTATAAATGTAGATCTTATAAGTGTTGTTCACGAAAAAGTTATTACCAAAAATATTTCTTCTGTTATTCTCACGGTATCTTTTCGTAAATAATTACCCAAACTTGATCCATACATTTGTAATCCTGATTTTATCATTATGCGCTTTCGCTATTATCTTTGATAGTCATTTGCACGATCGGTGCAAAAAATGTTCATATGCTTGGGTTTATTTGTTGTTGCTATTGTTGAACAGCTAACCCCTATTTATCTCAGTTTTTCCATTACCAGAAATTGCAATATGTGCGAGGATTTATATGGATGTCCCTTTTCCTTCGTTTCTAATCGTTTGGATATATTTTTAATTATAATGTTGTGCGATAGGAATCATGCAATGGAAAAGGTCTTTTCAAGAAATCAATTGTTCAAACTCGACTTGCTTCATTGTAATTATTCTAGAGAAGAATATTAATTCTCTGCTTCTTACGCTTTTCAACCTTGTAATACATTTTCACCCTATGTTGCTTTTTATCGAATTCTGTTGCTATTGTTGAACAGCTAGCCCGTATTTATACCTGTTTGTTCGTGGCTTCTTTCGGTATTTCCTCAGTTTTTCCATTACCAGAAGTGCCAACATGTGCGAGGATTTATGTGGATGTCCCTTTTCCTTCGTTTTTAATCGTTTGGTTATATTTTTAATTAAACTGTTGTGTGATAGGAATCATGCAATGGAAAAGGTCTTTTCAAGACATCAATTGTTCAAACTCGACTTGCTTCATTGTAATTATTCTAAAGAAGAATTTTAATTCTCTGCTTCTTACGCTTTTCAACCTTGTAATGCATTTGCACCCTATGTTGCTTTTTCTCGAGTTCTGTCCTTCCATTTTGATTCCACAGAAATATTACAGGTCTTTTTCTCCTGATTTTGTACTACCATTGTTTGCGCCATGGTAACTGGCTTCTGTTCTGATTAATATGCTACATTTGCACTTTCTTATTATGAGGAATAAACATTTCTATTCGGCCGAGTAGAATACAAACGTACAAAAATGTTTAAAGAGGTTTGAGTTAAATCGAGATGATTATTCTAGGATCACCGTGGCCGACGACGAATGGAGTGACCTCGAGCAAAGAAGTGATTCAACCTTATCTCGAAATACTACCGAAGAAGGCTCCCCTTTTCATCACGGTAACGTATCTTCATGTTGTCATTTCAATTACACCAAGTCCTGTTCTTACATGATAGATATAGTTCCGAAGAGTACGTGTAAAAAAAATTTGTCTAGAAAAATATATTGTACCTTCAGAAAAATAGAAGATTCCGAACCTATAGCATCAGCAAAAATAATAAATACAGCATGTGAAAATTCATGTTAGAATCTTATGACAATCTATTTTATATTAAGCATTTTTATTACGTATGCAATTTTCATGAAATAATGAGCTTCATTTTATATAATCGCCAATTGCTGTTCTAAATTATAATTTTGTAAATTTTACTTATAGCCACTAAGAGACATCGCAGTTGTGAGCGGACAAACAGCAAGATTTGAATGCATCGTTCAAGCTGAACCACAGCCTAATATCCTTTGGTCCAAGGACGGTAGAATCGTCGAGAATTCTTCGAGCTATGAAATCCACTACAGAAACGGCGTTTGTCGTCTAACTATAGTGCGAGCCTATCCAGGTACGTAGATAATCGATTAAAAATTAATAGACTGACATATAGACGAATGAAGATGATAGAATAGTTTACTAAGTTATATAAGCTTTATGATGTAGTAATGTTATAAATGCAATTTTTTAAACCCGCCAAATTGTGATAATTAAAGAAATAATGTTAAATAATTACACTGTGGAGCATAACTACGGCGCCACTATAATTTTGAACAATTATATAATAATTTCTAAATGTTAATAGCATTACGTGCAGAGAGTTAAGTGATATATAATAAAAAGAAAGTGAAAATATTATTTATTTGAAAGAAGATATATAAATGAATCATATATTTGACTGGTGCACATCTACGTATAGCACCGGCGTAGTTAAAACTTGATAAGAGTATTCCATTTTAACAAAATGATTGAATTATACTACTAGTTTATAAAATAAAGAATTTTAATAATGTATAGAAATTCCTTCCTTACTTGCTCGTAACTAATTTTGAAAAGTGTCTTTCGCAATGTGTTAGTTTACCATTATTAAATAACACGGGCATATACAAATAAAAGGATAATCAATTAGTTAACGTTTCATTACATCCTAAGCTTCCTTTTACCACAGACAAAGCATTTTAATAGACCAATCACGGAATATATTTTTCTATCACATGTTCGTGGAGCTCTAAAGTCTAGAGCCCCATTACCAATTTTGTGTCGCATTTCACGTTACCGATAACTCACAAATATGGGCATATTAGTGAGAACCGAGTATTTTATATACTCCATTTCTACTACGAATATTCACACTGATGTAGACACAATAAGTGCATAATACACGTACAATTATGCACTTATTTTCTTAAAGGCAATTAGCATTAGAAATAGAGGCTAAACTTCGGGAAAGTCCCCCATCGTTTCGGCACGAGAATTACGTCATTCGCTTCGTTTTGATATGCTGATCACGAAATCTAGTTGTCATTTTTGGCGGAAATGAGTAGTTTTCGAGATATTCGCGGAAAACTATTGCTACTACTACATGAATTCTGCGTTTACCTACGCACCTGAGACGACCTGCCGCTGCGTGTATGCAGCATAGTAACCGCCCCCTCTTTTCTGCTCATCGGCGCAGCTGCTGACAAGCAACCTATGTAACAGGTGAACTTGTTAAAAAGATATTTTCAGTATAGAATACAGGAATGTTGGGATTTACGAGAATTTTTAACCCTGGGTAATGTAAGGCCGAAGGTGACTTATGGTGGGGGCACAAAGGGGGTCGTGAGCCACCTAGTTCACGCACCCTGACCTGACTTGGAAAATCATTCATTTCAACACATGAAACATTAAACAATTAGTAGGTTTACGTTTAGTCTGGGTTAGTTTTTTCGAGCGAACAATGTTTTAGCGTCTCACATTCGTCAACATAAAAAATCTCGGAAATCTCAATGTTTCTATATTTTATATTGAAAATATCTTTTTAACTAGTTCACCCGATATATCGGTTGCTTATCAGCCGCTGCGCCGAGGAGCAGGAAAGGGGGGGGGGGGGTCTATGCTGCATACACGCAGCGGCAGGCCATCTCGGGCGCGTAGGTATACGCAGGACTCATGTAGCAGTAGTTTTTCGCGAATATCTCGAAAACTACTCATTTCCGCCAAAAATGACAATAACATTTCGTGATCAGCATGTCAAAACGAAGAGAATGACGCAAGACTCGTGCCGAAACGGTGGGGGGACTTTTCCGAAGTCTTACCGAAATAAATATTGTATCATGTTGAAAAATCGAAAAAGCGTGACCTCCAAGTTTGGCAAAATTCGTACAATTTTAGGAGGAATTTTTGAGTCGATCTTAAAATGATTTCCGGCAGGAATTTTTGAACCTTTTAGGACTGAAATTAAAGGTAGAGAATGGAACTTTTTCATAGGGCTAACATAAGATTAAAAAGAAACACTAGAGCTCATGGAAAAATCAATAGAATCCAATCGCCAACTTGAATAATGTTGATACAATACAATTTTCAACAATGAAATGGCACCATGAAAGTTTTAAAAATAGTTCAAAATCATGTCAAAGAATTGACTAATTCCGAAAAGTAAGACAATGTAACAGAAATAGCTCGAAGTAATCTTATTCGCTTTAAAGCGTTCTAATTGCTTTTATAAAGCAGTCAGCGATATTTCT
Organism: Sphecodes monilicornis; assembly: GCA_913789915.3. Lineage (NCBI taxonomy): Eukaryota > Metazoa > Arthropoda > Insecta > Hymenoptera > Halictidae > Sphecodes > Sphecodes monilicornis. The sequence goes on from OU565285.1 coordinate 23,138,921, forward strand.
GTGATGAAAATGTTATTATCATTACTAACGAGCCCTTAATTAATTGTTTCAGAGGACGCTGGCATTTACGCGTGCACCGCAACGAACAGCTTAGGTTCGACAGTGACTTCAGCGACGTTGCAGGTGCCAGGTAACAGACGATCAATATACGCGCCTCTTTAATAATGGTCAAGAAGGGATTTAAAAACAAAAACAAACCAAAACGCAATCTAATACGAAGGTGGTGGAACATTGGGCCTCTAACTTCGTTCGGCCATAATCACGATTCACATACTCACTGGTTTCATTTGTCCATTACAATGAAAAGCAACATGAACGCATCGAACATCTTCTAATCGATACCATCTACGAAATGTCGACGGAAATCGAAACCGAACCAACGAATATCGAAAAACCCCCCGTCCAAGAGACAACGAAAGCGATTAGATTCGAATATTATAAAGAAATAGGTGTTCAATTTCGGCTTAACGGGAAAGAGCCTATTAGTTTATTCAAACCGGAAACTGTCTGCTTAGAATCGCGCGACTTTTTGCTGCATTTTGAAAACGATTTTGCGACAGGGGCGAGGAGAACTAGTCATTCGTAACCGAATAGTGAGAAGTCGAAGAAACCAAATGAACAAAAACGGAATTGCTGGTGGGAACGTGTTTTACTTAATCTGATCGGCCCGTAGTGAGCTTTCCTCGAATGCATTTTTCTGTCGTTGTTGCCGTGGAACGATTTGGAAACGCTTTTAAGTAGATCGTTTTATTCTCTTTCCATGCTCCCTGCGTCTTCATTCTTTTCTCTTCGGCCTTTTTCCTCCTTTCGTCTTTCTGCCTCCTCCTTTCTCGGGAATCCTCCTTTCTACTCTCTTGTTCAGCACGCAGTGTACGCATTCATAAATATAATCTTTTCTTGAGTTTTCTTTCATTTTTTTTTCGCCCGTCCCGTCAGAGCATAGAATCGCGATAACTTGTCCTTTTCTTTTTCTTTTCGAGGGAACCTCGTAGATAACCGAGATCCGTCGCAAACAAAACGTCGACCATAAAAGACCGTGAACGAAACTCAACATGGCGGCGATGCTGTCGTAGCTCAAACTTATTAATCGTGTTTCGTTCGCAGATAAAATGGTCGCCAGGAAAATTAAGTTACCGTGATTCTGTTCGAAACAATGCTAGTCAAACTTCGTCAGGCTTCGCGCGAGAGCAAGAGAATTATTTATTTATAAGCGAGAATCGAATAAAATAGTTGCAGGAGGAGCGTGTCGTTCGCGAGAGTAGAGATGTCCTTCTTCTGATATTGGCTTGTTTTATTGGTTTACTTTTCGGTTATAAAGATCGAATGGAAGAAGATCGAGCATCGGAGATTTGTAATCTACATTGTCATTCATTGAAGTAACGAATTATTATTCAGATATATACTGTGTAAATAAACATGTGCTTCCTCTGCAATACAAAAAAAAAAATCATGGGTACTACGGTGTGATGAATTATTTTCCGCGCCCTTCGATCCCGTCCCGAGTCTCTCTTTTCTATTCTGTTGGCTGATTGTTCTCTGCTGATAGTACGGTTTTCACTTGCTGGAGCAAAGCAACGCTGGTTATGGTGCAGAATGGTAGGTTTCTTGCTGTTTTAGCGGGTATATGCATGATAAATAGTCTAACACGAAATCAGACGATTAACCTGGTATTTTATTAATTGCTCTCGAGTGCTTTCTGTTTTGTTTTCGAAGAGATACTTGTTCATTACCAGCTTATACTGAAAAGAGGTTCTGGATATTGAACATATACAACAATTATTATTAGACTGTGGATCTTTATGCAAAATAAAAATTGTCTACATTAACTAGAAGTAGACAGCGTAGGATCATTAGGCAAAATAAAAGATTTCTACCCGAATTGCAACAAACGTATGCACGTGACTTTTCCTGCCAGACGTTATCGGTGGGGTGTTTTGTTAAATTCCATAAATTGTTAGAGTATTGATAAATACACATTGTTAAAATATTAATATGTCAATAGAAAACATTTATTAAAAATAAAACAATATAATTATTGTGTACTAAGACTTATGAAATGATAGTTTTAGCAAGTAGCAAGTATGAAATTCCCCGTCGTGAAAGTGTTAATATGTTTAATAGGTTGAGAATAATATAACAATATTTTCAAACTAATCACTATTACACCTACTGATTTGTGCCATAAGTGCATAAAATTCGTGGTCTAATTATAATATAAGAAACAAAAGTTCAATACCGATGTATTCCTTCCCTTAATAATTTTGCGTAGCGAAAATAATACAAGAATATTCTAAAATTCATGTAACTTGTCCAGTTTTATTGTTCTCCTATTCATTTTTGTCATAAATGCATAAAACCCACAGTCTAGTCATTGTTGTATGAATGTTTTTTTTTTGGATACGCATTTTGTAGCCTCTAAAAATTATACTTATGTACAGAACATATCGCTAATTTATAAACCTCATAATTTAGATGTATTGAAGTTTTTTTAAATAAATTAACTATCTAAGTTAAATATATTCGCAACCATTTCATTGAGAGCACTCTGTAAAATGTAGAATCTCTTTTGTAGTATCCAGACTAACTTATTAACAAATGGAAATATACAATTGGTGGAGTAATTTGAAATAATTATTAGTCAGTATGAATAATCATGAACAGTCATGTACAACCAAGAGGTTTCAATTATAAAAGATATTCTATTTTCTAATACTGAATTGTAAATATGGAATTATGTCACACTGAATAGTAAAACTAAAAATTCTGAATAATACTGAATGGAAAAATTGAAGGTGGTTACACCATGTTTAAAATAAAAGAAATGCACTATATGCTAAAATAAATTATGGAAATAACAGTTGCTCTAGACTGTAGTTTAGAGACTGTTTTAAACTGTAAAAGAGAAAAAGGAATTCGAATATGTACGAAGTGTGCAAAAGAAAAATTACCTACTAGTAATACAACTTTTTATATGTAATATAACTAATTTTCCAAATAAATACTGTTCATATGTATTGTTTAAGAGAAATACGCAATGTATTAATATAGTGAACAAGATGGTTTCTAATGCCATTGTAAAATGAATTAATCTCTCAACTGTTTCATCTAGCACTAGTTACGAAATAATTTTCGTATTTACCAACGAAAAATAAGTATGTGCATATTACAAACAAACATTTAGATAATAAATATTTATATATGAAATTTCTGATTAGAAAAATATTACATGCAACATTTCTTCAGTAAACTCATTTTTTAAATCAGTTACAGTCTTCATTAAGAAATATAATACTTTAAATCTTTCATTGTATTATTAAACTGCAGATTTTGTGCATGTATGACAAAAATGAGTAGTTGTAATTTAAAGCTGTGGAAAAATTAGAACTGATGGCGATTAGTGTAATATTTGCAATCTACTAAAAGTATTGAAGAACGAAAATATTTCTTATGTAACTACTGTTTCATGGAACAGATGCAGAATATTTTTATTTGGCATAAAGATCCGCAGTCTATTTATCACCTTCATTGAAAGCCATAGAGAGGGTTAGGTTAGTTAAGCTCACTAAGTCACCCTTTGTCATTGCTAGACAACCAGAACACATGCTTTCCGGTAACCATGAGACAAGAAGAATCTCCTTCTTTTATCAGTACATATCTAGATCAGACAGTCTCTGTAGGCTACCAGAATGCTTAAATACCCGTGGCTATCCAATAGTTCTTTTCTCAGTAAAAGACACGTAGGTTAAATCTTGATTAAGTATTTATTTCATTAATTACTAAAAATTCTCTAGTGTTGGATTATTCAAACCATTAAGTCTAGATTCTAGATAATCCTCTAATGCCAAAGATTTTACATTTTCATTAATCCGTGTATTACAAAACCGACAGTCATAAAAATAAAGCAAGCTAAGTGTTTTACTCAAAGAAAGAAACATTGAGAAGTCAAGATTTATAACAAAACCAAAATTTTTTATATCGATTGCTAGAAATTTCACTTTTACCATAAATCCATAAAATCTGCAGTCTAGTCGTTACCATTTTCATCTTCGTGTAACTCATAGGGCATAACCAAATTTAGCAAACCGAATAAGTTAAAACAGAAATTTGTAACCCCTTGTGCTACGTATTATTTTATAGTTAGAGTGATTCGAATTTCTTCGTCGTTCGATAATCCCTATAAGAAAATGAAGATCGATATCTACTGGATGAATATGTACTTTCTGATGGCTATACAGGGTGTTCCAAAAATATTTGAGGTCCTTGAAAGGGGAGATTTCCGGAGTGATTCTAAGCTTTTTCCTTTTCTAAAATGTTGTACGCAGCTTCGATTTCGAGTTAATAATGAAAATCACGGGCCAACCAGAGCGCAGCAACACCTGATGGATTCCGGCTCGGCGCGACGACTGATTCTACTGAGTGCTATCGTTGTCGTTGCGCCGTGCTCGAATCGTGAACAACAAAATCGAGTCAGCATGCGTGCAATTATTCTTCGGTATTAGATAAAATAATTCGGTATATCCGTATAAAAAAATTCGAAGCAGCAAGTGCATCTGCAACAACGTTACCGCTCAGTAGAATCAGTTGCCTCGTCACACCAAGCCGGGATCCGTCAGCTGTAGCTGCGCTCTGGTTGGCCCATGTTTTTACTACGTTTCTTAGGTATTAACTCGACAACGAAGCCACGTACGACATTTTCGAAAACGAAAAAGCTTCTTAGAATAACCCGAGGAATCACCTTGTAAATTGACAACAATGAAATTGAACTTCGCTTCGGTTTAAAACACATTAGTGACGTAAATATTTAGGAGACTTTGTACAAAATTGATATCACGTGTCTGACCCGATGTTATAGTAGAAGGGGTTGAACCTTGACAATCAATTGCTCCATTCATTGCTCCATCGTTCAGTTGGTTCAATAACAGGTTGACTAGAGGCCTTGACCGTAAAACCATTGACCTAAAAGTCAGTATAATTATACAGGGTGGAAATTATAAAGCCTTACAGGCGAAAATCTCAAAAAATATTGATTATACGCAAAAAAGTTTCAGATGAAACTTGTTCAGTGCCGAAGGAGATATCATGTGGGGAACTTTTATTTTTTCCGGTGGACACTCCAAGGTGAGGTGAAGGTCAACTTTCTTTTTTAAATGGAATGATATGCATTTTTATCCACCATCAAATAGTGCGTTATAAAATCAGTTAAATTACCTATGACTCAAGATCATTCAAGGTCAAACGTACAGGGAAATGCAGAAAAGATGTGATCGTTTTATTTGTACTTTAGCTCGTGCCTTCGAACTTTCACACCAAAACAATAACATGTGTTCAATATCAGCATTACTCAGGACAACATCAAAGTCATTATCAATGAAATGAAAACAAACGTATTTATGAATTACTGTGCACTTCTGCAAGATAGTCAGCTTACTTTCATTACTATTCGTGCTAAGGTATCCTTCACTGAACGATAGTACTTAAATAAGTGGCGAAAATGGAAATGTATCAAAGTTGTTTTGATATGTTTATGGTACTATGAGAGTGCAGAAAAAATTACAGAATGGCTGCTAATTTGTATGTACAACGCTACCCAGATCGACCATCAAAATCGCATATGGCATTTAAAAGACTAGAACAGAGTTTTCCCCGTTCAGGTTCTGTGCTTAAAAACTGCGTAATGTCCATTAAGCCTACGATGTGTGAAAACAAAAAAGGCAGAATATGCGAAGCTTGTGCTAAGATAAATGTTGAAATGTTGAGCAAAGTTAGAGAATTATTTAAACAAAGAATTATTCAGTGCATTGAAGTAAAGAGGTAATCATTTTGAACACATACAAAAATGAAGTACAAATAAAACGATCACACCTTTTCTGCATTTGCCTGTAAGTTTGACCTTGAATAACCTTGAGTCATGGGTAATTGAACTCATCTTAAAACGCACTATTTGATCGTGAATAATAAAACATATCATTCCATTTAAAAAAAAAAGGAAGTTGACCTTCACCTCACCTTGGAGAGTCCAGCGGGAAAAATAAAAGTTCCACCACATGATATCCCCCTCGGTACTGAACAACTTTCATCTAAAACATTTTTGCGTATAATCAATATTTTTGGAGATATTCGTCTGTAACGGTTTATAATTTCCACCCTGTATATTCCTATATATAAATACTATATAAAATAATTGTAAGATCAATGTTAAATAATGCATGTTAAATAATAAGAAAAGCAAAAATAGACAGCTTCAAATGCAAATAATTACATCGAATTTTCGTCCATAAAAGTGTAACCAACTGCATGTTTTGTGCACTTGTGAAATACATAAATATGTGAATATATTATAATATAATAATAGCTATGATAATGTAAAATATTTATATAGAAGATTCATAAGACTTTAACTAGAACGTGTATAACTTTATTTAATCGTTACACCTGTAATTAATGTAAAGAAATATTGAAGTTCCACGGTTCACTGATTGCACAATTGTACATTATTAGGTATTTCACGTTCAACAGACACACATTTATTCATGGAAATGAATTTTCAAGAAGAATATATAGGATCAAGTCGCCTAACTCCTGACAGCAGTTTATGCCGTGCACTACCATTTTATTAAATAATTAAAACGTACCAAGAAGGTTTGACCCCAAAAAAGCACGAGGGAAAATGTATACGAGCAAAGAATCCAATATAACTGACGATTCGCACGAATAAAAAAAATGGAATCAACAAAATAATGACAGGCCTTAAAAATTGTTAAGAACTAAACCATTCTATCAAATGTTGATGTCAAAGAAATATATAATTTAAACAAATATTGAAACATATGATCTGTTTGTTCAGAAGTGATAAAAATTGGATTATATTTTTGAGTTGCCCCTGAAGGGGATCATGAACTTATGCACACATGACTGAATATTCGAATACTTAGATATACTTGTAAAAAATCTAACATATTTTGAAAATAACCGACATAAAGTGCTACTATTTATTTGTTTAAACCAGAGTTGTGCAGAATTACAATTGAATTACTCCAGGAATTATAATTACAAAGTAATTGAGTTAGATTGTTATTCAGTCATATTGTAATTTGTAATTCAGATCTTCATTCAATTAAATTACAATGTAATTCGTAATTGCAATTGGAGTACAATTATAAAATATTATGTAATTAAATTACATTAATTACGAATTACAATGTAATTAAATTACAAATAAAAATTAAAGAATAATAAAGCAATAGGTTATAGGAGGTTGAAAAATCCATGTGAAGGTTTAAAACAGAAGAAATTTATTATTTATAAATTTATAATATCTGAACAGAAATAACTTCTACGTTACACATCTTTTAAATTTCAAACATAAATTACACAATTGAATTATATTGTATTTCAATTACACATCTGATTAAAATAATTAGTAATTGAATTAATTGAAAGGTTTGAATTATTTAATTCAGTTAAGACGTAGTTGAATTACTATGTAATTGAAATACGATGTAATTCAATTGTGTAATCGTAAGGCAAAGTTTGAAAAAGGTAATTTAATGCACAGGAAAGATCTAAAAAAACATATAAATATCATATACTTGAAAAAGTGCGTTATGTGTCCGGTACTTGGAAAACTTCTCCTACTATTACACAGAGAAAATAATCACTATACTCCGGATTTTATGCGTTTATAACAAAAATGAGTAGGTAAAATACAAAACTGTGAACGTATTAGAAGAGTTTAACACTAAACCTACGAAACACAAAACATACAAAAGTGAAATGCCCTATAGAAGTGAAAAGATTGAATTTACTTTAACATTTTACGGTTTTCAATATAATCTGTGTTTAAATAACGAAATCAGTTGAATCATTTCCTGTGAAAGCGTTTTTCTAATTTCAATAATTGTGAAAAAGAGAACCGGTCATTTGCCGTGGTAGGTTTAGTGTTAAGAATATTGCTACAATATTTTCTACTGATTAAACCTACTGAAAGGTAAAATAAATTTTTATCTAATTTCTGTTTCTCTACAATTGACATAGAAAGTTCGTATTTTGCATAAAGTTCCGCAATCTAATAATCACTGTGAGGTACAGTATTTCTGAGCATTTACTTTTTGATGCAATGAAATATGAATTTCGTAAAGAAAACTCATTTGTTATGTTTCGCGAATTAGAATGAAATGACGAACAAAGTGACGCTAATAAACGTTGCAAGACGTTCAACGCTGCAATAATATATCGAAAGCATTGTTCCGCCTTGCTCTTGTTGTGTGATTAGTCATAAGTATTTCAGGCACTCACTTATTTCGGGAGGGAAAAAGAAATATGTAGAGCACAACATCGCTACTAACATTCGAGGTTACTAACACATTTACGTCTCTCAGTATGTAGGCACCGTGGGTTGTTAATTGAGCTGAATTAATCATCCGCATTATATATATTTGGAGATGCGAAATTTAATACCGGTGCTATTTGTGAATGATGCAATGATGAGTCAGTTGTTTAACGCGTTACATTTGATTGAATATGAGACGGTAACGACCAGTTATCCTAAAGTTGTTAAGTATTTAAAGTATTAAAAGTTGTAGGTATAATGAAAACGTTTCAAATGATAAAATATTGTTATTTCTTAATAAAACCATTTAAAACGTTTTTCTCGAAAAATAAATCGACTAAATTAAAATATATTCACCTAATATAAAACAAAATTATAGAATCATATGGCATATATAAAAATAATGTGGGATACAATAACACAACGACATATTTTACATTTATAGTTATCATTTTGTTCTAATATTTCATTGCGTACCACTACTACATACTAATATTTTCCATATTAAATATAAAAAAAGCATACTGTTTTAAAACATATAGTAATTTACAATTTGCTTGACTTGATAAAAATTAAGGGTTAACTTAGTCATATAATTTACATTGTTCTACATATGTAATACTGAAATTTCAATTTGCCATTCAAGAAATTCTTGTCCTTCGAAACTAGAATATTCTAAAAGTTTAGTAGTTATAAAAATGACCATGCACAAATAAATTACTAACTGGGTATTTTCATTTGTCTAATGATATACTATTACACTCATATTAGACTGTCCAAAAATTCTATTGTTTTTTCAATGTATCACTTGCACAATAATGGAAGAGAAAATGATATACATGAATAAAAACTGTATTCTCGAATAAATTGTTGCTGGAATTCCTCAAGAAATACGGAAAGGCTTTCTGATTGGTCCAGTAGATCAATTACAAAATTGAATATGAAGAGAAGAAGAAAATGTGTGCAGGTATGAATAAATCTAAATGAAAATTATGTAATTTTATGAAAAGGATGTTAATCAAGAACGCTCCCATTCTTTAGATTATTATTAATCAGAATAATTCGGTACAATGTAATTTTATACTCCACGTTAAACTGTTCACAATGAATCCAATGAACGTATTCGTAAACGGGAATTAATATTTTTGGAAGGATCGAATACTCGAATGTTCCCATGCACGATGAACAGCTCTCGGATGATGTGGTATGAAAATAGATGGTAAGGTAATCCCGGAATGCGATGGAAAATATGAGTCGAAGATCTAAGAATAAACGCGAGAAAAACAAGCGGCCACGATTGTTGAAGATCTCTTTAAGATTTCTCTTTTTTTTCGCGTTTTTTTCAGAAGAACGCGTCATACTCGTTCGGATTATCGAATCCCAGTTTCGCTTTGAAGCCCCGCACTGCTTATGTTACTCATACAGTGCATGATCCTGTTCTAATATTATACTTTTCTAATATTACACACTTGTGACAAAAAGGCAGCATGCAAGAGAGTTCAAAGCAATGACTACGATAAATCTGTATTTCTAAATTTTTAGTTTCATTCGTTTCCCAGGATGAGTATTTTATAACCACTTGAATATTTATTTTTAGATTCCATTCTCGTATAGAATGGTATAATATCATGTGACTTTGCCTATTCCTTCCTTGCAAATTCATGTACATGTATAATGATGAGCTCTAATCTTATTTACTGATTTATGAATTAAAATATTCGATTTTTCCTGTATAATCTACTGTGGGTCTTTTGCACCCACGATATGTAAATCTGATAATCGTCCCAAACAACGCAAGGTTAAATCAATTATTTTCATTTAATAGAATTTGTCCTAGTTGCTATTTATCAACTGCTTTCAAATGTGGAAAGGAAATACGTGAAATGGAAAACTGGTTTTTAGGAACTTTTAATGAACATGCCATGTAAATGTGATGAATAGCTTGCGGATCTTTATGCAAACTGAACAAGTTTTTATATCAATTCCAAGAAACAGAAGCCATATAGAAAATTTCTTCTGTCTTTAATAATCTCAATAAATTGGAAATAATATATTAGCGTTCTTAGATTCACTTAAGGTGTGTGCTATTTGAAATTACATCAGCTCACTTTTGTCAAAAATGCATAAAATCCACAATCTAGTGATGAACATCACGATTACCATAAGGTTAAATAATTTCATTTCATTTAGTGAAATTGTTCCTAGTTGCTATATTTATGGTTGCAAGGAAAAACGCCGCATTTCACAATTTCAAAAAATTCGAGTTTATGCATTAATTGAGCTTTATAATATAGAATTTACGTGTTTACCAGAAAAAAAGTCATGAAAACAAATTCGAAAGGCTCAAAAAAATAATGCAATTTAACCGATGTCCTATGTCAGGCCTGGGCACGGTTGGGGCTCCTCAAACGCTTGCTTCCCCCACCAACCTCTTTTTCATATAGCGCGCACGTTCGTCGCGTTCACTGATATCTCGTGTCTTCGTTTCCCCACCGTACGGCGCTTGCTGGAAGGGAACAGGTAGCGCTACGGTGGGGACGGCTTTGCCTTAATTGAGGCAAAATTTTCCAACTCTGTCAAAGCATTAGTGATCAAAACTTTAAACGGCAATATCTCGAAAGTAAAAGTATGTGACATGCGGCGTTCTTCCTGACAACCACAGATATATCAACTGGTTTAACATAGGTATTAGGCTCGTTAGCCTCTTCTGTTGTCCGCAGTTTGAGTCAATACTTGCGTTTATGCTCCCGTTACGAATGGTATTTAATGGTTTTACTCAGAATCGACCGAGGCGTATGTATGTAATAAGAAGCGATTGCGAATCTCCGGGAGGTCTGGCATGCGAGAGTCGCCGAAAATAGTCGCGAATCGACTAAATTTTACGAAGATGCCTGTTGATTAAACCGGAGATGTCAGCCACTCCTTTCATTTGCTAATCAGATGTTCTTTGATATAAAGTCGGTTGAATGAACTTCGCGAATGTACACGCAATAGGCTAGGAAAACTATTTTTCATGTTTCGTTTGTAAACCGTCTCAAAGGTAAAGTCGTTTGGCATGTTTCCTATTCGAAGGACGTTGACACTCGATGATGCTTGAAAAATCTTCTCGATTTTTCCATGAATCTAGGTTTAATTGCATTTAATTTTTTTTTTATCAAATCTCAGTACTTGTACAGTTTGACTGAGAATCATTAATACGTTCATCGTCATAACACAGCTAAGCAAACTGGCCTCAGAAGGAACATTAAATTTTTCATATAATATAATTTTGTCTTCTTCTTCTTTGTATAAATAAAAATTCTGTTCACTAACGACCACAGAATTGAACTTTTAATGCATTGACTGCCAAATGAAAATAAAAATTGATGTTTCTGGCCAAACATATAGTTTTAGTTAAATATAAGTCACGCGGTGTCTAACATGATAAACATTTTGAGAAAAGCAGGAGGTACAAGACATTGCTGCCTATAGAGAAAGATGAAGATGTAAAGAAATTTTGAGAAACCATATGTGCAGTGACTCCCATAAATATTCGGACACTCTTAAAACGATGTTTTTAATATTAGACTCTAGGACTTGGATTTTTTTAGAAGGTAGAACAATTAGTTTACTACATGACGTGAAAAAAATTATTGAAAAAATTGCAATTGATCAAAACAAGAGAAAATACTAAAAGTTGTATTTTATAATTTTTTTATGTGGGCTCACATAGAAAATTTGAAAAATACGTTTTGTAGTCCTGTATTAATTACATACATTTTAAAAATTTCATCAAAATTGGTTAACGTTGCAATGAACTACAAACGTTTAAAGGTTCTTAGATCTTTCAATGTCATAGTTGTAAAATACAACTTTTAGTATTTTCTCTAACAACTCCGACCAATTGAAATTTTTAAAAATATTTTTTTCCATGTCATGTAGTAAACTAATTGTTCTATCTTATCAGCAAAATCCAAGTCGGGTCCAATATTAAAAAAGTTATCTTTTTAAGAGTGTTCGAATATTTATGGGAGTCAATATATACGTTAAGTTTAGGATCCTTAGATGAAGATCAGCAAATTTGTAGATTATACCAATTCAGGTTGACTTTAGTACCCCATCAATGTTAGGTTTCGAAGAGTTAGGTTTTACTAAGACTGCCTCTTTCGTCACACTATACTTCATATCTTATATGTTATAATATATTATCTTATACTTCATATACAGGGTGTTTCACCCGATTTTGAAATCTTGATTTCTTCGCTATTGTTAGTCCTACCGAAAAATGTTTTAGATAAGAATTAAATGGTGCTGAGTGGGGCATAATTTGGTGTTATTAGTTTATTCGCGGATGAACGCGTTAAGGTCATACGAAGATCAAATACATATTTTTAAATGGAATTATATACTTTTTAATACATCAAGCGATGCAGTTGGACATTCTTTATAAAAGAAGTATTTATCTATTTATGTTGAAAAATTAGTCGTTTAGGAGATATTTCGACTTCAAAAATGCCGTGATACAAATGGTCATTATGTAGAACCCTTTCTGTAAGTAATAAAAGCGAACGTCTTAGTGCGACAGTAATAGTGTCTTGGAATTATTTAAATCGAAATATCTCCTAAACGACTAATTTTTCAACATAATTAGGTTACTACTTTTTTATGAAGAATGTCCAACTTCATCGATTGATATATTAAAAAGTGTATAATTCTATTTTAAAAAAACGAAGTTGACCTTCGTATGACCTTAACGCGTTCAACCACGCATAAACTAATAACACCAAATTATGCCCCACTCAGCACAATTTAATTCTTATCTGAAACATTTTTCGGTAGGACTAACAATAGCGAAGAAACCAAGAGGTCAAAATCGGGGAGACCCTGTATGTGGAATTATAATACATGAACATAGAATTATATTTTCAAAGTTTGATTATCTATCTTCCCTTGTACAATTATTTTTCTTCCAATTAAATAATATATTTAGAAAAATCAAACAGGCTTCTATAAGATGGAATCATAATAAATGAAAACTAAAACAAGTTATTTGGATAAAACAATATTGCTGTTGACCTAAATAGCATTTTGTAGCTTTAGTTCGTAAACATATGGTTCACGAAAAAAATGAGTGTACAAGTTTAATGTTAAAATATAGTTATAAGTATATAATATTGCAATTGTACAACAGAATAATAATATACATTTATAATTAGTTTAACGAGGTACGTATAGAATTTTACCAACAATAATTAATATACCGCTGATTACGACGGTTTTTTTACGATTCTGCTACCTGCAGACACTATACATATAATTGCGAAAACGGCGCGTTTTTGCTACGTTGTGCAATTTTGTCGATATATTTAATGTTCTTCCATCTGCTTTGATGTCAGCGATTTGACTTCCTTTCTGTTTTCAAACATATTCACATTATACGAAACTCAAATAAAGGAAGAAGATAATTAAAAGTCGTAGTGGACATATGTATTACAAAATCGAAACTTTAATATAAACTATTAAGGAAGAACACTAATGTTAATGAAAATGTAATATGATGGTCGATATTTCATTAAGAAAACATTTTTTCAAATTACCGGCGAATGTTTTGATTAAAAATGATTGATTTGAATGATTGATTTCACAGCTTTTATGTCGATCTATGAAAACGAACATTTCACATAACGAATCATTACTAACCGGTCGAACTTCATGGAAAATAAGAATTGTATGAATTAATTGCAAGATAAGGAAGCTACGTAGGCATTTATTTCTTTTCTTAATGATCTTACTGAGTTAAAAATAATATAACAGATTTCTTCAATTCTTCAAATATTTTCACTGTCTTGCATTTGAGCTGTTCTTTTTTATCATAAATACAACAAATCCGCAGTATACTAATTATTCTGCGCTCTAATTAGTTGTTTTTGAGCCAATGAATATTTGAAGAATTTTTGGATAGTTAGATTAAAATATTGGCAAATTCTCACGTCAGGTTAATATTAATTTTAGGAGTACCCTCGCCATTTTACGGTACCTACCGTGACCAAAATGTTGGCGAAAGGACGTCCGAGAGTCCCTCAAAATACGTGGCACTGAGGGACCTCTTTCTACCACAGGGGAACGACATGAGGCACCTGACTACCATAAATCGCCAGCAACAGTATGATTCGTCCATGGAAATTAGCATGTACGCGGATCGCAGGTAATTAACCCGCACAAAACGAGCATTTCATACGACTCGATGAATGCTGGTGCGCAGATCTATTTATTAGGTTGTTGCTCAAGAAGTAGTTGAATTTGGCATCAAGTATCCAAAATTAACACTTTACTTGTCGACAATTTTCTTATAGTCTTTAAACCCAGAGATCAAATGTTGAGAATTTCTCAACAAATTGTTCAAAAGCGACAGCAATTCCATTCATTATTCAACAGATTATTAGGATTAATATATCAACTTTATCTTTATTAGTAAATGTAACGTATAAGTAACAGTGCAAAAATGGTTAAAAATGTATGTATTGTTGTTGAATGCATTCCATACATTTTGTGATTTTTTGGAAATGTTCATCGCAAATAGGTTTGTTGCAATTTTCACAAGTTTTGTGACTCTTTCTTCGCCTTTTAGAACTGCTGTTATTATAACAAATATAACATGATTCTACTACTTTTATTCTTCCCGTTGAATCACATGGAACTTGTGGAATAATTTGTTAGTTAACATTAACCGCACTGAGCAAAAATGTGACTGGCATACGTTGTTTTATAAAAATTACAAGACTGAACTTAATTGGATTTCATGCAATTTTTGTAACAATATGTGCTCGAATGAAAAAATGAATTCAATAATTTCTAATGGAAGCATCTTTAAAAGTTTAATAATTATATAATAGGAAATGTAAAACCAGTCATTTAGATGCCCGTGGTACAGTTAATGTTAATTGGGAGGACTTATGTAACATACAGGGTGTCCCACGCAACTCGAACAGGCTGTACCTCTTAAACGGTTGGGAATAGAAGAAGATGTTATAAGTAAAAGTTAAATGGTATCAGACTGTGCATAATATGCAACTAATTTTATGCAAATTTGCGCATCCGTGCTCTACAAAATGTACTACATTCTTTTGCTCTACAAAATGTACTACATTCTTGTGCTCTACAAAATGTACTACATTCTTGTGCTCTACAAAATGTACTAACATACTTACATACCCTGAACTTATTCGTTAGAAAGTTATCGTAGTTAAAAGTTACAAACATTGTAAAGGAGCGTCTTGTGGGAAACACTTGCTGACAGACCGAAATAATTCATAAATCTACAACAATTTTAGCTACAAAAACTTCCTAACGAATAAGTTTAGGGCAGGGATGAGCACGGTAGGGGCCCCTCAAAAGCCTGCTTCTCCCACCAACCTCTCCTTCATGCGCGAGGCCTGCGCACTGTTCGCAACAGGCAAAGCACTTCCTTCCTCTATGGCAGGTAGTTGCAACGTATTCCCCTCCGATAACTGCAAGGTCCCCACCATAAAACCTCTTCTCACTACTATGTACAGGCGTAGAGTTAGTGAGCGCTGCGTCCGACGCGTGGCTCTCGTGGTGGTAGCTTCCCACTCACTGATCTCTATACTATGGATACGAGATTCGGATTCTGAAAATGTCCCGAATTGAACGTAGATTTGGATGCCAGCGCCGCTGTCGTTCGACCGGTGTACTGTACCCCTCGTACTCCCCTTCACATCTGTGATCCTCTACACTTCGCCATGTGTTTGCGTCCCTCTAGGTGGCGCTGCTTTCAATCGAGTTGATTGGACGTCATTGACACGCTACGAAATAAAAAGTGTCGATGACGTCCAATCAACTCAATTGGAAGCAGCGCCACCTAGAGGGACGCAAACACATGGCAAAGTATAGAGGATCACGGAGGTGAAGAGGAGTACGAGGGGTACAGTACACCGGTCGAACGATAACGGCGCTGGCATCCAAATCTACGTTCAATTCAGACCGAAAAGCTGTGTAGCTGGCTTATGGCAATACCGTATCCATAGTATATATATATATATATATATATATATATATATATATATATATATATATATATATATCAGTGTTCCCACTCCTATACATTATAACGGTGAAGTCTAAGAGTGAGGGAAGAACCTAAGCGGGGAAGGTGCCTCGAATAGCTTCGGAGCTACTGGTTGGAACCAGTGTTGGGATATGGTGCAACATTTCTCGCGCATGCGCGGCCAAAACAGTAACATATCTATATCATGATGACGAGGTAGTGGAGCCCTGAGACAGTTATATTGGCGGGAATGTATCGAAACAATCTGTTCCGGATAAAAAGACTTCAGGACGTGTCCTACGAGTTACAAAATATACACAAATACACATGTTATACATTCATTTTTCAGAATCAAATCATACCAATTTTTTAAAATTCTGCTGGGTGCTCAAGGTACCCCATTTTATCGAGAATCTTACTTTACTGAGACCAAAATCGCCGCGCATGCGCGAGAAATGTTACACCATATCCCAACACTGGTTGGAACTGCCTGCTTTATGGTAACGGCGTATGCTGGTGGGGGACAGTGGGCGCTATGGTGGGAACGGTTTTGTCTCAATTGAGACAAAAATGCCCCTCCCTGGTTTATGATATAAGTATGTTAGTACTTTTATGTAGAGCACAAGAAACTGCATCGACTGGTGCAGGCATTGGTTTCCATTTAAAAAAAGTGCAGTTACATTTTTCTGATGCACCGATGCACAAAAATGCATAAAATTAGTTGCATATTATGCACCGTCTGATACCATTCAACTTTTACTTATAACATCTTCTTCTATTCCCAACCGCTTAGGAGATACAACCTGTTCCAGTTGCGTGGGACACCCTGTATATTCAGTAGCAAGTTTCGTGGAGAAATGTCTCATAATTTGTAGACTTGACGACTGCTCTTCGATAACTGGAGTACAAAAGCCTTTATCACCAAAACACGATGAACAAAATCATTCACTCCTGTTACTTTTGTTTTCCTACTTCAAAGAATACAACATACAGTTGTTCCAAATAGAAAGATGATCTTTTATTTTAACTACATTCTTCAAATAAAATAGTAAACAATTCACCTCAAGCAGAGGTTATTGAAGTAACTAAATTAATTCTTAAATTCAGATATGCTAATTTTTATAATTTAATGACTAAAGTTTAGCCGCCTTCGATTTTAAAATTGTTCAAATGTAAATGAAATTCAAATAATGGAATAATTTTGAAAAGTTGATTTGGCTGTTCAAATACTTTTCAAATACTTTATCTCGATAATGTACAAGTCTGGTGTATACCCAGGTACCCCGATCATGAAACACTGTGAAATCTTCCGATTATTAACAAGAGGGTTAATCGTACGAAAGAACTCCGTGTTTTTCACGCAAGGAGAAGGAATGACGCAACATAAAATAAGTAAATCTAATACGAAGGTTAATCTTTTTTATACGGACCATTTTGTCTTGAAAACATAGACTTCGTAAACTACAGTGACCGAAATAATGATAGGTTCATTTTAATTTGTTAACATAAACATGTGTTTTATATAGTATTTTTTAATTTATTTATTATTATTTATTCTTTCTAATATAATTTAGAAAATACATAATTCAAATGAATAGCATAATATAATTTGTGTCAATTACAAATTTTTTATTGAAAACCGTAAAATTGATGTACGAAATAAAGATAGGTTCGTTATATATTTTTACATAAAAAATATAATAAAAAAAATAAATAAAAATAGTTTAATACATAGTTGAACTTCCTTTATTTTTTATTACTTCAAATATTCAGCATGGTATGGTTTAAATTAATTTTTGTAAAGTTTCTAATTTAATGGCAGACCACGCCACTCTGATCCCATTTTTTAATTCGGAAACAGTGCAATACTGTTTTCCATTGGCGTATAAGCTTTCGTGCTAAAATTACCTAAAGATTTTCAATGGGATTTAAGTCCCGCCTCTTTGATGACCAGGGTAAAACTTTAACTTTTACCCTCTCGAACCAGTTTTGAATTGTTTTTGCACGATGTATCGCTGCATTATCGTGTTGGAATATTAAATTAGACCCACCAATCTCGTCGCCATATTCATCCAGTACGCATTCTAGTAGTTCCTGATATTTTTCAGCATTGGCTTTTGGCAGGAACCACATTATCGGAGTCTTACCGTTATTGCCGAATGCAGCCCAAACCACTACACATCCTCCTCCATGGACTCTTGTCATTTTCACACCTTTTTGATTACGCAGATCGTGCCAGTAATATTGAAACCCGTCTGGGCCATCCATATTAAATTTTTTTTCATTAGAAAAAATCACCGTTTACCATTTTTCAGTCCATGACATATGATTTTCTGCAAACTTTAACCTTTCCTCCTTGTAGAATTTAGTTAGCGGTGGTTTTTTCGCCGTTTTAATATATTTAAATGTTCCACTCAATCTCAGAACTTGCTGCACACGTCGAACACCAACTGGCAAGTCTAATTTTGTTTTTATTATAGAATCATCAAGTTTATTTTTCCGTGCGTCTTGAAAAATGTTCCCTTTGTCCCTCTGTGTTAGTTTTTGGACGGCCAGTAGATTTTTTACTGCCGTATTTTTCTTTTAATTTTCAAAAATTCTTTATAACATTTGAATATCTTTTAATTCTCCTTGCAATTTCTCTGTTAGAGAGACCCATATTGTGAAAGGCAATAATTTGGCCCTATCCGTTATCATTTAACGATTCTCCCCGTGCCATTGTGCTTTAAAAATATTAAACGAACATAAAATTTTTTTTTATAATTTTTAAACTTTATTAATCTGTGTACTTACCGTACAAACACGTTGAAAAATTGCACTATCAATAGTATTTTTCATATATTTCCCCGTGAACCTAAGATTATTTCGTATGTTGTACCCGAGAATTTTCAAAGTGTTTTGAAAGAAGCACGTCTTCGCACTAACGCTTTTAATATTCGACTGACTGCTCATATAGTGTGTACGGCACATTCTTGCGAAATAATAACAAACACCACAGTACACTTTTGATAATGTAAACAAAAGTAGAAGCAGTAGACCAGCCGACGCGACTAATGAACCTATCATTATTTCGGCCACTGTATATGTATTTCAACGACATTATATTTACGCATCTCGCCTCTACACCTGCAAACAAATATTGGGTTATAATATTATATAAATTCGTTGGATTATCTTCAATATCTTCGTTTTATTTATTAACAAAGCAGAGAATTACGTTCAGCTATGGTCAATCGTTTACTACAAGTAGTTCTTAGTTACATGTGCAAGCTTTAACGTACAATTCTACCGATTTCTTAGAAGTTTATTAGAACTATTAAATTAGTATTATTATTTTCTGGCGATTAAATTAAATTTACAGCTGTTACATTTTTTAAAAAAGTAAAACTAGCGTGTCTACAAGATATACCTTCAAAAATAAGTTCCGAAAAATTAATAAATAAAGCAGGGTATAGTCGTAAACATCAACAATTATATAGTTCTAGAAACGGTCCGCTGTCCGTGGGTTAACTTGATAGTTCCACACTCATCTATTGAATCATCATGAGTAACAGCTATCACAGATTACAACATTTTAAGAATTCGATATTCTCGTATTGAGTAATAGCATAGAGAACTTTTGTCATGACTAGTGAAAAATTGCTAAATTAATTATTAAATAGCAGTAACACTAAGCAGCTCTAATATCATAAAATCTGAAACAATATACCCGAGTTGCACATTGAGTCCCACGAGAGTCATCGGTGAGTGATCGGGGCTGTTGTTTCTTTTAGTTACGCAGGTGGCAGCTATTTGGAGAGACAAAATGTGACGGAAGAATGCGACGAGATAACAAGTCGAAATCCGATATCACGCCGGCTCGAGTATTCCGATTTCGAGACGAACAGTTTATTTCACGATGCCGGTGATTTTTGCTACGATCGCGAATATTCCGCGTGCACTCCATCGAAGGTGAAGCGACGAAACAGCGGTGAGTGGTTTTCCCAGATTTATATTTGCCCGGACTTAGAGAAATTTAGATAACAAACTTTTATCAACTGTTTGCAAAGCGATTGTTCGGTGACCAACACCTACACTCTCTGCCAAAACATTCAAATTATTCATTCGCAATGGAATTTAATCGCCCTGTGTACACTATCGTACAGAAACATTTGTTCAGTACTCTCTGAATGTTTATGTGAATTCTTATTTTTATAAACATGTTTCAAGCAAGCGAGGTTCAGTAGAATTTCATTTTCGATAGTGAAAATAAGTAAAAGACCTTGTGAGGTAAATATAACTAAAATTGTATCATAATCTACAGGATTTTGTAACTTAACGTTTTTTGAATGTCTATGAGCAATAAATGTAGTTATAAAAATCCAGTGTTTATTGGTAACTTAAAAAACATTATAAATTTTAGAGATAGATAGAAAATTTGTTGTCTATTTTTCCGTTACTAACTGTTTTAGAGTTTAAATATCAGTGACTCTTATTAATAATTGTAACATAATATGTCAGTTCTCTATTTTTCTCTAAGTTTAGAGATTGTTAATTTTTTTATCAAATAATGAATATGCGATTTCTTAAAATTTAACTATACTTTCTAGCTTTCTGGCTATCCGAAATTACATTTTTTTTTAAACAATGGCGTGATTCTGAACTTTATCAAATAGTGCTCCTATTTGTATTGAAAATGTCATTCAGTTGGCGGTTTAACAAATGGTTTTATATTAACTTGCAAGAAAAACGTTGCTACATGCAGAGCATACTATTTTAATAATTAAATTTTCCAGAAACAAACGCAGAAACTATGTGGGTTAGCTGATGATTATTAAACTGTAGTGAAGGTTTTTACTTGAATTTGTTTTAGAGAATTACAAATATTATAAATATGTATAGTGTATTTTCTATAAAACATATTTTTCACTGGTGCACATAAATAACTCCAGCGTAGTTACAGTATAATAGCAATATTATATTTTAACAAAATAATGAAATCATAATACAAAATTTTAATATGAAGAATTTTAATAATGTTTAGAACTTCCTTTCTACCCGTATTAATTAAAAAATATGATTTGGCATGCTTCTAACTAATTTTTTTCAATCTTTCTTCGCTAATTGCATTCCAGGATAAAATAACAGCTTCTTTGATCTATGAAACGTTTGAGCACTTTCGGTTCGTTTTTTATTGGGAAAATCTCATAAGAGATTTATTACAACAATGGGTACAAACAAAACCAAAGTGCACAGAATAAGTAACCTTTACAAAGTAGAAGTTAGGGTATATCACTATTTTTCCCTTTGTTTGCATAAATATAAGGTTGTTATATATCAGGCAGTTCCAAACAGTAGCTCCGGAGCTACTCGAGGCACCTTCCCCGCTTAGGTTCTTCCCCCACTCTTGGACTTCATCGTTATAGTGTATAGTGGTGGGAAGCTCCCATCATGAGAGCCGCGCGGCTCGCATAGCACTCACGAACTCTACGGCTGTACGTAGTAGTGGGAAGAGGTTCGATGGTGGGGACCTTGCAGTTCTCGGAGGGAAATACGTTGGAACTCCCTCTTGTATAAGGATCGTCGGACTCTTAACAGTAACGTTTAGTACGCACACATTTTTTCTAAATAAACCTGTTGATCAAAGTAGGCACTATGTAAGAAATATATGATGTTAATGAATTACAAGTTTCTTGACTGCATTACTGTAGAAACTGAACCTTTGGTCGTTCACTTTTTCATCTATAAAACTGTCATCTCCATTTTATAGATTTTTTACCATCAATAAAAAGTGTTTTGTTTAATCACCACATTGTGACCAAACATCACATAATGCTATCGTCAATGTATTGTTTTTCCACTCGTATAAAAATAACGTTGAAATAAAATTGATTCAAAAATAAAATTAGATATCTCAATAAAAATTAAAGATAGAACAATAGAACCTTTGAAAATTGTAATAGTACTTCTTGTACAAAACGCTTAACCCTCAGCACTCCAGTGGTGACTCTGAGGCACCACTAAAAATTGCTATACCATTATTCAAAATATTGTTTACATTATTAAATTGATATTCAATAAATTAGTTAGACTCCGACTCCGACTCCGACTCCGACTCCGACTCCGACTCCGACTCCGACTCCGACTCCGACTCCGACTCCGACTCCGACTCCGACTCCGACTCCGACTCCGACTCCGACTCCGACTCCGACTCCGACTCCGACTCCGACTCCGACTCCGACTCCGACTCCGACTCCGACTCCGACTCCGACTCCGACTCCGACTCCGACTCCGACTCCGACTCCGACTCCGACTCCGACTCCGACTCCGACTCCGACTCCGACTCCGACTCCGACTCCGACTCCGACTCCGACTCCGACTCCGACTCCGACTCCGACTCTCAAAATTGAAAAAATATGTACTCAAAATAATTAAAAGTCGTAATAGAACTGGATAAATAGTTGAAATATTGTATAAAGTCTAAGAATATGGAACAGATAACTTTGATACAACACAACACGACTGTTACTTTCTCACTTTCAGGAAATAGTTAGAAAATACGTATCAATTTAAGTAATACTAACGATAAAGTTTCCATTTTCGAAAATTAATATAATCCCTAATATTTCATAGAGACACTTGTTGCTTTTAATGATTTATAAACAAAAGAGCCAGAGTTGGAGTCGAAGTCGATATATTTTTTTCCGATATATTACTCCGGCTCCGACTCCAGTGATCAGTAATTACTCCCAAATTCCGACTCCGACTCTACGACTCCTACTGTGACTCCGAAGTCCAGGTTAAAAGTGAAGGTGGTGCTATAGTCACGGTCGATCGTTTTCGGTAAAACAAAAGAATCCTAACGCATTCCACATGTGGCGGATTTTGTGGAAAATACTTCATTGATCCGTCTCTCCCGCCGCGGCGCGCCGGTTCACCTCTCTCGGAATTACCATAACCCATTTAAACCTCCATACAAAACCTTCAAGATGACAGATCAGTTTGAAAATGAAGATCGCTGTCAAGCGTCCCATTTGAACCACTCAGAGCAGAAAATATGATGTAATATAATCCCCGCGATCTGACTATTCCGGCCCGTATAAATAAACTGATTTTTTCGTGGCTATTTCAAGAACAACGGCTCTCATATCTGAAGAATAAGTTCGAAAGAAGTTTTAGCGTGCACGTGAGGCAACAACTTGGCGTTCACCCGGTTAACGAGTATCAAACTCCGCTGGCATCGTTCACCTGTCGCGTTGATTAATCTCCATCCTCCGCTCGATGCCGAAGACAAGAGATTTTCGCAGAGGCTCGGTAACCCACATTCAGGGTCCTTCGGCCGATTACTCGTGGCCGTAGCAGTTTCGCGAAAATAGCATTCGGCGGGTGAACATACGTACATACTGTGCGTGTGCCCCATGCGGGTATCCTCGCTGCCAATCTCGCCAATCTACACACGGGAAGCGAGCGAAGAGACGCGCACACAGGCTTCTTCAGCAACGAGCTTGAAGCGGACGTTGAATCATAGACGACGCACCCCTTTCCGCCACCTCTCGCCGAGTATCTTCTCGGCCCTCGAAATAGACGCGTCGCTATGCGCTACCTTGGCGGACCACGGTGATTCACTCGTGACCCATCTTTCGGTGATCTGCGGAGACCACGATCGCGGTATCGATCCGGGATCACGGATCCTTCAGAGAAACGTGACCAATCTCTGCGCGTGCGAAATCTTGTTACAGGGTGCAGCCAGCTAACCATTTCGCTTCAAAGAACGCACAGCGGATGTAGAAAGCACTCGTACACCCTTCATCCCTCGGACAGCGGACGGTTCTTACAACTATATAATTGATGACTAGACCGCGGATATTTATGAAAAATAAAAAAACGTTTACATTGATTACAAGACACAGTAGCCAAATGAAAAATATGTTCTTCTTTTAATTATCTTATCAAGCTGAAACTAACTGACTGATGTCTTTAAATGTCTTCAAATTGCGCGTACCCATTTTTATCATAAATGCATAAAATCCGCAGTCTATTGATGACGTTTATGACTATTCACTGCTTTCTGTATCAATTTTTTAAACATATTTTACGAACTTTTTGTAGTTCTGTATTGTAATTCTGTATCTAATGTACCAGCTGTCCATTTAATTGAATTGTCAGAAAATGAATAAAGAATGACGATTTTTATATTCCGAGTCAAATAAACCCAGCTTCCGCTGTCGGAGGGTTAAAAACGCATAACTTTTTTAAAATTGGACTGAACAGCTTGAGTTATTTTTGAGTGATATTAGTAAAAAAACTTTTTTTTAAATTGCTATTGGTCGGAGTTGTGAAGAAAAAACTGAAGGTTATAAGTTTGAACTTTTTTATTTGTACTTACAAGGAAAATTTATAACCTGCATTTTGTACATCTAAGTAAATTATACGCATACACAAAGTTTCAACGCAATCGATTAAAGTTGCTACGAGCCAAAAATGGTTAAAAATGTCAAAAATTCTGAGAAAATGCGATTTAAGCCCGAAATTTGTACACCTTTCAATGCCTATAGCTTTTCCATGCGTCAATATATTTCGACGGAACTTTGTACATGTATATAACTCATCTAGATTTACAAAAGGCATGTTTTTAATTTTTGTTATAGGCACAGGTTTTTCTTACACATTATCTAGTAAACTAATCTTTCGAACATCAATTTTAATTATCTGGCCGTCATTGTATACGTGCATAAGCAGTGTATGATCATGCACCAAGTACTTAACCCAGAACCAAAAAAAGAAATAGCGTCGACGCCTTAATACTTATTACTAGACAGCGGATTTTATGCATTTATGACAAAAATGAGTAGGTGTATATTAAATCAGTGAAAACATGAAAAGAATTTAAAAATACTGTTATATTATTTTCAACTTATTAAACATATTGAGGAAAAAAATAAATACCTATTTCACTCCAGTTTGTTTCAAATGAGGTAGAAAACTTTTATTTTGCATAAAGATCCGCTGTCTACTTATTACACAGGATAGGTCACCTAATATTGTTATTACGATTCATGCCAATTTTATTCTCTGTAACAAACATGAATTAACCCTTTGCGGACGCATGTCTGCAGACAGTCGCCCAAGCAAAATTGCTAATTCATGATTGCAAATAATTTTCTAAAAAATGATTACTTTCAGAAAACGTCAAACAAATTTTTACTAAACACAACACTTGTTCCTTCATTTAATACTTATACTTAGCTGTCGGTACAAAATTTCATTTCACAAGGAGAATTGTAAAAATAATTCCCGTCCGCAAAGAGTTAAAGTAAAGTTACGTGATTGTAAAATGGATAATGTTGTAAAATTGAGAATCTACAGCTTTTACGTATCAGAATAACAATGCAATTTTTTCGGAAGAAATAAAATTGTCACTTATTACTAGACTGCGGATTTTATATATTTATGAGCAAAATGGGTACGTGCAATTTGAAGCAATGGACGTATTAAAAGGATTTAAAGACGTCTGTGTATTAGTTACAGCTTAAGAGACTTAAAAAAAGTATCACGTTTTTAGTTGGCTCCTGTGTGTCTCGCAATAAATGCAAACATGTTTTATTTTGCATTAAGATCCGCAGTCTACTTATACTACTGTATACTTGTAAAATATGAATGCCAAAGGAGAATGAACATTTCTAGGATGATGTAACTATTGATTTACAGTGGTGGTCAATAAACATACACCAAACTTCTTAAAAATGTAGATTTACAAACATTTTTAGTTGTTTTAGCTTATTGTTTTGTTTAGTCTCGCGTCATAATCTAATGCAACAATATCGTAATAACACAAAAAACTACTCGAATAAGATTTAAACTAAAAACATATTGGAAGTTGTTCAATTTCTGTGATCATTGCATTAAATAATTTATATTTTATCGTGAACTACCAAATAATTTAAAGAACCACCTGAGAAATAGATTTCCTAAAAATTGAGGACATTATGTTTGAAATTCTTGTCTCAACCGGACGCATGAGATTTATCGTTTACGTCATGAAAAAAACCAAGTGTAAAATATGTATATGTGTCACGATATTTCTATGCATTTTTTATTTTGTTACTGCCATAACGATGTACATTGTACATTTATTGCGATATTTCACGCCCTATGTGTAATTCAAAGATGTATGATTAACTGTCTACTGATTCACTGAACGTGCTATAGGAACTTCTCCAAAAATAATAGGACCCCAGTCATTGTTTTGTACGAGTTTGTTACACAAGTAGTAAAAAATGTGGTTTGATCCACTTCGGATATTTCAGCTGATAGTGTAACGTTTTAAAATAATCTTGTTTCCAACATCGAGCAACAAGAACGAGCGATTTGATCATGGCAACGTTTACATGAGTCACTTTGGCACTTCAAATTTTCAAGAGCTATTTGCAAGTGTAACTTCGTAAGCTTTCTTCCGCCGATGCAAGCATATATGTATTTTCTAGTAGTTTCTCTTTCTTGTACATTAAAAGGGTATTTTAGTGTGAAACGAGTTGTTTTAATGTTTCTGTGGGACTTTTTTACAGAAAATCTATAGTACCTTTTACACGCTTACACATATTTCAGTATCAATTCTATTTCCTTTTTTGTTGAGAATAAATCAAAATTAATGGCGCTTCGTGCCCTCGTATGCGATCGCTCAAAGAAAGGTCATCATGGTGTCCACTATGCTGACCGTTCTTCTCATCTAAAATAGGAAACTATGAAGATTCTTAATAACCAGTCTAAGTTTGGCTACAGCAGAAACATGAACGATAGAAAAATCTCGATAAT
This sequence comes from Sphecodes monilicornis, assembly GCA_913789915.3. Lineage (NCBI taxonomy): Eukaryota > Metazoa > Arthropoda > Insecta > Hymenoptera > Halictidae > Sphecodes > Sphecodes monilicornis. Next base: position 23,166,085 of record OU565285.1, read on the forward strand.
TAAAAAAATAGCGGCACTTTGATTTTTAATTATCGATTTTTCATGTATCATTAATATCCGGAGGCTTAAAAAGATATTTTAAGAAAGATTTTGAAATCATTCTAGTTCGGACTATAGTGATACGTGTACTGATGGTGTACGTAAAATTTTAAAGCAATTGGTCAAGTAGATTTTGAAATATCATGGTGCCGTATTAAAGTGCATAGATCTGAGAACATATTTAACACTAAACCTACAAAGCATTAAAACTACCGGCGAATGTTGCCTTATAAAAATGGCAACCCTACATTTATTCAGATTGTCCGTAATTTACAATATAATAGATGCTTGAACAAGGAAATTTATTCCATTATTATACATAAACGAATTTTTAAAATTTAGATAATTGCAAAATATAAAACCGGTCTTTTGACTGTGGTAGGTTTAGTGTTAAAGATTCAGCTACCAATATCTCGCAACGCGAGTTGTATTCTTCAAACGGCTACACCTACGTTAATTTTACGAATTCGAACAAATCCTTTTGTACAGATATTCTACAACACTCGTACTTAAAGTAAAATCGATTTTTTGAGAATGAAAAACTACAATATTCCCTTAAACAGATTACATCAAACTCGGAAACCATAACAGACTGTCAGAACCGAATTTAGAACAATGAAGTACATTAAATTGAGCTAGTGTAGATGGAAATAAAAAAAAGAACATGTAATGTTATTTCTATTGTTAGGGCTTCTGTATTGACTTTAAAAACATTATTATCATCATTTTATTTTACGAGAGAAGATAGAATTACCTTACATGACACTAATCGAATTATACTATTTCAGGGAAAACATCCGGTTTGTCTAATGATCGCTATATTATCACTTATTATAAGCATTTGTTTATTCAATATGAGAATAGAATATAATTTCCATATCGACTTGTTCCAAAGTGAAAACTTATATTTCTACAAACTGATACAAGCGAACAACACATCTTTCAATATGAGAAAAATCAATGTGTACTATGATTTCATAAATCCATACCAGTATTTCAATAAATATGTACATCTTCCATCTGAAACGTTTCATTCAATCTTCATTGTATCGAAAGTACATTAAAAATTGAAGAAAGTATTCGTTTCTTGTATTAAGGAACGCACGAAAAAATAATACAAAATGAAAATTCTAATAAGCTTTCAGTCCATCGTTTTTTAGAAATTGTTAATATTAGAAATGATTCTAAATACGAAATTATGCAAATGTGATCAAACATGCATTACTATATGTATTCAGACTATATAGGGTGCTCCACCTAATTTGAGGTATTCCGAATGTATCCCTTATTTTTTATGATATCAATTAATATTGATCTTAATAGACATTATTTTGAACATTTATTATGATAAAATAATTTTTCCTTTATGTGACCTTCAGTCACAGTTATCGTTTCACTATTTTCATCCACTACTCAACTGTTATGAAGTTTTTGTACTCAAGGTTAAAAGAAGGTCACAGTATTATACGTCATTGGATCTCCTTGACCTTAGCTATTATATTGCATAAATAGAAATATGCAGTCCCATTGAAAAAAGAAACTATTATCACATTGAAATTTCGAAAACAACAAATCTGCTCCCTTGAACCAAATATTTTTGCCACTTGATATTGTTCCTATCATAAAATATAAGTGAGATATTCGGGTTGCTGAACATATCCTTTCGAGATACAAAACCTGCAAGTAAAACAACAAAACAATAAGTTTTAAATAAAATATATACACACTTAGTTTCGGTTATGTATATTCAATTATATCAAAATCGATACATACAGTGGCTCACAAAAGTATTCGTTCGACCTTTAAATCAGAATAACTTTCTTAAAATTTAACCAAACAACTTGACTTTTTTTGAGCAATTAGAAGCATTCATTTAGTAAATCACGCGCAAGAAAGATCTTGAAAAAATTGCAATTAGTAGGAATTACGTGATAAATAAAAATGGCACTTTTTAAAACTTTTTCATTTTAGCCCATAATTAAAAATTAAAATATGTCTTTTGTAGATCTATGTTAGTTTACATAGCCTGAAAATTTCATCGAAATCGTTTGACGCAGAAAAAAAACGACGCACATCGAAAGATGTAAGAAACTATGGATTTTACGCAGAAACTGACCAAAAGTCGTGAAAAACGGTGAGTATCACCACGTTCAACCACTTGTAGCTCGTATGTTCGTTAACTGATTTCGATGAAGTTTTCAGCATATGTGTAAATAACATAGATCTACAAAACGCATATTTTGAATTGCGGGATGAAATAATAATGTTTTAAAAAGTGCCATTTTTATTTTTTCATGTAATTCCTACTAATTGCAATTTCTTCAAAATCTTATTTGCACGTGATTTACTAAATCAATGTTTCAAATTGCTCAAAAAAAGTCAAGTGGTTTGGTCAAATCTTAAGAATGTTATTCTGATTTAAAAGGCGAACGAATACTTTTGTGAGCCACTGTATATCTAATTTACACATATTCAAACTACTACAATAACGCGATCAAAAAAATTGTTTAAAAAGACTGTATAGATGTATTTCATATGGCAGTAAATGTACAGTAAATGTAAAAAACATTGTTTAAAAAGACTGTAAGCTTACTATCACAGAAGATGCATGTATATGGTTTCTGTAAACAATTTTTTGATCGCGTTGCAACAGGAGTCTACCGTGTGACAAAGCTATATTGATAGAAATTTCTCATTTCTGCATGAAAGCACACGAAAACAATGAAAGGTCGGTTTTAATGTAGCTTATAAATTCAAATAACATGTGTTCCGTCTCACCTGTCTATGACATTGTGGTTAAGTTTTTGGCATGCCTACATACGCGGCTCGCGTGAACGCAATTATGAATCTGCACGTCCTAAAACTAAAAATAATCCTAGAGGAATGCAGCGTTGAGTCGACCTCGGTTTAGGACCGTGAAGGTTTAAAAGGAACTCGTTGGAGAGTCATTTCCTCCGGTACTTGTAATTTTGGTCTCGCGCGAAAAACGCGTTGCACGCGTAATAAGCGGACAGAAGCAGATTCTGGCGTCGCGATTGCGAAAGATCGCGAGCAAACGGCAGTCTTTCCGCGCGCGGCCGTATACGCGTGTGCCTCTCTTACCTCGTAACGTGAAACCAAAGCCATTGTACACTGTATACGATTCTCGACGGGCATAATGTCTGAATTACACGCTCGCGCACGGCTGGATCTGACCCATAACTCGCGCCTTCTTCTTCTCGGATTCAAACGGAGGCCGCACAATGGCTCGAACGCGGAAAAAATTGAGTTTTTAAGCATTCTCCAAAATGTTTCGGCTGAAGATGCCTAGAATTTTCTCTTATTTTCTAATTATTAATCTTTAATAATTTACTAAAAACTAATAATTGTTCTCATATATGTATTCTTCAGGAAAATAAAGATTTCCATATTATTTTTGCAGTCATAACTTCAACACTTTTTAATGTATCCTAATATTATAGTCTTACAATCCTTGGTATATTGGCTGTTGATTAAACTTTAATTAGAAAAGTTAAATAACAGACAGCACCACACTACAATTTAATTGTTCAAAGAAAGACGCCTAGTAATCTTAAGAAAGCACTTTAAGAATCAGAAATATCTTAAAATCCTTGGTAAAACTGGTTGTTGATTAAACCTTAACTATAAAAGTGAAATAATATAGAGAGTATCATACTAAAATTTAATTCTTATGAGAATCATGTTTTCATCTTGCAGTTAGAGATTCATATATCAGAGACAGTTTTCCATCCACTCATACGTTTTTTACTGAGATTTCTGTAGTTTATACTGTTGAAAATGTCTTCATTCTTGTAATCAAACAAGCAAATATGTGGCTGATTGTGTTCTTCAAAATTTGCATAGATAACTTAGTTTTTCTAGCTGTTAAAGTTCGACGACCGTACACGATAACAGTTGCTAACTAATATTTATCTGTGAAACATTCTCATTTTTACATTTAACGATTGTTCTAAAATTTAAGGAAGCTTATAACTATTGTACATTCAACATTACTTTTGTAGACAATTTAAAGCGTATAATGTGGTATCAAATCATTTTCTTTTATTTGTTTTAAAATATATTTATTGTACATAAATTTACAACTAGTAAATTTAGGGAAGTTAATACATATGTACATATTTATATTATACTGTATATAATCTAAATAAAAATTAGTTAGTCACAGAGGCCTATATAAACTTAATAAATTTAAAATATTGAAGAAGAAAAGAATTTTGATCTTTAAACGATGTAAATTTACTTGTCACTTAAAAGGTGAGTAAATTTTAAAACATTACAATATTTTTTAACTTTGTATAGTTCGAAGCGTACATAAATAAAAAATATGTTACCCCGAAACTTATTTGCTGTTAAGAAAGAAATGTTCACAAAATTATTTTTTGTGAATATTGTAATAGCAAATTTTACTTCTTCCAGCATATCCATGGTAATAGTTTATAGACTTTTTGTTTCCTATATATTTATATTTTTTTCTAAGAACAAATGTAAATATTGTAACTTTTCAGGAATTACCTAATTACACTCAATGAATGTATTAATATCTGTAAAACGTTCGAAACTTCTGCTTTCATCGCTTAAATATTCAAAACTGAAAATACTTGAAAATATATCATTTTCATGTGTGCATAATTGATTCATTTCATCTTATAATAACGACAAGATTGCATTTATTCAGATTTCGTACAATTTTTGGTTAAATATGTACTTCAATAGATAATTTTACTAAAAATTTACTCGTGAAAACATATTGATAATTTCAATATTTGTAGAAAAAAAATTAGACACCAGTCATTTTGGCCGGTCTGGTAGTTCCAGTGATAACCTGTTATAACTTTGTGACAAAAACTCATAACAATCATTCAGATCTTGGTTTAAAGCGTAACACCGCTACTTTCAGAGTCCTTAAACAGATTCATCAAAGCCGTTTTTTTTCTTCATGTCCAACAGTGGAGTTTTCATTTAAAATTCAATAAAATAGCAACAAAATATCATACCTCAAGTTTTCAGAGATCATTGTAAAGAGGAGGCTCGTATCGTCAAAGCTGTGATGATTTTCGTGTTCAAAAAATTTTGTAATATCAGATGAATTGAATAAAGGGAACTATTTAAAAAATAAATCGAAAATAAGAAATAAATTATTTTCACTTCTCGAGTTCTCGAGAAAATCGAATTCGAAAATATTATAGTTTCTTGCATTTTAATATTACTTATTTCCTCAATCCATTTTCACCGCCAAGAAATATTTTATTTTACATTTTACACTATCAAAATAAAAATATTTCATTTTATGTATTACTTTATCACAATGAAAATATTTTAATTGAAGAATAAAATCGAAATATTCTACGTATTTGCGGAAATTTTACTGTTCATTTAAAATAGTATTTTATTTGAATTGTGGAATAACAATTATTTAAAATAATATTGGAAATACTCTTTCTCCCAAATTGTACCAGCTCTGGTGTCTATTTGCCATTTCGATACAGACGAATATTAAATATAACTTCTTTGAATCAATGCATTTTTAAAGTATACGTTAAAGGTCCACTTAAGAGTTAAATATCAGCAATTTTTCAATGAAAACTGAATGTTGTTTTAATTTTGCACGCCAGAGTATTATACCGAACATCCCAGTGCCACTCAAATTACTCAGTTCTCGATGAACAAGGTCCAAGCAGATTTTGAAGGTGAAAGTTATCGAAGTTTCTGACAATCGGCACGATCTTTGTTCCGCCATAAATTAGAAGGCGACAATGAAACCATTTATCGTCAAACGAGGCACGTACGTGCCAGACACGCCATTAGCTTCTGAACGTTTACAGCCCTGAAGCAAAATTGACGGCAATAAATCCAGGTCCCATTAAAAGCTCAACCTCTTTCTACAACACCAGAGGAACCAATTTAATCGTATTCGTTGCGTTCACCGTGTCCAACGTTTTGCGCGGGTTGCGATGGACACAAAAATCATGTCCAACCGTTAGCATTTCGTGTCTCAACGAATCGGAGCGAAACAGCCAGGAGTCGGGAGCGCTACGTGCGAACCTCGTTGCACGAAATGCACGTGTGTTCCTGCACAATGGCTGTAACACGATGCAATTTTAATAACAGTCCACCTATTCGTCATTTTATGCCGGCCACAGTGATCCCAAATCCCGAAAACGTGACCAAAACCCCGAGACGTTCCGGGATTTTATTGAAAAGTTGTATTTGAAGGTTGTCGTGGTCGCTGATTATGAACCCGAGTTCAAAATTTGAAAAAACAAAATGGCGGGTCCACTATGGTGGTCGGGTGTTTGAAAAAATGATTTAATTTCCACGAAAACTGGTAATATAATGTGTTCGAGGTCGCTGATAACGAATCTGAACTTAAAAGTTCTAAAAACAAAATGGCCGATCCAATATAACGGACGGGTATTTGAAAAAATTTAAACAATATGTTTTTGATGAAATTTTCAGCATGCATATTAGTCAGCCAGATCTACAAAATGTATTATTTAAATTTATCCAATTTTAAAAAAGTTATGCCGTTCGATGCAGGCCGCCTTTTCTCTCGAACCTTTATTATTAACGAGAGAAATGGCCACTTACATTTAACATTACCCCTACTACCTTTGTATAAATTAACTATGTACATTGCACACCTTCAAACGAAGAGTTTTCGCTTCCAAGACGTTTGACGTTATTTTCAAAAATATAAAGAAAATGTTATAAGCAAAAATATAACATTACTGTTTTTTATGCGTCTGCGTTACAAAACTCTTCAAAATTCATGAAACTTTTCTCTTAAACACTTTTAAATATCATTCATAATATTCGAAAGAAACGGTGAGAACTACTAGCACCAGTATCACTATCAGTAAAGTTGAAAAATAGGTCTTTTTTCAAACTCAAATTTCTCAAAAACTGTACGTGTAGGCGAAAAAGTAAGGGCAGATTCGGAATCAGCGCAAAAAACTCTATAAGAACTGCCCAACAGTTATTAGGAAACAAAAGAAAGTTGAAATTTGTTGGACAGTGTAATTTTTATCGCAAAAATAAAAAATTTTAAGATTTAATTATGAATTTCCTAGGTGTACCATATTAGGTACCGTTTTTTTCTACTTTTCTACAATATCTTCGAGATACTTGAACTTTTGCATAATTAACTAAGAACATTCAAATATCTATTCATCTCGTCGCGTTTTCGCGTTTGTTTCATTTAAAAAATCTCTATTTTTGGCAAGGGTTTAAAATCAGGTGTTCCATATTAGCTGCAATCACCTTAACAATCATTCTGAGTTCGGTTTTAAGCGTAACACCTCTACTTTCAGAGTGACTAGTCAGTTTTATCAAAGCCGTTTTTTTCATCATACAGAATAGCTGAAAAACGAAGATGCCTGTTCCTGTCGAAAATTTGTTGTTGGCGGTAGACTTTCCATTGAAAATTCAATAAACCGGTGACAAAATACTGTAGCTCAAGTTTCCAGAGATCATGGTAAAAAGGAGACTCAAATCTTCACATCTATGACGACTTTCATCTACAACAAATTTTTGTAATGTCCGAAGAATTGTTTGAATTTGGAGAATTTTCGTAAGATCAAAGTGTCTTCGCCTTTCAAAAAATATTAATGGTGGATTTTGAAAGTATAGAAGTTCCAACTTTTAAAACGAGTGACGATCTATTGGTGTACGGTTATTTTTACGAAATTATAAAAGTTTAAGTATCGGCAATTTGTCAAAAAACGAAAGTGTTCAAATACTTTCCGGAGTCACTGAATGTTACGATGACCTGTACACAGTAGTCTGCCTTGTGCTACTTCCTAAACTGATAACGAATATTCACGATACATGGTTCATTGTAGCATAGTTTGCATTTGTATGCGTGACTGTAGAAAACTAACGAATGTATCTTGTTTTTACGCTCAGTGAAGTAGCAGTTTATCTTCAAAAGCATAGTTATTTTTCTATTTGGAATGGCATATACGCGTACAATTAGGTTAAACAATCGCAATGCGTTTCTTAAGAATTTTTTTAAGAATTAAAAAATGCGAAACATTAGGTGCGTAAGCACGCAATATAACGAATTTCCTAATGACACAAAATGTTCTATCAGATTTTAAACCAATTAAAGTAATCGAAATAAAATTATGTAAAATCGTTACTCTTAATGTTTACCAGACAATGTGTAAGTATATTTCACGCCAAAGTACAATGCTGCAAAGAGTACAATATGTAAATGATAATAAAACTCAATCATTTTCAGTTACAATTATAATGTAGCCTACTAGTATCTGTTTTGATAATAGTGTTTATCGTTACAGTATTTTACTAAATGTAATATACTTACTTTATAAAATATTCAAGAAACAAGAACAAAGAATCAACTAATTTTTCATGACGGCCTTACCATATAAACAATATATAAATTTGTATTTACAGAAAGTCATTATTAATATGTTGATTTTATGTATTTATGCCGAAAATAAGCAGGTGCAATTTAAAAAATTGAAGAGATGAAAATAATTTAAGAATGTCGATGAAGTATTTCTAGTTTATTAAAGTTGTTAAAGAAATTTCTATTTGTGACCCGTTTCTTGCAATTGATACACAATATTTTTATTTTGCATAATTATTCGCAGTATAATCATCGCAAATATGTGATAATAACTAGAACAATAGTGATATTAAATAGAAGTATCTTTCTTCCTGTAATGATTTGAACTGAAATCAATATAATGATGTTTTTAAATGCTTTTAATCTCTCCTCTACATTAAATTGCTGTTACACATTTTTGACATAATTGCATAAATTCCGTAGTCTAATTTTTAGTAATTTTTACTGTGTCCGGTACCAGAGAACATTTCATGATTTTATAAATTCATGTAACCAAAGTAAGTAAATTATTTATTACGGGCATGTTCGTTACTTTTCTCTTTATTTTGATGTGAAATATTGTTAATTTATAATTAACGAGAATAAAAGAATAAAGTATTACATTTCTTCATTTGTTTAAGAAAAGTTTTAAGCTCACTGCGCCAGGGACAATCCTGCTATACGTGTACCAAATTTGATTGCAATCTTGCAATCTTGCAGTTTCGAATTGGGTAAGGTTCCTTGCCAATATAAAAGGAAGAAATAGATTTGTATACATAACAGTATAAAAAATAATGTAATTTCATGCCGGCGAGTGAGCAGGCAGTTCCGTTAGCGACTGCGCTCAGCTGTAAACAGTGGCTACCGAGATCGTCAACAGATGCGTAGTGTTTTGTCTACTCCCGTCGTGGTTCCATTGCACCTTGGTGCAGCATTCTGGAAGATCGTGGAACGTGCGTACGATTTTAGAAGGCCGCCAAGTGTCGGGGTTCGACGATGCGTGCCTCGAAAGACGGCTTGTGCACGGAAAGACTGAAAACTAGGGTCTCTCCGACGACTAAAACTTGGCGGAGACCACGCACGTAGGTGTTGGCTAGGTGATTTGTACGGGCAAACTCGAAAAAAGGGGGCCGAATGAGAATAAGTACCGGAAAGAAGGCCGATTTCCAAGCGGTCACGAGCTGGAAAAACCGGGACGAAAATTCCCAGTGAGATTGTTCGAGCGAAACAGATGATGCGAGAGTATACGTGTATTGCGACAACATATTCGATGGCGAAGACAGAAAGAGCGCATAAATATTTAAATGGAGTCTCTCCCATAACTAGACGGCGGATCTTTATGCAGCTATAATATGTCGAAATATGCAAGACATGCAAAATGCATGCAAAATATATGCCAAATGAATGTCAAATATATGTAAAATAATTTATTTGTTGTAGTTTAAATTACAGTATGTTACAATAGTTTTTTCGAAATTATCGGTTGTAAAATTGTGCCTCTTATCGGTTAAAATTAACTTATACGCCGAAAACGATCTCTCCACATCACATGACGTTATAGGGGCATATTTGTATTTATACCCATACTGTGCTGAGATCTTTTGTGGCGCTTCGACATTTGCATGACGACGATGTGGTATTGTCGACGATGTGGTATTGTCTACATACATCACCTTTGTCAATCCAATATCGTTTCCTCACGTTCTGCATACTTATCTATGCTAATACTTGATATACAATCGAAATTTTCAATTATTGTACTCAAAAGTGAACGCAATTCATCAAACAATTTCTCTTATTTTGTGTCATTGTTAGACTGCGCATCTTTATATAACATAAAAAATATCCAAGTGAAACGTAGGGAATGTGTCTTCTAAAGGCTTTACAGTTTAATGTTTAACCACTCTATTTTTGTCATATATGTTTACAATCTACAATCTGGTCATTATATTTACAATATGATGATATCAATATTGGATCTATTCCTCTACAACAGTATGTAGATGAGGTTCAAGGTCAATTGAAGGTACTTTGTTTTGAAGGCCGTTAAATTTGCTTCTTTAACCTCTTGCCTTACAGCAGCGCGTGAGACTTGTGATGATGATTCTGAACAAAGTCTAATGAATATTTATTTTATTAATTTCTTCCGAACCGCAATAAAATTCTATTTTGTTGTTGTTAATGTTCAGCCATTGAAGAACATAGACATACAATAGATATAAATTTTCCCCTTCTTCTAGGAAATTATGAAATACAAAGAAGTTCCAATAACGGAAACCGTAAAACAAATCGTAGGACAAGGGTTTAAGGACTACAATTTAGTTACAAAAATATATACGCGGTCGTTCAAAAAGCTCAAGGTCACTATGATATTTTTGGAAATATGAGGCCTTAAAAAATCTGTCTATATTTTTCAAATAAACCCCCTTAGGTATTATAAATTTCATTGCAAACATTTTTCGATGAAGTCGATAAATAATGAGTTATTTCGGGTGGTAATTTTTATTGACGCGCCCTGCGTATCAATACGTAAACATAAGTAGCTCTGATTTCAAATACGTTGATGTAACACTACAATTTTAAGCCTTCTATATTCTGAATGATATTAAAAACTCAGTAAAATAAGTACGAAGAAAAAAGTACGAAAAAATAACCGTGCTTTTGAAAATGCAACACCTGCTGAAGCAAAAGAAAATAAAGATGTTCAACAGTTAATAAAATCAAGATTGCCCCAGTTTCTACCACGAAATTCACGAGCGACGCGCGTCGCACTAAAAACTCCTCTCAGCGACGCGAATGGAAAAGAACGCGTCGTGGGAGGGAGATAAAAGAGGAAAATTAAGCAAAGAGGATAAATGAAACGAAGAAAGAGGGCCGCGCCGGCTGCGTTGCAGGTCATGGGTAGAGATGGGATCAAGTGCATTGTAAGTGGGTTCGAATCTGACATGATGGTTCCGGACATTTCACGAGCATCTCGAAAAATGAGAACAACACATTCAAGTACAGGGCCATGGATATAATTCCGAGATTTTTTCGAGAGGTCCCACAAATAAGATTTAGCTAAGGCAAAATAAAGAAAGTAATTGTTTACACGTTAACTCACTATACAGGGTGTTACAAACATGTGGGCATTACTTCAGAGCTGGATTCAATACGCTAAAATAGGAAAAATGTTCATGTAAACAGATAAGCGATATTACCTTGATTCTGAATTATAGTCGTTTTTGTATGACACCTGTTATGGCATTGTGAAGTGTATTAGCAAATTTCCAAACGTGCTGTTATTACCAAGAACATGTATTAAATTGATTGCAATAAATTCCAAAATAGTGTTTACATAATAGACTAGAAGCTCGTGCATGAGATAAGCAGCGTTAGTTGCAAACAATTCAAGGAAGCAGAATTGCCATAGAACCATAAGAATTGCTAAACATGAACGGATATAATTCGGAAACAAGGTCATATCGGATATATGTTCATATGAAATTTTTTGAAGTGAAACTTCTTTAGGCAGAAATGTAATGAACGCATTTTCTTCTACTATTCGTATTCAGTGGTATCCATCAATTATGAAATTTACTAATAATTTCTGAAGATCCTTTTTAGTCTCTAATCTTCCAGTAGTTTTTGAAGTGTAACTTCTTTAGGCGCGTTAGGCGCAAAACCTCGACGCGGTAGGCGTAAAATCTCGACGCGGTAGGAGTAAATCCAATCTGGCGATGAAACGGTGAAACGACGAATCGATGAAACGATGAAACGGTGAAACGTTGGAACGATGAATCGATGAAACGATGAAACGATGAAACGATGAAACGATTTAGTACAACCTCGACGCGGTAGGCGCAAAACCTCGACGCGGTAGGAGTAAAACCGATCTGGCGATGAAACGATGAAACCATAAAGCGATGAAACGATGAAGCGAAATTCTATTCCATTAGCATATACGGTTGAGGGTTCGGCATTGCTTAATAAAGATTGTGATAAAATTCCGATGATGCTAAGTGGAGATTTCAACGTGAACTTTGCATCGGAACAATCAAAATTATTAATAGAATTTTTTAGAAGTAAATTAAGATTGGAAATGGTAAATAATCCTAATGAAGCGACACAAAATCAGGAACAACTCTCGATGCAGTATTTGCAAGACATTTAGACAAAATTGAATCAAGAATATTTATATCATATTTTAGCCATCCCAAGCCAATTGTTTCAATAGTAGAATCATAGAAAATTAAATGTCATAAAGTGTTAATAAAAATTCGAAAAAAAATTAAAGAAAGAAATTTCACTTCAGCCATGTGGTCTAAGCACACACCAATTTTAGCGCACTGACTCCAACTCTGAAGTTATAACCACATGTTTTGAAACACTCTGTATAAGCCAATAATCGGTGAACAAGTCAGAAAATGTCAGCCATGAATCGACAATACGATCGAAGAGTGGCAATACTCGAGTCGCTTCGCGCCGGAAAATCGTCCACGCATATCATTACGTGGTTTGGCTACGAGAAGACACGAGTTTATTAGAGTAAGAGGTAACCGCATCCCGAGCAACCTACTGGAATTATTGCGATCGCAAGAGAAGCGCGGAATTCATGATAGAATTGAAAGAAAAGATTAACCCTTTGTGCTACAATTTGTTTCATGGTTACGGTGATTAGAATTTCTTTGCCGTTCGGTATTTCCTAGAAGAAAAAAAAATTGATATATACTCGATGTCTACAGTGGCCCACAAAAGTGTTCGTACGCCCTTTAAATCAGAATAACTTTCTTAAAATTTGTCCAAACCACTTGACTTTTTTTTAGCAATTAGAATCATTGATTAAGTAAATCACGTTCAAAAAAGATTTTGAAGAAATTGCAATTAGTAGGAATTACATGAAGAAATGAAAATGGCACTTTTTAAAACTTCTTTAATTTAGCAAATAATGTTAGTTATACATATGCTGAAAATTTCATCGAAATCGGTTGACGCGCATCGAAGGATGTAAGAAACTATGGATTTTAAGCAGAAACTGACCAAAAGTCGTGAAAAACTGCGAATATCACCACTTTCAACCGCTTGTAGCTCATGTGTTTGTTAACTGATCTTGATGAAATTTTCAGCATATGTGTAAATAACATAGATCAACAAACCACGTATTTTGAATTTTCATTACGGGCTGAAATAATAAACTTTTAAAAAGTGCCATTTTTATTTTTTCATGTAATTCCTACTAATTGCAATTTCTTCAAAATCTTTTTTGTACATTTTAAAAGTAAATCAATGCTTCTAATTGCTCAGAGAAAGTCAAGTGGTTTGGACAAATTTTAAGAAAGTTATTCTGATTTAAAGGGCGTACGAACACTTTTGTGGGCCACTGTATGTATTCTAGTGGTCGTATATTGACAATATCAAAATAGAATTTTATTCCGGTTTAAAATGCAATTAGTTACGTACGTATTTAGTAGACTTTGTAAGAAACTTGTATCACGAACTCGATGTAATAGTGAAAAGGGTTAATCAGGCTTTACGAAAACCTCTGTTACCGCTGGCATCTCGATTTGTAACCTCCCTGTAGCACCGACTGCAATCCCTTGGACTATTACATGTAGGCGTAGCCGGAGCAAAGGTAAATGCAAAGCACCGCAAGACCTAAGATACCTTAAAGCCTGCCATCACGATGATGATGACAAAAATGGACAGGGAGGAGGTGAAGAGAGCCTGTAGAAGGCTCAGATCTGAGTTCAAAAAGATCGTGACAACTAGTGAAGACGACATCAAGTAATTCTATTCTTTATAGCATTCGCAGTTTTTGTACCAACTGGTGAAAGATTCGTCAAAAATTAGGTGTACACATTAATTCTCGGCCCTAACACTAAATTAACTGTTGCATTTATTTAAGTGCAAACTTTCGCCCGCAAACTTTGGGACTGCATATTACGAACATATTAGAACAATCTAATTTGAAGTTCAAATGGTATGACCTCAAATAATTTCCTGTGTGTTTGGAGAATACAATTTCGACTGATAAAATGCATATTAGACGCTGGTTGCTTTTCGCAATTTAATTAAAAAAGTTTGCTAACAAGGCTAAATAAATTATTCGTACGGCATTAGGACAAGAAGTTATGTTCTGTATCACATGCCAGAAATGGTTTCACAGATTCTGAAATGAAAATTTTAATATTGCAAATTAATTAGCAGCATTAGGAATTACCCAACAACCCATTATTGTCCGGTTGCAGAAACTGGATAAAAAACAAGAATAGAATCACCGAGTCCCGCATGGCGTAGGCCGGTTATAAAGCTGCACGCAATTGCTAAGCCTCATACGGGAAAAACGACTCAAGATACTCTTGATTCGTTAAACTAGGAAATTTTGCCACATCCGGCGCATTCAACAAACCTAACTCCATTGGACTTTCACTTGTTCCCTCCAACACCAGGTTTAGTAGAATCCCATTGCAAAACGTACGAGAGGGTAGAAAAGTGTATCACGGACTTCATTGACACCAAACCGCCGCCATTTTATAGAAGTGGGATCCGCCACCTCTCCGAGAGATAGTACAAAATGTGTAGATACTGCTGGAGTTTATATTTCTGATTAAATTATTTGATTTTGAATAAATAGATTCTTGTGTGGAAAGGCCGTGAATTCATTTGTACACCTAATTAAAATGAGCTTTAAATCTTGAGCTATGTAGGCTCGAGCAGTGTCGCCAGATCGGTTAAATCAAGGGGAATACAGTTTACCACCTCTCTGATGACCAGAGTAATATGTAACGCGTTGCGCGGCACGTCACGTAACCAGTCTACGGTCTTAGTGGGGGACGTTGGAGTGTGCTCATGTAGTGGAAGGGAAAAATGAGAAGAGGAAAATCAACCCAGTTTTGGGTTGATCTGGCGACACTGGGCTCGATTCGCGACTCCAGCCGTAAACGCTGGAGATTTCCAGACTTGAACCTTGAGTTGTGAGAACTTGAGTCTTTAACGGTTGAGCTTCAAACTCGAAGACTCGAATCGTCTCTATTCCCAGAATGTGTTTCAATATTGCGATGTAATATCTGTGCACAGTCTAGATGCAGCTCTGCCCTCTGTGACTAATATCATAACATAAAAGGATGTTTCAGTACAAATCTCTCCTCTAGTTAGTTGCAATCGAAACATTGAAGAAGAATCTTGTAAAGCGTAACGATCCTTTAAACATTCTTTAAAAATAATAATGGTAGAAGAAATTAACGGTTCATTTAGTGAAAAATCGCTTAATAGCGAAATCGAAAATGAAGCATTAACACAAACTCGCAGAATGTGTTGGAAGTGGGATAATTTTGAACAAAATGAAAGAAATAAAATATACTGTCGTAGATGTAATCATACCTTCTCTTCTAAAACATCTCATACTATTTTGAAAAAACATTACAAGAGGCATGAAGGAATAATATCACAAAGAAAACAAAAAAAAATGGTGCATGCTTAGACCACATGGCTGAACTGAAACTTCTTTCTTTAATGTTTTTTCGAATTTTTATTGACACTTTATGACATTTAATTTTCTATGATTCTATTATTGAAACAGTTGGATTGTGATGGCTAAAATATGACATAATCGAGAGTTGTTCCTGATCTTGTTGTCGCTTCATTAGGATTATTTACCATTTCCAATCTTAATTACTTTTAAAACATTCTATTAATAATTTTGATTGTTCCGATGCAAAGTTCACGTTGAAATCTCCACTTAGCATCATCGAAATCTTATCATAATCTTTATTAAGTAATGCCGAACCTTCAACCGTATATGCTAATAGAATAGAATTTCGTTTCATCGTTTCATCGTTTCATCGCCAGATCGGTTTTACTCCTACTGCGTCAAGGTTTACTAAATCGTTTCATCGTTTCAGTGTTTCACTGTTTCATCGTTTCATCGTTCCATCGTTTCAGCTTTTCACCGTTTCATCGCCAGATTGGTTTTATTCCTACCGCGTCGAGGTTTTGCGCCTAACGCGCCTAAAGAAGTTTCACTTCAAAAACTACTGGAAGATTGGAGACTAAAAAGGATCTTCAGAAATTATTAATAAATTTCATAATTCGTGGAAACCACTGAATACGAATAATAGAAGAAAATGCGTTCATTACATTTCTCAGTTAAACTGCCTAACAGGTATACTATAAGTCAAATGATTCAAAGTACATTCAAGGGAAAAGAACGAAATTATTCAACATGTTAGAGAATTGAAATATAAAGTTTTCTAAACATATATATATATATATATATATATATATATATATTTGACTTTTGGACGGCAGTAAGAAATAAAGCATATATCGTTATTTCTTTTTCCTATTGGTCAAGAACTCCAAGAGCTGAGCGTTAAAGCTTCGAAAGCTTTGAGTCTTAAAGCTTTGGAAGTTTGAGCTTTATATAATCGTAGTCTTAGAAACTTAATCTTTAAGACTGAGCTTTGGAGCTGCGAAGAGTCGAGTTTTATACAACACTACACGAGGGACACCGCTTATTGTTAGTACGGCCAACTCTCCTCGCTTGGGAGAACGAGCAACGAAGAAGGAGAAAAAGGTGGTGAAAGGGGCTGCGAGGGGCGGGAGGCAGGGCGCGAGAAGTGCGTAGATGCGTGGGTGGCTGTCAGTGAGCGCGAGAACACTGCGTGAGCCGCGCGCCGACTTGCGGCTCCGCTCGGGCCACGAGTTCTCCTCCTTTCACGTAATTCATCGGTCGATTCGAGTACTCATTCAGCGGTTCACTTGCCGGACAATAAGAAAACATTTAGTCTTGTTTAGTTGCTCGGTCGGGTGCGAAATTCCCTGGTGACTTGTTTGTGCTTCTATACGTCATATACTATGTAGGACAATTTTCGTTTATTTCATTTCTTCGAGTACCTCTTGCATGCTAACCAAAGGCCTTTTTGTTAATTAAGGTGAATGTTCTTATTCGCGACCACGTTGCTATACCGGCTGCTTCGTTTACTGAACAAATAAGCACTTAACATTCAATTACTTTTGTTTGTATTTCGCTTGTTAATTGGTTTTTGTATTCATTACGTTCAATTGATATTGAAGTTCTGGATTACATAGTTATTACTTGACTGGATGGATTTTATTCATTTATGATAAAAATGACTTGTTGAAGTATTCAACTGTGAAAACTTATTACATTCTTTGCAATCTGTTAAAATTATTGAGTTGTAACATAAATTTGTTCGCTTACAAATATTTGTATTTGTGCGTATGAATTTTAACGATTTTGTTATGACTCGTGTGTAAATGTACAGAGCTGTGATTGAAAAGAAGACATTTTCAGTCAGGAATTATACAAATGATTGAATATAATTCTGTACTTTATTAATGAATAAAAAGCGATACTAAACGTTACCGGACATATTTATGTTACGACCCAATATTGAAAGATGAAGTATATTTTAGTTTAACCTCTATTCTTTACAATTGATGTATGTAGATCATTTTTATTTTTCATAATGACCCGGTAGTGTATTTGTTACCGATTAAGTGGGTACTAATGAAATTAGAATAAATAATAAGCATCTTTTAAGTCCATTATTGTATAATGACACTAAATACATAAGGGGATAGTGTTTATGTTTACTTTGTTTAGAAATATTACAATCCGTGCAGAAATGGACATTGAGCTGAATTTTTAATTAAATCTTGACATAATATTTGACTTCATATTTGAAAATTGATTGACAAGAGATGTTCGACAATTCAAACTTTATGGAAAGAAGCTTTCCATAAATGTTGTTCATGTGATGCTACTAACGGACCAATCTTTTCTTGTTCAAATACAATTCTAGAATTGAAAACACCCTCTCACCGATTTTTCATATTGTGAATATTTTAGAAGAAAGTTTGGTTAAAAGTTGTAGTATTTCTTAAAATCAAATTGCATGGTTGCAAAACAATCACATAGGTGGTTAAAGCATAAGCAATGTTGGTGTTAGGAATTTAACCCATTACCTTAATGGGTTAAAGCATAAGCAATGTTGGTGTTAGGGATTGAATTTATGTGACATTTTTCAACGATACTAATTGAAATATTGTATTTATACTAATATCTATACATTTATAAAATAAATTTTTAATATGTGTGGGCATTGTGTATTATAGTAGAATAGGAACACTACAGAAAACAATTGGGAAAAGTGTTTATTTACTTCTACAATAACCTATAGTCTTCATTAACTAGATTTTGATATTGATTGTATCATATTTGATTTTATCATAGCACGTGAGTTTAAGAAAGTTAATCGTTGACAGTCGTCACTGCTTTTACAATTACATAGAACCTGCTCTGTGGTTTTTCCAAAATAATATTCATAGTACTCACGATTTCTTAGAACTATTGAAAAAATAAATTCAGATGAGTTAAAGCTCATATTTCTTTATTGAAAATTTTAAATCAGATTTAAAAAATTTAATTAAACATAATAAATAATAAATTTATAATTACTACTGGCTTACAAATATTAATTTCCAATTTAGAAAATTTGCATCAAAGAATTTTGCATATTTACAGTTGCATAAACTTCATTGCTTTGATAAGTCGAATTTATTTTAAATGTTGGAGAATATGTTTATAAAAAAATCAATATTTCATATACATTTCCTTAATAATTTCGGTCGAATCTTTGGTTTTCCATAGGGACACATCAGCTTTTCCCACTGTTTAAGTGTTAAATCACGATAGTTTGTCATTTAACTGTGAATGAAGACGATTTGGTTACAAAAGTATCTGAAGTTTACATATTATTTAATAAGTTTAGCAAGTTCAAAATTTTGAGGGCCATCGAGTGTTTTGTATTACGTGATAAGTATTGTAAAACGATTGTCAGAATACAAAAAAAAATCGCTGTCTCCATACAGTCATGTGACCTTGTTCTCGAGCTGCAGCTGTTTTTGTGTTACACCAGTTTCTCACCTGTCTTCACAGAAATTGCGCGAAGTGACCACTTCGAACTGGATTACGGTCAGAAATATGTCACCATGAATAGTCTGACTCGTTCATTTGTTCTATTACATGTATTTACAATTGCTTGCGAATTAGTTTGACCTCATGAGCTTGGGTTCTACGAGATAAACAGCAAACTGATCTTCAACTTTCTAAAAATTACAGTTAGACTTCGAACTAATTTAAATCGAAAGAATTACATATTCTCTTTTAATGATTAATAAACTGCGGATTTCATGCATTTATGACTAGAACGAGTTAGTGCAATTTAAAACAGTAGAAACATTAAAACTATTTCAGAACGTCTGAATATTGTGCTTACATCATTAAGCTTGTTAAAGAAGAAAAGAAAATTCTATGTGGTTACTATTTCTTGCAAATGATGAAAACAATTTTTATTGTGCACAAAAATCCGTCGTCTAATAATTAATAATTACTTTAGTTTGCTGTTTAATAATCACGTTATTTAATTAAGGCTCATAATATTGACAAAATGTCTTGACTTTTATCAATTTGCTAGAAATAATTTTATTTTACAAAACTATATGTAATGTATACCTGGGTCTCTTTTTGCGCGGTGAACACGTATAGTGCACAAAAGTCGTTAAACATTTATTTACAAGAAAGTATACATCTTGCGTTAGACTAACGCAAACTATATAGAAAGCAATGAATAATATGAAAATGCATTCAATAAAAATACATAATTTTATAAACGCATAAAAGAAAAGCTAAGGTGTTAAGGAAAATGATAAAGAATCGTACGTTTTTTAAATCGACATTTTATTTACCGTTTCTTTTTATTATAGCTCAAAAAAATTCGTCGTCCTACTACTGGAACAAAAAATATATAAATATGAATAAAAAGTGTTAAAAAAGTAAGAAAACCGTGAAAATAGAAACCCAGGCGTATACATATAAAACTGAAAATAAATCCTATTCTATGACTTTCAAGAATTATTTGGAAAAGTCGAAAATAAAATAGAACAATTCGATAAACTATTTTAATTTATAATATGTCTATCATTTTTTCTAGAAATTCACAAAGTTCCACGATTGAGTGATTAGTAGATTATGGATCTTTATGTATTTATGGCCGCTGAAAATTTTCCAAAAATGCTAGAATATAAAATTTGACAGACTTTAATACGATATTTATTTATTTCAGATCTGCAAAGGCTATTACCACTGAAAATAAGATATTATTTGATTCCACTTTCTTAAAATTCGTCTATAAACTTGCAAATTGCATAAACATTCGCAGTCTAATGATTATTGAGTAATTTGCGATCTTGTTGCAACGCAATCTCTTTAAGAATTTTATTCATAACGCGTTGGTCAAACAAGTAGAAAACCACCTCCGATTTTGTAATATGCACATGCTGCTTCTTGCCCATGAGAAAGTGTAGCATGACAATTCAATGGACAATTGAAGTAATAAGCGGCGTAGGATTCTCTTGTCGAGTAATACCAACAAATCCACTTTGCGAAGTGGAACCAGTTCGTTGTGATTCGTCTGTGACCTTCCCGAGAAAAAAGGTTGACAATTTTCGAATCCTGTTCCACTGTGCAAAGTAGATTTCTTAATTTGGATCGGTCACGAGGACAATGTCTCATTGCGTGTCAACACTCTGTATACAGGTTTTGTGATTGAGAGACCGAACAGCGTGAAAGTTGTCGCGACAGATGAATAAATTTGAAACAGGATTCATTGTACACCCAGAATGTGTACTAATGATAAGAACCGAGGCATTTTACGCGTGGGTAGTTGCTTAATTTCGTTTCAGTTGTAATTTTGATGAATGAATTTTCCTTCGTACGTTCTGTAGGAAATTATCTTGCGTTGTTATCAATTTATAATACAACATGCTTATCAGATTTGTTTGAAACACAAAATACATCTGTTCAATGCGATTATAAAATATTACCAAATTTTATATTGTAACTTAGAAGTCTTCATCAACTTTTCTACTTTAACAATAAACGTAGGAAGTAATAGAAATAGTTAGTAAACGTTGACCCTTCGCTATTTTTATTATAGTAGAGATGCTCGAACAGGGAAATTTATTTCGCCATTTTCCATGAATGCATTTTTATAGTTAGAGTAATTGTCCAATGTATAGCCAGTAATTTGAAGATGGTCAATTTGATATTGTTTACTAATTTTGTACGAGTAATATGGTACCAGTCATTAAATCACTTTACTTTCTGTATATAATTTTTGAAATTTAATTGATTGTACTTTGCACAATATAAGAAAGGATATTTATAAGTAGAAGAATAAGAGTCATTTAGGTTGCGTTGACAAGCACAATTTTTAAAACGTAAAATGAAGAATCTATGAGAAGTAAGACAGAGTTCTTCGAACTATTATATTTGCTGTGTCTTGACAATTGGGAATGATAAATCATGTATAGTATGAAGTTATTAACAAGTTAGACCACATCAAGGTTAATCGGATTCAGACATTAATTATCAGACATACCGAGGGTTATTCTGGTCACTGAACATTAACAATATAAGACACAACATAATTTGTTAGTGAAAGTAATGACACAATGCTTTAGACATATCTGTCTTCCCCAACAGTATATTTATAACTAAATTTTTCAACATTTTGTAAAGATTGCTGAACTTGTGTTATAGAAAAAACTAAATAACAATTGCATATGCAGAAAAATGTTAATGGTGTTTTTTTAGATCAAATCTGTAACTTAATTTCTCTTGTGTAGGAACATTTAAGTAGTTTCAACGCTAGATGTAATTCTGTTAAACATAATAAACTTAAATCAATTATTTATTAGATGTTGATCGACTTTTGAGTCCATCAGTATACATATTATTAAAAATGTTCATTTATATAACATTACAATTAGATTGCAGACTTTAATGGAATTTCCAAAGAGAACAAAGTGGAAACGTAAATAAATCCGTAAGTTTTTTACATTTTTTTATAAACAAGAAATAATATAAACGTACACTAGATCCTCGATAATTGATTTTAAAGGTCTTGTATATGCAGACTACTATGGAATCTAGATATATGTATATCAAACAAAGATATTTTACAAATTACTTCGAATTTGAAATATTGAAAAATATGTTTAAATTAAAAAAAAACAGGAATATTGTGAATTAATCTAATATGTATAGTTAAATTATAAAATTAATGGTCAATAGTACACACATTTATAAGTAACCAGTGGATTTTATATGACAAACACGAATAGGTGTAATTTAAAACATTAAAATCATTAGAAAAATTTTTAAATACCGTTATATTATCCTCAACCTATTAAACGTATAAAGAAAGAAAATAAATTTCTATTCCACTCTAGTTCGTTGCAATTCAAGTGGAAAAAATTTGTATTTTGCATAGAGAGCCCTTGCCCATGTATAAGAACTGGGTAATAAACAATTTAAGAATATGTAGTAATCATAGTATGTATCGATCGCAGTGAGATCATTCGAAATTCTCCACACACGTAACAAACTTGCAATTTCACTTGTCCCAATTTTAAACCTGCCAGTAATTTTATAAAAAAATGCCATGGTCATTACTCTTCCTTTATATGCAAGAATGTGAAAGAACATATTAATCATCTCCGATTAAACCCGTCTTTACTTCGTTCATTCCAAATTAGACCTGTACCACTTTCTAGAAGAACAGAATGAATAAAAAAAACAAGGTGCGTAGCAATCATAATTCCGGATTAAATAAGTGAACCGCGTCAATTTCACTTCATTAGGTCGCTTAACTAGGTAAACACCTAATTTCTCAGTTGACCATAGAAATTCCAAGGAAACTTTCCAATAACCTTCGTCGGTCCTTCCTGTCTACTTTGTGATCAATTCATCAGCAATCGCACACCGTACAACTGTAGAGGGTAATTTTATTACAATCTATATCCACACACTCGAGAACGTTTATAGGAAAATATTCTTCAAAGCTGTTTATAACATTTAATTTATTATCATTTGAACCGCTCATTTGACAAATCATTTTACTCCACAAAATAAAGAGGAAAGAAAATTAACGACATAATATATACAGTGGCCTACAAAAATATTCGAAAACCCCTTTAAATAAAAATATTTTTTTGTAAATTGGACCAAGCAACTACTTTTTCTAAGTAATTAGAAGTATTGATTTACTATATGACGAGCAGAATAGATTTTCAAAAAATTGCAAGGATTACATGAAAAAATAAAAATGGCACTTCCTAAAACTTTTTTATTTAAACCCGTGATGAAAATTTAAAATAAATCTTTCGTAGATCTACGTTAGTAACATACTTGTTGAAGAATCTGTGGATTTTAAGCAGAAATTGACCAGAAGTTGTGAAAAACTGCTTTTTCACCACTTTCGATCGCTTGTAGCTCGTGTGTACGTTAATCAATTTCGATGAAATTTTCAGCATAACTAACAGAGATCTACGAGACGCATAATTTAAATTTTCTTTACAGGCTCAAATAAAAAAGTTTAAAAAAATACCTTTCTTATTGCACGTCATTTAGTAAATCACTAATTGCTGAAAAAAGTCAAGGCGTTTGGCCAATTTTAAAAAAGTTAAGAACTTAATTCTCCTTCAAGGGACGTTCGAACACTTTCGTAGGTCACTGTACATTCATTTTTAAAAGTTCTTTCCATTTTTGTAATTTAGTGATATTAAACCGAATTATTGAGAAAATTTTTTCTATATCTAAAATGTTCACAATCAAAGCTCTCGATTGATGCTTAATTTTTACATTTAGAAAGGCAGTTGATCACTTTGGGTTATGATTGGTTCAATTACACTGTCCAACAAATTTCAACATTTTTTATGTTTCTCAATTACTGTTGAGTGGTTGTTATAGAGTTTTTCGCGCTGATTCCGAATCTGCCCTTACTTTTTCTCCTACACTCATAGTTTTTGAGAAACACGAATTTGAAAAAAAATTGTTCTTTGCAGCAAAAGATTCTGTAGGCTTTCCCTAATACTGTGATACCCAATACTAATACATTATGAATGTTTAAACAACATCATTAACCAGTTAACTGTGGCGAACTTTATGCAAAGCGCGCACCAGTGTGTGTCGCGATAATCAAGCGATGACGGGTATAGTCGTCAAACACAGAGATTTTTTTTATTTGCTTGTTTCATTTCATCTTGACCTCTAAACATTTTAAACATATTATTTACGAATATAATTTAGTTTTCGCCAAAATTACAATTTAAATATCAAATTGTAACAAAATTTTACGCATGACGGATATAGTCGTCATGACACGAAATTCTGCCACATCTCCATGACGGATATAGTCGCCAAACACGCTTAACTGGTTAAAGACGGAGAGACACCATTTTTGCACCAATTTTTTGGGATATTTTTGAATTTATCTCAAAAAATAAGGGTCCAGCGTAAAATCGAAGTATATCACGCGATAGAGCAGACTTTTATGTTGAGAAACCCCCCTTTGAAGTTTGCAACATCAACGTTTTTACCGAACCAAAAAGCAAAATATCTACGCCCGACATCCGCTATCGCCAGTGGTGCTCTTCCACTAGCGCGGTTGTTCGTCGCGGAGCGGCGTAAAGGCGATGCAGTGGTTAAAAGCGCAAATTATGTCAGCTTATTTGAATGTTAAATTTTATTAAATGTTATACTATTGGTATTTATTATTTATTAGTGCATTTATTCTGCATAAATTATTTTATATATTTTAGTAACGTTAGTCTCTTGTTCATAGTAAATACATTTCATGTTAAAAAGGTCTTTTGTAACAAAAAAATAATTTAGTAAGTTTTTCTTTTGTATTTAGTTTTCTTTATTAAGCATTTCCACAATAAGCGATATTAAATAGATTTTAATATTAAATTATTTTTTGTTACAAAAGACCCTTTTAGTATGAAATATACTATGAACAAGAAACTACATTAAAACAATTCATAAAATAATTTATACATAATTTATAAATAAGCTAGCATAATTGCGCGCTTTTAGCCACTGCATCGCTGTTACGCCGCGCCGTATCCCGCCAGAAAAAATACATACGATGGAAAAATATATACGCCGAGAACATTCAGTGCCCGAAATAAACGCAGAAAGCGGTAGAAAATCCGAGAACCGTAATACAAACGACGATGTGAATAACAATTCTTGTGGGTGACGCGTTCGAGAATTCTTAATGGTACTTCTAAATAAGACTGTGAATAATGAATTGTATCAAGTGGTTCTATTTGACATTTTGGTTTAAGATTTCCATTTAGATCCTTTTTTAATCTTGTTTATCCTCTCGAGGATATATGTCACTATAAATCTGTACACACTGAAAGTATAGAGTAAATCATTAATTCCCACTAGTGCATAGAACCCAATATTCGTCTACATTTTCATTAATAAATTGAGCTTTTTCTATTTATATGAATGAGGAATTAAGTGAAATTTCAATGAAACACTACAATGTCGAAACGATATTACGTTTGTCTTGTGCAAACTACTCTAAAATTATGCTACATTTATTTTATCCAATGGCGATTAATCCCTTGAGATGTGGAGTTAATTGGACCGAACGACTCCAGTTTATTTAGGATATTTGTAATTCTAAGTGGGGTATATATGTATATGGTGGCTCACAAAAGTATTCGCTCGCCCTTTAAATCTGAATAACTTTCTTAATATTTGACCAAACCATTTGACCTTTTTTGAGCAATTAGAAGCATTGATTTAGTAAATCACGTGCAAAAAAGATTTTGAAAAAATTGCAATTAGTAGGAATTACATGAAGAGATAAAAATGGCACTTTGTAAAACTTCTTTATTTTAGCCCATAAAGAAAATTTAAAATACGTCTTTTGTAGATCTATGTTAGTTATACATATGCTGAAAATTTCATCGAAATCGGTTGATGGATTTTAAGCAGAAACTGACCAAAAGTCGTGAAAAACTGCGATTATCACTACTTTCAACCGCTTGTAACTCATGTGTTTGTTAACTGATTTCGATGAAATTTTCATGTGTAAATAACATAGATCTACAAACCACGTATTTTGAATTTTCATTACGGGCTGAAATAATAAACTTTTAAAAAGTGCCATTTTTATTTTTTCATGTAATTCCTACTAATTGCAATTTCTTCAAAATCTTTTTTGCACGTGATTTACTAAATCAATGTTTCTAATTGCTCAAGAAAAGTCATGTGGTTTGGTCAAATTTTGAGAAAGTTATTCTGATTTAAAGGGCGTGCGAATACTTTTGTGAGCCACTGTATGTGCAAAGTATCATTAAAAGGTTCAAATACAATATGTTTATACTCATAACTGTGACATATATTAGAAATGAAAAACATTCTTTTACATAGTCAGTATTGGCTAAATTGTCATATATGAAAAGAAATAATAGAGCACATTTGGATAATTTCGGGGAACGAGTGTGTTCGTTCTAAGACATTCATGTTTCTTTATAATGAGAAATTTTTCAAACAATACTGGGTAATTAATGGTGATTTATCTTTATGCCAAATTGTGGTCTAAACATTTCGTAATGCGTCCATTCTACTTGACCGACAGTGACTTCCTCGACAATGTTTACGTCGACGCTATTTCCCCAATATATGTTTTCGCCGACATCAGTTTTCTTCGGAATTCTGCTCTCACCGATATGCAATAGCGGACAAAAATATGAGCGCACACATTAAAAAGCAATACATTTTTTAATAGTTGGACAAAACGACTTGAATCGATTTTAAATATTAGTAGAATTAGTTTGCTAGCAAATGTGATAAGAACTTTTTTAAAATTGCTATTGAACAGAATTGCGGAAAAAGGAAAAATAACGATTTTTACCTTTTTTATCTGAGCTTGCAATTTAAATTTAAAATATGCCTTTTGTAGATCTAAGTAAGATATATACGTGCACAAAGTTCCATTGAAATCGATTAACATTCTTATGAACCATAAATGATTAAAAATTCATCTTTCAATGCCTATAACATATTTAGATCTACAAAAGGCACATTTTAAACCTGCATTGTAGGTTTAGATAAAAAATCATGATCTGTACTTTTTTCTTCGCAATTCTGATCAATAGCAGTTTAAAAGCAATTCTTTGCACATTAGTTAGTAAACTAGTTCTTCTAATGATTACAAAAAAAAATACGAGTCGTTTGTTGAATTTTTTAAAAAATTATTTCTTCTTAAAGGGTGTGTTTATATTTTTGCCCGGCACTGTAGACATAATCATATACTATTCACGATTATCAAAGTTATACTCGAGACAGCGCAGGGGCAAGGGGCGCGAAGTTCATAGACAGGGAATGCGATACACTTGAAGTAGTAATCTTCTCAGCGAATAGCGAGAAGTGTGTGACCGAACTGTATGTGCCTGACCAATCAGACGGCATCTTTGCGAATTCCTTTCGCATTCCATCGGAGTTCGATTTCAGCTGTCGTGACGTGCTTTTGTGGCATTACTGGGAACAAAACTTCAAAACTGCTGAAGCGGCAAGGAAAATTTAAAAAGTGGTGGATGTGAGCAGGAAATGCAACAACTTATGACTCAGCCTAGTATTAGTCAATATGTATATGTCAGTGGAAACAGCATATATTGGGGAAATAGTATCGATGTAAACATTGTCGAGGAAGTCACTGTCGGTCAAGTAGAACGGACTTTAAAAAATGTATACTTAAATTCCATTGCTTTTATTCAACCAATCAGCCTTGCAGACCTTGAGGAAAACATTTTCGTGATCTTCTGCGTCTACAGTGATAATAGTGCTATAAGCACAGACTAAAGTAATCGAACCTAAATTACGAAGTCCCATATTCGGACGATTCTAAAATTCTATATAAATTTTCTTAAATATGTTTATGTACATCATTTAAAACTAAATAATCTAAATGTTCTGAAGAACATTAGAAACTTGATATTTGCAATCATCGTACACTACAATAGCGAATGTTAGTGTACAGAAATTTTGTTGAGGTTATGAGAGACCCCAGTATATATATTAAGGGTTATATTTCCGTGATATATTTTCTCATTCTTTTATATCAGTTTAGTAAATGTTCCGATGGCACAAATCGTAAAGATTCTGCGATATTATTTACCTTTTGAGGACCAGGGTTTAAATCGCCAGGGTGCTGGTTGAAAGTTACTCAAAGTTGCTTCAAATATTACGATAGTAATGGTACCAATACCGTATCGATATTATCGATACTATTCTATAAGTTTCGATATGGTATCGATATATATCGAAGTTTAGAATACTTGATATTGATTGTCGATGCCGATTCTTTTTGAATCGACACCAATATCCATGCAATATCATATCAAAATCAAAACGAAAGTCGATACTTGTTTGATATCTATTGGTACTAATGAGCTATTCTACATATTATATATTATATGATCTAAATGCATATAGTAATGCTCACGTTCCCGTGTACATACAATGTCTTAACATTTACAATCATATATCTTAGTAATGCATCATGGTAATAAATTGATGATATTATTTAAGTATCATATTATTATATCATATTATACCATATTAATGTTATAATCATAAGTAGAAAGAAATGGTTTCGTGAATTACATCCGATTCTTCTCTACATATCAGCATCAAGCACGTATTAATATTTTTGCGGTAAATACTTGATACTATGTATACTATGTATGAAATAGGTATCAAACGGCTATCGATAATCTCGTTAACTGTATGCGATACACTAATATGATTAGATACATATCAAACAGGTATTAATATTCGTGTAAATGTAAAAAACATATCGATACTTTCGTTTTCATTAAAGTAGTACAGTATTGCATTGGTATCGAATGAAGAAAAATCTGTATCGACAATTCGTACAAAGTACTTGAAATTTTTATATATATCGATACGTCCTATTGGGTACTTTGGTATTGGATATTATCGAGTTCCACCGATAGTATTGGTATCAATCCCGTCACTAATCATCTCAAAATGCATGTTTATTGATGTGTATATTACGTACGCGATGAATTGATTTCTTTCATGTAGCTATGTATAGAGTTTCCTGCGCTCAAGAGATTACTAACAAAATTTTATTGATTTTAAAGGAAGTTGAAAATTTGACTTTTCTCCGCGTTTTAACGATCTCGGATCACTGTGCGGTGCGTCGAGGGTGTGAAAAATTACAGGACGGCCCCAGTCTCTGTCTCGGTTCGCTCGTAGCGAGTCGTCGTCGACGTCGGGACGCTTGGCGTCCCCACCCTCGCTCGAGAACCCCCACCCTTCAGCCACCACGTCCTCGTGGAAGGCCGTGTTCGTTTTCCGAGGCGGCATCGGCCGGCAATTCGCATTCGACCGACGTCTTGGTTTAAAGAGTCTCGGGGACAAGACTTTTGATGATGACTTGACTTCTGCCGACTGGAGTGAGCCGCGGCCATAAGGCAGCACAGACGAAACTTGAAGAGGATATTAAATAACGAGAAAAAAAAGAAATATACGCATCATACAGCTCGCAACGAGCAGCGACCTACGAGAGAAATAGAAATCGAGGAGGATTATATAGTTACTTTTTTCATTTCTTTATTCTCTTTCGAAACCGGGTAGAGAATCGCGAGTGACGCAAGAGGATACCGATTATTGTTCGTTTCCTCGTTTCTCCTTTGATATTTGTTGTTGTTGAGTGCCCAGTGAGTGCACCGCACGGGAAGTTTGTACGCCTGAGGAGAAAGAAACAGAAGGAAGTAACCGATCGCATCCAAGGGGGCTCGTTCGTGTTCCCCGGAAGAACGTCGACGACGAAGAATCTAATCGAGCCAGACGACTTGGATTGCTCCACTGATCCAAGATGAAGCGACAAATGTCTCAGCCGCAACAACAGCAGCAGCAGCAACAGCTGCAACAGCAGCAGCAAACGATCACGCAACAACAACAACAACAGCAGTACATTCAACAGAGAACCGAACGACAGATCACCCGGCAGCAAATCACCAGTCAGCAGAGAGGTCAGTTCGGCTTGTTGATGATGACAAATCGGTTTTACACTTCACCTAACTACCCGATCGTTTCAAATTAGACAAAAGTCCATATGGAGTTCTAACAAATCCATTTTCTCGCTTTGCGTCGACAGTGATCGATAAATCAACCGATCTTCAGTAGTCTCTGTTCGTAGAGATAAAAAATGCTTTGGAATTCTTCTAAAGACGATTTTTGAAGCTCCTTAACGCAGTGATCTATGATTTGGCCGATCGATAGAATTCCATATCGTGCGATTTCTTGTTTTCGCGGTTTCGTTTAATCGATCGCGGAGCGAAACCCGAGGGCAGAAAATAAACGGTAGAAAATCCCTCCGGATTTCTTAGCGGAGAATATCCCCTTGACGAATATTCTATTTTCGAGCGAGAGCACCGCCCCTGCGTGAGCTCTAAAGATAGTTCTCCACGCTGTTCGACGCCAACGTTTCGAAAATTCCTGCACGCGCCGTAAACGTTCTCGTAAGGGTCGCCCTCCTCGAAGAGGGTAAAAGCCAAGACGCAGCTAACACGCAGCTGTCAAAATCGCAGACAAACTCGAATGCTACTCTCTATCGTCCTCCTACGTGCTGCTGCGCACCCTCTCTTTCCATGAGCCGACACGGGATATCTGTCATTGGCCCGCGGATTGCGTCCCCGGCTGCACTCGTTCCGAGGGGAAAAAATGCGGCTTCTAAATCTGGCCAGACACACTTTCCACGGGGCCCCTCTCTTAGCTGTTCGTTGCCCGAGAAGCAACGAACTCGGCCGAGTGCCGGCTAATTAGTAAAAGTATCAGCGATCGTCGATAATGACAACTGGTCTGTACGGCTGTTTACAGTTTTGCGCTTATGTGTGAATGAACCATTTTCTTTCGATTCATTGTATGGAGATATGTAGAATTACCTGACTTGTCAAATTGATAATTGATACGTTGGATTAGGTTATCCTACAAGTTTCTTCTGCAATATGTACGTTTAACATTGTTAGGTAATACAAACATACATAAAAACGCGATCATTTGTTCAGAAATGTTTCATTTTTTCTCAATTACCCACGGCATTCATATTTTTAAGAAATTGGTTTGAACTTGAACGCATTAGTCTAAAACGAGACTCGCCTTTGAGACAACCTGATATATTTGACGTTGTAAAGATGCTTTTGCGGGGAAATTGACTGCAGAAATTTATTTAACACGGCGTATTTTGTAACAAATATTCCTCACAATATGGATAAATTCAACTTGTGACTTGTATAAAGCTACTATCTGTTATATCTTTATATCTTTTATACAACACGATAAAAACACTGTTTAAAAAGACAGTATATATGTATTTTATGTAGCATAAAATATAATATTATATATAATATAATTTATTATTATACATTGGCAGAAAATGGTCCATTTATAGTTGAGTGCAGACATACTATATGTAAACCCTCGGATTTTATGCACCTCTGATAAAAATGAATAGACCGAATGCAAAATCGTAAAAACATTCGATGAATTTAAAATTTACTGGTGCATTGTTTCTAACTCTATAAAGTTGCTAAGAAAAGGAATAAATATCTATGTGGCTTCTATACCTTACAATTAATGCAGACAATTATTATTTCGTATAAAAATCCGGAGTTTACTAATTATAATTGAATAAGGAATTATGATATCTATGTTTCAAAAATACTAATCACAAAAATTAGATATTAGAATTCGTAGTGAGCTAAAGAAAATTCAAAACTGTACTGTCAAGTACGCATCCAAGGAGCTAAACTGAGTACTGATTGATTAGTAAAACTTTCATTATTAATTACTAACATCAAAACTGGTCGGATTTGTCACAAAGTGTGACATATCAAATGTTCAAAACGATGTGCTCATCTATGGCCATGTGCATGAAATCTAAAGGCTCAATGTTGATTTAATCTAAACTAATTATAACAGTATTTATATTTCAAAGTCTAATCATTAGAGTTTTGGAAATATCGTGATTTTTAAACATTTAAAAATTATTTTAAAATACACTGTTCAGTTAGACCACCTGCACACATCATTTAATCACAGAGGTGGTCCACGAAGTGATATGTTGCTGCTCTTGACATTTTTGGGACGCCGAGTGAATGAAGTTCTATGATCATTATCTTTGCAATGTTTAGAGTCACCATTGTTTTCTGAACGAATGAAGATTTCCGGTACTAAGTGTAGCTTTATTAAAAGCACACAGTGTTTGAAATCTTCTTTTTGTAATTATAGTTTACATAGGAACATTTACAGACTGGCGAAGGCCGCATACATTATTGCTCAAATGTTTATAACATCCTGCATTGTTAAGATGAATGATGCTTTTAGATTTTCACAAGCATTCAGTTTAGCAAATTTTTATAGCCGGCCTTACAAATTTACGCGATGCATACAATTTTCCTGTGCAATTTATTTCGATCAAAATAATGGATCGTACATTTTTAAATTAAATATCTATTATACATAGAATCATGAAAATTGGACTTGTAGATGATTTAGATAATATTTGGAATAATCTAGTACAAAATATTATAAGTACGCAACACTTTTTGGAACACATTGGAGCGTTATGAAATCAGATTATATAATTTTTACGGTATAATGTATAATCGGTAATGTTCAACTATTTATTCAAATTTAATCATCATAGTGTATTCAATGGATTGACCATGTGACAATATAGTTATACATGAGCATATACTCGTTAACTGAAACTAAACGAACAGTTTAGAATATCAACTTCATTAAAAGATAGTATTGCCATCTATTCTATATCTTCTTTATAATAAATCTGCTTCACAGGTCACTTTGATATATGGAGAACAGTAAATTTGCTTTCACGGACAAGCATCTGAATTCAAGAATAATAAATAAAATTCTTCTGAATTATGAAATTATAAACATTATCATGTCCATTTTGGTGTAGCAGTTCCTTAAAAAATAATAATAAAACCGTAGATTTCGTAACGCATGAAAAAGAGATTAGAATAAGGCAGTATCTATATTTTATTTTCTATGTATTTTTTAAATGATTTATTTCCTGTTACATTTTTAAATATACAAGGACAAATATTGTGTAATCATATTGGTAAATAATAATATCTAAAGATTGTTCTAATAAAATAGTTCAGTTACTCTATTTCAAACTTTTGAACTTTAAGACTTCCACTACTTGTGGACTTCCACTACTCGTACCACTTCCGGTCAGACGACCGGTTTCATATTTTTAATTTTACAATTCTAGATATTTCAAAGATACCTCCATAGAAAATAGTTGAATAAATTTCTTCAGTCGATCACGTGTTATTATAAAAATTGCAAAATGTCTAAATAAACTCAATGTTGTCGTTTTCATAACACAACACGTATCAGTGTGTTTTAGTGCTCGGTACGTTAATGTTAAATAAAACATGGAAATTAAACATGTAAAATATTTTCCACTCTGACAACTATTCACGCGAAAACAGCGTATAGGAGGACCCGAAAATGTAAAAAAAAATTGCAGTCGGTCCTTCTGCAGAACGTTAGCAGTGCGTTAAACAGCGTGAAAGTGTTAGAACATGGGGATCGTTATTCTCGGTGTGGAAAATTGATGTTAGCGAGTCGCAGTGAAATGGCAGTTTACGCGAATTCCGGCGAATATGAAGTTGGAGTTGGTCCAATGAGGAGGAAAACGCGGATGAAAATACCGTTTAGTTGTTATATTGTGTTTATGCTTCTGGAGCTTGTTGCGCGATCCCATGTAGATATCGGAATCGTGCCAGAAAACCATCTGAAAACGGAGAAAAAGAAGATTGCTCTGTTTTCGGCTCGTAATCGAACAAAAATGTGTTAGGGCGGGAAAGGTACGTGTTGCTCCCCATGAATCATTTAGCCAAAAGAAAGCACGGGCTAGTTTGTCTGTGTCAGAATATTCTTGTTCGTTTAATCATTCTGATGGAAATGTTTAGCACTCATTTTTCTCGGATACGCCCACTTTGGTGACTTTTGTTGACGTCAGAATTTTATATAGTTATGAGATATTTTATTTGATACAGATCTTTATGCAAATTCGTCCCTTATAATGCATTATGATGTATTATAAGGCACGAATTGTGTACTAATTATAAATTAAATAGTCATTTAGTGATACTTAGGAAAATAGGTATCCAACAGTACTTACAAGTACAAAATTATTTATTGCTTTTCATTTAAATATTTATTCACTTAATATGCTCATTGTCTCTTTCATTATCCGCATTGTGTAATATTTTTCAGGTGATTTATGCTTTTTTAACAGCCAACGACTGGAGTTTATCCTAATAAAACGTTATTTACATTAACAATATAATGAGATATTTATATTGCACTTTAAAAAGGTCATAAAGTATATAATTTTACTCATTTGAATAAATATGAGCACAACTGTACAAGTAAGGAAGAATGATAGAATTACTCTGAAAATACTTAAAATAATTAAGTTGTACTTTCAGGAGAGTGTACTTCTGAAAATATAAATCTTGCAGAATACTATCCATAAGGTTCTAGTGTTTTCAATGAATTCTGTCAATCTGTTTACACCTGTTCTTTTGAATGATTCCGTACCGTTTCTGCAGAATTCTACTTTAACGACAGCTGCAGATGAGTTCTTATTACATGTAGATTAAATCTATGATTTTATGTTACTTTCTGAACACCAAATTCCCAGTTTGAAAAGTTTCATCGCATTTCAATTATTAAATGAATTTCAAATTAATCTCATTTGGAAGCAGAAAGAACATATAAATGTTAGTTTCTACATCTAGTTATCTTTTGTGTAATTATTCGATATTTTCTTGGTTACTACAGTTAATTTCTAAGATCTATACAGTTTGGAATTAGGGGGAACTGAAAATACAAAAAGTTCGACAAGAATTATGATGAAATTCATAAAAATCGGCGACAATAATGTTTTAGTTCCAGTCACACAGTGTTCTGCCCTCAAAGGGTTAAATTAATAAAATAAACTTTCTCTCAAGTGCAGAATCATTTCATCTAGACACCAAATTGAACCGGATGCAAGAATTTGAATTGCACGTGTATTTTGAGAGCATAACAGTAAGAATAATCGTAGAGTAATGTGTATAATCGTATATACATAGTATTGTGAATCCAGAATAATGTTTTAAAGAAGTCATGAAACATTAATAGAAAGATAAAATCCATATCGTTTAACAACATTGAAAAGATACATTGCATTATGAGGATAATGTTCAGAACAACCTAGTATAATGTCTAGTTTTAAACAGTTCCGAGGTACCACTTCTGCCAACTGCGTTTTCGTTTTCTAATAAAAACATCGCTGATTTTACGGTAATTTGCCAACTGAAATCGGTACTATTTTTTGAAATATACGATCCGACATGACGTAAATAATACGAAACAAACAAGATATATCTATCCAACAGCTTAACCTGAATAACGCTTAAATTATGCATTGCTTAAAAATAAACAACAGTTGCAGAATCTTGCGAAAGACATAACAACAAGAAAATCGACAGAAACGTACTGTATCATTTTACGAGTGTTGGCATAATATATATGTAAATTCAAATGTAGGTTCCCGATTTTTCTTGTAATAGCAAAGATTAGTCTACCAACCATAAAATTGAAATAGAAACACAAAATCGTTTAAGGTTTGATAAATGTTGACTAATAATACATCAACGTATACTCGTGTTACAATATACAAATAACGAAACTTCAAAATTCATAGAAATATCTTGTTATTTGTATATTGTAACACGAGTATACGTTGATGTATTATTAGTCAACATGACTAATGTTGTTGTAAAATTATATATATATAAAGAAAGTCCTGACTCACTGACTCATCAACGCCCAGGCTAAACCCTTGGACCGAAAAAGCTGAACTTTTGCACAGAGGTTTCCTTTATGATCTATACAAGGAATAAGAAAGGATAATTCGAAATTCAACCCCGGAGGGGTTGAAAAGGGGTTTCAACGTTCGTATGAGAAATATTTTATTTGCGGTCGGATTTGCTTGAAACTTGGTCTTAATGTTCTTTGATATAATTAATCAAACATGGGACGTTAATTACGAAAATGGCATCAATTTTGAAATTTAAGATGGCGACATGGCAAAATTAAAATTCTATAGGGGTTAATAGGGGGTTAAAAGGTTTTATGGAGAAACAATATCAATTTCTGAGGGCATTAAACGGTTTCCTGTGCGAGCGAAGCCGCGAGCAAAAGCTAGTCTTTCGAATAAATATGATAGGATGTTTCGTCTATAATAACTAGACTGTAGGTTTTATACATTTATAACAAAAATAAGTACGTGAAATTTAAGTCCGTTAATATATTACTTTCAACGTATTAAAATCGTTGAGGAAAGAAATAAATTTCTATGTAGCTCCCATTTCTAGCAATTTATGAAGAACATTTTTATTTTCCATAAAGTCTAATTATAACACATATTCGACTGCACGATTAAAATTTTACGTCCAATTATGCAAAGTCCAATGAATATGACTACGTCCAATATACAAAATGGCTAATATTAGCCCTATTAGTCATATGCATATTGTATATTATATTTCATTGTATAATATTAGTCATATTAGTCATTTGTGTCTAGCAGTGAATAAGTGAGTCCAGTTACTTTAAGATGAAATCATAATTTATTAGAAAATATAAGAAGGAACAAAAACATGAACGGAGCATGAATGCCGGTAGTCAATCTGATAATCTTTAAATTGTCACATAATTTAAACATCACTTAGCAGTGAGTTACAAATAACCCACTCTGCGTGTGACATGGAACGACAAGAATTTTTGGAATTCCACATAGATAGGGTGGTGTCACGTAAATGTGATCCTGTGAATAGCTCCAGTTAGTTTTAGAATACTGTTTAGAATATCGTAAGCTGCTGAATGAGATCAAGTAAACGATAAGAAAAAGATATAGAACATAATAATTCGTTTATTATATTTATACAACAAAGAGGAGGAAAGTTATTTACGTAGTATCATTTATACAAATCTATTCCGTATACAATACACTAAAATTAAAAAGTTAAATCTTCATACAATCATTACTATTGTTTTGTAGTTTTATAATGTTATACCAAACGAATGAACAATTCGAAATGCTTAAATGTTTCATCAACACAGATGACATTTTTTTTTACTAACCTGCGTTCATTTTGAATCTTCAGTTCAGGAAATTCGCCTAGAAAAATTTGTCATACATATTTATTTCCAGTGTGAAACTTTTTGACCTATATTACAAAATATTACACTAAATTTTTTTAATGTTCCAACATTAAAACGATTTTCTTCTATTTGTATTATATGAAATCCTTCGATCATATTATATAATGTTACTTATCTAAACAGCATTATTTATTACTAGACTCTTAATTTTCATCATAAATTAATTTACAAATGTTGCGGATGAATAATCTTCCTTTTCGTTTCATGACAACTACCTTAAATTTCAGTAAATTCATCTATGTTGTTACACTGCTTGTGAATTCTAAATCCATAATCTAATAATGATACATCTAGTCTAGGTTTTATCGCAAAATAAAAATGTTCTGTCTCAATTTCAACTACTATTGGTTAAATAAAATTTCATTTACCAAATTAAACATTTTAATAGGTTCAAAATAGTATAACAATATTTTTAAAATAAATAAAATGTAAGGGAATGTTCAACAGCTTCTTTAGTGCAATATGCTCGAATTCTAAATGTACAAGACTTGAAATTTATTAATTACGAACAAGATGTAAGTGAATATTCAAAGCTTCCGTTCATCCAGTCTATATTAGTATCTTTGATCCAGATTTTGAACGCGATAGAATTTCGAACGCATTAGTGTAACGAGTTCAAGAAATTGTTTGGAATCCGCAAAAGCATATATCGCAGTTACGCAAGCGGAATGGGTCATCAATTCGTTTTCGACAACGGTTTTGGCAGATCCCGCCGCGCGTTAAGTCGTTCGTTTGTGTCTCGGCGAGTGTTCGGTAATTTTTGGAGCTTCTAAATTTTATCGGAAGGTCGATAAATTTCGGTGGCTCGTTGCGAATCCGACGAAAGTGACTCGCCGCGAGAACCGACCAAAAATATCGGACACGTATTCATACTACTCATACTGTTCATGATTAGAAGTCACTTGAAACTATACCGTGGCGAATTTCGAAAGCTCCACGAGTGCAATTGCTTCGTGGCGAATTATTTAATTTAAAAGAAAATTTAATTACGCGGCAGGTAATTTCTTCTTATTATAAGCTTATGGTCTTAAATTTTTATTCTGAACCTATTTTGACACGTATCCGTCGGGTACATTTTTCAATTTACATTTTTTATTAATCACTTCATGCCCTTCTCCGTTCATTTAGCTTTACAAGCATAGAATTGCAAATACAATAAACACTTCTAAGATTACAATCTTTAAGAAAAAAATTAATATAAATACAAGCTTTGACGTTAGGTTTCGCTATGACCATGTCTCCTGTTGTCTCTCCTTTATTTTTTAATAAATTATGATTTCATCTTTGGGTAGTGTTCATGGATTATTTTAATTCATTTCGATTCAACTAATGTTAACTTGATGTACAAAGACATCTCGGATACGTCGTGTATTTCTTACGCCTTTGTACACATGGAACTAAAATATTGTTTATAATTAATAGCCAATATCATCAGCAACATGTCTATTATCATCCTAGGAACATATTTGTTTTCTATTTATACGGAAAATCTCTATTAAGTTTTCACAAATGATATGTGAAATAATAAATGATACCTTTGATCATATAGAACTGCATTTAATTTGTATGTCAAAGGGTTAAGGAAACTAGAGTCATTTATTTACAGCGAGACATAAGTTACTAATATGATCAATGTTAGTAGTATTAATTATTTGGTCGTTAATGATTGACAGTGAAATTACTAATTTTAGTCATGCAATCGGATATGCGTTAATACAAATGGTATTCATGTTATGATTGCAATTCTTGGCACTTGTACCACAAATTGTTTTTTATAGCGTTGATACCATCTTCCGAGATCTTACAAACGTTTAAATATTTGCTCCCCTAATTACTGATACGGAGAGAAGAGAATGCGTAGGTGTCATCAATGGCTTCTTTTTTTCGGGTGATACAAATGTGACTACACTTTTCTTTGAAGAACAATGTTCAATGAGCAAATTATTTCCGATTATGTTTCTTAATGTATTTTCAGTATAATTATTCTACATGACTTTAAATATGACTTCATGTTCCCAGAACATATTATATTATTAAACACGCAATTTTTAATTCACAATTTTCATTGTCCATTTTCAATTATGAATGAAATCAGATTTACAATTACAATTTACAATTTTGATGTACAATTATTACATACTGTTGAACAGAATGTAAAATAAATGATTAGTAGACTGCGCATTCAATGCATTTATAATGAAAATGAATTCGCGAAATATAAAATCATGAAGATATTAAAAGAATTTCTAAATAATCTTACACTATTATCGATTTATTAAAATGATTAAGAAGACAAATATATTTTTATTGAATTTATCTTTGTGACAATTGATTTATAAAATCTTCATTTTACATATTCGCAGTCTAATTAATAGGCACCAATCTTGCTAGTCGTTTTGATTTTTTCAGCATTTTCACATTTTCTTGAAAATAAAGCATACTAATCATTATATTAAAAATAACAAACACTGGTAGAATTTAAATTATAACGATTGCAGTCAAATAATAGTTTCTTCAAATAATTGAAGCATTCAAGTACATACAAACAATAAGTAACCTTGGTAGAATTTAATTTATAATAATAGCAGTCAGATAAAAGTTTTTTTTAGAAAATTGAAGAGTTTCAGATATTCTGATTTCACAGTTTGTACCTTAAGCATATGGTTGATAATGTTATTATAAGTACGTTTTTCTATTATTTATGGGCTTTCGCATATTCAGCTATTTTTCATCGATTAACGCACGATTATCTCTTTAGGCAATCTTTCGACATGATTCGCAGTTTAACGTGTCTCTGCCATAGCTCTTAAATGTCAATCAAAATCAGAGTATCGACCAGAGAGTAAATTCGGAATACAAATTATGCGTAGGATAGAAGATACAACTGACAAACCAGCACTCATCAGCCGTGACAAGCGTCAGCTATTTCACGCGACGATATGGCACGCTACTAAATTATCATTATTAAGAAAGGAAAACCGACAACTGTCTTGTGTTTCGTGGAATTAAAAATATTTCCAGACGTCACCGCCCTCATCATTAATTATACGAGCAAGAGAATGTGTTGACAAATTGGCGAAATGAGGAAATAACGTGGAAAATGGAATGTACATGTCTTAACTAAGAAACAATTATTTTGATTTTCATAGATAATAAATGTAGTAATATTAATTATTTAATATTGTTATTAACAAAATGTCGAGTTCAGTACGCCAAAAACGACCAGTGTTTTAATGAACTTACTTAACATGTCAAATAATTTACATTTACTTTTATATAGAATTTTGATGAAAGTAACGTAAATCAAATCTTTTGATCTAGTTTTTGGTCAACCCTCATATTTCAGATATAATTTCTTTTTTTCAATCAACATCCGATTAATGTGTATTTCATACAAAAAAGTGCCATAACATTTAGAATGGATTGAAATGACATTGTCACACCTAAGTCCTTTCTAATTTCACTCTGAGCACAATTCAGGATTAAATTTTGCATGTGTACATTCTACTGTTACTTCTACTTTCAATTTAGTTCTGCACCACATGAAATATTATTATAATTGACATGTTGCATATTTATATTTTATCTCTATACTAGGATCAATTTTGAAAATATTACACTCCTGATTTCACTTGCATTTTCATTCACATTTGCCCTTTTCGTTTAAACGAAAAATAAATTTTGTAATTATGTACAATAGGATAATATGAACAACTTTTCCCTATATACATATGTTACCGTTGCTTGGATTTAGTTTTCGAGATAATTTCAAAAAACTATAGTTACCCATGGTGAATTCTACCTTTTAAGATTA
Source organism: Sphecodes monilicornis (assembly GCA_913789915.3). Classification (NCBI taxonomy): domain Eukaryota; kingdom Metazoa; phylum Arthropoda; class Insecta; order Hymenoptera; family Halictidae; genus Sphecodes; species Sphecodes monilicornis. The sequence continues at coordinate 23,207,527 of OU565285.1, forward strand.
CCAAGACCGTGCTTTATGAAAGGGGAGGGCCTCACATCACTCAGTTCCAAGAAAACTAACCAAAGTTCGTTTAAAATGGCGAAGTTTACTGTAGTGGACCTAACAGTTTTTTATAAATTCAACTTCTTATAAAAGGACAGACCTCCTAAGACCTCCCAATAGACAGTTCATGATAAATTTGTTGTAGCTTAAGGTGTTTAAATATTTTTTTTAAAGAAGCAAACAGCCTGAATAAACCTATACACTCCATTTGCAATCAATTTTTAGATCACAGTTTCGCAAACTTCAATTCTCAAAGCAGATAGTCGTACAGTGTCTTTCCTTTTTAGTTAAAATCTTCTTAGTATTTATTGTATAATGTACAAGACTATTTAACTGCTCCGGTAGTGTAAGCATTGTTGGTGTGCAATGTAGGGCCTGTAACAGTGATCAAAACGCAAAAGTGTGCAATTTTCTTAAAACTAGATAATTTAGGCTGGGTTTGAACCCATTTTGAAAGAAAAATATGAAAAGTTGGAAAAGTTTTAGGGTTGAGAAGAAACGTTTACATTTTCTTATACTGTTCAAAAAGATATTATAAATCAAAAATAAAATTTTGATAGATGAATATGAAAAGTTGGAGAAGCTTTCAGCTTGAGAAGAAAAGTTTACTTTTGTCAGCCGATTGGTTGAATTTAAATTGTTCAAAAAAATATTATATATAAAAATTGAAATATAAATGTTAGGTTCTATACCTAAAGAAATTTGTAAAGAAATGAATGAGCTTCGTCCGAAGTCGATTACTTCACTAGTTTTTTTAGTTATCGTGCATGCCAGTTTAAAATACATTGTTTCGAGGAAAAAAAAGTCTTGTATCTCAAGAATATCTGTTTATATCCCCAAAAGGTCTAGTCCCATATGTCCAATACTTATTCCAAACAATTTTTTTAAATCACTTGTTTTTACTACTGTTGCACGTGAAGTTAACCTTAAATTTGTACAGCTTTTAAATGAAGTTTGGTTAGGTTCAGATTACATTTCTTGGGGAGGAATTACAGGGGGAAGGGCTCTACCCCTCCCACACCTTGAAGGACCAATTCGATCATTGGAAAGATACGGAGTTTCCTATAGTCATCCTAACAGATTTTTACGCATATCTAAAACACGAAAGGCAAGCTACGTTTTTTACAATGGAAACAGTTGTTCAAAATGACAAGCTTTCCAACATATTTAAATTTCATAAAAATTGGAGAGGTGTACCTTTTTGTGAATAATTAGCATGAGTTTACATTATTTCTACAATGAGTATAGTAGAATTTTCAGTTGTTTGAAAAATTACTTCATATTTATAACTAGTTTGTTTGTATAATTAATAAGAGAATCGTTTCCATTCAATCATTTGGGCTACGCATTGTCATTCTAAATTTAGCAGGTATAACAGTACTTAATCACCTCCGAAAAACTTATTAATAGAACAAACCTTGAAAGTAATAGCCTATTACCTCACATCCGCAGACATGCTGTAATCAAAAAAGAGATTCGAACTGCTTCACGAATACTTTTACGTTATCATGTAAGTATCTAAATAATACCAAACACGGAAGCAAGTGTTTGGATCTCTCTATGAACTGGTCTATTCACCAGCTTTCAAGTAATGAAAATTTACGACAAAAATATATTAACTATAAATGAAAGAAGAAAATTTCTATTTAATTTATATGTCTTGCAATCGTTGCACATAATTTTTTAAAAATTAACTAAAATTACTATATTACTAAATTATCAATTAAATTTAATTTAAAATTACAACATAAAGTATGTGAAAATTTTATCATTTGTTTCATTTTTTATAAAAAGATGATAGAATGTTATATCTGTGAAAACCATTATAGAAATAAACGCTGGTAGCAAACATGTCCTAGACTAAGCTGTTTTTATAGAAGAAGTAAATAATTTTTTTAAGAACTAAACACTGTAAGAAAACCTGTACTCAGTTTCCAAGCAAGATCTAATTTTCTAACAAAAAGATCAAAGAATAAACAATCAAGTTTTCAGCTTCTTATAAAAGGACAGACCACTTAAGTCCTACCGGCAGCTGAAAAGCGAACGTATTGTAGAGTAAAGTAACTACATACTTTTTCACAGAAGCAAACATTGTGAATAAACCATTCTACTCCATCTGCAGACTATTGTTATATCACAGTTTTGCCCAGCTCAATTTTCCAAGCACGATATAATTTCTCAACGAGAAAACCAAAGAATAAACAATCAAGTTCTCCAACTTTTTATAAAAGGACCGGCCTCTTAAGTCCCACGGGCAAGTCCCGTTGACACCTTCGGCTCAACCTATTCGACTAAGCAATGCCCAAGAGAAAAGTGACCTGTGGTCAAGCTAGTTTTCAAGAACCTTAGCCGAACGAGCTGATTAAAATGCGACTGTGCAATTTATCCATCTCGTCCACCTCTGGTAGTGGTTTCGGCTTACTTATTTCTTCCATCGTAGGCCTATAGCGATTGGTTAAACGGCCCACGGGTGGCTTTTAACCACTGTAGACTACGCTTCGACTTCCTATGTCTCAAAACAGCTGATTGCGACAGACGGAACCTGCCAGGTCAGTCTGTAAACAATAACGGCAGTCTATTGACTGTGTCAGGTAGCAAGAGATAGGCGAACGGGGTGACATCTAACCACAGCTGGGTACATTTCAAATTAAAAGTATTAGAAATAATAATCGATGTACATTTATTTAGACGATGTTTATTCTATTCATTTATTTAGTTAAACGATGTTTATTTAATTCATTTATTTATTTAAACAAAGCAATATACCAAGATTTATTTTATTTCTCAGTCTTACATACCAGAATATTTAAAAATTTATTATATATAATCATATATAATATATATGCCATAGATTAATAATGTATGTATATAAATATAAATTATTAATATATACTATTAATATTATTAATATATGTGTAAATAATAAATTTCCAAATATTCTTCTATGCAAGACTGAGACATAAAAATAAAATTATATATTATATATTAATCCTTCAAATATGATTCAAATCCATTCAAATAAACATTTTAATCATAGGATGAAATTGTAAGATGCCTCATTGTTTCGTAGTTTTCATACAAGAATGATTGAAAATATCTATTTATTATACGCGAATTAACATTATTAATTGAAATATAATAATATATTTTTATAGAATGCATTAAAAATCATTATGAGAAACCATATTCTTTTTAGGATGTATGAGAAATAATTGTGTTAACGAAAATATTGCCAGCTCTTAATTTCAGAAAGGCATACGTTGTCAACGACCTCATATGATTTTTTATTTTGACGACAGAAGTGAGACTAAATAGCAGAAAATTAAAAGAACATGCAAATTTTATTATCTTCCTTTAAACTTTAAACTAAAGTTACATAGTATAGTTATCGATTCATAAGATATTCAAAGAAGATAGATGAAAGAAATAATACTTGAAATATTATGACTTTAGTATATTTTTGTCGTCATATGTGTACTACTATGATATTTCTGGTGCCAAAAATGAAAGAGTGTCATTGTGTACTTAAACTTATTTTACGATGTATGAAAATAATTATGAATGCAAACACATACGGACAGCTACCTACTGTGGAAGATTTCATTCATTTATGAAAATAGTATAGAATAATTTTATCACAGGAATAATGGCGGAAATATATATTTTCAATTGTGTATTTATGCTACAATAACATTACTATGTCTGCAAAAAGTATAATGAATATAAAAATATTATCTTGGACGAAATAGAACATATAATTATTCTCTTTAAAAATGGTTCGTTTTGAAAAATGCAAAACACAAAAATATTCGTTTATATTAAAATTATATATAAATTATTACAAAAATATACACGTCAGTGACATTGATAAAAGATTAACTTCAGATTATTTCTCCTTTGGAACCAATAAAATTATGCTATAAAAATGTTTTATATCATAAAAAATTAGGGAGATATGCTGATTGGCCTACTTCAGATGGGACACCGTATAAAGACCTAAAGACGTTGGGAGACACTTGTAGAAAATGTTGGTGACTAAATAATCGATTTATCAAACAGTTATTTTAAAATGTTTAAAACGCTTATGTTTTACTTTCAAATCTGGCATGAACTTTTTGAATCACTTATACAATTCGGTAAAGATTGAATCTAGCAGTAAGTAAATGTTGAGTTATCCGAACATTCGTGTTTCCCTGATGCATTTTCATAACAGAGGTTCTATTCTTATATGAACTTAGCTAATGGAACAGAGATTAGGAAATAATCTCTAAAAAAATGTCTATTTTTCAATTCAATTACAGTAGGACCTCGATTATCCGAATCTTTTATATACGAAGTCTCCATTATCCCAACAGGTTTTTAATTTAAATAGGTTACTCTACTAGGTAAACACTAGGTTACAACACTATTTATTGTACCAAATAATGAACATTGAATCTAGCAATGTAACTAAGTAACTGTTCCATTAATCGAACACTCGCGTTCCCTTTTTTAGTTTGGATAATCGAGGCTCTACTGTACCATTTCACTCTGGGTGTCACAAGGGCAAGGATACCGGGGTTCCTCTTTGAAAACCGAAGGGAAATTCACGGTCCCGATACTCGAACGTTCTTGCTAGCCGTGTTTGCAATAAACATCCGCTAAATATCGTCGGTCGGAGCTGCCTAGAAAGAGAGAAAGACCCGGTGCGAGTTGTGGTGGGCAGAAACGAAACAGCGTTAGGAGCTGTTTTATTTTGGTCAATGACTAGCTTTGCGTAACGTCCCCGGCGATTGGTCGAGAGGTGCATGTAGTCCGGCCGGCGTAGACGCGACGCGTCGCGACGCTGGGCGCCGCGCAAAGATAGTTGCTCCTAAAATGGCCCACGGTAACGCGATCCCCATCTGGATGCAAAAATAGGATCCCGTGGTTATCCGACCACATTACATCCTTCTCCCTGACATCGCCCGCCCCCGTCGCCGTCGTCCGAACGAGAATGGTACCGCTCTCTTTTCCGCTCCGACGCTATATTTCATTCTTTTTATTGCGCCAGGTAGACGACGACGTGTCTGTAGCCCCGGCTGACCTTCCGCCTCTCAAGGTTGTGGACAAGCACCTGGTGTCTCTTCGGGTCGATGTCATCGACAACTGTCATAGACAATACTTTTTCCCGAACGTCCTTCCTTCGTCCCTTTTTCGAATAACTGGTACAAGACGTGGTCAGAAATGAATTTTACATTCGATACTTTCCAATGTACCATAATTAGTGCCAGAATCCGAAAATGTCGAGTCGGGACGAGACGAGAATTTTTTTCGAGATCGAGACGAGTTCGGGATTCTCAAAAATTTTACGATGTTCAGTACTCGATTACCGTTACGAGACACGCTTTAAAATCGATCGCGGTACGAGATTTCCGATATTTAGAGCGTTTCCGAAAACCACATTATGAAATTTATTCATTGAATCTTCTTTTTCGAGATCGAGACGAATTCTCGTCAATTTCGGAATTCTCGATTATGTCGAGATTCTCGAAAGTTTCGGAATTCTCAAAAGTCTCGGGATTCTCGAAAATGTTAGGGCGTTCAGTACTCGATTACCGTTATGAGACTCGCTTTAAAATCGATCGCGGTACGAGATTTCTGATATTTAGAGCGTTTCCGAAAACCACATTATGAAATTTATTCATTGAATCTTCTTTTTCGAGATCGAGACGAATTCTCGTCAATTTCGGAATTCTCGATTATGTCGAGATTCTCGAAAGTTTCGGAATTCTCAAAAGTCTCGGGATTCTCGAAAATGTTAGGGCGTTCAGTACTCGATTACCGTTATGAGACTCGCTTTAAAATCGATCGCGGTACGAGATTTCCGATATTTAGAGCGTTTCCGAAAACCACATTATGAAATTTATTCATTGAATCTTCTTTTTCGAGATCGAGACGAATTCTCGTCAATTTCGGAATTCTCGATTATGTCGAGATTCTCGAAAGTTTCGGAATTCTCAAAAGTCTCGGGATTCTCGAAAATGTTAGGGCGTTCAGTACTCGATTACCGTTATGAGACTCGCTTTAAAATCGATCGCGGTATGAGATTTCCGATATTTGGAGCGTTTCCGAAAACCACATTATAAAATTTATTCATTGACTCTTCTTTTTTCTTCCTTTGGAGATTTCCGAGAATCCCGATACGATCGAGAATGTCGAACATTTTCGGGAATTTCGACAAAATCGAGAATCCCGAAGTTTTTGAGAACCCGACCCGTCTCGTCTCGATCTCTTCCCGACCCGTCTCGACCATCGAGACTCATACATTTTCGGGTCCTCGCACACCCCTAATGATAACTAAATTAATTATAACCTATCGTTTAGGAAAATGAAAGTTTCTGTATGACTTTTGCAGACATACCTTCAACACCTCCTAATGCACCTTAATTCGATTTATTGTAACCTATGTTCTAAACACTGAAGATTTCTATATGACCTTTGTAACGATACCTTCAACACCAACGTTTGCCAACATTATAGCCTGTACTTTAGCTCGTAACATAAATAAGTTGAATCAATTCAATATTTTCTTTCGTTCATTCACAAAATAAAGAATTACATTTAATCAATCCTATAAACTCTGAGTACACGTGGATTGTTGTTAATCAAAGTAGCACGTATCCGCAACGAGGCGTAATTAAGTATAATAAAATTGTCGAATAGATATATAATGTGCGTGGATATTTTGCTTTTTCATGCAGTCCAGTTTCTCAGGAGCTAAAAGGAATGATTCAAATAATTATTTAAATCTTCTTAAAGATCTTTCTATGATTCCACTTATTTTTACCTTTGATAGATTGCCAAATAACAAAACGTGTTAATTAATCTAAAGTCAAAAAGAAATATCTACGCTCAAGGCTGTTGTACCAAATTTTTCATTCCTTACTGTGCACTTCCCACGTGCATTGGCACAATAAATCTAAAGCTGTTCAAAAAGTTTGGACCACCTCCTACGCTGTAACGTAAAGTTCATTTGAGACAATACTATTCGAAACAATTGAAAAGTAAATATTACGATAATTAACTAAACATTGCATGAATCATTTAAACATTACATGTATACCGTGTTGCATGTAAACAGATGATAAATTAATAATATATGAATATATAAATAATTGACGTATTAAAGGTTTTGAATTATTGTACACTATTTGCTCTAGGGTATAGCATATGCATTGTATGCGAATGCACTTCAAACTTCCGAATGGTGGCGTCATTGCCCCCAGAATCTACTTAGCCGCTTAACCGTGATAACGAAAGTAGTTTTAGCAGTGTGCACCACGAGTTTATCGAATATTTATTTTCGTTTGTAGGATGTAGCAATTCATTTCCCTCCATGATTTATTAATTTGGTCACCTGCTATCGCTCAAATCTTTTCATCGTGGGAGTTACCCATCATCATTGAATTAATACTATTATCAACCAAAACAAAATGACAAGGATTAGTCACTTCAAAAGAAATCCTTACTCTCTTTTCTTTGAAACTTAATTCTTTTGCAGTGATTCATAGAAATTATGATGTAACCTACTGTAAAAGAATTTTACGTCACTTATATACTAACATTTGAGATTGTACATATCTGACATAGTAATTTTACAAAAACAATTCAGATTTAAGGTACATTTATAGTCGTAATACCTCTTTATTCAACTTCAATCAGTTCATTTTCATACGGATAACAAAATGGGGAGATAACATTATGAACCAAGTCTCATATATAATAATGATATAATATGACGGACTACTTAATTTTTCTTTATTCTATTTTGGGCTAGTTGTGATTATTTAATTGAGTTCTGAATAATTTTTGGTTGAGAAATAAAGTTTCGTTTGTATAAATGTTTATTGATATACTATTGACTACAGAAGTATTTAAAATAAATTCTTTGAAATATTACATTTGGAAACATTTCTCCATTCATACATTGCAGCGGACAATTTATTACATTTTAGAAGATTAACCATAGTGCATAACTAATTAATCTTTTGCATAGTGCAAAAGGAGTTGTTTTATTGTAAAGTATGCTTGTAACATTGTTACATTACGACGATTATCATTGAAATACCTTACGATATTTATTTAATCTTGCGGCGAACACTGTTCTGTAGTTCCACTAACATTGGACTAAATTAACCAAAATGAAATATCGTGTATTGCGAATAGGAAATAATATAAATAATAAATCAAGCGAATAAAGAATAATGCAATAACTAATGAAATGTTATTCAAATAATCAAAGACATAAACATGCAGTCGAATAATGCCCAACTCTGCAATCACGTAACCGGTCGGTCACAGAGGCAATCAACGCGTTAATCAAAGATAAATAGAACCAAAGATATTTAGAGTAACAGGTGTATTGTTATTTGAAAAAATTCGATGGTTACTTTATCGTTTCAGCAGAAAGCTGGAGTTTCGGAAAGAAAGACTCGGTAATTGAATTAACTGCGTCTAGGCGCAGATAAGTCTGTGTGAAAAATGCGTGAACCGCACAGCGCGTGACGACGACAACGTAAAAAACGGCATCAACGGTTCGTTTCCTCGATTCGTTCTAGCCCAGTTCAGAGGAATGAGAGGAAATGCAGGTGGAGAGGCGCGTGTCCGGAAATAAGAATAACGCGCGCCGAAAGAATGGGGCGAAAGCTCGGACATGCATTTTTCTTTCGGATGAACGCTCGGAACGAGAACGGAATTGGCTCCAGAATCGTGAAAAAGGAAAGCGGACGTGATCAATGTAACACTTAATGTTACTGACGCAGTTTAATATGTCTACGATTATGTTCAATCATACACATTTATTCGGACTCGAGAGTTCTTAATTGTTACTAGACCGCGATAAAAATTTGCTGTATTAATTGCAAGCGCCATAAGAGTTACGTAGACATTTATATCTTTTAATAACAATTTTAATGGGTTTGAATGAATACAACTGTACTTTTAAATCCCATTTTTGAATATTTTGACTATTTTGTATTTGATCATTTTCAAAAAAGTAGTATCACGTATGTTTTTGATAGTTTCATGAGTAGACCGCGAATGTTTATGTAAAATAAAAACTGTCGAAGTCGATTGTATGAAGAAGGAGTTAAATGAAATTATGTTTCCTCTTTTAATCATTTAAGTAAGTCTGAAATTAACGTATTGTATATAATACGTAAATAAAGTATTGTATGCAATAACACCGATTATTCTATCGTCATCGTTCTTTTACAATGCATATCCTCGCATTAAATGTCGAATCTGCTTTCTACTCTTTCATCTCTCGTACTCTTAACGACATTTCTACGTTTTCCGCAAATTGTATAACGGATGCACATTGTAATACGTGCTCCTCATTGCGTGCTGACGTAACGTTTCGTTTTCTTTTACTTTGCAGTTCAAGGGGAGATTGTAATGCAGTCGACGCCCACAGTACCAACGTAAGTACCTCGATATTTTTGCATAAATCCCTCAAAAAGTCCGTCTTGTTCTGTATGCGAAGATGAAACATGATCCGATGCAGTGTTTCAATTAAGAGAAAGCTATAAATAAAGTCATACTAAATTTGTCTCAAAACATTAATCCTCATTCAGTGGATAATGAATCCATTTAATTCCAAACTATTATGTTTTCATTGTATTTTAATATTATCATATTTACTTATTATAATAGTTTTACTCTGTACTTTACTTATACTTTACTAATATTTTCTTATTATAACTAAATATTCCAAATCAATAAAGAATATTACTTAATTATGCATGTGTATAATTCTAACGTATATTTCATATTTTTTAAATAATTCCTCTATTATAATTAGAAATTTAATACTTACTATAATCTATACTCTTACTGCAAATATTAAATTAATTTCCAAGGTAAATTCTAGGCATTTATTTATATGATTCTAGTTGTTAGTCAGTAAAGATTTCGTTCGTTAAAGAAAAATTACGCATACATAAATGGATTATTGGAAAATAATATTCAATGAAGGATCGGCCGAAGAATTGTTAATAATGTTACAATAAAATGTGTATCTCTAATTCAAGAGGGCGTGTATAAGTAAAATGTCACTGTGAATCCATTTGACCTAATATATGTTTCGCTCATTGCCAAAACTATTTGTTTGCCTGCAGTTAAAATAAACGCAAATGTCTAGAATACATTTCAAATAAATATCAAAATAAATGATATTAAACATTCTCAAATTTGTTATGTCTAGAAACCTATAATGAAGATAATATATGATTAGTACTTATATTAATACGTTGAATGCCCAATCTATGCCCATAAAAGTCAAACAAAATCAGTATAGCTTATTTAATAATTAGATTGTGGATTTTATGCAATAGTAAAAAAATGAATAGGTTTGATTTAAAATAGTATAGACACTAGAAAAAATTAAAAATGCTGTTGCATTATTTTCAGCCTGTTAAAAATATTAAAATAGAAAGTAACTGCTGTTTCACTCCAGTTTGTTGCAATTCAAGTAAAAAATATTTATTTTGCTTTATTAAACTGCTATTTCATTCCAGTTTGTTGCAATTCAAGTAAAAAATATTTATTTTGCATAATGATCCGCAGTCTATTAATAATACAAAAATAAGATAAAATAGGTTTCTTATATCAATGATTTTTGTAACCTTCTCGCATCTCGTATATCCTTTTGTTTTATTTAATAGATTGCAGTCAAAATTGATTTTCAACCTCAATAAAGAAATTGTGTTGCTCAAGTATGACTACGATGTAGCAGTTAAACTGTTAATCATTTTTTATTGAATAGGAAATAGAGAATTATTTTGGAAAGAACAGTTTCCCTTGAAGGAAAGTTGGAAAATGAAATGTACGATGTTTGTACAGATTTTCCGGCAGACCCGGTGATCCATCGCCGCCGGTTTTCGAGCAAATCTTCAAGAATGCCAGATTCGCGCAGGGTGGAAACGCAATTTTCGAAGGACGTGTTAGGGGAAACCCTAAGCCCACTGTCTCCTGGACGCATAAAGGTGCTCCGTTATTAGAGTCATGGAAAATTCGGATGTCTTACGACGATAAAACTGGAACGGTGACTCTACAAATTAATCAGATCGGTCCTGGAGACGAGGGCGAGTACACGTGCAGTGCTAAGAACCAATATGGTAAGTCATTAACATACATTAATATTTCTGAGCATAAGATGAGTTACAGATAGAATACAATTTCTCATTCTTTTCACCCTTCCTTTGAATTATTGTTTTATATCAAGATTCAAAACAATTTTATAATACAAAATTTTATTAGTAATAGTAATAATTGTGATTACAAACGGCTATACATTTCTGACATATTCATTTTTGTACCCAGTTAATCCATTATTATTGTTCACTGTGATTATCGTTGTATATGTGATCTTAATCCGTTAATAAAAACATCATTTTGGGTTTAACAGAAAATCATTGCTGTATGAAAATACGATTCTTTTAGTATTTTTCTGTATGAAAATTACCCTATTAAACATTGTGAACAAAAATAAAATAAATAGAGGTATTCAACAATTATTAAAATAGAGTTCTCACTTGACAACGTTTGCATATAATAGTTAATAGCCATTACTTCTACGACTTCTAATTTAACACTAACCGTACCACGACCGGTCAGCTGACCGATCTCATTTTATATTGTATAATTCTTGAAATTACAAGGATCTTCCATTAAAAATTGTTAAATAAATTTCTTCGTTCAAGCATATCATGAGAAATTTTTAACATGTAAAAATAAGTCAAAAGATACTGATAACATTTTTTCGTTTGACGCCCCATTTTCGATTCAATTTCTACTATCGTCTTTTGATCGTGCTCACTCTTACACAAACGTCCTACTCGCAAACCGAAGGATTGCGGATTAATGAATAATGGGATAAAATCGATTCTAATTGTTTAGGCGAAGCGATTTGCTCAGTTTACATTCAACCAGAAGGATTCGGGCCTCCACAGCAGCAGATGGGCGGTTACAGGAAGGAATTCGCACAGAGTTTCCAGTCGACCGAACAGAAGAGCCAAACAGGAAGTCAGAGTTTCCAACAGCGTAGCTATCAGCAAACGGTTGACAAACGAAGCTACATGAACGGATCTTCCACCAGTATCGAGGACTTCAAGGTTGCTACCCGTTCAGTACCTTCGTCTAAATGTTCTCAACCGAGAAACATTTGCACGAAAATGTTTATTTTGGAGGGCTACAGACTGAGAAGGGATGTTAATTCGATGAAATTACAGGTCGACACGTTCGAGTACAGACTGCTGCGAGAGACAGAATTTCGAGAGTCGATTACTCGCCGTTTCGTGGGCGAATCGGACGTGCAGATTTCGACGACGGTGGATCGTAACCTGGGACCGGTTGCACCTCCGCAATTCGCTCAGAAGCCGAGAAACTCGAAGCTCGTCGAAGGATCGGACGCCGTTTTCACAGCAAAGATCTCTGGCAACCCGAAACCGAGAGTAAGTACTCCTCTACGTCATTTGTTTACTACTAGAACTACCATACGGGTCGGAATCACTTGTTTCTGATTTCTTCTGTCACAATTGAGCCGTTTAAGAGGGTATTGGTTTAATAGTATGTTACAGTGGGCTATCACTATAATTGTTGAGAGATTAATACACCCAGCTATGTTAAAAGAGTTAAAAATACAGTTAGATTTTAGAAGTTTTGATACTTTTATTATAAATTTAGATTATAAAGATTTTGACGCTGTATAAATGTACAACAATTCGTAGTTTAAATATTTGTACTCGGGTCAGTGGCGCTATAGATACATTCATAATCTGCTGCTGAATAATAATAGTACCATTAACCGTCCGACATCGGAATCTGGGTCTATTTGACCCAGGATGTCAAAATCGATATTTACTTATTCATTTTCTGGCGATTAAATTCGATGGACAACTGTTACATTAGAAAAAAAGGAAAACTAACATGTCGACAAGAAATATCTTCAAAAATATGTTTCCAAAAATTAGCAAATGAAGCAGTGAATAATCATAAGCATCATCAAGTATATAGTTATAAGAACGGTCCGCTGTCCGAGACTTAATATGTATACTAAGATGAAACAAATAGATGAAAGAAATCAAAGCAAATAAATTAATATTTTCATACTTAAAGGATTTGGTCTCAAATGATTCATTCTATCTATCAGTTGGGGTTGCTGGAGGCATCAAAAAATGCTCGAAATGTTAAGGATTGAATTCATTGAAATCACTGAATTGATTGGAACTTTGTTCCAGTTAACTTGGTTCAAAAACGGCCAAAGGATCCGCGAGTCGCAACGCGTGGAAATGAGCTACTCGAACCAACAAGCCACAATGAAGATCAGAGTCGCTCTACCGGAAGACAGCGGCCACTACACCTTGCTGTCGGAAAATCCTCAAGGTTGCACCGTCAGCTCCGCCTACCTTGCCATCGAGTCAAGTAGCGATCAAGTAGATCAGGCTTACCAGGCCTACCAGAAAGAGACAGTCAAGACTCAGCAAGTAGAATCGACCGGCGAGTCCGAGTCTGGCAAAGTTCTGCCGCCGAATTTCGTTCGCACCTGCACCGATCGTGATGCTACCGAAGGGAAAATGACAAGGTAAGTCTCATTTTCGTTCTAGTATACTGCAAATACATTAAACAATTTTATTAACGCAGCTTGCGCATTCATTTTCAAATCATACCGATATCAAGACTGTTTTCATTGTTTCGTTGGTAATTTTGCTATAACGATTTTAATGAACGTCACTACTGACGATTAAGTTTTTGATTCGGAAAATGTTTATATACGAACGTATTTATATGCGTAATTTATACGAATTTATTTATATGTGAACCATAATGATATACATATACAGGGTGTCCCACATAAATGGGAACACCTAAATATCTGTCGTATTTACAGTCCTATCAGAAAACTTCAGAGCACAGAGTGACACTATTGCAGGGGGCAAATATAATGGTAAGGAAAAAAATTTTGTATGTCGTGTTTTTTAATGAAATTTCAGTCACCGATGTTTTTTTAAATGGAATAGTATATTTTTTACGATAGCATGATAGACAATAAAAAACTGAATTTTGTGGATACCACCCTTTTGACCTTGAAATGACCTTGAGCAAGAATAATCGTGTTGGAGCGGATAAAATGTGGAAGTTTAATATTTACGTCTTTCAGCAAAGATTACGCGTTGTTTACGTAAGGGTTGACCTTTACAAACCACAATAAATGTTTGAAATATTTTTCATAGTAAAAAACGTATGTTTATGTTAGAGTATGTATCGTTGAGATCGTTAACAGAAGGTTAATCGGTTAGAATAAGTACGTTGTTCCTTCTGCATTATTCGAATTCGAAACGTGAAAGTGGTAACAATGCGTTATACTGTACAGGAACGAATCGATATGGTTTTCACTTATGGCGAAAGCCACCAATCTTTGAGGCAAGCAGTACATTTGTATTTGTCTTTCGTTACACGCATTTTCCGTTGTGGTAAAACAATTTAAAAATACCGGTAGTGTAAGTTCTAAAAATCGTAATAAACAATTGGACTGACTCCATTGGACTCTTATCTATGGGGCAAGATAAAATGTATTGTGTAGAAAGATAAACCCACAACGCCAGAAGATATGCGGCAAAGGATTACTCCAGCATGTGCTTCAATTACGTCTCAGGAAATCGACAATGCCTGCAGATCATTTAATGCAAGATTGTAATATTGCATAAATGAGGATGGTCAACATTTCGAACATTTATTATGATATGTAAAGGTCAACCCGCCGTAAACAACGCGTAATCATTGCTGAAATACGTAAGTTTTAAACTTCCACATTTTATCCGCTCCAATATGATTATTCTTGGTCAAGGTCATTTCAAGGTCAAAAAGGTAGTATTTACTAAATTCAGTTTTTTATTGTCTATCATGCTATCGTAAAAAAATATACTATTCCATTTAAAAAAACATCGGTGATCTTGAAATTAAAGAAACCACGACATAAAATATTTTTTTCATTATCATTACATTTGCCCCCTGCAATAGTGTCACTTTGTTCTGTGAAGTCTTCTGATTGGAATGTAAATACGACAGATATTTAATTGTTCCCATTTATGTGGGACACCCTGTGTATAAGAATTTCATAAAATCGCTATTTCAGTTTGAATTTATAACAATCCTCAATAAAGTAATTATATTATAACGTTGTAAAATATTTATGAAAAATCGTATTATTCAATAGGTTTGATTGTCGCGTAACCGGCCGTCCATATCCGGAAGTAACATGGTACATAAACGGTCAACAAGTAGCCAACGACTTCACTCACAAGATCCTGGTGAATGAGTCCGGCAACAACTCATTGATGATCACTAATGTGAGCCGCGCAGACGCTGGTGTCGTCACCTGCGTCGCGAGAAATAAAGCCGGAGAGACGTCCTTCCAATGTAACCTGAATGTCATCGAGAAGGAACAAGTGGTTGCGCCAAAATTTGTAGAACGATTTACAACAACGAACGTGAAGGAAGGGGAACCAGTAGTTTTCATGGCGCGAGCGGTTGGCACCCCTGTACCGCGTATCACTTGGCAGAAGGTAATTTCAAAAAGAAACTTGGCTATTGAAAATACATTTTTTCGGTTTTGTAACTGCACTGACCATGTGAATTATGTCGTAAACTAAATCTTAGCTTTTTCCCACTATATTTAAGGTTATAACTAGACTGCGGATCTTTATGCAAAATTAAAATGGTCTGCGTTAATTTCAAGGGACTGAAGTCACAGTTCATTTTTACTTTAATTATTTTAACAAGCTGAGAATAAAAGATTGGCGTTCTTAAATTATTTTAATCATTCAACTGTTTTAAATAGCACCTACTCACTTTTGCCATAAATGCATAAAATCCGCAGCCCAGTTATAACAAAAATTGAATGTTGTAATAAGACTCGGTCTCCTGTACGTTATAAAGAAATTCCAATTTTCAACTTTACATAGTGGCACACATGCTTACAAACTTTTATTTCATTTCAAAAATTCGGTAATTTTGGCTAAATAAAATGAATGCAAATTCAGTGTACTAGTACGTGTAGTTCAACAAATTAGAAAGCGTAAGATACTAATTTCTGCAATTCTGACATCCCTCAAGGACATTGAGAAAAGAAAAAAAATCGAAAAAGAAAACCTCCAGTTAAATGAATTTCTAGTTGTGAAAGCAACAAAACGTACTTAAAATTGAGACAGGCTCAAACAAAATTGAGCTATCAGAGGTTTCAATTTCTTCTTTTTCCATGAAACAATCTCTGATTATGTCTTTAGTTTATCTTTGCATTATAATTTTTCGAGTATTTACTTTTATGGTACATATGTCAAATAGAAAAGTGTATTAACTCTTTGCGGACGAGAATTTTTTCAGACATTGGACATATTTTTCTCAGACTGCTACACTCTATATCAGTCTCCATTCCAAAAATAAAAATATATACTGGTCTTTTGTTACTACAATAATTAAATTATTCGTTTGCAATTCTAAGATTTAAATACATGAACCTGATGTGACCAATGTGACGGCATTCATCGTCAAAGGATTAATAAGCGAATTGATTATAATCTTTTTTTCGTACAGGACGGTGTACCGCTAACACCTGGACCGGATGTGCGTATATCGACGGATGGAAGCGGAGCTTCAAGTTTGGATATATCGTACGCGAAACTGTCGGATGCAGCTTGGTATCAATGCACAGCGCAGAATGTAGCCGATTCTACTGCAACGCGAGCCCGGCTTTTCGTGGAGACACCGAAAGGAGCAGCCCCCGAACCAAGACGCCTGAATTTACCCCGACCGACGAAAGTCATCGAACCAGAGTAAGTAATTAACCACTATCATATATACAGAATCTCTCATTTCAACTTAATCGCGTAATTATCTCCTAAACTATACAGCGCGAGTCATTTAACACGTTGAGTGTCACACGAATTTTATGCGTTTCAAACAAATTTTTATTTTTATTGTTTCAATTATAGATGCGATCAGAGTTATTAATAGCAGCTGTTAGTTACTTGATAATGAAATTCTCATCTCACACTATAATCTAGATAACTTCAGTGTTAACACTTTCGCAGGATATACACGTATAAACTCGCGTGACAGTATTTAACGTATAATCCTGTATTATACGCAGCGCTTAACAATGATACAAGCCAAGTACTTCATTGTCCATTCTACTCAAACGTCAACACTCGCGCAGGATCGACGAACGACATGCGTAAGAGGCCGCGAGGAGAGCTTCCTTCGTTTACCGCTTCTTAAGAAAGACTAACAAGGAGAAGACGCGGTCATCGGGTCTTAGATTTTGTCGAAACTTTGCATACTGGTAGATTTCGTTCTTCTGTTTATGAAAATGTAGCATTATAGGCGTCGATACTCAATCATTTTTGAGATATTTACAATTTCAATTTCATTATACCCGCTAAGCCGTTAAGTACAGTTTTGGTTGAAATTTTTGTCAAGTGTCAAACGGCGATTCATTACCGGGAAGGCCAGTGTTCAAATCCCTTTCTCCTTTTTTTCCATTCTTTTCTTTTTTTTCTGTTCAGTTTATCTATTTTAATTAATTGTATTTTGCACATGAAAAATTCACTCATAATATCTATAGGAAATAAAATATAAATATTTTATTGAAAAGGAACATAATATGAAAGAAACATTAACTTCATCAATCTTAACGTATCTCAAAAGTTGTTGAGTATAGACGCCTATAATGCTACATTTTCATAAACAGGAGAACGAAATCTACCAATATGCAAAGTTTCGAGAAAATCTGAGACCCCATGACCGCGCCATCTCCTTGTCAGAGTGAACTACAACAAAAAATAATACGAATGTTTATTGTTATCTCCGAAACCAAAATAAACAATTTATATTGAAAATTGGTAAGATGGTGAATGGTTACATTGCACATTCCAAAATTTCATTCTATTGCGATCATTTTTTACTATAAAATGAATGGGAACCTAACATAAAACTCTAATTTAGTAGTATATAGAATAAGCTGTAAAAATTCCAAAGCATACGGTCATGCAGTGTTTGAGGATGATACTTTATTGTTTATTGCTGAATCCTTTTTTGTAAGCAAGATAAAACTAAGAGGCAATTTATTAAAACCGTATAATAAGTCACTGTGTGGCGAAAAAATAACTAAGTAAAATTAAAAAAATTATAACGTTGGATGTACCATTGATGATAAAAATGAAAAGTTTCGAGAAAATCTGAGACCCCATGACCGCGTCTTCTCCTTGTAAGAGCGACGTGTCCTTCACGCCACGACGCGACAGCAACCGCTGGCCCGTGGTTTCCTCCTCTGACCCAATTCTCAGAAGGGTGGTCACACCCTCCTTCTTGGTAATAAAACGGGCCTAGATCGCTGCTATCAGCGACCTTACCACGTGGCCTTCATACATGTGGTTTCCAACCATGCGGCTTTCCGCACATGTTTCGCGATACCAGCGAGAACCCCCACCGTGGGAGCTCGCCTAAAAAACTCAATCAACTCTCGCTCTCCCCGCGCAGCTATTACAATCATAATTCACAGTTGATCTTAACGCGCAACTTACCCTAATGCACATACAATTTTGGTTAGAAATACAAACGCACAAGCACACAAAAAACGCAACTTATCAATCTATTTAGAAACGCAACGCAAACTGAAAGAACACTATTCGGTCCGCAACATTCGGTATTAACAAATTGATGCTCAGTGGCATTAATGTTAAGTAATTCTATAGCGCCGGTCACCGATAACTACTCTGGCGATATCATCTTGTTACTACATCACTTAGAATTCATAAACCACTTGTTCTATAAAAAAATGTTTCAAACAAAAATGATTTGATATGGCACGGGGCATATAATGTATAATTAGTTTTTTAATACTTCGTTCTTTGATCGAGTTGTGAATGTGACATTGAATTTTTGTATTAAAACGTGTAATATTTAATCTTATGATTCAAAAAAATATTGAATACTGTTAGTAAAATGCTACTGAGGTATATAGGGTAAAATAATTATAACTATCGAGATACATTACCATTTTTGACAAGACATCAACGATACATCAACGAATACTATTCTCTTTCAGAAACATCTGATCTCATTGATATTAAGTAGTGTTGTATAGTAAATGATAAATTTACACTATAAGTTATAATTATTTATGAAGCATTAAAACTGAAAATTTTTGTAAAAACTGTATATGAATATTTTTTAAATTGAATCGATCGTATGTACAGGATATTAATGTGACAATTTTTCTTTTATGCAAACTGGAAGTTTAATGGTACGACTCGAAGTCTATTCCTTAATTGAATTGATCGAAACTAGTGATAATACTAATAAATTTTGCAGACCTGCGCCTGGCCCCGAAGTGATTTATTTGCGACACGTGGAACGTGCCAAGCCGTATTTGCCTCCGCCTGAGGAGGACAGAGTTTATCCACCGCCACGTTTTATTATACCATTGAAAGACGTCCATCAGATCGAGGGTGGACGGATTCACTTCGAGGCCAGAATCGAACCGGTGGGCGATCCCACCATGAGGGTAGAGTGGTATGTCAATGGAAGAGCTCTCGATGCGAGTAAGTTGATATCCATCCTAAATTCTACGCCATAAGCTAGTGCATTTTGTTTAACCATCATCGGTATTTCGTATTAGTTTGATACAGATTTCATAAATAGAATAAATGGTTAACTACTGAATAAATTTACACATTATTTTATTAGTTGTCAAAGAAAAAAAGGATCTTATTGTTAACTCATCTCATCTGACCTCAGGATGTCATTCTCAAGAAAGAATTTTCAAAGTTCATTGTATGTCTCTCTTGTTTCAGTTAAAAAATGTTTTAACTTATCTTATCTTACCTCGGCTTTTCGATCCCAAAGAAGGAATGTACAAGATTTTACTGTTGTGTCAATTTGATAAAAATGGATGACGGATAAGAGTTAAATTACATTTTGTCATTATTCGAAAAATGCTTTAACCTTTTCTCTGTTTTAACATAAGGATCGTGTAGCAGTTTACTGTTACTTATTTTATAAATTTATGAAACAGCAATATATCAATGCACCGTTTACATTCACCTAACACAAAGATTAAAAATATCCAACTATAGAATGGAAAATTAAAACCTCTTATTGCTTTAGCAATACTTACAACCATTTCATAACTATAGACGGTTTAATTATTCGATCTTTAATAATTGTATATCCTTAGATTGTTATAAGAATAGGAAACTACTCGATACTGCACCATGTCGGCTTATGAATTTTACAAATTAGCAAATAATTAATTCATTTTTAAAAGCTAAATCTGACTGGACTCTATTTAACGCGTTCCTAGGTTCCCGAGCGACTTCCATTTTCCGATTTGGCTTCATTTCTCTCGACCTCATCAGCATCGTCATCCAAGACAGCGGCGAATACGTGTGCCGTGTCGTGAGTTCGACTGGAGTCGCCGAATCTCGAGCTACCCTCAGCGTGACTGGTATAATATCTTTTATTGAAATTCATTTTTGAAGATGACTGTATAGAACTCGGGGATCTAAAGTATTATGAAATGTTTTAGTATTGTTTAGTTTCTTAATATCATATTGGAAGTTCCAATGAGAACAGGTAAAGAAACGTCCTTGAAAATTGAAATTCTAGTTCCAATAAAACTTACAAAATATAAAAATCAATATTTGTCTGTAACAGGAATAGGTATATTGTTCATCGATGTTGAAAGAGTTCACAATCAATGTACCGTATACCGATTACTGTCCAATGAATATCGCATTTTAAATATGTTATTTGTTTATAACGTTTACGTAGATATTGTACGGTTAAAAGCTCTTGCGTGTTTCACTTGTGGAACCATTTTTCGTAAACGTTTTAAAATAACTTGTTTTCATAGAACTTCTAATACAGATCATACAAATTAATAAATATCAGAGTTGGGCACATTTCATTCGAAATAAGATAACAAATCATTGAATAATGAATTATTTCAAATCTATTTTAACTAATGTAAATTTTTAATAAATAGAAGTTTATTTTCATTTGGCGTTTATTGAATGAAATAATTTTTTATTTCATTAACATTGTTCCAATAAAATAATAAATAATTGCACCTCACGGAGAGGTTATTGACTAAATAAATACAACTAAATTAATTATTAAATTTAGATATACTAATTTCTGTAGTTTAATGATTAAAGTTTAGCCGCAGTCGCTTTCAAAATTGTGCTTTAGTGTACGAAATAAATAGAATTTTAGAGAGTACGAATGATTGATGAAATGAAAAATTAAATGAAAAATTATTGGAATTATTATATGAATTATTTCGAATGAAATTCAAATAAGGAAATAATTTTTAAAAAATTATTTGTATGTTCATATAAACTACCAGATGACTCTTTCAAAGGGCATGTAGCCAAATAAGAAAATATATTACTATTTTTCAAATAATTTATTTTTATAATGCCCAAGCCTGATACAAATTCCTCGGGAATATATTTTCTTGGATGGAACGTACAAGTTCGAACAGAATTTTTATAGAAACGAGAGATAACTGTTTATTTCGATCCCTGATAGAAATTGGACAATTTTTGCACATGGTAGAAAGGTCACGAATTCTTTCTAAATAAAACGACAATTTCAGCACGCGCGACAATCGAACAGGCTAGCCAACACCCCGATAGCCTTCAATATATCCAACAGCTCGAGGATTACTCAAAATATCAACGGCAGGAGAGTGTGGAGGAGATCTCTCCACAGCGGCCGGCCTTCATCCGCCCGCTCCAGGATCTAGGAGAGCTGCAGGAAGGTCGAAACGCCCATTTTGAGGCGCAGCTGACACCTGTTAGTGATCCCACGATGAAAGTGGAGTGGTACAAGGATGGTAGGCCAATCACAGCTAGTAAGTATTCTTAGAAATTCGATTTTATCCTGTCAATCTTATAAAACCAGGATTCGAGTAAGTAAGTAACTACCTTTCGATACCGAAAACGGTATTGCAACCAAATGTGAAGGTATACACGAAAATTGTAGAAACTTTTAAAGATCTTAGAACAGCCTTTCTCATTCTACAGGCCACAACTCAGTATTGGGCTATATTAGACCAGAGTAAGGAAAGTGATTAATTTGTAAAAGCTTTGCAAACAATCCCCCTGCACCTTTATGCGAGTTTGAGAATTAAAAAATTGATCGATCAAGTAACGATAATAAAAACAAGACTGTTGAGAATTAATCATTATCTTGTACTATTTTATTTGCATTTTATGTTCAGTGGGTGTAAGAAGTATTCGTACATCTTTCAAAAACGAATAACTTTCTTAAAATTGGACCAAACGACTTCAGTTTTTTTAGATGTTAGGAGGATTAGTTTATTAGTTAGCATGCAACTATTTTTTTACGTTATAAACATTGTAGTGTTCTGTGGCCGGGAAAAAAGGATGAGAAACGCTATTGTAGAAAGTTAGAGTAAGAATCTTCAGATGTTTGAGTGCCCTCTTTCTTACTTAGGATTAATTCTGCATTTTTCTACGTTTTTTGTCACGAATTATTACTTTGTAGGCTCGAGAATCACAACCATCTTCAACTTCGGATACGTCTCGCTCAATATAATGCACCTACGAGCTGAAGATGCGGGTTCTTATACTGTGAGAGCTGTGAACCGCTTGGGAGAAGCTGTCAGCTCCGCATCTCTCCGTGTCTTTGGTAATATTTTTATATCATTTGTTCTTCTTCTTATTTAAATGTGTCAATTTTTCAACAAGAACTCATTTGCATTGTGATAAAGGACAAACAAGAAAGAAAATTCGAAAATGCATATTATATGAACGACACTGCAAGAGATACGAAAAACATATGCAACAGTTTAATCTTGCTGCATTTTTCAAGTCTTTTTTTGTTTACTTACGTTTTCCTTTATTAAATACCACTACAGTTGTTCTGGAGAGGAAATAAGAAATGCGACACAATCGATTTTACTAGAACACACTGAAGTTTATTCTCAGTGAAGGCACTAAATTTGGACACGCGTGTCCGACCACCGAGAGAGCTCAACAAAGACTGGCTGCCGGCGACACAGTCCTCATAATTTGTTTTTATTCATTTATTAACACTAGATTGCCCAAGGAAGTCATTTTGACTGCTTTTTAATTTCAATTAGAAAAACACTTATGTATATAATGACACAATTTCTTAGAATTTTGTGACTTTTTGTACAACATATAGATGCGTTTATTAATAATTGTAGTTACCTCCCCCCTCCTTCATTTCCGTAATATATATATATATATATATATATATATATATATATATATATTTGTATGTGTGTGTGTGTGTGTTATACCTATATTGCCCCAAAAGCAGTCATTTTGACTGCTTGGGAAATTTTAAATAATCAAACGACTCTTATTATTGAATTGAGTAAATTTCTTATATGACCAGTTCGGCTATAAATTGTCGATTTGGGCGTATACTTGATAAGTTGCAGTTGCTCAATAAGCTAAAGTAGTACTTGTTATTCGAATCTTTATGCAGTGATACTTGTTCTAACAAGTTGTTTATTTTATTTCTTTTGCGACCTAAATTCATGAAAGAAATGTCGAATAGATGTACGGAAGATGTACACATAAAAAGATTTCCACTTTCATTTGCATAAAATGTACAAATAATAATGCATAAATTATTTTTTTTTCCAAGTGAAGTAAATTTTTTTTCTTGTTAATATTTACTAATAACTTGTTATATAACTGTAAATAATATAAAAAATATTAAAAATTAATTTTAAACAAATTTCTTTACACATTAGTTATTCTTTCACAATGCAGTCATTGACTGCTTTTGGGCAATATAGGTATATACTAAGTTTCAGTCTTTCTAGTGTTAAACGCATTTATTTCTCCCCCTCCCCCCTCCCCCGGTCTCTTACACCGTACCGACCGATAACTGTATGACCCACAGTGTTCAATTGTTACCGCCCGACAACAGTTTTGTTTAGTCTCGTGCATCCGTATTCAAGACTCGCGTAGGCCAAGACCATGCCATAAATCCTTCGAAAGCTGAGGGTCGTCTCGGCATCTGCCTTTGACTTGGCTGAAAACGCGTTGGCGTTAATATGTATTTGTATATATTCTTGTAGCACGCACAAGCGTTACTTCAGAATTGGGTATCCCCGAGCAACAGCGATATATTGAAGCTGCCGAGGAGTTGGAAGCCTATCAACAGGCCATGCACCAGAAGTATGTACAGGAGCAGCCTGAACCGACTAGCCCACCGGAATTCAAATCACCTATCAAGGATCAGAACAACATTAGAGAAGGCGGATTCGCTCATTTTGAAGCACGTTTAGAGCCAGTTGGCGATCCTGACCTGAGAGTTGAATGGCTTAAGGACGGACGCCCTGTAGAAGCTAGTATGTACACATTCAATGCATAATTATATCAAGAAAACATACAAATTAATCAAAATTGAATCTAGCATTATGAACGAGTTACTTTTCTAATATTCGGCCAGTCATATTTCCCTGTACAGTTCGGATAATCAAGGTTCTACTGTATCGCCATGCGTCAAATCTTCAATTTTATCATAAATGCATAAAAATTAGAATTTTGTAAAGCACACTCTTCTTCCAGGTTCACGTATTACGACGTTCTTCAACTTCGGCTACGTGGCGCTGACAATAAAATACGTAACGATATACGATGTCGGTGTATACACATGCCGCGCTTACAATCGCGTTGGTGAAACACACACCACCGCACAACTGAGCGTGATTAGCAAGAACGATGTCATCTTTGACAGTCAACACCCTACCGGACTTCAGAAGATTCAAACCCTCGAAGACTCCAGCAGATATTCGAGACAAGTTCAAGAAGAAACCCAGGTCACACAGGCACCACGGTTTCTGGGTAATCTGAAGGGCACTAACAAGATCGTCGAAGGACAGCGTGCCCACTTTGAGGCTCGTGTTGAACCTCAGAGCGATCTGACTATGAAAATCGAATGGTACCACAATGGTAAACCTATCACCGCTGCGAACAGAATTCAAACCTACCACGATTTCGGATATGTCGCCATTGACATCCTTCAAGTTAGACCCGAAGACGCTGGCACTTACACCGTTGTTGCCAGAAACGCTCTTGGTGAAGCGCGATTGGCTGCTACCATGGTTGTAGAAAGTGAGTTCTTTTTTATCAGGTCTTTGAATACTTTATTAACACTTTGACCGCCAACCCAGGAAACTCAGAAATTCTATAAAGTCTAAGTAATTTATTTAATGAAATACAAATTGAAAAATTAAGATGTATAATACTGACAATGAGTATCCTTCCAACCTCCTTATATTCTGCACACGATAATCAAATTTGGCAGAATGAATGCATTAGTGAAAGAAATTATTTTTAAATTTGTACAATAAATTCCGTCACTCATATATGGGTGACACGACAGTCAATGTGTTAAAGAACGTATGGCTACGAAAATATTGAACTTTGAAAATTATTAAATAGATTATCTTCGTGCAAAATACAGTACTCCACCAAATTAATGGAACACTGATTTAAAAAATTTCGTTTTTGGTTACAATTTGGCAAAAGAATTATATTTTGTTCTTTTCCGTACCCAAGGAAGTTATACATTGAATACATTTTTTTTATTACTAATTTGTGTCTTGAGGATGGTATACACTGATATAAAGTTATATCCACTTTTTTACATTTATAACAAAAATTCGGGTTATAGAAAGTTTAAAGTTAACATTTGCATGAAATGGTCTATTCACTGGAAATTGAAAAATAAAATTAAATATTTTCATTATAACAATATATATGGATCACTAACTTATCTACTTAAATCACAGCACGCTCAAGTGTCGACACCAGCAGCATGCACCGCGTGTCCTACGAGAAAACACAACGTCTCGAGGAATCTAAATTCGTCGAACCCCACTACCACATCGAAGAAATTTCCAAATCCAAACCAATTTTCGTGCAGCCATTGAGCGATCCTAAGCCTGTCAGCGAAGGCAAGAATATCCATTTAGAATGCCGTTTGGAACCAATGGGAGACCCAACAATGAGAGTCGAATGGTTCCAAAATGGCCGACCCGTCACTGTCGGCTCCAGGTTCAGAACTTACTATGATTTCGGTTTCGTCGCTTTGGACATTGTACACTCGACTGTCCTTGATTCTGGAGAGTACACCGTGAGAGCTACCAACCATCTTGGCACTGCTCATACATCAGCCTGCGTGAGAGTCATTGGAAAATCTGATGTTGTCACTGAAACGCAACACGAACAATCCTTGGAACAGATTCAGATGCTGGAGGATTCATCGAAGTGAGTAAAGATTACTGAATTTCAATTATTAAATATGCATTATCGATTTTAAGTTTACAAGGTCTCCTTAGTGTACTTCTAAGCCCCTTGTACTGTGATTTATGTTATACAATTTATTTTACTTCGTAGTTCATAATTTTCTATAAGAGAAAGAAAAGTTATATTTATATTTGCTCTAATAGCTTAATATCGATAACAGTAACATAGGATTTCATTTTGGGTTAAAAAAACTTAACGATCTATATGTATGTTTAATACATTTTTTTTTGCAATATTTTCGTCGCGAGCCAGAGTCGATATTGTGTGGGAAGGGGTTAATAGTCAAAGAATGTGTTTAAATTCTTTTAAGCAATAAGAACAACTTTCATCTCTCTCTCTTCTTAGTAGTAAAAGTATTTGAAAAATAAGTTTATTATTGGCATGCAGGATTTTTATTGTTGCTGTTATCTGATATAAAGAATGCAACAAATTTTTTAATCCTGTTATAGTTATAATACATTAGAATACATGAAAGATCGTAAGAAACACAAAATACAATCGGTCAAGAAGAAAGTTTTTATTTTTAGTTAATTTGTTAATCTTTTGTGTTACAAAATTCGAATTTTGGAAATAAGTAGTACATAGGTAACAGTTCAACTAGTTCATAGGTAACAGGACTGTATGCATGTGCTGAATATATCTGACTAATCTTACTAGTAATTTGACGAATTAGTCAAACTTAGGAGATCCTTTAGCTCCTTAAGGACGATGTACTTCTGATTTCTTTCTATACATGATCGACCTTGTAAAATGTTACAGATATTAGCTTAATGTGTACATGGTTTAGCCTTTTTGTGGTTCTTCATACCTGTCTTCGAATTCCAAAAACTAGCAATAAGCGATAAAGAATGAATCAGTTCTGTGTCTAATAATTTGATCATGTGTAATCAATTTTGAAATATTCACCAAAATCACTACGATCCATAGACAGCGTCTCTAAAAGGTTAATGAAGATACACAAATTGAAAACTTGGTATATTTATTTATTAATTTGGTGGTTTTCGGCAATTTGTAAAATTCGCAATGCCTTAGTGATAAGTAGACTGCGGATATTATGAAAAAAATGAGTAAGAGAAATACAAACTTGTGAAGACTTATTAAGATTATTGAAATCACGAACATATTTTCATTCAACTACCCTACACAGTCGAGTCAGAAAGTTTTTATTTTGTAAAAAGATCCGCAGTTTAGTCACTTCTCACAATTTTCTATAATTTACTACAATCTCTTCCACCTTGGTGTTCGAAATAGATACCGCAGGTCACAACAAGAAGAAGTGACAGTGATGCAGGCACCGCAGTTCACTCGTGCATTGCACAACATCGAAACAGTCGAATTAACAAATGTCCATCTGGAGTGTCGTCTTCAGCCCGTCGGCGATGCCACAATGGTAGTCGAATGGTTCCAAAATGGCAGAGCAGTAAAGACCGGCCATAGATTCCGACCATCTTACGAATTCGACTACGTGGCACTCGACATCCTCGGTGTCTACCCTGACGACTCTGGTGTTTACACCTGCCAAGCCAGAAACCAACTTGGCGAAGCCGTCACATCATGCTCTGTCAGAGTACACGCCAAGAAGGATCTTCTTTTGGAAACGCACCACCCTGAAGGGTTGGAAAGAATACAGTACCTAGAGGATGCTTCCAGATACAAGAGACGCGAGATGGTCGATGAGGTTGTCAATGTTAAGCCCAGATTCATCACCGCCCCGAAGAATCAGGAGAACCTCCGCGAGGGAGAACATGCTCATTTCGAGTGCAAATTGGAACCTGTGACGGACTCAAACTTGAAAGTCGAGTGGTACAAGAATGGTCGTCCGGTTACTGTAGGTAAGTGTCAATCTATCGACGGTTGTGGTCTGTAAACATTAGAACTGCAACCGCTCCCTACTGCATCCAACCATACTATACTCTACTCTAAGTTATTTTAGTGCAAGTTATTTATTTTACTTCATTTTGGTACAATACATGCTACTTCATAATTTAGTACAAACATCTATTCATAACTTTTATATTTATCGTTATGATTGTTTTTTATTTGACTTTTATTCATTGCAATAATTAGAACTTCTCCATCATTAATAACTTCCAAAAAGAAACTATATATTTAGTGTTATGTACAATTATTTTAAAACTTTGATATTTCCTGCAAAAGAATAGAATTTTATTTCAACCTGAGTAATGACATTCATATTTAGTAGATTCTGTTTGAAGTTTTGATCGTGGGCCTAACTTGTTATTATACAGAAAGTTATTGTGCTAGAATATGATATAATATACTAGTACAGGCAGTTCCAACCAGCAGCTCCGGAGCTATTCGAGGCACCTATCCCGCTTAGGTCCTTCCCCCACTCTTAGACTTCATCGTTATAATGTATAGTACAGTAAATCCTCTATAAACGCATAAAAGCTGTAACGGATAAACGCATAAAATATATCCCCTCCACTTAGTAATTTGATCTCAGCTCGGGTATATCGGTGTGAGCTACTACTAATGCGACGCGGATAGTCGCAGTTGTCGGCACAATCCAAAGGCCCGTGCGTCATCACAATGTAACACCAATACTTAATCTTTTTTATTATTACTTATTTCTTTATAAATCTTTCATCAATATACTCGTGGCATTTTTCTGATTAAAACAAGACCAAACACGACATGATTTCAAATGTGTAAATACTGTTGTACTATTTAGTGGTTTAAATTTTAAATGGCTATGAACGTTTCGGGCGCAAAGAAGGACAGCGTATGGGAAAGAAAGAGACGCGGAGAGTCGCAGTCACCTTTACACGCGCTGTCCTTCTCTACGTTCGGCTTAGCCTTTGAAGCTCGAAAAATAGCTACCCGTAACGGATAAACGCATAGCTATCACCCCGAGGTTTATGCGTTTATAGAGGGTTTACTGTAGTTGGAAGCTCCCACCATGAGAGCCGTGCGGCGCTCGCAACACTCACTAACTCTACGGCCGTACGTAGTAGTGGGAAGAGGTTCGATGGTGGGGATCCTGCAGTTCTCGGAGGGGAATACGTTGGAACTCCCTGTACTAGAATGTAGTGCAATGTATTAGAATACAGTGTAATCTTATAGAATAAACTATAATATACTAGAATATGCTATAATATAGTTGAGTTGATAATATACAAGAACACGCAATGCACTCGATTATACTACAGTATAATTAGACTGCGAATTTGATGCAATTGTAACATCAATAAACCGATAGAATATATAACAGTAAAAAGATTAAGACAATTTAGAAACACCGATGTATTATTTTCGACTTACTAGAATTATTAAAGAAAGAAATATCTTTTTCCGCGGCTCCTGTTTCTTACAATTGATACACAACATGTTTGTTGTTCATAAAGATTCACAATCTAAATATAACAGAATATACTATGATATTATGAGGACAATATGAATGTTAAATGAGCCGTTTAACGGAAAAGTTGTGTAAGTCAACAGGCTTGTTTGGTTTAATACCACGTTTCAAGGGTTCAATCGTCATTAAATCAGATAATTGTAATATACTTTTGGCCTGACTTGCATTAGACGAACGTAACATCCTTCGATATTATTGTGTTGTATAGAACTTTTACTTAATTCCTCATTATCCAATGATTGACTGGTTTGACGTGCATCATTTTTACATTAAACGGCTCAAATATAAAACTTTAAATATACAGGGTGTTCACCCTGTCGACATAATCGCAACACATAATTAGTAGACTGCGGATTTTATGCACTTACGACAAAATTGAGTAGATGCAATTTAAAATAGTGAGAAGATTAAAAGAATTTAATAATGTCAATGTACTATTTTCGATTTATTAAAATTAATAAAGAAAGAATGAAGTTTCTATTTGATATCTATTTCTTGCAATCGATGCAGGACATTTTTATTTTGCATAAAGATCTACAGTCTAATAATTAGTAACCTCATCAAGTGAACAGTGATAATGGAAGTCGCAAAAATAAATTCGATTTGCAGGACACCGATTCCGTCCTATACACGACTTCGGCTACGTTGCTCTGGACGTAATTGATCTAATTGCCGAAGATTCTGGCACTTATACCTGTCGTGCCGTGAACCTCGTCGGCAGCGACGAGGTGTCTTGCACTCTATCTTGCCGATCAACGGCACAGGTGTTAACAGACACCCAGAACGAGCTCGGTCTCGAGCGTATTCATTATCTCGAGGACCGGACCAAGTACCATCGCCAGGAAGTAGTCGAAGAAACCACCACCCAGGCTCCGATCTTCACCACGTCCTTGAACAACGTCGAGATCAAAGAGGGACAGAGAGCTCACTTCGAGTGCAGATTGATCCCCGTTTCCGATGTAACGATGAAAGTCGAATGGTTCCATAATAACAAGCCGGTCAAAGCCGGGTCCAGATTCGTTGAGACGAACAGCTTCGGCTTTGTCGCGTTGGACATCATGTACGCGTACCCTGAAGACTCCGGTACTTACACCTGCCGAGCTAAGAACATCATTGGAGAGGCCATCACTTCGGCAACTGCTGTCGTGCACTGTAAGTTTTATTGTCTATTTGTATCACAGTTACAGTCACTTACAGTAATATGCAAACACCTTTAGAAAGATTATAACTTTCTTAAGATTGCATCAAACGATTAGTTCACAATGTAATAAAATCTATTCTTACCTTTTTGACAAAGGCATTGTGAAGCCACTATAACATTTCGGAGATTTCCTTTTGTTACAGTTTATTATAATATAATTCATGAAAATGGAGAATTTTCATGGAAATCCACAGCATATTTCGCTTTTTTAGAAAAAATACTAGACCAATTTCAAATTTTTCAATTTTACAATTGCAGAAACTATAGATACATTTGTGGATAATCATAAATAACTTTATTTATGTTTGACGTAAAATATATGCTTTAAAAATAATCGTAATCTAATTGTGATAAAATATTGCACACATATTGCTTTCAGTGTTCGGTACAACTTGGGTTCACAAAAATCAAGATTCTTCAACCCCTCTCTTTTCTTATAATAAAATTGATATATCCTTTTTTCGAACAGCGAAAAAATCAATCTATATGGAGTCCCAAAATGAGGAGACCCTGCAACGTCTTCGTTATTTGGAGGATACTTCGCGCTACCAGCGCAAAACGACAACAGAGGAGACCGTTACACAAGCCCCAGTCTTCACGATGCCCATCAAAGATCTCAAAGTCGCCGAAAATCAGGCAGCTCATTTCGAGGCTCGTGTGATTCCTGTCGGCGACTCTAAATTGAAAGTCGAATGGTTGCGAAACGGAGTTCCTATCGCAGCTTGTGAGTACTATTTTCAATTTTTTACATTTTACAAACACTGAACTTCCCCGCATCACAAAAGTTTCTCTATGAATTTCCTACGATGGCACCATAAATTATGACTAGATCGTACATTTTATGCGTTTACACATTTTTACGAATTTACAAGTGATCCACGTAATTGTTCCAATACCCTTTACATCGAAATAACTTTTCTAAAACTGGGCTACACGACTTAATTTTATTGCAAAGTAAAGATTATTTTAGTAGATAATGTGTTATGCATACTTTGGCAAATTGCATTTAGTCCGAATCGCCAAGGAAATAATAAAATTTTGCTGTTCACAACCTTTTTGTCTAAACTTGAAATGAAAATTTGAAATACATGTTTTGTAGATTCCTGTCAATCGCAGTTATAGCCGTAAAGAATGTGGAAATCTGCGATTTTGTTCATTTTCAATCGCTTGTTGCCCATAGCGACATTAATACTAACCGTACCACTACTGGTCAAATGACCAGTTTCACATTTTTTATTTTATAATTATTGAAATTACAAAGATTCTTCCATAAAAAATTATTAAATAAATTTCTTCAAAACATATATTGTCAAACAATGCTAGAAATCTAAATAAATTCAGTTTTCTAATTTTGTATGATAACATACGTTTATCAGTCACATTTTGTTCTCCGTACAGTTAGTGTTAATCAATTTCGATGCGAATACATGCGAAATTTTTAGCATTTAAAAATAAGTCGATGAAGAGGAATAATTTTGTCCTTTTGATGCCTTGTTTTCCAGAAAATCGTGTTTGAATGTGCAGCTAATAGGCATGCTCTTGGGTGGGAACAGTGTCGCAGGATCAACCCAAAACTGGGTTGATTTTCCTCTTCTTCTTTTCCCCTTCCACTATCCCATTCCACTACATGAGCACACTGCAACGTCCCCCACTAAGACCGTAGACTGGTCACGTGCCGTGCAGCGCAACGTTACATATTACTCTAGTCATCAGAGAGGTGGTAAAATGTATTCCCCTCGATTTAACCGATCTGGCGACACTGGGTTGGAATCGTCTGACGCGTCTGACTATGACCAACCAATTCTACTTCTTGCGTGTACTGAAGCATGCGAACTTGACGAACACACGATTTTTTCTTAACCGAGGCGTCAAACGAAAAAATGTTATGTCTTTTTTTCGACTCACTTTTACATGTAGAATCATCCGTTGTTCCAGTTGTATCACCTGTCCGGATATACTCCGTATAATAGGCATAAATAAATATTATTAGGTCGTAACACAAATACGTCTAATTATGTCTGGTATCTCTTTTTATTTATTGGTAGTGTACAGAACAATATAACTTTATAACATTTATGTACATTTGCCTTGAGTAATAACTAGACTGCAGGTGTTTATGCAATTTTCAATTTTTGTAGACAAATATTAAGAAAGCGGGATCAACTACAATCTTATTTTCATTGGTAATAGCTTTTGTAGATCCAACATAAATAAAAATTGTACAAATTCTGTCAAATTTTGTATTATAGAATTTTTTTAAATTTTCATAAACCGTGCATAAAGATATGCAAAATAAAAATTGTCTGTATTGGATGTAAGTTACATAGATATTTACTTCTTTTCTTAATAGTTTTAATGAGTTGAAATAATACAACGGTATCATTAAATGGTAATGTTGTAAGTTTGATCTACTCATTTTTATCATAAATGCATAAAATCAGCAGTTTAGCCTTAACTGAATCCT
Source organism: Sphecodes monilicornis (assembly GCA_913789915.3). Lineage (NCBI taxonomy): Eukaryota > Metazoa > Arthropoda > Insecta > Hymenoptera > Halictidae > Sphecodes > Sphecodes monilicornis. The sequence continues at coordinate 23,241,018 of OU565285.1, forward strand.
CAGCACTAGAACGCTTTTAAGCTTCCAACCAAACTTATTTATGATACGATCTAATGATTGATAAAAGATTCATAAAAATTCTATAGGAACAGAATTTTTTAAAAAACGAAAGACAACTATTTATTTCGATCCCTGATTTACAGTTCTGTTTTTACTAGTGGAAGTTCTCAAATTTTCGAAAGAAAACATGAATGCTGGATAACTAATGAGTATGTTTCTGCAGCCAATCGCGTGACCACGATGCACGATTTCGGATACGTCGCTCTGAACATGAAGTATGTGAATCCTGAGGACTCAGGTACTTACACTTGCCGTGCAGTGAACGACCTCGGCGAAGCAGTTACATCTGCGACACTCTTCGTCCAGTGTAAGTAAACACAGAATGATGGTATCTTACAAGATGAAGCTTTCATTTTTTTTTTAGCACCGTTGTCTTTTAAGCTACAGACGTGCTTTCAGATCGTAGGAACAGTAGTTAACACGTAGACTTACGTATTCTGTGTGCAGCAAATTTTTCCAATTTTTTGGTAGTGTTCGTAGCATATATTTTTTTCATTTTTTCGATGGATTTTTGTGGTCTTCATATCCGCAGAAACTACGCTGATGTGCTTGTACTTAATTTTTCTCGTGAATACAAGCTACGCTACAGACGTCTACTACGAACACAACAGATTTTTTCATGACTATCCACACATTACGATCAAGCACCATTACAATGAATTTTGTCAGCTATTTTTATTCCAGTTATTGTATACTGATGCATTGTACAATATTTCATAGACAGTGCTGAATATTTTACTTTTTATTATGTTAAGATTTGAGGCAGTAATACAGTTTGCAACTATTATTAATAGTTGTAGGGATGCTTTAACTTGACAATTTAACGTTTTAGTGAATTTTTTCATATTATTTACAGACGCTATTATTTACATTAATAATAAATTACTTATTAAATATTAATAATTTTGAGTATGCAGATACTCAACATGTTGAGCGTTGTTTGTAATGAATATAATGCTGCTTATTAATTTTTTACACTTTAAATACTTTTCCAGAAACAAAGGTGACATCATTTTTTAAATGGGATGGGATGCTGTATACATAGTTTTTATAACAAGGTTACATTATGATTTCGTAAACAAAAAAAATAAAATAAAATTTAGAGTAATCTCGTTATAAAAAACTGAAGGTCACTTTCGTTTTTTGAAAAATATTGCAGCAATAAGAGATTAATAAAGACCATTATATTCGCTACAAAAAACAGTAAAACATGTTCCGCTTTCATTTCTTTCTAATACTCAATATTTAGAAGAAACACACCGGACACTTAAACCGTTAACACCCTGCATATTCAAAATAGATGGCTATGTAGATAAAACGAGATAACATTTTCAAAAAATATACTAAATACAATAAATCTTTTTTTAATTATTAAGTACTTTTAAAAAATAGATGCAGGGTGTACAGTGTAACTTGATCACCTCGAATGTGTCACTTATTTTGACGATCTTTTTTTTGACAATGTTTTTCTACATAATTGGAGTGGTCTTCACCTTAACGTACACTATGATGACGATAAAAATATACACTCCCACTTAAGAAACGTCAATGATCTTCAACTCTTAAAAAAAGCGTATATCTCTTTAAATCTAAAAACTTTTCTATTCAACATTTCTTTTCTGATAAAGACAAGTGAGATAGTTAAAATAATCATGTTACTTTATCCCCTGAAATACTACAGTAATGTCTCGATACATGTGAAAGAGGTATGTATGATATGATAAGATATACGAGACAATACTAATTCAATGATAAAGCCTTTCTTATTTTTTATTATTTCTTCATGAAACTTTCACCAACATATTTGTGATATTTTTGTAATTCAAATGTGATCAAACTCGCTACAATTTGTATCATATTTACTTGTTTAATTGACGATTCAACAGAAATTCGATTTGAACTATCCGTTACTCGAGTACATATTTCACATAGAAACAGTTCAATCTAAAAAGATCTATATACAACGGGATTTATTCAACACTCGTGATACACTGATTAATTCTGATAATCAATGTTCTACTGTATCGTAAGTTATACAAGTAAGTATGATCCATATTGTGTCATATTTTGTCATTCCTACCAGAAATGTGTCAAGAAAATATGCTCCTAAAACTTCCATAAAAAAATCATTAGAACCAAAAAAAGTTTTGTCACTGGATTACTACTGTTTCACATGTACGCTGGTATCGAATACAGCACCTGGCCTCACACAGTGACGGCCAGTTACTTAAGTACAGTCTTTAAAAACGAGCGAATTTTCTAAAATCGGTCCAGAAGACTCGAGTTTCTGTGAGATGTTAGAATGATTATTTTACTAGCTGATGCGTACAAAACTTTTTTCAAAATTGCTAAGTACAATCGCCACTGTACATCAAGACATTACTGTATTTTTATCTATCACATCCTCAAAGATTCACTACCCCGCTAATAAGACAATGAGTCCTGCGCTCTCGATCGAAGGAAGCAAAAGAAAAATTCTTTGGTTCCAACAAATGGCTGATGGCCGTTCATACATACAATACATACGACTACATACAACAACACACTGACAAATACTCTTCCCCGACACAGCCAAAGCAGCGTTACAATTGGAGTCGCAGCACGAGAGCGCGCTGTCGAAGATCCAGATCCTAGAGGACACCAGCAGGTACCAGCGTCGCGAAGAAGAGGAGATCGTCGTGAAAGAGAAACCTCGTTTCACGGTCCAACTTAACGGCCCTACCAGCCTAGTCGAAGGTCAAAGTGCACACTATGAGTGCCGTATCGAACCTTACCCCGACCCGACCATGAAGGTGGAGTGGTTCCATAATGGCAAACCACTGTCCACCGGTCACAGGTACAGAACTACCTGCGACTTTGGATTCGCCGCTTTGGACGTTCTGACGGTGTACGCCGAGGACTCTGGCACTTATACTTGCCAAGCCACCAATAGACTGGGATCGGCGCAGAGCTCGATCAATTTGAATGTGAAATGTAAGTAGCACTACCAGAACCAAGCAGCCTTCCTCAAAAATCTTCTAACGATTTGAAGGAGTCGATGGGAGCTGAGTCAGACGTATTTTTCGAATTTACATACTTGGACATTGGAAGTCCTGTAGTTGTAGTATTTTATTTTGTGAATGTTATTTTACAAACACTGCACAGGGTGAACCAATAAATTTGTCCACCTTAAATATTTCCGTCATTTGTAATAATATGAAAAAATGATATATATATAATTTATATATATATATATATATATATATATTATATGTATATCATTTTTATATATATATATATATATATATATATATATATATATATATATAAGACTTGCAAGGTAAAGAGGGGGAAATATTGTGATTTCTTTAAATGGAATGACCAAAATTATTTCAATAATATCTCGTTAACTATTAGGATTAGGATATATGAAGGTAAATACGCAGATTTCGATACCTTATCGATTCACAATACATATGGAAGGTCATTCCATTTGAAGACATCCAAGGTCTGGGTTAGGTGAAATTGAAATTTCCGAAACACCTTCACGCATATAAAAGATATTTCCATCACAATATTACACCGTCTATACGATCTAAGTTTTGTATAAAACATGATTTTTTTTATATTATTACAAATAATGGAAATATTCAAGGTGGTCTTTATTAGTCCGTCCTGTGTAAGGATCTTTACTGATCAATATTGACGTACGGATCAAATATAAATTAGAAATAACTGCTGTGTTATCGTTAGACAGCGGATCTTTATGCAAAAACAAAATTTTATATCTGGATTGCAACAAACTGGAATTAAATACATTTTTTTTTTCTTAATGTGTTTAATGGGTCGAAAATAATATAACAGGATTCTTAAATTCTTCTAATTTTTTCTGTTTTAAATTGCACTTTAAAATCCGCTGTCTAGTTATTAATGTACATAACTTCACTATTTACGGTAGGAAGCCTGGTTTAAAACAATTAAAACCCTAAAAATAGAGTGATTTTTGCGATTTTTTAAAGGAAACTATGAAGCATTTCTTTTTTAAACTTTTAAGTTAATATATCTCGCGTTTAAAGAACTGTGTAATGATTTTTCGTTGAAAAATATACAGTAGATATGAATATACAATACAAACATTTATGTAGGGCTTCATCTCAGATGGTATAAAATGGCGGGAATTCTGTAACCCTTAAATTTTACAAGAAACAAAAAAAATGATATAAAAAATTCTAGTCCTAATTTGAAATTAAAACACAATAGGTTACATTTTAAAATAACAGTTTTCTTAATCAACTATACAGGGTATCCCATTTTAAATTCCCAGGACAACTATTTCGAAAACTATGAATGATATGAAAAAATATTTTAGATAGAAGTATTACGATTTCACGAGGGACACATTTTGCTGTTATTTATTCGATCCTGAAATGACCTTGAAGAGGTTGATAAAGGTCAATTTTGAATTTTTAAATTGGAATCCATATTTTGTTATTGTATATCATTTTTACTGACTTCGAGACGTATACGAAAAATTGTCTGAACGTAATTTTTGCATAAACTTTTCCCGAGACATGAACTCTCAAAGATGACTGGCCTCGTTTGCAAAGAGGACTAAAAATTTCCGTTATTATTTCGCATTATTCGATCGATACGTCTATTCATCAGCTCCTTCTCAAATTAAATCCTCCAGGGACAGTAGGTGGATGTGATCACGCAATCTATGTCACCTAAAATCTTTGCCTTTGTCGCTTGTAGCTCCGCTTCGAGGTAGACATTTGCTTCTCTTCTCACACTCTGCTCCTCTCTCTGTATACCACGTTTGTTTTTCTTGTTACTTTGTCATTGTCAATAGCAAATCATTCTATAGTTCTCGATCCAGCAAATCTACGTACATTCGCGTCGCTTGATAGACGCGCTCACTCTAATCAATGACACTTTACAGCTCGTGCTTCGATTATTCGTGACACTCAACACGAAAGTGCCCTGAAGAAGATACAGTACCTCGAAGACGATTCACGGTACAAGCGTACCGATGAAGAGGATCTGATCATCGCCGAGAAACCGAAATTCGGTCGGCCATTGAAAAATATTGAACACCTGCCAGAGGGTAAGAGTGCTCACCTCGAGGCGACCTTGACACCTGTGAACGATCCCACAATGGTGGTCGAATGGTACCGGGATGGAAGACCGATACCTCAAGGACACAAGTTCAAGACCACCTATGACTTTGGCTACGTTGCTCTCGACATCCTCTATGCTTATCCCGAAGACTCTGGAACCTACATGTGCAAAGCGAGAAACGCTGTCGGCGAAGCTGTTACCACTTGCGTCATCAGCGTCGACTGTAAGTAATTTAGAAATGACCGCAATACATAGAAAATTGATACAGTCTCCTCAAAATGTAGATAATTGAGTTACCCATTTCAATTCAGTCAAACCCAAACATTTCAAATTTTTTTAACACATTCAGTACCAGTATCACACATGTGTGATGATCACGATTCTTTTGATAACGATTTTGTATTTTACATGAAGATAATCAAATAATTTTGTGCATATTTTTACTTAACTTCTTGCACTACGATTAACTTTACGATTATAATGATTATAACTTCTTTGATGCGTACAATTTCCTAGGGAACAAAGAAGATTTATATTTATTGTATATCAACGTGTTCTCCAATCGACTACAATAAAATAGAATTTCATTTTATTTTGAAGGGGATTAATAATTAACAAATTCTGTTCGAAGTCTTCGTCACGAGTCTGACTCGATTATGTAATACACGGGATTAACACCTCGAGTGCCACATGAATGACACCATTTTGTTTACCAAACTTGAAAATCAGATTTTTACTACAATCTATTAAGTAAATCAAATTTTATTAGCATCTACGAGATGTGAAAATGTTACAAAAATCGTTATTATAATAAACATTATCTTTTCTATTCCTTCAGCTTTAATGTGTTAATATTATAATCTGTTGTAGGATATTCAGAGAATTTGTAATTTCTCTGTAATAATTTCTTTTTCATATTTTATAAGAAGATACTTTGTGTTTACAAGATTTTATAATTTATGAGGCTGCTGCCAAAACAAACGCTAGAAAGAAACATGTTAATCATAGGGAACGTGAAGGGAAATTGTAAATAAATTTTTCAGTCTCAATTTATTTGACATCGTATTGAATAAACTGTTATAGTTATTTGAAAAATGTACAAGCCAATCACTATTATTTTTAAAACTCAACAAGAAAAGTTTCCCGATTAGTACAAACATGTATAAAATATATAAATAAGATCAGTAATATTCATTGCTGATATATTTAATGGACCATTAAATAATTTTCCATGGCGACTGATACAACATTTCTGTCGATAGTTTTATGACTCTCTGACAAACTAAGTAAATTGTTACATTTTTTTATCGTTACACAGACTGCCTATTTAGTATTCTTGTAATGAATTCTTAACTTTTGCATTTATTACTCTTCTAATTTTTGCAAGTTAATCTACACAAATTTAGATTTATATGAGTGCTTTATGAAAACTTTATAAAAGCTTTGTGAAAACAAGTATCTCACCCGTTATTTTAAATGAAAAATAGAAAATCAATAAGTCTTATAAGAATCTTGTTTCGTAATATACTATAGAGAACATCCGATGGCGAAGAAGTTCTAACCTTTCGATACGTCAAAATTTATAAGTTGTCCAGCTATTAGTTAAAAAATCCCTTTCAATGTCTTCGGTGAAAAGTATAAGAGATCAAGGATTTTCGTTTTTCTCAAACAGCAAAACAAGGTCTCTATTTGGATACGTTGGACGCCCAGCGTTTGCAGAAGATTCGCGAATTGGAGACCGTGGAGATCAAGCAAGAGGTTGAGAAAGAGGTTGTGCACCAGAAGCCCGTTTTCCTGACACCGCTCAACAACCTGGATCACCTGAAGGAAGGCGAACACGCTCACTTAGAATGCCGCGTCGAACCAATCAACGATCCGAACTTGAAGATAGAATGGTAATTACCCAGCTTCTTCAAAACTTTCTCCTACTTCGTAATTCTTAACCCCCTGGCCTCCAACAACGAGTGATACTCGTGGTAAGAAATTTGGGCCAAAAACGGTAAGGACGAGTCTGACTCGTGGTACTTCGTTTGGACCAAACGTAAACAACGCGAGCCTGGCTCGTGGTACTTCATTCGTGACAAACGTAAACAACACTAACACGAAGATTACTAATTTTCTACGAGTTTTCTCAAAACATTATTAATTTAAATTAAGTATTAATTTACAAATTGTTACTGATACATTATCCACTTTCAAATTATAAATCATTTTTGTTTACCGATGAATTGATCATAATTACTTCCCAGACATCTGAAAAGTATTAGTTGTGCCCAAACGTGTTTATTATTTCACAATTCCTTTCGTTGCGCCGAAATATACATGTCATAAGACTCATACATTTTGCGCAAGTTCGAGCACACGCCTAAACAGCTAAATGGCTCGACGCGTGACCGACCTTCTTGTTTATTATGACCCGAGCAATCGGGAGTTAGCGGGTACAACAAGGGATTAATACTCTGTTAATATTTGTGCATTTATATAAAAACGCATTCATAATTAAAATTTTTATTTTAATATGTTCTAGTATAAGCATAGAATATTTCTTTTAATGCAAATATAAGATTTGACTTGATTAAATATAATTTAACGACATGAGTAATTTCTACTCATGAATTCATTTTATTGTATTGTATTAATTGAATGAATTAATTTTTTTAATTAGGTTCGTGAATGGTGTTGCTGTAAGAACTGGTCATCGCTTCCGCAAAACCCACGACTTCGGTTATGTGGCACTTGATATTCTTTATACCTACCCAGAAGATGCTGGCACTTACATGTGCAAAGCTACCAATTTGGCTGGAGAAGCTGTCAACACTTGCACCATCAAAGTTGGATGTAAGTACATTCCACTAAACACCAGTTATTCAAATGCATATTAAATCAAGTTGAATGAAATAGGATGATAGCTAAATTGAAATTTAGCAGTAGCGAATTACACATACCAATAAATGCATTGCTATTAATAATAATAATAATAATAATTTATTGCACCATCCGGATATTTTTCTAATTTCTTCGGATATAATAAATATAGTATAATCCTAGAGCATGTAAACTATATTAGAGCCTGTGTATATCCTATTGTTATTTATACTATTCTAATAATTTTATAACATCCTTTTCATTCCGTTGCTTTCCTTTCCATTTCTGATTCCTTTTTACAAATTAATTTTCAAATATAAAATATATATTTATAAAATTTACTGGTAAACTATACCGTAAAATTTATGCGGTATCATTCTATAAATAGTCCAATATACGATTGAATTTAGTGACATAAATTATTAATTTCCAATCACGTTTATAACAAAGAAACGCCTCGACATCTGGAGACTTCAATGCCTGGTGACCAGGTGAATACACATACTCAAACGTCAAATATTATTGTGTCAGAATATATTTTGAAAACAGTTATTGCTTTTCCAGTACAGAGCTATTGCAAGATGTTTAGTGATTTATATCATATCAATAATTTACAATGCATTATATGATCATACAATTTTAGATAGATATATCAATGGAAAGGAAAGAATTGTTTCGTTTAGAATTTAACTAATTGTAAGTTCGATTCGTAAAATTTATTTCTGTAATTATCAAGCATAACTAATATTAATCCTCATTTAGCGAAACATAAACGCTACCCTCCCCCTTGCTTTCGACCTGTGAAATCTCCCGAAAGCATGAATACACCCGAGCTTTGTCACGAACGAAGAATTTGTTGTCTGTCACCGACTGGAACAGAAAATTTATCAAGCATGAAACCTAGATTCGGATCATTTTCTTTAACGACATGCGAATACAATAAACAGTTTACCGATGCTTATCAAATACAAGATAATTATTTCCGTCCGAGAAATCGATACAAAGCAGTGATCGACCGCTGTTGCAACACATATCCTAAAACTGAAGTTTGCCTTGGAACAAGAGGAAAATCCGAAACAAATTTCAATAATTACAGTTTTTGCCACGGAAAGGAAGATTTAAGAAAGACTTGTCAAAGTGCAAAATCTCATTGCAGTGGCCGTCGCGTTAAATTTCAAGGTTTATGCGAAAGAGCCTGTCAAGCTGAAAAATTCAGAATTTGCAGAATAAATTGATACGTGTTATTGTTGAAGAGAAAAGAAGTTGGATTAGCTATATAGTAATTTATAAATTTCTTTGTTAATTGTGTAGCATACGTGCAATCAGATAATTAGAAAGTAACTGTTTTCATATGCAATTTTTCTTTGTTCAGCTCGCCGCAGCATTCTTCTGGATACGCAGCATCCTGATGGCCTTGAAAAGATTCGTGAACTCGAAGCCCACGGACATCCAGCACGATTGGAAGTTGAAGAACCTCCTGTGACTCCGCCAAGATTTGTTACTGAACTCAGGGTAAGAAGCCTAAATTTTTACTTTTTTTTTACTTGTATTCAATATTTAAAATGATACAGGAACATAAATTATTTACCTGTACTAATTATTCGAAAGAATTCACGATTAATTCGCAGTTAACGAAAAATGTTAACTAAGTGGTCTCCTTGATTTTGATAAAACTAGTACCTAGTGTATAATTTAAAAATATGTGTCTTTCAAGAACCATTATTTATATTCATACTGCAGATTTTACGCATTTATGACGAAAATGTCAAATTCAAAATTAACAAAACTATAAAGACGTTAGAAATAAATTATACAGAAAATTTTATTAGAGGATAGAAAAAATATATTTTCATTTGACTTCTATATCTTTTTACATTCAAGACAATTTTTATGTTACATAATGATCCATACTCCACTTATATCAACATGGTAAAATTACTAATAGCAATAAAAACGTGTGATTGCGCGAAATATAATATACTTCTACATACAAACCAACATTTTACAGAGAAGCAAAGTAGACTGTACAGATCTCCACGTTTTTTTAAAATATTAAATATTCTCCATTCATAGTATTCCCCATTGAACAACCTTCTAGAAATAGCTGATTTCATTATCATCATATAATTATAATACAACAGGTTCTTGAACTAAATATGTATGAAAACAAGAATGCACTTACATTGATTACAAGAAACATCCGTTTTCTGAAATCTAAAAAGACGTTCCTAAGAAATTGTGTTTTGAGAGCATAATTGTGTGACAATTTCTTTTTTATCAAACTAGAAAATGAGTTTTTGTTACAATCTATTAAGTAGATCAAACTGCATTAGGTTCCACGAGTATGATAGTCATGAAGTAAAAGTTACCATTACTATTAAACTGCGGATCTTAATGCAAAGTAAATCCTTCCTTCATCAATTGTAAGAGACAAGAGCCAATTAGAAATTTAATCGTTTTCTTCAATCATTTCAGTATATTGAAAATAATCTATTCATGTCCTTAAATTCTTACAATCATTCTACTATCTCAAGTAGCACCCGCCCAATTTTGTCATAAATACAAAAAATCCTAAGTCTAGTTATAATAAATCTTGTCTCCTCTATCTTAATATTATTGAATATGTTGCTCTGAGTTTTTGTGACTTCGATAAACACTGGCATATCAACGTATAGTGAACGTATTAACAGTTCCGCAATCCATTTTCTTACTTTCTAGGGTACCACTGAAGTGTATGAAGGTCAAACAGCTCACTTCGAGTGCCAAGTTGAGCCTCTGCACGACGCCAATTTGAGAATCGAGTTCTTCCACAACGGCAAGCCTCTGCCATCAGCTTCTCGGTTCCACGTGACCTTTGACTTTGGATACGTGGCACTGGACATTGGCCACGCTGTTCCTGAAGATGCTGGCCAATATTCTGTACGAGCTACGAATGCTCTTGGACAGTGTATCTCTTCCATAGAGCTCAGAGTCATTCCGAGAGATAATATCATCTTGGACTCTCAACGTCCCGAAGGCATGGACAAGATTCGCGAACTCGAGTCTCAGCAGCCTTGGAAACGACCGGAAGTACCGGAACCACAAACTAGACAACGACCGGTCTTCACTCAGCCATTGCAGAACATCGATGCAATTCCTGAGGGACAGACGGCTCACTTCGAGTGCAGGCTAATACCCGTAGGAGACCCGACGATGAAGGTCGAGTGGTTCAGAAATGAAGTACCACTTGAAACAAGTAAGTTCATACGTGCTAGGAACACAATTGACGATGAGAACTTTTCTGGAAAAACGGGGTCGTAAATGAAAATTACGAATTGAGTAAATAGCGTTAGAAGTTTTAGTTTTTGTTTTTCATGTATGGAGGGTTAAAAATCATAGTAGTGTAAGTCACATGCATGGTACATCGAGTGAAATAATGTTTTTCGTTTGTTGTTATAAAAAAAAACCATATACGCATTGTGATTGCAAAAACACTTCTATAGGTTCAGAAAACTATAAAAAATGTCTGTTTGTGAAAATTAAAGCACGAAAGAGAATTTTATACAATTTACAAGCGAATTATCTAATTAAGATTGACTTATACCTATATACGGTGACTCCCATAAATATTCAGACATTTTTAAAAAGACGATGATTTTTACACGACGTGAAAAAAATTTTTTAAAAAATTGAAATTGGTTGGATTTACACAGAAAATACTAAGAGTTGTGTTTTACAACTTTTTTATGTGGGTCTACATTGAAAATGTAAAAAATACGTTTCGTAGACCTGTGTTGTAAAATAACAGAGCATAAGGCAGAGTTACACAGCTATGATCCAAAATGGTTCGTTCTATTCGTTTGATGACACAAGCTGCCATTTTTCAGTAAATATTTAAGTTCTATTCTTATTCTGGCGAATAATTGATGCCTTTAAGGTTCGAAAATCGATATAACTCAAGTCTTCAAAATTTGAAGAGAATCATGTTTTCTTAATTGTGAATTTTGCGTTTCTTAAAAATATTGTTGCTCTTATGAAGCGTATAATTATTTTAAAAATAAACCAAAAGATTGCAACAGTCGTATCGGCTCCCTTTCCATAAATCATGGGAATAGGAGTAATTGAATAACAAATGTGCTAGAAATATTGTAGAAATACGAGAGAAATATATTTATGCACATATACTTTTATTTTTCTGCACATATACTATAAAATGGACAGTTCAGAGTAATTCAACTACGATTCACTGCTTTTTTCAAACATTCTGTTTAGCTAGTGACAGTTTTCGTCATCTAAATATTTATATATAATAATTCATGACCATCTTTTTTTTACGGTTACGGGTTAAATCGTATATACTACATCGATTCTTCCATAGATTAAACCTTATGCCCATATCGCAGTAAGATGTAGAGCATAGAATGGCTTCATTTGCTGCTTTAAACAGCTGTGTATCTATCTCAATTGTTAGAATATTAAAATGAAATTTTAGGGGAACATTTTTAGATATGTTGGTTACAGACGATTTACTTAAAAATGGCCCATAGACATATAGGCCCTTTTTCCAGAAATGGTCTCAATTATTAACGCATTATCTGCTGGCGATTATTTCATATTTTTTTTAAGTCTATAGACTATGATTAAGGAATTTTTAATAAATCCATCAATTGTAAGAACAATTTCAACCGTAAATTGACGAGATACACCCAGTAGTGTAATCTAAGAATTGCGTTTGGTACTATCATGTAATAGAAGATTTTTATATTTCCTTTTGGTATAACATAATTATTGAAATTGCTATAAATATATTCATAGGATTCCTATAGATAAAGTGATTAATAGGAAAATAAATTTAAAAACAACTGAAATATTCTAATAATTTTCTATTATTTAGGCTCAAGAATAACTAAAGTCCACGATTTCGGATTCGTGTCCCTGGATATTTCGCATGTGCGTGAAGACGATGAGGGTGTCTATATGTGTCGAGCTACCAACGCGCTTGGCGAAGCAGTTACAACAGCCTCGATGAAAATCAAGAGTGCGTATCGTTATTCACAAGAATATATTTACTAGCAAAATTGCTATATACAGTAAAATCTCCTATAACACGGTTAATTCGTTCCGTGTTAAACGAAATGTAGAAATAGTACATATCAGGAGAATGTGTTCCCCATTATATCGAAAACGTGCTTTTTTAAGTATCGTGTCGTATCGAAATCGCTTAAAACGAGACATAGAAATAATACAAATAATGTGAATCTGTTCGGTATCGCGGTGTATTGAAACAAAATCTATGTTACTATTACACAAAAGCCGTATTATTACAGTCAGTGTGAAAGGCATTCGTACACCCTTTAAAACCGAATCACTTTTTTAATTGTGAACGAAACGGTTTAAATTTTTATGAGATGTTAGAAGGATTTATTTACCAGCTAATGTGTAAATAATCCTTTTTTTAATTGCTATTAGTCGCAATTGTGAAAAAGAATGTACAGGTCACGATTTTAAAATTATTTATCTGTGTCCATAATGAACATTTAATACATGCTTAGATCTACAAAAGGCTAAATTTTCATTCTAGACACAGATTAAAAAATCTTCCAAATCGTGACCATTACTTTTTTCTTTGTAGTTCCGTCCAATAGCATTAAAAAAAAAAAGAAATTATCATTAGCTAGAAAATGAATCCTTCTAACATCTCAAAATAACTCAAGCCGTTTGGTCCAATCTTAAAAAAGTTATTCGCTTTTAAGGTGTGTATGAATACTTTTTATACTGACTGTACGTGTACGAGGTGAATCTCTGTTTATGACAGTGTAATGACAACATTAGTGTTATATGATGGTAGTTCAAAGGTAATAAATCGTGCTATTTGGAAACTGTGTTATAAGATTATCGCGTTATAGGGGAACTGTCGCAAATTTTGCGCCGTATTATATGGAAACCATGTTTTCAGAATTTTATGTTATGAGTGTCTAAATTAGAATAATTCTTCGCGTGCAGGCAAAGCCACTATACAATTAGAAACCCAGCACCCAGAAGCGCAGCGCAAAATCGCTCAACTCGAGGCCGACAAACCAGGCCGTCCTGAAGAGCCAGACAAAGTTTTCGACAAACCGATCTTCACACAGCTGCTGACCGGCCCGACGGAACTCTGGGAAGGTCAAATGGCTAGATACGAGTGCAGAGTAGTGCCTGTCGGCGACTCCAGCTTGAGATTCGAATGGTACATAAATGGAGTCGAACTAAAGATGGGTAAGTTTACGACATCACTCGAGGAAATAAAGATTGCAAACTGATTTGTTGCTTTTACTGCGCTTTCTATTATTAATATCGAAGGTACTGCATTCAGTTGATGATGTTAACAAGCAATAATCTGTATCAAAATATTATTTCGCAAAATGTACATTAAAAATAAATAATCTGCTTCAAACAGTCTAGACAAGAGAGTTATATTTTTAATATGGCAGTTTGTTATGGATGTAACTGGACGTAATTTATTTAATAAAACGGAAAATGGAAAGTTAAGTATTATCGTTGCTATGAATGTCTTAACCTTCTATCGTTTCTCAAAGTCCTACTGAACTATATTTTGGGCATCGCCACTAATCATCGCCATTAATTGATTTTTAACTCTAAGCAAACCAGTGTGTATCTTGTAGAATAATAATAGTAATTCGCTTCGTTTTCGACTAATGTGCACAATGTGAATTTAGGTAGTTTAGAGTACTGTTAAGCAAGCAATTAACTCAAACAATGCTTAAATAAGTGAATAATTACACTGTTTGTATATATCCATGTTGTCTAACAACATCAAGCGTGCATATCGTACCCTTTGCACTCAAGTGTCCCCTCTGAGACACCATTAAAAATTATTCTACTGTAATCTAAAACAATTGCTACATTGCTGAATGTCTTTAAGTTTCATAAATACGCTAAAAGTCGTAGCGTAGTACAACTAAAATAGCTTCGAGTGCAAAGGGTCCAGAAAAAAATTGTTTATATTATATTGTCTGTCACACTCAATGCGATTAACACAATGATCCTCGATTAGGTTCCCGTTTCCACGTGAATCACGATTTCGGCTACGTTACCCTGGACATCCTGAAGGTGATATCGGAGGATTCTGGCGTGTACACATGCAAAGCGATCAACAAAGCCGGCGAAGCTGTGTCTTCGATATCTTTGAAAGTTAGAGCGCGTTCGGCCATCGATGCTGACAGTCTCCAACCCGACGCATGGCAGAAGATTCAACTGAAGGAAGCTGAGATGAACAAAGTACCCGAAATGTTCGTCGACACTACGCCTCAACAGGCCCCGGTGTTCACGAAACACTTGGAGAGCTACGACAAGCTGGTCGAAGGACAGCATGTCTACCTGGAAGCCCAAGTTGAGCCAAGAGCAGACCCGAACCTTCGCGTGGAATGGTTCAAGAACGGAATATCCCTGCAAACCGGAACCAGACTTCGTAGCACCTTCGACTTCGGTCTGGTGACGCTGTCCATCAACGGCTTGCGACCCGACGATTCTGCAATTTACACCTGCAAGGCTACCAATCTTCTCGGAGAGGCTGTATCCACATGCAGCTTGAAGATTGTCGATCGTCATTGGCTGCTTGGAGACACTCTTCATCCCGACGCTCTTCCGAAGATCGATGCCCTGGAACAACCACATCTTGGCAGCGCAGAACAGCCGGAGCCAACTTATGAAGAGCCGGTCTTCATTACTCACCTGAACAATGTAGAGTGCATTGAAGGTGATAACGCGCACTTCGAGTGCAACGTTGAACCATCGAAAGACCCGACCATGAGGATCGAGTGGTTCATCAATGGCAAGCCCCTACCAACCGGAGCCAGATTCAAATCCACCTACGATTTCGGTTACGTTGCTCTGGACATCAACCACGTATACGAGGAAGATTCCGGCGTTGTAATCGTTAAAGCTACCAATTCGAAGGGCTCTGCGCAGACCTCGGGTACCTTGAAGTGCACCAGCAAGCAGAATATCTTCTTGCAGACTCAGCATCCGCAAGGTGAAGCTGGTCTGAAGAAAGTGGAGGAAGCGGAGGATGCTTACCTGTCCAAGTACAGGAGACCAGAAGATGGACCCGAACATGAATACCCGAAGCCGATCTGGACGGTTCCGCTGCAGCCCGAGTTCAAACTGGGCGAGTCCGAGCCTCTTCACTTGGAAGGCCAGGTAGAGCCAAAGGAAGATCCGAACTTGAAGATCGAGTGGTACTTCAACGGCAAAGCGTTGGAGCATGGATCTCGTTTCAAGATGACCAGCGATTTCGGATTTGTCACTTTGGATCTAACTGATGTCTATGATCGCGATTCTGGTATCTACACCTGCAAAGCGTACAACAAGGCTGGCGAAGCCTTCACGTCGACAACCATCTACTGCTCTACCAAGGAGAACATTATTGAGAGATCGCAACATCCAAAGGGTAAAGAAGGTCTGGAGGCCATCCAGGACCTGGAAGAGTCCTTGAAGAGACAGGAAGGCGGTCCACCAGAGAGCGACGAGGGACATCCTCCAGTGTTCACGTCCCAATTCGAGAACCTGACGAACCTGTCCGAGGGCGAGATCGCGCACTTCGAAGCTTCCCTAACTCCGACAGGCGATCAGACGATGGTCGTCGAGTGGTTCTACAACGGCAAGCCATTGGAAGCCAGTCATCGCACAAGGACCGTCTATGCCTTTGGCATGGTCGTCCTCGAAGTGCTCGGAACGAAGATCGAAGACTCCGGCACCTACTCCTGCAGGGCTACCAACAAATGGGGCAGGGCCGAGATCAGCGTGGAATTGGAGTGTGTTGACAAGTCCAAGGGACAGAAGCCTAAATTCACCACCCAGATACAGTCCCTGGAAGGTCTCAAAGACGGCCAATCGGCGCACTTCGAATGTACTCTTATTCCTGTGGGTGATCCTCACATGAAGGTCGAATGGTTCCACAACGGACAGCCTTTGAGACACTCTTCCAGGTTCAAGATGGTGTCTGATTTCGGATTCGTGGTCATGGACATCGCCGGAGTGATGGCTCACGATACCGGCGAGTACGTCTGCAAGGCCAGCAATAAATATGGCGAGGACTACACCAAGGCGACGCTCAAATGCTTCGGCAAGAGCGGAGTATACCTTGACTCTCTTCAGCCCGACTCTCTCGCAAGAATCCGCGAGCTGGAGAGCTATGGTGGAGAACAGCCGACCACACCCACAACACCTGTCGCCGAACCACCTAAGTTCATCACGCAAATCGCGGACATCACCAAGCTGGTCGAAGGACAGTCTGCTCACTTCGAGGCTAGACTCACTCCGGTTACTGATCCAGATTTGAAGGTCGAGTGGTACTACAATGGCAAGAAGCTGCCCCATGGACACCGGTACAGGACCTTCCACGACTTCGGCATTGTCATCTTGGATATACTGTACTGTTACGAAGAGAACTCGGGTGTTTACGAGTGCAGGGCTTATAACAAGTATGGAGAAGACTCGACTAAGGCTACGTTGAAGTGCTACTCCAAGGCTAGTTTGATTTTGGAGTCTCAGCTTCCGAAGGGAATGGAGGGTGGTCTGGAGAAGATTCAGACTCTTGAAGACTCGATGATTAGAACAAAGGATGAGAAGGTTGTTGAAGAACGTGGAAAGGCTCCGATGTTCACCGTGCCGTTGAGCAACATCGATGGCTTGAGAGAGGGAGAGAGCGCGCACTTTGAAGCTAGACTTACGCCTACCGACGATCCAAAGCTAAAGGTAATAGATCACAATTTGTTTCTAGATTATTTGCATTCCTTAATTTTATTTTCAAACATGTATTTGGTAATTATTTGGAATGGGGGCGACCACGCCGATGTTAATGACCTTGAAATATGTTGCCAAGGTCATCATTCTGAATAACTGTTTCCTATCGATTTTCATGAAACTTTGTGCATGTATATATTCTACTTAGATCTACAAAAAGCATATTTTAAATATTCATTATACGCGTGGATAAAATAGTTAAAAATCGTGACCTTGACTTTTTTCATTGCAACTTCGACCAACTTTAGTAGCTATTTAGTTACTAGTAAACTAATCGTTCTGACATTTATAAAAAAAATTCGTCGCTTAGTCAAATTTTTTAAAAATTATTGGTTTTTAAAGGGTAACGTCCACATCACTTTGTCAGCGACTGTGGATGAAACCGTATTAAAAATGTTTCTAAAAAAATTGATGAACAACTGTCTAAATGAAGCTAAACATTGCCATCGGTACAACGATTAAAATCACTTACTTTCTGAATGTTAATATCAAATTTCCGGCTACTAAGAAGTAAAATTCCATCTATCCACAGGTCGAATGGTTTTGGAATGGCAAACCATTGCGAACCGGTACCCGTTTCCGCACCTTCTGCGACTTCGGTTTCGTGATCCTCGAGATCTCTCCGATCTATCCCGAGGACTCCGGAGAATACAGTTGTCGTGCATCGAACGAATACGGAGAGGCCGTTACCACCTGCACGATGAAGTGCACAGGCAAACGCAGCATCATTTTAGAATCCCAGTTACCAAAGGGAATGGAGAGCACGATCGACAAGATCGCCGAGCTGGAAGGCCTCGGAAACGTGCCGAGCGCAGCTACGCCGGAAGACGACACCGGAAAACCACCGGAATTCATCACAACACCATCAGATTTGACTCTGACAGAGAACGCTCTGGCTCACTTTGAGTGCAGGCTGACACCCATCAACGATTCCAGCATGAGGGTCGAGTGGTTCCACAACGGAAAACCTCTTCTCGCTGGCAGCAGAATAAAGACCATCCACGACTTCGGTTTCGTCATCCTCGAGGTCGCCAACTGCTATCAACGCGATTCCGGTTTATACACCTGTAAAGCCACTAATCGCCATGGCGAGGCCACTGTCTCCTGCAAGCTGCAAGTCCGCGGACGACAGGGCATCATCCTGGAGCCACAATTGCCCACCAACTTCAAGACCGGAACCGAAAGCATCCAGAAACTGGAAGAGGCTCTTTACAAGAGGGACGAAATATTGACTGAGGATGAGTCACCGAATCCTCCTAGATTCACCGTGGAGCTGAAGGATATTGAAGTGGAGGAAGGAGCTCCTAGTCATTTTGACTGCAGAGTTGAACCGGTTGGAGATTCTACTATGAGGATCGATTGGTTCCATAATGGACGATCGTTTGCTACGGGCTCGAGAGTACATCAAATTAACGACTTTGGATTTATATCGTTGGATATGTCATACACTTATGCAAGGGACAGTGGAGAGTATGTTTGCAGGGCTACTAACAAATGGGGTTCTGCTACCACCAAAGCTACCATCACTTGCAAATGTAAGTATAATTGGAGATGATGTTTTGAGAGGGTATTCAGGTCTTGGGAGGTCGGGTGGGATTCTTTTAGTCTCAATTGAATGAATACAAAATTAAGTGGTTTTGTAGTCACCGATCCTTTAAAACACTGATACCCATGTGAAAATTGTTAACACGTTGCCTGCCCCGTCAATCATGTAGTGCAGTGGTGGGCACGGGTGGAGACCCTCAAACGTCTGCTTCTCTCACCAACCTCTCTGTCATGTAGCGCGCACGTTCGTTGCGTACGCTGATGTCTCGTGTCTTCGTTGCACCATTGTACCGCGCTTGCTGGAAGGGGACGGAGGGTGCTACGGTGTGGACGGTTTTGCCTCAATTGAGGCAAAATTGCCCATCCCTGATGTAGTGATATAAGTGACAACACTCTTTGAACGGGTTTAGAAGTTGATTTTTGATGGAATGAGTTTGGATTGTAGCAGTAATTACTATCATTAATTTGTTACTTTTCAGTTGCGGGTTTATTAATCAAATTACCTTGATGCTTTTAGAGTTTTTGAAATTGTGACTCAGCAGTCAACGTGTTAATATTTGCATTGAAAAATTGAAATTAAACACCCATTATTTACGCCAGAATTAAGATGGATACTTTAGCTGGAAGAACCAGTTTTGTTATAAGTTTGGATACTTAATTTGCATACTATACGAGAATTTAAATATTAGTTGAATCCTTACATTTTAATACTAATATCATCAATTTTAATGTTGTCCTTGGAATTTTGGTATCAGTTTGATCAGTGCGATTAAACTTGAATTTGGTTTAAGCGGGTGTTCTGGTCTAGGGTATTGTATTTGAGTGCATTTTGGGAATTTTTCTAAAAACATGAGAACATGTTTTGAATTTATTTTGTATACACGTGTTTACTACTATTTTGAGTATGTAATATAGTCTCTTGCGCCCAAAATAGGTCAAATTGTATGTATATAATTAAGTACATTTAAAAATGAATATATGAAAATTTCATTTTTGGGCAAACAATATCAGTAATAAACGTTTGGAACATTGCAGCAAAGAAAACGATAGACTTCGAGTCCCAGCTGCCATCAGGTATGAGCGGTGAAAAGTTAAAGGAACTGGAACGTGGACCAATCAGTGAACCACCACCTGAAGAGCCAACGCCCCGTCAACCACCTAAATTCATCACTCAAATCCAATCAGCGACCGTGGATGAATCCGAACCAGTTAGGTTCGAATGTCGCGTGGAACCGAAGGATGATCCAAACTTGCGTATCGAATGGCACCGCAATGGAAAGTTAATTCCAGCTGGACACAGATACAGAAGCACATACGATATGGGATTCGTGTCCATGGACATCCTTTATGTGTATCCTGAAGACTCTGGCGAATACGTGTGCAAGGCTATCAACGACTTTGGAGAGGATACTACCAGAGCATCTGTTTCGTGCAAGAGTAAGTTTTACAACCAAAAATCTCATTCGTAGAAATATTTTAAACTTTATGAGTAGATTACGGATTTTATGCATTTAGCCTATTCAAAAGGCTAAACAAAAGAAAATAACTTTCAATTTCACTCAAGTTTATTGCAATTGAGGTAAAAAGTGTTTATTTTGCATAAAGATCCGCAGTCTATTCATGAGGTAGTAACACTCTGTAACTTCACTCAATGATCAGTATTTTATAGTAGGAGACATTTATGTGAAAATGCATTTTGTGTACATTTTAGAAAATCGATTCTGATCTAGAAGTTATTTCATTTGCACGTAGTTTGTGTACTAACAGTAAAATAAAGTCATTTAAGGACTATAGAATTGAAATTTTTATTTAAAAGTTTAGGGGGGTGTTAATTAAATAAAAATGAATTTGTATGAAATTAATCTATATACCTATGTCTTTTTGTAGTAATTGATAGCTACTCGAAAAGTACAGTTAATGATTTTCCTTTGTGCTATTTTATGAAAAAAAGAAGTATTGGCTAAAATAATTTTTATATGGTATTTATATTATTATATGTCTCTTTCTTTCTACGTGTTTTTTTTTAATAGTTTTACATTATAGCGAAATAAATTATTTTCTCTTTTGAGAAATTGTAGGTATAGATTATTGAAGCAGAAACAAAATTCTAGTAATATTTACACAATAAGTAACATTTCAAGTAATTGAAGCTCATGATACTTGGACGCACTTTGATCAAATTAAATAGACATATGATGATACAAACTAACATAAGAATAAAAAGAAACGACGGTGTTCTCTGCATTTTGATAAAAAATCATCGACCACATTATTCTATCATAACAATTTAAAGACAGAATAGTTTTCGATTAATTTGTATTGTAAATAAAAATTTAAAGAAAGTCATTTTTAAGTCTGTTTGCATAGAAGTTATATAAGAATCGTAAAATATAAAATTTAATATGCAACCTTTTAACGTTCATATTACTGAAAGCATTAATAAAAGAAAGAAAATTTGATTTAACTCTCATGCAGTGATCAAATTAAGTTGCACACCTCAGGAGTAAGTAATTGGTCTTCATTAAACATAGATTAATGTTATTAAACATGTTTCTTTGAAACGATTTTCTATTTTAAATTAGTATACAGTTTGCTTCGAATTAATTAAAATAAAGCAAAAATAAAGACGTAACATTTACCAGAAAAAATGCAGGAGGCGATGTTAAACTCTGTTGGCAATACTTCGACCATAACAGTGTATATTTGCATGCATCTTTGCAGTTTATTCTCAACGAAAAAGTAAAGAATATTAGTTTTAGAAGACTACAAAGGATCCACTAACGCTGAAAAGTTATTTTCATTTATTTTTCGATTTATTCCGCAGGATTGCCAAGCATCATTCTGCAGAATCAAGTACCAAAGGGTATGAAGAAGTCGGAAGCGTTGATGCAAATGGAAGCCACCATCAAGAAGTACACTTCAGAGGTCCATTTAACCGAAGACGACCTTTACGACGCAGACAAGAAACAACCACCTCGTTTCGTCACCCAGATCCAAGACCAGACCGAACTTGTCGAGATGAACAGCACGAAGTTCGAGTGCCAATTGGCGCCTGTTGGTGATCCGAACATGAAAGTCGAGTGGTTCTTCAACGGCAAACCGTTGCCCCAGAAGAACAGATTCACGCCCATCTATGATTTCGGCTACGTCGCGATGAACTTCGGCTGGGTTTACCCCGAAGACAGCGGCGAGTATCTTTGCAGAGCCACGAATCTATACGGTATGGATGAAACACGAGCGGTGATTCGAACGGCCGGAAAGCCTGGTATCATCTACGAGTCCCAGCTGCCGAAGGGCATGAAGAGTATCGAGAAGATCAGGGAGATGGAAGCTGCATGGCAGATGTAAGCATTTTTATAAAGAAAATTTCTAGATGATAACTAATTACGGATTTTTATGCAAAGAAAAAAATTATCCTTATCGATTTCAGGATATAGGAGTCGACTTGAAGTTGAACTTTGCAATTGTCCTCCCAAGTTTTTTGAAAATATCTCGGTAACTTGTAATTTTCGCCAAAAACGAAAGTCATATTCATATTCAATACTTCAAAACGAGTAGAATGACATGTAACAGGTGACAAAAGCTTGGGCAGGAAATTCGAGTCTTACCTGAATTGAAATTTCCTTTTCTTTAACGATTTTTAACAGATGAAAATTCATATCATCCAATTCTCCTCTAAGCTTTATCATTTCATCGAACCTCTACTGTTTCTTGTACTCATTTATAAGAATATCAATACATAAAATCCGCAGTTTAGTGATAACATAAGTTAGTTCAGTTGCAACATACACACCGATTTTTAAAAAAACTGTTATATACACTTCTGACGCGAAATTTAACCAATCAGTTAAACATGAAAGGAGTGAAAATTAAGTGAGTTATCATCTGTTGAAGTGTGTATACATCTTTTGGAGGCCCCCTCTATATTCTAATTTTAATCATTTCGCGAATACAGTGGGTGATAAAATTATTAGAGCCATTTACATAAACTGATGTATTTACACTAAATCAATTATTTCTTAAAATAAGATCTGAATATACTGAATATTTTGTATCACTTTAAGAAATACTCATGTTTACAAATTGGTAATTTACATTTGGTAATACTGCAGGTAACATTATGTGTCGCATCGAAAATAAATATATTTTTCACACTGTGGCACTAATAATTTGATCACTAAATGTAATTGTGATTAACAAGAAATCACTTATATCCTTTTTAATAACAACGAACAAGTACTATTTAATAAAAAAAGTCGCTTCTTAAAAGCAATGGATCTGGCTGTAGAAATATGTCGAAAATGTGGAAGAAATTTTTGTTCTCCGAGTTTTCGTTTTCGAGAAAATCGAATTTGATGCATAATGTACGCGTGCTATTAAAGAGGAATCGGATGGTGTGTCTGACTCTGGTCTGGTGATTCTACTTCTTGTAGATACTCGTGCATGAAAACTTGGCGAATTTTCGAAGCCGATTTTCTTGAAAACGAAGTCTTATTTGAAAAGATTTTATTCCATACTTAGTATAGCATACTAAGTGTACTGTTATTAAATAGAATACTAAATTACCTTTGGTAGAAAAAATGTTAAATTTAGATAATTTTGCATGCACAATAAACAAATGCTTGTTACAGAGTACCTGAGGAAGAAGGTGAAGAAGAGAAGGTGCGAGCTCCGCCCACATTCGTCAGCAAACCGGAAGCCGTAACTGTTGAAGAGGGCGACTGCTCCAGATTCTGCTGCCGTGTGACTGGTCACCCCAGACCACGTGTCATGTGGATCATTAATGGACACACCGTGGTCAATGTAAGTATCAGTTACTACAACAACCCAACTACCACATTTCATAAATCAAACGTAACTAAACGTAATGATTAGACTGCGAATCTTTATACAAAATAAAAATGTTCTTTGCCAAATGCAAGCCACAGGAATTATATTGAAATTTCTTTCTTCAATTAATAATTTAGTTGAACTTGGATTCTTTCAATGTTTCGACTCTTTGAAATTTTACCTAGCTATTTTTGTCATAAATTTATGATATCCGCAGTCTAATAATGATGTTACAAAACAAATTTTAACTGCGAATAATATTTATCAAAATGAAGGCTCACCTTAGTTAGTTTTCCTTAGTTAGTCAAAAAACGTAAATTCAACAAACAAATATGTTTCAAACTATATCATGTTTGGTCTCATTTTAACACGCTCATCGCCCACTCGACAATCATAAAAATTACACAAAATCAAAGCAATATATTTAACAAAACAAAAACTAAGAAGTTTTTAGTTAAGTTTCTCTTCTATTCCTCAGATCATAAGGGAATTTTGTACACTCAATCTATCAACGTAAAAATTAATTTTCAATTCAGATATGGTGACATGGCGATGAAAGTGTTAATCAGAAAAGTGTCACAAAAATGTTGATAAAATCTTCATAAACGAGTAATTGAAAACAACAAAGTTTTGTCATTGAATTAGTATTGTTTCACCGACACATCTACTTGTTTAAAAAGTTTTATTTACATAAAAATAATTTAAGTTAATAATCGCAGACTTGATTACATTTTATACTTACTACACGTTATATTCACAACGAATCCATTATTTGTGTCCAAAAAGTCGTAGCAAAATTTGATTGATTTACTCAGGGCTCGCGCTACAAGCTCACCTACGACGGCATGTACCATTTGGACATACCGAAAACAAGGCAATACGACCACGGAAAAGTCGAGGTGATTGCCAGAAGCTCCGTAGGCGAAGCTCGCACTGAAACAACTCTGACGGTGAAACCAAGAAGCGACGACTATCGTGGCGTGTTGAAGAACTCACCAAGGCGTAAGTTTATCCTGGAACAGAGACTCTTTTACATAAACGTGTTGCATCCTTTGTGTCTCTCAGACACCTCAATATTTTACGTAACACCATTCTTTCACATTTTCGATTCTTCCAACTTCTGTACATGATTCTGACAAAAGTTCAATCTTCAATAATGATCAATGTACACAGATATATTGCAATTCGTTGTAAAAGGCACAAAGAATGCAAGCACATACAGAGAACAAATAAAAATCCGTCAATATCGAACAACGGCACAATAATACCACACGAGAAATATAAATATAAATGGAAACGCGATGGTCGGAATAGCGATCTCGACAAGATAAATAATGGTCGTGACAACCAAAACACAGTACATAAAATATCGATACGACACATGCATTCTATTCGAGTACAGATATAACACTCGAGACCATTTATTCGAAACACCAACTTATCCCCCACCTTACTCCTCCTCCTCCAATACGAATATTATGAAGGAATTCGAAAGATAGATCTCATCCTCGAGCACCTCTAGCAGCTTCCTCTTCTTCTTCTTCTTCGGGGTTTCGGGATTCGACGAGCATATTCGAGCAATGTCGTCTAAAGTGAAAGGTATCGGCTGCTTGGTTTCGCAAACCGGCGTTCAGGTATGGAATATAATATCGAGAACCACACAGTTCATAGACTATCTGCTTCGTTACTGTTTTTTCTTTTTGTTTTTCCGTATGTAACTGGATATCGGCACGGAGAAAAACATTTAATGAACAATTACTTTGAATTTTTCTTTACTTATTCGGAGGTTTGATACTTTCCGAGTAGTTGCTATCGACCGATGGTTAAATTAGGATGATACCCATGCATTCTTGAGCAAAATGTTTTCCTCCGTGTTATTCAAAGCCTGATTCATTGGAGAAAACGGGTTTGCTGCTGATTAATATTATTCTTAATTTTTTTTCTTTCAGAAAATTTTCATTCCGTTGGTTTCTTCTCAATTTTATTTAATGTATTGTTTCTTCACTCCATCATTGATCGCGTGAATTTGGTGACATTGATAAACCTGTCGGGTTGATCGACTCCAGTCTGATTCGTTTAGCGTGATTAGCCGAGCAGAGTCCGTATTTCTCAGAGCTGTTCATATCGTGCTACTGTGTCAACATTAATCACACCTAATCGCCGTTAGGTGAAGAATTTGTTGTTGTAGCGAGATGTTCCTTGTTGCCCACGTTTCCCTCACATGTCGCGTTTCGTGTAATACAAAGATCCAGTTAGACGAACTGGTTAAATGTTTCGTAACTCTTAAATGCTGCAGTGTTTACTCAGATTACGAAATACCATATTAGGATCTTCCTAAAATTCTGTATAAACTTTCTCAGATATCTTTAAGTGTATCATTTAAGACTAAATAATTCAAATGTTTCAAGACTTTAAAGAATCTTGATAACTGCAATTATCGTACAATACAGTAGCGAAAGTTAGTGTACAGCAATTTTGTTGGGGTCAAGAGAGACCCCGGTATACCACTTAAAGGTTCAATCGAGATCACCTGTTTTGAACGTCGCTGGATCTCTGAATACGCGAACGCGAGCTCTTGAAATGTTAGAAATTAGAAATCCTTCTGAAATCACGAGAATGCCATTCTCGAAAGTTGCCATTGGAATTGTTATTATTGGAATGATGAAAAAAGGGAGGAATGAAACCGTGTTAACCACGTGATCTAACTTCAACTGCCCGAATGTCCATCTCTGTCTCCGTAGTCTGGTTTCCGGACACCTTGTTCCCCCCGTGCTGGAGACGTCGATATGTGTTGCATCGCCAATGAAGTACTGTGTCGTATTTCCCAGTGGTTCTAGAGAAATTTCCTTTGCTCTGAAAGTGCAAAGTTCCATAGATATCGATGCTGTCTCGCAATATACAATTTGAAACTGACTCGATTTTAAACTCAACAAAGAAAATATTGCAGACGTATGCCATAATAATTATATTTTTTAACAAATTCTGTTGAATAATGTATATTTGTTTTCTGAAATCAAACTGAACATATTAAATGAATTACAATATGTAAATAGAATCCTTAAGAAGTCTACAAATTTTGTGAAATCTAAAAGTTGTATATAAATAACATAAAAACACTCAATTTATCTCTTAGACTGCGGATTTTTATGCGCAATAAAAATGTTCTGCATCAATTGTAAGACACAGATGCGCTCTAGATAACTTTTATCTACTTTAAATAATTTTAATGAGCTAATAATTAGACGGGAGTGTTTTTCAATTATTTGTTTTGTTTTATGTTTGATCTACTCATTTTTATCATGAGTGCAAAAAATGCGCGGTCTAGTTATGATTATAGTGTCTAATAATCTATTCAATTGTTTTTATAGCATTTATTAACATTCCTGCAATAAGCATCCGATAATAATCAAGGATGCATTTATATAAATTGCTTTCTAAGTTTCAGTATAGAAAAAGATGCATTCCAGCATTGCTTAATTTATAAGTGATCATATATAAACTAGATGAAAAATTAAAGCAATATACAAATATATATAAACTTAAAAACAAGATCAGTTTGGTCATTAGTAATCTAGTAGCTTCTTTAATCGTTTTAATTTTGTTTTTCCATAATACTTCATTGTACTTTTATATAATGTGTGTTCCAAGGTTTCAAAAATAATTCTCAAATAGCATTCGTCATTAATAATCTAATAGTTTCTTGGGTCATTTTATTTTGACTTTATAATATACACATAGTAAAATCGAGTAGATAAATGTCTTCACAATAATCCAATACTTCATAGTCCTCTTGTATATAAATAGTGCTTCTAAATAAAAAAATGATATTGCATCATAAATGATTAGCATCTATTATCCTGGAACATTGCGCTTTCAATATGGATTGAACGTTTGCGAGTCCAAATGATTCATGTTCGTCTGGCATGTGTTGTCTTTCACGTGACAAATTCAAAGAATGGAATGGTCTAACGTGCATTTTCTGTAGCATGGTATGATTACGGGCTGACCCAATACCAAACGGAACGACAGAACACAGAGCTCGAGAAAGTGTTCGACGAGAGGCATCACAACGTATCTCAAGGTATCGAAATCGCCACTGAGCATCTTGGGCAGAAGGTAATCAAGGAGCCTGAGACGGCCTGGCAGAAATCCGTGAAGAGCAAGAAGAACGAGGATTACTATAGCAAACTGATGAACCTCGAAGAAGAACAGGTGCTCAAGGAGAGCAGGCTCAGGGAATCCAGCCATCAATTTGCTATTCCTGGGGAGAAGATCGTTGCGAACTCTGTGGCCAAGGGAATGGCACAAAAATATGAAGAAACTTTGTACGTATACATTTACCATCGCAATTTTTCTGTTCTTAACCAACTGGATTTGTTGAACAAATTGTCGAAGCAGGTTTTAATCTTTAGGAAAATATTTCTCCTTTTTCTCTTCGAAAATTCTTTTCTGAAAGATATATTTAAGCTAGTATGGAACTGTTTAATAATTATATTATAACATGTACTTGATTTTTATAATTGTTACACTTCATTGTTGAAAATATTATACTTAATGTTACAATGATTATAATTGCATGAGCATTCGTAGTTTAATTAATGGATAAGAACTAAAGAGGATTTTCTTTCCTTTTACCAAGAACGAATGAAAAAATTGTGTAATACGTAGTAAAAAGAACAAATATTTGTGTGGCGACTCGTATAAATATCTTCTATATTTACGGCTCGATAAAAAATTGTTTAAAACAAGATATCAAGAAGACAAAACATATGATGGAAGAGAAGTTTGTCGACATTTTTTACTATTTTTGAATTTACTATTTCCATATTTTAAAGAATAATTTGATCGATAAAAATTCAATGTATCCATAGCATGTACTGATAAAATAGGAGGCTAAACTTTTAACAAAATTAGAAAATTATACGAGTAACATGTACAATTGCATTTTGAAAAGAACCGAAAGTAGAATGCCATTTTGAAGCTTACAGGATGAAAGAGTCCTTCGAAACACCTTCAAAATCGACATAAAATATAATAAGAATGATTAAATACAAGAATTGTTCATTCTTTTATAACGGATAAAGTAAATAACAACATTTTTAATGAGCCGTGCACGTGAGGTCCAAATAGTGCATTTCGTCTTATCCGTTTTCTAATCTTTTCTAATATTCGTTCCTTAATATTGGTTTCCAGGGAAGACAAGGAGACGACTAAGGAGACAACGCAAACTGCAACAAAGTTCGTGAAGAAGCCATATACAACGGAAGTGGACATCGACGTGGAGCGCTCGAAGGCCACCGGAAAGTATCCTCCAGAACCATCGGAATCGACGATTCACGGCCGCGAAGTACACGTTGCCAAACAAAAGCAAACGCAGAAGGAGGTCAAAGGCGATCTAGAAATCACCAGAAAGATAACAGCCACGGAAACCACCGAAGTGGAGCACAAGGCCAAGACTCAGGAGCGTGTTGTTCAAGGTGCAGTGAAACCAGCGAAACCACCGGTCTTCACGAAGAAGATTCAACCCTGTAGAGCTTTTGAGCAAGAACAAGCACGCTTCGAGGTAGAATTCGACGGCGACCCATTGCCCAATATCAAATGGTACCGCGAGGACTTCCCGATCCAGAACTCCCCGGATCTTCAAATTTACACCTTCAGCACGAAGTCGGTGTTGATCGTCCGGCAAGTGTTCATGGAGGATTCCGGTGTGTTCTCCGTGATCGCTGAAAACAGGGGTGGAAAAGCGAAGTGCAGCGCGAATTTGGTTGTTGAAGAGCGCAGGAGGCAACCCGGAAGAGGTGGCGTGGTACCGCCCAGTTTCTTGTCAACCATTCAGAACACTTCGGTTACCACTGGGCAACTGGCTAGATTTGACGCTAAAGTAACTGGAACTAAACCCCTGGACGTTTATTGGTTGAAGGTACTTCACGGTCCTATTGATCTTTCTACTTACTTCTCTTTAACTCAATCCATTAACCCCTCATGGACGACGTTAACGATATATAGGGTGTCCTATGTTTTAACGGCCAAAGATTGTCAGTATATTACATGGGTCTAAATAAGAACAAAAAGGTTATATAAGCATAGGTTGTTTAATGCTTCATTAACCCTCTGTCTACCAAGCGGGTCCATTGGACCCGACTGTATGTAGATACTGCGGTTATTTAAACTTTTAAAATTCTTGAGATCTTGTCGTTGCATGACTTTGTTACTTTTCTTATTTTTTATTATTTAAAGCTAAAAGTTCTTTTTTATATTTACTACGTTTTGTGGTATAAATTTTCTATCGCATAATGAAAGTTCTTTTTACGGTACACAGAGGGTTAAAAGAGCTATAAACGAAAATATGAAATCTTACGCTACTTGACATTTATACGTGAAGAACTTTAACGAAGAAAGTTTATAAATCAAGACTAAATACGCGTAATGAACTGATGCAAAGAATTAATACTTCATTCGCCGAGATAAAACAAGATACAAATGAAGGTCGTAGAGTAATAAATTCCATTTTAAAACACTATCAAGAGTGTATTGCTAAAGACGGTGTCCATATTCCCAATCGCAGTTTTTATAAACAATTTCTTATACATCGTGTAGAAAATTAATTCTTTTATGTTCTTTGAAAAAGTCAAATCGTTTGGTCTATTTTTAAAGAAATTATTCCATTTTGAAGGATGAACGGGGGAATTTCTGATTGACTTTAATGTCAGAAAAATCTTTGTGCGCCTTTTAAAACGAAATGGCAGTTTAAAAATTAAATCAAACGATACGTCAATTTTTTAAGTATTTAAGAGAATTAATTTACTACAAAAAAGTATAGAAAAAACTTTTTTCATTCGTGTTTCAAATTGCAGAGAATACGCGTGCTATTAGCTAGGAATCGTTTGACGCCTCTGATCATGACGGATCTTTAAATTCAATTTTTCGGAAACTAGACTTCAACCGAAAAAATGTTATTCCTTTTTTGCGATTTACCTTAACATATAAAATCATTCTCTGTCCGCTTGTACATGATATTTGGCAGCACTCTGTATACAAAACTCATTTTTTGAAAACTTATAATAACTTGAATACAAAACAACAGTATTCTCAAATTGTACTATTTACACGGTTTTCTGGGTATGTTCTATGAATGCATACAATTCACAATCGTATTATGATTAACAAAAATGTTGTTGTTTTAAAATTTTGTTCATGTGCGATTTCAGAACGGCAAGAAAGTAACAGCTGACATTCGTTATAAGACGCTCGAGGAGGACAATACTTACACTTTGCTGATCCTGGAGACAGTGCCGGAGGACTCCGGAAAATATGAGTGCGTTGCACTTAATAGTGCAGGAGAAGCTCGTTGTGACGGCGAGTGCACTGTACGAGGACCTCAATCGCCTACGAAAATGGCGAAACCTACGACACCCGGTGTCGAAAAAGCACCCTCAGTTTTGGAGCCGTTGAAGGATCAAACTATCAGAGAGGGAACAGCTGTCGCGTTCTCATGCAGAATCTCTGGAAAACCGGTACCGACCGTACAATGGAAAAAGGGCGACAAGGTACGGAAAACATTCAAGTATTATAAGACTCAACATTCTTTTATATCTTCATTACATTTCATTCATTACAAGTATGATTGTGACTCTCAATAAGGTAGTTTATAATACTCTCCAATAACTTTGTGTAGTAGTTCATTTAATATGTATGATGATCTAACTATTTTTCTATTCATTTTTAAAAGATTCATCGATGTCACAGATATTACATCTAATTTACCCTTATGTCAATATACCGGGATACCAGGGTACGTGCTTCCAATTTGCTTTTAAAATTTGTTTAATGTTCTTGTCGTCAAATAGCAAAATGACTATAGATTTGTATTTTCTCGAATAATTACAGATTCATTTAATTACATTCGACAAATAAAAGTATGCGTAAAACTGTAAAATACAATATTATCCGTCATCGTAGAAAATTTAGAGTATTGACATGAGGATCAAATAATAGTTTACGAGGAGGATTTTTCTAAAAGTGTACTGAATGTTCCAGGTAATCAAACCGTCCAAGTACTTCCAAATGCAGAAGGAAGGTGAACTCTGTACTTTAAGGATCTCGGAAGCCTTCCCCGAAGACGAGGGTGTTTATAAGTGCATCGCTAAGAATCCAGCTGGCGATGTGACTACATCAGCTAATCTGAGAGTCCTTGGTGAGATTGATTATAATCTAACTAGCTCAAAAACTATTCTAGAATGAAATGGTTTGTGACAACGGAAACAGTTATTTTGCAGTAACACATTATCTTTTTAATAATTTCAACAGAAACACATTTCAAAGTCTTAACCCACATTGATGTAAAACAAAATCAGTTAGAATTTTATTTAATTTTTATTATTAATATAATCGTTGTAAGAAGTAGATTCATGAAAGGGTTACTGGAAACCACCTGTCCCACACATGAACAGACAGTAGGTTCATATACAGGGTGAGTCCATTGAGTATCCATTGGTTGTATGAATAAACTTTTTAATGAATTATGTAACATTTTCAGGGACACATCGATTGAGTACAAGTTGATTTTCTTATCTCATTTTTCCCGAGATATCAAGGTGATCTTGAGTTTTTTCAAAGTCAATGCACCTTTTTTTTAATATCACATTGTTGCCGATGGAAGGACGAATGCGGCGACTTGTAATATGATAACCTTGTATTGACCTTGAGAAAGACTGAAAAAGTCAAGGTCACCCTAGTATCTTTGAAAAAATGAGATACAAAACAATCACATTCTACTCATTAGATGTATCCCTTAAAATGCTATGTAATTAATTAAAAACAATTGTATACATCCAATAGATTCCGAGTTATCCTAGACAGTATTTCTTACCGACTCACTCTGTGTATATATGTAGATAGTAGGTTCAGACACTCTAGTCATGTTCCTGCTATGGCAGTTTATACGTTTATTTAACACTAAACCTAGCAGCACCGGTCAAATGACCGCTTACAGATTTTTAATTTATAATTATTGAAGTTACAAAGATGCTTCCACTAGAAATGATTATGCACACTTTTTTATCGAAGTATACATTCTAATAAAAATGGCACAAAATCAAAATAAATTCAATTATGCCACTTTTATAAGGGAGCACATACTAGTCACTTTTAATGGTCGGTAGGTTTAGTCTTAATGAACTGTATCGTATATGACACGATAGGTCAAAATGGGTTAAGGAACATAAACTCGTTAAACAATAGAAGAACTTATCTCAAATTCAGTTGGTACTAACTCTGCAAAAATCGCGATCTATTTTCAATTAGCACCCGACGCGGCTGATACTCTACCAAAAGTAACACCTCTGAAGGACCAAATAGTCCTGGAAGGTCAGCCAGCGCAGTTTAAGACTCAAGTTACACCAGCCAAACCAAAGCCGACCATCCAATGGTATCGCGAAGGTGCCTTGATCCCGCAGTCGCCTGATTTCCAGGTAAGTTCAATCAGAACTTCCACATTAACACATTCATCGCCATTTTTCTGTTTACACAATTTTCATTTTGTTTAAATCTCGAAATTCACCGGTAAAGAAAAAATTCTATAGCGCCAATCAGAATATTCTAAATATTTCATTTTAAATTTAATCAATTATTGACACTGCAATTTTTACAGAATAATTTTTTCATATATTATACATTGTAGGACACTATTATAACAAAATATACTAACGTAAACAAACGTATATCAAAATTAATAACAAAAATATACTTTTTGAGCATTTTAGAAAAGAACAAAAGCTAAAGTAGTACTAAAGAAACGTATCCATTGTCGCTCAATACATTTCGTACTGATTTTGAACTGCTTCATAGCAATCTTAGTTTACAACAATTTCCACCGAGATCTTCGTTGTGTTCATAATTTTTCGTTTTCTTGAAATGTTAATTTAACAGGACACCCACTCTGATCCACGTTATCGAAACTTGTTGCACTTTTAAATCGTTTTATAACACTTCAAACAGTGCAATTATTTTTTTCGCTACTTACACGATCCATTCACTTCATGTGAATTTAATATTATTTTTCACTCTTAAGTTATTATTTCTTTCTTTTTTCTGTGCATTCTATTCATTCTCACTTTTTTATTGTTAATTTATGGAACTTTTCAATCATACTGATACAGCAGTGTAGAATGACTAGCAGAAGATCCTATTCATTCATTCTAAAATGGCAATCCTGTATTCGGGAAGAAAACAATACCCTAACAGAAAAACCCCTTTTTTATCATTGCTTTTTTTATTGTATAAAATCCTAGAATGTACCAATACATATATTTTGAGAAATTAACATATAGTCCAATTCTTTTCGTGGTTATAAATATGTATACTGTAAAAATGTACTGTTCATCTCTATATTGTTCTTAACATAATATCGTATAATCTAAGTGGTGTGAGTGGAATGTTATTCAAAATGTTGTCAGTGAACGTGTTAAATAGAACTTGTTTTATGGCCAGAAAACTAAGACAAATGATTTATTGCCATAAAACGTTTTGAATTCTAGATGATACACGAGGGCAACAACGCCGTCCTCCTCATAGCAACAACATACGAAGAGGACTCTGGCACCTTCACCTGCCGAGCTACCACTTCAGCCGGCACCGTAGAAACCTCCGCCAAACTCATCGTCAAAAGTAAGAATTGAATAAAAGATACATGTTCAGTTGCTAACCCGAACCCGCGATTGAATGGACGGGACAAGCCTCTAAGGCATGGCGGAGAAACAGGCTCGCATTCGAGACAATTTTCCCATAAAACATTTTAATTTATAACCTCTTGTGTCCCAATTTATACACAATTTTATGTTTACCGTCATCTCTATTTGAATAAATCCAAAATTGTTCACACGATGCATAAGCCAAACATATTTCCCAAGTATCTTTTTGCAATCTTGGTACTGTAATTTTAAGTTACATTGGAGCAAAATATAAACATATTTGGTCACTAACATTTTCATGATACTTTAAAGTACCTCTGGGACACAAAGGGTTAAGGATAAATGGGGACTTTTATCGTTTATATGTATCTACTTCAGAATGACTTTCTGCTCATAAAATTGTTACGCAACAGAAGTTATTCAGAATATTATTTTTCAAGAACTAAAAAAGATTAACACGTTCAAAGTCTGATTCTCTAAGTTCGAATACAGAGAAAGGCAATGATTTTTTGTGAAAAGCAATAATGCGATGTCTTTATTGAGGGATTATATTGTTATTCTATAAACTTTAATACGAATATAATTGAACATTTTTATTTAACCACAAAAGCACTCCACCTTCTAGAGAGATACAATAAGTGAAGTGTAAAAGTTATATTTGATGTTGAATTTATTGAATGAATCATTTGGCGAATCATCTGCACTCATGGTATTGCACGATTCAACTGTTGCGATTGCTAATATTACAAAAGCTCAGTTATCTAGGGTTAAAGAAGTTTTAATGTTAATGTTTGCACAGTTTGTTGTCCTCAAATATGTACGATATATTAAGTTTTTATCCTAAATTTTCGTGACCCATACAGTAGATTCTCGCTCGGTGCACGAAACGAGGCCGAAAGAAAATACGTGCAGAAACCGAGGTTGCACAAGGAAAGAGGTAACCAATCATCTTTCGTTTTCGCGTATCTAGCACGACCCCCATAGCGAGTTCTAGAATTTCTAACAACTGGTGGGGAGAGTTGCTAGTATACAACGAACGAGGATTTCGTGCAATAAATGAGGTTGCAACGAGCGAGGTTCTATTGAACATGGTACATAAGGATTGTGGACGTGTTAAAACACAATTTTACTCGAAGAAAATATGCGTATACTTTCCTAAGGAATCAATATAACGATAAAATGTCTCAGTCGCACGCCCGTTTCTACGTCGATCGCGCACCATCGTGGATCCCCGTGCGTGTTTATATTTCTTTCGCTTTTTTTTGTTGTTTTCTCTAAAAAAGAAACCCTTAACGAAGCGATTTTCACCGATTGTCCCCCATCCCGTGTCCCCGAACCCCCCTTAATCAAAGTTTCAAGCGAGCCCGGGGAGTTGTGTACTAACTCGTCGTGTTTTGAAAGTAGACGAGCGAGTGAAACGAGACGTGGAGTGACCCCTCTCATCCGCGAGAGGGAGAAACGAAAGAATAAGAAAGAAAAGATTGAGAGAACGCATGGTAGGGAGGTTACGACACCGTGAAGAGAACAATGTCGCGAAGGTGGTGCTGAGAAAAACTAGGTCGGATAACGGATCGAAGCGTTTTGCGAACACGAGAAACGACAGACGAAACGAGTTGAAGCTTCCATTATCTTATCGTCGATTCTTCGCGCGGGAAAGAAAAAACGAACGTGGACGTGCAAAGGTACTTTTCGATCGGTAGGTGCATCCGTTGAGCGAGACGCGTCCTCGTGCGTTTATTTTTCGCGACGAAGATCGAAAGATCGAAACGAAAAGATTGAAGGTGGTTCTTCGAATCGGCGAACTCTCTTTCGACTGTGATCGTGTCGCGATTCTTCTGGTCCCATGTTGTACATAAAACACGATCGAGAACGGTGACGAACGATCTGGGTCGAAGGATCGTTCGTCTGTTCCGAGGATCTCGAGAATCGCGAGAGAAACAGAATTACGAAACACTCGAGCGAAACAATAGGGAAACGATGTCGGTACACGAGCACGAAACTCGTTCATACACTCGTTCGTTTTAGTGTCGATGTTCATTATATAAACAAGCATATTACGTGTATCGTTAAAATTATATAATATACATATATAGATTTGTAAGTGTATACATTACCCCGCCGCCGAAACAGAAGCACAGATCGCAATCTACGATTTTAGTCACACCGGCGAGAAAGTTTATAGTTACACGACTAAACACACCGCAGAACCCTTAACATTCTACTAATCGATTATTTATTATTGTACAATGGAAACGCCAATAAAATCGATTGTTTTATGTACGTACAAGCCTCGTTTGTTGCCGATTTCGATAGTTTTACACGATATGTTGGTACAGATAATCTTTAAGTGCATAAAGTCTAATGGAGGAGACGCTTTTCAATCAGTACATATGGCATCTCCGAATTTGAAGCAGCATGACCTGTCGATTATGAATCATTCTGTGCAACAATTGATTCGAAACTGTCCAGACTTATTTAGAAACTAATTACTTACTATTTAATCCTTGAAAGGTGGGTGGCTCTATCGATGTGCGGTACGAATACGCATCGAAATTTCAATTTTTACATTTTCAATAAGAATTACAATTTTTTTCCTATATCTTTTCGAAGCAGTATTATCAATTAATTATTCTTAGCAGGTACAGGAAAGTACAAACGACGTATAAATATACAATATTCATTCTGTTTCAGGATATTTATGATTACAATAATACGTAACTGCGAACTTTTGAACAAACACTATCAACATTTTTCTTCGGTACAAAAGAAAACTAAAACATCATTAAACTTTACTCAATATTAGGTGATCCTATAGGCATACTGTGGATCTTTATGCAAGATCAAAATTACCTGCGCTAATTGTAAGAAAATGCAGAGGTATAGAAATTTCAGTTTCCTCTCAATAACTGCTAAATTCAAAATAATTCGACGCTATACTGAAAGTTTTTTAATCTTTTCACTATTTTACACGTTACCTACTTGTTCTCGTTATAAATGCATAAGTCTACCCATAAGTAATATTTGGTTTTATATTTTTCAAAGGTGAAATGCAAATAAAAATCCACGATCATTCTTCCACATATAATAATTCTATAGATTGTAGAAAATGAAGAAAAATATTCATACTAATGGTTGTGATTTTGTTTTTGCATTTTACCTATAAAATATATGAAAAAATTCGCATTATTTATGGGAAGATCTAATACTTTATTGCAATTTGTTAGTTTTACACTATCAAGGCTGTAATGAATGTATAAAATTCACGGTTTAATATTACATAAACTATTGTGAATGCAATATTTAAAAATCTATGAACAGATACTTTTATGACTGAGCTGTATCTAAAACAAGCTCGATCATTTTCTTTTAAGTAATAATCTTATAAGAAGTTGTTAGATTATATTCATCTATATAATTTACTAGATGAACAAAATTGCTATTGTTTTTGAACAATTCATTAAGAAATTCTCAACGATTGACCACTGACTTCAACAAAACTATTAGAAAATTGCCAGTAGACAAAATAGTTAGTACTTCCAGCCCTTCAACGACGGCGTCCAGGTCTATTTTGACTCAGAATATCGAAATCGCCATTCAATTACTCAATTTTTGACAAATTAATTAAATACACTGCTGTATTAGGAACAATAGAAACATGAACGTGTCTACAAAAAGTACCTTCAGAAATCATTAAAATGATAAATAAAGCAGTGAATGGTCCTAAACATCATTAATTATGTAGTTACATAAATGGTCTGCTATCTGCGCATTAATACTATTTTTATTTATATTAGGATGAAACAGGCAGATGAAAGAAACCAAAGCAAACAAATTCATATCCTAAATTTTCTTCTCAGAATAAAGTTTTTGGTCCCGTCCGACGATTGAAAATCAGGTTAAAGACATTTTCCAAAAGAAATGAAATCTATGAAACTGAACAGAGAAACTGGACAAAATCTGTTTCCTGCGAAATCATCAAACTTTTAGCTAGTTGAGGTAAGAAGCGTCAATTAAATGGTCGATCACTTCGAGAACGTAATGTGTTCGCGCAATCACTAACCAGCGTTTTTCTTGTAAATAGTAAATATTAGAAAAAAATGAAAGAGGAAAAAGTAGTAATGTTTTTTATGCGCGACACAATAGACACAATATGTAATTTTTTTGTGTTTATACTATTTTGTTAGATACGAAGGTGACCTTCAATTTTTTAAATGCAATGCTTTATATTTTTTTATATCACATAAAAGCCTAGACGAATTGATCCGTATACTGCACAGTGACCTCCAAGGTCATGCAAGGTCAGAAATGGAAGAAACATTTTGAATATAACATACCCATGTGTTTACAAGTTCTTTATTGGTGAGGCTACAGTAAATGTTCAATATGACTTCCTTGTGCATGAATGCACATTTCAGCTCTATTAATTACATTTTTTGTGGTTTCCAATTTTCTTCTGAAATTGTCTCATCATAGAAGAAACTAGCAGCATGAATAAAGAATACTTGTAAACACATTGGTATGAAATATTCAAAATGTTTCTTCCATTTCTGACCATGCATGACCTTGAAGGTCACTGTGCAGTATACGGATGAATTCATCTAGACACAAGCTTTCATGTGATATAGAAAAATATAGAGCTTTTCATTTAAAAAATTGAAGATCACCTTCATATTTAACAAAATAGTATAAACACACCAACATTTCATACGCCACTGTGTTGCGCATAAAAAACAGTACTACTTTTTCCTCTTTCATTATTTTCTAACATTTATTATTTACAAGAAAAACGCTGGATAGTGATAGCGCGAACACCCTGTATATCGTAAATCGTTCATTACCGTTGCGAAAACGAGCATGAGATCGAGTCGGAACGCGGATGAATCAGTTTTCGTGCGTCTCGTAAAACAATTCGCGACGCCGTTCGTCACCCTGAAAATAAATGTGTAAAACCGCGGCGATGTCGCGAGTTCGGGGCCAGAAATAGCCAAGGGATCCACGCGGTGGGCTTTCTTAATGACAGTTACGATCGATCAAACAATAAGACGTTAGGCTAGACCGGGTACCAGCGGAAACCCGCTGCAACACTTGCCAGATTTATTGCGGCTAAAATAACAGAACACGAGGAAACTTGGGGTACGCCTCCTGCGAGGCAGTCGAGTGCAGCCGCGACTATTTTTGACCCTGGATATTAAGATCTTTCTGAACAGAAACAATAAAATCCGTGCGCCTCGCGTGGAATCTCGAAACGGCCCACAGTGTTCCGAGAAATTCGAATTCGGACGGAGGAAACTGCAGTTTTACGTTCTTCAACTTAAAATTGTGAATTTCAGAAAATTGATACGATTCTCTCCAAAATAAAAAATGTTGGCATTGATTGCAAGACTCAGGAGATAAATAGAAATTGCTTTCTTCTTTTAATTATATTTCCAACTGAAACTGATACACTGATGTCTTTAAGTCTTTCTGATATGTTATGGTAATATTATGGTAAATGTGATTAATCCGGTGATTATGTATAATTGCCGGTGATTATGTATAATTATCGGTTATTATATATAATCACCACTAAGTTTGGTTTGGTTTAGGTCTGAGTTAGGTCCTAAATATTCAAGAATTCATCACATTTGCCAATTCTTTACCTAACCCAGATCAAACTTAAGACCAAAAAGTATGCATAATCTCCAATTCATTATATTATCCGTAACAATTATATATAACAACCGGTAATTATACATAATCACCGGATTATTCACATTTACCGTAACATGTATACTGCTATAAACTGTAGGTACCCATTTTTTTCACAAATGAATAAAATCAGCAGTCTAGGAATCACCGTTTATTAGAGCGAACAAGTCAAAATCATAGTAGCTAATAGGATTTTTAAAGCAATTTTACGTAATTCCATAATGTGTAAACGCTAAGTACCTAATTCTATGAAAAATTTCCTATATGTAAACTGTGATAATTCCAAAAAAAAAAAACGATCGTACGACAACCAATTTGGGCTTACATTAAAGATAGCAACCTCTAGTTTCATAATCCGTCGTTCATTTTATTGTAAGATCTTTTCGAAAATGCTATACATTCAAACGTCTGTAAAAACGTTGACAAATTTTTTTCATCACTGAAACTACCATACATTTGAAGATTAAAGCTTCCACTTTACAACGACATCTTGAAAATTGATGTACGATTTTGTTTAGTCGATTTATCGAGCTTTGAATGAGAAATGCTTTACACGACTGAACTTGTTTCTCATTATTGTTGCATGAAACATTGAGAAAAAATCGTATATCAATTTTTAAGGAGCCGTTGTATAGAGGAGGCTTTCATTTTCATTTACGAGAAAAATGTTTAAAAGTTTTTGTAGGTGTTTGATTTTGCATCATTTTGAGGATAGGAAGGGGTCTTCAGTTTCCCGCTTGATTCACAATGTAAAAATATCTTGGAGAAAAATGAACACTGCTTCGCGAAAATAGAGGCTTTGATCATTCAAACGAGTCCATGCTTATATTTGTACAATTTGTTTT
Source organism: Sphecodes monilicornis (assembly GCA_913789915.3). Lineage (NCBI taxonomy): Eukaryota > Metazoa > Arthropoda > Insecta > Hymenoptera > Halictidae > Sphecodes > Sphecodes monilicornis. The sequence continues at coordinate 23,282,422 of OU565285.1, forward strand.
TACGAAATTATCAGAATTTAAATATCGACAATTTTTCGAGAATTGAAAATGTAGTGTTTAACCATGGGGCAGCAGACCGTTCTTACAACTGTATAATTGACGATGTTTGTGACTGCTTTATTTATCAATTTTTGGAAATGTATGTTTCAATGTATTTTTTGCAGACGCGGCACTCTTCCTTTTTTTTTCTAATGTAACAGCTGTCCATTTAATGTAATAACCAGACAATGAGCAATTAAATGTCGATTTTGATATTCTGGGTCCAATGTACCCAGGTTCCGCTGTGGGGTTAAATACTTTGTGGATCCACTGTATATCACAAACATAGTCAGTTTGTATCAAATAAGTTCCAAACATAATTGAGTTCATAGAAAGTTATTTTTTGTCGTCTACTCATAAAAAAGCCATTGATATTTTCATAATTTAATTATTAGTTTTGTGCATCTTTGCGTGCACTGTTCGAAACGCTGCGGTGCTGCTGTGAAAACTTTATTTAAAATCCTTTCGCCACGCCGGGCCAATTAGAAACTGCATTAAATTTTCATTTTCCTAGACACACTTTACAGTAAGCAGAGGTCTGTCGCTGAGAAATGACTCGCTATTGTTCTGTCTAAATATTTCACCGTTTAGTCCGAACAATATAGCAAAAGTTATGAAACTTGGAAAGAACAAATGTCATCATCTAGATACACAATGAATTCCACAGTTTAAGAACAAATTGGATTTACTCCGTCGTGTGAAATAAAAATTGCTAATAGCAATTCATAATTTCCTCGATTAAGAAATGGATACAACGGAACAAAATACTTTTGTCACATTATGGCTAACAATGAAATTAGGCTCGAAAACATTGATATATCAATGTGTGACCTCAAAGTTGTACAGAGATACAGAGTGTTAATTATTAAAAAATAACACTACACCTACAAAACGGGTTGAAATGACCAATATTAGATTTTTTATTTCAGTAATACTGAAAGGTAATGTTGCAATTTTGATAACGAATTGAAATCTCTAGTGTCAAAGTTAATGCGATGGTTATCATTCCCAATAAATTTATCTACGTCAGGGATGGGCACAGGAGGGGCCCCTCAAACGCCTGCTTCTCCCATCAAACTCTCTTTCATGCGCGAGGCCTGCACATTGTTCGCGACGGGAGAAACGCTTCCTTCCCCTATGGTAACGGTGGATGTTGGTGGGGGATAGTGAGCTATATGGTGGGGACGGTTTGTCTCAATTGAGACAAAAATGCTCATCCCTGATCTACGTGAATATATCTATTTATTCTCAATGGTTCTTTTAAAACGTGACGTCTTGCCTGAGCTGAAAACGATTTTCCAATAAATATTTTAAATATATCACGGTGATGTAGGTTTAAATTTTAGTAGTAATAAATAAGATACTTTTAAATTATAGTCAAATATTACGATTAAAAATATGCTAAAGCTTCGAAATAAGAAATATGGATATTAGCATATAATTAGACTGCGGATGTTCTGCATTAGAATCATGGATAGGTCAAATATAAAACTGTAAAGACACTAGAAGAATTGAATGATGTTATCATGTTGTATTTGACTTATTAGAAATTATTAAAAGAGAAAATACACTTCCATTTAACTTTTGTTTCTTATAATTGACTTGGACAATTTTTAATTTGTATAGAGATTCGCAGTTTACATATAATGTAATGATTATAGGAATAATGACTTGTTTGTTTTGTTTTAAAACAAACTGTCTTCCTTTTTTTAAAATTAATAATGCTGTATACTGCATTGTACGTTTGCACTTGAATGGCGACACTGAGGCAGAATTACAAATTGTCATAGCATTATTCAAAACAATCTTTAGGTTACTATATTTGTTTGTATTCAATAAATTCTTAAAATTACTGTATAATTAAAATGACTCGATCTCTTTAGGTTAAAGTTTTGAAATTAAAACAGCCCCGTTTGCAAATGGTTGAGTTTTCATTTTGTGTATTTTCGAAAACTTTTATTCGTTATACATTTTTTTATTGAGAATATTTTCAGAATCCGTCGTTTTATGCAGAATACATGACAAGTCTAATTACAGACATTGAACGCAATACGCGCAGGATATTCTATTTTTATACGCCTACACGGCAATGTATTAATGAAGACAGTAATTGACAGACTGCAAATCTTATGCGACTTGGCACAAAAATCAGTTGGTGAAATGTACAACATTCGTAACAATTGAAACGTGTACATTATTTTCAACTTGCCAAACACTGAAGCTTGAATCTATCGAGCAGTAACCTTGATCTCTGCTGTCTTATAAATATGACAAAATTGAATTTACTTAGACCTTGCACGATTTCCATTATACAACCTGCTTGAATAAACAAACTTATTCAACCATTTCTCATAGAAAGACTTTTATCAATTCAATAGTTGAGCCATTCAATGCAAAAGTGTTTAAGTCAATTGATCCCATTCATTTATTGTTTTCATACGATAAACTTTTCATGCTTGGTTTATAAACAATTTTGAAATTTGATTTAACTCAGCTAGAAAGTTGATGATCTTCGACCTTTCACTTTAATACGATACTTTTTGTCTGAAGAATTACGGCTTTTTTTATTCTCATCGTCTAGTAGTCAACTTTTTCGATTTGAACCACTTTTACACGGAACGGCTCAAATGTAAAATTAAATATATACAACCGATGATGGCAGCTTTAGTGTAAAAGAGGAAGGAACACATTTCTATGCAGGATGCGGCCGAATAACATGTACAAGCAGGCACAAGATGATTCTTTGTGAATAAATACGAAAAAAATATGCAATAACATTTTTTCATTTGAATCTTTGCTTTCGAGAAAATCAAGTTTGCAAGTGCAGCGAATACACGTGCTATTACACGTCTGACATGTCTGATCATGACTAACCAATTCTACTTCCTGCATAAACGAAAGCATGCTCTCGAAAACGAGGTGTCCATCGACAAATTGTCAGTTCTCTTTTTCGATTTGGTTGTAGAATCATACTCTGCCCGCTTGTACAATTAACTCGTCCACACACTATACGTGAGGCTGAGAATCTTAGTGGTTTAAGTCCAAATTCTGATGATTTGAGTTAATATTGTTTCTTGAATCTTAAAGGGATCATTTATTTACCGGCAGCGTTAATCGATGTAGAACTTCATTCTTTATTGAAAAATGTCAATAAACGAATAGAACGAACCATTTGGGATCATAGTTGTGTAAGTCCACCTTACGCTCTTTGGTTTTCAATTGCCAATTTCCCACACAGATCTACAAGAACGTATTTTTTAAATTTTCAATATAGGTCCACATAAAAAAAGTTGTAAAATACAACTTTTAGTATTTTCTGTGTAATTTCGATCAATTGTAATTTAAAATAAATTTTTCTCGTCCTCTAGTAAACTAATTGTTCCACCTTCTCAGAAAAATCTAAATCGTAGGGTCCAATATTAAAAAAGTTATCGTCTTTTTAAAAGTGTCTGAATATTTAGGAAAGTCACTGATCATCGGTGTAAGTAAATCTTAATTAGATAATTCGCTTGAAAATTGTATAAAATTCTGTTTCGTGCTTTAATTTTCATACACAGACATTTTTTTATAGTTTTCTGGACCTATTGATGTGTTTTTGCAACCGCAATATATATATATATATATATATATATATATATATATATATATTAATGTATTAATAATGTATTATAACAACAAAAGCAAAGCATTGTTTTATTCGATACACAATATATGTAACTTATACCACTAATTCTCGGCCCGCCATATTTGGCTCCCGAATCTTACGATTAGCGCAATCAATTTTTATTTCGCACAAAGGTCTGCAGTTCGAGTTAAAATTGTTGAAATGACCTCAAGAAAATTGACATTTCTTCTCGGTACTCGAACCTGGTGTCCAAGCAATAGTCATATGCATATGAACGCATACATGCATCTGTCCATCTGTACACGAGTGTTTCACGACGCTCGGTTCAGTTCCGAGTATCACCTTTCTCTTAGAGTAACTGGCTTAACGAGCGTGAAGGGGTAAACGTATTTTCTTCCATCGCTTCTGGTAGTCGGCTCGGTTGAAAGCGAGAGACGTGGCCACAGTGCCGTGTGCAGACTCGGCTAGGCCCTCTTCTTAGGCTATTTCTGACCACGTGACGTGTATTACATTACCCGGCTATATTTGGTCGCCGGTTCGGAACTCCCCGAAGTCTCGGTAAATTCACGTGGGGTCTATCTTGTTGGCTACTCGTGCCGCACTCCTACGAGATACCACTTTCACGTTTTATAAGCCGAGCATAAATAAGATGCGTGTAAATACGATCCGCGAAAACCGCGCCGCGACCCTGCGAAAACCTTCGCGAAATTCGATTATGAAATGTCTACGCCGCGACGGTGATCGGCTTTATGCGCACGTTCGGTCTCCTGTTTCTAGGAGACGGGATTGTTTGTCCAAATTTAACCTCTTGCACTATAATTTATTTTATAATCAAGCTATTGAAACTTCTATAATTTCCTAGAAGAAGGACGGCCTTGAACACTTTACATACAATCCTGTTGCGACTATTGGTCAATTAACAACAGCACTAAATTTGAATTTGGCCAGTCACAGTTTACTGTAAACAGTGTTTTGTAGGTGAAAAATGACTCACTATTATTCTGCCCAAATATTTTATTTTCATTCCTTCAGCAATTTAACCCCTTACACTGCGATTTATTTTACGGTTGCAGTGATTAGAATTGTTTCGTTGTTTAGAATTTCTTAGAAGAAGAAAGTTTAAATTTATAGTTTGCCTACTTATTCTCTAATGGCGACATATTCACAACAAAATAGAATTTTATTTCGTTGTAAAGGGAAATGATAACTGTGAATCTTTATGCAAAATAAAAATTGTCCTTGTCAACTGTAAAAGACAGATGTATGAAAATATATTTGCTTTTTTCATATTTTTAATATGTCAGAAACAACTGAACATCACCATTCGATTCTTCTAATGTCGTTACACGTTTTGTATTTGTCCATTTTTGTGACAAATGCACAAAATCAGCGGTCTATTAATAACATACGTAGTAGATTCTGTACATATTAGTAGATTCTGTTCGATATTCTCGTCATGAGTTTAGCTCAGTGGTATAATGTAAAGGATTAGCACTAAATCTTCAATCGCCAAGTGACTCAGGTTTTTCTTTTCCGATTATTCAAATTATAAAGACGTTTCCATGAGAAATGATTGAATATATTTCATTATCCAATCATATGTTGTGATGAAAACCGTATAAACTCATTTCTATAATAACACGGATTTTATGCATTTATGACGAAAATGAAGTGGTGAAAATTGTAACAGGAAAAAGATACAAAGTACTGGAGAATATCTATGGATTATTATGAACTTATTAACACATTTCTGTTCAGAATGCATTTATTGTGCCTAAAAAGCCTCAGTCGTTAAAAACGAAAACGATGATGTGGTCAAGGTACCAAACGCTAGGATTTGCAAACAAGAGGATTGAAAGAGTATACGAAGATTTTTGTGAATTGTTGAGATAAAAGTTACAGAGTCCATATTCAATGTGTTGTGTTCAAAATAAATATATAATATTGTATCAATAATGTTAATGGTAGGTCGTAATCTAGATCCTTACTTTCATCATTCTGAATAAAGCAAGAAAGTTTGTATAATATATCATTCTCTTGTGTAATAATTTGTTTTTGCTAATATTTATATGCAACGAAAGAGTATGAGACCAAAATTAAAAATTTCACATTACAAACTCCATTTTAATACTTTAAAAGATTTAATTTACAAACTCGTACTATACACTTTGTTTAATCTGCTCATTTTTAAACGCCCTGTTGTGCATTTTTGACGACCTTTGTGGTTTATAATTCTCCATACAATTTCTTTAATATTTATGCAAAATGATATTAGAACATAGTTACATTAAAAAGAATAATTAATAATTACTAATTTGCGGATTTCTATGTAAAATAACAATTTTCTACGTGAATTGCAACAAGCTAGACTAAAATAGAAATTTATTTTCTTTCGTAACAGGTTTATTAGCTCAAAAATAATATAACGATATTTGTAAATTTTTATTATTTTCTATTTCTTCTGTTCAATTTTGTCAAAAATACGTAAATTCCACTATTTAGTAATTATACTTGCTTGTAACTTTGCCGTGTTGCTTCCAGAAAATTTTGAAACGGTTGTTCTAAAAGAAGATGATTCTTTATAATTAGTCTGCCTACTTCTAGAAATTGGGGTAAAAGATTACCTTACCAAAGGGTGTTCTAAAGTTAGACTGCAATTCATTGCTACCCGTCTCCCTGATTTTCAACGTTATGGTAAACGATTACTTTATAACAGATAGCTCCAGATGTAGCCAACCATACTCTAAACCTTCTGCTTTTAAAAAATAGATTCGAAGTTTACTTTGTAGGTATCTTCGTTATAGATTATTTCCCTCTGTTCCTGTATTGATTTTCCGGTTAGATCACATGGAGGATAAAACTGCTGTTTATCTTTGATAATTGTTTGCAATACCAAAAATTCATATACAATTTAAAATCTCATTAAAATAGTCTTCAAATATACAACAAAATGATTAAAGTATTTCATAAGCTATGTATTTAATTAAAAAATGTTCTCTTCAACTGAAGCTAGTTCGCTATTATTTCAATAGTTATAGCATTCACTTATTATGACAAAAAAATTCTTAAATTTTAAAAAGTGAATAAAGAAATGTGAAAAATGTACTCTTCTCAGTAATAATGTACGTAGCTATAGAAATATTGTTAATAATTCATTAAATTATTTACGAAAAATCAACGAGTGCAAATACCGCACCTACTACAACTGACACGTTGACCCATGATTATCTTCTCGTGGAGAAAAAAATCTCATGCAGAGCTGTCTTACATCTACACTACTATGTAATAATTCACTCTTCGGCGAGCAAGTAGACCTAAAAGTTCATCATCGCGGAACGACTGGCGTGACCGACACAGAAATTACTATTCTGCCGATTTTCATACAAGCATCCCTATAAACGAGAACACAAACTTTAATCTTGAGATATCCAACAAATAAATATTAACCATCAGACATTCTTCGAATTCCATTTTCTGTCTTAGATACTGCAACATTTTTTATTTTTCTGTACTTGTGTTGCGTTCCAACACATTGACTGTCATGTCAGTCATATATGTGGATGACATAATGTTTTTACCAAACATGAAAATCAATTTATGTCACAATCTATTAACTCCATGCCATATAATAATGAGCCAGACTCATGGCGAAGATTTAAACGAAATCAGCTAAATATGAATTTTATGGCATTGTTTTAGAAGGTAATGAAATTCTATTGTTTTGTAACCACAGAATTATAGTTTAAGCAGTTAGGCATTAAGTATAAGCATTAAAGTACATGTTGATGTACAATAAATATTAATGTTGAATGAACTAGAATGTTAAAATTGATCAGAATGAATTCTACTTTAGTGCTTTTGCATTCTAAATATCCTAATAAAATTTGTTTCCTCGAATATGTATCAATACAAATTAATGTTTAAACCTGACTTTAGGTAGACGAAATTTTGTTAGGATCTATGAAGCATAAAAAGGTTACAAAAGCAATTGGTATAATAAACTTTGCCTTTTCTATTGTTTCGTTACGAAATAAATTGTTCTGATCTGGTGTGACTTTGATGAGAATTAGTATGGCAGTGAATGTGTTGGAGCATTCATTTAAGACTAAATGTACCAAGAATTGAAATGTTACTATACAAAACAGAGAAGATTGAATTTATTTTGATTCTGTACGGTCCTCACTATAATGCATGATTGAGTGATGAATTCAATCATTTCACATGGGAACGTTTTCAAAATTTCAATAATTGTAAAATAAAGAACCGATTGTTGACCGTGGTATGTTAATTGTTAAAATGTGAAATTACGATCAAAATTCAAATGATAGAATTGATCCTCGAATGGCAGATGGTGGGTCCATATTGACCCAGGATTATAAGAGTTCTACCTAAACATTATATTGGATTTGTTGGAAAGTAATTTCGTTTCTCGTGTAGAAATGACATTTCTTCCATTTATAATTACTTAACTATAGTCTAAGTCGCAAAATCATTGTATATCTTGATGGCTGACACTTCGCACGTAATTTCGTGACTTATAGTGCTTTATAACATTTCATGCAATTCTTTTGTCATCGCATCAAATATGGAAAATCAAAGTGCGCATTTCAAAAAGTTCATGCTGTTTACAGAAAGTAAAAAATAAGCAGTGTAAATATGATTTTAAATGATTTCGTCAAAACTAGGTAATATAACTCTATTTTTTGCAATTGAAAAACAAGAATTCTACGAACATGGGGAATCTTCAAGTTGGCAGAAAAATGGCAACAAATCGTAGAACAAAATGGTCACTACATCACCGAATAAATATATAAATTATGGAAAATCGGATTTCGGATTTCCCTTGGAAAAACGAAAACACTTTCCGAACAACTCAATATTATTAGCAAATAATCCAAATTTCCAGCTATTTATATTAAGTTCACTAAAAGGGCCAACTATGATCTAAAAAAAATAGGGTAAAAGTATGTAAACGAAAATTGATGCGTGAGGATGTAAATGGATTTAGCTGCCACGGAGTTGTCAAAAGTGTCCGCCCTCTAAGGGTTAAAGAGAGTGGAAACTAGATCTTTTGTGCAACTAGTTTCGCTATGAAAATGTATTTTACACATCGGTTGTCATAAATGCAGATCCGCAGTTCAATGTCCGGAACGGCAGCGTTCTCCAGCTTTTATGTGACGTTCTTCGGCAACGTTTTTCATCAACTTGGAGAACCAGAGTGTTTCGTTGGCGACTCGTCGCAAAATTAGACCACGAAGCCAGCCCGTTAATCTCGCCCATTCGTCTAATTAATCTGCGAAGAGGGCAGACGAGTCGGGTCATCGTGACTCGGAGAGCGCAGTTTCACGGGCCAACGGGTACGATCAATCCGCGGGTCCTTTCTCACTGCCGTCGGTCGCCATAATCGCAAGAAACCATTCTAATTGGATTCTGGCCGAGCACAAATCTACCGCCGATCGCGGGCTTAATTGCGAGAGCTCCGGCAGCAATAGTGCAAAAAAATTCACGAAAACACCTGGCACGTGAGACCCTGCCATAAATAAGGCTTGTCTCTGAGCTGGGCAAGGACCAACAGAATTAATCACTGGTTCCGTTCATCTTCGGGCCTATGAATTTATTTCAAGCATACAATCCCCTGTACTGTCATGAGATCAGAGCTATTAAACTAAAACTTATGACCAGGATGTTTGCGTATGACTCACAAGTTCCCGAAAGAACGGCACGCATTTAATAGAACACTTTTAGTCTTTCCTACATGTTCACGTCGAAACAGTTCCACTGTGAATGTGGTGCTTCTGAACGCCACGCTTTCTTGAAATTTGTCCATTAAAATGGGGATTTGCACAATCCACAGTTTGGCTAGGAGACTGGGGTCCTGCGTAATGAATTCGAGAGATGCCAAAATGATTAAGAGAGATTATGGTTGCCAGATGGCCCGGTATTACTTTAACCCCCTGCCTTATGATTCATTTCGACACTGCTTTATTGTTGTTTACCAGCGATGAAAGAGATCTACGTTTTTATTACGTGCTCATCATAATAATATCATATTCATTCGCGCAAAATAGATTGATAGAAACTAACTAATACAATTTTTATACTTATTATATTGTTAGACATATATCGAATTCTTTTTTTGCAATTATCAGAAATTCAAAGACACTCAAAATCTATCGAAATTTCATATTTCGTGTAAGAAAATGCAAGCTAACCTATGGTGTGAACTCTTTGCGAACTTTCCGGTAGGTCAAACATATTTTCTATGTAAAACGAGATTATTTAGCGAATAGTTAAGTTATCAGGTATCATGGACGATATTAAAGGATAATATTCTTCACCGCCGTAAAGTATTACGTTGCCATTTGTTAGTAAATGGTAAAGGAAACTTCTTTAATATTTTATTCAGTAGAATTCGCAAATATATTATAAGTTGAATGTGGATCTTTAGACAAAATAAAATAAAAGTCTGTATCGATTACAAGAAATACAAACCAGATGGAACATCCTTCCTTCCTTCAATAATTTCAATAAATCAGAAATAATGACATCCTTAACCTTCTAACTGGGCGACTTTTTAATCGTGAACTGTTACGAAGACATAATAAAAGACGAGTTAAATTGAGATGACAAAAACTTTTACCATAATCAACATAAATTGAAGATAGTTTGTACCAATGTGGATATTATGACATGTTAAAATGAAAGAGTTCTTCGTTGAATTATAAACTACCAGTTTCTGAAGGATATTAGCGAGTTCAAATGACGAATTAACTCGACATTCGCAATTAATACTAAGTTTACTAGGTTAACAGTTTTAATATACGATTATTGAGATTGTAAAGATGTATACATGAGGAATGATTCAACAAATTTATTTCCTTGGTTATATGTAAAATAGTCACTTTTAATTCTCCGTAAATCTAGTTTTAAAAGATTAAATTTGTTCAATGTTCCTTTAAATTTCATCTACTAAATTCTGCAAGAAACGTCTGGAATCCGCAGTCTAATTATAAGGCAAGGGGTTAAGTCACGAAGAAAGCGTTCGACAAAGAAAGTCTCTGGTCCCGGGGCGGTCTGGTCGTATAGCGACGACCTTGACGAGCAACCACCTGAAGCATCGAAGACAACTGCCAAGGCGTCGCAGCTTCTGTCCGTCGTTGAAAAGAACGCGGTGAATCATCGGACCTTCTTTTCCGTGGTTCACCTTCGTCTTTCGGTCCTCGACCACCCCCACTGTTCGTCGACACCGCTGTTCAGAAGGAGTCAGGCCGACGAAGCCAACTATTTCGGCCGTCCCAGCTGCCAGTGATTCAGCCGTGCTAGAAATAATACCGTGGAGCGTGTGTCAGCGCACTCTGGAAAGCGGGAAGGAATTATTTCTGTTGAGAACCGCAGACTCCGCTGCGAGGGGCTTTCGACGAGATGCAGCAGTAAAATTTCGACCAGCGAATTCTAGAAACGTTCCTCGTGCGAGAACACTTGTCAGTTTGCGAGCTTACGATAAATAAATATCCTTATATAACCATCTGGTCTTTCAATATTCTCTCGCCCGAACGCACGGGAATTAGAATTTTCAATTTAATAAGGACTTATAGCGATACAGGGATTTATGGTAATGTCGATTATATAATTTCGTATGTAGTTTATTTAAAACAGAATTTTACAATTTTGATATACAAGGGGTAGATGATAGTAACCGCTGATCGCTGAAAAAGAATCACTGGCAGCCGAAGAAGCATGAGTCAGAAAGGAAGGATTATCGCAGCGAAGGGAAGATGATCAGGGACAACCACAGCGCGCTAAAAGTTCCGATTTTATTTTTATATCTGAACATGACCACTCCAATCGTCCGTGAATCATCGAATAAAATTTCTGTGTCACCCTCTAAATCGTATCTCTGTCTCTCCTTGCCCATCGAGCGACGAGAATATGGTAAACAAAGCTTCGGCTTGCTCGAGAAATGACTCAGTCGCCCGAAAAAAAAGAATGCCACTCATCCCGGCCGACTTTTACTAAAAGCATTGTGACATTCTCGTCGCTCGACGGGGATTAACGACTGTGACACAAATAAAAATAAAACCGCAGTTAATCAACCGAACCCTCGTCTAAAGTAGTTAAGATAGCGGCTACGGAATGAAAGCACAGAACTCTCGACACCGGCGAAACTGTCAGTGAAACGTCGATCCACGGCGAAACTCTGGATCTTCTTTGAAAGATGAATGAGTGATCGATGCACCACCTTCGCGACACTCGACACCAGCTCGGGCTCACACGTGTCCAGTTCAAACGAGGCTGCACTTCGATCGGACCGGGCTCGAAACTCGTTTGAAGTGGATACGGTCCGATCGAAGGCAGCCAACTGTCAACTGTCGTCGTTTCACTGTATCGAGGAACGAGCACCGACACTTCACCGCGACTTGGTTGCACTTCGAAGCACCGATATTACTGTCAAAATCGGTAGAAATGTCGAGAAGTCGACTGGTCCGGGAAGATCGTTCTTCGAGATCGATTTATCCTGAAACTGGTCAGCTTGATGTTCGTCTCCGGCTTCCAGTGGATGACTATTAAGGCTAGACTAAGCTCTTGGGGTAGAGGTGTGCGTGGTGTGTGGCGTCTGACGCCAGTTTTCCCCACCACGGTGTTCCTCGGCGTCGGGACGTCCGCTCTCGACCCGGTGCATGCATCACCGCTGCCCACTCTCCACTGGCCCCTGGTTCGGGTTTTTGCATTTTAAGTGGGAAACTGCGGCATAGCCACCTCCGTCACCTCGTTCCTCTCTAGAATAATGACCCGACGTGGTTATTAGCGAGCTTGGAATGCTAGACGGACTTCCGCGTTGGTTGCTCTTCAAGGAGGACTTGGCTTGGCCGAGGGTTCCGATTCGACGAGATTTTTGGAAGGGATATACCGATACTTAATTATCAGAGTGTGGATTTTATACATTTATGGCAATTGGGTGGGAGTAATCTGAAACAATTAAAAGTATGCAAAAATTTAAGAGTATCAATATATTTCTTACAGCTTAATAAAGCCTACGAAGGAAGAAATAAATTCCTATTTAGTTTCAATGACTTGCGTTATACAATACAATGCCTTATTTTGCATAATAATGCACAGTCTATTAATTATATACAGTAACTCACATAAATATTCGGACACTTTTCAAAAGACGATAACTTTTTTCAAATTGGACCCAACTACTTGGTTTTTGTTTAGAAGGTAGAACAATTGGTTTACTACATGACGTGAAAAAAATGTTTAAAAAGCAATTGGTTGGAATTGCAACTTTTTTATGTGAGCCTGTATTGAAAATTTAAAAATACGTCTTTAAGATCTGTGTCAATTATATAATTATTCTAAAAATTTCATCAAAATTGGTTGATGCGAGAAGAAACTAAGAATTCGTAGATTTATTACAGTTTGAGACCGAAAATCGCGGAGAATTGTAATTTTTACCATCTTTAAAGGTTTGTAGCTCATTACAACGTTGACCGATTTTGATGATATTTTCAGAAAATGTATAATTGACATAGATCTACAAAACGTATTTTTTAAATGTTCAATATAAGCCTACATAAAAAGTTGTAAAATACAACTTTTAGTATCTTTTTAGTATCTGCAATTCCGACCAATTGCAATTTCTTCAAAACTTTTTTTCACGTCATGATGCAAAGCAATTGCTCTAACTTTTCAAAACAATCCAAGTCGTAGGGACCAATATCAAAAATGTTCTCGTGTTATTAAGGGTGTCTGAATATTTACATAAGTCACTTTACCTGAATTTTAGACAACCATGCTGCAATAACTTAATATTTTCGCTCCTGATGATAACTCTTTGAGATGACTTTTTAGCGATGATTTCCATTTCGTTTCAGCGTATTCTCATCTATTTGTATATTAGTAAAATGTATATTACCACCAACTTTCCAAAATTATGAAAGAAATAAATCACTAAATGGCTTTTATTTCATGTAGTTGGTGCAGAAAATTTTTATTTTATCTTGCAAAATCTTGCCTGTTTATATTGATTTGTGCGAGCAAATCTATTGTATTAACTTGACCCAAAAGTTCCTTTCGTTTTCAATTGATTTACACAATGGAAATTCAGATTAATTTTTTATTAAAACAAATTACGTGGCTAAGTAAGAGGAAGCTTAGACAATCTAATATTTATGGATGAATAGAAGATTGATTCCAGACCAAAAAATTAGCGAAATTAATACAATAAATCATATGAAAATTAATGTTAGAATCTTTAGAAAACATGTATGTTATCATAATAGTACGAAAAAATACTCTTGGAATCATCAACACTAATTAAAAGCAGGTAAAATAGAAATAAAACAAATAGAATTCAACATGAAACTAGCTGAAACCAAATGTGATGTGATGGCCAGTCAGTCTTAACGTAGGACCTTATGAGGTTAATATAGTAGTTTCTGTTTTACTTTTTATATTTTATAGTATTTTCGATAGTAATTCTAAGGAAAATATTTCTGTAATATACTTACTAGCATTGTTTACTAAGCGTGGCATCGACACTCGACATTCTTAATCAATTTTTCAATAGTAGTAGCAATTGAATTCTTAACATAAGAACAAAAATAATCTAGCTGATTTTTTGTTGTTCATTTTCAATGAGATCTACGAGTCAACATCTTACGCAGTATGACAAGTAGAACATTCTTTATTATAAATTCTATTTCTGCAATCAAAACATAATTAAAAAATTTAGCTGACAAATATCCTTACCAGAATTAAAATGAAACAGATATTATTATAAAATAAAATTTTAATTTGTCATTTTAAAATGATATTTCTTCTGAGAAAATAATGAAAGAAATTGAATTGGTTGAATTTACTCACAAGCAGTAATTTTCTATAATTTAGTATAATTATTAAATTATGTATTGATCAAAATTAATTGTAACGCTTTATTTTACATAATTATTGTATATGGCTGACACGGACAGTTACTTAAGTGTATTTGCCTATAATGGTTAAATAATATAATTTCTTAAATTACGTTCGTCTTGATATGTCACCATTTGAAATTTTACATGCAGAGAGCGGTATTTACAATTTTGTATTTGAATTTATTTTTACCATAATAATATATATTGTTTAAAAAATAGTGGATGCGATAAATAAAATTGACACATCAACGGTGGTATGTTAAAGTCAAAAACTTAAATGAAAAACTTTATCGTCTAATTCCGACTTCCTTTAAGATTAATTTTTTCTGAAAATATCAAATTTTAATTGTTCCATTGAAGAATTTTTGATCAGACCCGAAACAGCAGTAATACAAAAGCATTCTACCGTGAGAATGTGCCTTTGCTGATGCGCAGTAATACGAGACGAAAGAATTTGAATTTACTAACCGAGCACAGCACGAAACAAACAAACTTAAAATTCTTAATCTGTTATTCGTAATTGAACAGGTATATTTTCCACGATTGTTTGAAATATTGTTTGTTTCGATCCATAAAGACATTGAAGACAAAAACAAGTTACCTCCGATTTTAATTCTATTATTCATCCTTCGGAGGCGGTGATTAATGTGACCAATGTAAAAATACATTTGAAAAAACGTTGAAAAATTCCGTTTGAATTCTGCTCCACGTATGACGAATCATCTGTTTTTCATCGTGTTTAAAAATAAAGGCACGCGAGGTTGGGACCAGTGTTCTTTCGTTGATATTACACCCGTAACCTCCTGCTGAGAATAAAAAAGAAACAAATGCACGCATCTGCGCGAAACCTTTCAGCACAGACCTTCATGTGGTCCGTGGATATCTTTCCTTTTCGTGCAAACAAAAAGTCTTTCTTTACATCCACCCTACCATACCCGAAAAGAATTTATTTACACAAATAAATTGATCCTGCTACCTTACAATGAATTTATGAACATGCGTGAGGAGAAAATTATACGTGAGAATGCTTTTCATGTTATATAAGGAATTTAATATTAGTGTCTGCGAAAACATCTCACGTGCCAGCGAATATTCTTTATTTTTTTTGCTAAAATGCAGTGTACTTTAAAATGTTTGTCCGTTCTCGCATTTAATATGAATGGTATTGAGTATTGAAAACAAATCAAAAATATTTTCATGGACAAGAAAATGTGCACATTGTTCACTATTACAATCGATTATTATTAAATTCAGTAATAGATAAAGTAAAAAATTCTAGATGATAGTTCAAGTCTTCATTTTTAGTAATAATTATTACAATACAAAGTAAAAGTACGCAGTAAAAAAATAGTTTTAAATATTCTTTAAACATTTTTTAGATATTATTAGTATGTAAATTAATACAGTTCTTTTACATTTAGCCCTATATTTATTTAAATATTATTTTGTCCTATAAAAGTTTGAAATAATTACTGCTCATATTTATATAATTATACAATTTATCAGCTTCAATAATTAACATTTTGTTCTTTAAGAAATTGCTGTAATCGCAACACGTAATTGAAACTTACAAAATACTTTGAAGATTGAGACATAACAAAATGACTCGTGAATAAACTTCGAATTTTACTACAAGAAATAAGGAATTAATTTACACAGATGAAAAAAAACACAGACTTTTCATGACATTAATTTAGTAATAGTGTATGAAAATGATGTACTTGTCAAAACATTAAATCTGTATTGTTTCTTTAAAATCATGTTTGAAATTGATGACGAAAGTTCGAACAAATAATATTACGATACCTTGGTGTTATGATAGAGGAAAAATTATTTTGTTTACCTGAAAATCGGAGAAACCGCGCCGCAGTTTATTTTTGATAGAAATCGTATCATCGTCATATTTGTTTGAGGTTATCATTTGCCATCGTTTCCGAAGGCCAATCCTCTGGCGATTTGCCTTGATTTCTCTTTTGCGAGGTTGATTTGGCCCCGCTCCACAAACCTTCCATCCAAAATTGTGCAACATATGTTTTCAAGTGCATTTATACGTGCTCCCAAGTGAAAAAGGGAAATTTATAGAGTACCCAGATATTGTTCTGCTCTTGACAAGCTACATGATGCATCACGTGTTGAGTTTCTTTGGACGAACTCAGTTATCCTCTTAACAGTGATATATTGGTTTCCTAGACACGTGTACATTCGAAATTGCATTCCAGACAGTGTTTAATACTTACTCATTTACTTCCTGACTTAGTTATTATTAGACAGCGAATTTCATAGATTTACAGAACTTATTTCCATAGATCTCTATGTTTGAACGATTAATCAATTTTTATATATTTGTATATTTGATTCAATTTTATTGAAATTTCCAACTACAAATTTACATAATGATATACAGTTTGTTTGATATTTATTCTTGGAAAAGTGAACTTTTTTGTATGTCAGTATAAATGAAATCCGAACCGATAACACAATATTGTGTAACAATAGATATATTTAATCAGATTATTGTTTGCTACTGTGCAACTTAGTATTGATAATAAAAGATACTTGGAAGCGATCGCAGCTGGCATGTCACGTCAGATGTCTCATACAATAGACCGTTGTTTTTGAAATTTGGAAACTATCATCGAGGACGTAATTTCAGTAAATTATATTCTCTTACAATGTCCATGTCATTTATAATTGAAAACTGCATCCGAAAACATTGATTATATACCAAATATTGGATCTCTTAAATAATTCTGTTACATAATTTTATTCCCTTTTATACTATTAATAATACAATATACAATATCGGGTTAAAATAAAAACGTTAGTATAAAGGAACATATAATATCAAATTCACAATTATTGAATCTATTATTTTAATTAAATTATTGAATCTGTTATTTCAATAATTTAATCTATTATTTTAATTAACTGTGACTATTATTTTATACACTTTCATGTAAATACGGAACTTTTATGTCGTTGAAATTAGAAGAAAGCATTTATTTTGCTGTGATGTTTCTCTTCTATATTTATTCTGCTTGCAATTTCTCAAATGATACTAACTAAAAAAATACTCCTCACTATTATATTTTACCCTTAAGTATTTCATCCAAAGTATATGATGCTCCAGAACTTTTATTAATTGAATGTAATGTAACTGTTAAAACTAAACAGAGTTAAAATGTGAATGTATTATACAAAGTTAATGTAACATATATCCGGACGATATCGTTTTCTGTTCATCTTTCTGTTGTTTCTTATAATTTCTAATAATTTACGTTTTTCTTTCATTAAAATTCATGGATTATTATCTTCATCAATAGAGTCATTTATTTGCTATAAGTCACAAATAACTAATGTTAGTAATATTAGTAATATTAGTAATACGGTAATTTTATTACATATACTACAGTATATATTATACTATGGTATGTATTTCGTAGTATAATATATCACTACTAAATTATAGATATATGTAAAATATGAGTACAACACCGTAGTATAATATATCACTACTAAATTATAGTAATATACAGAGTGTTCACGCTATTACTAACCAGCGCTTTTCTTACAAATAATAAATATTAGAAAAAAATGAAAGAGGAAAAAGTAATACTGTTTTTTGCAAGCAACGTAATGACGTATGAATTTTTTTTGTAATTGCACTATTTTCATGAAAATGTCGGTGACCTCCAATTTTTGTAAATAGAATGCTATATATTTTTTCATACTACATGAAAGCGTGTGTCAAGACAAATTCATTCGTATACGACACGATGACCTTCAAGGTCTTACAAGGTCAGAAATGGAAGAAACATTTTGAACATTTCGTACTAATGCGTTTACAAGTATACCTTATTGACGAGGCTATAGTAAATGTTCAATATAACTGCCTTGTGCATGACTACATATTTCGGCTCTATTAATTACATTCTTGTTAGCTTCTTCTAACATTGTCTGAAATATTAATGCACATGATCGCATTAGTTTCCTTTGCAAGTCGTTTACATTTCTGAGCGTTGTGTATCGTGAATGATATCTTTACGAAATATTACGTAGGAAATATTCAAAATTTTCCTGAAATTTCTTACCTTGTATGACCTTGAAGGTCATTTTGTTGTATACGAATAAATTTGTCTTGACACACGCTTTCATATGATATAAAAAATACATAGCATTTCATTTAAAAACTTGAAAGTCACATTTATTTCTAAGAAAATAGTGCAAACACAAGAAAATTACATACGCCGTTATGTTACTTACCAAAAACAGTATTACGTTTTCCATTATCATTTTTTTCGAATATTTATTATTTGCAAGAAAAACGCTGGCTAGTGATAGCGTGAACACGCTGCATAAAACAAGAGTACAACACTAATACTACGGATCTTTTGCAGAACAAAAATTGTTTGCATCGATTGCAAGAAACAAGAGGCAAATCAAAATTTCTTTAATTTTTTAATAATGCTCATAAGCTGCAAACAATCCTTGAATTTGTTAAATCTATTTACTGCTTTAAACTGTTGATATTCAGTTTTGTCATAATTGCATAAAATCCGCAGCCCAGTCGTGACTGGTATTAGTCATTTGGTCGTCCATGCTTGCCGATAAAATGACTAATCTTATTTACGGAGTTAGATATTTGTTAAAACAGAAAAGAAATTATTTCAAATCGTAAAAAGATCTGCCAAAAACTTTTGCCTATGAAGATTAAGAATTTCATTTTACTCTTAATTATAATGATAACATACCTGTGTCCCTGTGTCGCATTGTACAGCATGGTTTGAAACTTTTCCTCCCAGAGTGCCGTTTGAACGAATAGCTTAAAAGAAACAAAAATATAAAATTACTTCGACCCTCCGATCATTGCAGAAAGGAAAGGTGGTTATTACGAAGTTCCTGTGGAAGCAGGACCCGGAGCAAAAACCGGCGAAAAGCCATCCACTGGTTTAGGAACGGGCGAGGGCGTGGTCCTGGAACCATTGCCCTTGGACGAGAACGGATTGCCATTAGATATACCATTAGCACCCGGCGATGAATCTCTCCCTTGGAGAAAAGGGCGTGTGCACCATCGACCTCGACCTGCCGGCGTAACGCCATGGCGAAAAGCAAAGCCAAAATCCCGAGACACTTCCTTGGACAAGCTGCAAGCAGCCGAGAGCCAAGTGAAGCCATGGACAGAACAGGCAGTAACACTGAAGAAGACCCCTCACGTACCTCGAGAACTACCCAAAGAAAAGCTAGAGGAAGTTGAACTGAAACCGGCTAAAATTGAGAAAAAGGAGATCAGGAGGCCCAGCTTAGAGCCTGTCGACTTGAAGCCCGTCTTGAAAGACGTGACGAAGGAAACCAGGACCGAGGAGAAGGTAACTCGTCTCAAAGAGACTACAGGCGAAGTTTACACCGAAGAAGAAGACACGAGGTTTCTGAAAACCGTTCGAGACGTGGACGAAAGCGTTCAGCGAAAGAAGGACGAGCCAAAACCATGGACAGAGGAAAAGGTTACGCTGAAGAAGGCGAAGCCTCATAGGAAAGAGATCCCCATGGAGAGCATAGAGTCCGTGGAGCTGAAGCCTTCGAAGATCGTGAAGAAGGAGATCGGGAAGACGAGCTTGGAAAGAGTAGACTTAAAACCGGTTCCAACCACGGTGACGGAGAAGGTCACCGAAGAGATTACTAAAACATCTGAGTATATTGAAGAGGAGGACACTTCCCTGTTGGATATATCGAGAACTGAAGAACTGACGAAGGTAAGGAAAGAGAAGATTGAGCAGAAAGTCGAGCAAGCTAAGCCGTGGACCGAGGAGAAGGTCACTCTGAAGAAAGCGAAGCCTGTGAGAAAGGAAGTCGAGAAGGAAACTTTGGAGACAGTTGAACTTAAACCATCTAAGATTAGCAAAACACCGGTTCGAAAACCTAGTCTGGAGCAGGTGGACTTGAAGCCAGTGCCGAAGACTGTGACTGAACAAGTTACTAAAGAGACAGTGGAGACAACGTCCGAGTATGTTGAAGAGGAGGACACTTCTCTGTTGGATGTATCTCGGACCGAAGAGGTGAAGAAGTTGAGGAAAGAGAAGATCGAAGCAATGCCTGAGCAGCCGAAACCTTGGACAGAGGAAAAGGTCACGTTGAAGAGAGCGGCACCTGTGAGAAGAGAAGTTGAAAAGGAGACCATCGAAACTATTGAGTTGAAACCGTCGAAGATTACCAAAACGCCTATTCGGAAAGCAAGTCTTGAAACAGTGGATCTGAAATCAGTGACGAGAAAGACCACAGAAGAGACGATAGAAGAAGTCACCAAGAAGGAGGACTACGTTGAGCAAGAAGACACAACGTTGCTTGACATCACCAAGGACACACAGATCAAGAAAACGAGGAAGGAGTCGATATCGACTGAGAAGGTAGAACAGCCTAAGCCCTGGACAGAAGAGATGGTAACCTTGAAGAAGACCAAACCGCAAAAGAAGGAAACTCCTAAAGAGAAGATCGAGACTGTGGAGTTGAAACCTTCGCGACCAGAGAAACCGGAAATCGAGAAACCAAGTCTCGATCGCGTAGACTTGAAGCCGGTGTCTAAAGAAACCCCGAAGGAAGCGCCACTGAAACCTGAAAAGAAAGGTGTGTACGTCGAAGAGGACGACACCGCTCTTCTTCAAGTAACATCGGAGGAAGTTCTTCAAGTTGATAAGAAGGTACAGAAGAAACCCGAAGTTGCTGAGAAGAAGCCAGAATCGAAGCCTTGGACCGAGGAAAGGGTAACCTTGAAGAAGGCCAAGGTCGAGCAAAGGGAAGTCCAGAAGGAAGTAATGGAAGAGGTCACTCTGAAACCAACGAGAACGGAGAAGAAAGAAATCAAGAAGGAAACTTTGGAGAAGGTAGACTTGCAGAAGGTTGTTGATAAGTCTCGATTTGTTGAAGAAGAAGACACGAGGCTATTGAAGATCGATAAAGATGAGAGGACTGAGGAGGAGAAAGTGGAGAAAGCTGTGAGTTGGAGGAAAGAGAGAAAGCCGAAAGAGAAGGCACCGTATCACGAGGAGGAAGATCAGACGTTGCTCGGCGTGAAGAGAGAGGTGGAAGAGAAGCAGGAGCAGAAAGAAGTACCGGTACCGTGGGCGAGAGGCAAGAAGAAACCAACGGAGAAGGCGCCGTATCACGAGGAGGAGGATCAGACGTTGCTCGACGTGAGGAAAGATGTTGAAGAGAAGCAGGAGCAGAAAGAAGTACCGGTACCGTGGGCGAGAGGCAAGAAGAAACCAACGGAGAAGGCACCTTACCGAGAGGAGGAAGACACGTCTCTTCTCGACATCGAAAAGACTGAAACAACGACTGAGAAACAGGCAACGGAGGAAGTGCCTATTCCATGGGTACGAGGGAAGAAAAAGAAGGAAGAGAAACCTGAAGTGCCTGAAGAGAAGCCTGAGGAGGAAACGGCCGTTCCTTGGCTTCGAAGCAAGAAAGTGCCGCGAAAGATACCTGAGAAGAAAGAAGAACCGGTTGAAGACATTAAATCGGTGTCGCTGAAACCGGTGAGACGCGAACGGGCACCTGAAGAGAAAGAGAAGCCAGAGGAGGTAGTCCTGAAGCCTGTAAAACGCATTCCACGGGAAGAAGAGGAGAAGGAGGAGGTGCAACTGAAACCCATTCCGAAACGCAAACCCGACGAGAAACCACAAGACGAAATTCAATTGAAACCATTCCAGAAACCGAAACCCGAAGAAGTAAAGGAAGAGAAACCTGAATTGAAGCCGTTCAAACGTGAGAAACCGGAAGAGTTACCGGAAGAGGAACAGCCAACGGAGGTGTCGGAAGTGTCATGGCGCCGCAAACCGAAACCAAAGAAGCCGGAAGAGAAGCCTGTTGAAAAAGAGAAACCGGTTGAGAAAGTACCAGAAGAAATTAAAACCGTCGAAGACAAAGTAGTGACGAAGAGAGAGGAAGAAACAGTCGAGGACTTTAAATCTCTGGCATTGAAGCCTGTGAAACGCGGCAAGAGACCTGAAGAAAAGGAAGAGATAGAAGAGGTCACCTTGAAACCAGTGAAGCGACTCCCGAAAGAAGAAGAATCGAGAGAGGAGATTAAGTTGAAACCGGTGGAGAAACCGAAGCCTCAGGAGAAAGAAGTGAAACCATCGAAACCGGAAGTGGAGGAAGAAAAGCCGATGGAAGTGTCGGAAATGCCATGGCGACGAGGCAAGAAGCCTGTGGATATTACGCCAGAGGTTACCGAAGAAAAGAAAGTTGAAGAAGAACAACAAGAAGTATCTGAAGTTAGTTGGCGAAAACCGAAGAAAGAGAAGGTCGTGAAGGAAGTTGAAAAGCAACCGGAGACTGAAGACTTCTCTGCTGTTGTATTGAAGCCTACCAAACGAGGGCAGAAGCCCGAGGAAAAGGTTGAACAGGAGGAAGTAATTCTGAAACCAGTTAAGAAATTACCGAAAGAGGAAGAAACAGCCGAAGACGTAACTCTTAAACCGGTGAAATTAGAGAAACCGAAAACTATAGAAAATGGGCAAATTCCAGAAGAGAAGACCGAGCTGCCTTGGCGCCGTGGTAAGAAAATAAAGAAACCGCAAGAAGAAGTTAAGATCGAAGAGGTACCAAAACCTCAGGAAGCAGTGCCAATGGTACAAGAATCCAAAGAGGAAATTACGTTGAAGCCAGTAAGAAAAGAAAAACCACAAGAGGAGAAAGCTGAAATAAAATTGAAACCAGTTAAACGGTTACCGAAACCAGAAGAAGAAAAACCTGAAGAAGTTACTTTGAAACCCGTTAAACGACTTCCTAAGGAAGAAGAAAAGAAGGAAGAGGTTACTTTGAAACCTATAAAGAAAGAAAAACCTGAAGAAGAAAAACCAGAAATGAAATTGAAACCTTTCAAACAACTTCCTAAGGAAGAGGAAGAGAAACCTGAAGAGGTTATTTTGAAACCAGCTAAAAGACTTCCTAAGGAAGAAGAAGAGAAGGAAGAGGTGACTTTGAAACCTATAAAGAAAGAAAAGCCAGAAGAAGAGAAACCGGAAGTAAAATTGAAACCTTTCAAACGTTTACCGAAACCAGAAGAAGAGAAACCTGAAGAAGTAACCTTGAAGCCAGTTAAACGTCTTCCTAAGAAAGAGGAAGAAAAGGAAGAAATAACTTTAAAACCAATAAAGAAAGAAAAACCGGAAGAGGAAAAACCGGAAGTTAAACTGAAACCTGTCAAACGTTTGCCAAAACCAGAAGAAGAAAAACCTGAAGAGGTTATTTTGAAACCAGCTAAAAGACTTCCTAAGGAAGAAGAAGAGAAGGAAGAGGTGACTTTGAAACCTATAAAGAAAGAAAAGCCGGAAGAAGAGAAACCCGAAGTAAAATTGAAACCTTTCAAACGTTTACCGAAACCAGAAGAAGAGAAACCTGAAGAAGTAACCTTGAAGCCAGTTAAACGTCTTCCTAAGGAAGAGGAAGAAAAGGAAGAAGTAACTTTAAAACCAATAAAGAAAGAAAAGCCGGAAGAAGAAAAGCCGGAAGTTAAACTGAAACCTGTCAAACGTTTGCCAAAACCAGAAGAAGAAAAACCTGAAGAGGTTATTTTGAAACCAGCTAAAAGACTTCCTAAAGAAGAAGAAGAGGCGGAAGAGGTTACTTTGAAACCTATACAAAAAGAAAAGCCGGAAGAAGAGAAACCCGAAGTAAAATTGAAACCTTTCAAACGACTTCCTAAGGAAGAGGAAGAGAAACCTGAAGAAGTAACCTTGAAACCAGTTAAACGTCTTCCTAAGGAAGAGGAAGAGAAGGAAGAAGTAACTTTAAAACCAATAAAGAAAGAAAAACCGGAAGAGGAAAAACCGGAAGTTAAACTGAAACCTGTCAAACGTTTGCCAAAACCAGAAGAAGAAAAACCTGAGGAGGTTACTTTGAAACCTGCTAAACGTCTTCCTAAGGAGAAAGAAGAGAAAGAAGAGATTCTTCTGAAACCCATTAAGAAAGAAAAGCCGGAGGAGGAAAAGCCAGAAGTTAAACTTAAACCTTTCAAACGTTTACCGAAACCAGAAGAAGAGAAACCTGAAGAAGTGACCTTGAAGCCAGTTAAACGTCTTCCTAAGGAAGAAGAGGAGAAAGAAGAGGTTATTTTGAAACCGATTGAGAAAGAAATACCGGAAGAAGAAAAGCCAGAAGTAAAACTCAAACCTGTCAAACGATTAGAGAAAGCAGAAGAAGAGAAACCTGAAGAAATAACCTTGAAACCAGTAAAACGTCTTCCTAAGGAAGAAGAGAAACCCGAGGAAATAAAATTGAAACCCGTAAAGAAAGAGATGCCAGAAGAAGAGAAACCTGAAGAAGTAAAATTGAAGCCTGTAAAACGTTTACCAAAACCAGTGGAAGAAAAACCAGAAGAAGTGAAATTAAAACCGATTCCAAAATCAGAAAAGCCAGAAGAGGTCAAGAAAGAGGAGATAAAACCAAAGCCAATTGTGCCTGAAAAAGTAGAAGAGAAGCCTGAGGAGGAAGAGGAAGCACCGAAACTCCCATGGCGCCGTGGCAAGAAGGCAAAGAAGGTCGTTGACTTCCGCGAAGAAGTTACCGTTGTACCAATTGATCAAGAGAAGATTGTCACTGATGTTCAGGAAGAGGTAACAGTCGTAGAACAGGGGGCTGAAGAAGTCGTTCTGGTGCAGACTGAAGAAATTATTGAAAAGAAACCAGAAGAGGCTCCGGCACTTCCTTGGCGAAGACCGAAAGAGCCGGTACCTGAGAAGGTTGAGGCGAAAGAAGTAAAGGTTGAAGAGGTCAAGGAAGAAGAGAAAGTAGTTGAAGAGGTGGCAGAAACGTCCGAGATCTCTTGGCGAAAGAAACGAAAGCCGAAAATGCCAGTAGAAATCGAGAAGCCTGAGGAAGTGGTCCTGAAACCTGTTGAGAAAGAGAAGCCTGAAGAGAAACCGAAAGAGAAAGAAGTGCCAGAACTAGCACCTGTAAAAGTAGAAGAGGTACCTGAGGAGACAGTGGAGAAAGTAGAATCAGTTATCGAGATAACCAGGAGGAGGCCGAAGAAACCCGAAGAGTTACCTGCACCAGTACAAAAAGTAGAAGAGACTGTGACCACCGCTGAAGAGACCCAGGTTACCAAGAAGGTTGTCAAAGTCGAAGACGTTGCGCAACAAGCTGTCGAGGTCGAACAAATGGTAGAAGAAGAAGTACAAGTAGAAGATCGCAGAAGGAAACGCAAACAGCGTACCCAGGTCGAAATATCCATCACGGATAAAGACAAAAAGATCGCACCGAGATTCATACAAAAACTTCAGCCGGTTATTGCTGAACCAGAGTCGACCGCAAGGTTCACTTGCACGGTATTTGGCAATCCGTTCCCAGAAATCTCCTGGTACAGAAACGAACAGGAGCTACACGCCAGTGAGAAGTATATCATGACCATTTTCGAAACAACTGCCGCTTTGGAGATCACGAAAGTGAAGGAGGAGGACGCCGGCATGTATTCTTGCAGGGCGTCGAATCCCGCCGGGGTGGCGACGTCCACCGTCAATCTCGTGATATTCGGTATTCAAACTGTTCATGATGATGTCCGTGTGATTGTTCTGGTTTTAATTAGCACAGTACATCAACTCTGAATTTTTGCTATTTTGACATTTGATTGGCGATTATTTGCAAACACTCGTGCACTAGATGCGATTTTGAAAGTCATTTCTCTGCATTGCCCTACATTTTTTAATCAGAGAGTCAGTCAAATAATTTAATTAAAAAAATTATTTATGCTTTCACTATAGAAATCATAAGAAGTTTGTCTTTCTAAAGATGATCAAAGTAACAGCATAAATGTACGTAACGCAATGAACAATTAGATATAAAAATGCTTAACAAATGTTTGGATATTTATAATAGTATAAACTCATCTACTACTGTATTCGTAGATTCGTTTCTGCAAAATCTGTTTGTATTTTGCATTTTCATATTTTTGACTTTAAAGTCTGACTCTTCTTCAAGCTTAAGATTTTCAGCTACTCGGGATTATGAGAAGAAACGGTTTTCAGAGACGTATTGCATTTAGAAAAATCTATAGAAATCACCCATTTAATGTTGAAACACAAAATATGTGTTGGATAGTGCATTTCAGCAATTTTAAAAATCGCTTCAGTTTTGTTTTGCTCTGAATATATTACCGGCCAAAAGCATAAGATCAAGTGTCTAATTCATGAAAGACGGAAAGATTATTTTACGATTGATTGATGAATACAAAAATTATTTGTAATTAACATACGAATTTCAGTTTTTATTCACAGGTTTTGTTCTTTTGGCTAGTTGAATTATGTGTTCATGTTAATTGTATAACTTTTTCAACAGGCACTTGTGCTTATTTACAAAATAGTTACTGAAATATAGAATGAATCTTTAAGATGGTTGAAACTGTTTGAACATTGAACGTAACATAAATATGTAAAATAGTTACCCTTTTATAATACGAATTGAAAAAAAACAATCCGTTTATTAGTAACTTTTAACATAATGTCGAATAAACTTAACAAATGTACAAAACATTTTTGGAATATGAAATGGAGAAAATAAGAAAAACTCAATTCATTTACAATTCCGTATAGAAATAACTTTTTGCAGTATTATAATAATCAGTAATTCAACAATACATTTAACTATTTGCAACATATTACATACGAGATAATCAATTGCATAATTAAGTTTCAGTTCTCAATCATCTTACCGATTCTCTTGTAATTTTTCATACAGTCATTTTTTAGAGACTAATCATTTCAAGTATTTTCTTAGGACAACTGCAACATATCACCAAATAGAAACAAGCTTCCGCTCTTAAAACAATTACATTGGATCGAAAATGTATTGGCATCCTAAGTTTTTCTTATGATAATTTATATTAGAAAGATAACATATTGTTGCAATTTAATAGTTTACTATTAAAGAAATAAAAGGTCATGTGATAAAAAAAAGTATTTTCATCATGTTGATTTGCACAGTATCTACTAATACATTTAAAAACACCATATTGATAGAAAAACTACAAACATTTAAATAATGTCCCTTATTATTGCGCCAATAACTTTTTGATTCACTGTGGGTCAAGAAAGCGTTTGTGCATGGAGTCTCTCTCGGTGTTCAAACAAATTCGTAATTACCATGACATTAATACCAAATTCTATCCTCAGAAAAAGAAGAAGAAGGCGTGGCGCCACACTTTGCGATACCCATAAAACCATTGATGGTCGAGGAGCACAAACCAGCAGTGCTCCAGTGCGTTGTCACCGGAACCCCGATGCCGGAAGTGAAATGGTACCGCGGAGAGCAAGAATTAAAACCGAAGAAAGGCAGAGAGATCAGCTTCAACCCTGAAACCGGAGAAGCTAAAATGGAGATACTAGAACCCACACCAGAGGACGAAACGATTTATCGCGTCCGCGCAGTCAACAAATTTGGTCGCGCCGAATGCAGAGCAAATTTGGTGATCAGCAGTGTGGTTAGGGTCACCAAACCGGAAGTCCTAAGGGCGCCAAAGATTACCAGACCTCTGCCAGCTTTGGTAGCCGAGCGAGGACAGCCTCTGACACTGTCAGCCGATTTCGAGAGCAAACCGACACCTGAGGTGAAATGGTTCAGAAACGGAACGGAAATCGTTCCATCTGACAAACGAGTGATTAACATTTACGAGAACACGGCTGAACTGTTCATTCCTGAAGTGGAGAAGAAAGATGGCGGAAAGTATGAAGTTAGAGTACAGAACCCTGTTGGCGAGGCGAGAAGCTCTGGGTCTGTCACGGTGAAAGAACGAAAGGATAAGACCGATGAGGTGAAAGCTCCGAGATTCATCGAGCCTATACAACCACAAATCGTTGCTGAAGGAGAGGTAGTCATCATGGAGGCTAAAGTCGAGTCCTATCCCACGGCGTCGTTCCAATGGTTCCACGAAACCCGCCCATTGGAGGTATTTAAACATTATCATTACTTTCTGCGTTTTACTATCTAATACTCTCTTATTTAATTATTGATATTAGGGAAAAGTGCATCCGTGATTGTACATATAAAATATTTCGTATATTTCTTTAATACTTGATTCTTGATTCTTTAATAATAATTAGGCTGCGGATTTTATGCAATTTATTACAAAAATGAGTGTATATAATTTAAAGCAGTGTAAGGATTAAAAGAATTTAAAAATGTGTATATATTATTTTAATCTTATTGGACTTATTAAAGGAAAAATGACAATTTTGTTTAGCTTTTGTTTCTTTCAATCGATGCATACAATTTTAATTTTGCATAAATACCGCAGTCTAATAATAATCGCTATGAAACGAATGAAGTTTTAGTATCTTCGACGAGAGAAGCAACAGAACCGAATTTTTAATATTTTTTATACGAATTGGTTCGTGACGTATCGTTTTTACAGTTTCTAGGTCGATAATTCTTAATACAATCATTTTTCGTAGATTTAACATGTTGGCTACCATACAGGGTGTTTCAGGACAAGTGGTACAAGCGGGTATAGAGTGATTCTGTTTGCAAAAATAAGTAAAAACGTACTGATAACATTTTTTTCGGTTAGCACCTCATTTCCGAAAATATCGAGATTGCAAATTTGGTAGTCATGCGTGCTGTTGAATAGATCAGCAGAATACAACAATCTGACGCGTCTGAACATAGCCAACTAATTCTATTTCTCGGGGATGCTAGGACATACGTAGCTGTCGAATTTACAAACTCGATTTTCTCGAATACGAAGTAGCTATCGAAAAAATGATATTCATTTTTTCCACTAATTTTTGTTAATAGAATCACCTCATGCCCGTTTGTATCGCCCATCCTAAGACAACCTACATATGTGAGACACAGTTTTTGAATTCAACTTAACAATTATTTTTTATTACGGTCTATTTGGTAAATCAATCTTTATTAGAATCTATGAGATGTAAAAAGATAATTATTGTCAATTTCTGTCGCAAATCTTATGTTTTCTATTTTTGTGTTATTAACCCTTTGCACTCGAGTGGCGAGTCTGAGGCGCCACTAAAAATTGCTATACCATTATTCAAAATATTGTTTCCATTACTAAATTTGTATTTAATAAATTAGGTACTAAACATTTGAATATTACACGAGGTGTTATATCAGTTTTATATCTTCAAAATGAAAAAGGTCATATAGAATGGAAATATTTTTGGTCGGAAAAACTGTTTCGTTTTGTAGTTAAAATAGCTCCGAGTGCAAAGGGTTAAATAAATTATTCTAATTTTGGGTGACTTGTATGGGAACTGGTGTGGTATGTCAATATGTTAGTATAACATTTATTCTCCATTATTTTATTATGTATGTACTTTTGTTTAGTTAAACATGCACCACTAGACATCTTTTGCATTTTGTATAATTATTTTGTTGTGTATTTAGTACAATTTCTTCTTTACTTATGTTTTATTGTTATTTGTATTTCCTCTATTTTTAATTATGCCTAGTACGATCTCCTATTGATGTTTAATTTTGTTCTATACTTTTATAGATTGTAGTTTTAGAATATCACCTAGGAAGTTATATTGCTAAATTTCGTAATGTTTATTCATTACCAGAGCAACTAAATATTAAATACGTATCACAAAAATTATACTTTTTCTCCTTATAAATGAATTTGTATTGATTGCTAGTGTCGTAAAATATTTCAAATCACAAATCTCTGAAAATATAATTTTGTCGCTTTCCTGTTGAAAAAGCGATATATCTCACATTTTATCCAAATGAATTTCTAAAAAGGACGTCAAAAATGGTCTGAAATATTTCTTTACAAAGGAATGCTGCCATGAATGTAATGTTTTACGTGCGTTGTTCTCAACAAACGGAACAACTACGGTAGATATAGTTGTCTTGCTTATTACTGACACAAAGAAAATGGTAGCGGTACTTTAGTTTCTAACCTTGTTATGCATCCTAGCGAAACTTGAATACTACAATAGACATGAACATAATTGCACTTTTCCATGCATAAAGATATCATAAAGATACTGAAATGCAATTTAAATTTAATATTTCATTTTTGGAATAATCTAAACTTAGCACATTAAAAAATAAAATGGTTCGGAAGTAGGCTGTGGATGTTTTTATTTGACTATTAGATTTGCGTATACTGTAATTGCAGAAAATTTGCAAACTGCAAGAACACATTAAAATTCACATTTTTAGAAACTTTACAAAAATTATCATTAAATGGAAATATATCTTAATTACTAATAATTTCATTTGAACAAGAATAGATTAAAAAGCTAGTATTATTTGAATAAATCTGAAATATTCGAAAACTGGTTTTCGATATTAAAATTAACACGAAAAATTAATTAATTATTTAATTGAGAACTATCGTATGGAAATTTTGTTAGTTGAAGTCACATTTCTTGAAGAACAATACTAAATGTAATATAAATGTACAATTTATAGTTTTTACGTATTCCAATTCCGTTTTACCCTGTTTTATATGTACGTATAATAACGTGTATATGCAGGGTGAGGCACTAACTATTGCCACCTACAATAACTCCGAAAGTATAAAAGTAGTAAAAATGTTTTCGAAATAAACGTTGCATCAGACAACAAGGGGCGTAGTGTGGCGTTAACCTTTTGTTGCTAGGTGGCATGGCGTCGCTTCAGAGATATGAAGGCCACCTTTGTCTTTTTAAATAGAATGCTATGTCTTGGTACCTGTTTTCTGATAGTGGCTATTTAGACGAATCCAACGTGGTGCAACATTAAGGTCTTTGAAGGTCAGCAAAGGTCATTTATGACAAAAAAGGGGAAATAAACATGCATTTACAGAAAGCGTTCAAAGCGATTGCCACTTGTACCTTGAATCTTGATACACGTGTACCCGTGTATTAAAAAGTACACGAATTAAAACATGTGCATACGTGTATCTCTAATACGCGTTCAAAACTAGGACCTCTACTAAAAATGCTGAATAAGGATTTTTCAACTCGATCTAAAATTCTCTTTGCAGTCGACGACTCAGGTGAGGATCGTAACGCAAGAGAACCGCTCGATCCTGATGATAAACGAGATAAAAACGGAGTATGCCGGCACTTATACCTGTCGCGCGGAGAACGTTGGCGGGTCGGTCACCTGTACGGCCACCATAAATCTATTGGAAACCCCGTGGGAAGAGACGGTGGAGCTGGTTTCACCGACATTCATCAAAAGATTATCCCCGGTCAGGGTCATGGACGGTGAAAGCGCGAATCTAACGTGCGTCGTGCAAGGCAAGCCGACACCAAGAGTCGAATGGTACCACGACAACAAGCCGATCAAAGAGGGCAAGGAGATTACCATTTTACAAGATACCGAGGGTGTCTGTAGTCTGGCCATTACCGAGGTATTCCCCGAAGACGCCGGTGAATACACTTGTCGTGCCGTGAATCCTGTTGGCGAAGCTGTTTGCACGTCGTCGCTTGTCGTGGAAGGTAATTGCCCAAGATTCTCCAGTATGCTAACCCCTTCACATGCCAACACGTCTCAGATCCGTCATGCGATCTTATAACTAGACTGCGGATCTTTATGCAAAATAAAAATTTTGTACATCGAGTGCAAGAAACAGTAGCTGCTTAGATTTATTCATTCATTTTTATCTAAGATATTTTTGCATAATACAGCGACTGGGACACTGAAAACACTTTTTTGATCAAAAATGTTACAAATTGAAATGTCCGCAAAACCATTCAAACAAATTTTCATTCACTGAAATTACTGTAGATTTAAAGATTAAAGCTTCCCCTTTATAACGAATGTTTAAAACTTGATTTTCGACTTCTTATAATTGATTTTTTGAGTTTTACACCGCAAAGGCCTTACACGACCGAACTGGTTCCTCATTTTTGTTCTATAAAACAGCCAAAAGAAATCGTAGATTCAGTTTTAAGCAATCGTTGTGAGGGGGAAGAAACAATCTTCAAATCTGTAATAGACTCATTAAACAAAATTTGTGATGTTTTTATAGATGATTTAATTTGTGGCATCATCGACCAAAAACGTGCCCTCAGTTTTTCACCTGCTATATCATGCACAAACATCATAGATAAAAATGGAGAGGATGGTAAAAGTAGAGGCTGCGAGCTTTAAAATGAGTTCAAATTTATTATTGTACTATCTTTTGTAACGAAATTATTGTATTTCAAATATTGGTAATTTATCGAGAATCGAAAATTTAGTGTTAAAATACTTTTCGGATCCGCTGTGTACTTAAAATGACGATGTATTACTCTAAGCTACACAGGTTCTTTGCTGTCACTTTCCCAAATATGATTTTTAAATTTTCAGCATACGAGTATGTGCCAGACTCGGAAATTGCATCCTCGATCGTTGCGACGTCACTTACTACAGGGCAAAGTGGTTCGGAAGAAGATCTCTTATCTCCCAAGGTTGGTTTACATAAATTAAGTACAAAATTGTACCAAATTGCTGATTACATAATACTTAATACATTATTTAGATAAAGTATCATTTTGATCCAGTAGAATAAAAAATTAATTGTAAACGATCACTTCTTTTTCTGTATTGCATAATGCGGTGGTAGATATAATTATACAATATGTTATATATATATATATAATAGATAATAATTTTCTCTTTTTCTTTTTCTCTACTGACATATAGATATATCTACCTTCTAGAGAAGATCGAATGTGATAGCTGTCCTTAACTTTAATATGCAAATTATTTTCAGGAAACTCCCCTGTTCGACACGGATGAAGAATCCGCACCGGAGATAATTAAGAAACTTCCTCAGTTAGTTCCTACCAAAGATGGAGAGCTAACCAGGTACGAATATGTTCAAGTTTCTATTACTGCAATGAAAAATATTAATATAATACGTATTATAATTTATCTAATATAGCTTGTTGAAAATATAATTTAAATTTTGAGTACATGAAACAATTAATATTAAAATTAATATTAAAATTAATATTATCTCTATGATAGTAAAATTAATATTATCTCTATGATAGTAAAATTAATATTATCTCTATAATAGTAAAATTAATATTATCTCAATATTTCTCTATTTTGTATTTCTACAAGTAGTATAGATACTTATGCTTTTATTTAGAAAGCTAAATCATTTTATGATTTCATGAAAATTCTATTAATGCAAGAAAATTACTAAATAAAAACAAGAATACAAATTCTTTTCCAGCATAATCGTATATGAAATTTTTTTAAGGTTAATAGTCTTTGTCGACGAAGAAAATTGTTCCAGTAGAAAGTAGTACTGTTGAATTAAAGGAACCATCCAAAGTATATTATACAGTGACTAGCCAAATTATTAGAGCTGTAGTATGAGAAACATTTTGTTTTAACCATGTAATAAATAATTATCTCTACAGCGCTGCTAAATATCTATTTGTAATGTACAAACATCAATATTTCATCCAAAAATGGTAAGAACATAGTGTAACTTAACTGTCGTTTAAAAATTTGTTGTTTTAATATAAAGTCACCAACTCGTACAAGTTGTTGTAATGGTTCGCAGTTCAATGTAATACAGTGAATGTAGAAAGTATTCGTACACCGTTTAAAAACAAATATCTTTCTTAAGAATTGACCAAACATTTAGAATGACTAGCTTACTAGCTAATGTGTAAATATTTTTTTATTGCTATTGGCCACAATTGCAAAGAAAAAAGTCAAAGTCACGATTTTAAATTTTCTTATCTGTGTCTGTAACGAATATTTAGAGGGTGCCTTTTGTCGATCTAAGTGAGTTATGTATTGTACATACAGTGGCCCACAAAAGTGCTCGTACGCCCTTTAAATCCGAATAACTTTCTTAAAATTTGACCAAACCACTTGACTTTTTTTGAGCAATTAGAAGCATTGATTTAGTAAATCACGTGCAAAAAAGATTTTGAAAAAATTGCAATTACTATTAATTACAAGAAGAAATAAAAATGGCACTTTTTAAAACTTCTTTATTTTAGCCGATAATGAAAATTCAAAATATGACTTTTGTAAATCTATGTTAGTTATACATATGCTGAAAATTTCATCGAAATCGATTGACGCAGAAAAAAAGACGCGCATTGAAAGATGTAAGAAACTATGGATTTTAAGCAGAAACTGACCAAAAGTCATGAAAAACTGCGATTATCCCCACTCTCAACCGCTTGTAGCTCATGTGTTTGTTAACTGATTTCGATGAAATGTTCAGCATACGTGTAAGTAACATAGATCTACAAACCACATATTTTGAATTTTCATTACGGGCTGAAATAATAAAGTTTTAAAAAGTGCCATTTTTATTTTTTCATGTAATTCCTACTAATTTCAATTTCTTCAAAATCTTTTTTGCGCGTGATTTACTAAATCAATGTTTCTAATTGCTCAAAAAAAGTCAAGTGGTTTGGTCAAATTTTACGAAAGTTATTTTGTTTTAAAGGGCGTACGAACACTTTTGTGGGCTACTGTACATACGCAAAGTTGCATCAAGATTGATCAAGGTTACCATGAAATAAAATTAATTGAAAATAGCGAAAATTAGAAGAAACTGTGATTGAAATAAATCGCAAACACTAAATTCAAAGATTTTTACATTTTACAATGCCTATAGCTGTTTATGCGTCAACCGATTTCGATGAAAACTTATACGTGTACATAACACACTTAGATTTTACAAAAAAGATATATTTTCAATTTTCATTACAGACACAGATAAAAAACTTAAAAATCGTGACCTTTTCTTTTTTCTTCGCAATTGCGGCCTGTAGCAATAAAAAAAATGTACACATTAGCTAATAACCTAATTTTTCTAACGCCCTAAACAAATTCAAATCGTTTGGTCTACATTTATATAAATGTTATTCGTATTTGAAGAGTCTACGAGTACTTTTCCCACCGATTGTATATAAATCTTTCAGAATTTGAGAAATATGCAATTTATAGAAAATTAATACATTTCTATTGAAATAGTTAGCTGGCAAAGTAATTTTTCGTTCATATCTTCGTTTTGTGAAATCTTCCCTGAAAATTCACGCAAGATTGATGTTTTTACAAAATCATGTATTCCTCTGACTGAAATTTTTGGTTCTCGACGCAGACTGGAAGTGAAGGTCAAGGGAAAACCGAAGCCAGAAGGAAAATGGTACAAACAGGGTGCAGAAATCGTATCGTCCCAAGAATTCCAGATCGAAGAATTCGAAGACGGCACATCTGTGTTAACGATCGCCGAAACGTATCCAGACGACACGGGCGAGATTGTGTTCGAAGCGCACAATCCGCTCGGCGTATCGACGACGACGACATACTTGTCGGTAGAAGGTAACTATGCCTTCCAATTAGCCGTAGGTGAATCTTCTAAAAAATGTGGTGGATGCTTCGCTAATTTGCTTGATACCAGTTCTTTTCAGCTGCGCTCTTCGATCGGAAATCATCATCGATGAATCTCCTTATTTATCCCGCACCTCCCGTTGACGATCATATCAGACTCACACTGAACACTCACATCCTTCACCTACACTTTTTTTATATTCTTTTATCTTGCATTCTGCTAACTAGTCGGGCCTTTTGAGCTCCATCTACTTTGCCTCTGAATAATCCCGCGAAACAACAATTTCCTATTCGTTTAACCTTCCGACAGCGGAACCCGGGTCTATTTGATCCAAAATGTTAGAATCGATATTTAACTCAATTTCTACTGACTGAATCGAATGAATAAATTGTTACATTGGGAATGTCAGGAAGCTTAGTGGGTCTATAAGAAATATTTTCAAAAATATGTTATAAAGAATTGATAATGAAAAATATGAATGGTCTTCACCAACATTAATTTTATAATTGTAAAGAAGTTCCGTTGTCCGATTGTTAAATGAAATCCAGGAAACCCGAACGAAATACAATTTTAGTTCTCGTTGTACTGCTCTCTTTGTGGATAGAACGTAGCTAGGAAGCATTGAATTCTATTAAACTTAGTGGTTCTGACAAAAACATAGTCTATCAATAACTGTAGATTATTATTTATTTGGTACAGAACACTGAAGCACTGTAGAATTTTACAATCTATAATAATATAATTTTATGATCTCTATCATCATTGTTACCTTTATTTCCAATATAAATAATAAAGTCATTATAAAAATTCTTTAATGTACATTTTTTAAGTCTAGACGTCAATTCGTAATATTTGTCTTAACAAAGAAGATACTTGACTGTGTACAGGGTAAACAATTTAAATGGGAACCACTAAATATTTCTGTTGTTAGAATGATTATATGGAAAACATTCTCGGGGTAAGTTGTGTTATTTTAAGAAGTACATGAAGCGATAAAGTAATTTTTTCCAAAGTCATTTTTTAACAGCTTTTTAAGGCCACTGTTACTTTTTCTACTTGAAAGATATATTTCTTCCGACTCTTTTAGAGTACAAATTAACAAAATCATCAATCTCACAATCGCACGGTTTTGTTAATCGATGACCTCGAAATCTCTGAAAAAAAATAATCATGGAAAAGAAATACCTTATCACTTATCAATGCATGTGCCGTTCAAAATAGTACAATTTTGCCCTGAGGACTTTATCCACAAATTTATTAATAACGGAGATATGTAAATGTCATTTAGGGGGCTTCTCGTGTATTGGCAGCGAAAACAAGTGATTGTTAAGAATTTTTTCGAGATTAACTATTGGTTATATAAGACTAGGTCGTTTTGGGATATAAACATATAGCCTTGAAATACAATAGTTTTTTTTAGTTCAATTTTTCTTACTATTTATTTTAAAATACGCATGTTTCGCGAAACTATGTTTTTTAAACTGGCATACACAATAACTAAAAAACTAGTATAGCAAACTGCTTCAGACGAAGCGTATTCATTTCTTTAAATATTTCTTTAGGAATCGTGCCTAAAATTTATATTTAATTTTTATTTTTTAATATTTTTTTATTAGTATAATTTGACCCATTTGCTGAAAAAAAGTAAATATTTCTTCGCAATCCTAGAACTTTTCCAACTTTTCATATTCTTCTTTCAAAATAGTTTAAATCGCAGCATAAAGTATGTTACTTTAAGAAAGTTTCTCACAACTTTCTTTTTGTGTTTCGATCATTGTGGCAGATGCTACGTTGCACGTCAGCAATGCTTACACTCCCGAAGCTGTTAAGAAGTATTCTATATATAATAAATAATACGTAGCATTAAACTAAAGGAAACACTTGTGCTTCAAAACTATCTGTTTACACTCCAAATGCACCTAGTACCAGATATTCAATGATTATTCTAAAAAAAATTCTAAAATATCACTTGTCTTCATTGCCGTTACACGAGAAGCCCACCTTGATTGGTCCGTCTTGTACAATCAATAGTCTTGAAGTGTTTTTAACATGTAAAGTTATACAGACATGTCAAATAGATAATACATTAAAAACGATGCTAATAAAAGCTATCTCGGTCAGGTTTTGAAGGTTTCGCAGAATCATTCATAGGCCAAATACGAATAATCGCTCTAATCCGACATAAACGCTTAAGTATACTCCCGCGACACATTCTACAAGATGGAGCTTAAAAGGTCGAAGGTCCGCGCAGGTGACTAATCGTTCTGTCGTGTTCTCGAACCAGGAATCCTCGGAACGAAGGAGTACAGGAAACCGTCATGGGTAGCCGAGATGGAGGAGATGCAGGAAGCTCTCAGAGGTAAGAGCCAGTCCGAAGGACTGGATTGCATGCTGAGTGAAGCAGAATGCAGTTTCTCGACCGATAGTCTGGACGATCGCGCGATCCGTGACGAGAGTTCCCAACGAAACAGCTCGACGATGATCAGCGAATTCTCGTCGACGAGGACGTTGATGAACATCGACGACGAAGGTAAGAAGTGCTTCGAGGAAGACGAAGAAACGTCTTCGAAAGGATTCTACTTGACCAGAAGATATTCGGATTCGATGGGAGTCGAACAGGAGGTCAACGCTGAGGAGTACTCTTGGGAGATGATCA
This sequence comes from Sphecodes monilicornis, assembly GCA_913789915.3. NCBI lineage: Eukaryota > Metazoa > Arthropoda > Insecta > Hymenoptera > Halictidae > Sphecodes > Sphecodes monilicornis. The sequence goes on from OU565285.1 coordinate 23,320,968, forward strand.
AATCTGCCGAGCAACGAGCTGAAGAGGTTGATTACGCATCAGAGATGAGAGATGATAAATTGGTGATCGATGCGACGAATGATCAAGGAAAACGATCCGAGGTGAATACAATGACGAGGAGGAAAGTTTTGGAAAATTTGGAGGAGTGTAGCTCGAAGAGGAGTTTAGAAACGAAGCTAGTTTCGTCTACAGCATCCTTGCAGGTGAAACGAGAGGTGCACGCGAGTGGATCGGGAAAATTGAACGCACAAAAATCGAAGCTGCGAACACCGAAGAGTCCGGTAGAAAAATTAACCTCGCAATCGTTTGCTAAGATGATGAAGAGTAATTTTGATACGGAGATTAGTGTGCAGGTCAGATCTCCGTCACCTGTTAGAGCTAAATGCGCTAAGATTTCGGATAATAGAAATATTACAACTAGGAAATCGAGTTCACCATCGCCGACGAGGATGGAAGGATCGAAGCAGCTCCCAGTGACTGACAAAGCAGTAGCTAGCGGAATGACAAGAGGGAGCAAATTGGTAGAGGAGCTTGGTAGCAACACTATTGACTGCAGAATGATAGAAGGTGATGATAGTATAGCAGATGAAAGTGAATCAATAATGGAGACGTTGAGGGAGGAGAAAAGAAAGAGGATCGTTTTGGACTTCAACGAATTTCCACCACCGAGGTCAGAGAAAAGGAGTCACGTTCGAATGCATCCCGATTTTCTGAATGTTCCTGAGACTGGATTTTATCTGTCGCCCATCGAAGAAAATAGTGAGGCGTCCACCGGAAGTGAGCATAGTAAGGTACCTACGGGTAATTATGCACAAAAGATGGAGACAACCCTAGAGTATGACCATGCGAGGAAGTATCATACTTATCCGAAATCTAGAATCCCGGTAGCTAGGTGGTCCAAAGAGCGTCGTATTGGGAATCTCATGATGGACCCGAAACTGTATCCGCTGGAGCCTAGAGAAGTTGATTTGGAAGCGTTCCAGCAATTGCATACGGCGGATAGCCAAGAGGAATTGCAGGAGTTCTTATTGCTGGAGAGTCAATGTAGCGGGAATCTCGGATTGGCGGGAAATATGTCAACGTCCGAGATATCTTGTAGCGATCATCACAGCGAAGATGAGAGAGGCACCATGTCAGGTAGCTTTTGCGAGTTGTTTCGATACTAACATTTTCAAACGCTTCTGTTTATTTTTTTTTTTTTTGCTTTTGGGTTGTACACTGTGATCCAGTTTTTATGACTCTAAGTCCAAAAACTTCGAATTGTATGATCTATGAATTGCAACTCCTTTTCTAACAAGAATTACAATAAAATTGCATAGTTTACGACCCAATAAAATAAATTGTTGCATGTTGTTGGTTTATTTTATCGTAGAAATGTTATTACTTTTGCATGGATTCATTTGTGTACGTGTGTATATTTGTTTTTCTTGGCTAATCAGATTACTGACATCGGAGTCACGCGAGTCGCATAATCACCAAGCAAGACATCAGGTAAATGATTTCTCCGCGTGTTTTCTTTATTGATGATAATATTTAATTTAATGTGTGCTCTGTATTGTTTTTTTCAGCCACGCAAACTGTACCACGATTCATTCAAGAAATTACGGATGTTTACGCGAGGGAAGGTGAAAGCGCGGTGTTCGAGTGCTCTTATTCCGGCAATCCTACTCCAGGTATAGCAAAATTGAAGTATTTTTAATATCATTATTAATAAGATCTACACAATTTTATAATTTGTGTGGCTTTCAATGATTTTAAATAAGAAGATAATAAGTCACGTCCTAAACGTAATTAAATTGGAAGCCATTTTAAAACTGCACATTTAAAAATACTAAAATATTTCACTACTCATATATAAAACAAAACTTTGAAGACATTTAAAACCACTATTTTTCTGCTAGTTTAAGCAGATGAACATTTTTCTTTAATATGGAATAGTCGTTGGCAAATTGTTATAACATTTTAGTCGTAGGCCCTATGTTGGGAATTTGTAGGCAAAAACACTAACTATATCCTAAGTAACATCCAACTGTTGGATACAACTGCAGATCTGTATGGAAGATAAAAATTGTTGCCACAAATTGCAAGAAACTTAACAAGTTGTAGACAATATTGGAATTTGCGTTTAAATCATGAATGATCAGTCTTGAACGTAGAGTATTGCCAATTTTAAAGAAAGATAATTGTATGTTTATAAATTTTAAGATGTGGTATGGTACAAAAACGACAAGATGGTGATGAACACGCAGAACGTGAAGGTGCGTCTCTTCGATGAGGAAAAGAAAACGATGCTTACAATCAAACACGCAACTGAAGAAGACGACGCCACATATGTTTGCAAAGCCACCAGCGAAATTGGATTGGCCACCACAAAAGCCAGATTGCACGTTACAGGTAAACTATCTTGCAATTTAACAACATTGAGAAGTTAGTCTACTACTGCACTGAATCACGAAAAACTGCATATTCTTCTAATCATTGTCATCACAATGCGGCATTTATACAGGGTGTTTCGTCTAAAACAGCACACCTAAATATCTCATCTACCTCTGAAAATACAAAAAATGTTTCTAACGTAATCTAAATGGTTTCAAAAGACGAATTAGATGGAAGAATCGTTTTATATAAATTCTAATTTTTTAATCGTTTTTTCAAGGTCACTCGTGTTTTTTTACATATATATATATACACATTTTTTGTTGATGTATGTTATAGCAAACATTATTGTGCATTCATCCATGTTTAATAGCACGACCTTGAAATGACCGTCAACTCTAAAATTTGCTAATTATTCAGCGACATTTCATATTTTAACGGTAACAGAAATTCGACCATGAACTTGAACTTGTAAATAATTACATTTATTACTGCAATAAATGTTCGAAATGATGTCCTTCCGTTGTGATACATTTCGTGAGGCGAAAAACGACAGATTGTACAGCTCTTTCGAAAACCCCATTGAGAAAAGTGTACGCGGTTTTCAAAGTCTCTTCCACGGAGCTCCTGCTGAAGAGATAAATGGAAAGGATGACATTTTTGTGAATGAAGAATCCGGAATATGCTTGTTACACTAATACCGGTTTCACGTCCAAGTTGCCTTATACTTATTTAGCGATGATATTGTTCACATTTGCTTCATGAGTAACAGTCTTACGTCTCAAACAAATGTTTCTGTTGACACTACCAGTCTCACAAAATGTCTTAACAATACTTGAGTATGCTGAACGTGATGGACAAGAACGTTCTGGAAATCTGTCTTTGTAAATTCGTATTGCTTCTCTTGGACACTCTCGAGCTTCACCGTAAATTAAACCCATTTGAATTTTCTCATGTTCTAAATAACACATTATGGATCGCTTGTCGATACACTAAGAAATCTAGCAGTGAGCAAACTCTTAAATACATATCTCTCACAATCTCTATGTACACAGAGAAATGATACAATACGTTTATTTACAAGTTCAAGTTCATGGTCGAATTTCTGTTGCCGTTGAAATCTGAAATGTCGCTGAAAGTAAGTTCTGCATTAATTAGCAAATTTTAGAGTTCACGGTTATTTCAAGGTCGTGCTATTAAACATGGATGAATGCAAAATAATGTTTGCTATAACATACAACAACAAAAAATGTGTGTATACATGTAAGAAAACACGAGTGACCTTGAAAAAACGATTAAAAAATTACAATTTATAAAAAACGATTCTTCCATCTGATTCGTCTTTTGAAACCATTTAGATTACGTTAGAAACATTTTTTGTATTTTCAGAAGTATAATATCGATTTCGGAATTTGTCTTTGTCCAAATTCTCCTTATTTAAGGAATAACAAACACTATGTAATACTCATCAACAAACAACAATGTCTATTGAACAAATGAGCTGGTTTTTTAGTAATAAGGTTTTGATGTATACTCAATTTTCACTAACTGTCTATCAATGTTTTCGGGAATTAATGTTTACATTTACATAATTTACATAAAGACGAACAACAAAATTCGATTTTTGTCCGCAGCACGCCGCACTGTGCGTCGTGAGGTGTATACAATTTACATACGTTCTATGAAATTAATTTTGATTATATTAACTGTATTGAGTAGTTCTTAATTATAAGACTGTGTATCTTTACGGAAAATTTAATTTTTCTGAATTAATTGCGAAGCACTGGAACCAAGGCAAATAGAAATTTGATTCTTTATGTAATAATTTTAATAAGTCCATGATAATATGCCGATACTGATAAATTCTTTTTATCTTCTTACTGTTTCATATTCCACCGACTCATTCTTGTTATAATAAGTTTATCATTTGTTTTCATTAAATTACGAAATTGATTCTGTAAAATTTGTTGAATACAGATGAAAATTATTAGTTTTTAATGTATATTTGATTTTGGACATTGAATCAAATATAACTTGTAAGCAAACATTGTTTGTTAACAGACATAACGGGTGAAACAAGGGTCTACGAGGATGAAGAGGTCGTCGAGGAGGAAATTAAGGAAGTTAAACCGAAAGAGAAACCAAAGAAGAAGAAAACCGAGCTGAAAAAGGCTAAGGAAACGAAAGAAAAGATCAAAGCCGAGCGTGTAAAGGTAGAGAAGAAAGAACTGCGCAAAGAGAAGCTAAGTCCTAAAGAACAACCGGAAGAAAAGTTCGTAAATTTGTTCTTATTTACATACTTACAAGTAGTAAATTCCGTTTATAATTGATTAATTTATAAATTACTCTCTTAGGAAAATCGTTGACATTGAGGAGACCCAGGTTCTCGAGTCGACAGAGATCATAGAAGAACAGCCTACAGAGGTAAATACCAAAATCTAAACAATTCGAAATGAGTAAAAAGCATAAAAATACAAGGTCGAAAAGGATTTGTGAACTTTCCACACGAGCCAATACAGAATGGTCCAAAAGACTTAAAGGTGTTCCAGTATTTAATAACTACTTTATTTTTTATTTTGAATTTACAGTGGATGGTAGCATCTTACAAGTATACATAGAAAATAAAATTGCATTATGTACGAAAAATTAAATCTTGTAAACGGCGTCTGTTTTCGGCATCGAGAACACATGCCAATTTTAAGGCGTTGTGTATAACTCTTAGCGTTTTCGGTTCGAGTGCTTTGATTTCGGCTCGAACATAGTACTAGCATAGTAGATCCTGTAGCTCTTGGAGTACAGTACTGTCGCGGCAAAAGCTACAAGGCTGTACACGATAAGTGAAATCAAATTATCCCCACTCTGCGGGGTATACCTCTCACGGGGCCGAGAAGATCGACCGCTCAATTCGGCCAAGAAACGTAACATAATACGAATCAGGTATATCCATGAGCCAATACTAATGCAATGACAAAACTTCTTTACGTTTTAATATTTTTTCATGAAACTGTTACCAACACATTCGTGACATTTTTCTGATTGTCGCCAAACATCAAAAGTGATCGATCGCTGGAACGTTTTTTAATTTTTCATTCTTTCCTTGTGAAACTTTTAACATGTTTGTGACATTTTATGATTAAAACGAGACCAAATATTACATAATTAGATGCATATTTGACTATGTACATTTGCACTTTAAAAACTTATTATCGTCAATTAAACAAGTAAATTATTATCCTAATTATATTGTATTTAGTGTCATTTTAATCAGAGAAATGTGTTGGTAAAAGTTTCATGAAGAAATAATGTCGAGTCTAGCAATTAGGGACAATTTATGACATGGTCACGGCTCGGACTCATGTTTTGGGACTGTCGAACCGGTCGATATTTGGCACGCAGATGTAAGGACTGCCCAGCAGTTAGCTTTAAAGGTTTTTAGAAACTAATTTCGGCGTGACATAAATCGAAGCCTCGACGAGTGAATTCCAGAAAGAAGGTAATGGTTCACGGACTTCGGGGGACCTTCGACCTGATGTCACTCGACACGATTGCCAAAGTCGCCAACTGCGTGAGGAGAAAGAGCGATTTTTCAGAACGTTTACAACTTCTTATACGAGACTATCAGGGTCCTCTTCGTAACATTTCTCACTGTTAACGCCGGACCATCGGAGTCTTCAGCAGAGCAACTTCAACCTGTTGGTTCATCAAGTCACGGGACTTGTTCAGTTGCTCGATAAGGAATATGCAGTACCTCTTTAATAAAGATGTTCGGTTAATTAACCACATTCAGTTCAATTTCTACATCATTGAGGGTGGTCCTTCGAACGAACACGTTGCGCATCCAATACTATACGCAGCGACAGTCATCGTGAAACATCGCGACGTACTCCGCAGCAACTAATAAAAAACAAAAAAGTTTTGTCATTGCATTAGTATTGGTTCACTGATATACCTGGTCGAACACGCTGGTGCCGAAAGGTAAAGAGTAAAGGAATATCGAGGAATCGTCTCGATGAGTGCAATGTTTCGGACCCGAGGTCGCTGCTTTCAACGCGACAACGCTGTATTTAGGGCTTGTTAGCATACACCTTCCTTTTGAGATATTCCCATAGATAAAAACTATTGCGGCGATATAATCTGTCGGATTTGAATCATTGAACCACTGTTTTCGTAATAAAATTTCACATTTTGTGTTCGCTGTTCGGTCATAAATTCTTCAATAATTAATCTGCAAGTCTCCTTTACAAGATCTGATGAACAATTAAAGAAACGGTTCTTAAAGCTTCAAACCCCTTTGTGACTTTTAACCCACCCTGTGTTATGTCTATCAAATTTTATTAACTGGAAAATAGAACAGATATTGTAATAACGGTTGAATTAATCCTAAAATAAATAGGTATCCCGGGCAAAGAAGGTAGTACCTGTGCAAGAGCCGGTTTTGACAGAAGCGACGGCGTCCCTGAAGAAGATCGACGATCAGAAGCCACGAGATCTGGTCCCGAAACCCGAAGAGCGTGCGAAACGGGTGGTCGAAGAGCGCGAAGGTGTAGTCGTCGTCTCCGAAGTAACCACCGAGGACTTAGCGCCAGACTTTGTAGTCGAATCGATCGTGGACCGAGCGCAGGTAATATCAGAGACCTTGCAGACGGTTTCGGTGTCCGAGGTGCATACGGAGACCAGCGTGCAGGAGATTAGGCGAATGGAGGCGAAGCAGAGGAAGGCGAAGAAGACCGTGGTGACGGAAGAAGAGGTGGCCGAAGAGATACCGAGAAAGGCGATCTTGGAGGAGAAGCCGAAGAAGAAGAAGAAGACAGAGAAAAAGCTGCGAGAGGAGCTCAGCATCGAGGAGGTCGTGGAGAGAGAAAGAGAGAATATCGCAAGGGAGGTCGAGGAGATCATGGAGACTCTTCACGCGAAGGAATTCGGACCTGGAGAGGCTCCTCTTCGGGAACTGGCCACGATCGGTTTCCTGGTGCGACAAGGGGTCTCCGTGAACGAGATTAATGAGAGTCTATACAGGACGGATAACTTCCCTGCGCTGAGAACACCCGAGGCTCAGAATGCTCTAGTTCAGCTGGTGGAAAGAGAGGGCCACGGTACTCTGATCACACAAGTCCTTACCGAGGAGACGACTACAGACGAAAGCGTTGTGGCTGCCACCGTTGGCTTCCGTGCCTTTATGAGAATGATCGAGCTGCAACACGTCACCGTCGAGGAGGTCATCACCCACTTCGCTCCGGAGGACTTCCGGCCGCGCGCTTGGGAGGTTACAGAAGCCACGGAAGTAAGATATAATGATGATTTCTTTTACAGAGACTGACTTATGCCTGCCGTTGCCGCTTTTCACTCTATAATACAGTGCTGAATAAAAATGAGTTGAGCACTCAATCATACAGTGACTCACATAAATAATTAATATTGGATCCTACTTTTAGGATTTTTTGGAGAAGTTAGAAAAATTAGTTTACTGCATGACATGAACAAAATTATAAAAAAAATTGCACTTGGTCGGAATTTTAAAGAAAATACTAAAAGTTTTTTAAGAATTTCTGTATGTGGGCCTATATTGAAAGTTTAACAAATATATTTTGTAGATCTGTGTCAATTATACATATTTCAAAAATTCCATCAAAATCGGTTGATGCGGAAAATAGCGGCAGGCATTGAAAAGTACAAGAATCCTTAGATTTATTAGTTAGCAGCCGAAAATCGGGAGGAACTGCAATTGTTACCATCTTTAGGCGTTTCTACCTCATTTTAACGTAGACCGATTTTGATGCAATTTTCAGAGTCTGTATAATTGACACAGATCTACAAACTGTATTAACTATCAATATAGGCCCACATAAGAAAGTAGTAAAATAAAACTTTTAGTATTTTCTCTGCAATTTCGACCAATTGCACTTCTTTTATCATTTTTTTCACGTAAAGAAGTAAACTAATTGTTCTAACTTCTCAAAACAATCCAAATTGTATGGTCCAATATTAAACAAGTTATCGTCTTTTATCCCCATGTACTACGAGATATTTTATGATTACAGTGATTAGAACTTCTTTTTCGTTTATAATTACTTAGAAGAACAAGGAAATTTGTATTTATTGTATACCAATGTGATTCTCCAATGACTATATGTACATCGTCAATAACAAAATAGAATTTTATTTCGGTTTAATTGAAATTAATTAACATACATACTTAGTAGATTCTGTTCTAAATCTTCATCACAAGTCTGACTCGATGTTACAGTACAAGGGGTTAAGAGTATCCGATCCCATTCTTAGAAATTCAAAAGTGACATTCAGTCATTATCATTACTCTGTAAGATACATACATACATATATATATATATATATATATATATATATATATATATATATACAAATACAAAAAGTATTTGAACACTAAATTTCCTATTCTCAAAAATGATTCCCATTGTCAACATTTAAACTGTGACAACATTATTAAAAGAAATAATACAGTAACAAACTTCGACTTATTTTAAATCCGGAAGCTCTACTTACGCCATCCATCGTTCATTTTTATCTATGGTATTTTATTGGTAGAAAATGTTGCAAACTGAAATGGTTTGTGAAAAACATAAAGAAATTTTCTTCGTGACTAAATCTACCAAAGATTTAACCCTTTGCGGACGGGAATTATGTTTAGCGTACTTATCGACGGTTCGAATCTACAATTTTCCTTGGGAAATGAAATGGTGTACCATTTAGTTACAAAGCTACGCATAAGAATTAAATGAAGGAGCAAGTGTTGTGTTTGGTAAAAATTTGTTTGGTGTTTTTTGAGAGTAATAATTTTTTAAAAAGTGATTTTTAATCACGGAGTAGCAAATTTTACTTGGCCGACTGTCTGCAGACGCGCGTCCGCAAAGAGTTAAAGATTGAAGCATCCTCTTTACAACGACTGTTTAAAACTCGATAGAAGACCTTTTCGGCCAAATTATTAAGCTTTGAACGTAAGGTGTGTTGTCAACTTTACAATCATATAAAGTACACCATGAAGGCTTAACACGACCAAACTTGTATCTCATTTTTGTTCTCTAAAACAGTAAAAAAATAGTAGATCAAGTTGTAAAGAGGAAACTTCAAGTCTGTAATGGATTCATCCAGAAAAAAATGTATTGATATTTTTGTAGGCGGTTCTTAAGAAAACATCAAAATTAAAATATCTTAGGAAAATAAACAATAATGCATTGCAAAAGTAGAGGCTTCAAGCTTTGAAATGAGTCCAATTTTTTTATTAGTTTCGAATAGTTTTTGAATCCTGTGCTCTTCCTATAATTTTCCCTCATGCTTTCCACGGGTCAAATATCTTTGATAGGTTTCAGTTATTTTATAAAACATTTTGATGAAACTTACATGAGAGGTAGTCGTTAGAAAAATTTTCTACACGTATTTTTTTTGTCAGATATCGTCAATATTGAAGGGGTGAAAACAACTCTCACCGTTTCGAGTAAAAAATGCAATTTTTGAGATATCTTAGAAACTAGAGAGTGTAGGACAATCAATTTTTGGACAATATCGAAAAACATTTTAATTTTTCATGTCATATTTATTACTAAAATATTAATAATACGATAATTATCCTTATTTACCCTAAGAGGGTAAATTACCCTAATTTAGTATCCTATATTTTGAGTCGTAGATGACACACTCATGATGGCATACAAATGGCTTAACAATTAGTAAGAAAAATTGCAAATAATTAAAAATTCATCAACCATTACTTGAACGAATGACTTTTTCTGAAATATTCACATGTATTCTCCAACACGCATTTCTTTTAGGTTGAAGCGGAGGCACGTGTCACGGAACGGGTGGATGTCGTCCGCAAGACCGAGGTCCATTTCATGGGTAAGTCGAGACTGCGTGGCGTGATGTTTGAAACGAAATGAAACATTAAAAGAATTGATGATCTTCGGACTTGCAGCATCACAAATCCGTTACAGTTGTTGTTTCTAGACATTAAATGCCATAGATTTTGGTGTGTGCTTGCGTGGCTGCCTCATATATACAATGTTGTACATGATCTTAATCTTTTTTTTTTTTGTAAATATTTCACCGCTTTACAGCTAGACATAAGCTCCGACTAAGCATGCGTCCTTTTTTTTCTTGTACCTACATATAACAAAATACACGAAGAATGTTTCGACATCTTTGTACGTTTCACACTGTACATTTGATTTATCGAATAAAATGAATATATTTTTATAACGTGCCATAATCGCCGCGTGTGTGTGTTGTTTTTTTTCTCTCACTTATATCTGTTTGATTATTATCCTAATCCCGAGCCTCCCACGAAAACGAACGATATTTTGATTGCAGAGAGGAGGGACGAAAGAAAAGCCGTCCGCACGCAGGATATTCGAGAAATTAAAGGTTTGAAGCAACGAGTTTCAGTGCATGGGTTATACGTTCGAATAATCGGCCATTCGATTAGTGAATGGAGATCAACGTTAATCATTTTTCTTATAATACTTTCGAGAAACGCATCAGTGTCCGGACAGTCGGCACCACATCAAGATCTTATCTCATCTGCATTTACTAGTTCTACATCGTATTCGCTTTAATCCACTTGCATTTATAGATTCAACATTCCGTGACTTAAGTATCTCGTTTCATATTTTCATTATACAGAGCGTACCGTGATAGAAGATACTACGATCCAAAAATCGTGTGCAAACAAAAATTGTAAATGTGGGTTAAAGTTCATTCACATTTAGTTATCTTTAAAAAATATTTCTTTTAATCCAGATTCAAGAATTCGTCGTACGACGAAAAAGTGACTATGTGTCACTTACTCATTCTACTTGGATGAATAATAATAATGTGCCATCATTTATATATATTTCACTGATTCCATGCAAGATTTATTAAGAAATTTTGAATTAATGATATCAATGACTATCTAATAATTTTTGAAATTCATAATTCATAATTTGTTTAATGTTTTATACATTTATTTCAAACAGTGTATTTAATTTTGAAGAAACTAAGTAGTTTAGTTATTTTAAATTTTAATTATTTAAGTTATTTTATTATACATTTTCTTCATTTTACCCCATTTTCGAACAAACAAAGCTGTGACATTTTTTATTTATATGTTATAGCTAAACTATTAAAAAAGTAGTAATCACTTTTTTATACAACTAATGTACCAAATTATAGGGGAAATATAATATCATAACAGTATATATCATCGCTTTCGAACAGCGAAAAGTAGAAGCAGTCAGTAATGGTCAGACACGAACGAAGTAATACTGAAATGCTCGCTCAACAAACGAATTTACAATCTCGATTTTTCTAAAAGAGTTAGTAAATATTATTTGTAATAGAAGTTTGTACTACATTTACTTTATTTATTCGTCATAATTGCAATTTGCAATTACACTCCCGTCCCGACACGCTTTGTATAAGTTTCACATATATATTTGTTTAGAAAAGACATAAGATAGGGTGATCTACAAAAAACGTTGTAGAATTCGTAGATACACATTTATCACATAATAAAATGGATAATTATTTCTAAATAATACAAACACGAAATTCTTTAATCGTTTCTTCTAGATTATCCCCGTTATTTCAAAATGTGGTAATTCTGAACGGATACCAATTTTCATATTACATCAAATTTAGCTTAAAGATCATTCTAATTACTTCATGAAGATTCATCTCATCACACCTCATGCTCACTTATACTGATTCATAGTTGTGGTATAACGTATAAAAAAGTAATCTAGTCATGAAGTATGTACGTAGTGATCGCACGAGACGGTCTCTACGTAATGTTTTTATTTTATTATTCTTTCAGATGCATGAAGCTTAACTTGATCGAATAATAAGCAGTAAAATATGTCTGCCTAAGCCGCTATGCTTTCCACGCGCCGTATCCCTCCATAGTTAACGTTCTCTTACCCTAACATAATTGTCCTCTTAATCACTATCCGATCCAACACCAAAACTCGACGCTTCGCGATATGAGCTTCGCGCTGCTAATACAGTTTTTAATGTAAGTAAGATACAATTTGTGCCTCAGTTCATGTATTCCATGGATTTCATGCTGAATCATAATCAGTTTTGTGTTTTCATATCATGCCGTTAGTTGTGTAGTTTTCTCGTGTTTTACAACTGTTGAGTTTTTAAAGAAACTGTGAAATAATACCCGTGAATATACACTGTAATCAATAATCATTTTCACGTCTTAATTACCTAGGTGGTCAACTAAATTCTTGTATTCACAACTAATTTCTGAAAGCGTTCATGTGATTTTTCAACAATATTTTTGTAAACAATGGAAGTTATATAAGTGTCTAGAAGATATCCTTTGTTTTAGCAAAGATTTAGTTTACGACCTAATGTAATTTTAATCAGAATTTGGATAGTTGATATTATTGAAGTCTCAGATACTATGTTTCACAAGTTACGTATTTTTACAAACACGATATTTCATGGTTTCCAATGGTTTCTGGTGATGCGTAGACAGCAACTATTTTACATTTTGTATTACTTGTTACTGTTACACATTCAAGTTACACACTCACATGAATTTCTGTATAACAATGTTGTCCTACGTACGACATAATTGAATGAAAGATTGTTATGTTATTTTTTCTTTTTAATTTGTTTCTGTTGGTAGTTAGCACGATGTGTAACAGACAAGCATCTCTTATTTTTGTGTTCATGTTGGTTTGACTTCTGGCCGGCCTGTACTATTTCTTTCTATTACTACACGAAACTCACACACGCACCACCTGTTATTAAACAATGAATGCCCTAGTGCTCTGCTACACTGCTACACTGCTACACTGCACAATACTGTATAACATTCCAGAGACATCGTAATTATACTATGAAAACACTGTTAGACTTCCTTCTACATTCCGAAACGCAGAGGGACACTTTTAAACAAATTATTTACAATCGATATTGACCCAGCCGAGACACTTTATGATAACATTATTCATACACTATAAACTTACAGTCTTTTTCACTTGTCTTTATACTCAAGTTTATACATTTACATAGTGATTACAGGAAGACGGAAATAATTAAACACATTTTCTTTTTACTCAGATGATTTTATTGTGTTAAAATCATAATTTAATCAAAATTTCTTGTTACGTTCTAGTCATTCATTGCGTTAAATATGTTAATTTTTCAATATGTGAACTGCTGCATTCAATTTAGTTTTAGTATGCTAAACATAAAATAATTGTTACTAAATTGCGAATTTTTATACAAAATGAAAATTGTCCGCCTTAGTTGCAAAATGTAGGAGATACGCAGACTTTCATTTCTTTTTCTATGAATTTTATAGTGTTAAAAACAATACAGCAGTAGTTTTAAATTCTTTAAATGTTTTTATTGTTTCGCATTTAATGTACTCATCTTTTGTCATAAGTTCAGAAAATCCACAGTCTAATCATTTACATATCATTTACAGTTATACTTATGACACTTTTATAATAATATGAAAACTTCAAAATAGAAATTGAAAATTTTTCCAAAAATTTCATTCCTGCAGCTGATGACTTTTAGGTGTCTTGAAAGGGTTAATATTTAGTATTACCAACAATGAAAAGTGATTGTTGAATAAGTGCCAAGTAATATCAATTCCATTTTCTGCTTATTTAATATTTTTATTAAAATCTATAATTTATTTCAATATTGATAAACCTACTAGAATAATAATTCATGCAATAGTAGTATTTCGTACTTATATAATAAATATAAACTAAATATTTCTTATACCTCCATTTTACATATTTTTAACAACTAGTAGTTAAAACGAATGATTTAAGTGAAATTATCAGTTAGTTATTTTTCATTAAAAATATAGGCATTGAAGGAACATATTCAAAAAACAAAAATGATACGATACCTTTGGAAGTCGCGTAGAATAAAACTGGAAACACGCTGTTCACACTCTGTCTGCTGTACATTTTCCCCACAACCTTTTCTTTCTTTCTGTCAGTTTAATCTTCACACTGGCTCGTTCGGCGTGCACTGTCCGTAGGATTTTGGTTGACTCTTGTTTCGTTGAAAGCACGATTCTTGTCTTTAGCAAGCAGCATCCGCTCGAGAATGGTTCGTCGCATGGAGTCTTTTTCAAAACAGAGAATGGTTTTTTTTTCTTTCAATCTTAATAGCGAAGTGCGAGCGAGAGAGCGATTGAGAGAGCAAAGAGAGAGAACAGTGATTACCGTACACTCGCGATTGATTGACACGAAAATTCTCACATACTTTCCACAGAATACGAGGACACACGGCAGGCACACACAACACTGCGCAAACGCAAAGATACAATACCAACGGAACAGATCGAGGAGAAAAAGGAAGATAGGGAAGAGGGGGTTCAGGTTGTAGAGATCGAAGAGATCGAGGAAACGGAACGGGAGAAGAGGAAGCGAAAGGACGTGGAAGAAGTCGAGGAAGAGATAGAGACAGTAATCGTAGAGACAGACACGGAGGGTAGACTGACTCAGAAACAAAAGAAACATGATGAGATAGAGAAAGAAATAGAGGTAGAAGAAGAAGAAGAGATAATAGAAAAACGAAGGAAACAATTGAAGCCCAAACGGTCACAGGTCGGTCGAGATGAGGTCGAGTTGGAGGAGATTGAGGAGTTTGAGGTGAAGGGAGACAAGGTGGTGTCCTCCATCATGTTGAACGTTCCTAGCCAACGTCATCAAGTAGTGCCTCTAGATCGAACGATCGAACAGGCACCTGGCAAACCAGAGTTAGAGAAAGCAAAGTTAACGATGGACACTATAACACCCTTGACAGAGCAACTGGTCCCCGTTCAGGAGAAAGAGATCGATGACATCAGCCAGATCAAACCTATCGAACGCAAAGCATCCTTATCAATCTCACCGGTGGAACCCTACTCGATCACAGAGACTACTGTACAGGCATCCACCGGTGAGTTTTCGGACACTTTCAAACCTACATCCTACGAAGCTACGCCAGCGATAGTCCCATCAGAGGGTCTAGTCGTTAGCGAGACCCTGGCCAGCGACGCGGATGTCACGAGCCTAGCCATCGCAAAACAAGAGCTCAGTAGAACAGCAGATGTTAGCATGACTGTTCAAGAGGCTACAACCGTGTACGAGACAATGGTTAGCCAACAAGAGGTGCCCACGGAGGATTTCGTGACACCGATGACTGCAGAGGCTGAGGACACTATCCTGTCACAGATAGGGCTGTCCGTGTACGAAGTCCAAGAAGGCCTAGTCGAGGACAAATTAGAACCATTGAAAACAGTACCTGCTAAACCTAGAATAAACGTTACTGCAGTTGAACCGCTCATTGTCGAAGAAGTCCGTCCAGAGGACAAGCCAGGAAAGTACTATCCAGAATTGATAGTCCCCACTGAGATTGCTACACAGTCCATCATTTCCCAGCGACAGCGGGTGACTGAAGAAATGCACGCCCCTGAGAAAGAAGGTGAATACGTCCCTGGAAGACTGCCTCCTAGCCAAAAAGCTCAAGTTGGCATTTCCTATGGAAACGAGACAGCTATAATCGAACAGAACGTTGTTCAAGAAAGCGAGGGAGTTTATGTGACAGAGAGAAAACTCGACACTTTCGAAGCTGTGCCTAATGTTACCTTGTTAGAAGGAGTCTCGGTGTCTAGTGTACAAACGCAAGACAAAGAGACCACATTGACAATAGAAGAGACAAAGAAAGCCGAGGCTGATCTGAACGTGGTCGAGATACCATCAGCAGTGACAGTAGAGACTGTTCCATCCGAGAAAGAGACAGACTATCAACCAGGTGATAAACCAGCTACCAAGACAGCTGAAACATCTATATCTTCCCTGGAAATCGGGTCCATCTCGAGCACTCTTGTCCAAGAATCTGAGGGAGTGTACCATCCGGAGCAGAAGCCCACTCAAGTGTTAGCTGAAACGTCGATTAGACCGGAAGAACACGTTATGATATCTGAGATCCATACAGCGGATTATCCGTCAGACTTCAAGGATGAGCTGAAGTACATACAAGAGAGTGGGACTGTTACGGTACAATTAACCGAGGCCAAGATGGTTCAGGAGACCCTGGCTCATGACAGAGAGTCCAAAATGGAGGAAATGGTCAAACCGGAGGAAAGGGTGGTGGAGACGAGCTACGACGCTATCAGAAGCGTTGAAGTGTTCCAGACTACATCCATTGAGAAGGAAGCTGACCTCAAGATATTTGAAATGCCAGAGTCCCACCGTGGGAAAACCGTGCCCACGCATCCGGTTGTATCACTGGAGGTCGAAATGACCCAGCCAGAGGACAACTTAGGCGAGATATCGAAAGAGGCTCCTTCTTCTGGGGTAGCAAAAGTAGTGCCCATCAGCTTGCAGGAGACCGTCATAGATGAAACCGTAGTCGCCGAGGACCTGGCTTCAGTTCAGAAAGACAAAGTCCCAGACTCCCTAGTTGCAGAGGTCATGATGAACGAGATTGAGAGTCTGCACACGACTATGGTGATCGCCAGCGAAAAGGAGTCAGAGTACACAGAGATATCGGAGGTGAAAGGTGCTTACGCTAGCACAGAGTTCACCACCCAGGTAGCCCCGATGTTTGAAGAAGTAAGAACACATTCACCAACCGGAGAATACGTACCGGAAGAGAAGCCTGCTTCCGGTGTAGCTCAGCCATCTCATGTGCCTCTAGAAAGCGTCACTGTAGCTATGCAGGAGGTAGCTGAGAAAGAGGATCTGTACCGAACAGACATCAAACCAGATGGAAAGACAGCAGTGGTAGAGTTCACGGAGCCTAGGCCAGGTGCTACAGTACTCGAAGTAATCCCACACGATCGGGAGAATGTTTACAGCCCTGACGCCAAGCCGCAGGACTACAACGCTCAGCCATTGATATCAGGCCACACTGTGGCGCTGCAGTCGGAGACCTTGGTAGCCCAAAGCACCGCTGACATTAGCACGGTACAACCGAAACGAGGATTGGCTATACTTCAACGCGACACCATGGAGGAGCTAATTGTGACGGAGACGAACATCGCTGAGACAGAAAAGGTCAGAGAAGAAGACGTTCGTCCAGTGACACAGAGCGCTGATGTAGAGATCTGCTCAAAAACGGAGAAGCTCACAGTGACAGAAGTGATGACGGCCCTCTGCGAGGAAAAACTACAAGTCGAAGACTTGCCAAAGGAGAGGAAAGTCACAATGGGAATCACGAGTGGTCACGAAGTAGCTGAGATGCAGGAGACTGTAATCGCAAACAACATTGATGTCTTGAAGGAGGAGAAAGCGAAGGAGGAGCACGCGAGTCAACAGCAGAGCGGATTGGAGGTGGTTGAACAGATCGAAGTGTCTGTATCCGAGAAAGAATCTTCGCTACAGGAGGACGTCAAACCTGAAACAAAGAATGTAGAAGTGGTATTCCAACAAGGAGAGGGTATCGTCGTCGGAATAACTTACCCTGAAGACAAAGAAGGCATATTCACCGGAAGAGAGAAGCCTAAAGGCGTAGAAGCGACTGTGGACATTGTGACTCAAAGAGTGGCGTCTACGTTCGAGGTGATGAGCGACACTGGCCTAAGCGAATTGCCTAGTGAATCCATGTTAGAGACGAAACCTAAGACCACGATACTGCCGATCGAAGCTGCGGTTTCTGAAGAAGTTCAGACTAGAGAAACCGAAACACCATTTACTGAGACCAAACCATCTGACAGGACAGCGAATCTAGAGTTTGTCACTGGTGAAGGCTTGATCGTCTCCTCTGTAACAACTGAGGACAAAGAGAGCTCTCTGCCCGAAGCTGAGAGACCTGAGACCAAGTCTGCCACTTTTGATATTCCGACTCACATCGTAGCTGAAGTCAGTGAGACAACTACCACGGACAATGTCGACGAGTTCAAGCGTCAGGAGACGACCACTGCGACAGCTACCACCGATCATGTCACCTTTCACAGTATGATCACAATGGAGACAGCTGCTGGTGATCTAGAGAAGCCGATGGAGGACTTTATGCAGCCTGACAAGAAGGTTGTCGATGTGTCCTTCGAGGAAGGCATAGGAGTCACGGTCATCGAGACGATCGCGTCGGATAAAGAAAAAGAGTACTTTAAGAAGCCGGAGCTTCAAGGCGAGCAGGCTACTCCCACGTTTGACGCGCACAAAGTTGCTCAGCTAATGGAGATTACCCCAGCTGCGGCTTCCGGAGAGCTAACTATACCAACGCCTGCCACGTTCTCTGCAAAAGAAGAGAGACTGCCATTCGAGAGTATCGTGCAGACCGAGACCATTGTCTCGGAGACTGAGAAAGAGTTCATAGACAAGGCCGTGGTATCCAATAAGGCTGAAGTATCCATCAATGAAATCATCAGCGCTACCACGAGTACTGAAATTACAGCAGACAAGGAAGATGTCCTTCATATACCTGAGAAACCGTCAGAGAAACAGGCTAGTGTCCAGTTTACTAGCCACGTGATCGCTGAGAAGACTGAGATCACGGTAGACACAAGTGCTGGAAAGTTAGAAGATCTGAAGCCTGTTTCTGCTTCCGCTGTACCATCGAACATACCATTGGAAGCAGTGATCAGCTCGGAAACACAGCCTACAGAGACAGAAGGTGTCCTAGACAAAGATAAAGCACCAACGCAAGCTTTGGCAGACCTGTCTGTCGTCGAAGATCAAGGTATACAGGTGTCAACAGTAGTTTTGGAAGACAAAGAAGAAGAATACAAGACCAAGGAACTTCCAGAGATGAAGACTGCTGATAAAAGTTTAGTTGGTGGACACGTAGTAGCGCAGACAACGATGCAGGTGGTCGACTTCAGCACTAGCGACTTTATTGAAGAGAAACCATCCGAAGCTACGGCTCTGCAGGAACATATTGCATTCAATCCGTTGATCGAGTCGCAGCCTATCGTTCAGGAAAGCGAAGACAAATTCGTGCCAGGCTTGATACCGGAGAACAAGAAAGCTGTTGTCGACCTTGAAGAGGGTAGGAATATCGTGACAGTGTCTCAAGTAACACCAGCCGACAAGGAATCTTTGTACGTTTCCGAAGAAGCACCATCGAAACACGCTGCCACCGTTGAATTGGACACTACTCGTGCAATCGCTGAAACAACGGCAGTCTCTGTTGAAGATTCCGTTGCGGAAGTTAGTATGGAGAAACCAGATGCAAAGAAAGCACAGTTGTCGCAAGAAATGTACCAAAGCCTTCTGGTCACTCAAGACATCGTTCAAGACCAGGAGAGTACGTTCGAAGGTAAATTCAAGCCAACGGTGCAAAAGGTGGAGATCTCTATTGAGGAAGGTAAACGCGTAACTACCGTCATGGAGATTAGCGCAGCTGATCGAGAAGAAGTTCTGAAGACCATCCAGGAGGAGAAGAAGCGGTCGGCTGTGCCGGCCATCGTTTCGGGCCACGAAGTCGCTGAAAGGTCCGAAATCATTCCTCAGCAGAGCACAGGAGAGGTGGATACCATCAAACCAACCACCGCGACGGCTCAGATAGGACAGAAGCCTTTCGAAACGGTCGAGATGATGGAGCAAGTACTTGCTGAGAAGGAAGTGGACAAGGTCGAGGAGTTGACGCTGCAGAAGACCAGTGCTAGGGTGACGGTTGACGAGAACCGCTTCATCGCCATCACGGAAGCTACCATGACGCAAGACGTTGAGGCTGATCTGTCAGAGATGAAGAAACCGCGGGAAGAGGTAGCGAAACCAGCGATGGAGGGGCAAGAGGTCGCTGAGCAGATGGAAGTTAACCTCAGAGAGGGATTGGGGGAGGTGCCTCAACTGCCAAAACCAGCCGCTGTAGAGGCACATCCTACACAGGCGACATTAGAAAGCGTTGACATTAGCGAAACAGTTCCTCAAGAACACGGTACCATGTTTGAGGAGAAAATGAAGCTCGACGAGCGCAGCGCTACCGTTACATTTGTCGAAGGCAAGAGTATCACGGTGGCTCATGTCATCACGCAGGATAAGGAGGACACTATGACGATACTGAAGCACGAGGAGAACAAGGCGGAGGTGACGCTCACGAAAGTTGGCATGGATGTCGCCCAGAAGGCTCAGGTGTTCGTCGAACAGAGCACAGGCTCGGTTCAGCCGCTGGAGAAGCACGAAGTCAAGGCTCAGCCTACGCAGGACACTTTGCAACCTATCATTGTTGAAGAGACTCCCAGCGCGGAGAGCGAGGGAACCTTCGACAAGTATCCCAAGGCTATTACTTCCACTGCGATACCAACCTTCGAAGAAGGTCACGGGGTTTCTGTGACCGAAGTAACATCTGCTGAAGTCGAGTCAGTGTTGAAGGAGAAGAAAATGGATATTTCTCAGACAGCTACCAGTACGATCATCGCTGAACGTAGTATCGTCGAGACAACAACGGTTGAATCTGAAGTGAATGTCCCTGATAAGACCCAGGAACTGACTGTAACACCGCAAGTGGCTGTGCCAGGACAGGATACTTTCGAGAGTATCATCATCAACGAAAATATTGTCGAGGAAAGCGAGCAGAGCTTCGAGGGCGTGTTCAAGCCACAGACTCAGAAAGCGGACGTAGATATCGAGAAAGTGAAGTCTCTGCAAGTCTCTGAGACCATCACGGAAGACAAGGAGACCGTTTTCGACGTTGCTCCAAAACGCGAAAGTGTCAAGGCTACTCAGGACATCAGCCTACACGAGACGGTAGTAGGGTCCATGGTAGAAAGTATTCAGTCCATCCAAGAAATTCATGAAGAGAAACAGGCGTCCACACAAGCGACCATGACTCAAACGGTCATCGAGACCGCGGTGAAGACTGAGACTACTGTTGGCGAACGGGAGGAGACGTTCGAAGGAAAGTTCAAGCCGGAAGAACAAAAAGGCAAGCCTCAGTTCGAGGGGCTTAGCACGATTACAGTCACCGAGGTACTCTCCAACGAGATCGAAGACGTTCTGCCAACAGATGTTGCTCCCAAAATGCAGCAAGCACAGCCTAGCCTGACTGGTAGAGAGGCTCCTGAAGTACTACAGGTGATTACTGCAGCAATGGCGGAGACTCTGGAGAAGATGACGCAACTTAAAGAGCAGCAAGGTACCTTGGAAGTGGAGGAACTGTCGTCCGTAGCAGTCAGCGAGGTGATCTCGAACGAAGCCGAAGACGTACTCACTCTGAAGGCTACGCCTAAAGATCAAAGAGCGGATTTCAACATACTCGGCAGAGAGGCTGCCGAAACCACTCAAATCACCACCATAGCTGAAACAGAAGATCTCACATTGATGCGACCCGAGGAACAGAAGGGAAAGCCAAAGCTAGACGAACTGACACCATTGACAGTGTCCCACGTCGTGTCTGGTGAACAAGAGGAAGCTATGCCGGTTCCTGAAATTCCCAAAGAGAAGACAGCTCAACCTAGTCTACTTGGTAGAGACGTTGCCGAAACGATGCAGGTATTGACGGTGGCCAGGGCAGAAGAGCTCGTGACAGCACTAGCTCCGGAAGAACAGAAGGGAAAGCCACAAGTGGAAGAGTTGGCACCTTTGACCGTCTCGCAAGTAGTTTCTCACGAAGCAGAAGACACTTTGGCGACTCCTGAGGTGCCCGTCGAAAGAGCAGCTCAGCCCAATCTGATCGGCAGGGACGTGGCCCAGACGATGGAGGTGTTAACCATGAGCAATGTAGACATCCTATCCGAAGTAAAGAAACCTGGAGAACAGAAAGGTGTTCCTGGTTTGGAGGAGTTTGTGTCTCTCTCAGTGTCGCAGACAGTGTCCACTGAAATGGAGGACGTGTTGCCAAGTCCGGAAGTGCCTACAGAAAAAATGGCGCAGCCCAGTCTGCTTGGTCGTGACGTGGCAGAAACGATGCAGGTGTTGACCATGATCAGCGCGCAGGAGCTAACAACATCAAAATCTCCTGAAGAACAGAAAGGAAAGCCGAATGTCGAGGAACTAACATCGCTAACGATCTCCCAGACAGTGTCGCATGAAACTGAAGAGGTTCTAGAAACCGAAGTAAAACCAAGCACGGTGACAGCTAAATCAACGTTCACTGGCAGGGAAGTGGCTGAGACAAGTCAGGTTCTTACAGTGACAAACGTAGAAGAGCTAGAGAAACCTGTCCTACCTGAAGAACAGACGGGAAAACCAAAACTGGACGAGCTAACATCGCTCACAGTTTCCCAGGTCATCTCCAATGAGCTTGAAGACACTTTACCATCACCTGAGAAACCCAGCCAGAAGATCGCTCAACCACAGATGATTGGCAGAGAAGTAGCCGAGAAGACTGAGATTCTCACAGTCACGAATGTTGAAGAACTTGCAAAATTGGAGAAGCCGGAGAGTCAGAAGGGCAAACCGGATATAGAAGAGATGAGCTTCATCACCGTTTCCGAAGTAGTTTCCACCGAAACAGAGAAAGAAATGCTGCACCCAGAAACTCCTAAGGAGCGCAAAGCTCTTACGAAGTTGGATAGCATAGAAGTAGCAGAAACGTCAGAAGTTCTCACGATGGCTAGCACTGATGAGCTTCCTAAGCCCAAAGCTCCGGAAGAGCAGAAGGGAAAACCGCAATTGGAGGAACTGCTGTCTCTTTCAGTCTCAGAAGTCTCCTTTGGCGAGGTAGAGACTGGCCTGCCAACTCCGGACAAGCCAACAGCTCAGACTGCCAAACCGAGTCTTCTGGGGATCCAGGTGGCTCAGAAGTCGCAGGTGATACCGTCATCTGCTACGGAAGAATTGCACGAATCCGAGAAACCAGAAACTAAGAAAATATTACCGGAACAGATTCCGTTTGAAAGCATTGAACAAACGCAAGCGATAACGCAGGAAAGCGAAGGAACGTTTGTTGCGGAGAAAACGACTAAGACAGCGACAGCTGAAATATCCTTCCGCGTGTCCGAAAGCCTTGAAGTCACTCAAGTGACAGCAACGGAACAGGAAGCCAAAGAGGTGATGAAGGGCGTGGCAAAAGAAGCCTCTGCTCAGCCTGATGTTATCAAACGGGAGGTTGCTCTGAAAACTGAGGTTCAACCTGAAGACGCTGCGTCTGAGTTCGAAGTGACCAAGCCGGAAAGTAAGACGGCTAAGGGTGTGACCGATATTCAGCAAGGTGTGATTGTCACAGAACACCTAGCGACCGGTGAGCTGGAGTCAGATCTACCCGAGTCTGTAATTCCTTTCGCGAAGTTAGTGAACGTTTCGATCGTAGCCGAGCATCTGGAACAAGTTGTGGGTGAGTATTCTTACTATCAAGGTATCCGATTGCCACGGACGAGACGGACAATAACGGTAACGGTTAGGGAACGAGACCCGAGGACAAGGTGACGGTAGTGATCGAGGTTGGAAAACCTGACGTGAGAGAGTCAAAATGATCTTCGCACGGCAAGCGTAGATTGATCCATGTTCGGGTTTCATATAGGATCCTGGAGTTGTAGAGTAGGTGTGAAGGTAAACGGTTGTGCAGGTGGGTATGTCAAATACAGGTTCCAAACACGATCGCAGACTACATCACAGGATCATACACATAGGGCACACCAACAGAACATGCATTACAAACGATACCCAAACTTGTGTATTTGATGATTGATGAAGAAATTTTGTTAGAGAAAAGGTCCACGTTGAATTGATCAAGCGTGATCAGTCCCAGTTAAATCGAGAAGTCAAACCAAGTCAAACGAAAGCAATATACGGACATTAAGCACGACACTTGTTAATCATGTCACACTTGTTCTGTATACATTTCAGAAACCACAGAAGTACCAGCGCAACAACATCACATCACAATCACACAACACACAACAAAACACGATACGCCACAGCAACAGACGATTGAATCTGATACAGAGGTGACCGAGGAATACACGACTAAATTCAGGCGCGGGAGTAGGGACGATGAAACCGCGGCAATTAAGACGAAGAAAACGATTATCAGAAAGAAAAAGACGGGCAAAGCGCCAGACGATGACAATGTCGTCGTCATTGAAGAAGAATTGGAAGATGTTAAGCCACAAATACCGGAGATACCGAAGAAACAATTTATGCCGATAGAGGAAGTTACAACGTCTGTAGACGTTGAAGAGATTGTGCCTACAATTATCGAAGAGGTAGAAGAAGTGACACCAAAGATAGAGGAAGAAGAAGTTCAACTAAAAGAACTGCGGGTCGAGGATGAAACTAAGAAAGTGACCAAGAAGAAGGTCATTCGAAAACGGGGAAGAACACAAGTAACTGAAGAAACAACGGAGGAAGGTGTGGAAGAAATTCCGGAGGAATTCGCGAAACCAACTGCACCAAGCGAGTATGTATCGCCTACTGTGGAACAAGTAGAAGAACAAGTAACCGTTACTGAAGAAGTAACTAAAGAAGGCAAACCAAAGAAAGTTACGAAGAAGAAAATCATCACGCGTAAAGGAAAGGAGCAACAGGTTACTGAGGTAGTTACGGTTGAGGAACAAGGAAAGACACCGGTAACAAATGTTACAGAAGGGCCAGTTGAAGAAGTAGTTGAGGAGTTCATAAAACCGTTGCCTAAACCAGAATATGCTAAACCTTCTGAAGTTGAAGAAGTTCGTGAACAGGTAACTGCTACTGAAGAGATGACAAGAGACGGTAAGCCGAAGAAGATCACGAGGAAGAAGGTCATCAAACGCAGAGGTAAAGAGCAACAGGTAACTGAAGTAGTAACAGTTGAAGAAAAAGGTAAAGCACCTGTGACTACTGTCACTGAAGGACCAGTTGAAGAAGTAGTTGAGGAGTTCATAAAATATTTACCAGCCCCAGAATATGTAACACCATCGGAAGTTGAAGAAGTTCGCGAACAAGTTACAGTCACTGAAGAGGTTACTAGAGAAGGAAAACCGAAGAAGATCACAAGGAAGAAGGTCATTAAACGCAAAGGTAAAGCACAACAAGTTACGGAAGAAGTCACTGTGGAAGAGAAAGGTAAACGTCCTGTTACCACAGTCAATGAAGGGCCTGTGGAGGAGATTGTAGAGGAGATAATTACACCACTACCTATTTCGGAGATGGTGAAACCATCTGAAGTCGAAGAAGTTCGTGAACAAGTGACAGTTACCGAAGAAATAACCAAAGAGGGCAAGCCAAAGAAAATCACGAAGAAGAGGATTATTAAACGTAAAGGAAAAGAACAACAAGTTACCGAAGAAGTTACTGTGGAAGAGAAGGGAAAACGTCCCGTTACAACAGTTACTGAGGGCCCTGTGGAGGAGGTTGTAGAAGAGATAATTACACCATTACCTATTAAGGAGTTCGTGAAACCATCTGAAGTTGAAGAAGTTCGGGAACAAGTGACAGTTACAGAAGAAATAACTCATGAAGGCAAGCCAAAGAAGGTCACGAAGAAGAAGATTATTAAACGTAAAGGAAAAGAACAGCAAGTTACCGAAGAAGTCACTGTGGAAGAGAAAGGTAAACGTCCTGTTACCACAGTTACTGAAGGTCCTGTAGAGGAGATTGTAGAGGAGTTAATTACACCATTACCTATTTCGGAGTTCGTAAAACCATCTGAAGTCGAAGAAGTTCGTGAACAAGTCACAGTTACCGAAGAAATAACCAAAGAGGGCAAGCCAAAGAAAATCACGAAGAAGAAGATTATTAAACGCAAAGGAAAAGAACAACAAGTTACTGAAGAAATCACTGTGGAAGAGAAGGGTAAACGTCCTGTTACAACAGTTACTGAGGGCCCTGTGGAGGAAGTTGTAGAAGAGATAATTACTCCATTACCTATTAAGGAGTTCGCGAAACCATCTGAAGTCGAAGAAGTTCGGGAACAAGTGACAGTTACAGAAGAAATAACTCATGAAGGCAAGCCGAAGAAGGTCACGAAGAAGAAGATTATTAAACGCAAAGGAAAAGAACAACAAGTTACTGAAAAAGTCACTGTGGAAGAGGAGGGTAAACGTCCTGTAACCACAGTTACTGAAGGGCCTGTAGAGGAGATTGTAGAGGAGTTAATTACACCATTACCTATTTCGGAGTTCGTAAAACCATCCGAAGTCGGAGAAGTTCGGGAACAAGTGACAGTTACCGAAGAAATAACTCATGAAGGCAAGCCAAAGAAGGTCACGAAGAAGAAGGTTATTAAACGTAAAGGAAAAGAACAGCAAGTTACTGAAGAAGTCACTGTGGAAGAGAAGGGCAAACGCCCTGTTACCACAGTTACTGAGGGGCCAGTGGAGGAGGTTGTCGAGGAGATAGTAACACCATTGCCAATCTCAGAATTTGTCAAACCATCAGAAGTCGAAGAAGTTCGGGAACAAGTGACAGTTACCGAAGAAATAACTCATGAAGGCAAGCCAAAGAAGGTCACGAAGAAGAAGATTATTAAACGTAAAGGAAAAGAACAGCAAGTTACCGAAGAAGTCACTGTGGAAGAGAAAGGTAAACGTCCTGTTACCACAGTTACTGAAGGTCCTGTAGAGGAGATTGTAGAGGAGTTAATTACACCATTACCTATTTCGGAGTTCGTAAAACCATCTGAAGTCGAAGAAGTTCGTGAACAAGTCACAGTTACCGAAGAAATAACTCATGAAGGCAAGCCAAAGAAGGTCACCAAGAAGAAGATTATTAAACGCAAAGGAAAAGAACAACAAGTTACTGAAAAAGTCACTGTGGAAGAGGAGGGTAAACGTCCTGTTACAACAGTTACTGAGGGCCCCGTGGAGGAGGTTGTAGAAGAGATAATTACTCCATTACCTATTAAGGAGTTCGTGAAACCATCTGAAGTTGAAGAAGTTCGGGAACAAGTGACAGTTACCGAAGAAATAACTCATGAAGGCAAGCCAAAGAAGGTCACCAAGAAGAAGATTATTAAACGCAAAGGAAAAGAACAACAAGTTACTGAAAAAGTCACTGTGGAAGAGGAGGGTAAACGTCCTGTAACCACAGTTACTGAAGGACCTGTGGAGGAGATTGTAGAGGAGATAGTAACACCATTGCCAATCTCAGAATTTGTCAAACCATCTGAAATCGAAGAAGTTCGGGAACAAGTCACAGTTACCGAAGAAATATCCAAAGAGGGCAAGCCAAAGAAAATCACGAAGAAGAAGATAATTAAACGCAAGGGAAAAGAACAACAAGTTACCGAAGAAGTCACTGTGGAAGAGAAGGGAAAACGTCCTGTTACAACAGTTACTGAGGGCCCTGTGGAGGAGGTTGTAGAAGAGATAATTACTCCATTACCTATAAAGGAGTTCGTGAAACCATCAGAAGTTGAAGAAGTTCGCGAACAAGTGACAGTTACCGAAGAAATAACCAAAGAGGGCAAGCCAAAGAAAATCACGAAGAAGAAGATAATTAAACGCAAAGGAAAAGAACAACAAGTTACTGAAGAAGTCACTGTGGAAGAGAAAGGTAAACGTCCTGTTACCACAGTTACTGAAGGGCCTGTAGAGGAGATTGTAGAGGAGTTAATTACACCACGGCCTATTTCGGAGTTCGTAAAACCATCTGAAGTCGAAGAAGTTCGTGAACAAGTCACAGTTACCGAAGAAATAACCAAAGAGGGCAAGCCAAAGAAAATCACGAAGAAGAAGATTATTAAACGTAAAGGAAAAGAACAACAAGTTACTGAAGAAGTCACTGTGGAAGAGAAGGGAAAACGTCCTGTTACCACAGTTACTGAGGGCCCTGTGGAGGAGGTTGTAGAAGAGATAATTACACCATTACCTATTTCGGAGTTCGTGAAACCATCAGAAGTTGAAGAAGTTCGCGAACAAGTGACAGTTACCGAAGAAATAACTCATGAAGGCAAGCCAAAGAAGGTCACCAAGAAAAAGATTATTAAACGCAAAGGCAAAGAACAACAAGTTACTGAAAAAGTCACTGTGGAAGAGGAGGGTAAACGTCCTGTTACCACAGTTACTGAAGGACCTGTGGAGGAGGTTGTAGAAGAGATAATTACTCCATTACCTATTAAGGAGTTCGTGAAACCATCTGAAGTTGAAGAAGTTCGGGAGCAAGTGACAGTTACTGAAGAAATAACCAAAGAGGGCAAGCCAAAGAAAATCACGAAGAAGAAGATTATTAAACGTAAAGGAAGAGAACAGCAAGTTACCGAAGAAGTCACTGTGGAAGAGAAAGGTAAACGTCCTGTTACCACAGTTACTGAAGGGCCTGTAGAGGAGATTGTAGAGGAGTTAATTACACCATTACCTATTTCGGAGTTCGTGAAACCATCTGAAGTCGAAGAAGTTCGTGAACAAGTCACAGTTACCGAAGAAATCACCAAAGAGGGCAAGCCCAAGAAAATCACGAAGAAGAAGATAATTAAACGCAAAGGAAAAGAACAGCAAGTTACTGAAGAAGTCACTGTGGAAGAGAAGGGTAAACGTCCTGTTACAACGGTTACTGAGGGCCCTGTGGAGGAGGTTGTAGAAGAGATAATTACTCCATTACCTATTAAGGAGTTCGTGAAACCATCTGAAGTCGAAGAAGTTCGTGAACAAGTCACAGTTACCGAAGAAATCACCAAAGAGGGCAAGCCTAAGAAAATCACGAAGAAGAAGATAATTAAACGCAAAGGAAAAGAACAACAAGTTACTGAAGAAGTCACTGTGGAAGAGAAAGGTAAACGTCCTGTTACCACAGTTACTGAAGGGCCTGTAGAGGAGATTGTAGAGGAGTTAATTACACCACGGCCTATTTCGGAGTTCGTAAAACCATCTGAAGTCGAAGAAGTTCGTGAACAAGTCACAGTTACCGAAGAAATAACCAAAGAGGGCAAGCCAAAGAAAATCACGAAGAAGAAGATTATTAAACGTAAAGGAAAAGAACAACAAGTTACTGAAGAAGTCACTGTGGAAGAGAAGGGTAAACGTCCCGTTACAACAGTTACTGAGGGCCCTGTGGAGGAGGTTGTAGAAGAGATAATTACACCATTACCTGTTAAGGAGTTCGTGAAACCATCTGAAGTCGAAGAAGTTCGTGAACAAGTGACAGTTACCGAAGAAATAACTCATGAAGGCAAGCCAAAGAAGGTCACCAAGAAGAAGATTATTAAACGCAAAGGAAAAGAACAACAAGTTACTGAAAAAGTCACTGTGGAAGAGGAGGGTAAACGTCCTGTTACCACAGTTACTGAAGGACCTGTGGAGGAGATTGTAGAGGAGATAGTAACACCATTGCCAATCTCAGAATTTGTCAAACCATCTGAAGTCGAAGAAGTTCGTGAACAAGTGACAGTTACCGAAGAAATTACCAAAGAGGGCAAGCCTAAGAAAATCACGAAGAAGAAGATAATTAAACGCAAAGGAAAAGAACAACAAGTTACTGAAGAAGTCACTGTGGAAGAGAAAGGTAAACGTCCTGTTACCACAGTTACTGAAGGGCCTGTAGAGGAGATTGTAGAGGAGTTAATTACACCACGGCCTATATCGGAGTTCGTAAAACCATCTGAAGTCGAAGAAGTTCGTGAACAAGTCACAGTTACCGAAGAAATAACCAAAGAGGGCAAGCCAAAGAAAATCACGAAGAAGAAGATTATTAAACGTAAAGGAAAAGAACAACAAGTTACTGAAGAAGTCACTGTGGAAGAGAAGGGTAAACGTCCCGTTACAACAGTTACTGAGGGCCCTGTGGAGGAGGTTGTAGAAGAGATAATTACACCATTACCTATTAAGGAGTTCGTGAAACCATCAGAAGTTGAAGAAGTTCGCGAGCAAGTGACAGTTACCGAAGAAATAACTCATGAAGGCAAGCCAAAGAAGGTCACCAAGAAGAAGATTATTAAACGCAAAGGAAAAGAACAACAAGTTACTGAAAAAGTCACTGTGGAAGAGGAGGGTAAACATCCTGTTACCACAGTTACTGAAGGACCTGTGGAGGAGATTGTAGAAGAGATAATCACACCATTGCCAATCTCAGAATTTGTCAAACCATCTGAAGTCGAAGAAGTTCGTGAACAAGTAACAGTTACCGAAGAAATAACTCATGAAGGCAAGCCGAAGAAGGTCACGAAGAAGAAGATTATTAAACGCAAAGGAAAAGAACAACAAGTTACTGAAAAAGTCACTGTGGAAGAGGAGGGTAAACGTCCTGTTACCACAGTTACTGAAGGGCCTGTGGAGGAGGTTCTAGAGGAGACAATTACCCCATTGCCAATCTCCGAGTTTGTCAAGCCATCGGAGGTCGAAGAAGTTCGGGAACAGGTAACAGTTACTGAAGAAAAAACCAAAGAAGGCAAGCCAAAGAAAATCACGAAGAAGAAGATTATTAAACGTAAAGGAAAAGAACAACAAGTTACTGAAGAAGTCACTGTTGAAGAGAAGGGTAAACGTCCTGTTACCACAGTTACTGAGGGGCCAGTGGAGGAGGTTGTAGAAGAGATAATCACACCATTGCCAATCTCAGAATTTGTCAAACCATCTGAAGTCGAAGAAGTTCGTGAACAAGTAACAGTTACTGAAGAAATAACCAAAGAGGGCAAGCCAAAGAAAATCACGAAGAAGAAAGTTATCAAACGTAAAGGAAAGGAGCAACAGGTTACTGAAGTTGTCACTGTCGAAGAACAAGATAAGGCTCCGGAAACTACCGTAACTGAGGGTCCTATTGAAGAAGTGATTGCAGAAATCGTGAAACCCCTTGAGACACTTGAACTCGTTGAACCAGTTGAAGTGAAAGAGATACCCGAAGAAGTAACTGTTCCTGAAGAAATCACAAAGATCGGTAGGCCTAAGAAGGTCGTCAAGAAGAAGGTTAAGGGTGTCCAAGAAGTCGTATCTGATGTTCTCACAGTAGTTGAAGAATCTCCCGATGCTCCTGTTGATGATATACAAAAACCTCTCAGACTACAACGTTTAAAAGTAACTAAAGTTGATACCACGAAACTCCAAGCACAGGAGTTATCTTTGAATAAGCCTCAATTCGCGCAAATCACATTACGCAAGACCCCTAAACCTAAGAAACCAGAGGCAAAGAAAGAAAAGCTCCCCCGCATTTTACTTCGAAGTCGAATCGTCGCCATCGAATTTCCTCCGAAACCTAGACACTTAAGGGTCACTGAACTCGAACCAAACGAAGTTCAAAACGGTATCTTGTCTCGCAACGTCGAGGAAGCAGAGACCTTGCCGAAACCGAAGAAGAAGAAAGTGAAACAATTGAAGAAGGAAATTGCTAAACTAGAACAACTAGATAAGGAGTTTGAAGAGCTGAAGAAGGAGTTACCCTTGGAGAAACTCGAAGAATCTCTCCCGGTGGAAAAGCCAGAGAAAAAGGTGAAAAAGAAGAAGAAGAAACCCGATCAGGAACTGAGGGAGGAGCTGAGACCTCAATTAAGGAGGCTCAGCATCAAAGAACAGAAGCCAACCAAGCCCAAAATCGAGGAACCTGCAACTCCTCTATTCGCTCAAATCAAATTGAAGAAAGCGAAAGTAACACCTAAGAAGATCGACAAGGATGATGGTAAATTCCCGAAGATACTATTACGCAGTCGTATCACCCCACACGAATGGCCGCCATCTATTCAATATCCAACCATAACCGAATTAGAGCCCAACTATGTACAAAGTGGAATACTATCGCGTTCCATGGAAGAGGCGTTGAAGATCAAGAAGATAAAGCAAAAGAAAATAAAGCTTCCTAAAAAGGAGGTGACAGAATTAGAGAAACTAGACCTAGAGTTCGAAGAGTTGAAGAAAGTTCCTCTAGAGAAAGTTGAAGAACTGGCTCCGTATGAACGCAAGCCGAAGCCGAAGGTGATCGAAGTAGAGAAACCGAAGAAGTTGGTAATCAGTAAAGGAAAGCCTCGACCCGAAGAACCAGAAGAACAAGAAACCATAAAACTGAAGAAAATACCAGAAAAGGTACCAGAAGTTTCAGAAGAGCTGACTCATGTTCCAAAGAAGAAGGATGAAGTAGACAAACCTGAGAAGAAAAAAGAAAAACGCGAATACCCAGAGTTGAAGCCATTCGAACCTTACGATATAGACAGAAGCGAAGTTGATCTTGAAGAAAGGGAAGAGCCAGAATATCCTGAGCCAGAGAAACCGAAGGCTAAGAAAACTCCAACGAAAAAGCCAAAGAAAGAACGCAAGGTGCCCGAACAAGAAACCGAAGCTGTTCCTATAGTGCCTGGTATCCCGAAACCGAAAGAGCCTGAAGAAGAAGAAGAAATTAAACGCAGAATCCCTGAACGTCCAGCTCCAACAGAGGAACCTGAAAAAATCAAATTGAAACCATGGAAAAAACCGGACGAACCGAAAGAAGAAGAAAAGAAGCCGGAAGATTACATAAAGTTCGTTCCCAAGGACGACGACATTGTCGAGACTGTTGAAGTGGTCACAACTGTGGAGGTCGAAGAGACCCCTGAGAAGAAGAAGAGACAAATTAAAAAGAAAAAGACCATTACGAAACGCCCAGATGAGAAACCGAAGGTGGTCGAAGAAACGACGATAGAAGAAGAAGATGTTGAACCTATTGTTACCGTCACAGAATTCGAGGTAGAGAAATTCGAAGAGAAACCCGTCGAAA
Source organism: Sphecodes monilicornis (assembly GCA_913789915.3). Taxonomy (NCBI): domain Eukaryota; kingdom Metazoa; phylum Arthropoda; class Insecta; order Hymenoptera; family Halictidae; genus Sphecodes; species Sphecodes monilicornis. The sequence goes on from OU565285.1 coordinate 23,353,796, forward strand.
TGGTTGAAAAGCCCGCGCCTGTTGAAGAAATCAAAGAAGAAATCGTGACGAGCGAAATCGTCGAAGAAGGAATAAAGAAGACGGTCCGCAAAAAGCGCGTAACGAAGAAACGCGAAGGTAAAGAGAAGGTCACCGAAGAGGTGATCGTCGAAGAGGAAGGTAAAGCACCATTAACAGCAACAATAGAACTCCCCGAAGACACTACACCAGAAATACACGAAAAACCCGAACACAAAAGACCGATTAAACCCAAAGCCGATGAGAAAGTGCCCGAAGGTAAGTGCATTTCTTCCGTATTACTATCACCATCACGTACAATTAGACGATACAACGTACATCTACCATTCTACCAAATCCTATTATGCTTAACAAGAACAGGACACAAAGACAATACTCGACAAACATACTATACTATATCTTATACCGTGTATACAACTGTTGATGCCAATTATTCACCAGCTAATTGATCCGCTTTAGAGCGATTATCTCGACAAGCTATTTAAGAAGCGTCTAGGAGAGCTGAATATCCATTTAAATTAGTCTCTAGTTTGTACATATATAGATTTAAAGCATTCTGTTGTTATTCCAGATATCGCGGAGAAGACGATTCAACAGGTGAGCTGGTTAACAGTTTATTTTATTATATTAACGTTTGTGAAATGTCATTTTCTTTGGGTATAATTTGCGATTAAACCAATTACTTAAAAAATGATGTAATAAGCTTTGGGATTATCTTGTATTTTTACTCTGAAGAAAATAGACTGAAGCGACTTTCACTGGTTTTGTTATAAACATGGTAAAAGTACAAGAATTCCACAAAAATATTTTAGGTATATACTTTTCTTACTGGTTACAATTGATTACCATTGTTGTTATTATTATTATTATTAGTAGTAGTATTATTTTGTAAACAAAATTTTATGGATTGTTGTTGGTCAGCTAGATCACAAATTAAAATTACTGTATTTTACAATTTATGATGTTGTTGCAACTCTAATTATTTCCTAAATATAGAACAAAACAAAGCATCGACACCAGGTTATTGGTGGGACAATACTAACCCACCGATAAAATCTTGTTCCTAATGATTTCTCTATAAAACTTTTACCAATATGTTTGCGACATTTTTCTGATTGAAATGATACCAAACATGATACAATTCAAAATTATACCAAACACGCGTTCAGATAATGGAGAATTCAGATGGCATCGGAACGAATAATCGAGGTTCTAATAACTTATTAATTTAATAAGGAAAATGCCACAAATATGTTGATCAAAGTATCGTAAAAAATAATTGAAAACAAAGGTTTTTCATTGTATCATATTACATAAATAAATATTATAAATAATTATTAAATTAAGAATTGACTATAAACTTTTCACGAATATTAGGCATTACTGAACTTTTTACTGAGGTTGAATAAAAATCGGCGGAAATTCTCTACGTTCTGTTGTTACTTGATACCGATCGCGAAACTCCTACAAATGACATTTTCACATACACGAACGTATTGCCAGCTTCCCTTCAATTATGCATATGCTTTTAACTCGTTAATTAATGTAATTAGGAGGAAGTCATCGAGGAAGTCAAGGAAGTTACGACGGCCAAGAAGGTGCCGAAGAAGAAGAAACCAGTCCCAACAAAGGATGAGGTGACGACGGAAATCGTTGAAGAGATAACTATCAAAGAACCGGAGAAGCAGAAGGCAAAACCAGTTGTGGAAGAAGAGGAGACTGTAACGATAACAGAGCTTGATGTGAGGAAAGCGCCTAAGAAGAAAAAAGAGGTCGTTATTAAAGAAGAGGAAGAGATCTTCGAGACGATCGAGACACCCACGCAGAAGATCATAAGGAAAAAGACGCGACCGATGAAGAAAGGCGAAGAGGAAGTCGTGGTCGAGGAGATCATATTGAAACCTAAAGAAGAGACCATTGAACTAGAAGAGCAACAAATCGTCGAAGTCGTTGAGACCCCGACGACGAAGATTGTCAAGAAGAAGAAGGCCGTAACGAAAGAAGACGGTGTTCCTGAAGAAGTGATAGAAGAAATTCATATCAAGAAGCCACAAAAAGAGAAGGCGAAGCCTGTCGTCGAAGAAGAGAAGGAAACGGTAACAGTAACAACGATAGAACTGAAGAAAGCTCCAGAGAAGCCGGAAGAAGTGATCGAGGAAGAAGAAATAATTGAAACTATCGAAACACCAACGAAGAAGATTATTCGAAAGAAACCTAAGGAAAAGAAGGACAAAGTGGTGGAAGAAGTAATCGACAAGACGATAGAAGAAGCCAAGACTATGGAAGAGCAAAAAATCGTGGAGATAATTGAAACACCTACGAAGCAAATCATCAAGAAGAAAAGGGCTACAGAGAAAGAGGGTAAGGTTACCGAAGAAGTCGAAGAACTTGTCATTGAGAAGCCAGCCAAAGAGAAGGCTAAGGAAGATATCATTCCTAAAGAAAGTGTGGAGATCACGGAGATAATTACGGAAACACCTGTCGAAGAGCTTACGGAAGAGAAGCCCAAACCGAAAGAAGCCAAACCCTCAGAGATAAAAGAAGAGAAGGCAAAGGTGTCGGAAGTAGTAGTGAAGAAAGCACCTAAGAAGAAGAAGACAGTGACCGCGGTTGAAACAGAAGAAACGGAAGAAGTAGTGGAAGAAATGAAGCCTGAGAAGCCTAAAGCAGAAAAGGTGAAGCCTACTGTTACAGAAAAGGAAACAGAGGTTGAAGAGAAAGAAGAAAAAGTGATTACCAAGAAAGTACCGGTGAAGAAAGCACCCGAGGAGGTTGTCCCGGAAACGGAAGAACAGCCAGAGGAAGTGGTACAAGAACTCGTTTCAGAGAAGCCGAAGAAGACCAAGGCGAAGAAAGACGTAACACCATCGGAGGGTATCATAACAACAGAAGTGGTCACTACAATTGCGGAAGGAAAGTTAAGAATTGAAAAGCCAGAAGAAGACAAAGCTATAGTCACTGAAGAAGAGCAAGAAATTTCAAAGGTGGAAGAGAAGAAGGTCACTGTTGAGAAAGCACCGAAGAAGAAGCTGAAACCAATTACGGCTGAAGAAGAACAAGTGGAAGAAGTTGTTGAAGAGATAACACTGGAAGAGCCGAAAAAGAGGAAAGCCAAGAAGGTAATTCTACCGAAAGAAGAGATAGAAACAACTGAAGTGGTCACTGAGGTTACAACGGAAGAAATAGAAGAGGAGAAACCGGAGGAAGAGAAAGCTGTTCCTAAAGAGGAAGAGAAAGTAGAAGAAGAAGCTAAGGTCACTGAGGTTACTGTCAAGAAAGTACCGAAGAAGAAACCGAAAGAAGAACGAGTCACAAACGGAGAGGTAGTCGGAGAAAAGCCGAAAGAGAAGGAAATCCCTGTGGAACAGCTAGAAGAGAAAGAAATTCCAGAAGAGAAACCGGAAGTGAAAGAGAAACCAAAGGAAGAAATTCCAGAGGAGAAACCAAAGGAAGAAATTCCAGAGGAGAAACCAAAGGAAGAAATTCCAGAGGAGAAACCAAAGAAGAAGAAGCCGGTGGAAGCTCCTGAAGAGATTACAATTAAGAAGAAGAAGAAACCAGAGAAACGACCATCCGTCTCAGAGGAGGTTGAAGAAACTGCAGTGACCCTGAAGAAAACTAGCGCCCCCGAAAAGCCCATTGAGGAAGAAGAAGTGTTGACTGATGTGCAAATAAAGAAGAAGAAACCGCCGAAGAAGGTTCAGGAGGTGGCCGCTGAGGAGCTTACCATCAAAAAGATAGAAGAGATCGAGCAACCTGAGGAAGAAGAAGAAAAGGTAAAGGAAGTAGTAGTGAAGAAAGCACCGAGAAAGGAGCTGAAACCAACGACGGCTGAAGAGGAACAACTGGAAGAGGTTGTTGAAGAGATAACACCGGAAGAGCCGAAGAAGAGGAAAGCCAAGAAGGTAATTTTACCGAAAGAAGAGATAGAAACAACTGAAGTGATCACTGAGGTTACAACGGAAGACATAGAAGAGGAGAAACCGGAGGAAGAGAAAGCTGTTCCTAAAGAGGAAGAGAAGATAGAAGAAGAAGCTAAGGTCACTGAGGTTACTGTCAAGAAAGTACCGAAGAAGAAACCAAAGGAAGAAATACCAGAAGAGAAACCAAAGGAAGAAATTCCAGAGGAGAAACCAAAGGAAGAAATTCCAGAGGAGAAACCAAAGGAAGAAATTCCAGAGGAGAAACCGAAGGAAGAAATTCCAGAGCAGAAACCAAAGGAAGAAATTCCAGAGGAGAAACCAAAGAAGAAGAAGAAGCCGGTGGTGGAGGAAGCTGCTGATGAAATAACTATAAAGAAGCCGGTGCCCACAGAAGATAAGGAAGCTCCTGAAGAGATCACCATTAAAAAGAAGAAGAAACCAGAGAAACGACCATCCGTCACAGAGGAGGTTGAAGAAACTGCGGTGACTTTGAAGAAAACTAGCGCTCCAGAAAAACCCGCTGAGGAAGAAGAAGTATTGGCTGATGTGCAAATAAAGAAGAAACCGCCGAAGAAGGTTGAGGAGGTGGCCGCTGATGAAATAACTATAAAGAAGCCGGTGCCCACAGAAGCTGAAGAAGCTCCTGAGGAGATCACAATTAAGAAGAAGAAGAAACCAGAGAAACGACCATCCGTCTCGGAGGAGGTTGAAGAAACTGCGGTGACTTTGAAGAAAACTAGCGCTCCAGAAAAACCCGTTGAGGAAGAAGAAGTATTGGCTGATGTGCAAATAAAGAAGAAGAAACCGCCGAAGAAGGTTGAGGAGGTGGTCGCTGATGAAATAACTATAAAGAAGCCAGTGCCCACAGAAGCTGAAGAAGCTCCTGAGGAGATCACAATTAAGAAGAAGAAGAAACCAGAGAAACGACCATCCGTCTCGGAGGAGATTGAAGAAACTGCTGTGACTGTGAAGAAAACCATTGCTCCAGAAAAGCCCGTTGAGGAAGAAGACGTGTTGGCCGATGTGCAAATAAAGAAGAAGAAAGCGCCGAAGAAGATTGAGGAGGTGGCCGCTGATGAATTAACTATAAAGAAGCCGGTGCCCACAGAAGCTGAAGAAGCTCCTGAAGAGATCATCATTAAAAAGAAGAAGAAACCAGAGAAACGACCATCCGTCACAGAGGAGGTTGAAGAAACTGCGGTGACTTTGAAGAAAACTAGTGCTCCAGAAAAACCCGTTGAGGAAGAAGAAGTATTGGCTGATGTGCAAGTAAAGAAGAAGAAACCGCCGAAGAAAGTTGAGGAGGTGGCCGCTGATGAAATAACTATAAAGAAGCCGGTGCCCACAGAAGCTGAAGAAGCTCCTGAAGAGATTACCATTAAAAAGAAGAAGAAACCAGAGAAACGACCATCCGTCACAGAGGAGGTTGAAGAAACTGCGGTGACTTTGAAGAAAACTAGCGCTCCAGAAAAACCCGTTGAGGAAGAAGAAGTATTGGCCGATGTGCAAATAAAGAAGAAGAAAGCGCCGAAGAAGGTGGAAGAGGTGGCCGCTGATGAATTAACTATAAAGAAGCCGGTGCCCACAGAAGCTGAAGAAGCCCCTGAGGAGATCACAATTAAGAAGAAGAAGAAACCAGAGAAACGACCATCCGTCTCAGAGGAGGTTGAAGAAACTGCTGTGACTTTGAAGAAAACTAGCGTTCCAGAAAAGCCCGTTGAGGAAGAAGAAGTGTTGGCCGATGTGCAAATAAAGAAGAAGAAAGCGCCGAAGAAGATTGAGGAAGTGGCCGCTGATGAATTAACTATAAAGAAGCGGGTGCCCACAGAAGCTGAAGAAGCTCCTGAGGAGATCACAATTAAGAAGAAGAAGAAACCAGAGAAACGACCATCCGTCACAGAGGAGGTTGAAGAAACTGCTGTGACCCTGAAGAAAACTAGCGCTCCAGAAAAGCCAGTTGAGGACGAAGAAGTGTCGACCGATGTGCAAATAAAGAAGAAGAAAGCGCCGAAGAAGGTTGAGGAGGTGGCCGCTGATGAATTAACTATAAAGAAGCCGGTGCCCACAGAAGCTGAAGAAGCTCCTGAAGAGATCACCATTAAAAAGAAGAAGAAACCAGAGAAACGACCATCCGTCACAGAGGAAGTTGAAGAAACTGCAGTGACCCTGAAGAAAACTCGCGCTCCGGAAAAGCCCGTTGAGGAAGAAGAAGTGTCGACCGATGTGCAAATAAAGAAGAAGAAAGCACCGAAGAAGGTTGAGGAGGTAGCTGCTGACGAGCTTACCATCAAAAAGATCGAAGAGATCGAGCAACCTGAGGAAGAAGAAGAGGTACATGAATTCACCTTCAAGCGTAAACCACCGAAGCTTCCTCCAAAGCCGATCGAGGAGATTTACGAAGATGTTACGCTTCGCAAGCTGCGGCCGAAGAAGAAGCCCAGGCCTGACATCAAGGAGGTGACTGATGTGGAAAATGTGACTTTCCGGCCGCGCAGCACGAAGACGAAGGAGGATGTGGAACAAGAGTTTAAGATATCTCTGAACACTTACGAAGAAGAAGACATTTCGATGTCCGGAAAGGTCCGATTGAAGCCGAAGAAACGGCCAATGACATACTCGGAGGAAACTGGCGAAGAGACGATCAGGATTATGCAGGAAATAGAGGACGATTCCGGTCCAATCATCGAAGAAATCATAGACGAATCGGACGAAGAAGCCAAGGACGAGTACAGCATCGAGGAATTGGAGACCGACGAAATGAACTTGCCACTGAGACGAAAGAAGAAGAAGGTGCCCAGGCCATACAACGTGGAGGATATCGAAGAAGGCGATGTCAAGCTCAAGTTGAAACGCGAAAGGAAGTACTCGGTTGAAGAGACTGACGAGTCTTTGGCATTGAAACTGAAGAGCAAGAGACGCGTGTCCACGTATGATGAAGGTTCGACGGAATTTTATGTTTCCCGCTTTCGCAGATAACGATTTAATCCGATTGTAACGTGCTTTCAGCTAAACTAGACATTAACGTTATGCATCAAACATATCGAGCTTTAGTGAGTATACTTGCCCCTAATCTTCCTGTACCTCTAGACGAGAAATTTCACCTTGTCCTATGCTTCATAATCCACTGCGAACGAAAGCATATCGGTACTCCGTATAACGTACTTTAATAAAATAGCAACGAAACGCTTAATTGCAGATTCATCACTACGCCAAAGCTCTTAATTCGATTCGCTTTTATCTTACGCGTACAGGGTGTTCCTGCGATTGTAGTAGGATCAGGAAAGAGGTGATTCTTCATAGGAAAATAAGTTGAAAATGTAAAATGGAATTTTTGCATGTAAAATTATATTTTCGACTGGGAAAAAATCTGAAGAATTAGAACTAGAAGAGTTCAAAATCGTTTTTTGTGAAGCAAAGTCTGAACTGCAAAAATTTTGTTCTAAGTTTTCTATTTACGTTTTCGTGAGAAATTGTTCTTTTTGCGGATCTGCCACGGTTACAGAGACATCCTGTATAATAAATTAAGAATTGGTCGGTGAAAAATATCAAGTTATAATTGTTCAATATTTTGTGATTTGTACTATATATTTTAAATAATCCTTTGATACAAAATTATTTACTTAAATATCTATAACATTGTAGAAGAGGCAACGCTAAGTATCACCAGAGAGGAGGAGATTTCAGAAGAAGGTAAGTTCATTACTTTTTCATATTTTCAATTATGTTTTGATATTCAATATTTTGTAAATTCTACAATTTTTTGCGCAATTTTGTAGATGAAATCGAGTACGTTGTCCGCGATGGCGACACAATGTTCTCCATCTGCTCGTACGTGGCAGAAACTGACGAAGCCATTAACCTTGTGGAAGGTGAAAGAGTTTACGTTATTGGTATGTTTATGAGTATTTCTTCTTTCTATTAATTACGCAATAATGTGCGAAAACAATTGCCCGTGTTATGTTTCCACAGATCATACAAACCAGGACTGGTGGTTCGTGAAGAAACATCTTACAGAAGAGAAAGGATGGGTCCCAGCACAGTATCTTCTTAACGAAGTGCATTATACGCTTTATTTGCAACGCAAATTGCACGAAAAGATCGACAAATTACCAGTATTTGAAAGTAAGTTAATTTTTATTTATTTGTAACCCTTGAGTAGACTTTCAAAATAGATTAAAAAGTGCATCAATACAATTAACGTGTCTAATTTTTACTGAATTTGTAAATAGAAATCAATTTTGGGTTGCATTATAAGATACTTGGAGGGATAATAAAAGTTTACCTAAATTTTCAATTAAACACATCAAGTATTTTAAATAGGGCTATGATGGCTCCAATAGTCCACTTAAAGGTTAATTGAAATTAGACTTTTTGAAATAATATAGATTATCGAATAGAAACTAAATTAATAAAAATTTGTCTCACCAATTCAATGGTTTAACATTTAAGAACGCAATATCTAGTACCATAATGCATTTTGCAACATTCTAGTAGCATCTTTATGACAAAATCTAGCTCACTACTTTCTATACGATTTTGCTCTTCATTTTGCATATTTGAAGATCACTTAAACGAATGACTCGAATAGTATAGTTATTCTTGTTTTAGTTTTGTACTTTGTTATAAAATTTGAACATTTTCACAACATACATCTATGCAACTAGTTCCTTCATTATTAGTCTGTTTATTACTTACTAAACTTATTACTATGCCTCTATAATTATTCTATTTATCACTACACTAAACTAAACCGCGAACTACGTCAGAGGAAATAAAAGAGATACATTAAAACGGGTATGTACGAAGATAAAGTTTGACCAAATGTACTAGCGAATTACATTTTATAGAATTGACCTTTAAAAGAAAGTTAGAAGTATAATTGTACTACCATAATTCAATTTTTATATAAGAACCAATTTTAAAAAAAAAATAATTTATATAAAGTATCAGACGTTCTTACTTCAATTTTATTATAACAAATAATGAAAGATTGTAATCATTAAACTGAAAAATCTTATTTCGAATTCTATCATAATATTATAACATTAAGCATTAGGATGTTTTGCAAAAGAAGAAACCCTTACAAATTTGAAATAAAGACCGCGACATAAGTTTACAGGTACTCAACATAAAATGTATGTTCATATATTTTTTATTGAATATCACCTTCCCAAACAGATATAAAAAAAACTGCAATTTCCTTTAAACGAAGTGCACTCATACTTGTATGATATATTGATGCTGATATTTATCAAAAATGTTAAACCGCATTTTTTCTATATTATTTAACTTTTTCCTTCACAAATCTTTTTTGTCTCCAACTTCCTTAAAAGACTCCGTGAAGGCAATTAATGTAACTCCAATTTTCTCATAACTATTTATTTGAACCATAGCGTTTGGTTTCATTTTTTCACATGAGTTGATTTGTATATTATCTGTTAATAAATATATTATTCTAAATCTTCATATTCACAGGTATCTTTTACAACTAAGTTTTCAAGGACTTAATTGTCTCAGTTTTCATGCTCAAGGACTTACATTGATTGGCTGTTTAGCCCGCTAGATAAATCATTCATTCCAAGTGCATAACTTGTCCCGCGCACGTCGTAAATAAACAATATATGTGTTTTTTAATGACACAGAGCCTGCGCCTGGTGAAAAGGCGTCAGCGCCGAGGTTCATCGAGAAACTGCAACCAATTCACACACCGGATGGCTACACCGTTCAATTCGAGTGTCAAGTGGAAGGTGTACCGAGACCACAGATCACTTGGTTCCGACAAACCGCAATCATCAAGCCGTCTCCTGATTTCCAAATGTATTACGACGAAGATAATGTGGCCACTCTGATCATCCGAGAAGTGTTCCCTGAAGATGCTGGCACCTTCACCTGTGTTGCTAAAAATGCTGCTGGATTTGCGTCTAGTACCACAGAAATGATCGTAGAAGCACCTCTTTCTGATCATGGATCGGATCTAACTGGACCATCCAGAAAGAGTCTATCAAGGTACGTTTCTTTATAATTCAACAAACTTAATATTTCCATTGTTAAGTTTGTAAAATTCTATTATTAAGTTCGATATAATTCGATAAGCTTTGCTGTTACGTGATTATTATTATTTTTCGGACAGTAGTTTATAGTATTACAGTTGGACACTAGTATTTATCATTGATCGTATGACTTAAGGGGGGCTACTCGTGTAACAATAGTAAAAACAAATGATTTGTAAGAATTCTATTTAAAAAATTCTTCGATTTTAAATTGAAATAAAAATTTAGAAAGTAAACTGAACTAAAATGAAATGAGAAATGATCATCAAGAATAGATTTTAATTTAATTTTTATTTGCAAAGCCGCAGTTCTACGCAAAATTCATTTATTAGCTACAGTAGTTGAATACTTTTGGGACTGTTTGAAACTGTATGTATATACGTACGTCCATTTTCATCTGTATAAATTTGTATAAATGGACGTCCACAGAGAATCATCCCTGGCCGACATCTTGGAGGGAATACCACCTACGTTCTCCCGAAAACCGAAGGCAAAGTATGTGAACGAAGGCGATGATGTGATCCTGGAATGTCGCTTGGTCGCCGTACCTGAACCCGAAATAACGTGGTACTACAAGGACAAGCACATCACGACTAAAGAAAATATCATAGTCGTCACAGAAAGCGACATGCACATGTACTGCAGTGTAATTAAGATCACCAAGGTGAAAAAGAAGCAAGAAGGAAAGTACACTATCGTTGCTAGAAACAGAGAAGGTGAAGCTACCATCGAGATTCCTATGAAGGTTTGTAGATCGTCAAAATCAAAACCTTTTATTAATAATAAATACACTTTATATATTATATTAACACTAGAACAACACAACACTAAAAGAGTCTAATTTATATTGCCTTTTAAAATTAATAAGATGTCGCGATTATTTTTGCAAAATACGTCTAAATAAGTAAATGTGTCCTTAAAAACATCTTTATTATAAAGAATCCGGAATCCGTCATTTTAATCAGTTCAATTGTTCTATTGTTATTAAATATGCTAAGAGGCCAATAAATAATCAACGTTTACTTTTAATAAATTGGTTATTTAAAATATATAAATATATATAATGAAAATATTTTTCAATCTTCAATGTTAGTAATGTGTTGAATTAGTAAAAGTAATAGTAAAAAATCGGGATTTGGCGAAATTGTGACGGATATTTTGAACCACAAAAATGAATGTTTCAAGTTAATGTAAAAATGTAGCATACTAAATGCCACTTGCTAATTCTAAATTGCAATTTAAATATTGAATATCGAATATTTTCCTCAAATAATTTCTTTAAATAATAACAATTTCTGTAGGTGAAGACCGGCAAACAAGAACCGCCAGAGATTCTAGAACCCCTTCAGTCGTTTGTAGTCAGAGAAGGCGAGACTGTGGTATTATCAACTCAAATAGTAGGAAATCCAGCGCCCAAAGTCAGTTGGTACAAGAATGGTAAACCACTGAAGGGCGTAACACCAAAACAAGATGGCCATGTGAACACATTGACACTGATTCAACCCCAAGTATCGGATACTGGAGATTATTCAGTGGTGGCTACGAATGATCTAGGCACAGTAGAGACGAAAGCCATATTAACAGTTGAAAGTAAGAATCTTATTAAATTCTGCTTACATAGTTTATTAACTCTTTGCTACAAACGCTAATGGCGCATTCACAATTTGTATTTACTATTCGATATCGCGGGTTTAGCGTCTCTGGAACTATAATTAAACTGTGGACTAAGTAGTTAGTGGAGTAATAGCTACATTAATATTTAACAAAGCTTCTAATACTTTGCTTCTTTACTATAAATTAATAAAATTCGCAATTGTACCATTTCGCTTCAAACAAAAAACAGCATATTTGATGGTTTGAAACAGCAATGAAATAAAATTTCTTATAGCTTTTATACTACTTCAAATATATTAAAAATGTCAATATATTATAACTAGACTGTGGATTATATACATTTGTAACAAAACTGGATGTGCGTTATTTGAAACAATAGGAAGATTAAAAGAATTCGCAAATATCAACACATTTATTACAATTTCATATAACTACAAAAGAATTTTTATTTTGCATAAAGATCCGTAATCTAATTATAACTTTTATATTACCTCGAATGTATTAAAATTCAATGTCAAGGATAAGTTTCTTCGAAGTGGACCATCTAAAATTTACTTTTGAGAACAGCAGATTTTATTAACTTGTGGAGTTTAGTTTTGTAGAGTGACATTTTACTTTGCAAAGTCATATACATACTAACTAGAAATTTTTGTTTGATATTACGGTGTAATATCCTTGTAATCTGATGTGATCTCCACTCTTTTGGAGAATATTGATTCATTTTACATAACTGCTTATATTAATGCCGCAAAATGCTTCGCTAATATCTTTTTCAGTATACATGAAGCCTTCTATGACCATGTACACTCAACAGCATTCGTACGAACACTACACAATAACCAAGGGTAGGATATGCTTTTGCTCTTGCTTGCTGCAATTTATATTTCAATTCGCAAGTACCGATGATCGAAACCAGTGGGGGTTTAAGTAAAATGTGGAATATGTTAATATTTTTTGTAGAAATACCAAGCGGAGCACCAGAACCTCCACTCTTCACGGAACGGTTCCAAGAACTTACAGTTCCAGAAAAGGGTACCTTCAAACTTGTGGCCAAGGTTACCGGAAATCCTGTGCCGGAAGTCACATGGTTGAGGTATAGTTTCTTACTTAAATGTTCTATATACAAGGTGAAAAATTATTTTACTGATTAAAAAGTGTATTACTATAAATTTAAAGTACAAACGCTAATAATTATTCCTGTATTTTGCAAAATTTCAAACGCAACAAGTGCATAAAAAATCGTCGTTTAATTTTCATTTTTAACAGACCAAAATATTTTGTCGTATAATGCTAAATCATAGAGTAATTAGTACAATAAGTAGAGATTACAAGCAGGATATTAACCAAAAATAGATCGCTTAAATAAGAGTGTTACACAGAACGTTTTCTATTGAGAACGATGAATATCACATTTTTAATTGCGTCACGATATAATTAAAAATAATTCTTCAAGATATTAAATGTGCTAATTTAAGGAACATTTGAATAACTTTAAATATAAGGAACAATTGTCAAACTATTCAATAGCCTCTGGATAATGCAATTATTGTTTGCATCAAACATTAGAATCAGTATTTTTCACTAAACAAAAGTTAAAAATTTTGTCTCAATGTGATAATTACTCAGATTATAATATATTTCTTAACAATAATACCTTCAAATATATTATCTTCAGAAATAACATGCCTTTGGGAAAATCTCCGAACATCACAGAGACCTACGACGGCGAGAATATTATCCTGGAAATTCGAAACGCTAATTCGGAGACAGACGCTGGAGATTACAAATGCATTGCTAGCAATCCTGTTGGAAAAGCTTCGCACGGTGCAAAGGTCACGGTAGACGTTGACAAAGTAACATTCACGAAGATGCTGGAGGAAGAAGTCGTCGTTGATGAATACCAGACAATAGAATTAACCTGCGAGACATCTCACACAGTCTCCACGAAATGGTGGTACAATAACAAAGAAGTTAGTGGCATGGATCATCGCGAGATCATTCAAGAAGGACATGTACATAAATTGGTGATCAAGAAGAGCAGTCCTACGGATGAGGGTATTTACGAGTGCACTGTTAAGAATCAATCTACGTCCAGCAAAGTCACTGTCAAAGGTAACCATTTACTAATTATTTACTATCCAATTCATCCTATCATTATTGACTATACATACATACTTAACCCTTTGCATTCCTATGTCCAGTGTCATTTGACATTTTCAAATTACCAGTTTAAATATACATTGTGTTTTATAACATCAATTTTTTACTTAGTTAGATTAGGAATATACATGTATTTAACTATTTTCAATATAATTTGTAAACATATTGTTTAAAATTGGTACCAATTAAGGAGCTGTGTTTTGAAGTACATTTTAAATAAAACACTTAAAATGATAGAAAGTTGGGAAAAAAATTGAAAAAAAATTCAGAATGCAAAGTGTTAATACATTTATCATTGTCATTTTATTATGCATTTATTGTACCCATCACAGATTTTATATTTATGTCAATCATCGTATGCATTATTCGTCAGATTATTGTTTTCTTTTTATACCAATGATTAATGCAATAATTATAAATATCTATAGGAACATTTGTCAGGAGGTTTGGAATAATAACACAATATGTATTATGTTGGATAAAGAATAAATCGGTAAATACGTGTCTATCGCATGGCCGCATGGAGTTAGATTGCAGACACAACGGACTTATCTAATAAAATAAAATAGAATCTAATAAAATTCTGCATTTTTATCAAATAAAAAATATTATTATAAATACAAATGACATTGCTATTTAATAGAGAAAATAGTAAATTATTAATTTCATTCATTTTAATTCCATAATTGAATGAATTTCTATTTTAATTCTATAATTTAATTAATTTTAATCTTAATCCTACGGCGATTACCTCAAAATATTGTATAGATATTTATCATTAGTGTAAATTTGTTGTATAAATTATTAGTGAACTATAATGTAAATTTTAATTCATTTTACAGCCACTAAACCAGAATTCGTGAAGAAGTTGCAAGATTTCGAAGTGAAGGAACGAGATATCGCCATTTTGGAAGTTGAAATTACATCTCAGACCGCAGATGTCAAATGGTTCAAAGATGGAGAACCATTGGGACCCAGCAAAGAGAAATTAGAGTTCGTCAAAGATGGCACTGTAAGAAAGTTGCTAATTAGAAGTACATCGGTACACGATGAGGGAGAATATACTTGTACTCTGTTGGACCAACAATGCTCAGCGGAAGTCACTGTTGTCGGTGAGAACTGTTCATTCTCGTAAACATAAATCGTAGAATAAAATAACCCTGTAAAATAATATAGATTTTCTTAACAGAACTTCAGATAATACAATCTTGCATTTTCTTGACGGTATTAAATTTTTAAAATTTTGCACAAATAAATTATGGATATGTCAAAACAAATAGTAGAACAATATAAATGGACTCCTTTCAAAGATTGGGCATTTTCTTTTGCAATTCAGCAACTGAGAAATTGAAAACGCTTTTTTGGTCCAGAATGTTACGGATTTAAACGTTAGTAAAAACATTGAAATTTTTCTCGTGACTGAAATTATCGTAGATTAAAGGTTGAAACATCCCTTTTACAAAGAATGCTTAAAACTTGATATATGAATTTTTTTAGTCGATCTGTAGAGTTTTGAATAAAAGATGTGCTGCCATCTTTGCAATAATAAAAGATACACTGTAAAGGTCTCACACAACTAAACTAATTCCTCATTTTTGTTCTATAAAACAGTAAAAAAATATCGTAGGTTCAGTTTCATTCAAACTTCAAATCTGTAATGAATTCAATCAGAAAAAATTACAGAGGATTTAATTTGTAGCATTTACGACCAAAAATCTTTTGTAAGTTTAAATATTAACAATTTCTCGAGTAGCGGAAATATAGTGTTCAAAAACTTTTTGGATCCACTGTATTTTTGGACAAATTCGGAAACGGGCAACACTGAGTATTACAGGGTTGGGCACGTTTCATTTAAAATAAGATAACAAATAATTATTTGAAATAATGAATTATTTTAAATACTTTATAATTTGTATTTTACAAGGAACAGAAACTTTATTTTCATTTGACTTTTAAATCAAATAAATTATTTTCAAATACTATTTTATTTGAACAATTTTTTTTCATTAATATTCTTCACATAAAATAATAAATACTTTCACCTCGCGAAGAGGTTATCGAAGTAATTAAATTAATTATTAAATTTAGATTTAGAGTTGTTCTTTAGTATACGAAATGGAAGTTTGGAGATTACGCGTCATTTGATTAAATGAAATGAAAAATTAATGAAATAATTTTTATAAAATTATTTGGCTGTTCAAATAAACGAATAGATGATTATTTCAAGAGACATGTACCCGAATAGGATAGTATATAATCTTAACGATTATTCTTCAAATAATTTATTTCGATAATATCCAAGTCTGGAGTAGTATTAGATTGAGGATATCCTAAGATTTGTGTTTTTCCAATGATTCCAGAATTGCCACCAGAAATCATTACAAAGATGCAAGACGTGACCATAGCAAGAGGCGAGAGAGCAACTTTCGAGATCGAATTAACCAAAGGAGACGCGTTGGTACGATGGTTCAAAGATGGCCAGGAACTACAGTTCTCTGAACACGTGCAATTATCCATCGACGGCAAGAGACAGAGGCTGAAGATCTACGATACAGAACCGGAAGACGGAGCTGTGTATTCTTGCGAAGTTGGTAAACAATCTTCGTCGGCGAGACTGACTGTCGAGGAACCTGGAGTAGACTTCATCAGGAAATTACCGGATGTGACTTTGGTACCGTTGAACGCCGACGCAGTCTTTACGATAGAACTGTCTCAGAATGTACCAGTCACTTGGTTCAGGTGAGAAAATAAATCTATACAACGCAGACTAAATTGACTATAATATTACTGAAATGTGATTTGAAAATAACGACAGCTAAATAATATCAGAATTAATTTATAATTTTACTCTCACACATTCTTAAAGAGGACTGCAGACATTTTTGCATTTATGCTATTAACAAATTTTAAGTAATAACATACTCTATTTAAATTCTACTGACTAAAACATCTTTGACATACCCTACTCATATTCTACTTTAATGTTATCCTAGGAAAAATTGTAATTAGCAAACAAGTGTTTTCGTTAGATTGCTCTTTGTAAAGATGAAATCTATCTAACATGCATCACTACTCCGCTCTGTGTTAACAATATTATTAATAACTGCCTTAGTGCGATTAAATTGGTGTATTTATTAGATCACATTTAAAATATGTTATTATTGCTTGCTTTCTAGTTTGTTAAATGAAATTGTCTTAGAATAAGTTCGACATGAACCTGTAAGAATTGTTTCATGTAAGCTGCGTTATAACTGTTCAACATTAATCATAAAGTAATTCATCTTAATTATCGGTATACAAATCATTTTGATTATGATGAAGAATAATTATATTGTTTCTTATGTTCCTAATGTATTCGTGTATACAGTGGATGATCAAACTATTAGAGCCACTTACAGAAACTAAGGGGTTTACATTAGTACAACAACAATCAATTTTTATATGGCAGTCTAACTACACTGAATTCCTGCTATTTTTATAAAGTATTTCATAGAGTATTAATCTGTATATATACAGGGTGGGGCACTATAAACAGGTCACCTGAATAACTCGCTTGCTTTTGAAGATAGAAGAAAATGTATCAGACCAAACTTACTTGATATCGACGCGCTCGTAATCTGATGTCATTAATTTTTTTATAGGTGGAGACGTCAAGGAGATATGAGGGTCAACTCTGTTTTTTTAAATGGAACGGTATGGTTTTTTATTTACATTCTGATAGTGTGTTTCAAGAAGAATACAATGACCTATTATGAAGGTCATTCAAGGTCACGCAAGATCAACTGCAATAGAAAATCAAGTTTCTCAAAACACTCTTCGAACACTACAACGATTTACATGTAACATGTTATTTACGTATTCACTGCTACTTCAAGTGTTCAAAATGACGACCTTGAACTTGAAATTGGTCCATATTTCATTGATGGCACGTTAAATAGTCATAAATACGAGAGAATCTTAAAAGACGTTTTGCCAGAATTGTTAGAGGACTTTTCACTGGACATGCGACAGTCCATGTGGTTCCAGCAAACGGATGTCCTGCTCATTCAGCACGAAATGTTACAGAATTACTTAACGGGACATTTGAAGGCCGTTGGATTGGTCGATCAGGAAGTAATAAATGGCCAGCACGTTCCCCAGACCTGACACCACTAGATTTTTATTTGTGGGGAAAATTGAAGGAACAAGTGTACCGCGAAAAACCAACAACCACAGTTGATATGCAAGAACGTATAAAAAGAGCTTGCTCTGTAATAGATACAACTGAAATTTGTTAGGCAGTATCATCAGTATTACAACGTTTTAGATTATGTCTCCGTGTTCAAGGTCGTCATTTTGAACACTTGAGGTAGCAGTGAATACGTGAATAACATGTTACATGTAAATCGTCGTAGTGTTCGAAGAGTGCTTTGAGACACTTTATTTTCTATTGCAGTTGATCTTGCGTGACCTTGAATGATCTTCATAATAGGTCATTGTATTCGTCTTGAAACACACTATCAGAATGTAAATAAAAAACCATACCGTTCCATTTAAAAAAACAGAGTTGACCCTCATATCTCCTTGACGTCTCCACCTATAAAAAAATTAATGACATCAGATTACGAGCGCGTCGATATCAAGTAAGTTTGGTCTGATGCATTTTCTTCTTTCTTCAAAAGCAAGCGAGTTATTCAGGTGACCTGTTAATAGTGCCCCACCCTGTATATGTTTAGCATCAGTATACATTATCTATCACGTGTGTAATAAATATATTTTTTGTACTATGACTGTAATAATTAGATGACCCACAGTTACAATGATAACAAAAATCATTGAATAACAATAATACTGAATATAAAGAGAACTAACACTCCATCGAATCATTTCACAGAAAAACGGAAGTCATCAAGGAGTCACCGAAATACACCATCATCGACGAAGGCACCGTCAAAAAATTGATCGTCAAGAAATGCACAGTGGAAGACATCACGGAATACACAGCAATAGTCACGAATGTGAAAACGTCATCGAAATTAAGAGTCGAAGGTATAATTTAAATTAACAACATGGCACTTCTGTTCTTGCGTCGAAGAAACTTTGTTAAGGAACAGTTAATAATTATTATTGGACATATTTTCAGTGATTGAAACTGCACCAAAGATTCATCCAGACACACCGAAGAAATACAAAGTGAAAAAGGGCGAGGATGTCGACATTGTCGTGAACTATACTGGAACCCCGAAACCGAGTGACGAATGGACAGTGAATGGCACTGTGGTCACAAAATCGAAACGAGTGGTGCCGTCACTTGATGAAGAATGCGCAAGCTTGACCATCAGGAAAATACAAGAGGAAGATGTCGGTGACTACACTTTGAAACTGGTGAATCACCTTGGCGAGACCAGTATTGATATTAACGTCGTCATAGTGCGTGAGTATCGTACTCAAACAAATTAAATTTTCTTGTTACTTGCATACAAAGTATGACAAAAGAATTTTGAATTACGCAACTGTATTATCGTTTTTAGATGTGCCGAGTGCACCAGGAGCACCAGAACCATTAGAAATCACCAACGACAGTGTCACACTTCACTGGAAGAAACCGGATTCAGATGGAAACACGCCTATTGTCGAATACATTCTTGAACACCAAGAGAAGACTGAAACATCGTACGTATTTGATCTTTTTATTCCGTAAAAGCATTTCAAATTTCAAACATTTTTGAAATGTTAGAACTATTAGTTTACTAGATAATGTGTAAAAATATTGTTTTTTAAACTGCTATAGCTTCGAATTTGGAATTAAAAAGTGAAAGTTAAGATTTTTTACTTTTTAATACATAATAGATAGTAGATCTATGTAAGTTACATACATGCACAAAATTTTATCGAAATCAGTTAACGCATAAAAAGGAGGTGTTCATTGAAAGATCTAAGAATTTTTTAATTTTGGTCTTACGATTGATGTAAGTCGCAGTTTCTCACAATTTTTGCCGTTTTTAATTATTTATAGCTCATCGTATAATTTAAAACTAAAACGTTGATTAAGAGAATCAATATTACTTGTTGCCTTTGTTTAATAAAAACAATCGTCTTGAACTCTCCAGTTACGTTTAGATTTATACATTTATTATAATACTTGTTACATTTCAATTTCTATATAATAGTACATTTTTAGTAAATGAAAAAAGCAAACGAGTAAATATTATTTGTTTCACTTGAAATCTCTGGTTAAGATAAATTGACTTCATTTATTTATTATGCAACACATTATGTTTTAATTTTTATACAAGGTAGCCCAAAAGTCATTTGTCCATTTTAAAAATTCACATTTATTCTTTTACAAACAAATTCGAATTTTAAATGGTCTAACGACTTTTGAACTATCCTGTATAATAGAAAGTTTTTATTAAATGGGAACATTAAATTAATGATCAAGAGAATAAATACAAATCTCATTGTGAACAAATTGTTTAAACTCTACAGTTTTATTGTTGTTTTAACTTTATACAAATTTTAAAATGTAAACTTCGAAGAAGTAATCAAATGTTTTCCAAATACATCGGACCCTTGTTTTAATTTTGTATTCCAATACTATATAATAGACCTTACTAAATTGCTATAAATTTTAACTTGTAGGTGGACCAAGATTACGGAAACGATAACAGAGACGACGCATAAAGTCACAAAATTAACCACCAACAAAGAATACACCTTCCGCGTGACAGCCGTAAACGAAGAAGGTCCAGGCGATACATCGCCGACATCCCCTTACATAAAGATATCAAAACCATCAGCAGAAGAGCCACCAGTTGTCCTGGAACCTCTGAAAAGTGTCATCGCAGGCCTAAACGAAACTATTACCCTTTCGTGCATCATTGGTGGAACACCTACTCCGGACATTACTTGGTACATACTTTTCTTAAAATCTATATTACACATGAACGATTTAGTATAAAGCTTCTCTCGGAAACTGTAGTTAGTCTTCGCATGTCTAAAAAGTCCAAGATATTTCAATATCTGTTTCTTCAAACATTATAGAATATCAATACCTAAAATTTTCTACAGCATTCATTAAAATTGTAGTCGTTAAACCTCTTTTTAGCGCATCTTTATATGCCTCTATATATATATATATATATATATATATATATATATATATATATATAAATCAATTTATAATTACTAGACTGCAGATTTTTATGCAAAATAGAAATTGTCTACATTAATTGCAAGAAACAGTAACCAGATAGAAGTTCCTTTTTTCATTTAATGATCTTGATAAAAGTTGTAAATGATATATTGACACCCTTAAATTCATTTAATCTTTCTATTGTTTTAAACTGCTTCAACTTATTTTATGTTATGAATGCATACAATCTGCAGTCTAATAATCACCGAAGAAAGTATTAAATGATTCTAAAAGTTCGTGTTGAATTTTAAAATAAAATATAAGCTGCACAAGGTAACATTTTAAAATAACAGTTTTACTAATCAATTATGTAAGAGACCCCTGCGAATTTTTATGCATTTATGAAGAAATTGGATGGGCGAAATATAAGTAATAAGAGATTTAAAAAATCTAGAAATATTGATATATTGTTTTTAATATCGATGCAGAACATTTTTGTTTTAAAACTAAACGCGATCTAGTGGTCACCATTTTCTATAGTTGTCTCTCAACCTTTTTACAATTGTAAGAATTGAAAGAATTGTCCGAAACAAAAATGAATTTCATTCTTCCTTTAATAATTTCAATCAGCTGAAATCAATACATTTATATTTTTCAATTTTTTTAATCTGTCCACTACTTTAAGTTGCACTTACTATAAAATATAAAATTCGCAGTCTTCTTATTACAGTATTCTCTGTAAGAATTAATTTAACACGTTGATTGCCACGAGAATTTGAAGTTTCATACAAGTCTTGCCTATTTCATTTGTATAAACGATCAGGTTATTAATAATTATTATCACTTCTTTGGTCATGAAATTCGCACCTACACTGGGTTTCCTTTATTTCAAAACGAATAAATTGATATTCAATGCCACTAGTTTTATGATGATCATTTTTAAACAAATAGCCAAATAGCACCGGTTACCGATGACCACCACAGATGTCAACTTGTTAACAGCGAAAACTACTGTGACATCAAAAAACAATTGTTTTTCAGGTTAAGGAACGGTGAAGCGTTCGAAGACAGCAGCATCATATACGAGAATCGCACAGCGAAATACACCATCATAGAGACAACCGAGACTTCGTCAGCAACGTTCACAGTGAAGGCAAAGAACAATACCGGAACAGCAGAAACAACTTGCGAGCTGAAGATACAGGAAACACCGAAGATCAGTTACGATGAAACCTTGGCAAGCCAAAATCTCCCTGTGGACAAGCAATGGACGATCCAGATTCAAACCAGCGGCTTCCCGAAACCGGAAGTAACGTGGTCGAAGAACAACAAGAAGATCGTCGACAAACGTGTCTCCATCCAAACCGAGGAAAAAACTTCTACTATCTCGATTGCTTCTCTTGTCAGGGAAGACACTGCTACTTACACGGCAAAGGCGAGCAATCAGGCCGGTAGTTCCTCAGTTGATCTGCGTCTGAGAGTAATCGGTAAGTGTGTGGAAAATCTGATACTGTTCCAACTGGTTCAGTGAGTGTCTCTTGTGCGCCACGAATTTTTTCAAAGCAATCTGAACGTTATAATTCGACTTTGATTAACCCTCGGACGATGAACCGTTCTTATAACTATATTACAGTCGAAGACAAAGTTAAGTGGACAACCCTATAGAACCTAATAACTTATTCACAATTGGATCTAACGACTTGAGTATTTTTGATATGTTAGAGGAATTAGTTTATCAGATAATGTATACAAAAATTAATTAAGAATTACAGAAATTGCGTAGAAGGTAAAGGAATTTTTAACTTTTTCATCTGTGCCTGTCAATTTTAAAATATACCTTTTCTAGATCTAACTAAGTAAATTATACACCTGCACAAAGTTTCATTAAAATCGATTGAGGCTGCTATGAGCTATAAATAAATAAAAACGGCAAAAATTGTGAGAAATTGTGGTTTACATCAATCGTAAGATCAAAATTCAAAAATTCTTAGATCTTTCAATGAACATCACTTCTTTAAGCGTTAACTGATTTCGATAAAACTTTGTGCATGTATGTAATTTACATGGATCTACAAAAGTTATAATTTAAATTTTCGATATAGTCACAAATCAAAACGTGAAAAACCGTGACTTTCACGTTTTACTTCCAAATTCCGAGCAACAGCAATTTCAAGAACAACTTTTTTCACGCATTACCTTGTAATGTAAAGGTAAAACTAATCCTTTAAACTCTTTTCTCAAAAAAACTCAAGTGGTCTGGTACAATTTTAATATATGTGGGATTAGAATCGGGTGAAAACAAGAACTCCGGATATAATGAAAAGAGAACCAAAAAAAAAGAAGATGTTTATTTAAAAATAGTTTTCGTGTTGTTCTTTATGCGTTCATACTTCGACTGCCTCTCTTCATTCTCGCACGCATCCACACCGCGGTCGTCCGCTTCATTTGTTTCTTGACGCTCTCTGTCTTTCTCTCGCTCATGCTCTCTCACTCACGCTCACCGTCTTTCTCTCGCTCATGCTCTCTCACTCACGCTCACCGTCTTTCTCTCGCTCATGCTCTCTCACTCACGCTGTCTCGCTCGTAGAATTCTCTAGCATTCCTGCATGTACACGCATACACGCACTCATTCGTTCATCAAATCCTACATATAGTTATTAGTTTTTAATGGGCGTCCACTTAATTTTGCTTCCGACTGTAATTGATGATGTTTAGGACTTCGTTGAAGATACTTCTTATAAACACATTAATCCTTTTACTGTCCCTAATGCAATAGCTGCTCATTTAATTCACCGGAGACTGGGTAATTGAATGACAATTTTGATACTCTTGGTCAAAATGGGCCCATACTCCGCCGTCGGAGAGTTCAATGACTAGAGTGGTAGTGATGTTGCTTGCCCTAACCCACACCAAACATTTTTAGAGACTCATAATGAGGATTTCAAATAAAATCTATTAACTCTCAGACACCGGACCTTCCTTACGACTAGACTGCGGATGTTATGCATTTATGACAAAAACGAATAGATTAAATTCAAAACAGTGAAAATATTCCAAGCATCGAAAGTACTGTTGCATTAATTTCGACTTATTAAGATGATTAACAAGAGAAATTAATGTATATTTGTAATTTCAGTATTTAACAATGAATGCAAACAATTTTTATTTTGCATAAAAATCTGCGGTCTAGTTATAACTGTACAATTAATGATGCTTAGAACGATTCATAGCTTTATTTATTAATTATTTAAACATATTTTTGTAGGTACTTTTTGTCTTTCTGCCGTTCCTATTGTAACATCTATTCATTTGATTGAATCGCAACAGATTGAGTAACTGTATGACGATTTTGATACAATAGGTCAAAATAGACCCAGACACCGCTGTCGGAGAGTTAAACATGCATATTATTATTAATATCCTTTAAATCGAAATAAAATTATATTCATGTATTGTCAATGTTTAGATATTAAAAGAAACGTAGATGTACGGGGAATGTATATATTCCCACGTCTAAGAAATTAATTAGAATGAAGAAATTCTAATATAGCTCTGAAAAAAAATCGTACGGTGAAGAGTTAAAAGAAGAATTTAACACTTTATCTACTAGAAACCTATTAATAAAACTCTTACTAATTTTGATGCGCCAAAAGGAAGATTAAAAATCTTATAGTATTCTCAAACAAAATAATTAGATTGCGTTACTGGAGAGCTCACTTGCTGGTGCACGATTGAAATTACTATTGCTGTCGCTAAAATCTACTAAAATACCATTAGCCATGGATCATAGGTTTTCAGAAATTATGAAACAGTCACCATTAAATAATGTGATAAATTTTCAATTTATATTTCTCGTGATTTTCACGTTTGTTCCCCGAACTGTTCAGACAAACCAAGCAAACCGCAAGGACCAGTTAACTTCAAAGAAGTTAGACAAGATCGAGTTACTCTTGAATGGCGACCACCAGCCGATGACGGCGGTATCGAGCTTGAGAAGTACACCATCGAGAAGTGTGAGCCTGGAAAGAACTGGGTGAAAGTTGTTGACATCGACAAGGAGGTGGAAAGCTTCTGTGTGCATAAGTTGCAGCAAGACGCAGAGTACAAATTCAGGATCATCGCTAGAAACATTGTTGGAGCATCGGAACCATTGGAATCGGACACGGTCAAAATGAGGACTTCCTTCGGTACGACAAAAATAACATATTTTCATGATATTATGAGTAGACGGATCTTTATGCAAAATAAAATTTTTCTGTATTTATCATAAGGAATATGAACGATTTAAGAGTTCCTCTCTTTCTTCAGTAATTTTAGTATGTCAAAAATATTGCATCGATAGTGTTCAGTGCTTGAATTTATACTATTTTGTAAAATTACATCCAGCTATTTTTGTTATAAATGCATAAAATCGGCTGTCTGATATTAAATATTTTCATTGTTTTCAGTCGAGTTACATTAATCTCGTTGCAGTACTTTCTTTAGTTTTTATCTTTTCTTATCCTCGCACCTGACATGCTCTAATCTACACACTAATCTTTCATTAGATATTTTCTTTATTTTCATTAACTTTCTTGCAGTACTTTTGTAATCCTTATCTTCTCTTATCTCCACACTTGTCGTTCTCTAATCAGCTCACATGACTCCGCTCGCCATTCTTCTATTCTCTTTTATTTAATGTATGTAATTTAATCTTGGAATATTTTTTCATATGAAGTACAACTTCATCTGATGTAGATACATAATTTACTTAAATTACTTCTATTACATGTTATTTTTCTATTTCTCCTCACCATTTGCATCTTTCTTCCTCCTCCAACTTATGCCTCTTCTCTTCCTAATGAATAATTACATTTTATTAGTAAAAATGTATATGTAAATATAAATTTTCCAAAATTCATTTACAAAAATTGATGTGTAGTAGAAATTTTATTCCTCTAGTAAGAATCTTGTTAGGATAAATACAAAATCTCATTTTATTCTGATCAACTTTTTAACCCTTTACACTTCTAATGTTGAGTGTAACTTAGCATTATTAAATTAGCATTACATTTAACAAGTTTGATTTATTTTTACTTAAATAAGCAAAATACACATTTTTAATATAATTAGTAAAAATGTTTTTTAAAATTAGAAACCGTGTAGATCAATTGTTTAAAACTACCAATCGAAAAACTGTCCTTTGAAGTACATTTTAAATAAAACGCCTGAAATATAGAAAATTATTGAGGAAATTGAAAATGAATTGACAGTACAGAGGATTAACGTACCAACCTTTTTCGAAATTGTTAACGTAATTTTATAATACGAACGTATTCACAGAACCACCGGGATCACCAAGAGGACCACTAGAAGTATCAGGAATGACGAAGACATCCTTCACAATAAAATGGCAGCCTCCTGAGAATGATGGCGGCTCGCCAATCACGGAATACATTATTGAGATGAAAGAGGAATCGAAGAAGGCTTGGCAGAAGGTTATTAAATTAAATAACAATTATTCAAACAGAAGAATTTGAAGTATGGGTACTTACGTCGATTTATTGTTTATAGATCGGTACCACCAAATACGAAGTGACTCACTTCATCGTAGCAGACTTGAAGACAGAGGTACCATATAACTTCAGGATAACAGCGAAGAACAGTGTTGGAACTGGACCTCCTTATGTAGCTGAAGAAGCAATCGCACCGGGGAAACGAATCAGTAAGCATTATATCATGCTATTCATATTATTAAACAATCTAAATGAATCTTTAGAACTAATCTGACATGGTAAATGTTGACGTTCGTAAAATTGAAAAGGACTTTATTTTATCTATATCATAGATGATTTTTCGATATTCTTTAGTAATACAATAACTATTATACTTATTTAAAAGTAATCTACTATTTTAATAATCAAGCGTTGGCATAAAATAGTAATAGGTAGTGTCATTCTTGCATTTGTTGCTTGGAATGATAGTAAATATCACTCGAATTTTCTATTTTCTTCTTCAACAAATAATGTAGTCAACAGTAATAGATCACAAACTGCTTCATATACTATTTAAAATCAAGAAAGCTTCCGTAGCGCTTTAGTAAAATTAATACTTTTTGTATGTATTGGATGATTGCAAAAGATCGTTTTTAACCGCTTTAATCAAACATTAATTATGTAATTGATTAATGAAACTGTTATTTTCAAATCGGGCACGAACTTTTGATATCATTCAATAACAGTTCTATCAGCTTAACCACTTTAGACTACTTGTAAGCTTTAATTAACATCGCAAGCACCACTTATTTAATGCTTATGCTTGAACTATCGCTTAGAAATAACAAAGCTCACCGAGAGCAACATGTACGCTTTGCTGGGCATATTCCCGCCAACGAAAATAGTTATCAGCAGAAGTAAGTTGAAATTGTTACGTACGTTTTTCGTTGGCAAGTCTGGTTACACAATTGCATAATTTTCAGCACCACCATCGAGCCCCAAGAATGTACAAGTGACAAATGTTACCAGCAAGAGTGCAACTTTAAGCTGGTCACCGCCAGCCAGCAATGGCGGCACTGAGCTCACAGGTATACTATCAAAAATATACATATAGCTAAGAATTATGAAACACGTGTAAACTCGTCTATGTATGTATATACAGTGGATTCAAAAAGTATTTAACTCTCGGGCAGCGAACCGTTCTTACAACTATATGTATAGTTGATGATGCTTATGACTATTCTTTGCTTTATTAATCAATTTTTGGCAACATAGTCTTAAAGGTATTTTTGTAGACACGTCAGTCTTCCATTTTTTAATGAAACAGCTTCCCATTCATTTTAATCGCTAGAAAATGAGTAATTAAATGTCGATGTTTATATTCTGGGTCAAATAGACCGAGGTTCCGCTGTCGGAGGATTAAACATTACGTTTACGATTCACGAAAAACTCGATATTTAAATTGTGATAATTTGGTTAAATAAATAGTAGAATCATAAACCTGGACTCATTTAAAGCTAGAAGCCTCTACATTTGCAAAGCAGTATTCATTTTCCTCGAAGATATTTTTACAGGATGTCGCAAGTGAGAAAGTGTAGATCTATTTTTCCTAAAAAATGCAGCGAATTCAAACGTCGCTAAAACCTTTAAAAAAGTTTTTTAGTAAGTGAAACTACCACATGTTTGACGATTGCAACGTCCTCTTTACAATGACCCCTTAAAAATTGATGTACAATTTTTTTTCACTGTTTTATGGAACAAAAATGAGGAACAAGTTCGATCGTGTAAAGACCTCATGATGTAAGTTATACTACTGTAAAGTTTGTGGCATACATCTCATTCAAACCTCTATAAAAAGACTTAAAAAATCATACATTAATTTTTAAGATGCATTGTAAACAGAAAGCTTCAATCTTTAAATCTATGGTGTTTGCTGTCATGAAAAAATTTTTTTAAAGTTTTCATAGACGTTTGAATGAATATCATTTTCGAGAAAAAACATTTCTATAGTTTCTCTACATCATGACACAAAATTTTAGAATAAAATAAGTGATAGATTGTAAAACTAAAGGCTTCTAGCTTTAAAATGAAAAAAAAATTAAATTTTTTACGATGTTATTAAAGTTGAACACTTTAATCGCCATGTCGCTCATATCTGGATGACAAAATTATATAGAATTGAAAATTAATTTTTATCTGCGAAATAGAATAGGTTTGAAACTAATTATAATGATTATTATCAGAAAACTAAACATCTCAGTTTTTGTTTTGTTAAATAAATTGCTTTGTTTTTGTATAATTTTTATTATTGTTGAGTAGACGATTAACCTGTTAAATATGGGACATCTTTCGAGAATTGCGTATTTAATGTTCAAATATTTCTTGAATCCACTGTATTAAAATTCCGTTTTTTCTTTAATAATCTTACTAAATTGAAAATAATATCCGCGGTCTTAAAATCTTTTTTGTTATAAATGCATAAAATCCGCAGCTTATCATATATTTTAAACCAAAACAGTCAATTTTCAGTCGGATATATTAGTCAATTCATAATCTTAGTCACTGTTTTGGTTTAATTTCATATCTTCACACAAAGAAAGTATCAATATTATCAAAATTAGTTAATCTTATATAGTTTTAAGCCTCACATACTAGAAATAACACACAATGTTAATAATTTTTTAACTTCGACGATCATTAAGACTAGCAATTAATAAATATTTCCGACTGAAAATGGTTCAATTTCGCACCTAAAGCGCCTTCAGTTCCTCAGTTTCTACATCATGAAAGAGAAATGCTTTCAGTTTTAAAATGAGTCCAAAATTGTCGTGATATCATTTTGTACAAAATTATCACAGTTTAATTCAAGTTCGCGTGCTTAGCATTTGTAAGTAGAACCGGTCAATCATGAACAGACATGCAGACGATTCCTATTTGACAGCTCGTGGATTCGTCGAATTTTCAAATTCGATTTCCTGAAAAACAAACCCTCATATGGAAAAATTTTAATCTACATTGTCCACTTATTCTCTATGTAATAATACCCCGTTTTCGGTTGTACCGCCAGTTACCAATCACCCTGTGCGAACGTGAATTATTACAATTGAAACACGATGTTAATATCTATCGTCTAAATAGGATACGTTATTGAGAAGAGGCCGCTAATTGGTAAAGGCGCAAGATGGACGAAGATTGTCACTTTGGATGCCACAACACTTCAATATTGCGTTGAGAATTTGAAGGAAAGCGAATTCCTCTTCAGAATCTTTGCCGAGAATAACCAAGGGCTCAGCTTACCAACAAATTCTGAACCCGTTACCTTGAAGACACATGCCAGTGAGTATTTTCACTTAACGTGCAAATTAATTGTTTATTTGCAAGCGATGTAACTCGTGCTGTAGAATTTACAAAATAAGTGTGAAGTAAAGAGTAGAAGTGGAGCACAGATGAGAACAATTTTCGACAATTAACTTTTACAATTTTTCTTATTTTATTGAAAAGAAATATTTCAGTTAGACTAGAATTTAGGAGAATAATCAAAATAATTATAAAATACAATGTAATGATTATACGAAAAAGAAGGAAAGAAAATCATAAACAACGATACACCTACCAATTAATTCAATAAAATTCTAACTACATGGCATAAATAAAAAAGGCATAATAACACTAAACACAAATATATCAAGTTACAGATTAGTTTAACACTAATATTAACATTACAGTGGGTGATCGAATAATTATAAGAGCCATTTAAATATATTGAAGATGTTTCATCAAAACAAATAATTTTTGAATAAAAATCCAGTTACATTGAAATCTCATTAATTTTTGATGTGGTATCAATTATTACAAATTGCGAAAATGCATTTAGAAACAATGTTGGCAACATTATGCGACCAAATATATGTTTCGTACTATGGCTCTAATATAATTTGATCGCACGCCATTTTAGAAATAAAGCTATTTAATCGAAATAATACTATTTATCTAATAGAATAAAATCTTTTGTTATAGTCAATATATAGTGATTTACACATGAGTCTAAAAATGACTGTGCTTCGTGGTAGTATCATTTCCATCTTCGTATTTTTAATGCAATTTGACTGAGAAATTGACTACTTTTCTGGGTGTTTGATAATCACTATTAAATCGAAATTAAATCATTTTCATAGCCGTACCATCAGCACCAACGGCACCATTGGAGATTAGGCAGATTGCAGCGAACACAGTGGTAATTTCCTGGGGCAGACCAGAAACTGATGGCGGTGCGCCATTGGAGGGTTACAAAATCGCTATCAGGGACTCAAAGAAGACAATGTGGATGGAGGTAGCCAGAGTGAACGCCGATGTGCAGAAGTTGAACATCAGGGACCTCCAGGAAAATCACATGTACCTGATCAGGATCTACGCCAGGAACGAGATCGGCCTCAGCGAACCTTTGGAATCTGACGAACCTTTCAACATTGTACCTGTTTCCGGTATGATGTCTTAGTACAATTTTTTAATGCGCATTATAATAAAACTATCGTTTTATTCACATTTATTTGCGAAAAACATATGAGATATAATGAAACAAAAGTTTTTTCCAAACTTATTATTAGACTATCGATCGTACGCAGAAAAAATTTTGTGCATCAGTTGTAATAAACAGGAGCCTAGTAAAAAAGTTCCTTCTTTCTTTAATAATTTTGATAAAATGAAAATAATTAAAGAAATTACTATTTTAAACTGTGCCTACTCATTTATTAGACAAATTAGTAGGAGAAATTAAAAGAATTAGAGACTATCGATATGTAATTTTCAACTTTTTTAATCACTAAGAAAAAATTCCTATTTAGCTGCTATGTATTACAATTGGTGGAGACCATCTTCGTTTTACATAAAAATCCGCAGTCTACTTATTATGATAATACTTATAATTAGATTGCGGATTTTACGCAATTATGAGAAAAACGAATACCTGAAATACGAAACTCTAGGGGCGTTACAAGAATCTAAGAGTATCGTTTACACTTAAATTAGACAATTTTTATGCAAAGTAATAATTTTAATAAGTAAGAATTAATACAAGAGTACCTCCAAATTCTATAAATGTTTTTCTGTTTTGCTTTTGATCTACTCATTTTTGTTATAAATGCACAAAATACGTAGTCTATTCATTACTTTCATCCTTAGCTAAATGAACCCTTTTCTCGATGAAATAGTTTTTTGTGATTTGTCGCAGTTCTTCGGAAGAGTAACGTTATCTTTTTGATTTTCCTAGAATTGGCAGTGGTCGAGCCAATCGCAGAAGCCACTGAGAAGGGTGAAACCGCGTCGGTGAGCTTCAGCACAGAAAACACGAGTTCATGGCTTCGAGAACACAACATGGACGCCGACATTCATTCTTACGCGAGGGCGAGGCTTCTCCGAAAAGATGAATACTTCTTCCGCATTTGGCATTACGCTAAAAAGCTCTTCGAATAAGCATTTCTATGAATTAACGGCGAAGACAGTGGGAAACGTTCCCGTTTGTTCTTCTTCTTAACAAGGACCACGAAAATTTAAAGAATAAGTGATTGCAACGAAACAGAAACAGACAACAAAACTCGGCTTCATTATAACAAATCTATCAAGAAGTTTCTTCCGATAATCAACGATTATTAATTTCTTCTTTAACAAATTTTGTACGGCATCTTATATTTTTTATTTTTGATCTCTCACGTGAACACCGTCATAGATAATACCACAAAAACGTTATGATAATAATATCGAACCGTGTCTTTTCAGAGTCGAACGTGTAGCGACTAGAATTAATCTAAGAGTCGATACTGGATGGGTGTAGAATCTAGTCAGCGTAGATTATACTTTTTTTTTTCTTTTAACGGACCAAGACTTCCCAATGCACACATAAAATCGAAACGAAGAAACCAAAGTACATTGTACTTTTGCTTCTCCAGATAATCACTATCCTTACTTACTAAAATCACATTTTTGGAAACTCGATGTGTACCGAAAGAAAACTTCGAAACGTTTGTCCAGGAGAGAAACCAAGAAACCGCATTCGAATTTTTCACGATGGCGTCTTTGAGAGTATGCATTTCTTCTTAAAAAAATTAAAATCTAAAGTGGCTAATAAAAAAACATTTCTTTGTAGAAAAAATTACGCCATCGTGAAGCTTCGGTATACTGTTTCTTTGTTTCTGTAGTCTTTGTTCGATGAAGCTATCGTTAAGTAAATTATTAAGCTCAATTATTAAGTACAGATGAATCGAAGTGTTCTATCGATCGCACAAGTTTCCTAAATGTTAGACGGAAACGTCCTAACTTCCTCGAGATTATTTCGTATAGAGAAAATGCAATCAAGAATCGTCGACTGTAAGTCTGTTATATCCCCTAGACACCGATGATCGAATAATGTGATAATCGATCACTCATAACAGAGTATCTTTGTGTAAAGTGATTTAGAAATGATTAAGTGTACTTGAACCCCTCTTCCCCTATCGTCCAACACACCCACGTATCCCGAATCCTTTGTATATGAATTTATATATCGCGAGCGGAAAGCATCGTTCAGTTATTCACCCGAGTTTGCGAGGATTACTTTTAGTATTTATTCGTAATGTATCATGTATATTTAATTGTTACCCGTTACCATTACCGTTGTAATAATTATCGAATAACCGTCGCCGGTGTTTAATTCCGGCGGCTACGCGACTGGTCAATAAGACTAGATATTATACAAACGAAGCAATGCCACGCGTGGTTGGTGTAGCGAGACGTAACAAAATATAGGTGCATGAACAACAGCAACCATTCACCAACGACGTGTCGCATACTTCGCGTTATATACTGTAAGAAATTTTTGCGAATTAAATTATTGCAAATTTAAGGGCCCAGTGATTATTCATTTAATGCTAACAAAATTGATGTAACTTGAAAACAGCAAATATCATTCTTTAAACACAAATTAACAATGAATTTACAGTTTTAAAAATTGAATTTACTCTGGTGTGCGGAATAGGAATTAACAATAACGATGCATAACTTCCTTGGCTAAGGGGGACTTCTCGTATAAGGGCAGTGAAAACAAGTAATTTTTAAGAATTCTGTTTAGAATAACTATTGAATATCTGGGACTAGGCTTTTTTGAGGTGTAAACAGATAGTCCTTGAGTGCAAGTGCTTTTTTAGTACAATTCTTCTTATAATAAACAAACTGATAGGATACAAAAACAAAAATTGCACAAAAATATTAATTCTACAGTTGGTTTTCATTAACTAAAACTAAAATAAAAATGGAGTAAGTATACCATTAAAAAATGTTTAATTGAATTTTAATTTTTACATTTTTGTAAATTATGTGTAATCATGTACATTGTTTTAAAGTTTTAAAATGAATTC
Source organism: Sphecodes monilicornis (assembly GCA_913789915.3). Lineage (NCBI taxonomy): Eukaryota > Metazoa > Arthropoda > Insecta > Hymenoptera > Halictidae > Sphecodes > Sphecodes monilicornis. The sequence goes on from OU565285.1 coordinate 23,387,534, forward strand.
AATTACCTATTATTGTAGTATAGTAGGGTATTATTATATTTTTTGGAATGCATCTCTTTTAAATGGATGCTATTGATTGTTAGCCACCAATATTTGAAGAAATTGAGACGCTCAAAAATCCAATCTCGTTTAAGTTGATATGCTACCGCTGTACCTACAGAGGTTTCTTGAGTGTAGATGCTATGATCTGGGTTACTAGATACGTCGACAAATTGAAATCATAATACATAAAGCAGCGGTTTCCAACCTGGGAGTCGCGTTCTATTCCCAGGGGAGGCGCCAAGATTTTTTAATAAAATATTAATTTTCATACCATAATATCTTCAAAATGAAACCTTAATTAAATTTTGGATGAATCTTAGCGGAATTTTTTTACATTCCATTTAAAGAAAGAAAGTTCAATTGAAAGTTCAATTCAAAGAATGAGGACATTACCTCACATTGGAGTGTACACCGAGAAAAATGTAAGTCCCACCACACGATGTCCCTGTCGGTACTGAATAACTTTCATCTGAATCATTTTTGCGTATAATCAATATTTTTTGGGATGTTCGTTTGTAACGCTTTATAATTTCCACACTGTATAAATTAATAAGCTACCATTCAAAAATTAAGTTTTGTTTACATCAAACTAGTAATAAATTTATTTATAACTTAACTAGACAAGCATTTGCAACCATGAAAATAAATTTATATTTCTTTTTTTTTATGACAGAGTAAAATGTTTTATATTTTTGAATTTGAAATAATAATAAAAGGTACAAATACATTTAAAGTTGGTGTAAAGCAATGGAAAATAGAATTTAGCTAAATTGATTAAAATGCATGTAATATATTTATTTTCAAACAAAAATGAAGATACATTATAGTCATTATAAAACGAAGTACATACAAATATTAGAAAATAATATTTATCTGAAATCTACATTTTGCAAAAAGAATTTTAAAGTCCTGGTCGGTGGTTATACAAACCGAGTTTTCAAATCGAAATACATATATGAAGATAGAGCCGGAAGTGACCCTTCCGTATCGATATTTATCGTGTGCGATACCACATCGAGATATCTCGAAATAAACACGATCGAACATACAAGATGGCAGTCCATTAAAGAGTTCATATATGCGTGTAGTTGTTTTGTGCAGTGCTTGTGTAGTTTTATTCTTAACAATAATTTAACAACTTTAATCATGGGGTAAGTCGTACATTTCAATAAACATGATTGAATTGATTTAAAATTTCTCATTTCTGGCGAGCAGAAAAATGTGCTAGGTAGTATGTTTACATCGCATATACTTACGTGATCCTCTGTTTATTTTCGGAATAAATCTCATACGTTATTAGAAAAAATCTTCTTTTTCAGCATTATGTAAGAGTAATGAACAAATTTAGAATGAAAACAGCTTCTTTTCGTGCAGTGCTCTTTACTATTTATTCGCTGGAAAAAATAACCTAGTTTCTGTGTTTTAGTATCTCGCTATTTCACCATAGATACCGCTTAACAGTTAGTGAATGAATTTATGTAAATACCAAAATATTCGCTTCTAGTTCAAATGAATCATTATGGATGAAAGAAATACTAATATTAATTTAATATTTGAAAAATTTTATGATTTAAAGTAATGGGATTTACACTGTTTCTATAAATCAAATTTCATTCTTGCATGAAATATGATCACTAATGTAATGGATAGCTATATAATACGTAATTATTAAAATGTATTTCAGTTCGTCAGATCTAGAATGTTTAGATGGTAAAAGAGACATTGTTAGCATAGATTCTGAGTCTGATATGTTGAATGACCAAAGAAAAAAGAAAAAGAGAAAACATAAGCACCATAAACATAAGAAAGACAAATTAATTGAAAGAGAAGATGGGAAGATTGATAGACAGGACAGGTATGTGTAATATATAATATATTATTTAATGCGACACCACAAGGCTATTGAGTACAATGTTTCAGGAAAAGACACAAGAAACATAAACGACCTAAAAAGGAAAGGGAAGTTGAAAATGGCTCGTTGGATGAAAAACCATCACGTATTATTCAAAAGGATGTTGGTATAAATGGCAAAGTAAAAAGTTCATTGTTAGAAGTTGTCTCTACCGAAGAAAGTGAAGATGAAAAATTAATAGATTTAGATTCAGATGAGGTAGATTGTACTATTATTGAAGATGATATTGATCTTGAGGAATTAATGAAACAAAAGGTATGATTTTTTGCATTTGGTTTTAATTCTTTATATTCACGTATAAATATTGCTATAGAAATCTTATTAACAATATTCTGTTATTCGTACAGGAACGGTTACAAGCATGTTTAGTACAATATCTCTCGGACGAATCTGACAAGGAGGATAAAGAAGCAGATCAAGAGGAAGTAAAAGCTACTGAAACACCAGATGTTATACTTGTGGAAGATGACAGTGAAAATGATAATGTACCCCCTAAAAAACGGGCTAGGAGTAAATCTGGTAGCAGAGAACAAAAAAAGATAACAAAACCTGAAAGGCGTGTTGTTGTAGATATGAGCAGGGATCGTAGAAGTCGAGAGGAACATAAAGATAAACGGCGAGACTCAGACAGAAGAAGAGATGAAAAGGTACGTACAAAAGAAGAATTAAGGAGAGATGAAAGTAGAAGGGATGACAGGCAAACACGAAAAATAAGTGACAGACACAGAGATGAGTCGTCCCGCAAAGAAGATAGTACCAGAAGGTCAGAAGATAATAAGCGTAAAGAATCTATTAAAAAGGACGAGTCACGTAAAAGAGAACAAGATAGACGGTATGTTCAATATTATACTCATTGTCATATTATTCAATAATCTATAACGTGATGCAATTACAGGGAAGAAGAACGACGAAGGGATGCTGCAGACCATCACAATTCCAGATCACGTAACGATTATAAATCACTGGAAAACAGAGAACGACAAAACAGTCGAGATCGTCACGTCAGTCGAGATCGACACGTGAGTAAGGATAGACATGTTAGCCGTGATCGTCATGTAAGTCGTGATCGACATGTTAGCAGAGATCGTCATGCTAGTCGGGATCGTCACGCCAGCAGAGATCGTCCGAGCAGCCGTGATCGTCGCAGTCGAGAGAGACCATCCAGCCGAGACAGACATAGTCGTGATAAAAGAGATAGCAGAGAGCGTCATGCGAGTCGAGACCGACACAGAGAAGGTCGAAGTAGTCGCGACCGTAATGATGTACGGGATATTCGAAACCGTGAAAGGATCAGAGAACGGTCAAGAAGTACTAGAAGGTCCCGCAGCCCCGGGATTAGGGGTAGAATAGACAGAGATCGAAACGATCGGTACAAGACGTCTCGATCAGTTTCTAGAAGTAGAAGGGACAGAGATAAACACCCCAGAGACCATGAAAGAGACAGAGAGAAGAACGGTAAAAGAGAACGTAATGACAAGTACAAAGACTCTTTGTCAGAAGGACTGAAAGTAGAACATTCTGATAGTTCTAGTGAAGAGGATATAAAAGATATTGATATTGAAGAAGAAGAAGACGAGGAGGCAATTATAGAACGTAGGCGAAAACAGAGGGAAGAACTTCTTAAAGTACGTGTATTTCATACCCCCGGACTTCTACCGAAATGTAAAATACCGGTATTTTTCGATTGTACCTTCGAAACCCTTATAGAAACCGAAATACGAAAATACCGATATGATATCATACCGCTACAGAAAATACCGGCATAGTTACCGTTAATTTTTGCGCTTTCCCTATAATTATAATAAAATTTATTATAATTTACAAGTGTTTTTGAGCACAGGTTTAGAGCCAGTATTATGTTATTATCGACATTCTGTTAGCAAATACCGAAACTGATATGCAATACAACAATTTTTATGATAGAGAAATCAGAGCAATTACCAGAACGTTTATGATGATATGTGTACTATATTTGCGAGTGGAAAAGAATACGATATTACAATTTACAATGGTTGACATATCTTACAATGTTTTGATATCAATCTTTCTTGCGACCCCAGCTACACTACGATTCAAAGGCAAAAGGAAAACCGAAATTTATTTCCCGTATTTATTTCGGTTTTCGTAGTATATCGGTTCGGTGTTCATGCATTTCAGTATTATATCGATTTCGATACAGCCTTATACTGGTATCAAAATCGTACCGGTTTGAACTGCCAGTTTATAACTGTATCCCCTGAAATGTTATGGAACAGTTCGTAATTTTACGTTTTTATTTCTATACAGAGGTTAGGCGGACCAAATGAAGACTCGAATATGTCTGCCGATATAAACGCTGCACCAGCCACCCCGCCATCAGAGAGTCAATCGAACGTTTCACAGAAGTCGTTAGAGGTTCCATCTAACAATAATGAATCCACTTCAGAAAGTCACACTCCACCACTGCCTGAAAAACCAAAGTCGCCACAAATGGTTAAAAAAAGAAAATCTAGATTCGACGACACACCATCGGAAGATATTGAGAAAAATGATGACTCAAAATCTATCGAGAAACTTAAGCCAGAGGAGAACGCGAAGAAACCAAACGAATGGGATATGTTCGCCGAAGCAGATAATATTGGTGACTTTAGTGTAAGTTTCTATAACGAAGATTGCAAATGTTTCCACTTTTATCTTAAATACCATTACGTTTTATAGAGTCCCACTGTCGAAGGAAAGCGACAAGGTGGGCCAGATAACCCAAGTTTAACGGACAACTGGGATGATGCAGAAGGATATTATCGGTAACATATCTTTTTGGTTTTTTTTATATCTCTGTAATAGGTAATATAATACGTAATTAAATTGGTTTTTAGAGTGCGAGTAGGCGAAACATTAGATTCGCGATACATTGTCTATGGATATACAGGTCAAGGTGTATTTAGTAATGTTGTAAGGGCTAGGGACAGTGCTAGAGGCAATCTGGACGTTGCTGTAAAAATAATAAGGAATAATGTATTAATGTAAGCACAATATTGCATTTTCATGCAACATCATCGATTTGCACATTTACGTTTTTCTTGTCGTTTTAGGCATAAAACTGGCCTTAAGGAATTAGAAATTCTTAGAAAACTTAATGACGCGGATCCAGAAGACAGATTCCATTGTTTACGACTTTTTAGGCACTTTTTTCACAAAAATCATTTGTGTATGGTTTTTGAACCTTTAGCCATGAATTTAAGAGAGGTACATATGTCTGTCTATATTTCTACTATATGAAACATTAGTATACATATGTAGTATAACTGAACATTAGTGTACGTAGTATAACTGAACATTAGTATACATAGTATAACTAACATGTGTGTGTGTATGCAATTAGGTTTTGAAAAAGTATGGCAAAGACGTTGGTTTACACGTTAAAGCGGTAAGATCGTATACGCAGCAACTTTTCCTTGCTCTGAAGTTATTAAAACGTGCAAACATTCTTCATGCTGACATCAAACCGGATAACATTCTAGTCAGTGAAAGCAAACTAGTATTGAAACTCTGCGATTTCGGCTCAGCATCCCATGCACATGAGAACGATATGACACCGTATTTGGTATCAAGATTTTATCGTGCGCCTGAAATTAGTAAGTATTGCTCATCTACATTGCCAAATTAATACGCATATACTCGCTTAATAGACGCAAAAACCTTGTTCGCTTCGCGTTTGTTAATCAGAGAGTAGAGGTGTGCAAGATCCCCGAAAAATTTCGGGAATTCCGATATATTCGAGAAGCCCAAAATTTTCGAAAATCCGTCCCGATCCCGAATGAAATTCTTGACCCACTCCGACCCAACCTTTTCGGGTTCTTGAACGCCTCTACCAGAGAGACAGGTATTTTGAAAATTACCGCCAGTTATCTATTCTTGAGACTCCAGGAATTCATAGAAATAAAATTTCGTGTCTATGAATCAGGAAAAAATGTGTCTATTAAGCGACGATAACACCTGTATATACAATACTCATTAAACAACTGTTTCAGTCTTTTGACTTCATCTCAAATTTTGACTTATTTGCTAAAACTCCTTAATATATTGCACCTTTATGCAATTCTCAAAATCAAGTGCCAGAAACTCAAGAGATTAATTCTTATTTACTCACTACTTGGCATTAAACCAGTTACAATTGGTAATGCAGTAGCGCACATCATACAAAGTGATTCCAAAGAGAGCTGTATTTGATCAAAACAGATAATTTTATGGCGACTAGATTTCGAAGTCGTGCATATGCATATTTATACTGGCTGTTCGACCGTGAGTAGGAGATATTTTAGAGACTGATTCTGCAAGACAAAATAAGGCGACAATCGAAATAATGAAATTTAAATTATTGAAACTTCAGAATGCAACTTGAACTACAATTTTGTCATTTTTGATTTCCACTTTATTTTGGGTTGTAGATTCACCTCCTAAAATATCTAGTCAAACAACCTGTATACATTTTGTAAATTGATAGAAGCTGTATATCATAGTTTGGGTACACTGATCGAACCCACATTAGGGAGGTCTTCGTTGTTATAGAAATTTCGTAACCGTTGCTATGTATTAGACGTTAACAGTACCATTTTCTAGTTCTTGGTATACCATATGATTTCGGCATTGACATGTGGTCTGTGGGATGCACCATATATGAATTGTACACGGGAAAAATAATGTTCTCGGGTAAAACAAACAACCAAATGTTGAAATTCTTCATGGATCTGAAGGGGAAAATGCCTAATAAACTGATTAGGAAGGGCACGTTCAAGAACCAACATTTTGACTCTAACTGCAATTTCCTGTATCATGAAGTTGATAAGGTTACGGAGCGGGTAAGTTGTCTTTCTACTTTTTTTTCCATCCTTGTTCTTTGTAGTATGGTAAGTGGCTTTTCACAATTATATAGATTATTCGTTGACATTGCAAACCGCACATGATATATAAAAGCGTGAAAATTTTTAGGAAAAAGTTGCAGTATTGTCAACGTTACCTGCTACGCGTGACCTTGGTGCCGAGTTAGGTGGGAATTCTTTGCCACCGGAGCAAAGCAGAAAAGTTGGACAACTGAAGGACCTGTTGGAGCGAACATTGATGCTGGATGCTGGAAAAAGAATTACTGTGAACCACGCTCTGGCGCATCCTTTTATACAAGAAAAGATCTAGGTAACCCTGTCCAGGGTCCATCCACATCGGAGAATTCATTGACGTAACTTTACAAAACCTGTTTGAAATGACACCGCTTACGATTCGTTGTATATTATAAAACAAATTAACATAAGGCGGTGTCTCTTTATATAGAATGTGTCTTGTATTCGTTTTAGCAGAAAGAGGCGGTGCAAAATTTCACGATTCACTCTAAACCTCGTCTAATTGATACAGAGACAAATATTTAAAGAATAAATAATATATATATATATAAATATATATGTATATATATAAATAATATGTATATATATAATATGTATATGTATACAATATGTAATATGTATATGTATATATATATACATATATATAAGGGAAAGAAAAATTATTTAAAATCACACATACATATGACGTTGTACTCTATCAAGCTGAACTGTATTATTTAATTGATGATAACTATTGCAGGTCAATAGAGTGCAATATTTTTATATTAAAATTAGAACCACTACAAACGACGAATAAAAATGTTGGAGAGTTTGCTGCTGTATCAAACAACACATAAAACGAGATACGTTTATACGGATCGGGACAATATAATGTATCAGGCTGTAAAAATCCTCTTTGCCGTGTAAATTTTTCCTTTTTCCTTAAAATTCGAGTTTGTTCGGTTAGATATGGTTTATTTCTTTTTCTCTGTGCACAGCACCGATAAAGTAAATAGATCAACGATGCTACACTAGGAAGAAGAGGCATGCAGAATTTCATACGTGGTAATCGCATTCTCTTCCGTGGACGATATGAACTGGGAAAAAGTGACCGCCTCTTTCAGCACTGGCCATCGATACTTAGCATAATGGTGGTACATAGTATTTTTCTTTTTCTCAATCTTTCAATTGAAACAAGAAAACAATAAGAAAAGGTAAAGGGAAAAGAAAACGTGCGCGACTTTACAGTTAAACAATATCTCGTATAAATTATTATATTCACAAATCGTTATCGATAATGCGTTTACGTTCACCATGAGATGATTCCGTGTTTGTGAAATTGTAAAACTTTATAAATTCGGTAATCGTAACCGATTCACAAACGGTTCGTTCTTTTTTTTGTTGACCTTTGAAATGTGCGCGTGCATGGCATTTTAAAGTCTCTCAGTAAATCGAAGAGACTTGTACTAACAGACAAAAAAATACAAATTGTATAGTAAATAGGTTATTTGAAATAAATCGACACATGCTTAACTGAATGAGAAACGAGCCCTGTATTTTATACTTTCAGTCATATTATGACTAATATGGATAATCGCGCGCAGCTCCGTGCATTTAAAGGCACGTGCCGTAGCTATAATATATCTAAAAAAAATACACAAACAAACAAACTGTACTCCGTTTCGTATCTAGTAACGAGATATAAAATAGGTAGATAACATATGTTTCAGGAAGTGTTGTAAAATAAGTCGCTATGTTAACACAGCTACTAATTGACCGTTAGTATCACGGATATTCATTTTCACATCTGACGTTGCATTTATTTAGGGGACAATGTAAAGAAAAATATATGAAAATAATAATGTATATATTTGCACTGAAAAATAGAGGTCTGGAATATTTACCAAACGGATAATTTTAACACAGCAACGAACATTATTTAACGCACAACAATTAGTAACAAATAGCGGTCTTATATTTTTGTCATAAAAACTAATGTTTTTGTTTTAATGAACATGCCCAAGGCATACATTGCCGCATCCTAGCTTCATAAATTTTCTTTCTTTTTTTTCTTTTACTTAACCATTGCGTTATTCGTTTTTCTTTAAGTACGATACGGCAGAACGTCAATGCTGTTTGAATGGTTCGTGGTATATATTTTTACATGACAATATTGTACGACGCTGCTTATGTTTCAGATGAGTCTTCGATTCAAAGCATCGTTAAGTGCGGGCGGACCTATGCGGGCTTTTAACGCCGATCCCGTTGCAAGGTATTCTTGGGGGACTGCCTTATGGGATATTTAGTATATCCGTTTTTCATTAAAAACGTTGACCTGTATTGCGAGTCAGTCTGCATAAATTTGTATTCTATCTCCTTAAAGGCAGAGCAAATTTGTCTCGTACATATGCTGACAGTCGTCGTCCATAATATTTCTAGAGAGTCACAAAGTGATGTCTTGAAAGGATATAAGAGAATACGTAGTGGAGTTTTATTGTTTGATTATTACACTTTACAAAGCATGAGTATTTAGTCTGTTTTTCTAATGTTTGTAAGAGAAAAGGATTTGTTCAATAGAATGTATAAACAAGAACAATTAGATATTACGGGGAAATTTCAATATACTAAAATAAAAATTGAATACACCGAAACTTAGATCAGTTTTATAGTTTTCTAATTGGCAATTTGGTAATGTTTCACTTGTAGCCCTCCCCGTAAGGAGGGGAGGCAATGGAAGAGATGATGAAATCAGTTGATGGAAAGCACTGATGATGACAAAGGAAACGGGGTAGGATCCTCGCAGCAGCTGCTTCACTTCTTGTGTGTAAAATGAACGACTGTCGCAACAGGGATCAGCAAGAGTTTAATTAAATTTGTAACAGCAGGAAGGTTTGTCTTAATATTTCATTGAGATTAAAAAAACCGTAAGTATGTGAACAGGTAAGGTACATGTGTGTGAGAATTCTAAACAATTTTAATCAATTTTAGAAATACCTAAATGCCGCGTATGTACATACATATGTATATACTCAACTATAGGTAAAACTGATGAAAACGTAATACTAATATTTTTGGCCTTCAGTTTTCAGATGACTGTAAGCAAAAATCTTTCAAAACATAGTTTTAATGCGAACAAACATGTTTTACACGTGAAAAAGTACTATAACGATCGTCACAATAAATTACACGTATGCGTAATGGGATAAATAAATTTATTTCACGTTGCACTTTGATACAGTATTTTATATCTAGTAATAAAGAAATTACATTTTGATAGGCTAAATAATCCCTGCCGTCAGTGTTAAGCACTTTATCATCATATACATAATAATTTGTATTAAATTTCGATTTGTTTATATATCTCTTGAAGATATTGTTATCTCTGTCTCAAACGTTTATGTAAGAAATTAAATATAAATACACTCTTTAAATATTTATATTTATTGTTTCAATCCACAAAACCATAAATGCCTGCAACGATAAACAAACTTTGCGTATTACAATTGTAGTGACAATGTAAATAGAAAGATTGGTGCCATAGAAAATTTACATACATTAAACATGTACATGGTGTGACGCATACAGTGACGCCGTAATTGAAATTCTTGCGTTGCTTTGATATTTTATCAGTAGAATTTTCAGTCACGTTCGGGGTAATATTGAACTAATATTTCGGCTAGTGATTGTGCTAATTCCATTGTCGATGCGCACAGAGCTCTTCTGCTCATTAAATCAAACGGACCACCTAAAATCGAAATTAAAGGGGTTGAGACAAAAAGTAAATTAATTTACATCTTAACTATTATTTTACTTTAAACATTGAATCGTAATAAAGGCAATTACCAGCAGGATCTATGCATACACCACCAGCTTCTCTGACAATGATATCACCAGCTGCAATGTCCCAAGCATGAATACCAAATTCAAATGATAGGTCTGCTCCACCCATAGCAACCATACACATATTTAAAGCAGCAGAACCCAAAGCACGTATTCTAGAAAAAGATAAATGTATATGAGAGTCGTGTGAGAAGCAATACTTACTTTAGAAAAGGAAACATTACAATTAAAGTATTCTGAAAGTAATAGCTCTTTGTCGTAGATTGTAATTGACTGCATTTTATATAAAATATAATTTAACACATCTTTCGTCTAGAAAAATACATTAACGTTGAATAAGAAAGGTACGAAAACAAAAGCAATCGAAAAACATTATATGGAATATAAGATGCGAACATGCTTTACCCATGAACTTGTGGAGGAATGTTATTTGCATTTGCCAATACAACTTTCATTTTCTCAGGATCTCTGCTGGTGCCCATTTCCATCATTACAAGAGCTTTGCGTAATTCTGAATAAAGAAAACATAAACAAATGATCGATTGTATGCATTAAATAAATGAAAATTTTGTTGTTAGACTTCAAAGAGACGTGTTTAAATTTTCTTTAGACATGTATGATTGAATTAATTTACTTAACAATGTCCCACAAAAATTTGTTAAGGGCATTTGTAATTGTGAAATAAAAAATCTGAAACGTGCCACTTTGACTGGTAATTCTAACGTTATTAATTTTGTAAAGAACAGAGTTGGTATGTACAAATATTAATTACCTTTCTCTCCAGATACCCGAATGGGAGCTCCATTCAAAAATGCACCCTGCCCCTTACGAGCTGTGAAAAACTGTTCTAAAATCGGATTGTAAACGACTCCAATTTCCGTAACCTTGTTAATAACTAATGCAATCGATATACAAGTGTGCGGTAAGCTGTGTACGAAGTTCATCGTTCCATCGATCGGATCGATGATCCATGTTGGTGCGTCCGTGAGTTCGATTTTCGCCCCAAGTGAGCTTTCTTCCTCACCAATAAATCTAGAACATATTTTTTCTGTTATTATTAATATCACCATTACAGTAAATGAATATTGTGAAGAATATGTAAATAACAATTATCTCCCGAAGTTACATTAACCATCGAATTATGAAATGTTTGAAACTAAAACAAGAAATGAAGTTAATCTTATTTTATGAATAAAAGTTATGTAATAATATAATAATATTGCACTTGAATGCAACACTTTTACAGCCGATGTTACGTACACATGATTTCTTTTAATTTCCAACCTGTGTCACGAAAACATAATTTCATGATTTTTTTGTCTTATAACATACCAAATTTTGCTTCGTAATATCTCAATATTGCTTGTTAATAAAAATAAATGTATATTACATTTTACAGTTGACAGATGATTCTGATAGTTTTTAAGTAACGCGTATGTTTGTTTCCGTAGATTTTGCATACGAAAATATGCTAAGAATGGGGGTGACTATTTATTCTTATACTAAAACGCGCAGCAGTCAGAGTGATGAAAGTGAATACCGTTGTTTGAAACTAGTAATTCTTTTAGGAAATTTATGGATCAGTTCGATGTTTCTAGAACTGTCTGGGGATGGAATATTCCACTGAAACATGTTGTTGGACCCCGCTCCAAACGCGTAATGAGTATAAATGTTTCAAGGAGCAAGACGAAATTATGGTCTGTTTAGATACATCACACATGGAGATTCAATCAGGAACAATTGATCAATGAAAATTATGCGACATGCGATCGTAATAATTGAAGATAGCATTTCATCATTGATGTTGATACATCACATGATAAAACTGATTAAAATGTTCAGTAAAAGTTGATAATATGATTATATAGTACTACAGGTATCTATTGTACAACTTTAAAATTGAGGGTATACAATTTTCATAAAAGTATACTAAATAAAATCAGTAATTATATTTTAATGAAGGTAGTAAACTACATATTCCAACGGATTTTGATAAAACCATACTTCAATTTAATTAATTCTAAAATACTAATGATTAGAGATGCAACGCCAATTTTTAGTGCTGTAATACTGTATGTGATCTAAAAATATTGCAGACATAAAAAAATGTGTGCGATATTAATGAAAATAATTAATTAACATTTTTATCATTTGTGAAATCCTGTGAGATCACAAAAAGCCATAACTTATGATATGATACAGATGGCAATAATAAGAGATTAGTATAATAAAATTTTGGTAAGAGTGTAACTGTTAAAATGAGTAATATCATATTATATTTTAATTAATTTTAATGAATCTATAATACAATTTAATTAATTTTGAAATAATAATAATTAATGATGCAACATACATTTGCAGCATTATATACATATGTATATAATTTAAAAATATTGTTAACAAAATGCGTTTATAATATTAATGAAAATGACATGTGTATTCATTATTATTAATATTCTCAAAAAGAAATCTAAACAGCTAATACATTAGATTTCCAACGCATAATAAATTAATTACATTAATTACATCTATAAACAAACTCTTCTACATGCATTGTAAATATTTTTAATATATATTAAGGTCAACAACTTTCTCAGCAGTTTTTAATAATTATTAAATACAATTTTACTGCTTTTATATGCTTGCTACTTGTAAAGCGTGCTCTAAACTAAACAATTTAAATAGAGTAACATACTTATGGTCGGGAAATTTTGAAGATATGCCATCCATTAACAGCTTTTCGACCTTTTGATCCCATTCAGTAACAAGATCGACTTCGCATGATTTTATCATCGGTTCTTGAGGTTGATTGATTTTTTCCCTGACGATCTGCAAACATTTAAATTTAATTCGAACGACTGCATAAACTTAGAGATTTTAAGTGATCTCTATAACATGTTTATTACATATCACCGCACATTTATATAAATAAAACATAATTAATTGTTTAAAAAATGATTGATTCTTATATTAAATCGTTTACTAAGAGCAATATTATATTTTAAAGAATTAATTATATTTTATAACAATTAGAATTATAAATGATTTATTTATGCAATCGATCTCTAATAACGATAAAATTATTCTTAGTAAAAGTATTCATAAGAAAGAAATAATTAATCTATGGTAAATCTTTTTACTCTCTTTCATCATATTTCGATGATGATTGACGTGATCTCAATTTATTTACAAAAAGAAAGCCAATATGAAACTAAAAATAATACTTAATTAAGCTTAACTGCACAAACAAAACGGTACTAAAAAAACGCATGATAATTATATAATAGATTTTGTTACTTTATTTGATCATATTTTAATAATGATTCATTAGTACCTAACTAACGCAACGAGCGAAAAATAGGTTCAGTTACTGTGCACAGTCAATAAACTATTGAAATTGAAAGTAAAAACAAAAATTCAAATAAATAATCACTATTTTATTTTTTCGTAACCTAAATACGTTTTATCAATACAATTAACAGCGTGATATCTTACCTAGAATGATTTATTTTACTGAATATTGACTTGCTTCATTCTTTCAGTATTTTCTTAAACTTTTTCATTAGCTTTACAGAAAATTTCGCGAATTTACTGTCAAGATATTGAAATAATTTTTGTGACATTTTAAGAACTTCCGTGTTTTACATGTTTATTTAACAAATAAATAATGTATAGAACTTAAATAAAAAAAGTCAATATATCTTATTCGATAAATATAGAGTTAATTATGCTTAAAAATAAACTAAAAGTAGGCACAGTAATTGGCTCCTCTACATTACCTAAAATTTTTAATTTGAAGATTTTGGTTTATTTTGTCAGGAAAGGAAAACAATATAAAAATTAGTATAAGTATAATATATTATAATATGAGATACAGATTTGAACATTAGAATGAAAAAATACATTTAACAATTTTTGTATATTTTATTAAATATATATTATGATCAAGATTATAGGTTATAGCATATAGAGTGTGCCGCTCCATTTCAGCCTAAAACGCAACGGAGTTGTTATTTCGTCTACCTATCTTAGTTAGAAGCCGAAGAAGTGCGTGTTCGCGGTTATACACTAATATCATTATCTAGTTTACCACTAAAAAACTAGCACGTAATAGTAAGACAAACGTGACTAATCGCGCACTTGTAAATTCAATGTACAATCGTGCTCATCGATCAATTTCAAATTAACATTGCTATCGCGTTACGTGTGATAATTTCAAAACAAACATTCAAATTCGTCGCTATTTAATACCTAACATATTTACACTACAAACTCGCTAGATAAAAGAATGTAAAACAACCCTGTCGAGGAAAACTAAAAGGGAGCGTGTCCTTTACGTTTGGCATCATGATTGAAATCCGAAGTAGCAAAATCGATAGACGTGACTCGCTGTCATCCAAGAATAACTTGATACCCTCCGTGTGAGATTATCCGTTTGTTATCGTCGGTTTTGTCACAGAAATTTTTACTTACTGAGCCAGCTTCTTTCACCAGCCGAAGCACGGTCATGTAACATTCGTCGATGTTTGCCATAATTCGACGACTCGTTTGAATGACGGAAAAGGAAACACAGTTTCAGAGTCTCTCGACGAAATCGTCACTGACAACAATAACGTGCATCCAATGGTAACGCGTACCGACCAACTGACGTAACATCTCGTCAGCTGGTTTTAAAAAGGCGGTTTCTTCCACCACCAAATTCGCGAATGAAAGCGACAGTGGCGACGCGGTTCACCGAACCACAATGTATACGTGTATACGACGGGCGGCATAATCGTTTCGCCGAAATATGACCTGCATAGATTAGATTTGACGTGGTTCACGCATATACGATCGTATATGTATATGGAGTCCAGTGTGGTGAAGAAGTTCATCAATTTTAATAAATTATTATCTTCGGAGCTCGATTGACCCTTACAGTTTCATACACGTTTGGGAACAATAAAAGTAAGGTTAATTAACCGTGGTACATAGGTTTAGTGTTAACGTACGACTATGTTCCAGTACCATTGTTATTGGATACTATGTAATAATTGGATAAGATTTATAAAAAGTAACTCAATTTTTATGTGAATACAAAACAAATATTACGTTGAACTAGACTACTAAACCTGTTTTTTCGAGAGAAGAAATTTAACAACACACTGATTCTCATAATGGTTGTCTACTTCATCACTATGTTACAACAGGAGTGGGGTGGACAACTATTATGACTATTAGCGTACTTTAGGAGTCTGCTTCCGAAAAACAGACTAGATTTTTCGTATATTTTTTTTTAAACTGAAAACTGTGATTTCTGGCTTAATAATCAACTGATTCCCAATTCTCAAATGAATGAAATTCTATGTTAAATACTTGATGATTCTACGAAAAATAAATGTACAAAATTTTTGGAATGACCTATTTTTTTAATACTTACACAAAATCGCAATTTTTACCCATTTTTAAATAAAACTTTTTGGAAAAATGTAACAATCGTATACAAACATATTTGCATAAATCTATGTTATTAAAATAAATGATCTGACTTACCCAAGTTTATCATTTTTCCTTGTTAATAGACTCTTTCTATTGTAAATTAGAACACAGAAATCTATAATATACATAACTATTTATATAAATTTTAGCAGTTTAATAATTAAAAAATTTCAAGAACAGTCTGAACTCGTATTTAATCGAATATGTATTTTACTTTCCATATAATAAAAACACTAACAAAGAAAAGTAGTTGGGATAGTTTTAAATTTTTATAAATAAAATAGTAAATGAAGAAACTAACTATAATTTTTTTTTCTCTTAGAAGCAGAGTATTAAAAGTATTAGTATAGAAAATCTGGTAAACTTGTCGAAGTATTTTCTCCTCACCGATTTCAATGAGCTTTAAATATGTTGTCAAGCCCACCATTGTGAACAACTTTTTCCTTTAGAAGTATGTGGCGGTCACCTTTAGTTTACGAGATATTCACAAAAATAGTTTGACCTTTTTTGTGACAAATACAGAGCACAAACAACTGTCGCACAATGCTTGTTACTACAGTGCCATTAGTAGTTTCGTAGAGAAACAAGTGTAATGAATTACGTGAGACATGCGGACTTTCACTGAATTTGTGTCAGCAATAAATTCGGAAGAAAAGTAATAGTGATTGTTTTTTGATGATTTCTCCTATTGCAAATTCCACATATTCTCAATGACCCAATTTGTTTTTCAGAGCGGGAGAGGGCGTCTGCCCCCACCCCCGTACTCCCTTTCCGAAGAACGTAACACGCACTCACGCTGAAATTCACTTAAACTTAAATCGAAAAATGATCAAAATTATCAACTTAACCATCTGCGATGCCTATAAGCTTGAGTTGCTTTCTTGTTCTTTGTTGTCAATAAACTAGATTTCAGACAGAGTTCGTGTTAGGTTTTTGAGGGAGGGGCAGAGCCCCTAGCCCGCACTACAGAACAAATTCGGTCATTCAAAATAGTCAGAATTCGCAATAGAGGCTTTGGCAGTTTTTTTGCAAATATCTCGGAAACTAAAAGCGACCGCCATATACTTCCAAAGGAAAAAGATGTTTAGAATCATGACCTCAATAACATATTTCAATTTCATCAAAATCCGAGAGGAGGTAACGTTTTGACAAGTTTACCGGACATCTATAATTTATATTGACAATAAATTGAAAAACATTTCTAAATATATATAAGTTTCTTATTTTATTATATCTTTAACACTAGGTTTACGGAGCACTAAAATTGATTATTTTACATTGCTTTATAAAAATAATAAAATTGTATTTACTTAGATCTTCAGCGATTTTTATTGTAATAGGTGCACAAAAAAATAAATCTATTTAATAATTTCTCACGAATGCCTCCTTACACTCTTAATAATCGTAAATTAAAAAATTTTGAATCCGTCATTTTGACGGGACCCGTAAATCTAGTGTTAATAGTCACGTACATACAGTGGCCGCAATAATGATAGGTTCACTAGTCGTGTCGGCTGGTCTATTGCTTCTACTTTTGTTTACGTTATCGAAAGTGTACTGTGGTGTTTGTTATTATTCCGCAAGAATGTGCCCTACACACTATATGAGCAGTCAGTCGAATATTAAAAGCGTTAGTGCGAAGACGTGCTTCTTTCAAAACACTTTGAAAATTCTCGGGTGCAACATACGAAATAATCTTAGGTTCACGGTGAAATATATTAAAAATACTATTGATAGTGCAATTTTTTGAACGTTTTGTATGGTAAGTACACAGATTAATAAAGTTTAAAAATTATAACAAATATTTTATGTTCGTTTAATATTTTTAAACACAATGACACGGGGAAAATCGTTAAATGATAACGAAAAGGGCCAAATTATTACCTTTCACAATATGGGTCTCTCTAACAGAGAAATTGCAAGGAGAATTAAAAGATCTTCAAATGTTATAAACAATTTTTGAAAATTAAAAGAAAAATACGGCAGTAAAAAATCTACAGGCCGCCCAAAAACATTAATACAGAGGGACAAAGGGAAAATTTTTCAAGAAGCACGGAAAAATAAACTTGATGCTTCTAAAATAAAAACAAAATTAGACTTGCCAGTTGGTGTTCGACGTGTGTAGCAAGTTTTGAGAATGAGTGGAACATTTAAATATACTAAAAAGGCGAAAAACCACTGCTAACTAAATTCTACAAGGAGGAAAGGTTAATGTTTGCAGAAAATCATATGTCATGGACTGAAAAATGGAAAACAGTGATTTTTTCTGATGAAAAAAAATTTAATTTGGATGGCCCAGACGGGTTTCAATATTACTGGCACGATCTGCGTAATCAAAAAGATGTGAAAATTACAAGAGTCCATGGAGGTGTATGTGTAATGGTTTGGACTGCATTCGGCAATAACGGTAAGACTCCGATAATGTGGTTCCTGCCAAAAGCTCATGCTAAAAAATATCAGGAACTACTAGAATACGTACTGAATGAATATGGCGACGAGATTGGTGGGTCTAATTTAATATTCCAACACGATAATGCAGAGATACATCGTGCAAAAACAATTCAATACTGGTTTGAAAGGGTAAAAGTTGAAGTTTTACCCTGGTCATCAAAGAGTCCGGACTTAAATCCCATTGAGAATCTTTGAGGAATTTTAGCACGAAAGGTATACGCCAATGGAAAACAGTATTGCACTGTTTCCGAATTAAAAAATGGAATTAGAGATGCGTGATCTGCAATTTAATTAGAAACTTTACAAAAATTAATTGAAACCATGCCACGCAGAATATTTGAAGTGATAGAAAACAAAGGAAGTTCAACGAAGTATTAAACTATTTTTATTTCTTTTGTTATTATATTTTTTATGTAAAAATATATACTGAACCTATCTTTATTTCGTACCTCACTTTTACGGTTTTCAATAAAAAATTTGTAATTGACACAAATTATATTATGTTATTCATTTGAATTATGTATTTTGTAAATTCTATTAGAAAGAATAAATAATAATAAATAAATTCAAAAATAGTATATAAAACATATGTTTATGTTAACAAATTAAAATGAACCTATCATTATTTCGGCCACTGTATATAATGAACGTGTGAAATCCGGGGTCTATTAATAATTTGTTTGTAACACGTTATATTGTATAACAGATTGGTTTATGTTAAATTAAAATAAACCGAGCATGTAACTAAATACACATCCCATTGTTTTGTTTGAAACTTTGTAAATCTTAGAGGATTGTTGGACAAAATGTATACATCATTATAACTAAAGGATTCTCGCGTAAATAGTACATTTATGAAGTAATATAAATATCATGCAGGAATAAGTACCATAACACATGTTGAATGTTACATGATATAATAAATAGTGTATAAAGTTGACCATTTTTTTTGCATCAGTTATTAAAAGTAATTAAAAGATTGAATATAAATTAATTTTAAAATTTCAGCAACTAATGTAAATAAATTATATAATACACTTCATACGTTGCACAATCTTTAAAATTTCGCTTCCGATTTGTAACATTTTTACGTTACATACAAAATAACGAAGTAATATGAATACCCTATAATAGATTCGATTGGCAAAATTGATATGCTAATCCCCTAGTAGCATTTATGGTTGGCATTTCATTGGGCCTACGTTGCAGTATTCGTTGGCCAACCGTTAGAAGTGTCGCTATTTTTTTCGTTGGGCCAACGATCGCGAGCAACGTAGGGCCAACGATCGCGACCAACGTAGGGCCAACGATCATACCCAACGTGGAGCCTACGTCGCTATAATACGATTGTTCTGATCTTCTCTTTTACGGTTGTTTTCACCGAATATAATAAATAACACTTAAACAATGTATCTCCACGGTAAAAATTGGAACAAAGAAAAAAAATGTCGTACCCTCGTCGGACTTGAACCTGGATCCTCTGCGTAGTAAGTTGATACGCTACCGTCGTAACTATACAAATTTCGTGGTTGCATATGCTATGATTTGGGTTACTAGATACGTCGACTAATGTAAATCATAATACATAAAGGGTTTCGTTACGGTATACGAGACCTCCGCATACTGTCGTTCTAAAAGCGAATGCAACACCCGTACCTTCCCCTTGTCAAATGGAGAAACTTAAAGAAATAAATAAACTCCAAGGCTGCACACAATAAAACTTTGGTGCATCAACTATCGCGCAAAAATAACAAATTGTGAGTATATTTAGAAATATGAAAAGAAATGAATTTGGAATATAACATGTTTTTGGTTGCAGTAACATTACATTTCTGGTGTCTGTTAGACGACATATTTCAATGTTGGCAGATTTTCGTTGGGCCAATGTAGTATCACCGTCATAAATTTCACGTTATTTAACCGACCATAATATCTGTAGGCCCAACGTTGGATATTCGTTGGCAAATTCACATCATTTTTCGTCGTCGGCCCTACGTTGGGGATCTGTAGGCAAATCCACTAACCATATCCCAACAAACTCCCAACCGTTGGCCACCGTTGGCCAACCATAAATGCTACTAGGGTCATACCACATAATTCTAATCACAAATGAAATTGCATTATAAATACATATCCGAAAAATGATTTGAATTAAAATCGGTGTACACTGTATCTGTTTATTATTTATTGTATATTTATTTATTTAATAATAATATATTATTATATTATTATACAATATCAATATATAATAATATTATTGTGTAATATTATATATACATATTTATATAATTAGATACATGAACAAATACCTAATTATAAATATTATGGATATTTATAGAATATATAGATATTAATATATAATATAATAATATTGTATTGTTTCTTTTCCCATGACACAATATTTTAATTATTTGATGTACCCATTTTAAAGTTTCTAAAAAATGGAAGAAAGAAGATTGTTAAAATCAATTTGCATAATATGTATGTGAAATCTGACATCGTTTATTTTGAAGCCGTATGACACTTTCGATATCGATTATGAAGTCGACTGGATCGTTAAAAATGTTTCGAAAGCTCTACGAAAATTAATTATTTCGAAAGAGGGATGAACGAAGAAATGAATACCACGATTCCATTTAACAGGCCAGTAACAATCGTGTTCTTTAACGTAGGTATATTTACATATATATGTATGCTCCTGCATTTTCCATATAATATACATATACTTTCTTCAATATACAATATATATATATATATATATATATATATATATATATATATGTATTTAAATATTTATATATACTTTTTATATATCATTATTACACCTATAGTTGATTTGTTCCGCAAGGAATGATATGTATGTGACACTACATAACGCAGCGTGATTCGTTTAAATCCAGCATTCTAAAAATTTACAGGAAACGCTGACTTTCGTGTAAAGTGCGTAAGTAATCGTGCGTATACTTAGGTCTGCCGCGCGATTAGACGCGCAGCGGTCGCTGTAAAAAATATAATTTGCTAAAAATTAAATAACTCACTGCTAAACATCCTTTCGGCATGTTTTCGCAAAGACTCTTACGGTGATTATGCAGAAAAGGGATCTTCTCTACGGTTTTGATGACCTTGAAATATGTTGTCAGATACATGATTCCGAACAACTTTTCCGTATACATATATGTTACCGTCCCTTTCCTCCATAATTACCAAACTTACTCTTAATAGCTCTTCGAGGACGCGAAGAAACACGCGATTAACGCGAAATTAACGGAGGATTTCGCGTTCTTCTTAATCCACCTGTAATTACAATCGGGTCAAGGAATATATCGCGTAGAACATCGAGTGCGTAGTTTTAACAACATACATATCTTGACCCATTGAATAAATCGAAATTAATTTATATCACACGAAGTTGAATTTGAAGCAGTCAAATTTTCGATGACTGGGTGTAGACGCACTCGTGATCCGCTTTTTACCATCACTAGTTGTTGCTAAACTTAATGGCGGGGGTTGCAAAACGATTTTTACTGTGGCTCGACGATTACACGCTCTTTTATGTTCTACGGCCCACGGTGTCGTTTTATTTAACATAAATCGTATAGTTGACGGATAAGAAAGGACAGTGTCTCTTAGCACGACGATTCCAAATTACTCACAAATTATAGACTGTATGAAAAACAACTCTATTGAAATTCAAGCAAAAATATTGGATATTTAAAAAGTTAAATGTGACCTTCCTATCTCGATAACGATAAATAGTGGAGAACAAAATATTCTTCGAAATTATTTGCATACAAGGAATTTTAAGTTGTTAGGAGACATTCTGTATAATAAATTTGTTTAGCAATTTTTCACACTTTTTGGAAATTTAAAAATACCGAAACTGTTTTCAGTTATCAAAACCAGATTTCCGTAGTTTTCATCGTAAACATCAGTGTCTCCAAAATTAAATACCACGTATTATATCTTTTTTGAACCAACGCAACTACCTATGAAGGTCGGTTAATAAGAAAATTATTCCCCTCTCTCCAACTTCGCTTCTAAAAGATATTTAGTTGTCATTGGGTTGCAATACCGATGCAATATTAGTGATGCGAATTAAGTGATTTGCATCAATGATTTGTATATTACAATATATACAGTATATAGAAATTCCAAAGTACGCTGCTGCACATTTCTTCAGGAATAACATCCTAATGCACATGATGGTCGCTAAATGGTGGTAGAACCGAAAAAGTAGTGATTCTACACAAAGAAATAAGTCGAAAATATAAATTAAAATTTTGTTCATACATATGAGGCTGTTTTCAAGAAAATCTGTCAAGTTCGAGTGCTTAGCATTTGTAAGTAGAACTGGTCGGTCATGAACAGACGCGTCAGACGGTTCCTACTCAATGACACGCATGTTTACCGAATATTCAAACGATGTATGACACAATTTTATTTTGTGCCATCTCTTTTGGATTGTGCCATCAGTTATCGATCACCCTGTATAATTTATAGAGGATTGATATTCAACACTGATAAAATATTACAAGTTACTAATCAGTCAATAAACAATAAATAGCATTTGTAAATTGGCGAATAGAAGTTACTGCGACGGAAGCAATCTTGATATGTAATCTGAGAATCGGACGGGAATATTTTGCCACCTTAATTATACATACATTGATTTTCCATTAAAATATGCATATGCAAACATTCGATGACTAAGTACAAAAATTGTAGACAAATTTAGGTATGCAATATTAGATACAAAAAGATATCTTTCATTCATTAATTTTCGTTTGAGAGGAGTAACTTCCTTATTGGCTGACCCACAGGATTATATTTAATAATTACATTGCGGATTTTTATGTAAAATAACATGCGGCATGTAATATTAATAATTCGGATCAATTGAAAATACCAGTGTTCGTTGATCCTTTTGATGTTATCACTGCTTTGTGTTTCAGCTACTCATCTTTGTTATAAGAACATAAAATCCGTAGTGTACTCATAATTATATTTTTGTGCCGATATATCCGAGGTAAACCTTGTCTTCACTCTACGTAAATTTTCATTAAATATACGTTGTCATTATACAGTCGTATCGACTTATACAAATAACTAATGCTCCTTTTCTTGTACGTTTCTTGTCATCAAGCGATTAGGTTGACTGACGTTACGTATTGCCTCGTCCCATCCATCAACTATACTACTTCCGCAAACAAGTTTGCAACATTGATGTCACGAGCGGCTTCTATCGAGCCAGCTGGCACCAGTACAAAACGTCATTGATTATCGAAAATCGTTAAAAACTGAACGAGGTAGCGAACAGGACGAACGAGAATAGAAACGACATCGTGAATTGGGATCACGAAACGGATATACTTTTGTGCATGATGGCACTTCCGTTACGCGGTACACATGCTGAAAAGTGTCGAGAACGTGTAATTTATCGAAACGACTTTGTAAACTGTTCAAAAGTTTTCAAGATACTTTCATATTGATATCAATGGATCATTTTTCAACACATGCATCAAGCGTGCATTTTTATAAAACTCTTCATTTCCCAACAATATCGTACACAACAGTCGTACGTCATATCAATTTTTTGATATCCCTTTGTGCATTCGAAAAAATACTGCTGCTGCGACGTCGATCGGTGCACGACGATTAGTACATACGACATGTATACATTTAACGCTTGCTTTTTGTAAAATTGTAAATACATACATTTAATGTACTTTCTCGGATCGTTAGCACGCGCTCGAGGTTTTCTGAACGAATTTTCCAGGTTGCTTTTTCGAAACGACTACAGTAGTGCACACTTAAGCGCCCGTTACTATCCCCCCCCCCCCCCCCCCCAATTCCAAAAAGACGGGACCTCGGGCCGAGTTTCGAGCTGGCCGGTTGATATTATTGGGAGCTGAAACGAAGTCACTTGGAAGGAATGTGAGAAGCGCACACACCGAGTAACACGTATTTTCGCCTCTAGTGAAATATTGGCTAAGCAGTCGTACATATATATCAACTTCGCAGCGTGTGCCTAAACATTGGGACTACGGAAGCATCGATAATGGGGACAGACGTACCGAGCGAGAAACCCCCTTTCCCCTGTGTCGTTACAGGTGACTTATTTTCAGTTCCCAATAACACTTAATATGCGCCAACTATCAGTATCTCACACACATATCGTTGGAGTCTGGAAAAAAGAGACTCCGCACGGCACAGGAGCAAGAGGGATAAGCTTCGCGCTCCTACTTATCCCCACCTTAACCCTTTCGGTACGGGTGCCGGATATATCCGGCGTCCATCTGATGACCTGTGTGGACGAGCGCCGGATATATCCGGCATCCACGTATCAATCCGTGCGTGCAAATGACACCATGTGCTATGTGCGCGTTTTCGGCGGGGCACCTCGTACAGCGGGAGTGTCGCGGCGGAAAGAGCGCTCGTACCGAAAAGGTTAAGCGCACACATGTCTTTCAGATATGGAACAAGTCGACATAGTCGTAGCGTTCCGATATTTATTACGTGAAGACTCAGCGACGTTTCAAAACATTCGATGTCTACACGCCAATTCAAGATGTGATTAATTTTGACGTGTACCGTCATCTTTCTCAGTCGCGCGATACTTATTACAGACCTGAAGTAGTAGTTGTACTCTACTAATAGTACTCGGCGAATAGCGAGATTCCGCGTAACTCAACTGTGTATGAGCATGTGTCTATGCTGGTCTGACCAGTCTCGCCAGACAGGGGAAAGTAAGGGGAATACAGTTACCCTCTCTCTGCCATTACTGGGTTAGTCACGATGCAGACACAGACCGCAATGCGAATTGGGTGCGCGCATCACTTCACGTGATCGGTCTATGGCGGAAGCGTAGGGTTGCTCGCCGCCATGGAATGGGGGAATGGCGGCATAGAAGGGGTAAGATAGAGTGAGAGACGGGACTTAATCCGACGACACTGTTCCAACCCATTCTCTTTTCGCCAGACCCCAACGATACATCCCCTGCCCTTCTTTCAGTTGAATTCGGAGAAGCTAGATTCCCCAATTTCGGTCCCTACTGCGGCCGCTCATTTGTGCGCTACTGTATCTCGTTTAATCGTTTCACGGGACTCATGTACCCGTCATTGTCATCCTATCGAGTTGGCGAAAATAACGCGGCCAATGTGGGCCTCTCGTCGCAGAATCTGTTAATCGAACAGCAAACTGTGAAACGGAGAGTAACTATTATACCACGGAATACTAGCTTACAAAGTAATCGATAAATAGTACTGCAAGTACTCGGCTATTAAAGGAGAAGAAACGAAACTAACGTAGAAAGGAATTTCGTTTCTGAGACACAGCTTCTCGTATCAGAACCGTTTTTCTCGCTAGACTGCACACAGTTTTGGCAAGTTCCTTAAATTTGAAAAACTCAAAGCGGAACCTCACCGGAAGCGTGTCGGTCTCTTTTCTGCCTAAATTACTACGTTTCACGAAGTTTCCTCCAAAGACGGCTACGTCGACGGCAATATGTTTACACCTGCGGCCTCAGCTGGAAAAGAAGATCGACGACGCTCTCGTCGGCTAACGTGGATACGTCGCCGACGTTTCTGTCTCCTGTAGCGATCTTCCTCAGAATTCGTCTCATGATCTTGCCGGAACGTGTCTTTGGCAGCCTTGGTGCGTGTTGGATGATGTCCGGTTGGGCGAACGCACCAATTTTCTCGCGCACTGTACATGAATAATAAGAACTTTATTTTATTTACGATCTAGAGTAACTAAACACAAATATAGGGTACGGTGAAGCTAAAAGTCCGGCAGATATAAAGTCCCGCCTTCGAGATCTTCATTTGTAAACAATAGATTGTATACTGCCCTGATCTATCTAGACAGCGAGAGCTAAGAAATGGAACCGTTATTTTTCACTTTCACACACCTTTCCGATTTCGGATGACGATTTTTTAAAATGTAGGAAATATTTTCCTCAGGAAGCTAAATCCGATATTAAAGTCTTCGGTTCTGGGAAAGAATGAAAATATATGCTGACCTCTTCCTACTACAATGGGAGTAGGAAAAATGATTCACTTGCAATTTTAATTTGCATTTGCACAAATATTTGTTCTTGTTACAGAAAAATTGATATTTTTATATTTTACAAGTTCCGTTCAACCTACAACTTTTACTATCAATAACATTTTTAAGTGCTTTCGTTGGTACTTATGGTACGAGAACTTTTTTTTAAATGTTCTACGTTCTATATCTTAAATAGCATCTATGGAAGAATTGCAGAACACTTTCGAAACTCGGTCTCGTTTTAAAGAATGAGACTTCCACTATCACAAATTACCGTTCGTTTTTACCCAAGACCGAGTGGAAAATTAAAGAGATGTTCTTTCTCGAAAAATACTACCAATTGAAGCATCTTTAAAAACAATACGAATTTTTTTTTTTTGAATCGATCAATGACAATCAATCAGTAACTCTTACCTTTCCTCTTTAGTTCGTCTTGGAGTTTCTTATCGAACGTTCCACCCTCATTGGGTGTAATGAAACAATAGAGGCATTGTCCTTTCACGGGGTGAGGTTTGCTGACAACTGCCGCCTCTGCTACCACAGAGTGCTCTGTTAACACGCTTTCTACTTCCGCAGTGGACATTAGATGACCGGAAACGTTCAACATATCGTCGATACGGCCAGTTATCCACAGATAACCATCCGCGTCTCGCCTAGCGCCTGAAATCAAATATGTCTATGTTTCTATCCATTCAATATTAATAGTAGTCAATATTAATGGACTCGGTTTGACAATATAATAAAAACTTGATTACTATTAAATTATTTACAGGCAGCAGCAGTATAAATTATATGCAGCATAGAAGTCCCAGAAAGTCTTTAATAAAGCTTGATGATCATTTTTCATGATGATCACTTGCAAGATTACAAGATTTTAAACATTTGTACATAGAAAATAAAGAGCATGAAATTTTCAAATTGTTTTTCTCTGCTTCGGAAATGATGGATAATAATCGTATAAATTTTTCTAATAATAAACTGATCTGGAATAAAAATAACTTGGCAAATAACTCTATTTTTAGGCAGAGTTGTTTATGGTTTCTAAATCGACGTTTCCATATAAGTAACCAGATATACAAATTTGTAAATAATTTGTTATTATAAAGAGACATTAACTCGAGTAAAATGTAAAACTATAATCGACAGTTTACAATTAAATAAAAAATGTTGTGTATCAGCACACATGAGAATTTATAAAAAGAATGTGCGCATACGTCGAGCTTCAATTATCTCCCTGTACAAATAGTTACGAAAACATGGCTTGACCTCGAAAGAAATTTATACAAAATTTTCCGTAATTTTCATTGCCATACACCTCGGTCAACAATATTCAAATTCAAGTAATCCCTCTGTCTACCGAGCAACGATACAATTATAATAAATTTTGAACGATTAGTTCACTAATTCTACAAATAAAAATCAACCACAAAAATGCCAATTCAAAAGGTTAAAGCGCGACAGATCTTTGATTCCAGAGGAGAACCAACGTTGGAAATTGACATAATCACGGATGTTGGATTACTGAGATCATCGGTACCATCTGTTCTAATACCAAACGCTAACCAAGCCCAGGAAATAAGGGATGGAAATGAAGCTATGTATTTTGGACGTTCCGTCTTCAGAGCTGTCGACGTGATTAACAACATAATTGCGCCACAGCTTCTGAAGTCGAGACTGGAAGCTTGTCAACAAATGGAGATAGACAGTTTGCTGAACAGACTTGACGGCACCGAGAATAAATCGAAATTGGGTGCTAATGCCATACTCGGTGTATCCATTGCCTGTTGCAAAGCTGGTGCTGCAAAGAAGGGACTTCCGGTTTACAGGTAATTGCTATCGACAACTGTGATATTATGATTTGGTAATTATAAATTATAGACATTTGTATTATGTATTTATAACAAAATTGGTTAGATGAAATTGAAAATATTGAGAAGATTAAAAGAATTGAAGAATGTTAATATATTATTTCCAATCTATTAACTCTAGAACTCTTGGATGGGTCATGATGTTCTCTATTTTTTCTATTATAATTATGGAATTATAAATAAGATAAAATTTTTTCACGAGAATGTTTATACAATAAATGATTTTCAGATTTTCCGTTGACTTCTTTAAGTAAATAGAGATAAATAAATTAATTTATGAGTTAAATAAAAAAATACCCAATAATTATCTGCTTATTTTAGGTACATCGCAGAATTAGCTGAAAATGCAGAACTTTATATTCCGGTTCCCTGTTTCAACATGATTAGCGGAGGAAGGCATGCGGGTAACACGATACCTTGCCAAGAATTTATGATTTTGCCCATAGGTACCAGCAGTATTTTTCTTACAATTTGCTATTTTAGTTACGTATATTTTTTATATTGGGATATAAAAGTTTTGCTTGACTTTTTCATTGAATATAGTCTTCAATGAAGAATATAACTCTCTAAGTTTGTATGAATGAGTTTCTGCAACTAGGAATTTACAACAATCTCTACGGTACATCTCTACTACTCTTACCACACGTACCATTTTGTAAATTCATCACCATTTTTCATTTTCTATTTAACTTCTTTATTTAATACAACCCTCAATGCAGGATATAAATGTCTAATTTTCGTTTGTATGGAAGAATTTCTACAAATATGAATTTAGAACAATGTCTCCTGTCCACTTGTTTCCTTATTACAAATATCATTTTGTAAATTTATTAGGAGCTGAAAGTTTCGCCGACGCAATGAAAATGGGATCAGAAGTATACAAAGTTTTGGAGAAAAAAATCGTTGCAGCTCAGGAAATAAATCTACCACTTCCGGTTAGCGATGAAGGTGCTTTCGCGCCAGAATTCGAGGAAGATCGAGAGGCACTTTTACTCCTAGACGAATCTATCAAAGAAGCAGGATACGATGGCAGAATAATGATAGCATTAGATATGGCAGCCAGTGCCTTTTACAAAGAAGGTGAGCATAAAGTTATCAATTTTTTACATTTACCGGCTCTTGCTCAATCTTTAACAATTTTACACAATGCATGGTGTTTAAATTCTAATACCAACGGCATGCTCTAATCACGAGAATTACTTAGTATGCAGTAATGGACAACAAACATGATTATGTCATACTTTTTTTAATTATGGAGTAATCAAATTGTTTTGTTTTTTGTACGTTTATAAAGTGAAGTCGAGTTACTATGATCCTTGTCTTCTGATTTGCATTTTTACATTAATAATAATCTAACAGTGTTAAAAAAACAACTTCTTGTTACTTTCTACAGACACTTCTTGATACAACATTATTTAACAGATTCACATTTTAAACCAGTTGACGATGTAGGAACATGTTTGAATGAATTTATTAGTTCGTAGCTGACACGTTTTCGTCACGATGGGGTAGAAAAGATGCCAGAAGATTAGCATGAGACTACAATAGTTAGATTTTCATTGTCTTTATATTCTTTAATGCTTTGACAGAAGAGAAAAGAACATTTATATCTACAAAAGATTTTTACGTTTGCCAAAGCCATGATATTCTAGTTACTTGTCCAATTGATAACAGTGAAAAATTTACTGTATTGTATGCCTACATTTACTTTAATACTTTAATATTGGTTACAGAAGAATAGAATTTTATTTCGTCTTAAAAAAAGAACATATTTAAACTTCATTTGAAGTGTTCATCCCGAATCTGGTTCGTTATTATACAGCAATAGGTTAAGAACCTATTAAGATCACGCATTAACAGTGATTATTTCCTATTCCTTTTAAAAATATCAAGACTGCGTTTATCGTGACATTGTGCGATTTTTTTTGGTAAATGTTTGGAATAGGAGCGAACTCGCTAATTTCAATGACCTTGAAATATGTTGTCAAAGTCATCATTTTGAACAACTTCTTCCTATACATGTAATCGTCGCTCAGCCTTACTTTTTAGATATTCGCAAAAAACTGTTAGAATGACTACAGCAAACTCCGACCTTTCCCAATGACCGAATTCGTCCTTTAACGTGGGGGAGAAACTCCACCCCTCTTTCCGCACCTCCTCCTCAAGAAATCTAATTCAGACCTAATCCATACCTAACCAAAGTTCACTTAAAAGCTATAGAAACCTAATTCTCCGTGAGGTAACAATCTGAAAACGGGGTTCCTTACCAATTTTGGTGAGCTTCAAATATGTTATCTGGCGTGTGATTTTGCACAAGTTCTTCCTGTATGTGTTTCCGCCGCTCGAACTTAGTTTCAGAGATATTTGTAAAAGGCTGTTAGGTCCACTACAGCGAACCTCTGTCATTTTAAACGAATTTTGGTTAGGTCTGGAAGCCCCACCCCACTATAAAGGACGAATTCGGGAAAAGGCGGAGATTGCGATAGTCATTCTCATAGTTTGTTGTAGAAATCTAACAAACTAAGGTCGAGCGGCGGCAATATGTATAGAAAAAAGTTGTTCAAAATGATGACCTTAAATACGTCTGGATAAATAAATATACCCTGTAAGTATCCAGAAAAGTATCTTTACCATCTCAATAATTATAAAATAAACAATCTGAAGTCTGTCATTTTGATGGGTTCGGTACTCATAAACGATTTCTAATACATGTGAAACTAACATCCACAATCTTATCGCAACAGGTGGATACGACCTCGGGTTTAAAACAGAGGACTCCGATCCCGACGACTATATGGAAGCAGAAACCCTGAAAGAACAGTATTTAGAATACATAGGAGAGTTTCCATCTATAGTTTCTATCGAAGATCCATTCGACCAGGAAGATTGGGAGGGCTGGCTCACGTTAGCCGACCAAGACATCCAAATCGTTGCGGATGACTTGACTGCCATGAATATCGATCGAATCGAGGAAGCGATAGAGAGGCAAATGGCGAATGCTATGATTCTGCGAATGTCGCAAGCCGGGACAGTTACGGAGGCGATTAACTGCGCCAAGATAGCGAGGATTAGCGACTGGGGATACATCGTGACGACTTGCCAGGCTGAAACAGAGGATAATTTCGTTGCCGATTTGGCAGTCGGTTTGTCCGCTGGTCAATTCAAAGGTGGGGCACCTTGCAGGTCTGAGAGGACAGCAAAGTATAATCAACTGCTTAGAATTGAAGAAGAACTTGGAAAAGATGCAAGATACGCGGGACAAAATTACAGGAATCCTTTGGCTAAATAATTCTGTGTTAGTTGTCTGTTGATAATACATTAACTGATTGTCAATCAGAGCTGGATAAGATACTGTTTGAAGTAGTAAATAGCAAATAATCCTGTTTATTTTAAAATAGTATTTTGCTTGAAGAATATTGCAAATATTTGAGTTTTGTCCTGAAATATTCTGCTTATTTCAAATTGTTTCCTTCTTCAACAACATGCTTGATGTAAATAATTATTCAAATTTAATATAGTACTTTATGTGCAGAGTATAGCAAATATTTGAACTTTGTCTTGCAATATCTTATTATTTAGTTTAATTTAGTTCTTTTATTTTAAATATTATTTCTGAAAATAATAATTTGAATTCAATATACTTATAACCATAAACAGTTTCACTAAAATGTGTCTAATGTTACAACTTCTTATACTATTGCAATTATCATTTCGAAAAGAACGCAAAAAAATTCAACTTTATCAGAAATATTTTTGACTACTTTTAATACCTCAATAACAGAAATACTTAGCGGTTAAGTCGAAGAATGTATCAAAATTATTTTGCATTACTTTTATCACGTTCCAATGCTTTAAAACAAAATTAAAGTATTTTATTTTATGTCAGATAAAAATAAAATATTTGGTCTGTGGCTCAAATTATTAAAATAAAATATTATATTTTATGATTGAAATTGATATAGTAACATATTTTATTTTGTTGTTTAAAATAATATTTTATTGAAGCCGAGCATAGCCAGATATCAAATAGTATTTGAAATATTCATTTAGTCAAATATTACCCAGCACTGTTGTCAATCAGCTAATTTAATCCTATTCTATTAATTGCTTCACTTACCATCACCCGTGCAGTAGTACCCATGGAATCGGTCGAAGTAAGTATTTTGGAAGCGTTGGTGATTTCCGTAAAGTGTCCTCATCATTCCTGGCCATGGCTGACGGAAGACGAGGTATCCTTCTCCCTCTCCTTCGATTAGTCGACCATCTTCATCTAACAGCTCTGGTAAGACTCCGAAGAAAGGAAACGTCTGTCAAAAATAGTATAATAGATTATTCAATTGATCCATTTCATTATAAATATTGTTATGAAACACAAATTGTCCAAACACCTAACACAAACAAGAACATAAGACTGTTCATTAAACTCTTCATATACACATAAAAACTTTATGCCAATTTAGTAAAAATTAAATGCTTTTAAGTGTAAACGTGTATGAAAGTGTCCACATTGAAAAATTTGCTATTAGTTAGAATCGTGGAAAAAATAAAGGTTGCTTTTTACAACTTTTTTAACTGGACCCCTATTGAAAATTTGAAAACATCATTTGGTAAACATGTATGAATATTATATGTTAACCGTTTGTTCATTGCAACCGCTCATTGCAACGTTGACCGATTTTCATGAAATTTTCAGAATATATGTATATAATTCATACAGATCTACAAAAACGTGTTATTTAAATTTTCAATACAGGCCCAGACAAAAAAGTTAAAAAAAAACAATCTTTAAAATTTTCTCCAGGATTCTGACTAATTACAATTTGTTCAAAAAATTTGTTTACGTCAACTAGTAAACTAATCCTTCTGACATTAAAAAAAATTCAAATTGCATGGTGCAATCTTAAAGAATCAATCGTCTTTTTCAAAGTGTCCGAATATTACTGTTAGTGATTGTACGCAGAATGATAAAATATTTGGAATATAATAACTTACAGCAGAACCTGGCTTCATAGGCGTAGCACCAGGCAAAGGAGTAATCACGTGGCCTCCGGTTTCCGTTTGCCAGAATGTGTCCGCTATGCTACACTTTCCATGACCAACGAGATTGTAAAACCAAAGCCAAGCTTCAGGGTTAATTGGCTCTCCAACCGAACCGAGTACCTGGAACAAAACATTCCTTAGAAAAGAAGAACTTCATTGTATATTATTATACAAAAAGAAACACATTTCTTGGACGTAAAATAAAAGATCATAAAGAGTTTTATAGAACATAATATCATTTTAAATAAGAGACTTTCGTTTCTTTCCATTTCTTATTTTTTAAATGGATCTACGGAAATGTAAATTTGAATACACGACTTGAATAGTCTTCTGTAAAAGATCCTTTTAATTGTGCTAATGAAAATACTGGTAGCTGCAAAAAATATTTTTTTTTCTTTTTTGTAATTATGATGAGTTAAAACTCATATATCCATATTCTTAAATACTAAATACTTTTTATCTGTTCACTGTTTTAAATTTTATCTACTCATCTTTTTTATGAATACATAATATCTTTATGCAAAATTAAGAAACTTTATTTAAAACTGAAAGAAACCGGAGTCACTTTGAAATTGCTGTCTTTCGTTAATTATTTTCATTAATAGTTCGAAAGTAATATATCGTCACTCTTAAATTCTTTGAATCTTTTCATTGTCTAACATTATAACTACCTAAGTTTACCAGAAATGCATAAAATCTGCAGTTACATACGCAGATATTATGATTGTTCATTAATTCTGACCTACCTTTAAGTTAGATAAATTGTGCTTCTTCACCAACTCGTCCCCGAATTTCATTAAAGATCTGATCGCAGTAGGTGCAGTGTAAAATTGCGTGACTTTGTATTTGTCGATGACGGACCAATACCGGTCATTACTCGGATAGAACGGTGTACCCTCGAACTACATATACAAATTAGAAAGAACAAGATATCAATCAAGTTTTATTATCCAAATTTTAAAATAGAAAAATTTAACAATAGCACAGAACATATACTATTACTAACAAAAGTAAACATTTTTTTACGCAGAAACTTAATAGATACGAGACACTATCTCGTATTTCGCATAAAGAAGGTCATATTAATTGTATGCACGTTGTTATTTAATCTCTTGCTGTGTATAGGTCAATATGATCCTGCGAGGGATATTTGAGCTTTTCGTTCTTTGTACAATAGATACGTTTAAGTAAGTTTTCTTTAACTTTTCTTTATATGTAGCAATGTAGAAATGATTAGAATATTTTATATCGATAAAATATTAAACCACTCGCATAAGTTAACGGTTGTACGTTAAAACAGCCAATTTTTAAACGAAAGGCTAGCTATACTCTATTTTTGGGTGATGTATTGATATTTTCAAATTCTGAATGCAAAAGCTGCACTGTAGTCTCTCGTATATTAACTAAATTCTACTTTCCTAATAGTCAGTTCAAATCAATTCGTTATTTGTATTAGATTCAATAAGAAAATCAACATTGATCGAAAAAAAATTGGTACGTAAAAATTTCAATGAATCTAGTCATGGCTACCACGAAATTGTCAAAAAGATCCACCCTCCAACAAGATCCCACTAAACCTTTTTTCAAGGAAAAATTGCAAGAATTGCTGCATATGCTCGTATGATTGAAACATTTATTAATAGATCTGCGACTAGTAAATATCAGCATGTAGATAAAGTAAAACATGCAAGAGTAAATCGTTAATTAAGATCTGTATATATTTTGGCACGATTTCTGCAAGTATTTCAATAAAATACAAAACATATATAAACTTAAAACACATAGAAGTGTATCAATTGTAAGAAACAGGGTCAAATAAAAATGTCATTGGGTGTTTGATAGTTTCAATATGATTAAAGTAATACATCGTTAATCTTCTTAATTTTCTTTTAAATTTTACCAACCTACTTTTGACATAATTACATAAAATCCGCAGTCTAAACGTGATTAAGAAAAAAAAACTAATTTTACAGAAAATTACTTCGTTTCCTAATTTTTGTCAGTAATGATACATATCTTGCACCATACGTCAATTTTGTCGCTTTCTATCAAAACTAGTACGATGAGTATTCTTATCAGTTAATCGAAGATGGTATGATGTGAGGGAAGCTGACTTACGATAACGGAAGTGGCTACATTTGCTAGGGGACCATACACAACATAAGTATGGCCAGTGATCCAACCAATATCAGCAGTACACCAGTAGACGTCACTGGGGTGATAGTCGAAGACATATTTGAATGTCGTTGCCGCATAAATTAAGTAACCAGCCGTAGTGTGAAGCACGCCTTTTGGCTTTCCCGTGGAGCCGCTGTGTTTGAAGAAAGATAGTGTAATCAAGGAAACATCCACTTTGAAATCTAACACGAATTCAATAAAAACATGATCAAAATATTCTTCGGCACGGTGTCATAAATATTCTCTGAATTTCTACTCGAGTTAATAATTTTCAAGACATGACTATGAATGAGCAAGGAGAGAGAAGAAAACGGAATAGAAACGTTAATTAAGTAAAGTGGTAACTTTTGAAGTGTATAAGCTCTTAATGGAAAATATCGATTTCTACATGTTCCAGTTTTATAAAGACACGATTCTGTACAAATAATTAATCTAGAGAAAATTAAGAGATAACAATACATACTACTCGAAAATGGATCATTACACGCGAAATCGGACACTTTTCAGAGTACTGTTTCGGATTTTGCTCAAATTTGGATATAATATAGTCTTTGGTGACATATAAACATATCACAAAGGATTTTTCGTAATCTTAAAAATTGTAGCTGTTACAGACGTGTAAAATAAACTTTTAACCTTTTTTCGCCAAAGACTGCAACATATTCAAATTGGGATAAAATCCGAAACAGTACTCCGTTAAGTGAACGATATCACGTGGAATGTCCCAAATATCAACTAAGTTATAAATATTTATTAAGATATCTTGAATCTCTAACTTATTATCTTATCCAACCATTGTTTTTAAATAATTCATATGTATACCCTAAATTCAGAAGCTTCGTTATGGCTAAAAACGGTGGTAACCAGAAAGTTAAATTTAACGATATAATTTTTGAAAATGTAAACTACATAAAATATATTATTTGTATTAATTTTTAATTTATTATATAACATTCACCTAGGAACTGTGTTATTTAATATAATGTTTTGATTTCATTGTTTTGCTCAATTTTATGTATTTATAGAAAAAATATTCCTTTTAGAACAATCACTTTCGAATGCATATTAGCCTCGAGAAAATGATGTATAAATTATTTACCTTGTGTACAAAATAAAAAGTGGATCTTCAGCACCCATCCATACAGGATAACACTTATCTTCAGCATCTTCCATTTCTTCGTGCCACCAGACATCTCGATCATCGTCCCACGGTATTTGAGGAAGAGCCAAGCCATTTCCGTCGCTTGTACCGTTCACGCCGTTTGTCTTTCCTTTGTACAATTAAAGGAAACTTTTTAAAAATTGTCAATGTATTCTTCAATTATATATATATATATATATATATATATATATATATATATATCTTTATGCAATGTGAACCTATTGAACACCAATTGTGAGAAAAAAAAGCAAATAAAAATTTGTCAGTATCTTTAAACATTTTAATAAGTTGAAAGTAGCATATTGACATTCTTAAATTCGTTTAGTCTTGCTCCTCTTTTAGATGTTGTAAGTTGCTACCATGCATTTATGTGAAGTTTATTCAATAAACTTATTTCTTTGAATGTAATGATAAAAATTGCAAAATGTCTAAATAAACACATTCTCGTTATTTTTACAAAGTAATGAAAAAGAATTTTTTAGTATTCTGCAAATACCTATTTATGTCACAAATGCATAAAATCCTCATGTTATTAATTATTACAGAAATATGTACGATTAAATCTATGATAATATTACAGCCTCGCATTAGTAAATATAACTGGTAAGCTAACAATATGTAAACTTTTAATTGAGAAGACAATACTTATGAGATAGAATAAATATTTATTTGTATTTTTAATTTATTTATAGCGACAAAAGAAACTTGTAAGAAAGTGATAAGATAAAACATTGGAGGGTTTTTAATCCATTTGAAAAGTAGTATTGACAGCATAAATACTGGTCAGCAGATCGTTTACCTTTTGTTTCAGATGTTAATATATGCATAGGATAGTCCCGGGAATTGCGCTTAATTAAGTTGGGTGTCTCTAATATCTCTCTTTACTTAGAAACACAATATTTTTTCCCCTTCAATCTAATTTACAATGACTATATTACAGACTCTTCGAACCCAAACAGCTAGCACCTCTAGTATCTCTTAACAGATTGGGTTCATATTTTTTACATCGGTCGTGAAATTGAACACTTGGTCTACGATTTCCCTTCCCGACGAACATCAGTATAATTTCATTTAAATTTTGTTCATTTACTTTAAAGTGTGTGCTATAATTTCAATTCTAATATAAAATTCATCTTTTATGCTCATAAAATGAAGTTTAACAATTATAACAATTTTTATACTCATTACATATTAGCATTCTATCTGCAAAAACTCATATAGATAATGTAATGTGTTACATTTATGATTATTACCAGAATCGATAGTGTTATCATCTATCCTTACAAGATTTTATACCTAATATGAACACAATTCTGATTTATTTTTTCAATAAATATAATTAAAACTACGTTTACGAACCACTAAAAGTAACTATTATGCATTACTTTATAAAAATAATGAAAACATATATATTCAGATTTTGTAACAAATTTTATTATCAAAGAATTAAATTAATACTATTTCGAAACACTTAGAACGATATTTTCCATCTCAAGAGAATCTAAAAATAAGAGTTTACGAAATTCATTTTCATTATCGCACGTCGTATGAATTTAAAAAGAGCTGTAGATAAAATATTAGTGACGTAAATGGAAAACATATTTTAAACAAGACAGTGACAAAGCGGATTTTTAATATTTCGAAATTCACCTAACTTTAATTACGGCTTAAAAAAAGCCAAAAGATTTTTGAATATTGAATAAAAAAATTGATTGATAGATGATTATCATTGAAAACAATGTTCAATACTTCAATATTTAACAGTAAAACTAATAATCCCTCTAAAATAACGTGTCCCAAATTGTTGGATTTAAGATTATTTGAGATTCTAAAGCCGCATTTATTGGGAATTTATTTAATAAAATTTCTATAAACATATATTGTGATAAAAATTCTTAAAAATCTGAATAAGTACATTCTTACTGTTTTTATACAGGAATGTATACTAGTCACTTTTGGCACACAGTAAATCCAGTTTTAAAGAGAAATATGTTATTTTTCATGCTTCAAATTTGGCGTCAAAAAATTACACGGCTCACATGATCTGATATAATAATCAGTCCTGCAGGAGTGTAGTGGCAATATTTCGTCAAAAATTAAGCATAAAGAAAAATGTATGTCAGAATTAATATTAACTGTACCGAGAACAGAATGTGACTGATTGTATTACAAGGCTGAATTTATTTAGATTTCTCGCAATTTTTACGACAATATGTGCTTGAATGAAGAAATCGATTTAATGATTTGTAATGGAAACGTCTTGGCAATTTCAATAATTGGTACTGTTAGTATTACGAATTTTAATTGATTATATTCGAAATATATACAGGTAGATATATACATGCATATTAGTAAAACTACGATCGATAATGGAGGCAAATGGACCCATTATTAAGTAAAAACATATTAGCTTTCTAAATGAACTATTTATCCATATTTAATTTCATATAAACAGATTAATATTTCCAGATATATCACCACCACGCTTTTGTGGGACAGACTGTAAATACCAATTCTATTTTCTACTCACCTGCCGTATCAGTTTTGCTTCCTTGTGGACTACTGACCCTCCTCAGGTGAGAGACCACGACACAACACTCTACCACGTGGTCATTCTTCGTGACCTTCGTTAAAGCGTCATCGCAGATAGCCTTCAGCATAAGAAGTTTTTCGCCTCTCCACACGCCGTCGGTCGTCACTAGAACTTTTGCTTTTGAATCCAAAATACGTTCCGCTAACGAATCTGATGAATAACCTGCAAACTGATTGTGTAGCAATGGCATTATATACACATTAAATGTACAAATTAATTTGGTACGATTTTCAAATGAATTTATTGTTTAATCATAGAAAAATCATAAATAAAACTATTAGGTTGGTGTGTATGAATTGTGTGATTTGTAACAGTAATGTTAAACAAACATAACTTTTTCCTAAATAAAACCTATTGACCAAAGCAAGCATTATAATCAAGATATTTTAACAACAAAATGCAAGTTTCTTTTTATTGCATTACGGTAAAAATTGAATTTTTTGGTCGTACACGTTCTTCACTTACAAGATCTTTGCATTTTAATATAATTTAATATAATGCATTTTAATATATTATCTCCAATGAGAATGCTAACGTTGATCTCAAAGAATTATGTTAACAAATATGTATATAAAAAAATGATACGTAAAGATTTGAATGGATATATTCAAGACTGCCATCAAATCGATAAGAACATCCGCCTTGCAAGGATGTAAAGAGGATTAATTTCATTGAAAAATTAATGATATTTAAGCTATTATGATTTCGTAATAAAACATCATGTAACAATCATTCTAGATTCATTTTCAATTAGTGACTGTCAAACTTATGTTAAACGTTCCGACAATTAGTCGTAACTATTGATAAACTTGTTTCATTTTCAGGCAACTGATGAATCCTTTTCGAAAAAAGATTTCTGTACCTTTTCTGATATTTCACTATTTTTATTAACTAAATAACGTTGGAACAACAGAAACAGGTAATAATTTAGTTCAATAAAATTTAATGAATAAGTCGCATGAGAAATATTTTCCTTGCTCGCAAAACAAAGGATAAACATCATATCCATTGAATCAGCAGCTTTATTTAATTAATTTGTTTATGTCATCTTTTCTGTCGCACACTAGTAGTTTAATATCCTAAAATGGCAAGAAAATGTCTGAACGTAATGACTCTCAAGTACTCCTAGTTTAAAATATTTATGCTCAATTTGTCAGCAAACACATACTACTTAAATATCATATAATAAGATGTACATATTCATTTTTAAAGCAACACAATGTTATGTACAAGAAGATTGTTAAGTTCCCTTCATTTTTCAACAGTTTAAAGGTATATAACCGTTTCTATAAAAGATTGCGGATGAAAATGATAGTATTTTAAAATTAAGTGTACGAGTTGAAAAAACAGTAATTACCACTACACTATGGACGGCACCGATCCTGGTGCATGCCAACATAGCAACGGGGAGCTCCAAGATCATAGGCATGTAAATGGCAACACGGTCCCCCTTTGTCACGCCTTTCGATTTTAGTACGTTCGCAAATCGGCAAACCTCCTCCAGCAATTTCTTGTAAGTCAGTCGCGAATAATCATCGGGATCGTTGCCCTCCCTGAAATAACGTTACATAATTCGAGTAATCTTTTGCCGACAATGAGTCACTCTCGCGAAACGAAGTTAGTATCGGTCAAAATCCGATTCCAATAAAAACATTAGTGTAAGCATTTTAATCAGTCTCAGCCTAATCAATCAATTTGAAAGGAATTTCTTTTTTTTTTTAAGTGAAACTTCTTTAGGCGCGGTAGGCGTAAAACCGATCTGGCGATGAAACGATGAAACGATGAAACGAAATTCTATTCTATTAGCATATACGGTTGAGGGTTCGGCATTGCATAATAAAGATTATAATCAAATTCCGATGATACTAAGTGGAGACTTCAACGTGAACTTTGCAACGGAACAATCAAAATTATTAATAGAATTTTTTAGAAGTAAATTAAGATTGGAAATGGCAAATAATCCTAATGAAGCGACGACAAGATCAGGAACAACTCTCGATGCAGTATTTGCAAGGCATTTAGACAAAATTGAATCAAGAATATTTATATCATATCTTAGCTATCACAAGTCAATTGTTTCAATAATAGAATTATAGAAAATTAAATGCCATAAAGTGTTAATAAAAATTCGAAAAAAAATTAAAGGAAGAAGTTTCACTTCGGTCATGTGGTTAAAGCACACACCATTTCATTATTTTTAAAGTTGTATCTACCTCACAAGGGTTATTAGCAACTACAAGCTTACAATTAGGTGGTTTTTCCTTGTAACAACGCCGAAACGCGTTGTGATTTAACCCTTCGACAGCGGAGCCTGGGTTTATTTGCCCCAGAATATCAAAATCGAAATTCAATTACTCATATTTTGACCATTAAATTAAATGGAAAGCTGTTACGTTAATAAAAAAGGAAGACTAACGTATCTACAAGAAATACCTTCAAAAATATGTTTCCAAAAATTGATAAATGAGGTATATAGTGAATAGTCATAAACATCATCAATTATGTAGTTGTAAAAATGGTCCGCTGTCCGAGGGTTAAAGTGATTTGATCGCTTCCAAACATTATGGATTCGTTTGTCTCTATGTATACATATGTACATATACTGCTCGCTAAAATGATAGAATATGGATTTTATACATTAATTGCAAAATTGAGTAGATGAAGTAAACAATTGACTCACGTATAATGCGATCAAAGAACAATTTAAAACGAAAATATACACAGTGGATCCAAAAAGTAATTGAACACTAAATTTCCCAGTCTCAAAAAATTGTCGAAATTTAAAGTGTAATAAGTAAATGCAAAATAAAAATTATTTCCATCAATTTCAAGCGATAGGAGTTAATTTCCTTTTTTCTCTAATAATTTTGTGCACCTACAAATTAAATATTGATATCCTCCAATTACCTCCAACCTTTTTCCCGTTTCAAATTTCTCCTACTAATCTTTCTCAAAAATAATGATAACTTTTTGCGTGATACAGTGAGTGGGAAACTGAAGACACCTCTTTGGTACCAATTGTTACTAATTGAAACGCCTGTGAAAACAATGAAAAATTTGTCTCGTGACTGCTTAAAACTTGATCTACGATTTTTTCTAGTCGACTTATTGTGCTTTGAATGAAAGAAGTACTGCCATTTTTGCAATAATAATAAGTTACACCGTGAATGCCTTACGCGACCAAACTTGTTCTTCATTTTGGTTCAATAAAACTGCCAAAAAAGATCATAAATTAAATTTTAAGCAATCATTGTAAAGGGGAAAATTCAATCTTCAAATCTGTAATAAGTTTATTCGGAAAAATAATGTTCTTTGAATGATACACGAGAA
This sequence comes from Sphecodes monilicornis, assembly GCA_913789915.3. NCBI lineage: Eukaryota > Metazoa > Arthropoda > Insecta > Hymenoptera > Halictidae > Sphecodes > Sphecodes monilicornis. Next base: position 23,430,327 of record OU565285.1, read on the forward strand.
GCCCCAAGAAAAGAAATAAATTTTGATGTAACTCCTGTTTCTTGTGATGGATGCAGATATTGTCTTATTTCAGTCGTCGTATTTCAGTCTAATTATAAGTAAACTTTAGATTATTACACATTAAATATTAAACATTACGTATTAAAACATGTTCATCAACAAACATTCGTAACGTTCTTAATTTATTTTTAGCGTAAGAAATTGTGTAGTTGGTAAATTGAAATTGTTCCTTATCTTAGTTTTTATAAAATAATCTATACAAATTGACTTTTTCACAAAAATATAAAGGTCAAATGATAAGGTATTATCGATTTTCTAGGAAGTACTGTTCCTAAGGTCATGTAGCATAAAGAATCTATACTAAAAACTATTTTTAATCAGTGCTTTCTGCTCTGTTGCATTTAAACGATATGAGGAAGTAATTCGCTTTAATTTCTTGAATAAACATTTCAGAGTTTATTTCAAAGATTATTGTCTTTAAATTTTAAACTAATTTAGGAAGAACTCTTATGTAATGTTTCAAAATATTTAAGAGAAAAAATAACTTACTTTAAAATGATTTATGTTATGTTTTATGTTTAATATATAATATTAAAATATTATATCTTTAATATATCTTTTATACAATATTTTTAATACAATATTTTAATCGTAGGACAGTTTCTACTGAAAATGTGATTTAAAGTCTTTCACAGAACAAGTGAAAAATTAGAACATCAAAGGGCAATATACATACATGTCGATAAAACCTTTTATCACTTTTTATAATACATTATTTTATCGATAACCGTCCACAACACGGGGCCAGTCAGGGACAGTTATCGTCCAGGTATACTATTCTTTGACATTTGTCGAATGTAGAGAAGGACAGCGAAGCTTGAGGAGCCTCGGTCGCCGAAAAGTGTAACATAATACGGGTTGAGTATGTCGGTGTGAGACCACTACTAATCAAATGACAAAACTTCTTTATATTTCATTATTTGTTTATGGAATTTTCACCAATATATTCGTGGCATTTTTCTAATGAAAATGATACTAAATAAGATATAATTGCGATGATATTTACTTGTGTAATGGACGATGGAAGTTTCGGAAAATTATTGTAAACATGATCCGAATTACAGTATTTCATCGTTAATTGTCGTGAAATTCTGAACAATAATTGTCGTAAAGCAATCCCTCCTTCCGCGGGGTATACCCCGTGAGGGGCCATGAAACTCGAGAGGCCTCGGTCGCCGAGAAGTGTAACATAATACGGGTCGAGTATATCGGTGAGACCACTACTAATCCAATGACAAAACTTCTTTATTTTTTATTATTTTTTTATGGGACTTTCACCAACATATTCGTGGCAATTTTCTAATGAAAATGATACCAAATCAGATATAATTCCAATGGTATTTACTTGAGTAATGGACGATGAAAGTTTCGGGTGCAAGGAAGGACAGCGCATGGGAAAGAAAGAGACGCGGAGAGTCGCAGTCGGCGGCACAGTTCAAAGGCCCACGTGTCCTCCCAGTGTAATGCCAATAAAAAAAACTTTTTTATTATTACTTTATTATTACTACCTGTAAGATAGAGTAAATGCATAGAAAATGATGTTTGTAAATCAATTCATGAAGAAAATGCTATGAATTGATTTGTACAACTGATAATTCAGTAAATTTTGAAAGATGGTTTCCAGGTCTTCGATAGTTTAAACTGTTTTACAAAATAATAACTGACGAACAAATAGAAGGAAGTATGTTTTTGCATCGATAACTATTCGAGAATATCCTGAACGTTTGAAAATAGGTTCAAACGGAAGTTCGAATTTCCATTTCTATATAATCATGCCGCGGGAATAGATTATCATTTTTAGTATTCCTCGTGCGAGAAACCTTGATTATCTATAACGGAAACGTCATTCGCGTACAGTCGGTGCATTTATGCGAAACGCTTTAATCAAATTTAGTCATTCGTCGTTTACAAATTAAAGTTCGAAGTATCGCCAGACGTTTTTGTGGTAGTCTGAAATCTCATCAGGGCAATCACCAGACATCGCCGAGTAGCGTCATTTCAATCATACGATTGAAGAGAAATCGTCACGACATGAAGTTACGTAAAGATAACGATAGTACACGCTTATACATAAAATGGTGTGATACCTCATGAAAACAAACATTGATCAGAACAGATATTTCATTGCTACAATTTACTAATACCATACCAAGCTAATCAAGATTATGCACTTCCTCTCATTGCAACCGAGGATTAAACAAAACTTGATAACTTCTCCGTTATCAATGAACTGATACTTCGTCCCCGAAAAAGTTAACGATGTTCTCAACTTCTGAAATAAAAATTGTCTACCTTAATTATAAAAAGTAAAACTCAATAAAAAATGTGTACCCTCTGTTACTAATTTTAATAAATACGTAAGAATGTAATCATATTTTCAAGTCCAAATGTCTGCATATTGGTGTTAAACGTAGCTATTTTTTATATATAAATGCATAAAATCTGCAGTCTAGTGATAAATAATAGCAACTAAAAGTGTATTGCGTTACATTAACATTTCTCTAAACATGAATTTAACTGAACCAGACCTGGGTAAATTTTACATCGCATAAAAATAAGAAATAACTATTTGAAATAGTTTGTTCCACTGTGTTGTTTTTAATATCATTATTTAAAAATAAAAATCTTGTTGACTCATCTGAAATCTGAAATAATAGCAATTTCAAATAATATATTAATTTGTTATTTCCTTATTTCACATTTGACAAAAGAAGTAATCCTCATAAATACATATATGCAACAGAGGTGTTGATATAAACCAGGCTCAAGTCTGATAACCAGGACACCTGATCTAAGTTTGAAGAACAATTTCACAACTATCTCAACTAATTATTTCAAATAATAATCATATAAACGAACGCAGTATTTGAAATAATAATGCAAATAATGCAATTTCAGAAGTGCCCAGGTCAGACTTAAACTAACTTGAGTTTATTATAGTTGTGAAAAGTTATATTGCAGAATGTTGTGTAATAACTTCGAATATTATTAAGATAATATAATATCTTTAATGTACAATTAAATTTTTCTCAATTTCAAATAGTATCTCAATTTTTCAATTTCAAATTAGTATATTTCATACGTTGTTATATCAGGTATGATAAGACATTGAATTGCTTAACAGTAGACGTAAGTTGATACGAAACCGCTGATTTAAATTTTTACATTAACCATTGCCGCGGTGTACGTGCAATGGAAATTAATGCAAACATGTATTCGAAATCGATAGGAGAAAGTCCGAGCTACGCTTTAATGAAACAAAATGCTTTATTACAGCGCGTTAGCATGATCCAATAATAAAGAAATAATTTCAAACGACAATATTCTCAACAAATGACAAATATTATAGTGGCGTATTGTTAACTGATGGTTCGATATTTCTTTCAAAAGCATATTTAAAATTGTATAATATGACGACGCTACAATTGGTAAAAATTTTATCATTTCAGAATGATAAACTGATTACTAGCCTTTGACTGTACTTGAAAAGAAAGTGACATAATGTATAAAGTTCGATTATAAAATCATTACATAAGTACCGTGCTTTACATTATCGTAAGACGTGATCGGCAGATTTATCGCCATTATAGTAATTTGTTTTGTCTTGAAAAAGAATCGGAAAAACATTGAGCTTTAATGATATGATATAGGGTCATTCCATGCGAAATCGGACACTGTTCAGAATACTGTTTCGGATTTTGTTCAAATTTGGATATGTTGCAGTCTTTGGTGACGTATCAACATATCTGACAGGATATTTCGAAATCTTAAAAATTCTTGCTCCTACAGACGGGTAAAATAAAATGTCAACCTACTTTTTTATTAAATTGTGACGGCTGAACTATCAAACCGATGAAAATGAGGTTTTGGGTACTTATAGAGGAAACATGAACATCTAATAAAATTGATTTGTTGCCACCATTTATTTTGCAATTGTTTTAAACAAATGTTTTCACAGCAGGAGAAAATTGAAACCTTTGCCAAACAATGAAGATGTAGCTTAAAATGTCCTGTCCACAGACCTGTTCTTAAAAATGCGGAGATTTTAAAATTGGCGAACCAAAAATGATTTAAAGTGAACACTGCACCGCTATACCTGCCGTTCTCATACTGGCAAACCATTTACCATTTTACCAAATTTTTTCCCTGCTATGGAAACATTGCATTTGTTTAAACCAATTGCGAAATAAATGATGAAAAAGAAATTTTTTTTCAACTGCAATAATTTTATTAAAATTTTTTGTTTTCACTTATTGTTAATTCAGTCGTTATAATTTAATGAAAAAAGGTTGACACTATACTTTACACGTCTGTAAAACCAACAATTTTTAAGATTTTGAAAAATCCTTTGAGATACTTTCATATCCAAATTTTAACAAAATCCGAAACGGTACCTACTCCGAAAAGTGTCCAATTTCGTGTGGAGTGACCGTAATCAGTATACATATGTATTTGACGTTACTCTTTAACGAACGCATTTCTAGAAATCTATGCAACCACCACGTGACGTGACGTGGGTCGAACCACGAGGACGCGACCAATGGGAAAATCGACAACGACAATATGCCAAATTTTCGACGAATCATCGAACATCGTACGATGTAGACGCACGAGCGATCGCGTGTTTCACTCTTTCATCTGTCAGCAGTATTCTAGAGTGCTTCTAAAAACTTTCCACTTTGATCTTCGTTCCGTTATAAAACGGCAATAGTATTCTAAAATGTGGTAATATAAACGTTGCATAGTATAAATCGAAAGTAAATCAAGTTTAAAATCTATAAAAAATAGATTTAAATTCGTAACCTATAACAGCTGTCACTATCGTTCTATAAGAATTTTGCTGAATAATTAAAGTGTTTGAACACCAACTAATTTTGTGCTATTATACTAATTTTATTCTGTCTCTAGAATGATTCTAACAAAAATAATCAGATTCAATAGATACAGTCACTCCCATTAATATTCGTACACTCTAAAAGGCGATTACGTTTTTAATATTGGATCATGTGACTTGGATTTTTTTTTTTAGAAGTTAGAACAATTAGTTTACTACACGTTGAAAAACAGAAATTTTGAAAAAATTGTAATTGGTCGGAATTACAAAGAAGATACTAAAAGTTGTTATTTATAACTGTTTTATGTGGGTCCAGATTGAAAATTCAACGAATACGTTTTGTAGATTTGTATCAAGTGTATGCACTCTGAATATTTCACCAAAATCGGCAAAAAGTGCAATGAACTACAACTGTTTGAAGACGGTAAGAATTGCAGCTTTTCACAATTTTCGGCCTTAAACTGTAATAAATCGAAGGATTCTTACGTCATTCGATGCCTGTCGCTGTTTTCCACGTAATCCAAATTGGATGAAAATTTGAAAATATATACAATTGATACAGATCTACAAAATGGATGTTTTAAATATTCAATATAAGCCACATAAAAAAGTTGTAAAACACAACTTTTAGAATTTTCTCTACAATACGGATCAATTGCAATTGTTTTAAAATTTCTTTTTCACATCATGTAGTAAACTAATTATTCTAACTTCTCAAAAAAGTCCAAGTCGTATGGTCCAATATTAAACAAGTTCTCGTCTTTTTAAGAGTGTATGAATATTAATAGGAGTGACTGTATGTATCAACAAGACGAATCCAACGAATTATTTTTCGAATTTTGAAGTACTTTAAGTGAAAATATTGTCAACATTGAAAATAGATGCTATGTTGAGATTATTTCATTTTACTATAAATATGTGCAGTTGTTACGACAAACATTATATAATTTTTACTTCACAAACAAAACCATCTACTAAACGTATGCATATAAGAATGTTATTAGGAAAATTATTGCTAATACTGAACAGAATTATTCAGTAATTATTATTATTAATTTTTTAAAAAAGTGTCATATAAAAATAATTATAAATTTTATTAGTGATAAGAAAATTTGGTAATTATACAGTAAAGGGGCACTTTACCGATTTCAATGACCTTGAAATATGTTGTTAAGGTCATTATACCGAACAACTTTTTCCTATACATGTTACCATCGCTTGTTCTTGGTTTTCTAGATATTTACAAAAATCTACAAACACCCACTATGTACAGCGAATTCTGCCGTTTTTAATAGTTCGTAGTACCCCGCCCATTTTGAAAGCATTCCCTCGACTGCATACCCACCCCAAAAAGCCAAACTCAGAACTAACTATAGTGCGTTTAAAATGGCGGGTTTCGCTGTAGTGAACCTAACAGATTTTTAAAAATATTTCAGAAACCAAGCTCGAACGGTGGTAACGTATATAGGGAAAAATGAACATGAAGCTCTTCAAAATCGGTCAAGAACCCTGTTACTAGATTGTTACCCCACGGAGGGTTAGGTTTGTACAGTTTTGAAACGATTTTGGTTAAACCTAGATTAGGTCTGGGTTAACACTAAATCTGCCACGGTCAAATGACCGGTAATATGTTTTGCAATTATTGAAATTATAAAAATTCATTTATGAAAAATACTGGAATAAATTTCTTGATCTAAGTATCTATCATATTGAAAATTACGGACAATCTCAATAAATTTAGTGTTCCTATTTTAAAATGGTACCTTTTACCGATACTTTTAATGCTTGGTAGGTTTAGTGTTAAATTTTGAGATGAATGGACGAATTCAGTTATTGGAAAAGGTAAAGTTTGCTATAGTTATCCTAACTGTTTTTTGCGAATATCTAAGAAACTAAGTCCGAGCGGCGGTAACATGTACAACGTTGCTTAGAATGATATCCTTAACGACATATTTCAAGGTCATTGGAATCGATGAAGTGTAGCTTCTTTTGAAAGGTGAACCTTCGACTGATAAAAACGCTTATACATCTTTCATGAATGAATAATGATGGAATATAAAAGATAACCATAGAAGATTTCAACTGCAAAATGTCACGCTTTTCGACACGGTTTATTTATAATACTCTTTTTTCGCTACTGTGTACACATACCGCAACGCAGAGCATTAACCTTATCGGTCATCACTATACATATATGGCTCTGTTCATTAAGTGTTATGTCTGACAGTTTTCTGCAGACGATAATAAAAATGTTTTCATAAAACCGTCTGATCTTAGCATTCATATCTGCGAATACGTATCTCCGTAAAATGTATCAACATCTTAGAAATATTTATTAATTCCCAGTCTGAATGATCGTCCTAATCAAACAATTATTTACATCGTGTGTTATTACTGATCTACGAACTTTATGCATTTATGTCAAAAATAATCACCTGAGGCTGAAAGCAATAGAATGATTAAAAGAATTTGTTAAGATTAATACTTTCTTCGTGTATAGATGTGTCATTTGACCATTTTCAATCGGATGTATTTGTCAATTACTAATCTTAGTGAACGTTTTGGTTTAAAACAAACGATAGGCTGTGGATTTTATGCATTCATAACAAAAACGATTTCAAGAGCGCGGATGTATTATTTTCAATTTAGTAAGATTATTTAAAAAAAGCGAAATTTTAATACATTAGATTCAAGAAATATTTGAACATTAAGTATCCAATTCTCGAAAAATGTCCCATATTTAACAGGTTAATCGCCTACTCAACAATAATAAAAATTATATGAAAACAAAGCAATTTATTTAACAAAACAAAAACTGGGAAGATTAGTTTTTTGATATTAATTACAGTTTCAAACCTATTCTATTTCGTAGATAATACGGAAATTTGGTACACACAATCTACCAACGGAAAAATTAAGTTTTAATTCTGTATAATTCCGTCACCCAGATATGAGCGACATGGCGATCAAAGTGTTCAACTGTAATCATTTCATAAAAAATGATCGTACGACAATAAACTTTGACTCATTTTAAAGCTAGAAGCCTTTAGTTTCATAATCCATCATTTATTTTATTCTAAAATATTGTTTCATAATGTAGCGGGCGAGCAACTGAAGGCGAGTTTCTTTTCTAGAAAATGCTATACATTCGAACGTCTGTGAAAACTTGGAAAATTTGTTTTCGTGACCGAAATTACCATAGATTCATAAACTGAAGCTTCTTCTTTATAGTACAATTCTCTTTAGTTGTTTTATCGATCTTTGAATTAGAGGTGTGCCACCAACTTTACAGTGGTATACATAAGTTATATCATGAGGGCTTTACACGACCGAACTTGTGCTTCATGTTTGACCCATAAAACAGTGAAAAAATCATACATCAATTTTTAAGGAATCATTGTAAATAAGAGGCTTTAATCTTCAAATCTACAACAGTGTGATATACGAGAAAAAATTTTGAAAGTTTTGGAGACGTTTAAAATTGCAAGATTTTTTAGGATTAATGAGCCTTCGGTTTCCCACCTACTACATCATGTAAAAATATCTTAGAGAAAAATGAACACTGATTTGCAAAAGTAGAGGCTACAAGCTTTAAAACGATTTCAGGTTTAGAGTTGTCCCATTTGATTTAACGAAATGATCACAATTTAAACCTCGACAATTTATGAAAACCGGAAATGTATTGCTTAAATACTTTTTGTTAGACAAGTTTTATTTATCATAAAGATTCGCAATTTACTTATTACTGACATCATGTGTTATTGCTAGTTTGTGGGCTTGATGCAAATGTGACAAAAATGAGCAGGTGAGACTTAAAACAATAAAAATATTAAGATAATTTGAAAAGATTAATACTTTTGAATGTAGCAAAATTATTAAAGAAATAAATTTCTACTTGGACCCCGTTTCGAGAAACTTGTTATTTCGCCCTTAGATCCACAGTGTATTACTACACAATTCATAGTCTAGCTCGAAAACGTTTGAGGAGTTTCTTCGTCCCCGTGTTTGCTCCCATTGTTATGATGATGATTAGTTATGACACTTTCGATCACAATTTTCCCCTTACGTCAGCGTTTCCCCAGTTTCGTAATGATTTATATTTCTGCGATCGCGGTATTTGAATAGTAAATCGACAGCTCTTACCAGTAAAACGCAATCTTGTCGCCATTCCCGGTCTTCACGTTTTTGTCCAACAAATTGAAACTGATGTTGGTAGAGGCACCTTCCATCCATTTAATAAAAATGTCTCCTTTGCTCAAATGGAAGTTGTACGAGAAAAACTTCTCGTCGATCGCTGGCGTTTCCCAATAAAACTGCTTCGCTATTTCGCCCCAGAACTCCACTGGATTCTTTATAGATCTGAAAAGCCGAACGTGAGAACTCAAAAACTGTGTCACTTAATCCATTCTAAAAATAAAAACAAAGAAGAATAAATTTTATATTTTTCTCAAATTGTAAATTATTCTCAGATTGCTAATTTAGCTTAAATTGGATTCTTTATAGATTTAAAAAACAGAACGGGGAACTCAAAAACTGTGTCTCATTATTTTTTTGTTTGTATAATATTTCCCTTTTGGGGTACATAGGCGTTACATTTATCATGATTCATAATATATTGGATTTAATAAACCTAAATCGATTTTATTCTAATTATTTTCGTTTCTTCCTTTACCTTTATAGGATAATTGTTAAACATTAATCAATTCTCTTTCGTCTTAATTATCTAAAAAACAACTGTTTCTTAATTAGTTCTAAAAAAAAACATGAATGAGTTTCACAGTATTCTTTTTAGGTTGGCTAATATTATCTAAATAGTGTCCGAATATGCATTGCTTTGAGTTAAACCTGGTAGGATACCACAATACGGTTTTATAATGCTACTTATGATAATAACGTGTATTTTATCATTCATTTCCTTTACTTAAAGATTGATTATTGTACTGTAAAATACTAGTGCAGGAAGGCGGAAAGAATCGTTCGTATTAAGTTTAGGTACTCAAGATAGGCGGAGAGTGTATCTTGTAGCAACTGGCCATGGAGATCGATAACATTGTTCTATTTCCATATTAGACATCCATGGTATTACAGATTCGCAAGATAATGGAACCAGAACTTTACCTTGACTCTATAAAAAATTACTTAACAAAGATTACTCTTTAGAATGTGGCTATGTTGAACAACCTCTCATAAATTCGGAGAAATGTATGTCGAAAAGTTTCTTGGATAAATGATAAAAGAATAAAGAATTCCACAAGAGCTTCTGTTTTTATTTACAGCTTGTCTATAATGAATAGACTTTGGATTTTACGCATTTACGATATGAATGAATAGATAAAAAAAACTGTGAAAGCATTTGAAGAATTTCAAGATATTTTTATTTTAGATTCATTGAAATTATTAAAAGAAAAACTTCGTTTTTGAAATTTTTATTTTACACAGAGTAAAATAAATTTTATTATCCACACTATAATAATGAGCCATCGTAGGAACTCAATAACAGCTGCTCAGAGTCATGACCAAAATTTATGTTTACTAGACTGCGGATTTTATTCATTCACAGCAAAAGTGTATACAGTAGACACCCTTAACAAAATTTATTTACAGAGACTATGTATGTGAATCTTCTGTGATGGTGAGTGTACAGCCTTTTTAAACAATCTTTTTGACATCTGCTGTAAGCTTACTGCTACATGAAATAAATGTACGTAGTCTTTTTAAACAGTTTTTGTCTCTGCGTTATACAGAAGTTGATCAAGTAGATCAAATACAAAACTGAAAAGACATTAAAAGCAGTGAAGGATACTATTACATTATTATCGAATTTATATGCTGCTTGAAATAGAAAATACATTGTTATTAACCATTGGATTCTTACAATTGACTTGGACTATTTTTATTTTACATAAAGAAATGCAGTCTACCTATTGCAGTTCTTAGAAGCAAGTTCGACTACATTTGTCTCAATATAGTTGAAAGTATAATTTCGTACTGCCCTAGAAACGAAGATTCGCTTCAGAAACGTACCCTATCACGAGATGCACCCTAATAAACCTAAATGGTACTCTTTACGCAAGGAATTTCTCTTATGAAAAGATTAACGAACACCGTAGGAATGCACTTAATAACCACGCAGGTCATTTTGCTCGTGATTATTGTCAAGCTCCCATTCCTCGTTCACCCTCTTTGACAGTCCCCTCCTATAATTTCCCAACCTTCGATTTCGCACGTCGTAAAGGTTAACTTCCGCGATTGGTGATTTAAAACGGACAATCTGCTGGTGATTTTGTTTAAAAATCATTTTCCTTGTTCCTTTGCGTTGAAAGTCTCCCTAGCAAAACAATATTTTTGTCCTGTCGTTCAAGAAAATAAAAACGCGTAGTTTTTCTGCGAACAATTTATAAGCGCTTGCAATGTAAATTTCATTCAATAATTCAGATTGCGATGGGTACAGTCGCTCGCGGAAGTATTCTACTCGCAAAGAAAAATATAAAATAGCTCGTTGTTTAAACAGATACCGAGCTGCAACACCCTTTGCCATGGTGCTAACACGAGAAACAATGAGCTACAATAATAAAACTATGACAATAATTCGATTTTAATTTTCGAGTTTATCGAAGTATTTCCCAAAACATTTTCGTGTTACTGTAGGAGTGAATAGCGTGCAAGGGGTTAAATATAAACGAGATCATACTCTGGATCATGTGCAAGTCACCATAGCAATAATCAATACCGAGTTAAGTAGTAATCGAGGGAGAATTACGTGGTCTGGTATCGTGACTCTCCGGACGGGTCACTGTCAAAACTATTGATTACATTCGCGATTCTCGGACACGGAGTTATGTTCTCACGGGATCAGGAGTTGAAAGGGGTTGAAGAGGATCAGCTGATGTTGCAGAGGGGAGCTTGGAGGTGCTTCAAAGATAGATAACAAGGCAAATTTCGAACAAGGGGGAGTTAAAGAATCTCTATTTGCGACATTGGAAAACGAAACAACCCTTGAGAGTAACCCCGAGGAACATGATTGTTACACTCACTTCTCGTGCATCTCTTTGTACCGCTTGAAGCTGTCGCAGTACGCGTTCTTCGCGAGCTCGGTGTTAGGGTAGTAGATGTCGTTCACCATGTTTGTGGATTTTGCGAATTTCTCGGACTGAAACAACCCTTAAAACGGCACCGCGGCGTTTTCGGAGGCGGACGATCAATAAAACAGCGGGGCTCGAGAGGAAGCGTTACAATGACGGATCCAGGGCGCGCGTTTTCTCGTCTGTTCCGGTTTGCGAATCGTACTTCGGTTAGAGGAACTGACAACGCACGATTCCACGAGAACGGAACACGATGAGATCTGGGTTGAACGGAGGTGGCACGAAGATATACTTTCGGAACCGCTCGCTTCTGCTCTTTTCCGCGTTACGGCTCGGCTGATAAAGCGTGACTGAGTTAGGAACGGCGATCAGCGTGGCGTCGTTCGCGTCGCAACGTCGGCGTCGGGGAAGGCGATGTCGATGTCGCTCGTCGGGGAGAAGACGCCGTCAGGGGCGCAATGTTTTCTATGCTGGCCCAAGCTCTACGTGACAACGGAGATATAACGCTGGACAAGAATTTTTTAATCAAACCTATACTATCATAAAAATAGCAAAATGTCTATATATACTTAATCTTGTCATTTTTATAAAGCAGTACATGCCAGTCACTTTTAATACTCGGTTGGCTTAATGTTAAGGTTGCACCAACAGCTCAGGTTATTAGAAGACTGCGGATCGTTATGCAAAATAAAAATTGTATGGCTCAAATAGAAGAGATGGCTTACAAGTAAAAATGTATGTCTTTCTTCAACGAGTTTTATTCTCAATTTTTTTAATCTTTCTACTTTTTTAAAATTCCGCCAACTCACTTTTGTCATAAATGCATAAAATCCGCAGGCTAGTTATTAGCGAATGTATTGAATTACATTACATTAGATATAAATAGCTTCGGTTGTGTACTTGGAGTACTTACAATATGTTGGATCTTTACGTACATACAGTTGGTCACAGTAATATTCGGACAGTTCTAAAATGATGATAACTATCTTAAGATTGGACCAAACTACTTAAATTTTTCAAGACGATAGAAGAATTAATTGAATATGTGACAATAATGAAATTTTTTTAAAAAATTGCAATTGGCCGGAATCGCAAAAATGTCTAAAAATTGTTTTTACAACTTCTTTAGATTTATTAGGGTTAGCAGCCGAAAAGCGTAAAAAAATACAATTTTCAGCATGTATATAATTGATACGGATCTACAGATTATCTATAATAATCTACATATATATATATATATATATATATATATATATATATAAATAAGTATGATGTCAATGTAGACGCATATAAAAAGGTTTATTTATATTTATATATATTCTTATATGCATCTACATTGACAATTTAAAAAACGTTTTTTAGATCCGTATATATATATTTACTATAAGTACATATAGCAAAACATGTGGCAACAAAATGTGACAACAATTGTTACCAAATGGGCCCTAGTGCGTCAAACTGACACACACACACAATTTCCACGTTTTTTTCAAGTCCTTTGAAAGGCTAGTTCATTGTTTTGTAATTGCTACACGACAATTATGTATTCATTGTACAGCCCCTTCCGAATGCAGCTACACATGTAAATATAGCTTTGAATAGCAAAAGTTGGCGGGAACTTGAAGAAGACAAGAAGAGGCGTTACGTATTCTCTTCATTCTTCTCTTGGTCTCGAGGCACAGCTAAGTACGTTAAGATCGAAACAAAGCAAAGTCGAACACGTGCGATCGAAAACGAAGATAAGAATCAACTACACAAAAAAAGATGTATGAAAACGAATTCGGTCATTATTTACGTCAGCGACTCCTCACCGATTTCGATGACCTTGATATATGTTGTCAAGTATTTATTTACAAAAAACTACGTACACCCACTACAACGAATTCTGGCCTATTTAATTGACCGAACACGTGGAGCTAACAGTATTGTAGAAATATGTCGGAAACTAAGGTCGAGCGACGATAACACGTATGTATAATAAAAAGTTGTTCAGAAACTCCAGATAACGAGATAATATATTTGAAGCTCATCAAAATCGGTAAAAAAACACCGTTTCTAGATAGTTTCCTCATGTAGGGTTAGCTTTGTACAGCTATTAAATGAATTTTAGTTAGGTCTGGGTTAATTCTGGGTTAGATTTCATGGGCAGGAGGTGCAACGAGAGGAGTGGAGTCACGAGTGGAGCCCTTCCCCCGCCGTAAAGGATGAATTCAGTCATTGGGAAAATGCGGAGTTTGCTATAGTCATCTGCACAGTATTTTGCGCATATCTCAAAAGACAAAGGTCATCGAAAACGGTGAGGAATCGCTAAAGTAAATAATTACTACGAATTCTTATGGTTTAAGACGAAATTGGTTTACCACAGTTCTATGCATAGTTCAATTTCTGCAAATTTCATAGTATCGTAAGATTCAGATGCACGAAGAAATAATTATGCCTAAAAAATATTATGTAAGTCTTTAAAATGCCTTTTCATGAAATATTTAATTTAATAATTTAAATTCACTGGAAAAAATTGCGAGTCAAATGTTGCGCCAACGTAACGTTGGGTTTTAACCCTTTGGTACTATTAATGCCTAAAGGCGCTTTTAAAATTTGGTTTCCTGGTACTGTTGGCGCCTATAGGCGCTTAACTTACTTCGGTCCACTGAAACGATAGGCGCCTATAGGCATTCATATTACAACGAGAAATACACGCTGACGAAAAATTCCGCCGTTCTCAATGAAGGTCACGATTGAATTCCTGCCATATGGTACAATCGGTGCGCTTCAAAGTCTGCCGTAGGAAAAGGGTTAATGGCTTTTCTCTTATCCCCGTTTGCTGGAACAAGCTAGTATTCGCCCACCGTTTGATCCTCATCGAATTTCGGGGAGAGTTGTTGGGATTCCCGTAGTAAAAAACAGAGACTGACCTCTGGGTATAGATAAAGACGTAGGGTAGCGAGTGCCGAACTTGTTGCCTTATGCTCTTTACCCTTGATAACGTGATATTTTTGTTTGGAATGGTTTTCGTGAGTAGCAAAAAATTTCTACACGTAATTAAGAGAAGTAAATATTTTGGACGTTTTAAAGATAAAATGTTGTATCATGATTTACTTTTCTTTTCTTATTGCGTGTTTTACGAATTTTTGCGAATGATGTCGTTGACGTAATATTTTTTATATTTTTAGACCTGATAATGTTTTGGGCAAAACTATTGGAAAAGGAATCCACCAGCTTGTAAAACTGTTATCTTAAAATAGAACCACTTGTGTTTCATTTTTAGGTCGGGCATGAACTTTTGCAATCATCTAATTATATTCCTTACTACCTTTGTAACAGAACACCTACAACTGCTGAAATGATCAGTTACCAATTTTTTTTTTAATTGTTATTCAAATGACAAGGTTGCATCAATGGGAAATGATTATATATTTTTCTCATCCGAGATCCAGTTATGATAAAAGCTGTACAAAATCTATTAGTTATATACATACATAGGTTAGCTCGTGGCCCTTATAATTAACCAATTGTAACTTTGTTTTAAATTCGATACTGGACTTATCAGTTCCTTGTAAGATACAGGCAAAATGCATACAAATTGATAAGGATATTTTAAAAGTTCAATATATTTAGATAGTTTGTGAATGATCTTCATGAACAAAGAGCCTTGAATTATTATGTACACCTGATAAATAAAGTTGATCTTGTTATTTTTGTAGGACAATATACCGGATGACTCACGAGAAACAGAACCCCCAAATATCTCTGTTAGGATTTGAGGTAGAAGGATATGTTACAGAAAAAAGTTATACTGTTCAACGAGTTAATATATGGTGTTATAAAAAAATTTCTGATTGTTGTTGCCTTCAGTATTTTGAAGGGCATCGATGGTTCTATAAATGGCACCACATATTTTTTACTTCATAGTTTAGTATTATGACATTCAAATGACCATGGATTCATAAATAGGTATAGTTTGACAAATCCGTTTGATCAACGGAAATTTAGTTTCTTATACCATTAGGTATGTACAATACCGTTCAGGTATAATGCCGCATATCGTTAACGGAAGATAATGGAAGATGATTTCTAAGCATACATGAACATGATTGTCAACAAACTATATGTATGTATGTTCAGTCTGTTATTGTTTATCGATTTGTTGCGGTCGTGTGTCCGGTTGTCGATACAGAATTTGCTAAAAGATGACGATACAATTGAAAAGGCAATTCAATAATTGAAATGTAATGATTGCACATTCTCAAAGTTATCATTGATTTATCATACATTTTTAGTCCAAGGTAATTTGAAGGTCATAGTATACCACATTGTAGAACTCGTCATGACATCAGCTACTACACTATGAAGTTAAGAATTTAATTATGGTTAAAGAACTTTCTTCTTTAACATTTGTTTTTCTCTTCAATCCTAACGAAGATATTTACGTGTGTTGGTTTTCGTGAATCACCCTCTTAAACATTCGTTTGTAAAGATCGAAAGCTTTAATGCTAACTCTTTTACAGCTTTGAGTAGTAAACAATTTACAGAAGTTTCTCGAGATTTTTATACTTTCTGCAATCTATTGCAACACGCACACACACACACAAGTTTTTAAAATTATGATAGTTTACATCTACACACACACACAAACATATATATATATATATATATATATATATATATATAGAAATAAGTGACCCCAAAAATACACATTGGACTAGCAATTTTCAAATAATTTCATTCAGTATTCAATGAATTATCGATTTTTGTACACATTTTCCGGATTCCGCCAAGTTGCATCAGCGAGTTTGAATTCCATAATTTCGAATACAAATTCAAAATCAGACCATTTGAATTTGATCATTTTGATTAAAAATTTGAAATCTACGTCCAAAACAACCTAGAGATACCAATTTTCTAAAAATTTATTGCAGAATTCACTGAGTTATCGAATTTTGTCTATTTCATCCGGATTTCGCCCACTGTGCGTCGGAAGCTACGTACTTCAAATACATTTTTTGCGGTCACCACGTGCAATTAGTACGTTAAATATGATATCATTTTATTTAACATATCGAGAATTTCTATAGCATATTACACTGACTAGATACAATTAATATGCCATTTTGTCTGAAAAATATTTTACCTTTATTTAGGAGTCCCATTTATATATTATAATTTTATAATATTATTTATCATCGTAAAGATCAAAGAATGAGGGATACCTTTAAATGAAATGTAAGCTTTTCATTGTACTACTGAAAATCACAATATGATCAGTACATTTTCAACAACAGTTTAACATCTTTCACAGAAGTAACTACAGAAGCTTCATTAACTTTTAGATTACATTAATATAGATGTTAGAATTAAATAATTTATGTTTTCCTGCTGTTGGGTTGAAAATTAGAAAAATACTATCGTTCTCCCCATGTACAATTACTTCGATACAGCCCTGATTCTAATCCGCGGGAATAAGCAGAAATTCGAATAATAGGTGAACGTGTAGAGTGAAAGTGAAAGGGTAAAACCAACAGATGTCCATTAGAATAATTGTAACAACGTTTTAAATCGGTTTAACAACGATAGGAACACAATACTTCTGCGTAATTTGATGTTGAATATACATATATACAAATAGTTAGCATAATTGAATACACAGGTGTTTTTTTTTATTTTTATTTAAAATTCATGGCGTTTTAAAAAGAAATAGTAACAATAAGAATGTTTCCAATCATAGCTATAATATCTTTGTAAAAAGCGGTGCAAAAAAATTGCATCGTGTGTTTCAAAAAGGCTACATACGTATCTATCTATATGTGTTAAAATGCATAATGTCTTATATTTTCTACAATCTTAAGACACTATAAAAATTAAACATTAAAATTAGATCGTCGCTAAAAATGTTGTCAGTCTTGCAGAAATTATTTCTGTCAATCTTTTATGAAGCTGAATATTTAAGCACGTAAATAGAGTACTTGATGAGATATTGTATAATACAGATGCCTACGAATAATACTAACTATTTCTCGGTGATATTGATAAATTTTTCGAACCAGCGGCACAGTAACTATCAATGAAAATAATAAATAAGAAAACATACTTACATTCGTTATGTAAGAGATAAAATTAATGTTGTAAGAGAAAATAAATACATATAATGTTGTAAGAGTAGATAAAATTTATCTTATTATCGCATAACTATAAACAAGCCTGCTGTAACATTCTAATGAAACATCTTTATAAATATAAATTCGAAAAGTTCCGTAAGCGTTCATGAAATTCAATTAGCTACGCGCTATAAATAGCACAGTTACTATATGTATCTGATACACATAGCCATGTAATCAGTAATAATATTGTAAGAGAAAGGAGCATATATAATAAAAAATATAAATATAATAGATTTAAGGTATTCAAACTTATTGTATTTAGAGGTACACTTGAAAACTATACATATTACATTAGATTTTCCAATGTTCATAGATTAGCCAATGTCTTTATAAATGCATAAAAATTCGCAGTCTACTGATGATCAATGAAGCAAGTAACAAATTTCAACTTACATTATAATTCATATGATTAATTCTGAAAATCGAAATTAATTTATACGCCTGATATTAAAGAAATTTTTTTAAAAATCTGTATTTATCATTTATTGAAAATTTGGATGAAGAATATTACTTGTTTATGTGTAGGTTTATTATAAACTGATATTATAGTTTACATGTGATATCTCTATTGCTACAATACAAATATAATTAATATTGAAGTACAAATAAGATAAAAATATAAGATATTATATAATAAGATACATATATAATATAATTATATATATATCATAGTTAATTATTTATGAATACAGTTTAATGTCAGCTATAATATTCAATGCAAAATATATTGATTATCCATGTGACAAACAATACAGTGTTACTAATTGTATATTTACAATTCCTAAACATCGATTGATGCTTAATAAAAAAGTAAATATTATTTCTGGCTACATAAGCTCTCATTTCACAATTGATTATATTGAATAAACTTGTAGTTTAAATAAGCGATTCTAAGTATTTGATCACTGACTGTATATATGCAGAAATACACAAGCTGACGTAAAAATATTCTATGCAGCATAGTCGTCTATTGGCACCGTAAAAATTACATACTAAATATATATTATAAATTATTGGTATCATTAAAATTGTGAAAGACATATAAACAATTTAATTATAACTGAACATCGTCGATAATAAAACATTCTTATGTAAAATATTAATTACGAATGTTCTATGGCCAGGATGATAATTATACTATTATACATTTACAATTGTTATACATATTACAGAAGCAAATAACGTTTTCTGCTCCATTACTCAAAATCAATGGAACTTTCGTACTTATTTCATGGAATAACATATAGTATTGCAGTAAAATGTGGCCGACTGCCCATTAATACACTTAGTAATGATGTAATTATACTTAAATTTAGACTGTGGATTTTTACGTAAAATGAAAACTTTGAACTGAATTCCAACAAACTAGATCGAAGCAGAAATTGATTTACTATCTTAATACGCTAATAGGCTGAAAAGAATATAATAGCATTTTTAAATTCTTCTATAGATTTTATCATTTTAAAGTACACCCATCCACTTTTGTTAGAAATGCATAAAAGCCGCAGTCAACACACAGTAAATCCAAAAAATGTTCGGACGCTAGTACTAAATGTAGTACTGGTAGTAAAAACTAGTACAACAATATAATTAGTCTCATTTCAAAAATTGAGATCTCTACTCTTGCCATTCATCATTCATTTTGTCTAAGATATTTTTGCATGATACAGCAACTGAGGAACTTAAGCTGCTTCTTTGGTCCAAAATGTTATAAATTGAAACTTATGTAAAAGCATTGACAAATTATTCTCGTAACTGAAACTACCGCATATTTAAAGATTGGAGCTTTCCCTTTACAATGAATGCTTAACTCTCGATTTACGATTTTTTCTAGTTGATTTATTGAGCTTCCAATGATAGGTGTATTGTCATATTTGCAATAATATAAAGTACACCAGCAAGGACTTACACTGCCAAACTTGTTCCTAATTTTTGTTCTATAAAACAACCAAATAAATTGTAGATTAAGTTTTAAGCAATCCTTGTAAAGGGGAAAATTTAATCTTCAAATCTGAAAGAGATCTATACAGAAAAAATTTTTTTGATGGTTTTATAAAGAATTTTATTCGTAACATTTTCGATCAAAAATGTGTCCTTGGGTTTTTCTCTGTTTTATCATGCACAAATATCCTGGAAAAAATTAATGATGATCTGTGAAAGTAGAGGCTTTGAGCTTTAAAGTTTGTACACATTTACTATTCTATTACTTTTCTTAACGAAATTGTCATAGTTCAAATATTGGCAATTTCTCGGGAATCGAAAATTTAGTTTTTTAATATATTTTTTTTTTGATTTACTGTATATCGTATTGCTTTCTAAATTGCTAAGAATTCAATATAAAAAAAATTCTAAAAGTAAGAGGAAATGATCTGTCCTACTTTTTTAGCAATTTACCTACCATTGGCCTATTTCTTTGCGTCAAAACAAGCATGTAAACCGCGTCTGTCTACTCTATTTTCTTCTTAACCTTTCACTGATTAATTGCGTTTGCAATTCTGTGTCGCCGATAATATGCGGTGCGTATTTGTGCTCATTTTGATTACGAAACAGCGCTCCGAGTATTGAAGTAATAACAATATACGTACAGGAAATGCGACTTGAATTTTTAAAAATCGTCTGTTTTTCCTTTGACACGCATGTAGGTAACGACGATCGTGAGTGTTCTTGAACGAAACAAAGATTTACAATGTCATTAGTGAACGGATCGCAGTAGCATGGACTCGCCGATTCAAGGATCGATTGTTATCGTAATATAAGAATTTTTTGCTTTAACACATTCACTATCACGTCGGTAACATATGGCTGACATTAATCTAGTATAACTAGGTTTAGAAAATTTTAGTTGCGAAGTATTCGAATAAACCGAATTTTATTAGGATTTTTAGAATGTAAATGAGTTAAAGTAGCATCTACTATAAACAATTTTAACTTTCTAGTTTCGGTTTCACTAATTAAATTCCTTTGACTTTGTAGACATTTTTGGAATTGATATTTGGAACCTTGTTCATGTGTGGCAATTAACATTCCACAACTAATAATAGAATATTTTGAATATATTTATAAACATAGTAACAAATTGTAAGTTGTATGTAGAGAATGTCTCAACAATTTATTCTTCCAATGTACAAGCTGGTTCACCTAAAGGTAATCATCTAAATATTAGAATTTATACAAAACCTGTCTCCAAATTCTAGTACTTCCAAGAAGTTATTCAATTTTTCGAACATTTAGGAAAAGATAAAAAATATTGTGTTAAAGGGTAATTAGATATTTGTACATATTTTAAAGATTATAATTTATTTAATAGAAAAATGTGGACCTTATGGCGTCGATGAGGAGATACCGTCGGCGGAATTCGGTGTGTATGAATCGTGTCGGTGAGGTCACGGTATCCCCAAAAGTATTGGGTTGTAACATAAATTCGTTCGGTTACAAATATAAATAAGTTCGAATTTTAATGATTTAGTTCTCATTCATTGCAAATACAAATAACTATGATTAAATATATATAAAGCTTTGTTGATTCCCCTAAGGATTAGAATTCTATCACATCCACCTGCTTTCACCTCCTTTCTCCTCCTTCCCGTTCTCCTTACACTAACCTTACTTACTATCTTAATTTAACTTACACTTAACTTAACTTAACTTAAATTTACTCTACCTTATCTGTTTAACTTAAAAACTAACTATAACTAGAACTATGAACTAATTAGAGAGAGAGAGAGAGAGAGAGAGAGAGAGAGAGAGAGAAACAACTACATACAACAGAATACCTTAAAAACTGCCTTATAAACTACTCCATACCCTTCCCTACGTGAGGACCTCCTCTTCTGGTCTCCCATCATTCATCAAATACCTCCGATGGTCCCATACCATCTCACTTTCCCTCCCATCCTCACCAGTTCTCCTACCATTCGCTCTTTCCCTCCTTTCCCTCCCAGATACCTACAAAATTTCCTTCCTTCCGCACTCACTTTCCGGTCCTTAGAATTCCTGCTCCCTTCCCCCTCCTCTTCTTCCCCCTCCCCTACTTCTTCCCCTTCCTTCCATGTCCTTACATTATAATCCCCCCTATAATAACCCTTGCACCTTCTTCTCTCCCCTCAATCCATTCCCCCAGCTCATCCAACTTTCTTTGTAGGTCCCATTTACATACTCCCTACTCTTACTTTCACCGACATCACCCCCTCCGTCCCTTCTGCCTGTATAACAAGCAATATATAAGCAATAAAATTTACGTGGAAAATTATTTGTAAAACATAATACTTTCCAATAAATTGCATACTAAGAATTTTGTATACTATCATAATTGAAAAAGATATCGTGTATGGAAATATTTTAATGGAGCTTCTGGGGAACATTATTATTATAGTATAATAGTATATTAAATTAAATTAACGAATTGAATACACCCTGATAGCACCCGGATGTCCCGTGGACGTCCTATGCAGTTCATGTAAATTTTCATTTGCATTTCATGTGTACTTGAATAAATAATGCAATATGAATATCATAGATATATTTTTATTAATAATTTAAACTCTGTACATCGAAAGCATAAATTTCCATGAATAAAAATATTGTTTGTGATTGCGTTGTGATTATGTTATAGAACTGTAATTTATGGATGTCATCATTTCATGAATAACAGAATGGTTCCATAGTATTACAAACTGATGTTTTTTAAAATTGTATATCTACCTCGGCATCAAGTGACGTTACTCTGACTTGATAATTGTATTAACGCATCACTATGCGAGGCTTTTTGAAAATTCATTATTATAATTCGTTGTCGATACGATTTAAACTGGGAGCTTAGCGATGTTATGATATTATACGTAACTGATGCTCAGAATAAAGAAAGGAGTAAACACATTTGCAACGGCAAATTAAAATTTTATTTTGGATGATTTACTATTGGATAATTATAAAAGTTCGTTCCCGATTTTCAGAGATTTCAAGACCTTTGAAGAAAGACCACACAATTTAACGAAAAAGAAATTCAACAACTTGTAAAATGTTGGGAGACAATTATAATTGGCTAATGAAACTGTTATTACTAAATGTAACTGCTAAAAATTATTTTACGCAAATACAAGCGAGACAGAATATGAAGTCAATAGCTTATTTCAATTATGATATGCAGCACATGCAACAGTTATAAATCAGGTATTTTGGCAAATATTTATTATATAAACATTTCAAAAGTTAAAAAAGGAGAAATTAGAAGGAAATCTATGTAATTTGTAAAAGATTGGATCAGAATCGAATGAAATAAAAAATTTACAAAATTTTATCGAATTTGTAAATCTATAGAATATTTAACAAATGCTGTACGTCACGCATGTGCAGTAGGGTGGACCTTAGTTATACTTGGTGAAAATTATTTTGTCGAATTTTTTTCGGGACACCCCCTAGAATTGTGACACTTGACGCAAAAATAATGTGTGCAAAATTTGAAATCGATCGGATAACGGGAAGTGCTGCCGCATCGACTTTGAAAATTTTTTAATTTTCTAACTCGATTTTCTCCACTGTAGTATATCATTAGTATATATTTTTTATATCGTTGATTTTGTCTTTTTACGCACTATAATAATGTAGAAACAAAATGTAGCATTAATTTAAAAAAAAAAATTCGTGACATTGAAATCTCAAAAATTGACTTTTCAAAAAATTTTTTTTTTTGCATTATATTTAATTTAGTAAACAATAAAACTTTTGTCTAAGATATTTTTTTATATTTTTATAAATAGCGAAAATATTTAGATATTATACTTATCTAATCTTTTTAAGGGCTCATTTTGAAGAGGAAACTTCAGGGCATATGACCATATTTTTTTCAAAATTTCAAAAACCTATGCCACTCACCGAAAAAAATTATTTACATTCTTCGACATTATAAAGTTAATTAGCGAAGTTGAAAAAATTATTTTATAATAGCCTAATCCTTTATGAATAAAACTAAAAAAATTTAGCTCAATCTGACAAACAGTTCCTAAGATAACAATTCGTAAGTGAAGCCTATTTTCGCCAACATGGGCAAAAATTGCAATTGCAAACTTTGATGGCTTGTCATTTTTAAACACATTCTCAACCGGCAAAATGATGACTAAAATCCCGCCTAATTTCACATGGACTACAACATATTTCATTTAGAACAAACTCGCCGATGGTGACGTCAAAAAGTGATCGATTTGGCATGGAATGACCCGTACATGTTTATGGCAGATCCGTTAGCGTAGATTAAGGGCTCTACTACGTTAATTGACTTATTATTCTGATAAATGTTATCACCCCGAGATAAACTCACTGACGCGTACCTTCCATTTGCAAACTGTTGCTTATCAGCCTGGTGCACTCAGGTAAATATATTGGTGGTGTCATCTATGAGAAAACATTGAAACTACTACAATAAATCGCAAAATTGCGACCATGGACACCGACGAGACACAGGCCTAAGTTTCCTATAAACATTGCATCAGAAAGGAATGAGAGTGCTCGTGCCCGGGGTTTTATCGTGTCAACTTTTTACTTTTAAGCCTGGAACAGAACCTACATCATCTTTTTACCCCCTCTAATGCATGAGTCAGAACTAACTTATAGTTTGGATCAGAACCTATCTCATCTTTTTACCCCCTCTGTGGCATGGATCTGAACTAGTTCCAACCAATTATTTAATTTGAATATAAAATAATGTTTTAACATCGAATCAATATGCAATATGTAACGTTCATCTCAGAACCTACATCATCTTTGGCCTGCATCAGAACCTACAATCTACATGCAGCACAGGAGTGCAAATCTAACACCCGCTCACGAGAGTCAAGCTAAATCCCGCACACGAGTGCAAACCTAACACACGCTCACGAGAGCAAAGCTAACCCCGCACACGAGTGCGACCTCAGAAACAAGAAATTATGAAGAAATCAAATCGAAACCAAATCAAGCTCGAATTTAATGAACTGGGGACGCAATGACCTAAAGGCTCACGGGCCTTATCCCGTGACTGAGCCTCTGAGGGATCTCCGATCGGAGGAATTTCAATTTCAAGACAAAAATATCACTGGAGGGAAGAGAAACTTAGAAGGTTCAAGAGCAGATTCCAATTAGAAATTCAAAATTTAATATTGAAAGTGTTAATTGAACGTACACGTATTCTGAAAATAAAACATTGTATTTGGATTAAAAATTGAAAAGAAAGGATGCTGAGTATAGGCAAAGGTAAACGAAGAAATCATTGAAGAGACCATGCCCCCCACCCCCGAGCTAGCTTAAGAAGACCAAGGAAGTTATAAATAACCCTTGGATTACCCTAAGCTAGCTAAAGGTAGACCATGGTAGACAATAGTTTTTACCAAAAAGCATTGACCCCTGGAGGACCACTTGTCAACCTCAGGATAGGCAAGGGTAGATCAAGGTAGGCCACTAGTGGAGGACCCTTGGTCAAGTTTATACCAGCTGAAGGTAGGCAAGGGTAGCTCAGGAGGACCACTGGTCATCCCCATGATAGGCAAGGCTAGACCAGGGCAGGTCACTGCAGGAGGACCATCTGTCAACCCTAAGCCAGCTGAAGGTAGGGAAGGGTAAGACAGGATACCACTGGAGGACCCATGGTCAGCTCCTGCCCTATGTCTCGTCCGCTCCTGCCGGAGCGCTCGGCCCGACTGATTGACTGAAAGCGCACCGCGGGCTTAGGTAAGCAGTAATGCGCAGCGCGCAGCGAAGCGCAACGCTCCCCACCCCAATTAATTTCGGTAGATCTCCATCGCCGTGATAATAGTTATTGATAAAATTAATATTTTTGGCTGTATTATGTTTATAACAATTCCTTTTGTCAATGATGTCGACAAGCATCCCCTTGAATATCTACCATTTTATTTTTCAGTAAAAATTACTAATAGTACTCGAGATACAGAGTAAGTTTAAACACTTGAATATTACCAAACAATATTATATCAAGTAAATGTAATTATTAAATGTATTATCTCTGGCTGATTAATGTTTATAACAATTCATTTTGCCAATTATTTCGACAAGCACTCCCTCGACTATCTGACCATCTAATCTTTTACTAAAAATATGTAATGGAACTTGAGATATTGAATAATTTATGATATATAAATACCTCTACATAGCTAAAATAAAACACTAAAATAGGTAACTATATTTGATATGAAATAGGTAACTAATAATAAATCAAATACAATGTTAATTATAATGACAAGTATTTTAATTTTTTCGGATTTTATAGTTGCAAACTCTAGTTGTAATAAATGAAAAACCCGAGGAAGTTTTAAAAAATACAGATTTCATATCGAAGCTCAAGAGCGAACATCCTGGACATTATTTTAATAATGAGGTATTGCCATCAACATTATCTTCAAATTTTATCATATTTTCAGCTATGGCTATTAATCATTAAAAAAAATAAAAACCAATTTTTTCGACAATAACCGATATACGCAGAATTATATCCAAATGTTGCGAATTTATAATACTTCCATCAGCGCGGATGGATGCAGACGTAACATCACGTATGTATTATTCACGTGTGCCGCCTACTGTTTTACAGGACTTCGAACAAGGACGAACTTATGCACATTTACAAAGACAAAGAAAGACAGACACAGAGCTCTTGAATAATGTGCATACTCGACAGAAAATTTATTAGTAGCGCACTTGTGAGGTATTGTTTATAAATATTTGCAGATGGGAAATATAGAATAGAACATATATAGTTTTTTGTCACATTTTATGTCTGATTAAACAGTTATAAACAATTATTCTAAGTCTTGTTCTAAAATAAACTAAAATAATTTAACAGATCTCCGGTAGAAAATAATCTTTCAACTTTAGAGATTTAATTTATGCACATTTGCGATCGGAGTATCTAGAATGATGTCTCAGCTACATTTCCATTGCAGTTTTACGTAGATTTGACGCCTAGTTAATCAGTTATTTACGATTTCCAGACAGGTGACACAACAATTTGTGTGTTCATCCTTGACAAATAGTCGGAATATCCTTGTCTTACACATAGCGGGCATAGAAGATGGAAGTTACATCCTCAATAATTATTGATAAATAGTTAATCAGGGAATTTTTACAAATATTAGCTCTTGAAGAATATAGAACGGACCTTCGGCTCGTTCTCGAGTACTATTAGCCACTTTTACTTTTACATTTTCTCGATATAACTATGCTAAGTAATATTCATGTATCATAAATTATTCTGCATCTCGAGTTCTATTACCTACTTTTACAAAAAAAATTAGATGGCAAGACGGTCAAGAGAGTGCTTGTCGACATCATTGACAAAATAACGAATTGTTACAAATATTAACCAGCTGAACATACTAAATTTATCAGTGAATTGTGTTCGATAAATTCATGCGCACGAATATTCATGTGTTAAAAGTTATTCAATATCTCGAGATCCATTAAATATTTTTACCAAAGAATAATATGATAGATATGTTAGATATTATTAATCGCGACTCTGCTCTTTCACGGTTCTGGGGTAAGTGCTGAACGGTCCAACACAGTCCTCTTACCAGAAGGCACCACCGTGCCGTCCTCACTCCGTGGCCAGCTCCTTCAGGACAGAGTCCCAATCATTGTGCAACGCACTCGTCGCTATATCTCTCTCTTTCTCATAAAGTCATTCCAAACTTTCACTCATCTGTTTCACATAAACATCCCCGTGACGGCCGATAGCCGGAAGACCCAGCGCGGTCGCCTGCCATCGTCCATCGACGCTCTGTTTAGTCTCAAGCATCCCTCTTTAAGGCCTCACGCAGGCCAAGATCCTGCCATAAATCCTTCCAGGCCTAAGAGTCGCCTCAATACAAACCCTCGACCTGGCTTAAAACACATTGACGCTAACAGATAGTCAAGGGGATGCTTGTCGACAGTGTTGACAAAAGGAATTGTTATAAACATTATACAGCCAGAAATAATACATTTATCAATAATAATTATCACGGCGATGGAGATCTACCGAAATTAATTGGGGTGGGGAGCGTTGCGCTTCGCTGCGTGCTGCGCATTACTGCTTACCTAAGCCCGCGGTGCGCTTTCAGTCAATCAGTTGGGCCGGGCGCTCCGACAGGAGCGGACTACCATGGGGTGACCAGGAGCTGACCGTGGGTCCTCCAGAGGTATCCTGTCCTACCCTTGCCTACCTTCAGCTGGCTTAGGATTTCCAGAGCTACCCAGGTCTAGCTTCAGCTGGCTTCGGGTTGACCAAAGGTCCTCCACCAGTGGCCTACTCTCGGGCTGACCAGTGGTCATCCAGAACTACCCCAGTCTACCCCTGCTTACTTCAGCTGGCTTAGAGTTGTCCATGGCTCCTTCAGCAGCGGTCTGCCCTGGTCTACCCTTGCCTACCCTGAGGTTGACCAGTGGTCATCCAGAGTATCCTAGCCTACCCCTGCTTACCTTCAGCTGGCTTAGGGTTGACCATGGGTCCTCAAGCAGCGGTCTGCCGTGGTCTACCCTTGCCAACCCAGAGGTTGACCAGTGGTCATCCAGAGTACCCTAGCCTACCCCTGATTACCTTCACCTGGCTTAAGCGAACGAAGAAAATTCATCGAACGAAGAGGACTCGTCGACCGACAACTCCGGATTGTTTATAAGTTTGTTTTAGTGCGTGCGTTAGTTATTAAGATTGTCAATCGTCGTTGTAATTATGTCGAGTAATTATTGCCGTAACTTGACTTTGCTCGCCCCGTTTTCTGAATCCGACACAGCCTTCTGCTGTGTCGGCGTTGCTTGCAGGTCCTGAGCCGGTCCAGTTTCGGTATCCGGCGTGAAGTCATTGAGAGGGATGTCTGAGAGTCTTGTTCACTCGTCTTCTTGACGTTCGCTCCGCGTTAACGTAATCCTGGGATAGTCATGTTAACGCTTGCGTTCTCATGGCCCCCGGTTGCGCCAAGAAACCGTTTAAACGCTTTTCTTGGCCATCGCTCTTCGTGATGGAGTGACGGGTATCAGGCTGGTCGGCTCAGAACTTGTAAGCACTGAACGCGTCGCGTCACCCTTGAACCAGAGCCGTCTGCTGTGGTTCGACCATGTTTCTCTCTTTGAAAGAATCAGACCCTTCTGCCTGATTCGCCTTTGGTCCCTTGTGGATCGGAGACTACTTCTCCGATTCACACTTTGCCCCGCAATAATTACTCGACATACTTTTCCATGAAAAAGACTACTTTTCTATTTAAGGGAGACTTCGTTATGACTCCCTTTCAGGTCTCTTGTGCAGCAACCTCCCCGTGGTGAGACCTGGGCAATTGGTATTATCCACAATTCGCAAGATATTATAACTTATAAATTATAGTATCTTGCATGTAGTGGACAATATCGAGCAAATAGCTGCACACTTAGGTTTTGCGTTAACATTGTATAGTGGAATGCTAGATGTAAGAACAAATAGATTAAAATAGTTTCGATAAAGAACATAGAAGTTGGCATCTGTGATTATATCAAACCTACTCCCGTCCTCAACATCTTGTAATGCTATACCACCTTACCTTAGATCAAAATATATTATTCAAGGTTAACTTTCATGGTTCCACTCCATAGTTGAACAATTTTATCGAGTCTATATTTTTCGAGCTGACGATGGGATTCACATTTTAAGAAATTTGCGTGTAAAATAAGAATGAAAGAGAAAGTTTTCTGAGAAGGCATCGAAATTTATTAAGGCCAAATTATGTTCCATTTTGTTTCAATGTAGTCGCCATTTATTAGACCAACAAAAATTGAAGCAAGTAATGGATTTTTTTTAAATAACTTTATACAAATCTTGAACAGGAGGTATCAGCAGGTATTAAATGTTGTTTAATTTTTTATATCAAATGATTTCCAGGAACATATTGAGTCTATGAAAAGTTACATCTGATCGTTTACTTACAAAAAAATACCACTGGTTTTTTATTTACAACCTAAATTTACGAATTTCTCTAGTTAGCATTCGCTGTTTAAAACACATTTTGCTCGTCCAAAATATTTTTTCGGTTACGATTTTGTTTTCTTAACCCTTTGCACTACGATTCATTTTATAGTCACTGTGACTATTCTTTGTTGTTCATATTTTCTTATAAGTAGGAAATTTATATTTATTGTATGGCTATGTATTCTCCAATGTTTATATGTCAACAACAGAATTGAATTTTATTTTAGATTAATGAAAATTAATAACATAAACATTTAGTGGATTCAGAAACCTTCATCACGTGTCTGACTTCATGTTATAGTGCAATGGGTCAATACATCGGATAATCAACGTTGTCTTGTAGTCAATTTCATCGATAAAAGTATTCCACTTGTTTAAACGAAAATTTGTATTTATTCCACGAAGACTTAACTGTGTCCATTTGATTAATACCCCCATCTGGCAAACAAAAAGGAGGACAACAGTGTTCATCGTCCTACTTAACACAATCGCAGCATGCTAGGAAGAATACAACTTCAATGAGGAAATCGCCTTAACACTCGTTCATTAGCGCGGCAATTAATATACGCAAATTACCTTATCTGATCCCAATGACTTGTTAGGCAAACACCCGGACGTCTTCAATTATGGCTTCGCACTCCTGCACACTACAAAGAAACATTTCTATTGTATAAGATCGCAAATCATTTATCCCTGAATCATCTACGTAATCGATTTTGATTTTTATGTAATAATGAATATATTCTGAACTATAATTAACTTTCGTAAATGTTTTTATTAGTTTGGATTTGAACCATTACTTTTATGAATGTATAGAATGAGAAGTCTAATTATAAGTCTAATTATATAAACTAAATAAGTATTTAGTTTACTAAAGTAAAATTGAAGTATTGTTCTATGTATCACTGCCACAATGTATTTATCAACTCAATCAACTCTTCGTTTGTTTTAAAATCTCATAACAGTTCGAACATTTGCATGATAATTAGCCTGTAGATCTTTATGCAAATACTAATTTTCTTAACTTGTTTTGCGAAACTTGGATTGTATTTGTAACATAAATACGTTCGTTTATAT
The DNA here is from genome assembly GCA_913789915.3 of Sphecodes monilicornis. Taxonomy (NCBI): domain Eukaryota; kingdom Metazoa; phylum Arthropoda; class Insecta; order Hymenoptera; family Halictidae; genus Sphecodes; species Sphecodes monilicornis. The sequence continues at coordinate 23,461,491 of OU565285.1, forward strand.
TCAGTATCCCCTTTTATTTATTCATATAGCACAGAATTATATTCAATCAATTTTATAAGTCACGACTGCAAGTGGGTTCGTTTCAGTCATCGTTATGTATACTTACAATGAGTCATAACGTAATCGTTAAAATTGCAACAAATTCGAGTTTGACACCGCATGAATTTAAGTTACACGCATATAGAATATTTCTTGAAGTACAAATTAAAAAGGGTAATACTAATTTTTGTCAGTACCCAAGCTTTCTTGTACTATATGTATATTCGTACGTTCTATAAATGCATATAGATCCGCAGTCTAATGCTAATACTAACTATAAATTGCTTTACATTTACGTATTATAGTTAACATTTCGCATGTTCGTTTTAGTGATATCGAAATTTCACAATTCCTGATTTCAAGTGGCTTCTTTTCAATCACATTTGTGTAGACATAGAATAAGTCATAACGAAATAGGTCATATAGGAACGTATTTATATTTGCAACCATCGATAAATGTCCCAAGTATCTGCCCGATAATTGTCCCAAGTATCCGCCCCATAATTGTCCCAGAACTATCCCCACTACCGCGAGGTATACCCCGTGAGGGGCCATGAAGCTCGAGAGTCTTCGGTCGCCGAGAAGTGTAACATAATACGGGACAAGTATATCGGTGAGACCACTACTAATCCAATGACAAAACTTCTTTATTATTTTTTATGGAACTTTCACCAATATATTCGTGGCATTTTTCTAATAAACAAACACTGTGGTCGTGAGTTCGAATCCCACCGCCATTACCTCTGGAAATTCTTCTATGTGATATTATACTGCGTTGCCCAAGGTGGTTCGGAGTCCACCTTTATAAACTGTAGGTCCTTCACGCACACGTCCATACACACACACACACACCCATCGTACACTCACCGATTACAGTACCAAATCTCATTGTTCCACCCCCGTCGGTAATGACCTTGGCAGTTGAAGAGACGTTAAATAACAAAATAAATAAATAATAAATTTTTCTAATAGAAATAATACCAAATATGATATAATTCTGATAATATTTACTTGTGTAATGAACGATAATAGTTTCGGACGCAAAAAGTCGAAGGCCTTTGAACTATGCCGGCGGCCGCGACTCTCTGCGTCTCTTTCTTTCCCATACGCTGTCCCTCTTTGCCCCCAAAACTTTCATCGTCCATTACTCAAGTAAATATCATCGCAATTATATCTTATATGGTATCATTTTCATTAGAAAAATGCCACGAATATGTTGGTGAAAGTTCCATAAAAAAATAATAAACAATAAAGATGTCTTGTCATTGGATTAGTAGTGGTATTATACCGATATACTCCATCTGTATTACGTTATACTTCTCGGCGACGAAGGACACTCAAACTTCGCTGTCCTTTTCTACGTTCGGCAAAAGCCAGAGAACGGTATACCTGGCCCATAATTGTCCCTGGCCGGACCCGTGGTTGGGACATTTGTCGATAAAATACTGTAGAATATTTCTTATAGTTAAAATTAAAAGAAGGTAATATTAATTTTCATTGGTTTATCCAAGTTGTCTAATGATAACGCTACCTACAAATTGCTTTATATTTACTTATTACTAGACTGTGCGTTTTGTGCATTTATGAAAAAAGTGAGTAGGTAGAATATAAAACAGTGATAACTATACTGCGGATATTATGCATTTATGCCAAAGAAAATATTAAACTTATTAACATAAAAAATACATTTTTATGTAACTTCATTTTCTTGCAAATGAGGCATTATAATTTTATTTTGCAAAAAGATCCGTAGTCTAGTGATAACATTTAAAGAATTTCAAAATACTTTAGTAAGTATTATTGTCAATCCATCAGAATTGTTAAGAAAGGAGACAAATGTCTATATAACTCTTGTACCTTGCAATTATGTAATACAGACGAGTTCTATTTTGATGAAAAGTCCACAATCTATTTATTACTTGACTGCGTATCTTGATGCATTTATAGTATGTGAACATTTTTAAATTACCAGAAAACATGTATAGTAACAAACATTAATGATATCTCTACTTTATGGTTACTATAAGGGATTTTCTAGTTAATGACTTGAACTTGATCCTCAACCATTTTTATCAAATGAGCCATTAAATTTTCGATTTGGAAAAAATCTGCAGTATACTCATCACATTTTGAATTTTCGTTCCAGAAATAGCAGAATTTCGTATCACCAGTCGTAGAAGGTTGCTCCAAATTGTCAAAATCCGTTCGAAAGATTTATTTTGTGCAAAAGGCATTCTTTCGCGGGTGAATGTCGACAACCTGGCTTTATCGATACGTTCGAACGGTACCTCCGAGGTCTTTAACCATGAAGAGGTCTTGTTTGCAACCACGCGACAATTCCCATGGGCCATCTTGCATGCAAATGCGTCGTCCGTATTTCTTTTTTTTTGTTTACACTTATCTCACGTACAGAATATTTTTACCGCCTGCGGCTACTTAGCGTACCTATATAAAGGCGCGGGCAGATTCACCTTAAACGCGCACATGGGAGTTGTACCGCGAGGAAACGAGGTGAATAACAACCGGTATCAGTGATTTCTGGCTCGATTTCTTTCACGTGGACGAGAAACTCGTTCAGTTACCTCGAGATCCCGTTAGAAAATTGTTTGTTGAACTATTCTTCGAAAGAAAAAGTGTAAAATCACACTAATGAAAAGTGAAGCTTAAGCTACTGCATAAACATCACAGCATTTTCAAAATAGAAACATAGGTAAACTAAAAAATTGTTGGAAGTTAAAAGCTGAGTGGAAAAAAGTACGAAATCGCACTAATAAAAAGTGAAGATTAAAATTACTACACATAAATGTCACAGAATTTTTCAAATAAAAACAAACGGAAACTATAAAACTATCGAAATTTGGAAGCGGAGTGAAAAGAGTACAAAATCGAAGTCGTAATACTGGAAAGTAAAAATTAAATCTGCATAAATATCACAAATTTTCAAATAGAAACAAATAGACTGCAAGCTATTAGTGCTAAAAGCTAAAAGCCAAGTGTTATCTGAATAACTGGAAACACAATTGCACAGTGACTTTTAATGAAGGAATGATGAAAGTTGTTAGACAACTGGGGTAAAAGTGAAATTCTTATTAAATTCAAATCTCGTTTGATCGGCATAGTTCAATACTTAAGATGATAGTGGCACCATTGTATTTGCTTCTCATTCTTGGAGTTACTCGTGCTGAAGAGATGGTGCGATACGATGGATACAGATTATACAAAATCTTTGTTCCGGACACTTCCGGTCTCGAAGCACTCAAGAAGATACAAGACGAAGATGGTTACAATTTCTGGGGACAGCCAAGGGTCAACGATACTATGAATGTTATGATGTCGCCGAAGAAACTCGAAGAATTCATGAGCCTTGTGAATGCAACGCAGCTTGATCCTGAATTGATGATGGACGATGTGCAACGGTACATCGATGACGAAAATCCACGGCGAAATACACGGGGAGTGTTCGATTGGTTTGGCTACCATAGACTGGACGTAGTAAGAGAAACAATTTAATCAAATAATTTATAAAATTTTTATTTTATCGTTATTCGCCTAAATATGCTATTTAAATTATTTGTGATTTGTGTGCTGTATAGAACAGTGGTTCAAACAAGATGCACTCGACGTAATAATTAATTTTGTGCTATTTGGATTTTTTATTGAGATTACTTTGAGATTTTTAATCATAATCGGAAAATTTAACCCAGTAGTTGGCGACAATAAACACTAAATCTCTACAGTTGAACGTTGAGTAAAAAATAATGTGTAAAAAAAAGAATTTTTTCACAGCAGAAACAGATATTCTGTTTGTCGTTATTGAAAATGTTCTCGTATTTTTACCGTTAACCATTTTAGTATATCAAAAATAGTGTAACAATGTTCAGAATTTTCTTTAATGTCTTCACAGTTTTGTATTTCATCAATTTATTTTCGTTATAAATACATAAACTCCACAATCTATTTATTGCTCGTGTTTTATTTAATGAAATGTTGTAGAACATGCACGTTATTTTTATACATAAAATTATTGTTCTTTATTGTGATGGTGAAGTTGGACTATCAACTGAGCCGCTCATTTTCCAAATCGATTATCTCCACAATTTTGAAACTAGAGAAATCGATGAAATATTATACGAAGTACTTTGGTAGAAAATTGTATGGACAATCGAAAAGTAAATCGATTTGGCTAGCAAACGGCTTAATTATCGAAGCAAAGTTTAATTCATATGATTATTCACATCTAAACTTTTTATCTATTTCTTTATTACATTTCTATGAAATCAAAATATTTCTACTATCGAATTACAAACATTTCATTTTTAAACAATGGATAAAAATTATCTTTATTACAGTATATTATTTGCCTTAAATATTTATCTTCCACTGTTTGAGTACATTTCTTATCGTGTTAAATTCTAGAATCTAGACAGTCAATCAAACAGTTGATTACTGTCCATGTCTACTTCAAATGATAAGATGCTTATGAAATAAATTGTTTAAAAATCATCTTTTAGAATCAATAATTATAAGCACTAATTTTCACAAATAACGTATTCGAATTTCAACAAAATCCGATAACTTACTCCGAAAAGTGTCCGACTTCGCATGGAATGATCCAATTTCAAGAATTAGGAGACAAATAAAAATCTCTCTCTTTTTCCAATAATTTGAATAACACTGTCCAACACCAAATTTGCTTCCTGATTACTGTTGGGTGATTCTTATAGAGTTTTTTGCTCTAATTCCGAAGCTGCCCTTACTTTTTATTTATTTTATATTTATTTATTTATTTATTTTATATTTTACAGAATCTTTTGCTGCAAAGAACAATTCAATATTTTTTATAATAACATCACAATATTTGCTTAAAGTTGAAAAATAAATTAAGTAAAGTAATATATATATATTTTTTTGTTTTGCAGCAAAAGATTCTGTATACTTTCTCTATGAATGTATAAACATGTTTAAACGGAGAGACATCATTTTTGCACCAATTTTTGAGGATATTTTTGAATTTATCTCAAAAAATAAGGGTCCAGCGTAAAATCGTACTATATCACGCGATAGAGCAGAATTTTATTTTGAGAAACCCCCCTTTGAAGTTTGCAACATCAACGTCTTTACCGAACCAGAAAGTAAAATATCTACACCCGACATGAGTTGCCACCAGTGGTGCTCTTCCACTAGCGCGGTCGTTCGTCGGGATACGGTGCGGCGCGGCATAACGACGATGCAGTGGCTAAAAGCGCGCAATTATATCAGCTTATTTGAATGTTAAATTTTATTTAAATGTTATTTATTGTTTATTAGATTATTTATTCTGTATAAATTATGTTATGTATGTTTTCATACTAAAAAGGTCTTTTGTATGAAAAAATATTTTTATACAAAAATCTATTTAGTATCACTTATTGTGGAAATTCTAATAAAGAAAACTAAATACAAAAGAAAAACTTACTAAATTATTTTTTTGTTACAAAAGACCTGTTTAGTATGAAATATACTATGAACAAGAGACTAACATTTAGAAACTACATAAAATAATTTATTCACAATAAATGTACTAATCAATAATAAATAACATTTAAATAAAATTTAACATTCAAATAAGCTGACATAATTGCGCGCTTTTAGCCACTGATTCTATGTTGCAAACTTCAAAGGAGGGTTTCTCAAGATAAAAGTCTGCTCTATCACGTCATATAGTTCGACTTTACGCTAGACTTTTATTTTTTGAGATAAATTCAAAAATATCCTCAAAAATTGGTGCAAAAACGGTGTCTCCCCGTTTCTAATAATTGTTTAAACATGTTTAAACATTCATAATGTATTAATATTGGATATCACTGTACTCGGGAAAGTCTATAGAATCTTTTGCTGCAAAGAACAATTCAATATCTTTTATAATAACATCACAATATTTGTTTAAAGTTGAGAAATAGGTTTTTTTCAACGTCATGTCTCAAAAACTGTGCATGTAGGCGAAAAAGTAAGGGCAGATTCGGAATCAGCGCAAAAAACTCTATAAGAACCACCTACAGGAATTAGGAAACATAAAAGAAGTTGAAATTTATTGGACAGTGTAATTGAACGTAATGTGCATAAAGATGTTTTCAAATTCTTTCAATTTTCTTACAGTTCTAAATTGCATCTACTCTGTCACAGTTGCAAAAAATCCGCAGTCAAGTGATTGTGAATTAAAAATATCCCATCAAAGTTTTTCCTTTGATCAAGTTCATCTTCATTATTCTTGATTTCTGTTCAGCAAAATATTTTAGATGAAGAAGCCGCAAGATTCCCCCATACATTTATCTTCATTAGACTGTAGACACTTGTGCAAAACAAAAATTTCTTATATTAATGGCAAGAAACAGGAGGTAGAAATCAATTGAATTCACCCCTTAGCACGTTAAACGCTATATCAGTCCCTGGGGACTGACGGTATCGAAGTTTCAAAACAATATATAATTCATATAATATTAAAAAAATATGAAAAAGAAGTCTTCATAGATTTAATTGATACAGATGAAAGAGAAATGGGGTAAGCAAGTGTTTTGCTTTTGCACAGTCATATTTTTGTATTTAAACTGAAATAAAAAGTAAAATGGAAAGCGAGTTATTTTAATGAATCTTACGAAGTATGATGATGTTCTTTAATTCTTTTAATGTCGTTAATATTTTCTATTTCATTTGCCCATCTTTGGCATAATTGCATAAAATCAGCAGTCTAATGGGTATTTTCCGTTCCAGATTTATCGTTGGTTGGATTCTCTTGTATCACAACATCCTGAAATCGTGAAACCTATAACCGGTGGTCGCAGTTACGAGGGAAGAAGCATAAGAGGCGTCAGGCTCTCATTCAAGGAAGGAAATCCTGGAATATTCATCGAAGGTGGAATTCATGCCAGAGAATGGATATCACCTGCCGTTGTAACATACATTCTGAATGAATTAATACTAAGCGACGATTCCCGTGTTCGATACATGGCCGAGTCTTACGACTGGTACATCTTCCCGGTATTCAACCCGGATGGTTACGAGTACACGCATACCAGGGTAAAAATACACGTCTAATAAATTGTTGTATAAGCATGTTGTACAGGACCATCCATTACAAACAGAATAACTTTTGAGTATGACTATTATTTAGTCATAATAGATTATGAATCTTTTTGCATACTTTCATTTTCGCGTCATTTTATAAAAATCAAAATAAAGGAAAATATTCTTTTTATCAAAGATCTTTTGTAAAAAAAATAATATAATAATAATCCTTTTCAAACATGTCTACTCTACATTCTTAATTTATTCTTAAACAAGAAATTATCTTTGGTCTCCGGAAACTAGAATTGAATTATCGAAATATATTTTTGGTCAATATTTATTGTAATACGTAGAGTACATTTTGCTCTTACAATTTCCAATAGCGATACGATACAATTTTTACTTTGTAATTCTTTGTTCATATTGATATAATAATGCTATCGTTATGCATTCGAAATGATAGAATTCCTCGAAGCAGTTCTACATTAATTTGAGATATTGGGTTGACAATTAAATGTTACTTAACAATGAATCGAATTTCCAAGTAAGTCAGTACAATTCCTTATTCAGTACGGAAACAATTGATTTTGTGTATAAACAAACGCGCAGAAATTGCGGCAAGATTATACTGCAGAATCATTCAGACGATGTTCCTACGCATTGATTACCGATAAAATCTGGGTTTCTCCTGAGTGTTTTATCAGCAATCAATCGTTATCTATAATTAGCGAAGAACTTCAATCAATTGCAACTTTTTTTAATTCGAAATGTATACGATCATGTACTTAATCGATAGATACGAATAAAACGCGCAATAATTGCGTGACAAATCGATTGGTTAATTAAAAGATGTATCATGGTGCAAAGTACAATTTTCTGTCCAGAATCGTCTCTGGCGAAAAACTAGACGACCAAGTGGGAGGGGATGCTATGGCGCTGATCCGAACAGGAATTGGAACTTCCATTGGGCAGGTAATTAATAAATAATACACAACAATTATAGTATATTAATTATCACGTTTGCGCTCAAAAATTCAGTTTTTAATTAGATACATTAACTATTTGTACGCCTATGTCAAGTGTGACCGCATTTCTAAATTGTCAGTTTGAATATACATTATATTTTGTCATATTCCTGTTATTTACTTACAATTAGATAAGTAAAATACAGAGCAGTCCAAAAGTCACTAGATCAACTCAAATTCGGAAAAGTGAATGTTTGTTTATAAACGAATAAATGTGATTTTTTTAAAAAATAAAATTGTTATTCCATTTTAAAACAGTGTACTGACTTTTTGGGTCACTTTGTTAGTGTATTTACCTAACCATTTGCAATTAGTAAGGAATTTTGTTTAAAATTTGTACCAATCTAGGAACTACTTTTTGAAGTACATTTAGAATAAAACAGTGTTAAGATCATTGGTTTAGTGGATAATAATTTTGATGTCGATCAAGATAAAAATGTAAAATTCTATTACAATAATTGTTTAATCAAAAGCGGAGCAAACTTTTTTTTTATTCATGACTGGCTTTGCTTATTGTTAAAGAAAGTATTGAATGGCCTGTTCTAATTACCACATTTGAGTTCTTCTAATGTTTTGTTATCTCAAAGTTTTCTTCGTACTCGGCATGATTGGGCTTTCACTTTTACTTTATTTTAGAAATTTAATACAAGTGTACAATTCTCATGGTTATTTTTTTCACTAAAAGTAAAATGGTAATGTAATTAAAATGTATTTACTTTTTTATATTCGCGAAAAATTCACGAGTTGTAACCATCTTTCTTGTAGCACGTAATATATATTTATAATATTTTAAAATGTTTATAATATGTATATATCTTGTAAGACGACTATTTGATGTATTAGAAACAAACTGTGGATATTCATGCAAGTTCCAATTTTCATAATCCAAACAGTGGAACGTTATGTTTCCCTTATTAGCAGTGTGTATAATAAAATGACACTGTCAAGCTTCTATAAAACATACAGACACTGTCAAGTTTATTATAAATGCATACAATCTGCAATTTACAGTAAAAAAACTATTGATTGACGTTATTTATTTCTATACGACATCGATATTATTATCCTATTTACCTAGTATTATTTAAATATATTGAACTATTAGGTGTACAAATTAATTTGTGACCCTCAAAACCAATCAGTAATAAGTTTATTTTATATCTAAATCTTTTATTTGTCGAATTGAACATTTATCAACTATTCATATGATGTAGTAAATTCGCAAAGGAAGAGCTACGAATTAATTTGTACAACTATTAAATCGTAATCTCTTCTTTAAATGGTTCTTAATTACCACCAGATAGTGAATCCTTATACAAAATAACAATTGTCTACACTAATTACAAAGCAGGAGCTACATAGAATTTATTTATTTTCTTGATCATTTGGTTAAATTGAACAAATTCGACTTTGATTTTAAATTCTCTAAATGTTTTCACTGTCATTGATTTGATCAAATAATTTCTGTCATGAATACATAAAATTCTCTAATTATCACTAGACAGCGGATCTTTATGTAAAATAAAGATTTTCTACCAACATTACAACAAACTAGAATGAAATTTGCTTTTCTTTCTTAATCTTTCATAGATTAGAAATAATATAGCGGTATTTCTAAATTCTTCTAATGTTCTTTCTGTTTTAAGTTACACCTACCCATTTTTGTCATAAATGCATAAAATCTGCAGTCAAATTATCACTATTTTAGAGGGTGGTACCAGTCCAAATCCATGCAGCGAGATCTACCCAGGCAACGAACCGTTTTCAGAAATAGAAACGAAGACTATGTCGGAATACATCGGCAGCATTCACAACAAGATATTTTCGTACATAGCGTTCCACAGTTACAGCCAACTGTTGCTCATCCCTTATGGCCATACGAGGAAAAGGGTTGAAAACTACGCTGACCTGTTCCAAATCGGAAACTACTCCATAAACGCTTTGTCAAAGAGATATGGGACAAGATACAAAGTCGGAAATATAGCCGACGTAATATGTAAGTGAATTGATTCTTAATCAGAAGACGCGACTCACGGTCTGATTAACATAAACAAAGGACAGGGTCAAGTGTGGGAAGGTATACGTTTGTCATTCGACTCCACGTGTAACAGCAAGGTTGCAATGTTGATTAGCTATCAATTCCAACCGTCACACTAACGGAATCTTAATAGAAAAGTGTCAAAGGTATTTCCTTGGAGTAACTAATTATATGGTTATAAAGATGATCACAAACATATAAATTAACAATAAGGTCTTAAATACTTGGACAGTGCTTTTTAAAAATTTATTTCATTCCAAAAAGAGTGCAAAGATTTGATAATAATATATTTAGTGCTTATTTCAACACATTCTCTACCGACGATTATATCCAAATTTTTGAAAGTCTATGATTCATGGGTAAGAATTTTTTAATAGATCCTTCAAGAACAATAGCAATTTCGATCATGAATGAACAACTAACCCCCAAGTAATGTCATCTAATAATTTCAATTTGGGATTATTATGCAAAAGACGATTTTTAAGCTTCCTTTTGGTGCAGCACGATTGAATGGAAACCTCGCGTATATTGTGCATATAACGTAGACCATTATTTGCAGTTTTCATTTAATTATTGAAAATCCTATTAATATATATAGTAGCGTGCAAAAGTATCCGGACATCCATTAAAAACAATTAGCTTTTTTAAGATTGGTTTCAACGGCTTGACTTTTTTTGAGATGTTACAAGTATAAATCTACTAGGTAATTTATAAAAAAATTAATTGAAAAATACTATCGGTCGAACTATAATGAAAATTCAAAATAGGCTTTTTGTAGATCTAAGTAAGTTATATATAGTGGCCCGAATTAGTATTCGGACACTCTTTACGATACAATAACTTGTAAAAATTGAACTATACAACTTGAGTTTTTTTAAAGAGTTAGAAGTTTTTGTTTACTAAATGACGCGTAAAATATTTTTTATAAAATGCAGAGTTTATCGGAATCGCGAAGAGACAGTAATAGTAGTTTTTTACAATTTTTCATCTAAACCTATATTAAAAATTTAATACACCCGATCGATAGATCTGTGTTACCTCTGATATATAAGTTCTCAAAATTTCATCGGTTAATCGATTAATACAGAAAAAAATGAAAGGCAGCGAGAGGTGTAAGAATCGAGATTTCTTACCGCTATAGACCAAAAATCGTGAAAAGTTACAATGTATGCTCTCTTTGTGTAATTATAATTTTATTTTTTTGCCTTTAACCGATTTCGATGGAATTTTTCAGAATAGATATAACTGATACAAATCTATCGATTAGAGGTTTTAAATTTTCAATTTAGGCCCAAATAAAAATCTTGTAAAAAGCAACTATTACTACTTTCTTTACGATTCCGACAAATTGCAATGTTTTCAAAATTTCTTTCACACGTCATCTAGTAAACTCATCGTTTTAACTCCTTACATGAACCCAAGTCGTTTAGATCGATTTTAAAAATGTTATTTTATTGTGAATAGTGTCAGAATATTAATTCTGGTCGTAGTACATGCACAAAATTTCATTAAAATCGATGATGGCAGAAATTGTAAGAAACTGCTACTTAGATCAAGCGTAAATAAAAAATGCATAGATTTTTAGGTCTTTCAATGCCTGTGGCCTTTTTATGCGTCTACCGATTTCGATGAAACTCTGTGCATGTACATAATTTACTTAGATCTATAAAAGGCATATTATATACTTTCAGGCGCAGATACAAAAGTTAAAAATCGTGATCATTACTTTTTTTCGCAATTTCGCCCAATGATAATTTTTGGTTAACTTTTTTTTATAAATTATCTAGTAAACTAATCCTTTTAATATCTCAAAAAAAACTCGAGCCGTTTGAACCAATCTTAAAAAAGTTATATGCTTTTAAAGGGCGTCTGGATACTTTTGCACGCCACTGTATATGTAATAGGCTTCCGCTAGATAAAGTGTTCAATTCCAAGGAAACTTTCTTACCAACTTAAATGAGTCTACGATAAAACCACAAAGCTACTGTGAAAATTTGTAGTGCGGTTCCCATTGTGTATTTATATTATATCCATAAAAATAAATGTAGTCTGTAATAAACAGAATATATAAAAATAAAATAAAAATAAATGTAGTCTGTAATAAACAGAATTTCTTATATTACGTCAACAAAGAGATAATAATAATAAATGTATATTACTTTATAATTAATTTTGTGAGAAAGACTAACCAATAATACATCATTTCTCATGTACTTTTTAGCTTCTGAATGACATTTGTATGAAACCTATGTATATAATGTATTAATAAATTACAGAAACGTTCGAGAAGTATGTACGAAATTTTGCAGCATGGAAAGTGATTAAAATGATATTTATCTTATCCTCTGTAGATGTTGCATCTGGAGGATCTATGGATTGGGTACGTGGGACCTACAAGACTCCAGTAACATTCACGTATGAGCTTCGAGACACAGGAAGATATGGTTTTATTCTACCAGCAAGTCAAATTTTACCCACTGCAGAAGAAACTTTGGATTCTTTGGTCACCATGTTTGAGCAAGCATCAAAACTCGGATATGGAACATCCACGGCAAATTGAAGCCGCCATATTCGTTTCTAAATGAAATTCTGTTGCATTGTGACATAAATAATGTGAATTTCCGTCCGTACTTTTGAAAGGTGAAATCCAGAAAGATAGATCACAAATATTATTTTATTTTGTAGATTACAGAAAATGAGGGAAAATATATAGAACACTAATGATTGTGATTTTGTATTTTACTTTCTATAAATGTGAAAACAATATTATGTTACTTATGAGATGACTGAAAATTCACAAATTTATTAAACGTACATGACGTATTCCAATCGCATAATTTATGTTATTATATTACCATTAATATATATTATTTATTTATGAATATTGTTTACGATTTCGTATCCAGTTTATCACAAATATTATAAACCAAACATGCTACAAATTGAATTATAATACATACTATTGTTTAGGGCGATAGCATACAGTTATATTATAGCATTATTTCAAGCGTATGTTGCAAATATTCTTTACCGAAGAGAAGTTCAGTACGTTGGTATTGATTGCATTATTATATTATTGTCACATTTACTATAGTAATACGAATATACAAAATATATTATTCTAATGCTATTATGCATATAATGTATGTATAAGCTCTGAGTTCGCTGAAAGCATAAGTATTAAAATAATGTAATGAACTTTTTATGTTGTATTGAATTTAATAATGTCCTTAATAAACAAAGAAACATTACTTTTATTTTTAATTCTCATTTAGTACTCAATTTAATCGAATCCTTAATAAGCATACAAGTGTTTCTCTGATTTTTAGTTTTCATAAAATAATCAAGTTTTACATGTATTATATATAAATAATTACTTGTGCTTTTTCGTTTCAAAGAAAGAGTTAACAGTAATCCTCAGAATATGTAGAAAATAGTTAGACCAATGGGACATGGACAAGAATTTACGTCATGATTAGTTGATTCGTATTGATTTGCGTATTGCATATTTTGCGTATTTTAGATGTTTTGCGTATTGCATATTTTTTGTGTATTGCATATTGAGCATATATTGTCACTTTTACCTCATGTATTAAATGATTAAGTAATTGTGTATACAAATTGATTTGGTAATTCCGAAAATATATCTTTTATTTTGCGTATTTTGCATACTGCATATGTTTTTCATGTAGCATATTTCTTCCTATTGTCATTATATTCTAATATAATCATCATATCTTTTGTATTTCCCTCATATATTAATAATCAAAAATATAATAATTTCTAATAAATATCTATCTCGCTAAGAAACGATTATTCATATTGTCACGTGATGATATTCTGAATCATAACAACGTATGTAAACATATACAGTGAATTCCCTTATATAATTGTCGTAGAACTATCCCCACGACCGCGAAGTATACCCCATGTGGGTCCACCAGCCCTCGGTCGCCGAGTAGTGCAACATAATACGGGTCGGATTTGTCGGTGTGAGACCAGAAGACCAGTACTAGTCCAATAACAAAACTTCTTCATTTTTCATTATTTTTTTATGAGACTTTCACCAACATATTTTTGGCATTTTTCTAATGAAAATGATACCAAATATAATATAATTCTAATAATATTTACTTGTGTAATGAACGTCGGAAGTTTCTGACGCAAAGAAAGACTGCGTATGGAAAAGAAAGAGACGCGGATATTCGCGGCCACGCCAATATAGTTCAAAGTTCAAAGGCCCTCGACTCTTTGCGTCTGAACCTTTTTTCTATTCACTACAAAGGTAAATATCATCGGAATTATTGGTATCATTTTCGTTAGAAAAATGCCACGAATATGCTGGTGCAAGTCCTGTAAAAAGTTATGAAAAATAAAAATGTTGTGTTATTGGATTAGTAGTGGTCTCACACCGACATACCGCGCCCGTATTATGTTACACTCCTCGACGACTGAGGACTCTCGAGCTTCGCTGTCCGTTCATACGTTCGCTTTCGGCAGAGGTTAAATAATAGGGGTCTTCTGCACGATAATTGTCCCTGGCCAGACCCGTGTTTTGGACAATTATCAAGAATACACTGTATGCATATACATGTTTACCTCGATATACGTTTGCAAGAACCGTTCCAAATATATAATTTACAAAAAGTCGATGTAAACCTACAAATTTATAAAAACTGAAGCTTTTATTGAGAATTTAGACTGTGGATAAAAATGTATAAATTTACTCCCATCACATCTTTTATTGTTGAAAGGAAATTTTTAGCATATAAACGGATTTTATTAATATTATTAATATATTTAAATTTGACAGTTAAAAATATAGAAAATGCTATTGTTACATATTTCAATGCAAATTACAAATAGTGAGAAATATTATACAACCATTGTATATCTTGTAATATTGTATTCTGTTGTATTGTAGCGTACTATTTCCAATAAATTTTGTTTATACTTTACATATTTTTTGCATATATTTTGCGTATATTGACATATCAAAATTCCATAAATATCCCCAGTTGAGTTATCAACAATTGTCAATATCTGTTTGAATCTGTTGAAATCAACTAATCCTCTTCGTGCAGATAAGATTCATTGAAAAAGACAACAAAGCTATGCATATCACTCGTAGTCTTTGACGAGGTTTGATTGCAAACACACGATTATAATCGCAATTTGCTCGCAACGTGTGACTTTTCTCTTTACATTCTTCCCTTATATAAATTTCAAGTGTATGTCCAAAAATATTATTTCAAGTGCCTCATACTCTCGACCATTGAGTCTTTCCACGTGCTTGAACTGTTAATGCGTGCTTATTTTAATCCTCTTCATTATTACCAACGCATTTATTTCTTTATTAAACAAACAATGCGTACTTTTTTCTATTCGATAAAATTCGTAATAAAAAAGTATTTAAACTACCAGCAAAATCACAATGTGTAAGAAGAACGATGGATATAGTGCACAGTAATAAAATATCAAACGGACGTTGTTATACAAGAAGCCAAATTATTAGATGTTAGAGAAGCTTTTTCCTTTGCAAAAATGTCATACGCGGCTTCGTTTTCAAGTTATTAACGAAAAACATGGGCTAACCAGAGTGATATAACAGCCGACAGATTCCGACTCGGCACGGTGTGACGCGCGATGGCTGATTCTACTCAGCGGTAGCGTTGTCGCGCCGTGCTTCATTCGTGAGCAATACAATCGAGTCAACGTATATACATTAATTGTTCGGCATTAGATAAAAATAATTCGGTATTGTCGTATAAGTGAATTCGAAGCAACAAGTGCATTTATTTAAATAAATTGTTACTTCGACTTTTGCTTACGATTCGAGCACAGCACGACAACGACGCTACCGCTCAGTGGAATCAGCCGCCTCGCCCCGACGCGACGAGCCAGAATTCATCAGCTGTAGCTGCGTCCTGGTTGGCCCCTGTTTTTCGTTAATAACTCGAAAAAGAAGCCGCTTATGACATTTTCGCAGTGGACAAAGCTTCTTACAAGTAGAAGACGCGGTCATGGGGTCTCAGATTTTCTCGAAACTTTGCATATTGGTAGATTTCGTTCTCCTGTTTATAAAAATGTAGCATTACAGTAAATCCTCTATAAACGCATAAACCTCGGGGGGATAGTTATGCGTTTATCTGTGACGGGTAGCTATTTTTTGAGCTTCTAAAGCCGAGCCGAACATAGAGAAGGATTGCGCGTGTAAAGCGAGACCACGCGCGGCCCTTTGAACTGGGCTGGCGACTGCGACTTTCCGCGTCTCTTTCTTTTCCATACGCTATCCTTCCTAATGCCCGAAACGTTCATCGTCATTTAGACCACTAAATACTACAACAGTATTTACACAGTTGAAATCATATCGTGTTTGGTCTTTTTTAATCAGAAAAATGCCACGAATATATCGATGAAAGTTTCATAAAAAAATAATTAATAATAAAAAAAATTAAATATTGGTGTTACATTGTCATGACGCACGGGCCTTTGGATTGTGCCGGCGACTGCGACTCTCCGCGTCGCATTAGTAGTGGTTCACACCGATATACCCGAGCCGAGATCGGATTACTAAAGTGGAGGGGATATATTTTCTGCGTTTATCTGCTACAGCTTTTATGCGTTTATAGAGGATTTACTGTATAGGCGTTGATACTCAACAACTTCTGTGATACGTTAAGATTGATGAAGTTTGTGTTTCTTTCATATTATGTTCCTTTTCAATACAATTTTTATATTTTGTTTCCTATAGATATTATGAGTATATTTTTCATGGACAAAATACAGTTAATTAAAATAGATAAACTGAACAGAAAAAAAAGAAAAAATGGAGAAAAAGGGAAAAGGGATTCGAGCACTGGCCTTCCCGGTAATGAATCTAGTACTTCAACCAAAACTGTATTTAACGGCTTAACGGGCATAATGAAATTTAAATTGTAAATATCTAAAAAATTATTGAGTATCAACAAGTATAATGCTATATTTTCATAAACAGGAGAACGAAATCTACCAGTATGCAAAGTTTCGACAAAATCTAAGACACGATGACCGCGTCTTCTCCTTGTTAGAATAACCCCAGGGATCACAGGATTTAGTAAATGCTGTTCGAAATCTTCATCAAGCGTCTGACTCGATGTTATAGAACAAGGGTTTAATTTTGTAAAGCTGGATTGTTGAAACCGCACACTGTGCGCTGGCAGGATTCTTAAACGAATAGTGATTTGGTTTGGATTAGGTTTTGTGGAGAGAGCATGCAGGGGAATCTGTTTGTAATAGATGTGGCCGGCCATGTCTATGACTGTGTTACAGATGCATACCTGTAGACATAGTTCAATGCGCTGTTGTATGCAAATAGCGTAGGTTACAATTTCCACCAAAAACGAAAGTCATATTCATATTCAGCAGATCAAAACAGGTACAATTACATATATCAGATGTGAAAAACTTGTGCGGCGAGGGATGCAATTCGAGTTTAATTGTATAGCTGAGTTTGTACTCGTGTGATGAAGAAAATGAAAATCATACCACCTGTAATCACGTTTCACGTTTCAATTATATCTGGGAATCAAAAATCGTCCGCATTGGTTGTGAAACCGTGACGACATTTCGAGTGGCACGGCGTGCGATCGACATGATAACTCTCTCGAAACAGATCTGATAAGATGTACTCAGACCCAATAAACGTGCTCCTTAATTGATCCATGATATGATTTTCACAAAACGATCTATACCATAACAGTTCCGTGGTGTCGTGTGCACGTTAAGCGTTTAAATAGAATGAAGGGAGAACGGATGACAACAATTCACTGTTGTGACCGTTCAGGGTAAGATCATCAGAGTGACTCCATTGTGTTGAAAGGATTCACAGACACGTAGTTCAGTTTTTCAACCGTGCTAATCAATCATTCGCATGCATTTTGAGCAGTTAGAAAATACTTGAGCATTTGAATCGTGGTAACACAAAACTTTGCATTTGGTAAATTAATTACATTATATTTAACACTAAATTAACCTAATTAAAAGGAACTGGTTGTCTTATAAGAATAGCAAGATTGAATTTATTCCGATTTTGTACAACTTTTGTTATAATATATATTTTCTTTTGTCTTTATTTGAATAAAATATTTACCCATTTGTGAGAATTAATAGAAATTCAAATATGCACAAATACTGTAGTTTCATCATTAGCCACCATGGTATCTGAAGTGGAGATATTTATTACGTTTATTAATGAGTAATTTTATTTTCAAAAAAATCGGAAGAGTATAGTATCAAATTTATCAAGATTATATTTGTTTATTTTACCTTCTCGCAAATAAATTTATAAAAATAGATGTCATTGAAATTAGGTTTGCTTATAAGAAGAAGGTTTCGAATATTACAGACATGTATAATGTATAGAATTTCGCAAATGTAATTTATAAAATAATTGCAAATGTACGAAGATCTTGGGTTACTTTTATGCAATTTGTGTGATGCATATGATACTGAGCAAGTGTTGAATTTATACAACACCTCCATCGTATCGAAGTGCAAACAAATTACTCAGAGCTACGCATAATACTAGGCAGCTGTTCCTTTGAAGAACGTTCTGGTAAACGTGCTGCACTTACAGACAGTGAGAACTGAAACTAGTCATTGATTTTTCGATTGTCTTTGCAGTAGGTGTTTAATCGAATCCTGGCTCATCGCAATTACGGAGTGTTTTAATATTTAAATCGTAGTTATAACAATAACTGTTTTCAATCGTGGTATTTGTTCTTTTAGTAAACAGTAACATGTGGAAGATCATTCTTCTGGCGACGGTCGCCTTGGCGACAGCTGAAAAAATCAAGTATGACAACTACAAGGTGTTCCGTGTGACTCCTCAAACTGAGGACCAGCTGGAAATTGTACGTCACCTTGAAGAAATTTCTGACTCGGTAGGTACAATGCAACTTAGACCGATAATATTTATGCACATTCGCAATTTCTTGGACAATTTTTAACATATTCAGTGCCACACTAGCGTGTACCAAAGTTCTAAGAAATCTAATGAATTTTGTAATTGAATCCGTAACTGTAAAGTTATGTTGCATTATTAGCCTGCGGGTTTTATGCATTAATAACAAAAATGGGTAGGTAAAACTTGAAACGGTGAAAGAATTCAAAGAATTTAAGAATGTGGAAAAAATTATCTTTAACTGATTAAAATTATTAAAGAAGGAAAGGCATTCCTATCTAGCTTCTGCTTCTTGTAGTCGATGCAGAACATGTTTATTTTGCATGAAGATCTTCAGTGTGTTTATTATAGTCACTCCTTTTACTTTCTTATAGATGCTAACGAAGTTTTGTTTTACTGTTCCTATTCTCGTACGAATTAATATTAAAATTTAGCTAAACAATTGTGACAATAATACGTGACTTTTTTGACAGTCAGAGTGTTAAAGGATTAACAATTTTCTACCATTAATAATGATTAGAGATTAGCAGTGAAGTAGGTAGATAGTTCTTAAAGCTTTTTTATGACTTTCGTCTCAGTTCATGCTATAAAACGTACAGTAGAACAATGTATATTTAAATATTTGAAATAAATATTTATTGATTTCGTATGATTCAACTTTTTGTTTTATTGTTAGTCCGTACACAATTAAAATTTTCCAATATATACTCATGTTTCGTAGTTCAATAAAACACAATTAATTAAATTAATTTGCTAATATTGTTTTTTATACTACATAAATAGAACGAAAGAAATGTTTTGAAATATGACGGAAATTGAGAATCAAACTATCCTTAGCCTACATTGTGTGTGGTTTCAAAAGATAAAGCCACTTGTGAAGTACTTTTGCTATCGCTCGTGCTTCCGCTGAAAGAAATAAGTAGAACGTGACCATTATCAAAAGTGGCTGAATCTAATCACATTGAAACATTGCTTTTTAGCGCTAAAACTACCGAACAGCCAACACTACTAGTTAGTCATTTTCTGTAACACCCACAAGACCTTCTCGAGCATTTATTTGAGTTTTATGTCAATGATTGAAGAACAGTTTTGTACGTCTATGTATAAATCATTTTATTTAGTCATCTCTGACAAGATATTTAGAAAATGCACACAATAAAATCAAATGATGTTTATTGTTTTTTTAACAAGAGACCACTCAGACTTTTTCAATACATCTCAGAAGTTTAATGATAAAAAAAATGAAACGTGTTACTTTTCCGGTTTCCTACTAAAGTTATGATTAGACACCGGATTTTGATGCAAATTAAAAAGTGTCAACATTAATTACAAGATATAAGTGCTACATGGACATTTATTGCTTTATAAAATAAATTTATCCAGCTACAAATAAGCCAACAGTATTTTTCATTTCTTAAACGTCTTTATTGTATTGTATTCGATCTATTTACTTTTATCATAAATGCATAGAATCCGCAGTCTTGTTATGATTTTCTATTCTTGTATTATTAAATAAGTTGTTTTTATTTTGTATGACTTTTATGGTATAGCAGTCAGTGTGTTAACCCCTTGTCGTACCATTTTTTTTTACAGCTACAATGATTAGAACATCTTTATCCTCAAAAATATCACAAAAGAGAAAAGAAAATTTAATTTTTTGTATGGCTGTATTTGTTTCAATGCGTAAATATTGATTACAAAAGAATAAAATTTTTATTTCGTCTAGAGAAAAAGGCATAACATTCATATTTGTTAGACTTTATATAAAATCTTCATCACGGGTCTGACTAGTTATAATGCGGTAAGGAGTTGACAGAAACATTGCAACGTGCTTCATCTCGTGATACATTAAAATCTCGTCCATCACCGGTTAAAAACTATTGCTACAATATGTTTTACGATTCCGTAGTACTCCTTCTGGAAAGAGCCCAGCCAACTCGGCAACTATGCCGACGTGATGGTAGCTCCCCACAAAGAACCGGAGTTCATCGAAACGATGAACAAGTTCGAAGTTGCCTACGAGACCTTCGTTCCCGACGTTCAAGCCTTGATCGACAGCGAACAATCACCAATCCAACCACGGGCAGGATTCGACTTGAAAAACTACCACAAGTTGGAAGAGATCTATTCCTTCTTGGATAGCTTAGCCAAGGCCTACCCAGGAAAGGTCCAAGTGATCGTTGGTGGAAAGTCTCACGAAGGTCGCCAAATCAAAGGTGTGAAGCTAACTTTTGGCAAGAACAAACCTGGAATCTTCCTCGAAACTGGCATTCACGCTAGAGAATGGATCGGCCCTGCTACTATCCTGTACGTACTGAACGAGCTTTTGACTAGCAAGCAACCCGATGTTAGGGCACTCGCTGAAAACCACGAATGGTACATCTTCCCCGTTTTCAACCCTGACGGATACGTCTACACGCACACCACGGTAAGCAGTTAGTTTTTGCAGAAAGTTTAAATGAAAAAATTTTATTCTTTCTTTTCGACACATTTTTACATGTAGAATCGCCTTCTAATCGATTGACCATGGGTCGCGGGACACCCTGTATATTCGCAGTTTAATAATCTCTAAATAGTTACGTGAAACCTTGTCTCATTTATGATGTACATATTCTAGTGAAGTTAAATCAGTATACTTGATCAGTGATGCTTTTGTTTCAGAACCGTTTATGGAGAAAGACACGCAAACCATACAACGCCCTGTGCCACGGAAGTGACCCTAACAGGAACTGGGGCTACAAATGGATGTGTGAGTATCAATATTTTTTAACACGTTTTACTTGGAGGCAATAGTTACATTTGATAATTATATTTCTATTTTTACTAGCTTTTGAAATACGATATTTATGTAAAAGTTTGGACATTTCAGATTTTCTCTATTACTGTGGGTGATTAAATGATTAGATTTACAATACGAAAAATGTTTCATTGTACATTCGCGGATAATGTAATTTACAGAGTTTCTAAATGCTTGCAACTTGCCAATATCTACACTTCATACAAAAATAATTGTTGATTGCTGTAATGTGAAGTTGTCAATTTATGCAGTAATTGAAACATGCAAACATAGGCTCTAATAATTTTGATTAGCACGCTTTATTTACTATGATCGCAAATCAAAATAACTGAACAATGCTTTCTCGTTTTAAACAAGAATTATTTTAGAAACATGTTGGTGGTTTTTAATTAGAGTGTATCGCAGTGGAAAAATGATAGAAAGTAGACAAATAATGTGTTGTTTATTTTGCAGCTGGCGGTGCTAGCAGTAACCCATGCAGTGAAACTTATGGAGGAAGCTCTGCGTTCTCTGACATAGAAACCAAGACCATGTCTGACTACATCACATCGATTTCGAACAAATTCTACGCCTACGTTGCATTCCACAGTTACTCGCAGCTTTTGATGTTCCCCTACGGCCACACGAAACAACATTTGGAAAACTATAGTGAATCTGTAAGTAAAATATGTTTCATTGATAATGTGTGAACCACCTTGTCTCCTGACAAGTTCATATACAGCATTTCATCGCTAATTGTCGTGAAATTCTGAACGATAATTGTCGCAAAACAATCCCTCCTTCCGTGCAGTGTACCCCGTGAGGGGCCCTGAAGCTCGAGAGGCCTCGGTCGCCGAGAAGTGTAACATAATACGGATCGAGTATATCGGTGAAACCACTACTAATCCAATGACAAAACTTCTTTATTTTTTATTATTTTTTTATGGAACTTTCGCCAACATATTCGTGGCATTTTTCTAATCAAAATGATACTAAATAAGATATAATTGCGATGATATTTACTTGAGTAATTGACGGTGATAGTTACACATACATTTTACATACACCATATATTTATGATACTATACAAGTATAAAACAATATACATCTGTACTTGAATTCTTATGCAACTTAAACTGAGTCAGAGAGTGTTAATATGAATGAATGAGTTGTAGAACCAATATTAATGTACATCAATTCTTTGCGAAGTAAAAGGCACTGGACCCTTTTTATTTATTTCTATCTTTCGTAATTACAATAACTATATTATAACTCTTATAAAATGATACAAAATATGAGATAGAATGGAGACAAGCATGAAACCAATCGAATAATTCATTAGTAAGCTTTAGTAGATTTTATACTTTTATGACAAAATGAAATACAACAAGTGAAATACAAAACTCCGAAGACAGACGCGAATTTTAGAATACTCTTCCATTATGCACGATTTACTAAATTTATCAAGGGTAAGGAATCTTTATATAATTAGTGTTTCTTACTTTCTTATTAATAAAGCCCATGGAAAACAGAACAATGTCTGTGTCTGGATAAGCTATCTGCAGTTTTATTATTAAATGCGCACATAAATGCTTCTGTTTTATCAGGAATGTATTGCTCATAATTGTATCATGACTTTTGTTCTTATCGAGTGTTTCTGTGCCATCTTAAGCCTTAAACGATTAATTGACTCGTCGTATCGATCGATAATAAAGATCGTACGATTAACTTTTATTTGAACAATAATAAGGAAATCATTCATTGACAGACTAGGTGATAATTTGGAAACAGAAATAAATACATTTATTTTATATATTTTCAGCTTCAAATCGGCCAGAAGACCATCCAGGCTCTTGCCAAACGCTATGGAACTAAATACCGAACCGGAAACGTCGCTGAAACTATTTGTAAGTACAAAGAAATATAATATATACTATTTAATAGTAATCAATATATTGAATATTATTTGTATAGTTACAATAGATATTTATGAAAACTATAGTTCCCATTTCAAGAATCTTTTATTTATTATGCCCTGTGCTACAACAAAAAGTTGCTCAAAAATCGTATTTTAAATAATATACAAAAAAATAATCAGATTATATTACTATTCTATTTTATTTTAAGTTATTGAGATAGTAATTAATAAACCCAAGAAATAGAAACATTGTGCCATATGTTAATTTAAGTATAATGCGAGTGGACATAAATTAGAGAATCGAAATAGATACCTTTCATGCCTAAAATATATTATTAATCCTCGAAGTATGAACCTTTTAAAAATGATGGAAGCGGATCAAAATGCTCCAGTATATACTGTATATGCATGCATGTTTACATTATAATTTTCTTTAGTTAACAATTTTTAAATTAGCATATACAGTATCCCTGTCTCTCTGAAGTAGATACTTCATCGTTTATAGCTGAAGCGGTAAAAATTGAGTATCAAAACGATGGCATTCATTGACCAAGGGTTAATTTATAAATTCATAAAATCGGATGATTTACTAGTATGTGTTCTCTTTTTTTACATTTTATATTTTTTTCAGACGTTGCTAGTGGAAGCTCAGTAGACTGGGTGAAGGGAACCTTCCACAAGAAAGTGACATATACTTATGAACTTCGTGACACTGGCCGTCATGGCTTCGTGCTTCCAGCTAACCAAATTGAACCCACGGCTCTGGAAACCCTGGATTCGTTGGTCGCCATGTTCAATGAATCTAAGAGACAGGGATACGAATAAAGAAGATTCCATTTAAAGATGAAGGAAAATAACATTGACAAGTGTATCAGATTTATGCTCAATAAAATTGATTAATTTTTTTTAAGTTATTCTTCATGCCTATGTTACTTAATCCTTAAGGGGCTATACACCGTTGAACTATTCCAGTAGATTCGCACTTTACCATTTAAGAAAACAAAAACCAAATGGAAAAATCGATAAATCTCATCCGACAGATAGAAGAAATATCAATGAATTTCACGGGGTCTATTCAGCCCGATTTTTTTATAAAATGTACATAAGGTAAGGATATGGAGTATGGAGTAAGATAAGGGCAGTTAGATTAAAAAAGAAATACGAAAACATCGGAATATTGACTAATCCCGCCCACGATATAGAAAAACAGTGATTCGATCTTAAAGTAACTTAGCATTTACTAATCGAAACGGAGAAGAGACAAGTAAGACAGCGTAGTAGAACCATAGAAGCTTGAAATAAGCCATGGTAAATAAGATGGATAACATGACTAAATTAGATTTGCAAATGAACCAGCCTGGATAATTAACTTCATGTTCAGCAATAGATATGATAATAACGCAGAATGTTATAGAAGGGAATACAGTTGAAATATTCACACATATGAACATACAAAATCTTCATTGGAAGTCTTTCAATACATTTATCCTTGCATTCTACTTTAAAATATTAGTCAACGACCATTGCCTCGCTGCAAAAACCGGTTCTTGTACCAAAGACTGACACGGGGGTTTTTTAAATAAAAATCATATTTCTTTTTTCCCCCACTCGAACCCCTCATAGCCTTTAAGCGTTACTTACTTAATAAAATAATTTGTCGTTTTAAGCCAGTATTATACCAACCACCTTCCAAAGACTTATCTAAGAGATTCGCACGCGACCGAACAATTAGATAAACTTGCAATACTGAGTGGTATTTTTTGAATGTTTGTTGTTACAATGTTATAAAAAAAACCGGTTCTTGTCAGATCACCGAAGTAAAACAGCGTTGCGCGCGGCCAGTACTTGGATGGGTGACCGGCTGGGTATGCGCTAGGGTGGTGTTGACCACCACCCCCCAGATGCAACACGCCGCGTGTTGTTGGCAAAAAGGGTGATTCGGAACCCATCTTAATAAACAGTAAGAGACCCCGCAGACTGCAGACTTTCTATCGACCGCGATAGTTTGGTCGGGTTGGCCTGTTAGCGCGCACACTGGGCCAACTAATAAATAGTCGGGTTGGTAGTGAGTGCTCAGAAGAGCCTACAGTCGGCCGATTGCTCTCGAACAATTTGCTAGTTGGCGGCTCTTGAAGAGAGCGGTCGCATAATGAAAGTTAATAGAATATTGTCCAAAAATGTTATTATTGCTTTTATACAACGGAGGAAAAGTTTCAAGAATAGAAACCGAGAGTATTGGCAGTGCACCGCATGCACAGTGATAGATTATCGATATTATATTATAGAACTATCGGCCGAGTCGGCAAAAAAAACAATCGGCAAGTGTGCGCGCGCGGCTTGAGCGCCTTACTGATTAGCAGTTGGCCGATAGTTGGCCGATAGTTGGCCGATAGTTGACCGATAGTGTTGAGACGTGATTATTGTATGGCCGGCTCGTATTTCGGGTTGGGTCTACGCTACGGTCGATTTTGAACAGTGCCATTGTCGAAGGGGTCCTCTAGCGTCTTCTGACGAATTTATTGTTTTATGACTCTGGTGCGGCTGGAAAGTATCAGCTGGCCATGGGAAAGTCAGCCTAGCCGTGCAGTTCTCAATGGCACTTGACGTAGCCTAGGCCCACGCTTAGCGCCAAGGGGGGCCTGTGGCCCAAAGCCTAAATTATGGTTTCCTGCGAAATTGCAGGAAACCGAGTGTCGTCTGTTTAGTGACACTCGTTACGACGTATTTCGTCTATGGGCGTTGCCCTTGTTTTGGGAGGTCATTTGTAGCCTCCCAAATATTATATCATTGGCTGGGACCCCCTCTATTTTGTACTTTGTGGAGGGATTTTTCAACCCCACGAGGTTACTTGTCTCTCACGCGTTAGTTGCAAGATCAGTCGCGATTTAAGAGTCGAAACTAACAGTCGCGATTTAAGAGTCGAAACTAACAGTTGCGAAGTAGAATCGATAGTTACATCATCTCTCTATTATACAGTCCACTATATTCAGTTTTATATTAAAGTTATCCGAAAACCCAATTACCTTATTACTTATTTACCTCTCTTTGAGGAGTGTTTCTCAGCGGCTCACTAAATATTGTTTGAGCACTGACACGACACAACAGATAGTTTAGTTTGAATGCAATCGTGCAGCCCATCAAACTTATTTATTGGCCGATACCGAATCGTTGTAATATGCGCACTTACATACATCTTCATACTGATTAAGAACCCGACCAAACTATCGGCCGATAGAAAGTCTGCAGTCTACGGGGGCTCTAAGTCTCGCTGAATATTAGGCGATAGTGAGAGCGGAAGAAGGGTAGAGTGGAAGAGGGGAGAGAGTGGTGTAAAATGGATTTGATACCCTGAAGGCACCAAATATCATTACGTACTACTACTACTTTAAAATATTAAAACAAATTATAAATGTGCAGCTATTAGCTCGATATTATCCACTATTTCTAAAACACTATAACTTACGGTATGTTACGCATGGTGGATAATACCGATTTCCCAGGTCTCACCACGAGGAGGTTGCCGCACAAAAGACCCGAAAGGGAATCAGAACGAAGTCTCTCTCCCTTCGTTCTGTTTCCTTTTCTTACAATGAAGATTCATAAAAACTAAGTTTCGCGGGTCGCTAAATAGAGAAGTAGTCTATTTCATGGAAAAGACACCTTTTGCATTTAGCGTATGTCGAGTAATTGTTGCGGGGCAAAGATGTGAATCAGGCAGAAGGCTCTGATTCTTTCAAAGAGAGAAACAACAGAGCAGAAGACACTGGTTCAAGAGTGACGCGACGCGTTTAGTGCTTACAAGTCCTGAGCCGACAGCACGGTACGCGTCACTCCACCACGAAGAGCAATGGCGCACACGAGTGCAGCCTAACGAACAAGAGCATGATTAAGAGAACCCAAATCAAAGCCAAATAGACACCAAATCCTCACTTGATCGAAAACAAATCGAAACCATATCAAAACCAAATCGAAACCAAATCAAACTCGAATCTAATGA
The DNA here is from genome assembly GCA_913789915.3 of Sphecodes monilicornis. NCBI lineage: Eukaryota > Metazoa > Arthropoda > Insecta > Hymenoptera > Halictidae > Sphecodes > Sphecodes monilicornis. The sequence continues at coordinate 23,489,269 of OU565285.1, forward strand.
ATTATGGACGCAACGACCTATAGGCTTGGGTTTCTCTGGGCCTCATCCCGTGAGTGAACCCCTGAGGGACCTCCGATAGGAGGAATAGCAATTTCGAGACAAAAATATGAATTTATCCCAATCTATCCCAAATAGAAATCCAAAAATAACTATTTGAAGTGTTCGTTGAACGTACACGTATGCTGAAATAGAAACCTTGTTGTGACTATTATTTTGGAAAACGCATAGGGCAGATGGTGCATCGAAGATGCCCAATTGCCTCGCTTACATTCCGCAAATACGGTCGGTCGTAACGAAATAAAGCGATTGATATTTGTGAAAAGAAGCCCTTTTCTGAGAAACGGAACACTTTCGAATATTTAGAATAAATAATTCTTTCTTAATATGATTAAAGTTTCATTTTATTAAACGTTCTATAACTATTTGTATACAATCGAATTTGATATCAATACACATTGTTTTCTGAACTTGAGCTTATTAAATTTATAGTTACAAAATGGAGTCAATTATAAAGATTAAAATAAGATTGAACATTAGTATCAGTTTAAAATAATCTATCTACACTACGTACATAGCACTGTTTCATACAAAGAATAGTAGGCCAATTTAATTAATATTTCTACGTAAAAGTAATATTTAAAGAAGTGCGGATGACTTTGCTATATTTCTCAGTTCTACTCTCGATATCTTGCCAGAATTAGTATAAGGGAAGTTTGGTACAAACTTCACACCACCACGTAATTTATAAGCATCCCCAAAGTTTTTCTCAACCATCATCATCAGTTCCTCTGCGGATACCTGCAAATTAAATTAACAACTATCATATAAACACCTGGAACAGTTTAAAAACACAGCATAATTTAAATTGTAAAACTTCTTACCATCTAACATGTCGCATACTATCAACTGACATTAATTCGATTATAACATCGTCTAATTTATATTCAATCAGTAAATTTTATCTCAATAACGTTTGATCATTAATATGAGAATTATTGCAGTTTTAGTAACACATTATTGTAACGAGAAATTAATGTTGAATGTAGTAAACATTTTAATACACTTTAATGATTAGTGCAAGCATCTAAAGCTTTGAGTTTATTAAAACATAACTACATTATTTTGAATTTTTGAAAAACTGTTTACTTCGAAAACGATTTTAACCCTTCACTGGACCCTTAAAATGTGGTTTAAAAATACAATGACTGTATTCAATTATATTTAATATTCGTCTCTATCAAAATTGTAAATTGAAATTTAGTGAACTAGTCAAATTTCATACAAATCCACAAGTAGTTATATTATTAATAGCTACACACTAAATAATTATTAGCATTTTGAGTGGAAGCTCATGGGCCCCAATCTACCCTATAGAGTATCAAAGAGTAAAGCTTTGAATTTTTCAGTACACACTTCGTTTAGAATTCTTAATTATATTTAGTCGATCTAAAATGCTATGAATATTATCACAAAAGATAATTGTTAAATCATACTTCTTTATCAGGCATTTTGTGAATGAATGCAACGGGATGTTCATCATCTGTGGGATGAGGTATGCCAACGACTGCAACTTCCAAGACGGCCGGATGTGATTGCAAGAGATTTTCGATCGCACTAGGTGATATTTGATAACCTCTATACTTAAGGATCTCTTTTATCCTATCGACGATGAACAATTCTCCATTCTCATTATAGTAAGCCAGGTCGCCCGAGTGTATCCAACCTACAATTAAAAATAAAATAATCTTATTATAACTTCTAAAGCTTTTTATCTTCAGGAAATCAAAATGTCACGTGAAACAGACTCACAACGAAGACAGACACCAATAATGTGACTTTCAATGAATACAGTTTGCTTCTGCTACGAAGTAATTTTTTAAATAAATTCCGCGTTTCTAGACATTAATAACCAAAACTGATTGATCTCTAGTTTCATGAAAAAACTCAACTTTTTTAATGAGAAAAATAAAGACGAATGAGATCAGGCTTTAAATGTTGCAAAGTAGTAAATTGTAATTCAGATGAGATGACATAACAATAAACTGTGTGTTGTTTCTTCTTTCCTTTAATTATTAAGCGATGAATATTTTAAACGATCACATATTTTCAAACTTCATTTACGATTCGAAACAATAAATTTTCATTGCGTGCTGACATTTTCTTTTTAGAGAACAAAACACACTAAACAAAATATAATAAATAGATACACTAATTGACTAATTTCGACAAGAAACTACATTAGTGCTACGCATTTATAACGTAGAATTGAATACTGTTTCGGCATATTTTCAATTTACTGAAACCACTTTTGAAGGAGATCTAATTATAAGATTCTTCGAATTGCTTTGCGAAAATATAAGTTTATATAAAATTTTGCACAGAAGTCTACATTCAACCGGTATCATTCAATAGGAATATGCAATAAAAATTGAAATTTCAGACAGACTTTACTATCAGTAAACTAAATATTTTTGTTCTTACCGTCTTCATCTATGGCTTCCTTTGTTGCCGTTGGGTTTTTATAATATCCCTTCATCATGAACTCTGATCGAACACAGACTTCACCCTGCTGGTTCGGACCAAGAGCTTCTCCTAACTGGAGATCAATGATTTTGAATTCATAATTCACGGATACTGTTCCACAAGAACCGGCGGTATCACTTGGCGCTTGATATGTAGCAGCTCCGCCTAGCTCTGTCATACCTAGGACAAAAGTTCAATCATTGTATGCCCTTAGGGTGGTCCCTATTTTTCGACTTTCGATTTTTTCTGGTCTTCCCTCCTTAAATCGTAAAAGGTGGGAAAATGATGTGTGCAAAATGTTGAAGTAATCGGACAACTGTAATCCGCGATGCAATAGCGTTAAAGTTTTAAAATTTCAATGATTTCACGTCATTTCCAAACATAACGGTATTTCGTGATTTTAGAAATATTGTCAAACGTTCTTGAGTAAAAGACAATGCCTTAAATGAATTATTATGAGAATTATGTGTTACTTTAAAATAACATACAAAATCTTTTTTGATTTACCATTCAATTCAATGTATGTACAGTAGTTTCACGAATACTACAGCGTCTAGGCAAATATGCACCGAATTGTCGTATTTGGTCTCATTTTAATCAGACAAATGTCACAAACATGTTGGTTAAAAGTTTCATAACAAATTAATGAAAAATAAAAAAGTTTTACATTTGCATTTATTGTTTCAGCGTTTCTAGTCTCTCTTCCTTTTTCATTCGTTTTTCACAATATTAATCGGAAAAATGGCCTGAATGTGTTGGTAAAAGTTTCATGAAAAAACAAAAAAGTTTTGTCATTGCATTAGTATTGACTCACTGATATTCCTGACTCATATTATATTACAATTTCTCGGTCGAGTCGAGTGGTCGAGATTCTTGGCCCCGTCGAGGGGTAAATCGCGCAGTAGGGGTAAAGTAGGGGTAAATCGTGCATTTATACCGCCTTGTAGCACTCTTCGAGACAACAATGTACTAGTCATCATAAACTCTAATATACTGTTTACAATAAAATAACTTCTTAAAAATCGAACCAAACGATTTGAATTCTCCTAAGGAATTAAGAGGATTTTTCTAGTTGACACGTGAAGAAATTCTGAAAAAATTGCTGTTTGTCTGAATCGTGAAGAAAATAGTAATTGTTACTTTTGACAAGATTGTAAATAGAATGTATTTTCGTGAAAAATTTGAGGTATAGAACGAGTAAATGTTTCCAGTATAATTATCAAAATTGTATTTTATAGTTACTAAATTAATGGGTAACTGACTCCAGTAAGGTGGTTCAGGCATTATCGTTGAAATAGATGAAGCAAAGTTCGGTCGACGAAAATTTCATAAAGGCAGATTATTTACTGGACAATGGTTATTTGGAGGCATAGAACGAGAAAGTGTACGTTTATTTGTAATATCAGTAAAGAATAGATCGTCAGCCGTTTTGATACCACTAATTCGCCGTTACATTGCACCTGGAAGTACAATATATAGTGATAGTTGACGTGCTTACGATACCTTTAAAGAACACAATTACCTGCACAAAACAGTAAACCATTCTCAGAACTTTATGAATTCTGATGGAGTTCACGCTCAAAATGTTGAACGACTGTGACATGATATACGACATCAAATACCTCGTTTTGGCACTCGTGAACTACATTATACCCACTATTTGGCCGAGTTTATTTTTAAACGGCAATTTAATTATACAGATCGTATTCATAAATTTTTCGAAATTATGGCCCATTTCTACCCATTGGACGAGCATAATAATAGTGAATAAATTAATATTTCAAATTGATAATTGTACGATAACCATGCATCATACATTCCATCCCATAAGAAAGAGTGATTGGAGTAGGTCTGGGTTAGTTTCTTAGATGGGGAGGGGGCTTGGGGGAGGAGCGGCAGCACCTCCTCTAAAACAATCGACGAGTTTCAACTTGAGATACTTTAAGAGAAAGATTTATCCTAGTTTTATTTATTATTTTTTATTTATTTTGTTATTTAACGTCGCTTCAACTGCCAGGGTCATTAGCGACGGGGGTGGAACAATGAGATTTGGTACTGTAATCTGTGAGTGTACGATGGGTGTGTGTGTGTATGGACATGTGCGTGAAAGACCTACAGTTTATAAAGGTTGGCTCCGAACCACCTTGGGCAATGCAGTATAATATCACATAGAAGAATTTCCAGAGGTTATCCTAGATTTGTTCAGGCATAACGAGGCAAACTTATTAAATTGCGCATCGGAATGCTTTTTTCATTCAAAATCGAGTTAATACGCTGGTCAATTACTAAACTTGAAAATAATTATTAAACATATTTCAAAAAAATATTAAACATTTTTTATCGATACAATGTATAAAGAGCTATCTAAGCAAATTTTTTTATAATTTTACATGCAACTCAAGCTGTGTACGAGGAGTTTGAACAGACAAACGTATTATGAAATTAAAGGGATGTGCGTTAACGAGAATACTTAAATATAAATATCAACTTATACTTAATAACTGTTAACTCATTTTACTTGTTTTTCATTAACTTTAGAATATTGTTAAAGACGTAAAATAATTGATTTCGGTCATTTAAACAAAAGTTAAAAATCGATTTTTGGCCGCCTTTGCGCCACTGTGCGCCGGAGCAGCCTTACGTTGCCACGGACCGTGCGAGAATACAGAAAATTCAATACAGTATTAGCAATAATTTTTTGCAAATATCATGAAAACTAAAAGCGACCCCCCTATATTGGAAAAGAAAAAAGTTGTTAAAAATGTGTTGCTGCATAACATATTTAAATTTCATCAAAATCGGAGTATAAAGAATACACAAAATTCAATATAGTATTAGCAACAGTTTTTTGCAAATATTTCGAAAACTAAAAGCGACCTCCCTATACGGGAAAAGGAAAAAGTTGTTCAAAATGACGAAATATATAACATATTTAAATTTCATCAAAATCGGAGTATGATGTCCTTTTCGCAATAATTAACACGCATTTTTTGAACAACTGCTCAAACATCGTAAGAATTTTTAGAATAATGATACATTGCTCTCAATTTATTGAAACTATTAAAAGAAGAAACACATCTTCGTTCAAATTCTGATGTATAAAATCTGATGCAGAATGCTTTTATTTTGCACAAAGATCCGCAGTCTAGTTATAATAAATAAAGTTTTAGAACGAATTCATTCATTATAGCATATTCCACTGTACGTCTGTAGTCTAACGATTAAACATTGTTACGTATGTGGTAAGCGGCGCGTTATAGTTACCCATTATATCGTAACGACGATATAACAAGGACAAAGGACGGAGTCGCTCGACAGACGTCGAATTGTGTGGACGTACAAAGCTAAGTGCTCTTCCTCCCCGAATAAAGGGAATCCGGTTTTCTAAAAGGTTACCATTAATTGTAGCTAGAGATGCCTAAATTACGCGGCCTCCCACGTAACAATTTTTATCAATAGACTGCGGATTTTATGGATTTATGAGAAAAATGAATTAATAAATATTAAATCGGTAAAAAGGGTAAAAGATTTTTAATATATGGATATACTGTTTTCAACCCACCATATGATTAAAGAAGAAAAGAATTTTCTATTTAGCTTATGTTTCTTGCAAACGATCCAGAAAATGTTTATTTTTCATAAAGATCCTCATTCTATTTATCTACGTTGATAAGTAAAGAATAACGTGCATAAAAACACAGAAATCTCATACAAGTATTCATCCCTGGATCCCAAGGATTGAACGCTGCTCCGATGAAAAGCGCGGCGAGACACGGGGTAAAGCTATAACGGCTATTATGCGACACAATGGCAATAATGTCTCCTTTTCGCACTCCTTCTTTTTTTAACCAGAGAGCACATCTTACAGCTCGATCCAGCAACTGCCCGATAGTATCTTCTTTGCCTGTGATGGGATCCACCTGTAACATTCGATTGTTCAAATTGCAACATTAAGAGCTTGTCCACATGAGACGATTTACGTCAAATAGCGCAGTTAGGATCGCGCAATTGTGAGATACTAGTGGTCCGTATATCCCGTCCACATGCACTCGCGCGATTTGTTCTTCGCACGCTATTGCTAAGTCCAGTAGTCGCGTGATAATCGCAAGGAGAGGGTGTATTTGACAGGGATTTATACTGAAATGTGAAATGCCGGTATTATACTAGTTCAAAACTCTTTCTAGAAACCGAAATGCGGAAATACCCGTATGACGTCATACCGAAACTAAGATGTAGGGATTTTGTGAGAATTCTGGGTGAACGGGAGTCATTTTTAAAAGAACTTTAACCCTTTGCACTCCTATGTCGAGTGTGACTTGAGGTTGAAGTTCAAAATTTGGAGTGCAAAGGGTTATGATACAGTTGCTCTGAAAAGTCGCGCGAAGAATGTGAAGCGGCAAGGTTTTCAAATTATGAAAAGATGGAAAAAGGAGAAGGAAGCGTTGCGTCCAATGCCCGCTAGGGGACCCGTCAGTAAGGCTATCTCAGTGTTGGGATATGGTGCAAGATTTCACGCGCATGCGCAGCCAAAACAGTAATGTATCTATATCATGATGACAGAGGTAGTGGAGCCCTGAGACAGTTATATTGGCGGGAATGTATCGAAACAATCTGATCCGGACTTCAGGGCGTGTCCTACAAGTTACAAAATATACACAAATACAGAATTATACATTCAGTTTTCAGAATCAAATCATACAAATTTTTTAAAATTCTGATGGATGCTCAAGGTACCCCACTTTATCGAGAATCTTACTTTACTGAGGCTGAAATCGCCGCGCATGCGCGTGAAATCTTGCACCATATCCCAACACTGGGCTATTTCTGCGGACCCGTGCCTTAGACGCAGGATGTCGTAAGGACAGCTTAGGACGGTATACATATACATATACAAACACAGGAAAATTCAGGTAGTAGCGGGAAAGCTGTTGTCGCAGTGTCCATCTATTGGCGAGCGTAGGAAGTAGCCACAAATGCCTCACGTGGGCAAGCTCTAACACTAATACTACTGAGGATTAAACGTGGTTGGTGTACAGTATATTGTTTCACAAAAATGACAAGGTTTGATTTATTCATGTCCCCTAAGATTTTTATTGCAATATGTCTTTCAATAATGAAGTTTGGGTAAGAATTTCGCATAGAAACGTTTTTATGATATCAATAATTGTAACAGAAGGAATCAGAAAGAAGTCATTTTGATCTATTTGGTAGTTCTAGTGATAACTGCTCTACAAAATTTAGAATTGATATAGAGTGTTCCTGCAATCATTTTACAAGAAGGAATGATTTAGATATGCAATCCCGTATTTTTCTCCATTTAGTGTACCATTTATAAAATAATGACCAATTATTTGATTATTTAAAATGCCGCACCAGATGTTTATTTCGATGAAATTTTCAGGATACGTATAATTGACATAGATCTACAAAACATATTTTTTAAATTTTCAATATAATATAGGTTCACATAGAAAACTTGTAAAATATAACTTATTTTTTCTGCAATTCTGACCAATTGCAGTTTTAAAAATTTTTTTCACGTCATACAGTAAACTAATTGTTCTAATATCCCCCAAAAATCCACGTAGTACGGTCCAATATTAGAAAAGTTATGGTCTTTGTAAGAGTGTCCGAATATTCGTATGAGTTACTGTACATGCGTACAGCTTTGTTCAAATTCTGATCTCTTTCACCGTAAATAAGTATCATATCAATTCTGTGGTGTACTGAATAATTCATTGCGAACAATTTAACAGAACATCAGACACACTGCCAAAATAATACTGATTAATCCGAGTGTTTGTTTCTAAACTCAATTTGCTCATCTGTTATCCCTTACTAGAACTATATTTATATTTACAGGTTCTCGTTTATCGCGAGCGATATGTTTATTATTGTGGTTCAATTCAAGTAATGTATCGCTGCAGAAGGCAATACAGCATGATAATAAATGTCTTGAAAATTTCATGATCAATACAACTGAATATTCTTCGTGGTATAAAAGACATTTTCTACAGGACCATTTGAACAATCTTACATTGAAACATCCAACCGTTATCAAGTTTCAACTTCCAATTGAACCACCTTGGATAATGACTCCTCCAAACATAATAGACTTCTTTGAAAATTGCTCCAAATCGAATATAAATCCACTATATTTTAAATCTGTCTTCTCAGAAAAAATCGGAAACTACTTTGACCATATCAAAATATAGGGTGTCCCGTAACTGGTGGTACTGAGTCGAAAAACTGAGAAGAAAATATAGAATAAAATTTTTTGATACAAGGCTTTATTGTCGAGAAAAATGAGTTTGAAAATTTGTCTAGTGCTCATGCACTTGGCTTACTTGCGGCTCAACGGATTCCACTGCCTCACGTCTGGATATCTCGGAAATTGCCTTCGTACTTCTAGATATGTTTACAAACATTGTCAGTATAATGATATCACTTCTATCGCTCCTATTCTTTTTCCATCCTTATGAAATTACGCCTCCAGTTCTCATTATACCGTCGAAGTGGCAACTTATAGCAATCGAGAGTATACCGATATGATTATTGCGTTGGGTGCGTGGATGGTAGTGCTTTAGCAGCGGCTACTTATTACAGAGATCGGTACCCTAATCGTCGACAGCCTAATCGAAGGGTCATTCAAAGAGTCGAACGGACCCTCGCAGAATACGGGTCTTTTGAAAAACTTCGCAAGCATGGAGGACGTGCCCGAAGAATTGACAGGAGGGTGGAAGAGAGGATTTTGGAAGACATGACGTAAATTTTGTAAATATATGTGAATATAACCTGTAGTCAATGTAGTTGCTAATAACCTGCGAAGTTGATGCGACTATAAACTAATAAATAAATAAAAAAAGACATTTTCTACAGATTTACAGAATTTACAGAAATTTTAAGTTTGACCTTTATTTTCGGAATTCAAGGTCATTTGAAAGTCATGTCATAGTACATACAAATTTAAATGTATTTTTTCATGATCTAAACGAAGACCTTGAAAACTACGAGAGAAAACATATGAAAAAAACAACACCTGCGTGATACTAGCCATTTAATACCATTCAAATCATGCGTAAAATATTTTTTGTTTTGTCACAATTAAAGAAGATATTTTGGGAGTCACACTCAAGAGACACGCTCTGTACAGCTCATTTTACAAAAACGAAAAATCATTTATTTTAGTCACTTATGATAACAATTATTTACAATAAATTGATTCATTTATTACTTAAATTCAAATAATTATCATCGCGACGTGATCTCTTCAATACCTTACATCATTCGTTTCAAACATTTCCTTGAGGTTCGAATAGTTAAAGCAGTAGGCACGAGTGCACTTGATCATTTTAAGTAGTAGTCGTAAGCATTATTTGCAAAACTTCTATGCTGGAGCATATAATTCTCTCGTGAAACATAACATCATGACAACGTCTTCCAATCTTGCTAGAACGCTGATACAACTCTATAAATTCAGTGATCGTGACATTCACATCTACGTTACACAGTGAGTAGTGAATGAGTACTGCATTCTGTGGACCGACTATAGGTTGTCCATAAGAAGACAAAGAATTTGTCCGATTCAGTCTGTATAATTGTTTAATTGATTTCTATTTCACAAGTTAGATTATACAAGGGTGAAAATTATAAAGCGTTATAGACGAATGTCTCCTAAAATATTGATTATACGCAAAAATATTTCAGATGAAAGTTGTTCAGAACAAAGGGGGACATCATGTGGTGGGACTTTTAGTTTTCCCGGTGGACACTCCAAGGTGAGGTGAAGGACAACTTTCTTTTCTTAAATGGAATGATATGTTTTTTTATCCACCATCAAACAGTGCGTTCTAAGATGAGTTCAATTACCTATGACTCAAGGTCAATCAAGGTCAAACTTGCAAGGAAATGCAGAAAAGGTGTGATCGTTTTGATGTTGATGCTACTATAAACTAATAAATAAAAAAAAACTTTCATCTGAAACATTTTTGCGTGTAATCAATATTCTTGAAGATATTCGTCTGTAACGCTTTATAATTTCCACCCTGTATACATATATACCATTGTTGATTTATTTTGGCTGTCAAAATGATTCTCGCACTCACTTACAATAAAGACTAATGATTTAAACTTATAAACCTGTAAACATTGGATGATTATATTTGAAATATTTAAAAATCTTTATATCTGATAGAGATTATTTCATATTTCTTTACGTGCTAAGACTATGTACAAAAGTACATTATAAATATTTTAAACCTACAAGAATCATTAGATTCCAGATTTGAACATTCGATCATCTTCAGAATTCAACAACTGACAATGGTAAACTAATTTAAAACACTGAGATTTTAACGAACTTGTAAACTATGAAAGTATTACAGACAATCTTTGATCAAGTTTAACACTAGCCGTGGCGAGTACAAATTGTGTCTGGTATATATTGTTTTATAAAAATTAGAAGACTGAACTTATATCAATTTTTACAATAATACATGCTGAAATAAAGAAATTTATTGTATTCATTCTAATGGAAGCATCTTTAAAATTTCCATAATTCAAAAATAAGAAATGTGGAACCGGTCATTTGAATCAAGGGTAGATCTGAGTAGTGATACTAACGAAGAACACCTTATGCATTAAAATCGATAGGAGCAATATGAAACACTTGAATTATTGATACACTAATTATACCTGTGAAACCACACTAGGATTATTCTTCATCAGGTCGTATAAGCACTTTCCGCTGCTGGTGTATTTTGAATCCAATGGCTTCTTCTTTCCTATGATCACATTATTTTCAATGATGAAAGGCTTCTCAGACGACTGCACCTACAAGCAACAATGTCGTCAAAAATGGTTGAAAACATGAAAACGTCAAAAATGATTGAAAACATGAACTCGTCGAAAAGCTATTTCCTTGTGTATCTACATGATCGAGCATTTCTTAAGGAGTTGCATACATTTAAAGGATTAAAAAAGAAGAGAAAGTCAATAATATTTGTTATATTTATAATTGCGTTTCTTTAAAAAATTAATATATTCCTACATCGTATTATATGATATTTAAATAGTATTTGCTAAAAAGTTGAACCAAATATCTTAAACTGGAAAGACATTGCCGCAATTTCTGTAAAACACCATTTATGGTACCAAATACATATTTTCATGGGGTTTTAAATAGTATACATTTCTTTTTATTTTACGTTAAACTAGATAAAGTCGATTTTGAAAAATCTTTTTCCAACCCTAATCAAAACATTCTTTCAACAGTAGACAATAACGAGTTGTATCGATTAGTACAATGACAAATACGCTAACACAACAATATACTACTAACTAGACTGAGTACTACTAACTACTAAAATTAGAAGGACATTAAAATAATTGAAGGATATTGTTATGTTATTTTCGACTTATTCGAATTATTAAAAGAGGAAACACATTTTCATTTGACTTCTGTTTCTTACGATTAACTTGGACTATTTCTTTCGTGCGAATCTCCGCAGTGTAATAATAGCACTCAAAACTATTCACTTCTTATTTCAACTGTACTTTTATATAACACATAGTGGCCGAATAATCTATATTAATGATTAAAATTAGTCACCCTGTAGAAACAAAATTGTTAATACAGTTCATAGGTATGTCACCCTTTAATATGCAATAGCCAAATACAGGACTGTTTTATATACGGTGCATCCAAAAAGTATTTCAAGACTGGGTCATTCCACGCGACGCACAGTGGGGTATTTGCCCGATTTCAGCGGCCAAAATTCAATTTTTTAAATTTTACATAAATTGTAAAATTTTTATTGCTTGAGTTAGTTGAATATCTAAGGAACAATCTCTCATCATTCGTTTTCCCATTCATGTATCCATTAAGCACTGAAAGTCGGAAGTTTGAAGTTCTGTTAACACGCTGCCATTTCTCGACGAATTTACCTATTAATAATTTCTACCTTATTTACATACATACATTAAATAGATTTATGTTTTATAGAAATTTTTTTTAGCTAAGTATAGTGTATACTTTTAAGAGAAATTCACTTTTGTACTATATACATTTTTGTAGTTATTAATATTTAAAGATAACCAACGATTCAGTCACCTTTTTTATGATTCTAAGACTTTGGTAATGATTTTGTTATATTTCAGGGTGAGTCTCGGTGTTCATTTCTATGTCATTGTATTCTTTGAAGTTTTATGATTCAGATGCAAGAAAAATTGGTTCCGACTACGTCCGACCCCGTGTTTTATAGTTGATTTATGAAAAAATGGTCATCGCTCGCGTGCGAAAATCGCAGCATTTCTCACATCCTGCATGTTCGAATTCGCTATAGCTCCGTAAAGTAAGTACTTACTGAGGAATTATTTGAAGGAACTGTTTAACTTATAAACGCTCATTGTATGCTGTAGAATACTGTAGATAGATCTTTGTCTCTATTTTACTATTGTATTTAGTTGAATCAGTCAGTTTACGTTGAAAAGTCGAAAAAATTACATTTATGTGTATATCACTTAATGAATATATTTAATTTCAGTGATGAAAAATAAATATATGAGAATGTATCTTTTAATAGGAAACCCTGTGTTTCTATTACTTTTCATCGGAACATGGGTCACAAAATTCTTCGCCTGAGAATACTTCCTTCATATCTGATGTCGTTCCTTCTTCTTCGCATTCTTCTTCCTCGTCATCCTCTTCTTCCTCATTATCATCATCTTCTTCACCTTCAGATCCTTGTTCTTCTTCAGTTGATGGATGTTCACAAAGTAGAATCAATTCCAATGTCTCGCTTAAAAAGTCGTTTGATTTTTTCTTTCTAATCTGTCTCATATTGGATATCGGCGGATCGGAAGTAATTAAAAGTGTATTGAACACGTCTGTATTACATGCTTTCCTAGAACATTTTCGTGAATTATTTTCTCCGTAACGGCGAAAGTGTTTATTTCTTGCCTGGGCTTCTTCGTCTGACAGTTTTCGAATGGGTAAAATTTCCAATGGAAAATGCATACTTCTCGCCACGGCTATGTATTTAAAAAACAGCATTCTTAGTTATAAGTATTTTAAAAAGATATTTTAAATGTAAATTATTATACTTTTCGATAGTATACATGAAAAAGACGAATAACGTAAAAATATTGATTATTCTTTGTAATAACTATTTTAAAAAGATATTTTGATTGTAAATGATTACACTTTGCCTCCTGGAAGTTAGCCCCCCACTTGTTGGAATAAATAATTTCAACAGTTGTGCTGAGTTGTGCTAAGTTTGTGCTACATTGTCCTCGAATATTATAACAATAATATAAACAATAAGACTAAAAATTGAGAAAAACGATTTTTTTTAGTACCCCCCCCCCCCACTTTTCGTCTTTTTAAATTTTCTCAATTGTGCTAAGTTGTCCTAGGTTGTGCTAAGATTGTGCTAAAGTATTACTTTATAAAAATAATAAATAAAGAAGTTATGGTAAATAATCGTTTTTTACATGCAATTAACGTTTAAGTTAGTAACAGTTATCCAAACAGCAAATAAGCAACTTTCGTTTTCACCAGCACAACGATATAAAGGGCACTTTACTCTTCCCCGCGGCTCTTCGCGCTTGGATACTATATTATTAATTTGACTTTCTGGTCATCCGACAACCATAATATTGCATACCTGAGTTGTGCTATCCTAGCACAAATCAGCACACTTTCGTTTTCACCAGCACAACGATATAAGGGGCACTGTACTCTAGCCCGCGGCCCTTCGCGCTTGGATACTATATTATTAATTTGACTGCTAGCCTAGCACTACTCAGATATGCAATATTATGGTTGTCGGATGACCAGAAAGTCAAATTAATAATATAGTATCATAGCGCGAAGGGCCGCGGGTTAGAGTAAAGTGCCCCTTATATCGCTGTGCTGGTGAAAACGAAAGTTGTGCTAACTTGTGCTAGGCTAGCACAATTCAGATATATGATTATATGCTGTTTGGACAACTGTTACTAACTTAAACGTTAATTGCATGTCCAAAACGATTATTTACCATAACTTCTTTATTTATTATTTTTATAAAGTAATACTTTAGCACGATCTTAGCACAACCTTGCACAACTTCGCACAATTAAGAAAATTGAAAAAAACGAAAAGTGGGGAGGCTACTAAAAAAAATCGTTTTTCTCAATTTTTAGTCTTATTTTTTATATTATTGGTGTAATATTCGACCACAATCTTAGCACAACCTAGCACAACTTCGCACAATTAAGAAAATTGAAAAAAACGAAAAGTGGGGAGGCTACTAAAAAAAATCGTTTTTCTCAATTTTTAGTCTTATTGTTTATATTATTGTTATAATATTCGAGAACAATGTAGCACAAACTTAGCACAACTCAGCACAACTGTTGAAATTATTTATTTCAACAAGTGGGGGGCTAGCTTCTACGAGGCTTACACTTTTCGATAGTGTACATAAAATATACGAATAACGATAAACTATTGATTATATCCGCAATACTTGATTGAAAAATGGCTGCAAACTTTAAAATTTGATATGCTCCTCTTTATGGACAGATTTTGCACTTGAAACATCAATTTTAGTAAAAACGGTATATAGTACAAAAAGTAAAAATCTCAAGCTTTAAAATGGTTGCTTTTTCATCAAATTTGGATAAATTTTAGCAAAGTTACAACAGTTCAAATACTGAGCAAATTTTGAAATTGCTTGGCCGCTGAAATCGGGCAAATACCTCACTGTGCGACGTCGGACACTTTTCGGATGTCGTTGAAATTCGAATATGTTGTAGTATTTAGTACTATATGAACGTATGTCACATGGATTTTCGATATCTTGGAAATTGTTGGTTTTACAAATCTGCAAAATGAAGTGTCAACCTTTTTTGTTATATTTTAACGGCTGAACTAACAAAGCAATGAAAATGATATTTTAGATGCTTATAGTGAAGATATAGGAGTATCAGATAATAATGATTTCAGTCGAAAAACAAAATTTGGCAATTACTTTAAACAAATGAGGTGTTACCCAGCTGGCCAATTTTAAAATATTTTTAAAAAATGAGAACGTTGTCCCAAGTCTCTCCTTTACAAACCTATTTTAAAAAATGGTGACACTTTAAAATAGCGAAATTAAAATTACTACAAGTGAACGCTGCATTGCGATTTACAGTCTCAGTGAATGGTATACGCTCCATTGGGACATGATGGAAGTGAGTGTGAAAGAAATTTAGATTCAACACCTAACGCTTCGTTGTACAGTGATTTATGATATAATCAATATTTAAATTGTGATAATTGGTACTACTGTAAAGTTGGTGGTACACCTCTCATTCATAGATTGATAAAACGACTAAAAAATGTCGTGTATCAATTTTTGAAGTGTCGTTGTAAAAGTCTTTAAATATACGGTAGTTTTAGTCACGAAAACAATTTTTCAAAGTTTTCACAGACATTCGAATGTATAACATCTTCGAGAAAAAACGAGCCATCAATTTCTCGTCCGTTACATCGTGAAACAAAATTTTAAAATATAATGAGCGACGTATTATGAAACTAGAGACCTTTAACTTTAAAATGTCATTGTTACTAAAATTATTGTTTTCGAAATTATCACAGTTTAAATATTAGCAATTTTTCGAGAATCAGGTATTTAGTGCTCAAATACTTCTCGGACTCGCTTTAAATAAAGTAAGAACAATATTATCATGATGAAAAATTTCTTTTTGAAGTGAAAATTAGTGACTTACAAACTGTCATAAGGAAAATAACAACGAACAAAGATATAAAAGATGTAAAAGTAGCTCTTCCAAACTTAGTCCACATTCTTGAAAAGATAACATGAATGTGATCTCTATCATAACAATCTCCGACGAAACAGTGTCTTACATTTTCGTCCTTAGTAGCTGCCATCGCGTTGATAATACTCGCCGGAAATACACACTACTGGCACTCGAAATCTCTCGTCACCGAGAGTTAGCTATGAGAACTGTTGGATGCGTCTTTGTCCTTTTGTATGCTTGGGAACATTAGGTGCCCCCCTCCCCTTCATGAAACAGTAACGTACGACTGAGTCATTGATATGTGAAATCTAGTATAAACTGTATAAGATAATATCAGGGTGAGTCTCCTAACTTGTCAAGGTAAAATTATTCGTAAATTATAGACTCTATGCAGAAACGTGTCGAACAATTTTTATAAAGTACCACACACTGCGCAAACAGGCATTGTTCATAGACATTAAACCTAGTCATGTTTTTTCAAAATTTTAAACTCTCTTGAATATGTAAACTATAAGAGAATGATTTATTTAGAATTTGCACAATGTCGAAATACAGTAGATCCCAAAAGTATTTGAACACTAAATTTCGGATTGGCAAAAAATCACCGAGATTTAAACTGTGATATTTTCGTTTAAAAAAATAGCATAACAACATTATAAGACAATACATACTAGTCAAATTGAATGCTCGGTAGATTAGGTGTTAACATCGCGACTGTATCCAACTAGCAACGTGTTCATCATCATCGCAACAATTATTCATACCAAAGTCTTCCGTTAGTATTATGGCTGTTTTCTTGCACGCCACTTCTGCACACTGTACACATCTTTTATATCTGAGAAACCTAAAAATAGTTCAGAATCCGAAGTCCAGTGGGGGACATTTGCCTCGAAAAGCTAGACAAAAGTTGAAATTTTTATTTTGTACAAAATGAATGAAACTTTTTTTACATGTTCTTGAATATATATATATATATATATATATATATATATATATATATATATATATATGCAAATAATCCAGGGTAATGTTTTGTCATAAACAGTAGCATTTAGTAACAAATAAATACTCGAAGGTACACTATAAAGATTGTATTTGAAATAAGAGCTCGGAGATATACGCGACCATCGGCTACAACCGTGAAAGTGTCCGTGACTTTTTTGTTCCGAGAATTAGTATAAATGCGACAGAAAGTAAGGGAGAAACACAGATAGTCATTTATCCGAGTCAGTCGACAAGTCGATCCGTGTAAACGGTCTACCTCTAAATAATGTATCAATCCCGATCTTGTTGGTAATTACTTCACTTGTAACACCTGATCCGTTACATTGTGATTCATTAAAAAAAGGGATATATACTCAAAGGAACAAATAATGTCAAGTACCTGATTCGGAGAACTAGAAGCATCAAGCTACAAAATTACAGCCCTAGATATTATTTATGATAATTTTTTACGGAAATATAATCACTTGCATATGATCAAAATTTTCGAAAGATTTTTGTGATCCCTTAATTGTTTCCAGGAGTGTATTTTAATGCTATCTACTCAATCTAATTCTAATATTTGCTTTTCATTTGCAGCATATATATTCTAATAAATTTTATTACTTAGGAATGAAACAAGAATGAACAATATTTATAGTAAATAATTTCGAACATTTTTTAAAGGTAATTAGATTTAAAGAACAACAAAAAATTATTAAAGAATACAATAATATATTTCAGCATACAAAAAACTGTTAGTCTAAATTTCACGTTTATATATTTTTTAGTTCAAAAGTTATATCAAAATGTACTCCGCACCGCGCCGCGCCGTACCGGGAATCGAATACACTACCACCACATTGACACTCGGGCGCTCGAAACGTTGGTAACGTCAATTACGGAGGAACGCGTCGAACAGGTGGCGCACACGGACAGAGGTGCGCTTGTGTGTAGCGCGGTGAAAGCAACGTAACTACGAGACGTCACGTTGGTACGTCACAGCGGGGAGGGGGGGGGGGGGAGCAATCGGAGGGGTTCGTCCCACGTCTCACGATTATAGCATCACTGCTTTAGGGGTCACCTCTCTATACCCTTACGCGTTTGTACAGAAAGTGCCATCGTGTTGTCAGCATTGAGACGTAGCTACGAATTATTTAATAGAACAATTATGGAAAACTCGGAACTGGCTTCTGAACCGTGACAACACTCCTGCACACACGGCTATCACAACTCGTGAATTTGTAACCGCAAAGAATACGATGGTTATTCCGCACTCCCCCTACTCTCCAGATTTAGCCCCTTGTGATTTCTTTCTATTTATTTACTTATTTTGTTATTTAACGGCGCTTCAACTGCCAAGGTCATTAGCGACGGGGGTGGAACAATGAGATTTGATACTGTAATCGGTGAGTGTACGATGGGTGTGTGTGTGTATGGACGTGTGCATGAAGGACCTGCAGCTGATAAAGGTGGGCTCCGAATCACCTTGTGCAACGCAGTATAATATCACATAGAAGAATTTCCAGAGGTGACGGCGGTGGGATTCGAACTCACGACCACAGTGTTTGTAGTCGCGCGCTCTATCCACTGAGCCACTGTTTCGAAATGTTAAACAGAAACTCAAGGGGCGACGTTACGACACTGTGGAGGAAATACAAACTAAATCGCAACAAGAGCTTGACACGCTTAGAGAAAATGGTTTTCAACAAACCTTTCAGGCATGGTTGCACCGTTGGATCGGTGCATGAATGCAGGAGGGGACAATCTCGAAATAGACACAAGTTAAATACAAATTCGGCATTTAGTAAAATTATTATAAACAAATTTCGATTTCTTTTTTATCACTCCACGTATAACAATTACTTTTTTATTCCCCAAAACTCTTGTTCGTTTCTTATTTATTTTAATGTTTAGACATTGCTTTATATAATGCTTAAAAGATTAGGTACCAAGGAGTACCGAAACTAAATATTGTTCAGTATGGAAAAGAAAATAACGCTGGAAATGTTGACTTTTGATGAACTGAAAGGCAGGTTGTCCTGTCAATGACCAATAAAGAAATTACGCAGAACGTCCTAGTTTGCCAGTAGATAGAAACTATATTTATGAGAAAATCGAACTTAAAAAATTTATATATCTGAATTACAGGGTTGGACACATTTCATTTGAAATAAGATAATAAATAATCATTTGGAATATTGGGTTATTTCAAATACTGAAGTATTTGTATTTTACAAATAACATAAAAAATTTATTTTCGTTTGGCATATAAATAAAATATTTCCAACTAATTTTTTATTTCTATTATGTTGTTAAAACAGAATAATAAATAATTCCACCTAAATTAGTTATTAGACAACGATATGGTAATTTTTAAAGTTTAATGATGAATGTTTAGCTGCATTTACTATTAAAATTTTTCTTCAGTACGAAATTGACAGAATTTTGGAAAGTACTAATTATTTGATCAAATAAACAATGAAATAAAAAATTATTTGAATTTCATTCAAATAATGAAATAATTTTGAAAAAATAATTCGGCTGTTCAAATAAACTAACATATAATTATTTCAATTGACCTGTAGACAAATAGGATAATATGTAACCTTAACGATTATTTTTCAAATAATTTATTTTGATAATGCCCAAACCTGCTGAATAATAGTATAATGAAAACCAATATAAAGTTTTATAAATATTTAGTTACACCTTTCTATATAAAAAGAAAATGATAGTTTTTATCAATAGATAGAAATTGCTGCCTTAACATGAAAGATAGTGATTGTATATACAGGGTGTTTCGTCTAAAACAGGACACCTAAATATCTCCTCTACCTCTCAAATACAAAAAATGTTTCTAACGTAGTCTAAATGGTTCCAAAGGACGAATCAGATGGAAGAATCGTTTTTATAAATTGTAATTTTTTAATCGTTTTTTCAAGGTCACTAGTGTTTTTTCACATATATACACACATTTTTTGTTGTTGTATGTTATATCAAACATTATTGTGCATTCATCCATGTTTAATAGCACGACCTTGAAATGACCGTGAACTCTAAAATTTGCTAATTAATGCAGAACTTACTTTCAGCGACATTTCAGATTTCAACGGTAACAGAAATTCGACCATGAACTTGAACTTGTAAATAAACACATTGTATCATTCCTCTGTGTACATAGAGAGTGAGAGAGATATGTATTTAAGAGTTTGCTCACTGCTAGATTTCTCAGTGTATCGACAAGCGATCCATAATGCGTTATTCAGAACAAGAGAAAATTCAAATGGTTTTAATTTACGGTGAAGCTCGAGAGTGTCTAAGAGAAGCAATACGAATTTACAAAGACAGATTTCCAGAACTTTCTTGTCCATCACGTTCTGCATACTCAAGTATTGTTAAAACATTTTGTGAGACTGGTAGTGTCAGAGAAACATTCGTGTGAGACGTAAGACTGTTACTCATGAAGCAAATGTGAACAATATCATCGCTAAAGTTAATCAAAACTCGCATGTTAGTATAAGGCAACTTGGACGTAAAACCGTTATTAGTGTGACAAGCATATTCCGGATTCTTCAATCACAAAAATTTCATCCTTTCCATTTATCTCTTCACCAAGAGCTCCATGGAAGAGACTTTGAAAACCGCGTACACTTTTCTCAATGGGGTTTTCGAAAGGGCTGTGCAATCTGTCGTTTTTCGCCTCACGAAATGTATCACAACGGAAGGACATCATTTCGAACATTTATTGCAGTAATAAATGTGATTATTTCAAGTTCAAGTTCATGGTAAAATTTCTGTTACCGTTGAAATCTGAAATGTCGCTGAAAGTAAATTCTACATTAATTAGCAAATTTTAGAGTTCACGGTAATTTCAAGGTCGTGCTATTAAACATGGATGACTGCACAACAATGTTTGCTAAAACATACTACAACAAAAAATGTGTGTATATATGTAAAAAAACACGAGTGACCTTGAAAAAACGATTAAAAAATTACAATTTATAAAAAATCTTTTATAAATCGTCTTTTGAAACCATTTAGATTACGTTAGAAACATTTTTTGTATTTTCAGAGGTAGAGGAGATATTTAGATATCCTGTTTAGACGAAACACCCTGTATATACAGTAGAATTCCGATAATCTGGCATAAAATAATTCGGCATGCTAGATAATCCGGCACACGTAGCCTCATCTTCAGTCAATTGTTTTGATTGCAAGCATAAAGCAAGAAGACGCTGATGGTAGCTCGAATAATATTGTTGGACGTGGAGCTGTTCATCCAGAATAAGATTGACATTGAAAGACATTGAACATTTTTTCGTTTGAACATTTTTTCGATTTTATTCTGTACTTTTTTCTTATTTTTTCATAAGGAATCACCTTTTGTCATGTCCGTTTACACATATTATTCGGCCGCAACCTGCATTTGTTTCGTGTCGGCCAGGCCCAACCATGCATATGAAAATCCAGCAAGGAACAAATATCTTATAAGGGTATAGCGTTTTCACCCGTTTCTGCAATATATTATATTTTTTTTAAGGACATCGAGGTCCGACCGACAGTTCTTATTATTTTTTTTTGTTATATATGCGTGACGATAAAGTGAGAGTATCGAGTCTCGTACTCGATGGGATGGGATCGAATCAGCTTATTTTTCAGCATCAAACCGTAAATCAATAAGATCACGTCATTACAGTGCAATCATGGAAGCTCCATACCGAGTCTTTGTCATTTGGAAATGACTCTCGGTAACCGAAATATTAGAGAAACATCGAAGGTGATATGAGCGAAAATAATGGTTTCACTATGTAGTACTGTGTTACATTACACAATACAAGTAAAACTCACGCGATAACATACGATTTATTTGGACCAAATTACATTAACTATTACAACCACTAGACGACAGAATCTGTTGCACTATTTGTTTTTTTCGAACGAAGAGCGATTTCTTTTTGCAGTCTAACGGCTCTTCGTTCTTCCAACTGCTTCCGCAGAGCATCCACTTCCGGTGACACGATTGCAGACGCTGAGTGTTGCAGAATCTTCGTCGATGAGATAGTTCGCCTAACATGTAAACAAAAATTTATTCCCTAATTTTCGAAACGAAATATTGCATCCTCAGTAAAAATTGTTTAATTTTTTCGCTACCAATTTATGTTTTGTATAATAGATCTTCTAATGGGAATTTATTGTGTGTAAGTATATATCATTGTACAAGTAACTAGCTCGAAAATATATCTTCTTAAAACTTAATTGACTTATAGAATGCAAATTAGTGTCTTACGATAGCAAGAAAGAATAAATTTAATTTAAAAAATAATTTAAAAATAAACAGATTTATTTTCTTTCTATACACGTATGTTTCAATTTTGTATAATTCAATATTAATTATTTTCTGCTTCAAAATTTTCTATTTCAGTCATTGTAGTCTTTAAAATATTCTTGATGATTAAATGGAATTAGGGATGGGCGATTCTTGCAACAAAATCGATTCTGAATCGCCGCGACAAAAATTAATTCAATAGAAAATCGAACAATTGGAAAATCGATTCTTTGAAAATCGATTTAATAAAAAATCTGTCAAAATACTATTTATATCAAAATACTATTGGCTATTATCTCTTATAATTTATGTACAAAATCTTTGTTTGGCACAAAAATCCGCAGTCTAAAATTACCCATAACTAACTTGTTAACTTTGTAGTCTTCAAGTGCTTTTTGAGTGTCTTTAATCATATTTTTCTGCCTCTCACGTTCTCGATGTACGACAACTTTTCGATTTTCAATGTCCTCGTTCAGTTTCATTTTCATCCAGAACAATCTCTCTTTCAACTAAAAAGAAAGCCCATTCTGTATTACTTTAATAAATTATTGATATTAATATATATAATATTTGTAATGTTCTGTATAGTTCTAAGATTGTCTTACGTTTCTGACGATCTTTCAGAAAAATAAATATGTACAGTGCAGAGTGACTCACATAAATATTCGAATTGTTTTAAAAGCAAAATAACTTTTTTAATATTGCACCCTACGACTTCGATTTTTTTTGAGAAGCTAGAACAATAACATTTTTTTACATGACGTGAAAAAATCTTGAATTATTAGAATTGGTCGGAATTGCAACGAAAATACTGAAAGTTGTAAATTTTTTTATGTGGGCCTATATTGAAAATTTGAAAAATACGCTTTGTAGATCTGTGTCAATTATGCATATGTATTCCGAAAATTTCATAAAACTCGGCCTCTAACTGTAATAAATCTAATTCTTAGATCATTCTGTCAGGAATGCCAATTACACAATCCGCATAACTGAATTTGGAAATACCGGGAATAAGATGATACCAAGGTTCCCGCTCACATACGTTCCTGGGACACCCAGTGCAATGTTCACCGATTGTATTACAAACAATGTATTCTGTTACGTAAATTAAATATTATATTCATTCAAATGTGTTCCACATCTTTATCGAAACTCTAACACTTTCAATGTCTGACGTTTTTTTTGCATCAACCAATTTTTACGAGATTTTCAAAATATGCATAACTGACACAAATCTACAAAACATATCTTTAAAATTTTCAATATAGGCCCACATAAAAACGAAGTAAAACACAACTTTTACTAATTTCTCTGCAATTCCGATCAATTGCAGTTTTTTCTGAATTTTTTTCACATCATGTAATAAACTAATTGTTCTAACATCTCAAAAAAGTTCAAGTTTCTGAGTCCAATATTAAGATAGTTATTTATCATATTTTTAAGAGTGTCCGGATATTTATGGGAGTTACTGTATACCAGGGATGGGCAGAGACAAAACCGTCCCCACGATAGCGCCCACAGTCCCCCACCAGCATCCGTCGTTACCATAAAGGAAGGACGTGCTTCGTCCGTCGCGAACAGTGCGCAGGCCTCGCGCATAAAAGAGAAGTTGGTGGGAGAAACAGGCGTTTCAGGGGCCCCTACCGTGCCCATCGCGGCAGGATACTATGTCAGTTTGTACTTAACAAAGATTCAAAAAATGCTTATAACACTGTCAAGAACAAAGTTGTTTGAATGTTACTTTAAGATCATTGACATTATTTTAAGTAACTATTTGTTTTTAACTTCACAATTTGGCTTATATTAGGAAGACAATGACCTGATAGCCCAAGACCCAAATAAAATACATTGGAACCTCGATTGTCCGACCTAAACAGTGAAATATAAAATTTTGTATAATAGAATAGTTATTTAATTACAATGCTAGATTCCATCTTTATTGATTTGTACAATAAACAGTATTGTTTATGGATCGCCTTAGATTTAAATTTGAAGCATGCTGGGAGACTAGGTATTATAGACAACAGGTGTTCAGATAATCGAGGTCGCATTGTAACTGTAAAATGACATTAAAGTCGGAAATAGAGATTCGACTAACGAAAACATCAACGTGTATGGTTTACTATAATGACAAGACTGCAGATTTTATGCAATTGTCACAAAAGTGAGTTGGAGTAATTTAAAATGGTGGAAAGATTAAAAGAATTTTTTTATTTTGCATGAAGATCACTATCTATTAATAATTATGAATGTCTTAATCTCTGCTTTATAAAACTTCATGGTACCTCTGCCAATGACATTTCACAAAGCAGACCCAAACCACTGGACTCCGTCGGATCAAAGTCCTTGTACGACAACGTTCGCAATGACTGGATGGCTTTAATCTCTTGAATCGTTTTGATTTTTCTCTGCATTTCCTCTTCTCTCTGTTTCGTCATCTGAGCTTTCAATTGACGCGATTCTTGGGAAACTTCAGCAGCTATGAAAGATCATCCGTTCATATTAATAATAGGTAGACTGCGAATTTATGACAAAAATAAATCCGTAAACCCAAAAGTGTGACATGAAGACGTTACCTCATACGCTCCTCAGGGTAAAAACTCACCCATTTACTTTTTTCACATACTGTGAAATATTTCTTTAAAATATTTCATTAAAATATCGCGTTATAATTGAATCAAAATATGTTGATTTAAAGATTACAAAAATTGGGAGAAATAATATACTAGGATATTTTATGCAACTATTTCTGAGGAGCGTATAAGGGCTAAAAGAGTTTAAGAGAATTAGTACACTTAATTCAATTTATTAAAATTACTGAAAGGAAAAATTCATTTTTATTTCATGTATGTTTCCTACAACTGACCTAGAAAATTTTGCATAAAAATCAATTTATGACAAAGTACATCATGTGAGTACATCAAATGCAAAATGTATAAATAATGCACAAATAGAAAATATACAGGGTGTCCAATGTTTCAACGCCCAAAGTTTGTCAGCATATCCTATGGGTCTAAGTAAGAAAAAAATCTTATATATGTCGTTTAAAGCTTGATTGACATTTAAAGGATTTCTATTATTTCCAAATCATTAAAGTTATTCAGTAAAGAATTTTTATTTTGCATAAAAAAGTACAGTCTCATAAAAAGTTTAAATAAATGGTAATTTTTATTATACAAGAAATTTATTCGTAAAAGTGTATCACACCTTTCTGTCGCTTTTCGTCGACCATGGCATTAAATGCATCACGGGAAGCTTGTTCAATTAGCCGACACCGCTCATAAATTTCAGCCACTTCTTTGACATGTCTCTCTTTCCACTTCTCTAACTTCTCGTACAATTCTTGTTTCTATAAAAACCCTTATCGTGAATTAATAAATTTGTACATTTACTTTCTTTATACATACGTTGTTCGTAGTTCTAACCCAAGTATGGGGAATCGGCGGAAGAAAATTTAAGTAGGATTTCAAAATGAGAATGTTGTTGTTCGACAAGTTAATATTAGGGGTACTGCTATACGGGGTGGAACTATGGGGGTTCAAGGAAAGAGTGGAAATAGAAAGAATACGGCTGAAATAATTAAAGTGGATACTAGGTTTAGACGTGCGTACGCCTGGATATTTGGTTCTGGAAGAAACAAAAAGAACAAAGCTTAGAGTAGAGACAGGTATTAGAGCCTGGAAATACACGGAAGGAGTAAGAGAAAACGAAGGGAGGAAGATAGACAAGGAGTGTCTGAAGGGAAAGGAATCAGGTAGTGTGCAGGGCGAAAGCGGAAAAGAAAGAGAGGAATATTTAAAGAGAAACGGATGGAGCCAAGCAGGGGTGGAAGAGATGAGGAGGCAAGAGAGAGAGAGAGAGAGAGAGAGAGAGATATCGGAGAGGTTAAAGGATAGGGATAGCGAAGTACAACGGCAAGAGCAGCATACGAGGATAGAGCAATCCAAATGCAATGAAAGGTACAAGTATATAAGAGTGGCAGAATTACCGGAATATTTAAGTAAGAAGGATAGAGGGGACAGTCAAAAGCTCATAGCACGGGCAACATGCGGAAATACAGAGAAATGGAACAAATATTGGCTGGAGGACGAAGCAAGAGGATGCGACCTATGTGGGGCCAAGTATGGAAGCCTAGAACATGTAACAAGAAAATGCAGGTTAATCTCTCTCTCCCTCTCTCTCTCCCTCTCCCTCCCTCTCCCTCCCTCTCCCTCCCTCTCCCTCCCTCTCCCTCCCTCTCCCTCTCTCTCTGTCCCTCTCTCACCCCCTCTCTCCCTCTCTCTTTCTCCCTCTCTCCCTCTCTCTCCCTCTCTCTCCCCCTCTCTCCCCCTCTCTCTCCCTCTCTCTCCCTCCCTCTCCCTCTCCCTCTCTCCCTCTCCCTCTCCCCCCTCTCGCTCTCTCGCTCATAATGCCATTCCAAACATTCACTCATCTGTTTCTTATAAACATCCCCGTGATGGCCGATAGTCGGAAGACCCAGCGCGGTCGCCCTCTTTAAGGCCTTACGCAGGCCAAGACCCTGCCATAAAACTCTCTTAAAATGTGTTGACGCTAACAGATAAGTGATATGTATAAAATTACCAGCAATGGACGAAAAATTCAACATTCCATTTACTATGTCAGTAAGAGAGGAGGAATGGCATAAGATTGAAAAAAGAGAGGAGGAAATGCAAGAAAATGAAAACTGGAAGAAAGCGAAAGAAGGAAGATTCAACAAATGGTTTAAGGAGATAAGAGAAGAGGAAATACCAGAATATTTAATGAAAGGTTGGAAGGAGGAAGAAAGAGATAGGAAAGGGTAGAAGAGGAAAAATGAGAGAGAAAGGGAGAGGATGAATGAGGACGAATGTATGAGAAAGGACAGATGTAAGAAAAAAAAACAATGTAATGGGACGGAGGTACGTGTAACCCGAAAGGGATCACTAAATAAATACATACATACATACATACATACATTTACTATGTATTCTCAATGTGTGCGATATAGGAAATAATTGTTAGCAATCTCACGCAATTCAATCTCACACAAAACTACATACCTCTTTCCGCACGCATTCCGCGTGCTGCTTAACGTCATCCAACAATGATTGTTTCGCAATGACTGCACCCTCGCGGCTTATTAGCGCTAATAAATGTTTCTCTTGTATCTTCGACAATTCTTTTACTCTCATCTGTTCACGTTCTTCCTCTTTGAGTCGTACAATGGACGCTGGATCGAATCCACCTTCGGTTAACATTTTTAATCTGCAAGGTTTTATACAGAGTAATTGGTAACTGGTGGTACAATCGAAAAGGGGGTGATTTACACTGAAAAATAGGTCGAGAATACAGAATCAAATTTTTTATACGGGTCTTTGTTTTTGAGAAGATTGACTTCGAAAATCCGCCAAGTTCGCGTGCTTAACATTTACAAGAAGTAGAACCGGTAGGACATGAACAGATGAGTTAGATTCCTATTCATTCCTATTCAGTAGCACGTGTGTTGACATATGCTTATTGTGTGGCCGACTATAATTTCTGTTTGGATGTACGCTGCGGTTGATTTTGGTTGATGCCCTTTGTTAGCGATTGCAATCCGCATATAAAATAGTTTGTTAGTTCGCACCGCGGCATTAGTTTGCGACCTCCGTCGCGCCGCGCCGCCTACCGCAGCGTTGAGGGACCATTGCGGGTCCCATAGTTTTAAATTCTGTTCGTCAGCTAATTGCATCCGCGTCTGATCTCGTTCGAATCACCTCCGTATGTTATCCATTGTAATCTCGCCTATATTTAACTCCCTTTTTGAGAGTTTCTCTAGTGTCTTTTTGACGTATTTATTGTTTTATGACTCGGGTACGGCTGGAAACTATCAACCGACTTCCTTGGGAAAAGTCAGATTGGTCGTACCGACTGATCTATATACAGGGTGTCCCGCGACTCATGGTCAACCGATTAGGAGGTGATTCTACATGTAAAAATGAGTGGAGAAGAAAGAATAAAATTGTTCATTGGAAGCTTCGTTTTACCATTAGATAGAAATCGGCTGTCACGTCTGATCATGACCAACCAATACTACTCTGTGCATATACTAATGGACGGGAACCCGACGAATCTTTAAACTCGATTAATTATGGATATACACGTGAACAACTTTTATCCTACATTTTCGACTTTCATTTTTTAAAAAAATCACCCTTTTGGGTGTTACCATCAATTACCGATCACCCTGTGTAAAGAGAAACTTAATAATGTCCAGATGTAAAGTTTAACTTTAGACTGCCAAAATGCATACTCACAAGAAAAATTAGTAAATGTAGTTAGAAAAAGTAGAAGCACCAGAAGAATGAAAGATGGCATAATCATGTTATTTTGAAATAATAAAAATTCTTAAACAGAAGAATAATTTTGTAATTTACGCCTGTTTCCTGCATTCGATGATGAAAATTTTCATTTTGCATAAAACTCTGTAACATATTTTTCACGTCCAGCAGAGTATAATTTAATTGAATATAATGAATCAAAGATTATTTAAATATTTTTCGTATAAAGACTAATACATACAAGTATTTAAAAGTTAATTTTTATTCTTCCGGTAATAAAAAAATATAATAAAAATTTTAAAACAGATAAATTCTTCATAAATTAAAATTAATTTTAATTGTGTAATTAAAGATCGCAACTTACTTCTGAACAATTTTATAAATAAAACTGTTGTCTTGTACGAGAAATGATTGATTGAATTACTTTTTTATTTCTTTTTCTTCGTCAGTGATCACGCGAGCACACTCCCGCAGTATGGAAGCTGTTGTTTGTTTAACCTCGACCGACTGATAAACAAGTAAACGCAACGAAATTAATATTATGATCATATAAGATGTAATGAGACTACTTTGAAATATAAGACTAATGAAACATTATAATTCACATGAAACATGTTATTGCGTTTGATATAGTATTTTTATTTTATACAGAACTGAATTTCTTGAGTAACTCTTCAACAAGGGGAGCCAAGGTCAATTCTAACCCAGAATATAAAAATTATTATTTCATTACTAAGCTTCTGACGATTAAATTAAATAAATACTTATTGAATTACATAAATAGTTATTGCATTAGAAACAGTAAAAAGACTAAATGAAGTGTCTTTAAAAGTATGTTTAAAAAAATTGTTAAGTGAACCTGTAAATAGTCCTAATCTAAATAATCTGAATTAAAAATTATTCAACTTTAAAACAAAATTTTCTTTTACTTGTAAATACATGTATGTAGTTTTAAACCTCAACTTTGACGACTGCATTTATCCCTTTGATACAACAGTTTGACAACAAAGAAAAAGCGTGTCTGCTTAACAAAATATTGTTCTGACAAAAATATGTTTCATATAAAACTAATGCAAATTACATATAATACTGTAAATAACGAAATCTTTAAAATACTTAATAAACACTACATCGAAATTACCTTAAAAGTCGGAACTGGTTTTCTCACGAACATAGGTTTCGGTACTTCCTGCTTCCTTGTGTCATTTGAATATTTTTCACGTCGCAATAGTTTCGGAGCATTCTCGTTCGCATCATTAAGCAATTGAATAGCATTCGATTTGTTGACAGCTCGCAATGTTTCCAATTTCCTTTGCGTCAATGGCGTCACATAATTCGTTATGGGAACTTTGCGCGCAAATCTCCCCACCACCAATTCCTATCCAGTATACGAGGAATCTTCAAAAAAAGAAACCTTAAATTTTCGTTAATTTAAGATGTTTTAATTGTTACGTGCACGCTTTGTTCATTTAACGCGGAATAAAAATGCAGACCAAACGAATTTCCTATTTTTTCAGCAAAAGTGATGTTATCAAATATTATGTTCTTTTAGTTTGCTAATTTTCAGTAATAAATTATGGCCACTGGCAACCAACGCTCCTATTTTAGAACTCTATGATCGCTGGGCAAATTTTATACATTTGAAAGCATTATACTTTCTTATTGAACTAATTTTGTTCACAGAAAAAGCAGTATTTTATCATAACGATTTTTGCAATTACTATGATTATTACAGAACTCTTTGGCTAGTATTGTTTATCCTTTACGAGATTGTTAGACTGCAGATTTTTCCATATATAATAAAAATGAGTAGGTGAAATTTAAAACTATAGAAAAATTAAGAAATGTATGAATATCTATACATAGATATGTTCTCGCCGGTGGTCCTGGTTGTCGCAGTGGCTATACCGATGCTGCAAGCGTTCCATCCCGAAGGATCTCGAAGGATCTGGAGGCGAATCGAACCAGAAAGAATGGAACGTCGCGTCGCAATCACTCTCGGAGGTTCGAGAAGCGTGCCAATAACAAATAAAAGAAGAGCGCGGAGGCGCCGCGGCGTATTCTTCAAATCTTTATATTCCTAAATATAATTCCTACTGTTTCTAATAAATATTGTTAATTATAACGCTGTAGTCCGACAGCACCTATCCCATGTAGTTCTAGATATTATTTTCAGCATTCACACTAGACATAATACTTTTACATGAAAATGTAGCATAACTAATTCAAAAGAGTAACGCAACAACATTGAAAGGTAGCGTTAAGGTAAAAATTGAGTATTACTAAGCTAAACTGTAAACATCTCATTTCTCGAATCACAAGAACGAAAAATTGCTTACTTCCGGTGTAGCGGGAGGCCCACCGGTACGTCGTTTCGGATGATTTAAAACATTCATGTACACGGGAATGGTATTTTTCTTCTTCTGCTGTTTCATATTTTCAATGGCCTCTTTCAGATTCTTCTGAAGTTTCTAAAAACAATTAATTCCAATGCTGACCAGCAGATTAACAACCAATTGAACGACCTATTTGCCAAATCGGTTAACATTACAATATAAAATGTAGAGAAAATTGATGAAATAATACACATTCATGTCTAAAAGTTCATTCGATTTTTTTCATTAAAT
The DNA here is from genome assembly GCA_913789915.3 of Sphecodes monilicornis. Taxonomy (NCBI): domain Eukaryota; kingdom Metazoa; phylum Arthropoda; class Insecta; order Hymenoptera; family Halictidae; genus Sphecodes; species Sphecodes monilicornis. The sequence continues at coordinate 23,520,813 of OU565285.1, forward strand.
GGTGCTAAGCCTACTTATTAAAGACATTTACTCTAAATGTAAAAAGGTAACAATGCTTTGACATTTTGCATTTTACATTTCACTGTTAAACAGTGCTGCGACAGTGTTCATTAAAAGTTCAATAAAATACAACAAATATCTTTTCATAGCAATATACAGTGGCTCCAAAAAGTATTTGATCAAAAAACTGTTATAATTTTCTAACTCTGAACACAAAGATATTATATACCAAGGTTTACGGAGTTGCTGTAAAAAGATAACTTCAATCTTCAAATCTATGATAAATGTAACATTTGTTATGTAACACAAAAGCATCTTAAGAGAAAATAAACGATGAATTACAAAATTAGAGACATTGTTTAGGACGCTTTTACGAAATTATAACAGTTTCAAAATCAACAATTACCTAAAAATTGGAAATTTAGTGTCCAAATATATTTTAGAGCCATTGTAATACAAAAATTGAGAAATGTATCTCTTACGCAATTATGTTATTCTTTTTAAATCACAATTATCAAAATTTGTATTCAAAACAATTTCATAATTCTTTCGTTCTTTTTACACGACAATTTTTCTATTCTTCATAAATGTTTTATACTATTTTGAGGAATTATTAAAATTTGTCCTTAATGGTGAACACCTAGTAGTTACGGTAGATCTTTAATTTTTAAAGAAGTGGAACCTCTAAACAGTGCGTCGCTTCTAAAAACGGCAAGATCAGCTTCTGCTCTACGAAATCTTCATCGAAGTCCAAACAACCTATTTTGTGAAATAAATTCGGTGTTTCCGGGCGAAGAAGGTATGAAACCATGGAGTACATTTTGGTCAGTTTAAAGTGATTGAAACACTCAATGGAGTCTTCGAAGAATAAATAGTATATTCGGTACGCTAGGATGTACATGAGCACTGGTAAAGAAACATCAAAAATTATATTAAGCACGAAATTTTTTACACATTTAATTTTATATTTAGTATTTTATTTTATTTTATTTGTATCTTTAATATCATATTTGATCAAAAGATTCTTCATTCATATGAAAATATTAAAATAAATTATCTTCATATAACCCTTTAATACAATTTTAGAAGAATGTCCTTATAGTTTAACTGCGGTGAGTACAAAGAGTATATATTCGAACACTAAATTTCCGATTCTGAAAAAATTGTTGATATTTGAACTACGATAATTGCGTTAAAACAAATACTAAAATCATAAGTTTGGACTAATTTCAAAACTCGAAGCCTGTACGTACTTTCGCAGGTCATAATTCATTTCTCTCTAGGATATTTGTGCATGATATAGCAGATGAAAAACTGAGAGCACATTTTTCGTCAAAAAAACTACAAATTGAATCGTCTGTAAAAGTATAAAAAATTTTTTTTTTCCAAATGATTGTATTATAGATTTGAAGATTAAATCTACCCGTTTATAACGACTGCATAAAACTTATACTGTGATTTTTTATTTGGCTGTTTTGTAGAACAAAAATGAGGAACTTTGATCGAGTAAGCGAGTGTAAAGTCAACATCAGGGATGGGCATTTGTGTCTCAATTGAGACAAAAACCGTCCCCACCATAGCGCCCACTGTCCCCCACCAGCATCCGCCGTTACCATAGCCGCCATAGAGGAAATAAGTACTCCGCCCGTCACGAATAGTGCGCAGGCCTCGCGCATGAAAGAGAGGTTGGTGGGAGAAACAGGCGTTTGAGGGGCTCCACCCCTGTCCATGCCTGGTCTACATGGTATACCTTAGAAAAAATCGTAGATCATGTTTTAAGCGTTCGTTATAAAGGGGAAGCATCAATCCTTAAACTTACCATGGTTTCGGTCACGAAACAAATTTTTTAATGTTTCGATGTGGAACGTCTGTGGAATCAGTCTCATAGAAAAATATCATGATACGTAACGAAACGCCGCACAGTGGGGTATTCGCACCAGAAAGCCAGACATTACTGGATTTCAAAAATTGTGAATAAGCCGTAAAACTTTTAATGTCAAAGGGAGATGAATGTCTGAGGAACAATACATCAGTATTCTTTTTTAGATTTGTGCACTCACAAGGCAGTATAGTTAGTCGAAGGTTAAGAGATTTCATAGCACGCTTTACAATCTTAACCACTCTCTGAAACAGCGCAGCGCCTAAATTGAACCTGGTTTACAAATCGTAATGAGACAGTACTACTTACAATATTATCAGTATCCGATCGGAGCACGGCAGAATTTATCAACCAAAACACCACTATTGCTAATTAATGCGTAGTCAACTTAGGAGTAGAGACGAATACAGTATTAATTTTTGTTTAAGTTCCGAAGAGTATACGTTTCAGGTGAGGTTCGCGTCGATACATCCAATTGTTAAAGCCATCGACGGGACCAATGAATTATTACAAACGTTTCACTTTATACAATTTTTGACCGAAAAGTGTTTTCACTTTCCCAGTCACTATATCATGCAAACATATCTTAGATAAAAATGAACGACAACTGACCAAAGTAGAGGCTTCAAGCTTTGAAATGAGTCCAGGCATACGTATGTATTGTTGCACTATTTTTTTAACGAAATTATCAGTTAAAATATCGACAATATCTCGAGAATGAGAAATTTAGTGTTCAAATACTTTTTGGATCCACTGTACATCAAAATTCTGATAATAAGATTAAACACTAAACTGCAGATTTTATGCATTTATAATAAAAATGAGTAGGTAAAATTTGTAATATTTAACAAATTAAAAGAATTTAAGAGTATGGATATATCATTATCAACTGGTTAAAATTATTGAAGAAGAAAATACAGGGTGGTCCACACAACTTGCACACCTTGAATATTTCCGTTGCCTGTAATACAGTATTTCATCGATAATTGTCCACAACACGGGTCTGCGGAGGGACAATTACGCGCGAGGGATATCATTGTTTGAGGTTTGCCGAACGTAGAGAAGGACAGCCGAGCTCGAGAGGCCTAAGTCACCGAGAAATGTAAACATACCTAATCCGAATTTCCAACTTCTTTATTAATCATTACTTTTTTATGGAACTTCGATGACCATATTCGTGGCATTTTTCTAATAAAAATGATACCAAATATGATATAATTCCGATGATATTTACTTGTGTAATCGACGATTAAAGTTTACTCTGTTTGTCTGTCGCCAAAACTTACTCTATCGTCGATTAAAAAAATAGATATCTATTTATAATCAGAAAAATTTTGATCAGAGAAATATTACAAATATGATGGTAAAAGTCTCCTAAAAGATTAATTAAAAATGAAAAAGTGTCGTCATTGCATTACTGTTCCCTATAATAGACCTATACATAATGACCATACACCTGTATATGATCCGAATTATATCGTGTTTGGTATCATTTTAATCAGAACCATGTCACAAATCTATTAGAAAAAGTCTCATAAAAAAATGAGTAATAATAAAAAAGTTATTCCTTGGTAATACATTGTGAGGACGCGCGAGCCTTTTAACTGTGCCGCCGACTGCGACTCTCCGCGTCTCTTTCTTTCCCATACGCTATCCTTCCTCGCGCCCAAAACTTTAATCGTCTATTACTCAAGTAAATATCATCGGAATTATATTATATTTGGTATCATTTTTATTAGAAAAATGCCACAAATATGGTCATCGAACTCCCATAAAAAAATAATGAAAGATAAAGAAGTTGGAAATTCGGATTAGTGTGGTCTCACCGATATACCCGAGCCGCGTGGTGTCATATTTCTCGGCGACCGAGGCCTCTCGAGCTTCACGGCCCCTCAAGGGGGTACACCCCGCACTAGTGGGGATATCTCAGGGACAATTATGTCGGAGACATTTGGGACAATTACCGACGAAATACTGTAGTATGAAAAAATGATACATCTATACTAAAGTTGCATGGTAGAGAAGAAATATTGTGATGTAAACATGTTTTATGTGCGAAAAGGCTTTTCGGAGATTTCAAGGTCACGTACAGTTCTTTGAATGGAAATATCTACTATTTTGTATCATGAACGGATAGAGTAACAAATTCTGCATACAACTGTATTGACCTTCATATGTCTTAGATTTAATAGTTAACAAGATTTTATTGTCATGATTTTCGATATGTAGTTATCATATGATTCGTGATACGAAATGTAGGTCTTATAAAACATGTTTACATCACAATATGTCCCCCTCTATACCATGCAACTTCTGTATATATTATTTCTTCATGTTATTACAAGTAACGAAAATATTCAAGGTGTGCAAGTTGCGTGGACCACCCAGTATACTGTGTATAAAACTACACTTCTACGTAACTTCTGTTTGTTTTAATAGATGCAGAAGATTTTTATCTTGCATAAAATCCACAATTTATTAATCACATTCCACTGAATTTCAAAAATTCTGGGTCCATACGCAAAGTAATTTTTTTTGGCTTCTAATTCCCTTATATAAGATTATTAAACAATTATTTGTACAATCAAAAACTTTAGTTTAACATAATTAAATTAAGTAATTTTGTTTGTAACACACCATTATAACGTTTAATTACATACCCATAGTTTCATTCAACTTGTCACCATGATGACGATGACATTTCTTTAAAAAATGTTTGCCTATTCCTTCGAAGAAATTTTCATAACGAACGATATTCATAAATAAATCGATGATAATGTCTTGAATCGAAATTGGTATACTCTGTGGAAACGAATATGAAATTATACACTATTATTAATAGTATTTCGTAACGGTATCTTTAACCTTAAACTCTTCCGGATGGCTGCAATAGCTTTTAACCAAATTATAGTTTATTTGACACTTTCCAGTTGGTTCTTCTCCAGCGAATAGAGCAATGCAAAATTCGTCCGGACTAAATTCGTGCTTGGTGACTTTATATATGTCCAACATTTTTATTAATGGAATTATAATATTCAGTTGAAAGACATTTGTTTTTTGGAACTGAAAGCAATAATGATTAGCACAAGATTTGTAATTTTATGTTGGAGATATACCTTCTCCATCAAGCAATCCATTTCTGCTCAATTAAAAATTATACTTTTAGTGTTTAGGAAATTTTAGTTTTTTAAAATATTACTTTAGTTTATTATATTGCATGTAGAAAATATACCAGTTTGTTAACATCAAGCCTGTGCCAAACTTGATAATGTATCGATCCGTATTTTTATCAATGGTCGATAACTTCAGAGCGTTTATAATAGTCTAAACAATGTGTAATTTATTGAAATAGATATGTTACTCTACAAACACAAAGGGCCGACAAAAAATGCTTATGCTAAAGACATAATTTATTTTAAAAATATGATTAGTGAATGGTAAAAGATTCTTCCAAATATTTTCTTTGATTGTATGTTTGAATTTCAACGAAAAATTAATAATTAATTATTATTACCATAAACGATCTATTAGAACAATTTTCAATACTCTTGTCTTTTAGAATACTTTGAAAACTTTAAATTTATTTTCCTTTCGAAATCTTAATTGTTTATATATACACGAAGACTTTCTTTTTGAATGTACAGAATATATAAACACTATATATATGTCACGACTACACCATAGCGGAATTGGATTTAGAGATTAGGCACGCGAACTTGAACAATTTTTAAAGTCAATTTTCTCGAAAACGAGGCGTCAAATGCAACAAAATTTGTGCTATATTTTCATCTTATTTTTTCATACAAACTCATCCCCTCCACGTTTATAACATCTTGGGATCCCCTGTTAACAAATGGCATAGAATAGTTTACGAAATTTTAAAGTCGTTTGTTAAGAGAACGATTGACTTGAGATTCATGGTTCCTCTAAGACTCTCGTTCTTCACGATTAGTATTACACGACGCAATAAAAGAAATTTGACCATGAAGAAAAGGATCAAGGACAATTTTGTGACAACTTTAACAGATCTCTACTGATCCAGCAGTATAGAATCCCACCATGGTAGTCGTCACATATAATAGTTATACACTCTGTACAACACGCATACACGCATACACGCATACACGCATACACGCATACACGTGTTGATATAGTGTACCCTATTTATGAATATTATTTTGTTAATATCGTTTTACCAAATAACGAGCGACGGCTAAAATCTGCTGAAGGTCACTTGAGATGTTGACCTTGTCACGTATATTAAGGTCAACATTATTTGAGGGTGCTATCATATTGTAAATAATTTCCAATGGATTTTTGCGAATATCTCGAAATTTAAGACCGAGCGGCGATTACATGTATAAGATATAGTTGTTCATAATCATGCTCCCGACAACATAATATAAGATCACCGAAATCCAAGATGGCGGTAGCTTTCTGTATGATTGCCTAATGCAGGGATGGGCATTTTTTTCTCAAATGAGACAAAACCGTCCCCACCATAGCGCCCACTGTCCCCCACCAGCATCCACCGTTACCATAAACGCCATAGAGCAGTGGTGGGCACGGGTGGAACCCCTCAAACGCCTGCTTCTCCTACCAACCTCTCTTTCATGCAGCGCGCAGGTTCGTTGCGTAAGCTGATTTCTCGTGTCTTCGTTGCCCCATTGTACCGCGCTTGCTGGAAGGGGACCGAGGGCGCTACGGTGTGGACGGTTTTGCCTCAATTAAGGTAAAATTACCCATTCCTGCCATAGAGGAAAGAAGTGCTTCGCCCGTCGTGAACAGTGCGCAGGCGTTGCGCATGAAAGAGAGGTTGGTGGGAGAAGCAGGCGTTTAAGGGGCCCCTACCGTGCTCACCCTGGCCTAATGTATAATGTATAACATCTCAATGTTATAAATGCCCATTTACTCGTAAAACAGTCCCCCTCCTGTTAGCGTGAAATTCTTTCTTCAATCGAGAGTCATTTAGTAAAATGTTATTACTACACTGCAGACTGTATATTGATTCTTCAATTCTTTAAGTTTTTCTATTGTTTTAAAGAGCACCTATTTATTTTTATCATAAATCGGCAGTCTAATTATTATTGTTGAAAGAAATATTTAACACAACCCAAACAGCACGAGTCGTCTTAGAGACGTCTGTTTTAGGTCTGAACGTCTTACGTCTCAAAGACGCGCCTTTGGGGCGTCTCAGAGGCGCCTTCTGGGAGACGTCTATTTTGCGTCTGAAATAAGGCGTCTCAGAGGCACCTTCTGGGAGGCGTCGTTTTTGCGTCTGGAATAAGGTGTCTTAGAGGCGTCTTTTCCGAGACTGAACGACTTGAATTTTTTTGGAGATGTTACGACAGGGATCAGTTTGCTGTGCAGTGATTAAAATACTGGTTCTTAACACTAAACCTACCACGGTCAAATGACCGGTTTTATATTTTGCAATTATTGAAATTGGAAATATTCGTTTATGTAAAATAATGGAATATTATATAAATAATAATTTCCTTGGTCAAGCATCTATTATACTAGAAATGACAGACAATCTGATTAAATCTAGAGTTGCCATTTTCATAAGGCAACATTCGCCGATAGTTTTAATGCTTGGTAGGTTTAGTGTTAAGTTTCGCTAGTACCTGATCCGTCGCCGATTCGTATATATACCGTCCTAAGCCGTCCTTACGATATCACTGTTTCTAAGACAGGGCCCGCTAGATAGCCTTACTGATGACGAATCCTCTAGCGGGCCCAGGTCGAAACACGCTTTATTTTCCTTTCCTCCTTACCCACACATTTCAGCTGCCGCCAAATTAGAGCTCCCCGACGACGAGAGCACAACGCAACAACTGCAGCAGACGACAAAACTATAACCAGGAACCCCCCTGGCAGGTGCCAACAACTACTACCCATCTTACCCGTCCAGGCCGCCGCCGTCGATATGATGTTTTTTAAAATTCCGAAACAGTCGTCTTTTAGGCGCCCAAAAGACGCCTAACAGACTCCCAAAGGACGCGTAACAGACCCCCAAAAGACGCCTAACAGACCCTCAAAAGACGCCTCGCGTGTCAAAGAGGCGCCTCAAAGACGTCTAAGAGGCGTCTGAAAGGCATCTAACAGGCGCGCCCCAAAGATGTCTTTAAGACGTACCGTTTCGTAACAAACGACGCTCCAGCGACCGTCGCACAGTGGGGTATTTGGCCTGTTTAGCGCGCCAAAAGGCAAAATTTTTAGTTGGTTCAAAATGACTGAAACTTTTTTCTCTTGTATCTGAATATATATGCGAGTAATATACAATAATATTTTTCTATAAACTGTATTATTTAGTAACATATAGACACTTGAAAGTAACACATTCTCGTGACCAAGAGAAGGGTCGAAAAACATGTGTTAAAGAAATGATTCTTTTCACAAGTTTGGTGTATGGAATCGGGATAAAAACATTTCTAGGATATAAAGGAAGGTGTATAAAGTAATTTTATAGCTTTTTGTTCTAAACGCTTCGGTGGTTTTGATAGAATAAACAATCGAAAATGGTACAATTTTTTTTCAGAATGTTAAAATGTATTATGTAATAACTTTTTTTCTCCGCAAAACACCTCTCTAATTTTTTTTGAGGTTATTCGGTAGACATTGCTTTACAGAATCCTGAAGAGTTTAGGTGCATCATAGTGCCACACATGGAGATATTTAACTTTTTGTGCGATACATATCAGTATGGCATGAATCGACCGTATAACATATGACTGATAATGATGAAATGATTGACCTGTAGGATATAGATACTTGGAGGTAAATGAAGGAGAATGAATGTCACTATTGCTAGAATATTTAGTTTATATTATTGGAAAAATGTAATCGTGGTTAAACAATCGAGTGTCAGTCTTTCTTTGAATACTGTGGGGAGCATGAGCATGCATCCTTGCTAGTAAAGTTCTGATCCTCTCATAACAAGCAATTCAAAATTGCATAAAAAAACGAAAAAGAAATTATCACCAGAGGTTATAGATATGCTTGTACCCTCCGCTGAAATTAATTACAACAGTAGTGACTAATTTAACACATCCATACAGTCCGAAGATTTGAATTTAGAATATTCGTTATAATTTATTTTATAAATATTATATAGTTGTTGTAATATTGTATATTGTATAGTTGTAATATTGTATATTGTATAGTTGTAATATTGTATATTGTATAGTTGTAATATTGTATATTGTATAGATGTGTTTCGTTGTCAATAAACTATGATTTTGATATTTAGACTTTGTGTTTAAATTTTTACCACGGCTACGCGTGAAATTTGTTTGTAATAGCAATTTCTCTAAATCTGACAAAAAAATGTTTCAAATAAAAGTTTAACAGTATTAATAAATGTATAAATTGCAATACAAAAAACATTTAAAAAATTTGTTTAAAAGAAAAAAACAAGATCGCTTCGATTTTTTAAACATTAAAGTGTATTTTTGATTTGATAATGTTGTAGCTGGTATTAAGACGAATTCAACGATATATAATATTATGACCTTCACATTATTAATAACGTCGTAATAGTTTTGGCGCGCTAAAACAAATACCCCACTGTGCGTCGGGCGACCGTTGAGTCGTCTTTAAGCCGCCTGAGTGTCTTGCGGCAGGCGTCTCAAAGGCAGCTTTGAGACGTCTGTGTGCTGTCTGGGAAGCTGTGTATACCATTTCGACAACAAAGTTATAAGCTCAAATAGTACATTATTAATAACCCTTTTCTAGAAATGTAATTTATACTTCAAGTTCAATCACATGCGATTAAAACATGTTGATGGTTTGTATGTTTATTTACTCCCCAGTTTGACCTCCATTCAAAGAAAAAGTCAATTTTTCAAACAGTTTATTTGCGTATCGTTTAACCGATCAGAGCCAGCACTGAACAGATTGGTACATCAACAGATAATGCGTTTCGTTATTTTCATGTTTATTGACTATCACCCATCGACCAAGAAGAAATGAAAAAGCGTCACGCTACACGGCTAATACCTAAAAGAGAAAATGTTTCCGAGTATATAAACGTATACGTACAGTATATAAAGTATCCCTGAGAGAATTTGTACTTGACAGCGGACACAATAATCTGTGCCCCCGACATTTTACATCGACATGCCGCCTAACAATTAATACTATATCGATACGATACACTCACGGATAGTCCTAGGAGTCCATTGTAGATTTCGAGAGCTGCATAATCAAAGGAAACGATTCCTTGAATAATAAAAATACCAAAACATTTCCAAAGAAAAACAAGACCATAAATCGATCGTGTTACTGAAAAGTGTTATTCATACAATAGTAATTCTATATTTGTTATTTCCACAGTTTTCTTTTTTTCTGTAGAAATCTATTCCTGTTTAACATACTTGACAACCCCACCGGTTCGTTCGGCCATTCTTCATTACGAACAGACTATACAATAGCTATACAATGAATAAATTAAAAATGGAAGCACCAGTAACTTTTTTTGCCTCTTACAATCTGGTTATAGGTGTCGCAATTTTGTACGATGTTACAACTTTGCTTTTCTGATGTTTCTTTCTTTTAACATATGTTCTTTTGGTACTATAATATTGTATAATTTGGTCACATAAAATACGGTATTGATTCGCGCAGGTTGCTCGATCTGTGACAAAATGTACAATTTGTCGCCAGTTTTCCATCAGCTAACGGTCTTTACAGAAGTAACGGTTAGACTGCAAGAGAACGAAATAAATAAAATGTATAATTTACATTGATGTTACATCAACCGCTTACAGTTACGACTCAACCCTTTAACCCTCATTGGACGAATGCAGTGATTATCTGCAACGATTACTGTACACTCTCGACCGCAAGATGTTTATAATTTATTACCCTGTGTGCGCAATATACAATTATAGTAATTCTAAATTAAAATATGTACTTTGTGTGCTGCATTTCGGCGTCGAGAATACGTAATAGACATTCGTGACTAGACTGTAGATCTTTGTGCATTTGTGAATTTATAAATGACAATACAGTGCTTAAATTCGAAAACATGTATGACAATTTTACTGTATTTTTATCACAAACAATATATTTAATATGTTTTTAAATATCAATGACAATGGACATTTGTATAAAGATACACAGTCTGCTATTGATCATGTTACTTTACAAAAAGTTGATTTAGTGTTATCGCAAAAACAAAACATGTACACTATCCCCCAAATGTTTGAAATACCCTTCGCTGTTCGCTACAATTTCTTAAATAAGTATTATATTTATACATATAACATGAATACGGCGTGGTTACAAGCTTTGCTATTAATTACAATTAAATACTTATTCGTTACTGTAATTCATTGGTTTAATACGCTTCAAGTGATATTTCGCTATTGCATTTTCGTGTTGCACTGTAATAAAAAGACCGTGTTTTATTAGACATTACATTAAATTATAACATTAACCGAAAAAATAAGTTATAGCAACTAAAAACAGCAAGTGTACGTAATACTTCATTTGTTTTCATATAGTGTACATGTTAACTCTAGTGCATCATTCAGATCAATTTAGAAAATTTATAAATGAATAACAATACTATAATCTCATATACTGCAATCAATATTAATAAATAACTTGGATTAACAAAAAGTTTTTCCCCTTAACACGATATTCTCCATTGAAGGCATAAAAATCGACTTTTCATTGCATTGTCGAATAATTTAACTTCTCAACAATTTGTTACCAAAATTGTATGCTTTAGTTCAAATAAATGACAAAATTACAATGATTTCAACCATTTTACCTCGAAACAGTATTTTGTAAATTGACTTCTATATTTTTCAACACATGATTAACTAATATCTCAAGTTTTACATGCATATAAAATAGATAAAACTTTATTTTTTGTACTAGAATTATGAGAACATTAGCAATAACTTTTTTATCGTTATGATGGCAGTCTTAATAATTCATCAAAACACGTTTTGTTTGCTTTATTACAACATAAAGTACAAAATAAAGTTTGTACTGAAATAAAATTTTGTATAGATTTATACTAAACTTTATTTTAGTACAGTGGACAACCATAGTCGCAAGATTATCTTTAATTTTTCTTTTTCAGATGGTCACAACAACCTAAGCCATCCAAACTATTCCATTGTGAGAATAATAAACTAATGCAAGTAATGTATTAAAGATAATTACGTAAAAATTAGGCGCTTAGTAAATTAGAAATTTGTACCTTCTTGAAACATAATAGTCTATGGATTTTATGCATTTATGACCAAAATGAATAGGTCAAATACAAAACTGAAAACACTTTAAAGGGTTTTCGGCTCTTTAAGGTGATTGAAAGAGATAATACATTTTCATTTAACTTCGGTTTCTTACAATTGACTGGGACAATTCTTATTTTGCATAAAGATCCGCAGTCTAATATTGAAACATATGTGTAAGACATTAAACTGCTTAATATACTGTAATTCGATATAATTTTTCAAAGAAGAATTATCACTTAATCAAACATCAACTCTGATTCCATTTGATTTATGAAACCCAAACGTCAAGCTATGTTCACACTGAAGCAAAACAAGCAACTTTTATTTGATGATGCATGTATTTTGAAAAAGTCGCCGCTTTTATCGAATAATTGGAGAAAGAAAAGACAACAAGAGGCGACAAAAAGTCGCTCGATGTTGTCTCAGTGTGGACGTAGCTTAACAGGTACCTGAACAATGCACAAGCGTTAAACGAACGAACAATTTTACTGAAAAGTATGATGGAAATTAATTATGTAATGACTATAGCGGCTCCAAACAGACCATGTGCACCACTAACAATTCGCCGAGGGTTAAAGAACCGTTCATCCGCCATGAAACCATGAAAACGTCCTGCAAGCTTTCTCAAGAGTATCATAAAATCTTTAGTCCTTACAATAAATGATGTAACGATAACAATGTGTGCGTGTATGCGTGTGAGGCGTATCAATACTAATGGATAAATAATCGTCGCTTACGGTGATCGATCATTCGCATTCAAACAAAGAGAATACACAAAAAACACTTTCGAAAAAGATAAACTTTAGATTAATGTTCACGAATTGTGGGGATAACACGACACCCTAACGCGACCACGACAGATTTCTGTGCTCACAGCAACAAAGTGATTCAAAAATCGTGAGAATTACATTCTGCGTTTTCAGTAAAAAACAAAGAGTCTTCCCTTTTTGTCTTTTATATCACACGATCGTCGAGTATAATAAAAAATTCGTAACGACTGCAAAACCATTTGCCTGGTTCCTTTTCAATTTTCATACTTCTTCTCTACTTTCTTTTTTTTTTATTTTTTCCTTCAGTTCATTAGAGCTACGTATCACGGTAATTACAGTCGATTTTATTTATACAATAGGATCTGGTTTATATCTTACAACGAACAGTCTACGTATCTACGGCATAATCTTATGGCTAGTATGTCGCTTTCGGGACACAAACAACTAACATCGTGAACTCACTTGAACAGGCGATTGCTATGATCGCGATAAACAGCTTTCGAGAAATTGCCCTTGTCTTCTATTTTCTTCTTCACAAAATACAAAAGAGGTTACAAATTTGATGTGCGTATTCATTGTTTTCTGACAAGTGGCATTGATTCGTTTCCTACCAGCGTCACACATTTCTCACAACAATCTTCTACTTCAAGTAAAGACTGCGGATTTTCATGCAAAATAAAAATTTTCTGCATTATGTGCAAGATACAAGAAATACCTAAACAGTTATTTCTTTTCTTAATAGTTTTAATAAGTCAAAAATAGCACAATAACTATTTGAAATTCTTTCAATGTTTTCACTGTTTTGCATTTTATTCAGTTTTGTAACAAATGCATAAAACCGCAGTCTAATTATAACACATAGGTCTATATTCGGAGAATATCCGATTTTTCTGTGACAGTATATTTTTCATATTTCATAAGAGGATGTGTTGTGTTATGTAAAATGTTACTAGACTGTGGATTTTATACATTTATAATAAAAATGAGTAGGTGAAGTTTAAAACAGTGTAATAATTAAAAGAGTTTCAGAAATACTGACTTATTGAAATTATGGAAGAAAGTCATTTGTATCCGATACCATTATTTGCAATGCGGATCGAAAATTTGCACTTTACATAAAGATCTATAGTCTAGTTATAACTGTGAAGACTGTTGCTGAAATAAACGCTGGCCACGAACATGGTAAAATAGTTAAATATCGAAAATGGAAAACTTGAGATTTATTACCCCGTTCCTGGAACTATAAAAGCTTCTAAAGATACATTTATGTAGTTATAGGCGGATTAGGAACATTTTTTTCTGCGAGTTAAAAACGTTCGAAAAAACGCGACATATTTACAATTTTGTAGGAAAGATAAGTTGAAACGTGTGTTAAAGAAGATGTAGGTTTCATGCTAATCAAAGAAAGAAGAAATTACATGTGCGACTAATAAATAATACAATTGTGCGAAAGTTTCTTCCAGGAAAGAATTCCCGGCTCTACCAACAATCAATTGCCTATGTTCACGTAAATGTCATGTACAGTTGATTCCGCGCGTGTGTACAAGTAAGATTAACGATTTCATTTTTTACAAACGCTAGCTTAGTTACTTGCTAAACGCCCGAATAATCGAGGTGAGGCTTTCGTACGTTCCGGTGACGAAACCTAGCATTCCGATCAGCACTATCACGACGTCCTTCGTCATTGTAAATACCCCGAGGGACGCGTTTTGCCAGCAAACGACCATCTCGATGATCGGTGGAAAGATGAGAGCCAGCGCGGTGCTGCTCACTGCACCCACCAACGATATGAACAGGCCCAGTTCAGGTATCGCTTCTGCTAATACAACTGCAACAGAGTGGTTGTCGTTAATATCTGTTCATAGCTGCAAACATTCCTCGAAGACACTATAAAATGTACAGGGTGTATAAAAATATGTCACCATTACCATGCAGGATTCTATACCTCTCGATCGGTGAAAATCTTTTAAAAAAATTCAGCGGAAAAATTAACCTTGACGCTTTTTCCAAGGTTAAAATATTGGTTTGTTGCATCATACTATATTCATCACAAGTAACACATGTCTCAAAGAAATCATGGGTTTCAAATCAACCGTTCTCTTAAAAAACGGCATAAAAGTTTCGTAAACTATTTTATTACATTCGCCTACAGATTGTCCTAAGATGGTATAAGCGTGGAGAAGATGATTCTGCATGACAAAATAAATTGAAAATATAGAATGAATTTTGTTTGCATTTGAAGCCTCGCTTTCGAAAAAATTAACTTTCAAAATCCTTACAAAAGTGCCAAATCTCTTCAAGTTCGCGTGGTTAGCGTTTGTAAGAAGTAGAACTGGTAGGTCATGAACAGACGCGTCAGACGATTTCTATTCAATATCACACATGTCCGCCGAATTTCCAAACTCTAATTTTTCTGTATATATGTATAGTTTAAGTGTAAATAGTGTAAGTAAACTCTAGCTTAGTATTTGTGGTTTAACATTCATTGCTCAGACACGAGTCCATCACCTCACCTATATCTTGCAATTAATGCATACAATTTTTATTTTACGTAAAAATCCGCAGTCTAGTAATGAGGATTTTCTTTCATACTTTTAAAGGATGAAATTAAAGAACCTACTCATAACCATTAATATTCTACAGTATTTCATCGTTAATTGTCGTGAAATTCTGATCATTAATCGTCGCAAAACAATCCCTCCTTCCGCGGGATATACCCCGTCAGGAGCCGTGAATACTCGAGAGGCCTCGGTCGCCGAGAAGTGTAACATAATACGTGTCGAGTATATCGGTGAGACCACTACTAATCTAATGGACAAAACTTCTTTATTTTTTATTATTTTTTTATGGAACTTTCACCCCCATATTCGTCGCATTTTTATAATGAAAATGATGCCAAACAAGATATAATTGCGATGATATTTACTTGTGTAATGGACGATGAAAGTTTAAGGCGCAAGGAAGGATAGCGTATTTTTGTTTGCATTTTCGAAAAAATTGACTTTCAAAATCCTTACAAGAGTGCCAAATCTCTTCAAGTTCGCGTGGTTAGCGTTTGTAAGAAGTAGAACTGGTAGGTCATGAACAGACGCGTCAGACGATTTCTATTCAATATCAGACATTTTCGCCGAATTTCCAAACTCTAATTTTTCGACAATAAAGCTTCGAACGAAAAAAATGTATTGTATATTTTCGACTTATTTTATCATGTAGAATCACCCCCTCCATGTTTATATCATCTTGGGGCACCCTGTGGACACATGGGATAAAATAGTTTATGAACTATTAAAGTCGTCTTTTACAAGAACGCTTGACTTGATACCCATGGTTCCTTTGGAACTTGTGTTACTCGTGATGAATATTATATGACAGCGGTTTCCAACTACCATAAAATATTAATTTTCATACCATGATATCTTGAATATGAAACCTTAATTCAATTTTGAATGAATCTTAGCTGAGAGTATGAATCGTTGTATTATAAAGCAATGCACGCGCCTCTACCATTTGTATCGTCTTATTTATGCGAAACGGGCTTTTCGGCACTGGCTGCAATGAAAACCAAATATCGAGTCAGGTTTTAGTAGTCGAAGAAGAGATACGAGCAGCACTCTCCACATTGCCCCCAAGATTTGGTAAGTGTACCAATAAACAACAACAAACCTCGCATTAAATTTTGATGCGATATATGTAGTTGGTTTAAATGATTAAAAAGAATTTAATATAAAAATAAATATAGATGTACATATATGTTGTAGCAAAACCTTGTTATTATTCTGTTAATTGTAGTTTTCAGTTCTTTCCCGTAATAAAGTTTTTATTATTTAAAACGTGTCTATATAATTCTACCTATTAAAAAAATAAAAAGTAGAAAGGCGCGGAAAACAATTTTTTTCGGGTCGGCGTAGTAGCATAAATGTTGTAAACTGCTGTTACATGATGCAACAAACCAAAATCTTGACCTTGAAAAAAGGATCATAGTCAACTTTGCGGTACATTTTTTAAACAGGTCTCTACCGATCCAAAAGTATATGTAGAATCCTGTTGTGATACCCCTGATATTTAATTTTTATACACTCTGTACAGGGCCGTCGGGATAAATCCAGAATTTTTTTCGGGCACTCGCACAAATAAGATGTGGCTCAAGCAAACATAACCAAAGAAATTGTTGATAAGATAACTAGATCTATAAGCTACCAATCAGTGAAAACCCTGTTAATAGGCTTGCGGTAGATAAAGCGTTAAATATATTTCCATGGTTAGTATTTGAGATTGGTGCGAAATTGAGTAAAAAATAATCATCTCGTAAGTTTACATTAACGTAAAATCATGTGCCCCTTGAGTTTTTGAAATCCTGTTATAATAAACACATGTATAATGATTTTCTAAGGAAAAGGGTATAGCCGGATAAGATGGTCAAAACTGCCCTTGAGCCGAATGATATCGCGGATGGGTCATTCGATAGGGCATCCAAAAAAACCATACTGTGTAAAATTTTAACCCTATATCTTGATCGGGAGGGTAGTTATGGGGTAAAATTGAAAAATCAGTTTTTGGCCTATTTGACCTAGTTAACGGAGTTTAGAAATTCTGAAAAGAATCTGAGACATGTCAAACACCCGAATACATATTCTGCAATTCGTTTTAGATTTTTAAATTGAAAATCCTGCTTGTAAAACATCAAAAACTTCAAAAAAATTGAAAAAATGCAGATTTCACATGGAAGTTCTAGAGTGACTAACTTTATATTTTTACAGTACCGATATATTATTATAAGTATCACATATGAATTTTTTCACATTTTTCGGTTTCTTGCGCCGTTGTTAAAAAAAAATAAAAACCGATTGCTTCGCCATTTTTTCCGTGAAAAACGAAGCTAACCTTCAAATTGTAACATTTTATTCATTCTGTGAGCCTATTGGATACTGATAAACCTTGAACATTTCACAGAAATAATTAAAAAATGAAATTAACTTAATTAGTACTCTACTACGTCAGCGCATAACATCTGAAAATATTGAACATGTTTCCAACAGCTCGGTTGGGTCAGCACGTTAGGCGCTTGACTATGAAGATGCTTATACTAGGTTCGCGCCCAGCATAAGTCTACTTTTTTTTTAAATATTTGTAACGGATGGAGAGGTTACAAGTGAAAATGATTATTGCAATATCTGGACTGATACTTTTATTTGAATGCAAGAGGTTGACAGCGTGATGAGTGACAGAGTGTGGATGTACGTGAATGCAATAAAAGAATAAAATCATTTCCGGGCTTGCAAATATCAGGGAAGGTTTTTCTCGCCTAAACCTTGACATCTGCAAGCGGACTGTTTGAATGGTTATTACGGTCGCCAACCGTGTGCCGCTACATATTGGTTCTAAAAGAATTCTACAAAAATATCATTGATTATTACGTAGTTAAAAAAAGAAAAAAAGGAATTGTTTAAATAAAAAAAAAGTAGACTTATGCTGACCCAACCGAGCTGTTGGAAACATGTTCAATATTTTCAGATGTTATGCGCTGACGTAGTAGAGTACTAATTAAGTTAATTTCATTTTTTAATTATTTCTGTGAAATGTTCAAGGTTTATCAGTATCCAATAGGCTCACAGAATTAATAAAATGTTACAATTTGAAGGTTAGCTTCGTTTTTCACGGAAAAAATGGCGAAACAATTTGTTTTTATTTTTTTTTAACATCGGCGCAAGAAACCAAAAAATGTGAAAAAATTCATATATGATACTTATAATAATATATCGGTACTGTAAAAATATAAAGTTAGTCACTCTAGAACTTCCATGTGAAATCTGCATTTTTTCAATTTTTTTGAGGTTTCTGATGTTTTACAAGCAGGATTTTCAATTTAAAAATCGAAAACGAATTGCAGAATATGTATTCCGGTGTTTGACATGTCCCAGATTTTTTTCAGAATTTCTAAACTCCGTTAACTAGGGCAAATAGGCCAAAAACTGATTTTTCAATTTTATCCCATAACTACCCTCCCGATCAAGATATAGGGTTAAAATTTTACACAGTATGGTTTTTTTGGATGCCCTATCGAATGACCCATCCGCGATATCATTCGGCTCAAGGGCAGTTTTGACCATATACCCTTTTCATAAAGGAATAATTAAAAACAATAAAGTTTTATCACTGAATTATAATAATATTGTTTCGCCGATATATACTTTTTTATACGATTTAGTCCCATAAGGAAAATGTGTTTAACCTATTGAAAAATTCTCGCCCGCAATTGGTTGAAACGTAAGCAAGAAACGACATATTTTATACTCACATGTGAGCAAACATAACGAAGAACGGAAAACGGTCTCTGCCAGGACTGGGCACCTGAATGGACCAAATTGGTTCACGACTCCTGGCCAAATGATCGCGACAGGAACGTAAAATTGCAGTGCATAAGTGAACAATATACTTAAAGAGATGGCAACTTTTATGCACTGAGGTAAACTGCAAAAGAAACAGAATCACATTTATCCAACGATTGCATACAAGTCTCTGGTATCTATATATGTTGTCACATAGTCAAACATCGTAATATCCTCATCTATTTGTATATTATGTATTAATATCAAGAAATCAGAACACGTACGTTAAAATAACGCATCATGCACGATTAGGCGAACACGCGAAAGAAAAGAAGGAGAGAAGCATATCCGTTTCTTATGTTAATAGGATTTGTCGGGGGGGAGGGGGGGGGAGGAGATTCACCAAAACTCTGTCTCAGTGTAAGTAGCAACTGAATAATACAGCACTTCGAAAAAATACTATATGGTAGAAACCTTGAGTGCACGACGACGATGTTTCCATCCACCCTTCGTATGCAACAGAAAATTATGTTACAAAGAGTTTTCTCTTAATTACGTTTGCGTCTTGCTATTTTTCAGTATCAGTTTGATTTGTTTGAGAGAATTTTGATTATTCATTACGCAGAACGATTTATCACCTGGACGCATAATAATCTACTGTAGAGTCGGCAAAGCGATTTCGATTTAACATCAATACATAAAACCATTATGCGTTAATCCTTAGGCTACAAAGAATGTTCTTGACTAATCAATTGCCAAATATTTTCATTAAAGAGTTCACAAAAAAAAAATGTTACCAATTCTGTAACATTGTGATTGAAACGAGTTTACTTGTCTAATTATTTAATACTAGAACTACCGAGTAATATATGCGACTGATGTACTGTGGATTCAAAATGTATTTGAACATTAATTCATATCCGACTCTCGAGAAATTATCAATATTTGAAGTATGATAAATTCGTTAAAAAAATGGTACAATAATAAATTTGGACTCATTTTTACATGATATAGCAAGTAAAAACTAAGCACATGTTTATAGTCGAAAATGATATAAAGTCAATCGTCGGTAAAAGCATAAACAAAATTTTTATGAACCTATTATAGATTTGGAAATTAACTGCTCCTCTTTACAATGACTATTTGAAATTTAATTAAAATGAGGAACAAGTTTGGTCGCGTAAGGCTTTCACGGTGTACCTTATTAATTATTGCAAAGATGGCAGTAAATACACTTTTCATTCAAACATTATGAACTATAAATATATAAACTTTATAAATAAATAAATTATTATAAACTATAATAATTTGTAACATATTGGACTAAAAAAAGCTCCTCCAGTTTCCCAGTCGCTGTGTCATGCAAAAATATCTTAGACAAAAAATAAGGATGGATGGCAAACGTTGAATTTTCAAGCTTTAAAATAAGTTAAATTATATTGATTTATTATTTTTTAAGGAAATTATCACAGTTTAAATATCAACTATTTCTCGAGAATGGGAAATTTAGTGTTCAAATACGTTTTGGACTCACTGTATATTGGTTTGTAATAATGGTAAAACTGCAAGTCTAAAGATTTGATACAATTTTGATTATACCTTGTGCTTCAATGAAGAAGTTCATTAGAAAATTTCTGATGGAAACATTTTTACCATTTCAGTAATTGTGAAAGAAAAAATTAGGAACCTGCCATTTTGACTGGTTTCGTAATTCTGGTGTTAAGAATCGTGTAAATATACATATTTAGCGAATGATTAACATATCAAATTAAAATATTGATACAGTAAAATTAATTTGGCCCGAGTGAAAAGAAATACATAATATATTGAGAAATAGAGACTGGAAAAGAAATGTATACTTACACTTCTTTCGTTTCGAGATTTAACGTAACTGATCCTGCTACTGCGTCACCGTATTTTAAATAAGATATGAAACCCATCGCGACGAACATGGCGCCCACAATGACCATACCAACATTTAAGACTCCTAGCGGCTTATTAAAATTACTTGGTTTCTTCATTTCATTCTTCAGAGGTAACACCTAAAACAAAGCGGTATCGATAATACTTGTCGAACAGCGACCACAATAATTGGATAAAATCAAAGTAATTTATTTAATCAAATAAAAACTGAAAAGTTAAGATTAATGGTGTTAATTACTTTTTTCAATCCTTTTACATTTTATACAGCATAAGCAAATTTGACACACTCTACCTGTCACTACAGAAATTAATGTTTAAATGTGACATGGTTATCAACGTGTTAGGCCAAAATAAATAATTATCTTCTGTTCATAAAAAAATTTGCTTAGAATTTACGTCTCGTTTAACCCTCAGACGTAAAATAACTGATACGGAATATGTTGCGTTTAAACGGACTCGTAGAGAAATGTTGCTCCCATTTGTTTTTCAAATGTGAATTATACATTAAAATTTCATCGTATTTACTTAATAATCCTTTTATTTGATTTTCAGTCAATATAAATAGCTAACAATTGAAACTTGCTGCCAAAAGATTAGAATTTAAATGAAATGCTTATAAGAAGACTGTGGATCTTCATACATAATAAAAATTTCTTTGTTTCTTCAATAATTTCTAGTAGATCGAAAGTAATATATTGATATTCTTCATCAAATTTTTCAAGTTACAGCTATTCATTTCTGTTATAAATGCATAAAAGGCGAACTAATCCGATCTAATTCATGTTGTTTCTCTTCAAAATCATTTCTTCGCGAGTTTTCATGGACTACGACGATTTTTCCGCAATAGAGTAAAAAATGTACAATTTGTTAGATCCTTTCAAATGAACATGAATTTTCTGCACACGGTCATTTCAAGACATATCTGCACAAGTCCATTTCTTATCGATTACAATAACGCGATGATGAAACTCATCGTAAATCGTCCACGATCTTAAAAATTGGAAGGAAAATTGGAAGAACAACACGAATTACAATTTTTCCTTGTACACTTTTGCGTACCTGCAAAAGCAGGGAAGAGGAAGGGTGACAAGATAAACGATACACCTTGTGTATGCCTTTCGCAGTCAAAGGGTTAAACATTTTTCATAGTGTTAGTATAAATGTCTTCTGTACGTCGGAAAGTTCGGGCGAGTCGGCTGCTGTAGGATGGACTCGCGACGAAATTACCGGTTGCCAAAATAAGTGTTACATAAATGCGGGGAAGTATGTGTAGACGCTTACCAACGTGATACCCTCGAAAGAATATATCACAGTGCCAAAGAACAGAGGCAGATCGTGCCACTTTGCTACGTAGTCCCTCTCACTAATGGACGGCAGATCGCGGCACATTATATACATAGTGGCGATGTAGCCCGCGGTCACTAGAAAATTTGCCAGCGACGAGACGGGCACAAGGTACTTTAGATTCCTGATCCATGTGCTCAGCATTATGGGGATCAGGACCACAGCCATATGTTGATGGACGTCCATCTCGATTCCATACACGTCCAACACCTACCGCAGAAATTATAATATACATTAAACATATGTACAGTCTGTCCCACGAGAACGTATCGGCGATGGTTCTGTAAATATTTATATATTTATAAAAAAACTTTCTATGAGTCGAATCTACACTTAAAATACTAATACGCTTAACATTCTATCTACCGGAAGACTACCAATGGGCTTTTCAATAATTGTGTTGTACTAAAAGAAAGTTAAAAAATCTTCTTTTTTAATAATCCCAATCGAAATAATTAGATTATGTTAGTGAGGATGACATGTTGGTTCACGATTGAAATTGCTATTGCTGTTGTAAGATCTAATAAAAAATCCCTAGCCATGGACCAGTGACTTTCAAAAACTATGGAACAATCATCGATAGATAATGTGTTAATAATGGATCCAATTTCCTCCATTGTCGATCATAGTTTGTGCTTTCCACTAATTTTTATCACACGAAACAAATGGCAACCTCTATATTTTTTTAAAAAGGTCAATTAAAATTCTGAATAATAACATACATTTTTCTTTATGCTTCTACTTCATAACAGATCGAAAATTGTTTATGGAATTTGTATCTGGTGACCGGGACAGCCACTCAATCACAATGATACGTTCCCTATCGTGCAATTTGGACATACGCGGCTTGGATGTTTCATCTCATCATTCTTTTACATTGTCCATTTGCTTCCAGTTTCATTAATCCACTGTCAGAGCGTATTGATATTTGAAATGTACTTTTGATTCATATTACATTTTTTCCAAATACATTAATTTTTGCAGGAATATCGCCAACACGTTCGTGCGGAACGGACTGTACACTCACTTTTTAAAATGAATGATTCTTCCCATAAGTAGATTGCGGATCTTTATGGAAAATAAAAATTTTCTGCATTATTTGCAAGGGACAAGAGCCAGATGTACATTTAATTCTTTCTTGAATAATTTCGAAACATTGAAAATATTAACACGTTATTCTTCAATTGTTATAATTTTTTCCTATATTAAATTACACCAACCCATTTTTGTTATAAATCCATCAAATGGGTAGATCAAACGTCAAACAGTAAAAACATTTAAACGATTGAAG
The DNA here is from genome assembly GCA_913789915.3 of Sphecodes monilicornis. NCBI lineage: Eukaryota > Metazoa > Arthropoda > Insecta > Hymenoptera > Halictidae > Sphecodes > Sphecodes monilicornis. The sequence goes on from OU565285.1 coordinate 23,544,602, forward strand.
AAAACTTCTCCATTACTTCCAACACCTCAAAATTGTTAAGAAAAGAACTAAATGTCTATGAGACTCCTATATCTTGCAATTAATGCATACAATTTTTATTTTACGTAAAAATCCGCAGTCTAGTAACGAAGATTTGCTTTCATACTTTTAAAGGATGAAATTAAAGAACCTACTCATAAACATTAGTATTCTACAGTATTTCATCGTTAATTGTCGTGAAATTCTGAACGATAATTGTCACAAAACAATTCCTCCTTCCGCGGGATATACCCCGTAAGGGGCCGTGAGGATCGAGAGGCATCAGTCGCCGAGAAGTGTAACATAATACGGGTCGAGTATATCGGTGACACCATTACTAATCCAATGCAAAACTTTTTTATTTTTTATTATTTTTTTTATGGAACTTTCACCAACGTATTCGTGGCATTTTCTAATGAAAATGATACCAAATAAGATATAATTTCGATGATATTTACTTGTGTAATGGATGATGAAAGTTTAAGGCGCAAGGAAGGATAGCGTATTGGAAAGAAAGAGGCGCTGAGAGTCGCGGTCGCCGGCGTAGTTCATAGGCCCACGCGTCTTCACAGTGTAATGCCAATAAAAAATTTTTTTTCTGATTAAAATAATACCAAACACGATACAATTCGGACCATATTTACTATAATTTTTCGAAACTTTCATCGTCCATTACTCAAGTAAATACCATCGGAATTATATCTTATTTAGTATTATTTTCATTAGAAAAATACCACGAATATGTTCGTGAAAGTTCCATTAAAAAATAATACAAAATAAAGAAGTTTTTTTCACTGATTTAATTGTTGTTTTCACACCGACATACTCGACTCGTATTATGTTACACTTCTCGGCGACCGAGGTCTCTCGAGCTTCGCTGTCCTTTTCTACGTTCGGAACAAGTCAAAGAATAGTATTATCTGAACATTAATCGTCGCCGGGCGGACCCGTGGTAGCGACGGTTATCGATGAAATACTGTACTGAGTTGTAACATAAATTCGTTCAGTTGCAAATATTAATATGATCTAATTTTAACGATATAGTTATCGGATCTTTATATTAAATATAAATTTTGTAAATCAATTTTAAGAAACATCAGTTGGATAAAAACGTATTTCTTCTTTTATTGACTGTACTAAATTGAAGATAATGTAACAATATTTTAATCAGCAGTCTAATTATGGTTCAATGTCAATGTACACAACTGTGACTGAAAAATTGTTACTTGCAGTCAGAAATTATAATTGACTGAATAGAATTCTTTACGTTATTAATAAATAAAAAAAAAGTACCGAACATCATCAAACGTATTTATATTAAGACTCAACCATCCATAGAAAATGATTGAATAAATATTTTTAGTAGAACATATATTATAATAAGAACCGCGAAAAGTCTAAATAAATTCAATCTTGTCATTTTTATGAGACATTACATATCATTCACTGTTAGTGCTTGGTAAATTTAGTGTTAGAACAATATACGAAAGGATAATGTTCCGATTTATCATTCTGTATTTGCTAAGGATTCTCTACTCCCATCAGCGGTATTCGAACCGTGTTTCATCCTGTAGTTTCTCATGTCAAAGATAAAATTCGATAAAATGTTCAAAAATTGTATTGATACCTTTTTAATGGTTTTTTTTTGACAATTCTCTTTCTGGGAATGATAGAGGTTAAGAAGAAAAAATTATAATATTAAATGCTCCGCTTGCCAACAAAGATTGCTGACCTACATCAAAGTTTCTCAATGTAGTTCATTATATCCTTTATGTACAATCTGACTTTTTAAGATTAAAAAATTAAACACACTTTGACATTTTTATAACAGAGGTATACCCCTAATTCTGTAGTACTAAAGACTGTTTAGTATTGTTCTCTAAAATATGATACTTTTTCTTTCTTCTTCTGTGAATTCGATTTCAAATATCCAACAACGAAAGTCAATAAAAGATTATTCTACAGTTGAAAATGTACATTTGGTAAAGGAGTTCAATAAAATAAACAATATCTTATACCACAAAGCATCTATCACCTACAATTTTCATAAACACAGAATTGTGTTATAAACGCAATAATGGCTCGTAAATAGACTGCAGAGCTTTATACAAAATACAAATTGTTTGCATTACTTGCAGGCTATGGGAACCAAATAGAGGATTGTTTTTCTCTTTACTAGTTTTTTTAAATTGTAATGAATGCGTTGATATTCTTAAATTCTACTGTTTCAAATTGCATCTACTCATTCTTGCCACAAACGCCTGAAATCTGCAGTCTAGTCATGAATGACACAAAACAAGCTGGATCAGGTTTAATCATAAGCATATTAATAAGGTTGAACACTTACCTGCTTCATATTCGTGCCAATGAAAACGAAATAAACGCAGCAAAATCCGAGTTGCGTAACACATAAAAATATATTAACCATTTTTCTGGAACAAAGGGACGAACGAAAATGTAAATCATGATTTTCAAACCTTTCAGGTAAATGTAAAAAACGATCCCGAACAACTGGGATTAACGCAAGTTATAAAAGTCAAGGTACAAAAACATATATGATTCTACAAATTAATTATGGAAGAAACATTCAATATACTCTCATATTTGATAATAACAATTTGTTATGCATTTGAGTTTACAAAAAGATGTTTGTATTTGCAATTACGTTACACACGATTAATTTTGATTTTTTTGATTCCTTTTATTGAATTTATGCAGAGACAAAACGAAATGACATCCGTTAAAAAACATTTTGCTCACAAAATCTAACAACAAATTAACGAAAAAGTGGAAAATATTTGCGTACTGTAACGGCCTAAACTTGATTCTCTATGGAGAATAATAATAATAACAATAGTAATAATCTTACGAACTAAGTAGTAAAAAAAATACAACTTCAGCGTCAAATTGCCTAGAATGGCCTTGAAATATTATTGAAACATCATACTGAGTTTCTCGTAAGTCGTTATGCCCAAGCAATCGTATAACAATAAATTCGAATAGTTCATATTTTAGTTGTAACGGATAAAGAAACAGGCGAAGTGATTTTTCAAAAAATGTGTCAATCAGAGATCGAAAAGGTTATAGAACTTTTTGATAGTTTCTGTTTAAGACAAGGATCGTAAAACGTTTTTGAAAAACATCCTGATGTTATGAATTCCGATGGAAATAGATTAAGAACAATTCTGGCAAGTAGAAGTTTTCGAATAAAACTTGAAAATATAAATTTTTCTCTCACAAAATCGGAGATTTTGTTCATCGATAGTACTATAACAATATTAAACAATCATTACAGTTAATTGGCATACTGAATATACAACTTATTTGTAATATTTAAATGTTTCATTTATGAGGCCCCTTTTAGTAAACCTTCTCAAATAATTTGTTCACGTGGAACTTTCATTATACAAATTCTAAAATAGTTGTTCCGTAAGAATACTTTTTAAAGAAGTTCCTATAAGGCTAACGTTGTTTCCCTTAAAAGTTCCACAGGAACAGACAGTTTTTTAAACATTCCGTGTAATATTTCTTCAACTCTGATACGTTCCTCATGGTGAAAATTCACTCAGCTTCTATTTTTGAATACTACAAAATAGTTTATTTCTTCCTGTTTGTGTTGTAAGATGTAGATTTTTTTGAAATGTAACATTATAAATGAAACATAATACCTTAGTTTAAAGTATAAAATAAAAGTAGGTGAAGCATTCTCCTAAAATCTTTTATGGAAATTCTGTACGACGTATGAAGACTAAAAATGAAAGATAATTGTTCATTTCGATCCCTGGTTTAAAGTATTCTCGAACACCTTGGTTCGCCGCTTCGCTATTTATTTTTCACTGAAAATTATGCTTTGTTTCAACTCGATGCATCAAACGAATTGCGGTATGACGTTACATATACAAACAGTCGATGGGATTCGTATTCCATCTTTCTCGGACACGAATACAAACCTCATAAGCACGGAGTATTTTCGGAGTGAGAGAGGGCCGGTGGCGAAGCACATTTCCACGGTACCGGCGAACCCAGACGCGGCAACCGGATCGTTCACTCTCCTCGTCACCTCCTCGTTGCATTTTACCTGTGACAATTTTGCAAAATTTTCATTACGTTACATAAACCGGGTACTATGAAATACAAAATGGACCACCTAACGTAGCTGCCTCAATTATTGGATTGTAACATACATTCGTTTGATAGCAAATATAAATATGTTCTAATTTTAACGATTTAGTTGTGACTCATTACTAGATTGCAGATGTTTATACAATTTTAAGAAGGTGACACGAAATTAACCCCTTGCCGTACCATTTTCTTTACGGTTACAATGATTAGAACATTTTTATCCCCTAAAATTTCACAGATGATGAAAGGAAATCTATATTTTTCGTATGGCTACATTTGTTTTAATGCTTACATATTGAGTACAAAAGTACAATTTTGTTTTGTCTTAAAAGAAAGGCATAACAGTCATATTCGTTTGATTTTGATTAAAATCTTCGAGACTCCACGAGTCTGACTCGTCAAAATACGGCAAGGGGTTAAATCTTATTTTAAATGAGAACAGCGCTTGTAGATACAAAACAAATGAAAACCTTTTTTTTCGGATTTTATATTCGAGCATTTTTTGAACATTTTTATAAGCCATCAATGCATAAAAATCCGCAGTCTACTCATTACTCGACTGCGGATGTTTATGAAAAATAAAATGTTTCCGCGTCATTTGTAAGCAATAGGGGTCATTTAGTACAGAGGTCGGCAAGAAGTGCACGTTTCGGCCGATTATCGAGGGCTACGCCTCCTTTTCCCGGCCGCGCGTCTCGCTTCCCGTGGCGGCCCAAGTTCTCGAGTCAGCTCAGACTCGTACCGTGTGAAATGCGCGTGGCGCATTAGGGCGATACTATTGTCAATGCGTTTTTTTTTTGTCAGTGGTATCCTCTGTAAGCCTATTCCACTATTTAGCATGATAATTTCGGAAAATAAATTTAAAAAATAAACTCGCAAGATAAATTTGAAAAATAATCTTAATTTCATCGCGAAAATTTTATTCGGATGTGGAACAACATCTTTGTGGACGTTTAGACACGTTTGGTAAATTAGAAGTATCGAATGAAAGGTTGGACGTTGCTACTCGCATCGTAGACGATAGAGAAGAATCGTTCAACCGGATGCGCTTTTCCGTTTTAATGTTTCGCATTGCGGAGAACGAACATTCACACAAATATGTCGATCCGAACATTGAAAAAATATATATAATACTTCTGATTTACCAAACGTGTCTAAACGTTCACGAGGAAGTTTTTCCACATTTGAATGAAATTTTGGCGATGAAAATAAGAATTATTTTCCAAGTTTTTCTTCCGAGTTTATTTTTTAAATTTATTTTTCGAAATTATCATGCTAAATAGTGGAATAGGCCTACAGAGGATACCACTGATAAAAAAAAAGCATTGACAATAGTACCTCCGCGGTAATGTGGAATCCTATTGGCACTGGTGTCGCCCTAATGCGCCACGCGCAGTTCATACGGTACGAGTCTGAGCGCGGCCGGGAAAAGGAGGCGTAGCCCTCGAGAATCGGCCGAAACGAGCACTTCTTGCCGACCTCTGATTTAGTACTTCCTCTAGTAAGTTTGAAAAGTTAAAGGTACTGCACTGATATTCTTCAATTTTGTTATTACTTTACTGTTTAAAACAGCACCCGTTCTTGTCACAAATATATAAAATCCGCAATCTACTCATGACGAATACAAATAACTGTGAATAACCCCCGGACAGTGGACCATTCTTACAATTATATAACTTATTATGTTTACGACTATTCACTGTTTTATTTGTCACTTTTTACAAACGTATTTTTGAAGATACTTATTGCAGACACTCCTTTTGTTTCTAATGTGACAGCTGTTCAAAGTGGACCCAGGTTCTGCTGTAGAAGGGTTAACACTGGTACCGGGCCCGTAAAAATAACAGATTTCAGGTCCTTTTATTTATTTTTCAATTGTTGAGATCGTAAAGACGTTTTTGTGGACTCTTACTTGTTACACTTATTTATTCAGACGTGTTTTGTATAAATAATTGTGAAAGTTCTCGAAAAATGTGTTCTTGTTACTTTTAAAAGACAATACGTTACAAACTAGTCACTTTTAGTGCTCGGTTGCCCTAGTGTAAACCATAGATACCGAAACCATCATGTGTGTAATTGAACTCTTTTCGTTCAACGATAGAAAGATTCGACCTCATAATGAAACAGGATATACGAAATGAAACAGTTATACTTGAAACAATCGATACATCATTTGATATTACAATATTCAAATGCTCTAATCACCATTATTACGAAAGATTGATTATCCGGGGTTAAATAAGAACAACTTATAGTCAAGGATTTTATAATTGATTGATTGTAATTTTCTACGTTTTTGTATATGAATAGATAAATGAAAGAAGACATTTTGGTTAATCGAACGAATTTATGTTACGAACCAATATTTTCGTTATTAGTGCAGCGATCAAGATTTGCTCGCCATAGATAACACGATTGTGAAAGATCTTCAAAAGGATTCTAAGTATTTAATTCTTAGTATATCTTTTTTTTAGTAAGTTTTAAAAAAACCTAACAAGTAGGAATTGAGCATGTATAGACTGCTCATTATTTAGGATCATGCAGGTCGAATAGCACCGTTCAAATCGCTGGACATTTTCTTTTACAATTATTGAAATTATAAAAATAATGTCACGAAGAACTGTTGCATAATCTTCTTTATATATTATCACATATTGTCATATAAATTCTAATGTTAAATTCTTGTTTAAAGATGTATGATCTTGCGAAACTGTTATTAATCAAATATACTATTAAAACTAAATTTTCACAATAGAGTTAAGGTATTAATGCACAAGATTTAATTTAACAAAAAAAAGATGTGATTTTCAGTTAAAATTTCGTTAAATAAATTTTGCTTGTAAAAGATTACAAGATTGTTACTTACAAGAATATGTTGCGCATGAACACAAATCACCCCTAGGAAGATCGTAAGTGGTGGAGCCAGCAGCAATCCCGCATGCTTGAAGGCATCTCCCAACGCAAATATACCCGAGCCGACGTTACCTTTGAACAGGTGCATCATTGTTTCTAAATACCTGTAATAATTCCATCGACCATGAGTAGCTTGCTACATTAAAGGCACATAACAGCGTGTTCGGTAGAGGACACAAATAGTTTTCAAGAACAATACCGTTCATAAAATTTTCTAAACGATGTAAAATATAAAATTTGTGCACGTTGCCATCACTACTTCACACTTAAAAAAAATAGGGGCAAAAGTGAAGTGGACATCCTTTAAAAACTAATAACTTTTCCAAATTGTACCAAACGACGAGTTTTTTTGAGGTGTTAAAAGTATTAATTTAATAGCTAATGTAGGAAAAAGTTTTTATCTTTCGAACTTCTAACATTTTTTAAATATTCAAAAACACTAATAAATTCACACAATTTTGAAAGCATCAAACTACATAGTTTGAATTTACCACTTGAATCTGGAATGTAAACAGTATTTCAAATTAAATGTCTAATGCTCAATAAATGATTCAAAATTGTGAAAACATACTTCATTGTGGTCCATAATTAGTATAAATTACTATACACTCTCGGAAGTATGCTCTTATGGCTCTTATTTGGAATGAAATTACAGATACGTGATACATTAGACTGTTCTAGCGTGGATATTCAACGTAAGCATAAAATATGCATAAATATGACCAATAACATACATTAATATATTGCATATTTTTTTAAACAGAAATATACAAATCCTATGCAGTATGCAAAAAATGCAAAATAAAAGATGTACGTTTAGAACCTCCTAATTACGAAAAATATTTGTAGCTTAGTCCCATTGCTTTACCTGTTTCTTATAAAAATATGCATTTGCATAAACATCCAGAGTTTATTTATAACATTTTAGAAATTCAGTTCAAGGAACTGAACTTTTTCGTACTTCTTTCTGAGATAGAAGTTATTCTAAGCATGGGAGAAACAGTCGGCGTAACAATTCGGTAGCACAAAGGCCGGTCCACAGCTAACAACGAATTTTCCAAGCATTCCCCTGTCCCATCGCGCGAGCTAATTTAAAATCGGCGACGAATGAACCGGCCCGACCGAGTTTGAAAACTTTCGGCCATGCCCCTTCACGCAAATTTCTGTCTTAAATAAACACGTGCCCGTAGTGTAGTTGCTAGCTAATCCGTAGCCACTGTTAACCGTTCGCGAATACGATCGTTCTTCGTATAAGAGTAATGAACGAAAGTGGAGGTACACGACGAAAATAAAGTAGATAGTTCCGTTTGAAACATGCGATATCTCATAAAAAGTCTACTCATACAAATTCCCGACTTTCTCAGTGACGACTAATTAGTAAACTGTCGATCATTATTAAATATGCAGATGTTGTGCATCGATTGCAGAAAACTTATCAACAAAACTGCAGTCACTCCCATTAATATTCGTACACTCTAAAAGGCGATTACGTTTTTAATATTGGATCATGTGACTTGGATTTTTTTTTTAGAAGTTAGAACAATTAGTTTACTACACGTTGAAAAACAGAAATTTTGAAAAAATTGTAATTGGTCGGAATTACAAAGAAAATACTAAAAGTTGTAATTTATAACTGTTTTATGTGGGTCCATATTGAAAATTCAACAAATACATTTTGTCGATTTGTGCCAACTGTATACACTCTGAATATTTCACCAAAACCGGCAAACGGTGCAGTGAGCTACAACTGTTTGAAGATGGTAAAAATTGCAGCTTTTCACAATTTTCGGCCTTAAACTGTAATAAATCGAAGGATTCTTACGTCATTCGATGCCTGCCGCTGTTTTCCACGTAATCCAAATTGGATGAAAATTTGAAAATGTATACAATTGATACAGATCTACAAAATGGATGTTCTAAATTTTCAATATAAGCCACATAAAAAAATTGTAAAACACAACTTTTAGTATTTTCTCTACAATACCGATCAATTGCAATTGTTTTAAAATTTCTTTTTCGCGTCATGTAGTAAACTAATTATTCTAATTTCTCAAAAAAGTCCAAGTTGTATGGTCCAATATTAAACAAGTTATTGTCTTTTTAAGAGTGTACGAATATTAATGGGAGTGACTGTATGTTAAAGACTGTAATCTATCAAATTACTAGCCAATAAAATAGAAATATGAACAATTGTACAGCGTTGCTATCGACTAGTCCGCGGATCTTTATGCAAAATAAAAAATGTTTGCATTGATTGTAAAACACAGAAGACTTAAATCTTTTTAATATGCACACTGCTTTAAATCGCTGTATACTAATGACCCTCAATGTTGAGCAACGTTAAAACTTAAATAAAAAAATAGAACTGTATTACTTCTCTTAAGATTGGGATGTAACATAAATTCGTTCGGTTGCAAATATAAATATGTTCTAATTTGTACGATTTTGTTGTGACTCATTGCAAATGCAGACAACTGTGATTTAAGAAAAACTACTCATAGTCGTCAACGATTTTATAATTGATTGATTTTAATTCTCTGCTTTGTTAATAAATGAAAAGAAAATACTGAAGGTAACCGAATGAATTTATATTACGACACAATAATATTAATGAGCTACAAATAATATTATAATGTTCTTAAAATATTCTGATATTTTCACTATTTTGTCTTCACCTGCTCATTAGATATTTCGCAACCTTATAACGATTTAATTTTTGTTTATAACTTTATGGAAGTGCAAAGACTTTTTGGTACTATTTTCTGTTCTACATGAAGTATCAGTTTCTAATTTTTCAATTAGGAACACTTTTCTTTATTTCATTTGCATAATAATTCGGAGGTTAATCATTTTTTGAAAGGCATTTCAAAGGCATTTCAAAGGCACCGATTACCATTTTTCCAAATATTATCTCAATACAAGATTTTATTAGTTATAAAATTCTAACTAGTTATTTGATAGAAATGTGTCCCTTATAATCTTGCTTATTTCAATTAACAAAATTGAATATTAAAAAATTCATGTCCATTTAAGGTTACATGAAATAATTACATTTATAGTTATATGAAGTAGAAAATTTTGTGAAGGTGTACAATATCAATGTTGTAAGGGCTAAAACAATTAGATAAACGGTCTGTTCATATTATTATACCTCACAGTGTTACATCAATTTATATTATATTCCTTCAATTGGAATAGATATAATAAAATAAATAGAGAATTATCACACCGTATTTGTCACTGAAAACTAGAAGTGTACGTATGTAGGTTCAAGAATATAAAAACACGTTGTTCCTGCTTTACACTAATTAATGCTGCAACGACTTCTCTTCAAGTACAAAGATCTATTTCTGTTTTAAATTGGCTAGAGCTTAGTTAAAATGTGCAAAGATAATTAGAGTTCTAAATTGTATAAATTACTTGTGATTAACAGAACAAACTGCAAGCCGTTGCGTTTGTTTAAGTAATACCGGCCTTTTTATAAATTAACAGTTTAGTGAAGCTAATTGTGCAATCGATTAAAATACTACTAATATTCCACGTCACGGTCGATTCACTAAATGAGTTAAATGTGGAAATTACGCGAACCAATGAGAACTTATGCCAAAATATTTATTTCGAGATTCGTCTTCGGTTTTAGAGGTTGTAAGAAAAGCCTACGTTTCAATGTTGCCTATTAATCATGGCAATGCGTCAATACTAACAAGTATCATCAAGTATCTAGTCGAAATCTTTCACCAATAAATGTAATTTTCGAGAATAAAATTGAAGCCATTAGCATCGACACCTCTCTTCTGAAATCGTATAAACTGTACGAAAGCAATATAAATTCAATATATGATCTATACAAAATCGCCGTGAATGTCAAATAAGGTACAAATATATATTAATCAACTATGCGTTAAACACATACGCATTTGAAAGCAAACTACAACAATATCTACGCAAACATTGGCTATTTTATCGTATATGTATAAATATGGAATCTTGACAGTACAACAGTTTGACTTTTCAATGTTCACACATAAGCTCACAGGATTGAACACATAGCTACAGTGCAAAACAATTTTGACATACCAAGTTTGCTTAAAGTTGACATTTTAAATGTCCAAAACTATGCAAATTGATCACTTTATTCTCCTTAATCCACAAATTGGTAAAAGTGTTTAAGTGGTCGGAAACGCTCCACCGTCAGTTTATACTAATCCGGTATTTAAATTCCTGTGAATTGTTTCATATTGTGATTTTCATTAATGTTGCACATGCACGCAAATGAAGGGAATTTACATACTTCTACGCGTGACTATCATGCACAATCCGACAGTAAATCGTTAGACGAGCTTATCCACACTGATGTTATTTAATCCCTTGCCATATTTTAACGAGTCAGACTCGTGGTGAAGATATTAAATAAAGTCTAACAAAGATGAAAGTTATACCTTTATTTTCAGACGAAATAAAATTTTACTTTTGTGTAATCAATGTTTAAGCATTGAAATAAATGTAGTCAGGCAAAAATATAAATTTTCTTTCCTCTTCCGTGACATTTTTGGGGTTGAAGACGTTCTAATTATTGTAGTCTTAAAGAAAATGGTATGGCAAGGGATTAAAAAATGAACAGTTTCGTTTGTCTCATAATTTACATTCTCTAACAGAATGGCAAGGGGTTGTATGTGTATGTATATATTTATTAGTATGTACACTATGTACATATTACATAAAAAAACATATATGCACATATCATCCTATCTAATAGCTACCTATTACGTTAAAATTATGTATACTACTATCAGGTTGTAACATAAACATTAGATCTGCGGCACGAATTAAACTAACTTGTTCCTTGTTTTTCTTTTCATAATTATTGAAGTAATAAAAATGTTCTCGTGTGAAATTTTTTTAATAAACTTTTTACTCAACCACATATTATAGTAAAAATCGTATAAAATTTACAATTTATATTAAAATAACAAAGTTTATTATTATAATGACCAATTTTGATTTGAAATTTAATTTGATTTAATTCCAATTTAGTTTCATGATTATAATGGACCCAATTTTACTTTGAAATTTAGTTTGATTCAATAACAATTTAATTTAAAATGTATTATTATAACAAAACCAATTTTGTTATTATTGTAAAGCAATATATGTATATGATAATATGTCAAGATATAACCAAATTATTTATATAAATTTCTTTAGTCGAAATAGACACTATTATAATCTACTCACTTTCCCAATTGGGAAGTCCGGAGGTCTGATGTTAAAAATCTTTTTAATGGCATTACCATTTTTCCAATTGACTAAACTATTATCTCTACAAAAAGTTTTATGAATCACGGAACTATTGAAAACGCCTTTATAGAATTTATTACCACTAAAATTCTAATTAGTTAATTGACAAAAAAGTGTGCATTATAATCTTGCTTATTGCAATTAACAAAATATAATATTAAAAAATTCATAGTCATTTAAAGTTACACTTCAAATTCATATGTTTTATATGTTACTACTTCATACATCAAAATATAATAAGTAGAATAAATGTTCCAATTAAGAGTATTAATTATATTTGACAATCAATAAATTTTTACCAGATCAAAATCGGTAACTAATTCCAGTTTTTATGAAATATACTACAAATGTATGTAACTGTCTTACATCTGCAATTCATTAATCAAAATACATTTTATTTCTCAAAAAAATTCAATCTCACGTGTTCTAAGTCTATTTTCGTTGACAGCTAATTTACTTTGCAATACTCGCAGGAAACTTTCAACATTCATTCATCAAAGTGTTAAATTATCGTCAAGTCAACGGAATTCGAGGTTAAAAACATTTCGTGCCGCACGATACCTCAAGGTCCCAAGTTCTGTGCTTTAATTACTCGCGATAATTACGCCGAATAAAAAAAGAACAGGACCTGTATGACCAATTTCAACCAATGCGCTGCAGCGTAATGTAATGGCAACAATTTTATAGAAAAGATTGATCTGCGAATTATACGGATGCTTTTAAGTGGAAAAAGAGGACAGGAAAGAAGGAAACAGTGTAAGTGGAAAATAAACACGCACGAGTATCATGGAAAATTACGATAATCCTGATGAATTGCAACGTCACAATTGGCTAAATTGTTTCTTTCCTTTTTGCACAGTACGTCTTAACACAGAATGTTGCAAAAATAGCTAAGCGAACCAGTCTATTCCCTCACAATTATTATCTTCTGTGAATCGAAATTATACCTACTTTTCGATGCAAAAGATTAGATTTAAAATTAAACAGATATCCAATATTGTTCAAAGTTCCATTCAAAAGTGATATACTTTTTGAAATGCTGATCAATTCTACAGTAATATTTAAGTGATCTCTTTGGTATTGGTAATACTATATTACAATAAAATCGTAAAAGTCGTTAAATATCAATGTATTCTTTTACATCGATAACATTTCCAGTTAGAAATAACATGATTCCATGTTATTCAACACAAAATAGAACGCAATTTTAGCTGAAGCTTAAGATAAATGGAAAAATAAACTTCCATGAATGAAATGGTTTATGTAATATGTATTCATCAAAATGTTCCAAAGAGTCCTTGAGTATAAAATAATGACTGTTGCGGCTTGATGCAGTTCTGTGCCATGCAATAACATAAATTAGCCATTATAAATCAGTTCATTTACATAAAAAAAATATTTGATCTCTGATGAAGGAAGAATGATTTCACCTTCAATATAAAACGAGACTTCATATTCTACAAATAGCTTTCGAAGTATTTAATGAAGTATGAAGTCATGATTTAGAAGAATGCATCATTTTTTCAAACGCTTCTAAAATAAAAAAATTTTCTAACCAGTGTTCGATGTTAAATAAACAGTGATATAATCATGTAAACCATCCAATTTTATGTCTTTGACTTCACAAAAAATGTTATACGGAATATTACAAAAAATGGATGCTGCTGATTCTAAAATTGAAATATTTCCCATTCCAACATTATTAATACCGTATTACTCATATGTACTTCGAAGGAAAATGTAAGATTCCTGCATATTTTATGAATCAATTCTGCATAACATTAGTTTCATGAAAAGTTTTGCGTTTTTGTTGCTGTACTTCATGACAGCAAAAAAAATACTACAAGAAATATGAATCATTGACAAATATAATGTATATCTTACGGACAATGTATAGAATGCCCGATCTTTTGGGCAATGTACTGAATGCCCTTCACCAGTTTCAGTCATTCTATAAAATGCCCGACCATTATACAGAATGCCTAGAGCAGGGATGGGCATTTTTGTTTCGATTGAGACAAAACCGTCCCCACCATAGCGCCCACTATCCCCCACCAGCATCCGCCGTTACCATAGAAGAAGGAAATGCTTCGCCCGTCGCGAACAGTGCGCAGGCCTCGCGCATGAAAGAGAGGTGGGTGGGAGAAGCAGGCGTTTGAGGGGCCCCTACCGTGCCCATCACGGGCCTAGAGGGTGGTGGTCTGGGTTAGGTCTGGGTTTCAAGTCTTGTTAAAATCTGTGAGAAGGACCCTAATCGACAAATTTACCGCTATAAAAGATAAACATAAAATAATGTCAAGTATGGATTTAACACAGTGCCCAACGAACCGTGGATATTAAATAAAATGTCCGGGCAATTTGTGAAATAACTGCCCATTAGACACATTTCCCGTAACATATATACAGTAATTCACAAAGTGTTCATAAGTAAATAATTCCATCTAATTAAAATAAGGCTTCATTCATTGAATTTTGTTGACTTAGAAGTTGCATTCAGACTACTAGAATTCCATAAAAATAGTATTGAAAAGTCAATAAAATTGAAATAAACATCGTTCATTCATGCGTACAAATATTTTTGTGGGCTACTTCATATCAAACCAGTTTTCTTTAATGTAAGCATACTAATTCATAGAGGCTGGGTTATTGCATAAGTATGATTCGTAATACTATTATTTGTTACTATTTCAAACACCAATGTTTTGGAGAAAAATAATAAGAATTCAGTATAGATGAGCTGTGGTCTACTGCATGTTTCAAATTAATTTTTATAGAAACAGTCTGTTTTCTAATTAAAATACTGTCTAATAAATACACTTTCTTTCGTTTTTTTACATCTGAGGTATTTATGTAATTTTACAATCTAAGCAAAAATTTTTAACATTCTATTTATAACTACCTTCCGTGTTTACTGTAAATAACTTATTAGTGAAACACTAAATGGTAAAAATATTTTTATATAGTATAGCATTAAAAGAATATATATGTAATATTGAAAATATATAACATTATTTCTTGTAATCGATGTAAAACAATTTAATTTTGCTTATAGATCCGCATTAGCAAATTAAAATCGTAGTGCAATAAACTGCAAATACAATGTACAGCATTAGATAGGTACGCACGAAATCATTGAATTGATTTTGCTGATATTTTTTTTTCCGAAACCAATCTGTAAGTATGGCTCGTCCCAATTTCTTAGAACATCCTGTACACAAACCAAGATTCTCATAGGATAAAACCATATTCATGAGCAACAGAAAGTGACCGTGGGAGGTACCATGCGAGTTAAAACCGCAAAACGGAACCTATCCTGCTGTTGTGTGAGGATGTAGTCCCACAAGCACATAAACACACACATACATACGTGCACACATTCTCAATTCTCACACATGCGAAGATTGTAAAACGCGTCTCCCTTGAAGCCTGTGTAATCATGACTACACGTAGAATGTTTTCTAAGAATGCTTTTGTAAAATATTTGTATTTTTCTTAATAAACTACGGATCTTTATGCAAAATAAAAATTTTCTAAGTCCATGGTAGTAAATACAAATTAAATAAAAATGTATATTTTCTTTTAATAATTTTGATAGGTCGAAAATAATGTTACGATTTTATATAGTTCTTTTAATGTCTATTGTTTTGTAATTCACTTATTGATCTTGCTACTAATATCCAACTACTGATGATGGACATATCATCAGACTTAAATAAAACGAATTATTTGAGTCATTCTTTTACTTAACGATCTACAGTCTAATGTAATTCGTATACTATTTGGTTGTACGGAAATTAATTTAATTTTTCGTGTAGAGATGGCATCGCTTCCATTTATTATTACTAAACCTTATTCTAAGTCGTGAAATCATTGTATAATCTTGATAGCTGACATTTCGAACGTCATTTTGTGCCTTATAGTGCTTTATAATCTTTCAAACATTTCATTTTGTGTCATCGTATCAAATATGGAAAATCAAAGAAATTTTTCCGTCACATTTTGCTTTTCTATTACCGCAAGGGTGAAAGTGCAATGCAAGCAAGGAAAAAATTAAGTACTGTTTATAAAGAGGTTGTGCCATCGGATTACCATTTATTTCGTTCTCTTCAACACTATTTAAGCGGTGTATATATCATTTTAAATTCAGGTCTTAAAAGTAATATGACTAAATTTTTTGCTAATAAAAAACTATGAATTCTACAAACATGGCATGTCCAAGTCGCTAGAAAAATGCCAAAAGATCATAGAAGAAAATGGTCAGTAGATCACCGAATAAATAAATAAATAGTGAAATGTCGTCTTTAATTTTCCCTTGGAAAAACGGAATTAATTTCCGAACAACCCAATATATACTAATTCTTAACAAATTCATGAATCATATTTGGGTCGCAGAATTTAATTTTTGCGATAATAGATCAAATATATTAAATTTTCGTATGATCTGTGAAATTTAAGATGGTTGAGAAAGTACTTAACACCATAAATGTCATCTTTTCAGATTTTGTCTTATTAAATAAACTGCTTTGATTTTAGACAATTTTGCAGATGCTGAGTAGACGGTTAACGCATTAAAGTTCAAAGTAAGTAAAACCTTTTAAAGAACGCTCGATGAATTAAATGACTCAAAGGGAAAGGAACAAAGGAACTAACGGATGGGGGAGTATTGAGGTTATTCAACTTACGAGGTCGGATGATTAACGGAAATCCCATGCTCGTTGCTTCCACCTTCCTTGTCCCGGGTCTTCTCGATCTCCAAAATGGGATCCTTCGACTGGAAGGCCCCATAAGTACTCCCATTCCTGTAAAAGAATCATATAAATATCATTATATTCAGTATAACATATAACCCCTTGCTTTGCAAATTAAATCAAATTCATTGCGACCAAAGATACCATTTTTAAAACTAATAACACGTATGAATATAAACAAAATTACGTTTACATCAATTTAACACATTTCTACGAGTGTCACAAATGTGTGATGACTAGATTGCAGATTTTATGCACTTATGACAAAAATGAGTAGGAGTAATTTAAAACAATGAAGACAATAAAAGAATTTAAAAATGCTGCTGTATTATTTTTAGCCCATTAAACATATTAAAGGAGCAAAGAACTTTCTACTTCACTCCGGTTTGTCACAATTCAGGTAGAAAATTTTTATTTCGCATAAAGATCCACAGTCTAGTGATGACTCAAACTTGTCTATCACATAAAGAAAATCAAATTAATTCTGTACGTGTCGTTGCTTCACACGTTAAGCGCCACGCCAGTACGTGACAAAATTCTAAGAAATCGAATCAAATTTTTAATGTAGCCCGTTACTGACAAGTCAAGATTTATTACAGTCACTGCTTGTTTAACTTTCTTATAATTCGTAGGTCCAAACAAAATGTTGATTTACTTCGCCTGTCAACCTACGAATTACGTTGAAATCTAGTAAAAAAATTGTGTCAGTCACGTATGACTGACGTGGCAGTGAACGTGTTAAAATTATAATCCATAGTATGGTATACGGAAAATTTACGCTTTTCTCTTGAAAACAACTTTTCTCATATGTTTTGAGAGGGCGTGCAATATCATTGCATTCAACAGAATATTGTTCTTTCGCGAATTTGTTGATTATTCACAAACAACGAAAATAATTTTCACCATTTTCTATGTATTCATTGCATCTTAAATGTGTAATAAATGAATCTACAACGTGATGAGTAAAGGACTTGATTTTAAAATAAAGTTACAACTGATTGATTGCGTCAGCCATGAATTAATTTCTACAGCTAATAGAATTAGATTACGGGTTTTATGCATTTATGACAAAAATGAGTACATTGTTGAAACTTTTAAGGGGGGACTTCTCGTGTAACTTCAGTGAAAACAATTGATTTTTAAGAATTTTTTTTAGAATAACTATTGGATATCTGGGACGAGGCCTTTTTGAGGTGTAAACAGGTAGTATTTAAGTGCAAATGTTTTTTTTAATTCAATTCTATTATTTATTGCATAACATACAATACTTCTTAACTGCTTCGGCAGTGTAAGCATTATTGGCGTGCAACGTAGCGGCTATCACAGTGATCAAAATACAAAAGGTGAGAAATTGTCTTAAAGTTAGATACTTTATGCTGGGGTAGAACCTATTTTGAAACAAAATATGAAAAGTTGGAAAAGTTTTAGGAATGAGAAGAAACGTTTACTTTTTTCGGCCGCGTAGTTAAATTTACATTGATTTAGAAAATATTATATGCAAAAAATGAAATATTATGTAAAGAAATAAAAGATCTTCGTCTGAAGTTGATTATTTTACTAGGACCCTTGTACTACATTGGACCCTTGTAGGTCCAATCCCTAAAGAAATATGTAAAGAAATGAATTAGCTTCATCTGAACTTGTTTACTTTAAAAGTTTTTTAATTATCGTGCACGCCAATTTAAAAAACACAGTTTTGAGAAACATGCGTATATACTCAGAGATTTGAGACTTTCACGGCCCGGCATCATACAGTTGTGCCTGTTGAAGCTTGTGGGTGTAAACCGTGTATCATTGTGTCTTCTGACCCCCTGATGAAGCTAGCTGCAATGCTGGCGAAACGTTGGGAAATCTCTTCCTTTAGGACACGGCTTACACGCGAAAGCCTCAACAGACATGCGTATACACTATATTATACAATCAATAACAAGAAGAATTGAACTAAAAAACCACTTGTATCTCCAGACTATCTATTTATATCCCCCAAAAGGTCTAGTCCCATTTGTCTAATAGTTGTTCTGAAACGAATTCTTAAAACTCACTTGTTTTTGCTGCTATTACACAAGAAGTCCTCCTTAAAGAAAGAATGATAATTTGATGTTTGGCTCCTATTTCTTATAATTCATGCAGACAATTTTTAATTTATTTTATTTAATTTTTATAATGAGTAAGGGGAGTAGTCCTAAATAATAGTTGCACTTTTTCAAAATCAAAAGTATAGGCAAGGCACAATAAAAACATAGCGATCGAAAGTACCGATCGCACACGTGACGTAAAGATACTAATGACATTTCAAATTATCGTATGCGTCTCTGTTACGACAACCCGAGACCGGTTGCAACAACTGCAACTAGACCACGAAGCTGCCCGCTGTTTCTGTATAAAGTTACACATGCATTTTCCCATGAACGTGAAACCAGTTGCTCCCAGGATTTACGATTATCGTGCCACGGCTTCTACGTTGTATTGTAGACTCCTTAGCGCTGATCGAGTTAGCGATCTCCTTTAACGTACAGATTTATACTTTCACCCGACCCTTTGTAAAAACTGAACAACAGCCAATGCCAAAATTATTTTGAGCTACAGCGATACTACGATCGTCTACGGTCTTGTGATTAGGCGAAACGATAGAATGTTGACGATACAGTCCGACCTCGATAGCAAAACCCTCGATAGGAGAACAATTTTACTTGTTTTAATACAAACCTCTACAAGTCGAAGTAAAACATAGTTTAATTTCAATTATTTAATACATATTGCATTTTTTTACTTCTCTAATTTTAATTTATATTAGCTAGACCTCTGCAAGTTTAAGTTTACCAATATAAATTTGACTTTTTTAATACATTAAATCTAATACATCTGACGACATCTGTCTAATAATTAGGTTTATATATTTTTACGTCAATAAAAAATTGTGACAGTAATAAAGTTGCCTCTTCCGGCGATATTCTGAAGATATCGCAAAGATTTCAACTGAAACTATTCAATCAGGAGAAGTTGACTTCCGAATCGATACTATGACTTCCGGTCAACAGGGTAGTTGATGACGAGATGATCCTCAGATCTATTCGAGACGTCAGAGCGAAGAGACGTATAACGATGTATGCATTACATAGTAGGGACTATTCATTAGTTATTATTGCAAATAAATAGTTGTATTAAGTGTTCCTCTTTATTGTTGAATAAAATGTGCTCGCCGGAGAGGGGGAGCAGAAGTCTTCGCAACAATATTTATACATTAAATTTACGTAAAAAACTTGGAAATTTTCTAAAAAAAACTCCTTATCAACAATTCTATAACAACCTATTGATTAAAATGAGACGAAACATTGCATAATAATAAAGTAATAACCAAACTGAGGATTTTCATGCAAAATAAAAATTGTCTGTATTAATTACAAGATGCAGGAGCTACAAAGACATTTGTTTCTTTTCTTAATAATTTTAATGAGATCAAAATAACACAAAGATATTTCGAAGTTTATTAAATGTCTCCACAGTTTTGTATTTCAATTACAAATTTTTCCAAATGTACAGCATTTTTACATATTGAAACTAAATAATATTTCGTTCATATCAGATTTCATTTATGTTTATCTGTAGAAGTTCATAAGCATCCATAGTGTATTTATTATTCTAATTTGGCACTTTAATATGACGTTTTTACAAACTTAAAATCACGTTTGTCTATTATTGACAGAAATTACTATTTTCCTAAAAACACACAGTATGTCTGAAGAAATTTTTGGCATTTTATTTTTTAATTTTATAAGACATTATGCTGCTACAAAAAATAGCAAGATATGCCCATATCTGCGTAACATTAAATAAAACAAAGGATTTATAAAATGTGAGGTTAAGAAAACAGTTTTATTTTTTAAACAACATTAACACCGGAATACTTGTTTAACCAAAAAATGAAACTACTTCCAAACTTTTGAACGATGGTGTATATTCAATGAAACATATTAAATATTATTGTAATATGCAGTAAGAATATATAATTCTGATATTTATTAAAATATATCGGATGTATATCTCGGATCACTAAAGTCAATGTTACGATTTCTGACCAGCACGCAAGATTATTTTAAGTTAGTTAAGTATTTTCGTACAAAATGCTACTTAGTCTACTGCTGAATGTAGCAGCACATTAATAGAAATAAATTTTGTAGGTGTGCCTGTTGTGAAGAAACGTGATTTGAGCAGTTCCCTTGTGGTGGAGCACTTCATATGATCGTTGCAATATTAATCAAAAATTTACTGAATTTGTAACTTTTTGGCCAAAGTTTGACTATATCTTATTCAGGAAGAAAACCAGACGTAACAGTATTATTTCTTACCAAATTTGACCTTATCGTACCAGGAACTGTCATATTTGATAACCGGATGAATGAGCGTGATCCATCTGCTGGATCAGGTTGCTTAAAAAAAATCTCTCGATGGGCTACTATCAGGCAAAATTGGTCACATTTCATTTGAAATAAAATAATAAATAACCATTTGAATAATGAATTATTTTAAATACTTTATTATTTGTATTCTACAAATAATTTAACTATATTTTCATTTAGCGTTTAAATCAAATAATTTTTCATTTGAATAATTTTTTATTTCAATTACATAGATGAAATGAAACGATAAATAATTCCATCTCAAGAAAATGTTATTGAAGTAACTAAATTAATTATTTAACTTAGATATGCTAGTTTATGCAGTTTAATGATCAACGTTTAGCCTCATTCGCTTTCAAAATTATTTTTTGGTATACTAAATTAATAGAATTTTGGATAATCCGAATTATTTAATGAAATGAAAAATTGTTTGAATTTTATTATAACACATTAGTGAACAATATCCTTGTAAACATTATGCTATGCCAGTTCTCTTAATCTTAGTGAAACTAATTAACAGTACCTTTAAGATAACAGTAAAAACTGTATCGGTTGCTCTCTGACAATTCCTTAATGGAATGCAATGAAGTCAGCGTGCAAGTTGCAAGAATGAGTTGCAACGAGGAGAAAGTAACTTGATCTAATCTAGTCAGTATTTCAAGAAATCCGCATCCTATATGCAGCAAATGGCATTAACATTTCAAGGTGAATCCGCTATTAGACTCGTCAAGAACATCTCGTTGACTTAAACAAATAATTTAAACATATCCCCGGTTGGACATGTAGAAGTATCGAATTTATTACGCGTTATTTATAATGCTTTGAACATCGCAGCTGATTTTCCATTTAAATCCCACGCAACTTCACAAACCGGCCATGTTCGACGAAACAGTCAGTATAATTAACCGGATTTCGTCATTTCCATGTTCTGAACCTGAGAGCCACGAATAGATATGTTAATGAGTGGACAGCAAATTTTATACATTCATCACAAAAATGAGTGGGTGCGATTTCAAACAGGAGAAAAATAAAAAGATTTTACACTTTAACTACAGGTCTTGTCAAAATAACGGGTTCAAAATTTTTTAATACATATATCTACGATTATTAAGATTATAAAGACACATTCGTGTGGAATTATTCAATAAATTTATTTCTTTGGACATACAACATCTAAAAAGTATTTAAACACTACATTTCCGATTTTCGAAAAATTGTCGATATTTAAATTGTGACCATTTCGTAAAAAATATTAATTCAACCATAGGTCTCGGCTCATTTTGAAGCTTACAGCCCCTACTTTTCCAAAACAGTGTTCATTTTTTTCCTACAAAAAATGCTACAAATTCAAACGTCTTCAAAAGCTTACAAAAATATTTCTCGTACATAAAACTGCCACAGATTTGGAGATTAAAACCTTCTCTTTACAAGGAACCCTTCAAATTGAAATGTGATTTTTTGTCATTGTTTTATAGAACAAAAATGGGGAACAAATTCGGTTGAGTAAAACCTTCATGGTGTAATTTATACTATTGTAAAGTTGGCGGCACCCTTCACGTGCAAAGCTCGATAAAACGACTAAAAAGATCGTACATCAATTATTATAGCTTCGATCATTAAATCTATAGTGGTCTCAGTCACGAAAAAATATTTTCAAAGTTTTCACAGTCGTTTGAATGTATAGCATTTTCGAGAAAAAACGCGTCTCTTCAAGTTTTCGTCCCATGCATCATGAAAGAATAAAATAATAAATAAAATAATAAAATAGTAAATAAATAAAATATAAATAAATAAAAAATAAAATAATAAAAGAATAAAATAAACGATGGATTATTGAAACTATAGTTTTTTAGCTTTGAAGTGAGTCCTTTATTGTCGTACGATCATTTTTTTAAGGAAACCATTATAGTTTCAATATAGGCAATTTTTCGAGAATCGGACATTTAGTGTTCAAAAATATTTACTGAGTCCACTGTACATGTGTATGAGAGAGATGTGCATGATGTTTGCGAACAATTTATCCCCCCCCCCCTCCCCCACACGCACACATAAACGCTCTCTAACCAAGTCCAGGTTCTATTTAAAACATGAACTGTGAAACATCTTTTGGAAAATGTCTAACATTAGTAATGTCCTAATGTTCTAACATTAGTATTGTGCGAAAGTAAAAGTTTTAGATTGAACAGGACCTATAAAATATCAAAATAAACATTTTTCTACAACAGGAACACGTATTCTGTTCATCAGTACTGAAAGAGTTCTCAATCATTGCCACAAATACTGAATACTATTTAATGAATAGTGCTCCAACAATATTAAATAATTACTACAAACAAAATGATATTCCATATATGTTCTTAATTGTAACATTTATGTAATTAATTCATAACTCTAAGATTATTTGTTTTTCTCTTATAGAAGCTTCTTCAATACACGTATTAAATTAATTATTTTCGTAAAACTTTAATTATACAGATCCCAAAGTACTGTTTTATGAGAACGCTTTACAAAGAAATTCCTGCTGGTAACATTTCTTACCATAAAAGTCCATAGGAACACATACTTTCCTAACTGAAACGTATGAGTCCGAACACAATTTTGTTTGTTTTTATCTCTGATTCAAATACTTCTTGGATCATTGTGAGAATTAGGATTCACCTAGTATTCCGACAATCCTGAGTACTACTTGGATCCGCTGCAAATTCTAACAAAAGTCGCCAAAGATCTGAATAAACACATTCTTATTACTTTTGTAGAGTAATATAACATAGTTATTTTTAGTGCGCAATATATGTATAACCCCCACACTTCAAAATTATTGAAGAAAGAAATATTTATCTAGCTCCTGTTTCTTGAAAATAATGTAAAAAAATTCTATTATGCATATAAAACTGCAGTTTATTATTAAATGACTGCACCAAAATATGTCAGTAACATTTCAGGCTGCCTGTTAAACACAGTTGAGCATTATAATTAAATACAAGCCTTCATATAAATAATTAAACATTTTAGTCTTACTTATTAACCTTGTTTATTATTTTTAATATATTTAAAAAAATGTCTGACATTGAAAAAGTTCGTGTTTGCCGCAATATTTGTATGTATATGTGTGTTTCAATGTCAACGTTTACGCTACTGCGCATTTTCTAAATTTTCCAATGATATAACGAACAATTAGTCGTTTACTGCATATTTATTTTAAGAAATAAAATACTTAAAATGCAAGTCGTTAAATAATATTTTATCAAACAAAACTTCAAAATTCAGTGTTATGCAGCTTCGTTTCAATCCACTCTACTTACCATTTTCTAGAAATCGTATGTAAACAGAAACTGTACATTCGGTTTGAAAATTCTAACACATTGCAGTGTCATTATTTATTGCCCGTCATTGTCATTATTACTTCGAAGAAAAAACTAAGAACTTTTTACATACGTATTTCAAATTAGCGTATCTATAAATAAGCAAATGATTCATGAAAATTGACGATACTTAAAAGATACGTACATTGTAAACGAGTAACGCTTACAATTATATACATACACACAGTGTTCCTCACGGTTAAAACTTCTCAAACGAATTTTTTTATCTAAAAATATTAAGATTAAGATAATTAGATTAAGATTGATGAAAGTTAAAAAATTATTGACGACAGGAAATTCATATAATAAAAAGAATAAAAAAGTCTACTAGCTAGTACTCGTGCTAATATGACACAGGAAAAAAAATAAACAATTGGAAAATAGAATAATAAGAAAGAATGTCTATGTCATGAATTTTGGGAGGTCTGAAAGATTCGTACATGTATATATAAAAAATGTATTTTCATGTATAAAAAATGCATTTTTATGTATAAAAAATGTATTTTTATACATAAAAATGTATTTTCATATAAAATAAATGTTTTCTGCATCAATTGCAAGAAACGGGAGCTGACACTAACTAAGAAAGAAATAAAATTTTTTTCCAGCAATCATTCAATATACATATCTAACAAAATAAAATAAAGCATTGGTATTTTAAATTCTTGTAACTTTTCTACTGCTTAAAATTCTACCTATTGGTTTTTGTTATAAATGCGTAAACCCGCAGTCTATTACTTATAATATAAGAATATATATTTATTTAAAGTCTGTTTT
Source organism: Sphecodes monilicornis (assembly GCA_913789915.3). Taxonomy (NCBI): domain Eukaryota; kingdom Metazoa; phylum Arthropoda; class Insecta; order Hymenoptera; family Halictidae; genus Sphecodes; species Sphecodes monilicornis. The sequence continues at coordinate 23,570,237 of OU565285.1, forward strand.
TTATTTCTATCCAGAAAACATACAATATTTGATCAACTATTCGTGAAACGACCGGTACAAAAGGGTGCGGCCATAATGATGATACAAGAGGAAAGGAAGTGACTCTTTCTGCAAATATAAATTACAAGTGCAAAATATGATTTTATCTTTTAAGGCTTAATTTAGAAGAAGATTATATGATATTAATTCGTTATTTATAATACCCATTTTCAATATAATTAGTAAACGAAATGATATACAATAGTACCAAACAAAAAACTGTCTTCTGAAGCACATTTTGAATACTTCAAGTGATGGAGAGCTGTTGGGAACAAAGTTCAAAACAAACGTCGAAGTGCAAAGGGTGAAAAGAGTATCGAGTTAAAAAATTCTATAAATAATACATTTAATGATGCAAATGTCCGATGACTAGCTGCGCAACTTTATTACAAGAGGAGCATAAACCTTCATTCGCATTCTTAATGATTTTAACTCGTAATCAAAAACGTGCGGTGTGTGAGAATTTTAAAAAGTTTAGATTCCTATATTTCTCCCAGGCTGACATTTTTTAATCATACAGTGACTCCCGGAAATATTCGGACACTCTTAAAAAGACGATAACTTATTTAATATTGGTCCCAACGACTTGGATTGTTTTGAGAAGTTAGAACAATTAGTTTGGTACATGACGTAAAGAAAATTTTGAAGAAATTGCAAATGGTCGAAAGTGCAAAGAAAATACTAAAAGTTGTATTTCATAACTTTTTTATGTGAGCCTATATAGAAAATTTAAAAAATACGATTTACAGATCTCTGTCAATTATACATATTCTGAAAATTGAAAGACATAAGATTTATTATAGTTAGAGGCCGAAAATCACGAAAAACTGAAAAATTTACCATTTTTAAACTTTATGGCTGATTGCAACGTTGACCGCTTTTGATGAAATTTTTAATTTTTCAATATAGGCCCAGATAGAAAAGATGTACAATACAACTTTTAATATTTTCTCTACAACTCCGACCATTTTCAATTTCTTCAAAATTTTCTTCACGTCACGTACCAAACTAATTGTTCTAACTTCTCAATACAACCCAAGTCGTAGGGTCCAATATTTAAGAAGTTGTCTTTTTAAGAGTGCCCGAATATTTATGGGAGTCACTGAACATATATCAATACATAACCATAAGTAGCCCTAATTTGAAATACATTGATGTAACATCTTTGTTGTAAGTGCATAAAATCCGCAGTCTACTGTTGTATCATGATGGATGCAGGTGCGAAATTTTCCCAACGGAAAAATCTTATTAATGAGGAATGTCCATTGTTGCGAAGCACGACCTCAAGACGCAGATAAACCACAAATAATTACGCGTTGATTGCGAATCTAATTTCCGTCCATCTGACAGTGTTTATAAATCTTCGTAGATAATCTCGATTGCGTAATGGATGACTTGCATACGAGGAAACTTTGATCGCTTTGATGGATCCATATTTCCATTCGATTGTCGTTGCGACCTTACGAAAGATAGATTAACAGGGGAAAAACCGAACCGAATGCCGCGTAGGTTTTATACATATAGGTTTTATGCCAAGGAAATAGGTACGTCAGATTTGGCTCAGCTCTGACTATCGAAGCGGGAAAACGTATACATAAACGCTGAGGCGTTTCGCAATTTGTCCGTTGAACGCTACCGGTCTATTCCTCTTTCTATTTTTGGCATCGATGGACTGGATGAAACATGGCTTTCCGATCATCAAATTTTCTTTATTCCAGAGGCCGAAGTAAGTTATTAACTCTAAAAAGAAGTTAGAAACTACAGTAGATCCAAAAATCTGGACAGTTACTACATATGTCCGACATCTACTATAACAAGACTGCATAAAGAATTATGCAAAACAAAAATTGTCTGCATCAATTACATGAAAGGGGAGTTACATAGATATTTATTCCTTCTCTTCTATTTTGTTCCAGCTCCTCATTTTTATCATAAATACATAAAATCCGCATTCTAATTATAACATATCCGGAAATAAATTGAATCATTTACAGTGAATCCAAAGAGTATTTGTACACTAAATTTCCGATTCTCAAGAGATTGCCAACATTTGAACTATGATAAATTCGTTATAAAAATAGTAAAATAATAAATTTGGAGAGGTTTTAAACCTCAAAATCTCTACTTTCGCATACCATCATTCATTTTTTCCTAGTATATTTGTGCACGATATAGCAGGTAAAAAATTGGGGACACGTTTTTGGTCGAAAATACTGCAGATTGAATCGACTTTAAAAGCATAAAAACATTTTTTTTTAATCAATCTATCACAGATTTGAAGATTGGATCTTCCCCTTTATAACGACTGCTTGAAACCTAATCTGCGATTTTTTAGCGGTTTTATAGAACGAAAATGAGGAACAAGTTTGTCGTATAAGGTTTTCACGGTGTACAATAACGAACAAAAGTTTGAAACCACCCTTTAAAAGCGAATAACTTTTTTAAAGATAGTCCAAACGACGAGTTTTTTTTAGATGTTCGAAGAAATAGTTTACTAGGTAATGTGCATATACGAATTTTTCTTTTAAATTGCTATTAATCAGAGTTGTGGAGAACTTTTTAACTATGCCTACAATGAAAATTTGAAATATACCTCTCGTAGATCTAAGTAAATAGTATATGTAACGGTCAATGTGTTTAACGTGGGTATTATATGTACATATAAAATGACCGGGCTCTGTATAGAATGCCCAATTTTTTTGGCCAGTGCCTATAACAGACATTCTTTTATCTTCATTTGTTATCGCTTGTACTGTGCCTATCGCTCGTTCACATTCTTCTATTCTGATAGACGTCTCCCTGTCTTTGTCCTCCGTGTCGGGTTTGATTTCACTTACAATAGCGGTGAATTTGTCGATTAGGGTCCTTCTCTCAAATTTTAATGGAACTTTTTTTAACCACTTCGTTTTAACGTACAAGTAACAGGAAAAATGAAAGGAACTGTCGGTCGGACCTCGTTGACCTTGAAAAAATACAAAATATTGCTGCAACGAGTGAAAACGTTATATCCTTATGGAATACAGCGGCCGAATAACATGCACAAGCGGGCAGAGGATAATTCTATATGTAAAAACAAATCGAGAAAAAAGAATAACATTTTTTCATTTGACGCCACGTTTTCAAGAAAATCGAGTTTAAAGATCCGTCCGGTTCACGTGTGTAGTATACGCAGGAAGCAGAATTGGCTGTTCATGGATTTTCGTATGCGTGGTTTAGCCGGTACTCTCTGCCCCCCCCCTCGCCGGGGGCGCCACACGACCTAATCACAACTCACTCTCAATTTTTTGGAGTGAGAACAAAGTATAAAATATTGCAGAAACGGGTTAAGACATGGATTTTTGTAAGCGTGGTGGGGTTGGCCATCCTCGCCCTGTCACGACCTAATCTCAAGTCATTTAAAAAAACTGAGAGTGAGTTGGGATTAGGTCGTGAGGGGGCGAGGATGACCAAACCGACCACGCTCACAAAAATCCACAGGTTCACCTGTTTCTGCAATATTTCATACTTTGTCACTCACTCACTCCAAAAAATTGCGACTGAGTGGAGATTAAGTCGTGGGGCGGAGTGGGAGTGGTTTGGGGGCGGGGGGGGGGGGTTGAGGGTATCGACCAGACCACGCAAACGAAAATCCATGAACAGCCAATTCTACTTCCTGCGTATAATGACTGTATGTTCATTTTGACTAAGAGATTTATTGTTTCAATGAAAAACACAAGTTTTAATTTCCTTGTTATAGCAATTCAATACATTGACCGCCACCTTCTAGGCATACTGTATAATGATCAGACATTTTATAGATTTAAATTTAAATACTTGTTAAGGGCGTTTTGTAGAATGTCTTTCGAATGGACTTCTATACAGTGCTCGGTCATTTCATATAATGCTCACGTTAAACACATTAACCGTAACATATGCATACAGAAAGTTTTAACGATATCGCTTAAGGTTGCTACAAGCCACAAATGGTTAAAAATGGCAAAAATTGTGAGACAATGCGATTTAAGCCCGAAACTCAAAGATTTTTATATTTTCCAATGCCTGTGGCTTTTTTATGCGTCACCCGATATCGATGAAGCCTTGTATATGTACATGTATATAATTTACTTAAATTTGCAGAAGTGAGTCATGTTTTAAATTTTCGTTATCTGTACAGATAAAAAATTTAAAAAAACATGACCACCATGTTTTTCTTCACAACTCCGACTGATAACAATTATAAAAAAATGTACACATTATCTAGTAAACTAATCCTTCTAAAATCTCAAAAAAAGCTCGTCATTCGGATCAATTTTAAAAAACTTATTCGTTTCTAAAAGGTGTTCTGAAACTTCTATCCGCTACTGTAGATATTTTATATTATTGCCTAGATAGTAGTACAATTTTCATTTAAAGCTCAATAAATCGACTAGAGAAAATCTTAGGTTCAAGTTTTAAGCATATAATTGCAATAAGTTTTAAATTATTTTCCTCATTTTAACCTTTTAGCTACGACTGGTCTTACCGCAACACTGTATCTCTGTACGGCAAGCTTCGACGTGGACTGCGCCTAAACCTGGCATGCCCAGAAGTAGCTCATTTGGAGGCAAATTCGAGGGAGACGCCTACTTCTCGCTCCCCGTGGCAGCCGTAGTCCTCTGAGCTTCTCAGACCCGTGCCTACCATGGGACCGAGAGTCACACCAACGCGCCACACGCGGTACATATTGCAAGCGATAGGCACGGGCCTGAGGAGCTAGGAGGACTACGGCCGCCACGGGGAGCGAGACGCGCGGCCGGGAGAAGTAGGCGTCACCCTCGAATTTGCCTCCAAGTGAGCTACTTCTGGACATGCCTGGTGTAAACTATGCATGACGCCTCTTACTATGACATTAGATCGAAATAGAGTTATAAAAGAATAAATTATAATCTATTTATACATTTTCAAGTTATAAGTTCGAAAAATACGCAATAAGCTAATATGAATAGCTATACTTCATTGGTTAATAGTATAATTTTGTGTGATACGTTTTAAAAGCAAGGAACGACGCAGAGTCCCACATCACAATCTTTACATTCGTACCGTGATCTCCTTATATCATTTTTCGAGCACACTACACAGTTTCGCAACGTTTTTTTTTGGTATTTACAGTTTTACAGAATAGCGGGAAATGATTTTTTTTACAAAACATGATATCCACGAAAGCTACTATTGTGGCATACCGTTCGAAAAGGTAATACAGTATGTCATCGATAATTGTCGCCAGCCGGAGCCGTGGTGACGACGATTAAAGTTCAGATAATACTATTCTTTGACTTGTGCCGAGCGTTAAAAAGGACAGTGAAGCTCGAAAGGCCTCTTCGAAAACTTCTTTATTTTTTACTATTTTTTAATGGAACTTTCACTAATATATTCGTGGCATTTTTCTAATGAAGATAGTACCAAATAAGATATAATTCCGATGGTATTTCCTTGAGTAATGGACGATAAAAGTTTCGGGAAATTATTGTAAATATGATCCAAATTATATCGTGTTTGGTATTATTTTAATTAGAAAAATGCCACAAATATATTGGATAAAGTCTCGTAAAAAAATATGTGTTGTGTCGTGTCAGTGCTCAAACAGTAATTTGTGAGCCGCTGAGATACGCGCCTCAAAGAGAGGTAAATTAAATAAAGAGATAATCGGGTTTCGAATAACTAAGTCACTTTTAATAAACTGAATGTGAAAGACGGTATAAAAGAGACGGTATAATAGCGACAGATAATTCACGACTGATAGTTTCGACTCTTAAATCACGACTGATCTTACAACTAACGCGTCAGAAACAAGTAACCTCGTGGGGTTGAAAAATCCCTCCGCCAAGTACAAAATAGTGGGGGCCCCAGCCAATGATAATATATTTGGGAGGCTACAAATGACCTCCCCAAACTGGCGCTAGGGGTGGGCCTACGCTACGCCAAGTGCCATTGAGAGCTGCACGGCTAAGCTGACTTTCCCATGGTCAGCTGATAGTTTCCAGACGTACCCGGGTCATAAAACAATAAATTCTTCGAAGACGTTAGAAGAACGCTTCGACAATGGCACTTCTCCAAAGTCGACCGTAGCGTAGACCCAAGCCGAAATTCGAGCCGGCCATACCATAATCACGTCTCAACAATAAGTAATAATAAAAAAGTTTTTTTATTGGCATTACACTGCGAAGACCCGTGGGCCCTTGAACTACGTCGGCGACCGCGACTCTTCGCGTCTCTTTCTTTCCAATACGCTATCCTTCCTTGCGCCTTAAACTTTCATCGTCCATTACACAAGTAAATATCATCGCAATTATATCTTATTTGGTATCATTTTCATTATAAAAATGCGACGAATATGGTGGTGAAAGTTCTATCAAAAAATAATAAAAAATGAAGAAGTTTTGTCCATTGCAATTATATCTTATTTGGTATCATTTTCATTATAAAAATGCGACGAATATGGTGGTGAAAGTTCTATCAAAAAATAATAAAAAATGAAGAAGTTTTGTCCATTGGATTAGTAGTAGTCTCACCGATATACTCGACCCGTATTATGTTACACTTCTCGGCGACCCAGGTAACTCGAGCTTCACGGCCCCGCACGGGGTATACCCCGCGGAAGGAGGGATTGTTTTGCGACGATTATTGTTCAGAATTTCACGACAATTAACGATGAATACTATACGCGAAAGGCACTATAGTGGCGTACCGTTCGAAAAGGTAACATACGCGAAAGCCACTATAGTGGCGTTTAGTAGCTAAAAGGTTAACCTCATTATAGATATAGTCCAATAATCCAGCACTGCTAAAGTCCAAATCATAGATAAAGTTTTAAGCATACGTTACAAAGGGGAAGCTTCAATTTTTATATCTGTGGTGGTTTCAGTCATGAGAAAAATTTGTCAATGTTTTTACAGACGTTTCAATTTGTATCATTTTGTACTAAAAAAAACGTCTTCAGTTTCCTAATTGCTGCATCATGTAAGAATATCTTAGATAAAAATGAACGATGGTTAGCAAAAGTTAAAGGCTTCCAGCTTTAAAATGAGTCCAGGTATATTGTTGCACTAATTTTATTAACGAAATTGTCACAGTTCAAATGTCAACAATTTCTCGAGAATAGGAAATGTAGTGTTCAAACACTTTTTGAATCCACTGTAGTAGTTTCTAACCAAATTTTAATAGAACGAAATGCTACCTCCAGAAACTGCTTTAACCCTTTACGGTCCAAAGTGTTCCCTCTCTTTTACTATAAAACTTGCTATTATATGATATAATTCTGTTATATCCCCATGCGTAGCTCTACTAACATATTGAGAATAATTCAGAAACACCATAACTGTTCTCGTATACCATGTAATTGTAGCATTGTGGATGAATGTAATGGGAAGCAATAAAATAAGAAACTGTTCTATAAAAGTCAATGCCACGTGTGGCTTGACATAAGAGCGTTAAGGGTTAAAAAGTATTTTTATGCAACAGATATTTTAGAATGTGTATAATAAAAGTAGCATGAGAACAATTTATTTAAGAATGTTTACTAAAAATAGCTACCACAAGGGAAACACATATAATATTTGCGCTCTGAATTATTTACGTAAATATTACAACTGTTGCTGTAGTACTGTTCATTCAATAATATTCGGATTTTATAGAAATAATTAAGAATTCGTTTAATATTCATGAACAATATTGATATGTTTACTTTGTTTAATATGTTTTACAATGACTTCTAAAATATTAATTGATTAAATAATAAGATCAAAACTGAATAAGCATAACACTAACTGTGAATCTAGCTATGAATTAATAATTTATCAGTTTAGAGATAAAAGATGTCACAGTTATTTACATCCAATAATTTTTAGAATGCAGTAATCAATCATAATTTTATTGAATGCAAAAGATGTCGTTGCTTTACTGAAAACTGCATTGTCACTGCATTGCATCACGGGACAGATATGTAAATTGAACCACAATGAGTTCCATTCAAGAAATATCGGAACACATGGTAATAATTAAAACTCGTTAAATGTGAGTCAACGAATTAGTAGAAACGTCACAATCACGTTTCAATATCTTCAAATTTTCCTCTGTCTATTATATTAGTGTTATACTAACAAAAAAAATACTGGAAAAATACAAATTAGTATAAAATAATAGTATAAATACGATGATCTTCTCATATTACAAATCACATTAATTGCTGTATCACTCGCATTTGGGTAACAGAATTATTTGCCCACACATAAAAATTAATTTTTGCACTGATAAATTGGATACACCAAAGCTTATGAACTGCAAAATGCGAGAGGATTGGGAGAATGTTTGTAATAATAAGTCTTGAGTTCTCAGTTTTTGTTTCATTGAATAAACGGCTAATTTTATATAATTGTTACTTGTTAATAATACTGTCACTTTGTTTTCAGCTTTTTAGAATCTTTAAATGAAGAATATGTCTATTTAACTTCAATTTATGTAAATTACTCCCGAGAAATAGGATTTGACATATAGTAGATCTGCGGTACACTAATCACTCAAACCCAAATTGAAAATGTAAATTTACGCTTGAATAATGAGTTTGAATTCATGTTCGGATGAAGAAGATTTAATAAGAACAAAATTCAAGGAAAATTATCTTTAGGTTCTCCTTGCAAATAACTCTAAGAGTAATAAATAGACTGCGAATTTCCATGTAAAATAAGAATTGTCCAAATCAACTACAAGAAAATGAAGTTAAATGAAAGTGTATTTCCTCTTTCAATAATTTTAATATATCTAATATAATATAACAATGTATTTAATGTATTCTAATTTCTTTGCAGTTTCGTATTTGGCCTATTCATTAACCCGCATTCTAGTAATAAACCTTGTATAAAACTTTATACATACAACTTCTAAAATTAAACGAAGTAAATGTACAGGGTGCAAAACAAGTAATAATCATTGATCCCTTGATTGTATTATTGAACATCATATTCAATGGTACTGATATTAAAAACAAAATTTCAGAGAAATCTACAAATTCAGGAGTGATTATTTAATTCTTAAAATTGTGACTATTGCATGTTTTATACTCTGCAAATCGCAAGTAAAGTAGATACTTATTTACCTATGAGGCTCTTTAAGCGTTGTTTCGTCACCGTGCATAGAACTCTTCTTCATATTGGGACTGTTGTACATTTCCATCTGTAACAATAAATACGCCCGTGTTAGCATAGAATTAAAGATTTAATCACGGATTAGGTCGTGAGCAGATTTTCTTTTCAGGTCTGGTAAAAATTTTTCATGCTTCGATCAGATTAATATTACAATAAGTAAATTGTCAGTAAGTATTTCAAGATCTCCCAGATCTAATTATTAATTGTGAGCATACATTCATTGTCATTAAAACATCATAAAATATGATACAGAACAACGAAAGTCTTCAGAAGGATCAGAAATAGGTTTTTAGAATACCTATAGTCCAAATACAAATCTTTATACAAAATAAAGCTTTTATAATAATCATAAACAATTAATACTTTTTAGAACGGCATATCGTAAGAAGAGAAATCATACTACTACTAAAACCATGTTTTTTAGGCAACAATGTGTACAAATTAATGTGTCAGACATATTTAACAACATAAACTTTTAATTCGCTTAATTCTCTTTCTCATATACTCAAAAATGTTGTACACCCTTGAAATGGGCGATTCCTGATGTTATTTAAAATAACTTTTTCCTTTGCAAACATGGCCGCTTTGTAAAGGAGTTATTAACGAAAAACAAGGACCAATGGCGGGAAGATGCCGCGGCATCACGCCTTTATTGCGGCATGCCGGCTCGGCGCTCCGCTGAGCGGAGCGTTGACGCGCCGCCGCAATGAAGGCGTGAACAAGAGAAGGTGCAGAAATTGATATTAATTAAAACTCGCTTATTCAGCCATAAATGCACCTGCTGCTTCGAAATGTATGTCACTAAGGCTATTGGGAGACGGATTGCACAACTGAATGCAAGTATACGGCAGCGCCGAAAGCTAAGGGACATACAGGACGGTCAACGAACTGCATAGCTGGTGGTAGGTACTAGGTATACGACAAACTGACGGATGTACGTTCACGTCAATGATTCTGACGTTCGCTTTCAGTGCGCGGTCGCAATTTTCTTGGAATACTGAATTATTGTTATCTAGTACCGTACAATAATTACGAGCAAGTTGACTGTACACGGCTTCGGGAGGTGAATACCCATTTGGAAAAGACTTGACTTTACCTTTCCGGACTGTGGGCCAATAGCAAGCAATTCATTTAATTTATTATCAAATGTAATAGCTACACACTAATTACTTCGCACGTAGGTATGTGTGTAAGTCCTTCTTGCTCCTGATCCATTAATTAATCCTACGTTTATTCCATACAAATGTCGTGAAATTCTTCCCCACTCACTACCACTGTACACATTTGTCAACATATAGGTATGCACTAATAATAATTGCAATGTCAGTTGCATCCGAGCAAAAATCACAGCCATCATGTAATGTGATCATTAGACAAATGATTGGCAAAAATGAGTAGATACAATTTAAAACAGTAAAGAGATTAAAATGATTTAAGAACACCAATTTATTATTTCCAACTTGTTGAAATTGTTAAAGTAAGAATCAAATATTTATCTGGCTCTTGTCCCTTACAAGCAGCAGACAATTTTTATATTGCATAAAAATCCGCAGTCTAATGTTTATTTTAAATAAAACTATTCAAAATACACGTATTAGTAGCCGTAATCTTTGAATCGACTATACTTTAGAGATCTTCTCTCTATCGCGTTTTGAACGACACTGATCTAACGCAAGATTTTTCATGTCGTAAATGCAAGCCGTAACAAACTTAGGAAAACGACGGGGTGGCAGGGTGAGAAATAAATGACTTCGAAAACTAAATCTTGTGGTACGAAGACTGTTCCCACTCGAACGTTGTTTTCAATATCCATACTCCATACCTTCTATTTACTGTTCAGATTCTGTCTTAGTCGGCAAAAAAAGGAATGGCGATTCAATAAACATAAAAACTTTAACGGTACTTAACTAGTGTAAGCTGGTTTGCTTACGAAGGGTTCTTTTACTAATGACCATCTGTCGCTATGTAATAAATAGATAATCTGTTTTTAGCAATGTCCAAACTTTAGGTATGTTTTCTAGAATCCAACGAGATATATGATTTAATTCCATTCAAACTGACGAGGGTTTCAGGGTCTTTACCTTTTATTTAAAAATCTGTCGTTGGCCAAGAGTGCTTACCTATTTTTTTCTCCAGGTATAAATAGGGTCATTTAGTCGTATACAGGAAAAAGAGGGAAAGGAGGAATAGAGATCGGAGAGAAGATGGTGTTCACGCTACAATATGCAGATGATATGGTGTTGTTGGCGAAGGAAGAGGCGGGAATGGATTTAATGATAGAGGAGTTTAGAAAATATATAGAAGAGAAGGGATTGGAGGTAAACAGAGAAAAGACGAAAATAGTGAGATTTGGTAGGAAGAGAAGGGAAAAAAGGAAGTGGAAATGGGGAAGAGGAGTGATAGAAGAAGTGGACGAAATAGATTACCTGGGGTACAGATTCAAGAGGAATGGGAGACAAGAGGCGCAGATAGACGAAAGGGTAGGAAAAGCAATGGGAGTGATGAGGAATGTATGAGGAATAAGGAAAACATATTTTGCGAATGATGTGAAGAGAAGAATTTGGTTATATGATACGCTGATTTGGCCGGTAGCAGCGTACGGAGCAGAAGTATGGGGATGGGCAGAAAGGAAAATAGTTGAGGCGATACAAGAACGGTATCTGAGATGGGTTTTAGGGGCAGATTAGGTGACACCGGGGTATACGGTGAGAGAAGAAGTGAAAAGAGAGAAAATGAGGAAAAGGAGTGCTAATAGGGCATGGAAGTTCGAGGAAAATTTAAGGGATGGAAAAGGAAGTGAAATAGCTAGAGTTTCCCCTTAAAGGGGAAACTTCAGGGAAATTTAACCATATTTTTTTTCAAAATTTAAATCACTGGGGCCCGTCATCGAAAAAAACGTAAAAAAAAATTTGTTTTAATTTTTAGACATTATAAAGTTGATTTCCGAGGTTGAAAAAATTATTTCGTAATAGCCAAATCCTTTCTGAATAAAACAAAAAAAATGTAGCTCAATCGGACAAACAGTTCCTGAGATAGAAATTCGTAAGTGAGGCCCGTTTTCGCCAAAATGGGCAAAAATTAAAAACTTTGAAGGCCTGCCATTTCTAAAAAAATTCGAAACCGGCAAGATGATAACTTAAACCACCCCTAATTTCACATTTAATTTAGAACAATATCGACGATGGTGCCTACAAAAAGTGATCGAGTTGGCATGGAATTATCCTTAGGAAAACGACGGGGTGGCAGGATGAAAAACAGACTATGAGAGGGACCGATGTAAACTAGTTTTTATAGCACCTTGTGTGTCAATTATCCTACCGATTGGAACTCGGCGTCGATGGGTAATTGTTCAAAAACATTGTCTATTCTTCTTTCAGAAAGTTTCTTAACGGAAGTATAGGACAATAGAGAACTGGTGAACGGAAATTGAAAACAACGTTCGAGTGGGAACAGTCTTCGTACCACAAGATTTAATTTTCGAAGTTACTTATTTTTCATCTTGCCACCCCGTCCTTTTCCTAAGTTAGTTACGGATTGCATTTACGACATGAACAATCTTGCGTAAGATCAGTGTCGTTCAAAACGCGATAGAGAGAACATCTCTAAAGTATAGTCGATTCAAAGATTACGGCTACTAATACGTGTATTTTGAATAGTTTTATTTAAAATAAACATTAGACTGCGGATTTTTATGCAATATAAAAACTGTCTGCTGCTTGTAAGGGACAAGAGCCAGATAAATATTTGATTCTTACTTTAACAATTTCAACAAGTTGGAAATAATAAATTGGTGTTCTTAAATCATTTTAATCTCTTTACTGTTTTAAATTGTATCTACTCATTTTTGCCAATCATTTGTCTAATGATCACATTACATGATGGCTGTGATTTTCGCTCGGATGCAAGTGACATTGCAATTATTAGTAGTGCATACCTATATGTTGACAAATGTGTACAGTGGTAGTGGGGAAGAATTTCACGACTTTTGTATGGAATAAACATAAAATTAATTTATGAATCAGGAGCAAGAAGGCCATGGTACCTACGTGCGAAATAATTGGCGAGTATATATTACATTTAATAATGAATTAAACTAACTGCTTGCTACTGGCCCATGGTCCGAAAAGGTAAAGTCTTTTATAAATGGGTATTCACCTCCTGAAGCCGTGTAAAATTATAGATTTATTGTACAATCGCGTCAGCTTGCGCGCCGTTATTGTCTAGTACTAGACAACAATAATTCAGTATTCCAAGAAAATTTCGACCGCGAACTGAAAGCGAACGTCAAGATCATTGACGTGAACGTACATCCGTCAGTTTGTCGTATACCTACTACCTACCACCAGCTATGCAGTTCGTTGACCGTCCTGTACGTCCCTTAGCTTTCGGCGCTGCCGTATACTTGCATTCAGCTGTGCAATCCGTCTCTCAATAGCCTTAGTGACACACATTTCGAAACAGCATTTGCATTTATGGCTGAATAAGCGAGTTTTAATTAATATCAATTTCTGCACCTTCTCTTGTTCACGCCTTCATTGCGGCAGCACGCCAACGCTTCGCTCCGAGCCGGCGCGGTATGTTCCCGTCATCGCGCGCCAGAGCCGTGCTCTGATTGTTCCTTGTTTTTCGTTAATAACTCCTCAACAAAGCTGAAGCGGCCATTTTTGCAAAGGAAAAAGTTATTTTAAATAACATCAGGAATCGCCCATTTCAAGGGTGTACAACATTTTTATCATACCTTGTAAGCATCTACAGAACGTTTCGTTCAACATGGATTCCTTAATATCTTCGTTACTTTTGCCCATCCAAAAAATTGTAAAAGGACAAAGTTGTTTGTTACGAAATGAAGAATAGTTTACTACGTTCCTTCTCCTAAGCCATCGGCATTTTTTGCACTTTAACGCATGCTTTTTATAATGCAACATCATATTAGTCATCAGACGAATTCAACGAACTACAATATCGTGACTTTGAAATAACCTTGAATGAGAAAAGTCATAATTCAAACGAGGTTTTGAAGTTGAATATATATGCTTTATAACAATAATGCTGGTTAAAGTAGCATTAACTGTATTGTATAATCAGTTAGCTGCGAATTTTCGTGTTAAATAAAAATTGTTCAAGTCGATTGTAAAAAGCCGAAGTTAAATAAATATGCATTTTCTCTTCCACTCTTAAAAAGTCGAAAATAACGTAACACTATCCTTACATTTATCTAACGACTTGCAAGTTATGTGCTTCGCCTATTCTTTTTTGTCATAAATGCATAAAATCCACAGTCTAATAATTACTATATTTTGTAAAATGTGCCTTCTGTAAATATTCTGCATAACATAATATTACATTTTAAATTGCAGCAATAATACTATTGTATTTAATAAGTAATCATAGATTTAATTCCTGTAGTTATAAGTAGACTGCAGATTTTATATGCATCTATGACAAAAATGAATAAGCACAATTTAAAACAGCAAAAATATTAGAAGAATTTAGAAGTGCTATTATATTATTTTCAACCTATTAAACATATTAAGAAACAAAATAAACTTGTGTTTCACTCCAGTTCGTTGTGTTTCAGATAGAATTGTATTTAGATAGAAAATTTGACTTTTATTTTTGAAGTGAAACTTCTTTAGGCGGGTAAGGCACAAAATCTCGACGCGGTAGGAGTAAAACCGATCTGGCGATGAAACGGTGAAACGATGAAACGATGAAATAATTTAGTAAAACCTCGACGGTAGGAGTAAAACCGATCTGGCGATGAAACGATGAAACGTTGAAACGATGAAACGATAAAACGAAATTCTATTTTATTAGCATATACGGTTGCGGGTTCGGCATTGCTTAATAAAGATTATGGTAAAATTTGGATACTGCTAAGTGGAGATTTCAACGTGAACTTTGCATCGGAATAATCAAAATTATTAATAGAATTTTTTAGAAGTAAATTAAGCTTGTAAATGGTAAATAATCCTAATGAAGCGACAACAAGATCAGGAATAACTCTCGATGCAGTATTTGCAAGACATTTAGACGAAATTGATTCAAGAATATTTATATCATATTTTAGCTATCACATTCCAGTTGTTTCAATAATAGAATCATAAAAAATTAAATGTCATAAAATGTTAATAAAAATTCGAAAAAAAGTCAAAGAAAGAAGTTTCACTTCAACCATGTGGTCTAAGCACACACCAATTTTATTATTATTTTATTATCTGAACAATTTGTTTTTCTGAGCCACCTCTACTTCGTACTTTATCACCGTACTTTATCTACCAGCAATGACAATAGCCTGTAGGTTTACCAATGAATTATTTCAAAACCGGCAACACTGTTGTTTGTAACCTTCTACTTTTAATTTAAATTAGTATTAGCTATCTTGAGTGTTAACATGTGACAAGTTTTTTTAGAATTTATAAAATAAGGAAATCGACGAAGATTCTCTTGGACAATTAATCATGACCTATTAATAGACTTCTGATAGCTAAATCCGTCAAATAAAAAAGATTTATCGATGCATTCATTTCTTTTCTGCACATCCTCGAAAAAGTTCTCGTGCGTGTTCCACCGTAATGAATTAATAGCTCGATCGGACATAGCGCACTTAACTGATAACGCTTATACACCGTCATAAATAATTCTTTGAAAAACAGTTTGTCTACGCAAAGTGTATACTGTGTGGCATTACTTAATGTTGAACCGTGTTTGTAGCTTGCTCTTCCTATCAACGACGGTCGATCGAATTAAGGTCGCGCAGAGTTCACTGCGAGACGGGCAATCCAGTTTCCCATGGAAACGTGACCGAACATCTGTCCCGGCGATTTCCCTTCGATTTTCCACGCTGTATTATTCCGCTATTAACGAGCTGCTTTTGCTCGACAGCCGGCGAGTCTACGCCGATAGCGTATCGCGAATAAAAAACCAATTTTTTAAAACACGCGCGCCTAGTCCGATACATGGAAAGTGGATTTCATAATAAAGCAAGTGATAGCTGGACTACAAATTTTTATGCGCAATCTACTTGCTATAATTATACTGTGGATTGTGTGCACTTATAGCAGAACTGAATGGGTTAAACATAAAACAACGGAAGCATTAAAATAATTTAAGACTATAATTATAATTATTAGCAAAAGAAAGAAATGTCTAATTAACTCCTCTTTCTGGCAAAAGATGCATGAACATTTTATTTTGCATAAAGATCCGGAGTCTGCTTATAATTTAGAATCCTTAACCATCCATAGACACACTGGGTCGTTTATGCCTAGGCTAACATCTCACTTTAGAATCCTTTGACAGAAAAAGGTGGGGACCCCAATTATTTTCGAACTTCATATGTTTTCGAAATATTTGAAAACATATTATTTAAGGAATTTTATGTAGACACATTAGTCTCCCCTTTTTTGCTAATGTAACAGCTGTCCATTTAATTTAATCACCAGAAAATGAGTAATTGAATGTCGAGTTTGATATGCTTAACACTAGGTTTACGGGCGTTTCTTATATACCTATCTCTACGAGCACCCGTCAAATTGACGGGTAAACGAAAATACGCATTTTCTTTAAAAAATCGATTTATTCTAATTAAGTCTGAATTGAACGATATTAGGCTTTACATTTAAATAATTAATTAATAAGTAAAGTCTTTTTTTAAAACTATCACGGAAATGGTAAGAATAATATTAACGATATAGGGTATTCTTCTAACTCTCCACTTTCAATATACTCAGAACTTGCACTGTCAGCTTCGCTTTGCCCTAATTCATACTGATCTTCTTCGGAGGTATCCTCAGAACAATCTTCAGAGATATTGACAATTTTGTTCAATATTTTATTATATCTCCTGGATTTACTCATGACTGCTAGAAAAGGGGGATTGGTCAAAATAAAAAAGTACTGTGCCCAAATTCAATTACCCTATTTTAAATACTTACAATAAGCGGAGCCTGTCTACAATAAATGAAACTTTTGCACACTGTCTTTGAAAAACGTTCTTACACTGTCACTGCAGCAATCATATTGAAGATCGCTCTTGCTTTAGAGGTCTCATCGGCAAAAGGCATAAGCGATTTCGTTGAAGACCCAAATAAACACTCAGGCCATACAATCCGCTTTAGTTTACATTATCGAGGCGCGATTGATATAACGAATGGGAGGAGGAGAAAATAAAGACTTTACTTTTATTCTTATATTTATTATTTGACGAACGAAGCAAACATATAAGGATTGTTTATGAAATAAGCTAGCCCGTCAATTTGACGGGTTTCGTAGAGATAGGTATACTACATAGAAATTTCAAAGATTAGAAAGCTTTAGGAAAAAATAATTGTGTGTATATATTCTTTGGATGAAGTGATTAATTTACGATGCAAAATGCTTCAAATTAATGCTATGGTTTTTGGGGTATTTCATTTCAAAATTTGAAATCCGTCAAATTGACTGGTCCCGTAAATCTAGTGTTAAATAGACCCAGGTTTCGTTGTCGTAGGGTTACAGTAGAGACTCGAATAAGTATCCTAAAATTTGTTCAGATTTTTGAAAGCCGAAAACAGCAACAGAAGTAGTCCATATACGACTCAGTGTAACTACGGACTGTGCAAAGGATAAGTGCACCTATGAAGGATTAAACTGATGTGTTATTATTGCCCAATGATATTGGAAAATAATTCAACCCCAATTCAATTATGTCCCAAACTATAGCTCGTTATAAAAAATATCTAAAATGAAACTTACTTCGTTTCGGGGGAAACATCTTATGGTGGTCACAAATCTTCTCTAGGTGGACGTGCTTCTGTCTAGCTCAGCTAAATTTTGAACGGTACTAAATGACGTTGAATGACCTTGGAAGACGAAAGTGTTATAGGTCAGTGATTTCGTCTCGGGATAGGCTACACGCTTATTTCAATAGAAGCATACAGTTTCATATACAAAAATAGCGATCACCTTGAAATCACGGAAACACGTCCACCTAGACAAGATTTGTGACCACCATAAGATGTCTCCCCTGAAACGCAGTAAGTTTTATTTGAAATATTTTTTACAACGAGTTAAAGTAATTGCGTGCGAACTTTTAAATGGGACACCCTGTACATACTTTTTTCTCAAAGAATTTTTAGTCGTGTTATACGGGACTCTACTATATAAAAAATGAATATCTTTTACAATACTGTTTTTTGAGAATCTTTGTAAACTACAGACGCATAAACATCTATAATTATAACTTCAGTATGGTTTTTAAACAGAATTAGATGTACATCAGAAATAGCTGCTACATCTTGTAATTAATGTAAACAAATTTCATTTTGTATGAAAATCTTTACAAATTCCCCTGGGAAAAAATCCACCCCTCTTCTTCTTTTGGATAGTGCAAAACTTCTGATTTCGTTTTGTCGGTTTTGTACGATGTATTTCTTTAATATGTGATATTATAAATGTAGACCATAATTTATTGCATTAAAATGTAAAGCAAAAATGCGTAAGATGTTATCTTTAAATCTTTTATGCAACTATTTCTGACGTGTGTATGAGAAATTATGTGTATAGATGATAAAAAAATTAATATTTCTGAAAATAGAATTATACTTTCTCAATGACAAAATTAAGTGAATGATAATTAAAATTACCAAAAATTGCTTTACTAAGAAAATTAATGGAGTAAAAATATATCTTGGCAATACTAACATTTGCCTTTTTTGGTAGAACTTTGTCAAGACTAAAAATCGAAGTTTTTAATTGCATTCGCCGGCAAGACAACAGACAATTTTGACTACTTGTAATCCAACACACAAACGGATACTTTTACAGTATGTATATTTTGTTTCATCTAAAAGTGCATATGTATTCGTGAAACTACTTTTGGCATTCACCTCATACCTAAATTATGACTCAAAGCAATCTATACTATACCAAACATTTACTTCAACAGTATAGTTTATTATCTATTCAACATATAGTCTATACATAAAAAAGAATAGAATACTTGCCAATACAGTATAAAAAGTAAAATAAAAAAACAATAGTATAAAAAATAAGCTTCAAATGTAAATTAGCCACTAAACTATTCCACTGGTTTTTTACAACAAATGACATTATTGTATCACTTTTTTAAAAATTAATCTATGCCACGCTATTGCAATCAGGATACAGAAATCAAAATACAGAACATCTAGTAAGGGATTATAGCGAAGTGGAAAGAGGGATCAGGTTGGAAGATGTAGTGAGTGGAAGGAGGGACAGGAAGATAGAGAATGGCTTCAAAAACTGCAAAGGGAAAAGAAGAAAAGAAGAACAGATGGGCAATGAAAAGACAGTACAGAGAAGGAGAAGAACGTAGCAATATAACACAGAATATTAACCCTTTGCGGACGCGTGTCTGCTGACAGTCGCCCAAGCTTTTTGACCGTTCTACGACTGCGAATAATTATTAAAGAAATTATTACTCTCAAAAAGTATCAAACAAATTTGTACTGAACACAACAGGTTTTCTTTCATTTAATCCATATATTTAACTATTCAGTACACAATTTTTTTTCACAAGGAAAATATATTCAACCCATCAGAAAGTATGCCAAAAATAATTCCCGTCCGCTAAGGGTTAATAGACAAACAGAAACCAAAGGACAAACCAAAATAGGTATTTAGGTTGTAGGTTGTAGGTTGTAGGTTACAGGTTTCAGATTGTAGGTTATAGGTTGCAGAGATCAGGTTTCGGAGGTTAGATTAGGGTTTTAAGTTCAAGTTGTAACAAGGGGGAGAGAGAAAGAGAGAGAGAGAATGAATTATAAGAATGTGTGAGTAGTATAAGAATAGTAAGCCAAGTCCAAAGGGCCTAGCCGATTAAGATGGTCAAAAGTGCCCTTAGAGGTTTTTCAATGACCATTGAACCATTCGATAATAAAGTTACGTTACAGTATCTGTTTACATCCTCAAGATGTCTAGTCCATATGTCCAATAGTTATTCTGAAAAATTTTTTTAAAATCACTTATTTTCGCGGCAGTTACACGAGAAGCCTCCCTTAAGTCATCAGAGAGTGCGCGGAACAGTGGAGTTATCGTCACGGACGGTGCGCTCGATCATCAATATCATCATCACGAAGTGGCCGACATACACGCGCAAATACGCGCGAAAAGCACGTGCATGCGTGCACGAGCCGCAACAATTACAAACTATTTATCGTTTGATTCGGATGACCTCATAAGTCCATTGTATTTGCGTCCTGCTCCGATGACGATTGACATCCCAGTGTCGAACTCCTTTGATTGTTGAATGGACGAACCGCGGTTTCTTTGATCAGGCTTGCGTTTTCCAAACGTAACGCATCGATCTAGCAAAAATAGTACCAGAACGATTATCACCAGCAACTGTCGAACCAGCAACCGGAAAAATCTCGCTAATAACTGTTTTAATATTCACTTGTTCCACATTTTCGCATCCCCCAAATGTATAACATTCTGGTGCTTCAGTTGCACGATTTTTGAAGTTTTCTTTTTAACAGTTCTAATTATAAAAAGAATGATTTCCTTATCGATGCCTGATACTCCACAAAATAAAAAGCAAAGATTAATAAAATACTATACATACATTCATTTGTAAAAGTTCTTTTAATTTTTTCATTTTAGAGTGTTAGGTCTTATTTATTAACTCGTAAGTGGTGCAGTGCTTACTCAGACTAAATAGTCCAAATATTCTACAGAAGTTAAACAAACTTGATATTTGCAATTATCGTAAAATATAGTAGCGAAACTTGGTGTGTACTTGACATTAAAAGTTACTACAACCCTTAACTGGTACATATACTGGGGACTCTCATTACGCCAATACCATTTTTATAAACTAAGTTCCGCTATTGTATTGTAGCTTTAACAGTGCAATATAGAAATACTTGAAAAGTAATTAATCGTTTTGGCCTGTGAACGACTCGTATCTCACACTTTTAAAACTTTGATGGCCGCACGTTTTGCTCGTTAACTATCACTCGTCACCGGTGTATCTCGTATTACGTACGGAGACTTTCCGTCTACGACCTTTAGCCTTTCCGGAGATATGTGTCAGAACAAAAGGCTTTGTCAAAATCAAGGGACTTATTCCAAGACAGCTCTTCCGACGGTGCAGCGACTTGCACAACTTCCTAGAATTTAGTTCTAATCAAAAGACACACATGGCACCCCGCCGTCATTTAATCCGATTTTTGTATATAAGGAACATGGGTCCTCCTCATAATGAGGTAATTCAAGCCATTAGAACGCATTCAGATTGTACTACGATGGGATATAGTTCGAGCATATTTTACCATACAGCCAATACTGTTGAAACATCCCGCAACGATACACTTTTGCCGCTCGAAGTGTATCTTCATTTCTTCAATTAGTTACGAGGCAAACATTGCATTCTATCTATTCTCCTCCTCCAAGTGGCGACACGGTGGTGAAATTGACACCGGCTAGTCCACGTGTTCCTACCTAGTGGGTTCCTACCATAGGACGAAACGACTTGACGGCGATCAAAAATCTGTAACGTTGCTTCTGTTTTATACAGGGTGTCCAAAAAATGTTCGAATTCCTTGAAAGGAGTGATTCCTAAGCTTATTCTAAGAAGCTTTTTCCTTTACGAAAATATCATACACGGCTTCGTTTTTACGTTATTAAGAAAAAACACAGGCCAACCAGAGCACGGTATTGCCGTATAAGAGAATTCGAAGCAGCAAGTGCATTTACAGCTGAATATGCAAGTTTTGTTTAAATAAATTGATTACTAATTTTCTTGTTCACGATTCGAGCACGGCACAACAGCAACGCTACCTCTCCGTAGAATCGGTCGTCTTGCTGTGCCGTGCCGAGCCGGAATCTGTCAGCTGTAACCGCGCTCCGGTTGGCCCGTGGTTTTTGCTAATATGTATATCTATAATATAATATATCTATAATCTATATATAAATAAATATAATTAATCATCTACTCTGACGATTCTCGAATTCGATAATTCGCTCGCTCCAGAAAAACTAATCAGATCAATATCAATTTGCGATGTAGTAAGATTGATATTGGTCTGGCTGGTTCTTTTCGATCGAGCGATGCGAGCGATCATTTTTGAAGATTCTTATATTCGATAATTTAACATTAAATATCTTGGATTATCGTATATACAGGGTGTTCACGCTATTACTAGCCAGCGTTTTTCCTGCAAATAATAAGTATTAGAAAAAAATGATAGAGGGTAAGTTAATACTGTTTTTGGTAAGTAACATTCTTGTGGTTGCACTATTTTCTTAGAAATGAAGGTGACCTTCAATTTTGTAAAGAAATGCTATATATTTTTTATATCATATGAAAGCGTGAGTCAAGACAAATTTATTCGTATACAACACAATCACGTTCAAGGTCATACAAGGTCAGAAATGGCAGGAAAATTTTGAATATTTCGTACGTAAATATTTCGTAAAGATATCATTCACGATACACAATGCCCAGAAATGTAAACGACTTGCAAAGGAAACTAACGCAATTGCGTGCATTAATATTTCGTACAACGTTAGAAGAAGCTAACAAGAATGTAATTAATAGAGCCGAAATATTGGGTTGAGGAATAAGTTCGTAGCGTTTTATGTTTTCAGTTATTCTACAACGATTTCTTTGTTCCTTGGCAAAGTGTTGTACATCAATCGAAAGAGCTCCTTCTGCTCTACAAAACTGTGATAATCGTTGTTTTGAATAATTTAATTTTTTATTATTTTTCAAGCTTAGAAATGGAATATCCAGGAGGCAAACATCAACGTTTTCGACACATCCTTTTCTTCGCTTTTCATCGAGGTCAAAAAGCTGCTGCAGCCGCTCGGGATATTTGCGACATGTACAGAGAAGGTGTAATAGTCGAGTCTACAGCACGGAAATGGTCTGCAGTGGACGACCTGGTGTCAAAAATGTTGATTCTTGCCTCCTGGATATTCCATTTCTGAGCTTGAAAAATAATAAAAAATTAAATTATTCAAAACAACGATTATCACCGTTTTGTAGAGCAGAAAGAGATCTTTCGATTGATGTACAACCCTTTGCGAAAGAACAAAGAAATCGTTGTAGAATAAAAGAAAACATAAAACGCTGCGAACTTATTCCCCAACCCAATATGTAGTCATGCACGAGGAAGTACATATATTGAACATTTACTATAGTCTCGTCAACAAAGTATACTTGTAAACGCACTAGTACGAAATGTTCAAAATGTTTCTTCCATTTTTGCCCTTGTACGATCTTGAAGGCCATTGTGTCGTATACGAATGAATTTGTCTTGACACACGCTTTCATATGGTATGAAAAAATATATAGCATTCCATTTACAAAAATTCGAGGTCACCGACATTTCCATGAAAATAGTACAAATACAAAAAAATTACCAACGCCATTACATTGCTTGCAAAAAATAGTATTACTTTTTCCTCTTTCATTTTTTTCAAATATTATTTGCAAGAAAAACGCTGGCTAGTAATAGCGTGAACACCCTGTATAATGTATAGATTATTTTAATTATGTTATGTATACACCTGTATAGGCAGAATTTAATGAATCGTACAGATCGTTGTTCATGAATATCTCAAAAACTAATAAAGACCCCTACCACTGAAATTTTATATTCATAATTCTCTCCCTCCTCCTCTCCCCTCCTTAAAATCTCAGCTCATAATGTTGTGTGGGTGTCACCAAACTATATCTTTTCAATTACACAACGGATTGTAGAGTCCACACGAGACGCAACATAAACGTTTCCGAGTGTATTAACAAGCAATGAAGCTCCGCGTTGTTTGTAGAATGCATGGCGAACGAGTGACTTGCATGCCCCGCCGTATCCAACTGTTATATAGTAAATTAATCAGCCGATTGACACGTGCTATCGCGTCTGGCGCACGCGATTCTCTTTGAACCGGTTTCCCTCGGTTCCAAGCTGAAAAACTTTTCGACAAGATAACTCTTTAGTAACGCATTAAGATACGGCAATCTTCGCCCTGAGCGTGAACGGGAGACGAACGATAAGCGTGTCGCGCGATCTATTTTATTTCGAATCGCATGAAACATGCACCCGAATCTAATCGCCCATGCCCCTTGCTACCCCGCTGACAACGTCCGACACGTTTCCTCCTTCTCGCGATTAACTGAATTCCATCACGATCGCGTTAGACATGACTCATTTGCTGGATGATTTTGCTTCACATTGCTTGCAACACGATCGAACGACCGCAATTAGGGAACGTTACGGGTCGCCGCTCGATTTTCTAGATAGAAAGCGGGCATAATCTCGGTACGTAATACGTTTCGGAAGTTTCCCGATCAACTCGAACTACCGGACCTGTCAAAATGACGAGTCCCAAATTTTTTAATCTAAGATTATTCAGGTTTTAAAGTTGCCATTCGTCAGAAACTATTTAATCAAATTTATTTGGACATACAATTTCTCCTACAAACTCGATCCACTTAAAATATCTCCGTGACTTTAAACAATACGCGAAAATGTTTTAAATAAAAGTTATAGGATTTAAAGGAATTAATAACAGGTTCGATATCGATAGAATGGTACAATCTGAATAAAAAAGTACGAAGATACATTTTTCCTAGAACTTACCATTTCTGGGATAATTTGACTTTATTTACCCTATTACTTTCCTTATGAAATTACACTGAATGATGTATTGGGTTGTTTGCAATGTAATTTAGTTTTACATTTAGAGATGGTATTACTTCCATTTATTATTACTTAACCTTATTCTAAGTCGCACAATCATTGTGTATATATATATATATATATATATATATATATATATATATATATATATATCTTGATACTTTTTTACTTTTCCAGCATTTTTCTTTTGACATCGCATCGAATATGGAAAATCAAAGTGAGCATTTCTGTCATATTTTGCTTTTTTATTGAAAAAGTTGTGTGCTGTTTATAGAGAGGATGTGCCATCGGATTACCATTTATGTCGGTCTCTTCGACCATTTTTAAGCGATGTAGAGATCATAGAACAAAATGGTCACTACCTCGCCGAATAAATACATAAATAGTGAAAAATCGTCTTTGATTTTCCCTTGGAAAAACGAAATTACTTTTGCGAACAACCTAATAGTATATGCCTGGGCAACTGCTAAATTAACGAAAGTTATAGGATGAATAAAGTCAAATTATCTCAGACACGCTAAGTTTAAGAGTTACGTGTTTCTTGTGTAGTAATCATTTCGTAACTGTGTGAATGAAAGTTCAGATTAGTTTTATTTGTAATATGTAGTCTCGTTGTTGATTTTCTAAATAAATTTCAGAAAAATTCGAAATATTATTAAAAATAATAATTAGACTTGTTAGAGCAGTCATACATGCGACATTTTATTTTTTGAAAAATAAAAGAAAAATAGGAGATTCTTACTGATATTCAATCATCTATTTACACTTAATTATATTGAGTGACAGAAATTTGTGACAGAAATACAGTATTTGTCAAAAAATGTTGATATGAAGAGTTTTTCAATGAAATCTAGTAACAATGATATTAAAACGTGTAGAACCCAGTAATTCACACCATAAATTCTTTAATAATAATACTGCAATAAAATCGAGTTTTTATTCTTATTACCGCCATTGTCATTAATGATACTTCTGAAGTGAATTTAAGGGGCGCACATATGTGTTCATACTTAAAAATTGCCTTTTAAGCCGTCATAAATTACCAGATTTAGTTAGAATTTGCTACATTCGGGAAGGCTGAAAAATTATTTACCACAATAAGTCTCAATACCTACATTAAGGTCGGCTTCTTGTGTAAACAAGACTGTAAGCAAGTGATTTTTAAGAATTCTTTTTAGAATAATTGTTACGACGGTTTTTTTTTCATTCTTATTCTTCTTCTAAACGCCTGGTTCTCCCACCAACCTCTCTTTTATGCAGCGCGCACGTTCGTTGCGTACGCTGATGTCTTGTGTCTTCGTTGCCCCATTGTACCGCGCTTGCTGGAAGGGGACAGAGGGCGCTACGGTGTGGACGGTTTTGCCTCAATTGAGGCAAAATTGCTCATCACTGGTCTATTGTATAATATGCAAGAATTCTTTAAAACTTCGGCAACGTAAGCATCGTTGGCGTGCAGAGTACCGTCTGTCACAATGCTCAAAACACAAAAAGTGAGAAATTTCCTTAATGTTAGATACTTTATGCTGGGATTGAACCTATTTTGAAACAAGAATATCTAAAGTTGGAAAAGTTTTAGGAATGAGAAGAAACGTTTACTTTTTTCGGCCGCGTAGTTAAATTTACATTGATTTAGAAAATATTATATGCAAAAAATGAAATATTATGTAAAGACATAAAAGATCTTCGTCTGAAGTTGATTATTTTACTAATCTTTCATTTATCGTGCAGGTCAGTTCAAAAAATAAAATATTGAGAAACATACACTATATATTATATTGTACAATGAATAATAATAATAATTTAACTAACAATAAACTTAATTTTAATTTTAAAAAATTTACATAGCTTCCATTCTAAAAAAATAAACACTTACTTCAAGATTGCCTGATTACATCCCAAAAAGCCTAGTCCCATATATCCAATAGTTACGCTATAAACATTCTTAAAAACCACATGCTTTCACTGCCGTTATACGAGAAGCTTCCCTGACGTAAATAACTTCAATTTTGTGAAATTTGTATGGTTCTTGGTTCAGCAGTCATCGTCTCGAAAAGAGTGAAAGTACAACAGAACCTGTTGAATTAGGGCCACTATTGAAATAGAGCGCTAAAGTGATCTAAAAATCGCTAGTATGGATAGTTTCTCTCCAGCGTGAAATAATGACCATCCTGGCAAAATGCGTTTACGTTTAAAAAGACTACGTATTAAAAAAAATTGTGCAGCAACTGAAAGAATTCTGCGACTTGGACCTGAAATTGCAACATTCGGTAATTGGATCTTTTTGCATGACGATACTCTTTTCTGTAACGTAACTGGTGCAAAGAAAAATGTTGAAATTCTGAATCATGTTCTTTGTTTTATATTTATCTTTAAGAAAGCAAATCGTCGAAGGAAAAATAATGATTGTTGCAAAGTAGCTATGTAGATAAAATAGAAAATAAAAAGTATTCTGTAGGAGGTAAAATATCACAGAAATAAAACAATAAGTCATGTAAAATTTCTTAGCAAAATAAAAATCATGCGAGTGCAGATTCATCACTAAACTGCCGATTTGTATGCAAAATATAAATTTTATGCATCAGTTGCAAAATACTGAAGTCAAATAAACAGTTGTTCTTTTCTTTAATAATTTCAACAAGTTGAAACTATTTAGTACGTCGATGTTCCTAAATACTCTCTTAGGGTTTGTATTATTTTAAATTGCACCTATTCATTTTTGTCATAAATACATCAAATCCGCAGTCTATTTATTGTGGTAGTCAATTTATAAACTTCTCAAATATCAAGAGTCCAATGTAAATTATCTTCATTTCATTTCAGATTGGAAGTTGTGCTATACATACATGTGAGTAATAGAGGAAATAAACTGTGTATTCCACTATTCTAAGATAGACAGCTCGAACTGACAGATTTACGATACATACTTTGCAACGTTGTTGGTACACAGTTTACGACAACATTAACTCACATTTTAATATACGATAATTTCAAGCCAGACAAATTGCATTAACCGATTGAAATATTTAAGTGAAAATCCACGCAGGAATATTTTGCCTTTGCAGCATTATTTCATTCGTGGCAAGGACAAGACAAGGACAAATGAATTCTACCGCTTTTTCTAGAGCGGTACTCACAGCTGAGAATGTTTCGCAAATGTGTAAAGCAGGACAAGTTACACCATGTTCTTCTATCTCTGCGTTTAGCGATATTCTTATTAACATCCGTCAGAATTGTGTCATAGGAAATTATCTAATTGTTTTTTTACTTTCTCTGTGCCCTTTTCAAGACGCCTAATTAGTGCAGATAAAATGCCACAAATAATTTTAGACTAATTGAAACGAGGTTTGTTTGGAGATTTATCGCTAATTATGTTTTCGAAAATTGATACCGAAGAATCAGTTTCATTTTAGTGAAAGTACTGTCTCTTGATCGAAGAAATATACATGATTGTATGCGCTTCGGTTCTCTCGGGCTAATATTGAAATTCTTACGAATGCCATAGAATGTACATTATAAACAATCATAGACTTATCAAGTCGGGTGGTATGTGAACCATTGATATCTACTACAGAATTATCTTATCCAATGGATGCCTCAATTATAGCATCTACTGTCTACAAAAAAGATGGAGAGGTCACGAAGATGTTCTACAGTCTACAGAGAAACATCAGAATTTCAGAAAAAATATACAAAGAACATTATGTCAAAGCAATTTCTCACAATTTTGACAATAGTAATCAAGCTTCTTTCAGATATAAAATCTACATTATTGCATGTTCGATTTTGTTTAAATTTTGAAAAAATAATCTATTCTACAATTTAGCATACGATTTGTCCGATATCTTAATTATTTAGCTTTGTATAAACATCTAAAATTGATTTTTGTCAGTAAAGACATGTTTTCCACTTCAAATTACTGCCACTTCTGCAACAATTAAACATTTTCAAAAATCGTACACTACATTTTAGAGGATTTTGTATTAATACCTATATCAATTGGAATATTTCGCTGCAAATGTTCCTACTGATTTGCCATATTGGCGATCAGAAATAAGTGTTCCAGGAAGAGTGATTTCCATGCAAACAAATAAAAAAAATTGAAACATAAATATGGGAGTTTCATTTTTATACATCAATTAGTGATCATCTCTAAAGAGAATTCAGAAAATATACTTCTTTTTATAATCTACAGGGTTTTCTTTTACTCTTAAATCCAAGAAAAGTTTACTAGGACAATGAAGAAGTTACATTAATTGAGATATTTACAAGGATTTCAGTTTCTGACTATTCAATATAAAAATTTAAACGTATTTGTAACAACACATGATACTTATACTGTATGGCATAAAAGTTACTACATAAAAAAATAAATGCGAATTTAAAAGATATAACTTTAGCGCCACTCTGTATTAATTGAAGTTGTTACATAGAAATTAGAAAACATCACATTTATAATTTTTTAAATATTAATGGTAAATTTTTTATTTGATAATCGACAGGATTAATTTTATTACTAGACTACGGCTGTTCAGACACGACGAATATTTAAGAAGCATATGACATTTATGCACGCAAAAATATGCACATATGCTAGAAAAATAAGCAAATGTGTACGACAAATGTACAAATGTGTATGACAAATGTGCAAATACACTCAAAATATTCTATATTGATGCATTCCACACTTTTACAAATGATGTTCTACATTTTCGAACATTTGGCATTTTTTAAATATTAAAAAACTAATGAATTCACAAAATTTTCAATAGCGTCAAACTAGTTCGACTTTACCACTCAAATCTGAAATGTATACTGAATTTCAAATCAAATGTCTAATGCTCAAGTAGTTCAGCAGAATTCAGTAATTCGTTAGGATGACTAAAAAAAAATAGGATTAGGTAATCAAACGTACCTAGGATTCACAAATTTCACGATGCAGTCCTAGTGATTGCAGACCAGAGTCTCAAATAAAATTCTCAATAAAGATTGAATTTCTCTCTAATTCTTTTCTTCAAGGAGTTTGTAAAAGCATAGCGCATAAATGTCCGGAACCTAATTCCTAACGTTCTATCTACAGCCTCAAATGTATACCATTAGCGAATGCTACAGGAACTGCTAAAACATTTGGTATATTTAGTTGCTACTCTGTCATGGTACAAGTAACACAACGATGCGTTCGACGGCTGCTAATCGTTTCGTCGTGCAAGGTCGAGAATTTCGTAACAAGGAAGCGCTCAATTGTACCAGGTGTCATTCATTCGAGCAAAAAAAGGACCGGTACCAGTTTAGGTGTTAAATTAATTCGACAGTAATTACAACCTACGCTCAGCAAGCTTAACCGGATAAACGCTATAAGTAAAAGAATTCTTTCCACATGCTCGCAATCCTAATCATATAACATCTAATTTAAGCAGATAGTGCTAAACGTTTATTTCGGGCAAGGAATTTCGTCTCCTTCCAACTACAGTAATGTCTCGATGTACAGTAGATCGAAAAAGTATTTAAACACTACCTTTCCGATTCCCAAAAAATTGTCGATGCTTAAATTGTGATAAATTCGTAAAAACAAATAGTACAGCCATAAGTCTGGGCTCATTTTAAAGCTTGCTGCTTTTACTTTCGCAATGCAGTGTACATTATCTTCTAAGATATTTTTATATGATGTAGGAAGTCGGAAACTGAAGACCCATTTTTCCTAAAAAATGCTGCAAACTCGAACGTCTCCAAAAACTTTGAAAAATTTCTGTCGTAAGTGGAGCTCCCTCTCCTTAAAAATTGATGTATGAAGGCAACACTAGTGTAAAGAGGGCAACACACATTCGAAGCTCGAAAAGACGACTAAGAAGAATCATATATCAATGTTTAAGGTGTCATAGTAAGTAAAGAGGAGGATTCAATCTCTAAATCTATGGTGGTTTCAGTCAAGGAAAAATTTTTCAAAGTTTTCAAAGACGTTTGAATGCGAAGCATTTTCGAGAAAAAAATGCATTATCAGTTTCTCGTCCGTTATATCATGAGAAACATCTTATTTCTAGAATAAAATGAACGATGGATTATGAAACTAGAGCATCTAGTTTTAAAATTAATTCAAATTTATTGTCGTATGATAATTTTTTATAATACTTCTCGCAAATACTACTTCTCGAGTCTACTTTACATATGTGTGAAAGAGATGTGCACGATATCTGTGAACAATTTATTTCCACTACAGCGGAATATACATTTTGATTGGATTTACTGGAGAAACACTATAAATTCAATAGCAAAACTTTTCTATTTTTAATTATTTTCCTCTGAAACTTTTACTAACATATGCGTGACAATTTTTCTGATTACAATGAGACTAAACATGATACAATTTGGAGCTTATTTGCTTATTTAACATTGCGTTTATGGGACGCGTCAAAATGAGTGTTTTTAATTTACGATTATTGAGATTGTAAAGATGCATCTACGAGGAATTATTCAACAAATTTATTTCCTTGACTATATATGTATTAAGAAAAGGATAAAAATTTGGATAGGCACATTGTCGTTACTTTTGTACAGTAACGTAAAATAGTCACGTTTAGTGCTCCGTAAGCCCAATATTAATTGACGACTTAGTAGAATCTGGATCATCTGAACTGATAATACCTGAATTCAAATAGAGGTCCACGTACAACACAAATTCTTGTATAAATCAATAAAAGATATAATCTAACATTGTAGCTAGGTAACAGTTCTATTATCTGAACAATGATGTTCTACTGATTAATAAGAATAATCAAGATTCTACTATATCGTGCATTAAATAAGAAAATAATATCCAAATTGTATCATCTATGAAGTAATTTCAATTAGAAAAGTGTCTTAATTATGTTGGTAAAAGATTTATAAAAAAACCATCGGAAATAAAAAAGTTTTGTTGTTGGAACATCTTTTTCTACGTCCAATACTAATTACAAGAAATCAAGGAATAGTGTCTGTACACGATATAAGTGATATTTCCATCCCCAAGTTTTCACACATATCGAGACATTACTGTACTGCTATTCGACAATCACTTTTCATACAAAATGTAGAACAAACATAATTAAAAATTCTTCAGAGCAACAAAAACAGTTTTAATCGGCATTAGGACAAACTTTCTTATCGGTAATTGCAAGTTTTTTCTCTCTTCAGTTTCACGAACCTGTTTCCGCTTTAATACTGTTTCACCATCAAGATTCGAGCAATCATAAACCTTCGACCTTGGTTGGATATAGTGAAAGCAATCATAGGATAAAAATGAGCTGTTAATCGGTGATCAAATGCGTCATTCAAGATTAAGGAATTGTTCGAGTCTATTACGATATTGCGCGATAAAAATACTCGAAGTATACATATAAAATAATGAGGAAAAAGATGTCTAAAAGTTCTTTTTAAAATAAAAAATTTGATACATAGTTTCTAAATGAACAAATCATAATACTTGTAAAACGACCGATAAGTTAAATAACACAAAAGATAAGTTCTAAGTTATGGTCGTTATCTCCCTGTAGTTATCTTACAGAAAAAACGTAGTGGGAGTTGAAGATTTTTCCACTAAATAATAATAGTAATAGCAGTGATAAAGGATTCTATCTTAACAGGAGCAGTAAAGTAGAAATCGAGCACAGAAATTAGAAAAATAATAAAAGCTAAATGGCGAAGTTCAGTTTGACAGTACACGCCGAATTTAAAGCTTGAAACGGATGATCGTCCTTCAATAAAAGCATAGGCTCCACACTGCCACACCTTCACCGCATACTAGTACTGATAGTTAAGTAATGTTACATAATGAGAATGGTATGTGAGGTCGTATAAATTGTATATATATGCAATAACTTGCATAAATAAAATTACAACGATTAAAGTAGGAATGAAAAGAACCGTTTTAATTCTCCCTGCCACGTATCTGCTTTACACTTTGTTCTTGTAATTTGAGTGTTTTACCTCTGATTATGTACTACGTTCTAAACTACAAATTCATTTTTTTTTTGTATTAAAAATCCAAAGTACCACTTTCTTTTGCTAATCAAGTATTTAGTTGTTTGATTTTTAAGTCTACTTAATTAATAACTAGATTGTGGATCTTTATCGAAAATCGAATTTGCTTAATTCGTAACTCATAGAAAAAAATGAAATAACAAATAAGTAATTAATATTAGTTACACTACACACTGTTTAGTAAGCCTTGAAAACAATATTGTAAAACAAAAATCAGAAATAAAATGTTACCAATACGAGGGGTTGAAAACAGTTATGATATCGATTCCGGTTCTTGAAACAGTTACGGGAACCGAAAAAAATGTTATAACTGTTATGAGAATATCGGCTACGGTTACGGTTCTTGAGAACCGATATTATAACGGTTCTATAACTGTTATTTTTAGGTTTTGGATTTCGGTTTCGGCTTCAGTTCTTCAGACTTTAGAGCCTATAATATGTCCTGTATCGGCTATACAGGGTGTCTCGAAATTCCTTCAACATCCGGGAATGGGAGGTTCCTGAGATTATTTGAAGAGACATTTTCCTTTGCAAAAATGGCGTCCGTTGCTTTGTTTAAGAGTTATTAACGAAAAATACGGGCCAATCAGAGCGCAGCTACAGCGGATTGATTCTGTCTCGACCAACGACGACAACACACTAAGCGGGTCCTGTCGCCGAGTCGGACTCCGTTCGTTGTAGCCGCGCTTTGATTGGCCCGTGTTTTTCGTTAATAACTCCTTAACAAAGCCGCAGACGCCATTTTTGCAAAGGAAAATGTCGCTTCAAATGATCTCAGGACCACCCATTTCCGGATGTTGAAGGAATTTTGAGACACCCTGTATAGCCGATACAGAACCAAAAAATATCAGTTGCAGAATTGCAAAACCGACATGAAACCGATACGTGACCATATTATTGGTTCTGAAGTCTCAAGAACCGAGAACGGAACCGAAATCCAAAACCTAAAAATAACAGTTATAGAACCGTTATAATATCGGTTTTCAAGAACCCTAACCGTAATCGATATAAGCGAGAACCGATATTCTCATAACAGTTACAACATCATTTCGGTTATTCATAACTGTTTCACTCAGAACCGATATTATAACTGTTTCAAACAGTTATTTTCAGAATCGTTTCAACCCCTGCCCAATACAAACGATGTTGAATTTGTTTGAATATCAAAATGTTTAACCTCAATTTTCTCGATTTCAGATCATTGTGGGTTGGTAAAGTTCTGTATAACTGGACCCAATTATACGCTGGTCAATATTGTATTTACTACTCTTCCTTACTATATTGATATTACAATTATAAGAAAAATCTGTGAATCTAATTCAGTAAAAGCATAACTATTGTACGCAAATTTTAAAACGTTTTTTTATCTGTATATCTTCTGGAAATAATTTAAAACTCTTCCGAAAATCCAATGTCTGTAGATGACAGTGTATACAGGGTGAGTATACACGTATTAGGGATGTATTAATGTGAGACAGTGACTCGTGTTTCCGTTTGCAATTCAGTACCATCAGAGATAAGCATGGGGGATTTGTTTAGCATCCATTGAAAATAACAGCGAAGAGAAATAAAAAGATTGTGCCATTAACAAGTAGACAGAAGAATGAAGTTGCAATTATAAATTAGTGGACCATTCTTCGATTCACAGCGGTGTATTTGGATGATTACAATGTCAAAGGGCACGAATTATGCTTTTAACTCAATTACCCCTTTAATGTGCTTCTTAACACGAATCATAATTCTTGGTACACTTATGATAACCGTTATTGTGAGTCGTTCTGGACTTGTGTTACGCCAACGTGATCATTTTAACGAATAAATTACCATTTGAATTCAATGAATAGCAAAATCGAATAAAGACACGGGTGTGGAGTATACTCGGCTACCTGAAGTATTTAATATTGATCTGTTGACCGCGCGATTTTTACTTAACTAGCAAACTAGTACTGTTGAAAA
Organism: Sphecodes monilicornis; assembly: GCA_913789915.3. Taxonomy (NCBI): domain Eukaryota; kingdom Metazoa; phylum Arthropoda; class Insecta; order Hymenoptera; family Halictidae; genus Sphecodes; species Sphecodes monilicornis. Next base: position 23,605,065 of record OU565285.1, read on the forward strand.
TAGCACCGATTGCAATGGAAGTTAACCACCAAATTATTTCATCTTTATATTAATACTATCAATGTTTAATGTCATTAGAAACCTTTTTTCGCAAATCTTTGGATTTACGACACATGATTCATACAATATATAAAATTGCGTATATTTGACAATATGTTTGTTTGACTGTTGCTATTCCCAGTAGTGCATAGTGAATATGACTATTGAAAGAATTATTTGAGCGAATCCTGTAGTTGATAAATATTTTTGGATAGAGAAATTATGAGATGCTCTCTAAAATAAACTATTTTAAATATGAAAACATTCTTCAATTCTCAATGATTATTTTTATTTTTGTCCACTTGACTGAGCATAACTTCTTCATAAAAATATTTCCCTTTGTCAAATATATAAATAACTATAGTGACAGACACTCGATTTGTTTTGATCAAATACCTTTTTTACGGGTGAAATTGTAAACAATATAGTAGCCGCGGACATAACTTTTTTTCATTTCGATTTTTATAAATTTAGCTATTAAAATGAAAATTTTATTCATTTCAGCAAATTGACATTACTAAGTAAACAAATATTAGGTCGTCCCATAAGTTCGTGCCGCTGATCTGTTTATATACTCTTCGCGGTGTGTGTTTCTTTTTTAATGGGAAACCACAGTTTATAGTGGAGGTATACTGTCTTTACCAAAGACATTATAAAGGGGAAAATGTGTGGAACTCGAGGGTGATTACATTTTTCCGTAAACTTTAAAAGTATCTTACAAATATTAATTTAAATAGTAGAATAGTAAACGGCATGGGATGAACTTATGGGACGACCTAATACTTTCTTGCTTAATTTATTCTAAAACCTTTTAAATAGAGCAGTTGTTTGTCAACATCATCGTATTTACAATGATCTCAGTTCTAAATATACAACATAGCAGATTGTCAACATTATGCTACGTCCACACCGAAAAATAGCGAGCAACTTTTTGTTGATATTACATATTTCCTGAAAACATCGCTATTCAATTTAAAGTGGCAACAATCAAAGAAAAATGGCAAATAACTGTAAGAAGCAAATCTTTTTCAGTCATCATTAGTAACTCGGAATAAGCTGACGTAAGTGTGAACAGTTCGTTACTAACAACAATTGCAGCTTTGAATCCGCAACGGGTTCTTCAGATTATGTTGCTTCAGCATGAACAAAGGCTTCTAATAAGTTAGTGTTTCTTGAAAACGTTTAGGTCCAGTTGAGGATGAAACACATTTCCAAATAAAAAACCCAAAAAGTAAATGTAATTATTTGACTGTAGGCCTTTATACACAATAAAAATTGTTTGCATCAATTGCAAGAAACAAGAATTTCTTTAAAAAAAAAATAATTTCTTTAATAATTTTATGAAATTAAAAATAATATACCGATACTTGCAAATTTTTTAAATTTTTCATCTGTTTCAAATTTTACGTACTCATTTTTGTTAGAAATGCTTAAAATCCACATTCGAGTAATTACGATGGCGAATACATAAAATCCTGTAATTTGGCAACATGGCTGTAAGTAAGTAACTCCACAAGACCAGAACTAAAGAATTCACTATTCAAATTAGGGTTGCAAGTTGCAACTACTACTAAACGTCGATGAGTTTATAGTTACGTCAAATAATACAGCATGCATCTATATTTTCTCCTTTTGCAAAGATTGTAATCTACGCAATTAATCACTATATTGTGAAAGGTAGTGCGTCTTCCTCTTATGTTTACATTTGTGCAGTCAAATAAACCTGCAAGGGTTTAAATTGGTTATAAGTAGGTACATAGGAACAATTCGTAGGAATGAATAGCTCTAAAAAAGTTATGGCTTGGTATAACCTCGAAGAAGCCTCAATGTAATTATATACAGTGGGTATACAAAGTATTCGTACACCTTCAAAAATCAAATAACTTTTTTAAAATTAGACCAAAGGACTTTAGTTCTTCTGAGATGTTAAAAGAATCAGTTTACTAGGTAATGTGTAAATAATTTTTTCTAAAACTTGCTATTGGTTGAAATTGTGAAGGAAAAACTAAAGGTAATAATTTTTAACTTCTTTATCTTTGCCTATAATGATTTTATACATATACATGCATAAAGTTTCATCGAAGTCGGTTAACGTTGCTATGAGCTAAAAACATTACAAGAATAAAGTTTAAGGGTGAAAGTTGCAGATTTTCGGTCTTTTCAGGGAATTTTGTAATCACCTTTAATTGTTTCTAAGTCATAACAACGTTAACCGATTTCGATGAAACTTTGTACATGTGCATAACTTACGAAGACCTATAAAATGCGTTTTTTTTAATTTTTATTGCAGTCACGGATAAAGAAGTTAAAAATTGTGGTCATTACTATTTTCGTCGGAATTCTGATACATAGCAATTTTTAGAAAAAAAATATTTACACGCTACCTAGTAAACTTATACGTCTGACATCTCAAAATAACTGGTCGTTTGATCCAATTTAGAAAAGTTATTCGATTTTTAAAGGTGATACTTTGTACACCCCCTTCGTTATTTACCCTGCTTTCAATCCCAGAAATGATACTGATTAAAAATGATTTTTCTAACCTTTATATTTTCCCCTTAACGCTAGAACTATCGGATAGATCAAAATTAATTGTTTCTGATTTTTTCTCTTAAAATTAGTGAAATTACAATATAAAAGTTTGTTCATGAGAATCATGAATATTTAATTCAACTTCTTTATTCGACCATGCATTACATTAAACATCGTAGGAAATCCTTATCATTAGATTGCGGATCTTTATGCAAAATAAAAAGTTTGTTGATTAATTTCGTAGATTAATTCGTGTAGATAAACTTTCTTAAAAAGTTTGTAGAACTTTCTTCTCTTAATAATTTTAATATGTTGAAAATAATAAATTGATGTTTCTAAATTCTCTTAATCTTTATTCTATTTTAAATTGTACCTATCTAATATTGTCATACATGTATAAAATTCGCGGTCTAATTTTCATCATTATAATTTATAAACAATATACATTAGTCGTGTTAAGTGATCGATAATGTTAAAATTATTAGAGGAAAACAATTCAGTTTTATGTAAGTTCTTTTTCTTGCAATTTTTTCTTAAAAAATCTTCTTTTTGCATCCAAAATCTACGTATATAAAAGAAAGAGAATTATGCATCATCGAGTGGCGATGAAAAGTTCTCGTTGTGCACGCACCTTTTCTTTTGCAAGAGGAAAACACGGTTGCGAAATCAAAATGGCCAGTGCGCATCCAACCCGAAGTTCATTATTCTCCTTTCATCGATACGACACAATCGCATTAATATTGATCTTTGCGACGAATCTTCGATAGCGCGCGTGGCACCTGCGCGTGTGTCTCGTTCGGAAGGGGTCCAATAAAAACAGTGACAAAGGATTATAAATAATTCGTATATGCCGAGCGACACGTGGGACTGTCCCGTTTAGTAACGAATGGCACCGTGTATGCCCATACAGGCGTATAAAAGGGCGCCAATTCGAAAATAACCAATGCCAGATATTTCCTGCGTCAAACTTCCGACGACAACGTCGCGACTCGCGACGCGACAGGAGAGCACTTTAGTTCGTTAACGCGGCGCCCCGTTCGATCTTGAGGAATTCGCGGTTCACAACCACGTGCACCAGGAAGAAACGCGTCTATCCGAGCCAGAGGCTCCGGCTCGGCTAGAATTAGTCTACCTATTGGCTCAACATTTTCGTAGTTGTACGGCCTGATGCACGCCCAGCAACTGTATTTAATTAACTGAAATTTTCCACCGTTCCTCCTCCTCCACTGGCCCTTTGATCTTCAACTGTCCTTCACCTTTTCAACTTAATTGACACGTTGACTGTCGAATGTCAACTGCGAAAATACTTACAAAATCAAGCTCAATTTAATCAACCCTTTGCACTATCGACTCGATGAATGAAGATTTCAAACAAAATCTAGTAAATGTGTACAGTAGCCGCGAAGGGATACGAACATCTTTTAAATCAGAATAACATTTTTCAAATCGAACCAAACCACTTGACTTTTTTAAGCAATTAGAAGTATTGATTTACTAAGCGACATGCAAAACGGATTTTGAACAAGAAAAAATAGAAAATGCACTTTCCTATTTCAGCCTGCAACGGAAATCTAAAAGATGTGTTTTGTAGATCTATGTTAGTTGAACAAATGCTGAAAATTTCATCGATATCGGTGAACGCAGAAAAAAACGACACGCATCGAAAGATGTCAAATCTATGGATTTTAAACTGAAACTGGCCAAAAGTCGTGAAAAACTGCAATTTTCATCGCTTTCAACCGCTTGTAGCTCGTGTTAATCGATTTCGATGAAATTTTCAGCAAGTGTATTCCACGAAACGTATATTTTAAATTTTCATTACGGACTCAAATAAAGAAGTATTAAAAAGTGCCCTTTTTTATTTTTTTATATAATTCTTACCAATTGTAATTTCTTCAAAATCTTTCTTGTATGACATTTAGTAAATCAATGTTTCCTTCTGCTCAGAAAAAGTCAAGTCGTTTGGTCCAATTTAAAAAATATTCTGATTTAAAGGGTGTTTGAATACTTTCGTGGGCTACTGTATGTTATTAATTTCCTTTAAACGGCATGCAATAAGTATAAACTTTTCTATATTTATTGTATGCATCTAGTGGAAGGAGTTAATGAAACCGAAACTATTGGATAATTGCAAAAGTAAACCCGATTTTCAGCGATCTCAACACCTTTTTTGAAAAGAAACCACTCAGTTGCTACAAAAAAGGAATCCGAAAGCTTGTGAAACGTTGAGAGACAATTGTAGAAAATGGTGGTGACTATATACTGATTATTAAAAGTGCTTACTTTAAAATGTAACCGCTTGTTTTTCGTTAATTCGGACACGAACTTTTGCAATAAGCCAATAGAACGTTAAAAATTACAGTGGATGCTATTTTAACTGAATCGCATTTTAAAAGTTCTAATGAAATTCAATCTATTCGAATGTTCGACAATAGAAATGAATTTCTAACCTTGGTTAAAACTTTCATCGCCATGTCACCCATATCTGGATGACGGAATTATTTATACAGAATTGAAAATTAATTTTTACGTTGGTAGATTGAGTGTACAAAATTTCCTTACGATCTGACGAATAGAAGAGATTTGAAACAGTATTTAATATCACAAAAATTAAACTTCTTAGTTTTTGTTTTGTTAAATATATTGCTTTGATTTCGTGTAATTTTTATGATTGTCGAGTGAGCGATGAACGTGTTAAAGATTAATGTTACTGATACATGACTAACGTGACAAAATTAAATTTCGACAATATACAATACCAGACAAATGAATTCGGACGCAAGCATTTTTAGTTTGTTCGTTACCCATTCAATCGTACAAATGTATTGATGCGCATAGTTTGTTTGTATGTAGTCCTACTCTAACTGTCGCAAAAGTTACAAACGGCTATATAGATTACGTATTACAGAGTGTAAAATAAGTTTTTATATATTATAAATGTGCTAAAAATAAGTTTATTATGTATAAATTATATTATGTCTTTTCACTCCATGTAAACTGACCTACTCGTTTCTGAATGACTGTGAGTTAAAGATTTAAGAAGAAAGTACATCCTTGAACTGCTTTTTTAGCTGGCATACAAATGTTTATAAGTATTGTATTATGTAAAGTATTATAATGTATTGATATGTCTGTACAGTACTGCAAAATAATCTCTTCTTTGAGATTCAAATTGCATAAATAAAAAAAAAATAAAATTTTAGAATGGTACAAAACAAAAGCTTACCTAAAATTTTAAAGAAAAAATCAATAATTTCCTAAACAATTAAGAGCCAATATCCACAGCTTCTCAACATTAATACCTGGTGTACTTTTCAAAGTACAATATAGTTCAATTGAACGTCTACAAAAAATTGTACAGCGACTTTTCAGGTGTCATTTTGAAAGACAAATTCCAGTCTTTATGTTTATTGTGAATTCAGGCATGATAAACATTTTTCCATTCTCGTAGAGACGTTTGAATTTGCAAAATTGTCTACTTCAGTAGAAGTATTGTCTACTTCAGATTCTCTAAAACTGCATTTTATCGGTATGTATAACTAATACTGGCATTTGTGTTTATATATCGCCATGTTCGTTTATTCAAAGTGCGTTTACTAATTCTTATTTTTCAGACTCTATACTACTTTATAGATTGAAAATATTCCACATTTAAAATCATAAACAATGCAAAACATAAATCATTATTTTCAACAGATTATGAAATCCATCACTTTTTCTTCTTTTTCATATACAGAACTAAGGCTCATTACAAAGTAAAGATGATAGATGATCTAGTTCGTGAGAAGTGGTCTAATCGTCACATTTATATGAACTTTAACAATTAGTCTTGTATAACATCTTCTCAAATAATACGGATCTAATTAATGGTGTTATTCGAAGATTGTCTGTAATATATTTACAATGACTTACAAAACTATTTTAAATAGAAATATTTTCTCTCCATTTTGAGGTATTAAAGTGTACTAACTTTTAAGATACAGATGTCAGGCTCCACTAATTGTAAGACTTGAATGCTTAAAATATAAACAAGACTATGCTTAACATACTATTCAAACTGAATGAAAAGCGCGTCACTTCACACGTGAGGTACCATGATTGTTTTACAATACGATGCGTTTATGAATAATTTATTCATTTATCAGTTAACTCTAATACACTTCAGTAACACTTTATCTAGAAGATTTTCAATAACAGTACTATGCCAAATGGCTGCTAAAAATCTTCTTTTACATAATAATATTAAGCAAAATTATTAGATTCTGTTACTAACGGTTGAAATTGCTATTGCTATCAACAAGGCTATTAAGAAATACTTAGCTATAAATCATACTTAAAATATCTCATTTAGCTGTCTCAAAAATTTCGTTAAGTTAAATTAAAAAAGTTTCGTGACAGAAATAAGAGTTTCGTTAAATCGATGATTGGACTAAATTGAAGAGTTTCGAAAGTGATGTATTAACCGTAACAGTTTTAGAAAATCGTGTTATTTTTGGAGTCGGAACGGTGCCATACCGGCGAAATACGTCGTTTAAGCAACACCCTATATATCGTTTGTTGAATATTTACATTCGTTATTGACGAGTCCGAGTGGTTCGCAACTTCATGCGTGCGATTGCGTTATTAAAATGCGTCAACTGGAAAATTTTACGAAATGAGATCATTGAGCAGCGAAAATTATGTTAATTATATTCTTCTATTGCGTGGGTAATCACGTGCAATTGATACACAATAAGCTTTAATTACATGCCTCTCCGTTAATTACGATATACCTCAAAGTGTAAAAATGAAATTTATAATTGATTATCCAATTCAAATATAATTAACCTGCAAATATTTTCAGATGTTAGTATTTTGCCTAGTGTAATCTTATTAATAGAATTAATCTGTTGTATAAAAGATACACTTCGAAATATTCTTTCAAATAATAATTCCAGAAGAAATTAGATCATAGATTCATTTTATAACATTTTTAAATCTGTAGACGTATACATAGATATATTTAGACCTATAGAATCAACGTGATTTTAAGAACAAAAACACCATTTTCATTAAAAGAATATAGTGTGCAATAACTTTTCATACACGAACTACTTAAATTATCAGGTCACAAACGGACTACGAATTTGTATGCATAATAAAAATTGTCTATATTAATTGCAAGCTAAGAACTACATAGACATTTATTCCTTGCCTTAATAGTTATATCGACTGTTCAAAACGACAAAATTATTTTTGAATACAAGTGTTTTGCTATTTGATCCACTCACTTTTGTCATGAATGCTTAAAATACTAAAAAGGCTAAAAATAATAATACTAAAAATACTTAAACAAAGTTAAAAAAAAGTCAGAATTATTTATATGTACAACTGCTTTTGCATTTGATCTACCCATTCTTGTCATAAGTGCTTAAAATACTATAGAACTATTTAAAAATTAAATATCATTGTAAAGGTCCAACAAAAAACAGCTAATCATTTTTTGTAAGCGATAATTAATCAGAATTTTGTTAAGAGCCAAAGATTTCGTTGCTTTACTGAAAACGTCGCTACATTGCACCAAGGGACAGGTGTAAATTGTACCGTAATGAGTTTTATTTGAAGAATCGGAAAGAATCGGAACATATGACAACATTTAGAACTACAAATGTGAGTCCACGAATTAGCAGAAATGTTTCACAAATTTTTTTCTGTCTATATATGAGTATTACACTAACAAAAACTATAGTGCTAATGTACAAATTGGTATAAACTGTTAGTGTACATACGATAATCTTTATGTATTACAAATCACTCATATTTGGATGACGGAATTATTTTCCCACACTTAAAAATTGATTTTTGCAGTGATCTATTGGATATACCGAAGCTTACGATCTGCGAAATACGAGAGGATTGAAAGAATAATTATGACCATAAATCTTGAGATCACATTTTTGTTTCAGTAAATATATTGCATCGATTTTATCTAATTTTTGTAGTTGCTAAATCTGCAGATAACATGTTGATAAGATTCATTATCGAAATCGTAAAATCATATTATTTTACATGAACTGTCGTAACCGCAATGACAGCTGCTACAATAAAATATTACAAATCAAAATCGTACTTTACTTTGACATCATCCATTTATTACATACATTTTTCAGCAAAATATTATAGAAACTGTTTATACAAATAGTTCATGAAAATGTTTCTAATGAAACTGGAAAAAATTGAGAGGTATAATATTTTGCAACTTAATATTACGTTATTTCTGAAGAGTATATTTTAGACATACTTAATCCCGAAATAACCCCGAAAAATAAAATCCCAAATTAGTTTTAATACCTATGTTCCAATTTATAAATAATTAGTAGTGAATACTCTAATTTGAACCAGCACTTACATTGAACCACCATGTATCTTAAAAATGAGAAATATTTGCATTATTAATAATATCCATTGATTATAAATTATGCTTTGAAACTTATTTCACTAGCTACGTTGAAGAAGAAAAATATGTACAGTATTAGCAATAACGATTTCAAATTAAAACTCAGCTACTCTATATATTATTTCGAAACATTAATATATTTTTAATTACTTGTGTAAATGCAATTATGTATTAGTTCATTTGCCCCCTTTATGTAGATTATGTTTAAAAAATGAATTCCTGTACTTTTGACAAACTTTTGAAATCAAATGTTACATATTAAATACCAACATCAGCCCTATCTAATCTAACATTATTTTACAAATGTCGATTCTCAGCTTCGCACTAAAAGATGAGTCAGCCACGTGTGGGTGAGATGAGTCGCAGTATTAATAAAAAGGACCATTTCATATACAGTGGGTGGTCAAACTATTAGATCCCTCGCACCGTGTAAAAGATATTTTAATTTGATCAATAACGTTGCTTACAGTGTGACCAATTGTATATTTTCAATTTGTAAACGTGAATACTTTGCAAAATAGTAACAAATAGTCGATGTAACTAAAGTTTAACCCTCGAACAGCATATCTATATAACTGATGATGTTTATGACTATTCACTGCTTTATTCGTCAATATTTGGAAACATATTTTTGAATGTATTTCTTGTAGACACGTTAGTTCACCTTAAATTTAATTTAATCGCCAGAAAAACGAGTAATTAAATGTCGATTTTGATATTCTAGATCAGATCTACCAAGTTTCCGCTTTCGGTGGGTTAAAAATTGATTCTTTCAATGTAAACACATCAATTTATGTGAACAGCTCTAATAATTTTACAACCCAATGTATTTTCTCGACGTGAACATGCAGTGGCGCGTTATGACTACTTGGGGCCCCTGGGCAAAGTAGAATTTCGGGGCCCCTAACCCCAACTAAATAACTTTCATGATGGAAAAAAAATAAAAAGTGAAATAAATTCTCCTTCATCCGTGAAAATCTTTTATTGGATTGTTCGGAAAGTAATTTCGTTTTTCGTGTAGAGATGGTATTGCTTCCATTTATTATTACTTAACATTATTCTAAGTTGCAAAATCATTGTATATTTTCAGAACTGACATTTCGGACGTCATTTCGTGCCTTATAGAACCTTATAATCTTTCAAGCATTTCTTTTATCATCGCATCAAATATGCAAAATCAATGTGAGCATATCCGTCACATTTTGCTTTTTTGTTACGAGTATGGTAAAAACGCAATGCAAGCAAGGAAAAAGATGTATGCTGTTTACAGAGAGGGTGTGCCGTCGTATTACCATTTATGTCGTACTTTTCAACACTTCTTAAGCGGTGTAACTATCATTTTAAATGAAGGCGTCAAAAGTAATACAACTCAATTATTTGCTAATAAAAAACAGGAATTTTACGAACATGGGATCTCCAAGTTACTAGAAAGATGGCACAAGATCATAGAACAAAATTGCCACTACATCACCGAATAAATAAATAAATAATGAAACATCGTCTTCATTTTCCCTTGGAAAAACGAAATTACTTTCCGAACAACCCGATACATAAAAATACAAAGTATTTGGTTCGTGTTCGGGGACCCCTTTTGCTTGGGGCCTCGGGCATTTGCCCAAGTTGCCCGTAGAGTAATACGCCACTGTGACTATGTCATAAAAAAGTAAAAACTATTCAATATAAGTTAGGGTTTCATTTAAAAATTGATGGTTTCAATGTGAACACATCAATTTGTGTGAACAGCTCTAATAATTTCACCACTCGCTGTACTTTATAAAATAAATTCAGAACAATCAAACGACAAGGTTTATTCTGATTTAATCTGACGTTGCAAAACAGGTAATGATACGCTTACGCCAACATAGTTAACTTAGCTCGAAAGCAAGTCGACCACAAAAAGGGAGATACAAGTTTCCTCGCGGTTTAACATTGACCAATCGAATCGCCGGTTAAGGGAATTCCAGCTGAGACACTTTTCAAGCTGCGTGTAAACGCCGGAATGGGATCTGTTCAGGCTACAGTCTGTTTTCTCGCTTTTTCTTCTTTAGGCGCGTTTTTATCGGTCACATCGATTGCATCATTGCCCGAACAGATGTAATGACGATGCCATGGGCATGGCGGAAATTTCCTTCCCGCGACACCAAAACTCGAGGACGCGAAGATAAAGGCTACGAACGGCTTCACGCCAACATAATGCGATCCTCGACCAATGAACAGGCCAGTCTGCCGCACATGCAACTGTTAAAAATCGTAAAACAGATCATCGATAAGGAAATTTCGCCTAAATACCTAACGTTATCTACTCTCAAGAATGAGATTAAGGGATTTTTCCAATGTCATCCATTAATACTCCGCCGACAAGTCTGGAGATAATCGGTGGAAACAATTTTTACCCAACCTCCAGTGCCGATGGAATTTACCGTGGAACCAAGAAGTCTTTGTGAACACTAAATACCCGATTCCCGAAAAATTTCCTACATCTAAACTGTGATAATTTCGAAAAAAAATAATCGTACGACAATAAATTTGAATTTCTTTTTAAAACCTCTAGTTTCATAATCCATCATTCATTTTATTCTAGAATGTGATCCATGATATAGCTGACGAGAAACTGCAGACGCGTTTTTTTCTCGAAAATGCTATACATTCAAACGTCTGTGAAATCTTTTAAAATTTTTACCTTGACTTAAACCACCATAGATTTAGGGATTGAAGTTAATACGACACCTTAAACATTGATGTATGATTCTTTTTAGTCGTCTTGTCGAGCTTTGAATGTGTGCTGCCCTCCTTAGAGTAGTATAAGTTATAGTAGCTACACTATGAAGGCTGTACACCAGGCCTGGCCAACCGAAATGGTTTCACGGGCCGCTTTGATGCCGCGAAACGTTACAGCGGGCCGCACTTTAGGTAAACATGCTTTTAAAAAATGTAATACAAATACAAAATGAATAATACTTTGATTCAATATAATTAACTCTTGAGTCTTATTCAGTGAGATATTTGTTTATCCTTCCTTTCACTTAATTTTTGTAAATCTATATTTATGTTCGACATAGGACATCTTAACTGGTTTTCTAAATTGGTATCAGTTGATGAATGAAGCACGTGATGAACTCTTTGTTTTCATCTTCGAAAAAAATGTTTCACACACATATGTGGATTCAAAAGCACTTAAGGATAAGGATAAGGAAAGTAAAGGCTGCAAGCTCTAAAATGAGCCCAGGCTTATGATTATACTATTTGTTTTTACAAAAATAGGAAGAATCAATCCTCCTGCATTTTGCAGTTCGTAAGCAAAGATACACTCTAACACTGCGAAAGTTATCTAAATTATTAAGAAATCGTTCACAATTGACGATAAGTGATATATAGCTGTATTCTATCTTGTCAATACAAGTAAGCAAAAGGATTATTAATACTTACAGCAACCTCTCGAAAGCAGTTATCATTTGTAACAATTCTTTAGAAATGGTATCTGTGACCGAACAAGATGACTGTCAAGTCAACATTTCATTACTTGGCAATCCTCCTATTTCGAATTATGAATCACTACTAATACACCCCCAACAATACCAAAGACTATTAGCAGTATTCCCTCAACAATTACTCCTTGACGAAACTATACTGCGAAGAAAACGATTGTTCTAAATGTTTAAGGAATTAACAATACAATAATTTATCAATGGACACTTTTAATTAAGTCAACGATGTCAACACTTTCAACTATAATATCGAGTCAGACTCCTGATGGAGACTTAGAATAGAATCTGCTAAATATATGTGTTGCTAATTCCCTTTAAATTGAAATGAAATTCTATTTTCTTGTAGTCAATATTTCGCTATTGGAGAATACGTGGATATACAAGAATTATAAATTTTCTTCTTTTCTAGTCAATTATAAATGTCAAAAAAGCTCCGATCATTGTATTCGCAAAATAAATTATAGTGCAAGGGGTTAATGAGAAATTAATTTTTTGTACCAAAGGTTTTGATTCATTCAAAGTAATATAAAAACTATAAACAATAATAGTATAACCTCTACTTTGAATGAAGAGTAAAATATGTTATAAGTGCATGAATATCTGCAAGCCACATATAATTATCGCAAATGTTAATAATTAGAAATTGCCGCACAGTTTTGTTATATATATATTATTTTTTACTATTACATGAACACACAGATAATAAACTTGTAACTGTTCTTACAAAGTTTACGAAACTTGCAAGATCAGTGAAAGTATTGGAATATGTAGCTGCCACGCAGCAAGAATTTTATGAATTCTAGTTTTATCCAATTACTAGCAGTCCTTTTGAATAATTATTTCACAAATATATCATAATTAGACTGGGAATTCATGCATTTATGATCAAAATGAGTAGGAGCAATTTAAAACAATACAAAGAATTTGAGCATTTCAAAACATCGACATACTGTTTTCAATTTATTAAAATGATTAAAGAAAAAAAGAACTTTTTATTTGACTCTTGGTATTCAGAATAGTCGCAAAAAATGTCTATTTTGCATAAAGATCCGCAGTCTAAGCGTAATAATAATTAAATATAATTAATTTTGAAGAAAAGGGTTGTCAATTTCTAGCCTCTTTCTAATCTTGTTTTTAATCCTGATGACCAATATTCTTCCTAGTTGTTTGTTTATTTCATCGGAGAATGAGCAGAAAAATAGTTCTATAAAATTTTGATATACCATGTTCAATATTAATTATCAAGGAACATTGTCCATCACGTAGGAATCTAAACGAAAAGGTTAACATTGAGATATAGTGTCGCAACCATGTTCAGCAAACTATGCGATTTTTACTGCTAATTGCTTAGGTATTATAGCGAAGTTGTCAGTAAAATCTCTGTGGCATCGTTATCACTTCGAACCGCACAAACAGCCTGACACATTCGAAAAAAACTGTATAAAACTATTTTCAATGAAATAGTTTCTTATCCAAGAAAATAAAAGGAAAATATTTTTTCGATTGTTAGCAGTCGTACGTAAACAAATAGAAAATATTCTAAAGTTTCAATACATTAGCCAACGAATCCATTAGCCATCCAAAGCCATTAGCCATCAAAGAAGATGATGATTTTGTTTGCCAATAGATCCAAGATTTTATTAGTTATTCGAAAGTTTTAAATTTGTTTTGGTTTATAATATCAATCAATGACTTTAAACCATTGTGATAATACTTACAATAGCACGATCGAACCAAATATGCACAATTCTGCAAACCTTAAATAGTGACGCCATCTCGTCACTATTGAATTCCCATTGGATTCTGATTCAAGAAGATAAAATGGTTTCAAACTTTTCTGTCAACTAAACTATAGGACCACGTATGAATGTGAGAATGCAAACAATAGACGTATTGATTCAAAACACAATAGCGAAAGTAAACACATGCAATATTATTAACTGTAGAAGTTAATATAATTATTATGTGCCGTCGACGTTAATATAATTATTATTAACTGTAGACATTGATATAATTATTATTAGCTGCAGATGCATTTGAAGTGAAATATTGTATTCGCATTGTTGGTATATGAAAAATACATGTACAAATTTACTCGAAATAGTTGATATTGATGCATATCCCACTTTTAATATAGATTTCACAATAAATACGTTTTTCATTATTTTCATCAATAACGAAATTGGGATCGCTATCGATCCAACTTTTCATTAATAATGTTCTACACCAGGGATGGGCATTTTTGTCTCAATTGAGACAAAACCGTCCCCACCATAGCGCCTACTGTCCCCCACCAGCATCCGACGTTACCATAGAGGAAAGAAGTGCTTCGCCCGTTTCGAACAGTGCTCAGGCCTCGCGCATGAAAGGGGTTGGTGGGAGAAGCAAGCGTTTGAGGAGCTCCACCCGTGCCCATGCCTGTTCTACACTTTCGAACTTCTGACGTTTTTTTAATGTTCAAAACACTAACGAATTCACATAATTTTCAATAGCGTTAAACTAGTCCGACTGTACCACTCGAATCAAAATATAAACTGAATTTCAAATTAAATGTCTAACGCTCTATGAAAACATACTTTATTGCGGTCTATAATTAGTATAAATTAAATGTATGCACACTCAGTAGTGTGTTCTTATCGGTCTTATATGCAATGCATTTACGGATAGATGGTACATTAAATTATTTTAACATAAACATTTAACATGAGCATGAAATATGCACAAATGGGACAAACAACATATACATTAATATATTGCATATGTTTTTAAACATAAATATGCAAAGCATATGCATTATGCAAAAAATACAAAATAAAAAATGTATGTTAGAAAATCCTAACCACGAAAAATATTTGTGGCTTATGTTAGTACCATTGCTCTATCTGCTTTTTATAGAAATGTCCATTTGCATAAACATTTGGAGTCTAATTATTACAAACCACTCAGTTAGAAACACCTACACATTTTAATATCACGTCAATGATAAACGTTAATATTTACAAAGACGACGTCTTTTAAAAATCCAATTTCATAATGATCGTTAGACTGCGGATTTCATGCATTTAGAACAAAAATGAACACATCAAATGAAAAAAAACTAAAGACATTTAAAGAACTTAAGTATGCCGTCCCATTATTTCCAGCTTACTATAATTATTAAGAAAAGAAATGACTGTCTATGAAGCTCCTGTAGCTTAAATTTAATGCAGATAATTAAATTGCATAAATATCAGTACTTTAATGATAATATTCACATAATCTCATTCGAACACAAGACTATTACATCTTTGATATGAAAAAGAAATGCATTGCATAAGAATTGTCAGATTCAGATTAAAAAAACGATCATTTTTTTAATACTGGACCAGATAACATGAATTATTTTTTTTGAGAAGTTAGAAAAATTAGTTTGCTACATTACGTAAAGAAAAATTTTTGAAAATATTGTAATTGATTGGAATTGTAAAGTCAAATGGGAACTAAAAGTTGTTTTTTAAAACTTTTTCGCGTGGGCCTATATTGAAAATTTTAAATTCATCGAAATCGGTTGATACGAGGAAAAACGACGGGCATCGAAAGATGTAAGAATCTTTATACAAAGTGTCCCAAAAATGTTCAAGTTCCTTGAATTGGTTGATTCGTCAGAAACCGTCAGCTGTAGCCGCGCTGTGATTGGCTTGAGTTTTTCGTTAATTTCACGAAATCGAAGCCGTGTATAATATTTTCGTAAAGGAAAAGGCTTTTTAAAATAACTCCAGGAACTCCTTTAACCGTTTGTGGCTTATTTTAACATTGACCGATTTCGATGAAATTTTCAAAATGAAAATTTTTGAATATTCAGTATAGACCCACGTAAAAAGTTGTGAAAACAACTTTTAGTATTTTAATAATTATTATTTATTACTTTAAACCAAGTATAGTTTATGTAGCATAACTTTTAGTATTTTCTTTGAAATTCCGATCAATTGCAATTTTTTTCAAAATTCCTTTTTTACATCGTGTAGTAAACTAATTTTAAGTTTGAACTTCTCCAAAAAAAAAAATCTGTCGTGGTCTAATATTAAAAAAGTTATTGTCTTTCTAGAAATGTCCCTTTCTAGAAGTAACTCGTTCATGAAATCGTTAAAGGCTTTTCTTTCGCTCACCGGTTGACCTTGATGAGTAGATGCAGTTACGGGGAAACTTTCTTACTCTCATTTGTCAAAGTGAACAAAATTGTATTACATGAGCGGCGCAGTACAAGCACGTTTCTACCACGTGTCACGATGCACCGGCCAAGATTATTCAAATGTCAAACGTTTCAGCGCCGAATCGTCTGTCAATATTTGCTCAGACATCGTTGTCCCCACTTTTTTCCTTTAGTTCCGATACAAGTCGGCAAGGTTGACGGAGACTTATTTAGACCAATATTTCCAGGACGAACGTGAATTATGTATCGCTCCTTCGCGAGGAAAAATACGAAACCGTCTCCGATTTCATTATCGTGTTCATAAGAAAATACACTTTTTCGATTGGCGTAACTCTGTTTGTATTTAACAATTTAATCTTCTTATCTGTCTTCGGATTCGTGCAATATCCACCGATATTTGAATAAAGATATACATATATATTGGATGTATTCATTGACCTTCCTTTGTGAATTTACTAAAAATGCATTCTACTCTCAAGAATAGTCTCCATCACTTTATATGCATCTACTGCATCTTATACATGACTAACCCCTTATCTTGAAATTTAATTTCAAGGTTTCAGATGAAAACGTACGATTTCATTTCGTCTGACGTTTTAAATAAGCATCGATGGAAAAGAAAATAATTTGTATTGTTTCAAAATCAATGTTAAACAGTTTCGGTTGTTTAAAAGTTAGAAATTATCTTAGTTCATCTCGGAGACGTATTTTAAGGCAAGGGATTAATAAATCTTCAATATGCGGACTAGAAGATTTGAATTGTAAAATAAAGTGACAATGTAAGAACCACGAATTAATTTGTATACCTAATAATAGTGTTCCGATAATAGAACAATCACTCTTTAAATCATTTGTATTGTTTATTCTAATTCTACATATATTCTCTAAGAGCACTTTGAAATGCCGCTTTCATTAAAACAAATGAAATGTGTTTAAATATTTGAATGAATTTTGCGTAGGGTAAACTGTACTATTGCTGGCACTGCATTAGTCATTGGCACTTTTGATCTAAACGGCAAATATTAAAAATTCTTGGTATAGAACATCATTTTTTATTGCTTCTTACATATATTTCAAAGCAACGTTGTACGTTTTCATAACAGAGTTCCACATATGACTGTTAGCAACGCTGGAGGACATCCGGTAAGACCGACGGATGACCATAGTGCAATGTAAATAGTTTTGTTAAAATTTTCGTTACGAGTAAGTATACTTTATCGCTTTATAACTTAATTTCGGACTGTACCACATATGTAATAAGTGTGTATGTGTTTAATTATAAATCAAATAGCCTTTTTAATAAAAAGATTTTTACTATGATTTTGGCTTAAGGTGTCAATCATTTTACAGTTCACCTCATTTGAAATAATTACTCTAAACACGCACATTTATAAAATGTATATACAGGGTGGAAATTATAAAGCGTTACAGACAAATATCTCCAAAAATATTGATTATACGCAAAAATGTTTCAGATGAAAGTTGTTCAGTACCGAGGAGGACATCATGTGGTGGGACTTTTATTTTTCCCGGTGGACACTCCAAGGTGAGGTGAAGGTCAACTTTGTTTTTTTAAATGGAATGATATGTCTTTATATCCACCATCAAATAATGCGTTTTAAGGTGTGTTCAATTACCTATGACTCAAGGTCATTCAAGGTCAAACTTGCAGGGAAATGCAGAACACGTGTGATCGTTTTATTTGTACCTTTGAACTTTCACACCAAAATAATAACATGTGTTCAATATCAGCATTACTCGCGACAATATTCGAGTAGGACGTTTAATAGGACATATAATACATTTGTTTGAGCAATGGGTGCCGCACAGCTCAGAAATGCTTATAGAAAAAAATGCTAGCCATCTGTCGCTGTTATTTTTGAGCTCGATGTATGATCTAATCCGTCTGCACTAGTCGTGGATGATCGCCAAATATCAATGTCGAACAATTGACGAAAATGTTGCACCACACCGATCATTCGTGGGTCCTCGTCACGTGGTATAGTAAGCATTCCATCCGTATTTTTATTCAACGATTAAGGAACGGAACCAACGAAGTACAACGCTTGTAATTAATCGAGTCCTCTTCAACTAATTGTAAGCGTTCCGAGCACAAAATATGACTTGTATATTGTTTTATAAAAATTACAAGACCAAGTTTATTTAGATTCCCCGAAATTTGTATAAGAATGTGTGCTTTAATTAAGAAATTTATTTAATAATTTCTTGTAGAAACATCTTTGTAATCTCAATAATTATAAAATAAAATTGTGGAAACGGTCATCTGACTGGTCATGGCACGGTTAGTGAGAATACCAATGAATCTAATTACAAAGAATTTAATGACACGTTCAGACACAGCCCAAAATGATAATGATCGGTCAGAATTTCTGTGATAAATAGACTGCGAATTTTATCCATACATGACGAAAATTGGTGAAATACAAACTATGAAGGCAGAAGAATTTCAGAATACAGTAGAACCTCGATTATCCAAATCTTTGATGTTTGACTTCTTTGGTATCTCAACATAGTACAATCAGTGTCAAGATATTCTAAAGTTTTTAAAATTGGGCAAACGACTCGAGTTTTTTTGGAATATTAGAAGAATCAATTTACTAGGTAATGCGTAAATAATTTTCTTTTTAAGTGCTATTGGTTGCATTGCAAAAAAAAGTAAAGATCACGATTTTTAAGTTTTTGATCTGTGCTAATAATAAAAATTTAAGTCATGCTTTCTGTAAATTTAAGTAAGTTATACGCATGTACAAAGTTTCATAAGAATTGGTTGACGCACAAACAAGCTATAATCATGGCAAGATGTGAAAATCTTTGCGATTCATTCAAATTGCAGTTTCTTACAATTTTTGCAATTTTTAATGAATTATATTTCATAGCAACTTTTACTTACATCTACAAAAGACACCTTCTAAACTTCCATTACAGAGAAAGATAAGAAACTTAAAAATCATGACATTAATTTTTTCATCGTAACTGCTTATAAATTAATCCCTCTAACATCATAAAAAAAGAAACTCAAACCGTTTGTTCCATGTTTGAAAAAGTTATTTGTTTTTAAAACGAATACTTTGCACATCCACTGTTCTTCAGATTTAAATATCTCAATCTAAGGCGTTCTATGTATATGCAACGCTCATCGACTTATGAAATTGTTGAAAGGACAAATACAATTTTATTTTTGATAATCGACTTGAGAAATTTTTATTTTCCATAAAGATCCAGATTCTAGTGATAAACCCTAATTTTTTATACCTTAAAGAGAAAAGAATAAATACCTTAAAGTTCAATCAAAAGTTAGTGAATGAAATTTGATATAGTATTGTACTAGAATTTTCTCGGACAAAACTAATTGCTTCTTCTCAGAGACTGTTATCTATTGAAAAGGAAACTCGTGTCAGTAAGAATGTTACGAGAACGTTCACACTCGTGCAGGATAACTACGTTCCAAACTTTACAACGTCGATACGGATCATTCTTATCTTAATTTCTGAATCGTTGCAGCGCCGTCAAATAAAACGACAGATACCGTTGATAAATGTAATGCAGTGTTTAATAAAAACATTATCAAAATCCTCAAATTTAATCGGTAATAGAATCGCGTAGTTTCCAGTTTCCTTTGAACAGTTAGGTGTGTACACACGTATCGACTGAAACCGTTCGCATGATAGTACAGTACATATTACGTGCCTTCATTTCGTTTATCAGAAATGATAAGTTAACGTGTCGCGCATCTATCTTTCTGGAGAATAGTTATATATTGCTTAAAAATATTTGACCAGCAGTAGCAACATAAACAAAAGACAAAAACTATCTATCGAATAATTAATATAATTAATAAGAGATTTACTAAACAACTGAACTGTTATCTCTTAGATTACAGATGATTATTTTGAAAGAAAAAAAGTATTATACTTTTCCCCATTATATGTTTCACTTTTATGACTTACTGTACGCTTCACAAAATATATGTAGAAGTAACAAATAATTACTTGATTTTCATAATACTATTTTCTTCCTCTGTTATTTAAAAATAAGTTTACAAATTTTAAAACACCAAGTATATGCACACTATTTATCAGACAATTTCGTAGGTTCGCATTACTACACTGAATATACATCCGTTTCTTATCGCTGATAAGTTTTTCCTTTTGTTTCTGTCGTTAAAAAATTAGAGCGTTAATTTATAAACGAAACTTTTAGAAAGGTGCCTTTCTGAAGAAGTTTTGCTGAAACGAGTTCCTTAAAATGTTTCAACTTCTATTTAGATTGAAATCTATAAAAATTGATTAAACTGTTAAAACAATTCTTTTCGAGAATTTTTGTTCATAGCTACTTTCTAGTTTATTAGACAGTAATGTCACAAATGAATATTTATTTCAATAATTCTATTTTTTCATGACATATAATATTGTATATATTTAGAAACTAGTTTTGAATAATAATTTCAAGTCCCATATATCGTGAACGTATAATTTCACACCAATATTAGACAGAATAATTAAGTTAATACTGTTGCGTCACGATACTAACATTTTAGACAGATTACGGTTAAGTTAAGAATATTTGTTCCTCAATTTTAGCACAATTTAATTCACGAAATCAATATAAATAATTTCAACGAAATTTCTCGAGTTGTCGGAAAAGTTTGAAATTTTGGATAATATTAATAGATAGATTCTAAACCTTCTCAATGATACACACTAAAGCAAATATGCTCCACTCTGATAGACGATCTGCCATTTCGTGGGTATTAACTCTGTAGAATTGTAGCAAACTCCGGTTGGAGGACCCAAAGTAACATCAAACTTTCCCAACAATCGAATCAATAAACAATTATGAAGCAATGGTACGTTCACCTGTTGTGAAGAAACGATGGAAAAGTATCCTAATATAAACCGTGCACACAACGCACTAATTATTCTTTCCGCTCAAGCCATAAGCGACTGAACTGCGAACGGTAAGAATTACTATAGCAATGTGTACACATGGAATGTCAACAAAGGCAGCCATGAATGACGACGCTGACACTATTAAAATGTGTACTTTAACGCTTAAATAATCAATCGGGTAAATGTATCATCTTACGATAAACAATCGTACAGCGTTATTTATAATTTGCATTGCATTTTATTTTGATTTATTTATAAGCGATTATCAATTTTATAGATTGTACTTAAATTGTTTGGCCAATCTACAAAAACTTATCCCGCTAATTACGACAACTGACGATAAAATTATGTTCCATGAACGTGATTCAGTAAATGAATTGCTTGAAAATCACACAATTTGAAGCTCTATTTATTGCCTCAATGATTGTGTCATTGTGGTTCAATAAGTGATTTGCTTCCGAATTACTCACATTAGGCGGTCTATTTATGGTGTCAATGACTGTGTCTACTCGGACGATCAATCATCGCATACGAGAGACGAGAATCGTTAAAATTGAATGAATTAATAAACATGAGAACACTTTTCGACAGTGTTCAATTAATTCTATAGTCATATCGAGATTTACCATAAGCAATTGAGATTTATGTCGCGCGAAACGCCTCGCCACCGTGCTATTTTAATCAGTTTCCCACAATCATGATTAGTATAATAATATTGCAGACTTTATTACACAATGGAAGATCATTTTGACAGTGTAGTGAAGATAAAAACAGCGTAAGAAGCAGATAAGAGAACAGACAGACAGTAAAACAGATATACAATGATTCACATTCGCATACTCTATAAATTATGAACAAGCATAAACAGTGCAAATGACTCCTGTTTATTTATTCTTATAGCCTTTATTTGAAACATTACTTTATGAAATATTGTTTGAAATTTTCATACAAGGTATACAATTTTACATAAATTACTATTATTCAATATCTGCTACTTTATTAACATTTAACGACCGACATTTATTAATATTTTATCCTCAAATTTGGTTTTCATTTTTATAAATACGATATTATAATTTGCGGATTTTATACATTTATAAGAGAAATTAATAGGTTAAATAAAAACCTGTAAAGACATTAGGAGAATTTAAGGCTACTATTATATTACTATAGACCTTTTAAAATGCTTAAAAGAGAAAATATAATTCCATTTAACTGCTGTTTCTCACAATTGACTTGGACAATTTTTATTTTCTATAAAGGTCCGCAGTCTGATTATAAATAATTCATATAATTCTGAGACCGTTTAACCATTGCACGTTAATAAGGATTGAATTGCGAATTTTGCATACTTATAGAGTGCGTGTTCTTTTTACAAAATTTGACTGTCATTCAACGTTTGATAAATGTTAACCTTGCGACGAGTGAACTCGGGTCTACTTTGATCCTGAGCATACAAATCGTCGTATACCTGCTCAAATCTTGACGATTAAATTCAAAGCATGTTACATTAGAAACAACAAAAATATTAATCAATCTACAAGAAGTACCTTCAACAACACGTTTAAGAAAATTGATAAATGAAGATGTGAATAGAATCTTAAGGCTCATTGGTTGTAGAAAAGGTCCGCCATCCAAAGGTTAACGAACCATCAGGTGTACTTTGAGCTAAAAATCCTTATTTCGAGCTAAATGAAGCGATCACAGTAGACGCCGGTAAGTATGGCGGTTGTAGTTCGAAAATAAGGAAGAAAATCAATCTCAAGTGACGCAGGTAATGGCTGAAGTAGCCGCAGGAAGGCCTCCTATAATATCTCTCTTAGTCGCGATCCAATTAATCATTGTAATTCGCATCCTCACCGGGCGCTATCAAAATTTTCACTCTAATCTAAAAGCCGCTGCCCGATAAAACCTTCAAAATATGTACGTTGTAGCAACGCGTGTCCCCGCTGATGATGGAGATACAAAACATCGAACGCGTTACACGTGTGTCCACAAGTACATTGACACACACTCGCGACATCCGCTGGAGTAATTTCGTTTCGCAAGACAGAGTTGATCATTTTTCGCGGATGCAGACCGTAACATAAATCGAACGTGAACGCATAAACGATGGGCTAGGAAAAACTAGCCGCCTGTCCCTGCAGTCGCGCCTGGCCCAGATATAAAACAGTTTATATTTAAATCCTTCCGCAGATCTATCTGCTTCTATCGAACGCAGTTCGCTTTGTGTGATTCTCAATGGGATCGAAACGATCTGAATCGATCGATAAAATGATTTACATTCAAAAATGTCACTCGAACTCGTTTTTAAAAAGACACTGCAGACAAATCACAGATCTAAGTTGCTCCAAAGTTAGTGTCAACAGCATTCTCTACATCAACACGTTCTCTACCAGCGTTTGTTCCGCTACTTAATTTCCTCGTTAAAATGTTTTATCAAATACAATGTATCTTCTTTATGAAATATTAATACAGTTTAACAGAAGAAAGTCGTAGAGTCTCTGAATATATGATGCTGTTCACTACGATTTTAAACAATAAAGTGTATAAAATTAATTTGACTGTCTTTATGTAAACTGTAAAATTGTGAACGTCACGTAATCATGACAATGGTATCTAATAAGGCAACACTGGGATTATCAATGACTGTCAACGATTGAGTACAAAGATTGAAAGAATTTAAGTATATCGATGTATTGTTTTCAGCTTTCTGAAGTTATTAAAGAAGAAAAGAAATTTCTACTTGGCTCCAATTTCTTATGATTGATGTAAACAATTTTTATTTTGCATAAAGATTCGCAGTCTCGTAATTAATCGATGAAGTTTAACACTTTGGCAGCAAGCAACCAGCAACCTTAAAAATTCGATAAAATGACTTATTCGATTATATAAAAATATAAACGTTAGAATGCACGATACTGGGCTTCCAAGCTTCTTATATTTTACATTCGGTGCGCTAAGTATATTAGTGGAACCGTTTATTGTTAAGTCTGCAGAAATAATTCCCTGTTACACATGTATGAGTGATATGGCAGTGGAGGCAGAAACGATGGTAATCGTGCGACTTACTTTTTCGTTGTCAATTCAGAGTATCCAGATACGAGTGTAGATACTGGTAACCCATGGATGATGGCGATTGTCGGCCGATCCGTAAGCACGTGCAACGGTCGGCTGCTTCCGCGCGACTGAAACAGAGCCGCGCTACTCGATAACACACGGACCTCAACCACCAAAGACTGCTTTGCTCCTTTCCTTGCTACCACTTTGCTACCGCCAGTTCCGAGTCGTGTCTTTCTTGGCTTTCCTCCGATGCTTGGCGACCAGAACCGAACACCGACCCACGGTACCTCGCTAAACGCAGGCTACCAGCTGGACGAAACTGCACCCAATTATGTATTTACACGATTTTGATCCTACGCAAATTAAAAGAAATATTTCATTCCCTTTTCGCAGCTTTTTCATTTGCTGCATTGATTCACGCGATATCTTGATAGATATGCCATTTAATGCAAAAGTTGTGTAAATCAATATTTCTCTAAACAAATAATATAAATAATATAATTGCCATATTATATAAACTATAAAACGTCGATATTATTGTGTTTTATGGATCTTTTACTTACCACTTTATCTACCAACAATTTTCAGTGAACAGTTGAGAATCTGTTAATAAAATTGTCTGAAACTGACAGCAATTTTTTTTCATAATCACTTCTTTTAGACACAGGTCAATCATTAAAAAGTCTATGAATAGACTTTCAGTAGATAAAGTATTAATTCCTCATTATCCAATGATTAACTGTTATGACTTGCAGCATTTTTACATTAAACGGATCAAGTAGAGGCTGCAGCGAGACAAAGCTACAATAGAACCCCGATCAAACAAACCAATCAGGAAAACGTAATTGTTTGAATAAGAGTTAGGAGATTAAGTTCTTATTAATTTGTACAATAAATTGTGCTGCATATGGACCACCTTGCATTGAATAGTTTAAATACAAACATATTCGGGTAATCAAGAATTCAGATATCAGAGGTTTGAATATTCGAGATTCTACTGTACACCAAATTCTGTTTTTACCGTTTTGATTTAAAATGTCGAATTTTGTCGTTACTATTGTTATTATGTCGTAACCTAGGTTACTAATTAGTAAGAGGTCAAGGTTGGCCTCTAACGAGTCCCGTTTTTAGAATTGTAATTTTAAAATACAGAGAGAATGAGTGACAACTGCTTAAAGTCTTTTCTTACACAAGAAAATTGACAAGTCTATAAAGTATCGATAAAATTTCTCAAACAAAAAAAATAGCGGCCAAAGTTCTTCACACATGCGCAAGTTACGCGCGCGTGTCTCACATACATGTCAATTATTATATATCTACAAAAGTATAATTTTGTAATAAACGTATATCATTGTCAATATTACCAACGTGGTAAAGATGATTGATTCTAGCTTATTTACTAAAACATTCTTCAATTTGTAGCAACTCATTTTTATGAATAATAATGATAATAAATAATATAATAAATTAATAATAATAATATTATCTTATCACATAATTTACCGTTTTGTTTAAAAAAATGATTATACAGTTTAACATCGAAACATGTGTCTATCATTTTCACATTTAACGATAGTAATACACGTTAGGAAACAAAACTAATATCAAATATAGTCGAATAGTAAAGATTATAATTTGCATTAAAATCAAGTGAATTAGTATTTCAAGCACCTATATCATGTATAATTATATATGAAATATAACAGTTGTTAAATTGTGATAAAAGTCAGAATATGTCTGGAACATAAGATTAATTTATGTCTCAAGAGATTAATATACTCCTCAACGGATTAGCTTATTTCTTCTTATATTGTACAAAGTCTTAAACTTTATTTTTAGACCTTGAAAAGTATTCACAGAAGTTTTAACATACCCAGACTATAAAGCACATGGAGCAACAATCATCAAAAAGAAGAGAACAATCAATTTGTCGCTCCTATGCAACAGAAATATCAGTCTGCTATATTAAAATGGTTAAAAAAAGATATAAAAGAGTACAGTAGACTCCCGCATGACGCAATCAAAATAAATGTACAAACAATTATTTAAAAAGACTGTACACTTACTGCCACAGAAGAGTCTAAACGTGTATAGACTTTTTCAACAATTTTTTTACTGTAGTCAACGCAATCATGTTACTATAAAAAGATGTTAACGCGTCTATGTAGCAGTGTTCACCAATAGCAAAGTATTACTTCCGGCAAACTGCCGGGTTAAGGACGTACAGTGAAACTCGATACAAAGAATACGAATTAACGATCACACGATCGTCATTGAAATCTTTTTCGTTGGTTCTGTGCTCATCGACCTGTTGCGTGTGCATGGAATAATCGCACGAAATTACCGCTTCGCGTGCAAGTAACACAGAATCCGAATCCCCGCAGTGTTTCAATCAATTATTATAACATGTGAGCCTCATCCATAAGAACGTCTCGAGGATAAATACAACCATTGAAGCATTTCATAGAAATATGGTACATATCGTATTTGTAGCGGAGAGAAATATACACGGATTACGCTTAACAGACAAAATCGATTATCTACAAACTGCATTTAATTTCAACGAAAGACTCGTTAAATTGTACCTTCGCAGATAATGCAAACCATACATGGAAACGAGGTCGTACGCGCATGTAACATTTTTATGGGCGCGGAACGACCTTAAACTCAACCAGCCATGGACGAATGCAAATATACCTGCTCATGACATGTTTTGTTAATTCGGGATCATCGGTTTTCATACCAAAGTTTAATCGGCTGCCCGTAAAATTCATAGAGAAGGGCACAATTATTGTGTTATTAACATGAGAACGACCTTATTAATATTTTCTTAAGACATTCAACATTACGTTCAATTTCAACAGTGACAGGCCATTATCTTGTTACATCTTAAATAAAATCTGTTAATTCAATTAAAATTCAATGGAAAGTTCCCTACTTTTGGTTTTATGAAGTTAAAGATGTAATAAGTTAGAATCGATAGAAAATAAATGGCAATAACTCACTATATAATTAAGTTATTTCCACACAATTTATTTTCTGAGTAACGTAAGAATTGTTTCTTACAATTCGTCAGGAGTACAACTACACTTATATTTTAATAAATGAAACTACAATATGTTTTTTAAATTTCAACATATATAAAAACTTTCAGATAATATAAAGATAATATAATGATTTTTAGATAAAGAACGTGTAGTTCATTTTTACCGTACTTAACCCTCATTCGGTATCGCAAAGATTGGAAACTAATCCACTGTATCACGATATAGACAAAAACATCCGTACCTTTTGTGCTTCTCTTGATTTTAGTGTAAATCAGTTTCCATTAATTATCTATCATACCTAATCATGCGGATTCAACGAATTGCCATTACAATGTATTTTATCAGCGACACGCATACCTTCGTAGAATCAAAAGATTTAGTTTATACCTGTTATCAATTACATCAAACTCGGTGAAAATATGCGATGTCACATGAAATCTCGTGTGAAAGTAAAAAGTATTTTATGACGACGACGGTAGTAAGCTGTAAAAAGACAGTGAATCGGTTGTTCGAAGAATTAGCTCAAATATTACGATCTCAGGTAATAATGCATCGAATCATTGCGTTTCATTGTTAGGCTTTAGATAACATGAAATCGTTGTATTTTTTTCATCTTTGGCTATTGTATGTGCAAGGATTCTTTTTCAATCCGTTTTTTATCCATTTTCTGGAAAATATACAACCGGTAAACGTTTTATTATGCCTTGTCCTAATTAGATGTCGTGCGTCTGACCAACACGACAAGAAGCAAACAAAACATATCTTATAGTCGGGTCCAAATTGACTATGTGTGCGATACGGCAACGTCGTATTTGTCGGTCGCATTGTTCAAATTTGAAATTTCTTTTGGTTTCTGTCGCATCGCACGCCAAACATCTTTATCAAAGACCCCAATAATGTCACAGGGTTATTAATTCATGAAGAGCAAAAAAGCCTATTTTATGGAACAAATGGATGGAAAACATGACAAAGACTGGGAACCAGTGGCAGTAGCATTAAAATAAAACAATAAGTTGGTAGTTCGGCGGGTACACATTTCATGTATTGTTTAACACTAAACCTACCACGGTCAAATGACCGGATTTTTATTTCACTATTATTAAAATTATGAAAACGCTTTCACAGGAAATGAGTAAATTGTCTTCTTTATTTCAGTACATATTGTAATGAAACCCGCACAAAGTTTAAGTAAATCCAATCTTCTCACATTTATAAGTCGTTTCACTTTTATATGCTTTATGCTTGGTAGGTTTAGTGTTAAAGAATATAGTCAAAAGTATTTGAAATCATTCTAGTATACTGGTAAAATAAATTCTCATTTTTTCATAGTTGGCAGTAAAGGTGGTGAAATTTGCCGAATTTGATTCTATTCCTGTATATTTGTGCTACTACATCGCATCTCCTTTTCTGTGTATTTCTTAATAATATATATATATATATATATATATATATATATATAACCTACATAACAATTTTCAGTACGAAAAAGCAAATCCGACTTTGACAAAAACATATTGAAAACTGACTGACTCGATCGTAAATAATATTTGATAGCCGGCTGTATATGGACACTAGCGTATTGCCGTCGTACGACATCTAATTAGGACAAGGCGTTACACGATGGAAACCATTCGTAGACACGAACGAATTTCTGTATAAATTTTCCGCTACCATGAATCACGGAAGTACCCTCATCTTCCACAGCGAGGGTCTTCTTCTTCGGCACGATTATTTTATCATCGTATCTGAGCACCAACGGACCCCAAAATTTTCCACTCCGACGACGCAGGCCTCGCCACCGCGATCAATAGTAGAATTACTATACCTCTTGAATCATAGATAAAATAGCAACATAATATAATCTATACTAAAACGACTGCGGGCTTCGTGGATTTCGACAGCGAAGAAATAAAATTCTATCCAATTCCAATTTACAAAAGATAATTTAAGAAAGTCTAGTCAATGATATCGAGTTCGAAAATAATCCTTATCAGCGTTATTAATTACACCGTTTTGACCGGTGTGAAATTTTTTACAATATACATAATTACATACAATATACAAATTTTTTACGAATATACATAAAAAGTGTTTGTAATGCAAGCATTGGCGTAACTAGGTAGGGGGCAAGGAGGGGAGGGTGCTGTACGCAAATTACAGGTTGGCCCCCCTGTATACATATACATCGTTTAAAGTATAAAGTATATACAGGTGACTCACGGGGAGCGTTATGGGCAAATATCAGGGAACCTGCACGCACTAAATTTTAGTTACGCCAATGAATAGAAGACATTAAAAAGTACTTTTTCTCAGATAAATTTATGAATAAATGTTATATAAACTGCGAATCTTTATGCGAAATAAAAATTGTTTACATCTATTGAAAGAAGAGGGAGTTGCATAAAAATTAATTTCTTCTCTTAGTAATAACTTCGATAGATTGTAAGTAGTAATGTACTAATAATATCAAATTCATCTAGTGCATACTCCATTCATTTTCTTAAGGTTTACTGATTTTATTATGTATGATTTATATTTTATATATACATTTTTTGATACGATCAATAAAGCAACCTTATTAAAACAATTCTCATACTCAAGAATAACAAAATATTACGACACAGTAAATGTTTCTATGATCCGACAGTACTCATGCTTGTGTTTTGTCTTCATTTAAGTTTTAAGAACGAAGACTCGTTGAAACAACAGATACTAATAAATTTTCTGCCACATTTGTGTAACCGATTTGTTGAAGAAATACTTAATAGAGCAAGAAATTATCACACCCCAATATAAGTAGGAATTTAACAGCCATTTCTTGACCGCCATTGGAAAATTCCCATTTTGTGGAAAACTTTGAAATATGTATAGTACCTAAATAAGTAACAGTGGGAACTTCAGTTTTTCATATCTCCTAATGTCAGGAGGCAAATAATGACTAATGCACGCCAATACATCTTTCCCTCCATATTGTAAAACTTACTTTGAATACGAGTATCGAAGTAATTAATTATGAAGTTTTAATGGACATTCGTGGAAGCAAGGAAACAAAACAAAATTTTATATATAATTATACGCACCGGTATTGCTACTATTATCTGTAATGTTATGTTTACCAATAAGTTTCCACTATTACCCCTAAAGAAATTAAAAGTATCTTCAATACAACTTACATTTAACGTTATCAACAAAAGGGTTCAAAACTATTTTATACAATTTAAGTTAAACCTACTAAATTAAGCTAAATAAATTAAATAATTAAGCTAAACTTAATCAAAATGAAGGCATACAAAAAATAATACAAAATACAACATTTTTAAGCATTTTCCTCGTCATAGAACCTAAAATAAACGATGATTCATACGTACTAATAAATCTTTTCCGTGGTCGAAATTTTGCAATGTAAATTCTTACACCGAATTTCAAACGAGGAATAATTATAAGAATAATTATAGTGTCCATATTTACTTCTCTTGCTTTTTTTCTTCATCTCCAAGATTCGGCGTTATGCAAGAAATTGTGAAATATAGTCAACAACCGGTCGCAAGCCTAGATTTCGGTTTTATTTTGTGTTTTGAAGCTACTATTTAGAGAGTGGTGCCAAGATGCACGCTCTCAGAAGAGGATCGAAAATAACTAAGCCTTTTGCTACCTTCTGGTCACTGACCGACAAGTTTTGTGACCTCCGATAATAGATTTGTAAATTTGATTTTTATAATATATCTCTACGATCGTATAAATTTATGTATGATATTACGTAACTATATGTAAACAAACAAACAATTATTTGAGAGACAAAATTCACTTTCAGCGGCTGAGGACTACTCTACAAGAAACAGGTATTGGAAAATTCGAACACTCATTCGTAGAAATAACTGTGCTACTTGTAAAAAGTGTGTAAAATATATTTACAAAATTCTATCAAAATTAGGTAGAGTGCAGTAAGATAACAATTTATACAACATTATTGATAGTTTTTGTATAGACTTTCACAACAAAAATCACACATGGTATACACTGTTTTTAGTATAACGTGGCATTAACGAGAAGGAAGATTATTATACATACGTTTGAGAGTCTAAGCCATGCTCTCCCAAATCTTTTTGACTTGCAGCTATTCTTTCAATGTTTTTTTTGTTCAGCTGCTCTTTGTAGTAACCTGTCTCCTTAGAGATTTTCAAGTTATGCGTGTTATTTTTTAATAATGAATAGCTATAACGAAAATAAAGAAAACAAAAGAAACTAAAGTTTTACAATCCCTCCCTCTCTCTACCATCCACAGATCATCCCACTACTCACTGACTACATAGTATATTAACACAATCAAAGATTCAACGAACAGATCAAAAATGCAATAATAGCTAAACAAAATTTATAAAACCATTAATTTCTAAATGTTTTTATTTGCAAACAGGATTTACATATAACTTTTATTGGCTTCTGTTTATTACTGAAATATATTTCTTTTTACAAAACATATCAAAATGTTTATAGCTATGTGGTAGTTTATAAAAAACATTGTAAAGATATTTTGTAGGAACATTCTCGAAAATGGAAGACCTATCACTGAATACTACATGAATTCATACAAAATATAGTGATTCTTGAAATGAAAAGTTTGATGAAATAAAAAAAATAAATACTTTATCTTGTATGTATGTATGTATATTTATAAAATAAATACATACATACAAGATAATTATCAAAATAATTTTGCTTAGCTAGATTCGCATTTTTACCACTATGTATTGAAAAATTATATTCTGGTCCCAAGGACGTTTGTGAAGAACAAACCAATGCGTTTCCATTTCTGACGCGACAATTACGATTATAAAAATATTAATTTAATTCTAACAAATATATTCTAATACAATTTATATTACAATATTAAACAAAAGTATTGTATTATGAATCGTAACATTCATAACATTTTTAACGATAAGGGTAATTTTAATATATACAAAAACTGTAGAAATACACATCATTTTAATTGACTATCACACATATTACACTGACTATCACACATATTACACTGACTATCAGTTGTCTGTTTGACTTAACTTTGGAATCAATCGATTTAAAAATAGAAAATAGGGCTATTGACTTCAACTGTCAAATCTCTCACAGGTACTCAAATACTTTACAGGTATTGACAAATTCTAGTTGAAACTAGTGTTAAAATTTTAACATATCGTTGTATCAATCATTTAGGATATAGGTATGCAACTCTTGCATTAATCTTTTCCATTTACTTTCTTTAAATTGTTTTGTTACCTTAAATATTGTTTGATTACTGAAACATTCATTAAATCATATCAATCTTTAAAAAATACACTGTCAAAAATTTTGATTTCCACATTCAAGAATCCACTACTTTTCACTTTACTTTACTCTTATATTACCTATAAATTATCTTCAAACAAGGGCGTGATACAAATACCTGCAAATACCTGTGCTCTCCTATTTACCAATGTATTTCTTACAATGTGATGACAAGCAAATATTAATAAATGCGATACAAAATGACTGTGTATATAACGTACAAAATAAATTTGAACAATTTGCTTAACCCCTTGCGGTACAATTTATTGTACGATTACAGTGATTAGAACTTCTTTGCTGTTCATAATTTCTTAGAAAAACAAGGAAGATTATATTTATTGTATGCCTATGTATTCTCCAATTGCTATATATCGACAAGAACAAAATAAAATTTTATTTGGTTTTAAAGGAGATTAATAACATGAACATTTAGTGGGTTCTGTTTTAAACCTCCATCACGAGTCTGACTCAATGTTATAGTGCAAGGGGTTAAATTGTGTATAATGTATATTAAATACGAAGTTAAAATGATTCTGAATCGCTATTGGTTAGAGCAACAACAGTAAAGAACATTTCGTCTGGATCATGTGCCATATAGTCTTTACAAACACGAGCAGCATCTTCCAACAATGTCTCTGGACTACTTGAACCATGAGTGATAGGTCCAGGCTTTCGTCCATCTAAAGATTGCAATATTTAATTATGTAATTAGGACACCTCATCAACATTATGCATCATTCAGTTAATTTTCGTCATCATTGATGAAACAATATTCACCTAATTCATATAAAACACCATTTTTTTGTATAAATGCTACAAAATGATGAAATACTGGTGCGTCCTCACTTGGTGCCTATGAAATATCTCTCGTCACATTTTTATAATCATTTGGCAAAAACGAAATCATACCTCTGTCTGCCCTTCATGTGCCATTACTTCATGTGTCTCACTGATTTCATTTGTCTTCATTAGAAGTTCTCCAATCTCTGAACAAGAAAGATCTTTCGCTTTATCCAAGAAATTTTTCAGGAAACCATCCTTGAGGTTTATACTGTAAAAATATGTAATAGTTGATATTAGATCTAAACCAGATTCTACATTTATTTTTGTTTTGAATCACAAACTTACGTATCTAGGTTATTCGCAACACTGTGAATTAATGCAATTGTACCACATGCATTGTGAATATATTGTTTCATGTAATAAACGTCTGGATCTATTGGAGCTGAAGCAGTAGTACTCTGTTCTTCAACAACTTCTTCAGTAGCTTCTAATGTATTATTACCCTATAACGGTATTAATGTATAAATGCTGTAACCAATCTTGAATGTATATAACCATATACAGTCTTGTTCCGATATAAGGCGACGGTGTTTGTTCCGAAATAAGCAAATTGCAATCTTCTCTTCTTTTTTTGAAGTTCTTCGCTTGACATTGCTTAGTTTCAGAATGAGAGGGAATGTCATATTCTATCCTTCTCCAAGGAAAGATATCGCTGTTCGGCCGACTACTTTATAGTCTGCTACTACCCCTCACCTCTCACTCTACCTGATCCGATATGTGGCGAAAGCCTGTCCCGAGCCTTCGCCTTATATCGGAACAACACTATAATTCCAAACCTTTTTTCGCAAAGGATAAAGTAAAATAATGGCAACAACTGGCTTTGGTACAAGTGCCAATAAATCTTGTTCCAATCCGTAGACATCGACGATGCTCCATTCTTTTGGTACACCTAGTTGGTGTAAAAACTACAAATATACACCTATCATTAAATTTTGTAGAGTTACAAATGATGACAAAGCCATTTCATGTAGGAAAAAAACATTCTACTAATTCGAAGATGTAACATGAAAATTAATAACTCACTAATGAGTAAATATTTCAAATAATATTTGCGATACGTAACAATTATTGTCAGAAAGTTGTATCAACAATTGAAAATCATTATGATTTACCTTCGTCATAACCTAGAATAAAGTATAGAAATGTTTATATCATGTCATACGATATATGTATCTGTCATTTACAAAATAATAGAATTTACCTCAGGGTTTGACTCCAATGGTATCCAAAAAGCCATGATAAAGTTATTATACTTCTTATAAAAATTATAATAACTCGAGAGGGAGTGGCGTTATAAATTCTATAAGTTCAACTGACTATGTATATATATGTACACATGCATGCGATACCGGGACCGGGACCGGAGTTTGCGTAAATATTATAATTAAAAATTTTCATTTGAATCTTCTTTAACAGGAGTTTCTAACAAAAGGGTTAATTAAAACAAATGCTGTTGTTCCACAAAAATATACTTATCGTATCAAAAAATACGTATGAATAGAATTTAAACGGTTATTATAGATGACAACTCGGCATTTTACCGAACTTGACTTTTTGACACATGAAAAGCACTATCAGTAATGTTACATTAGAACGCTACTTTTGGTATCTTATTCAAGACAAACAATAATAAAGCAATATCTTGCTTCTGCAATATTTTGTGCAAATGTTTTCTTAAAGTTTGATAAGCACTACTAATTTGTTTTTTTTTGTTTATTTGTAACGGTTACTGACAACTGTAATTTGTTAAAATCTTATTGGCAAAGTAAGTAGAGATAAATTTTATTATATATTGATTTTTAATTAATTACCAAATTATAAGAATGTTATATAAAATATTTGTATGAATATTTATTTATTATTAGAATATATAATCTTAAGCATTCAGTCAGAGAGGAAATTTCCTTCCCAATTTAATCTTATGTTTGGTAATATACTCTAAATAAGAAAAACATGTAAGGAAAACAAAATACAAAGACAACAAAATTGGAGTTGTAGTTATTGTAACACATTGTAGAAGTAAATCAGCAATATTTATAATTGAATTTGTTTACATAAATTGTGTTTATTATATATAGTTACTTACCGCAAGATATATTAATAAAATTAAACTGTTAAAACATGGAATATTACATATATACATATGTGATATAAGCATACATAGATATCTTTATAAATATTTCATTATCTTATGTATTTTCAGTACATAATAAACAAAAAATGGTCCTATGGATTTATATGCTATTGATTTATACTTTTTGTACATTATGTGGATCATCAGAAGATAAATACATTATAATATCATCAAACCTAGAAAATGACAAAGTATTTCAGCAACGAAAAGTGGAAACAGATAAATATATTCCAACATGGGCTAGTTTGGACAGTCGACCACTTCCAAATTGGTATGATGATGTAAAATTTGGCATTTTTATTCATTGGGGAGTCTTCAGCGTTCCCAGTTTTGGTTCTGAATGGTTCTGGAATAATTGGCGAGGTAACATTATACTTTTCAGTAATTAAAAAATTCAAACATAATTTTTTTATTCTTTCATAAGTAGTGTATATTACTACTTTTTAGAAGAGAAAAGCGATACCAAGTACAGTGATTTTATGAAACAAAGATATCCACCAAACTTTACATATCAGGACTTTGCTCGTGAATTTACTGCAGAATTTTTTAATGCTACTGAGTGGAGCGAATTATTTCAAGCTTCAGGTGCAAAATATATTGTACTGACCAGTAAACATCATGAAGGAT
The DNA here is from genome assembly GCA_913789915.3 of Sphecodes monilicornis. NCBI lineage: Eukaryota > Metazoa > Arthropoda > Insecta > Hymenoptera > Halictidae > Sphecodes > Sphecodes monilicornis. The sequence continues at coordinate 23,641,692 of OU565285.1, forward strand.
ACACATTGTGGCCTTCAAAATATTCCTTCAGTTGGAATTCTATGGATGTAGGACCACGAAGAGACCTCATAGGTATTATGGTGTACTTTTTAATAGAGAAGATCCGAGTTATAGTGAAATAATGATTATAAGATGAAGCTATTAAGGTGAGATAAAGAATTGTTATATATATATTGAAGTGCCTCCTGTTTCTCCTTTTGTAAAAACAGACTGTAATTATGGTTAATTTGTTCTTTTGATATTGTAAATATAAATTAACGTTATATAATTATTAACCATTAATTAAGGTTTTTTGATATTAGGTGAACTGTCAATGGCATTGCGAAGTTCAACTAATTTAAAATTTGGTCTTTATCATTCATTATATGAATGGTATAATCCCCTTTATTTACAAGATAAACAAAATAACTTTACAACAGAAATTTTTGTTAAGCAAAAAATAATACCTGAACTAAAAGAGTTGATAGAAAATTATAATCCGGAAGTTTTATGGTCTGATGGTGATTGGGAGGCTTCAGATACTTACTGGACATCAAAAGAATTTTTATGTTGGTTATACAATGAAAGTCCTGTGAAGGAAACAATTGTTGTTAATGATAGATGGGGTGCTAACATACCATGCCATCATGGCGATTTTTATACATGTACTGATCGTTATAACCCAGGTATGTATTAGTGTTGTGATTTATGAGATGCCCGGGTAAAAAAAGTACTAGCTCTACTATTTATAATCACTTCGACATGTTACTTCATTTTTTATTTTAAATCATTAGGTGTACTTCAACCTCATAAATGGGAAAACTGCCTGACTATTGATAGAAAATCTTGGGGTTTTCGTAGAAACGCTTGTTTATCGGAATACTTAACGTTACCAGAATTGGTAAGAGAACTGGTAGTTACAGTAAGTTGTGGAGGAAACGTATTAATGAATGTGGGACCAACAAAAGATGGCATTATTTCTCCAATTTTTGAAGAAAGATTGCGCGGAATGGGTATAATAACTATCATATACACGCGTTTTTTTATGTTAATAGTAGAGGTATGCGAGAATCCGAAAATGTCGGGACAAGAATTTTATTCGGCATCGGGCGGGTTCTCGAAAATTTCAGGTTTCTTGCACGCTTCTAATTAATAATATTAAAATATTTGCTTATAAATATTATATCTTATTTAAACCAAGGCATCACAAAAAGTATTTGTTTACCAGGTGATTGGTTAGCAATAAATGGAGAAGCTATTTATAATACCAAACCATGGCATGCACAAAATGACACTCTGACAAACAGTGTTTGGTATACCCAAAGTAAAAATAAGAAACTCATCTATGCACTAATACTTGATTGGCCAAAGGATGGCATATTGCACGTAGGATCACTTACAGAATCTGCAAACACTCAAATTTCCATGCTTGGAACTGATGAGCCACTTAAAGTATATAATTTTAATCATATAACATAAGACATTACCAGTGTACATTTTTTTATAAGATCCATAATTTCTAATATCGTATATTTAATTTTAGTGGAAACAAAATGATGAAAAAATTATTATATTTCTACCGCCAGGACTTCACAAGGGGCAGCCAGGCTGGGCATTAAAAATAAAGCAAAAATAAATTGTATTAATACCGAATTCAATAGTTTTTGAAATTTTTTCTTTTTATTATAACAGTGTTTATGTATATTTTATGAATTTGTATGTAAATTACAAAAATTCTTATTCATTAATTGTTCCACTTAAAGTTATCATTTTATAACTTTATATTTTATATTATATAATTGCAAAATTCTTTGTTGTAATGCATCAATGCAAATTTTAGGAGCCTCTTCAGTTATTGAATTTGAGCTACTTCGTACAAGTAAGCACCAAGTAATTTAGTCTGGAATAAAAATAAACAACTACTATATGTTATTTCTATGAAATATATCCTTTATAAGAAACATACTTACGCCCTCAATGTAATTGCGGACATTTAACTTTTCATTCTGAGAATGAGCTCCATCATCACCAGAACCAACTGGCAAAAGTAGTACATTTTTACCTGTTACTTCTTGGAATGTCAGAGTAACTGGAATTGAACCACCTTCTCGTGATAAGTCAGGTTCTACTTTATAAACATGTTTTGTAGCCTTTCGCCCAGCTACGTAATTTGGATGATCAGGATTTTCAGACCAAGGCTTTCCTCCATGGCCTAAACTAACATTTATTGTATTTGGACTACCTCTAGCAGCCCACTTTTTATTCAAATATGTTTCCACTTTTTTCTGAACTTCATCAGGGGTCATATCTGGTACCAATCTTATTGAAAATTTGCCAATAACTTTTCTTGGAATGACAGTTTTTGCACCTGGTTCGCTAAATGCACCTTCTATTCCATGAAGGGATAAACTGGGTTGCCTCCATCGATGCATCAAAAGTTTGATCTACCAATCCAACAAGACACATTACAGTATTTCATTGTTAATTGTCGTCAAATTCTAAACAAGAATAGTCGCAAAACAATCCTTCCTTCCGCGGGGTATACCCCGTGAGGGGCCGTGAAGCTCGAGAGGCCTCGGTCGCCGAGAAGTGTAACAGAATACGGGTCGAGTATATCGGTGAGACCACTATTAATCCCATGACAAAACTTCTTTATTTTTTATTATTTTTTTATGGAACTTTCACCAACATATTCGTGGCATTTTTCTAATGAAAATGATACCAAATAAGAATAATTGTGATGATATTCACTTGTGTAATGGACGATAAAAGTTTCAGGCGCAAGGAAGAATAGCGTATTGGAAAGGAAAAAATGCGAAGAATCGCGGTCGCCCGCGTAGTTCAAAGGCACACGTGTCTTCACAGTGCAATGCCAATAAAATACCTTTTTTATTATTACTTATTTTTTTATGAGAATTTCTCCAAAATAATTGTGTCATTTTTCTGATTAAAATAATACCAAACACGATATAATTCGGATCATATTTACAATAATTTTCCGAGACTTTCATCGTCCATTACTCAAATAAATACCATCGGAATTATATCTTACTTAGTATCATTTGCATTAGAAAAATGCCACGAATATGTTGGTGAAAGTTCCATTAAAAAATAAAGAAGTTTTGTCACTGGGTTAATTGTTGTTTTCACATCGATATACTCAACCCGTAGTATGTTATACTTCTCAGCGACCGAAGCCTCTCGAGCTTCGCTGTCCTTTTCTACGTACGGCACAAGTCAAAGAATAGTATTATCTGAACGTTAATCGTCGCCAAATACTGTAGTTGCATATGAAATGTCCAATTTCGGAATGCATATATTATGAAGTGTTATAATGAAGAAATACTATTATAATCTACAGGTTTATCACATATCATTTGAAGATACAAAGCTAATCTTTTAAGTCCTATCTTCAATTTCTACTTACATATCGAACTTTACTTTTAAATACAGTTTATTTCAATATCAGTCGATATGAATATCGTGTGTTCTTTTTATATGAATGAGAAAACAAACATATTGAGGACAACATTATGTGATCTTTAATCAAAATGTGGTAGTAAATGAACGCATTGCTAGTCAATGATAAAAAAAGCTTGAAAATAGAAATGACAATCTCATAAATGAAGAACGTGAACGACCAAACAATTCAATTTTTACCGTACTGTAATGACAAAACTCGCCTTTTGTTGACAGAATGACGGTTACAACAGAGCTTTCACTTTGCTCAATAAGATTTATTTAGAGAAAAGTTATGTTTATTTAAAATTAATGTTATGAATCATTTCATATACAACAACCTAATACATTCATACTAACATTTTACTCTTCTGTTGGCATGAACAAGATATCTTGCATTGTAAAATCGCTCATGACAAGACATCTCATCCATGCCACTGCGCCACAAGATATTTCGTCAATACCAACAAATGAGTTAATACCAAGCTTATTAAATCAAAAACATACCTTATCTTCATTGTGAGTCAGTCTATTAGCACCAATAGATTTTTTAAATTCAGCCACATCAAATTCTATTGTCTTATAAGCATCCAATTCTTTTGCTGTAATCTTAGTTACACTGTCATAAATGCCATCTATTAAGATTTTACCATTGACATCAACCAATGTATTTAATAAGTAAACTAAGTCTGCCATTGCTTCATGCACAGTTCCACCGAATGTACCACTATGTAAATCTTTAGCAGCACACGTTACTTCAACTTGGAAGTAACAGATGCCTCTCAAGCCATATGTAATGCAGGGTTTTTTAGTACCTAACCAATAATTATCAGATATACAGACATAATCTGTACCCTGCAAGAATGTATCTTTACGTGCCCACAGAAGGTCATCCAAACCTTCGCTTCCACTTTCTTCCATACCTTCAAAAACAAACTGTAACCAAAATAAAATGAATAATGGAAGATCACAGAGAAGTTGGTAGCATTTTAGAATAACGACAGTACCTTGAGATTTACAGGGATATCCACTCCAATAGCTTTGAAAGCTTGCAGAGCATGTATCCAACAAAGTACAGGACCTTTGTCATCTGTACTTCCACGGCCATATAATTTTTGATCTTTCTCAATAAGAATAAATGGCTCTGTATCCCAACCATCTTCTTTCAATGCTGGTTGGACATCTAAATGTCCATATAAGAGTACAGTCTTTTTCTTTGGATCTGACCCAAGGGTTCCCAATAAAACAGGTGGCAATGGTATTTCGTCTCCATTTGGAAGAGTTTGTTTTCCAACATCTGCTAATTCTGTAGTAGCACCAAGATCTTTTAATCTAACTTCTGCCCATTTGACCATTTTAACTATCTCATCTCTATGATCTGGCCATGCAGAAACCGATTTTATAGCCACTGCTTCGCGCAAGTTATTTATATATTCTGTTTTATGGTCATCAATAAAACTAGAAATGAAAAATTAATTTCATTGTTGTGTGTATTTAGTTACGTTATCTTAAGTGGATCAAGTTCTAAAAAAGTTGTACTATTATATAATAATATTGTTGACATAAATACCTGAACAAGTTTTTTAAAACTGTTGGAAGTTCTGAAGCCATTTTTGTTCTGATATTAAGTATAAAAAATTCCTGTACAACGTTGTAAGCTGTCTGAAAGTGTATTCAGCAAATATCGTATATATAACGTATGCAGGTAGGAGTAATCTTATCAGGCGGTGATGTGTCATTCGAAGAACGCTCTCGTTATATTCTGATAACAAAAACATGAAGTCTTGTAATGTAAAAAAAGATAAGTACGTGTTTAACGATAAAAAATGACAGTCATAAATACTATTTTTTTCGTATTCGGGACTAGAATTGTCAAAAGTGGGGGAAACATTCTGCATAATAGTTGAATAGTCTGTCAGTAGAAACTACGATAGCGTATTATGATTAGTGAAAAGCAAAATTTAAAAGATTATACCCGGTTATATTCTTTTACTGCGCGGTTTTAATTTTATTAGTATACTAAATTATTTGATGCAATAATAAAAAACACTTTCACGTGCCGACTTGATCGAACAATCCTCAAACTCAGTGCGGAACCAGGGCGGAACCAATTGGAACCAATACTGTTCCTCTCTGCCAATACTAACAATAAGTAACAATAATGTATCCCTTCTACCCAGCTCTCAAATTTGTCGGTGTTTTTCGTTAATAACTCATTAACAAAACAGTAACAATATTTTTGCTAACGAAAAAGTTTTTTTAAATCACCTCGGGAATTATCCCCAATTACTCCTGCCCGCAGCGCTCCAAACGGCGGCTAGGGGAAGCTCGAATGAGAATGCGGTGGCACACACACACTCTGCTAGATTAGCCTATACGTATACGCGCAGAGAGGCAATTGGTACGAATTTCTAGGCTTCCGCGCCGCGACAGATAACGCCGAAAAAACGCAAAAGTACAATGTCTCTATGGGCAAGCGCGCTAGATGAAAGCTAAATCTAGCGCGCCTGCCCATAGAGACATCCTACTTTTGCGTTCTTTAGCCGTAATTTCGCATATTCGGCAGGATTATTTTGTCATGAATCTGTGTAGGCCGTGTGACGTCACACCATGATGAAGTTCTAACTATCTGGAGATTTGGGGTTTTTATAGAGACACTTGTATACAAGTGCGCTAGCGAGGGCATATACGATGACGAAGAAACGTTTATTGTATTATTTATTTACATATTTTAGGAGTACACCGAAGCTTTCGAGAAAGATATAGTTCCGACAATTTTCGTTGCGAGCGAGCGCTGATATCTGTTTCCGATGACTGCTGCCGTCATCGACACGACGCCGCGATATGACGATGTACCGGCGTAGTCGATAATGCAGGTAACACAGTTCAGGTGGAACTTGTTCAAGTGAAAGGGCCCATTCACATAGCATTCATCCAGCAAATACGTGTATCTACGAGGATCGCAAGGGCCTCGGAAATTGCAAACTACACGTCGACAACGCAAAAATATGAATCTTCAGAAAATGTACGTGCTGAATAAAACAATCATCTAGCGGACAGAATTCCTAAAACATCATACTTTCCGTTTTCAAGATACAGTTAGCACAATTCGGCAGGACTCGACTACGACTCAGAAAAGCAAAAGTATGATCTCTTTATGACCAAGTGCGCTAGCTAAAGCACACATCTAGGACGCTTGTCTACGCTACCGGAAATAGTAAACAGGAGATTTAACACAAGCATGCCCATACGGGAGCCTCCGTACATTGCACAAGCACAAGCACAACTAGCAGCGAAGAAAAAAATTCCAACTGCTCGACTCGCGCTGCACTCACTAGCGCAGCACCATTGACTCGATCAGCTAGTGATATAATTGTAAAATTTATACAATTAAAGCTCAAGGAGTGCGGGAGAAACCACGTCTTGTTGAGGCGCCACAACCACTCCATCCCCAGAGACCTTCGCAGGTAGCGAAGGGAACGAAACTCTTCTTTGGGAAGGTATGGAAAATTGCGACGGTGCGGCTACCGGAGGAAAGGGCTGTTGTGAGGGTACATGTGGCGGTGAGGGATGTGGGGAAGGCCTCAGCGACGACTCCTCCGGCGACGAGCGATACGTTGAAGGGTCGGCTGCCTCCAGAAAGGCTGGTTTAAGTCCATCCGTTAAAACTGTTTTTTCCATCCCTCTAAAACGAATCACAAACGTTTTGTCGTTTATCCTCTTCACGACCTCTTGCGGACCGGTATACGGCGGATCCAGAGGTTTACGAATGGAATTTGCCAAATTTTTAATGGGACTTGCGCCAATTTATTTGTGGCATCCTTCCGATTAAAATGACACTAAACACTTTAATTGAAAAAATGCTAAAAATATGTTGGCGCAAGTCCCATAAAAAAATTATAAAAAATGAAGAAGTTTTACAATTGAATTAGTAGTGTAGTGGTTTCACACCGATACACCTGTGCCGGTGTCAATATTTTTTATTCGGATCTTCTAATAACGAATAGAGATAAAGTATTTTTTATTCGAATCGTTAATTTAAATAATTTTTTATCTAAATATTGCTCAACTCTGGTGGGTCGGATCGAGAAAGGCGACATTTTATTATATCTCTTGAACCATAAGAAATATCGGCATGAAGTTTCCACTAAAATTCATTAAAACATTATTCCTATCTTCTGATAATTATCGTAATGAATATATATTTGGTGTAATAATTTTTTAATGAATTGTTTAAATTTTATTGTCTTAAAATAAAATTAAAAATTGTTTACTTGTTACTTTAGTACTTTTCCAGATAATTTAAATTGCCGATGGCTTTGGTTGTAAATTTCTTTTTACATTTTAGAAAACAATATTGTATTTATTTGCGAGACTGCAGTGACAGTGACTATAGCTATTTTTAATTTTAATTCCTACCACTAAGGACGCTGTCAGTTTATTTTAGTTCCAGTTGGTAATACAGGATGTGCCACGAAAATGGTAATGGGGTTACGTGACCCCAAAAACGTGTGATAGAAAAATGCATTGGATGTTAGGTCTATTTCTTTTTTTTTTAGTGGTAATCTCTCTTACGGATACCTGACCCTTCTCGAGGGGAGAAAGATCAGGTTATGTTGGACTCCCCGGTCGGTGAGTGCAAGCCCGTTATACCAACTAAATCCACTGCGTTCATCCCTAAAGCTCCTGGGGGTGCCCGTGATCCGCGCACGCATGTCTAACCGGACACCCCCGCTTCAACATCCCTCCCAGGAGTGGGGATGCGGCCTCCTCATCCCTACCCTAATAAGAGACCAACGCGCGATGAATGACGCGTCAGTCTCCCCCCCCCCCCCCCCATCCGAGCCCCTCGCTCGGGACAACCGACGATCCCCGGAGACGCCATTGACGGCCAGAACATCGCGGAGTAGGTTGGGTTAGGGCCCGGTCTCGACCACGCCACCTCCCGCGGCAACCCAGACCCGCGGAGGCGGCCCCAGTCAGGAGTCCTGGTAGAACCACAACGCCCTGGTCTTAAGGGGTGACACCTCTAGGCCCAAGGCCCGGATCGCCTTTACCGCGCGCCGCCCTCCGCTCATCGGACAGTACTCCTCACATGCGTCCCAGTGGCCAGCACCAGCGTGTCATCCGCGTAACACGTCAGGCTGACCCCGGGAGGCATCGCGACCCGCAGCAACGGGCCTAAAACCGACCCCTGCGGAACCCCCCGTACGACCCCTCTTTCTTCCAGCCCGTACCGGCCCGGAAACTCTATCTCTCTGTCAGAGAGGTAGCTTGCCAGAACTCTCCTCAGGTACGGGGGCACCTCATGGAAGACGAGTACCTCCCGAATCCTGTCCCAGGGGATGGAGTTAAATGCGTTGGTGATATCCAGGGATATCGCCAGTGCAAGTCCACCCCCCCCCCCCCCGCGTTGCGGCTTCCGAGAGAGCCCTCACCCGCTGAATCGCGTCAACGGTGGAGCGACCCTCCCGGAAGCCGAACTGCGTCTCGTGGAGTCCCGTGACGCCCCTCTCCGACAGGTGCCGGACGAGGCGGGCAACAATCACTCTCTCAAAGAGCTTGCCCGCCTCGTCGAGCAAGCAAATGGGCCGGTACCCAGAGGGCGAGTCTTCAGGCTTGTACTCGAGTCAGAGGAGGCGCCCAGCTGCGTAGCTTGTTCATCACGATCTTATATGGGCGCCCCCAGGGGTCCCTATTAATCGTGTCGATGAGCTTCTACCCGCGCTATTTCTCTACGGAGCTTCCCGAGCGTCTCTCGGTACACTCCGTAGAATTCGAAAAGCAATGCTTATAAAATTTACGGCACCCAAATGTCACGAATCCAAACGGCACGGCGTCCAAATGTCACGAATCCAAACGGCACGGCGTCCAAATGTCACAAATCCAAACGGCATGGCGTCCAAACGACGAGTTCAATCGGCACAGCGTCCAAAAGGAACGCGTCCAATCGGATGGCGTCCAAGTGGGACACCCCCGTTTCAGGGATCGAAACCGATATCATAACTGTTTTCACAGACACAACTCGTTAGCCATTTGTTTTTGAACGTTTTCGTGGATCTAGTTCCAACATTTATCGTTCATCAGCGTAGAAGGCGTAAGAAAACCAGTTGTTATTGTGTGAGACACGAAACCCCATATGGTGATTGGTCTACTCTTATACCTCGTCTGTGCTGATATATATATACCAGCAGAGAGGAATGAGAGTGCTCACGCCCGGGTTTTGCCCGTGCCCGATATACTGCTGCCCCCTAGTCCAAATCTAGCCTGGCACAGAACCGAACTCCACTTTTGACCCCCTCTAATGACCGAATTGGAACTAACTTTTTGCCTGGACCAGAACTACAGACGAGGTATAAGACACAGACTTAAGATACCTACAGACATTGCATGCAATCACCGACGAGATACTGCCAGCCTTACGGGAGTTCGTGTAGCCCGAATAATTCAAGCGTTCTCTTACGCCCTCTAGGATATATTTTGGCTGGAGTAAGAAACAAGGCCACCGACGATATTTCGTCGGTGCAGAAGGCCTCTGAGGAGATTCTTGAGACGGTGAGACGGCAGACAGCAGTGAGATCAGATGTTACATTCTCGAACAAACATTTTGGTGTTGGTTTTTAAGGCTTAAAATACTAAAAGTAAAATTAATATTGTGGGATCTTTCGATCGCACGGAGTATCTATGGCGCAAAAATGTTCAGTGATACGATACAAAAACACGTCCCGATATTATACTAGATTGTGACTGCACTTAACCACACGAACTGCACTAAAGCGGCCCAGCTATCCGCCCGAAGGATTCGCAACGCGTTCGGCACCGCTCTCCGTTTTCCGCGTCTCTCTCTCTCTCTCTCACACCGTTCGCACACACTCGCTCGAGTCAAAATCCAAGACAAGACTAAATACCAGATTCTCGTGTCGTCTCGCATGATCGCCTCACACATATACATACACAAGTTATGTTTACAGACGATCCTACAGTTCGGCCATCCTACGTCTCATCCGCCCCGGATGATACCTCATCCTGTAGCCACGGTTTCAAATATTCCGCGCATGATGTTGTTATTTTCGGGCCGTCACAGTACCCTTCTTTTACGACGTCGTACGTATCGTTGTTCTTTTTTCTAGTCACGCGATAAGGTCCTATGTACTTTGGTTTAAGCTTACCGCCTGGCTGCATTTGAGTACGCTTTATAGCAACTATATCGCCTACTTTGTACGCTTTCGCTAGTTTTCTACGCAGATTATACGCTTTTTTATTTTCTTCTTGTACCCTAAGAATCTCTTTTTTCGCTTCTTGTCTCAATTGTTCCCGATCACTATTGAAACTGGTGATGAACTCGCTTTCTATTCATTCTTTTAACGCAGTCTCTGTTTTTGTTTTCATTTTTATTCCCACTAAAAGTTCAAATGGTGTCATATTTATACTTCTTTGATAAGTGCTATTAATAATTCTTTGAACATCACTCACATATTTAAACCATTTGGTGGGGTCTTCTACACTTAACTTAGATAACACGGAGATAATAACTCGGTTTAATCTTTCGACCTGCCCGTTAGCGCGCGGTAAACCAGTCGTAATAAGCGAATGTTTTATGTCTTCTACTTTACAATAATTAGTGAATTCATTGGAAGTAAACGCGGTCCCCCTGTCTGTAACTACGTGCGATGGATTTCCAAAAGTAGCTTTCTGTATTTCTAATTTAGCAATTACCTCGGCCGATGTCGTTGATTTAGTTGGGTATAACCACACGAATTTCGAAAAGCTATCTATAATCGCTAAGATGTACGAATATTTCTTACTGGTGGATTCCAGTGGTCCCAGGTGGTCGAGATGATACGTCTGTAGTGGGACTTCTCCCTTAAATAAAGGATGTAAATATCCTTCCCGCTTACCGTTTTTCTTATTCATTAAAATATATGGGACGCAATTTGAAATACACCTCTCGATTTTTTGTTGAAGTTTCGGGATATAATAACTTTGTTTGATCGCTTCTTCCGTTCTCTTAATCGCAAAATGACCTTTTTCATGTGCTCGCTTAATAAGTTCCGCTTGCATGCTTTCGGGTACAACGAATAACTCACGTCCTTCGCTAAACTTATACAAAATATCGTTTTTCACAAAATAATCTTCATGTGGCCTTTCTTTTAACAAATTTTTGATTGTCTTGACGGATTCATCTTCATCTTGCGCTCGCTGAATGTGTGTTGCAACACCGTGAACCGTCGTTATCACGATCGGGTACCTGCTTAACGCGTCAACGTGCTTCATTTTCGCACCCGCCCTATGTGCAATTTCGTAGTCATACTCCTGTAGCAATAACGCCCATCTCGCTATTTTTGTCGCAATATCTTTTTTACCCATTGTCTTTTCAAACGCTTTACAGTCTGTTACAATTTTAAATTTTATTCCTAAAAGGTAAACGCGTAATCTTTTTAGTGCCTCTATTACCGCTAGTGTCTCTAATTCGTAGCTTGAGTATTTTTTCTCAGTCTCCGTTGTTTTTTTGCTAAAGTAATAAACAGGGTGTAATTGATTATCATCTATAGACCTTTGTAGCAAAATGGCGCCATAACCCTCACTGCTTGCATCGGTATGAAGCTCCGTTTCATATTCTGGATTATAAATGTTTAAAACGGGACCCTGAGATAAACAATTTTTTAGTGTCACGAACGCAGTTCTTTCTTCATCACCGAAATTAAACCTGGCATCTTTTTTTAGCATATCGCTTAAGGGTTTAGCTATTGTCGCGAAATCAAAGATAAACTTCCGAAAGTATCCGGTGAGTCCGAGAAAACTTTGAATATCTTTTATTGTTTTAGGCTCTGGAAATTTGATTACTGCTTTCGTTTTTTCTACGGAAGGATATATTCGACCATTTTCTATTATGTGCCCTAAAAACTCCACTTTTCTTTTTAAGAAGGCACACTTTTTGAGATTTAATTCAAGTCCAAATTCTTTAGCTGTGTGTAAAACTAACTTTAACCGAGAGATTGCCTCGCTCTCGTTTTCGGCAGGGATTATGAGGTCATCTATGTACGACACTACAATTCCATCATTTACTAATTTTCTGAACACATAGTTAACAAAACGCTGAAAAACCGCAGGCGAGTTACACAAGCCGAAAGGAACTCTTTTGAACTGAAATTGACCTTTATGAGTAACAAAAGATGTGTACTTTCTACTATTTTGCTTAATAGACACGTGGAAAAAACCATTTTTCATGTCTAGAGTAACGAAGACTTTTGCGTTATACAGTCTATCAAGCTGATCTTCAATTACCGGTAGAGGGTGTCTATCTTTCACTATCACTTTATTAATCTTTCTATAATCTATGCATACTCTCGGTGAGCCGTCTTTCTTTTTTGCTACAACCACTTGACTACAGAAATCTGACGCACACGGTTCAATTATATCCTCTTTTAACCATTCTTCCACCTGTTCATCTACAATTTTGCGTTCCGGCAATGGTAGTCGTCTGGGTCTCGCAAAAATCGGTGTTTCATCTTTTAGTACAATTGTCATTTCAATATCCGTATCTTTAACTTTTTTCGGCCTGTATTCCGCGATTAAATGTTCGATGTTTTTACGGTGCTCTAAGCTTGCAGTTTCGTCTATATTCAAACTACTCTCGTTTGCAATATTAATTTCGGCAAAATAAATCTTTTGTTCAACTTTTTGTACCGAAATACCGTTTGAATCAATTTTTACTTCCGCTTGATTTAAGATATCCCTACCTACTATCACATCTAAATATATTGCATTATCCGGTACGACGTAAATGTTGCATGGAAAATCAAAATTATCGATGGTCACTACAGGTGAGAAATATCCCAGCGTTGGTATCACGTGTTTTCCTAGCCCCGATAAACTGATTTCTATTTTATTCAAACGCGCAATGTTTAGTTTGTTAAAAATACTTGCTCGCACTATGGTCAGCTGGCTTCCTGTGTCCATCAGTGCATTTACACAAACACCATTAATCTTAATCTCTTTTATCATGTTGTTTGAAGGTAAAATTGAAATATTATTTATACCTGATGGGCCAGCTAATTGTACATTATCGCTCCTATCGCTCGGGCAATACATCGCTATGTGACCGTGGGATTGACATTTAAAGCATTTTCTACCTAAAGCCTTATCTTTACAATCGTTAGATCGGTGGCCTTTCTTGCCGCATAAGAAACAACGAATTACGTCTTTGTATCCTGTATCGGTGGGTTGTCTTGCAAATTTCGGATTCGCAGCAGGAAGATCCTTGTTCGCCTGCTCGGGCCTCCTGTAGAAATAATTTCCTCCGCGTTGTTTCCTTCGCAATTCTTCATATGTTCCTAAACGTTTCTTCAGCTCCAGCAGGGTGGTAACGCCCAATAAAATGAACTTGTTAGGCGTATTGTCTATTACACCGTCCACAATGTATTGAACTACCGCTGCTTCTTCCAAAGAACCGCGGGAGGCCAGTTCCTTCATGGTCAAGTAGTATTCTTGAACACTTTCGTGTGCTGCAAGTTTTCTCTCTGCTAGCATCTTGTGAATTTGTGCACTGTTAGTTTTGGTCGCGAACTCATCTTTCAAAGCATTTTTTAAACTGCACCATGTACTAATGCTGCGTTCGCTTTGAATAAATAACTTCGCTAAACCCGATAGAGATCTCTTGGCAAAAACTAATTTCTGTAATTCCGTCCATCCAAATGTTTCGGATGTTTCCTCGAAGTCTTCTATCCACTTTTCTACCGGATATACATTGCTACCATCGAATGTACGTAGCATATCCTCTATGTCCTTGTAGTTAAAGGCAAAATTAATGTTCTTTTTTTGTGATTGTGAATCTGCATCGCCGCCGTTATTTTTCGTTTCAGGCGTTGGCTTTTTCACCTTCTTTTCTTTCTCTTTTTCTTTTTCATCTTCTTCTTCTTCGCCTTCTCCTTCCTCGTCTTCTTGTTTTGCTAACGTATCCAAATCCGTTAGTGCGTTACACATTCGGATTATCAGTTCGTCCTTTGTTCCCCCGAAATCAAGTCCCAAAACATTACAGCCCGCTATAAGGTCACCGGAGTTCAACCGTCTTGCGAACTCCATTTGAATAATATAATCTTCTGAACCAACGGCAAACGGAAATCCTTCGAAACATCTTAATCTTCTACGGTTATTCCGATCTCCCTCTTCGTGGAAAATGAATTTGTGCAACGCCTTTATTGCAGCCGGAGAGGACGATTTGATTTTTTCTTTAACCGCCTCAATTTCTCCTAGACTCCCCATGACGTTTTTAAAGGTAGTCCCCCACTGTATTTTGGTACGCGAAGATTGTCTCACGTCGTCTATGCACTGTTTCGCGGAATTTCAGTGTCAGTTATACAGAATTCCTATGCTTGTTAGATTAAAGGTTCGTTGGACGAACCCCCATATTTGTGGGATCTTTCGATCGCACGGAGTATCTATGGCGCAAAAATGTTCAGTGATACGATACAAAAACACGTCCCGATATTATACTAGATTGTGACTGCACTTAACCACACGAACTGCACTAAAGCGGCCCAGCTATCCGCCCGAAGGATTCGCAACGCGTTCGGCACCGCTCTCCGTTTTCCGCGTCTCTCTCTCTCTCTCTCACACCGTTCGCACACACTCGCTCGAGTCAAAATCCAAGACAAGACTAAATACCAGATTCTCGTGTCGTCTCGCATGATCGCCTCACACATATACATACACAAGTTATGTTTACAGACGATCCTAC
The DNA here is from genome assembly GCA_913789915.3 of Sphecodes monilicornis. Lineage (NCBI taxonomy): Eukaryota > Metazoa > Arthropoda > Insecta > Hymenoptera > Halictidae > Sphecodes > Sphecodes monilicornis. Next base: position 23,656,867 of record OU565285.1, read on the forward strand.
AATATCAAAGACAAAAAAATCCTAGAAATTTTGTAAGTAAGAAAGTATGAAAGCATATTTAGGAAAATCAATATTCAATAATTCCTACTTCTGATTTCATACGAAATACCTCATTTTGTAATTTAAAAATATTTCATAAACAAGCATTATTTCCTTACACTTTTTAATAATAATTGTTCTAAGAATCGATCTCTGGAAACGTACATATGTTGAAAAACAGATTAACGTTTATTTGACATACTATATCGAATAATATAGAGTTCGAGAGAGACTCGCGAGGATAAATTAATATAATACATATAATATAATTGTAGGAGCATCGATGCAAACAGCGATTAAAAAATAAAAACATTATTTGTCACCCGACAAAAGAAATGATTATGGTTATCTGTATTCGACAAGCGTCGAATAAAGTTTTATTCGATGAAAATTTATTCGGCGAATAAAGATAATTTTTTTATTCATCGTTAGCGGTGAATAAAGTTATCATTTTCATCTGTACCTTTATTCGACGTTTTATTCGACTTCGAATAATTTTCTGAGCCGCGTTCGAATGCTATACCGAAGACCGAGCAGTCAAAGATTGACACACGCGTTACAATGTATCGCCCAATAACCAGAGCAGGGATCGAATAAACTGTGCACTCTCATAAATCGAAGTTCTTTCTAGGTATGTTGCTACCGTAAAAATTTGTTCGATGTCCTTTTTCAATTTCCAAAGAAACCTGAAATTTTCGAATTCTTATGTTTTCCTTTTTTGTAAATAAGATTTTCAACCGAAAAATCGGCAAAAATTCTTAAATATATACATATGTCGATAATCGCAATTCGTCAGATTTTTTCAATATTTTTGCATGCAATTAAATATGGGTGATTGACCGAAAACCATTAAAACGGGACTGCTCTAGGTAGGTCCTTTAAAGAGAAAATATTCCAAATTTAATTATAAAAAAATATTTTAAATAGGAAGTTAAATTTTGACAAATAAAATAAGATTAGATTAGATATAAAATAAGACATTCAGCGTTCAAGAGAGACTGTTCCGCGATCCCATGCCGAACGGAGAAAAGGACGGAGTAAAGCTCGAGGGCCTCGGTCGCCGAGGAGTGTAACACAATACGAGGCGGGTATATCGGTGTGAGACCACTACTAATCAAACAACAAAACTTCTTTATTTTTCATTATTTTTTTATCGGATTTTCACAAACATACTAGTAGCATTTTTCTGATGAAAATGATACGAAATATGATGTAATTCCGATGATATTTACTCGTGTAATGAACGGCGAAAGGTTCGGGTGCAAGGAAGGACAGCGTATAGGAAAGAAAGAGACGCGGAGAATCCTACTTTTAAGCCTTCGCGTTCGACTGCTCGATTTTCTCCGCGTCGCGCGTCGCACAATGGAATTAGCTGTTCACAACTATTGTAGTCGTTGAATTCAGCCCGACGTCAGCAATAACATTATGAAGTAAAAAATATATAGTGACGATTAGAAAATCAAGGAGACCTTACAATTTTATCGAATAAAAAAAATTGTTTTATGTAAGGCATGCAGATGTCTTAGAACTCAGATCGTACGTGTCCAAAACTACCGTAAAAGTGCGTATCAATACAAATAATTTCGCTCGGAGTTCGTCGATACTTTCGCAAGCAATGTCAAAGTATTCTGCCCTCCCGAGTCCTTCGGCTTCCACCTTGTTTCGAGCTTCGCCTTCCGGGGTCTGGTGCGTCAACGTGACGCCTAAGCTGGTCGTAATTCTGGGGCGGGGCGTTTTACATTTAATTTTTTATATTGAAATTTATAGAAGAGTGACTACCGAGTAATTTTTATCAGAAACATTTTTTGTCAGACCACTGGAAATGCTTGAAAAATTACAATAACGTGTGAATAATGAATGATATTTAATGTATTCTTGCAACAACAGGTGATATTTGAAATCTGTCTTCACATCTGTAATTCTTACACGAAGCCACACAACTTTACCATGTACAGTATTTCATCGATAATGGTCCACAACACGGACAAATTATACAATAATATGTAATTATTTTCCAAGAAATCACGGAATGGATAATGACAGTCTTCATTTATTTATTACCTAAGGTATTACATCCATTTACCTATACGCCACTCATGCAGTCGTGCGCAGTTGACGAGCAAATGTTCTGTTGCGGCTGCGCGTGGAGGAATTCAGGGACTTTGGTAGGTTCGGGTGCCCGTGGAGCGCTGAAGCGCTCTGCTCGTGGAAGGTGGATGTTGGCGTAAGAAAACACTCTTTCGAATAAAATTGATGGAAGATAAAAAGACTTTATTTATGAAATCTCGAGGTGTATGCTCTACGACTCCAGAATAATATCTGCCGATATCTCCTTCTCTCAGACGGCTCCTCGTCCTCGTTCGGTCTTCCGCTCCCGCTTTGTTTCCTTGGCCAATAGGAAAATTCGGCATCTCCAGGTGGACGTTGATTCGCTGGATGGTCTCCCTCCAAGTTGTAGATCGACGGTGATTGGCGGTGGTGGTACCGTGGAAGCGCGCGCATGAGGGCGGTGGCGTGTACGAGGGAGCCCGCCAAAACAAGGGATGTGGGGGTGTTTACGCGCGAAGATCTAGACCGCGGGGTCCCACGGTGGGACTGCGCAAGAGAGAGGTCCGAGGGAAAGTTCTAAGAGGCCCTTGACCGAGGGTTTATGACTTCCTGTTCTGGCGAGTTTGGAACTACGAATTTCTAAGTGAAATATGAGAACTCCTTCGAGGAGATGCATGACTGCGCCTAAATTCCTCAATTAGTCTCGCACATCAGGATTACGTCTAGGTTTTCCGTGGGAACTATCTTGTCGTTTCTTTACTTATTCTAAGCTATTCCTGTCGCGATTAAATATACAACGAATCCGCGATTTTGGCCTAGACATTACTTTTATATTCAAATTTCCCCCTCATCGCCATTAATCAACCTATGGCGCAGTAGCGCTATCGTAACTATGTTCGCGTGGTCACGCAACAGTTCTATGTAGGTAGAGAGCGCGGAACTTTTAGCACCGTGGAACTTCATAAGTCTACTTTATCCATTCCACGAAACCACCGGCGATGCCATCGGACCCGTTACCGACCGGTTTGAGAGCCCATCAGAGCCCACTTTTCGGCGACACCGAATACACGGGGGCTGGATGTCTTTAACAGTATCTCGTCGGTGACCGAATACACAGACTTATGATACCTACAGACATTGCATGCAATGCATTTTTCTGTCTACGGTTCTGAATTACCGACTCTGTAGAAAATGTCCTAGTACGATAGCGGACTCTATCGAAATGGAACGGTCAGGTGGTGAACTACATGAGGTTGCAACACATACAGTGTGTGTCTGAGGAGGCTCGATTTTACAGCGTTGAATTGTATTCGTACAAAAATACTCCACGTATTATTCACTTGTGCCGCCTATTTTTTTACCGGACTTCGAACCCCCTGGTAAAAATTTGGCGAACATGATAAAGAAGTTTGTATCCGACAAGGATGAACTTATGCACATTTAAGAAGAGAAAGAAAGATAGTCAGAGAGCTGCTGAATACTGTGCACACTCGACAGAAAATTTATTAGTAACACACTTGTGAGGAATTGTTTACAAATATTTGCAGTTAGGAAATATAGAATAGACCTTCAGCCACTTTCACATATAGTTTACCGTCACATTTTATTTCTGACTAAATAGTTATAAACAATTATTCTAAGTCTCGTTCTAAAATAAACTCAAATAATTTAACAGATCTCTGGTAAAAAATAATCTTCCTTGTGATCGGAGGATCTAGAATGATGTCTTAGCTACATTTCTATTGCAGTTTTATGTAGATTCGACGCCTAGTTAATTAGTTATTTACGATTTCCAGAGAGGTGACACAACGATTTGTGTGTTTACCTTTGACAAATACTCGGACTCTCCTTGTCTTACTCATTGCGGGCATAGAAGATAGAAGTTACCTTCACAACACTTGTTGATAAATTACTTCAGGTAATTTTTATAAATATTAGCTCTTGAAGAACATAGAATGGACCTTCGGCAACATTCATGTATAGTTTTCAATTCGATTCTAGAAGAGGTTAATTAGTTAGAAATAATTTTTGTTACTCTTGTTCTGATGAAACTGTGCATACTAGTGAGAATTGAATATCTTGTATACTCCAAATGTTCATGCATAAAAGTTAATCTGTATCTCGAGTACTATTAGCTATTTTTACTAAAAAATTGGGTGGTGAGGTAACCAAACATATAATCGTTGTAATCGTTAAACAAACAGAGACAACAAATTCATAAATTACATTTTTTCAATATAATTATGCTTAGTAATATTCATGTATCACAAATTATGCTGGATCTCGAGTTTTATTACTTACTTCTACTAAAAAATTAGATGGCAAGATGGTCAACGGAGTGCTCGTCGACATCATCGACAAAAGGAATTGTTTCAAATATTAACCAGCTAGAGATGATAAATTTATCAGTGAATTGTGTTCGATAAATTAATGCACGCGAATATTCATGTGTCAGAAGATATTCAATATCTCGAGTTCCATTACATATTTTCACTGAAAAATTAGATGGTCAGATAGTCGAGGGAGTGCTTATCGACATAATTAGCAAAAGGAATTGTTATAAACATTAAACAGCAAGAAATAATAGATTTATCAATAATTATTATCACGGCAATCGAGATCTACCGAAATTAGTTGGGGTGGGGAGCGTTGCGCTTCGCTGCGCGTTGCGCATCACTGGCTACCTAAGCTCGCTGAGCGCGCTCAGCCAATCAGTCGGGCCGGGCCCTCCGGCAGGAGCGGACGGGCTCCGGGACCAGGAGGGTCCCGCAGAGGTACATTGGCCTCTCCTGCCTACCTTCTGGATGACCAGTGGTCCTCCAGAGCTACCCTTGCCTACCTTCAGCTGGCTCAGGGTGGACCAAGGGTCCTCCACCAGTGGTCTACCTTGGGGTTGACCAGTGGTCATCCAGAGCTACCCTTGCCTACCCTGAGGCTGTACCAGTGGTCCTCCAGAGCTACCCTTGCCTACCTTCAACTGGCTTAGAATGGACCAAGGGTCCTCCAACAGTGGTCTACCCTGTGGTTGATCAGTGGTCATCGAGAGCTACTCTGGCCTACCTGTGCTTACCTTGAGGCTGACCAGTGGTCTTCCACAGCTACCCTTGTTTACCTTCAGCTGGCTTAAGCTTAACCAAGGGTCCTCCATCAACGGCCTACCATTGTCTACCATGGTCCACCTTTAGCTAGCTTAGGGTAGTCCAAGGGTTATTTAAAACTTCCTTGGCCTACTTTAAGCTAGCTCGGGGAGGGCCATGGACTCTTCAATGCTTCCTTGGTTTACCTTGGGTTCTGAGCCGGTCCAGTTTCGGTATCCGGCATGCAGTCATTACCGTGCTGATCGACTCAGAGAGGGCATTCATTGCAATGACTTCGCATCTTCGAGTGAGTCATTTTGTTACTACCTTGTTACTATATTCGTCTGTAGAAGTAGTAGTATACCGTAGTAGTAAAGTGTAAAAGTAGATAGTTGCATGCATGGGCAGGCCTCGCCGCCCCAACGATCAGCCGAGATGGGAACGTCCGCGATTTGCACTAGCGTTGCGACAAAACCACGCGTTGCATTTAGTCGATTTTGAACAGAGATTAAAGTTAATGTTACGAAAAATTTTGTTTAGAGCGTAGCGTTGCGAATCATAAATAGTCGCGGTTCAAAATTACATTTCAATTTGATAACTGCGCTTTTAAAGTTCATATTGTTGTTTTACATATAATCTAAAGTAATCGTTTTTTGGATCTCTGTTCGTTGAATTAGCGTTGCGCACCAAAAGTTCGCGTTTGCCTTCGAGTCTTTCGACTTTTCAGGCTCCCATGCTCGAGCTGCAACGATCAACTGTGAGATGGGCACATCCGCGATTTCAAGTAGTGTTGCGAAACAAATTGTTACACGCGTTGTACTAGTATCAATTTTTAAAGTTGATGAAATGTCTAGTTAATGTTGCAAATAAGTAGTCGTAATTTAAAGTAGTTCTAAAGATACCTGTTTAGAATTTTAGACGTTAGAGTTTTAAATTTCTTATTTAAATAGCATTTTAAATTCGATTTGTTGAATTAGCGTTGCGCATCAAAAGAATCGCGTTTGCAATAGAATCTTTCGATATTTCAGGCGCCCATGCTCCAGTTGCAACGATCAACTGTGAGATGGGTACTTCCGCAATATCGAGTAGCGGTGCGAAACAAATTGTCGGGATGGGGCCGAAAGAGCAGACGAGGTTTTATGCCAAAGATGCCGGACAAACTGTCATTCAAAAGGACAATCATTGCAACGTCTTCGCATCTTCGAGTGAGTCATTTTATCACTACCTTGTCGTTATACTCGTCTGTAGAAATAGAGTTGTAGTAGAATGTAAAAGTAGTTAGTTGCGTGCATGGGCAGGCCTCGCCGCCCCAACGATCAGCCGAGATGGGAACGTCCGCGATTTGCACTAGCGTTGCGAAAAAAGTACGCGTTGCGTTAGTCGATTTTGAACAGAGATCAAAGTTAGCCTTTCTTCTAAATATAATAGTAGTCTCTATCAGCGATATAGCTTGTTTAAACTATAGCGTTGCGAAACAAATAGTCGCGATTCGTTTTGCAGAAACTGTAGAGTAATCTTTTTTGGATCTCTGTTCATTGAATTAGCGTTGCGTACCAAAAGTTCGCGTTTGCTTTCGAGTCTTTCGACTTTTCAGGCTCCCATGCTCGAGCTGCAACGATCAGCTGTGAGATGGGCACATCCGCGATTTCGAGTAGTGTTGCGAAACAAATTGTCACACGCGTTGTACTACTATCAATTTTAAAACTTGATTAAATGTGTAGTAAATGTTGCGAATGAATAGTTGCGATTTAAAGTAAATCTAGACATACAGATGTACAATTTTAAACGTTGGAATTTTAAATTTCTTATTTAAATAGCAATTTGAATTTCGATTTGTTGAATTAGAGTAATCTTTTTTGGATCCCTGTTCGTTGAATTAGCGTTGCGCACCAAAAGTTCGCGTTTGCTTTCGAGTCTTTCGACATTTCAGGCGCCCATGCTCGAGCTGCAACGATCAACTGTGAGATGGGCTCATCCGCGATTTCGAGTAGCGTTGCGAAACAAATTGTCACACGCGTTGTACTAGTATCAATTTTTAAAGTTGATCAAATGCCTAGTTAATGTTGCGAATAAATAGTCGCGATTTAAAGTAATTCTAGAGGCACCGATATAGAATTTTAGACGTCAGAGTTCTTTTCTTATTTAAATAGTATTTTTAATTTCGATTTGTTGAATTAGCGTTGCGCATCAAAAGGATCGCGTTTGTATTAGAATGATTCGATATTTCAGGCGCCCATGCTCCAGTTGCAACGATCAACTGTGAGATAAGAACATTCGCGATTTTAAGTAGCGTTGCGAAACAAATTGTAACACGCGTTGTAATAGTATAAATTTTCAAACTTGACTTAATGTCTAGTATGTTGCGAATAAATAGCCGCGATTTAAATTATTTTTAGAAGAACCGATCTAGAATTTTAGACCTTAGAGTTTTAAATTTCTTATGTAATTTGTAAGAATGGTAATACTTAATTTTGTAAGATTTTCAAAGTTCAACTTTATCAAATTGATACAATATATTTGTCTAGAAATTGATATTTTTCATGAAATTGATATTTTTTTCGGGAAATTGATATATTTGTCTTGAAACTGACATATTTGTCTTGAAATTGTTATTTATTTCAGGAAATTGTTATTTATTTCAGGAAATTGTTATTTATTTCAGGAAATTGTTATTTATTTCAGGAAATTGTTATTTATTTCAGGAAATTGATATTTATTTCAGGAAGTTGATATTTATTTCAGGAAATTGTTATTTATTTCAGGAAATTATTATTTATTTCAGGAAATTGTTATTTATTTCAGGAAATTGTTATTTATTTCAGGAAATTGTTATTTATTTCAGGAAATTGATATTTATTTCAGGAAGTTGATATTTATTTCAGGAAATTGATATTTATTTCAGGAAATTGATTTTTATTTCAGGAACTTGATATTTATTTCAGGAAATTGATATTTTTTTCAGGAAATTGATATTTTTTTCAGGAAATTGATATTTATTTCTGGAAATGGATATTTATTTCTGGAAATTGATATTTTTATCTTGAAATCAATATTGCTCGGATCGGAGTTCCCTCAGGGACTCACTCACGGGGTGGGGCCCGTGAGTGAGTACGGGGACTCGCGTCCCCGGGGGCACCCGAATCGCCTATAGGTCGTTGCGTCCACAAATCATTAGATTTGGGCTCGATGTGGTTTCGATTTTGTTTCGACTTTGTTTCGACTGGTTTTCGATTTGGTGTCGATTTTGTTCCAACTGGTTTTCGATTCTGTTTCGATTTTCTTTCAATTGGTTTTCGATTCTGTTTCGATTTGGGTCGTTCATCTTGCTCTTGTTAGTCAGAACGAACGAAGAAAATTCATCAAAGGAAGAAAATTCGTCGAAAGAAGAAAATTCATCGTGCGAAGAAAATTCATCGAAGGAAGAAAATTCATCGTGCGAAGAAAATTCATCGTGCGAAGAAAATTCATCGTGCGAAGAAAATTCATCGTGCGAAGGAAATTCATCGTACGAAGAAAATTCATCCTACGTAGAAAATGCATCGAAAGAAGAGGATTCGTCGAACGAAGACTCCAGATTATTCTTAAGTTAGTTTTAGTGCGTGCGTTAGTTATTAAGATTGTCAATCGTCGTTGTAATTATGTCGAGTAATTATTGCCGTAACTTGACTTTGCTCGCCCCGTTTTCTGACTCCGACACAGCCTTCTGCTGTGTCGGCCTTGCTTGCAGGTCCTGAGCTGGTCCAGTTTCGGTATCCGGCGTGAAGTCGCTAAGAGGGATGTCTAAGAGACTCGTTCACTCGTCTTCTGACGATCCTCTGTGTTAACGTAATCCTGGGCACGCCATGTTCTCATGTCACCCAGTAGCGCCAGAAACCGTTTGAGCGCATCTCTTTGCCATCTTTCTTGGTGATGGAGTGGCGGGTATCGGGCTGGTCGGCTCAGGACTTGTAAGCACTGAACGCGTCGCGTCACCCTTGAACCAGAGCCTTCTGCTCTGGTTCGATCTTGTTTGTTTCTTTGAAAGAATCAGAGCCTTCCGCCTGATTCGCCCTTGGTCCCTCGTGGATCGGAGACTTCTTCTCCGATTCACACTTTGCCCCGCAATAATTACTCGACATACGCTAAATGGAAAAGAAGTCTTTTCCGTGAAAAAGACTACTTCTCCATTTAGCGACCTGCGAAACTTAGTTTCTAAGAATCTTCGTTGTAAGAAAGGGAGGCAGAACGAAGGGAGACTTCGTTCTGACTCCCTTTCGGGTCTCTTGTGCAGCAACCTCCTCGTGGTGAGACCTGGGCAATCGATATTATCCACAATGCGCAAGATATTATAACTTATAAATGGTAGTATCTTGCGTGTAGTGGATAATATCGAGCTAATAGCTGCACATTTAGAGCTTGCGTAAATATGTATTTTATATTAGAATGTAAGCCTTAATAATTTCTTCGTTTTCCTTTGTTCAGGTATTCCAGGTTCAGCATTTTTTTCAATTAATAATAGAAATACGGAATTTCAGTTTCAGAATACATGTACCTTCAACAAACACCTCCATTATTAATTTTTGGATTCGTAATTGGAATGTGCTCCTGAACTTTCAAAGTGCAACTTTCTCAAATTGATATTTTTGTCTTGAAATTGATATTCCTCCGATCGGAGTTCCCTCAGGGGCTCACTCACGGGATGGGGCCCGTGAGTGGGTACGGGGACTCGCGTCCCCGGGGCCACCCGAATCGCCTATAGATCGTTGCGTCCACAAATAATTAGATTTGGGCTCGACATGGTTTCGATTCTGTTTCGACTGGTTTTTCATTTGGTGTTGATTTCGTATCAACTGGTTTTCGATTCTGTTTCGATTTTGTTTCATCTGGTTTTCGATTCTGTTTCGATTTTTTTTCAACAGCTTTTCCATTTGGAGTCAATTTTGTTTCAGCTGGTCATCGATTCTGTTTAAGAAAATTCATCTTGCGAAGAAAATCGTACGAAGAAAATTCATCGTACGAAGAAAATTCATCGAAAGAAGAGGATTCATCGAACGAAGACTCCAGATTATTCTTAAGTTAGTTTTAGTGCGTGCGTTAGTTATTAAGATTGTCAATCGTCGTTGTAATTATGTCGAGTAATTATTGCCGTAACTTGACTTTGCTCGCCTCGTTTTCTGACTCCGACACAGCCTTCTGCTGTGTCGGCCTTGCTTGCAGGTTCTGAGCTGGTCCAGTTTCGGTATCCGGCGTGAAGTCATTAAGAGGGATGTCTAAGAGACTCGTTCACTCGTCTTCTGACGATCCTCTGTGTTAACGTAATCCTGGGCACGCCATGTTCTCATGTCACCCAGTAGCGCCAGAAACCGTTTGAGCGCATCTCTTTGCCATCTTTCTTGGTGATGGAGTGGCGGGTATCGGGCTGGTCGGCTCAGGACTTGTAAGCACTGAACGCGTCGCGTCACACTTGAACCAGAGCCTTCTGCTCTGGTTCGATCTTGTTTGTTTCTTTGAAAGAATCAGAGCCTTCCGCCTGATTCGCCCTTGGTCCCTCGTGGATCGGAGACTTCTTCTCCGATTCACACTTTGCCCCGCAATAATTACTCGACATACGCTAAATGGAAAAGAAGTCTTTTCCATGAAAAAGACTACTTCTCCATTTAGCGACCTGCGAAACTTAGTTTCTAAGAATCTTCGTTGTAAGAAAGGGAGGCAGAACGAAGGGAGACTTCGTTCTGACTCCCTTTCGGGTCTCTTGTGCAGCAACCTCCTCGTGGTGAGACCTGGGCAATCGATATTATCCACAATGCGCAAGATATTATAACTTATAAATTGTAGTATCTTGCGTGTAGTGGATAATATCGAGCTAATAGCTGCACATTTAGAATTTGCGTAAATATGTATTTCGATGGGTCTGAGTGTAGCGTTCCTGACTACGGAACCGATGAAAACTTTTTTGACATGGCTCGAGACAGATTTTTTTTATTTCATGAATAAAATTTGTTTCCATCTTTTTTGGTTAACACAACCATAGGATTTTTACAAAATAATTTTAACAATATTTTTTAACTATTCTGAAATAGTTTTACGCCAAAATATTGTAGCTTACTCTTCATTAGATTCTTTATGGGGTAGTCCTGTGTTCTGTGTCTGACTGCCAAATATGGAGTTTTATGGCACGCGAACAATAGCTATTGACCTGAAAGCCAGACGGTTCAAGTCTGACTGCGAAGCTAGTTGAAGGAAAGCAAAAAGACAGGATTTCTTGGAGTAGCGATCTTGGAGAACTTTAAAGATAATCAATCGTACAGTGCCGTCAAAATTGTAGAGCACTATAAAATTACACTTACGTATAAAATAATATGGGTAAAAATGTATGATTCGATATCAAAATTTCCTCCATCACTCGCCCTACAATAAACTAATTATTCAAAGAAGTCAAATAAAAGGAAGGATTAAAAAGGAGACACATTACGGAAAAATTTAGTTTATTTAAACAAAAAGAAATCGAACAACATGTTAGGTCTATTTTAAACAGAAATTAAAAATATATATGGTACTACAGTATTTTATGCAGTTTTCTAATTAGAGTGATACGGAGTATGATATAATTCCTTTCATATTTATTTGTGCAATGAATGAGTGTTTTGGACTCAACGAGTGGCGGGCTTTTGAACTGTGCCTGCTGCCGCGACTATGCGTGTCTCTTTCTTTTCCATACGCTGTCTTTTTTTGCGCCCGAAACTTTCATTGTTCATCGTACAAGTGAATATTATCAAAATTATATTATATTTGGTATCATTTTCATTAGAAAAATGCCACGAATATATTGGCAAAAGTTTCATAAAAAAATTATTGAAGAATAAAGAAGTTTTGTTGATGGATTAGTAGTGGGCTCACACCGATATACCCGACCCATATTGTGTTACACTCCTCGGTGACCGAGGCCCTCGAGCTTCACTGTCCAACTTTACGTTCGGCAAAATTCAAAGAATAGCATCCCGAGCATGTAATTGTCCCTGGCCGAACTTGTGGTTTGGACGATCATCGATAAAAAACTGTATTTACCATTCCTTACGATTTGTAGAAATTATGTTCGCAACTTGAGAGACGAAATTTAACTATGGGATGGATGGTGAAAGTAAAAGCGAACTAACATCATTAATCGAAAATCTGAACATCGTTTATTAAATACAAATACAGGTATGGATGTATGTGACATATTTGATATCAATATACTCCCCACCCGCGTTACGGCTACTCGGTCCACCGCAACGCGAGTTCAGAGAGGCGCAGAGGACACGTGGAATTTTCGTGCACGGTAGCGGTGACAGCTGCGGGACGACTGGTTTTCATCTTATTTTCCTGAAAAGCCGAATTTATAGAATATTTGATTATTCAAGATTATATATGAGTTCAAACAATTCGATTTCGTACGTTTCATTGAACTTACATCGTCGGTGACAGCGAATTGCGATCCGTTACCTCCTTGACCAGCTATCTCCCGACCTGCGTTACGGCTACTCGGTCCACCGCAACGCGAGTTCAGAGAGGCGCAGAGGGATTGTAGATGGATAACGGCGGATGTGATGACTTTCCTTGTCTTTCCTCTCTGCTAATAGTACTCGAGATACAGAGTAACTTTTAACACATGAATATTACCAAACAATATTATATCAGGCAAATGTAATTAATAAATTTATTATCTCTGGCTGTTTAATGTTTGTAACAATTCCTTTTGCCAATTATGTCGACATGCACTCCCTTGACTATCTGACCACCTCATTTTTTAGTAAAAATATGTAATGGAACTCGAGATATTGAATATCTTCTAATACATGAATATTCGCGCGCATTAATTTATCGAACACACACGATTGTAGTTTGGTTTCATTATCTAAGATTTTCTTCCCATTTAAATCTACAAAAAGATTGTAATGGCCTATAAAATCTGCTCCTATAATTGCATTTTGTGTATCAGCTACAATAAATTCCCATGTGAAATTCCCACGTAAACCGAAGTTTACAGTAACTAATTTTTGACCATAAGTTTTAATTGTGGAACCATTTGCAGCAAAAAGTACAAGATTGCTTGCTGTAATATTTTCGTTAAGTATTTTTTTTGGTAACAGTGAAATGTCTGAACCAGTATCAATTAAATATCGTATAACTGTGGTTTTGTCAGCGATGGTCATTTGACCTTGCTTCCATCCTGATTGGAGACTGATGTAGCGGCATTCTTGTTTCTTCAAAAAGATCACGTCGAGGTCACCAATTGAATGGGGTGTGTTACAAAATAAATTAATAATATAAAATATTCCACACTTATAACTCCGTATTTAACTGAGTAATTAAATTATTTAGATGTGAATTATTTATAAATAAATTATTCTCTTAAATATTTAATAAATTTGAGAGCATGCTTCTTTGAAGGTTTAATTTGATCTGTTATTATAAAACACAGTCGTTAATAGGAAACAACAAATAAATGAATTAATATTTACAATGTGTCTAAATTATTTTAACATAATTTACAATTAATCCATATTATCATTGTCGATAAGATAGAAATCTAACGTTGTCGATAAAATAGAAATTTACATTATTTACATCCGCCACAAAATTTCATCTGCAGCGCCATCTTCGATTAAGTGCGCTGCAATCTGCAACATGCGTGTATGCTTGCTGTGGCATATGGTGGCATAGAAGAAAGTAAACTCCTCTCCTCCTCTCGCTCCGCTTGCGAGGAGATAAGACCAGACACTATTTGTTGGGGTAAATAAAAAATAGTAGGTACTTTTGACAATTGTTGATTGCCACCGTGTTTGTCGGAGTTCATATTGGTACACTCTTGGTATAACATGAGCGATTATACCTAGTAAATTATAAAAAGAATCTACACTGGAAGTCTATTTCTCTTGTTGGCTTTTACACAAGTTTAAACAATGTCCCGTCATCGAGACATACGATGTATGAATTATTCCGAAGGTACATATAACCTAAATCTTTATTTCATTTAATTTTGTTTTTTTTTTATTTTCTAAGGTTACGCATTTCTTTTCACAGAATATGAAGGTTACGATGATGTTTATGGACATTCTGTCGAAGATGACTACTGTGTTTCTCCTAGTGGTGGGTTTTATTTAATACATAGATTATTTCAAAGGCTATAGCAGGGTTTGAGGGTCAAATGAATTGGATCTGAACCATTCAATATCCTACCAAACAAGAAACCTTTCTGCTAGGTTTCAGCCTCATCTGTAAGCATAGTTACAGGGGAAAATCGGAAATCCAATTATCACAATTATTGTTATAACAATTTTTACAATGTTACGGTACGTTTTTCGATTTTTCAGTTGCAAACTCTAGTTGTAAGAAATGGAAAAATACAGATTTCATGTAGAAATTTAAGAGTGACACCCATGGAATTCAGTGGAGCCAGGTAGGGGAAATTGAGGGGATACAATTATTTGTTTATAAACTGACTTTCGCAAGTCATAGTTCCAAATTGAATGTTTGCAGTTCATTAAATGGTGTTTCATTAAAAAGCGCGTCAGGTATTGCTATGACTCAATTGAGTCTTGACATTCCTGAATTAATTGGAGGCAATCAATGAGAATATTTTGTATTTGCTTTTAACTTCATTGAACCATCCAACGTTTTCATGTATTACATTATAGTCATTTTTAAAGTCTACAAACTGTTTCTGTCAATGTTGAAATGTTTATAAAAGAATATGAATATGTTGATAAAAGTTTCAAGAAAAAACAAGGAAAGAAACAAAAATGGTTTGACATTGCATTAGTATTGGCTCACTGATATACAGACACTCTTAAAAAGACCTTAACTTTTTTAATAGTGGACCATACGACTTGGACTTTTTTTAAGAAGTTAGAACAATTAGTTTACAAATTACATTTTGTAGATCTGTGTCAATTATATACATTCTGAAAATTTCATCAAAATCGGATAACATAGAAAACAGCGACAGACATCGAAAGATGTGAGAATCCTTCGATTTATTACAGTTTAAGGCCAAAAATTGTGAAAAGTTCCAATTTTCACCATCTTTAAATGACTGCAGCTCATTGCAACGTTTACCGAATTTGGTGAAATTTTCAGATCTACAAAACTTAATTCTTAAATTTTCAATATAGGCCCACATAAAACAGTTGTAAAAAACAAGTTTTAGTATTTTCTTTGCAATTCCTACCAATTACAATTTTTTCAACATTTTTTTTTGCGTCATGTAGTAAACTAGTTGTTCTAATTTCTTAAAAAAGTCCAAGTCGTATGGCCCACTATTAAAAGAGTTATTGTAATTTTAAGAGAGTCCGAACATTACTGGGAGTGACTATACCTGACCTGTATCATATTTCAATTTCTCGTCTGAGTCAAGCTTCTCGACCCCTCGAGGGGTACACCCCGAACTAATGTTGATAATTTTTTCACAGATATCGTGTAGGAGATTGTTACTTATATCGCGACATCGGTGTATAATGCTTATGACAATATCTTATTGCTGAATTAATTCTATAGGTGTGTCACTCTTAAACTTCTATATGAAATCATGCGTTTTTTAATTTTTTTCGTGTTTTTCATTTCTTACAACCAGAGTTTGCAACGAAAAAATCGGAAAACGTTCCGTAACATGTGGCTTGGTTCCTGAAATGTGTCAGATTTTATCAGAATTTTTAATTGTGATTAAATGGGAAAGATCGACCAGAAACTGGCTTTCCGATTTTTTCCTGTACTACTGTACTACTCTTGTGTACTGTACCCATATAGTAACTATCCTGGGTAGAAAGGTTTCTTTTTTGGTAAGCTATCGAATGATTCAGGGTCGATTAAAATCAGCCCAGAGGCGATTTTCTTCCCCAAACCCGGTTGTAGCCTTTTGTAACAATTTTTAGCATGCAATCTCTTCAGTACATATGCTTATGTACTGTATTGATTAGTCATGCTTGAGACCATTATTTTGAAATATTATATCTAATTGACATGTATGAATATCTCCAATCATTTTATGATTTTAATTACAGCGGAACAATTTTTATTTGATCGGAGCAAACAACAGAATATTGCTTCTTTTATTATGGAACCAGACATAGTAGAAGACAATGAGGATGTCGAAGAAACAGCACATTCCGATGAAAAAGATATGGTTCTTACAGAATTAGAAAAAGCTAAGCTTGTTTCTTGTATGGAAACCATTAAGAAAATTATAGGCGATACAGTACCTGATTCCAAGATAAAGGAAACAATCATTCGATTAAATTTTGATGTGGATACAGCACTCGATTCGATTTTAAAGAAATCTTCTCCAAAAGATGTTAAACGTATGTAAATTATACATATAATTTTCTTATTTCAATAACTCATCGTTATATTACATTATTAAACTTTTAGAACAATCTGCAATTGCTAAGGATACTACAGAACATTACCCAGGTATGTTATGTATTCATATTATTTAATAGTTTGAAATATGAAATTAAAATTTGATATAATGCCTAAGGTTATTGTACAATGATAAACAACAATATTTTTGTTTCTTGACCTGTATTTTTTTCTGTTTTATGTGCTGTTTTTAAATCAATCTGTAAGGTAAGATGCTACATCTGTTAATCAACCATCTAGTTCATTCAATATACCTAAATTTTCATTCCAAAAGCAAACCAATATTGGGAATACTACCACAAATGCATCTGTTGCACATAGTTTGCAAAGTTTGACAAATTTGAATCTTAATGATACTCCATCAACATTTTCTTCTTTATCTGATTTAATAACATATCATCCTAAATTATCATCGCATACTACGAAGGAGTGTCAAATTAATTCAAATACAGTATTATTCAATTCTTTAGCAGATTTAACAGCACACCATTTACAAAAATCGAATAACGTTTGTGACAACATAAATTCTAATGAAAAAGTATCATCTAGTACAAATTTTGTGATACCTAAATTGTCAATTAAAAAGGACAAAAGTAATGATTTAAATACTACAAAATTAGATTTATCTGCTGTTCAAGTTAATGCAAATATAGAATCCGATTCAATAAATGATAAAAAGGAAGAACATTCTATGGATTCGCTTGAAAGGAGCTTATCTAACGTACTTGCTTTTTCAAAAGACTATTGCAATAATGACAATAATTTATATAATTTAGAGACAAAAGAAGATTTATTGATAAATGTAAGTGATACTCGAACGCCGTCACCGGATATTTGGTTGGTAGATTTGAGTTCGGCTTTGAAACAAGCAACATCTTTAGTTTCAAAGGAATGTACTCTTATAAAGCCAAAAACTTCTGAGAATGTTGATACAGTCCTCCCTTATTCGAAATTTTATACTCACAGTAAAAATACTGAAATTCCATATGTACTTCTTCCTACAACTTTAAATTTAAGTTGTTTACATAATACTAAGCTTTCGCACACAAAAAGAAGTGCTTCATTATTTGGTAGAACATTATGCAGAACATGGAAATCAAAAAAACCTATTCTTAAATCGCATGAAAAGCGTCATAGAGTAAAACGATTCGATTTTTCAGTTCCATACAGTCGTAATTAACGAATTTATCAATACTGAGCTTACTAAGCCCAGGTTAGCTACAGATGGGACAAACTTTGAAAATTATAAAATAAAAATTGATGACTGTAGAATTATAGAATGAACATTTGAATATATTATTTGATTGAAATAAAATAATTCTCCATAGCAGTATGTCTTTGATCGATATAAACTTTTTAATACAGTCATCTAATGGTCATATATAGGTCGTTGAATTCGTCTTGACATCACCCACGACTGTATGAAGTCCAAAGTATATGTCATTTATAAATATCGAGCTGACTGTGACTTTTCATGGTAACAATTTTTTATTGTCAAATTGAATTTTTAATTATTAAAATATGTCCCATCTGTCATTATACTTCTCATAATATATATGAAGCCACCGACGGCGGTATCCGGGTCTATTTTGACCCAGAATATGAACATTTTTGACGATTAAATGAAATGAATAGCTGTTGCATTATTGATTATTGTATAATTAGTATTCAACAAAAAGATTAAGGGGTCTGCAAGAAGTACCTTGAAAAGTATGTTTAATGAGATTGATAAATAAAGATGTGAATGGTCCCAAGCATCGTCAATTGTATAGTTGTGAAAAAGGTTCACTGTACAAGGGTTAAATCGTGTATAAAATTATGATGGTTGAATATAATTTTTACAAATGCAATTGTAAATCATATACTTCAAATGATCTTATAGAAACACATAAGTTTTAACTCTACGGAAGTTATAGAATAGGCTTCAATGATTTATTAATAAATGACTTATGTAATCATATTTACTATTCAACACTAATCTTATGTAAAAATATAGTTTAGAAAGTTTTAAAATAGAATCTTTACAAATGGTTGCACTAAATATATATTTTAAATATATTCTAATATGTAATTTCATATTAATCCTTACAAATATTTCTCTCACATTTAATTTTATTTTATGATAATGAGGCAATTACAATCAATTTTATGAAAGGTAAAAAATTACCAGCCAAATCCGCACCACGAGATACAACTCCTTCCAATGTGAAAATTATTCCTGCTGGGAAACGACCTGTAGTAAAGGGCTTCGATTTAAGTGGAGCAGAAAACACAGATCATTTAAATACTCGGATCGATAGTCCTCGCTCTCAAAGTCCGTTTACCAATAACAGTCCGGAAATTAGGAGGAAGGATTATATACCAAAGGAGAAGAAAGTCATTTCTTCAAGTTCAGATAGTCCACGTAGCCATTCTCCCGTATTAGGACATGTAGCATCTGATTTGGATTCTAAAGCAAAAACCAGTGAAGAAAAAGTTGATGTTTTAAAAGTATATAAAAGTAAAAGAGGTGACAGCAAAGAACAACTACATTTAGTAGTTGTTGGACACGTAGATGCAGGTAAAAGTACTTTACTAGGACGACTTTTATGCGACTTAGGACAAGTCCCATCAAGATTAATTCACAAGTATCAGCAAGAAAGCAAGAAGATAGGAAAACAGTCATTTGCATATGCATGGGTATTAGATGAAACGGGAGAAGAACGGTGATTATAATTTCTATAACAACGAAATTATTCTTTAAATTACGTTGTATACTTATTAATGATGTACGTATCTTTTAGAGAACGTGGAATAACAATGGATGTTGGTCATTCTAAATTTGAAACAGAAACAAAGTCTATTACTTTGTTAGATGCACCTGGACATAAAGATTTTATACCAAATATGATTATTGGTGCTACTCAAGCAGATGTAGCTTTATTGGTAGTAGATGCTACAAGAGGAGAATTCGAAACTGGTTTCGATAGTGGAGGTCAAACTAGGGAGCATGCGTTATTATTACGTTCACTAGGTATTATAATTTATATCCATATTTATATTCTTTATACTTACAAGGGAACATATTCAAGTTACGCAATTCGATTTTGATGAAACTTATGTGAGACGTAGTTCTTCGAAAAATATTTAACACGTGTTTTGTTTATCGGCAACCATCTACCTTAAAGGGATGAAAATAGCCCTCAAAGTAGGAGTCTAAACCACATTTTTTGAGATATTTCAGGAAGCAGAGATAGAAATAAATTGAATTTCTTTTTAAATTGTGTGTTTTTAATGGGAAATTCAGTTGTGCAAGGAAATTTTAAAAGTTATTTGTTTAAACAATACATTAACAATTCGGTTTTTTGGAGTTCCTCTTATTCATTGTTAATTCATTTTAATATAAACTCGGGTCTGTGATCTTTGATCCAAAATAGGAGATACATGCTATGTGGTGTTTTGTTCGTTGCCATTTAAGGATAGTTATGCATAATGAATAATAGTCTTGGACCTCGTGCAGAGAAAAGTATTCTGGCTTGTTATGGCTATATAAGTAGGGTCCCATATGTATCTATAAACAATTTATCTGTTTAGGTGTATCACAGTTGGCAGTAGTGGTAAACAAATTAGACACAGTAAATTGGTCGCAAGAAAGATTTAATGAAATAGTTGATAAAATGAGCGTATTCTTGAAGCAAGCTGGATTTAAAGATAATGTTGTCTTTGTTCCATGCAGTGGTTTGTCTGGTGAAAATATTATAACAAAACCTAAGGAAGCTTTATCTAATTGGTATATCTATGTCTGATGAAGTTCAAGCTATTAAAAAAATTATAATAGTTAAATTAATATATTTTTTATACAGGTATCAGGGTCCTACATTAATCAGTGTTATTGACAATTTCAAATGTCCTGAACGTCCGATAAGTAAGCCATTTCGATTATCGGTTAATGACATATTTAAAGGTACTGGATCTGGATTCTGTGTTTCTGGTCATGTAGAAACAGGTATGGTGTCTGTAGGTGACAAAATTTTAGTGCAACCAGGAAACGAAATGGCAGTGATCAAAGGTATGTTAATACTGACCATCAACTTTTAATTTCTATATTCTGTGTTCTAATATTCAAGTGGTAATTTTTATAGATTTTCATGTGCTGAATACATTTTCCATAGCATTACATTAAGCAAGTGTTATATAAAAAAAAATATCTAACAGGTGTTTTGCATACCATCAATTACGTTTACATGTGTTTAAATGCTTATAATGTCATAAGAATATATATCATTTTATTTAGAGAGGCTTATAGAATTGTTTTTTGTAAGAAACTCTTGTTTATCTTTCCGAATGAAAGTACAACGAACTATTAAAATTAAAAATTAAATTTCTCAAAAAGTTTGATGAAGAATGGTTCACAGGTTCATACACAGTATGTGAACATTTATATAATAGTAATAAAGAATCGCCAATTAAATGTTAGAAGTTAGGACATATAAAGAAAAATGAAAGTCTGTTGGAGAGTATAATTGCAAAATGTAATTAATTTTCTTTCCATACTTGTCAACTATACGATTAAAATTATTAACTTAAATTTAAGGTTTACAAGTTGATGAGGAATCCACAACAAATGTGTTTGCTGGAGATCATGTTGTTTTAACATTATCGGGTCTGGAACAACAAAATGTCGGAATTGGAGATATTCTTTGTAGTCCACAGAATCCTGTTCCCGTAACAACATGTTTCCAAGCGCATGTTGTGATATTTGCAGTTAAAATCCCAATCGTAAAAGGTCTTCCAGTGGTGATGCATCAACAATCCTTAGTGCAACCAGCTGTGATTACAAAATTAGTGGCTCAACTACATAGAACTACTGGTGAAATCACAAAAAAGAAACCTCGTTGTTTACCAAAAAATTCAAGTGCTGTTATAGAAATTACAACGCAAAATCCGGTCTGCATGGAATTATACAAAGATATCAAGCAGCTGGGTAGAGTAATGTTACGTGTAGAAGGAACAACCATTGCCACTGGACTTATTACAAAAATTAAATAGTCATAATAAAATAATTGCTTTGTATATTGAAACATCTAGAGCTGTGCACGCATGGCAGTTACTGTATTTACATATTGTTGTTGTTATATGAATTTTAATATAATAATCATGTTTTTGTTAATTTATGTAAACATGTAAGTAAATACATAAATGTTCATTTGCTACCAGATACTCACTTCTTTTTCTAGCCTATGTGTAATTTATAACACTTTTAATGTAAAAATCAACTAATCTGTTTAATAAAATTGTTCTGCGAAAATTAATGATCTATTTATTTATTACATAGACTTGTCTGGGATATGGTATTTTTAACAAGTTATTAGAACAATAATTATAATGCTTATACAAGCGTTTAAATAAATCAATGTTTACATTGTAAGTAGTATTTTAGCACATATTTTAGCCAGCGCAACTCCTGCATCCACCAAATGGAATATGTACACCACCTTCTGTGTTAGGTCGTCCCAATCTACGCGATGATGGTGGTTGTGGCCTATATACAATACACATACTCTTAAAATTAGTTTGAATAAAAGTGTATCATAAAAATATGGATGAAAATGATTAATGCTATTTAAATTGTGTTCTGTTTTTAGGAAGAAATACCTGATATTTACTAACATTTAATCATAATTATCTACCCTACTCCACTTGGAACTAGAGCACGAAGGATTTTATCACGACAATTAGATTTCATTAACTTTACTTCAGGTACTTTGTTTCAAAAAACAGAATATATAGTATAGTTCTATTATAAGATCCAAAGGCAAATGATTAAATCTCTTACCCAGATCCAGGTCTGTAATTTCGTGAATAATCACTTCCATATTTATTCATATCAGGATTAACCATTGTTTTAAAACTGTAATAAATATATTTATTCAGTATTATTTGTATATTCGGAGTGAAGATATATATAATAAACATAAGAATAAAAATAATTACTCACAATAGAATAACCATATAAATTATTCCAGTGAAGAAACTCAATATTTTCTTCAGCAATGGACTACTTCGTAACACTTCTCCATCTAAAAATTATTTAACGATAAATGTATGTAAACAAACATTATATGAAATATTTGTTAAGTGATTATGAACATTGAGATTAAAAGTTTTACCTCTAGATACATAAACCATGATTTAAGGTTTTCTACAACAAAAACTTTTTCAATACAGAGCTGTAATCAGGTACAACTAAAATTTTAGCTCAATTACGGTTTTATAAACAATGTTTAGATATGTTTCACAGGTGATCTTACACTTCTGACAGAAACAATAACACGTCATATATCGTTGATCGTGCACAACTAACTTATGTATTACCAGGTATTACCTGGTATTAGTGATGGGCACCTTCGACTAAAAACTATCGACTAAGTCGATAGTAACTAACTACTAATTTCAGTCGACTACTTTTTTGAACAATCCTTAGACCATATATACTTATAGACCCGGCATAGGTATAGTCACAGCCGACTCTAGTACTGTGCTAGTACTAGCACAGCCGACTCTAGTACTAGCCATGCTGAGCGTAAAATGGCAACACTGGGAGAGTCCGATTGAGATATATATGTCAACATACCTAACCCAACCCGCCGAATCAGACTCTCAATCTCCATCTATCGGATTCTCGGTTTCCCGCTTAGTTTTCAAATGTTTTCAGATCAACACATATTGTGGGTAAGTAGTTTTAAAAAAATTTAAAGCGCAATAATGCAGGTAAGGTTTATTTATTAACTATATAGGTCTTTATCTTTGTGTGTAGCACATTTATTTAATAGAATCTATTCTTCTTGCAATATATTTCAGTTAATTATATTTATGATATACGAAGTCATATTTATTATATGCATAGTTTTTCGAAAAATTTGTTTTAAATATTTATTTTCACAAGTTTTACATTACATTTATTAGTTAATAATGCCACGGCGTTGTTGTGTTCTCAATTGTAAGGGAAATTATGATACTACTTTAAAAATAAATAATTATATTTCTGTATTTTTATTCCCTAAAGATGGGGTAATTTACACAAAACTTTCATTTTCCCGAATTTCGATACAAAAGAATTAAAATTGGCTAAATTTAATGATTTACGTACAGTTTACGATTACGAAAAACATTTAATTACTAAGAAAGCTTATAAATTAAGCTATAAATCATTATATCTAAATAATTTCGATCGCCAAAAGGTTTTTCTAGTTGATATTTTTCATCACTTTACAATAGCAGCTATGAAAGATCTCAATTATACAGATACTGCTGATTTTCTACAAATATTTCGCAACTGGTGGGATATTGTGAACAATACCAGTTATGTGAAAGGTAACAGGAAAAGAAACGAATTTTGTAAACCGATTTTAAAAGTTAACGATTTTAGATGTGAATTTTTAATGAAATTTCTAATATGGTTAAATTCTTGGCAAAATTTAGAGACAAATGGTCATTTAACATTAGATACTTTCAAAGCTCTACATCAAAGTACTACAGTTCTTTTACTACTTACAGAGTACTGTTTTCAATATTTTAACATATCTTATATTTTAGCAGGCAAATTTACAACTGAAAAATTAGAAAAACGTTTTGGAAATTATAGACTTTTATCTGGTTGTAACTATCATGTCTCATATAGCGAAGTAATTCATGCAGAAAAAAATATTAGATTAAAACACATATTTACAAATTTACCAAATTCGTTTTCTTTTACTGATATCAAAAATAGATTTAAAATATGTGATGATAATGGTAATAATCTTGATGATCTTTCTGGTGATGTAAGTGGTTTTTCAGATATTTTCGATACTGAATATTTATCAAATTTTGTTGTAGATGATTCCATTAAGATTTATATATCCGGTTATGGATCCCATTCCGTTGCTAAAAAATTAAATTGTAATATATGTAAATTATTAATTGTGAATAAAGGTATAACTGTAAACAATATATATTTCGATTACTTACAAAGAGGTGGTCTTTCCATTCCTACAGAAGAAGTATTAACCATATTTACCCATATGAGTGCAATAATGGAAGCCATAATAAATGCTGCTAATTTGGAATCAGATTTTCTGAAATCTGAAAATCATAAGCAAATCTTATGTAAATTAACATATATTAGTATTCAATCAGATATACATTATTTGGCATTTTCAGATACATGCATTTGTGGTAAAGATTATGAGAGTATTTTATTGAAGTTATTATCAATTTTTTCTAATATTTTATTAAATGATTACGTCAAAACTATAAACAATAGTGAATTAGAAATGCATGCAGATATTGTTCATAAAAATCGTAAACTAAAAACATTCAGTACAAATTAAATTTTCTATTTAACTTTTTTCCATATTCTTTCCAAAATGTTTTATTATATTAACAGAGTTTTTTATTTGACCATTTGGTTTTTATTATTAATATTATTGAAGATTATTTATTATTGTTACAAATTTTAATATTTTATTCTTCTGTTTATATGAAAGATTTATTTTTTTGTTTTGTAAAAATATCTATTATATTTTAAATGTGTTTATCGATAGAAAATTTTGATAATTTGTGTTCTGTTTCGGCACACAGGTTCGATCAGTGTTACAAAAATGCAAATTTGCAGATTAAAAACCTCTTTTGAAACTCAACGTTTTGACCTTGATGTGGATCTTTCTCAAGAGCTGAGATTTAATTGCGTTTGCTATAACGGAAAAATTATACGTGAAATTTATTGAGCAAGAAACTGCCTACATGCCGGCAGAAACTGAACTGGAACTTTTGAAGGTTGTAATGTAAACAAAACGTGCATAGGAATGACACATTCAAAATGAGCCAATTAGAACCAAGTGATTCATGGATTCTGGGTCGATAATAGGCGGTAAATTCAAATGTTATTGAAATTGTTTTCCACACAATACACAATCCAATTGTACCTAACCAAATGTTATGGTACTGAAAAATTGACATTCAACTCATTGAGAAAGACCCACATCAGGGTCGAAACGTTGAGTTTCAAAAGAGGTTTCTAATCTGCAAATTTGCTTTTTTGTGACACTGATCGAACCTGTGTGCCGAAACAGAATACAAATTATCTATTATATTTTTTGTCTTAAACTGAACATAGTTATGTCCCTGTTGTTTTATTCTAATTATTAGTCAAGATTATTTTATTTATTGTTATGTATTATAAACTTTAATGTTTTTTTTATTTCAAAGTACACATATATATATATATATATATATATATTTTATTGAGAATACACATGTGAATTTTAAGCAATGCTTTTTTCATGCTTTATTTTAAAAAATTAATTTTGTTTTCCTAAATGGGATGATATGGCTCATGGCGAACCACCCATTATGATAAAAAAAGGTAACGCGCCATAGTAATACCCCTAGGGTGGTGAGGAAATTTACAACAACTAAAATATTATTTATTAAGACGATTTTATAATTACCTGCACAACTCTTCCCTTCAGAAATTCATTGTCTAACCTCTTTCCGACGTGTTCACCTAACCCCTTTGACTCGGTTCCAATAATTGGTCTATTTCAGGTTTCTATTAACTTATATATCACTTTATTCATTTTCAAATGTTGCATAACAATCCAAAGATGATTTCTTTTTGCTTCATACGTGTATTTTTTTTAAACCACTGCAAAATATTTCAACTTTTATGTACCACAACACCAAACTTTTCCGAGAGTCCACAAAATGTATACCACATTTATAAATATTAGAATACTTTAATATCACTTCTACTTACCATAGTTATAATATTTAAAGATTACTTATACATAATTAATAAAGAATCGTGCATTTTAACATTATTTTCTATGAAAAAAGCGTTAATTATAATCTGAAGTCCAAGACTCCCATTAATGAAAATCGGACTCTCAATCGCCACTTCGACAGTGTTGCCAAGTTGTTCAGCACGGCTAGTCTAGTACTAGAGTCGGCTGTGGCCCAGTGTATCCTCTCTGCTATGCTATAAGTATATATACATCGTTAGAGGGCGACACTAATTTCATAAAATAATTTGAATCGTTTAACTGCTAATTCCATCATTCTTATATAGTTTTTTATTTTACTCGAAATTTTTATGAAGTTTCTGTATGCTGCTATTTAAGATATACGTTATAATATCTGGTTTGCTGTAAAATACAAAAATATTTAATAAAAGATGCAGAAAGGTAACATGGAACCACCAAAAACGATACGTCGAACTAAAAAGTAAGTGTAATTAATTTTTTTCAGTTTGTTTAACTCATTTTGTAATAATTGTCACTTATTTTTAGGCTATTGAATACTTCTATATGTGGAACACAGAAGGGAAACATAGCAGATGTCAGTGCTCAAGCTTCTTCTAGCCATCGAAGAACAATGAATCCATCAGATTTTGTGTTACCACATAGTAAAAAATTTTATCTAAATTGTTTACTGATATGTATCTATAAAACATGTAAAATATTTACTACTCTGTTAATTTAGATGTCACAAGAACTCGTGGAGCAGATCGATTATCATTATTTCATTCTCAATTGGATAAATGTTTCGATGAGGAGGACACAGAGATGAAACTTTTGTACGACAAATACTTACAAAGTCTGATGATAGAAATTATATTGAAACAGCAGACACAGAAGAAGGAGAAATTGATTATATCACAATTAGCGTCAATGGCTGAGGAACTCAACCACAACAAGGAAAAATTATTCAAATTAAAATCTAGGGAGAGAGATATCATACATTTAACTAATTTGCAGAATGAAGTAGACTCACAAACTGAAGATATAAAAAAGTATATTAGTAAGTAACATTGATAAATACTTATGTGAATGAACTATCTTGAATCTGTTACGAAAATGAATTTGTTATTGTTTAAATTACAGAATCTGAGGATATTAAGAAAGTAGAAGATGTTTTATCTCGGTTACATATTGTTTTACAAGACTATGATGTATTACGCTGTGATAATATAATTCTCCCTAGAACACCCACAAAATGGGAAGAAATACTTCAAGCACTAAAATCTTGTCGCGATACTTTGAAGTCTATTATGGATTTAATTGGATCGCATAATGAGTCTTATCGATGTGTCAATGATAGCATTCAAGATTTTTTAAATACATACAACGCTACTAAAGATTATTATGGAAGGTGTGGTGTTAAATTCTGTCTTTTAAAAAACTAAATTATATTATACTCAATGGCATATCTTGTTTCTAGGTTGGAGAGGGATATTAATGAGTTACAAGCTCTATCACTGAAAACGGCAGCCTTATCCTTAATGTAAAATTATAAACAAAGGAACTAAACAGGATACAAAAATTAGATTCAGTTCGGATATTTTTAAGTGCAATATTTTTTACATTCAATAAGAGTTTCAACATTGTACATAAAATGTTCAATGCGATTAGATGTAAGTGACAATTCTTTCTATTTTCCATTACGGTTGTACATTTGTAATAAAATTCAATTTGCAATTTTTCTGTCTCACGCCCTGGGGGCTCTAGAGCCCCTTTACCATTCCGTGTCACATCCTACCGTATCGACCA
Organism: Sphecodes monilicornis; assembly: GCA_913789915.3. Taxonomy (NCBI): domain Eukaryota; kingdom Metazoa; phylum Arthropoda; class Insecta; order Hymenoptera; family Halictidae; genus Sphecodes; species Sphecodes monilicornis. The sequence goes on from OU565285.1 coordinate 23,684,978, forward strand.
AAACTAATATTGTGGAACTTATATTCTACAACGGCGCTGTTACTGATAAAATTTGGTATCAAAATATCGGGGATTATATAAATGATGTTTGAAACAAAAGAATATTGTGTCCTTTTAATTCCGTTACGTCTGTTACGCGACTGCATCCAAGAAGAGGTTTCTACATGGAAAAGCTTATATTCAGGTAAATCATATACATACATAATACGTATGTATACATGATTTACCTGAATATTACACATACATATATTATTTTATATTGCATGCGTTTAGTAAATATTGCATTTACCTAGAAAACTAGCGTTTCTTAATCTAATTCCTTACTTATTTCTATCTAATCACTTTGCGATTCTATTTCTCGCAAACAATGAAGCGAAACGAAAATAAAACCCATTATAAAAAATGTGTCTATTCTTTTTGGGGTTTAACAAGCCGTAATAGAGCAGACAGTATTTCTATTCATTCATTTCGAACGAGAGATAGTGATCGGTGCATAACGTGGCTGATTAACTGTGGTTTAGATGATTGGGTGAAAATGGAATTGTTTGATAACAAATTACAAAAAAAGGATGTGTCCAATCAACATTTTTCTAAACATTCTTTTCACGCGTCGGATAGACTGCGCAAAGATGCCGTGCCGGAAATTTTTGATTCGTCCGACATCAATGATGAATCAGACACTATGTCTGTACAAGATGACATTTCATCAATACAAAGCTCCAATGGTTTGGGACAGCAGCTAATGGAAACTCAAATGCAATTAGAGCAAGAGAAGAAAAAATACAATATTCTTCGCTTGAAATGGTCGGCAATGAATCGGTTGCAAAATAAGCTTTCTTCAGGCAATATAGGCGATACATGTTTGAAGAAAGCAATTTCTAAAAGAATATCCGGTTATTTATTATCATTTTTAAAATACGGAGTTATAACCCAGACAGCACACAGACGTCTCAAAGCTGCCTTTAAAGACGTCTCAACGGTCGCCAGACGGTCGCTGGAGCGTCGCTGGAGCGTCGTTTGTTAAGAAACGGTACGTCTTAAAGACCCCTTTGGGGCGCCTGTTAGATTCCTTTCAGACGCCTCTTCGACGTCTTTGAGACATCTCTTAGACGTCTTTGAGATGCCTCTTAGACGTCTTTGAAACGCCTCTTAGACGTTTTTGAGGCGCTTCTTAGACGTCTTTGAGACGCCTCTTAGACGCCTTTCGGGGGTCTGTTAGGCGTCTTTTGGGAGTCTGTTAGGCGTCTTTCCGGGGTCTTTTGAGGGGTCTGTTAGGTGTCTTTTGGGCGCCTAAAAGACGACTGTTTCGGAATTTCTAGAAGGCACCTCTGAGACGCCTTATTTCAGACGCAAAAAAGATGCCTCCCAGAAGGTGTCTCTGAGACGCCTTATTTCAGACGCAGAAAAGACGTCTCCCAGAAGGCGCCTTTGAGACGCCTCAAAGGCGCCTTTTTGAAAAGTAAGACGCTCAGACATAAAACAGACGTAAAAAAGACGTCTCTAAGACGAGTCGGTGCTGTCTGGGGTAAACAATTTTTAATTTTATTTTAAGACAATAAAATTTAAACAATTAATTAAAAAATGATTACAACAAATATATATTTATTACGATAATTATCAGTAGATAGGAATAGTGTGTTACTGGATTTTAGTGGAAATTTCTTTCCGATATCTCTTATTATGGTTCAAGAGATATAGTGAAATGTCGCCTTTCTCGATCCAGTCCACCAGAGTTGAGCAATATTTAGATAATAAATTATTTAAATTAACGATTCGAATAAAGGATACCTTATCTTTATTCGTTATTCGAAGGTACGAATAAAAAATATTGACACCCGCTCAGATATATCGGTGTGAAACCACTATTAATTCAATTGTAAAATTTCTTAATTTTTCATATTTTTTTATGGGACTTGCGCCAACTTATTTGTGGTGTGGTGGCGATATCACCACGTACGCCAATGCATATATTTCTTCTAAGAATTTCTTTTTCCTTTCCAACTCTATTATTCTCTATTTCCTGTCTGTTAGTCGCACATTTGGTGTCCAGCCCTTCACGTATTTCCAACGCATCCTTGAGAACGTCGCCAGAGTTCTGGTTTTCGTTAGTCTCGGTCCTTCGCCTACCTCTTAGCTTTCTCTGTTTATGACTCTCTTCCGCTGTCCCTATCGCTGTCACTGTCTTCTCAAGTTTTCCTTTTCTATTCTCTTTTCTTTTTCTCTCCTATCTTTTTGCCTTTTCTAACTTCGACTTGTTTAAGAATGCAACGAGAGTCACCAGTCGATTTTAAGCCTCCGAGACTGTAACACCAGCACTGTACTGACATTCGCGCTTACCGATATTGTAATAAACGAAGTGGGGACAATCTTATTATTATTTTATACTACCTTATCCACTTCAGTGGCATTTATTTCGATTAAAGTGTTTAGTGTCATTTACCCGAGAGAATGCCACAAATAAGTTGGCGCAAGTCCCATTAAAAAATTATGAAAAATAAAGAAGATTTGCAATTCGATTAGTACTGGTTCCACACCGATATACCTGACTCATTACGGGTCAATCGGCCGCGTTTATTACACTACTCGGCCACGGCTACTGAGGTAGCTTGAGCTCCTGGGCCCGGGCGTTCGGCGCTCGCAAAACATCCTCAGATGGCTTCTTTTGGGCTGCTGCTGATGGGCCCCATGCCCTATTGTGCGGAAGTGCACTGATTGCTTTATTGCTGGGTATTCCGACGACAATGATTTCGAGTCTATAATCTCCTAGGTGAGAAGACCTAGTTTTAATAACGGAGCACCGTCCGCGTCCATTTGAAGAATGGACATTATCTTGCAAACATCAAATTAAATTTGAACTCATCCTGTATGCTTTGCGATAAGTCAGATCAACAGTAGACAGAATTTTATACACATTTATTGTTTATAATTAATAAATTCTTGCAAATGTTTGGAAAAAACTAATAATTGTATATTTAATATTAACATATAATAACACACCCGCCGCAACTTGTAACGAATATGGAGCCTCGCATAACAGCTATCATTAAAATTTTTTGTTGACAATCTTTTGAATATTTTACGCCATCCTTTTGAAAATTGTATTTTATAGCAGAAGGTTCAATGAAACCAACAACAGTTTTTATTGTAGAACAATTGCGTACATCTCCTCAAGATTCAACACTTTTGTTCATTACGTTAGCGGTTATATAAATGATAAACTAATATAATATATGTACAATCAAATAATATGTAATGGGATTAAACGTTATTATTGCAATATGATGACTGATTTCTAAGTTGTTACTCATCACAATTTTACATAAATTTAGCTTTCTTATTTTTTTATTATTTAGTGTTTTTATTTAGTGCTTTAAAAATTCGGTACACATGAATTGAACGGCGAATAATCGAGCATTTACAGTATGAAATTAAAAATTATTCTTATTATCTTAAGAAATTATAAATGTATACAGAAGAATTGTTTTTGTTTTCGAAGATTGTTGTTTTGTCCCCAAATAAAGGCCCATGGGCTTATATTTTAGAACAAAATCCAAATATCTAGAAATATCCTGGAAAAACCAGGTACGCTCAATTTTGTAAGTTACTGTATGTTGAGCAGCAACATTCAAGATTAATCGATACGCGCGGCAACGAGGTAAACATAACATCTGCGGTGGACTTCAAGCCGCTCGATTCGCTCATTCTCGATCTTTCTCTATTCACTCGCGCGAAAACGTGACGGTAATTCTCCTGAGTGATTTTGTCTGTCTTTGTTCTGTTGTCACGTTTCCATCCTCTCCCAAGCCGAATCAGTGTTTCTTGCAGAAGAAACAGACGCATTGGATTGAACGTGGTTTTCGAATTGCCAATAATGTCATAGTGACACGTCGATCCGAGCACAAAGGTTCAAGGAAGGCGTGAAATAATCCTTTGGTAACATCCAGTGTGACCAAACAGGCGAAATTGAGGGGAATGAGGGGAATACAGTTACCCTCTCTCGGGTATTACCGAGTTAGTGCGACCGTCGCGCCGCGACGCAGCGCAGACGTAGCATGTAGCGTAGCCATTGAGCGTAGCACTGGCACAGGCACAGACACAACGCAAATGAGTGCGCGCACCACGTCACGTGACCGGTCCGTGGCGGAGACATGGCGATGCTCGCCGCCGAAAAATTGCGGAATGGCGTCGTAGAAGGGGTAAGGTAGAGTGGGAGACTAGTGACACTAGTAACATCTTGAAGCTAGCCACCGTCAACAGTCGGTTCGAAAACAATTCATTTTTGTGACCGTGCGTGGATCGCTTTTGAGTGTCAACTGGTGTGTGCATGTGTGTATGCGTGTGCGTGTGTGATTAAGAACGCTGATCCTTCGAGAATCGTGGTGGTATATCCTAACGGATAAGGAGAGGATGTTTCCTGCGGTGAGAGAGGAGAGCTCGAGAGCTGGATCCACCTACGCCGCGTGAAACAAATTAACCTAGAAAAACTGTTCAGTGTCGAGCGCAAGAATGTCGGGTTCTGTTCGATGCGGTGTCAATATATTTGAGGAGGCGCGGATATTTTTTAAGGACCCAGAGTTATCTTGAATTGCCAAGCAGCCTGCTTCGATACATGAGAAAGTCTACATATCAACATCAAACATGTTCGGCTGTCCTAGGGAGGCCGTCCGCGTCAAAGTGAAGGTACAGTTCCGTTATCGTTTCGTGTGGTCTCGAGAACTCTTTTTTTTTATTTAACCTGTCAATTCGGAAGATCATTTTTCAAAAGCACAGTTTGTCCTAATTTTGCAAAGACGAGTCGTACTTAGACCTGTAGCGAACGCAATATGTACGTCATAATAACTTGTATTTGATACAATTATAACCATAAAAATCCCAAAAGCAATCACTTTTTGACGGATAAACAAATGATATACAATGAAAAATATGATCACGAAACAGTGCGAACGCAAATCGTAACAATTTTATTTTATATTATTGTTGTACATATAAAATACAACATTTATTTAATGGCATACGATAATTTGAAGTGCGATGCATAATGCTTCCTTGCATTTGGAACATGAATAATCGTAATTCCTTACTAGTATTTTCTGTTCAATATAATTTACATTTTTTTCGAAAGTTCTGCTACATCCTACTGTGATAATAAAAGATGAATTGGTTGCCTTTTATGTAGTACACGTGAGATCCATTTTTCAATGACGAGTTAACTTGTCGTTGCTGGTTAACAGATTAAAATATTTAGCACAGTTGATGTTAAATGGTCGCGTGTAAATTCCGTCAAGTTTTAGTGTTGTTAATAGCAATATTTTTTATTCCAAATACGTATCAGTTATATGAAACAATGTACATACTCGAAATAATTATGTTACTGTGATATTGGTAAAACAAATTATTGTTTTAAAAATTGATAATAGAGCGTTATCGAGTTCGGCAGTCTTAAGGCTAAGATAATTGTTATCTGAACCTTATTATCAATTTTTAAATGCAAACTATACCACTCATAAGTAACTCCATAATCATTATTGGTTTGATGGTACATATATTATGTGAATCATTTTATTTCTTTAAGAATAATACTATTTAGCATTTCCTGTTAGAAATATAGAATAATGAAAATGTTCTAGTAAACTTCTTTGTCAATTTCAGTACAGCTAGTAGAAATAATCAGTGAACTACTGGAGAAAGTGAGATAAGAGTGTGCAATGTTGACTTTCACTTGTTGACATTGATAACGTGTCATTTTTGAGAATATGCTAAGGGAGAAAAAAAGAAAAATATATCTGCTTACTTACTGCAAGTAATTGAATGTACAATGTCAAATGCAATAAAGATTTTTTTTGTAAATGTATGCTATTTTACAGTTACAGTACATTTTGTAAAAAGTTCTTGGATTGAGGAAAATAGAGTGGGTTAAACATCAATCATGCAACTTAAAAAATTCACGAAAACAATACATTGTACATTTTGACCTTCCATTCTTTATTGTTTATACACGTTGCTTTGTTTACTTTTATTAAGAGAAATCAAAATGATGTTTACAACTATGTTTTGTTATCAAATAGCACGATCGTATTAATTACATTTAAACTAAATAATAAATACAATGTATATTGAACAAACTAGTGTGCAGTTACAACTTTAAATAATAAAATCTACACTGTAGAAACATTATAAACTTGTGAATAAATTATTTAATCATTAATGAAAATTTCACAAATTAAAAAGTTTAACTACATCATATTCTGTACTTATAAAAAGAATTATTTAATCGCTGAATGAGTATTTAGTGTTTGGAATTTGAATAATTAATTAAATAAATTAAATTAGAAGGAAATAATAGATATCATATTAAATTCAAATTAATTTAATAAAACACTAATAGATTAAAGAAAAAACTATACAAAAGATGTTTTGTGAAGAAAAGCAATTGTGAATTAATCTTTCAAAGGACAAAAAAGAAACTAACCTGATTCTTTTTAAATTTTGTAAAGTTTTCGATAATTTTATTTTTTCTACTATTTTTATATGACAAAATATTTTTTTAATAGACAATACAACATTACTAATGTAACAAAAAGCATACTACTGACTGTTTGTAAATTGAAAACAAGCAGTTTTTCAGTTTAACATCAATTATCTCATTCATGAATTTTGAATGTTTACTAAATTTTGCTGTACCTTGTTTTTAATTATTTAAAAAGTCTTCTCTATAAATCCCTTGAATATTTATTGACATCCACTACTTACTCAACAAAACACCACTAATTACCATATGAAAAGTCTCTATACGTATTTTAAAATAATACATTTATTTTACTATATTGTACCGTCATTATTCGAAGGAGTAGCGTTGCAAGAAAAACTAATGTTTTCGACGTTTTTTCTTCGAAGTAGAGCACTTCATTTTTCGTTCTGTAATTAGAATAACCACCGTTCCGTAAAAATAATTAAAACTGGTGGGATTACAAATTGACCATACTACCTACAGGCTTACGAGCTTCTACATTGAATCCAAAAAGTGTTTAAACACTACATTTCCGATTCTCGAAAAATTGTCAAGATTTATGGATTCATTATAAAGCCTGTATCCTCTACTGTCGCAAAGCAGTGTTCATTTTTCTCTAACATATTTTTACATGATGTAGTACGTAGATGGGAAACTGAAGACTCATTTTTTCTAAAAAATGCTGCATATTCGTAGGTCTCAAAAAACTTTCAAAAATTTTTCTCGTAAATGAAACTGCCATAGATTTGAAGATTGAAGTCTTCTCTTTACAACAACTACTTCAGAATTAATGTATGGTTTTTTCACTGTTTATGGAATAAAAATGAGGAACAGGTTCAGTCAGAGTGTCACGTATACTTACTACATACTGTAAAGTTCGCGGCAAACGTCTCATTCAAAGCTCGAATAAATAACTAAGAAAAATCGTACATCAATTTTTGAGACATCGTTGTAAAGAGGAAGCTCCGATCTTTAAATCTATGCTGCTTTTAGTCACGAAAAAACTGCGTCTTAAGTTTGTCGCTGGAACTATGTACTATGAAACTAGAGGTTTAAAATTTCTAGCTTTAAAATGAGTTCAAATTTATTCTCGTACAATCGTTTTTTTAAGAATTTATCACAATTCAATTATAGACAATTTTTCGAGAATCGAGTATATAATCTTCAAAAACACAACTGACATAGATTTCGCAAAAATAAAATTAATCACATTTATGCAAGCGTAAATGGTTAACGTCTATTAACATCATTAAAACGTCGAGGTTCATTCGTTTTTCTGCAATGAAATGCAAATATTCAAGACCTAGCATAAACTTGGAAACTTAGTTATTAGGGGTGTGCGAGTACTCGAAATTTCGGGTTCGTGTCGGGTCGAGAAATTTGTTCGGGATCGGGACGGGATCCCGAAAGTTTATAAACGTCGGGTACCCGAAAAGTTAGTCGGGTCGGGGTCCCAAAAGTTTGCAATATTCGGGTACTTGAAATTAAAGTTGGGGCAAGTCTGCGGTCAAATCAGCGGTAAATAACTCTGTGACGCTGTGCATATTAAGACGTCCAATCATCGGTTGTAATAATATTTCGATTTGTAGTAAACACTGTTTACGAAACAATGTTCTTATACGAACAGTGTGCGGACGAAGAGTCCTTGTCTTGTAAGAACAGTGTTTACTAGAAACAGAAACGTCCGTTACGTACATTATTTCACGTAATGTATTCTAAAATATTTTTTTCCTCACGATGTTTGATAACCGATTACACTAAAAATACAAAAATCATTCTAAACCTACCAGTGAAAATAAAAGCTTGAACTGGAAAATCATAAAACAGCATTATACTTATATAAATACAACTTTAACTTCGAGTATCCGAATATTGCAAACTTTCGGGATCCCGACCCGACCCGACCCGATCATTGTCCGACTCGACCTGAGGCTCGGATTCCCGAGATTTCGGGTACCCACATACCTCTATTAGTTATACACATAAAGATGCAAGGTACATAGATATCGTAGTCTAACTTCATCTTTTAGATACGCTGATTTTATCATGAATACCACCCAATTAAAGTTTTTATATTCTCAGGCAGTATGTAACCTTGTTATTTTAAAAAAAACTGTTCTAAAATTTTTTTATATTTAAATAAGTAATGAAGTTCTGACACTGAAAATAACTATGTCTTGATAAAATTATTTATTATGTATCGTATGATTTATTTGATATTGTAATTGATTGAATTTGACTTTTTTCAGAGAAAGAAAGTTTTGTCTTTTAAAGCTACCATTTTATCATATTCCAAAGATAAATTATTGAATTTCCAAACGACTTCATTGAAATAAAGTAATGCGTAGAAATTGGGGGCACGTAATGTTGTTCTTTAGCCTCCTAGAAGTTAGCCCCCCACTTGTTGAAACAAATAATTTCAACAGTTGTGCTGCGTTTTGCTATGTTTGTGCTACATTGTTCTCGAATATTATAACAATAATATAAACAATAAGCCAAAAAGTTGAGAAAAACGATTTTTTTTAGTAGCCCCCCACTTTTCGTTTTTTTTTAATTTTCTCAATTGTGCTAAGTTGTGCTAGGTTGTGCTAAGATTGTGCTAAAGTATTACTTTATAAAAATAATAAATAAAGAAGTTATGGTAAATAATCGTTTTGGAAATGCCTCTAACGTTTAAGATAGCAACAGTTATCCAAACCGCATATAATCATATATCTGAATTGTGCTAACCTAGCACAAGTCAGCACAACTTTCGTTTTCGCCAGCACAGCGATATAAAGGGCACTTTACTCTTATTCGCGGCCCTTCGCGGTGGACACTGTATTATTAATTTGACTTTCTGGTCATCCGACGTTTCGGGCGCGAGGAAGGATCGCGTATGGGAAAGAAAGAGACGCGGAGAGTCGCAGTCGGCGGCACAGTTAAAAGGCTCGCGCGTCCTCACAATGTATTACCAAGGAATAACTTTTTTATTATTACTTATTTTTTTATGAGACTTTTGCTAATAGATTTGTGACATTGTTCTGATTAAAATGATACGAAACACGATATAATTCGGATCATATACAGGTGTATGGTCATTATGTATAGGTCAGGTGCATAACATCGGTGAGGCAACAGTAATGCAATGACGATACTTTTTCATTTTTAATTAATCTTTTAGGAAACTTTTACCATCATATTTGTAATATTTCTCTGATCAAAATTTTTCGGATTATACATACATATCTATTTTTTTAATTGACAATGGAGTAAGTTTTGGTAACAGGCAAAGAGATTAAATGATAGACATTAAAGACACACTCTCCTGACTGGGACATTTCGCGACTTTGAAAACGGGCAGAACCTCAGCTACATCTACATTAACCGTCTTGTCTTCTGTGAATTGGTCGATCATACATAGTAAGAATGCAGAGAAGAGAAAACCTAAGAAGATCCGGAAAAACCAATGTCGAGGTTTTACGGTCACGGATTTACATTTTGGATTTAAGCACGTAGATGCAATTTGCAACGGAGGGCCGACAAGTGTTGTACGGTGAATTTATGGGACCGGACATATTTTTCAATTGTTCGTATTATTCAATACATTTTCAACGAGACGATGCGACTTGCAGTGTCCCTTTTTTTACTATTTACTCTCTTTGTCTGTCACCAAAACTTACTCCATCGTCAATTAAAAAAATAGATATGTATGTATAATCAGAAAAATTTTGATCAGAGAAATATTACAAATATGATGGTAAAAGTCTCCTAAAAGATTAATTAAAAATGAAAAAGTGTCGTCATTGCATTACTAGTTGCCTCACCGATGTTACGCATCTGACCTATGCATAATGACCATACACCTGTATATGATCCGAATTATATCGTGTTTGGTATCATTTTAATCAGAACAATGTCACAAATCTATTAGCAAAAGTCTCATAAAAAAATAAGTAATAATAAAAAAGTTATTCCCTGGTAATACATTGTGAGGACGCGCGAGCCTGTGAACTGTGCCGCCGACTGCGACTCTCCGCGTCTCTTTCTTTCCCATACGCTATCCTTCCTCGCGCCCGAAACTTTAATCGTCGATTACACAAGTAAATATCATCGGAATTATATCATATTTGGTATCATTTTTATTAGAAAAATGCCAAAAATATGGTCATCGAAGTCCCATAAAAAATAATGATTAATAAAGAAGTTGGAAATTCGGATTAGGTACGTTTACATTTCTCGGTGACCGAGGCCTCTCGAGCTCGGCTGTCCTTCTCTACGTTCGGCAAACCTCAAACAATGATATCCCTCGCGCATAATTGTCCCTCCGCAGACCCGCGTTGTGGACAATTATCGATGAAATACTGTATTCAGAAGTTGATCCTTCTCACCGATGTTGATGACCTTGAAATATGTTGTCAAGATCATCATTCTGAGCCACTTTTCCCTATACATGTTACTGTCGTGTCCATTTAAGAGTAAAACTATCGCAAATTACTCTCGAGAGTCAAATATGTCAGTGTACATACACGGTATCGAGAGCGCTAGTGGAAAGCTACACGAAAAAACTCTCGAAGCGCGAGCAGCAAGTTGAAAGTTGGAACTCACAAATGGACACGTTCAATTTATTTTCTGGGCGAGGAACTATCAGCTATACAAACGGCATTCGTATAGCTGGGAGTTTAGATGTCTGAAGAAACTGTTCAATAATATTTGCAAATGTTTCCTCACGATTAAGTATTATTTAACTGTAATTATTTTCTTATAAATTTGTTCCAAATATAAACTTTTATTTGAATATGATTCGACTTTTTAAATAATTGTATTTACAACACAGACCTTTAAATATTTGCTCCGTTTTTCATAAATAGCACGAGCTACTATCGAAATTCATCTGGGATCTACACGCATAAAATTCAAATGGACACATGCCTGAGTGGACTATCCGAGACTTTACTCTCACATCAATCTCCGAAAGTAAAAAATTTCTCAAGTACTGTCAAATGGACACACAATTTGAAAGTACTCTTTAGAGCAACTATCGAAGGAAACTCTCAAATGGACACGTGCCTTTATTTTCCGAGATATTTGTAAAAAGCTGTTAGGTCCACTACAGCGAACTCCGCCATTTTAAACCAATTTTGGTTAGATCTGGGTTAAGTTTTCGATGAGGGGGTGCAGCTGGTGCAGGGGGTGCAAGCCCCCCCCCCCCGCCCTTAAATATACGTTCAGTCAATTAAAAAATGCAGAATTCGCTGTAGTGATTGTTTCTCTTTTATATGAGGCTTTGTTGTACCGGTTCTACTTACAAATGTTAAGTCCGCGAGCTTGATGGATTGTCAAAGTTAAGTTTCTCAAAAACAAGGCATCAAATAAAAAGAATTTATGTGGAATAATTCTTTTCTGGTTTTTATGGTTGTACCCAATACTATGACACCCTGTAGACATATGAAATAAAATAGTTTACGAAATTTTAAAGTCGTTGTTTTAGAGAACAGTTCATTTGTGACCTACATAATGTACTTTTGTTCCTTGTGCCGAGTACTATACGGTGCAACCAAACAATATTTGAATTTGAAAATCAAAATTATTTTTGCGTCGATTTTTTTTTTGCAAATATGCTTTACACTTATTTTTTGTACACCCTGAAAAATTCTGATTCTGGAAACAGTGTCGATAATTTCGTGAAAACAATAGTATAATCATTAGTTTGGACTCATCTTAAAGCTCGACGCCTCTAGTTTCGAAAAGCAGTGTTCATTTCCCTCTAACAATAAGGTATTTTTACATTTTGTAGCAGGTGGGGAACTGAAGACCCCGTTTTCATCAAAAAATGCTCTAGATCCAAACGTTCTCAAAAACTTCCAAAAATTTGACTCGTCAATGAATCTGTCATAGATTTGAAGATTGAACCCCCGTTTTCGGTTGTACCATCAGTTGCCGATCACTTTGTATTGTTCTTGAACATAGAATTGCAATAATCAATAAAACGGAGCACTTATGATCTTAGAAGTCGCAAGGTTAGCATGTCAGTCTGTTTAAATGAAAATGCTGTTACTCTGGTTGGTGTAATAATGGTGCATCTCTTTTATATAAGTCGACAATGGCTTCTTACAAGACAATTTTACGTAATAGTGCACGCTTTCCACTTTCAGTCGGTTGAATGAACTCGGAATCGCTTCCGAATGCCAGCTCGAAAAAAATTGACTGACAAACGGTTAAAAAATATAATGTGGGCATTTAAAATTTTTCAAATGTTGATGTTCATACATATTTTCTTAAATGAACATTTTAGAAGCATTATAAAGCGAGTCTGTAGACATCCAGGCGAAGTTAGAATAGCAACTCAGCTATGAGAGTCAAAATGACAGAAACATGTAACTAAAACTGCGTTGGAAAAGTATCTATTAGATTCGAAGGATTTGATAGTATAGAATGTAGATGAATCATCTTTTACAATGATCCGAAAATAATGAATGTTTATGCATTTATAAAATTGAATAGAATGTAAGACACTTTCATTTTATCGAAAGTGATCGAACCTGTGCGCCGAAACCATCACACATTTATTCTAAAATTTCGATCGAAAAACATATCAAATTTACTTTCATTTTACTTTTGAAACTGTTGAATTTCAAATGATACGAGGGAACGTAAGAGGATTTACAGAATACTACAAAGTTTTAAGTTATGCAGATTATGGAGGGAATCAGAAGGAAGCAGAATCATTTCAAAATAAATTCATTATATCAAAATGTTTTACCATGTTCCCCTCTAAAGTGATTGTGTGTAGTGTACTATGTACTTGGTTTCAAAAAGTCGTAGCGCTCTAAGGTGTACATCGAGAAAAAGACTAAAGTAACTAAAACTCTTTTGTTGATTATTTAATGGAACCTTTGCCAACACATTCACAACATTCTTCTGAGTGAAACGACACCAAACACGGGGTAATTCGCACCATACTTACTTGTTTAATGCATGATGTAGTAGAATCTCTATTATCCGAACCAATGATATTTGAATTCTGAGACTGCTTGCACAAGACGATTCTCTTTCGAATAAAATTGTGTATGCATTTCAGACCAACAACAGGATTCATGATGACACGGAGACAAGGTTTTATAAATTTACGATTTATGATTTTATAAATCACTGGTTTGGATAATCGAGGGTTTATTGAGTCGGCAATTGAACAAGCAAGTATGCTCTGAAAGATGTCATGTTTGGTCTCATTTTAATCAGAAAAATAACACAAATATGTTGGCGAAAGTTTCGTAAGAAAATAATTAAAAACAATAGTTTTGCCATTGAATTATTATTATATATCTCACCACATATCTAATTCCCACAAATATCGTGCACCTCTCTCGCACCTACAGAGTGGACCAATAACTTTCACCGCTTCGAATATTTCCGTTATTTGTAGTGATATGAAAAAATTATATATACAAAGCTTGCGTTGTATAGAAGGGTAAATATTATGATGCTGACACTTATTATATGTGCAAAGTTGTTTTGAAGATTTCAAGGTCACCTTGATTTGTTTAAATGGAATGGCCTTTTGCATCATGATTCGATTGAGTATCAAACTCTGCGTAAAAATGTATTGACCTTCATATGTTCTAAACCTAATAGTTAATGGGATATTATCGAAATAATTTGCAATACGTATTTACTACAAGGAAACTAGTAGGTACTAGAAACTGAAACTCCCTCAACATGAATATGGTGAGTACCTATGGAAAATTATTTCAATAATATCTCGATACTCTATTGATTTGAGGTGATGGACACGTGGTTGAGCAAATAATATTACGCGCAAATACTAAACTGGCGTTTATTCACACTATATACACTTAAACTATATTTACAGTTCTTAATCGCAAATCGAATATACATTAACGCGTCGTCGCGGAACTTGCCCTATTTGCGAGGGTAGCATACTGATTCGGGCGTAGCGTATGGACAAAAGAGTTCTTCTCAAACGAGATGATAGAAGTTGAATGAATCCTCTCCCTTGTCTTTTAACCAACGTTGGTGGGGGTGGAAAAATAGAAAGTCTCGCTATGCGTGGGAACGAATTTTCTCGAATACTCCTTGGGAAAATCCCGAGTGGCTGTTTCCCGAAATATGGCACATGGCCTTGCTGTGTCGGCCGTTACGCTGTTATAAACTAGGGCTGATGCTTTCCTTCGAATTTCGAAGATTTCGAAGCTTCGATTTCAGAAACTTCGAAGGTGATGAAAATCGAAGTTTCGAAGCTCCGAACCTTCGACACTTCGAAACTTCGAACCTTTGATTCGTTTCCAGTTAACGGATAAAAGAAATGAATTTTCATAATTTGTTTCTATATTCACTATTTGAATTATTTCAATAATTTATTGTTAAGATAATATATTTATAATTTGAATTATCCTTTCGATAGCACATTGTTAAAATAATTGTTAAATAAATAAATTTTATAATTCGTTTCTATATTTATTATTTGAATTATCATTTCGATAGTTCATTGTTAAAATAATTTATTTATTATTTGAATTATCATTTCGATAGTTCATTGTTAAAATAATTTATTTATTATTTGAATTATTATTTCGATAGTTCATTGTTAAAATAATTGTTTAAATAAATAAATTTTCATATTTTGTTTCTATATACATTATGTGAATTATTTCAATAATTCATTGTTAAAATAATTATTTATAGAATGTACAAGTATTTACATAATGAATATAGAAACACATTTCTATAGATTATACAAATTTTTATAGATTATAAATTTTTATAATCTATAGAAATGTGTTCCTATATTAATTATGCAAATACGTGTACATTGTCTAAACAATTATTGAAACAATTCAAATAATGACTATAGAAACAAATTATGAAAATTTATTTCTTTTATCCGTTAACTGGAAACGAATCGAAGGGTCGATTCTCATCACCTTCGAAGTTCCCTTCGTTCCTTCGAATCCTTCGAAGCTTCGAGGAGTCGAAGCTTCGGAAAAGTAACAGCCCTATTATAAACCATTCGGGTTCGCAGCGCAACGAAACCCTGGACGACCTGGCCCTGTACGCCACAGATTTACAATACAAAAGGTAGGCATTCCATTTAAAGAAATTAAGGTGACCATGAAATCTCCGAAACCCATATAAAAAGTGTTTGCATTACAATATTTCCCCCTCTATACCATGCAAGTTTTGCATCTATCATTTTCTCATATTATTACAAACAACGGAAATATACAAGGTGATCAAAGTTATAGGTCACCCTGTATATCGAGACATTACTGTATTTATATTAGAAGGATGAAGAAAAGATTTGTTACACTTGGTTAAGCGTTTCAGCAGGTGGGTCAATATATCCCATCATTCATTGAGTAAGGGTTAATTGCGCTGGGAGAACGGTGCAAAGGCGAAGGTGACGTTAATCTGCACTCTCACGGATCCTTGGGTTTAACGTTTAAGGATAGCTACAAGTAGTCGCAGATCGATACAACCAAATTTCATCTGCATACTAAACGAATGATTTACGTGTACGACGAATAAACGCAGAATGTTAAACAGAAAATTAATATTTACTAAATATTAAAGAAATTTCAGTATATTTCGAGCATGAGTTTCTCTAAGAGAAATTAAAAATTTACAACAAAGGATGGGCATGTATAAAAGTTTGTAAAAGTAACGATTTTGTTGCGATGCAGGTAACTTGCAATAGCGGTATTTCAATTTATCTTTACTTCAGAAACTAAGGAAACTAGTAGATTACAATTTATTATTTATTATGAAATTACGATTTCAGTTTCGCTTTCAAAAGATTAACAGTTAAAAATCTTCTCTATTTGCTAATAGTAATAGGTACTTTCACTTCTTCGTATCATAAGAATTACTCGGTTTTATCGGAATTATCTCAAATCTGACGAGTTATACATAAATTATACATAAATATTTTAATAGTAAACTCAATTAAAGTTAACTCGTTTAGTATAGAGTTAGTAAATTGATTACATGTTTCGTGTAGAGTGAGTGTTCAACGTTGGATGACTATAATTACTTCGAATTTATATGCGAAATAGAAATTGTCTGTATCGATTACGAGAATATGAATATCTATCTTTCTTTAATCATTTTTCGCGTCTCATGAAACTATTTTATTTTGTAATAAACTGGGACAGGCGATAGTTTTAAAACCTTAATGAGAGAAAAGAATTTGAATAAAATATATAAATATATATTTATGTAAATAAAATATAAATAATGTAAATAAAATATAAATAATGTAAATAAAATATAAATAATGTAAATAAAATATAAATAATGTAAATAAAATATAAATAATGTAAATAAAATATAAATAATGTAAATAAAATATAAATAATGTAAATAAAATATAAATAATGTAAATAAAATATAAATAATGTAAATAAAATATAAATAATGTAAATAAAATATAAATAATGTAAATAAAATATAAATAATGTAAATAAAATATAAATAATGTAAATAAAATATAAATAATGTAAATAAAATATAAATAATGTAAATAAAATATAAATAATGTAAATAAAATATAAATAATGTAAATAAAATATAATTCATATCAACAAAGATACTATGTCGCATTTAAAGGTTTGGTTAAGATGATAACGAATTGTTATGACGAATTAACTCGTCATCCGAAGGTAGCTGTTGGTAGTCATACAAATATTTTTGAAAAATCAATCTTTTTTTACGTATATGTAACTTTTTAATTGAAATATACGTACTTGTGTAAATAATGTGAATTAGACATTAAATGTGTTGTTTATGTGTAGAAATGTGAGACCAGACATCAACCCGAGTACCGGAAATTCAGTGTGGACCCGCAGATAACATCCATCGAAGTACTTCAAAGCATACTCATCAAAGCGTTCGACATCAAAGGGTAAAACACTATTATTAACAATATTGTAATCATCAGAAGTACAGCAATTACCCTTCGTCGCTCGAATGTGAATTATTTATGTTTTTCAATTCGAGGAATACAAATTTTCACTGGTTAGTTCAATAGAATAACGAACAAATAAAACAGCTTATGAAAAAGGAACATTTAAATGGAAAATCTATAAGCCTTTATATACAGACTGGCCTAAACATTAACATTGTAAGCAACGATAAGACAAATTTAATGACCTTGCACACTATGACCTTGAGCTGACTTTGAAGTAAGAAATCAGTATGAATCTGTAGCTTTTGAAGTAATTCTTTTTATAAAGAAAATGAAGTAATTTTTAAACTAAACGGAAAAGTCAATACAAAAACCATATCATTTTACTTTTTATAATAGCTTTTAATAAATAAGTGACCATTTCTCCATTCAAGGTTACTTTAAAATCACAGCATACTAAGTTGTCAAGACGAATTCAATGAGTCGCTGACAATGGCACATGCGCTCAAAAATACATAGTATCATTTACAAGTAAAAGTTTTTTTTTAAACCCTTGATATTGTAATTTTATATTACTATATTTAGACCACTTTGAAAATATGTGTCATATCACAACTAATATTATTTCAATCAACATCAACGTATACGGGTTTGGAGACATTTCCTGTTAGTCAAACGTCTAATATTTGGTTTTTACAGTGAGTTCACTGTCTCGTATCGAGCAATAGACGATTACGGATCAGAAACATACTTGTTCCTACTTTCCGACTGGGACTTGGATGCGGCATTCATTAGGTAATACTCTAACTTAAATCTGACAACTCGATTTCGTAGTATTGACCGAAAGTCGATTGTTTCAGCGCATCCGAACCGTATTTGTATCTTCAAGTCAACTTGAAACCATTCGGAGAAACGGGTGACTGCGAGTGCTACTGGGAGCAAAATGCACAGGAAGTGTCAACGAGGCAGGAGACTGGGTTTCCATACAGGACGCCCAAGTTACCTGGTCTCATAATGAATAAGGCGAGTAGTATTACCTTCTTGGTTTGCTACGATTGCGTATCGCGTTAGGTGACTACTTATCTTGTTTCGAAGTGCTAACTTTGGGCGAGCTTTGCGTCAGTGAAAACAACATATTGCTTTAACCCTCTAGCCTATTGGGGACATCATAAATTATTCATGAGTTGTACAAACTCTTGTTGAAATATAGTTACTTCAAAATGGTTTATATTTTCGAACCTTAACAAGGTCTGAAATTGAAAAAATGTGAACTGAATTGGCACCGTCGTTATTTATACGTTTTCATACTCTTATCAAATAAAACTTTGCTAATTTATGTAGAATATGATGCTAAACGAATAGTATCATACAGATATATCCTCAGAATAAAATACTTAAAAGAGCTATATTAACAACAGTGAAGAGAGTAGTACACAATATAGTAGTGGTACAAACACTAATGTTCCGCTGATTAGTTCGGATAATCGAGTTTCTACTGTATCGTGAATTAAACATTTAAATATGATCCAAATCGTGTCATGTTTGGTCTCATTTTCACCAGAAAAGTGTCACAAATATGTTGGTAAAAGTTTCATAAGAAAATTCTTCGGCATGAAAAAGTTTTATCAATGGATTTATTTATCACACTACTATACTCGCAGAAACTGAAAAAGCATACAGTTTGGAATGTATGAACGTAATCATTTTGCAGATGGAGAGAACACTGAACATGGTTCAACGTGCTCTAGGTAACTTGGGGGAGGATTCGCATCAGCAAAGTATACAGCCACCACGGCAGCCGCTAACAGATGCAGAATTTAGGCGATTTCTGGATCCTATCGGTCAGGTGATACATCCGAAGGAGTTAAGGGCTGTGATATACTTTGGCGGGATTGAGCCCAGCTTGCGCAAAGTGGTTTGGAAGCATATTCTAAATGTGTACCCCGAAGGCATGTCAGGACGCGAGAGAATGGACTATATGAAGAAAAAGTCGCAAGAGTATCAAAATCTTCGGGAAAGGTGGAAATCTCTAGTTCAAAAGGGACAGAATGTCGGAGACCTTGGCTACGTGACGAGTATGGTGCGTAAAGATGTTTTGAGAACTGATAGGCATCACAAGTTTTACGGTGGATCCGACGATAACCAGAATACGGCCAGTCTATTTAACATTCTAACTACGTATGCCTTGAATCACCCAAGCGTCAGTTATTGTCAAGGCATGAGCGATCTAGCTTCTCCGCTTCTCGTTACGATGAGGGATGAAGCACAAGCATACATATGTTTATGTGCTCTGATGAGGAGATTAAAAGATAACTTTATGCTTGACGGAATTGCTATGACCACCAAATTTGCTCATTTAGCCGAAGGTATATGAAATTTAACATAATGTTACATTTTAATTCTGCAATAATGTTTCAATCAATATTTATACAGCCCAATAATGTCGCTTGAATTCAAATCTGAAGGAGTATAGCTATTCATTTGAACGGATAATTTGCCATTTGAATGTTGTACGTCCTTTTGATCTTTTAATACACTATTGTAATAGTTATACAGTACTCATATGACAAATTTGAGCTTACATAAACCCTTTCTTATTAACTTCTTTTACTGTATAAGAAGTATATTTCATCATAGGTTGTCTCATGAAAATATAAAATATATATATTAATAATATATCGAGTAAAATTGTCAGATTTTATGTCAATCATTGTTCAGTAAAATTAAATTGTATTCCTGGATAAAACATGTTAATAATTGTGTATTATCTAAGCTATTTTTCAAAATATTGAGTCATAGGACGCGATAATATGTTAAAGAAAAATTATATCTTTTTTAAAATCACGAAGAGACATCGTTAGAAAGTAAAGAATCTTATTACACAGGGGTGTCTTACGTAATTTATATTATTTTTAGGTTTGCAGCACTACGATCCTGACTTCTATGTATATCTGAAATCTCACCAAGCAGACGATCTATTGTTTTGCTATCGATGGCTTTTACTAGAAATGAAGCGGGAATTTGCTTTGGATGATGCGTTAAGGATGCTCGAGGTTCTGTGGGCCGCATTACCAGCTTCGCCACCAAATGGAGAACTTAGTCTCGCTGAAGTACCCTTTCCTCCGCCTTCACCACCACCAAGTCCAAATGTAAAACATATTCGTGAAAATGCGTATACAAAAGTCTGTGCTATTAGGCGACAAAGTTCATCCGCAAGTATTGCCGCGACAGGAAAAAGAAAAATATTGAATACTGAGGAATCTATACAGCCTTCGACAGAAACCAATGGAAATACAAATAGGTACACACAGAAAGCGCATTCGATAATTAGCCGCTAGAAAGGCATGTCACATTATTTACACACGTGCGCGTTCCCTACCCTGTCATATATCAGGAACGTATATAATGTATATTATTGCGTTTAGCTTGCATATTTCTTATTACAGAATATTCAAGTATATATAGCATTCTTTTACTAAAATGCCTCCAATAAGAGATTTATAGTATGTAGAGTCATAATGTTGTTGTAATAATTTTTTTTAGCAGAAGGATCCGTAGGCATTCCAAGGTCATTTCCATCTTTATTATTTTAAATCAGATTGCATATTTTTTTACGTAGATCGATTTTTATACAAAATATCTCGCAATATATTGTTATAAAATGAAAATGCATACAGACAATATGAAATGAAAATCGTTATTTGTAGATCGAGTTCTCCTTATGAAACATTCTCTGAACCGGAAAATGATTTAACAACTGCAAAAAATCGAAGAAATACTGAATCTACGGAAAAGTGCCTAAGTACAGGATCGCTACCTGGCAAATCTAAACGCGTAAACTTACTGGAACTGAAAGAGAGATTATCTTTACCAAATAAAGAACAAAATAAAATTAACGAGCAAACTGAAACTGAGAAAAAATGCGCACGCGTGGTAAAAAATCTGAACGAATTTTTGAATTTTACAAGCCTTAATCGTAGTAAAGTAACGCCAAGCGATACTGAGCCAGAGTTACGGTTAGTTTATTCATTGAATATTTTTTGTGAACTCTTTTACGCTCCTTGGATGAAAATTCTCACATTTTCTATTTGTAGAAAACGTAAAATGTTTAATTTCCCTCTGATTATACTATAGCCTGATTTATTTATATGAATGGATAAAACACAATTTATTGAATTCAAGTATACAGTAACGATGTTCATTCTTCGTATCATCATAAATTATCTCTCAACGATCTTTTGTGTAACTATTTTTGAGGAGCGTATAAGAGTTAAGGCTGATTATAAAATGTTTTTCTATGATGAAATTTCGTCTACGATATTATTTTATTTCACAACATTACAAATGATTTGTTTTCTAGACGCGTTTCGAGTGAAAGCGGAGTTATAAGGGTGTTAAAAGACGAGCCTAGTTCGCCAGACGATCCTACAGATTTCTTTCCAATGACTACTTCAATGACTAGAGAACTAAGACTGGAATTAGAATCGCTGGATCGACAAGTCTTTGGACCATCGCCGCCCAGCGATCAACAGTGCGATTGCATTCTTTCGAAACGAGAAAGTGAACTTGTTGAAAATGAAACTGATACGGAACTAGCAAGGTGTAGTCCAGCCGCAGACGTATTCGTTTGGGAAAATCCTCTTCACACGTTACAGCCTAAAGCTCATCCAGCTACTCCAGATGAACAAGCAGAACTTGAATATGACGGAGAGATATTGGAGGACCAAAATGGTGTTAAATCTGTTACTCCTATTAGACTATTAAAACGTAATACTAGGTATAAATTACTTCTTACAAACACTGAAACTGATAAAGTAAAATCGCTATAAGTAAGGTCACTTATCGTCTATGTATACATATAATGCAGGTCTGAATCGGCGTCAGATAGCGAAGAAACGGAAAGTTGGCATCAAAGTGCAGCTATACCCGAAAGCCCAACTAAACAGCCAGTACAAGAACACTGTGAAGAAGTTACAGAACTCATGAATCTTATACCAGCCGGTACGAACGAAGATCAACTAGGAGAAAGTTCTTTACCTCCACCCAATGAATTTGGCGGTGGCAATCCCTTCCTTATGTTCCTGTGCATTACACTTCTGCTTCAACACAGAGACTTTGTCATGCGTAATCAAATGGATTATAACGAAATGGCCATGCATTTCGACAAAATGGTCCGACGACACAACGTACTTCGAGTGCTCAATCAAGCAAGGCAGCTGTTCGCTGGCTATCTTAGAAGGCATTCCTCTTCATCAGCGCCGAAATCAGATTCGAACGTGTAGATTCTGTAAACTCTTTATGCCTAAATATACTTGCTGATACCGAGTATTGCGAATTGCGATACTATCAACTTTAAAATGAATTCCATCGGTCAAATCAAATCATTAGTAATAAATCAAAGTTTTTTTTTAAAATTCGAATAATTAACGAATGTACTTTTCTGTCAACGAAGATATATCAGATAAAATACGTATCAGTAATAAAATAATAGGCAATAAGAGAATGAAACAATCTTTCTAAGATCCTCTTCCGATCATTCAAAATCATCGATTTGTCATGCATACTCTTAACCCTTTCAGAGGCTTATTTAAACATTCGTGTAAAAAAATTGTTATCGCTTACAAATGAAACGTTTGAACACTTCGAATACATTTTATAATATTTATTTATATGTCTCGATTTACTGCCTGTTCATCCGTTTATTTTAATAAAATGTTTATTTTTTTAAGGGAGCATTTAAGTTTCATTTGAAAGGGTTAACATCCCCATTGTGCATACACATACGAATTGCGTATATACACCGATGTAATTACATCTATAGTTTAGTAACACTTGTTATAAAGTCATTTAAGGTACATTTGTATCATACATACATAGTTCGAAGTTCGTGGAATCAAGTGAACTGAATATATTTCTTTAATATTTAATATAGCAAATTTATGATACATCCCGGAAGCTAAAACAACGTACTTAAGTTACGAATAAGCACATCGGTTAGCTTTATCCGTTTATCACGACACCATCCATACCACGTGCACCGCGTCAACGAACTCTTTCATTGTATTTCGATTTAGAACTAAGTCGATAGTATAAATTTGTAAAATACCTACAATTACCTTAGCAGCCGTGTCTTACTTTGTTCTCAAACAGTATGCTTGAGGAACGACAATAAAGTGCATTTAATTTTATCGCTAATAGTTGAAGTATTAATTCGTTCGTTTTCTTTGAAAGTTCAGGAAGGTTACTGTATAGTTTTCTTACTTTTTATACATATGGTAGCTTTAATTTTTATACTTTATTTGAAATAAATCAATAATTTACAGGATATTATCTATCGACTATAATATAAAATATATCATTATCAAGAATCTTATTTATTCAGCATATTGTTACATTAGTAACACCATCACATTCTTCCACGTGATGGTAAACTAGGATTTTTCGATTTGGTGTCATTCTGATTAAGTAATATTTACAATTTTACTTTCGCCTATTGCCGCCTCCACCAGCCAGTATCATGAGAATCCTCGTGAAAATGTTTATTGTGTCCATATAAATAGAGATGGCACTAAAACAAAGAAGATTCTTATTAATATATCGTATTAACGTATACATCCACATAATTTAAAAAAAATTACGTACTTATTAACTGGATCATATGGCTTTCCATCATATCCATATTTTGGGTGCATCTCTGCTCGTTTAACAATTCTTTGTGTATCATACAGAAGGAACATGGAGAACAAGATTAAACCACCATATAAAGCCATTGAGTGTAAACCAGATCCAAGAGCTGTGGTTGGGGGCAAAAACATTGTACCCACTGAGCTTGCAAACACTACTCCTAGACCGAGTGCTAGTGGTCCTCCCATGTTCAAGAACTTTTCGCTTGGAGCACAAACAGCTACTGTAGACAAGCCACATACTGCTCCAGCAGTATACCATGCTGCTCTAAGTACCAAGGGACCGCCAAACAAATATAAAGGTGCAAGGACTGCACCAACAATACCAGTGTGAACTAGCCACGCCATTTGTTTTGTTCCAAAGCCTTCTTTGTAAGGAATACTATGAACTAACATTCCACTGCCGATCATAGCTGCCATGGTAACAATCAAAGATCCCCATCCTTGCCGCATCACCATATTCATTACAGTTGGTGATCTCAAACAAACAGCAGCAGATGCTGCACTCGCTGCTATAGATGCACCAAAGTATGCATATGTATCCTTAATTCTATCTTTCACATATTGGGGCCATAACCTATGGAAAATTATATAATATTTAAAATTTGCCACAAAAGCCAATGGTCGAGTACCCGATGGTTGGAACGTGTTGGGAAGCGAGAATCCAAAAGTCAAAAATCTATCCTTATACTGAATAAAATTTTTGACTCGGTTTTCAGGGTCTTGCACACCTCTATAAAATAGCATTATAATAATACTGTTAGAGAAAGAACATACGCTGCTTGATCTATGGCACCTGTAGATGACGAAAGACCCAATCCATAATAACATAAAGCACCAAGACCTAGTATAGTGCCACCAGCCACGGCACCCTTTCCAATATTGAAAGCTGTAAATGTTTAATAATAATTAATTAATGCTTTAATATACTTTTAATCTTATTTACATTGTCAATCATTTGATTTATATATTTCATATTAAGTCAGAAAGAGCAGGGACCATGACATACTAGCACAGCCAACTTTTTATATAGAGTGGGTTATACTGTCATTATATTTTGAGGTTTATTACAAATTTTTGTTGAATTGAATATATCAATTTTTTCATAGAAAGCTTTATAAATATATGCTAAATTGTCTTGTGTGAGACTATACATTAATCTATATAGATACACGTACTCATATCCATGATTGCATCATGTTATGTGAAACTTTCATTTCTCCGTTCTGAATGAAAATTTGTACCTGTTTCTCCTGCAGGAGACATTGCCTGTTCACTAATGCTAGGAGATCTGCGAGCAGATCTAGTATAAGCGCTACGTCCATCGCTGGCGAACAATCTCGAAGATTGGATCCTCGGGATAAGTGGTTTCGAGGCAATAGGATTTTTCAGAATAACAGACAGAGTTGGTAAAGTACCAGCTCTACACACCCTCGCGAGCATCATCTTTACGTTTTACCACTTATTAACGTCGTTAATCTATCAAACAAGAAGAAACATGCAGTAGATGATCCAAAAACATGTACCCACGTTAGAATATTCAAATTACACACGGTTTTTCAATATAACAATAGAAATCTTGAATACTTCGAGAAATCTGCCAATTTAGTACGATTTATTCGAAGTTTGAGATTAATTTGCAAAAATTTTCATGTTTACTCACATTATGCAATAACAACGCAATTGTTTCTCTCGAGAAGTCGAAATCAGAATCAATGCTAAACGTCTGTCAATTTCATGTTATTCGTTGCATTGCATTCGTTCGAGGCATGCGCTGTGTTAAGCACAGCGACACCATGTAGCAAATTATTAAATTAATTAGGTCTCTAGATTGAGTGAAATCAAGTCACTAATCTATATATATTTAGATCAGTGAGATCAGTGGAACTAGTGGGAAATAATAGAATTTAGTATATAAGTTTATTATTCAAGACTAAAACCTTTGTAAATTTTGAAGTAAAAGACGTTTTTTTATTCTATAATGTGAAGTTCTAGACGCAATGCTATTATATAGACGTATATAGATGTTTCTAGAATTACATGTGAATATACCTTTAATTTGGAATAAATCCCTATATCAGTGAGCAAAGCATAAACGCTCGCACCAGATGTCATTTCAGAGATCTGGTCGGTTGTGTTGCCGGTGATTCCTATCGTGGTCGCTTCCACAAGAATGTGAATCAGTCTCTGTGTGAATTAAATGAATTAAATAATAGTTTATGCATTTAATATAATAGAAATATACTATGTAATATTGAATCATAAAATAAATTCGTTCGGTCATCTTTAAGAATTTCTTTTATTAACAAAGTAGAGAATTACAAACAATCAATTATAAAATCGTTGGCTATAAGAAGATTTTATTTCATCACAGTTATCTGCATTTGCAATGAGTCGCAACTATATCGTTACAACATATTTATATTTACAACCGAACAAATTTATGTTACTACCTTTTTAGGTTGTAACCAATTTTCTAGTTGGATACAACATAGAAAGCTATATAATCGAAACTATAACATACCTAAATAACACAGCGTTTTTTAAAGCAGGGTCTAGTATATAGCTTACTGATGAGTCCAATAGCAGATCCAAAACGAAACGTTTCCTTTTCTGCCAAAACAAACAATTTAAACCAACCGCCACATTATGTTACTCTAACGACAGTCGCCAGGTGGTAAAACTAGAAACCTTCGGGCTGATTCAGATTACTTGAATTGATTAATCTTAAATACAATTTAAATTAAAAAGGAATATAAGCAATATTTGTCAAAGATCACGAGCTTTTAATTTATTCTGTCCATTTCCATTAAACAATAAAATATGGTTGTTTTTAGCTCAGCGATGATTCGTTTATGATCCTTTCTTCTGCTACGGCGCATAAATTGAAACGGTGAAATTAGTATTTATGAAATAATGACATATATAAAAATAATTATTATATATTATATTATAAAATAAATGTATACGTAAAAATATTTATATTCGCGATCTATTATATTAATGCATTACCTACCGAAGGTTATTTAACAGTTTTTAAGAGGTTCTTTTCAGTTATGTATTTTAATAATTTCTTTTGGGAGTATTACTTGAAAAGATATTTTTATGCTACTTTTGAATATGATACTAATTGATACGTATGTATAAAAACAAAACTTCTTACATGAAACTACTTTCCAGAATCATTTTGTTTTTTACAGATACACTGCCTAATCATTATAGTTTGATATGTGCGCAGTATGTATTTAGAGAAAGTAAAAAACATGATGACCAAGGCCTAATGCAAGACCTAAAATTAAAAACTGAACTATTTTCAGGAAGATAGACATATTAGCTAGAATTTAGTGTATAGATTCTAAATAATTCATAAGGTTATGGAAATAATAAGTAAGTATATATTTAATTTGTATTTTGTCTTCTTATCTCAGAAACTTTTAATTTAGTACAAATAAATAAAATGGGATATCCAAAAAATCATTTATGTATTTACATTATTATTTTAATCACTGATATTTATTTTGTTTTAATCTTTTGAGCAAATGTTGTGACGTTTGGTCACGAATTATCACAATGGCAGACTTACAAGGAGAATGCAAGGTCATCGGGTCTCAGATTTTGTCGAAACTTTGCATACTGGCAGATTTCGTTCTCCTGTTTATGAATATATAGCATTATAGGCGTAGATACACAATAACTTTTGAGATATTTACAATTTAAATTTCATTATACCCGTTTTGGTTGAAGTTTTTGTCAAGTGCCGAACGGTGAGGTGGTAACTAGACTCTAGACTCATTCTTACTAAGATCCACAATAACGTACGCAGCGGTAGTATGGTGCAGTGTAGCGCCAACCAATATCAAACCTCTACAGACCTACCAAAATAAGTGCCTCAGACTAATCCTAAATGAAGCCTAGTTTAACGCAAATTCGAAATCATAATCAAACATTTAAAATTAAGCACAGACCATACGAAGCACATAAAATATTCCATGAACAAACAAATTAACACGTATTAGACTAACTAAAATTAAGGAAGTAACTATACTAGTAGAAATATAAGTGTTGTATGTAGATAGGTTTTTAACCAGGGACTGAAACGGTTCTGGAAATAACTGTTTCAAACTGTTATATATCGGTTCTGATCGAAACAGTTATGAAGAACCGAAATGATGTTATAACTGTTACAAGAATTTCGGTTCTAAAACAGTTATTTTTCGGTTCTGGATATCGGTTCTGGGTGTCGGTTCCAGTTTCGGTTCTGTCTTCTGTCATTCTGTATTCTATTCTGTATTGTGTTCGGCCTTCTATATTTATTATTTAAGTAGTTATTTATTGTTATTTATAATTTAAACAATTTTTAAATAAATAAATTTTTATAATTTTTTTTCTATATTCATTATTTGAATTGTTATTTCAATAATTTATTGTTAAAATAATTGTGTAAATAAATAAATTTTCATAATTTGTTTCTATACTTATTATTTGAAGTATTTCAATAATTTGTTGTTAAACTAACATATTTATTATTTGAATTATTATTTCGATAATTTAATGTTAAAATAATTGTTTGAAAAGTTAAATTTTCATAATTTGTTTCCATATTCATTATTTATATGGTTATTTCAATAATTTATTGTTAAAATAATTGTTTAAAAAAATAAATTTTCATAATTTCTTTTTATACTTATTATTTGAAGTATTTCAATAATTTGTTGTTGAACTAACATATTTATTATTTGAATTATTATTTCGATAGTTTAATGTTAAAATAATTGTTTAAAACATTGAATTTTCATAATTTTTCATTCATTTAAATAATTGTTTAAACAATGTACACGTATTTACATAATAAATATAGAAACGCAATTCTATAGAATATACAAATTTATTTATTTCAATAATTATATTAACATTACATTATTATTGACATAATAATTCAAATAATAAATATGGAAAAAAATTATGAAAATTTATTTTTTTAAACAATTAATTTAACAATAAATTATTGAAATAACAATTCAAATAATGAATATAGAAAAAAAATTATAAAAATTTATTTATTTAAAAATTGTTTAAATTATAAATAACGATAAATAACTACTTAAATAATAAATATAGAAGGCCGAACACAATACAGAATAGAATACAGAATGACAGAAGACAGAACCGAAACTGGAACCGACACCCAGAACCGAAAAATAACTGTTTTAGAACCGAAATAATATCGGTTCTCGAGAACCGTAACCAGTATAAGCCAGAACCGATATCCTCGTAACAGTTATGTTATAACATCATTTCGGTTCTTTATAACTGTTTCGAGAACCGGTGCTGATATCATAACAGTTTCAATCCTTGTTTTTAACAAACATATTTTCCTATGCGCAATAATTAATGTAAAAATAGGTACTAAGAACAACAGTGTGCAATAATATAGAAGTCAAATCACATATGCGTAGCATTAAACACAAAACATAGTAACAGCTAAATCTATTAATAAGTTAGGTAGGAACTGTACATGCAAACAAACAAAATAGTTGTTAAGCATTATTATATGTTTAGTTTCCTGTTTACTATATAAATGTACAAAAATGTTTAATAAATTTTATTTTATATAAAAAAAAGATTCATACTGGGAAGGCCAGTGTTCAAATCCTTTGTCCTTTTTTTCCCTTTTTTCAGTATATCAATTTTAATCAATTGTATTTTGCACATGAAAAATTCACTCATAATATCTATATATATGAAACAAAATTTAAAAATTGATTGAAAAGCAACATATATAGTTTGTAAATAAACACTAACTTCATCAACCATGCATGAAATGAAAAGAAGAATAACATAAAAACCATGCGTTACATTCAAAATACAATAAGCATAGAAATTAAATGTCATACTCACAAAATTGTTGTTAGTTGCAGCAATGCTATTTATCGTAAAAACAAGCAAAACATAAGTGACAGAAACATTTTGCACATCTAATAAGCGTAACTTCATTGCATGTGCATTTACTATTTTGAATTTTAGGAGAGTAGCAGATTTGATTGACTTTATGAAAAATTTCTATGTCTGTTGAAAGTCTTGCTGAAAACCGTACATATTTTATCATGGTCACAACAACTGGTGTACATAATTTTTATATTTTGTTTCCTACAGAGTGTATGAGTGTATTTTTCAAGTGTAAAACACAGTTAATTAAAATAAATAAACTGAAAGGAAAAAAAAGAAAAGAGAAAAAAAAGGACAAAGGATTTGAACTCTATCTTTCCCAGTATGAGTCTTGGACGTTACTACCACGCCGTTCGTGTTAAAAATTTCAATTCAGTTGGTCAACTAGATCTTAATATATCGTGGTAATTGTTTCGAAAACTGTAATTTCGAGAAAAACTTGTTTATATATTCAACTAGCAATATCTTGCAATGCGAGTTGCATACTTCAAATGCTTATAATTACATTCATTTTACGAATTCAAACACATCCTTTTGCACGCGTATTCTACTGCACTCACAGCCAAAGAGAGTACAAAAACAGAAAGATCTATTTTTGTAGATGATATACGAAAATACCCCTTCAAACAAACGTGCAGCGAAATAGCATGTTTGTGTTGTCTTACCAAGAGTAGCACATTTCAATCTACCGCGAAAAATATTTCTGCCGAAAACAAGCATATTTCAAATATGCCAACTACTTAGCACAATTCACATTTCGCCACGAATAGTAGCATATTTTAAACGCAGCTGCGAAGAGTAGCACGTTTCATTAAAAAATTTGCAACTTGTTGTCGCAGGAAAGCATAACGTGCAATTCTTCGTGACAATGAATCCTACTTTTCGAGTCCAAAATGTTCAAATAAAACATGCTACGTTTCGTAACGTACGTCAAGATGAAGTATACAGGATAATAACACGCATCAGTTTATGATGTACATATTGCTAGTGGCGGTGGTAACATTGAAATGCTAGGTGATCCTGAGACTTAAACAAAAAGGTCTTAATTTATGCGTTTCTAAAGTTTTCATTTTTGTGATTAGAAGTTGATTAAGACGGTCTCTTCTTATGAACGATAAGCGATCGAACAACTAAATCATTTCAGTAGTATTAGAACGTGAAGAGAATGCCCGAGAGTATTAACAAATGTATATTGTCCACCTGCTTATAGTTGAGATAAAAAAATGATGAATTATTTATTGGAGAAAATACATCCATGTATCTATACATATTTTCAATATTTTGACGCTGTATCTCCAATGGTTAACCCGTTCTTACAGTTTTCTAAAATCCTTCAGTATACGAACTGACCTAGCCAATATAAAAAGTGATCAAGCTTCATAATTTTTTAATCTAGAACCACTCTTGGACGAACTATTGCTAGTAATATTGTTTATTAATTTAACTTAAATTAAAGTAATTCGATTTTGCCTCAAACCTTTATAATACATTAGAAAATATTTGAGAAAATTAGCGAGTGTTATATCGTTTTCTTTAAACGTTGTTCAGATATGTTTACATTTTTACAATCTCATTAGGAGATATATCGTGCATTTTAAAAGGTTCTATAAAATTATTTTACGTGAATAATATTCCCATGTTTTTTTACGTTTTAAGCAAGAAATTTGGTGAAAGTTGAAAATATGACCTCTTGAGTAATTAAATTTTTCAAGACGTATTCAATACGTTAAAATCTATACGAATCGCTTATTTGATGTTGGGGTTCGTCAGTGCCATCATTTAATAATTTTGAATTGAATGAAACTCTTAAATATGACCTGCAAGTAGAAGAGTTTGCCTAACTCCCCATAATTGGAAAATCAAATTTTTATTTTATTTCTTATATTAATTACAATAATTTTACTTTTCATAAAATTACCCATAACAAAAAAAATTTGGAGAAACATTTGCATTATAAAAATAATTTTTGCGTATTTAGTAGGAAACATTGTTTTTGGTAGCCTCACGTGTTGTTTCATTTCTTTACACTCTTCTGCGGAGGTATTTGTAAACGTTCCAGAGAGACGCAAAGTTATATAAAACATTTTACCGATCCTCGGTGTCGTATCAATTTCACTGTAACAAGAATCTGGCGTCTCGTATACAGACGAATGTACAAAGTAAATAAAAATTGCAAAGTAGTTGGCACGTTCCCAACATAGATTGCAGGAGCATTCTGCGCATTCCTCTTCATTTTATTCCACGGTGAATTTGCATAAAACAAAGAATTAAAAGTCAGATAAACAAACCCGTTTGCGTTCGCAGTTTAGCATTCAAGATTTTTGACTAGCAAAATATCCAATCTCTCTTTTATAAAATTTAGTGTGAACATAGCTGACATTAAGAATAAAAGGAGGGTGTGCAAATAAACCTATTCATTATGCAAACAGTTTGGATGTTGTGCTATAAGCATATCATATGTGACATTAAGAATTCCCAATAAAGAACATCGGGTAGTAAGATATAATATTTTCGTAGTGTATAATAATCTTTGAGTTAAATGAAAATGGGAGTCTATTAAAATTTCGCTTTTTCTGTTACCGATTACATCGGGACCTAGGAGAAACAGAAACCTCCGTAAACGGTTAATTAAACTCTTACGTATATTAGTCAGTCATTTTACAGTCATTATTTCAGGACTATAAAGAACGCGTTAAATCTGCAGTATAGGAATACTGTTAAAAGTATCTTTCCAATAAAGTACCGACGAATGCGTAAGCAGACGTGATTTATAACTAAACTCCGTAATCGATGTTCAAAAGATAGTAAGTCCCGTGTTTATGTCAGGAATCGCCTCATACGTGATCGAGATACTTATACAGTTACGTATGTCGTTGATAAATAATGTATTAAAACTGTAAGATACAATATAAGAAGCATATTTTCAAAGAATGTCAAAAGTGCTGCGGTATTTAAGCGGGTAAGACAGAGGAGGAACGTTTCGCTCGCATTTTTCGAAACAAATCTATCGATCCACGTGTCTAATCAGTGATTAGGGTGTCCGATAAGTTATTCACCGAGCAAATGTTTCGAGGTTCTTTCTACCGATGCTGACCCTGGCAAGAAGGATGCGCGTTAAAGCATCATCTTTGGTGATCACCTCCCAGAAGCTGAGCGGCGAAGATATTTTATAAAGCACGCCTGCACATATCGGCGATACGTGATTTGATTGTGAACTGCTCGTTAATGAATTTCGTGAGACGCCTCGTACTCATCCTTACACCTATATAAACTACAACCATTCGTTGAAGAAGGTTTAGTTAACCGATCACTCTAATCCCGCGCGCGTAGGTGTTTCGTTATAGTTCGAGTGTTACGAGGGGCTATGATATTCCTATGGTGTTCCTAAAGGTGAGCCAAAAATTTTACTATGCCAGACTCAATCCATCTTGATACGGCAGCAACCGGTTCGAAAAAATTCCCAGATGCAAGAATTTGAATAAAATGGTTGCTAAGGGAACCGGTTCTCTGCGCAAATTAAAGTAAAAAGTACATTTTTGCTAGGAATGCAAATCATCAACGACCTACGAGAAATCAGTTAACAACTCATGATGCGTATTGTTCTAAAAATAAGAGATGTAGTGCACGGAAAGTGGGTATCACGCTGTTTTGTAGCATTATTGGTAAACAAATTTGTTTTCACGGTAA
Organism: Sphecodes monilicornis; assembly: GCA_913789915.3. NCBI lineage: Eukaryota > Metazoa > Arthropoda > Insecta > Hymenoptera > Halictidae > Sphecodes > Sphecodes monilicornis. Next base: position 23,718,708 of record OU565285.1, read on the forward strand.
CTGGAATACATGAATGTAAAAGGAGCTCTATGATGTCCTCATATTCCTCGCGTTCGTTATTGTAAGTTTCTCGACTACGGTAAAGCGTTCTTAAGATGGTTTCAAAACGTATTTATAAACGTGTCCATTTCTCGGACTTGTTGTATCGACAGTCGAAAATGTTAATGATCATTGGCGTTGTTTCTGCGATAAGTGATAAAAGAGACGTGCGCAAATAAAACCGAAAAATCTGCGACCCTTAGGATGAAAAAGCTTGTGCGCTCCTCAATGGCAAGGTGCGACGTATTCTAAGTACTTATTATGGACTTCGAACAAATCTTGAGTGGTTCACTGAAGCATCTGGTGGGAGCAAACGCTTAAATAGGCTGAATCTCTATGGACACGACAGAGTTCTGTGTCACGGCTACTAAACAATTCCTTGAAAACTGTTTTAGTGTATAGTGCGAACGAATTTTGATCAAAGACTCACTGACAATGGTTCTGACTGTACAGCAAATAGTAAGTGACATTAAACCGGTCGTTTAATCCAAACGTGGTGCAAGTCGAAATGTATTTATTAGGTATTGAGGGATTCAGTATTAGTTCTATAAAACAAGATAATATCGAAGAATGTCACGTTTGTTTTATGTAAGCTATAATAATATTTAGACTGCAGAGTGTATGCATTTATGATGAAAAAGCGTAGGTGTAATTTAAAACACTAGATAGATTAAAAGAATTGAAGAACATCAATGGATTAGTTTCAGCTTATTAAAATCAATAAAGAAAGAAATCAATTTCTATTTTGCTACTATTTCTCGTAATTAGTGCAAATAATTTTCATTTTGCATAAAAATCCACGGTCTAAAATTGTCGTATTAGAATTATTTTATTTAATGACGGTTAAATTTTTGAGACCTGGTATTATACTAAACAAACAAGAAGGCGACTTACACTAGTTTTACATTAAACAGCTCAAAACGTGCTCGCTTGGACACTGTCGTTAATACGTTTATAGACGTTTCGTTTCAAATCACTGAAGCTTGAGTAGATATATCCTTCGCTGAAAGCATTAAATGTAGAATATGGTACTACCACAATACAAATTCAAGCAATTAGTAGCAAAGAGAAATTGATTATTAATCTTGGTGTACACTTTGATACAATGTGTCGCTAACATAAATATATATTATTAATGTCTTTCGTTAGACCGCGAATTTTATGCATTTATGACACGAATGAGTACATCGAATGTAAAACAATAAAAGGATCTAACAAACTTCATAATCGTGTTGTATCGGTTTCAATTCAATAATATCTTGCATATTATTATATGCAGATATATATCTCTAGTATCTTGCATTTAATGCAGACATTGTATAAAATATATTTATACATATTACGCATTATTTTCATACATATTATGTATTATATTTATACATATTTTGCATACAAATTCGCAGTCTAGTTATTCTTAGTATCGAAAGTATTCTTGGACAACGAACCTGTGTTATGAGACATTATTATTCGATCGGCAGTACGCATTCAGCTAGCACGTATCAACAAACCAATTAATCAGGAATACAGTTTGAATAGTTAATGTATGGCCCCGTGGAATTTATTAGTCTAATGAAACACGTTCGATTTTACGTCTTTTAAATAAGTTCAAGAACGTAGAAAGAAAGGTTTACAACATCTGTAGACTCGGGTCGTGTTTATTTAATATGTATTAGCATTACTTCACATGTTTATTTTGAGAACATACCGAATATACGGGGTCCAGACATACTAATGAACGTAAAACGAATTTTTCTGGCGGTGATGATGATTCAATAATGACATAGTAAACACCCGTGCGCCTTCGGTATCAATTAGATGTGCAAACAAGTGAATTTTCTTTTGTATCGTGAAGAGAGGGTTGACATAAAGATGGAACTAACGAAAGTTAATTAAATGAATAGTGAATTATCAGTTTATTAAAACGTGTTAACAACCCTGTTTGAATATAAGTTATTAAAATTTAAAGCATTTGCAATCATTTTTATTTGTTTTATTCTCTTTATATTGCTTCAAATCCAATTTTTAAAAATGATTAATATCGTAATATTACTACAGTCATTGTGATTAGACAAACATTCTATTTTTGCAAATTACTAAACAAAATCCAGAATTGTTGAAAACATTTATTTTGTGAAGAAGATTATTCAGCTATACATGTAATAAAAATTAGATTAATATAAAAATGAAAATTCTTTTTTATTGTTTGCTGTAAGTATATCATAAAAGTACAGCATTCTCAGTTTGATTATAATTAATTTGTATTACTGTTTGAATGTTGCTACTTCAAATATTAAATATACACTTTATACTCTCACGAAACTCGGCATAAAATATATTTGTTTAGTGTTTTCGTGAAATTAAAATTATTCTAGTATTAATTAAAATTATTTTTATAAATTAGTGGGACCAGACGCCAGGTGGTGCGTGGGCATACCTCGTCATCATAGCAAGCATTTACATTCTGTACATCCTAAAGAGTTACATTAGGAGCGTCTATTTCATTTCACGTCTGAATGGCCCGAAAACTGTACCAATTTTGGGGAATGCGAATACTGTCCTCACAGACAATCGTAAGTAATTAACAGTTTACACAAATCTTTTTTGGAAATAGTATTATTCTTAATGACTTCATAAAGTGCAATCAAATGTTGAATTTCGTGGAACAATACAAAAGACAACATTAACAATGAGCATCTATGAATCAACATCGTCTACATTTAAATTGCTTTGCATATAGAGAAGAAATGATCAAGAAACTAAAAACAATAATTAATTAAACATGTGCTACGGAAAGACTCGTTAAAACAGATTGGTATTTACAAGATTATGAAATCATCAAAACAGATTAGTTTTAATCCACTTTCTAAATATAAAAACAATTAAATACATATTTGTTAATAAGAAAAATATAGTCAATATATGCCTGTTTCCTAGGCGTTTTCTAAATATTTATGACAAAAGCGAAGAATTTTACTTCGATTTAAAAACAGATGAGAAACCTGCATATCTAATAGCAGATTATATGTATGTTCGAGATCTTCATCATGAGTATGACTCGATACTAAAAGGCAATAGGTTAAAGACCTGAAAGGTCTTCCAAGACGATGTCATGTATGCATAAACAAAATTTTATGCAAATTACTTACTAATAGTAAAAATGGCGATACGTAGTCATTTCACGCGCTTCATCCAATATGAATTAATTTCATCATGCATATTCTGCAGAGTTGCCAGATAAGTAGTGAAATTTTATTACCTCACTACGTTTTATTTAATATTTAGATTATATAGAGATGAATATTAAATATTAGGTTGTCCTAAAAGTTCTTTTCGCAATGTGTGCTCATGATATCATTAAGCAACATAAGCATATACAAGCAGAGCGATAATTTTTATATTCATGTCTTATTATTTCCTAAGCTTCCATTTATTTAACCACACCATTTGCTAGTTTAAACACTATTCTAAATTCATTGTGCACATTTATCGAAAACGAAACGAACTTTTGGGATATTTTTATATACTTCACAGCAAACTACATGGCACAATACAACCTAATGTCGTACAATATAATATTCCACAACCTAAATATACTATAACCCAATATGATACAATATAACAAACCATAACATAATTTAATATTAAAGGTTTAATCGTATATTTGCAACTTCAAAAATGAGATATATGTAGAATTCCAAGGTCGTCAAAGTATCGACATTCATCCTCAAAGGATTAAAGTGTAAAACGAAACTGGGAGAATATTAACCGAGAATATTTTGTGCAACTATTTTTTAAGGACGTGTGAGGGTTAATGCTAGAAGACATCAAGTTATTAGATCGTTACATATGAAATATCTGAATTTAGAATGCAAATGTTATGAAGCGATGATTAAGAAATACTATTACAATCTTAATGTTTGATCATTAAGATCATTAAAGATCATTGATCTATAAGATACAAAGCTGATCTTTAAGGTTTTATCTTCAGTTTTTATAAAGATATTTATCCAATTTTACTTTCAAATAAATTTTGCTTCAATGTCAGTCAATTTGGTTGTCACGTATTCTTTTTATATAAATAGAAAAAAACACATTGACAATAGCTACAAAAAATAACAAAGTGGAGATGGTAATCTTATAAATAAAGAATGTAAACAACCTACTATTTACTTACGTGAACAACCTACCTTCACAAAAACTGCAAAATGGACATAACAATCTTATGATTGAAGAACGTGAACGACTAAAAAGTTGAATTTCTACCGTGACACAGTCACGAAACTTGTAATTCATTAGCAGGGATAAGTTATGCTAATTAAATATTACTGTTGAAAATCGGATGTTTCATATTCGACAGCCTAAAGCCCTGTCCAGACTGACGGGTAATTATCCGCAGACAGTCCGTATACAGCACACGTTGTCCGCAGACAATACACATGTACAGTAAAGCCGCGAATAGTGCGAAGCAGAAAAATGTCATGAAAGTGTTGGTAAAAGTTTCGTGAAAAATAATGAAAAATAAACAAGTTTTGTCATTGCATTAATATTGACTCACCTACAGTGACCCACAAAAGTGTTCGTACGCCCTTTAAATCAGAATAACTTTCTTAAAATTTGACCAAACCACTTGACTCTTTTTGAGCAATTGGAAGCATTGATTTACTTTTAAAATGTGCAAAAAAGATTTTGAAGAAATTGCAATTAGTACGAATTACACGAAAAAATAAAAATGGCACTTTTTAAAAGTTTATTATTTCAGCATGTAATGAAAATTCAAAATATGCGGTTTGTAGATCTATGTTATTTAAACATATGCTGAAAATTTCATCGAAATCTGTTAACAAACACATTAAAAGTGGTGATAATCGCAGTTTTTCACGACTTTTGGTCAGTTTCTGCTTAAAATTCATAGTTTCTTACATCTTTCGATGCGCGTAGTTTTTTTCTGCGTCATCCTATTTCGATGAAATTTTCAGCATATGCATAACTAACATAGATCTACAAAAGGCATATTTTGAATTTTCATTATGGGCTAAAATAAAGAAGTTTTAAAAAGTGCCATTTTTATTTCTTCATCTAATTCCTATTAATTGCAATTTTTTCAAAATCTGTTTTGCACGTGATTTACTAAATCAATGCTTCTAATTACTAAAAAAAAAGTCAAGTGGTTTGGTCAAATTTTAAGGAAGTTATTCTGATTTAAAAAGCGTACGAACACGCTCGTGAGCCACCGTATATATACATTTACTTGTATCATATTACAATTTCTCGGTCGAAGATATTATCTTCGCACCTAGATCAACCCGCTTTGTCACATTCTGCGCGGTATTACTGTATGTCTATCGTATGCGGACTATGTATTAGACAGACAACATGTGCAGTCCGCGGACAATTGGCCGTCAGTCTGGACAGGGCATAATACAAAGAAATCGAACATTTGGATTTCAGTGCTCCACAGACTGGGTTCCGAAAATCAATCTTATGGGCGCATCATCAGGATATGGTTGACGGGGCTGCCGTATGTGATGCTGTTGGAGCCAGAAGACATCCAAGTGGTCCTCAGCAGCATGAAGCATACGCAGAAAGTATTTTTTTACAAATTGCTCGACAATTTCCTTGGGAAAGGGTTGATCACCAGGGACGTTGAGACCTGGCGAACGCACCGGAAGTTTCTGCAACCGGCATTTCATCTGAACATTCTCGAGAAGTTCTCAACTACCTTTGCAGAATGCGCGGATCATTTGATGAACGAGTTTCTCGACAAAGATAACCAGGAGATCAACATCACTTCGTTCGTCAACGACTCCGTTTACGATATTTTAAGTGGTAAGTAAAATCCTCATATATACAGGGCTGTCGAGGTAAATCCGGAAAAGTCATTGGATATAGAAGAACAATTCAAATTCCAAGAAAATGTCAATAGAGTAGAGTAAACGGACGGAATCCTCGTTTGTTGCCTACTACATTGCGATTCTTACCATGAGGTGTTTAGAGTTCTGGAACTCGTGATGGAGATTGCGGTGGCTAAGTAGAAACAAAAGAACTATGATTGGTTACCTCTTTTGTTGCACAACCTCGATTATTGCACGCGTTTTCGGTCTCGTTTCGTGTAACGAGCGAGGTTCTACTGTATATTCTTCGCCAGTTTGTAGAAAAATTATGAATGGTATAAAGAATGGTATTAGGTACTCGATATAGCCTCTATTAGCTGCTACGACTATCTGGAGCTTGCACCTGAACCAGCTGCAGGCTCGCTTCACCTCCTACTTGTCCATTTTCTTCATCACCTTCGTGATGGTGGGATTTAGGGTATCTTTGACGTTATAATGCTTTGCATTTGCCTGTGCCCCGACGACGATCCACATGTATTAGTCAAGAGGATTGCAGTAGGGGCTACAAGGAATCCATAATTCGAGAGACCAACGAAAATCTTTTCTTTAAATTCGATCGCAAATTCCGCGTTTCTCTTGCGATCAGAACGATTCCTTTGAGCTGCCCGGGATACAGTTACCTGCTACTCTTTGTCAGAATTTCGGAATTTCTTGGCTAGGTGGTAAACTTGCGTCTTTTTGTAGTAAAAACGCACAATGATTTTCGCGGACAGTTTTTTGGCGCGGAGCGATTCGAGTATCGGCGCTCTTCGGTCGCATTTTCAGTTTAATACTGACATTTTCCTACTTGTTCACTGAATGACGGCTTATACAGTGATTTATCTTACTAATAATTGCTTTGATTATATTTGCCATACCTATATCTTATTTATAAATCTTATTTATAAAGAAAAAATTCCGGATTTATCTCGACGGCCCTGTAAACATCTATCTGTAATGAAATATTATATAAATATGTATAATATTATAATTAGACTGCGGATTTCATGCATTTACGAGAAAATCAGAAGGCGAAATATTAACAAAATGTTAAATTGTTGATGTATTAGTTTCAAGTTACCAAAATTATTAAAAGAAGAAACGAATTTGTTTGGCTCCTGTTTCTTGAAATTAGTACAAGAAATTTTTATTTTGCATAAAGATTCGGAGCATAATAAGAATGAAATGACTCAGTGATTTTGAAACGAAATTTTAAGTAACGATAAAAGCAACATTAAAAGACACGGTTGCCTATTTTTCTTTGTATAAATGTTTCATTATAATTAAACCGAATTAATTGTTGTAATATCAAAATGTATAGACACAGTTTTCTAACTGTATGCATTATTCATGAAAAAAATGGTTAATCAATTTTTAATATTGTTTTATTCATTGTATTTCGTTTCCTGAACGTAAGAAATTAAGTAATATAATTTAAATTACGTTGGTTCATTATTTGCGAATTAATTATTCAGTAGCAACATACACATACAATTTTTTGAAGTTGCCTGTCCTTCATGCGAGTGATTGAGTTGCACGTAAATGCACTCAGTGTATGAGTAAGAACGTCAACATTTTGGTCTCTGAAGCACAGAACCTTCTGCACTTAAAATTTAATTTGTCGAAATCGGTGAATTATTATGGCTAATTTACAGAGATGTTTTAACAAGTTCAAACAAATATCATTAATAAATTTGCATTCGGCACATACTTTACGCGAATGCATCGATTAATGCAGTACATTTGAGTGCATGCACACATCCGTAAATGATATAGCATCGGATGTAACATATTTTAAACTTTTTCAAATTACGTAAACCACTAGACCTATTCATACTTGCCGAAATTTGAAATGCCGAACCGTCTTGTTTTGCATACGTATACACGCCGATGATATCCTAATTATACAGTTTCGTTAACATCTCAATAATACACAGACGATCACTTACTTTGTTATTATAGGCGCATGTGAAGCCTGTTTGTTCAACGCGGAAACTTTAAAATCCACTCAGGATTTCAGCCTGTTAATTCATTCAACGTGCTAACTGTTCCCAGAGATTCCACGGAAATCTCGTTTTCAATGTCGATTAACATATGAATCAAAATCAAACGTGCGCTAGTTTTGTCGAACCCTGCATGATGAAACCCTGCAAATGAGAAAACTAGTTTGTTTTTGCCGGTTTTTAGAAATTTTTCAAACTTGTTTGGGCATTCTTGATATTATTGAAACAAATATTAATACATGATTACGCGAGATCGATTGAAATCACGATTCTTCCAACTAGACTGCGGATTTTTATGCGAAATTAATATTGTCTATGTCAATTCTAAGATACAGATGTTACGTAGACATTTATCTGTTTTCTTTATAATTTTTATGAGCCGAAAATAATATTATAGTGTTTTTAAATTCTTTATATGTTTTTATTGTTTTGCATTAGAACTATTCATTTTTATCATAAATGCATAACATCTGCAGTCTACTTAAGTTGCAATTTCTACTTTTACTTTTACTTTCTCACTTTTCATTTTTGTAGAGTTGTATTAATAATTTGAACTGGTTCTTTCTTACAGTTTCGATCAAGCTTTCTTAAAATACTCCTCAAAATTCCTCTGTAACGTTTGCTAAGAATTCTCGAAAATATATCCTGCAAAAAATTGCTAGCACTGCATGCCTCTCATTTATTACAAAATTATGGAGTTTGATTTAGAAAATCCCAACGATGAACGTCAAGTAACTAATGAAAGTATAAATAAATAGGAAACAAAAGAACAAATTTTATTTTCATAACGTATAAAAGTAATATTATACATGCAAATTGCTTTAATTTGTTGAAATATTTATAAATGAATTGCAAAAATTTTAATCTTGACACAAGGAAATATGTACATGTATCATGTCTTTCAATCGAATTCCGTAACTATGCTTGCTCAAAAATAGCGAAAAACATTTAATGATGACGCTGTTGACATCACATACCAAGGATTGAGAATATCAATAATTCTTTGCAGAGACGGTTCTGGGAATAAAACGAACGAGTCAAGATTCGTACGATGCAGCCATGGATGATCTCCCCTTCAGAAAGTGAGAATCAAAATGTTTTTGTAAATCGTGATCATTGCTAACCAGTGGCGCACTCAGGATTTAATCTTGGGGGGGGGGGGGGGGCGAGTTGAACAGATAAAATTTTCTGGCCTGGCACAAGAATTGCCTATGTACATATGTATTTCATAAATACTGACATTGAAACTTTTTGTATCAGGCCACAGAAAGATTTTTAATGCACATTAAATAAAATCCACTAAGATGATTATAGAAATTTATTTACAGAATAAAATCTAGTTTTTTTTTCTTTTTACACAGCTCTTCAATTACTTCGGTTATAGTTATATTAATGCGTCTGTGTGTGTATAACAAAGCCAACCTAAGCGAATGCATGCCTTATATATATATATATATATATATATATATATATATATATATATATATATATATATATATAGGGAAAAGTTGTTCAAAATATTGCGTTTTACATATAATATAACCAAAAATCATCGAACTCGGAGAGGAAGCAGCTGTTCTACAGTTCGATCAATTTTTCAGTGTTCTATTTCCTTTTTCTTGGGGGGGGGGGGGGCAAGGTCCCTGGCTCCCCCCCCCCCCCCAGGCTCCCCTCTTGAGTGCACCACTGTTCCTAACTTTGCAATAATTAAAAACCCAAGCAGGAATGTATTTGCCACTGTAAAATATGCTCCGCGATGTAGTAAACTGGAACATTAGAATAGTAGCAAGATTACAAAAATTTGAAAATGTCTATATATTATTTTCAGTCTATTAAAATTAGTAAAGAAAGAACAACATTGCTATTTGGTAGCTATTTTTCACAATTGATGTAAACAATTTTTATTTTGCATAGAGATCTGTTAATTATTTAGGTATATAACTGAGTTCTTCTTGATTCACTTCACACGATCAATGTAGATATTCAAATGGAAATATTCTCGTATTCTTTTGTGGTTTTGATGTGTCGCTGTAACGTTTGATAAAATTATTATTGCAATCATCCAATATATAAGATATAATCCAATATAAGCTTTTATTTGATGTTATATAGATAATTAGTAACTTAGATCGGCTATTAAAAAATTGTAATTTAGATGGAACCCAAGTCTTGTCAGTCGCAGATCAATAATAATGGTGGATATTTAAAATTGTAATTTTACATCTAATATTTAATGTTTAATTAATATTGTATTCATTTAATTAATAAATGATGGCGGAGAATTATTAATATTGTACTCCTTAAGAAATTTTGAGTACTCGGAGGATAGGCTTTTTTAAAACAGTATACCCAGATAGCACGCGATGTCTGAAAACGTCTTCAAGGCTGGTCTCAGTATCGAAGGGTATAGGTAAAGAACCCTTTTACCATAGTATCCCACACGTACAAAACTTTAAGAAAAAAAAGCAGAAACAATTTTCAACGTCAATACATGCCACCAATAAGCACTATAATTAAAATATATGAGCCGTTTAATGAAAAAGTGGTGTAAGTCAATATTTGTCTGTTTGGGTTAACACCATATCTTAAGAGTTTAATCATCATTAAATAAGATAATTGCAATATAATTTTAGAGTGGCTTGCACAAGACCAACGTAACATCCTTCGATAATATTATGTTTAATAGAAGTTTTACTTACTTCCTCGTTATCCAAAGATTAACTGTTTTTACTTGCGTCATTTTATCATTAAACGGTTCATATGTATTCAATGTTTACAAAGCACGTTAACTGTCTTCCAGTTTCGTTATGGGTAACAGGCATCCCTGCTTTTATTAATTTATAATCGTTATAACTACAAATTATAGTCTAGCGATAAACAACTTCTTTTGAAGGAAATGATAACACTTTCCCATAACTTGGTTTTATATGATTTTACAGTACACCGTTTCATAGTATTGTAAACAGGTGTATAAGTATCTCTGTATTGTATCTTTGTTTTTCTCTCAGGGGACAAATCATGTTCCTTTATCGTCTGGTGAGGCCATGGTTGTTGATCGAGTGGATTTATCGATTAACAAAGTACGGCAAACAGGAAGAGCAGCAGCGAAAAGATCTCTTCGACACGTGCTATAGAATAATGAAGAACATGCGAGAACGAATGCGAAGCAAGGAAGGCGAATTGAACGACGAAACGAAGAAAGCTAAGAGGATTTCTTTACTAGAGTATATGGTAGAGATGAACGAGAGAAATCCTTGTTTCAATGACGAGGACATCGTCGAAGAATGTTGCACGTTCATGTTAGCCGGTCAGGAATCTGTCAGCACCGCAACGGCAATGACGATGTTCCTTTTAGCAAACCATCCAGAATGGCAAGAGAAATGCATTGAAGAGCAGGATGAAATTTTTGAAAGGGACCAGAGAATGCCAACGATGAAGGACCTGAAGGAAATGAAGTGCCTGGAAATGTGCATCAAGGAGTCCCTTAGACTGTATCCAAGTGTGCCAATTATAGCAAGGATACTTGGCGAAGACGTGAAAATAGGTACGTTCCGACTATTTTATTTTATCACAATGTCTACCAGCATTATTTCATAATTTTTTGGAGTTTTCCATTGTTAATAACTTTCTAATAGATCCTTCGACAGCAATAGCAAATTAAATCGTAAATCAACCACCTCCAGTAACGTAATCTTATTAGATTATCATTTATCATATTATTATTATCATTTATCATATTATCATATTATTATTAGGTAAAAGACGATCTTTGAGCTTTCTTTTGGAACAGCACAACTATTTAAAATTCTATTAATAGGCTTCCGGTAGATAAAGTGTTAATTTATTGGTGAATTTAAGATCGAGTTGGTTTACATGGAACTTCTGTTAATTTTGAGAAAATAGTATATAACATTAACGTTTATATGGATTTCTTAGAACCGTATTAGAACTTTATTTACTACGAATGTTAATATTCTTGGACAAAATTTATTTGAATGTCATTTTAAGGGCTTCATTATTTCTGATCTTTAAAGAAATTACAAAACCTGTTTTTCTAGTGAATGCAAGTGATAAGGACAGAGGAAAACTTATTATATGTATATGAACAGTTTTCATAATGTTAAAAACGTTTGTTGTTTTATTAAACATTTCTTCCCAATTTGTGATATTACTAATACGTAGAAAGTCTTTTCATATTATTTTATCATTGTTAAGCAAAAATACATGTACATTTACTAAATGTCATTTAGTCATAAAAATTATCACAAATTTTTAAATGAAACAAGGAAGGACCGATAGCAGGCGATAAACCAGCAAAACGCCTTGACTCGAACAAAGCATACGAAAATAAAGGACTCGTCGCGACGGTGCCTCGACTTCTCGAATCGTGCTCATCAGTTTCGCATATATTACACATTTTTATTTAATTTCTTGAAAAAAAAACCAAATAGTAAAAGCCTATATGTAAGGAATTTCTCTACATTACATATTTCAACCGAATCGTTTATTAATCCTACGTTCAGTTTCATATCCTTAATAACACACGTGCCATTAAGATATACATATACAGATTGTATATATGAGCCGCACATTTGCCAAATCGATTAACTTCATGATTTAAACAGTAAAGAAAATCGATAAAATATAGTATATATGTATGCATTTTTTAAAATTTGTTCGGAGTTTGTCATATAATAATATCAACTCATATAGTTAGTTAGGAAATTTATTTTCAGCGCAACAGTGTAAATGTCAATCAAGTGCTTCAGTAGAAAAGTCTAAGGAAACTTGAAACACAGTTAAACGATTTGGTCTGTAAACGGCTCATACGTCAAACATATACATATAACGACGTATAACGACGCCCACCTAGGAACGTTTTTAAGATGTCTAAAACACGTCAATTTCACACGTCTCAAATACGTCCATTTCGAACGTCATAAACACGTCCCTTTCGAGCGTCTTAAAGACGTAAATTTCAGTGTGCTATCTGGGTCACAGAAGGCACGCGACGTAACTTAACCGGTTAAGCATTAAAATATTTTTAATTGGATTTCCCTGGTAAAAGGATACTAAAAAAATTAATTGTTAATGACAAAATTCGATAAAATTCATGTGATTCATACAAATGCTAGCAGTAGTGACGTTCCGTTTCCAATCTAATAATCATTTAATGGTTAACAGCATCTTTAAACGACTGACAAAATACAATATTATCTGTTACCTATCATTATAAGTGTTTAATGTTAACAATAACGTGCAGATTTGTAGATAATGTAATTTTCAACTACCCACCTCACTATACTTCAGTATAATTTAATAAAACACGGATGGTTAATAAATTTTTCATAGCATCTAATATCCTTTTGTAGATCCTAAAATGTTCATAGATATAATTCATAAATAGAATATTAAGATTATATTAGAATATTAATTTAGTAAAAATAGTTTATCTTTAATTAGTTGGTTTAATCAAAATTTGAGGATAGTTCGAGTAATTGTTGAAATTAATTTGAATAATTACTAAATAATTAATATTGATCTCGTAAAAATAGTTGATTTCTTGCAATCCTGGTTAGATAACTGATATTTATTAATAGACGGGGTACTGATTTAAAACAAATTTTAGCACAATTTGAATAAGTAACATATAAAGCAACTATATATATTATTATATTTATAAAATATGTAAGCCAATACGATGACCTTATTGACGTTTATTGGAAATATTTAGGAAAATACGTGATACCAGCGGGCTGCAGTGTGATTATGTCGCCATATAGTACACATCGATTGCCGCACCATTTTTCGGATCCTGAAGCATTCAAACCTGAACGCTTTAGTTTAGAAAATTTCGTAAAAAGGCACCCGTACGCTTACTTGCCTTTCAGCGCTGGACCGAGAAATTGCATCGGTAACATTACTTTTTACAAAGCATTTTCAAATATTAATAATAATAATAATATTATTAATTGTATTTATTATTAATAATTATAGTATTATTAATATTAATAATACTACTAAACCAGAGCTAAACATTTCTCGAAACGCCTAGTTTTAATCTTCCTACACTACTCCTACTTTCTTGAATAACTAGACCCACAAATATTTACATTCGAATATTTCACTTTTTTCAATATTAAATTTGCCACTTTCTGAATTGATGATCATTAAAATAATATTATCGTGGATAAGAATAGCTAAACATTTCTAGAAACGGCTGGTTCTATTCTTCATACAGTGCTTCTATACTTCCTTGGATAAATGAGCCAGCAAATATTTACAGTCAAATTTTTAACTTGTGTTAGCATCTAAATATTATTCAAATATAAAAAACTAAAGCAAGTAGCAAGATCAATATTTTAATCGGATGATCACTCGAACAGAATCTCATTTCGATAACGTGTATATTACCATTATATAACACTTTGTAGTCTGGTTATCATAATTATTGTAATTTGCAATATATTTTTCAGGCTACAAATTTGCGATGCTAGAAATGAAGTCCATGATCAGTGCAGTCCTTCGAAAATGCCGGTTACAATCGGTACCTGGCAAAGAGAAAGTGAAGCCGAAATTTCGAATGACGATCAGAGCGCAAGGTGGTCTCTGGGTTAAAATTGTAGCACGCGATCAGATATTAAGAACGCCTAGTTAATTAATCCAATGCTTCCAGACTTCTAGCATGTAATATTTTCTTTATACTTTCATTTTTATAAGAACGACCAATTAATTGTAAATGATTTAATCTTTTAGTAAGTAAACTGTATTTTAAAATTTTTAGTATGTTTCAACTACTGAACGATTCTATAAAATATATCCTCTGATAGTTCCTCACTTAGTAAAAAAATCGGACAAACATTTTGTAACCTAAATGCTAAGTATCTTGGTTGTAAATGTGACTGATCATAAACGTGTGAGGGAGAATATCTATTTGGTAATTATTTAGAAATATTTAGAAAATCGAGTTTAAAGATTCGTCGGGTTCGTGTGCATTAGTATATGTACAGAGTAGAATTGGTTAGTCATGATCAGACTACGAATACTCATATGTGAAAAGGAAAAAGCTGTTCAAAATGTGTAGCTGCATAACACATTTAAATTTCATCAAAGTCGGAGGAGTACCTCTTTCTAAATAATTACCATGGATTTTAGTAAAGTACAAAGAAAGTAGAAAGTTTGCATAGGAATTACAAATGGAGTATTTTTACTGTATAATAAAAAAATGCACAATTATTCGTTAATAATGCATTGAGATAAATACAAAGTGTTGTAATTAAACCCTTGAACTACGATTTGTTACGTGATTGCAGTGATTAGAACTTTTGCATCGATCATACTTTTCTAGAAAAAAATGGAAATTTATATTTATTATTTGACTGTATATTCGCCAAAGGTAATATATCGACAACAACAAAATAGAATTTTATTCTAGTTTAAAGGAAATTAATGATATACATATTTATTGGGTTTTGTTCGAAATCCTTATCACGAATCTGACTCGATGTTATAGTACAAGGGGTTAAGGCATTAATAGAAATACTAAGTAGAAGTATCACATTAAAAAGATCGATTAAAAAATTAATTCCAGAAGGTTTTACAAAATGAAATGGAAAGCTGGAACATATTCTGAATTAATGTTGGGTCACTTTATAAATAATTAATCTTACCGAGATCATTTTAGAATGAACCAAGGTCAAGAGTAAAAGGTTTGTCCATGGTGACTCATGGTTACGTACAATTTCGGGAATTCTTTCATGCGGTCGATAGATAATTAAATATGCTTGTCCATCATATTACATATTTGCGTAACCGCATTGATCATGAAGGGATGCACTTCATGGCCTGCGTAAATTATTGGATAGTGATTGAACGTTTTCGATCTTACGGTGTCAAGTAGTCTGCTTACGCAATCATGCTGACAACTTGTCGCTTAACCACACACTTTGTCCATCATAAAGTAGCATGAATGACATAGACAGAATTTCTGTCGTTGTATCATCTGTACTGAAGATTAAGGTTTTGTTCAACACGCGTTAATTCTTATACCGTTGTTTTGAGTCATGTCTGACCTATTTCGTATTAAATAAACTGTACTGAACACGTTATGAAAAACATGAAATGTAAGAAGATATAAATAAAGAATTTATATTTATCAAACGTTTTTTCTCCATATTAATGTACTAGAAGTGCTAAAACTTGACATTTTACGTTAGAATTGACAAAGAATCAAAATGACTGGTTTCAGATTTTTTGGAAAATCTGGATAAATTCAGTCCTGTCGTTTTCAGAAAGCTAAAACTTGTAAAAATCAAATAAATAAACCTAAATAAAAGTAAACCTTTTGATGTATTGGTTGACGTTATTAGATAATACGAGCATATATGCTCATATTTTACTTAACCACACCTTTTACTTAAACAATTGCTTGGTTCTTTATTACTCAACAATTACTTAAGGAATTCTTTGAAAAGTACTATAGAAAACTACACCTCAATTTAATTTAAAAGTGTTTACTGTTAATCACCTATAAGTAAACGTAATTAAAAAAAAAGAAATGCTCATTTGCTGAAAAAGTTTTAAGCCTTTTTGAAGTCTTCAATCAGAAATCGTAAAAATATGACAGCCACTAATTAATAGATAGACTGCAGATTTCATGCATCGATGACAAAAATGAATCTATAAAATCAGTAAGAAGATTAAAAAAAAGATTTAAAAGTAATTTCACATGAAGATCCGTAACATTCTTGCAAACTGTGAGTCTTACAAATTATTAGTAAACATTTCTACGTACATTTTTGTTTAAATATTCACGTAAGTCCATATATTAACATGTAAAGAATTCTTAGAAAATATTGGTTTTTTCAAAATTATTCCCAGATAAGACTAAATTTATGTAAACATAAGTTTTATTTATGAGTCTCGAGTATCATAAGTCATAAGCCAAAGCCATAATACATTCAATAGCATTGAGGGTCGACATTCTGTTCTCTAATCATGGACAAATTATTCTGCAAATGACTTCCATTTCTAACGTAATTATTATGTATAAAACGTCCTTGAACGTAGTTGGACATAACTTACTACAGCAAATTTAATAGGAAAAGCAATTTTACGTAGCATTGTGTGCAGTAACCACATAACAGTGGATATTTTTTTACAAAATGTAAACTGGCATATTACAAACGCAATCAAATTATGAATTTCAAAACATTGTTAACAGTATACATGCTAAGGAAAACTTAGTTAAGTCTTTTATCAATGGTAACTTTGAATACCAATACTACCACAACAAATAACCGTTTCCATAGAAATATTTAAATTAAGATATCGGCTAAGCTAAACATTTTTTGACATGCACGGATTAATACTTTTTATAGAGAATAGTAATTTAATAATAATTTATGAAATATCTATATACATATTTACGTAGACTACAAAGACTATAGCCGGAAGCCAGGGGCAAAAATTTGGCATAAAGGGAGGGATAAAAGAAGTAGAAATGAAAGGAAAGGGGCAAGAAATACAGGTAGTAATAGTTCATCTAGAAAGCTGGGAAATGAAGCAAGAAATAATGAGTAGAAAAGGGAAAAAGGATTTCGGAAACGTATTTATCGACCATAACCTGACAGAGGAGGAAAGGTGGATACAAGCAAGATTGAGAGAGACTGCAGCAAAGGAAAGGGGAGAGGGAAAAGAAGCCAGGGTAAGGTATAATAGTATATGTATAGTACAAGGAAAATGGTTCGACTGGAATGAAGAAAGAGTGGAAGTTTTTTCGGAGGGAGCCGAACGGGGAAAAAGAGGCAAGAAGCAGGGAATAAGAGAGATAGAAATACAAGCAGTGCAAGAGGAAAGAAATGGGGTGTACTTGAGTAAGAGGGAAGAGGGGTTGTTGTTAATATTTTCAGATGTTATGCGCTGACATAGCAGAATACTAATCATGTTAATTGCATTTTTTAATTATTTCTGTGAAATGTTCAAGGTTTATCAGGGTCCAATAGGCTTACAGAATAAATAAAATGTTACAATTTGAAGGTTAGCTTAGTTTTTCACGGAAAAACTGGCGAAAAAATCGGTTTTTCTTTTAACAACGGCGCAAGAAACCGAAAAATGTGAAAAAATTCATATATGATACTTATAATAATATATCGGTACTGCAAAAATATAAAGTTAGTCACTCTAGAACTTCCATGTGAAATCTGAATTTTTTCGAAGTTTTTGATTTTTTACAAGCAGTATTTTCAATTTAAAAATCTGAAACCAATTGTATGCATTTAGGTTCTTGACATGTGTCAGATTTTTACCAGAATTTCTAAACATCATTAACTAGGGAAAATAGGCCAAAAACTGATTTTTCGATTTTACCCCATAACTACCCTCCCGATCGAGATACAAGGTTAAAATTTTTCACAGTATGGTTTTCTTGATGCTCTATCGAATGATTTATCGTCGATAAAATTCGGTTTAAGGGCACTTTTGACCATTTTATCCGGCTATACCCTTTGATCAGTTTGCACAGAGCGCTCATAGAATTAAAGTCGAAAATTTGAAATGGGTCTCAACATGGGTCGTAAAGGTTCCGAAACAACGGAAGAAGTGCGAAACATTATTGTTCGGTTGTATAATCAATTCAAATCGCTTAGCGAAATTGATCTCATAGTGGGTAGACCAAGGTATACTGTTCAAGGTGTTGTATTATCGATAGATTTGGATAATGGAAAACAGTACAAAATAAAAGAAGATCTGGACGTCAGCGAAAGATAAACGAGTATGATCAACGACTAATTCCGTAAAGTTAAACAAAATCCACGTATAAGTGCCGAACAAATTGCAACAGAACTTAAAAACAACAATAGTATACATGTCTCGGTTAGTACTGTGCGTGATTACTTGCAAAGTACTGAATATCACGTTAGAGTTGCACGGAAGAAGTATTCTATAAATGAAGTTACTCGTAAGAAGCGACTAGAATTTGCTAAAACAATACAAGATTGGAAGAAGTTAACTTTCACAGGCCAAAGAAAATTCGACATATTTGGGACCAAAAATCACTTTATAGTATGGAGACAAAAAGGTTCAATAAAAGAAATTTACTCTACTGATCCACTGATCCACGATAAAACACGGAGGAGGCTTTGTATTAGTCTGGGGTTGCACGAGTGCTGGAGTGGGATCTTTATGTCTACACAAAATTTATTCTACAAACGTCTAAGAATATTTAGTAATCATTTTCTCCTCATACAATTTATTACTAGTATGAATATATACAGTTTTACTTTCAATTGGTTACTTTACGAATACTTTCCGCACCGACCACCAGCATCTGCCGTGGCCGGCAGGAGGGATAGAATAGAAGAACGCGTGTCGCCCGTAGCGAGCAGCGCGCAGACCTCGCGGCACCGAATGCACGTGAATGACAAAAAGGAAAATAGATTCTACTTTGTTACCTCGCGACCCGCTCATTCGGAAAGGCGCGAAATAAAACAAACCGAAACATTGTATTTTGACGCTTCGCTCTCTCGCCTGCCTTGTTTACATCGGTGACTTGTTTATATAGCGCGCGGTCAGGTACGAAACTACGTATGGTGGGGGCAACGAAGCACGAGACATGCGCAATAACGACGAAGGCGCACGCTGCATGAAAGTGAGGTTGGTGGGAGAAATTAAATTTAAAGCGTCGGCAATGTAAACCACTATTATAGTGAAAAAACTCACTGAATTAATTAGTGATGAATGAGGAAACCCTTAACCCTTTCGCTACGAGCGTCGCCTATAGACGACATCCGCGTGACGACCTGTGTGTACGAGCGTCGCCTAGAGACGACATCCGCGCGATGACCTGTGTGTACGAGTGTCGCCTGTAGACGACGTCAGCGTGATACCACTTGACCATGAGCCCCGCGAAATATAAACATGCATATACAAATTTGTTGTTGTATAACACTTAAAGAATCGCACGATCCGGATAATAGTTAGGCTGCACCGTAAGATGTAAGTCCGAACACCAGTTTACCTAAGCGCAACATTCACACTTTCCGGCGCAGTACTCCGTTCAGTACCTCTACTCCGACGGCACGGTGGCCCGTTTAGCAGTGTCACTCCGACGGAGCACACTGCCGCACAGTGGTCCAATTCGAGAAATTCAGTGACATTTGTGTATAACTTTTGAACCATAAGAGATATTGCCATGAAATTTGGACTTCATAATGTAGTAATGTTACTCGACAGATAGGTTAAGAAAAAAAAATAACAACAATTACATACTTTAACAAGGTAAACAATAACAACATAAAAATTTTATTTAACTGCATATATTTTAAAGCTATTTAATAATTAATTTTACAGCTTCCGCATCTAATTGTTTATATTTTTTCTCACATTTTCTTCGTGCAGTGGATATACATGGATCCGATGTTAATAGAAGTCTATAAAATAAATCTTGATTCGTTATTGATCTGGAAAATTTTCTTGTATTATTCAATCTAAATTTTTTAAAATCTTTGTGTCTGCTTTCTAAAGCTTTTTCCGTTAATTGGCCAATCGGAAATAAGGCATGCTTTATGATTTCTGCACCATGAATTAATATTTTGTGTACAGATGCTGGCATATAGTACCAGCCGTAATTTTTGATAAAATATTTAGCCGTATCATGTATATACTTCTTGAATTTTGTAATATTTATTCGATGCAAAGGCGAAATTACCTATAATATAATATAATTTTTTTAATTAAGGTTGTATCAAAATCTATTCAATACAATACAATACAATTGAATTATATTATTTATAGAATTTTTATGGTAATTGTCGTACATTGGCAAATTTCATTAATTTCAGTCTGTCAAAATTTGTACAAAATTTCTCTTGGAATGGTCCACTAATGCAGATCAGACAGTTCTGTTTCAACTGACTGCAGGAAAAGAATCGAAGCCTTAGGCCACTGCCTCAGGCGAAGGCTTATCTGCATTGCAGAATAAACACTTCAAGTAATCTAAACAAATCTTTCAAACGTTTTAGTTCGTTGCGGAGTTTCGGCTCTGGATCCGAACGTATACGCATAAAATGATATGCCGCGGATGGATTAAACTATAATAACTTCAACAGAGGGACAGCGGGGGAAAAGATTTTTACATGATCTTATAGGGGAAGATCTACTGAAAATATTCTATTTTGGTACAATGCACGATCTCTCAAGAATAAAAAGATACACCTTGTCAACTGTAAAGTATTTTGAGATTTTTCTTTATTTCATTCAACATTACGTTTAAAAGACATTATATACAATAATTATTAATGTCATGCACGATTTCTTATTTCAAAAGAATGCTCTTCAAAACAAAAAAAAATCGAAATGAAATATCAACTGAGCTCGTCAGGACACCACGAAGAAACAGAACAGTTTCTCCGCGTAAAAGATTCCAATTTAAAATGACCAACTTTAAGTGTTTGTATAATTCAAATCTGAATTATATTTGATTTATTTTCTTCATTTTCGAAATCTATGAACATTTAAGAAGAGATACATGTTGATCTGATATTAATATGAGAATGTTGATTTTTGGCGAAATGTCACTGAATTTCTCGTTTTGGACCACTGTGCGCCGGCCCTATCCGCCACTGCATGTAACCGATTTCATTGTTTCTACGAGGCAGTTTTAGTTACACTATAATGTTTATTGCTATAACTGATTTCACTGCTCAGCTGCATATCATCGAATTAATACTTGATTTCGGAGCTATACATATAAAAGTTATACCTAAAGACCACGACAGTGGGATTCTACAACTTTGGGCCGTTAGATATTTGTAAAAACATATACACATAATTGTTTATAACATTGATAATTAATGTTAATTTTTTTTATATGAACGCATTCTACGCATTGAGGACAGAAGAAGTTTGAGAGAAATTATATTCTGCAAACGAACCGTTCAGTCAGGAAAAATTGTTAAGGGTTTCATAACGTTTTGATTGTGTAAAGTTACACAGAGAGGCATGGGCCTACCACTACTCTGCCGCTTGGGTAGGACCTACCTGAACGGTGAACCGTGGCTCAATGGCGTGCGTGCGTATCCTTACATGAACACAATACGACGTTTAAAGGGACAGAAAATCTAACAATGTGCATTTTGACCTGAAAACAGTATGAAACTTTTACAATTTTTCCTAACCAAATGGTTCATTTGCGGCGTATGGTTCCTCTCAAACATTTTCTGTTTTCAAAGCGTAGAATACATTCATGTGTAACATAAGAACATGAACAATAATTTACAATGCTACAAACAACTTTCCGGACGGATTTTTAATTTTAATTTGTTGCGAACGCAAAGTTGTGTATTTTGATACACAGGTTCTTGGCATAAATGTTTTCCGTCGTCGCGAAATCGAAGGGGTACGCTCGAGTGGTACCTGATTGGGGTTGTGCGAGGCTACCTTAGCATGGTGGCACCAGAGAGGCGCCTCCTCTCTGGTGGCGCATAGGGATTTCCAAATTACGGGGAAATCCGCTATTATTCTATTGAAATTGTGGTTTCTGTAGACAGTGACACCATTGAACTATGTATATCTGGCGGCATATCTACATTTGATGGAGTGTAGAAGTTATGTTGTAAATGTTTATCACGCTGATGCTTTTACTATTATTTGTTTATATTGCTTTATAATTTTATAAACGTTGTTTATTCTGGGATTGCAAAGACCTTTGTTCATGCCTTCACGTGACCAGTCCTGTTAACATTACTAAATATATGTATTGTTTGTATTATATATACAGGGTGTTCACGCTATTACTAGCCAGCGTTTTTTTTGCAAATAATAAATATTAGAAAAAAATGAAAAAGGAAAAAGTAATACTGCTTT
Organism: Sphecodes monilicornis; assembly: GCA_913789915.3. NCBI lineage: Eukaryota > Metazoa > Arthropoda > Insecta > Hymenoptera > Halictidae > Sphecodes > Sphecodes monilicornis. Next base: position 23,741,482 of record OU565285.1, read on the forward strand.
TGCAAGCAACATAATGACGTATGTAATTTTTTGTATTTACACTATTTTCATGAAAATTTCGGTGACCTCCAATTTTTGTAAATACATTGCTATATATTTTTTCATAGCATATGAGAGCGTGTGTCAACACAAATTCATTCGTATACGAAGAAACATTTTGAACATTTCATACTAATGCGTTTACAAGTATACTTTATTGACGAGGCTATGTAAATGTTCAATATAACTTCCTTGTACAGGACTACATATTTCAGCTCTATTAATTACATTCTTGTTAGTTTCTTCTAACGTTGCCCGAAATATTAATGCACATGATTGCGTTAGTTTCCTTTGCAAGTCGTTTACATTTCTGGGCGTTGTGTAATGATATCTTTACGAAATATTTAAAGTTTTGCTGCCATTTCTGACCTTGTATAACCTTGAAGGTCATTGTGTTGTATACGAATAAATTCGTCTCCACACACGCTTTCATATGATATAAAAAAATATATAGCTGACATTTAAAAAATTGAAGGTCACCTTTATTTCTAAGAAAATAGTGCAAACAGAAGAAAATTACATATGCCATTATGTTACTTACCAAAAACAGTATTACTTTTTCCTTTATCATTTTTTTCTAATATTTATTATTTGCAAAAAATACGCTGGCTAGTAATAGCGCGACCACCCTGTATATGTATTGTTTGAAAATAAATTTGAGATTAAATTAAAGTGAAGCATAAAATTTTGAATAATGCAATATAAAAATTTACAATAGGTAGAAATAGAAACATTACGAATATTTTACAATTTTGAATGGAAAAAAATTAAGTTCAATATAAGCTATCGTAAGGTTGTTAACGTAAGGAGATCTCTTTCCAATACGCTCTCTTTACGGCGAACGGGCAGAAGAGAACCTCTTCGCAATCGCTTTCCGATGATTTTCGGATTACGTACTCGGACAACGTTGCGCACTTTAGACTTGACAATGCTGTAGAAGTTTGACGAGTCGAACTCGAGTCGCACTAGATCTCGTTCACGAATTCACCGTTCTCAAAGCGTAGAGGACGCTATAATCACTGGCATTTTAAGGTGACGGTACTACAGATTCCTATGGCCACCAAGTCCCGTAAGATGTCCAGTCTATGTCTATTCTTATATCTCGTCTGTGCTATCAGTAACAACGCCGTTGTAGAATATAAGCACAGACGAGGTACAGTTTATAGTATAATGTAAAATAAATGAAACGATCAAAGAAGGAGACACATTACGGAATTGAAATGATTAGATTATATTAAATATTGAATAAATCTCTCGTGCTGCTGCCCGACTAGGGTAGTCACACAAATAGTATTAATATGTAGAGAGTATCATTGATGTAGAATGGCTACCGAAGACTATTTCGAAGATATAGATGATTTGGAAAATTATTTCAGATATATAGGAAAATAATAAATCGTTTAATTTAGGGGAACCTATACAGAGTTGGCACAAAACACTGCTTCTCGGTTTCATGGGACCGCTGCTGAGTGGCATATACCCCCGTTCCCCCTATAAGGGCTGCGAAGCTCGACCGCTCGACTCAGCCGAGAGATTGTAATATAGTGCGGATAAGGTATATCGGTGGGCCAATACTAATGCATTAACAAAACTTTCTTGTTTCTTATTATTTTTTCATGAAACTTTATCTAGTACACTCGTGACAATTTTCTAATTAAATTGAGACCAAACATGATATAATTCGGTTCATGTTTACCCATGAGCATGTGTACTTTGAAAACTTATTGTCGCTCATCACGCTTGCAAACATGTGTAAAATTATGTCATGTTTAGTCTTGTCTTAATCAGTAAAACGCGTGCCATAAAACTCCAGATGTGGCACAGACAGGCCCAGGATACAGCAAACTAGGTCTTCTGGTCGCCGCGTCAACGACGCGACGCACTAAAGGACTGAAATGTGGAAACGCATTTGGTTTCTCAATAATTGTTGCAAAAACCTGTTCCTTTTTAAATATGGAGGTACTATGCATGATATTGAGTTTTAAAAGATTGCTGAACAGAGGTGTAATGCAACCCCATAAAGAACGATGTAATGAAGAGCAAGCTACAATATTTTCCCGTAAAATTATTTCAGAATAGTTAAAAAATATTATTAAAATTATGTAGTAAAACTCCTACGGTTGGCATCCTCCTGGAGGTCAAGGGTGCTGAGTGCCATTCGAAGGCACGGGCCCTGACCGACAGGATGGCTACCGCGCTAGGAAGCGATGGGGTGAGAGTCGCTCAACCCACAAAAAGTGCTGAGGTACGCATCAGTGGGTTGGACGACTCGATCCATCCCCAAGAGGTGAGGGCGGCCTTCGCGACGGCGGGAGAGTGTAGCGAAACGGAGGTCAGGGTGGGCGACATACGGATGTCGGCGCGAGCCCTAGGCACCGTTTGGGCCCGAGGTCCTTTGTCGGCCGTGAAGAAGGTGGTAGAGGCTAGCCGATTGTTGATCGGCTGGTCGTCTGCCCAGGTGGAGGTACTTGCCGAGCGCCCGGTTCAATGCTTCCGGTGTCTCGAGCGGAGACACATGCGCGCTAAGTGCACCAGCAAGGTGGGCCGTACGGCTCCCCCCAAGTGTCCACTTTGCACGGACCTTGGAAGGTCGTCCGCGCACCGGTATGGTTCCGGAGCCTGGCTACCGCCTCCCAGGAAAGGAGGACGAAGAAAGACGCCGGCGAAGGTGAAGGAGGAGCCGGCGAGCGAGGACGGTGCCAAGGAGGACGGCGCCAAGGGAAGGAGGAGACATCGGTGACTGCGTCCGCGCAGCAGTCACAGTTCACTGTGTAAGCGGAGTCCAGTTCACTGTACTAGAAGCGCAGGTTTCGGGCGCGAGCTCAGCGATGGACTTGACCGGATAATGCCAGACAAGTCCATACCAATCACCCAGGGCAACTTAAACCACTCGCGCAGGGCCCAGGACCTGTTGATCCAGGCCTTGCGCGATTTGGGGGCTGGACTCACGATCGTTGCAGAGCCGTACGACATTCCCGCACATCCCTTCTGGATGGGCGACACGTGCGGCTCTGTAGCGATCATAAGAGGAAATTGCCCCGGATCCCCACAACTCTCTCTTCTGGAGACCGGCGAGGGATTCGTGGCAGCACAGTGGGGGGACATCGTGGTCGTTGGTTGTTACGTCTCACCCAATTGCGGCCTCGATTTATATCGGGGGTATCTGTACGGGGTTCAAGCATGCATCGCGCGGTGCATACCCCGTCCAGTGATTGTCCTGGGAGACTTCAATGCCCACGCGGTATCGTGGGGAAGTCCCAAGACAACCGCAAGGGGTGAGACGCTCCTGAACTGGGCAGCGAGTCTGAATCTTCAGTTGTTGAACACGGGATCCAGGCCGACGTGCGTGCGGTGGCAGGGGGTTTCGATCGTCGATCTGATGTGGGCATCCCCCTCCGCCGTGCGTCAAGTCTTACGGTGGAGGGTAGCAGAAGAGGTCGCGTTGATCTCCGACCACTTCCCAATTATAAGAAAAAATTATTTTATAAGAAAAAATATTTGGGACATAATTCGTATCACGAGTGTCATACGTTATTATAGAACAAAGGGTTAACTAGCACTTTTCTAGTTTCAACTTGTCAAATATATGTAAGCAATCTGTAAACATGTTTCATACTTGGCGCTACAGAGTATGCGCAGAAATGCCACCAATCAAATTCAATGGTACTGCTATTTTTACATAATTTACATTTACCTAGCTTGTTATTAATTCTCCTAATATAGCAATATTTCTATCTACTCTATGAGAATGAGGAAAAATGGCAACATTAAACACTATCGATTACATTTTGATATAGAAGAAATTAAGCAATGCCATAATTTTAAATAGCTCTATACTGAAGTAACACTTATTTGATTTTACATAATATTTTCAAGAATTCAGGAAATTATTACTTATAATCTAATTGATTTTCTCCAAAAATTTAGAGCAGGTAATGGTTTAAGTACAAATCTTAAATAGCTTATGATAAATCGAAATAGTAGTGATTGTTAAAAAAAAAACTTGTTTACCTCTTACAATTTTGAAATTCTAATTATGAATTAATTTTACAAAAGACAATACATCGATGGTGTTGCAGTAGATTTGATGACATATCTGGACATAATCACTAAAGCGAAATTTCAGTCGACTGAAAACTATCGACTAAATAGTCGATATTATGCTGTTACTAAATAGTAAGTAGTCGATAGTTCAAAATAGTCGATAGTGTCCATCACTAATTTCGAGTCGACTATAGATGTGTAGTAGCCTTTTGGACAATTGATTTTCCTTTCTACGTAACAGTGCATGGTACTTGTGCAGAGGTTAATGTGGGTTAATGATATTGAACGTTCGTGGTATTCTATCGTCTGCTTAGATTTTTGAAAACTGCAATTCTCTTGAGCAGAGAAAGTATACCAACATGTTTCGACACCTTGTGAGGCCCGTTGCTCGGATTGCACATCCAGGTGCGACAGTAAATATTATATACTTTCTTATCACAGTATTGAACATACTTTTTCATTTTAAAATCCTTACATAATATCAATGAATGTTACTTTTGTTCTATTTCGAAAATATTGAATAATTCTTGAAGTATAAGTTATACATTTAATACATGTAGCGTATATATTATATTTTTAACAATGAGAAAATCTTATCTACTTTTCGTTATATTTGAAACCGATTTTTCACTATTTTCAATTTTAAATTGGGTTTGATTTTTTTTTAAATATTCTTTTTTCAAGGAGAAGTTGATATGATCAATTGTTAAATGTAATACATAAGAACAAATTTAGACATAATGAATTTTTATATTAATACTTTACATAAGAAAATGTTTTCTTCTCTTATTATTTACAAAAATAATTGTTAAATACGAATTGTTAAAATACGAAGGAACTCGCTCACATCAAATTCCTCATAATTTGAGACCACCACACATGGATGAACTGCCAATACCACAAGGATGTTGGAAGGAAGCACATGAAAAGAATAATAGAAGATATAACATGCAATTAATTGCCGGCGTTGTTGGACTTATTGGTACCATTGCATTTGTATGTAATCATATACTATAATTGTTTACACATATATTTTATGACAATATTAATTTATAATTATAATGTTTAAACTTTTAGGGTAGAGCCACTGGATTGCTCTGGCTCAATTACAGTCCACCAACTCCAAAAGAGTAATTCTTCAATTACAGTAGATATACATACAAAATGTTGTAGAACATACTGAATACTGTAACTTATTCAATTTTGATGAATAATATAATACTTTGTTCACAATAAATATGATTTATAATACTATTTTTAATTTATTTTTATTGCTCAATTGCTTGCTCTAGGTATAGTAAACGGAAAGAAATGCTCCTATACATTTTCAGTCTTTTATGACAGTGTTGACAGTCTAAATATTAATATGCCAATAAAAAATAGCATTTATTCATTTTTATTTTAACTTATCTCATGGGATAATGAATTTTTTTTTCAGTTTGATTATAGGAAATTATATTACTTTATTATTCTATTACTTCAAACTAGATACTAATATGAATTACAAAATTTTATTCACTTTACAATTTTAGTTTATTAAGTTCCTCAATGAGATCGAGCTATCTCAGAGAAAAATTCTAATATATCCTGTATGGTAAATTCAAGAGTTACCATACTGTCTGGATAACATCGTTGTATCAATTCCTCTATGTATATATATTGTGCAATGAATTCACCTTGCATTTCACGCCAGACAACCTATAACGAAGGTGCATATAGTAAACAATAATAGTATGTGATATTGCTGTATTAAATTTTTCCATTTACTTGTAATAAATTTTCTTCTTCACAAAGATGCTTTTCAACTTTTCTATACAGATTTTCCAAGCCCTTTTTTACTTCTCTAGCTGGATATTCCTTTACAACACGCCTAAGTTCTTGTTTGCTGAAAGCCATTTGATAACTAACTTCAGATTCTTTAACTCCAGCTCCAACTTTCGCTTGTACACCTTCAAAAAATAGCTGTTGACAGAGTAAATATTTCTATTCTGAGTAGAAATTCCAAAATTAAGAACTAAAACTAATTTAAAATTTGTAATAAACGAACATTAAGCTTCTCAAGCGGTCTTCCAAAATATTGTGTAACATATGCTTTCAAAGCATCATGGTATTTTTGTTTAGCTTCCTTGCGCTCATGGTCAAGCACAGATATTTTTAATTGTGACAGAAGATCATACAAATGATGAAAATTTTCTGTAATGTAACCTACGAATTATACTTAATTCATATTAATAAGAAAAGAAAAATTTAAGATTTAATCTTACCCATCTTAATAACTTCTGGTGGAGTTTTATGATGTTCTCTACTATGGATAACAATTGCTTCAAACATTGTACTTACTAATTTAGTATACCATTTTTCAAGATCAATCTTTCGATCGGAATTTTTGAAAATTTTTTCCGCTGTTTTTGCAAAATGTTCAAAATTTTCTACATATGACAATATACCACACTTGTTTCTGCGATTAACTTTTGTATCAGATAAAATCGACTGTAACTGAGTTTGCATAAACTTGTCGAAAGATCTTTTAACTTGAATCAAAGCTGAAGCAAATGTCATTGATAAAAAAGAACCAGTATCTTGTGCTGACATAACATGTTGGGACAAACGTACCAAGACATACATGCACCAACTATAACAATTGCGTTAAAAATTAATATAGAAGTAAACAAGCAAATCTAATATTATATAATTGTGTAGAAAATGTAACTATTTTGAATATACTTACAAACTATCAATTTTGTCTAAAAAGGCAATAAAATTATTTAATTCAATTTCCAATGATGGAAATATCGCTGCCATTGTTGCGCGTACTTCTTCATTTACTTGTCTTTCCAATTTTTTACTTGCAGTGGAGGTAACTGACCCAGGACTTGCTGCTCCATTGCTAACATTATCTGTTTCTTCTAATTCGCTACTCTGACACATTTAAAAGAATACTTAGACCATATATATTGTAATGAATTTCTAATAGTAAAATACGTACTTTTGATGGAGAAAGAACAGAATCCAATTGTAGGAATAAAATACAGAAGGCTTGCTCTGCAAGACAAACTGGTTGCATTTGTGAAAGCATACAGTCCAGAACTGAGTCTAAAAGATTTCCATCTCCTACAGGTGACCATATTTCACCACTTAACAAACAGATAGGTGCTGGATTTAGCAAATCTTCTCCCTTTTGTCCGCCAGACCTTGATGTATTTGCTTTAAACAGAAATCTTATTAAAAAGTGATATGTATATCATTATTATAATTAGAGATCTACGAGAACCCGGAAATGTCGGGTCGAGACGGATCAAGAATTTTATTCGGGATCGGGACAGATTCTCCAAAATTCTGGGAATTCCGAAATTTTCGATAACCTGACTCGTTTCGACCCAATGCCTTCCTGATTCGTCCCGACCATCGGGCACTCAACACTTTCGGGTTCTCGCACACCGCTAATTATAATAAACAATGCATACTATTGCACCTTGGAGACGTTTCGAAATCAGCTTATTTCTTGCTTCTTCAAAAAATCGTTTTAAATCTCTTTTATATAATTTACTCATTGTATCTGTATAAACTTTGGTTAATTGTATAAAAGCCTTATTGTCTAATGCTCTTAATAATTGCATCAACTCAGTATATGGCTCAAGTTCGTGATGAACTGCTTGATGTGTTGGAAGAATCAAGTCTGTTGATGATGTTGATATTTCTCCGATATCATTTCCCTATAAAACAGAAAATATAGAATAATATAGGTTTTTTTATCAACCAATATTAAATCATATGTACAATTAAAGTATATGTACCAAATGTATAAAAAGATTATTCAAGTGCCTAGCCACAATTATAGAAAATTTCGCTCTATGCTTATCAAGACGTCTCTTTTGCTCAGATACTGCACTTAGTTTATCAAGTCCTGGTGGCAAGGGAGCTGTCGTGGCTTTTAAAAGAGCAGCACCAGCTTGACTAAGTTCTTCTTTTTCTCCTGGTAGTTCAGCTTCATTCAAAATGTGTTGATGAGTTGGTGAAATATCCAATTGTGACTTGTCAAGTAAAATTACAAATTGTATATATGAATAAAATAAATTGTCAAGTACACGTTTGTATGATTTTTGAAAAAAAAATTCCTTTACTGTAACCGTCTTATATATTACTTACTATGACTGTATTCAATTGATCTAGCAGAAGTCTTGCATTATTATTAGCAGTATGAATAGCTTGATTCTTTTGGCCCACACGAGCCATAACTTCTCTAATTCTACCAAGCGCTTCATCGTAAGCTGCAAGACGAGCTTCCACAATTGAAGCTTCGGTTATTGCAGCTTCGATACTGTTCATCAATTGAGTTACATGGGCTTCCGATGCCAACACTGATTGTACATTTTCCTGTATCAATAAATAGTACAAGCTGAATTAAAGTCGAATTTAATAACAAAAATAATCAAGATTGTTAAAATTTGTTAAAAATTTCATTTTATCTTGTTTAAATAAATAAAATACGATCATTTTCCAGAAATGCTATTTTACCCCATCAAGAATAGAGAGATCTTTAGAAAGAGTTTCCATAAAGAGTTCTGCATTAGCAACAGCATATTCACAATTTTCCATCATCTGTTTTAAATCAGCAGCTTCTTTTTCAGTAATAGGTTGATAATCTGATGAAATGGGTGATGAAAGGAGTTCTAAAGCCAAAATATTAAAATTCTGTTAAATATTATTTGGGAAATATATACGAGAATATGATATAAGAGGATTATCAATTTAAGTTGTCGAAGTCTTAAATTTTATATATATATATATTCATAAATATGTTTACCTGGTGTGAAAGTAATACTATCACTTTCCTTCAAGGAACTTGGATCTATAAGCCATTCTTTAGGAATATTTCTAAATTGTGGTCTTTGAGCTAGGCTACAAGAATAGGTATACAAATTACTCAGAAATGTTCTTCGTTCCTGAGCTGTTGTTACAGACCATTTGTATACTTTATCAATATGTAATTCTATATCCATAGAATCATTCTTAAGTCCATCAACAATTTGAATGTCACTTAATGACCATGACTGCTTTTTTTTAAATATATTTTTATCGTTCTTCTTTACTTGATACAAAAGTAATGACGGAGGTGTATCTGTGGTTGTAGTTAAGCAGAGAAAGCTCATTTTCTTCTTTTTATATGCCTTGCTTACATAACATACACTTAATAATTTCTCATCACCAGGAGTAAACACTTCCCTTTGTAATGTATGCCGTATTGCTGCCATAATTTCGATTATATTTTCAAGTACTTTCTATATACAACTTAATTGATACTTATCAATTACAATCTTTTCATTAACCAATTGTTAATTTAAATATATCTATAAAAAGACAATGTGATGTCTTTCCATAAACTTTTATAAAATTGTGTAACCAAAGTACCTTGATATAGCCTCAATGTTTACAATTTTCATAAGATTAGTATATCTGAACTTTTGATGCATGTTCTTACGTTGTATTCTCAACCATAAATTTGCATATGTACGTTTTAATTTTGCTGACGTTAAATAATGTTTGAATAAAATACTTCTCTTTGACAGTTCTGTCACATTGACATAATACATGTCACTGAGTATGTACACGTATATGTATAAAGCAGTACTTATAAGTAGTCGAGCACGTGATCACTACATCTTTTATTGACCAATAACGAAATGGGTGAAGCAGCCGTTTACACGAGAAGACCAATTAGAAATGCTTGCTATTACCACAAGTGGACATTTAAATTTGATGTGTTATCGACTATATGTTTACTGCTTATGACAATATAAGTACCTACTTATGTATATTTTGCAAGGTTGGACATCGGTTTACAAGACGATGTAAAGTTAAGAGAATTACTTCCCTTACTTCATCTAAATTCGTTTGTTATTTGATCTATTTCATTGACACATATCACCACTTCGGCAAATAAAAGTAAATACGTAATGTATTAACATCTAATGACCAATCACGCCTGTGAACGCTTCGCATAGAACCATAAAGTAAACTAGAGGCGAAACTCTTGTTATTTCGAGAGCAATTCGCAACATTTGCGACCATTTACTTCTTAGACCAATATGGTCTAAGATTTACTTACACCACCGACCAGGTATAGAATAGACCTAACATTCAATGCATTTTTCTGTCACACGTTTTTGGGGTCACGTAACCCCATTACCATTTTCGTGTCACATCCTGTATTACCAACTGGAACTAAAATAAACTGACAGCGTCCTTAGTGGTCGGAATTAAAATTAAAAATAGCTATAGTCACTGTCACTGCAGTCTCGCAAATAAATACAATATTGTTTTCTAAAATGCAAAAAGAAATTTACAACCAAAGACATCTGCAATTTAAATTATCTGGAAAAGTACTAAAGAAGTAACAAGTAAACAATTTTTAATTTTATTGTAAGACAATAAAATTTAAACAATTTATTCAAAAATGATTACAACAAATATATATATTCACTACGATAATTATCAGTACACAGGAATAATGTTTTAATGGATTTTAGTGGAACCTTCATTCTGATATCTCGTATGGTTTAAGAGATACAATAAATAGCAGAAGGTTCAACGAAACCAACAACTGTTTATATGAATCAATTCCAAGATAAAAATAGCGTTAAATAGGTATTTCAATTTTCAACAACAATTATTATTTTGTTTACTATCAATAAATAAAAGTTTATTTATATAAATCGAAAAATCATTTATTCAGCTTTAAAATGAGTATAGAAACACGGAGCCTTATATATAAAGAGAGATTAAATATTCAGGTTGTATTAATCATGTATTAACTCGTTTCGTTTACTTTTCCAAAATTGTGACAATAACGTGGAAAATAGCCGAAATACGCGCTGCGCATTACACGACAGTAAAAATTGACAACTATGTGTCGAATATTCTCGGATATTCGTTACCTCCGGTACGATTCCTTCGATATCTTAAATTCAATATAATTCCTAAACTCACCACTCTAAATCGTAGAGGACATACCAAAACCTCTGACACAGACGTAAGATACCTACAGACATTGCATGCAATGCATTTTTCTGTCTACGGTTCTGAATTACCGACTCTGTAGAAAATGTCCTAGTACGATAGCGGACTCTATCGAAATGGAACGGTCAGGTGGTGAACTACATGAGGTTGCAATACATAAAGTGTGTGTCTGAGTAGGCTCGATTTTACAGTGTTGTCAGCTTTAAAATGCAATTGTATTCGTACAAAAATACTCCACGTATTATTCACTTGTGCCGCCTATCTTTTTACAGGACTTCGAACCCCCTGGTAAAAATTTGGGGAACATGATAAAGAAGTTTGTATCCGACAAGGACGAACTTATGCACATTTAAGAAGAGAAAGAAAGATAGTCACAGAACTGCTGAATACTGTGCACACTCGACAGAAAATTTATTAGTAACACACTTGTGAGGAATTGTTTACAAATACTTGCAGTTAGGAAATATAGAATAGACCTTCAGCTACTTTCACATATAGTTTACCGTCACATTTTATTTCAGACTAAATAGTTATAAACAATTATTTTATGTCTCGTTCTAAAATAAACTCAAATAATTTAACAGATCTCTGATAAAAAATAATCTTCCTTGTGATCGGAGGATCTAGAATGATGTCTTAGCTACATTTCTGTTGCAGTTTTATGTAGATTCGACGCCTAGTTATTTACGTTTTCCAGAGAGGTGACACAACGATTTGTGTGTTTACCTTTGACGAATACTCGGACTCTCCTTGTCTTACTCATTGCGGGCATAGAAGATAGAAGTTACCTCCACAAAAATTTTGCTCCGCAATTTTTATAAATATTAGCTCTCGAAGAATATAGAATGGACCTTCGGCAACATTCATGTATAGTTTTCAATTCGATTCTAGAAGAGGTTAATTAGTTATCAATAATTTTTGTTACTCTTGTTCTAATGAAACTGTGCATACTAGTGAGAATTGAATATCTTGTATACTCCAAATGTTCATGCATAAAAGTTAATCTGTATCTCGAGTACTATTAGCTATTTTTACTAAAAAATTGGGTGGTGAGGTAACCAAACATATAATCGTTGTAATCGTTAAACAAACAGAGACAACAAATTCATTAATTACATTTTTTCAATATAATTATGCTCAGTAATATTCATGTATCATAAATTATGCTGGATCTCGAGTTTTATTACTTACTTCTACTAAAAAATTAGATGGCAAGATGGTCAACGGAGTGCTCGTCGACATCATCGACAAAAGGAATTGTTTCAAATATTAACCAGCTAGAGATGATAAATTTATCAGTGAATTGTGTTCGATAAATTAATGCACGCGAATATTCATGTGTCAGAAGATATTCAATATCTCGAGTTCCATTACATATTTTCACTGAAAAATTAGATGGTCAGATAGTCGAGGGAGTGCTTATCGACATAATTAGCAAAAGGAATTGTTATAAACATTAAACAGCCAGAGATAGTAACTTTATTAATTACATTTGTTTGATATAATATTGTTTGGTAATATTCGTGTGTTAAAAGTTACTCTGTATCTCGAGTACTATTAGCAATTTTTACTTAAAAATAAGATGGTAGATAGTCAAGAGGATGCTTGTCGACATCACTAACAAAAAGATTGTTATAAATATTAACTAGCTAGAAACAATACATTTTTCAGTGAGTTGTGTTGAAGAAATTAATGCGTATGAATATTCATGGTTTAAAAGTTGTTCTGTACCTCGAGTACGATTAGCAATTTTTACTAAAAAATTAGTTGGTAGATAGACAAGGGGATGCTTGTCGACATCGTTGGCAAAAGGAATTGTTATAAACATTAAACAGCAAGAAATAATAGATTTATCAATAATTATTATCACGGCAATCGAGATCTACCGAAATTAGTTGGGGTGGGGAGCGTTGCGCTTCGCTGCGCGTTGCGCATCACTGGCTACCTAAGCTCGCTGAGCGCGCTCAGTCAATCAGTCGGGCCGGGCCCTCCGGCTGGAGCGGATGGACTCCGGAACCAGGAGGGTCTTCCAGCGGTACACTGGCCTCTCCTGCCTACCTTGGGGATGACCAGTGGTCCTCCAGAGCTACCCTTGCCTACCTTCAGCTGGCTTAGGGTGGACCAAGGGTCCTCCACCAGTGGTCATCCAGAGCTACTCTGGCCTACCCTTGCCTACCCTGAGGCTGACCAGTGGTCCTCCAGAGCTACCCTTGTTTACCTTCAGCTGGCTTAAGCTTAACCAAGGGTCCTCCACCAATGGCCTACCATTGTCTACCATGGTCCACCTTTAGCTAGCTTAGGGTAGTCCAAGGGTTATTTAAAACTTCCTTGGCCTACTTTAAGCTAGCTCGGGGAGGGGGCCATGGACTCTTCAATGCTTCCTTCGTTTACCTTGAGTTCTGAGCCGGTCCAGTTTCGGTATCCGGCATGCAGTCATTACCGTGCTGATCGACTCAGAGAGGGCATTCATTGCAATGACTTCGCATCTTCGAGTGAGTCATTTTGTTACTACCTTGTTACTATATTCGTCTGTAGAAGTAGTAGTATATCGTAGTAGTAAAGTGTAAAAGTAGTTAGTTGCATGCATGGGCAGGCCTCGCCGCCCCAACGATCAGCCGAGATGGGAACGTCCGCGATTTGCACTAGCGTTGCGACAAAACCACGCGTTGCATTTAGTCGATTTTGAACAGAGATTAAAGTTAATGTTATGAAAAATTTTGTTTAGAGCGTAACGTTGCGAATCATAAATAGTCGCGGTTCAAAATTACATTTCAATTTGATAACTGCGCTTTTAAAGTTCATATTGTTGTTGTTTTACATATAATCTAAAGTAATTGTTTTTTGGATCTCCGATCGTTGAATTAGCGTTGCGTACCAAAAGTTCGCGTTTGCCTTCGAGTCTTTCGACTTTTCAGGCTCCCATGCTCGAGCTGCAACGATCAACTGTGAGATGGGCACAGCCGCGATTTCAAGTAGTGTTGCGAAACAAATTTTTACACGCGTTGTACTAGTATCAATTTTTAAAGTTGATGAAATGTCTAGTTAATGTTGCAAATAAATAGTCGCAATTTAAAGTAGTTCTAAAGATACCTGTTTAGAATTTTAGACGTTAGAGTTTTAAATTTCTTATTTAAATAGCATTTTAAATTCGATTTGTTGAATTAGCGTTGCGCATCAAAAGAATCGCGTTTGCAATAGAATCTTTCGATATTTCAGGCGCCCATGCTCCAGTTGCAACGATCAACTGTGAGATGGGTACTTCTGCAATATCGAGTAGCGGTGCGAAACAAATTGTCGGGATGGGGCCGAAGGAACAGACGAGGTTTTATGCCAAAGATGCCGGGCAAACTGTCATTCAAAAGGACAATCATTGCAACGTCTTCGCATCTTCGAGTGAGTCATTTTATCACTACCTTGTCGTTATACTCGTCTGTAGAAATAGAGTTGTAGTAGAATGTAAAAGTAGTTAGTTGCATGCATGGGCAGGCCTCGCCGCCCCAACGATCAGCCGAGATGGGAACGTCCGCGATTTGTACTAGCGTTGCGAAAAAAGTACGCGTTGCGTTAGTCGATTTTGAACAGAGATCAAAGTTAGCCTTTCTTCTAAATATAATAGTAGTCTCTATCAGCGATATAGCTTGTTTAAACTATAGTCGCGATTCGTTTTGCAGAAACTGTAGAGTAATCTTTTTTGGATCTCTGTTCATTGAATTAGCGTTGCGTAGCAAAAGTTCGCGTTTGCTTTCGAGTCTTTCGACTTTTCAGGCTCCCATGCTCGAGCTGCAACGATCAGCTGTGAGATGGGCACATCCGCGATTTCGAGTAGTGTTGCGAAACAAATTGTCACACGCGTTGTACTACTATCAATTTTAAAACTTGATTAAATGTGTAGTAAATGTTGCGAATAAATAGTTGCGATTTAAATTAAATCTAGACATACAGATGTACAATTTTAAACGTTGGAATTCTAAATTTCTTATTTAAATAGCAATTTGAATTTCGATTTGTTGAATTAGAGTAATCTTTTTTTGGTCTCTGTTCGTTGAATTAGCGTTGCGCACCAAAAGTTCGCGTTTGCTTTCGAGTCTTTCGACATTTCAGGCGCCCATGCTCGAGCTGCAACGATCAACTGTGAGATGGGCTCTTCCGCGATTTCGAGTAGCGTTGCGATACAAATTGTCACACGCGTTGTAATAGTATAAATTTTCAAACTTGACTTAATGTCTAGTTAATGTTGCGAATAAATAGCCGCGATTTAAATTATTTTTAGAAGAACCGATCTAGAATTTTAGACCTTAGAGTTTTAAATTTCTTATGTAATTTGTAAGAATGGTAATACTTAATTTTGTAAGACTTTCAAAGTTCAACTTTATCAAATTGATACAATATATTTGTCTAGAAATTGATATTTTTCAGGAAATTCATATTTCTCAGGAAATTGATATATTTGTCTTGAAATTGACATATTTGTCTTGAAATTGACATATTTGTCTTGAAATTGTTATTTATTTCAGGAAATTGTTATTTATTTCAGGAAATTGTTATTTATTTCAGGAAATTGTCATTTATTTCAGGAATTTGTTATTTATTTCAGGAATTTGTTATTTATTTCAGGAAATTGTTATTTATTTCAGGAAATTGTTATTCATTTCAGGAAATTGTTATTTATTTCAAGAAATTGATATTTATTTCAGGAAATTGATATTTATTTCAGGAAATTGATATTTATTTCAGGAAATTGATATTTATTTCAGGACATTGATATTTATTTCAGGAAATTGATATTTATTTCAGGAAATTGATATTTATTTCAGGAAATTGATACTTATTTGAGGAAATTGATATTTATTTCAGGAAATTGATATTTATTTCTGGAAATTGATATTTATTTCTGGAAATTGATATTTTTATCTTGAAATCAATATTGCTCGGATCGGAGTTCCCTCAGGGACTCACTCACGGGATGGGGCCCGTGAGTGGGTACGGGGACTCACGTCCCCGGGGGCACCTGAATCGCCTATAGGTCGTTGCGTCCACAAATCATTAGATTTGGGCTCGATGTGGTTCCGATTTTGTTTCGATTTTGTTTCGATTTTGTTTCGATTTTGTTTCGACTTTGTTTCGACTGGTTTTCGATTTGGTGTCGATTTTGTTTCAACTGGTTTTCCATTTGGAGTCAATTTTGTTTCAGCTGGTTATCGATTCGGTTCAAGAAAATTCTTCTTGCGAAGAAAATTCATCTTGCGAAGAAAATTCATCTTGCGAAGAAAATTCATCTTGCGAAGAAAATTCATCTTGCGAAGAAAATTCATCTTGCGAAGAAAATTCATCTTGCGAAGAAAATTCATCTTGCGAAGAAAATTCATCTTGCGAAGAAAATTCATCTTGCGAAGAAAATTCATCTTGCGAAGAAAATTCATCTTGCGAAGAAAATTCATCGTACGAAGAAAATTCATCGAACGAAAAAAATTCATCGAAAGAAGAGGATTCGTCGAACGAAGACTCCAGATTATTCTTAAGTTAGTTTTAGTGCGTGCGTTAGTTATTAAGATTGTCAATCGTCGTTGTAATTATGTCTAGCAATTATTGCCGTAACGTGACTTTGCTCGTCTCGTTTTCTGACTCCGACACAGCCTTCTGCTGTGTCGGCCTTGCTTGCAGGTTCTGAGCTGGTCCAGTTTCGGTATCCGGCGTGAAGTCATTGAGAGGGATGTCTAAGAGACTCGTTCACTCGTCTTCTGACGATCCTCTGTGTTAACGTAATCCTGGGCACGCCATGTTCTCATGTCACCCAGTAGCGCCGGAAACCGTTTGAGCGCATCTCTTTGCCATCTTTCTTGGTGATGGAGTGGCGGGTATCGGGCTGGTCGGCTCAGGACTTGTAAGCACTGAACGCGTCGCGTCACCCTTGAACCAGAGCCTTCTGCTCTGGTTCGATCTTGTTTGTATCTTTGAAAGAATCAGAGCCTTCCGCCTGATTCGCCCTTGGTCCCTCGTGGATCGGAGACTTCTTCTCCGATTCACACTTTGTCCCGCAATAATTACTCGACATACGCTAACTGGAAAAGAAGTTTTTTCCGTGAAAAAGACTATTTTTCCATTTAGCGACCTGCGAAACTTAGTTTCTAAGAATCTTCGTTGTGAGAAAGGGAGACAGAACGAAAGGAGACTTCGTTCTGACTCCCTTTCGGGTCTCTTGTGCAGCAACCTCCTCGTGGTGAGACCTGGGCAATCGATATTATCCACAATGCGCAAGATATTATAACTTATAAATTATAGTATCTTGCATGTAGTGGATAATATCGAGCTAATAGCTGCACATTTAGAATTTGCGTAAATATGTATTTCATAGTAGAACGTAAGACTTTTAATACTTTCTTCCTTTTCCTATGTCCCGGCTTCAACAATTATTTTCAATTAATAATCCAAATACAAAGTTTTCGTTTCAGAATAAATGTAACTCTTGCTCTCGTGAGCGAGTGTTAAATAGATTTGCACTTATTTCGACATTGTAACATTATTTTATATTCAAATTAAATAATTGGTTGAAACTAGTTCTTATCCGGACTAAAAGTTAGTTCTGATTGTATTAGAGGGGTTAAAAAGATGAGGCAGGATCTGTTCCATGTTGCCGCATTACGTTCGTACAAGAAGCTATCGATGCTCGCATCGAAATCGTTCGAACGGTTTCTATCACAAGCGATGAGATAAATGTTTTGTCCTGCTTTTCGAAGCTGTGGAAATTCAGAGGCACGTTGCTTTTTAATCTAAACCACAATTTTATTGAACGATTATTTGAATATTCGATGACTTCTTCAAAAATCATTATCATTTTTTATGCGAATATAAAATTGTTAAAAATTTTGCAATTTTCAATTCGTGGTTTTTTTATTACATATATGTACACCTGATTATATGGATAAAAACCATGTTTACCAAAGCAATTTGCAGAACACACGTGTAGTTTTAATATTATTTCCATCATTTTTATATTATTAACAAATGTTAACTTATCAACATAACTAATTTGAATTTTAACACGAAATGTATTGTTTTCCGATATGAAAATGTTAAGAAATGTATAAACTTTCGCGACATGATAATTGTTGCAGTGTACACGAGCATGTGTAAACTGATATTCATATATTAAAAATTATGCAGATTAGAATACGTCGTCGAAAGCCTCAAATAAAATTCTTTCCTGAACTTCGAAGAAAACTTTTCCCTACAAATACAGTTTAACTTATCCAATTTGTGGCATGTTCAGACTTATTTTCATCAAAAAAGCATTTGCAATCGACTCATAATGTTTCCATGGCAGAATTATGAACCATAATAAACATTTTATTGTTATAAATACGCGTTAGTGAAACCTCATTGTTGTCTTCAAGAGGCTCACGTAGCGGCGACGTACGATATGGACGTGATTCAGCATCAGAGGCAACATTGTAACACACATTGTATTATAAATAAATCCAATTTTATTTATTATTAACATTATCATAATGGTAAGATCACCTATCGATTGAATATGTTTTTCTGATCAAAGTAAGCCCAAACACGACATAAATCGGATTATCATGCAGCGTACATTGCACTGAAAACTGCATACGAAACATTTCCGACAACAAAATCTGTCTACAGAAGCCGATGGAATTTGAAAAGTCTCGAGCTCGATAAATATGGTAGTGCTTGTACGTGACCACTAGTTGCTTACGCTATTTGTTGTTGCACACAAAAATCATCGTAGCTAAATGTGTATATATGTCTAATCGAATAAAACTGGGCGGTGAGTCGCAAAAAGACGTAAATAGGAATAATAAATCACGTTAATAAAATTTTAGCAAGAATTAATGACGCACGTCATTAAAAAAAAATTGATATCTTTTCAGTAAAATATATTGTTTTCTACATATTGTATAATAAAGCAATGTTTCCTTGGGCACAATAGAATTAAACTAATACAATAGATGAAAATTTGTATTGCTTTACATATAAATTATATAAAAATATTATAACGAAAATTTAATTTAATGAATTTAATAAATTTATGAAAATTTAATGAATTCTTATTTCTCTACAGATGAAAAGAATGCAAGTACTCATTTTAAAAATAGGGAAACACAAGAATAGTTAATATATGTGTAATGTGTACGCACTCAACAACTGCATAGAATTTATATTAATTAAGTGTAAATAAGAAAGTAAACTACTGGTTTAAATTGCATAAAATTATTGTAATATATATTCATTAGTGACACGAGTAATAAAAATAATGTTACGTATAGAAACCAAATTTATTTTACTACAATTCGTATTTTTGTAATACTTTCTTCATAAATATTATTTTCACCGTTCAAATACACGCGCCGTATGCATTCGTAGCCACTAAATCATATTAAACACCCGTAGTAAAAATACAGTATACGGAATATTCAGTTCTTGCTAATACGCGTAAATTCGTGAACTGTCGGTAATATTGAGCGCGACACCGAAATGGTACGGGGGCCACTGTGGCCCCCCAGGCCTAGACAGAAAAACCCATAAGCAGTGATACCAGAATCGTGGAACCGAGGAACTTGCCCCTCCGGTGGATCCTCCGGCTGGACCCCCCACTCTGACGTACCGTCGTCGCCTTACGTTGTTTCTTACTGCGCACGCGCTACACACAAGCGTACCTCTAGTCCGTCCATGTGAGCTGCCTATTCGACTCGACAGCGTCGAGGTACGCTTGTGTGTAGCGCGTGCGCAGTAAGAAACAATGTAAGGCGACGACGGTACGTCAGAGTGGGGGGTCCAGCCGGAGGATCCACCGGAGGGGCAAGTTCCTCGGTTCCACGATTCTGGCATCACTGCCCATAAGATGTAATGTCTGTAGTAGTCCTCTGATTTTTTATACAGTCGGTATTTCAGAACATGTGACACGAAGTCCCATAAGATGTTAGGTCTATCCTATACCTGGTCGGTGCTTGCACTTGCACCATAGATATAGGAATACAGGGATGAAGCCATGCATAGATATAATCTATGACTTGTACCATTCCTAACACTGTCTATCATAGATATAGGAATACAGCGATGAAGCATGTCGTTGCAGGGTTGGAAAATTTAGAGACGGGGACGAGGTAGATTTACGCCTAATTTTCATTGGCTGTATGCGGCGCAAGCGCAGTACGTCATTATGTATGCAACGCCACGCATTGACACAGCGTCACATAACCTTTCCAAGCGTCTCATACCGGTTTATTTCAGTGTCGTATTTCAGTATTAAAAAAACTATTTAGTATTAAATACTTCAACAGTGTTAAAAGAAGCTATTAAAATGAAGTGCTTTGTGCCCCCGTGTAATAACCGATGTGATCTTCAACATTGGAAAAGAAGGAGTAATGTTGTGAAAGTTACATTTCATAGGTATGAAGATTATTTTTATAGTTAATATAATTATAATCTTAGAATATTTTATTTTAAACTTCGATTCTGTTTGCAGTTTTCCAAAAGATTCTGATACTCGTAGTTTATGGTTAGATCTTTTAGGCATCGGAGCATCAGTAATTCGAAAGAGAGCTTGTATTTGCTCAATGCACTTTGAAGAAACAAGTTTCTACACAAAAGGTTCTTATGTGTGATTGAGACCAAATGCATTACCACGTGTATGTATAATAATGAGTATTTTTAATTTTTATGAGTATACCCAACATAGTGAACAATGTTTTATTTCTACCTGTATGTGTTCGTTTTATTCCAGAAAACCCTTAAAGAAGAAGCGACTTCTTTCACTGAGTCATGTGAAAATAATGTGGACACAACATTATCACCTAACACAAGTATGTATATGTTTATAGAAAAATTACTTTTGATAAATACATTCATTGTCATAATAACAACATAAATTGATATTACAGTTACTTCTAAACTAACAATATTTGTTATTATTACAGCACAAGTTTTGATCCCTAAAACCGAAGAGATTGAAACTATAGCTGGTACTTCCAAGTCGTTTGATGACTATCCATTATCACCAGAACCGTTCACATCCAATAAAGAAGACAAGGGAACAATGGTATCGCCTAAATTCATATACATTTCTCCAGAGAAGCTGATAGTAAGAGAAAGAATTAAATTTGTGGAAGCAGATTCATGGAAAAAACTGTTCGAAACGCGGTGACAGTTATAGCGGAAATCAAAACAAGTTTGTGAACTACAAAACATCATAGAGGACTTGAAAAGTAAGCAATTATTAAACCCTGATCAGGCAGTGATGTTAAATATGCTTGGTGGAATGGGTGGCGAAATTTTTAACAGTATGTACAAAAAGGATACTGCATGCGTATCTAAGAGTTATAATGCAAAAATTCGTTGCTTTGCGCTTACTCTTCATTATTATTCTCCACGTGCATATGAATATGTGTGTGAACAATTGAGTAATTGTTTGCCACACCAGAAGACTATTTCATCATGGTATAGAAGGATAAATGGAGAACCAGGCATAAGTTTGGAAGCATTGAGGTCCATCAGTGAATGGGTAAAAAATACAAATTACCAGTTAATAGGTTGTTTAATGTACGATGAAGTAGCGATTAGAGAAGATGTAGAATATGATGGCACAATTTAGTGGATACATTGATTTTGGAAAGGATATTGCTTGCGAACACGAAATTGTAGCAAGAGAAGCATTAGTTTTTATGCTTGTGTGTGTGAATGGAGGCTGGAAAATGCTGGAATGGTGTGGAAATCTATTGATACAAGTTCAGTTAATTCCGAGGCCTGGTATAAGCCTATTATGTTGTAAAACCGAGTCCATTTCTTGGTCAAAACGCTGAAATAAAGATATACATACATATAAGCCTATTATGTGTAAAAACTTATTGTACCCTATTTTTAATTATATTATAAGAAAAAATATATAACATTTATGTTATCCTTATTAATTATTAGATACATAACACGTCTTCATTTTATAAAAATAATGATTTTAAAATATAAGTAACAAACTATTTAAAATTAGTATGTTCTTTAATTCGTGTTACACGTTTTAATTTCTCTTCTATATCCTCTAATTTTAGTTTTCTTTAATCCCTCGCCCTACAATTTTTTTCAGTCTACAGATTTATGAATTATTTGAAATTGTACATTAGAACATGAAATAAGTAACTACTAATTACATAAAATCAAAAATGTAGAAGATTTGCTGTTATTTCTTCACTTTTAATTATTTAACAACGTTCAATACAATATTTGGGACATAATTCGTATCACGAGTGTCATACGTTATTATAGAACAAAGGGTTAACTATCACTTTTCTAGTTTCAACTTGTCAAATATATGTAAGCAATCTGTAAACATTTTTCATACTTGGCGGTACAGAGTATGCGCAGAAATGCCACCAATCAAATTTAGGCGTAAATGTGCCCCTGCCTCCTCCGCAATCCTGAACACCCCCCTTGCCTAAGATGCTAGCTCATGCTCCATCCCTGTATTCCTATATCTATGCTGTCTATAGGCAATTTTAAATACTAGTTGCGCGAATTTGCAATGTAATCATGCGGGAAATAGATACATATAACTTATTTATAAATTTACTCAACCATTGCAATGATCAAAATGCACTTTACGACCATAGGATACACCTTATAAAGTGTATAATTAATAACTATGTTAAGGTTAGATATAATTATATATGTAAGCAAAAAAGTAATGTTACCAGTAGTAAAATATTGTTTTCTGGCCATTAAATTGTAGGGTAGTGTTGGGTAACGTGAGGTGATGAGGTAGCAGAGCCCTGAGGCAGTTATATTGGAGCCGAATGTGCAATATTTTGTACATATATATATATACAGATATATATACAAATACACTTGTTATGCATTCATTTTTCAGAATCAAATCATATCAATGTTCCCGCAACGTTATATAGATGGCAACACTAGTTTTGTCATCCAACATGGCCGCAGTCAACCATCCCTCTCCGTGCCCTCTCCGCTCGCGGCACGACCCCTCTCACCCCAAAATCTACTCATGGTAGTGGAATGGGATAGGAGAAGGGGAAAAGGAGGAAAGAAAAAAATAACCAGTTTTGGTTTGGGTTGTTTCCAGTTGTTTCTGGCGATACTGGATATAATACTATAATACCAATGTACTCTCCAGTACTCTCTGATGTGTGCTAATAGTCTCTGGTACTAATATACGATGTTCATTATGTCTACAGATTTTTTGAATATTGATGGTAATATTAAAAGGATTCAGAAAGAAATTTTAACCCCATATAAAATAGCAACTGTCATTTTAATTAAGGAATATTGCAATGAAACAACTAAAGGTAATACCAAAGATATGTTTGCTGTAGATTTAAGAATTTTTTATAGACATACTTACCAGAATTTTATTCTAATGATTTGTTTCATATTTTTTATAGCAATTGTTGAAAGACGTGACTTTTGTTTGGCAGCATTAAAATTGATTCAAGTAAGTTCTTTCAATCATTATACACGTAACACTACATTCTTTTCCTTATATATTATATTACTAAAATAGATCAAAAAGTTTAATAGCTGAATTGTATATTTCATTATATTAAATATATGAAATTATTATTTACCATTCTTTTTTAGTCACCAGACATGGATCTGAATGCACTTTTAAATGTGTTATATTCTCCTGAATATGTTCTACATCGGTTTGCACACCGATTAGAAGTGCAGTTAAATGTTTTAAAAGGAGAGGGAGTTGAAGGATTATTAGATTTATTTGACAGTGTGGGACGTCTCATGAAATCAACTTTGGACCATTCTCTTTCTTTACCTGCCTTAAATAAAAATTCTGTTCTTGGATTGTACATAAGAAGAGTTATTATATTTTTTGAGAAGCTACCTTTTGATCAAGTTGTATCGCTTTATGAAGCTTTAAAGAAGTATTTAGATAAAAAGGCAAATACCTCAGAAATTTCTGACATATCTATGGGTTCTAAAGTAGATGACTTGTACACAAATGAGTAAGAATTTTTAATATTTTCTCTGAGTGTATTTTTTTCCTACTATAATTTTGATATTGTACTATTTTACATTGTTAACAGAAAAAACACAACTTGGGGTGGAAGGCAAGCTGAATTACTCGTCGCACAACAAGCACATGCGTTACAGACAGATGAACATAAAGCGATGTCTCCTGCAGAATTACAAGTCCTAGTACGAGAGCTATTAAATTCTAGCCCTTACTATGCTGAAGCTGTGAGTACTGTTTGGTAAGAAAATAGTTTTCATATTTTCAATCTAAGAACATAAATGAAGAATTTATTCTGTTATTCATTTTT
The DNA here is from genome assembly GCA_913789915.3 of Sphecodes monilicornis. Taxonomy (NCBI): domain Eukaryota; kingdom Metazoa; phylum Arthropoda; class Insecta; order Hymenoptera; family Halictidae; genus Sphecodes; species Sphecodes monilicornis. Next base: position 23,765,889 of record OU565285.1, read on the forward strand.
CTGTGTATCTTAATGTGTTTCAGCATTACTTAAGTTATTTAAACTGTTTACGAGTAAATGAATACTGTGGAGCTATCGACAGCCTTTACCATTGCTTTGATAGATTGGCACCTCTGGAGAACCGTTCTGCACCTGAAGATAGATCTCGAATTTTCAGATATGCAGCTTTAAATTTAGCAGTTCTACATGCTCAATTTAATCATAAGTATGCATTTGTATAGTTTTGTCTTTATTGTTTGGTATTGAAGAATAAAATGTGAAAAATTATCTCTTATAGGGAAGTAGCACGAGCTGCTTTAAAGGAAGCTATTATGATAGCTCAAGAAGCAGGAGATAATGTATGCTTGCAGTTGGCACATGCTTGGATGTATCACCTTACTACTGAACAGAAGTATGTGTTAATATTACTGTAACTATAACCCTGTTAATGTTTACATTACAATATGTGATATTTATTATTATTTGTATTACACAGAGGGTTACTTATAGAAAGATCAGTTGGCAAGGCGAGTATGTTAGGAATCACGCATACTACAGGTTTGGGTCTCATTGCATATGCCCATAATTCTGCTTTGGAAGCGAAAGGCCCGTCGCAAGTGTTTGAGGTATATGCTTATTAGAGGTGCACGAGAATCCTATAATGTCAGGTACCCCATGATCCGAACGGGTCGGGAAGAGTCGGGAAGGTATTAGTCGAGTTCTCATAAATATTCGGGATTTTCGAGAATCCCGATACATCCGCGACTCCGAATATGCTCGGGTATCCCAAATATTTTCGAGAACCCGTCCTGATCCCGAATGATATTCTCGTACACCTCCAATACTTATACATTTATAACGAATTTAAAAATTTTGTAAACACTTAATAAAGATATCAATATAGCTATTTATTTTATTCTAGACTCTGATGAAATCTGATGTTTTAAATTGTCAACATTCCATGACTGATTTGATGTCAATGACGTATGCCGAAAAATCTGCATTATGGGCATATTATGGTAAAACTGAAATGTCATCAGTTTCTGCGCAGTTACTTCTTTTACATAATACAGGAGATAAAAAACAGCACATGTTCAATGGTCCGTCCACTTGTCAGGCTGTTGTTAATGTTGCAAATATTTTAGTCGAGTTTGGTGAATATTCTTTGGTTGACATTGTGCTTAATCATGCCAAGGAAAGGTTTCCTAATGAACCCTGCAATAAGGTATCATTTGCAACTTACTGTTGTATTTATAACAAATGTTAGTCTCATATGGTACTCTTACATATACAGATATGGATGCTAAGCGAGCAACTTTACATATTTACTCAATTAATAAGACACGAAAAATGGAGTGAAGCTGCAACAATTGCATCAAATATTTCAAGTTTAGATCCTTTGGAAAGTAAATTTAGGTATGGTGAAAATGAGATTCTGTTAGGTTCTTGCATATGAAATGTCAAATTCTTAACAGTAACGTGAAACAACCGCACCTTTTTCTAAATAAACTTATTAATCAAATTAAGTACTTACTATTGTCACCAAACGTGTTCTGTCAATGAATTACAAGTTTCTTGATTGTATTATTTTAGAAATTCAATTTCTCGATCATTCACGTTCTTCATTTACAAGATTGCCATTACCATTTCGAAATTTTTTTCGCCATCAACGATTAGTACGTTGATTAATAACCATATTTTGAATGCACGACAATCGTATTGGTTAACGTTGAAATAAAATTATATGTCTAAATTAAAATTGAAGACGAGACCTTAAGGATCAACGTTGTACCTCGAAGTGATATACAATAAACCAGTATTCTATAATAGTATTCCTTGATCAAAACGCTTTATAACGTGCGCATTCTAGAATCCGAAATTTCATATGCAACCACTTAATATTTGTTAAATATTGTTTTCAATTTTTCAATTCTTGTTGTTAGGTTAGCAGAAGTTTGCTTAGGGAAAGGAGATTATCCGAAAGGCGTGGAATGTATCAACAATATTGAAAATTGCGAACAAATTACACCGCAAAATAAAATAAGAGCCATGCTTTTATTGAGCCAAATAATGTATGCATCGGGTTCGCCAGAAAATGGAATGGCTGGAGTTAATTCTATAGTGCTTCTTAATACAGCATTAGAATTGGCTGTACAAAATCATTTATCTTATTACCAAGCTCTAGTTAAAATGCACCTTTCGAATACTCAGGTAAATAAATTGGCATATATTTTTAATTAATGTATTTAGTGTATTATATATTATTTTATTTTTCTGAATAGCTGATCATGGGCATGCCAACGTTAGCTTTAAACTTGGTGGAAGAAGTTATTACTCAAATCTTGGCTCATGCTGGATATTATGATCAGGGCAGAGCATTCGTTTTATATGCGAAATGTTTAGTTGCTACAGCTCCTGTACGCGGCAACGCACGGAAAGAAGTTGTTTTAAGGGCCATTAAAGCACTTTCCAAAGCGAAAAATTGTTTTACAAAAGTTGAAGCTTATGGAAGACTTCGAACTACATTATGTCTAAAATCGTTGTTGTATCATGAAGTAGACTTGAAAACTGAACGAAATCAATGTGCTTTCGAGTTTCGCCAACTAGACGAGCAATTTCTCACAAGATTAAACAGTATGTCTTTATATTAAAAACTGCAGGAAAACATGCCCAAAACCTTTTTTGTATTGTTTTCTTATATTCAAACATTAAACATTGTGAAACACAATATTATTATCTAGAATTCTATTCCTTACTCCTTACCTTACTTAGTAATTTGTTTTCATTATTTCCTAATCTATTCTAACCTCTTCAAAAATACTGACGTAGGTATAAATATTACGTACGTTTAGTGTTTTTTAAATTGAAATTACTCTAAGTAAAAAAAAATTAAAATCTGTGGGGGACGTACTCATTACAGAATCTCACAACGATAAAAACGTAAAGTACGTCGTATGGAAGCATTGATAATATTTTAATCGAACAAAACATTACATAGTTTTGTTTTCACTTTGAAAAATTCATCCCTGAAGAGATTTAATGAATATATAGGGATAAAAATTATTATAATTGTACTCGGTCCTTCAGTAATTCAAATAAAAAATTTTAATAACATGGTTACATCATATTACAATATTTCTTAACATACTCTACATATAGCGCATATCCTATAGAATAATTTGTTTTGCACCGAACATACAATACATTCTCTCGTACTTTTATTCGCTCACATTCATACTAGATGAATTACCACCAAATTCTATAGATACAAATTTCTCGAAGTGTAACATGTTTAACTACCAATTTCCACAGTTTTCATTGGGACCAAGTAAAACTGCGTACAGTAATAAAGAAACTGCTTAAAGCAAATGTCATAATGTAAATTGTTATATACAGAGTTTACAATTTGACCTCTTCGCAGAAGATTATAATCGATTGTGTAATAAATATATACTTTCCAAAATACTTTGAATGACTCGAAGGTATGAGTTAAATCAAAATGATTTTAAAACTGTTTGCTTTATGCCATTTTTTAAATGGTTAAAAAAACATTATGTAAATATATAAAGCGATACACATTATAATCATTTGATTAAAGGAATCTTATCAATACTTCACCTTCCAATTTTAAATTAATATTTTCTACTCTTAATCAAACATGTTCAAAAAATAAAAACTCTAATACATCATTCAGTATTTGTTAGAATTTTGTTACCCGTTTCGTAACAAAACGTTTCTTTTGAACATGAAAGATATTGTTGGTGCTCCTACATCTGTGCAATAAATTTGTTTTGTATGAACATATTGTCTTGAATATGGTTAGTTCTTCTCTTCTTTTTTTGCAGCTCCATCCTCCTGTTGACTTTGACTTTGGCTTTGACTATCTCGTTCTGCAGCCATCTATAATTGAATAAATTCAACGGTTTTAATGAAGTTTTCACACTTTATCAAACAAATAAAGAATTAAGTAGCGTACTTTTTTGTATGCCATTTCAAACAGTTTAAGGCTTGCTTGTTGCAAATCGTTTGACTGCTTCTTAATTTCTTCTGGGTCTACATCATCTTTTTTGGCTAATGTCTCCCGCATTTTAGCAACTAGGCCACTCAACTGGTCACACTATATACAAAAATTGAACTTGTTAATATATTATAATACACACACACACACACACACACACACACACACACATATATATATATATATATATATATATATATATATATATATAATATTCTTACCCCTTCTTGTGGTAATTGTGCTTTGAATTCCTCCAATTTAGCTTCCGTGTCATGAATAATTCCTTCAGCTTGGTTTACAGCCTCGACTCTTTCTTTCTTTATCTTATCTTGTTTAGCATACTGTTCTGCATTCTTAACCATGTTCTCAATTTCGTCTTTACTAAGACCACCACTCGATTGAATAACAACTACATATTTTAAAAACAGATAGTTTAGCCATGATTTGTTCGATAAACATAAAAAATGAATACGGTACGTTCGTTTTAAATGTGTACACTTGACTGTTTCTGCAAGTATCAGAGATATAAAAAAATGTTTCAAATGAAAGTTGTATAGTATCATGGGAGGAGCATATCATGATAATAATTATTCAACCTTGAGATAACGTTGGTACGCCCTGTGAAGATAACACCTGAAATGCTAATAAAGGTGGAAAAGTAATTCGAGACAGGGGGCTAGTGTCACCTTGGATTAAAGTAAGTACCAAATACACATATACATACACAACCGGTTCTTTTTAAAGCCATCATGATGTACAAAGTTATTGGCTAACACTAATGCTAGCAGCACGAAAACTTATTACTAAGTTACTAACTCGATAACGACTTATGCAAAATACATGTTTAGAGGGTTTTAGAAACGTCCCAATACTAGCTACAAGAAACTATAATAAAAAATATAAAGTTCTATTTAAAAATTTAAATGAGATCTTCACAAGAAGCACCAACACATCTCAAGGTCAAACAATTATTATCATGACGTGTCCCCCACAATACCATACAACTTTCATCTGAAACTTTTTTTTACATCACTGATACTTACAGATATAATTAAATGTAGACACTTAAAACGGACATACTGTATGTATGTAATTATAGAATGTTACAAACTTTGTTGTTCTTTTCCAGTGCCTTTATCTCTGGCAGATACGTGAACAATGCCATTGGCATCAATATCAAATGTAACTTCTATTTGTGGCACTCCTCTCGGTGCGGGTGGAATACCAACGAGAGTAAATTGTCCCAAAAGTTTATTGTCATTAGCCATTTCTCGTTCACCCTGATGAACTTTAATTTCTACTTGGGTTTGGCCATCAGCTGCTGTGGAGAATACTTGACTTTTCTTCGTAGGAATGGTAGTGTTTCGAGAAATTAATCTTGTAAAGACACCACCCAACGTTTCAATACCTATAAAATAAAATATATTATTGTGCGACACTGTTATAGTCACGTTTTCGTACACAATAATTTGTAGTGGTAAGTATATATAACTCAGTGTACTATTTTCTTCATTATTATCAGAGAGAAGATTAGTTAACAGAAACATCACAGTGAAACAAGTATTTTAATTAAATTTTTAAAAATATATGTAAACAAATAATTACCAAGCGAGAGTGGAGTAACATCCAGAAGAAGAACATCTGTTACATCACCAGCAAGTACTCCTCCTTGAACTGCAGCACCAACAGCTACAGCTTCATCAGGATTTACAGCTTTTGATGGTTGTCGGCCAAATATTTCTTGCACCGTTTGTTGAACCTTAGGTACTCTTGTCATACCGCCAACCAACAATACTTCTCCAATATCAGACTTAGCTACTTCAGCATCAGAAAGTGCTTTCTGACATGGATGGACAGTACGTTTAATTAAATCACCGACTAAACTCTCAAATTTACTTCTGGAAAGTTTAAGGTTCAAGTGCTTTGGTCCACTAGCATCCATAGTCAGATAAGGTAAATTTATATCTGTTTGAAGAGAACTAGACAATTCTATTTTTGCTTTTTCGGCTGCTTCTTTCAACCGTTGCATAGCCATAGCATCTTTAGCTATATCTAGTCCTTGCTGTATAAATAATTAAATATTAAATATATTATTATCTTAGCAATAGTAATAAAAATTATTTTATTTGAAATTACATACATCTTTCTTGAATTCTGATACCAAATAATTTACTAAAGCATTATCGAAGTCCTCTCCTCCTAAGAAAGTATCTCCATTTGTGGATTTTACTTCAAAGACACCCTTTTGAATTTCTAAGATTGAGATATCAAATGTACCACCTCCCAAATCATATACAGCAATGCTGAAAAAAAGGTATACTTTTAGTATTTTCTTTTTTATACATCAAAATAACTTAAAAATACTGAATTAGTCAGACAATATTTTCAGCATGTTTAAAAAAAAATGCTAAGAGACGAAAAATAATAGCATCATTCTAGATTATATATAAATACATCGTATGTATCTTTATTAATAAGCAAATTAAGTTTATAATGTAACTATAAAAATGATGATACTTACATTTTGTCTTCCGTTTTATCCATGCCATATGCTAGAGCGGCTGCTGTTGGTTCATTGATTACTCTAAGCACATTAAGACCAGAAATCTGGCCAGCATCTTTTGTTGCTTGTCTTTGTGAATCATTAAAGTATGCAGGAACAGTGATTACAGCATTTCTGACTGAAGTACTTAAATATGCTTCTGCTGTTTCCTTCATTTTCATGAGTACAAATGCGCCGATTTGACTAGGAGAGTATAATTTACCATCTCCTCCTTGTACCCATGCATCTCCATTGGAAGCTCGAACAATTTTGTAAGTCACAGTTTTCCTAAAATTATAGATATTGTTTATCATTGTTCAAGGGAAAGATATTAGCAATAACACGCAGAGATTGTAACACATACATATCTTTTTTCACTTCAGGATCCTCAAACTTTCGTCCAATTAAACGTTTCGTAGCATAAAATGTATTCGCTGAATTTGTAACTGCTTGACGTTTAGCTGGCATACCAACCAAACGCTCTGCATCTAAAAATTTTCAAAATCTTTACTGTAGTTAGTTAGAAATACTTTAGAATAACACCAACACTATAACTAAAGATTGATATAATAAATAAATCTGTTAAAGATTTATTGTGTTAACATATTCACTGCAGAAGTTCTTTATGACTGGAGTTTCGGGTTCGTTGTAGGGCTTATATGTTTTGTCCCACAGTGAGTGTGTTAAAACCATTCTTTAAAACCAATTTTAATGAGCATATAACAAGGCATTAATATTATATAAATTAAGTATATTAACACAAGGTCATTCCATGCCAAAAAAATTTTCTGGTACTTAATAAATGCATTTACCTCTAAGAGGTCATTTTTAAATTTGAAAAGTAAAAACATTATGAAGCTACATTGTTAAGAATAGTATATTTAAATCAAACTTTGAAGTTTCACGTATAATATGTTGTTCGCCCCACTATAATATTGTTCAAGTTATAGTTCTTTTTTTAAAAGTTGATTCCAAACTTTTGATCCTTGTAACTCGGAAAGATTAAATAATATTAACGAATTATAAATTCATCTGTAATTCTCAGTGCTTTGAGTTCTACAAATCTATACAATTCCATCAGAATTCATGATTTCTTATGTACAAAGTGTGATCACTTGGTGTGGAATGACCCACATATAAAATTAGTACATAAAGAAGACAGTCTTATTCCAATATAAAACAACAGTGTTTTTTTTTAAATAAGGAAATCGCTATCCCCTCCTCTTTTTTTGAAGTTGTTCATTTGACATTGCTTAGTGCCAGAACAAGAGAGTACGTCATATTCTATCCTTTCCCAAGGAAAAATATCACTGTTCATCGGACTATTTTATGATTTGCCACTATCTCTCGCCTCTTGCTAATTCTCTGTACTCTCTCAGAGCACTCGAGAACGAAGTCAAGCAAAATAGCATACCTGATACTATATACAGTGAAAACAGGTCCCGAGCCTTTGCCTTATATCGGAACAAGACCGTTCATAATACAATAATGTCAAACCTTTAGTAAATGCTACATAAGATGGAGTCGTTCGAGAACCCTCAGCATTTTCGATTACTTTAGCTTGTTTTCCTTCCATTACAGCCACACATGAGAAAGTTGTTCCAAGATCAATACCGATAACAGCACCTTTTACTTCTTCAGATCTATATACAAAAAATAGATGTTTCAAATAATAATTTATACTACTTTCTTAATTGGTAAATCTTCAACTGCTATATTTGTTTTTTATTTAGGTAAAATATAGTAATGTAGTTAACCCAATGAAATGATACATATTACAAAACTAAAATTTAATAATGTAACATGTAATTAATAAAATATTAAAGTAAAAAATATTTTTATTTACTTGTATCGATATTGATGTAGATTTGTAGCTTGTTGGGGTATAATGTATGCAGGAGCTGCCACCTTAAATATAAATATTTAAATACATTTGAAATACTTCAAAAACTGATATATAGGTTAATATAAATTGTGAAATTTTTTGTCTTTCTTGAATTGTGAATGACTGTTAAGCAGGACAAATATAATAACACATAAAGTAAACTTTGAATAATTGTGATTAATATACAATAAATACAAGTGTAATAAAGACCATTCATCTCTACGTCTTGCACAAATCTTAGATTCAAGCGTGAAAAATAAATCGTGTGGATCACGTGCCGGCTATACACTTATGTTGCCTCATAGGTTTATACAGAAAAAGATACATTCAATACGTCCAGAAAGGAAAGAATAGTAACATGTATTAACGAAATCCACAATATACTATATGAAATAGTAAAATTGATTATAGTATTATAGTAATTATACATGCGGAATATTCGGCGTAAGAAGTTGCGGACGGTACATGTAAATCGCCATCGTTACTTACATTTTTAAGAATCGTGCTGAACTGTTGTTTTCTAGCGATATCACAGGTGACACCGCTACAGCTTCGAGTTAACAACTTTGCAGCAGTTAACATTTTGATTTTTATGTGTTATATATTCTCTAATTTAACAAAAAGCAGCAAGGAGACGCGAGTACCCCAACTTCACATGTAGTGATGCAACCTTCACAAAGACTTGGAATGCGCACTCCACGCGCGCATGGAGAGTATTTCCACTCTGCGACCAACATACGTAATCGCATTCAACCAATAGTAAATAAGATCCCAATGTATTCTCCAATGAACGTACTGCATGGCCTTCTTGCCTTTGGCGACTCAAGAACTATCCCGAATGTTCTACTAGAGACTTAGATATCATTAAAATATATTACGAAAGTAATACGATTTTACAAATGATAAATAAGTTTTTTATTTTGTAAATTGAATAACATCATTGTAAAGGTACATACGATTACTATATTTTAAAACTTGTAGAAAGTAGTTTTTCAATGATTACCATTCTAAACAAAAGTACTACGTTTTCATATATCCGGGATTTGAAATGCAAAATGACGAAAAAGTGAAACAGTCTAATTAAAATGTAATTGGCAAGAAGTGAAACTCTGAATCAATAGCGCTATCGAATTTATACAATAAGCTTCACAACTCAATTGCATAAGAAAAGTAAAAGTCGTAATTTATCATGTTACATGTTATTTACGTGAGATTACTCATTTATTGTTTTCACTGTGACAATTTTGCTAATTAAGAAATTGATCTGTATTATTCTTTTACTATCATTCATCGTAATGCTGTATCAATTTCGCTTCATTTCATCAGAGTGGAAATTTCCTCTCTGATTTCATATTCTGAATATTATGGAAATGGATCTGCCTTTTGATTGGCAGTTTTACATGTACAAGATTTCAAAACGTGGTCAACATATCTTGACAACAGAACCATTATCGAATTGTATGTTCATTATTGTAACAAACATTGAAGGGGCACAAATTAATTTTGACCATGTCTATATATGTAGTCTGAAGCGAACATTGAAGCAATTTTTTTCGGATTTATGGTACAAGATGCTATAATACCAGTTCGAAATGTTCAACCAATATGTAAAGCTTTATTGAAATGTAGCTATATATGTACAAATAAAATTGATTAGGGTTCTTTTGAACTACAGCTTGTGAATTATGATTTATATACTGACTTATCTCCAGAAAAACCCTGTAGAATTCACGAAAATTCCAAATTAGTTCAAAGAATTAACCAGTACTCGTGGAGAAATATTTTTTTAAATTTTTTGCACAGAAAATATTTCTATTACTAACCCAATGTTTTATATTTTAAATTGTTACTTGTGTACAAAGGTCGCAGTGATAATGAAATTGAGATTGTACAAAATATTTGTGTTATACAAACAATTTAAATTTTAAAAGTTCATTGAAACTATCTTATTTATGTCACACTTACTTTTCTTGTTCACTGTAATGTTAAATCTGTTAAAATAATTTATAATTTATAAAAGTTTTCTTTTATCTATAAGAAAATATTTAAATATTTATATTATAATATGTATTTTTCATCATTTACAAGTCATATTTCATTGAATTTTACACCTAACAAGTAAATGGAATATTTATTTTGATATATAAAAGTACAAATATGATGTGACAAGAACAAATTATGATTCAATTTTATGTTAATAAGATGTAGGAAGAATTTTATCTAAATATATTTAAGTATCATACAAGTTTAGTATAGTTAAAAAAAACACATACCTGATAATGTAAGATAGGGTATTTATTCAAGAAATTCAACAAGTCAAAACACTGGTACCCTAGGTATTAAACAACGTCAATAATTTCAGGTATTGTCATAAGAATTAAGTATATTTTTAAAATATATTAAATTTCCATTATATATTAACATTAACAATTATAAATTTTATAGATTTAGACTTGAATTTATTCAAATATTACATATATACACATATGTAATAATTAACAAATATTTTGTAAAATGTAATCAGTCTATGCGATCAAGTATATATTTTAAAATAAAAGGAAATACATCTATGTATCAACCATACTTTGAATATATGATATGTACTCAACAATTATTCCAAGTACTGCCATCATATGAATCTGTGGTCACTGTTTGATATGCTTGATGTTTATACACATTAAAAACAATTTTTTAGTACAAGTAAAAATTAGTCCTATGAGTATTTACTCACAATAAATAGATATTAAATTTGAATATCTTTTAAGTTTTGTGCACAATAAAATCCCATGTGTCTCGCCATCTCAAACTTACAATTTCCTTAGCACGTAAATGTGTTGTTCCATAGCTAAGTAGAGAAAACTTTTTAAATATGTGTATAATTAAGACTATCCAAATAAAAGTACTGAATTTTAATATATGTAATAACACATTTTGCTGATAGCGAGTTCTGTAAGCAAAAAAACAATTGATGAATTTTAATAAACTAGGTTAAGGGGAATCGTATTAATAACTTTTCAACATACCCGATTAAATAGTATAAATGTTCTATTGTCGCTGCTGTAAGCAATAACTTAAAAATGAACGCCGGTAAATAATGATGAAGGAAAAGAGTTCTTTGGACGAACATAAAAGGTAAAAAGTGTAGCAAATATCCAGTTAATAAAATACTTCCAATATTAGAAAACTTCTTCCACTCTGTATATGTAATATCAAAACACATTCTTCTCCGTCGTAATATATAAAATACAAATAGAATAGAATATATAATCATGCAGGCTGTAGCAGAATACCAAATTACTATATTTCCTAAAAGATATACTTGTGCCTGTGGTAAACAGAAAACATTAAAAACAAAGTGTTAATAAGAAATGATAATAAATTCGACTAACTCAAATATATAAACATTAGAGGTGTGCGAGAACCCGAAAATATCGAGTCGGGATATCACAATTTTATTCAAAATCGCGACGGGCTCTCGAAAATTTCGGAGTTATTAAAAATTTTCGGGATTCTCAAGAATAGTTGGGATTTCCGAGCACTTTCAGATTTTTAAATGCATCGGAATTTTTGAGAATCCTGAAATTTTCAAGAATCTGACTCGTATCGACCCATCCCGACTATCGAGTACCCGAAATTTTCGGATTCTCGCACCTCTAATAAACATAATAAAGTTTAACTTACATTACTCTCATTTGAAACCCAATATGCAATTCCTCTAGACATCAGTGGCCAATCTAAAGGATCACTGGAATACATGTGACTATTTTGCCCCTCCTGACCACTGAAAAACATTTTTATTTGTAATTCTAAAAATTTTTCCCAAAAACTCAATCTGGTAGCTTGCAGTGGAATCATTTCAGCATTAATCAATTCTCTTTCTCTCTGTTTCTGATCTTCACTTTTTGTATATCTATGTTCTTCAACATTCCATATGGAGTCCGTCTGATCTAATAATCTGTCTGCTACTACCTCATGTTGGTTGAAACCCCAATCAGGTAGTTGCCTTCCACTAAACTTTAATGCATAATCTGTTTTTATATGTATTAAACGCACTTGACTTTGAATAGCATGCCAAACATCACCATTTGTATCTTTGTTAGTAATTTCAACTCTCCAAAGATTTTGAGCAGGCATAGATACATTGTAATCAATGTAGCATGACACTTCCTGACTTTGAGGTGTCATTGGAGCTGCAACGTCATGCGAATTCAATGCCCTACTTGTAATTCCATGTACTAACTGTATTACGTCTCCATGCTTTACTGGTTCTTGAGGTTTAGTTACAACTAAATCGTTTCTTTCTGGCTTTTTTACAATCCACCAGTTATTGACATCTTTAAAAGAATAGCATGTAACTTGTTGTTGATGTGAACTACCTCGACCATCTGGGTATCTTAATGGGTACATATGACTATGACTATGAAGCCAACATGCCCTTCCATATGTGTGCCTTAAAGTAATTTGTGAGCCATGAGTAACTTCCAATGGTTGACCTTTTGTAATACTGGCAAGACCACCTTCTAAACTTGCTTGAAAAGCACTTGTCATTACAGAATCATGTGGTCCAGCTTTAGAGAGTATTGATAAATGAATATAAAATACAGTCAAATAAATGGTACATATTACACCCAACACTATGATAATTCTCATTATAAGATGTATATATAATATAGTGCTAGACAAAGTTTTTCTTGGTATTAGAGTCCAATAGTCATAAGCGATTAAGAATAATGCAAGAATCAATGAATATAATCCAACATATTTTACACTAAAACAAAAAATTCGTTTAATTCACTATTGGAACAAATAGATATTCAGACTAAAAACTATTTTATTATAGATACCATAATGCACATGTTAAGCTCGCAATTCCCAAACTTAGCCATATCCACCATGATAAAGTTGCTGGTTGATCCATTACTTTTCTGAACTTCATAATACATATCAATCCAAATAATGAGAATTGCATGAGAATACTTTCCATCAAAATAAATCTGGATTGTGTTAAGAGAGCATTATCTAAAACATTAGTAAAAATATTTGCAATTGAATGAACAAGTACCTCATCAAATTTTTTATAGTAGATTGCAATAAATTACCGAATAATAGTAATATCCCTGCTAACGCTGCAGTCCATTGTTTTAAACCCAATTCTAAAATTAAGTGATACGCCGTCGGAATTAATAAACTACCGCATAAGGCGGGTACTAGTCGCAATGCGAACAAAGGAACGTTATCTGTATAAGGACTTCCAATTCTGTCAAATTTGAATTGGCCATCGAATCCCGCCAAATATGCAACTACGGAAATAAGTTGTTTTCCCAAAGGGGGGTGAGAATCGAAAAAAAATGTTCTCCTCATATAAAGACCTACATACTTTCCATAATGTAGTTCATCAAATCTGTTTCAAAACATATAAGATAATACATATCTTTGGTTATATAGTTAAAATAAATCTTTTAAAGTTATTCCACAACAATGATTATTTTTCCGCGAGAAAAATAATATAAGAAATGCGAAGTTAATTAATATAATAAACGTATATATATATATATATATATATATATATATATATATATATATATATATATATATATATATATATAGTGCAATAAAAACTTGAGATCTATATTGCAACATAGAGTGTAATATGTATTTGGATAGATCTTATACGAAATCATTTTAAATTTACAAAAAGTTAATAATGAATGTATTTATTGTAAGGAATTAATAATGTATATGTTAAGTAACATTTAATTTTTTAAATTCTTATATTTCGAATAAAATTATTCATAAGTATTTATTGATACAAACGATAAAAATAACTTACACAATGCTGCGTGGTTCCTCTAAACGATAAAGACGAGTGAAAATTCCAGTTATCAGTAAAATAACTGAAATTAAATCAATTTCAAGATTTATTTTAATTCGTGCTCGTGTAGTTGCAGTTGCCGGTGGTTTCGTCACCGTACATTTCTCGAACAAATAAGACGGAATGCCTTCATCATTCTATACAAATTTGAAGATGTTATTATAGTGACTATAACACTGACGCGAACAAAATATCATATAGACACAAATATATTGAAATTAAATAAGAAAGATTTGAATAATATATGAAAAATACAAAATTATTATCGCAAACTATTTCTGATGGGCATGTATAGTATAGTACAATATGTACCAAAATTCTGAGAAAGCTTTAAATTCTATTAAATACAAGTATTGTGCCGTTATCTGTAAATAAATTTCTTACTTCATCTTGTTGAATATTTTCGACACAATTGACAGGAATATGCTCATAATCAAACTTGGCGCTTTGCACTTGCGATTGCTTATTATCTTGTGTCCTTCTTCGCCTGCGACGAACTTCCATCGCACGAATTCACTGTTACTAGAGTACTATTACAATATTTATGTTATTTTGATTGTTTTACTCTGAAGAAAAGAAGAGAAACTTTCTTTTAAACTACTCGAAGTCTAGCGTTAACCCACGTCATCAATCGACCATTGATTTCGTCACAACACTACCCTTTTTAAAAAATTTCAATATTGAATAAAACAATAATGTTTAGATTTTTGTATTGTTTTGTAACAAATTGAAATTGCTAAAGTCTATAGTAAATTTTGAAGGATATTTAGTATAAAATTAATAAGCTGAGGTTAGTACTCTACAGTATAACAGATAATATAACGGTATCGTCTCCGAAAATCCTTTTCGTTATTCATTCTGCGCATCGTACGGTAATCTCGTACGATTTACACTTACAAAGTAAGGAAATTTTGAAAAATTATAGATAATTGCAAAATTACTATACACTGAACTTCTTCAATTAATGACAAATAATATTCGTTAATGTGGAGAACTGATTTATCTTTATATTTCAGTAATATTTTAATTACTATATATTATAATAACTATAAATAGTCTAACAATTATATATTGTATTAATACAAGTATATTTATTACAGATTTAAATATGAGTAGTGATAAAATCACTTGTCCTATTTGTTCTAAAGAATTCTCATCTGCAGTAATAGAAAGTCATGCTAGTAAATGTTTATTTTTAAATGAACCAATCAGCACTGAATCTTCAACTTCTTGCAAGGATGGAAGTCCTGCTAGAAAATTGATGAAATTGAGCAATACAGCAAGCAAGAAGAATAATTTAGGAACAACAAAAAGAAGAAACGATGCAACAGAATCATCTGTACTGAATACAGAGAGTCAGGTTTCAGGAGTTTCATCTAATGACAATGTAGTTATATATTAAATTTTTCATAATATTGCAATTAATCATTTAGAAAAAATTATTATCAATGTTTTCTAGGCAGAAACACATAAAGAAGTTAAAAAATCATTTGGGAGAGATCATATTCCACTTGCTGAACAGATGAGGCCTACATCACTTTCAGGATATGTTGGGCAGACACATGTTCTTGGTCCATCCAGTGTACTTTTTCAGTTGTTGCAAAAAACTGAAATTCCAAATATAATTTTATGGGGTCCACCTGGCTGTGGGAAGGTATTTATCAAGGATAATATGTAGTACATAATTTCAAATGACTATAAAATACACAATATGTGTAAATGTACATGACATTTATTAATTTTGTGCATGATTAAAAATGAAAACATTTTCTACGTAAAAATAAATTTCAAGGATTAAATAATATTTTTGAAATGTAATTAATCCTTGTAACAAGTTGATTTGATAATTTCTTTAGTATGTATCTTATTGAATATATGAATTGCTAATATGTTTATCTCTTAGTCTCTACTTTGATCTTTAGTGTATATAGACATTAGGATGGTATGATTAATTTTTTGTTTATTGAAAATAAATTTTACTATACTATTGTCAAATTTTGTAAGTATTAATACATAAGTAAAAAACTTATTAACGTGATAGTAAAAATCATGTATCGTATGCAATTTATTATATGTGTACATTAGTACATATGCAACATCATATGCACAAAATTAATTTTCAAGTTCGTAGTTACTTTAGAAACAAAATTTATTTGACAATTTTCTATATATTGCTGTACGCAAAATTATTTTCATTTAAATTTTACTTTCGGTTCTGTTACATTCTGTATTCAATTACTTATACAAATTTATTTTGCTTTAGACATCCCTAGCAAATGTTATAGCATACATATGCAAAAATAATTCAAATGGTAAAATAAGATATGTCAAGATGTCTGCAGCGATGGTTGGAGTTCATGAAATAAAAGAAGTTATTACTATAGCTTCTAATGAATTGAAATTTAAGAGACGTACAGTGGTATTCATGGATGAAATACATCGGTTCAATAAAACTCAACAAGATGTATTTTTACCTCATGTTGAATCTGGGACCATTAGATTAATTGGTGCTACAACTGAAAATCCTTCCTTTAGTTTAAATTCTGCACTTTTAAGTCGGTGCAGAGTGATTGTTCTAGAAAAACTAACTGTACCAAATTTGATATCTATATTAAATCGAGCTGTATCTTCATTAGATGGAATAATACATAATTCAACAACAAAAAACTGGGAAAACATTAAAGAAATACCAAAATTTATTATAGATGAACCTACTGTAGAGTGGTTAGCAGAAACATGCGATGGCGATGCTAGAATAGCACTAGGTGGTCTTGAATTAGCAGTTCAATGTAAAATACCAATTACAAAAGAAGTTTTCGCTGGTCCTGTAACAATTACATTAAATGATATTAAAGAAAGCATTAAGAAAAGCCATATGTTGTATGATAAAAAAGGCGATCAACATTACGATATGATTTCTGCTTTACATAAGTCAGTAAGAGCAAGCGACGAAAATGCTTCTCTCTATTGGTTAACTAGAATGATATTAGGTGGTGAAGATCCAGTTTATATTGCACGGAGATTAGTAAGAATGGCATGTGAAGATATTGGTTTGGAAGACCCAAAAGCTCTAGGTAATGTTATATGAAGATTTATTACTTGTATTATGTTGTTGCATATGAAATATCTTATTTTTAAAAGTAACGTTAAATAAATGCAATTTTTTTCTAAATAAATTTATTGATTAAAATAATTAATAATTGATTACCATTGTAATCAACGTGTTCTGTCAATGAATTATAAGTTTCTTGATTGTATTACTGTAGAAATTGAATTTCTCTGTCATTCACGTTCTTCATTTACAAGATTGTCATCAACATTTTGTAATTTGTTTTACTATCAACAAATATTATGTTGATTAATCACCATATTTTGACCAAAATTTACATAATGCTATCATTATAATATTATAATGCTATTAAAAGTAAAATTAAGCATCTAAATTAAAATCGAATATAGGATCTTAAGGATCAGTATTGTAGGCTCAAAATGATCTAAAATAAAGTTGTAGACTGTAATAGTTTGATTAAAACACTTTATAACATTTGCGTTTTAAAATCGGATATTTCATATGCGACAACCTAATGATATTGAAACAGTTGTATAATAAAATCGTTTTGAAAAATTGTTTTTAGGAATTGCTATACATACAATGCACGGTTGTAAAATGATTGGAATGCCTGAGTGTGATGTCCTTTTAGCACAATGTACAATGTATTTGGCAAAAGCCCCGAAATCAAGACTAATGGAAGATGCACTCAGAGCTGCTCAAAGAGTAGTTAGTGAACATAAGGGTCCTCAACCAGGAGTACCATTACATTTAAGAAATGCACCAACAAGTTTGATGAAAAATCTTGGTAACTATACGATATATGTCTGTGTGTATATTTAGAGCATTAAAAGTACATGAAATTGTATACAAACATTATTTTAGGATATGGTAAAAGCTACAATATGAAACACAAAGATGAATCTGGATTATGTTACTTACCAGAGGGATTAGAACACATAGACTTTTTCTAAGTGTGATTAAAACTACTTAACTTAAAATGTAATTTTAATGTAATTTTCGTTTATAAAAGTTTTACAATATATTTGTAACATTAAGTTATACAATATAAATTCCATATTCTTATATAAGCTATATTAATTACCTCATCAGAACAGAAAATCTGTAGTTTTTATACAATATTTGAAGTAAATATGAATATTATATGAATGTTGCAATAATATTTAAGTAACTGTTAAATGTTACAAAATATATTTTATTCCTTTTGTGTCATGCTTATATTTGAATGTTATTCATTTTAATGTAGTTTGTATATTGATTAGCATTTCTTCCATATCATAGTTTTATTATTTGCTGGCATATCAACAATATTTATTAGCTTGATACCATTTTCTTCAGCTAGTTTTTTTAAATCTTTAGTATCTCTCAGACCCCAACTTGGATCTTGAAGTTTCAGAGACTTATCAAAGTTGACATTACTTTCTGGTGTTATTTTTCCGTCTACAGCATACGGTCCATACGTGAAAAGAAAACCATTATCTTTTAATAATTTTCCTGCATTTTCAAATAAGCCAATAGAACATTCATATGGAGAAATGTGCATCATGTTCGCATTATATATATAATCAATACTAGCTTCTTTAAATCTACCATTGTCCCAATTACGAAAATTTTTTGTAATATCTATTATTAAAGGTGGTTTTATATTTGCAAACTCATTTGCATATGCTGAAATACTGTGTAATAATTTTGGTTCGTATTCTGATGGATAAAATGTTACTTGTGGAAAGTGGGAAGCAAAGTGAGCTACGTGTTGTCCAGAACCAGATGATACTTCCAGAAAAATTTGATCTGGACCAGGTTGAACATACTTCTGCAGAACTGAGAGTATTGGATCCTTATTACGATCAGCTGCAGGATAAACAAGCTTTTTTGTAGCCATAATGCCAGTCCTTAAATCAGAATTGAAAATACGAATTGTTTATTATATATTATCAAATCTATAAAAATCATTTTCATGGTATTGCAAAAACTAGAATCTTTTTTTTAATTTAAAATATATTTTATCATATACAAGAATCTAAATAAGGAAGTATAGATTAAAAGTTATAATATGATATTTACCTATGATAAGCAGCGGAATGAATAACGGTATTCATGCTTAATCATAATATTGATACGCTGTTTTTTACCTGAAAAATTCAAGTATAAAAATGTTGTATTCATGAAGCATACACGAAGTGTTCGGCAACAAATGAAGTAAAATTGGAGAGGTTATAGGACAAAAACTAACAGTAAAAACTTGTAATTTCGACTTCGTTTTCAAATTGTTATATTAACATTTAAAATTTGTCGGCCACGGTACGTAAATATTGTATATATAAGTTTTTCGCATAGTATATTACTATCTGAATCAGTATTGACATAATTTATATGTATCACTACTCTTAATTATTAATAATTAAGAAACAAAGTTGAGACTGCAATCTTTTTACTTCTAATTTTTGTCTAGAATTTTCGAAGGATTATTTCTTAACTTTTTCTCCACCAAATACCTTGTACAGTAAGGAATGATTACTTCAAACATTGTTATTATAAATATATATAAACATGACATTCGCTATTTAAATAATAAAATAAAAATAAGAGAATAAAAGTTACACATAACATTACTTATTCTTCTATGTTAATACTACTGACACTGTAATATCTACTTAACAGTGACATCAACATTTTTCATTCAATTTTTAAATTATTGTACAAGGTATAGACAGTAAAAAAATCATAAACACGTGATAGTTGCTAGGATAAATTTATTAAATGAATGTCTATGATATTTCTTAAATTAATTACAGTAAACTAATCTCTATAGTACGCATGTTTCTGCATACTATCAATGATGAATTTTCTTAATTTCTTTTATTTTTTGCTGCTTTTCATATATATACAAAGTGTCCTGTTTTGTTTAAATGTTCAAATAACTTATTTTTACTTGGAAATTCAGATTTACATGTAACGCAACAATGTGCCACATCTCGAACCTCGGTTATTTGTGAACTTTTCTTATGTTTAGTTTCATTCTCCTTTTCTGTTTGTTTACTCGATTTTTTGGCATTCTTAGATTTTCTAGATTTGACTTTACTATTGTTTGTGGTACTTATTTCTAAATGATCAGAATGTAATTCTGCTGCCTCTACTCTATTCTTTACTTGTTCCTCAGTTTCCTCTATTTTATTGTTAAACTTCTGTTGACTAGCTTCTGAAACTTTATGTAACACTGCTTTTTTTTGTTGCTGCTTTTTACGTTGTTTCTTCGATAAAAATATATCTTCATTAACATTTCCATCTTCTTCATCACTAGTTTCCTCTGTGAATGGATTTTGAACATTCTTCTTTCGTTTCTTCTTTTTCTTCTGTTTTTTAGGTTGCGAAGTTTCCTCTTCTTCTTGATCAGAAATCAGTTCATCTTCAGAAGTTGTACATTCATTGTTACTTCCAGTTATTTCAGGTGGAACGTAAAAAGCATCATCCATCTGTGGTCCTACGGCTAGAGTTATTCCTTCTGGACTAACATCACTATCTTCGAAACTTTCAAGTTCTTTATCATCGTCTTCCATAGATATTTTTATTGCAATAACATTATCTTTGTGCTTTTTAGAGTTTTCATGATTTCTAAATGACTTTTGAGTTTTAAATATTTTGTTACAAGCTACACAATACAAACTATTATCACCTACTGCATTCTCATCGACTGTATCTTCTTCGGAAGATAAACTTTCACCAAATTCTTTAGCTAGATGAGCTTCAATAGTTTTAAGTTCAGCTTCTATATTTGAAAACTTAGACCATTCACATTCTTTATATTCTCTTAACTGTTTTTGCCTTTCTAGTAGTTGTTGTCTTATTCGTCCTTGTCCTTTCTTCAAGTTCTCTTTAGCACGTTCAGCAAGCTTTGCTGCATGAGCCTGCACTCGTTTGTCACGTTTACGGACAAATGCAACCAAATTTCGTACTTGTTCATTTCTTTCTCTTTTAGCTTTCTCTCTAATTTTCTTATTCTCTTTTTCAATAAGTCGTACAACTCGTCTATTTGGAGCACCCCTTATATCATAAGGATCTAACCAAGCGAAGGATTTCTTTGTATTATAACTTTGCCAATAAGCATAAAAATTATGTACAGTTTCTTCGTATGAACTTTGCGAGTTTCCAAAGCTTGGAATTTCTTCATCCGAATCTCCATCTTTAGAAAATGCTGCATCTTCAGCAGTTAATTCTTCAAAAACTTTGCGATAAGTAGCATAAAATCCTTTTTCATCATCACCATATCCTTTGAAACATGTAGTTAACAAAAATGGTGTTAGATCTATAGAATCATCTTTGTAATCTTCCCCAATTCCTCCTTTTAAAATAGCTTCACGGTGGTCATCGTACCAAGTACGTGTATGAGGATCGCTTAATACTTCCCATGCTTGTTGAACAAGTTGAAACTGTTCTTTTGCTTCTTCTGGATTATCTAAATTCTTATCTGGGTGCCATTTTAATGCTAATTTTCTGTAGGATTTTTTTAAATCATCGTCAGTAGCATTTCGTGCTACTTCTAACACCTCGTAATAACATTTCATTATAGTACTGAATATTTTCTATCCACGTTGTTAAAACTTGTATAATCTGATGTAATATAAAACTATATAAATCACGTGCTAAAAGAAATAAGATTAATTCTTCAGAAAACAAGAAATGCTCACGTTATACGTACATACTTATCCCTTAAAAATTTCTTTTAATAAACCTTACCAACTCTAACATATACATGATATGAAACGTATTATATATATATATATATATATATATATATATATATATATATATATATATATATTAATAGGTCGAATAAATGTCTTACCGAATATTACTTCGCAATAATTATCCAATTATAATTTTATTACTTTTATTGAACATTTGAGAAAGGAAAACAGATTAATTCCAAAAATTTTCTAGTAAAATCATATTTTGTAAAGTTGAGTTCAAAATTTTAGGTTGTGTATTATGACACATGAAGGAACATTATCCATGAAGTTAGCGTTATTTCGATACATTTGTCACGTTCATTTCGAGATTTGTGACATGATTTAAAAATTATGTACTTAGACACATTTTTAGGTTCATATTTTACTAAAAAATATTGATACAATTTCATTTTGATAACATAGTAATATTATCTTATATTAAATATTATAAGACGTTCTTTTACAAATCAAATGTTAGAAATACGTGTCGTATGCAATGGGTGACGTGTTTATGTAAAAAGTAAGTATCCACATGTGATTTTTGCAACTATACAATCTCAACCTTATAACTGAGATAGATATTTTCATGAAAAATTCTTTAGTTTTTCCAATAAAAACACCCGAATAAAATTAAGTACATACATGTAGCTCCGTAACGCTATATCATGTTATATCGAGTGAGACATGATTTTACTAGGGACCTTTTGACGTGGAACAGCTGATTGTATGTGTTAATCTGACTATTCTCAACATCAAGATGGCCGCGGTCGTGAGAGTGCATTAAGGGTTGTAGATTTTTGGCATATATCGCCAGTTACGACGTTTGGAATCGTTGTCATTGACATTCAGTATTTTCGGTAAATATTTCCATGGGTTTTTATATAGAACATGCATCGGTTTGTTAAAGTAACTGTATATAAACGCAATAAAATCGAAACTCTGCAGATTGTCAGTGACATCTCGTGAATGTGATGTAGCAGACGCCTCTAATTGCTTTTAATAGCTTTTCTTCGAGATCCTTAGTGTATCGCGTTGTTGCGATGGACTTTGTGATAGATGCTTGTCAAGCTGCTTTTGCCACGGAAGAAGAATTGATTTGTTATCAACCAAAATACCTGCTGTTAATATCCATGTAACACTGATTATTCTTCGGCTACTCTATAACAAGGTTTTATCATTTATTTATTACGGCATTATTTTTATTGCACTATCAGTAGACCTCAGCCTAAGTTGAGTTATATATTGTTTTTTCAATTTTTGTTATTTTACGTGTCGTACGTGGAGCATATTTTAAAGGCAGAATTTTCGTCATTATATTTTTTGCAGTTGACACATGTCTCTTTTCTGTTTATTGTGTTTCGGTATCTTTATAATAAACACAATTTTTAGATTAAGAGATAATGTGGCAAGATGTAGTTAATGAGAGAAAATGTGATGCTCTTATATCATAAATTTGAAATAATAATATCTGAAAATGTGAATATGTAAACATTATATAATACAATTAATATTAATTATAACAATCTTTTTATATTTATGAAATGTTAATAATGATACTATACAATTATTTTTATCAAATGCAGAGGTAATTATATCTTATTTTAACTTTAATATATATAACTAATACAGTTTCTCTATAAATTATAGGTTGAATATTAAAAATGACAGTGGGTACAAGCTTGGTAGTACCTATAGTTCTATGGGGTCGCATAGCTCCAACTCATTGCATTTCATGTATTTATTTATCTCGAGATCAAAAAACTTTGGTAACAGGATGTTATGATGGTCAAATATGCCTATGGCAAGTAGATCCTGAAATATTAAAGGTAAATAAATATATGCTTTAATAATTGAAATTAAACTATTTTATTAAAAACATAATTATATATATATATATGTATATATTAAGATGACTCCAAGATGTTTACTTGTTGGTCACACTGCTCCAATAATGTGCCTCAGTCGAGCCAGTGTTATTATGGAACAAAATTATATTGTTAGTAGCAGTGAAAGCGGAGAAATGTGTACTTGGGATTTAGTTGACGGAAAATGCAGAGAAGCTGTGAAACTTAGCAGTGTTCACACACAAATGTTGCCTTATGTCTCTGCTGGTGGAGAAGACGTTAGACTTTTCTGTTCTGGGTATATACATTATACACAAAATACTTCTGCCCAAATGTTTTTATATTTCTAGATAGTAAGAACATGTTTCATTTATTGTCTTATTTCAGATATTATCCTGAGGTTTTAGTGATGGACCCATTCAGTTTAGAAGTTTTATTTACCCTGAGTTCACGTGTTAATCCTGATTGGATCAGTGCATTGCACGTTTTGCGGCCGGCCAAACGGAAAGGTCGGTTCTACGTGCATACAAGTTAGTTACACTCCATCACACCTACGCTTCTTACCATAAGCTGCTACCTTCTCTGTCTCTCTCTCTCTCTCTCCTCTCTTTCTTTCTCTCTCTCTCTCTCTCTCTCTCTCTCTCTCTCTCTCTCTCTCTCTCTCTTTCTCTCTCTCTCTTTCTCTCTCTCTCTCTCTCCCCTCACTCTTCTCTCTCTCACTTGAATATTTTATCTACTTTATTATATTGTGCAAGTGTTTGTGATTATTAACAATTCAATTAGATTATATTTTAATTTCACTATTTGATATTCGACTGATACTTACACTTGCACAATATACTTATTACCTTTTCGGTTACTAATTTCTTATATACTTTATGCTCAAATTCTGTATTAAATATTAAAAGTATTAATTTAATATTAATATTATAATTGTTCTATTTAAGCACTATTACTTTTATAAATGAAGTATTTATAGGTTCCTAGAGTATCGATTTTTAGTAAAACAAATATTGGATATTCAAGATTATGTATTTAGATTTTGTATCATTTTGGGGTTTTCAACATTCTGCTAATCTGTCTTGAGCAATTAACTTAAAAAAAGCTTTATACTTTGGGTGTATTAGGGATTTATATTCACTTGATTTCTTGAATACAAAAAACATGTCATAGACGTAATAATATGAGAAAGATATAAAGAACTATCTAATTCATAAATTATTGAAATCTTAACGGAAATTATAATGTTACAGCATGTTAGTGAATGAGATATGAAGAGTTATCAGTGCTATTACATTGGTATTCAAAGCTGTATCACATATTTCATATCTTTTTTCTCTCTTACTCTTTTCGTTATCATTATTTTAAACAAAAAATCAAATGAATTAAGCATCATTCATGATTTAACTAACTATTCTTCTATTCTTATCCTTTACATTTGCTATTCCTTCCACAAAAGTCCATCACCAAAGCATACATTGCATTTACTTACACTCATTAATCATTTTCGTATCATTTTGGGTGATAAATTATACGTATAGTAAGTATACATTACATTAAATTTATCGTTTTATAAATGTATGTCATATTTAAGTGTAATGAATGCAATGTTTAGTATTTTTATAATTTCAAATTGATGATTATTTTAACGAATATACTATTTTTTAGTATATTTATTATAGTATATAAATATACTATATTTATTTATAGTATAATAAGTAATGTATTAATTGATACATATAGAAATTTATGCTTTAATTCTTTGTATTATAGCATAATTTAAAAAGATATGTCACAAAATACTTGCATCCACTGTTTGTGATCGATTAGTTACTTTTATAGTAGATTGTGTTTGTGATATATTGATTATGTGTCTGTCATTTAGTATTTAAGCTTTTAGAGTAAAATTTTGTTATTTATGAAAAATTGAGCAAACAGGCATTATTTATGTATTCAAAGCTTAAACACTTTACTTGTCAATATGTAGTATCTTTAAAGTTTAGTATCAAATTACTTATAAAACTTATAAGTGAATATGTACATTTAAGAAAATATTTGCATCGAATTTTTTTATATGCATATTAGGTTCATGGGAAAGTAATTTCAGTGTTGTGCTTGCAGAAATTACTGGATTATGGTATCGTTGTCATTTTTAATCAGTTATATAATGTCTATTATTTAATAAGCTTTTTCTTTTTGAATCAATAATCAATAATAAGAAGTAGTCTCATTATAGCATGGATAAAACTAGAGGTGCACAAGAACCCGAAAATGTGGGGTCGGGACGGGTCGAGAATTTTATTGGTGATCGGGATCGGGTTCTCAAAAACCTTGGGATTCCCGAGAATAATCTCGAAAATTCTCGAGAACCCGACTCGTCTTGACCCGTCCTGACCAGCGAGAACCCGAATATGTCGGCTACCCGCACACCACTAGTTAAAACCAGTATTACTTTCCCATCAACCCAATACGTAGAATTCCAAATATCGGTAATCATATACTAGACTTTTGAGATAACTTATGCATGATTTAAACGAGCATGAATCAGGAGTTCCATAAAGATATAATTGTTTCTTTATCATAGTATAACACGTTTTATTTTATATAAAGTTATTGTTATGTTGCATGGGTTTCTATTATTTAAGAGCTGTAATTAGCAAATGTTTTCAATAGTTTATTCCTTTAGTATTTTCATTTAACAATATTAAAGTACTACAATACTTTACAACTAGAAAATTCAATAATTTCAAATACATTGATAATGTTTGTAGGGTGTTACTTTGTTGACTGTTACTAAAATTTCTTTTGCTTAAAATGCTATGACGCCTTCTTAGAAGTGGTTAACGCGCAACAGGCGCTTCCATTAATTTAAAGACGACGTTGTGCTGGCCTTAACAACAACTGGTACGGTCAAGGTGTGGACTCTTCTTGGACACGAGAATCGAAACAGCGAACCACTTTATGAACATGAAAGTAAACAGATACAGTGTCTTAATGCACTTGCAATGACTTGTTGTCCATATAATCAGAGGACTGTATTAATTGTGTGTTCTAAAGATTGGCAGGTACTTTTATTTATTACTATTATTATATCAGTAATTGCCATCTTGATTAGATTAAGGTCATTTTGACTGATGTTCTATGTCAAGTAGGTATACGATGCTGGTGATTTCTCCGTCCTATGTTCGATTTCTGCTCCTCGTGGTGAACGTTGGATGGCTGGAGATTTCCTATCTGCAGACAGGGTCATTGTGTGGAGTGATGAGGGTCGCGGTTATCTGTATAAATTACCAGCTAAGTATGTTTTTGAAAAATACATTACTTCCTTTTCTTGTTATCCTATTTTTGAGTCTTAAATATTTTATATTTGAATACTTATATGAGATATGAAAATTTAATAGTTTTCTTAATTAGTAGAAGAGCCTATAAATAATTCATAACATATTTGTAAAGTATGTAACCATATTATATGTTGTTTAGTTATATAAATTCATTGACCCATTTACTTAAAAGATCATTCATTTCTTACTTATAGGATTTTGGTACATCTTGACAGGTAGATGTTCTCAAAATTAGTATTTTACATTATCTCATATGTATGAATTGACATAATATTGATGTGAAAGGATGATAATGTACTACCAAAAGTAGAATGTTCATATTTATAGCATGATAACAAATACTAATATGCACTTGTTAGCTGTTTTAAACATTTCTATAATTAATGAATCCAAAAACTCTAGTACAGTAAAAGCTTTAAATATAACAGACATAAGTTTTAAAAAATCATGTATATGTTATATTACAGAATTTAAAAATTGCTGGTATCTTTATAAATGTAATTTCAAATGGCTCATTCTTTCTTGATAGGTATATTTCATATGAATATGTAGATGAATTTCATCTTAGTCAGCTGCATTGACATTTAAATTAAGCAGAAGCTTTAATTTTAAACCTTTATGTTATCCATAGAGGCACCTGCTGGCAATGCACATATTTAATATTTGTTCTCTTTGTATTTCTTTACTTCATTTTACATAAACATTCATATCCAGTTCATTAAATGGGAAGTAAAAATTCTTTCTGCTTTACATAAAATACAAAATTGATAAAACTTTAATGCAGTTCAAAAGAAAATATATTCTATGTGTATGTTAATATTAAGTAATAATTGTGACACACATTGTGTACAGTAAATGAGCTAGTTCAAAATAAATTTGTTCACTTTCATGTTCTCATACAATTAAGTTCAATGCTCACGTTTAATAAGTTGGTAAAAAACACCAAACACAATACATTTACATATAACAAACACGTAGTTAACACTATGACTACTTTTTACGGTGATGTGTCTTTTTCATATAATACACATCTACTGCATCTTATTTCATCACTGCATTCTGCGATGGATCTGGTGTTCTTCTAGCAAGCTGAAGGGCAAGGCTCTCAGCAGGTAACCCTGCATTATATCTACAACACGTTTCTACTTGTGTTCCTTACTGTATTGTCTCCGTCAGTGTATGTTTCTCTTTATAGTTACTTGATTAAATATGTCGCTCTCCTATTGATTTCAATTTTATTTTCAATTATTTGATTACGTACTAAATGCGTGTAGGATACTCAGATAAGCCTACAGATGTTCACGTATATTAATATAAAGATAAATACAGTGGAATGTTTGTTAAGACGTATAGAATGATGTAACAACTTAAATAATCAGATTATTGTGTATTTATTTTTTTTTATAATATTATTTAAATATAGCTCAGTTCCATATATTAAAAATATTATATATTGTATATGAAAACTTCAATGATGAATATTATTTAATTTTCTGTTTTTAATTCTTTATTTACTTTTATTGTTACATAAACAAAATTTATTGTTTTTCTTTGTGAAGAAAATCATAATATTTAAAAAAATTTCGCTTTTCTATTGATTTAAAAAATTTCGCTTTTCTATTGATTTAAAAAATTTTGCTTTTCTATTGATTTAAAAAATTTCGCTTTTCTATTGATTTAAAAAAATTCGCTTTTCTATTGATTTAAAAAATTTCGCTTTTCTATTGATTTAAAAAATTTTTAAACTAATTAAATTCTTTATGGTATTTTCTGAGAAGTGTATAATTCATGTTTTAAGTTTTAAACAGATATAATAGTAGAAATGAATAAACAAGGCACTATATCTCTATGCATTTCAGATCTGTTTTCACTTTATATATTCATTCTTAGTTGCTTTGCATGTATCACTACTCCACACTACTTCATTCATTTGTATGCATATCAAAAAATGGGTGAATGGTAAAAATTTGTATTATACCACATTTTAGTTTCACATTCATGCTTTGATTGATTTTATTTATTGTGCTTATTGCATAAATAAGTTTTTATATATAAAGATTTAATGACTTAATAAATTCCATAACTGTATTGCTTGAAGCAAATGAATTTATGCAATGCAGTATTGCTTGAAGCAAATGAATTTATGCAATGCAGTATTGCTTAATTATATTTCTTTATTAAATAAGTAATAAAATAAGCAACTCAAAATTAATATTTGTTACGATGTAAATAAGCAACACAAATTAGAATTTGTTACATAATGTCAATAAATTTTCACAAAATATGATGATTACCATTTGTGGACTACAGAAAAGTATCAATTCTATGATTCACGAAATATATGAATTTACATTATAAATTTTTGCTCACAAATGGTGTTATTGCTGAATAACAATTTTATATACTAATATAATATATTGTTATTTGTTTTAATTATACAGTAGCGTTGCAGACAATACAAATTTTCATACTGCGAGTGTTGAATATGACCAACCATACTTGTACTGTACCCTGACACAACCTGGAGATAAGGTAATTATAAAATTTTATAATAATAAATCAATCATATAAAAATCAAAGTTATTATCACATTGTGTTTTGGTTTCAGCCTTTATCATGTCCACCTGCAATGCGATTAGTTACAGTTCAAAAGCAGAGTAAAACATTAAAATATTTATTACGTGGTGATAGCGAGGGTGTTGTTGTACTTTGGACAGTGCCAGAAGTAACAACTCAACTAGCTCAAGTTTGTCAAAATGATCGCTCAACAGCTCTCTCTTTGCCCCCAGCAGTAAAAACAAGTCTTACAGCAGCTTGGAAAGAGATGAAACCACCACCAGTTGGTATATTAGATCAACTAGACAGTGGAGATGGACATGGAATAAAGTTAACAGCTAGCATATATTTACCACAACAAAGTCGGTTAGTGGTTGGTCGTGAGGACGGCAGTATTATCATTATTCCTGCAACACAAACAGTTATGCTTCAATTGCTTCACGGCAATCATCAGCAATATGATGGTAAAGTAAATGTACACTTTAAGACATTTTCGGTCGCGAAGGGTTGAGAATTTTGTGCGTGATCGGGACGGGTTCTCGAATGTATCCGGATTTCCGACCAAATTCGGGAATCCCGAAATTTTAGAGAACCCGACTCGTCTCGATCCGATATCTTCCCGACCCGTCCCGACCATTGAGTACCCGACATTTTCGGATTCTCGCACACCTCTAATTTTCAAAATACTGCTATTTTAATGAAATTATTTGAAACAAAAATTGATATATTCATATTTCTTTCTTTTTACTTGATTGTTTATAGATTGGCCTCCACACCAAATACTTCTAGGCCATTCTGGTCGAGTAAATTGTCTTTTATATCCACATGGAGCTGCACCACGCTATGATCGAGTACATCTTGTTTCTGGTTCTGTCGACTTTGCTGTCTGTTTATGGGATCTTTATGCTGGCACACTAATTCATAGGTTTTGTGTCCATGCTGGTGAAATTACGCAATTAATGGTGCCACCTGATAATTGCAGTGTATGTAAATCTCTTTCTTGGAATTGTTATAATCTAAGTATCAACTGTACAAAATATCTTGCTTAACATGAACATCTTAAAAGTCTTTGTACTTTTGGTACAAAAATATGTCGGAGAATAACATGATTTGGTTTGATAACGTTTCAATACATTTTAGAGTTTATTCACCCTTAAATGATACAGTCACATAGTACAAGAAAAGTAAGAATCAAATTTTATTTTTTAAATAGAATAATGTATCTTTTGTTGTGTAATATGTTAGTGTGTTTACATGGAACCAAGTCCCTATAAAGTATTGACACGCTTTATTTTGAATAATTTTCCGATTGGTTACCTTAAAATCTCGAGAAATAGGGTTTTTAAACAAATTTTTCACTCATCATAATATTTATTCCCTTATACCGAGTTATTCTCTCTGACATATTTTTAAGATATTAGAAATAAAAGAAACATTTAAAATTCACAAGCTAGAGGGATCAAGCTGTATAATATGTAAATGATTATCCATCATGTTATTTTGTTGTTAAAATTGCTATTTTTTATTTTTATTTAATTATAATGTGATTCTTTCCTTGTAGCCTAGAATACAAAAATGCGTTTGCAGTGTTGCATCAGATCACAGCGTGACTTTATTATCATTAGCGGAAAGAAAATGCGTTTGTCTTGCTTCTCGCCATCTATTTCCAGTTGTTACAATAAAGTGGAGGCCACTGGATGACTTTATGATAGTGGGATGCTCGGATGGGGCTGTATATGTATGGCAAATGGAGACTGGTCACTTAGATCGTGTGTTACATGGTGTGCATGCATTTTATATTAATTCTTTCTACATCCTTATTTAGTTGTGATATTATAAAGTCATAAGTAAAACTAATACAGGTATTATTGCTGAAGAAGTACTCTATGCCTGTGACGAAAATACAATGACAGCATCTGGTGGATCAGCTGCGGGAGGTGAATTAGGCTTAGCCAATCCTGCTGTGCATTTTTTTAGGTAAATGAAATCTTGCAACATGGATGGTGAGAACCTTGAGTGAATTTTTCGGAGGGTTTCTTAAAAAG
Source organism: Sphecodes monilicornis (assembly GCA_913789915.3). Lineage (NCBI taxonomy): Eukaryota > Metazoa > Arthropoda > Insecta > Hymenoptera > Halictidae > Sphecodes > Sphecodes monilicornis. Next base: position 23,797,768 of record OU565285.1, read on the forward strand.
CAATTTTTGATTACCTTTTTTTATTCCGTTTTGTCAGAGGCTTAAGACACAGAAATCTATCAGCTATAAGGCATGCGACACAAAGAGGGTTACATCAATTACAACAACTTCATGGTGGACACGGGCCAGACCATGGAAATCAAATAAAAGCGAAAGGCGCACCTTTAATGATTCAAGGCTTCAGGAGTAATCCCAAAGATCCAGAAAGTCATATTTTATTTTTTGACATAGAAGCTTTAATAGGTATTAAATTTTTGACTTTATTTGTAAATAAGGTATGCGATAGTAAATTATTTTTTTATATAATAGCACTTCTTGTTTCTTTTATATTATAGTTCAATTACTTAGTGATGAGTACGGAGCAATGTCACCTGGTTCTTTGGAAGCACAAGGTTTAATTTCAGCATCGGAGTATCAAAAAGTTGCAGCCCTTACTCAATCTGCCAGTCCAGATGCTCACAGGAAAATTGCAGGTTGAAACTTATTTTATTACCTCTACAATAAATTTAAATATTACTACTGGAAATTAGACAATATGTATATTAATGAAAAACATTTACAATAACATGCCAATTTGTAGACTTTTTTGGTCGTGTCAAGGATAAAGCAGGCGACGTTGAACGAATTTTAAAGGAAAAGGATCGTCACGGTATCGTGCTCTATTATTGTTTCATTTTATGAATCGTAGTTTGTGTACATATTTTTGTATTGTGGAAGTCTTGCAAAAAATTGAGAGTTATTAGTTTTCTAACGTGTTATTCCTTGCACATGTTGTTCAATATAGATTTTCCATATACACATAAAATTTCTTGCGTGATTGCATGTGCATAAATGTAGGTAAGTTTATGTAAGATATAATATATTCAAAATATAGTTTGAACATTGAAATAATTTTGTTTTAGATAATGTTGGACATTTATCCAAGTAGTACTTATGTATTTTGCTTCACTCGAACCTTCAATCCATGTATCATAGCTGTGAACAATTACAATTTATTATATTTTCATCTTTTATTTGATAAATATGTTTTACTGGAAGTTTATATAGAGAAATAGTGCCTTGTACTCTTGATTCATTTGAAATTAATAGTATTTTTTTTATATTGAATTAGTTGATTCACGCATATAACTCCGATTCGCATAATATTCGAATGTTGCATTGCCTTTAATCTGTACTTCAGTTGTAGTTGTTAATTAGAAGATTTGTGTTCAGAACATTTCTTGATTATTATAGTATCTAAAGCCAATTTCTTTCTATAGGTATATTGGCTAAAATGAAGGAGGGTGCAGAGAACGTACACACTAAAATTCAGGCCAAGGTGGAAAGTGTTGGCCTCAAGCCGTCGACTCTCGACGGCAAAGGTTAGCCATGATTTAAGGAAAATGATGAAATCATTGTAGTTTCTGCTGTTCAAATTATGCCGCATGGATTCTTTTCGTTCGTTTAGATCCGAAATTACGTTTCTTAATCTCTTCTTATTTTTTCATAAAAGTCGTGTTTATTCTTTCATTTGACGTTCACAATACAAATCATTAAGTATGTGCACTAACTTTTGTTTCAATGCACTTACACGTTAGTTTAATGCTTTAGCGTTTGTTCATTTGACGCAAATTGCACATGTGTGAGTATATTATCTTTGAGTAAAGAAACGATGATACATAATATTTTCATAGAAAGAGTTGTAAACATAAAACGTTTCATATACATATAGGAAACTAGTTATGTTTTTGGAAAGACATGATCTCTAAATTATTGTATTTTTTTATTTATTTATGTATGTATACTACATACATATTAAACTATATATCTATATAAATATATAAAAAATAACAATTTATGTATATACATACATACATACATACAGAATATGTTAATTGAAAAAGAACATTTTTATATTCTTATTAAAATAGAAAATCACAAAAAATATCCAAGGTAAAAGTTATACTGTTCAATGGAATAAACAAAATATAAACGAACTTTTTGTTTGCGTTATTTTTAAAATTATTCATATATTTTTTGAACGTCATAATATTGTAGCTGATGTCAAGGCAAGCATAGCACAGTTGCATCATACATTCGAAGTGATATAAAGTAGTTCATTAAACTTGTTTTCACATCAATTACAATGTTATGAATTTACATGGTATAACTTGAAATATTTTCAATTTTACATAACCGTAAAAGTAACGCCAAATAACTATTCGTTTCTATTTATTATCATATTTCTCGTGCTAAACAATACAACTTTTGTTTTGGAAACTTTTTTCTGTATTCAATTCCTAAGATATTTAAGTGTTCTATTTCTCGTAACTTAATCTGTGTATTAATTACATATTATATTATACAGTCGATTGCAAAATTAATTGAACAACTTTTAAAAGCTAGAAAACATTTTTAAAATTGAACCAAACGAGTTGAGTTTTTTTTGAGAAGTTAGAAGAATTAATTCACTAGGTAATATATAAAAAAGTTAATGCCTATACCTTTTTTATGCGTTCACCGATTTGGATGGAACTTCATGCATATATACAACTTACTTAGATCTGCAAAAGGCATATTTTAAATGTTCATTATAAGCATAGATAAAAAAATTGTGACCATAATTTTTTTCTTCAAAATACCGAGCAATAGCAATTTGAAAAAAAATGTGTACACTTTACCTAGTAACTTAAATCTTCTAACTTCTCAAAAAAACTCAACTTGTTTGGTCGAATTTAAAAAAGTTATTAGAATGTCCACTTAATTTAGTCCCCGACTGTATATTACCTAAAATCCAGATATAGATAACAGTGTGTTGGTGTTTATACGCATAGATATTTTATATGTATATGTAGAATGTGTCCATGCTTAATTGAAAGAGACCATTATCATGTAATATATTAAGAATGTTTAAAAAGCATTTTTTTAATGGAAATATTTCACTTAAGCATAGATGAACTGTATGTACATAATGTGTAAGTCTATGTGATAATACATGTATGATGGCATATAATTATTGCTCAAGCTTAATATTTATAATATACATGTCTCATATTTTTCAGGTTTTTGTTTTATATTAATATTTTCCTTTTTAAATTTCGTGCTGCTAGAAAACTTTCCAATATTTAAAATTAAGGGTCGTCACGCACTGTCGACTAATCGCCAGCGACCACTAGATACAAGAAAACATATGAGCTCGTACGTCGTCGCGTACCAAGTCGCCACCGACTGGTCGACAATGCATAACGGCTCTAAAACTATTTAACTTTTTTGTGATGTAGTTTTTACTTGTATATTTGAGAAAGCCTTTAGAATAGAGTATATGGAAAGCTTTAACATTTAAATTCCTATTACACTTCATTTTGACAATGCACATTTTACAGATTACGAATTCTTCAATGTGTACATGTCTCACATTTTTAATTTTTACAGGCGACAACTGGAATAGTAGCGATGCTGCAAAAAACAATTTAAAACGAAATGGAGCTTTTAATGAACCAAACGCAACTATGGAAGTTGCTCAACTTATACTAAGCTTATTACATTCGTGGGGTTTAGATCCAGATTTGGACCGTGTCTGTGAAGGAAAACTAGGTTTACTAAGACCCATGGTTCCTGTTTCATTTGGAGTATTGTCTAAAGGAGGTTGGAAGTTTAGAATGTCACAGCTATATCTTTATACATATAATCCTTCATTCATTATTGTTTATTGTAGGCTACATGTCACTGCTGCTACCAACTTGGCAAACACAACTGGAACCAGTTGGTGAACCCACAACTCAATTGGAACAACGTTTACCAGTCGAATTAGTTAGACAAGAGAGGCTTACCAGAGCATTCACAGCAAGAGCACATTGGGAGTTATCTACCACTTTAACTAGTAATCATTTGTTGGCATTAGTTGCTTTGGCAAATACTTTAATGTCAATGAACAATGCAACTTTTGTACCTGAACAAGAACGGAATCGAAAAATTCATAGGTTAGCGCTATTTTGTTATATAAGAATTGATATGTAGAATAGATTTAAGTGTTATGTTTTTACACAGGCCTGGTAATAGATCAGCAGTTAGTTGGAATAAAGCTGAAGAAGAAAATGAGGAAATTTATACAGCACAGCAAGCACAGATTAAACAAGGTTGGTCCCTTTTAGCGACGCTACATTGTGTGCTCTTGCCTGATAAAGTAACTGCACAAGGTGGTGCAAAGACATTCAAACGACCTCAAGTCGAAATGATGGCAAGGAGATGGCAACATCAGTGTCTTGAGGTTAGTTGTTAGTAAAATGCATCTCAAATAGCACAAAGACATTTTATGTACGCCCGATGTACGATGCAAAATGTATGTCTTGAGGATATCCATAGGACTTAAGAAAAGCACGTTCCTAGAACGGGTGAAATTTAAGTCTTGCAAACGTGCTAGGTATGCCCGAAATGGACGAAGGACGTTCGGACATAAACTGAACATGAAACGGACGTCCTATGGATGTACGGTGCTATTTGGAATGTAACAAATGAACAAGGTGGTTGTATTTCAGATTCGAGAAGCTGCTCAAGCTTTATTGCTTGCTGAATTAACTAGAATGGGTCCAAAAGGAAGAAAAACACTTGTAGACAGTTGGTCGCAGTATTTACCAATGTATAGTACTCAAGAACCCATTGCACCACAAATTCAGAACCAAAGTCCTCCAGCATCTGGTAGTCCAGTACCTCCAACAGAATCGCATCACGAAGAAGAAGACGAAGAAGAGGAATTAACTGAAGGTATTTAATGCATTAAATTATACTTACGTGATTTCAATCTAGAAATATAGATATGGAAACTGTACATACTCATATCAGCAAAAATAAATACAGCTAGGAAACCTTCAAGCGTAGCAGAATTGAAACGGAAGCAGACGACAGCAGTTGTATTATTAGGTGTAATAGGAGCTGAATTTGGTCAGGATGTTGCCACAATGAATCATAGAAGAGATATTGATCAAAGGCGAAAGAGTTCAATTGTAGAAGGTTTTGGAATAGGAAATAATGATCTTGCTAGGCATACCAGTATGGCACTTACGCATCTATTACATGCACCTCATTCTCCAAAATTACCTTTACATACTGCTTTAAGAAGAGCAGCAATTGATCTCATCGGCAGAGGTTTTACCGTTTGGGAACCTTATCTTGACGTATCAAAAGTATAAACGAGTTTTCAATAATACTATTCAACAATATATTAGCATATAAAAGCAGTTATTAATTTCACTCTTCGATAACACAGGTATTGTTGGGTCTTCTGGAAATGTGTTGTGACGCAGATAAACTGGTACCGAGTATGACTTATGGTCTTCCGCTTACACCTCAGGCAGATACATGTCGTACAGCACGTCACGCTTTAACTTTAATAGCTACTGCTAGACCTGCTGCTTTCATTACAACGATGGCACGGGAGGTGGCTAGATACAATACATTGCAACAAAATGCGCAAACATTAAATGTAAATATGGGTGCAAGCGTTTTAGCTAAGGCAAAACCAGAAATACTCAGAATTGTTGAACAGTTAATCGATAAAATGCAAAGTGAAATGAACGACCTTTTAGTGGAGGTAGGAATAGTATTGCTCATTAAAGTTAGAAAATTTGTAATTTTGTATGTACTTAAAATATAATATAATCAACACCCACAGGTCATGGATATTATTTTACATTGTTTGGACCCAGGTCATCTAAAAACCAAATCATTAAATGATGTATTTCCAGCAGTGTGTAGATTTAATCAAGTAAGTTCATCAAAATGACATATTCATACCAAAATCATTTGTTCACTTTTAATCTTCAATAGTTGCATTTGAAATGTGGGGCTATTCTAATATCTATGTAACTAACGATGAAACTTCAGCATCAATTTTTTAAGAAATAATTAATTTCAAACATCGAAAAAATTTTTACAGAATGCTTTTTTAATTTATCTTTGCTAACCGATTGATATTTGTCAAAGTTATAATATAACATTTCTTTTTTGACCATGTATTTGGTAATTGTCGACTACAAAAGTCATTTAATATTTTCTTTAGGTGAGCCATTGTCCAGCGACGCGTAGGATAGCAGTAGGTAGTCGAAATGGTCAACTCGCCCTATATGAATTACGAGGTAACGTTAAATGCCAAACGGTACCTGCGCATTCGGGATCTGTAACCGCACTAGCATTTTCACCTGAGGGCAAGTTCCTGGTTAGTTACTCTTGTACGGAAAATAAGTTATGTTTTTGGCAGGTAAGAACTACTTTTGTTTATAATGATATTTTAGTGCAGTTAAGCGATTATAATACAACACTATATTATATTTTCATTGAAAACATTTAACATTTTCCAGCAAACAAGTAGTGGTATGTTTGGTCTAGGAAATTCGCAGACGCGTTGTGTTAAGTCATACAGTACCGCGCCGATTAATGATGTAGCGCGTTTAAATCCTATGCGATTAGCCCGACTGATATGGATAAATAACCGTACGGTTACGTTAATGCTTGCTGACGGATCTGAAACACGGTTCAACGTATAAACTGTATATGACCCTTCAATATTCCAGTACTGACCAAACAAAAAAGAACAAACGGTACAGAAAATGGGATCAGTCTACAAGCAGAAACGTGGAATCATTGTAGGCAAAAAGAGCCGAAAGTGCCGTCGTGAATATTGGTGCGTTTGTTGGTACTAATAGTTCTAGTGGTAACTAATCAGGTACGGTTGTCATACGGAAGTAAGCTCCATCAGTGACGAATTTTATCGTTTCACGACGCAGGATATTGCATAACAATTATCATCAGGCATGGTACGGAAATTTGTTCCTTTTTAGTTTATTTCTTCCTTCCAATTATGCAGGGTGGCTTACCAGATATTACAACCTTGATTTACGTCATTATTATTCGCAACAACAAATGTTTGGATGGAAATTAAATGGTTTCAAGAGATCCATATACTGGTGTTATTGGGATTTTTTGTAAGCGGCCGCGTCAAGGACTTATGAAGGTCATCTTTGATTATTTAATGAAATCGTATATTTCTTTATGCACCAATCGACGTAGCCTTTTATTCTCTATAAAAAAGTATTAACCTATCTATGTCGAAAAATGATTAATTTAGGAGTTATTTTAATTTAAATATTACTAAGAAAACCTCACTCTCTTACTGATGATAACTTTATTTATTTAATAATTATTTACATAAAAGGGTTCAAGTGTAACGTCTATTTCCATTTCAACAGTTTTGTAACCAATAGAATAATGATCGTTTCACATATTTTACTATATTCGTTTAAAATACATACATTCCTTCATATCGAGCAATGTAGTCGAAGCTACTGCGAAAACTTTATTCTTTATCCGAGGTTCTCTTAGCAATATTTACATTAAAATATCTCCTAAACTAATCATTTTTCGACATACGTAGCTTAATACCTTTTTATAGATCATGAAATGTTACATCAGTTGGTGCATAAGTAAATAAACGGTTTCATTAAAAAAAATCAAAGATGACCTTCATAAGTCCTTGACGCGTCCACTAACAAAAAAACTAATAACACTAAACATTCCGCGTTGCGAATAATAATAATGACGTAAATCAAAGTGATAATATCTGGTGGGTCATCCTGTATAATTACATTGTTCCATTTCTTCGTTGCAAACGAACACATTCGATTTTTGCATTGTAGTAAACACCAGAGATAGTTTTGAACGCCGATATTCTTGTAATGTACTAATTTAATTTCATTATATTATTTGAATGTTAGATACGCGTAATTGTGAGTTTCAACTATTTCGTTAGCATCTCGCGAATCTTAAATCAAACAAAAACAAAAAAAAACAACATAAAACGCTTTCATACTGACGAATATATATGATGTGTAACTTGTTGAATATTTCTACGTAAAACAATTAGTGTCGTATTGTACATTGTGCAACATTATACTATTACGTGTGCTATTTAAGCCACGTTTGCATATTCCTGATATAATGGTTAAAATTAATTGCCGTATCAAACCTCGCGGTATGCAGTACATACATGTGTATATATACATACGAAAAAAGAAAAATAAGAAAAAATATAAATTGTCGCCCAAGGATTTGTACATACATAATACTTATACCGGCGAAAAATAGATCAGTATAGTAATTTGTATGAATAGTCTTACGTTTATTCCGTTTATGTGTAGTGGAACGCTTGAAATGAATTTTTGTATTCGTTGTGTTAGTTCCCAGTTAGCCAAACCTATTTCGAGCAAATTCTACACAAAATTTGTATCGTACTTTGTGAACAAAAGGAGGTCATTTTGTGCCAAACCTTGCTCGGAAGGGAATTTGGTCCCTATCCGCTGCAATTTGCTAGAACTTGTCGACAAATTTCGAGCCTAATGCGGAAACAGATAGCTCGGTATTTGACTGCAAATTTCCCATACCAAATCCATGCCAAACCTTGGACGCATTAAGAGAGCAGGTCGGTCGCACTAAAAGAGAACTCCGAGAGAAAATCTAGAGCAATATCGGAGTAAACGATGTTGTGGGAAGGAAAGCGGAATTTTATTTAAGCTTCTAAATTATATAATTTATTTTTAATTATTTTCTTCCTCTTTTTCCCTCCTACAGCAAGGTTTTCTCTCATGCTGCCTGATGTATACTTTTACTTAGAGCAGGGTGAGGTCCATAGTGCGACCTGAAAACGAGTGAAAAGTTTGACATGGAACAACTTTAGCAAACTTTGCAGTCAAATAACAAGCCTAATGCGGAAACAGATGGTTCGGTATTTGACCCCAAATTCATAGCAAATCAAGAGCAAACTGCTTACTGGGTTATACCAATTTTAGAGAGCTAAATACACTCGAATCTTAAATGAAATCTATAGTTATACGTCAGGATTTGATTTTAGTGGCCACTTTGTTCGCATGTTTTCCTACTTACAACTATAAACACAGCGAGAGTGAAAGTCATCGATTAAATTCGTGGCAAGCGAAGGTGTTATCTCCAAAATAATTATTTCAACTTTCAATATCCTTCGTAGTTACCTACGACTTTTATAAGTATTCCATGTGTATACGTTTATGTAATAATATTTATTTCGTCGTTTAGAATTGAAAAAGCGACGGATTCAATTTAATCTCTATAGTGATTCGAACGTAAAGTGTGATTACTGTTATTTTCTCTTTTTAATTAAGATATCTCCGCATTCGCAGACGATGAACGATGCGACGGAGAATATTATAGAAGATATTAAGTTTATTTAGCTTAACTTATTTTCGTTATTTGAGTCTTACAAGTCTAGTAACGTTTTCTGTAAACACGATGAACGCGTATGTGTTTGTGTGTACGTATCAATGACTAGAAAAATTATGACTCTGTTGTTCAGCTTCTTACTGGTGTGAAATGAAGTATGCAATTGTGTGTGCAATTCTTATGTTTCAGATTTGTTATGTCCATTATGGATAGCACAAAATTGCGAGCGAATCTTTCAATGAACGAGACAGATTTAAGTATAATTGGGGTAACATTTAAGTCATTAATTTGGCTTCAATTTCCAAATAGTACATAGAATAAGAATTATTGTTCAAACATTAGATATTAAGTTAAAACAAAGTATAGAAAATTATTTGTCTTAACAATTTGATGAAATTCTAATTCCAACAGGGGATACATACCCATGATAAAGCATTATTATATTTTTAAACTTATTTAAATCACATAGAAGTATTAAAGAGCTGCAAATAGTATCTTAATTATAAAAAATACATTTTTGTTGGAAATTACTACAAACTAACTTATCTGTTCAATTATTAGATATATGCTTTGAATGAGTTCCTGTACACAATTTTTACTGGTCATCAATTGTTCGAATAAAATTTTGTTCTCTGTTATGTAGTATAAATAATACCCTTACTATATAAAATGTATAAAAACTCATTATACAAACTTCTAGCAAATTGAAATCTGTCTTTTCTTGTGAACTTTGTATGTACTTATACATAATACCACAGTTAAATATAAACAGAAGCATAATAGGTATAGAATATAATCACATTTCATTAGGAATATCATAGAAAAATAAAGTACAACATTAAATGGGAAACTAGAAACAGACTGTAAAAGAAAAGCTTGTCAAATATTCAGTACATTATATAGCATATACATATAAACAAGCTTTGTTTCCATACAGCATGCATTTCCATTTTAATATATTTTTTCATTCGTTAGTTTCAAGTGGTATTACTCATATAAGTATGTATTAAGTGTGTAAAAATTGTATTTTGAATGTTTAAATACACCGTTATATATGCAATGTGTGCTGCATATAAAACTAAACAAAACCTGATGCAATCCAAATGACATAACATCTTTATGTCGAGAATACTGAATATAATTTTTTTTTATCGACATGTCGGATCCATTTGCCAAAATAATAAATTACATTTTTTATAACATAAAAATGTATCACTAATTACCCAAGTCAAAATGTAGAAATTTAAAGCTTGAAACAATTATCAATGAAGTTAAAAATATACTCACCTACGAAATACAAGTTTCGTTTGTATTTACTTTCCACATAAGTTTTGGCTGATATCGAAATGGGCGAATGGATTGACTTATCGACAAAGTTAAATAACATTGATGTTGTGAATATTCTGATGGGAAACGTTAGTATTTACTACAGGCATGTCTATGATTGGTACCAAAATGAAGTACTCGTAAACGCCAAAAAAATGTAGATTTCGTGAGGAGGCATGAGACGACGGACTTACTCAATATATATATATATATATAGCATCTCAGCATCCGTGTTGCTTGTATTTTGTATATAAAACAACTGAACTATGCCTAATTGTATCTATGTAATTTATGTGTACATTATGTACTTTATCGTGCGTTTTGTATGGCTAAACCCTGTCCTGTTCAGAATTAACCTTAACATTAATATGGTTTTCTATTTACAGTTTCAGTTACTATAGTACCTACATACACCGGCAATCAGAATATTTGTCTACATTACTCCGACTGCCTAAATGTTTTTAACGACCTGCGTTATAAGAGTGTAGTGGGTAACTATTGTGATTGTTGGTGTTTGTGCTACATAAATAATAATAATTCAAAAAAATAAATTTGTGTGCATACCGATATAAATGCAATAATATAGGCACAAAGGATGGGTACAAAAATATTAAATTGCATAAGGGATTCCAATCATGAACAGGACTGGGATCAATGAAGCGCCATCGGTAAAATGAAAGAGACTTTTCATCTTCAGGGTACTTCTCAGTCAAATCATCTAAAAAACATGAGAATACATGTAAAAAATAAGTTTATGTAACTAACATTTCTATGCGTATAAACTTGTTCTTTGGGACTTTCATCTGAACATACGTTAATTTTCGTCAAATTGTTTTTTAGTCACAATAGTGGATAATGAAACAAAGTTTTCTATATTCTAAATTTGTAATATAATAAAACTCCACAAATTTCTTTATCATACAGTGTGTAGTCTTAAAAAAGAATTGGTCTAATTCATTTTTTGGACAATGTCACAGAGAAGTACCTTTAACAATTTTTCTCTTTCTGACAATTGATAACTGTTATCAGTGATGGATACTCAATAACGGCACCACTTTTTAAAGGAAATCAATCTTTGGAAATTTTACTGTTACAGTCTGAAATCTTTTTTCAGTTCAAATATACCTTAGAAATAAATGTTCTAAGACCGCATTTGAACATGAATGATACGTAAACTTCACATTTCTCATTCAAACAAAATTAAATGCGCGTGCAATAACTACATAAACTCTTAAAAAGTTTTAATATTCTCAAACTGTTCGAATTTCCAAAGTTACTGTAGTTTTCCATTATTCATTCAAGACTATTCGAGTAATTTTACATTCCATCACTAATGGTAACATTTAATGCAAAAGAAAGTATACCGCACATGTTGTTAATCGTTATGCAATAATTGAATGTATTTAAATGTAATCAATGTGAAACGCGTTGCGTTCTACGATAATATATATACCATGATAACGAAGATCTTTTTTATCTTGGTAAATGTTACATTCTCGCATTATTTTATTACTAAATACTTTTAAAATAATTCGTATTGTAGAAATCAAAATTTTTACATACTCTGAGAACTATACAAATGGTTGTTTTGTTGTATTTCTGTTATATATAGTAAGAATAATAACTGTTTCAAAGATTTAACAAAGGGTATAGCCGGATCAGATGGTAAAAAGTGCCCTTGAGCCGAATAATATCGTGGACAAATCATTCGATAGGGCATCAAAAAAAGCATACTGTGTAAAATTTTAACCCTACATCTCGATCGGAGGGGTACTTATGGGTTAAAATTGAAAAATCATTTTTATGTTCGCGGTGCCGTTGTTAAAAATTAAAAACCGATTTTTTCGACGTTTTTTCCGTGAAAAATTTAGCCAACCTTCAAATTGGTACATTTTATTTATTCTGTAAGTTGGACACTGATAACCCTTTAACATTTCTCAGAAATAATTAAAAAATTAAATTAACTCGATTAGCATTCTACTACGTCAGCGCATGACATCTGAAAATATTAACAATGTTTCCAACAACTCGGTTGGACCAATATTTTCTGCGGTAAATCTATACGCGTTTTCCAGTTTTAAATAATCTGTTATAGAGAATAGAAATTTCAAGTTGTAGAAATTGCAAAATTGTTATTCAATTCCTTTGACACATTTGCTTTTTGTACCTCGTCTTTTATGTGGAAAAGCAATTGTGTATGAACCATCCAGATTCGTTAATGAAATATTTCACCCTTCTATAATATTCAGTGAACTAAGCAGATGTTTCGACATCTTGTAAAGTAAAATTATAAATCCATCAAAACATACTTGGAAATACAAACTTCCCGTGTTTCATTAACTTTTATTGTACATTCATAACAGTATCTTCAAGTCAGTTTAGTCACAAAACGAAATGGAACATGGAACAATGGATATTTCGTCGACATGCTATAGTTGCAAATAGTTTGCAAACTTTCAATTTAAAAATCTAAAACGAATTGCAGAGTATGTATGCGGGTGCTTGATATGTTTCAGAGTTTTCTCAGAATTTCTAAACATCGTCAACTAGGGAAAATAGGCCAAAAACCGATTTTTCAATTTTACCCCATAACTACCCTCCCGATCGAGACATAGGGTTAAAATTTTACACAGTATGTTTTTTAGATGCCCTATCGAATAACCCATCCGCGATATTATTCGGCTCAAGGTCACTTTTGACCATCTTATCCGGCTATACCCTTTATAATACAATTTTCACCAGAAATTAGAACGACAAAATGTAATTTCGTTCAACCATCTTTTATTATGTGTGCGGTGCCGAGAGAATTTTAGTATTTTTATGATAAATATCGTATACTAGAATGTAAAAAATAAAATAGAATAAAATAAAAAAATTGAACGTGCAACGGTCTAGTCTGGTTGTTAGACCTGCCTTTTACAGGAACAGCTACATGCTATGCTATTACTAGGTTTTAACGTTTCAGGCTTTAAAATCATCAGCATCTTTTTTATTAATATTTTGAAAACGCTTTAGTGTTGGGCTCAACATTGAAACATATGTTATTATACTACACCTACACTACACATGTTAGAGATACATCAAAATTCGTGTTCACGATGTGCCAGCCTCCTATTGTTAGTTAATCTACAACATTAATTTCCACAGAAACGTTTTCATGATTTTAATAATTATGAAACCAAAAATCTGGAAGAGGTAATATTAAGTCTCTGATAGTTTTAGTATTAAGGCACTCAGAGTGGCAATAGGTTTTGTTTCATAAATAATATAGACCATTTTTCGCATATGTTTCTATTCATTTTATTAGACGGAAATGTAGGTATAATTGAAAAATAATGTTAAACTTACAAGTTAAATTGTATAACTTATTATTTATCGGCACCATTACACTGTAACAAAGAAAAATATATTTTTCTCCATAAAATTTCATTCAGATTACGTTTAATATATTATAATTACAAATATCAGTATATTTACAAACAGAAAGCTATCATCCGTTTAAATCAGTACTCTAGCCAAAGTTCATCATAAAATATTGATTAAATTATTGTTTATACTTTAGTTTGTTTTAGTATATAATTAATGATAAAGTTATGACACAAAGGATTACGTATAATTGTAACTAATCACCTCCATGATGTAGTTAGAATGTAGAAGAATTCCCATTTTGTGATTCACATCCTGAAAAATATAAAATCTTATTATTAACGAGATAACTTAACAAATGTAATGCATATAAAAGCTTTCATTTATCTCAGTCAAAAATGTACACGTTGGAATTCTGAAGCTTCGTCACAAAATACTCAGCCCCGAAAGAAGATCATCACTTAATGTATGAAATATTGATCGCAATATATTTTCGAAACAGTCAACAAACATAGGTTACCTGAAGTAACGAAGATTACGCAGCAGCAGCCCATTTCTGGGTGTAAAAGAAGTAAATGTAACTGAACATCCGATTTTACATTACCAATAAAATCTAAATTAATACTGCATTATAATCGTTGTATAACATCATGAATAATTTCATTGTAAGTTATATTAATGTTTTTCTAAATCAAATATTCATATTTGCATCACTTCTTCCACACTTTTATGGGAACTTCCTTGGTCTTCGAAATCCCATTGACTTTGCAGCTTTCGACTAAAAACACAATATATTTATTATTATTATTATATATGTATATATATGTGATAAAAAAATACATATATGTACATATACATATAAATAATAATGTCAGAACGCGTTGGAAGAATCATTGATATTTCTCAATCTTGTGAGTTTTATTATCATCACAAGATGGAATGAATACAATTTGATTACTGAGTCACAATATGTAGAATTTTAAATCATAGCCTGTTAGATCTACGACTGTCACAGTTGTATTGTTCAGTTGTATAATTATCTACGGTTCTAACTATTTATATATTCGACATTGAAAATACTTGTATCAACGATAAGACAAATGCAACAACGGAACTTGTCATACGTAAAGGAAATATTAAGATCAAGATAAACATATTCGATTTTTTAGAAGGTATAGACGATCCCTAAGCGTTGAAGGAATTTTTTTCGCAATCTTCAATGTCATCTTCACTGTACGAAGTATTCATTCTTTTGCTACAATGGTTCTATTTAAAAAATCATGTTGGCCTTGACCCTTCCACTAAAAGTCAAATAAGCATGACCACTTAATAGAATTTTTAAAACTGTGAAGCTTTACTTTGGTTTCAGAAAATACACTATTTTGATACTTTCGGACGATTTAAGTATAATTCATTTTGTACACAATAAAGATAAATGTTATTAGTAACCATTACTAATTATTTAAAGGTATAACTTTTGATGACATTAACTGTTCATGTTAATTGTAAACAAATGTCATCAGGATGGTTAACATTGATTCAAAATATTTCTAACTTTTCAAATTACGAAAATTCATTCACCATTTCAAACATTTGTGTTGTAGCATACTATAACAGGTCTGTGCCAAGTATATTTTTACCTTATTTATTCAACATAGATCTAGTTTTCGATCCTCGTATAAAGAATTGATGTAAGCTTTTTCTAATTTTCATAAGCATCCTATAAACAGGCTTCTAACCTCTTAATTAATTGTCTTCTAGACGATTCAATTTTAGAAAATTTCAATACTATACTAAGTAAAAATTGAATCGACAAGAAAAAGAATAATAAAAAATACCTTATTAATACATGCACCCATGTTTGTACTGCATCACATCAGAAATGCGCTCCAAAATCATATCCCCGTTTCATGCGGATAGAAGAAGTTCAATTCTGTAAAAGAAAACCATTATTATAGAAAGTGTAAGCAGTTTCAACATTCTATTAATAGCTCTGCTTAATCAATACGTTGGGGCTACTATTGCTGATAATTATAATAAAATTCAAACTTGTTAAATGATCTATAGTTTTGGGAATAAATATTACATATGTTCAGTTAAATAGTTGTTTGAACACTTACCACTTTAGTTTTCAGTATGTTCCTTGTACAGATCTTCAGCCAGCAACAGCTACGAACATCTGTAAAGACAAAAGAAGACATAAGTATTTCACATAATAACATGATACTAATCCATTATGACTCAATAAAAAATCGACAAATTAATGTATGCGTTACGTATAAATTAGAACCAAGACATTGTTTGCTAAATAAAACCTGTATACATGATTATTGTTCTCAAATTTCTTCACAATCTTAAAACTCAAGGACATGATCATTAAGTATGAAAGTATCAATTTCTCTTTAATAAACAACAATATAACATAAAACGTTAACAAGTGAATGTTTGCAAAAATTAGTGCTGTAAATATAGTGCGAGTACAGATATAATACATTTTTAATATAAATGCTAAAGAAAAGTCATTGAGCAGAGATTATTTGTAAATTATTTATAAATACTATATTCAACATTAGATGTATTAGAATATCAAATATTTGCAAAAGTTGATTTTTGGCAGAAAAATACATGTTATTCAAGAAATGAATGAGACGTTGATGCTGGATGAAACGTATTTAAATTATTATAAGGTATCGATGGAAATTGTTATATCGAGTTCCTGCCTATTGAATTTTAAATGTTAAATAGTAGGACAGTTCAATTCATTAAGAATGTGTTGCAGCAATTTGGAGAAATTTCCATATGTCTAACAATGTTCAGAAAATTCAGATATCCCACACATGTTTACCACCCAGACAGCAAGTAAAACTTTCATAAACAATTCTAAAGGTTTTTTTTGTTCAGGCGATAATTAGGTACAGCAGCCTAGATTTCAAATAGCGAACCTTGACAACCATTTGCTAAAATTGGTATATAAATACATTTTGGTTGTCATAGGTAAAAGAATACAGTCTAGGCTGGTAAATTTGCACACAAGTATTAATTATTATAAAACCGTATAATAAAACGATTGGGTTGGTTTTGCATAGTGATGCAGGAATATTAAGGTCCAGAGTATAGTCAATTTATATTGAACCCAGAAGACGATATAATAAACCATTCGTAGATTTTAACTCCTTCAATTTTTCCTAACAATTCTGGAGTTTTGGAGCCATTACAGGTAAATGTAAATGGAGTGGTAAAGATTACAAATTATTCAAATTGTAAGACTTGGAAGTATTTATAACATCTTAAATATAATCAATAATAAAAGGTAAATCATGTATGTTCGGAAAAACTTAGAAATATTATTAATATATAATGTGGTTATAATTTAAATTGGGAATTAATTTCATTAGTTATAATTGAGATAAACAATTTTGTAATCTTTACCGCGTGTGCTTGTTTCAACGTTCCCACCCGAATATTAAAATAGAATTACGCATAATAACATTTTTACAGTATCTACTCACCTCGTACCAGTAGATTCATTGACTAGTAGTTTCAAGTAAGTAAGTCTATCTTGTCATTGCTGTCTCTCCTCCGTTAAAAGACTCTTGATTAAGTAATGTTCATTTCAGTTTATACTGTGCATTATTTCGTGCCATTGTAGGCAATTGTGTGTACTCGAGCACGTAGTTGTTTTCTTCAAGAGAAAACGAGAACTTTTTCTTTTACAAAAAAATGCACGTATATGACGTATCCGCAAATTTTCCTCGGTAATTCTCAAAAAATTATGATATTACGACATTCTTTTTGTATTAGTTCAGTGACATGTGAGCACCGTGTATTATCTTAAGAATTTCGATAAAGCTCCATCGAGCACGCATAGAAGTATGTATTAGATAATTCACATGATCGTTAATGTGTATACAGGTATGTGTACCTATTTGTTAAATTGGGATCAGCTTTTGAGATCAGACTCTATAAAGAGGACTGATTTACACTCAACAAAAACAGATTCCCTTTAAGAGTACCCAATGATAAATATACGGATACAGATCATTGTAGACACCATCGTCAATATAAAGGTAACTACAGCAGCCATTATATGGATCTGCGCTACATGCACAGCGTTTCAGGCACATTAACTTGGACATTGCTGTAAAGTTTTCATAAAAATTTATGAAAGTAGAGTTAAATTCAGTATCTGGTGGATTTAAGATTAGATAGGTGAGATATATTGAAGAGTAATGCGAGTAACTAACATTTAAACTAAAATATGTAAATTCTTCGAAGAAGCGTTTCATCTACATTTTGCCGATCATTCAATCAAAAGAATTTTATATCTATGAAATATGATTCCTGACGGAATATACATATTACACTTAACAGCTCCTGAAAAAAATGTATGAATGACTTTAAAGTGATAAGCCTATATTATAAGATAAACAGGATTCACTTTAATGTGTCACACTACTTTCAATGCTAATTAATAGAATTATATTATCCCCAATAAAAGAATTATATGAAAATTTCTCATAGAAACATATTTCTTTTGATATACATTGAACATAATAAAATTAGAATTCCTCTGAAATAAAATCTGAAAGTTTCACTTCTTGCTATTTAGTAGCAAGAAAATGAAATGTTATGAATTTTCCTAAAAATAATTAAGTAAAAACAATTCATTAAAAAAATAAAAAATTATTTTGCTGTTATAATAGTAGAGTTACGCAACACTTTTAATGTTGTGAGTAATGTTTCCAATATTATTACAGACAAACTAACTATTAACCCAGTACAAAAATTAGGAAGTATGTTGGACGAATACTTTCATGTAGTATTATACCCACGCTAAGCATTGTGATCTTATCTAGGATCGAAAGTATAATCATCGGTGTGGAGATAGCATTTCATTGTATAATAACATACGATTCAGTATATCCGATCTAGTTTTTCATGGAAGTACGTCACCTAAAAAATAATTAATCTATAACTATAAAAAGAAAACAGTGCAGACCGTACTGAAAATAAATCTTAATACCAATTGGATGATTAGTACATGCAACCGGAGTTACATCACAAAATTGACAAGAATCACTTTTCCGAAAAAAGTTGACAAGCAAGTGATTTGTGTTGTAGTCATGTAATCCACTTATGTCTGAAGAATAATTTCATTCAGTGCGATAATTTGGAATGTTTGGAACGTACTCCTAATAAAGTTATACGAAACTTCATTTGTGTTCATTGGGTATAATCTATATTGAAAGCATTTTATAATAAGTTTTCGCATTATCCTTCAAACACGCTTGTTTTCAACGCTCCAACAATTAAGAAAATTGATAATTAAATAAATAGTTCCTACGAATAGATGGTATGTAGACCTTTATTCATAAAATTACTCTTTGTCAATGGAGTTCCTTCACAAAGTTTTTCGGGTAGCATAATTGTAAATTTACTCTGCTGATGTACGACTTATTCTAACATAATAATTTTTTATGAAGATGTAAGTAATGAGGAGACTGAATATATGTATATATTTATACGTATATGTAGATATATCTCATATTTTTTTTGCATGGTGAAATTGACACCATTAATTAAGCTTAAAAACACGTATGTTGCACGAATATCGATAGGGCGGCAGCTAAAATTGCCTTAATACAGGGCGGACCCTTGTGTAACTTCTGTTCTTATGGAAAGATCAGCTGATGATCATGATTGATATTGGTCTCAGTCTGAATTAACGCATTCTCACTTATAGACTAATGTCCTCGTATTCGTACAAAGTACAAAGCAAAAGGTACTACTCAGAGTATATTACCTTCACCTTGAAAGAACTAACGAATCAAAGTAATCGATTAAACTATGAATAGCGACAGTATGACAATACAATAAATGACAAAAACTAATATATTACGTCGTTTTGAATATTTACACACATTTTTTTGTGAAATAAAATACTCTTCCCCTGTGATTTTGTTTTCGTTTAAAATACTAATTGACGCAACGAATATGCACTGCTTCTACATATTAAGGTATTATTCTATCATGGTACCGGTATACAGTATAACACTGTAACCTGCAAGTTCTGTTCTCCTTGCATAAGCGTCTGTTTCTTACAGGAGAAGTATCCGAACTGCTCTACTTCAACTTTAACGAGCTTTTGCACGATGGTAGTATACAAGTCTCTAATACTGTATACAATATATTAGACGTAGTTACGTACTTTTAAAAATATGAATAATTAAAGTTACATCCCTTCCAATGTATTTTGGTAACAATTAACCTGCATCGTGCACATAATAATATTGTGTTGACATAATAAAATGACCAAATAAACTTTCTTCGATGGGATCGGAACCCAGAACTTCCAGCTGACGACGATGCTTGTGTAATGGGAGCTTATATACACAAAATACATTAGGAAGTACGTAACTTCAAGCATTTATAGTTTAATAACTGCCAAGTAACTACATCCAATATTTTATGTACGGCATTAGGAACTTGTATACTATTACCGTACAAAAGCTCGTTAAACTCAGTTGGACAGCTTCCCTTGTTAGAGAAGAACTCTATGAAATTAAAAAAAACTGCACGCATCGATTGCAATGCTTCGCAATACACTTAAAAAGAGGGGATGTAATTGAAAAATTATGTATATGTATATATATAGTCGCGTTTAATAGTCGACATTGTCGGTGTTCCTGCATGAACGTTCAGTTTCGCGATTCTTCGATAAGATCCCACGAAAAAGCCCGAAGAATTCGTCAATGTATCAAACGTATCTGTTAGCGCTACAAATCACCAGAAAAAGATATATTTCTTTCTTGCACTTCGTCTCGCAAGTTTCACGAAGTTCATTAATATTCTGAGAACTTAAAAACTGTATAAAACACAGCAGTCTCTTTGTCCGCAAAAGATTCGGGATATCCACGACGTCAGATCTAATACGAAATATATAAAAATTGCTCAATCCATCATAGATCCACTTCTCGATTTGTTACCATACTCGATATATATATATATATATATATATATATATATATATATATTCTTGCTGACGTATGATTTATCTTTCTCCCCACCCGATAATAGTTATCAAGAAAGTGGGAGACGATCTATAACTTGTGGAGAAGTGACTAAAGAATACAATGCGAACTATCTCGGAAAATGTAATTTCAATCTCGACCGACCGGTTCAAAGAAAAAAACGTAAAGAGGTATAATACTGTAACGTTTTTTTTTTGTTTATTTAGTAACGTCTCCTCTTGTTGGGATAATCGTCCTGACGATTTCGATCATTTCCGCCTTGCCAACGTCCACTACCACCTCCGCCTCCACGACCGCCACCCATATTACCCATATCGACCCTCATATCCATCAAATCCATTATCTGAGCCCGATCGTCATTGTAACCCCCTCGGTTACCACGATCCATATTGTTATAAGCATCCATGAAGGACTTTGTGTCCTAATCATCACAAATGGTTGAGTAGTAGTCGATATTATCGCGGTTAGATTGATAGTTTTCGTTTCGTTTTTCATGTTGCGGTAAGTTTTATAAGTCAGAACAGTCGAGAGTATGTCGATTATCATTGAAGAAAATGCCACGGTTTCCCGTTTAAACGGTGAACACACACGGTGTTTTGTAGATTTTTGATGTACCATAAATACATTTCACGGTTCAGGGCGACCATCCATGTTTGACAGCAGCACAGGTCATCGTCAATTTTCGTCAAATCACATAGAAAAGAAAGGGGAAAACACAATGTTAGATGTTGCTTTGTCTTGTACAACATTAGAATGGATTGCGTGTAAACACGTGCTAAAACAAACGATATATATATATGTATATATTTTGTTAAAACTTCGTCGCGAATGTATGCCGTTATTTTTCCGACATTGATTCACCTTATTCAACCAAGCAAATGCCCAACATATAGACGAATCACAGTAATCGCCATCGACGTTAGTGCACCTGTCAAAGTAGATTATAAGAACAAGAATAATAACCGCATAGCAGTCTCTTGGCGCGCAAAATATTGCACGCATTTCTCTCCCTAAAACAGTTTCGTTCTTTCTGTAAACTATTCTGGTTATATTAAAGAAGTTGTAGAATCAGTTGTAACTTCGGAATTATAATTCAGAGTCAATTCTAAAGATATACTCCCACCTAAAATAAATGAACAACATATTGTTCAAAATTATTTTGTTTCAGCGTTTCAGTTCACGAGCAGGTAGCAGGTCTTATAAATATTATTATTGATAAGAATTTTAGGCGTGGACAGAATTTTTGTATATACGGTATAGATACAAGCAATTTAATGACTTCTTCATTGTATTATTATAACTAACACAGGGTGCTTCGTAAAATATGGTGCAACCGGCCAGCTAGTGACTCTACATTCTTAATGTAAAAATAAATCGAAAAGAAAAGATTTTTTTATTTGGGAACTCGTTCCAAAGAAAATTGTTTGAAAATTCATCGGATACGCGTATTATTGAGTAAGAATCGATTGATTTGCCTGTTGATGACTCGCCGTCCTTCTTGTAAATACAAATACACGCGATCCTAATGAATGATCAAACCCTGCTTTCTCTGACAACAAAGCATCATGCCAAAAAATTCATTTTTTTTTCTCGGCTTATTTTTGCCTGTAAAGTCATTCCCTGTTGGCCTCGTGGTTGCTCCACGATTTACAAAACACCTTGTACATACCTAACGCATTCATAATATCCTACAGGAAGAACTATCTCTTTCTATACGTCGAAACGTATTTCATAATGGTCGTATCTGTACTTACATAACTATAGAGTTAGCGTACATGGAATTGTGTACAATTTTGGGAATTAAGTACCGATGTAGGAGGCAAAGAGGCGTGATCAAGGTCTCTAAGCAAGCTCCATACAATACTTATTCGACAAAATTGTACATGTCTTTTTATAAATGTATAAATGTAAATATTGGACTGCAAAGTAGTATGTAAAGAAACATCTGTCACAAAAGTAATGTTAAATATATCCCCCAGATTTCTCAGAGAAAAATCACTTAGCTTATCCGTATAAGTTACATATGGCTCCATTCAGAAACAATTAATCTGTCTGTTGATAAATTCTATTGTGTAAACAAAATTATGTTTTTAAATATAATAAAAGATATTTTCTGAATAGAGCTGAGCGTAGTTGAATAGTATTTCATATTGTTGGGCATTTCTTGGTCGATAAATATCAAATTGTTACTATGGAACTATAATTACGTATTAACAAGGAAAGTTTATATTAATAAAAATAATGTCGGCTAACGTAAGTTTGAAGTATTAAATAGTAAGCTGGACTATTTATGAAAATCTAAGGTCTTCATAAAAATGCATGTGTTAGTTCCATAGTAAATAACACACCTAATCCTTAACTCAGCTAGAGAAAATAGAGCACAGAGCCTCCTGTCTGCAAGCATATGGAGAGACCAATGTGGCAAAGTTTTAATTAATATAGTTTTGGTTAGAATTATAGTATCTGCAAATGCACAGAGAATAACCTAGAGAATAATGTAATATGTTTAAATATATTTCGTCATTTAGTGGCTACTTAAATCCAATATCGAAGGTCTTACTATGCATTAAAAGAATTTTAAATGTTCACTTTCATGTATATTTCAAATACATGCTTCAAAATAAAAATTTGTTCTATGACCAGAGAAATTGGAAGTATTCGTAAATTAATAACGTGTAAAACGGTATATACAATTTTAAAAAGTCTTCCCCAAAAAGATAATTGTGTTTCATGTGCGATATTCCTAAAAAACAATTCAAATAGATGGTGGATCTATCAAAATAAATGAGCCTACCTATGTAGTTTTCAATGTGTTAAGTCTTAATAAAATTTGTAACATTTAAATGCCCTATCATTCCCTGTTGGTAAACGAGCACATACAATGCAGATCAACTGCTTTCAATTTTCATTAGTATCCCCTCCATCATTTCTGTATGATCATTGGACTTCCAAGAAGACCATAACAGAGAATTAATTTTCTCTGACATTCTTTGAGAGACTCGCAAATATTCATGAAGATATCTCGCATTTCGATATACTCCAATACTACAATACATTAAATTAATCTTTACGAACTTAAACAAATCCATGGCTTCGTGGTTATTTGAAGTAGGTTCGGAGAAAAATAAAAATTTATAACACAGAGGTGTATGCTTTCATTTAAATGAAAGCAGGAACAACACAACCGTAGATGAAAAATAATGATAACGTCAATATCATTGAAATAATAGTGAAAAAACATTGATATTCGGTGCAGAGATATCCTACCAGTGTCAAAAGTACCTTCTATATTTCTGTTAAGGTAAATTGAAACGTGATAATTAAACCTCGATGTCTGAACACATCAGAAAGTATCAATAAAAAATGATTGGTTAAATAGGAAGCTTCGATATATGCTCATTGATTCCTCCACATGTTAAAGCCAATTAATTGAAACAGAATTATTTGTATAAAGTATGTACACATGATATTCAATATTTGATGACATCAGTTGGCATTGTTGCAGACATTAGAACTCTGCTGTTTTGGAAAGCATGCTTTCATGGGAAGACTCCTAAAAGAAGTCATTTCGCGTATTTTTCCAGAGAATTTTTCGCTAACAATACTGGCTCCTTTATCATGCAAGAACGCAGTTCAACTCATCTAATAGATCCCGTGTATACACTTAATAGTTTTGGAGTATCACCAGATAGAGATACATATATAAATGAAAGATAAAAAATTAAAATTTTTGATAAAGAATAGGTAACTGTTTTGCCGTGAAAAAGTAAAGTTAAATGAAATAATAATAATAGAAAGGGATACGTTACCACTGGCATGCCGCTTCCACCTGTAATGAAGTGCAAGACATCATTAGAAATTGCTTTAATCAATGGAACACTAAATAATAGAATAGTACACAAATGATTTCAGAATTCAAAAATATAGTAAACATGAAAATACACAAAACATACGATTTACATGATATGAGAAATTACAAACGTGTACAACTAAAATGTCACAAAAACTTACCATCAGGTTGACCATATCCATCGCGATCACTATTACTAACAGAATCGTAGTTCTTTCCTCCCATGCCGCCTCCACCGCCGCCACCGCCACCTCTCATTGCTTGCTCCTTAAATAGAAATGAAACATGACCCTAAGCATTATTAAGAAATGATATAAACATTAAAGACATCATTAATCTTATCGTTTATGATAAAATATATATGGTATGTAAGCAATTTGTAAATGTTAATTAAAATGAATAATATAGTATACAATAGTTTATTAACTGTCCGAAGACATTTGCAAAAACTCGATTGAAAATACCAAACGGCGCGATGACGCTTCTTAAGTTTAATTAATTAATTAAGGCTCTAAATAAACAGTAACAATAACAACATGCATTGACAAAATTCGAAGTGGAGTCAGTTTGACTCTACGGAGTGATGGTAGCTGGTAGTGATGATGACTGGCAGTTTAGGCATTGAACAGGAGAAACGTAATCGCATCGCGTGGCACTTAACACTTAAAATAAAATTAACTTAAATAATTAGTATACTCATCCTTATACAGAAAGGTATTACCAAAGTACTTTTAAAAATTTCGTGGAAATGTAAGTTCTCCAGATAACAAGCAATTTGTAACCTAATTACCTGCATAAATAAGTTATTTTCTTGTTGACGCCTATGTAGCTCTTCTTCTTGTCTCCTAATACGAATAGCCATTTCTTCCTGCTGCCTTCTTCGTAATTCTTCCTCGCGCGTTCTTTGTTCTTCGGCTTGTCTTTCTTTCATCTCCCATTCTCTCTTTTGCCTTTCACGATCTGCTTCCCGCATACGCAGCTCTGTAAAAAGACAAAATATACTTATTAAGCACATCACCTAAAAAATGTTAAATACTATTTTATGAGTACATTATAATACTCACGTTCTCTGAGTAATTCCGTTTCGTGTTCATAACGGGCAAATTCCATTTGAGCTTCCAGCTTTTCTTCCTCCATTGCCATTTCTCTCTTCAGTGCTTCTTCCTTTTGTTTGTAGAGCTCATGAAGTTGTTTCCATCTTGTTCCATATTCGTGCTCAAAGCTTCCTAATTGTGCAAACCTTGGCCCAATGTCACGTGCCTTGAAAAATTCTGGATTCTTTCGTGGCAAATTTTTGTCAGGAAAACCATCTACGTCGTCTTGCTGTTCGAATGGTTCAACGACAACTGGTCGTAAAGAACTATAACAAATACATTTATTACATTACAAAGATCTTGTATGAATGTTATATA
Organism: Sphecodes monilicornis; assembly: GCA_913789915.3. Classification (NCBI taxonomy): domain Eukaryota; kingdom Metazoa; phylum Arthropoda; class Insecta; order Hymenoptera; family Halictidae; genus Sphecodes; species Sphecodes monilicornis. The sequence continues at coordinate 23,823,975 of OU565285.1, forward strand.
TTTTTTAATATTGTATTCCGTCCTCGGCACACAATGCAATAATTACATCATGCTTCCATTGGGAATAATTTTTTCTACCCCAATTATTTTAATTGGCACTTGCTGATTATTTAATGCATCTAACAAGCGTGGCATCGGGGACTAATTTTAATTCTTGTTTATTACAGAAACTTACGCAGTTAGGAAGTAACATCCTTCAGTACACTTTCGTAGAGCAAGCTGAGCCGATGGTTTTCTACAGAACTCTACAATTCCTTCACCAGTAGACTTTCCTCTGTCATCTACAATAACTATTGCGCGTTCGATTTCACCAAAGACGCTAAATGCTCTGTCAAGCAACTCGTTTGAAATCCAAGGCGTCAGATTTTTAACTTTAATTGTGGACGAATGTGGAGCAAAGCGTACTTTAAGCGCACGACCTTTGCGCATTGTACCGTCCAATTCATGCTTTGCTTTCTCAGCATTCACCCTGTAATCCTGCAAATTACATATCATCGTGAGCCACAATACAAGGTAATTATCAATATTTTGACTCCAAAATACTTTATCATAGCAATTAAATATATGCAGCCAAAAATTATTATCATTGTTTATCAAACGGTAATTGTTATAATCATATTATACGTAGATAAAACAAGTACAAATATTCAAATTTAAATTACCATTCTGAGAAATGCGAAATTTTTCTCTTTATTAACAAAGAGCTCAGATATTTCTCCATATTGTTGGAACATCTGCTGAATTTCTTCTTCTGTAACATCGTTTGTCAAATTTCCAATATACAACCGATTGCGCCCACTGAATTTCTTTTCTGTAGTTTCCTGTGGCGGCAACTCATGAGTTGGTCCACTAATGGACATAATACGCTCCATTAGACGATCCTAATTGGAAAACCAATAAGAATATATTACTCTGAAGAAACAAAACTTAATATTTTAAACTTCTTTAAGTTAACACGTTGACTGCCGTGGAGGTCCATTATTGACTAATACTGAACTTTCCAACGACACTGTGATGGTCATAGCTGAATGGCGCAACCAAACTTGATGAAAACACAAGATTCGCAAAGCAATAACGTTTACAATATTGTAGATGCAGTTAATATTAGAATAATGCTTTATAATAATAAATGTACATGCGAAAATGTAAATATTTTTATTTTTAGTATTCAAACTCAAATACACATAAATATCCGGCATTGTCCACATTCTCCACATTCAAAATTCTCTGGCCGAAATTTCACTTTGCCGCTGGAGGCGAAGCCACCGAACACGCTCGGCGGTCAACGTATTAATTGTATGAAATATTAGTGAAACACATTATAGTGAATATTACTTACATCTTGTGAACGATTTCCCATGTTTCTGTCACCACCTCCTCGACCACCCCTACCTCCACGCATTCCGCCACCTCGTCCCATACCCATTCCTCCTCCCATGCCTCCACCCATTCCTTCAGACATAGTGTTGTCCATACCTCCATCCATGGAATCGCTCATCTTCATCTGCAAATACATAATTTTTATTTAATCTATAAAAATTAATTTTAGTATTTACAATTTATAAAAAAAGTTAACTAATTCTCAACATTTATATTAAAGTAATCTAAAACATTGGTCAGTCTCTTTACATTCATTATAAAACTGAAAATACTGTATACTAACATGCAGATTTGCACTTTTACAGATTTACAATTTTTACCTAATATTAATCTTTCTGTTTTTTAACTTCTAATTACCGCAGTAAGTTCTGACATCCATTACTTACAATTAACATCTTGTTAATTTGGTCATGCAATTTTTGTATGACAACCATTTTGAATGGCTAACATAATTTATTAAATTGCAGCTATAGTGAAAGTAAAAATCACATAGCTAAAAACAAGGAAACATCAAAATATTTTTTAACATTTCTTAATATTTACTTAATATATTATTTAATATTGCATTCATTGACTCCTGTAAGGGGATATCATAAACCTAACTAGAAGTGAGATTGCTGGCTTTATAAAATCTGTATCAATAAAAATATCCAAAGTTAAAATTTAGTTACTACAGATTGATAGAAAAGAATGTAAATGTGCTATATATGTTTTCTGGACATGTTCAAATATGCCTTTCATAGTCAAAAAGATTATAAATCAACATTATATAGCCGTTAATGTGTTAGACATGAAATTAATGATCTAGCGTGTCAACAGATTAAACATGAAGCAGTTACAATTTGATGCTTTAGTTGAAGTTTTTTAGATATATCTTAAACAATAAAGAAAACTGGATAAAACACATGATTAATCCATTAAGTATACAAAAATACTGAATAACAACTTTTTTGTTATATAAATTATTTTCATGGCCATCATTCAATCACTGTCGGAAAAATATATGTTACATGTTTACAACAGTGGTCTAATGAACAAAAACATAGTTGATTTAACATAAAAAGTTGCTATTAAATATTTTTCTATACGTAAAGAATCATTAAATCATATGCATTTCACATTTTCCTTTATTATTTAAGACAGCTTTTAAAAAATTCATCTAATACATCAAATATACTCTAACCTTCACATGATTCATTCTTGGAATTTATGAAAATTAATGTTTGAACTTAAATTGCAGCCAAATGTGGCTGGAAGTAGTAGAGATTGTTTAAACACAGTTAGTTTAATATTACACCTTTCCGAAAAGATCCAATTTAAACTCAGTTTCAGATCAAGGATAGTTAATGCATTTTTTGTATGACTTCGGTTATCTTATATTACTTAAGGTTTTAACTATTTTAACAAATGATATTGTCAGATAAGAAGTTAAACAGTAGTATTAAATTACCGCTAGGTACTGATTACAAAAATGCGCGTGATCTTCCATATTAAATTTCAAACTGGACAATTTTTCACATCATATTCGCGCATGTTGTATCAGTTAGATATTGAAACTACAATATGTATGAAAATACATTCGAAAATTTAAATATTATGTTTATACTGTTCAACACTAAACCTACCACTGCCGGTCAAATGACCGCTTTCAAACTTTGTATTTTACTATTATTGAAATTATAGAGATGCTTCCACTGGAAATGATTATACATACTTTTTTATTCAAGTATACATTGTAATAAAAATAGCACAACACCTAAATTAATTCAATCATGCCATTTTTATAAGGGAGCACGTACTAGTCTATACAAAATTAAAATTTCACGTGTATCTTAAATAATTCTCGGCCGCCATTTTACTTTGCCAGTGCGCCATTTTGTAGCACTTTATATGAATAATCGATACGTTTCAGACGCATTTTCTAACTCCGAAATGTGATGTTTTAAATTGCGTATACAAAATCTAATTCAAAATAATGAGATTAGCGTGAAACATCTGCCTCCAAATGATGTAATCCATAAGTGTTCTGATATTTAAGACGGTTTATTACCTTTTCATATGAATAAAAAATTTGATATTAATTTAAATAGTTGAAAAATTATAGAATATTCTTTTTTTCATTTCTATCCTATTTAACTCATAATACATATATCAATATAGTAACTAATTTAAAAGGCAAAACAAAATACTTAAGAATTCTACTGAATATTACAGTTTACCGTAGTAAACTATAAAAGTGAAACAAATTAAGATTACAAATTTATACGATAAATTCTAAAGTGTTTGGCGAAAGCTAAATTTGAATATAAAATACTTGAAAAGAAATGAAGCCCTAAACCTAGTGAATGTATTACGCATCACTTCAAAGCAAACATGGCGGACAGGAACAAAGAACACTGAAAGCTTTTTACAATATATATACAACAATTATATAAAACTTACCGGTCCATCGTTATTTCTATTTCCTCCACCCATTCCGCCGCCGCGTCCGCCAGAAAATCGTGTACCCCCTTTTCGACCACGCGGTCCTCGATTAGCGCCGCCCGGTGGATTACGTTCTCGTTGATTATCATTGCTATTTTCTACAGATGCATTCTGCTGCTCTGGTTTTACACTTGGAGAATCTGCTCCTGCCATTGTTCGTTTAGAAATGACAGAATACTTGGCTGTAAAACTACGTACCAAGAGTACAAGTTTCTCGCAAGTAACGAACTTGACTCTCCCGACAGTCTTCTAAAACGAGGTGTCCACTATGGCGTTCGGCGACGAAGAGAACGATGACGACGCGACGTAAATCTACTAAATAGAAGACTTATCCCCACTACAGCCGTCATATCCGGTATATCATAGGCACATCCGGCACGGCCTATGATTGGCTGGTTACCTTGATGAAACTCCTCTTGATTGGTCGACGTGTTTTGTATGCAACGTTGCCATCTTTTGTCAAGATGTATTGCAAAATCTCTGTATATATGGAATAAAGAATAAACCAACCATCCAGCCAAGATTTTATGTATATTACTATATAATCAAATATTTTATAAGAACAGTGATCATTTTGTATCCTCTTTTTGTTTATATAATGTATTTTCTAATCAATTCGTGTTGGATAAAAATCCATATTGAATTTACATGTATAGGGTGACTAGTTTAACCATGTACTTAGGAAATATTTCCTATAGAAGTCCGTGAGCCTCTAACTGTAATATATATGTAATTTTATTACTTGTTCATTTTTACTTTAACTTTATTATTTTAATTAGTGCTAACTCATTTTGTCAATTATAATTGGGAAAAAAGTGAATTTTAATTCATATATATATATATATATATATATATATATATATATATATATATATATATTCATACATGTATTGCTCATCTCTGTCTCTACTATATCAGAGAAGAATTCCTCTTTGCTATAACCAGAGATTGCTATAACTGCTATACCTAGTCTTTTAGTAACTAGTTAGTTTTTTAAAAATAATATGTCAGATACGTATAATGTATACAACAGTAGGTTGTATTAGAGAGGATTTCCTCTCTGGTTGTATCAGGTTGTATCAGAGAAGAAATCTCTGATTGTATCCCTACTCTTCGTTACAGTGTTGTCAGTTCTGAATTTTTCTTACTTAGTATTTACATAATACCAGAAAGGATTCTTATAAGAGAGAGGACTCTTATAATATTTGTATACTAACAGATAGGAATTTGATATTCCTCTCTGCTGATACTAAGTTTTTATAATATGGTCTAAAGTCTAAGGGATTTTTACCTATAAGCAGGTTGTTCGTCAATCTAATCTGATCTGATCACCTTGTATATATATATATATATATAATAATAATAATAATAATAATGCGTATGTTTATACATATAACCCAGAACAAAATGAACTAAATCAATATGACTACCTGAGCTTTCTGTACTACGTATTTTAACAAACAATAAGTTATTTACATTTACAAATAATACAAAGTCTAATCTAAAAAACTTTTTCGTTATTGGAAAAAGTTGTATATAGTATCGCAACTATACACATATACGTATACCAGCTGCATTGTTGTTTTGTAATTTTGTTCATCAAACTCAGTAAATACAGAAAGGTATATAAATACACGCATTCCGTAGGTAGCATTTGATGAAATAGAAAAGCACGGAAACTTGACAGAAAAACGTTCCGCTATTTTACATTTCACATACTTACCAACCTTCAGAGAAGAATACAGTACTTTTGGTAAACTCAGCGAAACTATCAATTGTTAAATTATTTAATATTACATACGTTTATCCATGCCAAGATGGCAGATATCGCGTTCTCCAGTCGTGCATACACTAAAATTATATTACATGCAGCTAAGTACCCCCATTGTGCAATAAATGGTTTATTGTTGGCAAAACAAAAGAGTAAAAATGATACTAAATCCTCTGAATTACGAATCGAAGATGCGATTCCTCTGTTTCACATTTGCCTTCATGTCTCACCTATGGCGGAAATCGCTTTAACAACGGTAAATATTAAAATGTTTTGATGTGATCTATCTACGAAACGCAATTATAATACAGAAATACAATTTTTTTATATTCAACATATTTCTTTATTTGCTGAAAATTAATCATATTTTATAAAATAAATAAGCTTACACATGACAATATAAATCTTTAAAATAATAAAATATGAACAGATTGCTTCTAGTATTATTTATTATAATTACAGTATTACTTTATTTGTATCATTTCAAGCATAGAATTTAGCTATATCTAATCCTAGGAGAATAGGTGTTTATTTCTTAAACTAAACACCGATAGAAAGAAAATCATTTAGAAAAAAATGACTAATGTTGTTAATTTAATCACTGTTTTGTTGTTATATTGTTATTATTACTCTTACTTAATTTATAGAACATTATATATCATCCACTAACTCAGTATTCTGAGTATATATATATATATATATATTTATTAATTACTCTCAATAGTTTATTTATTAATTGTATATATTGTTTTTAGGTTGATCAATATGCTACGAGCAAAGGTTTAGTAATTGCAGGTTATTATCTTGCAAATGAAACTATAAATGATCTAAGGTAATTTAATGTTTGTTTATTTAATATTATTTTTTCTACGTTTGCCAATTTCACTTTTTATCATTGTTATTAATTACCGAACATTTTTTTGTATATATAGTACAGATAAACCAGCCCATAGGATTGCAGACAAAATAGTAGAAAATTATGGAAATGGCCTGCTTGTTGTGGTAAATATCATGGAATTAAATTTTTTCAAAGGTTTGTTACTATTTGTTTTCTTTTTGTTATTAGGTAGACAATAAGGAAATAAAACTTGAAAAAGTGAGCTCAAGTCCATTAAGAGTCTCACAATATGTGGATGGTAAATGGAAGCTCAAAGATATAATAGAGTATGTAAAATGTTTGATAAGTTTCAAATTACTTGCTATTTGCTTAAATATAAAATTCCTTTTCTTATGTTTGCAGTGTATCATATGACAAAGGATTAATCCACACAGATGCTCAGTATTTTCTTTTGAAAGCGGGGGTATACAAAAATCTTGTTGATTTTGATAATCATCTTGACAACATTTCTCTAGATTGGCAAAATCGTAACCTTAATAAGATTATAGATACGTTTATGGAAAAACATTACATTCAGTAATATGTAATTCAGTGTATAAGAGATAATTTAATATACAGAAGTACATAAATATTTATCTATATATGTGCTGATTGTTGATTGATACTAAAAAAACTATAGTACAATCTAATTAGTTGAATTTTATGTTATGTATCTGGTGTCCATTGCTCTTATTGATTAATTTATTTTTAAGAAAGTTCACTGCATAAGATACACATCCTTTAATTTGGTTACTGTAAAAAAAAAAAAGAGTACAAACTATTATACAATAAATTTCTTATAGAATATATTTTATACAATATTTTCTGTCTGCCCAATGCTTCCATCTTCTAAAACTAATGATAAACCAGTCACCGTTTTAATCTTCAGTATCTAAAATAATCAGTATATGCAGTAATTTAGTTTCAAATTATTCAAAACAATTATTGAAGAATATTTTAAAATGTAAATGTACAATGTACAACTATAAAACGTACCTGAGTATACAGTTTCAATTTTTTTAAGACTATGTGCAAAATATATATTTGGATGATCAAAAGTCTTTTCTATCATACAATTATGAGTAGCTTCGTAGTATGCTTTACATGCTTGCAGATAGTGACCTTCTTTCGAAAGTTGCACGATTGAGACTATGTCTGAAATAGTTATAATTTTTTAAATTACCTATTATAGTGAATAGATATGTTAATTGTACCTACGACCTCAAAATCGGACATCTCTTTTTCAGTCAAATGTCGATTACCTGGTCGAACTAATCCGCATTTAGAAAGTATATTTTTAAGTACATGTAATTCCATACATTTATATGGACAGCCATGATTGTCTTTTAAACCAACTGTAGACTTTAATATTTTAAAACAAGGGAATGGGTTATAATTCGCACATTTTCCTATATCTCCATACAAGTGCTTTATATAATATTTGTATTCTTTCTGAAAAGTTCTCTCGTTAACTGTTTTGATAAGCTCATCTTTCCAAAATTGTATCGCATTGTTGAGGCTAAGTCCTATTCCTTTAAGAAACAGGCAGTATTGAACTCTACCACCATTTGTGAGGTGATGCTTTGCTCTTAATGCTTCATGAAGTAATCTCATACATAATGGATAGGATGTCCTTGATAGCTATTTGAATTTGAAAATAAAATTTGAATTTTTAATGTATTTTTAATTACAAATACTTTATTTAATAAATTCTATTGGAATCTTAAATATACCTCATCCAATTCATTAATAAACACTTCTCTGTATTTACTACAATTAAATTTCTGAGTACTTATAAAATTTGGTAATGTTAAAATTTTTGTTATCCTCTCATCACCATAAACATTTGATGCAATTTCTCGCGCATGCTAGAATAATGTATATTTTGTGAAAGTATAGTGTAAAATTTTCAAGATCAATTAATTATATATTGGGTTTTTCGGAAAGTCTCCGTCGATTTTTAGTGAAAGTTGAATATAGCAATCTATCGGAAATCGGCGGAGACTTTCCGAACATCCCAATATTATTGCTCCACACTTACAGCAAAACCTTCATTTAATATTTTCTTAAATTCAGGTACAATTAACCAAAACAATTTTGTTTCTGGTACATAAGCAATACCATTTTTTAAAAATATTTCTCGTTTCCTAACTGGTTTTATTACACTAGTAAAATGTATTTTGTAAAATTTGGTGTTATCAACATTTTTAATCTCACTATAGCACATTCGTAAATCTTCTCGGATTTCCTGTTTCTCTTCTTGACTTATCTATAATGAGGAAAGTTTATGAATGTAGAAAATTAATATATTATTTATATGGTATTTATAATATATTTATATTGCATACTAACGGCATAGTATTGAAGTCCATTGATATTAATGAATTTTTTCATGTCATCTTCATTTAATAAGGAAAGTCTCCACTTGAATAATTTTATTTCTTGTGTGAAGAACCATTGTCTCTTAGTATGTTCAAATGAGAATGCAGACCTTAACATAACGTGTGACATACAATCATTTCTTGTCAAATATTGTTCTGTTCCACTTTGGGAATTATAGCTACGTGTACTTATAAGATTTGCAAAATCATCAATACCATTACTCTCCAATTCGTTCATTAACATAGTTACATATTTTTTGGCTGATTTCTTATAATTTTGCAATAATATTTGCTCTACTAGTTTTAGAACTATAAAATAAAATTTTATTTTTGTTAAGGTGTGAAGCCTTTATAAAAGGATAGAAAAAATAAATAGCTACATCATTTTTATAGATTTACAATATTTTCTATTTTGTGTAACAAATTCTATTAATTATTAAAAGATTATATACTACATATTAAAAAAATAGATGAAGTGTTTCACTCAAAGTGATGTACACAATTATTTCTCAAGCTATAGCTCATTTAAAAAAACTGTTTAAACAAAACCTACACTGTCTCAGAAAAGACATTTTATGGTGATCATAAATCTGTTCTAGGTAACACACTTCTAAGATTTCAAATTAATATTTGCTTTTTTATTAAAAAATGTCTGTTTTTACTTAGACAGGTATGTAGTCTATTCCAAGACAAATCCATTGATCTATAATATGTTGGTCTTTGAGAGTTATTCCCTAAAGTGGAAGTTTCCACTAAGATTTTCAATTTTAACATTTTTAGACTTTTTTTGTGGTGTCCTATAAAATAAGTGTTGCAAGAAGAACCTACCACTCTTGATAACATGAAGGCTCGTATTAGAGATGTCAGCCAGCAAATTGGATATGCAACTTTTAAGAGGGTGAAACTATCATCTAGGAACAGATTAAATCATTGTATTAATGTCTGAGGATGTCTTTTTAAGTACAAGAGAGACTCAGTAACTGCAGAAGTATTTAATAAAGGTAAGTTTTAAATGACAATAAATGGTCTTAAAAAACCAAAATATTATAAATCAGTGATATCATTATGGAACAGGTTACACAAATGGATTAGAACATTTAGTTTCATATGAAAAAAACAAAGGTCATCCATGAGATCTTGAAAGCATGTTCACCTAGATAAGATTTGTGACCATGAGTAATAAATTAGGAAATAAATGCATGCGTAACTTCAAATGGGACACCCGAATATTTTCAAATTGTTTTCTTATTTTACCTCTTAATCTATTAATACACCATTGTTGTAACTCTTCTAATTTAATATATCCAGATGGTGGTGTGTTATACATTTGTAAATTATATGGATATGTACCATCAGGAATTTGTTCCTCTATCTCAATTGAAAGTTGTTGTCTTATTGGCATACATGCCATTTTTATAAAAACAATCCATTAAGTTGTATATTATAAACAGAATAACAGTTTTTTATGATACATAATGTATACAGATCAAATGTTACAAGCATATTAATCTCAACATTTTTACAAATAATACTTATTTTGCTTGTTGCTTGAAACTATCCCACTAAGTATCACTTTCTAATATAATACGCGTAATAATACTTTTTGCACCGAAAACGCCCAATATTGTGTTGAGCTGAAAAGTAGTTTATGTGTAGGTGTTAGAACACAAAACATGAAAGATTCCCGCCCTTTTTATGTCACATGCAGGGATAAATATGGATAGGGATGCCAGCCAATAACAGGCGGGCTCAGTGATGAGATGCGGGCCTCCTTTCCTTGCGCATTCGCGACGATTTTAGCATCAGTAAACTAAAATTCTAGATAAAATAGGATACCACAGACGAGGTCTGTGCCTATATTTCGTCCGTGATCATCTGTGATGTAAGCAATCTGTAAACATTCTTCATACTTGGCGGTATAGAGTATGCGCAGAAATGCCACCAATCAAATGCAGGCGTAAATGTGCCCCTGCCTACTCCGCAATCCCACTGATATATGTATATACTATGGATACGGTATTGCCATAAGCCAGCTACAGAGCTTTTTGTCCCGAATTGAACAGTAGATTTGGATTGATTTGGATGCCAGCGCCGCTATCGTTCGACCGGTGTACTGTACCCCTCGTACTCCTCTTCGCCCCGTGATCCTCTATACTTCGCCATGTGTTTGCGTCCCTCTAGATGGCGCTGCTTTCAATCGAGTTGATTGGACGTCATTGACACGCTACGAAATAAAAAGTGTCGATGACGTCCAATCAACTTGATTGAAAGCAGCGCTATCGAGAGGGAGCAAACACATGGCGAAGTATTGAGTATCACGGGGCGAAGAGGGGTACAGTACACCGGTCGAACGATAGCGGCGCTGGCATCCAAATCTATTGTTCAATTCGGGACATTTCCAGAATCCAAATACCGTATCCATAGTATATACAGGGTGTCCCACATAAATGGGAACACTTAAATATCTGTCGTATTTACAGACCTATCAGAAAACTTCAGAGGACAAAGTGACACTATTGCAGGGGGCAAATATAATGGTAAAGAAAAAAATTTGTTATGTCGTGTTTTTTAATGAAATGTCAAGGTCACCGATGTTTTTTTTTAAATGGAATAGTATATTTTTTTACGATAGCATGATAGAAAATAAAGACTGAATTTAGTGGATACCACCTTTTTGACCTTGAAATGACCTTGAGCAAGAATAATCATGTTGGAGCGGATAAAATATGGAAGTTTAAAAGTGACGTGTTTCAGCAAAGATTATGCGTTGTTTACGACGGGTTGACCTTTACATATCATAATAAATGTTCGAAATGTTGACCATCCTCATTTATGCAATATTGCAATCTTGCATTAAATGATCTGTAGGCATTGTCGATTTCCTGAGACGTAATTGAACGTCGAACGAATTTATACAAGGAACTCTTACTGGTATAAAGTATGCTGCATTTTTACGCCAGAATTTGTCGGGTCTTTTAGAAGAAATTACGTTATTCGATTGGGAGCGCATGTGGTTTCAACATGATGGTTGTCCAGCGAATTATTCTAAAGTTGCTAGAACGGGGCTAAATACGAAATATCCTGAACGCTGGATTGGGCGACGAGGAACAATTCCATGGCCAGCCCGTTCTCCGGATCTGACACCATTGGACTTTTATCTATGGGGCAAGATGAAATGTATTGTGTACAAAGATAAACCCACAACGCCAGAGGATATGCGGCAAAGGATTACTGCAGCATGTGCTTCAAGTATGTCTCAGGAAATCGACAATGCCTACAGATCATTTAATGTAAGATTGCAATATTGCATAAATGAGGATGGTCAACATTTCGAACATTTATTATGATATGTAAAGGTCAACCCGCCGTAAACAACGCGTAATCTTTGCTGAAACACGTAAGTTTTAAACTTCCACATTTTATCCGCTCCAACATGATTATTCGTGCTCAAGGTCATTTCAAGGTCAAAAAGGTGGTATCCACTAAATTCAGTTTTTTATTGTCTATCATGCTATCGTAAAAAAATATACTATTCCATTTAAAAAAACATCGGTGACCTTGAAATTTCATTAAAAAACACGACGTAAAAATTTTTTTTTACCATTATATTTGCCCCCTGCAATAGTGCCACTTTGTCCTCTGAAGTTTTCTGATAGGACTGTAAATACGTCAGATATTTAGGTGTTTCCATTTATGTGGGACACCCTGTATATCAGTGGCAATACCGTATCCATAGTATTTATATCAGTGGATATATATCAGTGATATCAGTGCTATACTCCTATATATATCCATGATCCATATATAGAGAAACTAACCTATATACTAATTCTGCAAAATATGCATGTACATAACCAACTTCTCGAAATGTGTTAAAGAGTACTTAAATACATTTGTATCTTTGTTTGAGAATAAACTTTTAACATTAGTTTCTCTCTGCTATGGTAGTATAAACTAAATGTTAATCAAAGTGATACAGCATAGCTAAAAAGTATTTGAAACTGTAAATTTAATTACATGTATGTTATTATGACTTGTCTATTAACACAAAACAAATTTGTATGCCGGTAAGTTATTATTTAAGAAATGTAATGTATTTTAATATAGATGCAAGAACAATTTCTTATAAAATATATGAAAACCCTAAAACGTTCAATTATATAGGGTCAGCTCAGTGTTCCAGAAGAACAATCGATCGTATGGAAAAAAATATATGTTTGACAATTGTCCTGAAACTTGTTGGAATTCTGATGCGGTAGGAAAATATAGAAATATTTAAACAATTAAAATACATCAATATTGAGATTGTATACTAAACACTTAAAGTTATTTTAACACATTATCTACCGATGATTATTTCATAACTTTTGGAAGTGTATGGCCTATGGCTGAGGTTTTTTAATAGATCTTTTAATAGGAACAGCAACTTTAATGATAAACCAACAACTCACTGCCAATAATATCTAATTTAATAATTTCCTTTGGGATTATTGTGTAAAAGAAGATTTTTAAGTTTCCATTTGATACAGCGCAATTATTGAAAAGCCTATTAATAGACTTTTGGTAGATAAAGTGTCAATATGCATTGTTTTAAAATAAACAATATATATTCATAAATTATTGATAATGTAAAAAATACTAAGGTATTCATTTTAGGGAACTCCACAGTGGATTGTTATTGACTTTGAACAAGAATGTAATCTAAGCCATTTTGAAATTGAATTTCAAGGTGGATTTGTTGGTAAAGATTGTCATATAGAAATTGGTAATAAAGAAACTGAGTTCGTTGAATCATTTTTTCCAGAAGATAAAAATACATTGCAAAGATTCAAGTTAAAAGAAACAAAAAGAGCAAAAACCTTCAAATTCTTATTTAATGAAAGTTCAGATTTATTTGGTAGAATAATAATATATAGATTATCTTTATATTCATAACTATTTTTTTGGTCATGAAATAAACACATCTAAATAGTATATTTTCTTTTATATGTAAAAATGAAAGTTTCTACTATGTCATGTTTCAAAATTCTTGAAATAAATTGGTTTCACACAATGTAATATATTATTATTTCTAATTTTGTAAATTGAAATATCAGATCTATTCATTGTCTATACAACTGTCATTCTTAAATTAAAAATATTCACAGATATAATTTTATTTAAACTTTAATAAAGTACATACAAACTTGAATAAAATTACATTTACTTATCATGGTACAGATACATTAATTAAAAAGTATGCATTGGACACATATGTGTCTCAAATGTGATCTTTTAAATTCGTTTAAACGCGTATTTTTTAATTTTATAAACTGAAGGACAAACATCTTAATGCACTGTCAATGACTTACATATTAAAATAAATTTATTGTTATGATACAACGTGAACAGATGCAGATAATAAACTCAAAATGATTGGATAATGGATGCTCACTGTCAATTTACAAGAACAATCACTTAAACAAAAATGTAATAGTTTAGATTACAATGTAAAGGAATTCTCTGAATTTATGTACAATAAACTTACGTAATATACTATGTTAGTAAACATATCAGAATTATTTTTATTTCGTATTAATTAACAGAGATTGCAGGTCCCAATTGTCGCATTAGTTTATAACATTCTTGAAGTCTTTTTCTATCACCTACTCTTTCAAGAGTTTTTGCAGCTTCTGCAAGCATACCTGCACGTTCTCCAGGCGAAGCTAATAATAATGCAGGTAAATGTCGGCATGCTAAACACAAAGCGACTGCGTGCTCCCTTTCTCCACTATATTGTTCTTGCGACCGATCTTTACCACAAATGATTGAAGAACGAGAATTTTTATGATGCAAGCTGCGGTCTAATAGTACTTGAGTTTTCACTGGTGTTGCTCCTGCCATTATGCGTACTGTAGCTTCGTAAAGGAAAACACGTGCCAATGTTGACTAAAATATGTACGATTAATAAATATAACAAGTTAAGGCATATACACATATGTTACTTCATAATATTTTAATCGCTTCAAACTTACTGGAATGTGTTGACACAATTGCCGCAAACAAGCTAAATCACGCTGAAAACTTCCCAAAGATATGTTTATACTTGGTCTTTCTGAATCATTATCCAATTCTTGCCAAAGCATAGTTCGCATTTCAAGTAACCAGTCGCAAATCCATAATTGTGTGAGCTGAAAGATTTCCACGTGTTTATAAAAAATCGTTATGAAACATGGATCGTATGCACAAATTTGATTAAGACTATCTACATGTGGTGCAGAGACTTGCCACAGGAATTGCACTGTAGAAGTATTGCATAGTTATATTTCATGCAATGCAACTACAATGCACACTTGTAACAAGAAAGCAGTTGTAGAGGTATTCAAAGTATCCTCCACTAAATAATTTTAAGATTACATTTAATTAAATAGTATATACACAGCAGTGTTTACTTTTGTCAAACATGCATATACATGGAGCTAAACTCATTGAGATACGATCAATATATCAATATTAAATATCTCACCAAAACATTTTGCGATGACTGTTGTTTGCAATTGTAATAAACCAAGCATTGTTCGAGTAATATTCCTGCTTGATCAATGAGACGCATAGAAGCCGATTTAGTTGTAGCTTTTGCTGCTTGCAAAACATTCAGTACAATATACGGCAATGGACTAACACTGTTGTTATTGTTACAAAGTTGATAATTTTTTTCATAGGGAAATTTACTCTCAACGATACTCCAAGCTTGCGAATCGTCCTCTCTTAATCTCCAACATGCCGCTACATAGAGAACTGCTCCCCACCACAATGCAATTTCATCTTCACAATCTAAAATAAAAGATTAATGATCAGAATTTCAGAAATTAATATTTTATGAAATCAGTACAATTTACTCCTAACTTCCAAGGTGAAATCTACGAATTAAGAATGTTCTTATTACAAAACAAGTCTAGCTTACAATAAAAATAACTTGATTAAATTTACTTTTATATGAACTTACGTGTAACAGTAACTTTATCTGTACATAAAAAACCAGCATCAACACCAGCAGAAGCCATGATGCTTTGTCCATACTCCAGAATGGAAGACAAATGAGCATCTCCAGCTGTACCAGTTAAAATACGTAAACAATGACCAACTAAATAATCTCTGTATGCGCGCGATGCATACGATAGAGGATCAGCTTTACTACTTTGAGATGTAAATTCATTATCTGGTTGATCTCCATACTGCCATTTCTGAAGTATTAAAAATTTCGCTCCCTCATCACTCATAATCCATTTTAGTTTTGGTGGAACTGCACACGATGATAGTAATATACGTGCTTTACCCAAATAATATTTATGGATAAACGGAAAGTGTGATTGTTTAAAACAGAGTGCAGCGTTAATATATATTTCAGCTAACAATGACTTTGGCATTGTTTCACCAGCAGCTTCACCATAATTTACTGCAGATAGGGAAAGATACAACGTTCCATTCTTCGATCCCTCAGTTAAACGTAAACACAACATATGTTGATAAATAATGGCTATTTCCATGGCAGACATTTCTGCTTGTTGCCGAGTAGTTTTTTCCGAAAACCATTTATGAGTATATAAAATCCATTTTCCAATCCATAATTTATGGAGAAGTTGTCTTATGATTTGCCAAGTAGTGGCAAGCCAAGCCTCTGTACGTGAAGCTGGATATGGACGACCAAAGTATTGTAAGCATTGATGTAAATCACGACACGCCTGACTGCATTCGTTTTTAGATATATTAAATTCTGCTTGACGTCTCCATCGATGAAGTTCAAGAAAGACTTTACTATCAGGTGGTAATATTGGATCACCATAAAGTAATAATCTACAAACCCCACCGATTAAAAGTATAATATTGGTTAACCATAAAAATACATTACTCCAAATCGGATTTTCAAAATCGGTTTGATCTGGAAAAGAAATAATATTACCTCTTAATTATATCTTTCTATTATATTGTAAAATGATGTAGCGACGCTGCTCTACCTTGATAATTGAGAATTGTACGTCCATCCACTTTCGTATTCACGTAATCGAATTTAAATCGTCCAACGTTATTGAAAACAAAACCTAGAGGATTGAATACTAAATATAGGAATATAAATCCACAAAGCGTAAGCCTTGTATGATCTCTTATTCCTGTATTTGTCAAAATAGGTGTTGAATGTATGTTTTGTAATACATCGGGATCATCTTTTATGGATGACGGAGATGGTGGAGATAATGGTGCTGGCGCAGGAGACAAAGACGGTTCGCTCGAATCTGATCTCGGCGGTGTCAATTCTCCGCATACCAATAAATCGCGCAGATTTTGTCTCTGTGCAGACATTTTTAAAGCCATGTTTTCTGCTTTCAGCTTTGCATTAGAACTCTGGAGAAATCTGAAATTTTCATCTTTGCCTAGTAAGTTTTTTTCGTACATAATTTAATACATACAATGGGAGTAAAAAGTATTTGTACACCCTTTAAAAACGAATAACTTTTTTACAAATGGACTAAACATCTTGAGTTTTTTTTTGTTGAGATGTTAGAATTAGTTTATTTGGTAATGTGTAAATAATTTTTTTAAAAATTGCTATTGGTTGCAATTACGAAGAGAAATATAAAGGTCACGATAGTTTACTTTTTTATGTGTGCCTGTAATGAAAATTTAAAAGATGCTCTTTGCACGCGTAAGTCAGTTATATACACGTACAAAGTTTCATCGAAATTGGTTGACACATAAAAAAGCTACAGGCATTGTAAGATGTCAAAATCGTTAAATTTAAGGTTTGTGGTTCATCTTTAATGGTTCATAACAACCTTGATCAATTTCGATGAAACTCTGTGCATGTATATAACTTACTTAGATCTACAAAATGCATCTTCTAAATTTCCATTACTGGCACAGATAAAAAAGTTAAAAATCATGATTTTCCTTTTTTCTTCGCAATTTCAACTAATAACAAATTTTAAAAAATTTATTTGCATATTACCTAGTAAACTAATACTTATAACATCTTAGAAAAACTCAAGCCATTTGATCCAATTTTTAAGAAGTAATTCGTTTTTAAGGGGAGTACGAATATTTTTTATGCCCACTGAATACAGAGAATTAAATATAATTCAATATACCTTATATAGTCTATAGTCTTTCTTAAGATGGCAGACTTATTTAATTTAGCATCCTCTCCAACAATAATATTTTTTAATTCTATAATTTTGTCGTTGATCGATGTTCTGTAACGTCGTTCGATAGCATTGTGAGCACTGCGTTTTACTTCCTTTACTCGAGGTACACCCACATGTGTGCTTGTATTCAAACGGTTAATCTGTACTTTATCAGTGTCTAGTACAACAGGAATACCTAATTGAAAGTTTAAACATAATTGGTTTTAAGTGTTACCTTTAAAGTGGATAATTAATTATTACACTAACTATTCTCACCAGTAGTAAGAACAGTTCCATTAGCAGTATTCACTAAGGTATGTATTTGCTGTGGTACAGATGTTGAAGTAACAGCTTGTGCTCCTCTGGAGTAGACAACTGATTCTGATTTGATGAGTTTTGCTGGGAGAAGCAACTGCCTCTGCTGTGTAACTGGTGCTATGGTTACAACAGGTGACTGAACGCTAAAATTTACATTTTGTGGAATAGCGTATTGCGAACTAAATACTGTAGGTGCTGGTGTAACAGATATTCTTTGTGGTCTACTTTGTACAGATTGTACATCTTGTAATGGTTGCTGTTGTTGCAACTGCTGCTGTGATTTTTGTTGCTGTTGTTGAGTTACACATGGAATTTGCTGTATATTCTCTGTTACTGGAGGTGTTAACATAACATTTCCACTTGTCAAAGATTTAATATTTGGATCTTTGAAATCCTGAAATTCTTTGAAATCTTTAAATTCCTCCTGAGTATTAAAATTTAAAAAATCCAATCCTTCCGTATCCATGCCCAAGGGTTCATCAAGTTGTGATAACAATGCATCGTCACTGAACAAATTTCCATTTTTCAATAGTTCGCTTTCACAATTTGTAAGAAGATCTGAAATTCAAATATAAAATATATATTAAAGGTAAAGAATACATATGATAATAAAGATTTATTTTTAATATTTATTTAATTTCTGTTATATAAAATGTTTTGTAAAAATTTTGATAAGATTATTATTGTTATGCTATATATAAACTATTAATTCTTACATAATTTAAAAATACTTCAAAACTATTCATTGAATAAATAAGATTATAGTGGTTTGTACTTATAATCATTTAGACAAATTTATTCATAATATGCAGGGAAGAACTGAAAATACTTTTCCATATTTCGTTTCTTCAAAACTTGTATGTATATTTATAAATTCATAGAAAATTAAACTGTTAATAAAGGAAAATATGAAAAAGATATGAAAAAAGTGGAATTTGGAAATGTCATGCTTTAAATAAAATTGTAAAGTTTAACTTCATAAATACTACACGAGACTTACCATCAATACCAGTTACTTCATTTAAATTAAAGCTGTCATTTGACTGAAAATTCGAAAAATCGTTCTCTTGTGTTGAAGACCATCCCTCAGGATCTGCCATTATGGCATATTATATATTAAATATTTATTTTCATTAAACAAACACGTTGATTCAAACAACAGAATTTGCTGATATGTCAAACGTAATAACTAACAAATTATGAACGATCACCCTACCTTCCCCTCAACCAATCAGAGAGTTCCCAAAGATCGGACGATATTACGTCAGTACGTGTTACTAAGATTACAAAATTTATTACAAACTATAGACGCGTCCTTATCAAAATAAGTCATTGTCGCATCGACAGTGTACAAATTTTCATGAAATATAATTTGTACACACGATGTGTACTCATAGGGTAAAGAATAAGCCAACCAACCACACGATGTTCAATTATTAATTTATATTTGAAAATGTCTTCATGAATAAATATTAGTAAAGATTTCATTAGGAATCGAGACTTGGATTCTAAAATGCATTGAGTGTGTATAAGAAGTGATAAGAAGATACATACAGTTGTAAGTACTGTCCGCGCACCAGATGATAGCTAGTCAAAGTGTATTCGTTCCATGGATATAGAAATACGGGGATGAAGCACGCATCGAGGGGTTAGCAAATTTAGAGACGGGGACGAGGTAGATTTACACCTAATTCTCATTGGCTGTGTCTGGCGCAAGCGCAGTACGTCATTATGTATGCAGCGCCACGCATTGGCACAGCGTCACATAACCTTTTGTTGTTATTCACTGCCATTTACAGAGATCTGCTACTCACAGCGTTTCATTTCAGTGTCGTGTTTCAGTATTAAAAAAACTATTTAGTGTTAAATACTTCAACAGTGTTAAAAGAAGTTGTTAAAATGAAGGATATTGTATCCTCGTGTAACAACCGATCTAATTTTCAAAAGTGGAAAAGAAGGAGTAATGTTGTGAAAGTTACATTTCATTGGTCTGAAGATTATTTTATTATAGTTACTGTAATTGTAATCTTTGATTCTGTTTGCAGTTTTCCAAAAGATTGTGATGCTCGTAGTTTATGGTTAGATCTTTTAGACATCAGAGCATCAGTAATTCCAAAGAGAGCTTGTATTTGCTCGATGCACTTTGAAGAAACAAACTTCTACATAAAAGGTTCTTATGTGTGATTGAGACCAAATGCATTATCATGTGTACGTATAATAATGAGTATTTTTAATTTTCATGACTATACCAAATATATTGAATAGTTTTTATTTCTAATTATATGTGTTTGTTTTATTCTAGAAAACCCTTAAAGAAGCAGTGACTTCCTGCACTAAATTATGTGAAAATAATATGGACACAACATTATCACCTAACACAAGTTTACTTTTGATAAATACATTCATTGTCATAATGAAAATGTAAATTGATATTACAGTTACTTCTAAATTAACAATATTTGTTATTATTACAGCACAAGGTTTGATCCTCAAAAGTGAAGAGGTTCAAAGTATAGCTGGTACTTCCAAGTTGTTTGATGACTGTCCATTATCACCAGAACCGTACACATCTAATAAAGAAGACAAGGGAACAATGGTATTGCCTAAATTCATATATAGTTCTCCAGAGAAGTTGAGATTAAGAGAAAGAGTAAAATTTGTGGAAGCAGACTCATGGAAAAACTGTTCGTAACGCGGCGACAGTCAGAGAGGAAAGAAAAACAAATTGTTGAATTAAAGAACATTATAGAGGACTGAAAAAGTAAGAAATTATTAAACCCTGATCAGGCAGAGATGTTGAATATTTAGAGGATAGTAAATTTTCCCCGATTTTACAAATTATTAACGCGAGACTGTAGAATAGGCCTACAGGGGATACCACTAACAAAAAAAAGAATGCCAACGATAGTACCTCATAGGTGGTGTGGAAATCTATTGATACAATACAAGAATTGATACAAGTTTAGTTAATTCCGAGGCCTGGTATAACCCTATTATGTTGTAAAACCGAGTCCATTTCTTGGTTAAAACGCTGAAATAAAGATATACATACATATAAGCCTATTATGTGTACTTATTGTACCCTATTTTCAATTATATTATAAGAAAAAATATATAACATTTATGTTATCCTTATTAATTATTAAATATATAACATCTTCATTTTATAAAAATAATGATTTTAGAATATAAGTAACAAACTATTTAAAATTAGTATGTTCTTTAATTCGTGTTACACGTTTTAATTTCTCTTCTATATCCTCTAATTTTAGTTTTCTTTAATACCTCGCCCTACAATTTTTTTCAGACTACAGATTTATGAATTATTTGAAATTGTACATTAGAACATGAAATATGTAACCACTAATTGCATAAAATCAAAAATGTAGAAGATTTGCCGTTATTTCTCCACTTTTAATTATTTAACAACATTCATTACAATATTTGGGACATAATTCGTATCACGAGTGTCATACATTATTATAGAACAAAGGATTAACTATCACTTTTCTAGTTTCAACTTGTCAAATATATGTAAGCAATCTGTAAACATTTTTCATACTTGGCGGTACAGAGTATGCGCAGAAATGCCACCAACCAAATTTAGGCGTAAATGTGCCCCTGCCTCCTCCGCAATTCTGAACACCCGACTTGCCAAAGATGCTAGCTCATGCCCATCCCTGTATTCCTATATCTATGGTTCTAACTCTAAGACGATTCTTCAGTCCCTAGACCAATGGCACAGCCGACTCTAGTACTAGCCGTGCTGAACAACTTGGCAACACTGTCGAAGTGGTGATTGAGAGTCCGATTTTCAATAATGGGAGTCTTGGACTTCGGATTATAATTAACGCTTTTTTCATAGAAAATAATGTTAAAATGCACGATTCTTTATTAATTATGTATAAGCAATCTTTAAATATTATAACTATGGTAAGTAGAAGTGATATTAAAGTATTCTAATATTTATAAATGTGGTATACATTTTGTGGACTCTCGGAAAAGTTTGGTGTTGTGGTACATAAAAGTTGAAATATTTTGCAGTGGTTTCAAAAAAATACACGTATGAAGCAAAAAGAAATCATCTTTGGATTATTATGCAACATTTGAAAATGAATAAAGTGATATATAAGTTAATAGAAACCTGAAATAGACCAATTATTGGAACCGAGTCAAAGAGGTTAGGTGAACACGTCGGGAAGAGGTTAGACAATGAATTTCTGAAAGGAAGAGTTGTGCAGGTAATTATAAAATCGTCTGAATAAATAATATTTTAATTGTTGTAAATTTCCTCACCACCCTAGGGGTATTACTATGGCGCGTTACCTTTTTTTATCATAATGGGTGGTTCGCCATTAGCCATATCATCCCATTTAGGAAAACAAAATTAATTTTTTAAAATAAAACATGAAAAAAGCATTGCTTAAAATTCACATGTGTATTCTCAATAAAAAAAATACATATATATATAAAATTTTATATATATATAAAAATATCTATTATATTTTAAATGTGTTTATCGATCAAAAATTTTGATAATTTGTGTTCTGTTTGGACGCACAGGTTCGATCAGTGTTACGAAAAAGCAAATTTACAGATTAGTAACCTCTTTTGAAACTCAATGTATCGACCCTGATGTGGGTCTTTCTCAATGAGTTGAATGTCAATTTTTCAGTACCATAACATTTGGTTAGGTACAATTGGATTGTGTATTGTGTGGAAAACAATTTCAATAACATTTGAATTTACCGCCTATTATCGACCCAGAATCCATGAATCACTTGGTTCTAATTGGCTCATTTTGAATGTGTCGTTCCTATGCACGTTTTGTTTACATTACAACCTTCAAAAGTTCCAGTTCAGTTTCTGCCGGCATGTAGGCAGTTCCTTGCTCAATTAAATTTCACGTATAATTTTTCCGTTATAGCAAACGCAATTAACTCCCAGGTCTTGAGAAAGACCCACATCAGAGTCGAAACATTTGAGTTTCAAAAGAGGTTTCTAATTCGGACGACTTCGGACAATTTCGGGAGTTGAGAGAGACGGCGAAATGAGCCTTTCTCTCTCGCTCTTGAAACGCTGAGATTCCAGCCGGCAAGCGGCACGAGCCGTCGTAATGCGATTTTGGCTTTCCGGATAGTTTCACTTTCGGACTAAGATATCTCATAAGGAGAAAAAATTTCGAAAAAAATTGTATTACGGAAATACGCGTTTTAGGACGTTCTGATCACGTTGAGACTACTAAAAAAATAGATTTTTTCAAAATTTCAAATGTTTGTTAACAATTGCATTTAAATGGATAAATAGATTTCAATGGAATTTTATATTTAGGTTTTATATTTTCATTTCAAGATCTGGTTAATTTTTTAACACAATCGGTACATATATTCGTTATTCGTAAAAATTAAAAAGATGCTCTAAATAATGAATCTCACAGGGAATTAAATAATATTACCTAAAACAGTTAAATAAATTTTTTCCCCTATCTTCGCTTATAAAGGATTTTCAATTTTCAAATTTGAAGGTTTAACAGGCGTATGTTATATTAAAATTTTATGTGTATGTACATGTATATATAAATATATTATAGTTGTGTATGTATGTATAATATACTTACTCTTTCTGTTTATTTTGGGGATATAGGGAAGGATACCAAAATAACTTCAAACCAAATATGCAATTAAAAATAAAATATTTTATTTGGCAGAAGAAACTAAAGAATACCAGCATTTGCTGCTAGGATAAGTGAAACTGCCAAAACCTCATCAGTACTCACAGAACAAAAATTACATGTATAACGCGAAGCATATATATCATTTTTAATAACTAAATGACAAAATTTCATGTTTAATCTTAATCTGAATATTACGAATAATAAAAATAAAATAAATATTGCACATATATAAGATTCAATATAAGTATAGCAACAATAGAAATAAAAATCGCACTATTCTCAAATAACAATAAAACAATTGTCATCATAATGAGCAGGTAAAGGACACTTTGTACGTGTACCCTCGTATCAGGTAGAGAGGCGACGCGAGCGCACCGCTATTTTATGGTCCCTTGTCTATACCGCTGGTCTCAAGAAAATACCAGCAGACTGTATACAACTTAATAACCCCATTTATACCTCGAGAACAGTATTAATAACCACTCTTGGCCAACGACACCTTTTTAATGAAAGGGTAAAAACCGTGAAATTCTCACCGGTTTGAATGGAATATAATCATGAATCTTGTTGGTTTCTAGAAAATATGCCAAAAATTTGGACATTACTAAAAACAGATTG
Source organism: Sphecodes monilicornis (assembly GCA_913789915.3). Classification (NCBI taxonomy): domain Eukaryota; kingdom Metazoa; phylum Arthropoda; class Insecta; order Hymenoptera; family Halictidae; genus Sphecodes; species Sphecodes monilicornis. The sequence continues at coordinate 23,848,636 of OU565285.1, forward strand.
TCTATTTATTACATAACCATATAACTAAATGTAACTAAATTTTTTTTCAAAATATAAATAATCGCAGCTCCCCATAAAAAATGCGTAAAAAAGAATTTGTTTAAATTTCAATAGTGCAATTTGTTTATTTAATTTTTATAAAAGACAACGAAAAGTGAACATATCATGACAAACATTCGACACTTTAACCCTCGAACCATTTGAGATTCGTCGTGCGTTCAAGTGGACACACGTGCGCTGAACCCTTGTTTTATGGCTTTCAGTAATCAGTTCATTTCGCTTAAAATGCATCGTATGATTACGGGAGTAACGTCGATGTATTCCTTACGTTTTCCTGATGAAAATGCTACTAAACACTACATAAATCGGATTATTTTTAACAAAGATGGACAAAAATATGAAAATAATTTTTGCCCTATAATTGCCTTATAAATAATCCGAATTGCATCGTGTTTGGTGCCGTTTTCATCAGGAGAACATAAGGAATCGTTTGCCAGTACTTCCATTAAGATCCGACGAAAAATACGGAAAATGATAATCGACTTCGGTTGGGTCTAGTTCTGTTTGTTTTTTTTATGACCCATGGTAACCCGGCGGTCGAGTCTCGGTTGCGCTCGGAAAAGCTTGAAACTGTTCCGAGTTACCCGATTCTTTCGGTTTACTCGTTTGTTCGGTCGGCTCGGTTGAATTCGGGTTGCTTGAAAACTTCAAGTTACTTGGTTTCTTTCGGATAGCTTGAATGTTTCAAGCTGCTCGGTTCTCTCAAGTACTCGGCTCGGCTCGGAAATCGTGTTTCGGATTGACTCGGCTTGAGACCGGCTTGAATTTTCGATTTTTCCGACAGCTCTACATTGCATGCCCACGATGCATCACACAGCATTACCAAAAATTATGAGGTAATATGTAAAATATAAGACGTACCGTAAGCCCACCCACCACGACAAGGTAGAGACGCATAGGGAAGGAATGACACAATATCACAGTAGGGAGAAAGAAAAAGCGCACGCGGCATCAATAGGTGGTATATAATTTTGAAAACAGAATAACTAGAAGTAATATCTTGAATTTAATATCCATCATATTTGTTATATTTCTCTGATCAAAATTTTTCTGATTATACATACATATCTATTTTTTTAATTGACGATGGAGTAAGTTTTGGCGACGTGTACCGTACACGTACACAATGTCCTTTACCTGCTCATTGTGATGGCAATTTTCAAATCGCCCTTCTTTTCACGGGCTCGTTTTAAAGGGGAAACTTTAAGCAAAATGAGCATATTTTTCAAGATTTAAATAAATACGGCTCTTTATCGAAGAAAACGTAAAAAAAAGGATTTGCTTAGGCTGTTTACTGGAGACTTTTGTAACCCGAATAACCAAGTTGTATGCTGGAATTTTTATCTCAGGAACTGTTTGTCAGATTGAGCTAAAATTGAATAGCTACGAAACGGTGCATTTCCGGTACACGGTTCCTTTCAAACTTTTTCTCTACGTGTCGAGTAGAATACTTTGATGTAAAAAAATGTAACATTAATTTTCAATGCTATAAACAATTTTGCGGCCCGCTTTTTTTACAAATATCCACCGATCCAGCGGTGATCTATACTTTCTTAACACCCTGTACATTGAGGACAGCAGAAAATTATTTGTAACACTTGTCTTAATGGAGGGAAATCGTAATCATTGCTTGTGTTCTTCTTTGAACAAATATATATGTTTCCACATTTTATCGCAATGTAAACGCTTAATTATATTTCGCTTTTTCGTTTTCATCAAAGTAAAAATACAGTTGTCGCCATTCATTTCTTGCAAGCCTAAATTAATTTTTTTTAAATTAGAAGCAAATTCAAGAATTGGAAATCCACATTTTCTATCTGTTTCTTATAAAACTTTTTCGACGCTTAGTTCAATTAATAAATAAGAAATATCTGCTTTGTGGTCTAACTTACAAGATTTTTGAAAACAAATTTTCGTTATGTTCGTTAGATGATTCGGGTATATTGTGCGCAACTGTTCTGACATACACGTATTATTTAGTACTAATAACCCAATGACATTTTCCCATAAAAGATTATGTTCATATAAAAATTTCAAAATTTGTTGCAATGTATCGTTCAAAATACAATCGTCGTTTATATCACAAATGCCAAGTACGATTTCATACCTAATAAATAATTCAATTACATTAATGTAATGAAGGAGTTGTAATTTAGTGATGAAATATTTTGTTTTATGGACGTCATTGCAAATACGTTGTATAGTTATATGAAAGTAATTATTTCTAATCAGTTCAAATAATTTGTCGTATAAAAATATTCCATACATATTTTTAATACTATTTACATCCAATATGTCTCCCGCTAAAAAAAAGTCAATTTAGTACCAATACTGTCCAAGCACAGCGCTGAAGTAGAAATCTTCAAATTCTTCAAACCTTGCATAGAGAAAGAGTATTATTCTATAGAGCGGAGACATTACAAGCTGAGATTCCTTACTCCACCGCAGACGGCGCTACAGTAGAAATTCTTCAATACTTACAACACTGCATAGCGATGGGCACAATCGACTCCAAACGATCGACTAAGTTGATAGTAGCTGTTATTATATTCAGTCAACTAGTTTTATTGAACTATCGACTGAATTTCGCAGTGGTGGGGGTTACTATTTCAGTCGACTGAATTTCGCAGGCTTGGGGGTTACTATTTAAGTATTATTTTTAGAATCTTTCAAAATTAGAATAGGAAAACTTATATGGTGTAAAATATGATTGTGGAACGAAAGAATCTTCTTATGCGACTTTTCCTAGACGTAAAACCAAAGCTATCTAAACTATTCTTTTCAGTCAAAGGACCTCATTGAGTCATAAATTCCACTTAGACAAATAATATAAACAACTGGCTCGAACGCGTCTACAACAGTGAACACAGCTTTCATTTTCTAAACATTTCAAATAGTTTTGAACAATTTTTAATTTTAAAAGTGCTGTCTGACTAATTTTAATGAACTATTATTTTCTTAATTTTTAAACATTAATTATTAACTATTATTCATTAACTATTATTTCTCAATAATATTAAGATAGTGCATATTAGTACATATAAGTTTTTATAATGTATATAAACAATATGTATAGAAAAAAGTGCTCAATAGTGTGGCAATTTTTTGAAAAAATGACACCAACGAGTGCCATGTGTATCTTGTGTAAAAATGAATATAAAAGTGCAAAAAACACGTCGAATTTAATGGACCATTTGAAGCGTAAACATTTTACAATCCTTGAAGCCAATCGCAGTGTACATGATGAAACAGAGTCGATGGACGTGGACGGTGAATTTGAAAATGTGACACCTAAAACATCAACACAAGAACAAGAAATATCATCTGTGGCTTCCACTTCAAGTTTAAATTTGGCAGTGCAGAATGAAGACTTACCAGGTATGGTGGAGAGATCTCACATACGTCTAAGGCAGTTAACATTGAGAACAATTTCCAATGATCTGCCACAATCAAAAATTGTTAAATTAAACATTCTGGTGGCAACCATGATTTGCAAAGATTTACAGACATTAAGTATTGTAGACGATAAAGGCTTCATTGAACTGGTCAAGGAGCTTGAACCACGCTACAAACTACCTAGTCGTAGAACTTTATCACGGACCATTTTACCGCAGTTATACATTGACATTAAACATACAATTTTAGAAAACCTGAAAAAAACAAATCATGTGTCCATAACTACAGATATCTGGACTAATTTAAATAAACAATCTTTTATAACAGTTACTGCACACTATCTTATTGAAAATAAATTGCACTCGAATGTATTAGCCACAAATCTGTTAACGGAAAGCCACACAAGTCAGTATATTGCGCAACGTATTCAAGATATTTTATCTGAATGGAAAATAACAAATAAAATTAGTGCTATCGTAACAGATAATGGTGCTCGTGTTAAAGGAGCTGTATGTAGCTTAGGCTACTTGCATCTGTCATGTACAGCACACACATTGAATTTAGTAGTACATGATTCCATGAATGATGTGATGGAAATTACAAACTTATTAAAAATCTGCCGCTCATTAGTTGGGTATTTCAAAACAAGTGTTGTAGCGGCAGATAAATTAAGAAGAACGCAGAATCAAATGGGTTTACCAGAGCTCAAAATAAAACAAGATGTGACAACACGCTGGAATTCTTGTCTCATGATGCTGGAAAGACTACTCGCAATAAAAGTACCCTTGTCTGCTGTCGCAGTATCACTATCTAAAAGTACCATATCCATTACGGCTGAACACTGGGAAATCATAGAAGATACAGTAGCATTATTAAAACCAATAGAGTATGTTACTATGGAACTATCATTGGAGAAATATCCAACATCATCAAAAGTTATTCCATTAATAAAAGGAATACAAAACGCAGTACAAACTGTTGTACCAAGAACCAGAGCTGGACTGAATCTACAGAGTAATATCTTAAATAACGTCGAAAAAAGATTTGATTATATTGAAACAAATAAAATTACTTTGATAACCACGTTATTAGATCCACGCTTTAAAACAGCTGTGTTTGAAACCAACAGAATAGCAGGGACAGCACAGGATATTTTGAAACAAGAAATAACTTCCTTGTGCAGAATAGCCGATAGCCAAGAAACTAATAGATTCATAACAGATAATCAAGAACCATCTAAAGAACATGATGAATTCTGGAATTTCTTTGTAACAAAAGTGTCACAGTTATCGAATCAGCCTATACCTACAGAAAATGCAGAAACCATCATTCGTCAATATTTAGATTTACCTTATGAAAACATTAAGAGCTGCCCCATCACATTTTGGAATAAACATAATTGCAAATTGCCACACCTCCACAAAGTAGCAGAAAAATATCTCTGCATCCCAGCAACGTCTGTTCCTTCAGAAAGGATATTTTCAAAAGCTGGACAAATTATCTGTGAAAGAAGAAATCGACTTTCAGCAAAAAATTTAAATCAACTAATCTTTTTAAATATTAATATTTCATAAATCTGGATGAACGTCATAGTATATACAATAATAATTTAAGGTTAAATGAATTATTTTTTAAATTTTTATCATAATTTAATTTTGTTATTAGTATCTATTACGAAAAATATAAAATAATATGAAATATCTTACATTTTAGGAACTAAAAGTTAACAACTAGGCAATAATACACATAAAACATCTAATCAACATCGTCAAACATTGAGAATATATATATATATATATATAGGTCATAGTCAAGCTGCCGTGCTGCGGACTAAACCAAAGAGTAGGTATAATAAGAGGCGTCACTCCGGGCGGAACCTTTGAAGTCCTTACTTGACCTTGGCATTTAAATTGGTTGTATACTCGAGCGGGATATTCTGTATTTTATCAGTATCGTTTTTCGTGATATATTAATAACTTCTAGATTTGAAAAGTTTAAGGTTGAAGTGACATATACGTATAAAAAAATGCTAAAATATAAAATGTATTACAAATGTACAACAAAAGTATACATTATGAATGAATTAAAGAATATTTATTAAAAATAAATTATAATAATACATATTGTGTACAAGTATGTTAAAGAAGTATATACTTAATCTTTATTTCAATGCAATTGCCAAGAAATGAACTCGCTTTTTTTTTCTTTTTTAACGTGGGGAAATCCTCATAGGACACCCCGATGTCTCGAAGGGAGGGCTTGGATTCGCCTTCCCTTGGAGAAGTCGGGGTAGTGTGAGACTTTTACTCACACAGCAATCTTATTATGAAAAGATGGTCCTGGGGTTCCTGGAACACAGGTATATGAAAAAACTTTTCTAATTTATATAAATGAATAAAATATATACGTAAGCCAATGGAAATATAATAAATCTTCATTTGCTTAGTCCAATCGGTTCTTACCTGTTATATCTTCTTCAATGCGAATTCTTTTTGTCGGAGGCTCATAATTTGAACATTCACCATGCTCCATCGCTGTCTCGATATTTGTATCTACAATGAAAACACAAAATCAATCTATAGTGAAAACAACATGATTTGATGCTTCTATGAGATATTTCAGCTTGCACGATAGTGACTTTGATCATGATTGGTCTATCTATGCCCTGACTTCTTTCCAATGTAATGGTGCTAGGCAGTTTGCGTTGGATTCAAATCGCAATTTCCTTACTCTTCCACCCTTTAAATTTTCTTCCACCTTAGTGCAACACCCTGTACATGTACATATACAATGTATAATGTATAAGTATGTTTACATATATATTAAAAAATATGTAATAGATGTGCTTAATTTTTTATCCGATATTACATTAAGTACTATATCAGTATGTGAGCAAAAAACATACCTGATTCAATTCGCTTTGGCACAGCTGTCAATAACAATCTGGTCTTTGAAGGACCCATGTACATGTGGTCCTCAAAATGTTTACTGCAAATTCGGCGTGTTTTATAATGGTGTAAATACTCCGATGCTAAAAGGTCCTCTCTGCCGCATGCTTGAAGCCACAACCTACATCTAAAATCATTGGAAATATATCATAATTCCTATAAATCAATCACCAGAAGACAATGTTTAATACTATATTAAATATTTTATAAGTCAGGTAGAAATTTTGTTATAATACTTACAAATTCTCATCCTTAGGAAATCTAAAAAAATGAGTTCCTTCTTCTTGGCAATTAAATGCATTTTTACAATTTTCGTAAAAGCATACAATACCACCCCTCTTCTTGGAACTCATTACAATGCTGTAATAAGGGCTGTAAAAAAATGAACAGAAAGGAAAAAAGAGAAGGGAAAGCGAAAATGAAACAAGAAACTGTAATAAAAGACTTCTTTTAAGAAAATAGTACTTAAAAGAAAGCAGAAATACTAATATGTATTAGAGAAAAAAAAACACAATGGGAGAATATAATATTTAAATAGAAAGGAGAAATTGATGCACTAAGGTAAAGGAACAATAATACATATGTACTAAAGAAAAGAAAAAAGAAAGTGTAAGATAATAGCACCTTACTCAGAAAGGAAAAGGCTACTGCACTAAAGAAAAGAAAAAGTGAAAGTAAAAAGGAAATATAGGAAAATACTTAATTTAAATGCACACACGCGAAACAATACACACTAAGTAAATGTTCGAACCGCACGTCTACAAGTTTCCAAAAGGAATGATCGTGCCATAGCTGAAAGGCAAACTTGCCCCTTTGCGACGCTAACCTGGGAAATTCCCAGTTTATTGCAGTTTATGATAGCCGGGACCGGCCCGGATCGCCCGGATCGCGCCCTGTTTGCAAGGCGAACGTACCGGAAATGTTTCTAACATATTCCATAGTTCGCATTTTTTTTCACAAAAGAGAGAAAACAAACGTTTTAGCATTAATCACGGGACATTGCAAACAGACAGTATACGAAATATTTAAACCTTACCGCAGTTTGCTGGTTATTCCCGAAGTTTTCCGATCATTGCCGAATGGGCATTTAAATTGGTTGTTCTAGTGATTTCCTCCAAACTGTTTCTGTCTTTGTCGAGTGACGCCTCTTATTATACCTCCTCTTTGATAGCATCACTGAACAGATCGAATGAAAACTATCAAAACTTCCTCACTCCACCGCAGAGGCGCTACAGTAGAAATTCTTCAATACTTACAACACTGGGACTAAAGCAATTCAGTCGACTGAAAACTATCGACTAAATAGTCGACATAGTATGTCGTTACTAGTAAGTGATCGATAGTTGAATTTAGTCGATAGTGCCCATCACTAGTCTATAGCAGAGAGTCTATAGTTGACCTTTTAGTAGTTACTATTTTATGGTCTAAAGAAAAGTTGTTTTTGTTTATTTTTGGAGGTTATTCAAATGTTAATTCATAATTAAACATGTTTCCAATACTTCGTAAATCAAACAGAACAAGAATATCATCAATTTGTAGTTTCCATGCGGCAGTGAGTCACTTATTTCTTTCTGCACATACATTCATGATTACAATTGTTGAAATGATAACTGTTATTGTTTCTTATAATTCTTAAATTGTAAATTACATACAATATTTTAAGACTAAGATATTAAATCTGTATGTTTCTTTATCCATATTACATAACATGTACATATATATACATTTTGTATAATGTACATATAACATTGTGTATAATGAAATGTCAGAATATATATATGACCCAAATTTATGTTTTTTTTTTAAATTTTCTATATAGTCCCAGAAATTTTGTCCGATTTTAAAAAGGTTATTCTTTTTTCAAGATTAATAATAGTGGAAGTTACTGTGTGTATGCGTATACATATATGTACAACATATTCCATAAATAGTTAATATATTCCTAAATTTTAAAACAATGAATTACATACTCAATTTGAAATCAAATTTTTTCTTTCCCATATAGAGTATACAATGCGTAAAAGAAAAAACATTTTCTCAAAAATTAGAAAATGGTCCCCAGTTAGGGGATTTTATTGATGGAACTTTCAAAGAGTATGATGGAAAATTAAAATTAGCAAAAGGAGACAGTTCTCGCTTAAGGCTACCACCTTGGCTAAAAACGGAGATACCAATGGGTTCAAGTTATAATAGGATAAAGTCACAATTAAGGCAATTAAAATTAAGTACAGTGTGTGAAGAGGCACGATGTCCTAACATAGGAGAATGTTGGGGAGGTGACAAACATGGTACTGCAACTGCTACTATTATGGTTTGTACAATCATTTTCATATATTTCATTACTTCATATGTCCCTTATTTTGGCTTGTAATTAAACTGTTAACTGTCAATAAGTAATGTACGTTTATATGTTATAATTTGAGTAATTCGAGTTATTTGCCATTTGATACAAATTATTTCCTTTTAAGATTAAAGTTATAAGAAGTATTTCTTACTTTGTTATTAGGTAATTTTATAATTTATAATTTTATTTTTAACAAATTCACTTATTTTTTGGATCACAATGACTTTTAAAAATTTATTCATGTCACAAATTAATATTATGGATATATAATAGTGGACAACAATTTAATATAGTTAATGGGCGATACATGTACTCGTGGTTGTCGTTTCTGTTCTGTAAAAACATCTCGTACACCATTACCATTAGATCCAGAAGAACCAGTAAATACAGCAACTGCAATAACAGAATGGGGTTTGGACTATATTGTACTCACATCTGTCGATAGAGATGGTTAGTTAAGAATTCTCATAAGAATATAAATCGTACATATATATAAAAATAGCAGTAACTTGAAATTTTATATTTTATAGATTTGAATGATGGTGGAGCAAATCACATTGCAGAAACAGTAAAAGAACTTAAAAAGAGGTATGTAAGCTATTTAGATAAATTTTTTGTTATAAATATTGTATACAAGGTAACAAATATTTACAATAAATTTTATACATTCTTATAGGAGTAATATTTTAGTGGAATGTCTGGTACCAGATTTTAGAGGAAATGAAAATAGTATTGCAACAATTGTTGATTCTAATCTTGATGTTTTTGCTCATAACATTGAAACTATTGAACGTTTAACACCATTCGTTCGAGACAGACGAGCTCAGTATAGGTAATTCGAATTAATAATTCTAATGAAATATATAATTTTCAAAAAAAATTGTATTAACTTATATTTATATATTACACAGACAGTCACTACATGTGCTGAAAACTGCGAAAAAGCTAAATCCAGAATTAATTACAAAATCATCAATAATGTTGGGGTTAGGTGAAACTGATGAAGAAATTGAGCAAACCATGAAAGACTTGAGAGATGTTGGTGTGGGTGCACTAACTCTTGGACAATACATGCAACCCACAAAAAGACATTTAAAAGTTATAGAGTATGTCACACCGGAGAAGTTTAAAAAATGGGAAAATGTAGGAAATGAAATGGGATTTTTGTATACCGCAAGTGGTCCATTAGTACGATCATCTTATAGAGCTGGAGAATTTTTTTTAACAAACATTTTAAAAAAACAAAGAGACAAGAAAACTGAAAAGCAATGAAGCCTATTCTGTTGCAATTACAATTATAAGCATAGATTTGTATTTGTGAATAATGTAATATAAATTGTAAATTTTGTTAAAATGTAAAAAAAGTGTGTACAAACAGTTGCACTATTTAGAAAACGAAATATGTTAATGTTGTAAGAAATTCTATTGTATTAAAAGTGATAGTGACAATAGTAAAGATACAAATTTTAAACACAAAATGCGTATTCTTTTCCCACGTATACATAAATTATATTACAGTATTTTTAATCTGTGTCCATTGCAACTGCAACTTGTGGATCTCGTGGGCCTTCGTCAGATGGTGGCGGTTGCGGAGGTCTTGAATCCTGTTCTGTATCAGGTTCAGTAGGTCTTCCACGTTTGTCATCTTCAATTTGAGATAAGTAAGTAGAGGTTGTTTCTTCATCGAATACTGTAAAATCTGTATTCTTTCCTACTACAGCAATAGAAACGTTCTGTAAAAAATTGATCATTTTATTACTTACAAGTTTTCAAAACATATATATATACATATATATATATATATATATATATATATATATATATATATATATATATATATATATATATATAAAAAATTGAATCACTTTACCTTAACTGATAAATCAACCTCATTGGGTAGTGTATCTCTTAAAGCACGAAGACCATGCTTCACAAGTTCATCAAGATTGCACGACATGAATTCGCTTAGATGCTTCTCTAAATATGTTCGAGCACTTTGTGAACGTGATCCAATAGCCATTGCTTTGCAGTCAAAGAAATTCGATGAAGGACAAGTTTGGTAAATATGAGGTCCTTGATCCTGTGAAAATATTAATACCATTGTGCCATTTATTACTTCTTCAATTTCTATTGGATGCAATTGGTCAAATTAATACAATTAAAACTATTTTGCTTTGCATTATCAAATAGAATATATTTGGTGTTAGTACTAAAGATGTGCGAGAACCCGAAAATGTCAGGTATCCGATTCTCGAAAATTTCAGGATTCTTGAGAATTTTCAAGAATCCGAATGTGCTCGGGAATCTCGATATATTCGAGAAGCCGTCCCGATCCCGAATAAAATTCTCAACTCGTGCCGACCCGACATTATCGGGTTCTCGTACATCTCTAGCTATCACTCTGTATTAATATTTATTTTTTTGTTAGCAAATAAAATTTAAGACGTATTGAAGAATTATAAACCTTTGATAAAAAGATGGTAATATACAGGGTGCGTTAAAATATACAAATAGGCACAATAATCTTTCAGAAAAAAAATTAAATGTGAGATAAGGAATTTTCTCGTTGAAACATGTTAGATTGGATCATTTAGCAACTCTTACACGCCTTGCTTTCTATTTAAAAATTGAGATCAATTAAGTCTAAACCATTTATCTAGTATTCAAGCATCTATAATTAGACGAATATAACTTTGCATACAATAATGACAGCAACATTTTCGACTATTCTATAATTGATATAATAAAATATGGTTGTCAAAATATTTTCTTTGTGCCTTCTTAACAAATCATCTAAAATGATGTCTCAAGTAAAAAAATTTTATTGCATATTCTTTTCTTACTTTTCTTTATAAAGTATCACCCAACAATTATGAAGTATGACATATTGTATCTGATAATATAAATTCTTATATTGCCACTATTGAAAAACTAATGAATAGAATGGATATATTTTAGTAATAACTTACATCGTATCCAGCTATTAGTAAACCAACACCATATGGTCTTCTATCATATCTTTGAGTACAAGTTTGCAATTTATTTCCTAGTGACGCCATTAAACGACTTACAGGTAATACATCATCATGAGAATATTTGTAATTTAAGCATTCAGTTCGCATGTATCGACTGCATACATATGAAAATAAATGAATAAGTTCAATACAATTAAAATTTATAAACAATATTAACTCTTGGACAGTGGAAAGTTTTGTACACAGAAGTAGTGAAACCAGGTATATACTGCCCAGGCTAACTACTATTAAGAATGCGACACACTGATAGTTCGGATGATGGCTGCACACATGTGCGCTTACATTTGTGCATGCTAGCCACTCACGCATAGAACAAATTATATACTGGTGAAATAACATACACTGCTACAGCTCTGTTACATAGGCACATATTGTCCAGTTCCACTGGTCGAGAGTTAAATACATTAATATAAAGTGCATTGAGATTAAATTTGGAAGGTGCATTATATACCTTAGCATTCTAGCATCAGCAGTTAAACCTGAAATAGATATTCCCATATGTTTGTCTATAGGAATAATTTTCTTCTGATGCGCTGAAAGTTCAGAAGAAGCTCGTTTCAATGCAATAAGGACAGTATGCGTTTTATTTTTAAGTCCAACAGTGGCTGATCCTAGTTTCACAGCCTCCATTGCATATTCTACTTGATGTAAACGTCCTTGTGGACTCCATACTGTTACGTCGCTATCGTACTGGTTGCGGAACTGAAAATTAATTATCAATAGTCTATATTACAATTATGATTATAACCCAACATTAATGTTAAATTTATTTTGACATAATAAGTTCATTTTTTAATGAAATGAATACCAAATGTACAACAATATGAGATGTATATATATATTATTATATATTATTATATAAATTTTAATGAAAAATTTGAAACTGTAACTTTAAACAGATAAACTCTTCAATGGTACATTTGGCTTTGCAAATATTATAATTGATTATGGAAGATATATTTTCTTAAATAGTTTTATATAACTTAATTAAGCTACAATAAAATAAATAAAACAAATACCATTATTTAATAATGCACGGTTAACAAACAATAAAAAGCTGCAAAATAACTTTACACCTTACGATGAATTTTCAGAAAACAACTGTCATGCACCGGGATAAATGATTGAACAAGTAATAGATGGAAAACTCTGCGATAGTAAAGCGTAATTCTTGTGACTGCAATTTCAAACTAAATATAATAGAATCTTATTGGACAAATTACATACTACTAATTATTATTACTACAGCATTAGTTTAGAAAAGTCATTGAATGAAATTAATGTATTTTACTTAGTTCGTATTATTGTAATATTTTCTCTTTAAAAATATATTAATTAAAGGGTCTGAACAAATTCAAGTTTCCTAAATTTGAAACCACAATTATTTTATTACAGAATAGTATTTATTAATTCAATTGTGTTTAGGTAAAACTGTACTATTGATTTACTATGATAGTAAAAAATAAACGTGACAATAATAAATATCGATAGTTATGGATTTTCGTATATTGGTACTTAGGTTACCACTCTTAACTTCTCTTTTTCATCGACGCGAGTGGCCGAGCCTGCTTCTTGTACGTTTGACAATATTTCTAAGGAAATTTTTAAGTATTTAGATAGTATTAATATTGTTCCTGTGTTTATGTGTAGCTATAGTTTGCAATCATTAGTTTTGTATATTTGATTTACTATTTTCTTTAACAGAAGAGTATCGTTTTATTGAAGTACTGCCCAAACACGCCTGCACGTGTCAATTACACATTTTCGTATTTTGTAATTACTTATTTTAAATTCTAATTAAACAATGTGTTTATTTACAAAATTCATTAAAGCTTGAAATTTATATGTTGACATATGAAATCGTACAAAAAAAAAACAAGATGTTGAAATTTTCATAACCTTATACCACCAATAGCAGTACTTGAAAAATATTTCTGTAAGGTACCATCTACTTTTTATATTTTGCAGATAGAAATACAACAATGACGAATTCAAAGGGTTATCGTCGTGGAACCAGAGATTTATTCTCTCGAAAGTTCCGTAAACATGGAACAATCCCTCTGTCCACATATATGAAAGTATATAAAGTTGGCGACATTGTTGATATTAAAGGCAATGGGGCAGTTCAAAAGGGAATGCCTTACAAAGTTTACCATGGAAAAACTGGCCGTGTATTTAATGTAACTCCTCATGCTCTTGGTGTCATTGTGAACAAAAGAGTACGTGGACGCATCATTGCCAAGAGGATCAATGTCCGCATTGAACATTTGACTCATTCGAAATGTAGAGAAGACTTCCTGAAACGTGTAAAGGAAAACGAAAGGCTCAGGAAGGAAGCAAAGAAGAACAACATCAAAGTTCAACTGAAACGACAACCTGCTGAACCATCGCAAGCACACATTGTATCAGGACGTGAAGAACCTGTTCTGCTTGCTCCTATTCCGTATGAATTTATTGCTTAAAACCGAAATAAATATGTTTTGACAAAATTGGTGTTTTTCATAATAAGTTTCCATTTATTTTCAAGAGGAAATACTTATCTTTAATTTCTAACTTTTATCAATCACAAAAGAATTTACTTATATTTACAAGTAGCATATTAAATTTTGATAACAATGATTTTATTTTCAGTCATACTCTTTTACATACATATAGAATCTGTTAGCGCTTCCAACATTTCTAAGTTACTAGAGAAATTGCTCTAAAAATAAAACAAATGATTTTTACGAAGATAGACTAGTTTCTTGGTAAAATTAAAATAAATAATCCTTACATAAACTGTAATCGACTTGTTTTTAACAAAGAGTGTTCATTTTCATCAAGGCAATTACATCAATGAACAACCATGAAGCTAATGAATTTCTCTATATTTTATGAACAAAATATAATTAAACCTATTTTGTATATACTTTACTTTTATAAATAATCTAACATACAACATTCCTAATCTTATACACTGTACTTTGATAAAATATGAAATTACTATATAGGATTTGTTTAATTTACTATATATTTTTATAAAATTCTAACTGCAATCTTTCGATTGGTAGAATAGGATGTAACCAGTTTCAGAACTCTTCTGAATATCTGATGTAAGTCCATAAAAGTCTTCTATGGTTGATGCATCAATTTTCTAGAATAAGAATTTAATATGTATAAATATTTTTACAAAGCTTGCGTATAGAATGTTCGACTACATATGCCTGATCTCTTAGCGCTATTTTACAAGTCAAAATAAGGCGAAAAACAAGCGCAACAAAATTGCCTTGGCGGCTCCCTTTTTACGTTATTAACGATTAAACATATCTTTTAATTCCACTTATTGATAGATGTTTAATCTAATAGATGTCCAGGTCATTCCATGCCAAATCGATCACTTTCGCCGGTTTCGAATTTTTTTAGTAATGACGGGCCTTCGAAATTTGCAATTTTTGCCCATTTTGGCGAAAACGGGACTCACTTACGAATTTTTATCTCAGGAACTGTTTGTCCGAATGGGCTACATCTTTTTTGTTTTATAGGGAAAGGATTGGAATATTACAAAATCATTTTTTCAACCTCGACAATCAACTTTATAATGTTGAAAAATTTAAACAAATTCTATTTTTTACGCTCTTTCGATGAGGTGCCAGAGTGATTTAATATTTGAGAAAAATATGGTTATATTCCTTGAAGTCTCCCCTTTAAAATGAGCCCTTGAAAAGGATGGTGATATGAGCTGGTAAAGGACGCCGTGTACCCCCGTTTCAGGTAGAGACGAGTCGACCGCACCGCTATTATGGTCCGTTGGTCTCGAGAACAATGTTAGTAACCATTCTTGGCCAACGACACCTTTTTAGTCATTACTTCATTTATAGATATTAGTTTTTATACGAATTATATATGTTCTACGAAAAAGGTGTCGTTGCTCGATGGAAACCACGAGAAGGTGGCGGTTTTCTTCCATCGGGAAGGGATAAGGAGGGTTTATGGTAAGAAGTATGTATAGGATCATTCTGTGGGTGGACTTCGATATTCGAGGAAGAAATATAATGAAAACTATTTCATTACACTAAGACCAGAGTCAGCATTATCGCACGAGCAAGTTTCACATAGTACTTCTTTATTTGCTCGCGCATTATAGATTTTAAAATTAGTTTATAGTCTGTTATCACAGTGTCCGTATCCATGGGACGTCCAGTTACTGCTGTTTTAATCGCGGACAATTCGATTTGCAACAGCATTTTCAACTAAAGGCACTAGGCTTTCATAGCTTTACATTATCGAATAAAGAACTGCTATGCAAAACTTGCTCGTGCGATAATGCTGACTTTGGTTTCAGTGTAATGAAATAATTTTCTTTTCTTCCTCAATTATTTAAGTCCACCCACAGAATGATCCTATCCATACTTCTTACCATAAACCCTCCTTATCCCTTCCCGATGGAAGAAAACCACCACCTCCTCGTGGTTTCCATCGAGCAACGACACCTTTTTCGTAGAACATATATAATTCGTATAAAAACTAATATCTATAAATGAAGTCATGACTAAAAAGGTGCCGTTGGCCAAAAATGGTTACTAACATTGTTCTCGAGGTATAAATAGGGTTATTTCTGCTTAATCTGCTGGTATTTTCTCGAGACCAACGGACCATAATAGCGGTGCGGTCGACTCGTCTCTACCTGAAACGGGGGTACACGGCGTCCTTTACCAGCTCATATCACCATCCTTTTCAAGGGCTCATTTTAAAGGGGAGACTTCAAGGAATATAACCATATTTTTCTTAAATATTAAATCACTCTGGCACCTCATCGAAAGAGCGTAAAAAATAGAATTTGTTTAAATTTTTCAACATTATAAAGTTGATTGTCGAGGTTGAAAAAATGATTTTGTAATATCCCAATCCTTTCCCTATAAAACAAAAAAGATGTAGCCCATTCGGACAAACAGTTCCTGAGATAAAAATTCGTAAGTGAGTCCCGTTTTCGCCAAAATGGGCAAAAATTGCAAATTTCGAAGGCCCGTCATTACTAAAAAAATTCGAAACCGGCTAAATGGTGACTTAAATCTCCCTAATTTCACATGGACTACAACATATTGCATTTAGAACAAAATCGGCGATGGTGCTTGCAGAAAGTGATCGATTTGGCATGGAATGACCCGTCCACATGTAGTCGAATGCTTCGTATAATACATATAATATAAAGTCATTTAAAGCTTACATCGACCATATCATCATCAAAAAGCAGCCAAAATCCGTGACTTTTAACTATTGAAATATAGTGTCCCCGATTAGGCCCACTTCCACAATGTATCACAACTGCGACCAAATCATATAATCGATCTGGGTTCACTGCATCGTCACTCTAGACATAGAAAATATAGAAAATTTACGTATGAATATTAATTATTGTTAAAGTAATGATGTCAGAAATAATCAAAAAATACTTACAGTATTAAAGAGTCGAAGCTCCAGAGGAAAAACTACCCTGTGAGAAACTTTGATGTGACGATTGTATTGTTCCACGTATTTGAATCTTTTCAAATGCAATGCCAATATCATTGGTAATTTTTTCACTCTCATTCGTTTCTGGAATATAGTGTCTTACCAAGTATTAATTCAAACAGAATTATAAATTACAAATTCCTTAAAGAATACCTGTGCTTCTTGATAACTGCTACAGTGATCGCACTTAAATTTGTTATCACTACAAAGAGTCTCAGTATTAGAGAAACATCTGAGGCAGTGCGTGATTGAAGTATTTTGATCTACATCAACTTGTAGATCAAAAAAATCCTCATCTTTGCTTGATACAGTCTCACAGTTAAGGCAGCGTGTTTCCGATGTCAGGATTCCTTGAAATATTTCATGAACCCATGTTGGTTCCGAAGGTGAACCAGCATCCCCTGCTCCACACTTCCCACCAGGTGGCTTACTTTGACTTCTCTCTGCTAAGATTGAAATAAAATTATTTTCAAAAGAATATATTGGTAAATGCATAAATTGAACTTTTCACCCTACTTTTAATTGTAATAATGGTCTTCTTTTCGTTATAATTAAAACTATATGATATTATTGAATTCTAGTAATCATTGGTTGGAGTTCAATGAATTTTTTGTTTACATATATTATATGTATATATTTACGAACATATACCTACCCAAAATGATTTCATTTATGTGATTTATCAAGAAATTTAGGAATTCATGTGCATCTTGTTGCATATAATTATCAAATTCCTCTGTAATAGATCATATATACATTATTTATAATATACATATGCATGTTAAAATTTGTTTAAAATTTTATGAAAACTGAAGAGATATATATTACACTGACCTTTTTCTTTCCTCAGCCTGGCAATAAACTTTTTGGGAGCTATCGATCCGACTTTCTTCTTTTGTGTTGCAATACTGTAAAACAAATCTGCCAAACATGTTAGTAATGTTTCCTTTGTTCGCTTATTTCTAGCTTTATATTCTAGAACTTTTTCTCTGAATGGCCGGCAAAAATATAAAGCTTGTAATACAGAATTACTATAACAGGTATTTCCAAACTGCAAAGAATATTTAAAAATCAAACACTATATTAATATCTCATATTTATTTTGATATAGATAATAAAATTTACATTTCATACTCACATTAACTAAGCCAAAATAATGTTCATTAGGTGGAAATTGATCAGAGCCTATATCTCTCTCTAGTTGTGATATATTTGCACCCTACACAAATATGAAAGTACAATATTATAATTTTGAAACTTAAGAAATTTATGTATAATATGAAAGAATTATATAAGTAATTTAAAAATACATTTAAACATTTGGGTTTTTAAGTCACTTTCACAACAACAATTTCTTTTAATTACATGAATGAAAATATATGAAAATTATGAATACAAAACATGACTTGATAAAAAATATCTAAAATTATTTGAATAATCTAACTAAATCCTTAGATTATTAATTTATTTAACAACATGGACTAATATTGATATATTTACTTGAATATATTAAATTTAATAAACCATTCCTGTATTTAATACATTTAACAAAACAAATTCAACACTTGTTGAAATAGATATGTATAATGAATAATAAAAATTTATAATGTTTATACTTTGAATTTAAACAAAATTTCATAAAAAATAAAAAGTCTATATAAGCAAATAAAAAATGTATAACAATTAGAGATTGTTTTTGACTGTGCTACGCCATTTATTAAATAATAGAATAAACAAAGATTAAAAGAGGAGAGATAAAATCAGAAATATGCACCACATTATCACTAATTTTTATAGTAATATTAAAGCAATTGAGAAGAATGATATTTAATAGCCTTACCATTTTATGATTTTATAGCTGAAACTGACCATTGACAAGCATATAGTATAAAGTTTAGTAACAACAAAACCTCCATGGTATCTTGACTTACGATTTATTGGTTAAAGTATTATCATTGTATAATTATATCTAATTGCAACGACAACAACGAGAGCAATTATTAAATAAGCTTGAATTTGTACAATTTTTGTCATGAAACAATCACATGTGTTATTTAACGTATATTTATTACCATTTACTTTAAGTCGGAATCTGTCTTTCGATTACATTATGATTAGTTTCCGCGAAGTGGCCAGAAGTACCGTGAACTCAAACGCATTGAAAGGAGTGTCGATGTCAATTGCAAAATGTGGTTTCACAACGAAAGATGTCTCTGGACAAAAAATTTGCGCAAAATTTCCAAATACATAACGCTAGAAGCAATAGAATAATAAAACAAAGGAAGCCCATTGTTGCATTTAGTATGTTATATATAAAATTTACTACAATTCATATTCGCAAAGTGTGTAAATTTGTTTCACACAAATTCATGATTTAAAAAGATTAATATGTATAGTTGTAGAACTTACGAGAATTAACTATTATTCGTTATTCTATATCTATATATATATGTAGAAGATAACATTGAAATGTATTTAACGATTTGTTAATTATTTTTATATAATTTCAAATTTCTTAAGGTAAACAGATTTCAATTTGATGTGTTTCAGAACACAGTTTATTTCTCTAACCTCTTTTTCTCCCGCCAATTTTGTTGTGACATGTAGAAGCCGGAGTTAAAATGTAAAAATTTGATAAACTATTGTTATATAAGCAATATTAGAAGTTTCTTTACGTGTGTCATCAATAAATATAACAATTATAATTTAATATTGTGTGAATTTCCAGGGATTGTCATAAACAAAATTTGTAAACATTGCATTTCAAATGCGTTGTAAGTAATGCCTAAACATATGTAAAGTGAGATGTAAAGTGTTCAAACTTTTCCAAGTAGTGTTTGAATAAGTATTTATAATAGCTTCTTCTAAGAAATGTCATGATATGCTGATTGGAAAAAATATATACTACATACATTAACTATGTTCTTGATGAATATAAATTATTTTACCGAAAAACATCAAGAGTATATAAGAGTATATAAAGACTAAGAATGAGGGTATGTCTATAATTATATGTACAGTGAATCACATACGTATTCAAGTGGTTTCAAATGGAATGTTTGAGGCTTTAAAAAATGTACTTACATTACACATTCCATAATGCTTTTATTTTAGTAGTAACTAGTAACTTGTAAGTGTCGTGATTATACATGTAAACTTTAAAGGCGATACACTAATGTCAACATTATTCATCAAATATTTCTTGGAGTAATTGACAATATGAAGACCACAGAAGTATTCGAATGATGTAGATCTTCTACATAAACATTGCATCAGTAGGACAGATTGTAAACATTAACAGCATCAGTTAATGTAGCATACTCTGAGCATTTATGGTCAGAAATTTGAAAACAATTATCCAAATACATGGTAAACTCAAAAAGAAGTGTTAAAAAAATAAATTATGGAAATTTGGAATAGTGTTGAAAAAGATATCATTGAAAATTTGATTAGTAGTATGCAACGGCATCTGCAAGATGTAATCAGTGCTCATGGTGAACCAACAAAGTATTCAAATTTCGTGTTTTTGTGAAAAACCTATAGTCGGTCGAATACTTTTGTGATCTTCATATCGTTAATATTTCCAAGAAATATTTGATAACTATTATTGACATTAGTGTATTGTCTTCAAAGTTTATATGTATAATCACAACACTTACAAGTTACTACTGGAACAAAAGCATTATAGAATTCGTATTGTAAGTACATTTTTTAAAGTCTCAAACATTGCATTTGAAACCGTTCAAATACTTTTATGGTTCACTACATATAAGTTTGTATGTCAGTAGTAGTGTAAGTACAAATATTTTTGCAATACTAGTTATGGAAAAATTTACTTAAATTATAGTATTTTTCATATTATTTATAAATTTTATAAAATTTAGTTCATTTAAAAATAGTATACTGGGTGTCTGTGGTCAATTGGACCAGTGCTTTCTTTGTAAACAGTAATTATTTATAAAAAATTGAAGAGGAAGATGATATGCAGTCTTATTAATTTATAGTCATAACATAATAGTAAATATAATATTACGAAATCTTAAATCTACATATTTCTCTTATTTCTGACCTTGTATGATCTTGGAAGTCATTGTTTTACATATGAGTGAATTCATCTTAACCCATTCTCTCATATGACATTAAAGAACATATAGTATTCCATTTAAAAAACTGAACGTCACCTTCGTTTCTCGAAAAATAATGTAAATATAAAAGATTGGCATAAGTTATCGTGTTGCCATTAAGATATGTGCTGTATGTTTTTTACTTTCACTTTTTTTGAAATACTTACTATTTATGAGAAAAACGCTGGTCCAATTTACTGTGAACACCCTGTATATTAATGGGAATAAGCATTTAATAACATTTCTTCTCCAAATGTACAATACTTTTCAACTCACTGCTTGTGAAATCATATTTTATTTTGTTTTTTTAGTACACATATACATGAAAATATGTTTATATTCTACTATTCTTTACTATGCAGTATGAAAAGAAGAGATTTTCATGGCAAGATTTGTATAATCTTATAATCATTGTAACATATTACATGTGGTGATGCAAGGAAGTATTAATGTATAGGGTGAAACTCAAGGTATGCCTATAACTTAGATATATTATAGATTCTATACAACTTTTTTAAGTAGACTACAGAACTTTATACAAAATAGAATTCGTTTGCATTAATTGCAAGACATTGGAAATAAATAGGAATCTATTTCTCTCTATAGTGGTTTTATTATACGCTGTAAGAAATGTATTGATACTTTTAAATTCTTGTAACCTTCTTATTGTTTGAAATTAAGAAAATCGAGAGAAATTCTGAAAAGAAATCATTAGGGGTGCAGCAATATTAAAACTTCATAAATTCAACCTTTTTTTTATTATCAAGTTTGAAAGCTTCATTCTTTGTGATCATTTGAAGAAAAGCTTCACATATCTGAATTTGCCTAAGTAGTTCCACTCTGTTGCTTTGTATGCAGAGATTGTTTAAAAACAATTGTTTCTTCTAAAATTATGTATATGAACTGTGGTTACCCCACCATAATTTTATCTTTATTGTCGTATAACTTTAACTATTTTTATACTTTCAACAATTGTCTTTTTAAATTTCTTGTAAATGTATACACAATCAATTGTGAGAAATATTAATGTGTTCATCAAATCATGTCAAAGCTATCTAACTCAGAAAAAAAACCATTGATGTTTTACCTATTCAATACTGCTGTACTTACCTGGTTAAGCTATATTGTACATGTTTTATGTTTTTTTTCAGTAATAGTAACAAGAACTTGCTATATTGGAATTCAACAAGATGGAAGTACATAAAAGTATTGCAAATAAATTGTTAGATGCTGCTGCACTTTCACCTCCAGCATCTTCATCGCCTTTGCGGCGAAAATCGATTATAGTGCAACAATCGAATGTTCTTTCTTCATTATCAGAAAATGATGACGAAGCAGAACGATTGGCTCGTCGTCGTGAAATTGATACAACACCAACAATTGCTGGAAACACCAGTGACAAAAGACGTTCTTTAGGTCTTAATATATTGGTTAATATGCCAACTGTTCAAATGGTAGAGCGTATATCTCAGTGTATAAAACTTGGTACGGAAAATAAGATTAATCTTAAGAACGCATTCAGCTTGCACATGATAGATTTTATGACATACATGATTAAAAAGCAAGATGTCAACATGGCTAATTTACAAATGGCCAGTATGTCTTTAGATGTGAGCACTAAAATTTATGGATTTCGTGTCGATGGTATACATATGGAAATACTTAAGATGATGGGTGGCTTAGAAAAACAAGAAAAAAATATTGAAGACTCAAGAGATAACAATGCAGAACCAATGGATACTGAAGAAACAAATGAAAGTAATGAAGTGGAAACAAAAAAGAAGATAAAAAAGAAGAAAGTGAGACAACAAGTACTTTCCACAATGGAAAGTTTGAGGACAAATGTTGAAGTTGAGAAGTCTACTTTAATGAGTATGGAATCAGATTCGCAAACTTCAGATATGTTGTTTCAAGCTACGTTACCTAACCATGCAGGCTCTGGGGTTCATCTACATCCATATAATGATATCTTGGTGGATACAGTAGAGTGTAAAGAAATACAAGATACAGATGCTGGTTACAGTAATCCAATAAAAGATATTTCAGAAATGCAAATTTGCCCACCTATGTTTTACTTTGATTTTCAAAATTTTGATGCAAGTGAGGTACTAGAGGATGCTGAACCAGAAAAAATGAATGAAAACACGTTTCATTTTGATTTAAATGCATCGCAACCACAAGATACTGGAGAGTCATATGCTGGTATGAATTATTATGACATGGAAGACACTGAAGAAGAAACAGTAGACAGATGTGTCAAATTGCCTGATCAAGTAGAGAATATTGTAGATTTTCGACAAGTTTTGGCTAGTACTGTGGTATCTAAACCTTCAGAATATTCATTTATTCAAAAAAGTTTAAATATACACTGGACAGGTCCATCTCACTGGAAATCTATAAACTTTAGAAAAATATTAGGTAACAGTAAAGTAGTTGAAAAATGTCATCAAGGTCCAAATAAGAAAAAGAAGGAAATAGAATTATATTACGACCATGAAACAAAAGAAAGCACAGGAGCTAAGTTTTTACCAAGTAAAGCAGCTAAAATGCACGTTAGAACTGCTAAAATGGAATGGAATGAAGAAATATTGACATTACCACCAGATGAGCATTATGATATTGTACAAGCTAGTAAATTGTATCTTCATACAACAATGTTTGAACCACCTAAAAATATAGATGAGATGAATACTACTCATTTGTCTGATAATGTAGAAAATTATGATTATAAAAATGAAAATGACACATCAAATTACTGTTCTCAAGCGAATGTTAATGTACATAAAGAAACTGAACCATATAATACCACTTTCGGTAGTGCTGCACTTACGAATGACTGTGCAGTACCTACACAGCCTTTAATTGGTACTAATTTAGTTAGCATGCCTACATTAACAAATAAAATAACTATTGCATATTGTGGGCGTGCGAAAAAAATTGATATGAAACAATTAAAACATTCTATTTGGAAATGTTTATGTACAGATAGTAACACACAAAATATGGAAGTAGACACATGTGTAGATGAAAGTTTGCAGGATTCAAATAAAATGAATGGTACTAAAAGTTTTACGAAAATTTACAAAATATTGCCAACGTTATTAACAAAAAGTAACACAGAAGCATTGAGTTTTCCAATCTCTTTTGTTTCTCTTTTACATTTAGCAAATGAAAAATCGTTGCAAGTAATTGCTTCACCTGATATGACTGACCTTATTATAAAACAAGATTAATTATACAGGGTCAGGCGCAAGCTATTGCCACCTACAATAGCCCTGAATGTATGATAGTAGTAGAAAAGTTTTCGAAATAAAAGTTGCATCGGACAACAGGAGTCATAGTGTGGCAAGAATCTTTTGTTGCTAGGTGGAGTCACTTCAGAGATGTGAAGGTCATCTTTGTTTTTTTAAGTAGAATGCTATGTTTTGGGAACTGTTTTCTGGTAGTGGCCATTGCGACGAATCCAACGAAGTGCAACGTTAAGCTTTTTGAAGGTCAGCAAAGGTCATTTATGACAAAAAAGGCGAAATAAACATGCATTTACAGAAGGTGTTCAAAGTGATTGCCATTGGTATCAATGCAATGCTGCAATCCTCTTATCATGGATGGAGTAGTATTTCCTATTACTTCGGCTCTTATCAAATCAGATGCTGTTACAGTTTATTGTACAAATGTATTCAATTGTATGGCGTGTAGTGTGAGAACATTGAGAATATCTTTCAGCGTATAAATCTCTAGCTCTCGCTGAATTTTGCTGGCATTCTCCGTAAATGAGAAGCAGATCGGTTTGTTCTTCGAAAGAATACATCGTTTACAGTCGCTTGATTCGATGATACTAATCTTAGCAATCTTATTATTGATGTCCTGCGATATCGTCCAGAAGTGTGCTGAAAGATATCCTCAACGTTCTCACCCTACACGCCGTACAATTGAATACATTTATTTCGAGAACTTTTCTACTACTATCAAACTTTTGGAGTTATTGTAGGTAGCAATAGTTAGTGCTCCACCCTCTATATATAGTTAATAAAAGTATAAAATGTTTGTACGTGCGCAAAGTGTATTATAAATAACAACTGAAAATATAAATTCATATATTTTATTTAACAAAAAATGTATATTTGAAACGCTTATTATATTTTATACCAGTGTAGTATTTATAAGGAACAATAAATGAATATGTTTATTTAGCATTTTATGTATATTCGTTCCTCTATTTATGCGAAATATTCGATGTGGTATTTTTTACACAGTTAAAAATTGCGACTAAAGTAAGAAAAATATTTGTATATATTATGTACATAAAAATTCATTCTTTTATTATACCAAAGTGATCAATTTTTTCTTTTTAACCCTATACATTTTTTAAATGTTAAAGAATTATGAAATCCTAAATACCAGCGTTTTTTATATGGATCCAGAATGAGATTCAGAAAGTTCGATTTAACTATGAAGACGGCCAGAATCTACCTTTTTTATAAAAATTTGGTGACGAATAAAATATGATTTTTTAAGTTACTTCAGGTAACAAATACTAAATACTTATAATTATTAGGTTGTCGCATATGAAAGTTGATGAGAGTGCTCACGCCGGGGTTTGGCCGTGCTAAATTTTTACTTTTAAGCCTAGAACAGAACCTGTCTCCACTTTTGACCCCCTCTAACGCATGAATCGGAACTAACTTTTTTAGCTTGGAACAGAACCTGTCTCATCATTTTACAAATAATGTTTTAATAACGAATCAATCCCGCATAGGAGTGAAAATCTAATCCCGTGCACGAGTACGGAGTAACCAACAAGAGTAGGATGAAGAACCCAAATAGACACAAAATCGACACCAAATCGAAAACCAGTCGATACAAAATCAGAACCAAATGAGACCCAAATCGAAACAAAATCGAAACCACATCGAGCCCAAATCTAATGATTTGTGGACGCAACGACCTATAGGCGTTTCGGGTGCCCTCGGGGACTCGAGTCCCCATACCCACGCACGGGCCCCATCCCGTGAATATCAATTTAGGAAAGAGGAACTTTGAAAGTTCAAGAACAGATTCCAATTAGAAATCCAAAAATTAATATTGAAGGTGTTTGTTGAAGGTACATGTATTCTGAAATAAGAACTCTGTATTTCGATTATTAATTGAAAAGAAATGCTGATGCTGGGACAAAGGAAAACGAAGCAAGTATTAAGTCTTACATTCTACTACAATATACATATTAACGCAAATTCGAAACATGCCATCAAGTATACATAAAGTATTAATTCACAGTGCGGACATAATAAAATTTGTTAACCTATCAATCGGAATGTTTTCTGAGGAGGCCATGATATCGAGAAACAAAGACTTTTGGAGTACATATTAGAAAATACCATATTATAAAATACCATATTAGAAAATACCATACGAGAAAATTTTCAAAACGGGAAACAATAACAGATCCCTTTCACAATCTATTATACACATCTGACGTTATAATATCTTCGATCTCTAATAATAGACAAGTTTTTAACAAACGAACGCATTTTGATGTTGAAATTAAAAAATTAATGCCAGCAAAGATACATTTTTAGTAAATTGGTATTTTTAATAACAAAAGTTATGTTTTTGTTTCATATAATTAATATTGTTTTCGTACTTGTTTAAATAAAATTTATATAATTATGTCTATAATATGCCACTAACTCTGACATAATTGCAATTGTACTATAATAAAATCTATTACTTCAAAAATGGTGGATTATTGAGTTTATTTAAAACCTATACACAATTTATCAGGCACTTAAAATAATTTGAAAAAAAAAAGTTACAAACAAAACTTAATTAACATTCAGCGGTCTACCAATTTAAATAAAAAATTTTTTTTTTAATTTTGAATGCACACAAAAATTGGTCACTTTGACTTTTTAAAAGTTAAGTGGATCACTATCTCTAGAGCTACTTTAAATTACGACTATTTATTCGCAACGTTATCATGAGCTTCAATCAACTTTGAAAATTTATACTAGTACAAGGCGTGTTCATTCGTTTCGCAACGCTACTCAAAATCGCGGATGTGCCCATCTTACAGTTGATCGTTGCAACTGGAGCATGGGCGCCTGAAATGTCGAAACATTCTAATGCAAACGCGATTCTTTTCATGCGCAACGCTAATTCGATAAACCAATATTCAAAAAGCTATTTAATTAAAAAATTTAGAAATTTAATGTACGAAATTCTAAATTGATATCTTTAAAACTATTTTAAACGACGACTATTTATTCACAACGTTAACTCAACATTGAATATTGATACTAGCACAACGCGTGTGACAATTTGTTTCACAACACTACCCGAAATCGCGGATGTACCCATCTCACAGCTGATCGTTGCAGCTCGAGCATGGGAGCCTGAAAAGTCGAAACATTCGAAAGCAAACGCGAACTTTTGGTGCGCAACGCTAATTCAACGAATAGAGATCCAAAAAAGATTACTCTACAGTTTGTGCAAATCGAATCGCGACTATTTGTTTCGCAACACTATGCTTTAAAGAAGCTATATCGCTGACAGAAACTGCGATAATAATTGGAAGGAAGACTAACTTTGATCTCTGTTTAAAATCGACTAAATGCAACGCGTGGTTTTCTCGCAACGCTAGAGCAAATCGCGGATGATCCCATCTCGGCTGATCGTTGCGGCGGCGAGGCCTGCCCATGCATGCAACTAACTACTTTTACACTCTACTACTACTCTATTTCTACAGACGAGTACAGTGACAAAGTAGTGACGTAATGACTCACTCGAAGATGCGAAGATATTGCAATGATTGCCTCCTTAAGCAACAGTTTGTCAGGTATCTTTGGTATAAAGCCTCTTCTTTCTCTTCGGCCACATCCCAACAATTTGTTTCGCAACGCTACTCGAAATGGCGGATGTGCATCTTACAGTTGATCGTTGCAACTGGAGCATGGGCGCCTGAAATGTCGAAACATTCTAATGCAAACGCGATCCTTTCAATGCGCAACGCTAATTCAACAAATTGAAATTCAAAATGCTATTTAAATGAGAAATATAAAACTCTAAATCGCGACTATTTATTCGCAACATTCACTAGACATTTAATAAACTTTGAAAATTGATAGTATTACAACGCGTGTGACAATTTGTTTCGCAAAGCTACTTGAAATCGCGGATGTGCCCATCTCACAGTTGATCGTTGCAACTCGAGCATGGGAGCCTGAAAAGTCGAAATACTCTAAAGCAAACGCGAACTTTTGGTGCGCAACGCTAATTCAACGAACAGAGATTCAAAAAAGATTACTCTATAGTTTCTGCAAAACGAATCGCGACTGTTTGTTTCGCAACGCTATACTTTAAATAATCTATATCGTAATGTTAACTTTAATCTCTGTTCAAAATCGACTAATGCAACGCGTGGTTTTGTCGCAACGCTAGTGCAAATCGCGGACGTTCCCATCTCGGCTGATCGTTGGGGCGGCGTGGCCTGCCCATGCATGCAACTAACTACTTTTATACTTTACTACTACTGTAAACTACTACTTCTACAGACGAATATAGTGACAAGGTAGTAACGAAATGACTCACTCAAAGATGCGAAGCCATTGCAATGATTGCCCTCTCTGAACCGATCAGCACGGTACTGACATCATGCCGGATACTGAAACTGGACCGGCGCAGAACCCAAGGTAAACGAAGACAGCATTGAAGAGACCATGCCCCCCGAGCTAGCTTAAAGTAGGCCAAGAAATTTTTAAATAACCCTTGGACTACCCTAAGTTAGCTAAAGGTAGACCACGATAAACAATGGTAGGTCATTGGTGGAGGACACTTGGTCAAGCTTAAGCCAGCTGATGGTAGACAATGATAGGTCAGGGTCGCTCTGGAGGACCACTGGTCAACCTCAGGGCAGACCACTGCTGGAGGACCCTTGGTCAACTCTAAGCCAGCTGAAGGTAAGCAGGGATAGGCTAGGGTAGCTCTGGATGACCACCGTTCAACCCCAGGGCAGGCCACTGGTGGAGGACCCTTGGTCAACCCGGAGCCGGCTGAAGGTACGCCTGGGTA
The DNA here is from genome assembly GCA_913789915.3 of Sphecodes monilicornis. NCBI lineage: Eukaryota > Metazoa > Arthropoda > Insecta > Hymenoptera > Halictidae > Sphecodes > Sphecodes monilicornis. Next base: position 23,878,097 of record OU565285.1, read on the forward strand.
GCTCTGGAGATCCACTGGTCATCCCCAAGGTCGGCAGGATAGGCCAGGGTACCTCTGAAGACCCTCCTGGTCCCGGAGCCCCTCCGCTACTGCCGGAGGGCCCGGCCCGATTGACTGACTGAGCGCGCTCCGCGAGCTTAGGTAAGCAGTGATGCGCAGCGCGCAGCGGAGCGCAACGCTCCCCACCCCAACTAATTTTGGTAGATCTCGAACGCCGTGATAATAATGATTGATAAATGCATTATTTCTGGTTGTATAATGTTTATAACAATTCCATTTGCCAACGATGTCGACAAGCGTCCTCTTGACTATCTACCATCTTATTTTTAAGTAAAAATTGCTAATAGTACTCGAGATACAGAGTAACTTTTAACACATGAATATCACCAAACAATATTATATCAAGCAAATGTAATTAATAAATTTATTATCTCTGGCTGTTTAATGTTTATAACAATTCCTTTTGCCAACTATGTCGACATGCACTCCCTCGACTACATATCTGACCATCTCATTTTTTAATAAAAGTATGTAATGGAACTCGAGATATTGAATATCTTCTAACACATGAATATTCGCGCGCATTAATTTATCGAACACAATTCACTGATAAATTTATTATGTCTAGCTGGTTAATATTTGCAACAATTCTTGACCATCTTGCCATCTTATTTTTTAAGAGAAGTGGGCAATAGAACTCGAGATACAAAATAATTTATGATACATAAATATTACTAAGCATAAATCAATCGAGAAAATGTAATTAATGAATTTATTATCTCTGCTTGTTTAACGATTACAACCCGTCTGTCCAGACGGTGTCGAATGCTTTCTCCAGATGTACTAGACAGACGCCCACGCAAGAACCTCTACTCAGGGCTAGATTCACGTCGGATGTTAATTTATTGATAGCATGTATTGTGGAGTGGTGTCTTCTAAAACCATATTTGTTTTCGGGGATTATATTATTAGTATCGCAGAAATCTAAAATCCTATCATTGATGACGGGAACGCTACACTCGAACCCATCGGCGATGTTGGAAGTAGATTCCTAACATTTGGTCGTAATAGGTGTACCGATGTTTATCGGAAAAATTAGATTTTATCTTTCATTATTAGTAACAGAGATATCCACTTTGTTAATAATAATCGTAGCTAACAAAGTGGAAAATTGCAGATATTGTTGACGATGACAATACCATAGACGATACCCATAAGTAGGAAAGATATCATATATTTCTCAAAAATAAGCAGAAATCATCTGCAGTACAAATTGTAACGTCATTGCTCACCCGGCTATGGATATTTTGTCTGTTTGCTTTGCTGGAACACTTCTAAGAACGCGACGTCACAACACACGTATTACCTCGGAGGGGCTTTTGGGCATCTTCGCGGCCGGCCGCGCTAGTCCAAAATCGGGGGCAATCGCCGATCGTCGGGGGCAATCGCCGATCGTCGGGGGCAATCGTCCCCTCCCCACCCGTAGTCCCGGCGATTCGGCCACGACTCATTACAATCAAAACAGTCAAAGTGATCGGACGCGCGTTACCGTATCTTGGAATTCCACCCTCTGTCCTTGACAACCGCGTCGCGCTGTGTTGTACTATTATTGAAACGCAGAAAATGTGTACAACGCAAAGCAAGGAATGTTATGTGAATGGTACGTAGTACGTATAACTGTTTCCGTGTTTTTTCATTCCTTCGAAATGAAAATTATTAACTTTAATTTTTATTGGAATTGATTCTTTGTACGAGCGAGTTATTTATTATTCACCGGTTTCAATTTATTCTAGAATAGCGTTGGTTTCTCGCGATAATTTACTCTTGTATCGTGTCGATCAACTGAATTTAAATTCGTGTCGCGCGATAGAAATCGCGATTATTATAAATTTTAGTAGAAATGAAGTTTGATTTTATATTCAATTTTAATTATTTATTTTTTATTAACTCGGATTTATCCTTTGACGGTTGTTGTTGTAATTGATCGAATTTGTTCTTTCTGTCACAGAGCCAGAGGGAAAATCGACATCGAAAACCGAGATCGAGACGCAATTCTCGTGCTTTCTTCGAGGAGGAGGGGATGTGAGTACCAATATACATACTACATTTACAATTAAACTTTTTTATTGGACATTTTCTTTTCAAATTACAATAATATAAGAATGCATTGCTAATGTATTTTCGATTAATTAAAAAACTAACATGAACAGATAATCTAATTTAAAATAATGAATTATTTTGTGTTTTTCAAATAATATAGAAAATTTATTTTCCTTTGGCGTTTCAATGAAATAAATTATTTTCAAATAACATTTTAGTTGGATAATATTTTATTTCATTATCATTGTTCAGCTCAAATAATAAATAAATTCCAAAATTATTTCCGTACAATTGTCAACAAATTCTAATCTTTTTTCTTCGAATCTGTACATGGTAGGGTGCATCATCTCGAAGAAGACTGCCGACTACCGACATCCGACTTCACGTTAGCCGCCCTTGTTTATCAGGTAGATTTTGACATATATTTTAGAATATTTTGGGTGAAGTGTGAATGATTGTGAATGAATTTTGAATGATATCGAATGAATTGTAAAAGATATTTAATTTTGATTGCTTGGCTTTGCTCGTTTATTTCCACCCGCTTCTCGGGTATGCATTCGAATTTTTGGTACCGCTGGATTTACGGAGAGATCCAGCAAGACCTCGCGTCGCGATTTCATGTTTTCTTTTTGCCAAGCTTTGGACAGGCGATAGGTAGATTAAGCAAAGGGAGCTGGAGTGATCTTTGATTTCACGGATGCAGTATCGGTTGCATCAAGTTCTAAAGTTCTTAAGTTAAATTCTATTAAATTGAATGAAAGTCGTGGATCGTTACAAGTCTTTTGACGGATAGTTTTACATCGAGACCTGGCCATGGTACAGCTCGACCTGTCAGAAAATTGGGCGAGGTCTTGGGGCTCAACAAGACGTACGACATCTTGGCCGTGCTCAGGCAACGTGGACCTTTAATGTTGAGGCCCTTGCAACACTCTGAGGCTTTACCGACAGGTCCGCGCCGTAATTTTTATTTTACTATTAGCCGACAAAATTGTAACGATCTCTTAGAGTTAGAGACCGATCTTCCGTCTCCCTTTTGGTAAAAGGATCCAGCAGTAGAGTCATATGTTCTTGTTGCAGGGAGTAATTCTCTCGTACTCATAGTACAATAGAGTTGAATAGAATAGAGTAGAGTCACACCTATGTTATAGATGCAAGATTAGTCAACCGGTCACGCTTCCGATGCATAAGTTGTTGTATCGGACGGGGTGCATCGGTTGGTACGTCTTCCATCTACCCTTTTGTGTAGCTGGAATCCATTGTATAACAAAATTCATGTACGTTATCGCAAACCGACGACTTGGCTACTAGACTTTGCCATAGCTGGTGCCCTACCGTCTAAAATTTCCAAGTACACAGACATGGAGTTTGTTTATTTGGTAATTTTGCGACAACCACGAACTTGTGTCTTGTGGAGATGAAAAAAATATTCGATATTTTCATATCTCGCAGCCTGTAACCGCTATAGCTCCAATCGACAGGGCGTTCTTTTTTTATGCTATTAATAATACTATTATCATTATGCAAATAATAATACTATTATCATTAATAGCAGTTTTTTTATATACGACCTGGCGGTTGGGTAGTTCCCTAGCGTAGAGATGAAACATCACCTAGACATAGATAATAGTGCATCGGACATCCGGGACACGTCGCTAGCTCGATACAATTTGTGGGGGGTATCGGCTATACCTTCCATAGGCATAAACGGGCCTGGTAGACCTACAGAAACCAGATCGCGGCTACCACGCCCGCCCGTCATACCCCAAAGCGCCTACTTTTGTCGAGGTTCCATATTTGGAGGCCAACGTCAGTGCGATAGCTTTAGAATAATTAATTTAAGTACTATCGATTTGTCGAACGAATGTATGAAGGAGATCAGACGAGCATTGTTTGAATTGAAAATCAATTCCAAATAGAATCCCCGGGATCGATATTGGTCGTGGTCGTTTTGCAAATTGTTGCATCGTTGGTACTGTTGCTCGGCACTGGATGCACTTGTACCCGTTTCTCGGGTGCAATCGAATTGGATCACTGGCTTCAGTTGGTACCCAGCTATCACCTGCATGTCTGCTCGGAGTTGTTTCTTGTGATTTCTTTGGCTTACTGTGGCGCCGAACAAGTGGGCGAGGCCCGGTGGAAGGTGGTGGCCCTGGCAGCCCGTATCCTATTGCGTACAATCGTAATTGTAGTAGATATTGTTTCACGGTGTTCCCCGATGGCACCTTGGACATGGGCTCAGAAGGACGATTGTAAGCCGTAGGTCTCCGACCTCTTCGTGCCCGGCCATTGGAATCTGTAGAAACCCCTCTTTGAGCGCGCAGATTGGGTTGTCTGTGCATCTCTGTCGAGCCCAACGTGCGACAATTTTAGTGTCTATTGTTCGTCTATCTCACTTCCGGATTATTGTATAGTATAAGTAATTAGATCATTAAGAGTATTAGATTGGACCATTTTTGAAAAATTTAGTCCATTTCTATGGTCCCTCGGTTTGTGAATAGTCGCGTCTTGTCGCGTATTGGAAACAAGGGTTGTAAGCCTAACCAACAATTCATCGTGGAAGAAGAACCTTTTTGCAGGCGGCAGCTGTAATCCGACTAAGTGGACATTTCTCCATTTAATAGATGAATCGAGTATTCTATAATTATGGGTTCGTTGTGCCAATTATTCAGGTATATTCAGCATATTCCAGTATGGAGTATGCAGAGTTATGGAGAAACTTGTCACCGAGTGCATCGTGGGATCATTTCGAACGCTGAACATACTTTTCGTAAATATTCACTTTACTGTACAGGTGCAAATTAATTTTGAATTTATATTCAATACAAACGGTTTATTTCCTATTAAATGAAATTAAATGATTTTGTCGTTTCTGTTGCACAGCCTGAGGAAAAGGGATGTATCAACCCAAGATGACGTCGATCCAAAGACGACATCGATAGCCGAGATCGAGTGGCAACGTGTCGTGCTTTCTTCAAGGGGGAGAGAATGTAAGTACCAATATACATCTTCTCAATTAAACTTTGTTGTCGAATATTTTAGTTTTAAATTATTAATGAAAAATTATTAGTGAAACACCTTTACAAATTGAATTTATTTTCCATATGATAGAGACACTAGCTAACAATTCGAGGCAACGATTCGTTTCGACTAGATTAGCTATCGTTACTTTGAGAATAATTTAAATAGACTCCCTCTATATCCCGATGAAAAATCGTAAGTATCGATTTTAATATTTTTTTGTTTCCTTTTCTGATTCCAGCATCTCGCAACCTCCCAAAAAGTAGTAAGTGAGAAAAAAAACAACAGACTTTTTTATAATTATTTGTAGTTGATGCAGTTGGTAGTTGATTTTGGCGAGTACAGTGACGCCAGGCGTTCCTGCGGGTAGTGATCTGTTTCCTAGTTAGGTAGGGTCTTTTTGTACGTCGCGTTTTTTTATAAACATGAAGGTATTTAGATATCTTCCGCAATTTGGTACACAATTCACGACGTAGTCACTTTTTATGGTCGAGAAAAAAATCGTTGGTTCTTTAAAATTCATTTGAATTGCTCGAAAACATTAAATAACACGTACAAACAGACGGTTTGCGACGGGTAGATTCTCAAGACAAAGCACGAGTACTTCACGTTTAGTAGAGAACTTTTTCCAATATTTCGAAACGTTGCTTTGTCGAGAGGATCGCCCGAGGGTCTCTAAATATTTTCTTGAAAATTTTAAATAAATGCATGAAATAATTATAAAAATGCATTATCAATTTGCATTATCAAAATCTTTATTTCAATCAAATTTTGAGTCTCTATTAAAATTAAATTTTGAATCTTCGTTAAAATTACATTTCGGATACAAAATTTGAGATATTTATCAAAATTAAATTTTGAATTACAAGTTGAGTCATTTTGCAAGCATAGAAGAACATTAACCCGTACAAACATTTTCTAAAGCCGGAGAATTAATAAGCAAAAAGAGGAACAGATTAAGAGACAGTACTGTGAATAAAATACTATTTCTTAATAGTTTGTTATAGATCTCATTTGATGTATATTTATTGTAATATATGTATTAGCCATAAATAAACAAATTAAGAATAATGAATTACGCGTTATGTGTTATTGAATGCTACAGCTGCCTTGAATTAGTAATTCATCTTGCATCCGGAAATACGGTTTTACGAACAGTATTGAGCAAAACTTTAAATTGTATCGTTTAGAGACGAAAACAGGTAGGCATGTATTTTAATTTAGATAAATGTCAGATAAATATAAACTTTCCGGTGAAATGGTTGGTAAATAAGTATAAAAAATTTCAGAAGATTTGAAACGGTTATTGAAATTCGCATAAAAATATTAGATGGGTATCGAACTGTTAATCGATACTTTCGTGAAGTATCAAAACGCTATCAATACTTTCGTAAAGTATCAAACGGGAATCGATATTTTCGTGAAGTATTAGACAGGTATCGATACTTTCGTAAAGTATCAAATAGATATCGGAACTTTTGTAAAGTATCAAACGGGTATCGATACTTTCGATTAGAAGTAGAAGTATAAAATGGGTATCAATGTTTTTGATACTTTACTTTTGATACCAATTCGATACAGCATCATAACTTGCGTATTGGTATCGGTGTGATCACTCATCACAACGGGTCAAGTTAGCGTTGCTAATCAATACAGACTTGAATTATTTTACTATCGATACAATTGCGATTGACTCACGCGTGTAGACACTCGTTGCATCGCATCGCGTCTACACAAATATTGGAGAACACACCTATGAGGTGCGATTTAATTAGAATAGTCGTGACCGCATTTCCGAGTAGAATATTAACATTGCAGAACCACTACCACAGGGCGCATACGAACACTGAATTCTGGAAATATTCGGATATTTAGATTTAATCCATGGAATAGATTAGAATCCGTTTGGAATGGATGTTGTTTAGATTCTGGATTTAGAGTTTTTGATACCGATCAAAACGTGGAGCATACGCCCACCGAACCATTACGTGTAGAGCAGAATAGTATTGTTGCGTTCTCGGGCCTGGATGACGCGACAGTTGGCGCAAAATCACGCGCACGTGGCCACGTTCAATTCCCGGCGGTGTGTCAGCAATGGAACAAGTGTTTCCGTTTTCATTTGAAAATACCGTACGCAAAAAAAAAGACATATTAAGTTATGTCACCTGTGGCGGTATGCACGACAATACCACGGTAAGCATCGTATTAGCATCTAATACGGTGGAGCCGTGGATATTCGAGTGACTTGCGATGGCGGAGTAACACTGTAGCTTCATCTGGACGTTGTCGCTTCTTCAGCGACGTGCGCCTTGGCCAAACGATGGTGTGTGAGCGCTAAATGCAAGGAATCTACCACTGCGTTTCACCAGCATTAATGAGATATACACGACGTGTATGTACAGCGTATCGAACTCCTTGACGGCCCATAAGGAAAAAGACAGGGTATCTTTATGCTGATAGTGCGCCGCGCATAGCTTTATGGATGGATTTTAGTGTTCATTGCGCCTTGCAAAACTGATTTTGCAATGTTCGAATCTGTAACAATATAAAAACGGGATCGCCGATTTTAGTCTCCCAGTCGCGTGTTACGGTGAGAATTCGCAGTCCGATCTGTTTAACGTAGAATATCTCCAATATGCGTCTACACGCGATGCGATGCTTGTCTATCTAGAGGCGTGCGTCAATCGTATTTGTACCGATTTAAAATTGTTGAAGTGAAACTTCTTCAGGCGCGTTAAGCGTAAAACCTTGACGCGGTAGGCGTAAAACCTCGACGCGGTAGGAGTAAAACCGATCTGGCGGTGGAATGCTGAAACGATGAAACGAAATTCTATTCTATTAGCATATACGATTGAGGGTTCGGCATTCCTTAATAAAGATTATAATAAAATTCCGATGATACTAAGTGGAAATTTCAACGTGAACTTTGCACCGGAACAATCAAAATTATTAATAGAATTTTTTAGAAGTAAATTAAGATTGGAAATGGTAAGTAATCCTAATGAAGCGACAACAAGATCAGGAACAACTCCCAATGCAGTATTTGCAAGACATTTAGACAAAATTGAATCAAGAATATTTATATCATATTTTAGCTATCACAAGCCAATTGTTTCAATAATAGAATTATAGAAAAATAAATGTCATAAAGTGTTAATAAAAATTCGAAAGAAAATTAAAGAAAGATTTTTCACTTCAGCCATGTGTTTTTCTGTAACGATTATACGAAATTATTTAAAAAATATAGATGATAAAAATATAGAAGCTCTGTGTTAGAGTTGCGAGAAATTAAATGCCGCAGTGCACCCAGAAACTCTGTCCCTGATCCTTCACAGCCGGTGTGGCTGCACTTAAATTAAGTACTCGCAGCTATTGTTCCCCCTTAGAGTTGCGTAGTATAAAGAAATTAAAGTGCACCGGGAGTTTTCCATATCGAATTAAATAAGTTAGCGTCGTGATAAATAATGCACTGCTCGCATTTGTTTCGAGATATTTATTACTTATTTTGTATATTAGCGTTGCGAAAGAACGATATTCGGCTTGATTCCCTCCACATAAATTGAAATGGCTGCCATCACGTTTCAACTTAGAGTTGCGTAAGAAAGTAATGAAAGTGCACACAGGAATTTCCGTTTTCAATCAAATAAAAGTTAACGTCACGGTGGATAGTGCGCTGCACGCGTTGTTTTTAAGATGTTCAATGTACATTTCGTAGAGTAGCGTTGCGCAAGAATGGTCCACTTGCACGCGTTTGTTTGTAGTACATATATCGAGTGGACAATCATTTTGCATATATCTTTTTTTTTGTTTATGTGCTAATCCAAAATTAAGTCGGTTTCAGATACTTTAGACAGTTTAGTTTCAGATACAGAAAACTTGAAGGATTAAGGCGCCTTCAACTTCTTAACCGTTTGTGATTGTCTCGTAGAAATTGTATTGGTTATGAAAATTGTTATCTGTGCGTGGGCTCTGTCGTTTGTCTTATGTCTTGCATGTTCTACCTAATTCACTGTACGTATTTTCATGTGTGCATGTTTAAATATAAGTGGAGAATTGGTTAGCTACCCCCTACATACAGTGTCTCTGATAAATGTTCGGAGTCCCTTAAAAAGACGATAATTTTTTTTATATTGTCCCTGCAGCTTGGATCTTTTTTTTGAGATGTTGGAACAATCAGTTTACTGCATGATGTGAAAAAAGATATTTTTTTAACAAATTGCAATTTGTCGAAATTGCCGAGAAAGTACTAAAAATCGTATTTTACATTTTTTCTTATATGTGGGTCTTTATTGAAAATTTAAATAATACGTTTTGTAGATCTTTGTCGATAATAGGTACGTATTCTGCAAATTTCATGACATTTTCGGAATATGTGTATAATTTACACAGATCTACAAAACGTCTGTTTTACAATTGTCTATATATAGGACCACAGAAGAAAGTTGTAAAACACGACTTATAGTATTTTACTTACAATTTCGATGAATTACAATTTTCTCAAAAAAATTGTCTACATCTTGTAATCAACTAATTCTTCTAGCTTCTCAGAAGAATCCAAGTCTTTGGGTCCAATATTTCAAAAGTACTCATGGTTTTAAGAGCGTCCCAATATTAATCGGAATTACTGTAGTTACCGCACATCACAAAGGGTAAAACAAATTGAAATAAAATATGCAAAAGGCTTACATATATGTACACATGCGCATGCAAAAGGAAAATTAGCTTCTACACTAGGCAGGTTAAGAATTCAGTCGGGTAGTCTTGCAAATAGGCTCTTCTTGCTATTCGTTTGTTGTACACGTACTAATGTGTATCACAAAGAGTCTATACATACATCCGCTGCTGTGAAAACATTTTCATTTGATATTCTTATATTTTGTTAGTTCAACCGTTGTAATTTAATGTACATAGTTTGACACTTTGTTTTCCGCATCTGTGGAACCAACAATTTTTAATATTTCGAAAAATTCTTTGTAACACCTTCATACGATTTATTCGAATGAAAATTTATTCGTTTAAAGTGTGTAAACTATTGCAATATACTTTCATTAATGACACGAGTAATAAACATAATGCTACGTGTAGAAACCAAATTAATTTTACTATTATTCGTATTTTTGTAATACATTCTTTATAAATACTATTTTCACCGATCAAATACACGGGCCTCTAACATCTAAATCATATTAAAGCACCCGCAGCACGAATAAAGTATACAGAATATTCAGTTTTTGCTAATACGTCTGAATTCGTTAACTATCGGTAACATTGGGTGCGACACGGAAATGGTACGGAAGCCATTGTGGCCTCCCGAGGCCTAAACATACAGACAGAGAAGCCAATAAGGTGCAATTGTAGTCTGTAGTCTGTAGTGATCGTAATTGATCGAAACGTTTGGTAACATTTGCATTCTATAATCAAACATTTCAGATGCAATTTGCAACAACGTTTTCATAGTATGTGATAAAAGATTTTTATTTGGATTCGTTTTATTTATACTGTAGTGATCAATTTTATGATAAAAAATGAAGTGAAGTTGATGTGTTATAGAAATAGTAATTCGTTTTGTATAATTATATACCTTTTTAAATTTACCTATGCAATGCCATATAAGATATAAAAATATGTATAAAACGTTGAAATTGACTAAAGTATTTATTTTTTCTAAAATAATGCAAAGGGGGATAAGTATTGTGTATATGTGATATCAAAGTACATACAGTACTTTCCCCAAAGGTTTATTCAGTTTTATTTATACAATATAGAAATTTAATGACATGGGAGATCTTAAAATGTGGTCAGATGGAATTAAAGATTCATATAAACGTTGTTCGCTTGTACAGTATACGAACACAGTTATTATAAATTATTCTTTTATATCGTAGTCTTCAACAATGTGATCTCCACTCGCTAAGTACAGTATGTAAAGACAGCCTACACCCAATAGTATAAATACAATTGTGTATGTAAATATTAATAAAGAGCTGACTATTATAAATTGTCGGCAGAAACAGTTTTTTCATTTCGTTTGTTTTTAACATTATAACATATATCTTCTTTTTACTCTGTGTGTGTGTGTATATATATATACATATATGTATGTATACATACTTACATGTATGTATATATATATAAATACTTACATGTATGTATATATATATAAATACTTACATGTATGTATATATATATATATATATATATATATATACATCCTTACATGTATATATATATAAATACTTACATGTATGTATATATATATATATATATATATATACATCCTTACATGTATATATATATATATATATACATATCTATATCTATATATATATATATATATATATATATAAATATATACATATCTATATATATATATATACATATATATATATACATACATATATGTATGTATATACATACTTACATATATGTATATATATATACACACACATATACATATACATAATTACACATGTTTCTTTTATATGCTTATGTATATGTAATATTTATAGAAAATTATACTAACTACATTAATATATACATAAAAAGGCAAATGTGAAATACCTGAACTTCATTCGTCTCTTATTTTATAAAAATATGTGTATTTATTATGTTTGTTCATATTTTGATCAATCCTATTATGATTATTGTAGTAGTAAAACACATTGTAGTATACGTATACACATACTTACATTATTCTTACTACATATTTTCATCATTGTATATTACAATTTCTCAGTTAATGTTTTGCTTAAATGGACTGCAATTTAACATTTCTCAGAGAAGTTTCCTGTACAGAATATGAAATACTTAGAACAACGTACTATATTTCAATGTCTCAGACATTTGCCCTTTATTGTTTTAATTGCTCCGTTTCATTTTATTTTCATTTTAAATGCAGATTTAATGTTGCATTACACATTTCTTACATTTTCGCCATTGAAATTGTGAAGATCTTAAAACCACATAAGTGTATAATTAATAACAAAAAACGTGTTTGTCTACTGGCATAGTTTCATTGTATTTCTTTTCATTTGCATCAAGTTATGTATGACATACTCAATGCAGTTTATTAGTCAATTTTACCAAAATGTGCATATACGCACTAATGCTTGGTAAAGTTAAAACAATTTTACGAATAACTTTCATTCCTTAGATTAAAATTGCTACAGTTATATTTCGATACGATTGCCAATACTTAACTTCTATCCCAACTATGATTAGTTAAATTGTATATTATTCGTAGCCGCAACAATCGCATCGAAACGTATGTTACATTTTCTTGTGAAAAAGAGAGCCATGTTTAATATATATATATATATATATATATATATATATATATATATATATATATATATATTAAATATATATATATATATATATTTGCAATCGCTGCACGTAAAAAAACATACACGCACATATATGAGCTCTGTAAAATTAACAAGCATAATACACATATACTGGAAGAAAAAGAATAACAAAAAGAAATGAAAATTATTTTAATTGGAATATTACAACAATATTCTTGTGGATAGTACCATACAAAAAGTGACATTTTGAACATGTGCTGTATAATAGGCTTTTCTCTTTTTTTTTAAAGAAACATTGTACGATTGTATCATTCATTGATGTAATAAATAAGAGCTTGAAACGTAACATTGAACTTTAGAGCAGAATCTACCATTCTTTCCATAGTATAGTTATTTTTATGTTACTATATGTACAATCACTGTTTTTCTAAGCTTGATGATCATTTTCCAGTCGCAAAAGAACATATAACTCAATGTGAGTTTCTAGGATGACTTTAAAAAATTTCGTTGTTAAATATGATATACGATACATCGAATGTTAAGCACTGAACTTTTTTTAACATGGATCGTTTTTATATTACTGTATTTAACAACCTTAAATAATTGCGTTCGCAGCACCGCGTTTGCCTTCGTGCATAACACTTGAAGTGCGTTCAACATAGGAGGAAAATAGTATTTTAAACACGATTTCTTGATAGTTTTCATTCCTTATGCTCCGGGTTGGGTTTCGTTTTCGGTTCCATTGTGGTGGAACGTGGATGATGAGGATTTGTCTGATTTCTTGGCACTAACAATACATTTCCATCTGCAGACTGTTGAAGGCTGTATTCATATGGGTGATATTGATTCCCATCAGGGTCCCGTAGAGACTGAAAAGTATACAACATATTTATTTATGAATTATAAGCACGGATTAACTTATGAATTGCATAGAAATCTCGAATAAGGGTCTACATTGCATGCATTATACATATAATATAGACCCTTATTCTAGGTTCCCATTCAATTGTTTAGATAAAATAGAACAGATATAGAACTGTATTTGATTGGTTTTGTTAGAAACATTTTACTATCATTCACCAATAAAGAATTAAAATGAATCTACAATATCTTGTTTGGAGTGATTAAAACACGGATTTTCATGCATTTATTTAATTCTTTTTTGTGTTATTTCTAACTCACTGAAGTTATTAACACTAACCGTACCACAACCGGTCAGATGACCTGTTCCACATTTTTTATTTCAGAATTATTTAAATTACAAAGATGCTTTCATTAAGAACTATTAGGCTATAGTGCGGTAAGACTCATAGAAAGTTATGAGGTGAGATTTACAGGAAGGGGGAGAGAACCCTGAACATAAAATTTCAATGGCGGGTCTTTATTGGTTTTGGATGTATTATTGAAAAACTGCAAGAAAAGATGTTTTGAGCTCGCCCCTCTGATATAATTCCTCGTTACGTATACCTATTATCTATATATAAATAATAATAATTAATTATTAACTCTGACGATTTTCACATTCGACCATTTGCTCGCTCCAGAAAAAGTAAGCAGACCTATAACTATCTGTGATGTAGTGAAATTGATATTGATATAATATACAGATTATATATATTTATTATGTTAATATTATTATCTGTACAGACAGTTTTCTATTAATCAAAAACTAGTAGAGATCCGCCAGTGAAATTTCATATTCACGGTTCTCTCCCCTTTTCTTCCCCGTCCTCTCCTCAAAATCTTAGCTCATAATTTTGTACGAGTCATGCTGCACTATATCCAATAATTAAATAAATTTTTTCGTGCAAGCACATATTGTTATATAAATGGTGAGAAATTGAAATAAATTAAAACTTGTAATTTATATAAAACAACGTATACATCAGTTGCATTTTATGTTCGGTACGGTTAGCGTTAATACACAGAAAATATAATTCTATTTTACACGTTTTTCACGATCACGTGATTGTTCACAATTGTTGTGAGAGTCACGATCGATTGATTACATAAATTGAAATTTGTATATCGGTCGGTAGTCTAGCGATAATTAATATTGTATGCTTACTTGAAATACATGACGGTAAAGTTGGCTAAATTTGTCTTTCACGCGTTGCCTCTCGAGAAGCATGAATTCGTGTTCGCGAATAAGTCTCATTTTACGGTCTCTCATTTCTTTCACTTCGTCGGCAAGAGTAATAATTTGGTCTAGTTTACGTTTGCGGCAATTTTGAGCAGCAACTTTGTTCTTGCCCCGTCTTCTTATGTCACGTATCAAAGACAATTGAGCTTCGCTGAGATCGTATTTACTAAGACGTTCATTAAATTCGTCCATAGGTAGATTAATAATATCATTCACTGGAATCGGCACGTTCAATGCCCTGGCCCTTTTCTCGTCTCTAGTCAGGTGCTCTTCACCGTCACTTTTACGCACTGAAGAAGATCGAAATACAAATTATGTGTAGATAAAAATAAAGCAAATATTAGAAAAAAAGAAGTATGGTGTGTAATGAATTATTGTCTCATCCCATTCACAAGTGATTTTACAATCTTTCTTCGGCAAGGATATAATTAAAACAGATTTTGTAAAATTGACCTTTGCTTTGAACTTCAAGGTTAATCGGTTTTTAATCGTTTTTACATACAAAGCTCATAAAAAATCGAGTGTACAATGTATATTAGTATACATTCATCTGTGAACAAAGCGTTGACACTACATTTTTTTACATTATACGTCATACGATTTTTTTTTACTTAAAAGCTTTACCTTTTTTGTCACGAGAAATTGGACGTTGAAGGGACCCGGAGCTTTCCGCAGGTAAATGGTACGTGTGATTATGGTGAATGTGTTCAATAGCAGAACGTCCTGAAAAAGAAGATGGTGGCTATTCAACGCATTCTTGCGTACAAAATTTCATTTGGGGGTCTTCGCAGTTGAACTTATTATAAGATAATTTTACCAAATTTAGGAATTCAGCTGTAATGCTTTGGAAATATGTTTGTGAGATATTAAACTGTACGCAGATATAATGAGAGAAAACGACTTTTACAAACTACACTGTCCAACACCAAATTTGTTTCCTAATAACTGTTGGGTGGTTCTTATAGAGTTTTTTGCGCTGATTCCGAATCTGCCCTTACTTTTTTGCCTACACATACAGTTTTTGAGAAACATGATTTTGAAAGAAAAACCTATTTTTCAACTCTAAACAAATATTGTGATGTTATTATAAAAGATATTGAATTGTTCTTCGCAGCAAAAGATTCTGTAGACTTTCCTGAATATAGTGATATCCAATATTAATACATAATGTATGTTTAAACATGTTTAAACAATCATTAAAGACGGAGAGACACCACTTTTGCACCAATTTTTGAGGATATTTTTGAATTTATCTCTAAAAATAAGGGTCCAGCGTAAAATCGTACTATATCACGCGATAGAGCAGACTTTTATGTTGAGAACCCACCCTTTGAAGTTTACAACATCAACGTTTTTACGGAACTAGAAAGCAAAATATCTACGCCCGACATGAGTTGCCGCCAGTGGTGCTCTTCCACTAGCGCGGTCGTTCGTCACGATACGGCGCGGCGCGGCATAACGGCGATGCAGTGGTTAAAAGCGCGCAATTATGTCAGCTTATTTAAATGTTATATATTATTTATTAGTATATTTATTCTGTATAAATTATTTTATGTATTTTTTTAATGTTAGTCTCTTGTTCATAGTATATTTCATACCAAAAAGGTCTTTTGTAACACAAAAAAATAATTTAATACAAAAATCTATTTAATATCGCTCATTGTGGAAATGCTAATAAAGAAAACTAAATACAAGAGAAAAACTTACTAAATTATTTTTTTGTTGCAGAAGATCTTTTTAGTATGAAATATACTATGAAGAAGAGACTAAAATTAAATAAATTCATAAAATAATTTATACAGAATTAATGTACTAGTAAATAATAAATAACATTTAAGTAAGCTGACATAATTGCGCGCTTTTTGAGGTAAATTCAAAAATATCCTCAAAAATTGTTGCAAAAATGGTGTCTCTCGGTCTTTCAAACATGTTTAAACATTCATAATGTATTAATATTGGCTATCACTGTATTCGGGAAAGTCTACAAATCTTTTACTGCAAAGAACAATTCAATATCTCTTATAATAACATCATAATATTTGTTTAAAGTTGAAAAATAAGTTTTTTTTTCAAAATCATGTTCCTCAAAAACTGTACGTGTAGGCGAAAAAGTAAGGGCAGATTCGGAATCAGCGCAAAAAACTCTATAAGAACCACCCAACAGTTATTAGGAAACATAAAAAAAGTTGAAATTTGTTGGACAGTGCTATCGAAGAAGGAAACACCCGTTAAAACGAAAATAATGTAGAATATTATTTTACCTGACTGATGTCGACTGAAGTCCACGCTGCAGCTGTACTTCATCTCGGGTTGTGGTCCAGCTGCACCCTCGATTGGTCCCGAATACGCGTTTCCTGGTGCTCCAGCACCAACTGTATGCGTATCGTATTCGTATTTCATCGGGGTAGTCGGGTGTGCTGTGGCTCCGAGCGGCGCACCTGGAATACGTCGAATGGAATTAGACAAACAAATCAGAATTTGTATGTAAAAAAGTTGTTCGCATCGTTTATTCGATATTTAATATACCTGTACCAGTACCTTGTTCTTGGAAATATCGTTTTGCAAACATTTGATGCTTCTTCTGGGCAACCGGGGGCATAGTGCGTTCCGTTTGACATCTTGGAGATCCGCCATTTCGCCCGGAAACGGAGTAGCTGCAGTCGTAGGACATTCGGTATTTGCTACAATAAACATAAAATAAATAAATAAATAAAAAAGAATATTTTTTGTTACAAATACAAAAGGACTACGAAAAAATATAGTATACACATGTACATTTAGAAATAATTTTCTGGAAAAAACCTGTACAATGGTAGATCTCTTTCTATTCATCTTGCAATTTGACTTATATTTTTATTCCTCGTGTGAGCAACTGGTACGTTGTAATATTATAATGAACTCGGTTAAATTGAATATTGTTTTTTTTTAATTAAAAATTGGCTTTATCAATTATTAGAAGTGATGTTCGCATTCAAATGTTTACAAATGATTTCTTGTTAATCACAATTATACGCACTTGTAATAACTCATAATTAAATTCCTAGAATTAAAATGTGTCTTTCTTTTTTTACTAAAATGTATATATTAGTTTGTAGATTTAATTTAAACAATTTTTATTTTGATAATGAAATTGACTTAACAGTGATGACTTAACGCCGTTTTTGCTCTCACAAGGGTTAAAGCACACGAATGAAATACAATTTGTTCGAAATATCATCCGACGGTCTATTGTGTTGCAACTATTTCGGAAAAGTGTATCGAGTTTTAAGTAAATTGTTAGTTACTATCATTTGAACAATTTTCAAGTCTACGTTGTTTCAACATTAATAACATATTTCTTACTTATATGAATGATTAATTTTATTCATTTTCTTGTGCAGAGCTTATTTTCTCTCTACAATGCTCAGAATCTCAAGCGAAAAAATTCAACTGGCAGCTTCCTATGTAATTATCGGTGAGATTAATTCTACGAGAAACGATAATTATGTATATGATACGATATAAAAACTATTTATAACTCAAACAGAGTAGTGGCTATTATAATGATTAATCCTTCAATGCACGGATTGGGCCCGACGAATTTATGAAGAACATTGTTATCATTTCAAACTCTTTGACCTTCCTCGGATATCCTCAAAGTAAAGAAATTCTACTTTAAAACGTGCAGTAATGTTTTGATGTACGTGACTACTTTGGGACCGAAATGTCAATTATGTCGTATACTATTAGTGTCGGATATTTTGCTATTAGTGTCGGATTCAGAAAAGGATAATGAGTAAACAAAGTACCGGGAGACAATACTGAACCAGTGACAAAACTTCTTTGTTTTTAACCACATGTTTATGAAACTTTTACAGACATATTCGTGGCATTTTTCTGATTCAAATGACACTAAAAACACCAAAATTTGGGTCATAATTGCTCGTTTAATTCACGATACAATAGAACCTCGATTATCCGCACTAATTATTGAACATGAGTGTTTAATAATAGAACACTTATTTATGTGCAATGTTAGATTAAATCGTTACTGATTCGTACAATAAATTGTATATACAGATCGTTTTATATAAGGGAGAATTCGGATATCAGTGGTTCTACCGAATCGTCAATTGAACAAGTTAATATGCTCCGAATTATGTCATGTTTGATCTCGTAATCAGAAAAATGACACAAGTACGTCGCTGAAAGGTACATAAATAAAGCATTAGAAACAATAAAGTTTTATCATTGTATTAGTATTATTTCACCGATATATTTAATCAGGAATCATGCTTTGATACCATGTGAGAATAAATTTTTCACAAATACCGTGCACATCTCTTTCACATTGTATACATACAGTGGCTCACGAAAGTATTCGAACGCCCTTTAAATCGGAATAATTTGTTTAAAATTGCACAACTCAACTTGACATTTTCTTTCGCAATTAGAAGCATTGATTTATTAAATGACGTGCAAAATAGATTTTGAAAAAATTGCAATAAGTAGGCATTACATAAAAAAATAACAATGGCACTTTTTAAAACTTTTTTATTCCAGCCCGTAATGAAAATTTAAAATTCGCGTCTTGTAGACCTATGTTAGTAATACACATGCTAAAAATTTCATCGAAATCGATTAATGTATACACGAGCTACAAGCGGTTCAAACTGATAAAAATCGCAGTTTTTTACGACTTTTGGTCAGATTTTGCTTAAAATCCACAGATTCTTACATATTTTGATGCGTGTCGTTGTTTTCTGCGTCAACCGATTTCGATGAAATTTTCGGCATGTGCATAACTAACATAAATCTATAAAACGCATATTTTAAATTTTCATTGCGAACTGAAATAAAAAAGTTTTAAAAAGTGCCATTTTTATATTTTCACATAATTCCTACCAACTGTAATTTTTTCGAAATTTTTTTTGCATCCCACTTAGTAAATCAATGTTTGCAGTTGCTAAAGAAAAATTCAAATTATTTGGTGCATTTTTATAAAAGTTATTCCAATTTAAAGTGCGTTCGAATACTTTCGTGAGCCACCGTACATATATCGGGACATTACTGTAGTTATTTTAAACGATAAGGTAACAACGTCATCATTAGACTGCGGATTTTATGGATTCATGCGAAAAATGGGTAAGTATAATTTAAAATAGAGAAAAGATTAAGAGAATTTTGAGACACAAATGTACTATCAACTTACTAAAATTATTAAAGAAAGAACTCTTTACTTGGCTCCTGTTTCTTACAATCGATGCATTCCATTTTTATTATGCATAAAGAACCACAGTCTAGTTATTATAATGAAACAGAGAACTACGTGTATGAATAATGATATTGACTAAAAGATTAAGTCCCATGCACCTGTGGGAATTCTCTTTATCCGTGCGCTGAAGGATTAACATAATTTCGATGCGGCCGTTTTGTCGGAATAGTTTCATCACCTAGCATAGTCCATAGAGTAATGAGAATCAGCCTGCGTGTGGCTAGAATTAGATCCAGTTTCCATCCATTCGCCATCCGAGAGGGATGGTACTCGTTCACTACCCATGCTGCTGACTGCACTATCGCTGGATGCATCCATTCTTTCGTCTGTTACACCCGGAAGTGTTGTAACGCCTGTTGTTGAAGAGGTCGTACCGCCAGTTGTCTGAACTCCTGACAAGGCCGTTGCTCCCGTTGGACCAGACGCATTGTTGCTGCCATTGTCCAACATACGCATAGTGTATATGCCTGTAAATATCATGCATTCGATCGTATTATTGTGCATGTCAGTATAACATCTACATTAAGTATTCTTGTTATCAACTATCGTACGTGGCGATGCAAAAGGAATCAGTAGTTTCACGAACACTATGATCTCACCTAATCAATACAACAGCTTTCCCTAGACTGCAGATCTTATGGCTTCCGAAAATTTTCAAAAAATATTAGAATATCAAATCCAATAGGATTTACTACGACTATTATTTATTTCAGATTTGCGAAGGCTATTACTACTGAAAATAAGATTTTACTCGATTCCACTTTTTTAAAATTCACCCACTAAAATTGAAAATTGAGCTTTCCCTGGACTGCAGATCTTATGGCATTCGAAAATTTTCAAAAACACAAGAATATCAAATTCGATAGGATTTACTACGATTTTTATTTATTTCAGATTTGCGAAGGCTATTACTACTGAAAATAAGATTTTACTCGATTCCACTTTTTTAAAATTCACCCACTAAAATTGAAAATTGAGCTTTCCCTGGACTGCAGGTCTTATGGCTTCCGAAAATTTTCAAAAAATATAAGAATATCAAATTCGATATGATTTACTACGATTTTTATTTATTTCAGATTTGCGAAGGCTACTACTACTGAAAATAAGATTTTATTCGATTCCACTTTCTTAAAATTCACCCACAAAAATTGAAAATTGAGCTTTCTCTGGACTGCAGATTTTATGGCTTTCGAAAATTTTCAAAAATACAAGAATATCAAATTCGATAGGATTTACTACGACTTTTATTTATTTCAGATTTGCAAAGGCTACTACTACTGAAAATAAGATTTTATTCGATTCCACTTTCTTAAAATTCACCCACAAAAATTGAAAATTGAGCTTTCCCTGGACTGCAGATTTTATGGCTTTCGAAAATTTTCAAAAATACAAGAATATCAAATTCGATAGGATTTACTACGATTTTTATTTATTTCAGATTTACGAAGGCTATTACTACTGAAAATAAGATTTTATTCGATTCCACTTTCTTAAAATTCACCCACAAAAATTGAAAATTGAGCTTTCTCTGGACTGCAGATTTTATGGCTTTCGAAAATTTTCAAAAATACAAGAATATCAAATTCAATAGGATTTACTACGATTTTTATTTATTTCAGATTTACGAAGGCTATTGCTACTGAAAATAAGATTTTATTCGATTCCACTTTCTTAAAATTCACCTACAAAAATTGAAAATTGAGGAATACCCCTCGGGGGATACAACCGAAATGATTGCGTCACAAAACCTGAGCTCAAATAAGTTTCACCAGTAACTGTCAAATAAGTGTACGAACCACAGAAATAGCGTAATCCGAATAGTTTACGAGACACAGAAATGATTTATATTCATGCGAGTCTTATTTTTTAGTTTCTTAGACACTTTTACATACAGAGATAAGTGCTTAAAATCGGTTGGTAACAAATATTTCAAAGGAACATGTTCAAGATTACAAGCTTGAAATTGTGTCTGAAATTTGTAATTTTGATTTTTTACTAGTCTGGCATGTAATAATGGCTCACATTTTAATGTCGTTAGCTTTCAATGAGTTTACGTTTTGCGTTTTATCGGACGTTTGTTACTGGACAGTTTCCACGAAATAAATAGTGTTCGAATATGCCAAATAGTATAATTGCATTAAATTTGGCCGTCATGATTATTATCGATTTTACTATCGGTTCGTAGCAATTATGAAATTTCATTTATCATTTATAGAGATCTGACGTTTTAGTGTTCGATAATGTAATAGTGAGGATTAACGACTGAATAATGAATCTTTATGCAAAATCACATCTCTAAGGACTAATTGACGAGAATAGGATTAGATTAGATGCTTATAATTTCGTAAAGAATAGGTGCCTGTAGTTTCGTAATGTGTAATTTATTGTATTCTAAGATCTTCTTCCTGATGTAACTATATACTATACACTCGAACGTCTGTAAAACTTTGAAAATTTTTTTCGTGACTGAAACCATCATAGAGAAGAATTCTTGAAAGTTTTTGAAGACGTTTGAGTTTGTAGCATTTTTTCAGGAAAAATGGTCCTTTAATTTCAGACCTGTTACATCATGTAAAAATATCTTAGAGGAAAATGAACACTGCTTTGCGAAAGTAGAGATCCAAGCATTAAAATGAGTTCATGCTTATGGTTGTACTATTTGTTTTTACGAAGTTATCTCGATTTAAATATCGACAATTTTTCGAGCATTGGAAATGTAGTGTTTTAGTATGTTTTGGATCCACTGTATATTGGTCTTTATTGAAATATTTATTTTGCTGAATTTTGTTTACCAACATTCGTTATAAATACATACAGATCCGCAGTCTATTCACCTAAATTGCAAAATTGCTAAATTTAATAAAACATGTTTGGTGTTTCAACAGTCATATTTACAGTTTCATTAATATAATTTACAATAAAGTACAAACAATCATTGTGTATAATACGATAAATAGCTTCCACTAAAATTTGATTGTATGTAGCATGAGAACGTGTTATTTAAGGTTAACGTCGCTATAAAGAAACGATCACACTTCAAAATTTAATAAAACTGCAACGGAACAACTCCTGCCGATATCTTTAAACAATAAATCCTGCTTAACAGAAGTATCTTTCACCATCTTTCACAATCTCTTTCACCACATGACCAAAACAGTCTTCACTACTTCCGTTTCCGGTGGTATTTGCTCCATTTTCTTCGTAAAATACATCCAATATCTCGAAAAGTGTATATTTCACAAGTTGTGCAATTTATCGTCAAACGTTCCATAAAATCAACTTAAAAAAATACAGT
Organism: Sphecodes monilicornis; assembly: GCA_913789915.3. NCBI lineage: Eukaryota > Metazoa > Arthropoda > Insecta > Hymenoptera > Halictidae > Sphecodes > Sphecodes monilicornis. The sequence continues at coordinate 23,901,214 of OU565285.1, forward strand.
AAATCCTTTTGTAATGCTCTACTATCATTTAGCGGAGAAAAAATTGCGATTTGATTTGTATCAAAAATTTAATTTGATCTGATTTGTACAAATTCTGAGTTCTTTATAACGCGGTTTCCATATAATAACACGGTACGAATTAACCAGTTAGCTGTTGCGACCTCTTTGAAAAGTGTGTACCTAAAACGTGTCGCAAAAAGTACGCGAATTACTTTGTTCACACTATATACAGTTCTTCCATAATAATTATTTATATTGTTTTATTTTTTCGTTTTATTTCGTCTTGGCCTCCAAATATTCAAAACATCTTAATACAAATATATTTTAGTTTTCACTAATATTGCAATTTAAACAGCAAATTTTATCTTGTTCTACTTTTTACTAGGGCTGTTACTTTCCTTCGAAGGTCGAAGATTTCGAAGCTTCGCAGCTTCGATTTCAGAAACTTCAAAGGTGATGAGAATCGAAGTTTCGAAGCTTCGATTCGTTCCCAGTTAACGGATAAGAGGCGAAAAAGGTTGAATCTGCGCGAATGAAGACGCTCATTTTCCAAAATGCGTTACAATGTAAGACCGCCGCGGGAAGCCTTCACAGAATTTAATAGAACTCATTGAAATTTTGTTTCCGAAGTATTATTTTTTAAACTTAATTTAATTGCGAACAGTCTAAACGGAAAGATCAGTCTCAGTCACCGGTGACTGACATGGCGCTTAACGTGTTGATATTTTTATTTATCAAAAATTGTGACATGCTATGAAACTCGTAAGTTGCAACGTCATACGTTTCGAAGACTTTGAAATTTCGTGCACTTCCAAGACTTTTAAACTTCGAATACTTCGAAGCTTCCAAGACTTCTAAACTTCGAATACTTGGAAGCTTCGAAACATCGAAACTTCGAAGTTCCCTTCGTTCCTTCGAATCCTTCGAAGCTTGGAAGAGTCGAAACTTCGGAAAAGTAACAGCCCTACTTTCTACGCATGACGAGTATACTCGTCATAACACAAAAGCTTGTCATTTCTCCATGACGAGTATACTCGTCGGAAAGCTAACTGGTTAATCGCGTTATAGCAGGGTTGACTGTATATAGATTCATTTCAAAAACAAGATGTAACCATCGTATCGGTTATATCAATGATATAAATTTAAGTTCACCAAATTTTTTGACGAAAAGAACTAGCCCTATTGTACAATTTCGATTGTAATCTAAAAAATTGTTTGTTCTATCAGTAGTTTTGAAATAATCGACTTTTACACTCTCTACTGCGGTAAAACGTGTAGCATTTATAACGTATTATTTATACGTTTAGTTAAATTTTTACGAGCAATTATATTTTATTATGAAGCGACTATTGTTTTATATCATTCGCATTCCCTTGTGTGTATAACGATAATTATCGTGTCGAAGACATGAGAATATTTAGCAGTTATAATTTTCATCGTGAACGCCCCGGAGAAAAGAAGAACGTACGTGTTCGTTTCATTATCGATCAAGATGAAAACACGAATACCGCGAGACGTAACAGGGCTCAAGGTCCATTAGTCGCATGGATCGACGTACTGTTGATTAACCGTATCTTCTAATTACGCTCACATTTAAAACCCGTTGATTATTCAAGATAAGGCCAGTAAATTGTGACAAGTTACGTAAACACTCATGAAAAATATTGTTACGCGTAGGAATACCATTACCTCCGTGCAATAGCGTTATAACGTTTCCCGTTGTACACAGTGTCATTTAATACAATAGCCGATTACATACTCATATTACTTATTTCGTTCTCATATATGTCGAATCGAGCGTTTATACGTGAAACATAAGTACCAAAATACAGTAGTCAACGATATAAACTGTTTAATTTGTTTAATCTAGTCACAAGTAGATACCAGATTTTTATGCATTCGTAGTATGTAAAAGCCTTAAAACACGTAGTTTTATTTTGTTTTCAATTTAACAAAAACACGGATGAGGGGAGAACAACTTTTTCGAACTTGTTCGCAAAATTGTAAATTTGCATAAATATCCACAGTTTAGTGAAAATCGTCAGGAGGAAATTCGAACGCTCGAGCGTTCCCTACTAATAATACATATTATATTACGCGATAAATTACAAACAGTTAGACCCGTCGCATAAATAAAAATTAATGAAGATATTTTTCAAGCAGACTGAGATGCAACAGACACACCGGCGCAACGTTTCTTAGAATTACTCGGCCTGTTCAGCTATCACAGAGTCGTACGTGACCAGAGTCGAGTTTCGTCCGGTCTTATCATTTAATTTCCAGAAAGGAAATGCGTCGCGTCGTCGAAGCTATTTTCTTCTTCTTGGTTTAGTATGCAATAGCAATAATTAATGGGATGCATTTTCGCGTGATTATGTAAATCGATCGGCCACGGAGCGGCTGCCGAAATAATCAATTACGTTCGAATATGGTAGATAATAGCTAGTTTGAGACCACTATCGCGTAGGTGATATTTTAGTGTGTCAAACGGTGAACGCGATCGAGTGTCTCGAAGCCACGATTACTCATGCTGTTTGCTATAGCGCATCGTTACAAAGTGTCCGATTTCGTGCTTCCCTCCATTCGCTCTTTAGGCGACACACAACAGCATGCGTGTAAGTACACTTGGCGAACACACGCGCGCTGACACCGGTTAAACGAGCACGAGGTGTGTTAGCTATCTATATGGCGAACGGCAATAAAAATGGTTTACACAATGATTCGTTGAACGATCGTGAGTCAGCTGTTTTCGATTCTCACCGATAAAAAGATCGGCTAGGGACTTTTCGAGCTCACCTTCCAAATAGGATGCGCTGCGGATCGGTGACAATCCGATTGTATAATCTTATTCTAATTCGAGGAACGCATGACTAACTATGCCCTGTGACGATTTAAATCGACCACTGTTCGAGATAGGTGGATTCGATGCTGGTTATAGAGTCAATCCGGAGTACATGTAGGTCGATGGCATATCAAACACGTGACGGACTGGCTCTCTACACATTGTAGACGTCTGTACGTATGTAACCGCATGGACAAACTCCGTGGCCGTCGTGATTGTATCATATACATAAGTTGTATTGTACCAGTGATCGCGCCTTTCGTGCTCAACGCACCCAACAAACCAAGACTCATTCATATTTTTCTGGACTTTCGATCGCGAGTCAGGGTCTGCACGTTATAACCGCTACAGGAAAATCGCGAAAGACGGTTACTGCATCGGCAAAAAACCTCTTTTTCGCTTCCTCGAAGCTCGAAGCCGGATCTCGTTCTATCGCATTACTTACCGGCAACTATCTAATAGGTTTTAAGATAGGCTTCTCGTGTAACGGCAGCAACAATAAGTGATTTTTAAGAATTTTTTTTCAGAATAACTATTGGACATATTGGGACTAGACCTTCTGGGGATGTAAACAGATAGTCTTGAAGTACAAGTGTTTTTTTTCTAGTTCGACTAGAAATCTTGAAACTATGTTTTGAACTGATCTGGCAATGAAACGATCAAACAATGAAACGATTTAGTAAACCTCGACGCGGTAGACGTAAAACCTCGACGCGGTAGGATTAAAACCGATCTAGCGATGAAACAATGAAACAATTTAGTAAAACCTCGATGCGGTAGGAGTCAAACCGATCTGGCGATGAAACGATGAAACGATTTAGTAAAACCTCGACGCGGTAGGCGTAAAACCTCGACGTGGTAGGAGTAAAACCAATCTGGCGATGAAACGGTGAAACGCTGAAACGAAATTCTATTCTATTAGCATATACGATTGAGGGTTCGGCATTCCTTAATAAAGATTATGATAAAATTCCGATAATACTAAGTGGAAATTTCAACGTGAACTTTGCATCGGAACAATCAAAATTATTAACAGAATTTTTTAGAAGTAAATTAAGATTGGAAATGGTAAGTAATCCTAATGAAGCGACAACAAGATCAGGAACAACTCCCAATGCAGTATTTGCAAGACATTTAGACAAAATTGAATCAAGAATATTGATATCATATTTTAGCTATCACAAGCCAATTGTTTCAATAATAGAATCATCGAAAATTAAATGTTATAAAGTGTTAATAAAAATTCGAAAAAAAATTAAAGAAAGAAGTTTCACTTCAGCCATGTGGTCTAAACGCACAACAATTTTTTTTAACTGGTCTACAGAATAAGTTAAAAACTAATCAACCGATCCATATCGGACAAGGCTTATTCAGTGTGTTACAAATTTCTCGAAGTAGTAAACCACAATTTCAATTTGATTACTTATTTATAATATTTTTTTTTATGATATAAGATTAATTTACCTATCGAAAAAGTATATTTCGTTAAAAACTCCAAAAATTTTGCAAGCCATTATATTTTCTTTGTAAGTGAACGGTTTAGTACCAACGTGAATAATCAAACTTTAAGATAATTCTTCATTTTTTGCTTTCAGATAACTGTGGCACTTGCTACACTGAACGCCAATACTGGCTACTCAGTTAACAATAATTAATAAAAAATTGAAACTAAAGAATTTTTTGTTATAGTTTGAAGTTGCCTACTTGTATGCCAACAAGTTTTATTCCGATAATATTAATAGTTTCTGTAAGAAGAAAAATTGAAAAAAACACTTAATTTTGTACTTGCACGAGAATCCCCCCACCCCCCTTAAATCCTACTGATTCTTAAAAGATTTTAAATCCTACGTTGAGCCATACTCGACATTGATTTTTATACGAAATAAGACTGAATTTATTTGGATTTTTCAACAATTTTTATAACAATACGTGTTTGAACGAAGAAATTTACTTAATAATTTCTAATGGAAGCATCTTTGCAATTTTAATAATTATAAAATACAAATGTGAAACCGGTCATTTGACTGGACGTGGTAGGATATTAGTGTTAAGTATATTTTATTCATCGATGATACTACAATTATTAGGTTGTTGCATATGAAATGTCTGATTTTTAATGGTAACGTTGAATTGTTTGGTTATTCACATACATTATTTATAGGACTGTCATCTCCATTTTGAATTATTTCTAGCACTGAAGGAATACTAGTGCGTTTATTTACCATCACATTTTAACTAAACATTACATAATGCTATCGTTAATATGTTCACTGCTTCATCCACATAAGAAATATACATAGAAATCACATTGGTTAACAATGAAATAAATTCTATTTAAAATCAACACTAAATATCTAAATAAAAATTAGAGATTGAACCTAAAAGACCAGTTTTTTTACCTTAAAATTATACATATATAATAAACCTGTAGACTACAATATTTCTAGATCAAAAGGCTTCTAAAATCGGACATTTCATATGCACCAATCTAGTACATAGTATACAATAATTGCAATTCTAGTATTTCACAACTGTTCTAAATAGGTTAATAAAGTTTCACATGAGAATATAGTTGAATAAAATGATTTTATAGCAAGTTCCGGAAATTTGGACCGCAACACGTTAAAAAAATGGTTGAACAGCAAAGACAATTTTGGTCATAAATTTGTAACATAACGTAGGCATTGCGAATCGTACGAATAATCTTCCGGTAAATTTCTGTTAAAAATTTACTGTCGAACAAGCACCAATCAAAATCCTGCAGCGTTTATTGCAATTGAAAAATTTGAAAATGCTATGAAATCGAGTTTTGCAGTCTGATCAATTGTCTGAGCCATAAAGGACATAGTATCACACGAAATACGCCCGGATATTGCATAAAATGCATTGATCGGACAATGTATCGAAATCCAAGATTGTTAATTTCATATAGTCCATATTTAAAAGCAGGTCGAATAGTTTATTCTTTGGTAGTACGCGAAAATGGCTTCAAAGAAAAACTTTCGAATATAAAGAATTGTCTTAAAACATTTCAGCTTTTATTATAACTAAACTGCGGATTTTCTACATTTTCAACAAAAATATATAAAAGAAACATATAACAGTAAAATTATTAGACCCCTTAAGAATAGAAATAATGTACTGTTTTACAATTTGTTACAATTGAGGTAGAAAATTTGTATTTTACATAAAAATCTGCAGTCTCGTTGTCACATGATTTTCGACCTATTAGAAGTATTGGAACAAGAAACACACTTTTACCTAACTTCCATTTCCTGTGCTCGACTTAATAAATGTTTATATTGCATAAAAATCCGCAGTCTAATTAAAAGTTGAATTTAAAATCGATCCTTAGAAGACTATTATTCGTACTCTTTTGCTGAGTCATTTGATGTTTAAGAAACAGTCTTTAAAATAGTCAACTCGAACATGTGGTTTCATGAATGTTTACCTTCTCGCGTTTTACGAACTTTACTCGGAAAGTTTCACTTGAACTTTGGCTTAAAATTATCAAGCGCATGCTACATTTTCGTCATGTTTTAACTAAATACTTGAGTAACATTACATACTTCAAATGAACTTCGCTGGAGTATAATGTTCGCTACTTCTTCCAGAGTAGACTAAATCATTTATTTTTATGTATATTCTATTATTTAACGCATCGCATTGTCTATCGGGCATCTATAAAATTCGAAACGAAACCTAACCAATTTATGAAATAGAATTACCGTCGCAGCGATAACTCTTTTAATATTCTAAGTATCTTATAGATTTATCTTTACGTCTTGATAATTAAACGTAGATACATTTAATTTTACGCTGCAAATACTGTTCGATATTTTATCTTTATTGGTTCATATTATTTAGATTGCTGACCACACGCGTTCGCGTTGCTTCCAATTATACAAACTATGACAAACGAAATGGTTCGAAGGAACGAATCTAACAAGTTTTTTGCTCCTTTTGTTTGTTTCCTTTGCCAATTTACAATTTGTTGAAGCTGCTATCGAACGAAATAAATATCTGGATAATGCTTGTCGCGACAAGGTAACGTGAAAATCTCATTATTTACAGAAAGACTTGGCGGTGGGAACCGGAAAGCAGAACAAAATGACTTTTCGACCAAACCGAACATTTTCGCATTCATCTTTGCTACCCAGTGACCGATTGGCACATGCAAAACAATGGAGAAGCGATCACGAAATTCGCAGATTAAAAAATCGACTGAACGAGGCATAATGAATTCGAGAGATTACCGATAAGAATCGTGTAACTGGCGACAAGTTGATTCGATTAAGAATAACAGAAAGGAGAAGGTTACATACTCGATATATATACTATAACTCCCATGGTCGTCATTTAAGCCCCGAAAGAGCTTGCTCGAGGGATCAACGCTCCGCCGATCGATATTTTATTTGTACTTGTTTCACTGTGTTTCGAGAGCTAGGAAGGTTTTGTGCGTGGCAAGCGTGGAAACGCTTTTTCTGTCTCCAATTCGTTATGTTCCTCCAATTCTTTCTCTCGAGGAGAAACAAGCCGGTACTATTTCTCGAGGATCTTGGCCGTATAGTAAATACTGTAATGCGTGTAGGAGTGCATGTTCGAGAACGTCCGGCGCAATGTATTTTCTTGTAGCGATCGACTGTTTAGCACCTTTGCCACGCCAGATGTTCCTTTCTCTCTTTCCCAACGATGCTCGGCAGTCTAGCTGAATCTACGTCTCGTCGGCGTTATGGTAATTGTGGTCGCGCGACCGCGAATATTCAACGCGCGCACAGCTTTCTCGCCTTCGAACACTTTGTTCTTCCCTCGACCGGAAAAACGTCCGATGAACGTTAGGTCGATCGACGATCCACTCGATCCGCGATGTCACTGGTCGATCGCGAATCGGAGCTTCGTTTATTGTCAGGTGTCCGCGCGCTCGGAAACACTACCCGTATAACATCCGCTGTTCCGGCAGTTAGGTGTCGGTCGCCTAAATTGACGTTCTATTCGATAACGAACGGAGCCGGCGCGACGTACAGAACAATTGCGTAGACCGATGTTCGGACGATTTCACACTAGTCCCGCGCTAACGTGGTCGTCAAACTCGAGTCTGCTGTCGAGGAGGTAGCAGGAGAGGAGAGTTATTGTGCTTGATAATCTTTGTTGAAGCGTGTCGCGTCGTTATCTAGAACCGCGCGATCGCCGTGGCATCACCAAACACGACGAATCGAATCGAAACGCGCGAGATAGGCATTCAATCGCGAGCGCAGCGTAAACATAACTACTACTTAGGTTCGTGGCGAGGAGCCGAGAGGCTGACCCGACGCGGGGCGTCACCACTCGCCTCGAGAGGCTGGTGACTATCGTCACTTTTCACTTCGGTATTGGACGGACGACGCGACGACGCTGCCAGAGCGTCGGCGTACAAAGACGCATCGCGAGACGTCGGCAGTGGCTGGCGAGTGCGCGCTGCTTCGTTGAGAAATTCAAACAGTGTGCTATATGTATATGTATATTATTAGGTCGTCCCATAAGTTCGCGTCGTTTACTGTTCTACTATTTAAATTAATATTGGGATAGGGAACTAGGAGTGTAATGCAAATTAATAAATCGCGTGTAACATATGACAAACTTTAATACTTAAACCATAACAAAAACGGTAGCAATACTAACAATAACAAGAGACAAACAAAAAGCCTGTGAAGTGCGTAGCAAATAATGCAGAAGGGTACGAAAGGTATCGCCGACACGAGACTCGTAAGGGCTCCTTGAGAAAGGTCGATCAGAGCATCTCGACTCTCGGAGAAAATCTGTCCCGTCTTCGTGGACACGCTAAAGTCATTTCAAAAATAAGGGGGACAGGAAAACTCCATCTGTTTCAAGGTCAAAGAGGGAAAGAGGGGAAAGTCATTTCCAAGAAACGCATAGACTGAAAGAAGTCTTTCCATGACGCCCGAGGCTCTGGTAATCAGTGTAGGGCAAAATTAAATAAATCTTTATTGAAATAGTTATGTAGATAGAATTTTATTTGTTATTTGCAAGTTCAAATAACAAACAGAAATAAATGATCTGTTGATTGAGCAAGTCTAAATACATTATTTAAATAATGACATGAATTGTTATGTACAAATATTTATTTAATTGTTACTTGTTACTTTGTACGTATCATGTATTCCTTATTAGACTTTATTTCGTATTATTGCCAGCGATGTATTGTAATTTATTACCTACATGATGTGAATTACACTTACTTCTTCGTTTTAAGAAGGCTGTTTCCAAGAGATGTACATAAAATTATCCAATGAAAAAAATGTTCCCTCTAGTTTAAATATCAAGAATAGTAAAGTTGATGGGTTCTTGGATTTTAATGCGATTGGCAACCAAGAAATAGACGAAAATTCGAAAATGATTCGAGTCACTTTCCCATTTGTTTGGACTGTCAATTGAAAGATAAAAAAGAAATTTCATAATTTTCGCATTACATCAAATAAAACAGAGAAGAAAAATGAAAAGATATTTATTATTTACTCCTTCTCATCCAGATGAAAAATAAAATTTTAATCAAAAATAATGAATAACAAATAATTTATCCCTGGTATCATGTAAATGTATTTTACTTAAATAAAACAATTAATTCTTATTTACAAATGAATTTTTATTTCTATTCAGTATTTTGTATTTATTAAATAAATAAAATTCTGCCGAATACTGGGCTGAAAGAAGTCTTTCCGGAACGACTGAGGCTCTGGCAATTGTTAATGTTATTGCCGTACTCGAGTTCGGTCGCACAGAGTGTGCACTTCTTAGAAAATGGGAAGTACCCTAAAGAAGGACCTCTTTCTCACGCTAACAGAAAATATGGCATATTAACATTTAAAACATATTATACTTTTAAATGTTTACGGAAAATGTAATTCATTGCGGATCTTTAAGCAAGTTAAAAACTTTGTATCTGAATTACAACAAGCTGTGTTATTAACAGGTCACAAATAATATAACAGTATCTTTAAATTCTTGGAATGATTTTACTATCTTAAACTGCACCTAGCCATTTTTGTCCTAAACGCATAAAATCCGCAGTATGGTAATCACACTCTCATTCCACAACCTCTTCCCACGTTTTTGGTACATTATACCGTCATTATAAAATTTCTGTGGTGTTTCATTAAAAAAGAAAATATGCAGCCCATTAGTCTGTTACGAGCCGAGGGTTATGCGTGACCGTGCATTGTTCGTAGTTCGTATTTCTCGGGATTTATTGGTTCTGGACAAGCCGGTACCTGTTTCGTCACCGGGTGCTATTTGCGAGGGAAACCATGAATTAGTCGGTGTGTGTTCAAAATTAAATCATCTACGAGATGACAGTTGTAGGCAAAGCGCAATAGTCTGTTGAGAAGCCGTAAAACTAAAGCGTTAGAGGTAATAGACTGTCATGATATTATTTTGCACATTAATGTGCTGGTTACTCGTAGTTAATTTTATAGATGAGAATCGCGCCCGCTTATGTGTCAAGGAATATCGTGCCGCCGAAAGATCGGATCACTTAATAGTTTATAATAGATAACGTGTTCCGTATTTCACGATAATTCTTGTCACTTGACATTCTTTGAACTTGTACCTTTCGATTGTTACCAATTTTAATATCATCCGTTTGCGCTGGTTATCAGTGATGCCAAATCCACCCAAAACTGGGTTGATTTTCCTCTCCTCCTTTTCCCCTTCCACTATCTCATTCCGCTAACTGCGCACACTCCAACGTCCCCCACTAAGACCGTAGACTGGTCACGTGACGTGCCACGCAACGTGTTACATATTACTCTGGTCATCAGAGTGGTGTTAAATTGTATTCCCCTCGATTTCAGCGATCTGGCGACACTGGTTCCATTGCCTATATTACTTAACATCTTAACTACCAGCGATGACTTAATAGTTTCTTAAAAACCAAAGATTAACAATTAAGGATTTCTTGATACCTTTGTTAATTGTGGCACAGCAATTTCATTCGTAAAAGTTAAATTATCTCGAATAATATATCTCGTAATTTTTTTTAGCATAGCATTATAATAAATATAGGCATAGTCATAGAGCAATCTACTAAAAGATTTCGGGTAGCTTGACCATTAATTATTTTTATAATAATAATCTGGGCACATTAATACCTGAAAGTTTACTCATTTCTACGATAGTAAACTTTACATTACACTGCATTTTGAAAACATTACTTATCGATAGAATATGCAAATGCATTTATTGTAATGCAGAACTTTGCGTTGTGAACATTACTTGCATTAAAAATTCTTTACAGAGAATATCTAGGTAACTATTACTTTCTCATTCCATATATCCTTGCAAGCTTCTATTCAGGATTCAATTCTCTCTTTAACCACAAGATTAAAATTTACCGTTTACGATAAAGAAGCTCAAGGTGACCTTTTATATCTCGATAAAAAAGCGAAACAGAAGAAAAACTAGTTATTACATTGTATGTTACTTTCGAAACCATACAACTTTCGTTTCAACTATTTGTTTATATAATTTAGGTAGCACACTTAGCTGAATCACCATGTATTTATGCAATGACATAAATGACATATGCAATATACTTTTGCGTATGTGTTCAAAAAAAGTTTCCATTTGGCAGGCGTTGGCATTGTGGAAATAAATTATTTGAAAAATAATCGTTAAGATAATATATTATCCTAGTTGGCTACATGTGAATTGAAATAATCATATGTTTGTTTACTTGAACAGCCAAATCATTTTTTTCAAAATTATTTCACTATTTGAACTTTCAAATAAAATTTGAATTGCATTTTTCATTTCATCTTTCATTTGATCAAATAACTTCAAATCAAATACTTTCCAAAATTCTATTGATTTCATGTTCTAAAGAACAATTTTTAATTCGGATGCAGCTAAACTTAAGTCATTAAACTACAAAAATTAGCACATCTAAATTTAACAATTAATTTAGTCACTTCGATAATCTCTTGTTTAGGTGAAATTATTTATTATTTTATTTGAACAATGTGATTGATATAAAAAATTATACAAATAAAATATTATTTGAAAATAGTATAATTGAATTAAAAGCCAAACAATTGATTTTTTGTATTATTAGTAAAATACATATAACAAAGTATTTGAAATAATTCATTATTAAACTACAAAAAATGTTTGTAGTTTGTAATTTTATTTTGTTATCGTATTTCAAATGAAATATGCCTAATCCTGCCATTTGGTATCGTCCAAAAAATATGTGTTCAGATTCCATTTCTGTAGATTTTTTCTATTACACAATAATTTTGCACGAAGATTCGCGGTCTATTTAATAGCGCGATCCCTCTCGAAAATATTACGCTCATTAGATAAGCCTAATAACGCCAGTTGTTCTCACACATACCGCGTGCGTTCCCCTATAGTAATCATTTGATACAGCTGTGTAAAGAAACGTAACTACATAAGCATGCAGCGAACAGTCACTCGTACTTTCACCGCCGATCGTGGGTGTACTTTTGCAAACTTACCTAGCGCGCCTATATAATTATCTCTTTTGTTTTGCATATATCGCGTCGTCGTCTCACGTAACGTTCCAAGTGTTCGGAAAATATTTCATCTTGCGGCTATCTCGCGGCTATCTCACGGGCAGGAACGATGACTCGTTTGATCTAATTAAATTCGCGGATACTAGAGTTTCATCGAGCAGCGCGGTGATATGCGCGCTGCCAAGATAAATCTATTAAAAACAATGTAATATCTCCCTCCGGCTACCTGTGTCATCGCGAAGGATGAATGTCAACGTTGTGTTTCCACCTCATCGGGCAGGAATCCTAACTGTTCTCCATTGCGAAATAACAATAATAAGAGACATTTATTTTATTCATTCTGCGCGCAATATACGGCCTGACGTAACGCAACTGTCCGGGTCTGCGCTGGTCTGCACTTCTCTATCTGAATGCTTAACGATGCTGTTGAGCGTATCTTATCGTCCAAATGACGAATTACGTTTCGGCAAACGAATACGATTTCTCCAGGAAGCGATGCCATTGTTCAGATTTCCCGCTATTAAATGCTTCGATTTGTTACATACGAACGTTTACAGTTTCTTTCTTTTTTGAAAAGTGTTTAACCTCTTTCCGTATAAAAACCTGACAGACTCGTAATGAAATTTTCAAACAGAATTTATTAGGGATACACATCAATTCTCGGCCATAATTCTCTGATTTTCGCATTCTGGTTAAAAAATGTCGCTAGCGAAGCTAAAGAAATGGTTTGTACGGAATTAGGACAAGATGCTATGTCCTACAGAACATGCTGAAAATGGTTTTAGAAATTACGAAATGTAAATTTCAATGTTGAGGACAATGAACGTCCTGGAAATCCGAAAGAAATCGGAAGACAAAGATTTAGAGCAGCTGTGGGCCGATAATCCATGCCAAGCACAATCAAAAACTTGCTACAGCATTAATCAGTCAACTGTTTTTGACGAGTATACTCGTCATGAAAAAAGTGCAAAATTTTGTGCTATGACGAGTATATTCGTCATGAGTAATAAGTAGTGACAATTTGCAGTTTAAATTGCAGTTTTAGTGAAAACTAAAATATATTCGTGAACTTCAAGATGTTTGAAATATTTTGAGGCACGTCGAAATAAAAGGAACAAATAAAAGTATATAAATAATTAATATAAAAAAACCGCATATAGTATGAATTATTTTTCGTAGATGTATCGTTGTCTTTCATTAGTTATCACAGAAGCAATTACGGATTTATATATTGTTTTAGACTATGCAATAAGTGACGCGCCTGGTAATAAAAAACGGGATGAGGATCCTTTCGTTTCCTTTTTACATGTAGTTCAAGAGGCGGCGTTTTTTATAGCTCGTGTGCAGGATTCGAGTTGAAAGCATCATCCAAATTTAGTTGTGGACTACCTATCTATTAAGATATTTCCCTGAACATTTTTGTTTATATTTTATCATCTGGTCAGGGATTCATTTACATAAATATCGGACTGTAATGTTGCGACAAATTTGCGATAAATTTGAGTACTGAAATAAAAAAAAAAAGTCAATTTATTACAACCTAATTTCATATTACACATACTCTGTGTTTGACGAGTATACTCGTCATCGTTAAATTTGTGCGACGCAATTTACAATCACTCCCATTAATATTCGTACACTCTAAAAGACGATCACGTTTTTAATATTGGATCATGTGACTTCGATTTTTTTTTGAGAAGTTAGAACGATTAGTTTACTACACGTTGAAAAAAAAGAAATTTTGAAAAAATTGTAATTGGTCGGAATTACAAAGAAAATACTAAAAGTTGTTATTTATAACTGTTTTATGTGTGTCCATATTGAAAATTCAACAAATACGTTTTGTAGATCTGTGTTAACTGTAGACACTCTAAATATTTCGCCAAAATCGGCAAACGTTGCAATGAGCTAGAACTGTTTGAAGATGGTAAAAATTGCAGCTTTTCACAATTTTCGGCCTTAAACTGTAATAAATCGAAGGATTCTTACGTCATTCGATGCCTGTCGCTGTTTTCCACGTAATCCAAATTGGATGAAAATTTGAAAATGTATACAATTGATACAGATCCACAAAATGGATGTTTTAAATTTTCAATATAAGCCACATAAAAAAATTGTAAAACACAACTTTTAGTATTTTCTCTGCAATACCGACCAATTGCAATTGTTTTAAAATTTCTTTTTCACGTCATGTAGTAAACTAATTATTCTAACTTCTCGAAAAAAGTTCAAGTCGTATGGTCCAATATTAAACAAGTATCGTCCTTTTAAGAGTGTCCGAATATTAATGGGAGTGACTGTAGATATGCATTTTCCAAAGAGATCGAAACAGTTAACTGGTTAAGAATTACCCAACAAATGTTGGATAAAATTCAAGAAGAGAATCCGAGTACCGCATGACGTAGGCCGGTTATAAAGCTTCACGAAGTTGCCATATCTTCTAAGGCAAAAACGACTAAAGATAGTCTTGATTCGTTGATCTAGGAAATTTTGCCAGTTTCGACGTATTCACCAAACCTAACTCGATCGGACTTGCACTTGTTCCGATTCCTCTAACACCATTTAGTGGATTCCTACTTTAAAAGGCATGAAGAGGTCAGAAAATACATCGCGAACTTTATTCACTCAAAACCGCCATCATTTTATAGAAATGAGATTCGCCACCTGCCCGAGAGATCCTGCTGGAGTTTACATTTCTGATTCAAATTATCACAGTTTAAATATCGAGAAGGCTATGCCGGGTTTGGGGATCAAATTTTCCCCCGGCATCGATTTTAACCATTTTGAACCAGCCAATAGTCTACCAAAAAAGAAACCTTTCTGCCCACTTACTGTAAGGATAGTTATAGAGGAAAATCGAAAAACCAGTTTTTGGCCCATTTTCCCCATTTAATGACAATTAAAAATTCTGACACATTTCTAATACCAAGCTACATAGTATATATCGTTTTCAGATTTTTCTGTTACAAATTCTGGTTTTAAGACATGGAAAACATGAAAAAAATCGAAAAAATGCAGATTTCATATAGAAGATGAAAGAGCACACCTACAGATTTAATATAGCAATGAGATATCATCATAAGTAATATGCTCAATTTTTTCAAATTCCTCAGATTGGTGCGTCACAGTTGAAAAAAATAAAAGCCAATTTTTTCGGTGTTTTTCCCGTGGAAAACTAAGTTATACCTATCTTTTCTGAGTTTTAAGAGTATATTATGTAATATTAAACATTCCTACGTTCAGAAAAAAAATTATTCAGACTTGAAAACTTGCGTAACATAAAAAACGAAAATTATCCTGAGCACCGTAGTCAAGAATCAGACATTTAATGTTCAAATAATTTTCAGATCCACTGTACCATATATCTCCAATTTACAATCTGTGCACACGTCGTTGTACATGAACAATTTTTTGTTTACGTTTAATTTGGAACGCAGATAAAACGTCTCGGGAAAAAGTTCCGAATTCCTTGTTTCTTGAAAACGACCCGCTGCGATCTAGGAAAGAGGCCTTTCGAATCATCGAGGTCGCATGACTAAAGATTTCAAATATGGATACGATATCTATCCGTATATAATCCGTATATATACCTCGCCGAGTGATAATAATGTGCATACAGTTGTGTACATAATTATTTATAGCGATGGTTTCCGAGTTGATCTCACATGACGCGTCATTTCCATTCGCGCTGCTACTCTTGTGCGCGCGGAAAGAACATTTATGTTTACAGTTTACTAAAAATCTCACGAAATTTCGAATAGAATAGAAACTTTAATGAGAAGAGGTTTTCCTTTGTTGATGCGTCTTGACGTACAGTAAAGTGCGATAACACATTGTCGGTTCGGTGAAATGAAGGAAAACATTTTGACGCGGCGCGAGTGTTAATTAATTACACTCCGAGCGTAAATTTATGCGTACAAATAATGCGCACACTTGATGGAGACAGAGGCATTCATGACACACTTGAGCCGGACACGTGACACGCTCTTGAACATCTAATGGTCTTTACGACGGATAAGCTACAAATGCATGGCTGAATTCAATAGAATGCTCAAGAAAACCTAGTACGCTACGTCGAACAAACAAGAAGTAACATATAGTAAACTCAAGTTGTCCTTTATCTCCATTTTTCGTTTTGCCTTGCTTCATTCGTTTAAATAGTAAAATATAAGCAGAAAATAAAAAACGGAACAGTTTCACTTGGAAGACGAGAAATAGAATTATGGTTTACTTAAATAGATTTCATTCGTAGTTTAATGTAATGAGTACACTCATAATTTATAACTTGCTTAGATCTAGAAAAGGCATATTTTAAATTCTCATTATAAGCACAGATAAAAAAGTTAAAAATCATGACCTTTATTGCTTTTATCTTCGCAATTTCGACTTATACCTAGCAAACTAATCCTTCTAACACCTCAAAAAAAAAAAATAATCAAGTCGTTTAGTCCAAGTTTAATAAAGTCATTAGTTTTTAAAGATCCACTTAATTTTTTCCCGACTGTGTATGTGTACGCACAGTGCACTACACGGTAGCCTTTATGCATTTATGACAGCGATGGATAGATCAAATGCAACACAATACGAAAATCTTTAAAGAATTTAAAAATATTATTGTATTACCTTTAACTCATTAAAATGATCAGGAAAAGAAATACATGTCTGTGCAGCTCCTGTACCTTGCAATCAATATAAACTATTTTTATTTTGCATAAAAATCCGCAGTCTAGTAATTAGATAAACTGTATCTGTCATAAATTTGAAAACAAATTGGCATACTTTCACGTATGATGTTTTCTTGGACGTATACGTATAGGAATGAAAATGATCAATAATCATCACCATTAACATGTAAAGTTTTTGCAAGGAATGATTTGTTTCAACAATGAAATCATTAAGAATTTAGTTAACTAATTTATCTCCTATATTTTTACTTTCTTTATAAGCCGAGTTTTAAATCTAAACATATACCATGTATACTTAACAAACGTGTATTTCGATACATGTGCTATTACATTTCGTAAATCGATTACACAATATTTAAACAAATATTATAATTTGCGATAACTAATTACTAATCTGTGTTTCTAAGTTTGATTGCGGAAATGCAAATATACGCGTGTATCATGTACATTTAAAAATAATTTTCTTTCATAAATGTAAAATAAATTTATATAGGATACAGAAATAGAATCGTATTTATCAGCAATTGATGTTTGTCCGTCTTCATATTTGATTGTCTTCATACATGAATATTTCACAATGTTGGGCAAATTTTTTTCTTATGACTCACTGCTGACAGTCAGTGGAAATCATTATCTTGCCATCCCTACTAATATGCATGTTAGCAGTGAACGTTTATTCTTTAGTCGAAATGAAATTGTTACAGCATCAAGATTGATACCACAGTTTGCGAAAAAATCATGTTTCTTATACTTATTTAAGTAAGATAAAATTACATAATAAAACATAAATTATTGACCACTTAGCACATTATTCGCAGTTTTACTTTTTACGATTCACAATCAAGCAACGCGTAAAATATGAAAGCATTTCGATAACCACGATTCTCGAGCTATTTTAACAGATGATTGCAGTTTTTACACAAAAATCTATTTCAATGAGCTAAGAGCAATTTAGAAGTTTATAAAAAGTTATTAAATCTAAATATTATATAAAAAATTATCACATATAAAAGAAATTATATTAAGAATTAATTAAATTATATAAAAAAATTATAAAATTATTACATCATAAAGTATTTACAACGTATTATTGAAAATATTTTTCCAGATCTGTTTTTTAAAATGTTTACATGCTACAGATGCTTAATGTTCCGCAAGCTAATCATAACTGGAGCAGTTTACATGTGTAATGACAACTCGAAACAAAATATATCTGAATTGCGAAACCGTCACAAATGCGTAGTAAGAGAGAGGAGGCAGAAAAATATGAATAAACTCCTCCCCCCTCCGGAGCCTTGATTTCGTATCATAGTACACGAGCTATAGCACAACGAAAACAACATTACAAACCTGACGCGGCAAACGCATACTTTGAGCTGATAAAAGATAGAGGAGAGATAAAGTAAGTTAGATGGGTCATTATTATGAAATAAATCGTGTCATGTTATACGAACGATGAGACACTAAGATGCTCGAATTGTTCATCAGCCGATTGATTGCATTGCGCTTATAGCAGCGTAAGCTGTATCGCTTCCTAAGCCTCTAATATTGGTTGTACATGGCAGTTACGTCGTCTCTTAGTTAATCTTATTATTTATTATGCGTGTTACAGAATTGGGAGCTAAACATATTTCATCCGCTACTCAATGTTTGCGGAATTCATTGTAAAAAATACAGGTTTTTATTGTTTATTATACTCTGTCTCTCGTAATAATCTCTTTTTTCAACTTAATTTTCGCCAATTTTTATACATCACCACATAAAGTTTTATCTGTTAAGTTATTTTGTGAATCTTAATGACAAAAGCTTTTTATTACTAATTATTTTATTATGTAACTTCTACCAGCATATTTCTGACGCTTTTCAGATTAAAATGAGACCAAACATGACAAGATTCAAAGTATATTTTGATCGTTCAATTTTCAATTTAATAGAACCTCGACTAGTCGAACTGATAGTATCTGAATTCTCCATAACCTAAAACGATTCATACGTAACTTGATTCATTGTACAAATCAGTAACGATTTACTCTAACAGCGTAGCTAAATAATTGTTCTATTATCCGAACAGGCACATTTCACTGATTAGTTCGGTAATCGAAGTTCTACTGTATCATGCATTAAACAAGTAGGTATGATCGAAATTGTATCGTGTTTGGAATGATTTCAATGAGGAAAATGTTACAAATTTGTTGATGGAAGTTTAATAAAAAAATTATTACAGTCAAAAAAGTTTAATCACTGGATTATTATTATATCTCATCGATACGCTGATGTTGATGTTTTATTTACTCGCTATCCTTTTCTAAGACGTCTAGCGGTTTAGATCAAGAAATAGTATCTGTAAACGATATACACAGTGACTCAAACAATTGATCAAATGTTCCCACAGTGTTTAAACTTTTATTTAATTGAACACATGTTCATAAGATATGTAACAACATATTTTATTATGATACAAACATAGTTTTCGTAGTTCATATAATACAGAATTAACTTAAATATGCTAGACTTTTTAAACAAAATTAAATGAAATTAAGAAATTATGTAATGATCAATTTTTTGAGTTTGATAAAATGAAATATTAGTACTTCGTATACCCTCCTTTCGCTTTCAGTACGGCTTCTATGCGTCTTGGCATACTATCTACTAAACTTCTACACTGTTCAGCCTTAATATTTTCACAAGCGGTTTTAATTTTTGACCACACATCAATAATTCTTCTTGAATTGTGATCGAAGTTGGCAATTGTTCTTTTCAGTAAACCCCATAGGTGTTCTATTGGGTTCAGATCGGGAGACTGTGGGGGTCAGCCTAAAACAGTAAATCCATGAGCTGTTAACCATTCTTGGGTGATTTTTGCCTGGTGTTTAGGGTCGTTATCGTGCTGAAAAATGACTTCTTCAGCATTCTTATTCCATTTTGGTTCTCCCAATTAAACTTTTCTGCAAGATGGGTGTATATTATGTTGCAGTCATACGACCGTCAATTTTTTCAACGCATCCGACGCCCTCACTGGTGATACAACCCTAAAAGTGAATTTAAGAGGACTTTAAAAAATAAAGAAATCATTTATTACAAACCGGCACAAGAAGCTTCGACTGCAGTTTGCCGAAAAATATAAAAATTATACAGATCTCGGTTGGAAACGAGTAATATGGTCACACGAGACGAAAATTAATCCTTTTGGATGCGATGGACGCGAATGGACATGGCGACGAAATAATGAACAACTACGGTGGCATCAAGATCATCCAACACTCAAGTTTGGAGGAGGTCATATCATGGTTTGGGTTTGTATGACCAATGAGGGTGTCGGATGCGTTGAAAAAATTGACGGTCGTATGACTGCAACATCATACACATCCATCCTGCGGAAAAGTTTAATTGGAAGTTTGCCAAAATGGAATAAGAACGCAGTGAATTTCAGCACGATAACGACCATAAATACCAGGAAAAAGTCACAAAAGAATGGTTAACAGCTCATGGATTTACTGTTTTAGGCTGACCCCACAGTCTCCCGATCTGAACCCAATAGAACACCTATGGGGTTTACTGAAAAGAGCAATTGCCAACTTCGATCACAATTCAAGAAGTATTATTGAAGTGTGGTCAAAAGTTAAAACCGCTTGTGAAAATATTAAGAGTGAACAGTGTAGAAGTTTAGTAGATATTATGCCAAGACGCATAGAAGCCGTACTGAAAGCGAAAGGAGGGTATACGAAGTACTAATATTTCATTTTTTTCAAACTCAAAAAATTGAGCATTACATAATCTGTTAATTTCATTTAATTTTGTTTAAAAAGTCTAACATATTTAAGTTAATTCTGTATTATATGAACTACGAAAACTATGTTTGTATTATAATAAAATATTTTGTTACATATCTTATGAACATGTGTTCAATTAAATAAAAATTTAAACACTGTGGGAACATTTGATGAATTGTTTGTGTCACTGTATGTACATAGGAGTGTTTGAAACAGTACGTTACGATATTTAAACATTTTATCTATTTTTGTGCAATACACAAGACAGCTATTGTTCGCAATTATTCAGATTATTAAATAATAATCGAAAAAGAAATTACAGTTCCAGATTTGTTTGTTTACAATAAAATTTGAAAATAAAATTCAAAAGGAACCGGGTGATGATACCATTACACGTTTAAAATCTCTCGAATAAAAAAGGATCTTACTTGAAACATTAAAAGTTCTTAATTTCAAATCTGGTTAAAAGACAAAACAAGTTTAACCAAATGCGAAAATATGAAACAGGTTTAATATGATTCCTTTCCCTTTGACGTAGAACAATGACAAAACTAAATAGTATCCTCGGTCAGGGCCGGTGAGTGTAAATGACCACAATGCTCGATCATTGACTGAATCACGTGTTAGCTTCCACTATAACGATAACGTGTTTCCATAGTCACGTTTTTTCGTTGAAGAGAAGGCAGTTATCAGTATACATATAATCATGTGTCAGCGATGTTCGTCAGACTGGTTTTGCCAGTCGTTAAAAGTACTTTTGAAACTATACAGCAGAACTTTTTGAAATAGACAACTCGGAAAAAATATGGGACGAGAAACATGATAAATGAAGAAGAAAATGTAGGCACTCTAAACATCGAATAAAACACATCTGCAGTTTTAGCAGGCTATTGTAAAGTATTGTCTTTTTATAATTTGGTTTGGAAAATATGAGTTGATCGTAAAGGAAATTATACAAAATAGAATAAGAATCCATCAAAACGAGATAAACAAGTTTTGATATGAGCATTTAGTTTGTATAATATTATTTTTATTGTTATTTTAGCAATTATAATGTGAAACATAGAGGATGTTATCGCTTTAATTCAGTTCATTAAAATCAACGCTGTGTAATTGGTGCAAAGTATCATTATCATTATAAAATATCATATAACAAATTTTTAAATGTGATAAGAACTGTAGCAATTACCAAGCAAACATTTTCGTCGGAATATCTCATTTAGTATGACCTTTTCAATCCGAAAATTATATCCAATTTTAGTCTGTCGATTCGCAATTCTATATTTTCGTACTTCGCGGAAGTGGCCATTTTCGCCGAAATGTTTAGCAGAATTAAAAACGTGAATTGCGAATTGGTTATATCTACAAAAAACAACGTATTTTTCTTGCTTATTAAAATTAAACTTAATACGCGAATCAAACATCATACATACAATATTAGCATAATTTGTTCAGTGAAAGTACCGATAAATTGAAAAATGAATTGCCGAATAAAAGGTTATAAATCAAATCGATATTTAACTTTAATTTAGTTTATATACAGAGTAACCCAGACCACCAGTACCACCCATTTACAACCTAGAAAATAGGTTATTTTCAAAAAGTCAAAGCGTTTCTTTTATAAATCAGATGCGCTCTATCAAATGGTGATATTTTTAACTTCCGGTTTCTGCAGGAAATCGGCGATTTAGACCGGAAGTTACATTTTTCAAATGGAACATGGTATTTTTTATGACGGATTTGGATTCTATGCGAAAAAACAAGAAGCTTTTATCTAAAACATTTTTTCGAAAAATGTCATTTTATGTCCTTTAAGTAACCTTCAAAACGAGTCTTGCAAAATAATGTTTTTACACTATCTGCTCTTGGCATAACTGAGGATCTACGACGAGGATGTGGTAGATATCAGACCCCGTGTGTGTGTGTGTGTCTTACTGAATCATGAGGATTCAACTGAGCGTGTGCAAGAATTTCCGACGTCCTTTCATTCCTAACTGGGCGTCGAATTTTTCTACCTACATTGTGCTCCGGTTGAATAATGCCTTTATGGGTAATTCGTTTAGCTTAACGAGAAAAAACGTTGTGTGAATGAGGAGTACGATCTGGGTATCGTTCTCGCCACAACCTTGAAGCTGCTCTAAATTGACCACCACATTCACCTAAAATGAGCATCATATCTGAAGCTTCTGCGATTGAATACGGCATAGCGGGTCTATGAGAATTCTGTTACTCTTAATGTGTTGATAACGTTGATCTGCAGGATCGAATCATCTGTCCGCTAAATGTTGTCAGATCAATTTTATCAAAACATTGGTCCTCATCTCTACGGTGAACACAGACACACGGGATCTGTTATTTGCCACGTCCTCGTCGTAGATCCTGGGTTATGCCAAGAGCAGATAGTGTAAAAACATTATTTCGCCAAGACTCATTTTGAAGGTTACTTAAAGGACATAAAATGACATTTTTCGAAAAAATGTTTCAGACAAAAGTTTCTTTGTATTTTCGCATGGAATCCAAATCCGTAATAATAAATACCATGTTCCATTTGAAAAATGTAACTTCCGGTCTAAATCGCCGATTTCCTGCGGAAACCGGAAGTTAAAAATATCACCATTTGATAGTGCGCACCTGATTTATAAAAGAAATGCTTTGACCTTTTGAAAATAACCTATTTTCTAAATTATAAATGGGTGGTACGGATGGTCTGAGACACTCTGTATATTCGTTTAATGAACTGTTTAAATTCTCGTTTTTATAAGTTATCCCATAAAAATCAGAAGAAGGAAAATAATTCCTGTTGGCATCGAAAAGATTCACTGCAATAAAAACAAAATTCACGTGTTCCTTGTACTTCACCAATTTACATGCGTCATTAATGGATAAAGATCTGCGGTCGAATCATTAATTATTCAGCCGTTTGCATATAAGATTGAAGAATTGAAATCTCGTCACCGTTATAGTGGGCAGATTTTTCAATCATGCAATGTCGATGGCGATGGTAATACGAATAGTGATACTCTTTGCGTATAGATACTACGCGAAATCAGATATCTCATTATTTTTCACGTGAAATCTCGCCGGCCTCCAACTTTTTGTGATGCAAATCACTCGTGATTGACATACCTGATCTAAAGATAAGAGTTCGTCATATTAAAATTTTGTACTGCAGTCGAGTCACCACTTGTGTTACACACTTATAAAACTGTTGATCAAATCTGATAAAATTGAAATCAGTATTGAAAGCAGTCTTTGCGTAATGTTTAGAAAATATATTAGGTGTATGCAAAAGTTTCAATCTTCTTCAATCGTTCGTGCATAATGATTAGACTGCGGATACTTATGCGGAATAAAAGTTTTCTAAGAGAATCATGAGAAACAGAAATGAAATAAACATAATTTTCTCATTTTAATAACTTTAATAAATCGTAAATAGAGTAACGGTATTTTTTAAATAGAACAATTTGTACTGTATAAATATAAGAATTTCGAAAAAAATACTGAAACTCTTGCACACTCCTAACATAAAACTGCATGTTATACGAATATACATATAAAAGTCACTTTGTTGTGTTACATATTTTACAATCGTTTACTGTAAAACTCTGCAATTTTTCAAAAAATTATTTTCAGAACATAATTGCAACTTTAAATATGAGTGCAAGACCCTATCATTTATTGAGAATTTGTTGCAAGGGTATGAAAAAAATAAAGTTTAATAAATATAGATACATTGTTGCGGATAGATACGTAGGTACATCCCTTCTACCTTTAGAGTAAGTGAGTGGAGCGTGCAACGCGAATTGAAAATACTATTTCGATAAGAATTTGCGTATTTAGATTTAGTTAAGCGACGTTTTCTAGATATAGTTATTTGCGTAGTTAGATATAGTTGTCAGCGTATTAGATATTAGTTATATGCAATTTAGATATTAGAACATTGTAAAAGACATAGGAGACGTTGAGAAGTATGTACTCCCACTACACCAAGGCGCACGAATCTTGGTGGCGGAAATAAAACGACACAGGTGTCGTGATGCATCGTCAACGCAAGGCGTCTACCTTAGGCCGCTAGAAAACCTCAACAAGTCGAGGGATTATTCCCCGGATATGAAGGTTTAACGAGCACGGGGGGGGGGGGGGGCGAAGAGTCCACCCGGGGCCATCAGGCTACTGGAAGAAGCCACGAGATTCGCTAAGCCTCCGAAGATGAAAATGGAAGCGTGGGAAAACAATCAAAAGGAAAAACGAGGAATCAAAGGCAGATCGGTGTATCGAACCCTCCTGCGGACCTCAGGTATGCGAAGGCATACGGGTGTTTCCCCGAAAAAGGGGATACAAGGCCTTTGGGTGATGTCTGCGACCGTACACCAAACGCTGCGTTTTTATTAGATTTTATGGATAATGGAGGGGGTTCCCATTATTAATAATCCTCGCGTTAAATATAGAGGATCCGGGGTTCGATGGTTAGAATCGTGTCAGATAGCCACGGAACGACATTTATACAGAAACATACATAGTTCGTTGCAATATTTTGGTTTACAAAAACACAGCAAGGATACAAAGTGTAATTACTAATATATTCACTGAACCTATAAGTTATAAATTTTAATAAAACGCACTGTATGTAATTCGTATTTAATTTGTTCATGTCGAAGTATGTATCTTTTGTTAGGTGGATCTTCTTCAGGCGCATTAGGCGCAAAACCTCGACGCGGTAGGCGTAAAACCTCGACACGGTGGGAGTAAAAACTTCGACGCGGTAGGAGTAAAACCGATCTGGCGATGAAACGATGAAACGGTGAAACTATGTTTATTTAGTAAAAACTCGACGCGGTAGGAGTAAAACCGATCTGGCGATGAAACGAAATTCTAATCTATTGGCATATACGATTGAAGGTTCGGCATTCCTTAATAAAAATTATGATAAAATTCCGATAATCCTAAGTGGAGATTTCAACGTGAACTTTACATCGGAAGAATCAAAATTATTAATAGAATTTTTCAGAAATAAGTTAAGATTGGAAATGGTAAATAATCCTAATGAAGCGACAACAAGATCAGGAACAATTCTCGATGCAGTATTTGCAAAACATTTAGACAAAATTGAATCAAGAATATTTATATCATTTTTTAGCTATCACAAGCCAATTGTTTCAATAATAAAATCATAGAAAATTAAATATCATAGTGTTAATAAAAATTCCAAAAAAATCATCATTTTTTAGATTAAAGTTTGATCATTGATCACATAAAATGATGTCCGTTTAGTACTAAATGCCGTTTTGGTATAAAAATGTTGCAATATAAAATGTTTAAAAATGCTGTAATTATGCAAAGACGTAGAATAATCTCATTGGTGTCAAGTCAAATTCAATACGAAAATAGTCAATATATTTTTAGCCCCACTTCGTGGAAATCGAAAACTAAGTGCGAAATGAGCTAACAAAGCAACTAGACTTGACAACCACTGCGCTGACAGATGGATCCGAGCAAATAAAGATCTCTTGGAATTAGGGTTGGAATGATGTCACTTGAGGTGTTACACTTATGTCTACATTTGTGCCTTTTCCGGTTCAAAACTTTCTCATACTTCGAACTCTTTCGCATGTGACGAATTTTTGCCTATTTTAAATTGTTTAATACTAACCGTACCAAGCACAAAAAATGTGGCTGATATACGTTGTTTTATAAAAATTACAAGTTTTATTTAGATTTGTAGCAATTTTTATAACAATATGTACCTGAATGATGAAATTTATTATTAGTTTTTAATGGAAATATCTTTGTAATTTCAATAATTATAAGATAAAAAAGTGTGAAACCGGTCATTTGACCGGTCGTTGTACGGTTAGTGTTAATAACACAAAATTTGTTATTTCACCAAATAATACTAATGAATCTTGATGAATTTCAATCGAAGCTACGATTTTGTTAGATTTCTAATTCTTGTAACTGCGAAATTAACATTTATTGTACAGCGTGAGTCACGCAATTGGGACGGGTTATCTCCGAAGCTTGATTTGTGCTGGAAAAGACTTGCAGAGGACAAAGTTGAATGGTCTCGGAAGGTCAGTTTCCTTGCAATTTACTTTTTTTTCATAAGTGCAACGCTGCATTTATACATTGTACAATACATGTATTTTTTAACCCGCCGTTGTGTAACATTATGTGTAGACAAATATTGGAATATCATACTGAAATGGTCAACAATTTGTCAAATATTTTCAAATTCTAAGCAGTATTTAGTATAGATTTACCTAAACAACAGGACGGAGTAATTTACGGTATACACTTCATACAAAGATAGTGATGCTTATGAATAGATGGCGGTTCTTTGTATAAAATAAAATTCTGTCTATCTTTAATAATCTTAAGAAGTTGAAGATAATATATTAACGTTTTTAGATTTTTTTAATCTTTGTACAATTTTAAATTGTACGAGCTCATTTTTGTCATAAATGCATAAAATACACAGTCTACTTGTGAATAATAATTTGCTATGTTAGATAGAATTTTCTCATACATAGGAAGCATATATTATTATTCTGAAACCTAGAATTTAGTTAAAGCTTAAGAGCTATATCTGACTATGTGTAACCTCACTATTATGAATAGTTTTAAAATCATTCATTCAAAATTTGTATCAACTTTAGAGACGTACTTTTTATCGTTCTAATCCAAGAAATCATTTTCTATACAATTAAACTAATTTTCTTCCGTTAAAGTCATCATATCATATTCACATTTCTCCCATGCAGAGTTTATATAGTATGTTTAAAGTCAACATATTATATCCATATAAAATCATCATATCATGTCATACATTTTTAATATCTTGCTGTACACTTTTCTTTATGGTTAAATTTATATTTATTCTGTTTCTGCCTGTAACTTAATGCCTAAATAAAGATTAAAAAAAAATAGAATTTCACTTCGATTTGAAATAAATGAATAACATTCATATTTATTGGATTGTTCGGAAAGTAATTTCGTTTTTCCAAGGGAAAATGAAGACGATGTTTCACTATTTCTTTATTTATTCGGTGATGTAGTGGCAATTTTGTTCGATGATCTTGTGCCATCTTTCTAGTAACTTGGAGATCCCATGTTCGTAGAATTCCTGTTTTTTATTAGCAAATAATTGAATTGTATTACTGACGCCCTCATTTAAAATGATAGTTACACCGCTTAAAAAGTGTTGAAAAGAACGAAATAAATGGTAATACGATGGTACACACTCTCTGTAAACAGCATACAATCTTTTTTAGTAACAAAAAAGCAAAATGTGACGGATATGCTTACTTTGATTTTGCATATTTTATGCGATGACAAAAGAAATGCTTGAAAGATTATAAAGTTCTATAAAGCACGAAACGACGTCCGAAATGTCAGTTCTGAAAATATACTATATTTTAATGTTAAGTAATAATGTTAAGTAATAATAAATGGAAGCAATACCATCTGTACACGAAAAACGAAATTACTTTCCGAACAACCCAATAGTAGGTTCCGTTTGAAATCTTCAGGAAAAGACTGACTCGATACTGTACGGCAGTGTACGGCGTCAAATACCGAATTTGAAAAACCCGTCATGAACGCATGAAGCCCGCAGTTTAGTGGTTCCATATTGCAATTTACGGGTCGCATTAACCCTCGAACAGCGGGAGTTGATTCTATTCTGACCCAGAGTTATAAACGTTCCATTCAAATTGTAGTTTCTCTATAATCATTTGAAATTATTACATATTGAGCACCTACAGTGGAAACATTAACGGTGATCCGAAAGGAGTGGTTTGAACGATATCTAAAAGAAAATTGCTACGATTTGAATATACCTAATTATGACCGCCATAAAATGGTTAGAAGCGTCGACCGTCCACAGTTTAAAGAAGAACCGTTCAAGAAAGTTCCGAAGAATTGTCTAAGGTTCAAAGCAGACCTACCTCAACCTTTCCACGTGCGAGCACTCTCCACTCTTCGCTTTTCGAGATGTGTTATCCCTTTCTTTCCTCGGTCTGCTCTTTTCACACTGGATGTCACACGTCGATCGTACCGCGAGTTTACCGACACTTTTTATTAAAGATTCGTCGAGCCATTCTAATTGCTATTCTAATTGCCATACGCGTGAAAACGTACCACAAACGAACGATATTTCGGAGTCAGGCCTATTTGCACAGAACGTAAACAATAACTGTGGAAAACTCGATCGGTGATCACTCGATGATCATCTTGTTGTATCGGGCAACCAGATTGGGTGGAACGTTTTTTCTCCCTTTTTGGAGGAGCCTAAATTCTATTAAGCAGCGCGTTTTCGGAACGAATCATCGCGGCGGCGAGTGAATCAATTTCGTTCTATTATTACGATCGGCTGACGAGATGTAATGGCAAAAGAAGGGAATGAGTCACTTGCCGGCCTGTGACACACATATGCGGACACAACTGCGGTCTCGTATGCACGTGTAGCAATGGCCAAGCGTACTCGGGATCGGGACCCGACGACGTGCTAGCTTCGGCCGCGGATACTCGATGACGGGAATCATCGTTCTGCCACGCGAGCCGCTGCCGCTCTCGGTTCAAGTCTCCTTCGTTACTCCTCGCTCGACCGAATGATGCAAATCACGTTCCGGATAAACATTTGTAACGCGTTCACACACAGAAAATTGCTTTTCTCCGCATTTTCGCTGTAAAACCATTGCGTAACGCGTTCTATTCTTCCTGCCGGTTAGTTCATTCGTGTCGCACACGCTGCAGCTATAGAAAGAATTTCAACGTTAACCCCTTGTATTTAACCCCATTTTACGATTACCAGCTATTACAACTTCTTCGTCATGCAAACGCTAGAAGAAAAGAGAAATTGATATTTATCGGGTGTCTGTATTTTCTCTAACAATTAAATAACGATGACGAATAGAATTTTATTCGAAAAAGGAAATTGATAACATACAAGTTTAATTAATGCCGTTCGAAATCTTTACCACGAGTCTGACTCAGTATTATAGGACAAGGGATTAACGTATTATAAGACAAAGTCTAACAAAGTCTAAACAAAGTCAAGCAAATATGAATGTTATGCCTGTCTTTCTAGACGACATAAAATTGTATTCTTTTGTAATCAATATTTAAGCATTGAAACAAATGTAGCCATACAAATAATATAAATTTTTTTTCTATTCTGTGACATTTTTTACGATAAATAAGTTCTAATCTTTTTAGCCGTAAAGAAGATGGTACGTACGGCAAGGGGTTAACCCTCATCCGTACTCCGTACCCCGTGTTACTTTCATACACTTTTCACTGAGTCTGAGTGAAAACACTAGCACGCAAAATTGAATTTGTTGATTTTTAAACTGATACATAATCTGTCCGACAAAATCGTGTTGGCGTTACCACTGCAAAAATTAATGTATTTGGAAAAAATGTAATATGAGTCGGAAGTATTGTACATTTCTAATACTCTCTTGTGGTTTCTTTATTCAAATTGCGAACTGGTAATTTTAATAGTCTAATAGATTAAAGAGATTAAAAATTGATGAAATAGTTTAATAGATTAAGAGATTAAAAATTGATGAAATAACGATTGCTCCGAAATTATTTTTTGACGTATTTTACCTTAAAATATTTTCTAAATATTTAAATATTGGTTCTAAAAGAATTCTACAAAAATATCATTGATTATTACGTAATTAAAAAAAGAAAAAAAAGGAATTGATTAAATTAAAAGAAAGTAGACTTACGCTGGGCGCAAACCTAGTATAAGCATATTCAAAGCTCAGCACCTAACGCGCTGACCCAACCTAGCTGTTGGAAACATGGTTAATATTTTCAGATGTTATGCACTGACGTAATAGAGTACTAATTAAGTTAATTTCATTTTTTAATTATTTCTGTAAAATGTTCAAGGTTTATCCGTATCCAATAGGGTCACAGAATGAATAAAATGTTACAATTTGAAGGTTAGCTTCGTTTTTCACGGAAAAAATGGCGAAAAAATCGGTTTTTATTTTTTTTAACAACGGCGCAAGAAACCGAAAAATGTGAAAAAATTCATATATGATACTTATAATAATATATCGGTACTGTAAAAATATAAAGTTAGTCACTCTAGAACTTCCATGTGAAATCTGCATTTTTTCCATTTTTTTGAGGGTTTTGATGTTTTACAAGCAGGATTTTCAATTTAAAAATTTAAAACGAATTGCAGAATATGTATTCGGGTGTTTGACATGTCTCAGATTTTTTCAGAATTTCTAAACTCGGTTAACTAGGGCAAATAGGTCAAAAACTGATTTTTCAATTTTACCCCATAACTACCCTCCCGATCAAGATATAGGGTTAAAATTTTACACAGTATGGTTTTTTTGCACGCCAAAACGTTGCCAAATTGTGATCGATAATGGAAGAAAAGCAAATTGTTAAGCAAACGCGTATTACTGTTTTAAGTATAGTTTCGACCTATATAAAGTTTTTTACGAATATATAAATATTTACAGGAATATCGCCGTCACGTTCTTGTGGGAGAGACTGTAACTAGACTACGGATTTTATACAAAATAGAAAAGATCGAAAAGCTGATTTGAAGATTAAGTCTCCCCTTAGCAACAACGTTTCAAAGCTTACTGTAGAATTTTATCTTGCTCTTTTGTCGAACATTGAAGGAAAGTGTGCCAACGTCATTTTAAATGCAAATTGAAATCGTCGTAATCTATAATCATAATTATCATGACTTCTTAACAGGTTCAGCAGTGGAAACATTGTTGATGCGCAATGTAATGTCTGCCACAATGGTTCAAACATAAAAAGTGAGAAGTCTTGGCAAAGTTAGATACTTTATGCTAGTATTTAATCTATTTTAAAAGAAGAATATGAAGAGTTTGAAAAATTCTAGGATTGGGAAGAAAAGTTTACTTTTTTCGGCCAATTGATTAAATTTGTATTGTTCTAGAAAATGTTAGAAATAGAAAATATTTATGTTAGGTTCAATGCGTACAGAAATATGTAAAGAAATGAATAAGCCTCGTCCACAGTTGATTATTTTAGAAGTTTTTTAGTTATAGTGCACACCAGTTTAAAAAACCTAGTTTCGAGAAACATTTTAATATTCGAGAAAAATGTCGAGTAGTGATACGACGAAGACGGGGCAATAGCCGTTATTGAACATTTAATCATCCACATGCTAAAACCGTATAATTTAATTAGGTACACATACTAAATTTACACACTGAGCACATCCACATGAAGTACAAGTCCGTATGTACAACCCCCACGTGGTATACTTTGGGTTATTCTATTGCTAGCGGCACACTTCTCATTCAACGCCAAACAAACGATAAAAAAATCGTGCATCAAGTTTTGGGGGATAATTATAAAGAAGAAGCTTCAATCTTTAAATCGATAATAGATTCAGTCACGTAGAAATTTTTCTAATGTCTTCAGAATAATTTCAATACGAGGCATTTTCGAGATAAAATACATATACTTATATATACAGGGTGATTCAGCTAAGTGTGCCACCTAAATTACTTGTAAACTATTATATGAAAAATGGTGTATGAAGAAATGGTTGAAACGAAAGTTGTATGATTTTAATAGTAGCATACCATGTATTAATTAATTTATTTCTGTTCTGCTTTTTTATCGAGATAATTATGGTCACCTTGAGCATTTTTGTTTCAAAGTGTAAATTGTAATCTCACAATCGAAGAGAGATTTGAATGCAGAGTAACAAACTATAGGATTACATAGGGTAAAAGACTAGTAGTTACTGTGACATCCTTTAAATAATTATTAATGCGATTTTCTTGCGTCTATAAAAATAAAAAACGATTTCGAAATTTCGATTTCTTAACTCAATTGCTTAGTATCTGAACTTTGTTTTATGACGACTTATCCTTATTAACGAATTCATAGGTACCGAGTATACCTATTAGATACGAAAGGAATCGATCGTGTAATCTTTTTCGAATTACGAACGTCAGTTTTGAGAACTGCGTTTCGAGTTATTCAACCAATTTTCGGACAAACATAAAATGTGACATAGGCGTCTTGTTTTCTCTTTCAGCTGACACCTTATATGCATAAGATATAGCTATTGATAGCACAAACTTCTAATCCCCAGAAAAAAATTTTCTCCACCATTTGCAAGATTTTCTCATAAAGCAATATAAACTTGCTAATTGGTCAGCCTTATCGACACATATTCATATTCAACATATTCATATTGTAATTTATAATAAAATTTGGTTTGCTAATGTTGACGGTGCCACTTTCTTTCACCCTTCTTTCTATAGTTTTCGTGTCCGAGATTTGGAATTCTACAAATTATCTCCGAAATATCTGTTATTAAATGATCGTGGAACAAAAATTTGTATTATTTTATTCGTTTTTACGACGTTTGTCATGTATTAGAATGTAAAAAATAAAAAAAAACAGTTGAACACATTGGAATTTGAACCGGTAAAAGCTCGACTGCGAGACTAGCGCCTTCACAAGCACGGTAAATCGCTATTACATTAGTAGATAGTATCATTTCAGTATTTCAACTCTCAGCATAGTTTTTTATCAATATTTTTAAAACGCTTGAGTGTTGGACCCAACTTTGAAACATATGTTGTTGTATAACACCTACACTACAACATATGTGAGACACACTAAAATCCGTGTCCCATATAAGTAT